>OY829538.1:78053486-80833329 GCA_963691705.1 Viola odorata | reverse complement strand
ACAGGTTCATATAGTATATTTTGGAGAGCATAAAGGAGATAAATCATTGAATGAGATTCAAGAAACTCACATCTCACATCTTTCATCAGTCAAAGAATCTAAAGAAGAGGCTATTGCTACCCTTCTTTACAGCTACAAGCACAGCATCAATGGCTATGCTGCTTTGCTCACCCCAGACGAAGCCTCGAAGCTCTCCGGTATCCCTTTTCTTTTTCGATTCGGTATCTGGTAGCCACATTGAGTTCTCACTAATTCGCTCGCGCGTAACTTAATGTAATATTTTTTTTTAATTTTTTTTGTTGGGGGTGTAGAAATGGAGGAAGTGGTTTCTGTGATTCCAACCAATCCAGGAAAATATTCATTGCAAACAACAAGATCATGGGAGTTTTCAGGATTGCAAGAGGAATCCAATCGAAATCACTTAAACAGTCATTTTGAGATGGGTGAAGAATTGCTACTCAAAGCTCGATACGGCAAAAATGTCATTGTTGGACTTCTAGATAACGGTAATGACTAATTCAATACGAACAAAATTATTATTATCTAGATTACTTGTAGGGTCCTTTATATGGTATTCGCATCATGTGATTCCTTATCATTATTGTAGTTTAGTAGATCATGTGATTCCCTATCATTATTGTAGTTTAGTAGATTTTGTATGTATATAAATACAACATAATAATGGTTAATTCAGGTATATAATTGCATGTGACGAACTAATAATGATTTTTTTTGTTGGGTTTAAAAAAAAAAAAAATTCAGGTGTATGGCCAGAATCAAAGAGTTTTAGTGATGAAGGGATGGGACGTATCCCAAAGTCATGGAAGGGGACTTGCGTGACTGGAACTAGTTTTAACTCTTCCCACTGTAACAAGTAAGTATTCCTATCTTACCGTTTCTCGTTGCCGTTAAATTTCAAGTTCGAGTATCCTATATATAAAAAAAAAAAAAAATACTTAGAATGTCACCAAAGAAAATCAATTTTCAGCTTTATTGTATAAAAATGACCAGCGTAACAATTATTCACTATCCTCGGCGAATTTTTCATGAAAAGAAAAATGATAGCTAGCCTCCCTGTAAATTACTGACATGGGGGTGTGTGTATCTGGAAATTTTGGTGATGGGCATTTTCCTAAAAACCAAAGAATCCAGTTTGTTTACAGCTTTGAAATGGGCCGTTGATTGATTAGTAGAAGAAGTGCTGCTGTCCAATAAAAAGTGATGGGCCATTCTAGTTTTTGTCCATTTCAATCCAACCAAAACTTCCAAACAGTTGCTCTGCTTGTGTTTTGTTTTTGGATTCTTCTCATTTCCAATTCTTGTGACTGCTCTTTCTTGGGCTTTTAAATAAATATTAGAAAAATCAGTCCCCTTGAATCCTTGATGAGGGTGCCAAAATGACCTAAGCAATCTTTTTTAGGGACTTGGAAGAAAAAAAACTTTCCCCCAACTAAATGGATCTTGTTGGAATCTTTTAGAACATTGAGGACCATTACTTCTGTTGCAGCATGACATAGGCTGTTCATTTTTGTATTATCTTTATCCAAAATTTTAGTGAGCTTTCTTTCGATGATGCAAACTCATCAACTTTTTCACATTTTGGTAGGAAAATCATTGGAGCTAGATACTATCTCAAGGGTTTTGAAAGCTTCTATGGCAAGCTAAACGAGACCGAGGACTACAAGTCCCCGCGCGACGTGGACGGACATGGGACCCACACAGCGTCCACTGCCGTCGGCAACCGCGTCCCCAACACGGCTGCCTACGGCGGTTTCGCTAGCGGAACAGCCTCGGGCGGAGCGCCGCTGGCACACCTTGCAATATACAAGGCGTGTTGGGCTATTCCCAACCAAGACAAGGCGTTGGGGAACACATGTTTCGACGAAGACATGCTTGCTGCCATAGATGATGCAATTGGTGATGGAGTTCATGTTTTGAGCATTTCTATTGGGACCCAGACACCATTTGCGTACGAGAACGATGGGATTGCTATTGGTTCATTCCATGCTGTGAAGAACAACATTGTTGTGGTCTGTGCAGCAGGGAATGCTGGCCCTGCTCCATCTACACTGTCAAATCCTGCTCCTTGGATCCTGACCGTCGGTGCTAGTACTGTTGATCGTGCATTTGTAGGACCTGTTTTGCTAGGAAATGGCAAGGAAATTAAGGTAAAAAGTTTTTTAATTGAAAAAAGAGGTTTTTGACACAAGCTGATTGCAACTGCCACTTATTATAAGTTCATTCAATGGCTCACATTGCGTCAAAATATTGCGATTCGGGTTTACACTTCTTGACACCCTTTTTGGTTGGTTTGATTGTAGGGAGAAACTGTGACACCAGACCAGCTAAAGGAAATGCACCCATTAGTTCTTGCACAAGATGTTGTTGCTCCTGGTGTACCTGCCAATGAGACAAGGTGCCTATTCCAATTCAATCCTGACATGTAGTTTGTTGATCGTCTATTGGTGGTAAAAATACCACCAGGACTCAGTTTTTATCCCGTTCCAGTCCCAACACATTTATAATCTTTGGTGGCTGAAAAGGGGATTGTCGAGATTGACTTTGTGAATGTTATGATTATGCAGCCAATGTCTACCTAACTCTCTATCACCAGAAAAGGTTGAAGGGAAGATAGTTTTTTGCATGAGAGGGCTTGGAATGAGAGTTTTGAAAGGCATGGAGGTGAAAAGGGCTGGTGGTGCTGGTTTCATTCTAGGAAACACTCCTAAAATGGGGAATCAACTCTCAGCAGATGCCCACGTTCTTCCGGCAACTGGTGTAGGTGCTACGGCCGCGAAAGAGATCATTGATTACATCAAGTCTACCAAGAATCCGATGGCCGCCATTGGAAAAGCAAGGACAGTTTTAGGGTTCAGACCAGCACCCACCATGGCTGCATTCAGTAGCAGAGGTCCAAATCTCATTGACCCTAATATTCTCAAGGTAATTTTTCCATCCTTTCCGTTGATTGAGCGCTAGGTCTGGTGTTCGAGTCCCCTAGTCGCATTTGTGTCTATGCTAATAGAAACTTTTCACTCTTTGTTTTCAAAGCCTGACATCACAGCACCAGGAGTGAACATATTAGCAGCATGGAGTGGAGCATCATCCCCCACGAAAGTGACCGGAGATAACAGATCCGTGAAGTATAATATCGATTCCGGAACTTCCATGGCTTGCCCTCATGTAGCTGCAGCAGCTGCATTACTCAAAGCTCTGCATCCCAAATGGAGCAGTGCTGCTATAAGATCTGCATTAATGACATCAGGTAAAAACCTGACACATCCTCATCAGCTACTACTTTAAACCCTAAAACATCTGATATTCACATTTTCTATTCTATTATTGTTTCATATGCAGCCTGGATGAAAAACAACCTTGGTCTGCCAATTACTGACTCGACCGGAAACGTTTCGGATCCATTCCAGTTTGGATCTGGACACTTCAGACCTACACATGCAGCTGACCCTGGTCTGGTATATGATGCAACATATCAAGACTATGTTCACTACCTATGCAATTATGGATATAACCAATCTGACCCTGATGTCAAGTGTCCTAAAGTAACTTCTCCAACTTACAATCTAAACTACCCTTCAGTAGCAATTCATCAACTCAATGGAACAGTAACCATTAAAAGGACCGTCACTAATGTCGGACCCAAGAAAAGTACCTACTTCTTCTCTGCAAAACCTCCATTGGGATTCTCCGTCGAGGCGTCGCCGAGCATTCTGTTTTTCAACAAGGTCGGCAAGAAGAGCAGCTTCACTATAACAGTTAAGGCTACAGATGGTGAAACTGCAAAGTTGTATCAGAAAGGAGAGTATGCATTTGGGTGGTTTACTTGGACTGATAGTTATCATTATGTAAGAAGCCCCTTGGCAGTCTCACTAGCATAGGCTTTAAAGTATTTTTGCTTTGATTTTTTTAAGGTTTCTTGATAATTATTAGGTAAGGAAAGAATAGGAAAGATAGGGACAACAGAAAAAACAAGATATATAAGGTTTGAATTTCTCATCATTTTTAAGCAACAATGAATGAGCATTTTAGCTCCTTTAATTACTTATGTCAAGAATTCTAGATTTTGCAAACTAATTGTTGTTCTTAATCTTTTTTCACATAGCTATATTACACCTAAACCTGCTCCAAAAGGATCTTAAATAAAAAAATGAACATGTTTGCTTTTCCTTCCATGTTTGACCAACTGTATATATCATTGATCTTAACTAACAAGAAGCCTGCTCCGGCTAGTTTTCGTATGTTGACACATTCAAATGATAGAAGTAAAACTGGACTCTCAATACTCTTAGACTTGCTCATAAAGAAAAGAGAGAATACTCAAAGTACATCCGGAGCACTCACATGTATAATCTGAACATAGTTTCTGCTGCGAATGAGTAAAACGTCAGTGTACATCTCAAACTCAGATCGTCAGTGTCTTCCCATAAGAGGTTGGATGAGTTGATGACACTTGTTGCAACATCCACAAATCGATACTAAGTCATGCTTCAATTGGTGACGTAGTCATTTCTTCATCCCATACATCTCTTCTCACTCTAACCCTCTCACCCTTAAAGTGGATATACTTCCAGCCACTCAAGTACTTTTTAAGAAGTAATATCCGCTTCTCTTCCTGACTCAACTTCTTGAAAGCACGCGCCACTCTCCAGACAGTATCTTCGTCTGGTCTTACCCCCAACTCCTCCATGTCCGCAAATACCTGAGTTCAATATTACACTATGCAGATTATAATTCACTTCTACATTTTAATAGATGCAGCAGAAACAATGCCACAGAACAGCATAAAAGCAAAGGTGAAAGCGTGAAGAACATAGTTTTACTGTTTTACCACATACCTCTATTATCTTATCTTGCATGTCATGGTGATCATACAAGGAAATCATTCTTGAAAACAATCGCTTTGAAATAGAGCGTGTGTGGGTGTGCAAAATCATGTTCCATAATGACTCAGCTTCATCTACTCTGTCCTCCATATCAAATGCCAGTAGAAGGGTGTCATAAGTTGTCATTGTTGCTCCTTGGCCTTTGCTCAGCATCCACTTCACAACCTGAATGCTACCGCACATCACTAGCTGATTGAAATATTTAAAATCTAAATAAAGAAAACAGAAGCATACTACCATTTAAGCTAAAGCATGTGAATTTATCACTTTAAACTTTTGAGTTAGCTAAATAGTCGTATTCGTGAGCAATTTTTTCTCAAATGCTGTTTCATTCTTGAATAAGGTTCCATTGATCAAACCCATGTCTATCAAGAACCACGATCTAAAGTCAGGTAATTTTGTTCAGGTTTGGCATTGCCGAGTTTTGTTACCATGTTGAGCTGTACGTACTTCCAATGGATAATATTATAGCACCTAACAAATGCAACTAGATGCCATTTACTCTGCAAACTACTCAACAAAATGGTTAGTCGATGGTTTGGCATGTTAGCAGGACAGATTTTAAAAGAGTTCATACTTGAATAACACGACGCCATTGACCCCTCTTTCGCAATAATATTAAAGCTTTGGCCGCTGCAATCAGCGGAAACTCTGTCTCCCAAGCTACCCATTTATCTAAAGCTACATAGACAGCCTCTTTCTCATTAGGCTGTTCAGAAACCTGCCAGCAAACCAACCAAGAAAAAAGTTTTATTACTTACAATTGCAAAGGACTACTCACTGAAATCTAGATACCTCAGCTTCAGTCACAAACTGAAAAACTTACAATTCTAACAAGATTCAATGCCTTTTGACCAGAACCAGCGGAATCTCTTTTCTTCCACAGGTGATGCTCTTTCTTTCCTCCCTTCTTTACAATTTTCCTGCATTATATGGTAAGATTTCAAAACATCGCTGGAAAAAATGTGATGAAAATGCTTAACGAAATAACATTCATTAGACAAAACTTGCAAACTATAGAGTGATATGGAGATCACCTACTCTCATCAACTCTGGAATTAGGTTTTACTCGTCCACCTTGACCCAGGGAGCACTCGATGAATTGAATACTAGTTGACTGCATATGACAGGAGAATGGTTTTCATGAGACAGACTTGCAAAAATAGTCCCGAATAAACTTAAATTTTGTATAATTGAATTTTCAATCTTGCCTTTGACGCGTAGCTCGTAAACCTTATTGGCCTCTTCAACGAGTAGATTTTGCAACTTGGAAAGACAAACCCCAGAATTCCATTCATGCTAATCTGGATAAAGAACAAAAGAAACACCATATCAAAATTCCCAAACAATAACAATGTCACCCAAAAACACCATTTTGATCAATAATTCAAGTGAGTGTCAAATAAACTAAGTTATCCTGATGAGAAGGAACAAGATATAGAATTAAAGCAACCAAAAAGAAAGCTTTGTTCTTCAGCTTCAAGCAAATCGAAAGCAACAGTCATACAACAGAAATAAACAGGAATGCTTGAAAATAGCAGAAACCACAAATTCACAAGAAAACACCTAATGGGTATCCAAAATGAAGATTATAGAAGTGAAAGCATCCATAAAAGTTGAGAAATTGAGACAGCTACAACATGCCGAAAAACTGGAAAAAAATGATGAAATTCATGAAAAAGAAGGAAACTTTCTAATTTAACGAACAAAACCCAACATCGTTCGTTTGTGTGCATGGTAAAGGATGAGTGCCTACCTCATAGAATCACAGTTTACAAAACCCAGTAGAGAATTTTAGCTCTTGGAAAATGCTAACGAAGACCAGAAAAAAAAGAACCAGAGGCAAACAAGAGGAGGGGATTAACGGACGGTGTGTACAGATTTTAACTGTGGCCTGTAAATTAAAGGATGGCAGTCATATCCGGATACCGGCCCATAATCATACTTATTTGACCGGGTAATATTCGTTTTAACCGGATATAGTTCAGGTATTACTCATACCCGAAATTATAATTTCGGGTATGATTGAATATATCCGAAAGGGTATAACCTATTTCGTGGTGGTCCAGTCCGGTGTTGTTTCAACGGTGAAGATGATGGGAGTCGGAAAAAGTGGATAGAAATAATAGATATTTAGTTTTAGATTTTAGTGAGGTATTTATCCATACCTACTCATATTTATTTTAAAATGCCCAAATCCGTCCAAATCTGCACAATTGCCTTCATACCTGTAATGTGATGGGTTTCATCTGGGCTTTCATCTCTTGACACAAGTTATATATTTGATGGGCCTCATGAGAAATGGTACTTGATCCGGTAAACTAAAAAATAAATAAACATGGGATACTTCATGACCATGAACGATAAATTATACTTAAATTATAAGCGAACTTAGTTGTCGACGAATTAGCTAATTTAGCATTCGACTTCCATATGCTTTACTCGTGTTCATGTATGTGCACCAAAAGAAAAGACCGAGCTTGAGAAAGAAAAGGTAAAATTTGGGAGGACAAAAACCGACCCCTAACAGTTAAAGTCGGTTTTTAAAAACTGTAAATCTTAAAAAATCATAAATTGAGTCGAATCTAAAAAAAAGACTATGACGGCAAAATCAACTTAGGAAAGGATCAGCTTGCAATTGCAGCAAACAACCAGAGGTTTATAACAAATTATACTCAGGAAATCAGTTTTCCATGTGATTTTTCTTACATTTCTTAGAATGTCATCTAAGGACCAAAAGGATTAACTTCAATTTTACAACACAAGTTGAAATTTTCTTAAATCAAAATTACCACATCTTTAAGCAAAGAATCGCATTAATTATGTAAAAATGAGTAGCCCATATGAATCATTTAAAACAATAACTACAACCTTAAGGTTTGTTCGGTATCGTTTTTTTTTTCCAAACTTTTAAAACACAAAACAAAAAGTAAGAAATTTTTTTTTTTTGTTTTTAAAATGGTGTTTCTATTTTCATAAATTATTCACTTAAAAAAAGAATTAAAAAATAAAAATTTATTTTACCAAACACATATTATATAAATAAAAAACAAAAACAATAAGGAACAATTCCAGCTAATATATATCTTTTTTAAGCTCAAATATATATATATTTTTGTTTCTATTTGTCACATGGGACAAAAAAGAGAGAAAAAAAATGAAAAATTACAGAAATAAAGGACATAAACTCCTAATTATTGAATTGTCTGTCCAAAAGGTTCATCATTCCACACTAACTCTTTGGATAAAACAATCATGAAGCTATTCTTAATTTTCTTTCAATTTATCAGCTCTTCTTCTCGATAAAAGATAAAATATTTTTATTTAACTAATAATTTATATATTATTGTACTTTTATATTCTCATAACCAACGATTGTAAGATGTGACGGAATATTAAAATATTCATTCATTTTTAATTTTAGATTAAAAAAATTAATCAAACTTAACTAATAAAAGAAATCACGCACATTAGATGAATCTTTACCGTTAAATGAGCAATATTACTATTTTCCCGTCTAAAAAGAACAGAAAGCATACTCAATCGTACGCCTAATTATTTGAAATCGAAACCTGATTAAATAGTAACACAATGGGAATGCTAGCTGAAAATTAACAATGTCGTTGCTCAAAGGACACACGAACTTACTATTAATTCTACAAATTAGTATGTACAAGACAAGTCATTATCAAAAACACCAAGAGAAGCATGCAAAGGAAACAAAAATTAAAAGCAAGCCAATCCCCCAAAAAAAAAAACAAAACAAAACAAAACTTTGTGTGCAGTCATTATCTTCCAAAGGAGAACATGTGTACGTCAAGTGCCCAAATTAAATGGAAAATTTTCCAAAAATAGGTAGGTTTTTCCTGTTTGTAGGACCACCACTCATCTTCTCCTCGCTTGGTGATGTCTATTCTTTTAGCTTTCTTCTCCATGCTATAGCTAGACTAGACTAGACGACATCCCGTCCACATTCTTTTTTCAATTTTTGGATCCAAGCTATATAGTTTTGCACTAAATTTTAATCTAATTTATATACAATTAATTTAAATGTTTATATATTTATATACATGCCAAAAAAATCAGAAAATATCTATAGATACCCTTCAATTCCTGTCATTAAACTTGGAATTTTTCCTTCTCTTTTGTTAGTTTGATAGAGAGGGTATGTATTTATAATTAGTTCAAGACAAGATAGTTTTCTTAATTGTCGTATGATATTTTGACAATTTTGCTTTATTTCTGCTCATATTCAAACTCAAAATTTTAATTAAAATTTAACGAGCCTTTCTATAAAATGAAAATAAAAGAATGTGAATGAAACTCTTAAACAGCCGACAACCGATATACACATGTATAGTAATTATATTCTTAAAACATTAATTAACTAAAAAATAATTTTATTTAAGAACTAAGCATTGAAGAGAGACAAGTCTTATAACATCACTTTATGAAGAAAAAAGAGAGAAGAAATTACAGTTTAAAATAGGGAATTAGTTCCTTAACTTTAGAAGAAAATTAGGGGAGGTTAGGAAACCTATAACTCTAGCTCAAAAAAGACAAAAAAAATAGAATCATACACAAATAGTGCTATGTATGAAATGAATGGTCCATTTTTTATCATTTTTCTTTTCATGTTTCTACAACCAAACACTCCATTAAAATGTAATAAAAGAAAAACAAAAATCATTTATATATGATTGCATAAAAAATATATTACTATATTCTATTTTTTTTCTTATTAAATATTATTAAATCTTGAAAATATATAATTCTTCTAATATTATTTTTTTATATTTGCAAATACTGATTTTTGAAACTTGAATTTAGGGTAGACGAATCATTTACTACTGTTTCGTATCGTGGTGATAATAATAAAATTTTCAAACAGTTAATGATACTCCACTTACACGAAATCAATGAGAGCACGTGGCAGTTTCCAAACAAGAATAATTGAGATTCTGTACTTTTGTCGTTTGCTTGACGCCATTATGAACACGCGTCAGAGAAACAGTGGCTTGTCGTATTGGAAAACTACAAGTCCTTACTAGCCTATTAGGTAGCGCCATAGCGCTAAGAAGCGGATAGAAAGAATTTTGGACCGGGGAGGTGGTGGGACCCGATCCACCCGTCAGCGGAGCATGAGCCGCCGCATGCGGCCGCCGAGGTGGTAGCTTTACATCTACGCATCATTTTAATGATCCTCTCTCTCTCCTCTCCTCTCCTCTCTAATCATTGGATCATTGGCCGCGAATTAATTGCCGAATCTTACAGCTTTCAATGGCCTCTTTTTTACTGCAACGCAAAGATCAGCTCCGCGCCGCTATGTATCTAGAGGACCTCATCTATACGTCATTTCTAGTCTAAAATGAGTAAATTATGAGTGACTTTTCAGAGTTATCATTCAATCATTTTCGAACATAATTAGTTCTAATTCAATACTAAAGCGCGTCAGGTTAGGCCACGGTTAATACTTTTTTTTGTAAGTCTGTGCTTCTTTATCTGATTCAAATAAAAATTCGTAAAATAAACCTGATTTCTAAGAGGGAAAAATAATAATTACATTTTCAATTTTGTATTTGTCATAAAACCTTTACATAATTTAACAAAATCTCACTTTGTGTTGTCACCATTACACTTAATTTCCCTTTAGTCTAATGAAAGTAGATAATACACTCTCTAACACAAATAAAATGACTTTCAAATCACTTTTAGCTTAAAAAATTGTCACCCACTAATTTTCAAGAGAAAATAATAATTCTTTAATGTAAATTAATTGCACTTGATGATTAATAAATAAGTTAATTAATTGGAATGCCAATATTAATAGAAATTTAACTTTTCTTAATCTATGTAAAAAAAATCTATTTAGTAATGAAGGGAGTAATTGTTACTTAGATTTGATCATAATGACAACATTTTTAAGCTTATCAATAGCCATGGATGATGAATACTCATTTTGTCCATAATTAATGGACGCGTGTACTGTAGACACACGTCTCAAGAAAGCCGGATGACTCACTATTTGAGAAAATTTTGCCCCGAATTTTTTCTCGGACGTACGTTAAAGATTAACGTACGTTTGAAAAAAAGTCCGAAATTTTTTGGGGTCAAATAGTGAGTCGTCCGGTTTCTTCGAGACGCGTATCTACAGTACATGCGTCTATTAATTATGGACAGAGGGAGTATTATGAAGAAGCTAGAATTTAACACCTTGAAAGAATAAAAAATCAATGTCTTAGGGTAGTACTTTTTTTGTTTTTTATGAACAAGACAATATATCTCAGTGCATCTATTCGATTTTTCATCCTCATTTTTCAAAATGGTCCCCGTAACTTATTCATGATTCATCAAGGCACTACTTGACATCGATTTACTGTCATGGTAGGGAAGGAATTTAAAGTTAAATTGTACAAAAAAAATACTTATCCAACAATTTTTTTGTTAAAAAAAACGGAAAAAAAGAGAGACCAGAGGCCTCCAAAAGAAGAATAAGACAAAGCATCCAAAGAATTGACTATAAAATAAAAATTCAACGTTAATACAATGTTTCTTTTTTTTTAAATTGCATCCGGATTGATTTTTTTAAAATTAATTATATTATCAAAATCAAACCCATAATTTTACGTCATAATAATATGCATTAACTAGTTAAAGTATAAGTTCACGTACTATGATTTGAATTTTATAATCAATAACATTATTTGTAATTATCGAAAAACTAAAAGGCAAATTTTTTAAATCACTAATTTGTAACCACTAATTCTAACGTCTAATTTCTTTATTGACTAATGTGAATGGGTGAATGAGGGAAAAAACTTAGGTAGATCATGATCTACCTACATCATGATTTAGGATGATGACACATGTCCCAAATAGTGTTAGAATGTGGTATTCTAATACTATTTGGGACATGTGTCATCATCCTAGATCATGATGTAGGTAGATCATGATCTACCCAAATTTTACTCGGTGAATGAATTAACAAAATAATATAGCACATCGAATGTACTGTATAGTAACTCGTTTATTTGGGTCTCCAAAGTAAACTAAAATCGCTCTCTACTATCGACAAGATAAAATTGTCTCTTCTCCTATAATCTCTCAATTCTCAACCATTGTCATCTTGAGTTTGCGTTTGTTTAAAGAAAAAATGAAAAAGAAAATAATTAAGCTATATTTCTTCGTGTATGATTAGTATTTATTTACGTTAAATTGGAGAAGGAAGTAAATATTATGAAAGGTCGTATGTATGTTTAATCTTCATGTACGAAAAAATCACATTAATTTTGAAATATTTTATTCTATCATAAGTTAACTTCATGCGAATATAATTAGTCGATTCGTCCGGTATACTTAAAAATATTTATAATCTATGACTTGGATTGATTGTGTAATGAGAGGAATATGTTAGATTGTAGACCGTTGACAAAAATATGAACTTGTAGGCGTACCCATGCCTTCAAGCAATACATGTGATAACGTCAAAGTTCTTCTTATTTCTTTTTACATTATAGCTAAATGTTGGTTTTCTGCACCAAAATTACAAATATCAAATTTCAACCAAAGGAGCTATTTTTTTAGCTAAAATTAATTGTCCTATTTATATTTTTAAGTGTTAATTAATGATTTTTAATCCTTTGGCCCTAATTATTTTTAATTATAACACTTAAATACGTATCAATTAATAGATTTAGGAGTACTATTGTCAATTTTTTAATTATAACTGAAATTTTAATATGTAAAATTACAGTTAAAAAGACTAGTAAAAGAATACGCGGGGTGTTGTAAATTTGTAATTTCCATGAAACTAGATAATTAAGTGTCGCCTTGATGCAATTTGGACGAACTCAATTAATTAAAATGGTTTTATATTAGCAAAATTAGTAAAGTCAATTTATTAGCCCAACAACTCAACAAGGCACAATTGCTAACAAAGCCGTAGGCTTCAAGAAAATAAACATATTAGCCATTAAATAGTTTATGTGATTGTGTTAACATTTTGACTCATTAAATAAGAAGTCGTATGAATTAATTACTAAAATAACCATTTAAGTACATAAAATACTTCCAAAAAGGAAAAAAAAGAAGACAACCGACTTAATAATTACTTCCAAAAAAAACACCAAAACCCAAAACCGCGATACAATAAAAATAATAATAAATTAATTAATCGAAATAGTTTGTGCGATTGTGTTAACACTTTCATTCATTAAATAAGAAGTCGTGTCAATTAATTACTAGAATAACTATTTAATTACATGAAATACTTTTCATTTAACGAGTCGAACAGGTGATTAACCATATCTCGACGATATGATCATCGGCTTAGTTATACATATGGTTCATACTTTAAAAATTAATAAATTAATGAATAAATAAATACCATATTCAGTGCAACACAAGCAGAAGAATAAAAAGGCTTATTTCGATAAAAATAAAAAAAGAAAGCTGGGACCGCACTCAATGCCATTATAGTGACGCCATCTCCTAACACAAACAAGAAAAAAACCCAATAAATAAATAAATTAATTAAAAAACCCAAAATAAATATTATAAAAAAATTGTAAAAGTGTAGTCACTACGATTTAGATTCTCCCCTATAAATCCCACCACCCATTTCCCTCTTTTCTCTTGTTGGTTCCACCTTTCTCTTCTTTTCATCACCACCACCGCCATATATTTCTTTCTATTTTAATTTCTTTAAATTATTTAATGGCCGAAGAGTTTCAAGAATCCGAGGTAATTTTCTCCGATCACGAGCCTCAAGACAGGAACTACTTCAGATACGGAGAGATGGGTGTTTTCTCGCACGACGGCCAGCGCGTGTTGTGTACGAACAAGAGGAAGAAAGGGAAGAAGAGCTCGAAAAAGGCGGTCGTCGCGGCGGAGCCAATGAATATTCCAATTAGCAATGTGTTACAGCAATTTGGGGAGTTTAATGATCAGTTCGATGAGCTGGAAGAAGAGTGTGATGAGCTGGAAGGGGAATTGGTGCCACCGCATGTGATTTTGGGGAGGAGAATTGCTGGGAAAATGCAATTCTCTGTTTGTACTGGAAATGGGAGGACATTGAAAGGGAGGGATTTGAGTCAAGTTAGGAATTCAATTCTTAGGATGACTGGGTTTTTGGAGACTTAATTAGAACAAAAAAAAATTATTAATAATTGGGTCATTTAATTAGTGCTAAGTCTGTTTCTAGATTTGATTGCACAGTAGTTTAGAAGAAAAGGAAAATTAAAATTAAAAATTCCTTTTATTAGTGTTAGTTTATCATTTGGATTCTTAAATTATTCATTGTAACAGAGAAGCAAAAGCAAATGTGAAATTTCCAAAAAAAATGAATTATTCAGCTATAACTTTTATTTATTCATTTATCTATTATATATCATGGTTCTTTCTTTGTATATATATAATTAATAAGTTAATTAATTTCTATGTTTTTCTTACTTGGAAAACAAATAATTAAAAGTTGGGTTTTTGGTGTTTTTTTCTCAATTTTCCGAGTGTTCTTTTCGTATGAAAAATTAGTTACGTTCGAGCATTGTCAACTCTCTGGTTGCTGCTCCAATAACGTAAGAGGTGCACCTTGTGTGCCATTGGCCCATTACAGATCAACGGAGTTTTTGTCTTGACTTGGATATAGACCGAACATGAACAGCTGTATTTTTCTTATTCTTCTCTGTTTTTTTTTTTTTTACAAAAATTAATTAGTGCTAATTTTTCCCATAAGGGTAGTTCATTTGAATGAAACATGTTTTTCCATGGATGAAAAATCGAAATATATTGACGAAAAAAGACAAGAAAAATCTTTAGAACTCTATACACACGTGTCTCTTACATGCTAAAATATAGAAATGTTTTTTTCTGTGAAATAATTTCTTCTTCTTCTTTAATAATTGTAGAAGGAAAATGCTAATTAGCGATAATGGACGCCTATTACATTACGAAAAAAATCAAAATCTAATGGCTGCGATAGGATAATCTAACCGATAAATTTGAAGATCGAAACCAAAATATATAATAAAATAAAAAATCAACTGTAAAATTAATTTCACGATAAATAAGAAAATTCTACGTTAGTACTCAACAAATTTATGTTACGTATTTTTCAACAAATAGTCACACGTTCCTATCCACATTACCCAAAAAAAAATAATGCTTAATAAATTCTCACGGTATTGATTGTACTTTTCTGACCGAGTTGTACATTGTTACAGTACATTACGAGCTTGTAGTTATCCTAGACTTTTTTTTCCCTTTTTCTTTTTAAATCTCTTTTTCCCTTTGAAGAAATATTATTTATTTATTATTCATATAAATTTATCTACTCCCTAAAAAATAAAGTATTTTTAGGGTATAATTGTTACAATATAATGATAAATGACAGACTCCTTACTCAATGAGCGAGAACGCCAATCAATCGATACCAATCACACGTCGGCTAATTTTAAATGTAGTATATTTTTTAAATTAAAATCACAACTATCTTTAAACTTATTATACTAAACTAATCATATTCATATTCAGTCGATTCGCTATACTAAAATATAAAGTGCTCAACTAACTATTTAGAAAATGGTCGAACTAACAAAAAGATTGCTATATTATGTTGTAGGAAATAACTTCAAATTGTGATATATATATAACCATTCATTTCAAATTTATTTAGTTTTGTTTTTTTACAACAGAAGAAAAATAATTGTAAAATAGTACAACCAATTGCAACTATATATGCTACGTGTGCCAGAAAATGTGGATAAAAAACGAGAATTTATGCAATAAAAAATAGTATAATTTGTTAGAGCAATGTTAAACTAGCGGAAGAAAATGTCAGAATTCACAAACGGAATGACATGATGTGACAGTTTTGTAAATAAAATGATCGTTTTATTTACAAAATTATAACTCTTTATTTACGAAACTACCACGTCACGTTATTTCGCTTATAAATTTCGACAGTTTCTTCTATTACTTTATCATTACTGTTTGCAATATTATAACTTATATATAAAAAAAATGTTTTGTGCGCTAGTTTGAAGTAGAAAGAAACAAAGTCACCTGTTGCCGAAATGATGTCAGTGCCACGTGTTCCACAATAATTAATAAACATTGTCAGGAAAAGCACAAACATTGTCAGCTTATTACCCGATTACGTGGACAGTATCACACCTAGAGATCCTTTAAATATTACTAGAAAAATACTTTATTTAAAAAAAAATAATGGTATGGGAATTATTTAAATTATTTAAAAAAATGGTATATAAATAATTTTAATTAGTGTTTGATCATTTGATGATCTTGTGGATTTGCCTAGCTAGCAAGTGAACCATTGCTTATCTGTTCGTCCTTCTTAATTAGTTTGAAGTTGTCAAATCAATTAGGTATGAGAATTGAGATTGGGAGCCATTTGATGGAAACGTAAATGGATACTTTTGCTTGCTGTGCTTGCATGGAGATAAAAAAGAATTGGAGATATCTAAAAGTATCTCCTAACTTTTAACTAAGCAGCTTAACATGACTTAAGAGATCGAATATTGATTCTAGTCGAGTTGTAAAAAATGTATATATCCTCAGTTTAAATTTTACGTTTGAATCCGAGTTCGAGAAATGAAAAGAATTATAATGAAAAATGATAGTAGTATTTTAAATCATGTTGAAACTAAAATGTGATTATTCTTCTCACAACAAATAGGCAAAGTGCATGCATGAAACCTTAAGGCGCTTATCCATTACAGAGGAAAACTAGAAACGTAGAGGATTAATCTTGTTTATCTCCAAAATTCAAGTAAATCACGAAAAAAAAAGGCATGTTTTATTTTATGCAATTTCTGTTTTCCGAGTACAACCAAACTGATACAAAAATAACAAAATCTGTGTGAAAAAAACTAGTAAAGTAAACCACTCATCTTGATTCTTTACCTTGTAAGATGCAACAATTCATGCACATAAAAAAAACTCAAAAACGTGAAATAAATGACACATTAAAATTTGTCACACATTGCAATAAAAAAGATATTTTAAGAGTAGTCATCTGCTAGATCATGAAAAACCATGGTGGATGCCTGCTTGTTTATTTCTGGCAGAACCCTACAAAACCATCCCTTTCTATACAACACGAGACAAATGTCGCATTTTCATTGCTCCCATGTACTTCAAATGCATGCACAAAACAAGATAAACACCAAAACTCATTCATTACAAGCTATCGATTACGACCGTCACGAGTTCGAGTACGGGAAATGGAGCAAACTACACTAGAAAAAAACCATCCTTTTTAAGACCCGACAATACTCGAACAAGATTACTCTTCAACTTTTAAAAAAAAAAACTAAAAAATCAAAAACTACATGGAATTAAGCAACTATGGACCAGATGATTCAGATTTAGACTATTTGATCATGCTATTTCTTTCATTGTTAAATATAGTAAACTAGATGGCATAATTAACTTCATCTTTGATTATAATAAACCATAGGGTGTACTCATTAGGGCAATTCTTACCAACACGTATCTTTCTTTGTTTCCTTATCTTTATTTAGTTGACTGTGCAATTGATGGATACATGTGATATGTTGTTTCTTCTTTTGAATGATAATAATTAATAACTATCAAGATTTATATTTCTTTAAATCAATCTTATCCTTTGATTTGATTAACATTCATATCAGACATTGATTGATGGCACATTAAGAAAGTCATCTTTTTTTCTTCTATAAACTTCTCTAATCTTCCAATTATCTCCTTTCTTGGAGTACTTTACTCGTTAAAGATCTAACTCGGTGTGAATAAAATTAGTCATAACTTACTAGGTTCAAGGATGTTAATGGATAAGAACTAAAATGGGTGTATGGGGCAAGAGAATTTGAAATACAATAATCTACCACTCAGAATAAAACCTCAAACTTATTGTTACATGCTAAGTAGCAGGCAAAGAAATATATGCTGAAAAACTGAATTAAATTTTTGGTAATTAAGTTAGATGTGTTTGTACAACAGTTTTATCATTACTGACCGATAAGTAAATCAGGTTTGATGAGACATTTTTTTGGGTGGAGATTTTCTTTTGCATATGAATGGAAAACCTCAAAATGCAAAAAATGAAGTGGCCAATTCTCAACTTACAAGTAAATGTTACGAAGAGAATCAAAAGACAAGGTCGTTGAACAGTGAAACCCTTGATTAATCCCAATTCTCAGAGTTTAGCTGGACCTGTAAGAGGCAAAGTTGAAAATCAAAGATACAGATTGACAACAATAGCATATCAAAAGGATAAACATGACAACAATTTCACATACATGCTTCGAAGAGAAATTCGAAAACCCCCGTAAACATTGGACTGTTCAGTTCGCATGCTTTTCAAGTTCATCTTCTGCTCAATGCTGCAGTGGTCTTCTGGTTGCTTGGCACATAAGTGAATTGGCTAAAATCCGCATCAACAATTGACCTACAAAGGGAATCGGCCAACAGATAAATGAAGCTCTAAGTAGATGTTAAAAAAGAAAATACTAACTGCGAGCCTAATATATTTACCTATTGGTACAAGTGTTCCTGATATCTTTCAGAGGGGCTCGTAAACCACTGGCACGAGAGCCAGATGTGTATTTAAACGACGAAACCATTGAAACAAATTTATCCATTGACTTCTCAGCGATCTTAGAATAACTGCTTAAATGTGATATGTCAGATCCAAACTTCCCTTCTTCAGTTTTTGTCTCAATAAGTGCATCATCAAGATTCTCATCACAGCAACCTTAAGTAGAAAAACAGAATAAATGCCTATGAAATGTCTTCCTCTCCAACAAGAAGAAAACTATGAATATATAGACCACACATCAAACTATATATTAGTAATCAAACCCATCATATTTTCATTTTCATGTTCATTTTCTGGTGTGTGTGCGTGTGTGTACATCCAAAAAAAATTACTTCTGCAATAGTGTTACTTTCTTCTTTTTGTAGGTGAGACATACCATCGCTAGGAACCAGTGGATTTGTACGCATGTACTTGTACTTCATGTTCTCCTAAAGCAATGAAAATAATCAATAAGTTCAAATGGAAAAATATGTACTGCAATAAAAGCAAAAGCTCAATGTTACACCTACTTGTTGGACGGTCTCATCCAGGGATGTCTTTCTTTTCATGGGGATGTCATTAACATATATCCCCTCAGAAGCACTTTCAAGCACAATGTCATCCACCATATCATTGGACACATTGTCGTTGACAAAGGTTCTGTTTTCTTTACTGTCTTGGTCACCCTTGTTCACAGGCTTCTGCGGGAAATAAGGACTCCTTAACAATACCTTTTTGGTCATTGTTTCTGAATTGTAAGAATTCTCGAGAATATATTCAGACCTATCATCGGACTTGCCACCATTGACTAAAGAACCCTGAAGAATGGTATCCTCACACATGCTATGGGTGACAGCATCCTTGACCACGAGCCTTTCTTGTTTATTGTCTTGGTGATTCTTGTTTGCTGACTTATTCTGGAAGTACGAACTCCTTTTGATGACCTTTATGTTTTCTGTTCTAGTTTTTCCATGACATGAAGCTAAAACATTCTCACAATCACCCTCCTTTAGTGAAGCTTGAAAAGGTTTATGGATTGACTGCCCAAATTGTTGGAGCAAAGCACATTTAGCATGTCCTTTCTCATCCGTCGTGGCTTTTCATTTTCAAGAATACAACAATGAGATTAGTGCTGCACGCTCAAGTGACTAATCAATATCTTTGTAAAGAAGTTATAACCTTACCAGGGTTTGGAGAATCAGAACACCCAAGAATTCCAACTTCAGAACCGCTTTCCACCTATAGGAGGAGAAACATCACTAATAATGTTGAACTCAATTGAGGTTACCATAACTACCAGTAATGAACACTCACAGCATCTTTTGAAGGTGAACTCCTCACATTCTCAAATTCAAGTGGAGATGCTGAACTCACATTGCCAGTAGCAGCCTCCTCACAGCAACATTCATCAGGACTTGAAGAGGAGTTATCTTCGGGACTTGGATTAACAGGTGAAGTCCGAGGTGCCCTAAATTTTCTCTTTGCTTCAAGAGATGCAAAGCCTTGTGGTGTTAAGGGCATTGAAATGAAAAATTATTTTCTATTAACATCCCTAGTTTAGAATATGATCATTGCCTGTAATATCAAATCCCTAAATCTATTGCAAGCTGAAACCTGACTGGCACTAGATTTCAGAGATTTGATTGGGATGTAGAAAGATGAAAAAAGAAAGAAACTAAAAGACATTATCCAAAAATAAATTGCATTTCAGTAATGTGCAGTAGATTATTCTTGTGTGAAGACTGATGTTAGAACCACAATTATCCTTTTCGCTTGATTACTTCATAAGAATGCCATAGTAATAAGGCAAGTCAATTATTTCTTGAGAAAAAATATTTAATATGGTACCATATGTGCAAAACAAGCACTATTTGCCAAGCTTATTGAAAAGTATCTATAAAGGATACAGAAGTACTTGGTGAGGAGATTCTTCTGCACAGGCAAGTCCAACTTTTTCTTTCCATTTTCAGGTTTGAAGTTCTTTAATTTGGAAGTTTCAGTAGGCACCACCTGGGAACTAGCATTTCCACCCTGTTTGTGCAGAACATAAGAAGAATTGAAAGAAAAACACCATCAGTAAAGCTAAGACATTCAGCTAAATATAAATATATCTTAAGAGGTTAGTGAAAGGAAAAAAAGTAGGTAGAGCACAGTCTTGGAAAAAGCACTTGGCCTGATCCATATGAACAACGAGAGAGACCTGTAAAGTGTACATAAAACTGGAGTGGAAAGAGAGAATACCTTGAATGGCATTTGGGTGAATGGATCCAGATCTCCTTGTGCTATTCCTTTAGCTATGTGTTGTGGCATCAATGTGTTCCAGGTTAAGGTATGATCAAATGTACTTCAAAAAAACTTGAGTAAATAAAAAATACAACTAGATCAATTGCAAATCCTAGTTCAAGGATATGGGCCTAAGAAGTCCAAATCATCACCAAGATCGTCAGACACATTGGATAAAGGTACAATATCTTCAGCGATAGGATCATAAACGCGTTGATGTCGGAAAGTCAATATCGCTTTCTTGAATGATTCTTCATAGAGAGGAGGAACACATACAGTGCTATATCTCAAGTGTTTAATGACCTGAAAAGAACAATCAACAAGTGGTCTATAGCATAAACTAACATAGGAATCATAATGGATAGAGACGGAATCACATATATGATACGAGCTAAATTCCCAAATGAAACTTACCTTGTCATAACTTTTGAACTTTGTGATCAATGCATGAGCCCTTTTCAGTCCCATTCCTGGAAGTGATGGCAAATAGTCACAGCCACTCAAAATGCACATCTCAAGAAGCATGTCGTTATTAAATCCTGAAAAACTTTGGTCCTTGTTCTGCTGAAGCCTGGAGTACTGAAACTCGAAACCTTGCCCATACTTGTCCATTTTAAAGATGATCTGAATTTTTCACAGAGGAGCCCAACAAAAAGGTGGAAACAGAGGACAAAATTCAGCTAAAAATATCACTATGACAGTAACACTAACTGCAATAAGGAGACAGATACAAACTGAAAATGAGAGACCCTAAAACAGCCAACTACGAAAAAACTCACTCTGGGACAGCCAAATGGTATAAGATCCGAGTCCTCCGTGATCACAGCATCCACTTGCTTGCTAATTGCCAGGAAGGTCATTTGGGAATCTGCTTCATAAGGAGCCACGATATAAGACACATTTTCCTGTTTTAAGACCTTCCATGTGGAACAAAATGAATAAAGGAGTTAATATTCTTGAGTACCACGAATCACTAGACATTATAGATACTCTAGAAAATGATAGTAATTCATGAATAACACTCCGTGGCACAGAAACTGATTATCACTACAGAAATAACAACAAATGCAGGTGAGGAGTTACTTCTATACCTGAATTAATTCATGTGCAATCAAGGGTGAAATATCCACAGCCTTTTGGTAGCATTTGTAAGCCGCAGCAGAATTTCCACTTGATTCATGCTCAATAGCACGTGCAAGATTTTCCTTCCTACTCCTGCATTTCCGTGACCACCCAATGTCGTTTGTCAGAAGCTTTTGCATTCATTTGAAGCATAGATGCCTTCGGAATCCAAACGGAATGTTAAAAGCTAATAAATATACCTTGCACGCTTGTTCTCTTGTTCTATCTTCATTGGCAGAAAACCTCCATCGAAGACGAGAACAGGTTTAACACCATAATGTCGCAGCAAATTTACTCTATGCATGCAGTATTCAATATGCCTAAAACAGCAAACACAAAATGCACAAGAGATGTAAGGATGCGAACCTACAAAAAACACAGCAAAAGCACATGTACACCCATCTCATTTTTTACTAACGCGTTGAAGTCAGAAACCCACAAGTACTCACTACCCCGCTCAGCAAATTATCAACATTTCTTACCAACACTAGAAACAAGTTAAAAAACATTTATTTCCACAGCCCCAGAACTTACAAATGCGCCAATTCACCAAATAAGAAGGAAATGAAGAACAAAAAACAAAAACCCATAACCAAGAAATGACAGAAGACTAAAACCCGCAACACCCATATGGAAATTAACATCCTAGACAGGAAAATCACCAATAAACAAGAATACCTACTAAACCAATTTCCTAAAGTCCCAAAACTTTCATCGGGAATCGCATTCTATACAATGAGAGATGAAGAACAGAGGGAACCTGGAGGTGGGCAATCCTTTGCAGAGCTGAGTACTGCAAGACAAAGCACCCATGTGAAGCCAAGAGTAGGTATCGACAGCGACAGAAGAGCCCTTTAAATCCTTTACATGGATCGGTGACATTGTCGATTTCAACAAAGGTAAAAGCCCTTGTATCCCCATTTCCCTTCTTCCCTTGTTTACACTGTCATTTGACTGACTGTGCCAAATTTTGGAAATTTATAACACTCTTGAGTTGAGCAGCAAAGGAGAAGAAACCCTCAATGACCTAACCTTGTCTTGAGCACCTCCCTCGTTCATTTGCTTTAGGATGCGCCAAAATCTTGGCGGGAACATTTTCCTCCCTTGCCCAACTTTTTTTCAGCTTTTCTTTCTTGTTTCTACCAAAGGGTATGAGAACGACATGTCAATTTCAGACGACAAGCTGACGAGTGAAACTGAAAAGGCCTCTCCTCTTTCGCGTGCGATGTTCCAAACGACTCGTCACTCTCCTCAGTGGATGAATATAAACAAGGCTTAAACCTATTTATCAATCTGCTTGTTCTTTCCTCTAATTTCTTCAAAATTTTAAATTTCCAATTTCAAAAAATTCACCTGCTCTCATATTGGCACTAAAAAAAGTAATAAAAATATTTAATAAATATTTATATGTTTTTTTAGAGTTGGAAATTCTGAAATATTGATTAAGGAAAGAATTTAATTGAGATTGCAACTTGTCGTCGGTGGTCAAATTGCATTTTCATGGACACGTCACCGGATTGCGCTTAGCAGCTGCCGTCGCTGTCATACAATAAAAGAGAGAAGAAATTAGGACGATCAATTCAAATCAATTTGACATGATAAGGTATCACCATCACTTAATTTGTAGCACGTTGGTGTATAATATATAGTCACATGGTACATGTCCTAGGCGTGTGGAAATCAAATTAAATTAAAAATCGAACTGGAACGGACAATTCGATCCAATTTATTATTTTATTTTTTTTGTGGGAGTAAACCATAACCAAATCGGACACACACGTTCTAGTCTGATTCTCGTTTCTTAAAAATCAAAAAATGAACCCAAAATCTGGAGGGAAATATTTCTAAATACACATTATACATATAAAATATTTTTATCTCCTTATATCAATAATTAGTCTTAATTCTAATAACTAAATGTATGAATTGACCAATTGGACCGCTTTGAACTGATAAATTTTTATATTCTAATGAGACGGTCCATGTTTGTAATGGACCGACCTATTAAAATTTTCATATTCTTATTAAAAAAAATCCAATACCAATTCGATGCCGTTTTGTGAGCCATTTTAGAGAAGAAGCACAAAACGGTGTTTCTTTTTCCTTAAATGACGCCGTTTTGACAGTGGTGTTGACCTAGCCGAGTTGACAGTGAATGATACGATCCTGATTCCTTAGGATGCGTAGCACCAATTTTGATCTTTGTTCAAAGACGGATTTCCTGCGGAAATAGATAACTCGACAAGTACGAGCTTAGACCACTTAGCTAACCTGTGCTAAGAGCCCTAATCGATTTCAAGTCAAGGGTCTTGAATCGGGTTCTTAGGACTAGACTCAACAATGTGAGAATCACACTAAGATAAACGACACAATAATACAATTCCAAGATTTACTTGTATACGACTCAAGTATTGCGGACTCAAGAAGAATAAGGTTCAACCAACTTGAACAAGGGGCGGAGATTGAAGAGAATATCTCAATTTATCAAATAACAGCCAACTTAATAAAGTAGCCAAGTGGTTCCTTATATAGGTTACAAACAAACCCTAATAGTAAACCAAATAGGAATAGAAGTAGGACTTCCAAAATAGGAAGATAACTTAACTAATTAAAACTGTCTAATTAACTAATTAAGCTAAAATAATTAAAGTCAACAACTTGAACTTCAGTCAACGCGCGCTTCTGGACACGCGAAACGGGCAGGAGCCGTTTTGAGCAATCGGCACGCGAGACAGATGAGTGAAACGGCAATGGCTGAGTGAAACGGTCAGGTGCCGATTAAGCGAAACGGACAAGAGCCGTTTTGAACGAATCGGACAAGAGCCGTTTTGGTGACAAACGGTCAAGTGCCGTTTCTGGCAGAATCATCTTCGGGCATTGTGAATGTAAGGAGATTCACAACTCTTGGTGTCCTCTCTCTAAGTGCAGCTTCCTCACTTGTCCTCTCACATTCCAGCTCCTTGTGAATGAGAGATGACAAACGGTCTTGAAGCTTTCTAGCTCTGGCTCGAGTCATTGGACCAGCTGGTGGTAACGGTAGTTGGATGCGTGGATTCGCATCATTCCCTCCCCCTTCGGAAGGATTCGCCCTCGAATCCGAATCGGCATCAGCTGAAAGTCCATACTCGTCATCTGCATCAAACAATGCTAAGTCAGAAACATTAAAGGTAGAGCTAACGGCACCATACTCACTCGGCAACGCCAGTTTATAGGCATTGTTGTTGATCTTCTCGACAATCTGGAACGGTCCGTCGCCTCTAGGAGATAGCTTGCCGCGGCGTTGGGCAGGAAAACGCTCCTTGCGCATATGCAACCAAACCCAATCGCCAACCTGGAACGTCACTAGCCGTCGGCCATCGTTCCGTTTCAGCATCAGCTTCTCATTCATGCGCTCAATGTTCTGCTTCGCCTTAGCATGTAATTGCTTGACAAAATCAGCCTTCTGGGCACCATCTAAACTCACAACATCACTCAAAGGAAAAGGAATTAAATCCAAAACAGTTCTAGGATTAAATCCATACACTAGTTCAAACGGCGAGTAATGAGTAGTAGAATGAACAGCACGGTTGTAAGCAAATTCAATAAACGGTAAATGATCAACCCAAGTAGAAACATGCTTACGAACTAGGGTGCGTAAAAGGGAGCCAAGAGTCCGATTTACCACCTCTGTTTGACCATCCGTTTGTGGGTGAAAAGATGTAGAATACAATAATTTAGTACCAAGCTTCTTCCATAAGACACGCCAAAAATGACTAAGAAACTTAGTATCTCTATCACTCACAATCGTCAAAGGGATACCATGCAAACGGACTACTTCACGAAAGAACAAATCAGCAATCTGAGTAGCATCAGAAGTAGTCGAACATGCAATAAAATGGGACATTTTTGAAAACCTGTCCACCACAACAAAAACACTATCCTTACCGTTCTTAGACCTGGGTAGTCCGACGACAAAGTCCATGGACAAATCGGTCCAAGGATGAGAAGGAACAGGTAACGGCATGTATTCTCCATGACCAGCAGATTTAGATTTGGCTCTACGACAAGTCAAACATCTAGCAATAATGCGCACGACATCACGCTTCATGTGAGGCCAATAAAAGTGATCATGTAACACATCCAAAGTTTTAGTCACGCCAAAGTGACCCATTAAACCACCACTATGGGTTTCATGCACCAGTAATTCACGAAGAGAGCAATGAGGAATACATAAATGTTTGCCTTTAAACAAATAACCCTCATGCTTGTAGAATTTAGAACCAGAAATAGAAACGCCATGCAAATAAATATCACCAAAATCAGAATCGGTAGCATAGAGTTCGATAATGTGCGAAAATCCAAGCAATTTGGCATTTAGAGAAGTAATGAGCACGTACCTTCGAGATAGCGCATCGGCAACAACATTCTCTTTACCTTGCTTGTACTGAATGTGGTAAGGGAAGGCTTCAATGAATTCCATCCAAACGGCATGTCGCCGATTCAGCTTCCCTTGACCCTTTAGGTATTTCAAGCTCAAATGGTCTGTGTGGATGATAAACTCTCTCGGCATCAAGTAGTGTTGCCATGTTTCCAACGCTCTGACAAGAGCATAGAACTCCTTGTCATAGGTAGGATATCGGAGTTGGGCATCCTTGAACTTTTCACCGAAATAGGCAATCGGTCGTTTCTCTTGCATCAGAACGGCGCCGATTCCTAACCCGCTGGCGTCGCACTCGATCTCAAACGCCTTGCTGAAGTCGGGCAATGCTAGCACGGGAGCGGCACAGAGCCGTTCCTTGAGGGTAGCAAACGCCTCCTCCTGTTGTTGCTCCCACCTGAAAACAACATTCTTTTTTGTTAAATCATTCAATGGAACGGCAATGGTGCTAAAATCCTTTACAAAACGCCGATATAAACTCGCTAATCCATGGAACGATCTCACATCGTTAGCGGCCTTCGGCGTCGGCCATTCCCGTATCGCGCGGATCTTCTCTTCATCCACTTTAACGCCTCCTGCACTGACAATGAAACCAAGAAAACCAACTTGTTCCAATGCAAAAGAACACTTACTAGGTTTAGCATATAATTTCTGCTCACGAAGTGTTAGAAAAACTTCCCTAAGATGTAAAGCATGTTCATCCAATGATTTGCTATAGATTAAAATGTCATCAAAATAAACTACAACAAATTTACCAATTAAGTGCCGAAGTACATGGTTCATTAACCTCATAAAGGTGCTAGGAGCATTAGTCAAGCCAAACGGCATAACCATCCATTCATATAAGCCATACTTAGTTTTAAAAGCAGTTTTCCATTCATCCCCTTCTTTCATACGAATTTGGTGGTAGCCACTCATTAAATCAATTTTAGAAAATACTATACTACCACTTAATTCATCTAACATATCATCCAATCGAGGAATAGGATGGCGATACTTTACAGTGATTTTGTTGACTGCTCGACAATCAACACACATGCGCCAAGATCCGTCCTTCTTTGGGACCAGAATGACTGGAACGGCACATGGAGACAGACTCTCCCGAACGTACCCACGCGCAAGCAAATCGTCAACTTGTCGTTGCAGTTCCTTTGTCTCCTCTGGATTGGATCGGTAAGCCGGCCGATGAGGAATTGCCGATCCAGGAACAAAGTCGATCTGATGTTCTATGCCTCGAATCGGAGGTAAGCCAGGTGGCATTTCTTCGGGTAGAACATCTCCAAATTCCTGCAAGAGAGAAGATATACCAATCGGAACGGTATGGTGCCGTTCCGTTTCATTTGAGGTTAAACAATAAGAGCAAAAACGGATAAGAAGTAGAGGACGGCTTGCGTCAAAACAATTGTTATGAGAAAGCATGGCTCTCCTTACTTCGCTCCCCTTGGCATATACACTCAATTTCTTTTTATTTACCTCTCCTTTTCTCTCAATGCCACCCTCAGCACGCTTACTCTTTTCGTGCGAATGTTTACACTCACCCTCTGCATGTTTGCTGTTTTCATACGACTGTTTACACTCTCCCTCTGCATGCTTACTGTTTTCATGCGAATGTTTAAGGCTCACACTCTCAGTGTTTCCCTCTATATATTTCACACTCAAACCTTCTTTTTCTCTCGCAAGCTGTTTTGAAATTTCATATTCAGCATGTGACTTAGCAAGCCATTGCTGATCCTCAAACACTTCAGCTTGTGTTAACGGTGCCAAGGTGAACTTCTGACCATCCTTAACCAACTTGTAGAGGTTCCTCTTCCCATCATGATTCGCTGCGCGATCAAACTGCCATGGGCGTCCAAGGAGGATATGGCTTGCTTGCATCGGCACAACATCACAGAGAACTTCATCTTGGTATTTGCCGATACGAAACTTAACAAGCACCTGTTTGGTTACCTTAATACCGTTGTCATCCGTCATCCAGTGTAGATGATACGGTTTCGGATGCTTTACCATTGGCAAGTCCAGCTGATGAACCATCAGCGCACTGGCACAGTTGGTGCAGCTTCCGTTGTCTATGATAATGGAACAACCCTTGTGATCAATCACCCCGCGGGTGTGGAACAGATTGGTCCGTTGCTCCTCATCACACACTTCTTCTGTGGACTGTACGCTCAGGGTCCGTCGGATTACAAGCAACCGAACATGGTCACCTCTCTGATGGTCAATATCCGAATCGGTCTGACCGTTTCCCTCAGGTTCCGTTTCCTCCTGTTCATCATCCGATTCTTCCTCGCCAGTCGGCCTGATGATGAAAACTCTTTTATTCGGGCATTCTGATTTCTTATGCCCTCGGCCGTTGCACTTGAAACATATAATTTCCTTAGTGGCTGGCCGATCCACTGGTGGAGTATAAGGTTTGGTAGGTGCCGTTTTAGAAGGAACAACAGCACTGGCAGATCCCTTCAAAACGGCAGGGGCCGTTTTGTCATCCTTATTCCAAGACGTCTTCTTCCAAGGTGTCGACCCAGTAGACTTATAGGAACTCCTAGCTTTCCTATGTTTCTCAATCTTTTGAGCCATATGAAGCATCTCCTCAATAGTGTTATATTGAGTCAGCTCCAATGCATCGGCAACGTCTGCATTCAAACCAGCAAGAAACCGAGCCATCGTTACCTCAGTTTCCTCAGTAATCTTCGCTTGAGCCAAAGCAATTTCCATCTCATTAAAGTATGCTCCAACTCCCTTGCTGCCTTGCTTCAAGGTTTGAAGCCGTTGATGAAGCTCACGGTGAAAGTGGGCAGGGACAAACCGTTGTCTCATCGCCTGCTTCATCTCTTCCCAATTAGCAATCGGACCAGCTAAGACAGCTGCCCTTTTCCGATTGAACTGCTCCCACCAATGACTAGCATACCCACAGAATTCGACTGCGGCGATCTGAACCTTTTTACCTTCCGAATAATTGTGACATAAGAAGATAGCATCTACTTTCCTTTCCCAAGTTAAGTATGCATCAGGGTCGTCAGTACCCTCAAACGGAGGTATTTTCATTTTGATGCTGTTTAGATTAGCATCCAAACGGTCATCCTCCCGTTCTCTCCTACCATCACGACGGTCTCGTCTCTCCCTCCTCTGTCCATCCCTTGTATTTATCCAGCCTTCTCCCTCATCAGGTTCTCCTTCCCAATCAGAATATGGTAATTGTGGACCACGTCTGGCAAGTCGCCTAGGAGGGACCAAAGCAAGATTAGGCTGACGATTCGCATCACGTGGTCGACGGGCGTTGTCATCTTCTTCGGACAGATCAGACAAACGGCCATCACGTTGGTTATTCGCGGCTATAGGAACTGGATTAATGGTACCTAACGCTTCCACCTTAGCTAGCCTTGCATCGGCAGTTAGCTGCCGCTCATTTGCAGTCAATTGTCGTTCATTCAATGTTCGGAGCTATTCCGTCATTATGGCTAGTATAGCCGATAGATCAGGTTGTTGTACTCCCTCTTGAGACATCCTTTACCTTTCCTGAAAGTCACAACACCAAAGAAAACGTAAAATTGCACTAACCTAGCACTCCCTCACGTGTTTACTCTCGTGTTTAATCACTCTAATAATCTCACAAAATCTCTCAAAATTCCCTGCAATGTTCAAGTGTTAGTGAGACTCAAGAATCCAAAGAAAAAGCTTCCAAGAAGACTCTCAAAGAAAACTAGCACGGAAAAGAATTGTGACACTTGATATTTGAATAATTGCAAGAACAACCAATCAAACAAATAGCAAGTAGAGTAGAAGGCAATTTCAAGGAATCAAAGAAAGCTCAAAATTGACTCGAAAGGACTCAAACAAGTTCAATTTCAGTTATGATTGTAATACCCAATCGCAGTGCAATTTAATTCCTTGATAAATCTGATTTTTTTTTTTTTTGGAGCAAATACTTCTATATATTTTCGTATTTGCAGGATCGAATCCCTTTCTTTTCTTTGGGAAATTTTCCTGTTGTTGTTTTTTTTTTTTTTTTTGACAGCAAAACACAATTCAGTGTTTTGATCAGAACTTTTTACTCTGAACTCCGAATCGACCAATTCTTTTTGATTCGGAAGCCCAACAGATTCAGCTTTCCAACGAAACCACAATTACTAAAATCGGACTTCAGTTGCTATATATATGAATACAAATTCGACAACTGAAGTTACTGAAACTGAACAGAATTTTCTCTTGTATTTTGTGACCTTCTTGTGGGTAGAAAACGCAAGTAATTTAGCGAATTTCAACACAACAAACTGGAACGAAACACAACCAATTGTATTCAAGTAACTAACCAAGCACAGTAAGAAATCGGTTTTGAATGGAGTAGAAAGAAATACCGATTTCAACGATGAAACTTGAAAACAATTAACATACTTACCAATCTTTGAACGCCTTAAGCTCCGCTACCAACTGATACGATCCTGGTTCCTTAGGATGCGTAGCACCAATTTTGATCTTTGTTCAAAGACGGATTTCCTGCGGAAATAGATAACTCGACAAGTACGAGCTTAGACCACTTAGCTAACCTGTGCTAAGAGCCCTAATCGATTTCAAGTCAAGGGTCTTGAATCGGGTTCTTAGGACTAGACTCAACAATGTGAGAATCACACTAAGATAAACGACACAATAATACAATTCCAAGATTTACTTGTATACGACTCAAGTATTGCGGACTCAAGAAGAACAAGGTTCAACCAACTTGAACAAGGGGCGGAGATTGAAGAGAATATCTCAATTTATCAAATAACAGCCAACTTAATAAAGTAGCCAAGTGGTTCCTTATATAGGTGATAGGGTGTATTTTTGCATGATTTTCCCTCCATTATTCCTTTGATTTAGAGTATGATTCTGCTAATTTACCCTTATTTTCATTACTATTGCAGATTTAGGCTTGAAAAGGGAGTTTATGCAAAAAGATTCATTTTTGGTGCATTTTGTGCAGTTTTCGTGTTCAAGGTCCCGAGTAGAGGTCCCGAGTCCGATTTCAGCAATACGGCTATGTCCGATTTGATTAAAACGGCTCTGTCCGATTTGATTAAAACGGCTCTGTCCGATTTGATTAAAACGGCTCTTTACCGATTTGGACAAACAGCTCTTGACCGATTTGGACAAACGGCTCTTGACTGATTTGACACTATCAGCTCTTGTCCGATTCAGCCAAAACGGCCCAAGGCCGACTAACAATCCGAAACGGCTACAACCTTCCAACCAGACCAACGGGAAGAAGTAGCACGAAAGACTAGTCACTTGTCCACAAAACGGCCTGGGTCCCGAATCGGATTCGGGACCCCCGAAGATATTTCTGGGCAGTCTGCCATGAATCCGCGCGCCAAGGATTATTTAATTCTCAATATTCTTCTGGTCCCTAGGCGTGCCTGACCAGCTCCTAATATTCCCTTCTCCCTCAACTTCATGTTTCCCACCTTCTTTGGTTCAAGAATATCATGGGCTACTTAAAGTATTAATTAAGTAAAGGATTATTTTAATCCTTGGTGCTTTTCTTGTCCCCTAGAAGTGGAAGACTGCTCTCATTAGCTGGAGAATCTCTCTTGAGTGGAAAGATGAGGAGGCTGGTCGGATTGGAGACTATAGAAGCAAGGAAGAGCATAATTTGAAGAGTGTAATTTTTACCATTGATTTTTAGATAGTTTCTTAGACTTCTCTCTATTTTCTTTTTCCAATTCTTGTTAGCTCCTTCACTCTTGGCTGCTGGGCCTGAAAACAGATTTGGTGTTTGTAAACAAGTGTTCCTCCTTTAATCTTTTAATTAATTATTATGCTTTCTTTGATTATTATTTATTTTTATCCAAGCATGAGTAGCTAAACCTTTAATTCTTAGCAAGGGTGATTCAAGGGTTGCAAGGTCAGATTTGAAGCCTAAGTGTGTTTAATATATTCTTGATGTTATATTCAATTGCTTATCGTTTTTATTAAAACTTCACATGGAGTGTTTAAAGGCTTGATCACCCGATTTATACCTTGTGTGAATGCTGCCATTTGTGTGATGAATACGAGAGGAAAATTGCATAATAAAATAGGCGTCTATTTAGTCTTGACTGCTTAGGAGTGGTCTTGAATTGATAGGGTGAGTAGTTGATTGATTCGGGGTCACGAGCCTGACAAACTGAGGGACCTTTAGGATCAGTTGTGTCTTTTCTTATCTTCATGGGCAGTGTGAGTATTGCCCTCCCGCATTCGTGCCTGGAGGGATGTCGGACTGTCAAGACTACCTCATATGTGAGAACGGGGGGTAGTTTCTCTTAAGAGAAAAGTAGGAGATAACCGAGAAATCTGGTCTCCATGTCACTTCTATGATGTCTCGAATAGAATAATTTTGTGCTGATGATAATCGGGACCCCGAATGCAACCCAAGAACACCTATTGCTAAGAACCTTCTCTGATTGATTATTTGTGTTTATTATTCCTCTGTTTTATTATCTTGTCTCCTTTACTGATTTACTAATTTGGCTATTAATCAATTACCACCTTCTGTTCTATTACTCTTGAATTATTTACTGTTTTGCTTTATTTTACCATTCGGGACCCCGAAAGTGACATTCGGGACCCCGAGCATTGCTTATTTAGATAAAATTGTTAGCTCCCGAATCTCTCTTGACTGATTAGTTTCAGTCAAGCATAAAACCCCCCAGATTGTTACTTTTCATGCCTTTGTTCTGTGACTTCACTCAAGACCTTGAATCAGTCTCTCACAATCCCCGTGTTCGACCCTGACTACCACTGTACACATTATCCATTGTGCATACATATTTTCAGGCACTATAAATTATCATTTGACTGACGATCAATAGGTTACAAACAAACCCTAATAGTAAACCAAATAGGAATAGAAGTAGGACTTCCAAAATAGGAAGATAACTTAACTAATTAAAACTGTCTAATTAACTAATTAAGCTAAAATAATTAAAGTCAACAACTTGAACTTCAGTCAACGCGCGCTTCTGGACACGCGAAACGGGCAGGAGCCATTTTGAGCAATCGGCACGCGAGACAGATGAGTGAAACGGCAATGGCTGAGTGAAACGGTCAGGTGCCGATTAAGCGAAACGGACAAGAGCCGTTTTGAACGAATCGGACAAGAGCCGTTTTGGTGACAAACGGTCAAGTGCCGTTTCTGGCAGAATCATCTTCGGGCATTGTGAATGTAAGGAGATTCACAACTCTTGGTGTCCTCTCTCTAAGTGCAGCTTCCTCACTTGTCCTCTCACATTCCAGCTCCTTGTGAATGAGAGATGACAAACGGTCTTGAAGCTTTCTAGCTCTGGCTCGAGTCATTGGACCAGCTGGTGGTAACGGTAGTTGGATGCGTGGATTCGCATCAGTGAACCGGTCAGGTTGATAGTTGTGTAAAAATCGGTCGGGTCGACTATTTTTTCTGTTAGTTTGCATATTCAGTCAGATAGCTTAATCGAACCGAAAAAAATTTTAGGTCACAATTTTACCGATTCGACTTTTAGATCGGTCCGATTCTGATAATTATGCTTAGAATTATGGAGAAAAGCGATGGTTAGGGAAAATGTTATTGATTAAGGGACAAAAATATTAAGGATGTTGGGACTCTAGCTGTTCAATGCATGCAAATTGCAATAAAGATATACTCCAATGGCATTTAATAATTTCAACTACAAAAACATTAGTACTTTTCTTCCTCTGTTTTTCACCCTAAAATCTCCCCCGCAAGTAGTACAGGCAACTAGTACAGCTTGCAGATTTATGCAAATTTGAAACACAAGATGACATATTGATCTCTCCTTTTCTTCAATATATTTGCATTCCTCGTGACCATAGAGTTTTTTAGGGTCATTTTACTCACCACATGCGTATTAATAATGGCCACTTGCAAATTCATGTTAATCATAAAAAAACAATTTCACCGTAGAATTTAGCTAACGCCCTTTTGTTTATAACCGTTTAGCCAAAGATGCATTCAAAGAATACTAAAAAAAGTTAAAAATAAAGAGTTGTCTGATTTGAATATTATCCGTTATAAATCTACACTCTCACGATTTTTTTTTTAAAAATTACATTAAATAATCAATTACTCTTATATTTATCTCTTATTTTTATATGACTGAGAGACTTTGGCTTAGACACCCAAAAAGTATAAGCAAAGATTCGAACCAAGACAAGACTAGTTGGTTCGATTTAGCTCGAACACCAAAAGAAAATCTAAGCTAACCGATTTCCTTCGATAGAATGTATTGTTTGTTTTGGACCTAATTTAGCTTCACGATTTTCTCAGTTTCTATTTTCGTTAGGTAATTCGAACTCTCGAATTTAACTCTTACTCTTTTTATTTATCTAATGCGAGATTTTGATTCGAATATAAAAAAGAAGAGGAGGTGTAAATTCAGGTTGGGCATATTCTTTGAGCCGGCGTGGAAAAAGGTTTAGCATATTCTAACTCATGGTGTGGACTTATTCATATAACGAATAGATAATAAGTGCACTTGGAAATTATAAGCATGCTGAGTTGGTTTGGTTGGCTAAGGATGTGTACTTTTCATATTAAAGCCAAGCTGAGACAAACCAGAACCAGAAGAAAAGAAAATAAACCAAAAACAAAGAAACAGATATATAGTACAGGCTGTACAGCTACAGCCATCTTCGCTTTAAAAAAGTTTTGGGTCAGATAATAAACAGAGAGAACCCTTCTTGTACCTCAAAAATCTATAGCCAAGAAAGAGGGAAACTTGGTTCTTGATTTTGGAGTTTGCAGTTAATTATTATCGATGTCTTCCTTTGGGTTGTCTTCCGTTTACTTAGAATTCAGTTTTCTTGCTGGACTTGCAGGTAAATTGACATGCTCATATCTTTTCTCTCTGTCTTCTCTACTGTTGCTAAATGGGTATGAACTTTATTCTTGCAGAAGATAGATTTATGAATTCAACTTCCCATTTCTTTTTTCTTATCTCTCTCTCTTGCTGTTGAGTTTAAGTTTGTGAGAAATGGTAAAAAATGTGATTTTTATGTGCAGCAGAACAGAAAATGGTTTTGTTAATTTCCATAGCTAAAAGTACTGTTGATGGGTCTTAGTTCCCATGGAATTTTACTCAGTTTTTAGCACTTTCTACTTGATAAGGGATCAAAAGTGTAATAAAACCATTGATTTGTTACTTCAATTTTGCAGGAAATATCTTCGCTTTTGTGCTGTTTGTGTCTCCAATGTAAGTTGTACTTGCCCTTTTTTTCTGTGTAAATTAACTGCTAAAGCTGAAATCTTTTAGTCGAAAAGCTGAATTTTCTATGTTTTCAGACCAACATTTAGGAGAATTATCAGGAACCAAACAACTGAGCAATTCTCAGGATTGCCTTATATCTATGCTCTCTTAAACTGCTTGATCTGCCTCTGGTATGGCATGCCTTTTGTGTCGCCCGGTATCATATTGGTTGCTACTGTCAACTCATTTGGAGCAGTTTTTCAGTTAATCTACATTACCATCTTTATTGTTTACGCAAACAAATCCAATAGGGTACGAATCCTTCCTTACCCTTTCTTGCATTTTGCCATTTCAATATATCTGTCAACTTTGGCCTTTTGGTACTTTTGAATCTACTAATATATATCACTGTTCTTTGAATGCTTATTGCAGCTGAAGATGTCAGCATTGCTGCTTACAGTTTTTGCATTTTTTGGTCTATTGGCGTTCACGAGCATGAGATTTTTGGACCCTGATCTGCGAAAATTGGTTGTTGGATATCTGTCTGTTGCTTCTCTCATTTCCATGTTTGCTTCACCTCTTGTTGTCATTGTAAGTTCATATTCTAATTCAAAAGCTTACACATTTCTAATTTATCCGTTTCATTAGTTTTTTCTGCTGACGATTTATATCTTGTTTTTGAATTCCAGAATTTGGTGATTAAGACAAGGAGTGTTGAATTCATGCCATTCTATCTTTCCTTTGCAACTTTCTTGATGAGTACCTCTTTCTTTGCATATGGAATGCTTCAGTTTGATCCTTTTATTTATGTAAGTATTATGCTTATTGCAGACTAGTTTACATTTTAGAACATTGAGTTCCACTAAACATTAATTCTGGTCGTAAGTGGGATTGTCCACCCTTAACCTAGCTGTCTCAGGTCCGAGTCTAGGAAATCGAGAAAAACCATGCAGAAATGATACCTTTTTAGGGCATGATCATGCTCGAACAAGAGTAGTCAGTATTAGTAGTCTGGTGTTTCAGGTTTTCTATGTCTTGATCATAACCTTTGTTTTTGGTTTTGCATTTTCTTGGATTGGAATACAGATTCCTAATGGGATTGGAGCACTTTTAGGGTTACTGCAATTGGCACTGTACTATTACTACAGCAGCAAACATGGTGAAGGAGAAAGAGAGCCCTTGATTGCTCCTTTTGTATGATGAAGTAAGAACACACATGATCATTTTGGTAATTGAAGTTGCTTGCTTGGTCCATTCATTCTGGAGAAAAAAATGGAAACTTCAATCTTGAAAACCAGACAGAAAAACCAGACAAAAACCCAGATTTTGAGACCATACAAGGAAGTCACACTGCATAGATATTACCATCGTTCTTTTTCTGCTCCAAAGTTTTGGGAAATTTGTTTGTACATAAGGGCTTATTTGGCAGCAAATTTCATAGTTTGCATGAACTAAACTCTTCCATTATAAGGAATAAGTGTTTCACATCAAGATTCAAGAAGGGAAATTGCTTACTACATGAAAGAGGGGAGGTGTTTATTGAAATCTCCATTTTTGGCTTACTTGGCCTTTGCAGGATTGTAAGTTTCAAATGTGTAATTGAGCAATCTATAATGCATTAAGTGATTTGGATTCAAAGTTGCTCTATTTCTCTGGGAATCCTCATTGCTCTTTCTAAATAAGAGATTAATCTCGTTCGAACATGATCGGACTTTAAGAAAGAAGGCTCATCCGGCATGATTTTTTCTATTTCACTGAAGTCGAACCTTAAACAAGGGTTTAATATCATGCGATAACTTAAGATAGATAATTACTCCATACTTTTATTATTCAATCAAAATAATAATAATATATGAAACAATTTAATAACATCTCACTTACAAGATTTTCTTTCAATAGTAGAGAGATTCCAAATGTAATTCTTGATTTGGTAATAAACTTAAAGTATTAGCTATAACCATCATCAAACTTGTCCTTCAAATCAATATTAAGATATAGAAACATTATTCTCACCAATTAAGTCTACTTTTTAATACTCCCTCCGTCTTTTTTTACTTAACTTTTTAAAATGGTTACAAAATGTAAAGTAAATACTAAAAAATCAAATAATATGTACAGTAACAAAAAATAGCAAAACGTCAAGTAAAAAAAACAAAGGGAGTTTATAAATTATTTTCTTTAAAATTAGTCATTTTTTCTAAAAAATTATAAATTTTAAACTTCAATTTCAAACCACTCTTTTTTTCAATATTAAAGTTAAATCCTCTAATTTCCAATAAAACACTAGATTTCATCACTACTAGTTTCACACCATTCCAATAATATTTAATTCACAAATATAGGATGTTAGCAAAACTCATAACATCCTAATGATTAAATTACCAAGACAAGGTATTCATCTCACCCAAAACTCCCAATTTTTTTTTAATAATCAGAGTAAAATTCGATTCTAAATTTAAGTTTCTATCAATTTCTTTACCAATTGAAGAAACAATATTTTTTTTTTCAACCAAGAAACAAAAATAATTTATTTATTCACAATTAAAAAGCGGAAAAGTCCACAATACCCAAGGTCTAATGTGGCAATAACGAAGATAATCCGACATAGCCGTCCTTCTCCAAGGGCAGAAAAGTCATTTTGAGCCCTTATGTTACTCGTCCTCAGCAGATCTTACAACAAAGTGTAATAAAGGCTTTTGCTTGCCTCAACGCGCGAGTCACGATCGACAAACCCGCATCGGGTAGTAGTCCTACTCCGAGTAAGTCTAGCGCGCGGAGAGAGAAGCGAAGCGAAGAGTGCCGCCAAAACCCTAAAATCCAAGCCACTCTCCACTCCCCACCCCGTCTATCCATCTTAAACTTTTCTCCGGTTTCGTGTTTTCCTCCGCCCGGTTCCTTATCGGTAAGCTTCACTTTCTCTGATGTGTTCATGAAGTCTTGTATACTGATAATCGCTTTTGTATGTGTTGTATTTTATGGGTATTGTGGTGGTAGTGAGGTGCGACGGAAAGTTTTTTTCGATTTCTGGGATTTTGGGTTCTATCCTGTGCTACGTGTGAAATTTGCTTCTGAATTTGAACTGGGTTTTTGTTGGATGTTTGAGTCACATAGTTTTGTAGCTGTCTTCTTCATGATTCGATTTGTAATCGTAAAACCCTAAGTTTATTCATAACTTCATCTCCTGCCTTGAAACTCTTATTTTGCTCATAGCTTGGTTTCGCACCCTAAAATCCTAATTTGGGTTTCACTTGCTTTGCCTTTTCCCTGTTAATGTGTGGTTTATGCCATTAAATTTGGTGGTGGCTGTAAAAAAAATTAGTCTTTCCTCTGTTTCATACTTCTCAACATGTTCTTAAGTGCATCTTCTATTAGATCGTCATTGTTTTTAAGATTCTTTAGTATTTATTATCTGCTGCAAAATTTGTGCAGGGTTGTCTATCCCTTTTTCTCCGTTCATGAGTGGCATTATTCTCCAGTAGGGCACAGCTGCTTGGCTCTGTGTCCCTGTGTTTACGAAGGACAATTTTGGAGTTCCTCACAATGATGGCTGCTGGTAGTGTGAAACCCAAAAAGCTTACCATAAAATTTGCCTCTCAAAGGATAGAGGGTGCTCCTGGGAACAGATCATGTGAGTTTGGGCAGCAGCTTCCACATGATAATAAATTCGATCAGAATAAGTTTCAGCATTTTAAGAAGAAATCCTTTGTTCAGTGCTCGAAAAAACGTGGCCCATCAGAGGTTTTAGAGTCTCAGTCAGCAAAGAGGCAGAAGATGGATCGTTTTGCAACACACCAGTGCGCTGTCCTCCTGAAGTCGTTGATGCGTCATCCAGCTGGATGGGTATTCAATCAACCAGTGGATCCGGTTGAATTGAATATTCCTGATTATTTCTCAATCATTTTAAAGCCCATGGATTTGGGGACAATCAAATCTAAACTGCTGAAGAATCAGTATGCTGCCATTGATGAGTTTGCTGCTGATGTCAGATTGACTTTCTCCAACGCGAAGCGGTACAATCCTCCAGAAAACAATGTCCACCAGATGGCAGTTGAATTAGATGAGATTTTTAAGACAAAGTGGAAATCCTTGGAGGAAAGATGGAATTGTGAAAGAACTAATTATGACAATGAAAAGCCTTTGAGCAGGCAAGGGAATGAAGGTTGTGATGCAAAACAAAATGGTCCTAGAACACCTCCTTTGCGCACTGTTGTTGTCCCTAAGAGGTCAAATCCTTCAGTTGAAAAGGTGGTTAGGAGCTCATCTAATTCAAGAGTTGCAGATGTAAGTCATTTGTTATATATTGTGTTAATAATTGTTTCTTGTAGTAGAAAACTAAAGGCCAATGTATTCTTTCATTCGCTTTGTCTCATTTATATACTCTTTTCATGATGGTACTATTTTTACTTTGTTCATAGGCCAAGCCTGCTAAAGTAGCTGAAAACTGCGTGCGCAAGCTGCCCGAGCAAAATCTTTGTAAAGGTATGAGAAAGCGTGGTACATATTATGCTTTAGAGCTCTTCATTGAGCTAATTGGGAATGTGTCTTATAGCTGCCAATGGTGAGGGTAGACGTGCCTCTGGTTCTGTTGGTGCAAAGCCATTGCTTATCACGGTTCCCCCAAAGTGTGGCCATTGTGGGAAAAATGGTTGTCAATGTAGAACTGTGAGTGATTCAAGCCGTGCAATGTCAGGTTGTTTGCTAATCCTCTTCATTGTTGTCTGTTTTAATATCCAGAATGCCATTTATCACCAATTAGTGTATATAATGTGTATAATAATATTTTACTGACCTTTTATGAGATGTCCTCGGTTCAGATATATCTTACGAGAGATCATCTGGAAGAGATCATACGTCTCACACCTCAAAATTGGTAAGTAAAAAATGTCCATGTGATTGTTGAATGCCATCTTTCTCTTGTAGCCTTTTTTGACTGCAATTCTGTGTTCAAATATAGAACTGCGAGGCAAAAAGCATGTCAGCATCCCGGGTTAGCAAGTCAGATCCAGAATCTGATGGTGAGACATTTTACAATTTTGCAACTTGTGATATTCCGTTACTTCGTATTGGACCATCTGTAAATTGGAATGCGTTGGAATCAATTTGAAGGGGCTGTAAGTGCTTTGGATGATGAAAACGCGTGTCCTAGTTCTCAGCTCACTACTCCCACTACAGATGCAGCTTCTGGTGAAGGTTGGCTTCTTGAGCTCATAGTGACTTGGAAAAAACATGCCAACTAAACTCCTGTTTTTGAATCAGATCTTAAAACAAAAAGTTGTCTAAAACATTAGTTTCTTTTTGAGTCAGGGTTGGAACCTGGTTTTGATGTCCAGCTGTCTCCATCCAAAGCTCTTCGTGCTGCAATTGTTAAGCGTCGGTTCGCAGACACTATATTAAAAGCACAGCAAAAGAGTCTCTTTGATCAGGTATAGGGTTTCTTCTTTGTTTTGTCATCAGTGGTAATACTTGGAACCCCATAGTGCTGATTCAGCGTGTGCTTGATGGTGAAATGTCTAACAAGTGTTTCTTATTATTAGGGTGATAAGTCGGACCCGGTGAAGCTGCAGCATGAAAAGGAGAGATTGGAAAGGAGGCAGCGTGAAGGTGATTTAAGAACCTGTTTATTCTTTTAAGAGAAAATAATAGTCTGGTAAATTTATGTGCCATTGTTGTGATTCTGGTGAGCCATTGGTGGTATATGTACATACGATGATTGTTTGGGAACGTGCTATTTCTGCCTTCTGAAAGGCTTGAGGCTCTAGTAGATGCTTTTCTCCCTTAATGTTCATTTGCCTTAAAAGTTGCTGATCACTTGTGATTTTTTGATAATACAGAGAGGGCTAGAATTGAAGCTCAGATTAGAGCTGCTGAAGCTGCTGCGCGAAGGCGGCAAGAGATTGAGATGAAACAACAACGAGATAGAGAGAGGGAAGCCGCCCGAATTGCACTGCAGAAGATGGAGAAAACTGCCGAGATAGGGCAGAACCTGGAGGTTCTGAAAGAACTCGAGAGGCTCTGTGGTTGTTCCTTATCCTATAATCTCCACGTATATTGTGGAAGGGCAGGTATGGTAACTGGAGCAATTCCTCACTCGGGGTTGGGGAGTCCACTAGAGAAGTTAGGTCTATTTATAAAGGACGATTTCCTGGATGAGGACGAGGATGAGGACTTAAATTTTGATGGGGAGGAAGGAGAGATCATCTCGTGAGTCTTTTTCCCTTTTCTGCCTGTTAATAGTGTTGCAGTTGAAGGGAAAGAGACCATCCGGATGGAATATTGTTTTTGTAGGGAACTTGTAACCATTACGATTATTAATAGATGCAATATAACACACCAGTGACTTGCTATCTTCTTGCACTACCTTGTAAATATGACATTTTAAGCGGGGGACAGAATTTGCTCTTCTTTAGTACCAGACACTAAACTACGATGTTCAAAATTCCTAATTTCTGTCCGATTCAGTGAGGTGTTTACATTGTCTGATATTCTTTTGATGATGTCATAATTCTAGAGAATACGAAATTTTGAAGTCATTGTAACACCATTGAATCAATTGTATCATTGAAAATGTTATTCGTATACAAGAACATTCATACCATAAATACAAACTGCCTCAATTGGCAGTCTCGTATACAAGAACATTCATACCATAAATACAAACTGCCTCAATTGGCAGTCTCCTCAGGATTCTAAATTAAACAGTATTCTCAATTAGCCCTAGGCGTAGTAGCCTTAGTATGAACAGTAATTTTGCCTTGTATCGTTGGTTTTCATTGGACTGGAAATCCGAGTGGCCAATACCAGAGCGCCAGTTCACAGCCATACTTGAGCAAAGTTTCGAACTTAACCAACGCATGAAAGTAAACCAGTAGTACATCATTTAAAATTTCCATGAGAATGGGAAGTGTACAAAATGCTCCCACCAAATGATCTTAAAGGCAGTTATACAAATCCTATTGTGATGTCTAGGTAGGTACTGTTGATGAGTCGCATCCACTCAGAATCCGCAACTTCAAGCAGTATATTTGTTCTTGGCGCTTCTCTCGAGCTTCTTTGCGTCTTCCTGAAAAAGGCAGTGCAGAACAAAAGGGAATTAGCAGCCTATTCTTTAGGAGAAAAAGAATCAAAAGCTTTAACCATAAATACTTACATGGAATATGAACCCAATGCTTTCATTGTAATCAAGAAATTCTTTCCATTGCTTTCCAATGCTCACCTAACGAACAAAACAGATATATGTGAGATACTTCATGATTAGAGAATTTGCTGGTACTGAATTCATTAGTCAAAAACCCTGCATGTAGTCCCCCGTAAATCATGTTTAACATTCAACAAGTGCTTTTGTCATCCTCTATACAAGTATTAAAAAAGGAAGAACTAATTGCCTCAACAATTATGTTCAACAATACCATGCATCAGGCTATGTTCATGACTGCATTTTGAAAGTATGCAACCTAACCATAGATGATAAGAGCTGGGTTCGTTAGGAAGGATGAAGGCCAACAGTTAGCCATGGATGGATCTAGCCCTTGTTGGGAGGTTGGTTGATGAACGACGGGAGGATGATGAAGCGAAGTTGAAGATGCGGAAATGGAATAGATATTAGATTGATGGAGATAAACAAGAGTAACTTGTTGACTAAGACAAACCCTCCTAAATCATGTCTATTTTGGAAAGAGATCCTCGTAGCTATTTCGGCAAGGTTGCCTAGACTTGATCTAATAGTTTCGGGTTACCTTTCTTGTATGGATCCTTGTAACTAAATAGACATGAACCACTAAGGGTGAAAACAAGCACTTTCTACTTTATTTACTCCACAACTAATCCCCACAACAATAGAAGACCTATAAGTTTCACGAAAGAAATAACTGAATTAAGAGCAGGATTAATTCTGTATGCACATGTTTAACCCATTATGTTTACAACATTGAAGTTTAACTATCAACCGGCCTAATCTTTTGAACTAGAAGTTGGCAGCTATATGAATTTGGGTTTGGAAACAAATACAGATTGACTACTAGAACCACAAATACCAGTAAGTGATACAATCCTAATAATCTGCACCCCGCAAAGCAATGCCTAGATTCCATACCTTTCTTTTCCCTCTTGGCACATTGCAAGGAAAATAGTGAAAGCTATCTTATAAAGGAAAATGATGTCCTACACTGAACAAACACATAGCTAAAAGTTCAACATAAATCATCACAGATGTAAATCAACAAAATTCTTTTCAATCCACTCACCTGAGCAGCCTCATTAGTGGCATTCTTGGTCCAAATAGAAATCTTTTCTTGTTTACCTCTAACATTCACAACAGCTCCACAGATCTCATCACCATAATCAAACTGCTCCCCAATCATGCCCAACAACTAAAACACCAAACAGAGCAACAAAATAAAGACTCAGCAATGTAAAAACAAAACCATTCAGAGTCCATTAATATTACAAGCAACATGTATTAGAGCCATCATACCGTGTACAACCAATATGTATCAGACTTCCCTTTATGGGAGGTGATGGTCCATTTCCCTCCATTCGCGCACACAGGATCCTCCCATTTTGGTTCAATGACCTTCTTGAAGCAATACAAATCTGCCCCAACCGCCAACTTGCTAGGATGATGGATATTATTGTACACACTTAACACACCACATCAAGAAACCCAAAATACATTATTTTTCTCCGAAAAACAGAAGAAAGAAGAAAACCCAACCATGAAAAACATAAGCAGTTAAGTGTAATCTCAATGAGTTACCTCCAGAATTCTTCGACAGTGGAGAAGGTGAAGACGGAGCGCATGGCGCTGCCCCAAGAAGCAGCTTTGTTCTTAGCATTGGGGTTATCGAACCAGAAAGTCCATTGATGCTCAAGAGGGTGAGGTGCGTCGACTGATTTCTTGGACGATGGATCCTCCTCATTCCTGTTGTCGTTCTCGTCTCCGATGATCTCTCCTTCTTCCACCTCGTTTTCCTTCTTGTTACTGCTACCGCTTGGGTTTTCTTCAGCAGCTGGCGTTGCTGATTTCTGCAAATCTTCCACCACCATTTTTGGGTTTTCTTTGTTCTTCTAGGGTTTGATCGGTAATAGATTGATTGCAGTAAAAAATTCCTAATATGTGAGTTTCTCTTTCACCTCAGAGTGCGAAACGCGCGGCTAGGGAAGAGAAACTCATTATATAGTAAAAACTTTGAAGTGGTAGTGTTGGGCTTCATCTAATTGGGCCGGGGTAATCAGATATATATTGGGCCAGTCCAATCTTTTGTATTTTTCTTTTCGCCTCCCATTTTAAGAGATTATTAATAGTAATTTGTTTTTGCCTTAGGCAGTCAATTATTTGTCTTTCCCCCTCAAAAAAAAATTTATTTGATCAATATTTATGGAAATGGATTTTCTTCTTCTTATTTTCATGTGCAAAGAAGATACAAATATGAGAGGAAACTCAATTCTATTTATATATTTATATTATTTTTGTGTGTAAGAAAATAAAAAAAACAAAAAAAAAACTTACAAATAGGGTTTTTAGTGAAAAAATGAAATATGTTCGCACATAAGCTTGTTAATACATAAAATGTAATGTTCCCCGTTGTTTTTTGAGCGTACGTAAATAGATTGTTCGCTTTAAGTATATTTATCTAGAGACTAATTTATGTGCTGATCTTCTAGATAAACGAAGTACTTGACATTAGATCAAACCTATATTTTATTTGGAAAATGCTACAAAATGAGGCAAACAATATTATTATTATTGAAAACCATAAACAATATCAAAAAGGTTGATCTAAAAGCATGAAAGTATGCAAAGAAAAGCTTAAGTTTTAAATTCATAAGACACTGCATCCATCCGATGGTTAAAACACTCGTTTACAAAGAACAAAATCCACCGCTTGATAAATGATCACCAAATTAACTATTTGCATATGCAACGACTATTCACGCACTTTTTTTGTGTGCAACGACCATCACTACAATCTTTGTTGGTATGGCGACGGCCGGAACAGACAATGTCGCAATCTTCGTCGTCAAAGCATTGAGGAGCTAAAATGGTGGCTTGGTTTACCGAAAAGTGTTCATCTCCTATTGACCTTATCGCCTCAGCCACCGTCATTGTCTTAGAACCTGACATAACAGCTCGAGTCAAAAGTTAATTACAAATATCGTTAAACTCATTAGATCATGATTAATTATAAGTATAAAAGATACGGACGAGACGAGAAGAGAAAGTAAAATAATAATCGAAGAACTTACAAGAAGACATAAAAAAATGGCAATTATGCTTCCAATAGTAACCTAGTTTCTCTCCATACTGTTCTGGGTTTGTGGAGTACTTGAATTTGTGAATGGAAATAATTAGGAAAAAAAAGGTATCCTTTATACATAAATAAAAAGAAAAATAAGTATATAGATTCTGATTCTGATTTCTTTTTTTGGTTTGATGTTGATTCGGATTAATGTTCTACTCCCTCCGGTCCGAATTATATGACGTTTTGAGTTTTGCTTTTACTGTTCTGGAACGTATCTTAAGGCGGCCGGAACAGTCACTATTTGAGACAATTTTGCCCCAATTTTTTTCTCGGAAGTACGTTAAGGATTAACGTACGTTCGAAAAAAAGTACGAAATTTTTTGGGGTCAAATAGTGCCTCATCCGACCTCCTCGATATGCGTTCCCTATTGAATATTAGGATGCGAAAAAGTCATATAATTCGAACCAGAGGGAGTATCCATGTTGGTGATAACGTGACTAGATTTTGATAATGATTTTGAAATTAATTAATAAGATTTTATTAGAATGTTTGGCACATATTATCAAAATTACTACCTAGTATTCTCTTTATTTCTTTTGGGCAAGAGACTAGTCTCCGACTCCTCTAAAAATATGAGTTTTGTTATATAATTTTATCAAATTTTCAAACTCGAACTTAAAATCAAAATTAAGAACGATAAGAACACAGTCAATAGAGGACTCATATATCTGATTTCAAAGATCAAACAAAGTTTAAATTCAAGAAGTTATATATATTTATTGCATTTTCTTATAGATAATGGTAAAAACTTATACTCTTTGTTACATATACGATTCTCTTTTTTGATAAGCAATAAATACATTAAAAGAAAAGTAAACTTATTACGGATACTAAATACTATTCGATGTGAATATAATTAATTTGCTATTGTATAATAAATTCATGATTGGAGTCTTCAAGAAATGAGGAGTCAATTCCATGGTTCACCAACTATATATATATATATAATTAATTAATTATAAGAAAAAGCACAAAAAATGGGTAATTTTTGTAGCTCAACATCCATGGTTTCCATAGAAATCAAAATTTTGAGATCCATAGTGAGAATTTCTGGGTAATTTTTTGAGACCATAGTAGTTTCTTGATGATCGAAACGAATGTAGTGCTCTGGGATTGTGACCAAGGGTTCTTTGACAAGCTCTTGAAGACCAAGTATTGAACCAGATGGAGTGGCAGTGGATGGTGCCATACTGCCATTTGCAGATTTGCTTTGGTGAAAGAGTAGCTATATTCTTTTTTTTTTGGGTGAAAATATTAAGGAATTAGGCCCAAACCTAAACTTTGATGTTTAATATCTTTGTTTTCATTCTTTAAACCATGGTTTTAAACTTTGTTTTTTAATAATCTGCCACTTCATACGGTCGTATAGTGGTAAAAAGACGTTAGACGAGTTAAATTAATCATTAACTTGCATCACTGGTGGTAAAAATGTATTTTTTTTATAAGTATAAGTATTATCTGAGTTTATCGAATTAAGATTATTTTTTTTTACAGCGAATTAATTTAGTAGAAAGATCGAAAACATAAGTTAGTGGTCTTAGAGACCTACCCATTTCACCATCTCATTTGGTTTAAATTTAGAAATCACCAATCAATGATTGAAAAGAGAACTCTAGTGTGGAACAGAATTTCAACTTCATAGTCCTCAATTAAGTAGTAAAGTAAGTTTCTTTTATATTATTAATAATTAATTAACCAACGATGCACCAGCCATGATGATGTTAATACCCTGTAGTACGTAGGAAATATTATTAAATTAAATAAATTGATGATTTTTTTTGGGAAAATAAATTGATGATTACTTAACTGAATTAATTGTAAATAAGTATTTTTTAAATAATTTTATTGACTTTAATTTACTTTTGAGTTTCACTCACATTTACAAAACTATATACCATATTTAAATTACTAATGTAAAAAATGAAACTTACTCGGCAGACTAAATAATATTCTGACCGTTGTATGTGAATGTGATCCACTGACAGCCAAGTTTTTTCCACTGTTCCAATTCATCACAGATTATTTTGTTGCCCAAGTCTTTCATTAGTTATATGTTTATTTTTTAAGGTTCATTTATCGTACCAAAATATACTCTTTTAAACTAATCACTACATTTTATCTTCTATAAAAAAAGATACTAGTGTTTAAGAACTAACGAATGTAACTAATACTCACTATTTGTGTCATAAAAAATCCAAAACTTATTACTATTGGAAACTTGCTCGAATAAATTAATCTAATTCGAATAAAATTAATCATAATGTAATATTCTCTCCCATTTTAATTAAACGTTGTTTTGATTTTGGGCATGCATATTAAAGAGGTCGGATGACTCACCGTTTGAGACAATTTTGCCCCTTACTTTTTCTTGAATGTACGTTAAGGATGCTCATACGTTCGAGAAAAAATAAGAGGCAAAATTGTCTCAAACAGTGAGTCATCCGGCCTCCTTAATATACGTGCCTAAAATCAAAATGACAGTTAATAAAACTAGGAGGGAGTATGATTTAGACCTAAAATTAATATTAATAATAAGTATAATTTTAGATTTTTACCTGTTTTTTTTCTTTTGAAGGCTTTAAGGTAAGTGAGGAAATGCTGTCATTTTCTTGTTAGTACAGTGACAGGAGAAATGACACTAGCAAGGATTTAATGACCTAATCCATAGGGGTGGAGCCTCGTTTCATTAATGAGGTGGCATGACCCTCCCCCCAAATTTGTAGTATTAATTTTTTTTAATAATATTTTAGGTTTCTATTAATTTTAATTATATTTACTTAATAATTATATTTTTTAATAATAGTTTTCATAACACGTGGCAGAAAAATAGGTCCATTTCCGGGGCTATAATTGGGACAATTTGGATTAGTTTTTATTTATTTTTGGCATAATTATCAATTTCGGCGCTATAAATCACTAATTCCATTTAGTATTATGTTTTTTTTTTGTGCTCACCTTATAATCTGAAGACAAAGCAAAAGGGAAGAAAAGAAACGAAATGACGAAAGAAATAGAATCCAAAGTTAGGGATTTTTCAATTTTGAAAAAAATGAAGAAAGTTGTTATCTTTTGTATGAAACTGATACAAGGAAATAGGAATATTCAACAGCAGGCAGTAAAAAAATCGAGTTGCTTGCAGACACAAACAGCAGGCAGTACAAATTTGTAAATTTATAATTATTAAAAATAATAATACAGCAAAACATGCAATGTCAGTGAGGGAAAAAAAAGGACAGTTGAAGACAAAGCAAAAGGGAAGAGAAGCAAATGAGCAAACATATATGAAAAAATGATGAAAGTTGTTATCTTTTGTAGTATGAAACTGATACAATCATACAAGGAATATTCAACTGCTCTCACTTTTCATATACAAAACATGCAATGTGAGTGTGAAAAAACAAAAGAGGACAGTTGAAGGGCAAATAAATTGATACAACTCACTTTGAATTCACGTCTTCAATACTATTTTCTTCTACAAACTGTAAACTACTATTGTCTTCTATCTAACTTTTGTATTTGAGAAATATGTGAGATTCACAAGTATAGATGGAGTTCCAAACATCTATCTCATGGGAATGGGATGTTCCAACTTCGAACGCCAAGAAGACCACACTAGCGAATCCAGGTACCATTAACAAATATCCTGGGGATGTGAGAAATGAATGGCCAATCCACCCCTTTCTCCGGTTGACATCTTTCTGTCAGCAAAGGGCATCCACTTATATAAAGCTCAGAGAGGGAAGTGGGCAGCTTCTGGTTCTGATTTGGCTGCAGGGATTGGAGTTTCTCGCAGTGGTAGATCCACAACGACCTGAGAGAGGTGAGGGGTTGAAGCCCGTCGTAGTTTAGAGATTTCAGAATTGAAAGGTCTCTGATCCAAAGAGTGGTAAGAGTAGAGGGCAGCAGCATCGTCTTCTCAGGGAAGGATTCTTCCACCTCATCACAACCACCAATTCCAAGAGTTAAGAGGGAAGGAAGCATTTCCAAACCCCACTCATGCCGTCTTGAGAAAAGTTTCTTGCAATCCTGCACAACTAGATCTCGTAATTTGGAGCTGGAGCCGCCAAGATGCACACCCAGATTCGTAGTAAAAAACTCAATTTCCGGACACCTTTGAATCCTTAAGATTTCCAAATTGGAGCAGAGACGAGACTCAGGCAACACCTTCAAATTTGGGCATTGTAATAAGGTAAGAAATGCCAAATTGGAGGAGAAATTAGGTGATCGTCCTTTGCAAAAGGATACTAATTTTGGGCAACTCCAGATTATGAGTGTTTTTAACACGGGAAAGCACTCTAATGAAAAACACTCAATCTCAAGTTGTTCACATGAATAAATCTTAATTTCAGCTACAGAGGGAAGGTGACTGGGCAGGGCCATCCTTAGCTTTGGACATCTCTCTATTTCAAGCTCTTGGAGGACAGGGAAATTAGTCTCACTATCATCATCATCTGAGATCCATTCACACCATTCTCGCATGCTTGTAATACTCAAATACCTGAGCTTCTTCATCGGATGTAACTCAGAACCAATGCTTGTGACTCCATCACATGATCGAATGGTAAGTCTCTCCAAAGATGCCAACCGACAAACAGGTGGTAACGACAATATTTTACAATTTTCAATTTTCAGGGATAACATGCAAGAGAAAGAAGAGTCTCCCACCCAATCTGCAAATTTTTCACCCGCGTAACCATAAACGAAGAGACTTTTCAAGTCCGTATGAGGAACTAACTCTTCAAGCACTCGTTGTTGATGCAATGAGCAGTTATCTTCTCCATGACCCCATTTCAGCTCCAAATCCTCCAAATGTTGCTTACCCCTCAGAATAGCATCTCCAAGATCCATCACATTTTGAAGACCCTCAACACAAAGTCTTCCTCGTAAGTTGTGAAGTTTCGCCAACTCTTTAATATCAGAACTAGACCCCGCCTGTTTCTGTTTTCCCACAACAAAATTGCTTAACTTTCGAAGTTTTGTCAGTTCACCCATGTGTGGTGGCATTTCTTGCAATCCTGAATCCCTAATATCAAGCAAAAATAAGTTAACTAACTTCCTCATGTTATTAGGGAGCTTGGTGAGCGCTTTGCAATCCCTCACGATTAAAATCTGCAAATTATACAATTTGCAGATAAATTCTGGCAGTTGTTGAATATCTGATGGACAATCAAAACTCAAATATCGTAAATGCTTCAGGATTCCAATTGAATCTGGTAGCTCATACCCCCGAACATAACGTGGTAGATGTAGCACCCTTAAGCTTTTAAGGGCCTCCAATAAATTGGACAACACTCCCATAATGTCTTCGGGTATTGAAAAAATGGTTCGCAAAAAGTGTGGCTTGCCAAGAATACATTTTAAATCTTCGATTCCATACTGATCATCTCCTCTTCCAATATATGACAAATAACGAGTACGTTGAGTCACCTCAAGGGAATTAACAACCTCCAGCCTGGAGCAAAATTCTCTTGATACAAGCGTAGCCATATCATTAAGAAGATCGTGCATAGTGAAAAATGTTCGGCCATAAGCAGTACTTTGTTGCTGAAGAAAAGACCTGGATACAAGATCTTCAAAGTATCTCTCGCTGGTCATTTCCATATCATCTTCTCTTCGTGATGGGGCTATAAAACCTTCTGCAACCCATAAAAGGACCAATTCCTCCTTTTCAAATTGGTAATTCTTAGGAAACATTGCACAATAAGCAAAACATTGCTTCAGAGATGATGGGAGGTAAGAATAGCTCAATCTAAGAGCCGGAAGAACCTCATCGTTGGTGGAAGCCCAGATATTGTTGTTCAGTATTTCCTTCCAGCGCCCAACACGTCTCTCGGAGCGCAAGATACCTCCTAGTGCTTTTGCAGCTAAAGGTAAGCCATTGCACTTTTTCACCATCTCCCTACCAATCTTTTCTAAGGCAGGATATTCATGGTAACTTTCGTTACCAAATGCATGTTTTGCAAACAAACGCCAACACTCATCTTCTTTTAGTTCTGCCAAATGATGAATCTTAACAGAGGGCATGGTGCACGCCACACTTGAATTGCGTGTTGTGACGATGATTTTACTTCCCTGTTTCACAGACATGAACGGTTCCATCAAAGAATCCCATTCTCCTTGAGTAGCAACCCAAACATCATCTAGAACAAGCAAAACTTTATTCCCACTAAGCTTCCTCTCTAACTCACAATGCATTTGATTCGTAGTCATTTTATCAATGTCCTTCCCCAACTCGAGCTCCTTCAAAATCTCTCTCGTCACGTGGAAAGCTTCCAACACTTTCGGAACATAAACCCATATGGGTTTAAGATCAAAGCACTGCTGGACCCTGTCGTCCTTGCAGACCAACTTAGCAAGAGTGGTTTTACCCATCCCACCCATACCAACTATCAGAACAACTCCAACATTCATACCAATTCCATCATCAGATCGCAACAGCTCCACTACGCCTTCCTTATCACCATCTCTTCCATAAACAGATGAAGCATCAACCAGAGATGTTGTTGGTGATGAAGCATCCAATTTTAGTGTACTATTTTTCTCCTCCAAACCAAGGGGACCCATCTGCTTCACTAGATGTTCCAGAGTCTCATGGATCTCTTTCAACCTAGGTTCCATCTCTCCTACACTTATCCCTTTTCTACAAAGATTAAAACAAGGGAGAAATTTGCGAACCTGACCCGTGCAATTTTGAGTCTGCATCTCAGCATCGGAACTTTTGATCTTCAATTTCAGAACTTCATAAGCAACCTCATCCAAGAAATCTTCAGCTCTAAAGGCAGCATCTTTCAGATCGTCGAGCTATTTTTGGACATGACGATCAGTAAACTGCTTCTGCTCCGCATCACCAACAACCTTGGTAACGGTTCTCAAGGTTACCTCCAAGTTCTGCAACTGTCCCTTGTCGATATCATGGCGTCTGAAGAAATCTAGGACATCAGCAGAAACCATCTTTTCAATCAAAGCACTAATGACAGGGGAGAGAATTGCTAAAGCCACCTCGGCCATGGCTAGCTAGCTACAAAGGTGGAATTATGAAAGTGTGCAGGAAAACAAGCAGTAGCAAAGGGGAAAGGAAAAATGATAGAAGCAGAGTAGTGGTGGAGTGGGCGAGACCAAGCAAAGTTTATGGCCAATTTCTTTAGATTTTTCAGCGTTAATTCACCGCAAAGTCGTTTGGAGCTGTCGGTATTATTGTCGTTTCTTGTTTTCCCTTTTTTTTAAAGAAAGAAAACAATAAACGCGTTCGGGCCATATACTGTTGCTGATCATGCATTATTGTAGCCTGTAGGTCCTCCTCCTGCTCGTTCATTATTGTAGGTCATCTTCTATTGCGGATGTCATTGTCATCTCATATTTGTGGTTCAATTGTGTTATTAATTATTGTCTCAGTTCAATGCTATTGGTTTGTTTCATTCTTTATTTTTATTTTTTTTCAATATTTTTTACTCTATAGGTATTTATGGTGAAGGGTTAATGCAATCGTTGGTACCTGTATATGTATTAAATGATAGATTTTATACCTCATGTGTAAATTGCTTTTAAAAGCAATATACAATCTATCATTTAATACATGTACATGTACCAACGATTGTATTAACCCTTATGGTGAAAAAAATATTTATGGTATCATACGAGTATATGTGGCTTAAAGCCATCCAAGGTCCCTAAGATTTGCGGTTTGATTTGTTGTTCAGTCTCCTAATTTTAGTTGATTCAATTTGATACCTGACGTGAAGAACGTGTTATATGTCAGTTTTTTGTCAAATTTTATAATAAAAAATTATAAAATGGAAAAAAAATCCATAATTTTCCTTTTCTTTTTTCTTTTTCTTTTTCCTCAAGAAACAATTATTCTTTATGTCCATTTCCTTATTTTCTTTTTCTTTATTTCCAACAATCAAAGTTTGACAAAAAATCCTCAATAATGTAGCTGCAGGTTTCGCTATGCCATCACATGGCCAAGGAAGAGGAGAAGAGAAGAAAAAGGAAAAAAGGAAGAAAAAAAGAAAAAGAGAAAAAGAAAAATGGAAATAGAAGAAATGGAGATTGAGGATGAAGGTGTAGTAAAGAAGAGAAGAAAATGGAAATAAAGAATAATGGACCGTATATGGCCAACATGTTTGTGTATCTTACATTTCCTCCATGCTACAGTTACACAAAATAATATAAAAAAAATAAGTTTTGTGTAAATTTTAAATTTTTTATTATTTTTTATGAACACTAATGTAAATTGAGTACAACAATCATGTTAGAAAAATAAAAAATAAAATTTTTAAATTATTTAATGTAATTTTTAATAAACTAAATTATACTTATTAAACTCACCCAAAAGAAGAAGAAAAGAGAAAGGAAAAGGAATCAAAAAGAAAAATGTGGATTTTTTTTTTGTTTTTTAATTTTTTATTATAAAATTTGACAAAAAACTGAAATATAAGATCCATATAATACGTTCTTAACTTAGGGCATCAAATTGAACCAATTGAAATGAGGAGACTAAAAAAAATCAAACGGCAAATCTAAGAAACCTAGGATGGCTTTAAGTAAAGAGTTATTCATATATATATTATTTGGTAATTAATTTATTAATTTGTTAACACATTTTGGTAATTTGTGGCAGCTTTGGAATAAATAGAGAATAATTGAGTGGTGGTAAAGCACCCGGTAATAATGGGCCTTCATTCGACAACTCTATCCCTGCAGGCCCATCAGAAAATACTGGAGAAGTGGCTGTGTTCCCTAGCCCATTTCCTGCTTCCAGGCCTTTGTGTTTTGATGGCCCAGTATCACCACTAAAATTAGTACTACTATAGAGGTTCAAATAAATAAATAAAACTATTTATATTTAATTACTCATAATACATACAGTACTATTTTGATTAAAATATATATACAACGCTGTTTGGAAGTCACGACCTTTTTGCATTCCCAGTGAAGATTGGGAACGCTAAACATTATACTATACACATTAAATAATTTATTAAAATAAACGAAACTGATTTTGTATGAGTATTGTTTGATTTATATATGAAAGAAAAATAACGATATTACATGTTATATATGTACATTATAGTTATAGGTGTATAAATTATAATGTTACCTGTGGTACTTGTTGTTTTGAAGGTTTGGAAGATGAGGATGAACTCCGGTTGACAAATTTCAAATACTAATTAAGAAAAATAATGCATACATATATATAAATATCCACGTGTTATTTATATTTTTTCTTTATTTTATTTTATTTTTGAAAATATTTTTTCTTTATTTATTTTGAACTTGATTGAATGTTATTCATCGTTACGTAATTTGAAAGAACCATTTACGGTTAATTTTAAAGTAAACGCACCTCAATTGTATAGTATATGTACAGGAAAATATGAGATTTTAATTTTATTTTTAATGACTAAACTAAAGTTTTAAAATATAATGTGGGTTTGTATATTTATTAATAAGCACCATTCCTCTTTATTCTTTAATTTTTCTTATATATATATATATATATATATATATATAAATTAATTTTGGAAAAACGGAAACCAAAAACAGGAAAACATTGCTCTCTTTAGCAATGAGTAGGCTATTTGAATTTCTGTGAGAGTCCAGACCAGATCGTACAATTTTTTTATACTAAGATTTTATTAGAATGTTTGGCACATATTATCAAAATTACTACCATAGAGAGGAGATACATATATGATTTCATAGATGTATGCTAGTATTCTCTTTATTTCTTTTGGGCAAAAGACTAGTCCCGTCCGACTCCTTTAAAAATGTGAGTTTTGTTATATAATTTTATCAATTTTTCAAACTCGAACTTAAAATCAAAATTAAGAACGATAAGAATGACAGAATAAAAAAAATTGAGTGCTAATATGGAGGATTTGAACCGTTTAAGAGAGGGAATCATGCTCCGTCCTCACAAGGCTCCGGCAACAAAACAATCTATAGGGTGAAATTAACTAACCCAAAAGAAAGGGAAAAAGCTATAATTTGTTTGAAAAGCTACAGTATCCTTTCTCACGTTGCTCTGCCCGGAGCCCATTCTTGGGCTTCTCTTCCCCTCCGGCCAGCCCACTGCTGCCGGAGTAGCCAAAATACCAGCTGCCCACTGCAGCTGGCGTAAAACCCACCCCGATCCCCCATCCCTTTCTTCTTTCTTTCCCTAACATCTCTCAAGGTAGATCCAGCTACTCCTTCTTTGGTTTTTCTGGCCGGAGCTTCTTCCTCTCCGGTCATTCTCTGCCGCCGGAGTTCCTTTTCCAGCTGCTCGTTGCAGTTTGCGTAGTATCCGGCCCGATCTACCTTATCCTCGATTCCCAAGTCTTCCCTTTTCTTTCTTCCTGCTGCTTCGGCGACTTGAAGCCTTAGCTGTTCGTTTCGGGGCGCGGCGTTGGTCTTTTCCGGGCAGCGGTCCTTCCTCCCGATTCGCTCGGGCGGCTCCTTCCGCCCACTGACTACTGGATCGCTCTTATTTTTCCATCTCAGATGGCTTGATCTGATTTGGTTTTCTCTTGATTTTGGTTGGTTTGGAGGGACTTCGTGGGCCCTTTTTGTATTTTTTGCAGATCATTGTTCATTTGTAGTCTGCTGTCCTGGGTTAGTTGTGGTGTTATAGTCGTCGGTTTGTCGTCGGAGTCGCATTCTGTATGATCTGGATACTTTCGTTGCACTGCTAGTCTTTGGTTTTTGCTTCTCCAAGGGGTTATCCGGATCGGGCTTTTAGTAATGTCAGGGCATAAGCATTTTCGGAAAGGGTTGGCTAGTACTACCAGTGGGGTTATGAAACCTTCGGACTACAAGGAGGGTCGTATGAAGGAAGGGATCTCTTATTACCTCGAGAATTTACCGTCGCACGTGGACCACAGAGGTCTCCGATATCTTATCACCCGTCGATGGAGCTTACCTCAGTTTGGGGCCCTGATCGATGTGTTCATTCCGAGTCGCAGAAATAGAAAAGGGTTGAGATTTGGTTTTGCTCGTTTCGATTGGGTTAGTAACAGAATTGATATGGAGATTGCCTTGGATAGGCAATTTATTGGAGCGTCTGCAATCAGAAGCAACATTGGTCGTCGAGGTTGGAAATCTAGGAGGTTCAATCTAAGAGACTCCCACCACACCTCTTCTTCGAAACGCTTTCTATTGAAAGCGGAAAGTTCAGTCCAAGGAGCGACTTCTAAATCGACTCCTGCTGTGAACGGCCGCGGTTCTGAGTCGCTTTCGTTTGCTGAGGTGGTGAGAGGGAAACCTCTGCTTCTGAAGAACAAGGCTAGTAATGTTAACAGGGCGGTTGACGATTCCTCTTCGGGGGTATTGGATTTGGATATCCCTGCTGAAAACATAGATTGGCTTAAAAAGAGCGTGATCGGGGTCATTCGGAAGCTGGAATTTATTCCACAGATTCAAGAGTTGATCCAAGAGGCAGGGTGGATTTGTGAATCACGGGTCATGGGGAGAGGCCTAGTTTGGTTGGAATTTGACAGGATAATTGATAGAGATAGGGCTTTGGCGGAATCTAGCTCAAGGCTGCTCTCTAAGGTAGTTGCTTGGGAGGACGAGATCGCTAAGGGAGGTAGATTATGTTGGGTCCAGGTCGTTGGAATCCCTGTTCAGACTTGGGGTTATTCGACTTTTGAAAAGATTAGCAGTCGGTTGGGATCTTTGGTGGTTGTGGATGATAACACTCTTGAGAGGACAAGACTTGATGTTGCGAGGATGCTCATCTCCTCGGATCGTATCAATTTAGACGAGTCCATGCAAGTAATGGTAGCAGGGAAATATCACGAGATCCTCTGTAAAGAAGAACCCATGCATGGGGTTGTCACTAACATTGACTGGATGGTGGGGATGAGGGCAGATTTTGAGGGTTCTGAAGGGTCGTCGGAAGAGGGAGCCGGAGAGTTTGAGAATAGTGGAGAGGGAGAAAGGATCTTCTCAGGAAAAGACAAGGGCATAATCGATCAAGAGGTAAATGGGGTTTTAAGACCATTAGAGGAAGCAACAATCAGGGATGATTTCCCCCTCATCACAGTGAGGCAGAGGGGTGAGAAACTTAAAAAGCTGGTTGGTCAAGCGGGTAGCCTAGAAACAACAAACTCTGAAGTGGGTTCCAAGGTGGCTATTCAGAAAGCAGAAGATGAGGAGATAGTTCGCATGAACCGGGTGACTGATGCCACAATGATTGAATCAGATGCTTGGAACGTGGGCAGAACTCTCGCATTAACTGATCATGTGGATGAAAAGGCTTTCCGTACTTTCGATAAAGAAAGATTCATCGCTGAGGTGGAACAATACATTCGTTAGTTCGCCTTCCGAATATGTCCCTATTTTCTATGGTTAGTTTAATGTCTTGGAATAGCAGAGGTTTGAGAGCAGTCAGGAAGAGGAAGTTTGTCAAACGTTGTTGGCAAAGGGAGCACTTGGATTTTTGCTTGCTTCAGGAAACCAAATTGGAGGAAATTAACGAGTTCTTCATTCAGACCTTGTGGGGGAATCAGGAGGCGCGGTGGTTGAGTGCTCCGTCTAATGGGCGCTCTGGCGGGTTACTCACTATGTGGAACAACAATTCCTTTACAGTCGAACGATCGTTCTTGGAGAGCGTTTCATTTGGTTAGAAGGTATCCTGATTAGAGGTAATTTCCGCTGTGTAGTCTTGAATGTCTATGCGTACAATGATGTGGATAGAAGACGTCAATTGTGGGATTCTTTAGCTCTCCTTGTAGAGAGTTGCCCTCATCCAGTCCTTATTGGTGGAGATTTCAATGAAATCTTATCGCCCTCTGAAAGGCTTAATGGTTCCAGCCATGCAAGAGGTATGGAAGATTTTCAGGAGTGGGTGGCCAGATGCAGGCTTCAGGATTTGAGGCTTGTAGGGAGACGTTTCACGTGGGCTGATGCGATCAGTAGAAGCAGATTGGACAGGGTCTTCATTCAAGCTGGTTGGGGCACTCTATTGCAGAGAGATAGGCTGTCCCCAATGCCCAGACATGGTTCTGATCATTCTCCTTTGCTTATTACTCAGGATTCTGTTAATTGGGGCCCAAAACCTTTCAGAGATCAAGGTATATGGTGGGAAGTAGCGGGCTTCAAGAAATTGGTGGCTGATTGGTGGAGCGAGGCAACCACTGAAATTCCAGGTTCTTGCAGAGTAATTCAGAAGTTAAGATGGTTGAAACAAAAAGCCAAGAGTTGGAATACAGAGGTTTATGGCTATGTGGAGAAGCGTTTAGAGGAGCTTCAAGAGAAGGATCTCGAGTTAGACAAGATAGCTGATGAGAGAGATCTGTCCTTAGAAGAGCAAGGCCGGAGGTTAGAGCTGGCTAATGAGATTTGGGAACAGCAAGGGCGGGTGGACAGGTTCTGGAAGCAGAAAGCTAGAACTCAATGGGACTCTCAGGGAGACAGAAATACTGGGTATTTTCACAGGATAGCAAAAGTGAATTTCATACGGAAGGGAGTGACTGATATTGTGACGCCTAATGGTCGCATAACAGACCCTAATGAGATCAAATCCGCTGCTGTCAACCACTTTTCTTCCTTCTTTCATTCGTCTAGCTGGGAGAGACCACAAATTCCAGATTTGGGGTTTAAAAGTTTAAATGAGATAGAAGCAAATGGATTAGAAGGTGAGGTCACCAGAGAGGAGATCTGGGAAGCTGTTAGAGGTTGTAATGGGCATAAGACTCCTGGTCCTGATGGTTACTCGTTAAGGTTCATCCAGAACGCTTGGGATATCATTGGACTAGAATTATGTGTCTTGGTAATGGGTTTCTTTAGAACTGGCATCTTTCCGAAGGGGGCTAATTCCTCTTTCATCGCGCTTCTGCTAAAATCTAAAGCTACAAAGAGGTTTAGTGATTTCCGCCCCATCAGCCTGGTTAGTAGCTTTTATAAAATAATTTCTAAAATTTTAGCGTCAACATGGGTTTATGAGAGGTAAGCAGACTCTTGATTGTGTGATGGCAGCAAATGAAGTAGTTAATCATTTGAAAATGTCTAAACAGCAAGGCCTCCTATTCAAATTGGATTTTGAGAAGGCTTATGACTCGGTCGAATGGAGTTACTTAGACGAGGTGATGCGACAAATGGGTTTCGGGGAACGTTGGAGGGGGTGGATTCGGCAGTGCCTTAGTACTTCCAGAGTTTCTGTTTTGATTAATGGTTCTCCTACGAATCAATTTGAGGTTAGTCGCGGCCTTAGGTAGGGGTGTTCTATGTCCCCTTACCTTTTTAATATAGCGGCCGAAGGGTTACATCGTCTTTTGGTGCGTGCTAAAAGGGTGGGGTTGTTAAATGGCGTGGGTAATGAGCAGGCTGGATGGCAGCTTACTCATCTTCAATTTGCAGATGATACTCTGATTTTTGTTAAGAATGATGAGAATGAGATTCAAGGAGTGAAAGGGACGCTCCGCTGGTTCGAGGCCTACTCAGGGCTCCGTGTCAATTTTCACAAGAGCTCGCTTGTGGGTATCAACATTTGTCAGCAGGTAGGGGGCTGCCTTGCCAGGAGAGCTGGGTGTAAGTATGAACAACTTCCTTTCAAGTACCTTGGTTCTTTTGTGGGGCTAAATCCCAGGAGAGTATCTAGCTGGGACTTTCTTATTCAGAAAATGAAGACTAAGTTGGCGACATGGAAGGGCCATCTGCTGTCTGTGGGTGGTCGTGTTACTTTGATTAAGTCAGCAGTTTCAAGCCTTCCTATCTACAACATGTCAATTTATAATATGCCAAAAAGTGTGCGTCGTAAATGTGAAGGGATAATGAGAAGGTTCATGTGGAGTGGGGATGATTCTAAAAGTGGTTTGTCGAAGGTAAAATGGGAAGAAATGATTCGTCCGAAGGAGCTTGGGGGCCTGGGTATAGGTAATCTTGAAACTCGGAATGCAGCTTTTTTATTCAAGTGGGTATGGGATCTAAGCAGTGGAAGCACGAAACTGTGGGCGGACATAGTAAGGAGGCAATATGGTTTCATCAACTTAGGTTTCCTTTGGAAGGATTTAGTGGCAAATGTGTCTTTTATTTGGCGAGATATCTTTCGTTTATTTAGAAGAGGAGGAGATTGGTTCGATTTTTGGGTGAGACACGCAAAGCTTGTTGTTGGTAATGGCCGCTCGGTGTCCTTTTGGTGGGATCCTTGGCACAACAATACACCTTTAGCCCTTAGTAACCCAAGGCTTTTCAATTTAGCATCTAATGCTAATGGTTCTATCCTTGATCACGGGTACTGGAATGGGCTTCAGTGGGTCTGGAATATTCAGTGGCGCCGCGAGCTTTATGAGTGGGAAATGGAAGAGTGGGTTGGCTTGGCTTCTCTGTTCTCGGTGCCAAACAATACACACTTTACGACTAAAAATAGGTGGCAGTTGAATCCAGAAGGAGAATATTCGGTTGGGTCCTGGTCTTTGAGTTATGACAATCAACGCTTTCAGGCCAATCAGAGTTTAGAGTCATGCTGGTCAAATTTAGTTCCTTACAGGGTAGAATTTTTCTTATGGCTGGCATTGCGCGGTCGTTTGATAACTAGGGAATTTCTCTGCGTTCGTGGAATGCTTAACGAGGAGGACAACGTTTGTTCTATGTGTGACAGGCAAGGGGAATCAGTCCAGCATATTCTGCTCCACTGTCAAACATCCGTTTCTTGCTGGAATGCTGTGATGTTATGGTTAGGAGTATCCTGGTGCCCTCCTCGGACAATTGGTGATCTATGGGATTCTTGGGAGTCCTTACTTCCAAGAGGAGGGAGGCAGTTTAAAGAGAAATGGAGGATTCTGTTTTATGCTATGATTTGGAGCTTGTGGTTGCAGAGGAACCAGGTAGTTTTCAATCAACACACCTTCTGCTCGAGACGTGTCTTCAATTCCGCCTACTCGTTTTGGTACAGATGGCTTAAGAGTACAGATCATGCATTCCCTTACACTTTGGGAATGATGATGCTGTCTCCTTCATGGTTACTAACGTTGGGTCGGGCAGCTCAGTAGTCGGTTTTCTGGTTGCTTCTATGGCAGCTTCTAGCGTGTTTCTCTAGTCGCTTCCTCTTTGGAGGAACAACCTTTTGTACATTCTACCCTTTCTTTCTTATTGCCTACTTCTTCTAGACTTGAATAAAATCTTCGGCTTATTCAAAAAAACAAAAAACAAAAAAAAAGAACGATAAGAACACAGTCAATAGAGGACTCACATATCTGATTTCAAAGATCAAACAAAGTTTAAATTCAAGAAGTTATATATATTTATTGCATTTTCTTATAGATAATGGTAAAAACTTATACTCTTTGTTACATATACGATTCTCTTTTTTTATAAGCAATAAATACATTAAAAGAAAAGTAAACTTATTACGGATACTAAATACTATTCGATGTGAATATAATTAATTTGCTATTGTATAATAAATTCATGATTCGAGTCTTCAAGAAATGAGGAGTCAATTCCATGGTTCACCAACTATATATATATATATGTATAATTAAATAATTATAAGAAAAAGCACAAAAAATGGGTAATTTTTGTAGCTCAACATCCATGGTTTCCATAGAAATCAATTTTTTGAGATCCATAGTGAGAATTTCTGGGTATTTTTTTGAGATCATAGTAGTTTCTTGATGATCGAAACGAATGTATTGCTCTAGGATTGTGACCAATGGTTCTTTGACAAGCTCTTGAAGACCAAGTATTGAACCAGATGGAGTGGCAGTGGATGGTGCCATACTGCCATTTGCAGATTTGCTTTGGTGAAAGAGTAGCTATATTCTCTCTCTTTTGGTGAAAATATTAAGGAATATAGGCCCAAACCTAAACTTTGATGTTTAATATCTTTGTTTTCATTCTTTAAACCATGGTTTTAAACTTTGTGCCACTTATAGTGGTAAAAAGAGGTTAGATGAGTTAAATTAATCATTAACTTGCATCACTAGTGGTAAAAATGTATTTTTTTTATAAATGTAAGTATTATCTGAATTTACTGAATTAAGATTATTTTTTTTCACAACGAATTAATTTATTAGAAAGATCGAAAACATAAGTTAGTGGTCCGAGAGACCTACCCATTTCACCATCTCATTTGGTTTAAATTTAGAAATCACCAATCAATGATCGAAAAAATATTTTTTATATTTCTCGATCTCGTAGATCTTACTATTTTTCCCAACAATTTTTTTAACAAAAAAATGATGGATCATTAACTACAATTACCTTTTCTTTTTCTTCTTTTATTTATGAAAAAAACACCCATTTTTAATATCTTGGAATTACAATACTATACAATAAACATATAATGGTGTCATAGCACAAACATATTTATGTTTTGTTTTTCTTAGTTGCTACATACATAATATATAGAATAGACACAAGCACAAACTAGTCTACTTGTATAATGGTAACAACGTTTTATCTGACTATGATTCAGTACGAACGTGATTAATTTCTAGTTCGAATGATTGATTATTTTCATGTGTTCCAAGAATGTTTTCCCGTTAAGTTTGCGAGCGAAGAACTCTTTGAAATAAGTTTCCATCCCTTTTCTCATGAAAATTGGTGGATTTTGGGGACTGGTTATACTTTTTGCAGGACCAACCTCTGCCTCAAATCTTGGGTTGACAAAAAATGCAAGAGAAATCCTTTCTTCCTTCGAATTTACCACTGCCCTATGCTCTATGCTCTTGTATACCCCATTGCTCATAATCTACACACAAAACGATTAAAAAGGATACAATAATTAGTATAAACACTATAGTAGGAAAATTGGAATCTATATATGTACAAAATAAAATAATAAATATTTAAAAATGAAACAATAATTAGTATAACACAATAATAAGGAAATAGACGAGATTGTAATATAACCCGTTAGCATAAGTCACTTGTACATTTCCTGATATAATAATAATAATCAATAATATAAACAAAGCAATTGGAATCTTTCAAACTATCTTTCGGACGACTAGCAATAATCAACACAAAGAAGTCAATGATCAAGAAGTTCTAAGTTAAAGTCATGATATGAAAGCCCTAATAATTCTTATTATCTTCAACTCTCTCAACCATTTTAAGTATAAATTAAGCACTATAATCGTGATCAATATATTGTCAATGTCACTCAACTATCTAGCCAAATTAATTAGTCATTGTTTAGTTTAATACATATATAAGCTATATGCTATTTCTAAAAATTGAATTAGAGACTACATTCATTACACCACGTGCCTTAATCCTAATAATAATATTAGTTTATTACTACTCTTAATTATTATATACTCTCTTTTTTACATAATAAGCATATATTATATAGTACTACTTTTTCAACCCAATTTGTTCATGAACCTTCACCGACTCAAATCTGATAATTTCGAGGCATGAGATATATACATTTTGCTTTTATTTTACATTAAAAAAAGTGAGAGGAAAAACATGGCAAACCTCAAGAATGTCTCCAAGATTCACAACAAGGGAATTAGAGGGGATGGTGATAGGAATCCAAACTCCATCCTTTTTAATTTGAAGACCATCAACTCCATTGATTTGGTTGAGGATGGTGATCCCACTTGCATCTGAGTGTGGTGTAAGGCCAATAACCAGTTCTGGTTGTAGGCATGGAGGATAATAGGTCATCCTCATTGATTGCATCCCATCATCAAATTTCTCCTCCATCTCCTTCAAATCCATCTCTAGAGCCATTGCTAAGAACCTAAGAAACCTCATGGCAAGCTTTTGCATCTCTTGTAAGTAATCTTCTAGATTATCCCTACATGCCAAAGATATAAGAATAAAAAATTAATTAATTACAAGATGATGAAACAATCTTTTATTCTTTATGTGTTTTTTACGGTTCATGAGATTATGTTCCGGCCTATTTGAGTAGATTCAGAAAAGTTCGAAAGCTGACAAAACTCTTCAAAATGGTGAAGATAATTAACTACGTACAAAATGCTATCAAGTAGTCGTTGTCTGTTTTACAGTTCATGAGATTATTTTCCTATTTTCTCAAGGTGATCAGGAAACTCGATGGAAAGCTGGCAAAACTCTCCCCGAGATGGTGATTAAATAAATTTGATGCAAGAGAATATCATACCTTAGGGAAGAAGGCAGTTCAGGGAAGAGGTGTGGCTTTCTCCTATGAATAGGGTTTGTGATCATATAAAACCTGTCACCCCAATCAAGATCTTTTCCTCCAAATCTTGTCACAGTTCCATATCCTTCAACATCACCTTGCCTCATCTTGTATCTCATTTTCTCTTCTAAAGGAAGCTTATAGAATTCTTCAATCTCATTTTTCAGCACTTCAAGAAGTGAGGAGTCAACTCCATGGTTCACCAACTATATACAAGAAAATTAATCTTAATAAGAAATTAAAAGAAAAGAACAAAATAATGGAGAAAAACAAGAAAAACCTGAAAAATCCCCCATTCTTTACAAGTGGAGTGCAACTTTTCTAGCTCCACGTCCATGGTGTCGATAGAAATCAACCTTTTAAGATCAATAATGGGGATTTTTGGAAATGGTGTACAAATAGTTTCTTGATCCAAATGAATATATTGATCTGGGATTGAGATCAAGGGCTCCAATTTGATGAGCTCTTGAAGACTAAGTATTGATGATGAGGTGGAGGGTGCCATTTTCATACTATATGTGAAGGAATGCTACTCTATGCTTGTATTTAAAGCCCCAAAAGTTTCTATCACTTTTCACTCATGTTTTCTTTTTCTTTTTCTATTTACGAGCATATAGATTTATAATTCTAATTCTTCTTACTTGAGAGATCTTGAATTCAAATCCTCACACATTTGCTAAAAAGAAAACAATTTTTTTGTTGCAAGCAGAAGTATCTTTGAGTTTATTGGGTTAAAATTAATCTTCTTCACATGAATTCAATCCACTAAAATGTACATTTGTCGTTTTTCTAGTTTTTCCAGAAACTAAAGAAATCACTAGTTTCTAATTATGGAATAATTATCAAAAGTATTTCGGCCAACCAAATTGCAACGTTTTTTCTTACAAGAAATGACTGTTATTTTTTAAAAAAAATTGACCAACCAAATTGCAACGTTTTTTTGCCAATTATGAAATAATTAAGAGTAATTATGTTGAAAATTAAAAATGGATAATTAATTCACTCATTTTATATACTTTAAAAATGACAATTAAAAAAAAATTGGAGGGTGTACATAAAATGTGTTTCCAATGAGTAATTATTTTATATTTGATCATCGTGAAATGTTACTACTTTTTACTTAAATGTCAACGCAAATCATTTATTTATTTTATTGCAAGAAGACGAATTATTAGTCTATATATCACTAATTATAGTAAACAATGTTTATCTCTAACTTGTATGCAATAGCATTAATTATAGGCATCATCTATGGAACACTGAAAAAATGATATATTTTTTATTACGTAATTAGTGTACGAGAGATTTTTATTATTATTGATTATTGATTACATATATAAATCTTTGAGGATGAGATTATATTATATAGTCAAATAACAATAATAAAAAGGGATAGTGTTAACCCTTGGCAAGTTTTCTAACTATATAATATAATCTTCTTGATACTCTCATACACGCATCTGATCTTTTATGTTTAATAATAATAATACTTAAGCATCGTTTGAAAATTTGACTCATTATTTATATTTTTAATATTGGTGGCACTAAATTAGTGTCAGTTAATAAAATGACGAGAAAACTAAAAGAAAAACAGTGTTTTCTTTCTTTCTTCTTCATATGATCTTTCATATTACCTTCTATGTCCCTTTTAAGAAGAAAAAAAAAAAACTAACCGAGTTCGAACATTACCGAATCATTAAAAAAAAATTTGTTTGCATAATTATATTTGACAGCGGCAGAGAATTCGAGCTGTCTAAAATATACTCCCTCTGGTTTTGAAAGTATGTTGTTTTGAAACAGTAACAATTAATAAAGCAGACACTAAAAAGTCAAGTAATGTTTACAATAACATTTAGTAGCAAAACGACATACTTTTTCCAACCCTTTGTCCCGAAGCCCGGCCCATGTTTTATGCAAGCACAGCCCCTTTGTTCACTAAATATGCAACGATGCACCAGCCATGATGACGTTAATACCCTGTAGTACGTAGGAAATATTATTCAATTAAATAAATTGATGATTTTTTTGGGGAAAATAAATTGATGATTAATTAATAATTAATTAACTGAATTAATTGTAAATAAGTATTGTTTAAATAATTCTATTGACTTTAATATACTTTTGAGTTTTACTCACATTTACTCACTGGGTTTGTGTTGTTTGTGATGTTGGTGGTTATGGCGATGGAGGATGGGTGGGTTGCGATGACGATTTGGATTTGGAGGAGGCCGGCTGTGATGATCGGGCGGCTGTGGTGGTGAGGAGGTAATGGTTAGCGGTGTTGTGGATGGTGTGGCGGCGCTGTGGTGACTGGCAGTGGCTGGCGTGAAATTGGAGATTGGAGATTGAGGATGAAAATTGGAGATTGAAGATTGGAGAAGCATTGTTGGGGGTACCAAATCAGATGAGTGCAGAAGAGAGAAATAGAAAAAAGGAGAGTTGTTCTGGGAATTGATTTTGTAGGAAGAAAGAAGAAAGAAAAGAAAGAAAAGGAAAGAAAAGAAAAGGAAAGAAAAAAAGAAAGAAACGAAAAAGAAAGAAAAGGAAAAAAAAAGAAAAAATACATTATTTTTTACAAATTTTTACAATTTTTCTGAATTTTTAAAAATAATATAAAATATTTTTCTAAAATTTTAAAATCAATACATTATTTTCAGAATTTTTAAAATTAATTAAATTATTTTCAGTATTTTTAAAATTAATTATATTATTTTTTAGAATTTTAAAATTAATTATATTATTTTTCTAGATTTTTAAAATTAATTATATTATTTTTCTAGATTTTTTTAATTAATTATTTTATTTTTCTGATTTTTTAGAGAAAAGAAAAGAAAAGAAAAGGAAAAAAAAGGGAAAAACCTAGGGCCCGTTTACTTGGGATACATGTTCAATTTGAAAATTTGCTGTTTTTCTGAATTTCGAGAATTTTATTTTCATTCTGAAAACTGGAAAACGTGTTTACTTCGCACAATTTTCCTGATCAGAAAAACTGGAAAACTTGTTTACTTCGCACATTGGTTTTATTTTTCTGATTTGAAAAACTGAAAAACGCGTTTACTGAAAAACTTGTTTCCTGATCTTTAATGGGCTGGGCCCAAACAAGTGTTAGATCTTTAAAGAAAAAAGAGGGAAGATGGGCTTGGCCAAGCCAAGGCCCATCTGCAAAGCCATCATTTTAAGAACAGCAGCCAGTGCTACTGTTCTTCTTCTTCCTTGCGCCGGCCCTACTGCTGCCGACAAGGAAGGTAGCCGGCCACCACTAAACACCAAACAAACGCATACAAACTCAACTGGACCGAGGGGCGAGCTAAAACCGACCAAAATCAAGCAATAATTTGGCAGCAAAATGAGCATCAATTTGACAGCAAATAGAGCAGCATTTCAAGCAACAATTTGGCAGCAAAATGAGCATCGATTCGAAAGCTAATAGAGCAGCATTTCAAGCAACAACTAAACCAACATTTGCCACAAAATTAACGGAAGAAAATAGGTACATATCTAAGCAATTTTTCCCTGACCTTGGTCCCCGGAGCCACCGATGGCGACCAAGGTCCGGTCAATTTCGGTCTATCAAAATTCCGAGATGACCAAAATATTCATAAAATTAATATCGATCCACCCGTTCGAACCAAAAATCCGATTGCTCAACACACAGGATTTAATTTCAAAAATACGGTAATTTGACAAATTAATTCAAAACATGAAATTGGAGCAAACCATTAATCAATTTAAGAAATTGAAAGCATGTAATTAATCTAGAGATTAAAGACTACATATTTCACAACAGATTGATCATCAATTTGTTCTAAAATGCAAGCAATTGAATTAAGTAGAAAATGGACATAAAAAATTACATAAATAGTAAATAGTAAACTTTACCAGAAATGCGCCCAAAATTACCCTAGGTTTTTCTAGTCTATCTAAAGGACTTTGGAGTGTTTAAAGTGGAGGTATTGCTGGTTTAGGGCTATTGGCGAAGGGAGAATGGGAGTATTTTCCTTCTTTTCCTTGCGTCTCTGTGCTTCCTCCCCGTTGCTTGTCTGTGTACAAATAGGGACGAAGGAGCTTGGTGAGCACGGCGACGTGGCCCGGTCATCACGGCGACTGCTCGCGTTTGCAGCAGAAGAAACCGAGGCTAGCTTGATTGAGTTGAGTGCGGGGCGAGGGAGAGGAAGAGGAAGAGATGAGGGCAAACGTGGAATTAAAAAAGTTTCATTAATCACTTAGTTTGAAACGCGTGTTTTCAAACTGAGTAATCCTAAGGCAAAAAAATTTAGAAAAACAGAGAATAGCTTTTTTGTTGTTTTCAAAATTTGTTCATCGTTTTTCAAATAGAGTATTTTTGTTTTCATTTAGAAAATAAAAACAACGCTAAGTAAACACGTTTTCTGAAAATTCTCCCAGTTTTCAAAAAACTGGAGAATTTTCGGGAGAATCCTCCGAAGTAAACGGGGCCCTAGTAACCTATTATTAAAGGTCAAAACGGACGGACGTTAAAATTGACTGACGGAGGGACCACCATTTGCAATTGACTTTAAGTTTAGGGGACAGTATTTGAATTTTTTAAAGTACAAGGGAGAAAACTTTTTTTTTTAAAGTACAGGGGGTCTTCATGCAATAAACCCTAATAATTAAGCTTCCAGTTTCCTTGTTATATTTGGGAATTTTTTATTAATATTTGTATTAGCTTTAAGTTATAAAGTATGTTAACTAACATTCATACTGAATATGACACCGATACCGACATCGACACTAAAATATATGAAAATTATAAATTATAAAAACCGATACGACATATATATGTTATAAAAGTATCATTCATAGCAATTATACCTTTTTAAGAATAATGCAATTGAAACTTAATTTTTAAATTAAATTAAATTTTATAAATATTTTTAACAACTGTAATTTTTATTATATATAAAAAAAAAGTGAAAAATAATAAATTAGACACGTATCATGTGAGTATCCGTTGAGTATCAATATCAGAAATGAGTCCAACACCATAAAAATTGAAGTCTACTCTAAACTAACCTTATTTTGTAATTTATTATTATTTTAAGCATATAATAACAATTCTGACCGTTCTATGTGAATGTGATCCACTGACAGCCACGCTTTTTCCACCGTTCCAATTCATCACAGATTATTTTGCGCAAATCTTTCATTAGTTATATGTTTATTTTTTAAAGTTCATTTATCCTACCAAAATATACTCTTTTAAACTAATCACTGTACATTTTATCTTCTGTAAAAAAAAAAGTATATTTGAGAACTAACAAATGTAACTAATACTCACTATTTGTGTCATAAAAAATCCAAAACTTATTACTATTGGAAACTTCCTCGAATAAATACACCCCAAGCAAGAAGCTTTTTAAAAAAAAAAGAAGCTGTAATCTAATCTGCTGCAAAATTTACATCGCGATGGATGTGAGAGAGGGTAATTAAATGTTCCATGCAACTCAACTCAATTCAATTTATTCTTTTTTTTAAGATAGTAGATGAAATTATTTCAATAACAAGAAAAAAAAGTAATGCTATTTCGTGTGAAAGAAACAAACCGAATTGACTTATCGTTTAATATGGATGTCACCTGTTAATAATAGATGACATCCCCATCAGACCATAAGTCAATTCGACTTAATTCTTTTGCACGAAATAGCATTACCTAAAATATAAACTCCATCATGCTCTACTATACTCCCACTGAAATCTTCGGAACCAAATATAATAAATTACCTTAAAAGATGAAACTTTAAGAATATTATAATTGTGAAATTTTGTAGAAAAAAAAAAGATTCAACCCATTAATTTGGTTGTTTTGGGTCAAATAATTTAAATTACTTTTAACGTTGATCATTTACTAATTATCGTAAAACTTTATGAGCTCGAAATTATCCTAGTATCACACATGGCCCGTATGATTAAAGCTCAGTGCTAGATTATATATATAGTTTATACAAATATAATTTATTTTTGCTAATTTTCTTAACTCACCATACTAAGTATATTTTTCTATGATAAATTATTTGCTAATTTGAAATTCTTACTAAAAGTTAAGGGTGTAATAATTCTTTATTAATTAAATAAATGGTCATTTAATAATAGAAATAAAATTGCATTACTTAATTGAAAAATTAATTTATAAGTTTCCTTACTTTCTAATTTACTATTATTAGTGTTATTTTAAAATATTATTATAAGTTACTCCTATGTGATTTTATAAGAAACTAACGAATGTAGCAAACCTGATTTTCTTTTCACTTTTGCCATATAGGGAAAATATCAATATTTTTTTTAAATTTATGTCGTTGTTTAACTTGAAATTGAAAAACATCATCTAATTTTTATCTAAAAAAATACATTTACATAATCATTAAAAATATACTTCATAGGAAGATAGTTTGTACAAATATAAGGAGAAAACCCCTCCCCAGCCAAAGCAAAAGGGAAGAGAACCAAATCACCAAAGAAATAGAATCCAAAGTTAGGGATTTTTCAATTTTGAAAATATGATCAAAGTTATCATCTTTTGTATGAAACTGATACAAGGAATATTCAACTGCCCTCACTTTTCATATACAAAAACTGCTGAATTTTTTTGGGTGAATTTCTTAAACTTTAAAATTAAGATCTTACAAAATATTAAATCCATAGTTCAATAATAAAAATCCAGTTGCTTGCAGACACAAACAGCAGGCGGTACAAATTTGTACATTTATAATTATTAAAAATAATGACACAGCAAAACATGCAATGTCAGTGTGAAAAAAAAACAGGACAACTATTCAAAAAAAGGCTGTAAATTGAGAGTTTTAAAAATAAGAATTGATTTTGTATATAATAAATATTTGATCTCATGCATAGATACAACTGAATTTGAATTAACGTATTCAATATTTTCTTATACAAAATCAAAACTATTGTCTTGTATCTAACTTTTGTATTTTCAAGCTCAGAACCCCATTGCTTCAATACTGGACTGGCCCCAGTGTAGAGTAGAGATGAAAGAAATATGTGAGATTCACAAGTATAGATGGAGTTGCAAACATCTTATGGGAATGATGGGATGTTCCAACTTGGAACTCCAAGAAGACCACACTAGCGAATCTAACCATAATCATCGCCTGCGAATCCAGGTATACAAAAGGTGAGGGGTTGAAGCCCGTCGTAGTTTAAAGATTTCAGATTCGGAAGCTTTATGATGTTAAGAGTGGTAAGAGTGGAGGGCAGCAGCAGCGTCTTGTCAGGGAAGGATTCTTCCACCTCATCACAACCACCAATTTCAAGAGTTAAGAGGGAAGGAAGCATTTCCAAACCCCACTCATGCCGTCTTGAGAAAAGTTTCTTGCAATCCAACACAACTAGTTCTCGTAATTTGGAGTTGGAGCCGCCAAGATGCACACCCAGATTTGTAGGGAAAAACTCAATTTCCGGACAGCATCCAATCTTTAAGCTTTCCAAATTGGAGCAAAGACGAGACTCAGGCAACACCTTCAAATTTGGGAAATCAATCAAGGAAAGAGTTGTCAAATTGGAGAAGAAATTAGGTGATCGTCCTTTGCAAAAGGATACTAATTTTGGGCATTTTCGGATTTCGAGTTCTTTTAACATGGGGAAGCACTCTAACGAAAAACACTCAATCTCAAGTTGTTGACATGAAACAATCACCATTCTTGCTACAGAGGGAAGGTGACTGGGCAGGGCCTTCCTTAGCTTTGGACATGACTTTATTTCAAGCTCTTGGAGGAGAGGGAAATTAGTCTCACTATCATCACTATCAGAGATCCACTCACCCCATTCTTGCATCCTTGAAATACTCAAATACTTGAGCTTCTTCATCGAATGTAACTCAGAACCAATGCTTGTGACTCCATCACATGATTCAATGGTAAGTCTCTCCAAAGATGCCAACCGACAAACAGGTGGCAACGACAATATTTTACAATTTTTAATTTTCAGGGATACCATGCATGAGAAAGAAGAGTCTCCCACCCAATCTGCAAATCTTTCACCCCCGTAACCATAAACGAAGAGACTTTTCAAGTCCGTATGAGGGACTAACTTTTCAAGCACTCGTTGTTGATGCAATGAGCAGTTACGGTTATCTTCTCCATGATCCCATTTCAGCTCCAATTCCTCCAGACGATGCTTACCCCTCAGAATTGCATCCATAGCATCTCCAAGATCCATCACATTTTGAAGACCTTCAACACAAAGTCTTCCTCGTAGATTGTGAAGTTTCTCCAGCTCTTTAATATCAGAACTAGACCCCGCCTGTTTCTGTTTTCCCACAACAAAATTGCTTAACTTTCGAAGTTTTGTCAGTTCACCCATGTGTGGTGGCATTTCTTGCAAGCTTGTATCCCTAATATCAAGCAAAAATAAGTTGACTAACTTTCTCATGTTATTGGGGAGCTTGGTGAGTGCTTTGCAATCCCTCACGATTAAAATCTGCAAATTATACAATTTGCAAATAAATTCAGGCAGTTGTTGAATATCTGATGGACAACGAAAACTCAAATATCGTAAATGCTTCAGGATTGCAATTGAATCTGGTAGCTCATAGTCAGACGTCCAAGCATAACCGGGTAGACGTAGCACCCTTAAGCTCTTAAGGGCCTCCAATAAATTGAGCAGCACCCTTAAGCTCTTAATATCCATAGTGTCCTCAATTAATAAAAGGGTTCGCAGACCGTGTGGCTTTCCAAGAATACATTTCAAATCTTCGATTCCATACTGATCATCTCCTCTTTTAATAGTATATGACAAATAACGAGTACGTTGAGTCACCTCAGGGGAATTGACAGCCTCCAACCTGGAGCAAAAGTCTCTTGATACAAGCGTAGCCATATCATTAAGAAGATCGTGCATAGTGAAAAATGTTTCACCAAAAGCAGGACTTTGTTGCTGAAGAAAAGACCTGGATACAAGATCTTCAAAGTATCTCTCACCTGTCATTTCCATATCATCTTCTCTTCGTGATGGGGCTATAAAACCTTCTGCAACCCATAAAAGGACCAATTCCTCCTTTACAAATCGGTAATTCTTAGGAAACATTGCACAATAAGCAAAACATTGCTTCAGAGATGATGGGAGATAAAAATAGCTCAATCTAAGAGCCGGAAGAACCTCATCGTTGGTGGAAGCCCAGATATTATTGTTAAGTACTTCCTTCCAGCGCCCAACACGTCTCTCGTAGCGCAAGATACCTCCTAGTGCTTTTGCAGCTAAAGGTAAGCCATTGCACTTTTTCACCATCTCCCTACCAATCTTTTCTAAGAGAGGATATTCATGGTAACTTTTGTTATCAAATGCATATTTTGCAAACAAAAGCCAACAATCACGTTCGTTTAGTCCTGCCAAATAATGATTCCTGACAGAGGGCATGGTGCGCGCGACACTTGAATGGCGTGTTGTGACGATAATTTTACTTCCCTGTTTCACAGACATGAACGGTTTCATCAAAGAATCCCATTCTTCTTGAGTAGCATCCCAAACATCATCTAGAACAAGCAAAACTTTTTTCCCACTAAGCTTCCTCTCTAACTCACAATGCATTTGATTCGCAGTCATTTTATCAATGTCGTTCCCCAACCCAACCTCCTTCATAATATCTCTCGTCACCTGGAAAGCTTTCAACTCTTTCGGAACATAAACCCATGCTCTAACATCAAAGCACTGCTGGACCCAGTCGTCCTTGTAGACCAACTGAGTAAGAGTGGTTTTGCCCATCCCACCCATACCAACTATCAGAACAACATTCATACCAATTCCATCATCAGATCGCAACAGCTCCACTACGCGTTCCTTATCACCATCTCTTCCATAAACATCTGAAGCATCAACCAGAGATGTTGTTGGTGATGAAGCATCCAATTTTAGTGTACTATTTTTCTCCTCCAAACCAAGGGGACCCATCTGATTCACTAGATGTACCAGAGTCTCATGGATCTCTTTCAACCTAGGTTCCATCTCTCCTACACTCATCCCTTTTCTACAAAGATTAAAACAAGGGAGAAATTTGCGAACCTGACCCGTGCAATTTTGAGTCTGCATCTCAGCATCGACACTGGTCTGGGCACCAACACTTTCGATCTTCAATTTCAGAACTTCATAAGCAACCTCATCCAAGAAATCTTCAGCTCTAAAGGCAGCATCTTTCAGATCGTCGAGCCATTCTCGGACATCACGATCAGTAAACTGCTTCTGCTCCGCATCACCAACAACCTTGTTAACGGTTCTCAAGGTTACCTTCAACTTCTGCAACTGTCCCTCGTCGATATCATGGCGTCTGAAGAAATCTAGGACATCAGCAGAAACCATCTTTTCAATCAAAGCACTAATGACAGGGGAGAGAATTGCTAAAGCCACCTCGGCCATGGCTAGCTACAAAGGTGGAATTATGAAAGAGTGCAGGAAAACAAGCAGTAGCAAAGGGAAAAGGAAAAATGATAGAAGCAGAGTAGTGGTGGAGCGGGCGAGACCAAGCAAAGTTTATGGCCAATTTCTTTAGATTTTTCAGCGTTAATTCCCCGCAGAGTCGTTTGAAGCTGTCGGCAGCATTATTGTCGTTTCTTGTTTTCCTTTTTTTTAAAGAAAGAAAACAATAAACGCGTTGGGGCAATATACTGTTGCTGTAACCATTCCTCTTTATTCTTTACTTTTCTTGTACATATATATATATAAATTAATTTTGGAAAAACGGAAACCAAAAACAGGAAAACATTGCTCTCTTTAGCAATGAGTAGGCTATTTGAATTTCTGTGAGAGTGTAGACCAGATCGTACAATTTTTTTATACTAATTGATTCTATTAAAATGTAAATTTTGAATTTTAAGTGATGAGTCTTAGAATGGATGAATGTACACTAATCATATTTTTGGTATATCAGCTAGTGAAGAAATTTTATAAAATTAGAAAACAAAAGTTATGGTTATCAGCATGATTACTACTGGGTTCCACTGGTTTGAGATAAGAAGAGAAAGATGCATCTCTAAGACATGATTAGTCTTTTTGACATATTATTAGACATGATAGGGGGTGATAATTGTAGGTGGTGTTGAGTCTTTTTGATGTGATTAGTCTTTTGTTTTAGGACAAAAGGCCAGCCAATCCTATAAAACATGTCCAAGAAGAATAGCTTTGGCATGTTAGCTTGAAGGTTAACATGCCCTACATTACATAACACAGCTTCCAAAATCAACAAAGCTATCTTTAGAGATTTGGGTATATAAGTAGACATCATTCACTCAATCAAAACTTCTTCCTAAATGTCAAAGGAGAAGGGGCCTGCCCAGTTCACAACCATATCCATATTGCAATTTACATGGCTTCGACAGCTTATAACCTCAATATTGTCTATCTTATAGTATCTTATAAAGAAAGCATATACCAGTTGCGTTACAAAATATAATTTATTTTTCTATAATTATTATTTTTTCATTCGCTCCAAGAATGATTTGCCTTTGAGTTTGGTAGAGAAGAAGTCATTGAAGCAAGTTTCCATGGTTTTGGTCTGAAAAAATGGTGGATTTTGAGAACTAATTATACTTTTTGCAGGACCAACATCTGCTTCAAATCTTGGGTTCACGAAAAATGCAAGAGAGACCCTTTCTCCTTCAGAATTTACAACTGCCCTGTGCTCTATGCTCTTGTACACCCCATTGCTCATAATCTATACAACAAAAGAAAAAAAAGAAAAACAAGATTAACACCATACATCAGTATTATTAATTACTAATCAACATGCAAATTAATAGTTTCAAAGTTAATTATTGGAGACGGACAACATGGAACCCGAATTTTTACTGAAAACTTTGTCACCCATAGATAACCGCCAGACTGCATATATACCTTAATTGTCACTATAGTGAGTTACCATTGCAATTAATTTTTCTTCTCCTTCTTTTATGATCACTTTCTTTTACTTTGCATAATATTTTTAAAAACATGCATGGACATATATACCTCAAGAATGTCCCCTACATTCACAACAAAGGAATTGGGGGAGATGGTCACTGGAAACCAGACACCATCTTTTTTAATTTGAAGGCCATCAATTCCATTAACTTGGTTGAGGATGGTGATTCCGGATCCATCTGAGTGAGGTGTGAGGCCGATAGCCAGCTCTGGCTGTGGACATGGAGGATAATATGTCATCCTCGTCGATTGCATTCCATCATCAAATGTCTCCTCCATCTCCTTCAACTCCATATCTAAAGCCATTGCTATGAGTCTAAGAAGGCTCATGGCAAGCTTTTGCATCTCTTGTAAGTAAGCCTCTAGGTTATTCCTGAAATGACCCAAAAACCAAATACTATTAAGTATTTTTGTTGTCTGTTTTACAGTTCACGAGATTATTTCTTTGTTTTAGCAAAGTTAGGAAGCTCGAAAGCTGACAACACTGTCCATGAGATGAAAATAGGTTAATTCGAAGCTACGTACCTTAGGGAAGAAGGAAGCTCGGGGAGGAGGTGTGGCTTTCTTGTGTGAATAGGGTTTGTGATCATGTAAAACCTATCACCCCAATCAAGATCTTTTCCTCCAAATCTTGCCATTGTTCCATACCCTTCAACCTCATTTTCCTTGATCTTGTATCTCATTTTCTCTTCAAAAGGAAGCTTATAGAACTCCTCAATCTCATGCTTGAGCTCTTCAAGAAGTGAGGAGCTAACTCCATGGTTCACCAACTATATACATATATACACACATAAATCAATTATTATAATGTCCAACATTGTCTATATATCAAAAGGAAATTAATGTCGTCATGGGCTAATCTATATATAATGTGAAATGACTCGCTCAGCTATCAGTTTAAACTTTTGATCGGATTATGAGTTTCGAATAACTAAAACTAACAAAACGAAGACAAAGAAAACAAGAAAAAAACCTGAAAAATTCCCCATTCTTTGCAAGAAGAGTGCAACTTTTGTAGCTCCAAATCCATTGTTTTCTCAGAAACCAATTGCTTGAAGTCAATAGATGGAATATTGATCCTATTCACATAATTAGTACTAATATTTTCTTGATCCAAATGAACATATTGGTTTGGGATAGAGATCAATGGCTTTTTGACAAGCTCTTGAAGACTAAAAATTGAATTGAAGTTCTCATCAGAATCAGCAGCTGGGGCGGAGGGTGCCATTATTTTGCGTATAATTAGCTATAGTTGAATGTAAAGTGAGTATCCAACATAGCTACACGCTTGTGGTGTATTTATAGCAATAGAAAATAATGGGTATATGATAATTAATTAATTATTTTTATTAGGTATTATTAAAAAAAAGATCATTTTGGAATCATTCTACACAAATTCTAAGGTTAATGAAATAAAATTATTGATTAGAACGAAGACGAAGGTTTCAAACAATACTTTATTAAATGTGGCAACTGTAGAATTGACCTCTTCTTCTAGAGCTGTCTAATAGAAAAACCAAAAAAAAAATGTTGTTTAATTACTCGAAAGTGTTTAAAGAAATTTTGTACTCGAACTTTTGTTTTGCGCATAGAAGAATTATGCATGTAAACTCCTCAATGGATGTGGCTTCTCACATGATTTAAACGCGCGCGGTATCGTGATTTTAAGACTCGGAGGAAGACACCTTCATACGAAAAAAAAGGGGGAAAAATGTCACTTTGCCCCCAAGTTTGGTCTAGAATATATTAGCACCCTAATTTTTTCTCTTTTAGACACCTAAGTTCTCGCACCTAACTTTATTGGATATCGAGAGAGTGAGAGATAAAATTGAGTACTGAAATATTTAATAAATAGAAGATTTGGAAAATACGTGACGTACGTAATTTCAATTTATATGTATTTAATAAAAATAATACTCTTGAAGAGAATACCTTAAGAAAAGTTATGCTATGATGTTACGGTGGAACACAATTATATTTTTTTTTTTTGGAAATCACAATTATATAAATATTGATATGCTCACTTGTAATTTACAATCAAGATTGGTTATTTTTTATTTTTTAATTTCACAAGCATTTGAATCTTGAATCAGTATATTTTTTGCTTGCGTAGTTGATGATATCATCCCAGCTGCCACGTGATCGATCCCCAAGGCGCTAGCTAGCTGTCTGATCTGATGCCGTAATTAAGGACAAATAATTACACAAATAGTTAAAAACGTGCTTAATTACTTAATTTTTAATGTCAATGGGTTTGACAATCTTTGAGATGCATGGAACCACGTTGTCTGATTAAGACATGGCAAGAATGCAGGACTTATTCAACTGGCTTTCCATATTAACATATTCTTGATCAAAGATGTGGTAATTTCTCTCGTGAAGTGGACGGTTTGGTTTTAGTTTCGATTTCGATTTCAATTTCAGTTTTGATTTCGACCGGATATATAATCAAGGTAATTGAATTGAATCCATTCGAATTTAGAAAGAAAAAAATCAATAAAATTCAAATTCGAACTTCTACTTTATCCTATAAAAAAACCCACATCTTAAAAAAAAGGAAAGTTGAGTCCGCGTTTGTTGTTGTCATGTCATGTCATGTCAACAATTCAACATATGCTAGTGGTTGTTTGGTTATAGTAACTTTTGCTAATTATCTAGCTTTAAGTGTAATGAACGATTAAGATTATCCTTTAAGTGATGGTTCGATCCTCTTTATAAATCAATTAACATGTCGATAGTGCGATTAGTTAGAATGTTTTCACTTAAAAATATTAATTTAATTTTGCGTATTGATCCAAACATGTCTAATTTTTTATTTTTCAATTTGTTGGGTATCCTCCCAACCCCTTAAGAGTAGTAATTTCGTCCGAACATTATCAGATTTCAAAAGAACATGATTCTCAAATATAATTTGTTTCATTTCCAAAATTTAAACTCGAAATTTTAATTAAAAATAGATAAATCACTTATCATTTAACCACAATCAATATCCGATGAAAAGGTTTTTAAGAGAGCACATAAATTTGTATAGTTGTTCATCAATCAATGCATAATAGTACTTTATCTAGATGCATATTTTACAGAGAAATACTTAAATCAATGGTTGAAGAAAATATCTAGAAAAGTGAAGTTTGAATCTAATTATTGGAAAATAGTTTATATCAAAAAAGGACTTTGACCAATACTATTTCTAAGTACATATATCTTCTTCTTCTTCTTCTTCTTCTAGTAGTTACTAGTTAAAGTTTTCAAAGTTGTTTGGGCCGATAATTGATCCAACCTACAGGCTACAGAGTTGGATCTAAAGTTTGAGCCCAGTTTACTTCAAGCCCAAGTTTATTTACACTGTGTTAGCCCAGGCTCGATTGTTCATAAATTAATTTAATTATATTTTTCGAATTTATGGAAAAGAAAAGCGACGCCTTTACCCTGGTCATCTCACTTTCCGGCGAAATCATTTCACCGATTCAGGTGCGTTTCGGGTTACATGTTGCAGATTACTCTAATTAGTATCTTCTAATTATGGGTACCTTTAGTGGGTTAGTTTGTTTTTAGTAGGATAATGATGGGTCGGTATAATATAACCATTTGTCATTCATTGTTACATTCGGGTTTCATTATGGTTGCAAATTGTTGGGATGGATTGTTATCGGGCCTCATCATGTAATCCACCTTCTTTACTGATTGATCTGTAGACTATGAGCGTGGGATTCTAGGTATTGACTTGAATTTTTGGTGATTTAGACTTCAATGTCTCCAGTTTTCTTCAAGGAATCTTTTCAATTGGTAAAAAAGGTTTAGTTATCATAAAGTTGCTGACATTTTTGTTTTTGGTATTGAATGGTTCTTTGATTCTTTAGTTACCATTGTTTGCGATGTGCCGGAGGAAGTAATGATATTGGACTAACCAATTCTGTCTCCTGCTATGGCAGTTTGGAATTTGGAAAAGTTATGAGTTTTACAGAAAAATTGGAAAGTTGATAGTTTTTAAGATTTTGGGAGTAGTTTTCTCTTAATGCTGGATTTGGGTTTTGAGAAATTAATAGTAGTTTTTCTCTTACAATTTGGACATAGATGACTTAATGCTCCATCCCTTGGTGTTATTCTTGCGTTGTTCCGTATATAAAGTAACGATTTCTGAAATTTGGAATTCTTCTTTTATGATGCAACAATAACCTCTCTTGTTTTGTAGGTGTGTTAAACTAGACATCAATGATTGGGAAACAACAATTGTTGCTCTGCGGTACAATGGGGGAAAGGTGATATACTAGGATCACTTGGGAGTACTAACAAATTGGGTGTATTCTTCTTCGTCTTCAGGGGAAAACAAGTCCTTGCATAGCTCCCCATAAAATCGACATACCAAATCGATGAAGACAGGGGACTTTAAGTTCTTCCAACAGTAGAGAAGCTCTTCCACATCCATCAAATCCCGCACTCTTCCCTCCTCAACTATCATCTCCACCAAGTAGTTCTCGAAACTTCTGCACGAGTCCTCCACCTCGTCATTTTCCCTTCTGGTGGTGGGTGTGTTGGCCTTCATAAACGCAGGCGTCAGAGGAGATGGAAAGAGCATTTCCTGCGAAAAAGTTACATCTGTGGTGACGCTCTTAAGGTCCATGAATCTGTCAATCTTTCTGGTCTGTGGACGGAAAACTGAGAGTAATGCGCTAGACATTTTTTTCTGCTTTGGAGGAGATATTGCTTGTTGTGCTGCTGTTGTCTTCTTGTAGCGAGGAGGTTTTATAAGACGAGGTTTCTTGATTCTGATTCGGAAAGCAAGGAACAGTTTCTTGCAAGGACTGAGAAGCTTGGATCTGAAGGCAAGTAATGCTTTCACTTTCATGGTTTTAAATGATTGTTAACTAATATCAGAATTGTTGTTGAAGGAATGGAAGTAATTAGAGTTTAGGAAAGGAAGATTGTAATGATATATATTGTTCCACTTACGGTTGGTGTACCAGAGGGGCCCGGGGGAGGGTTTTGTTTGTGGTAGTTATAGAGGGAGTGGTAGTTGGAAACAGTTGGAAAGAATCTGATGATGTCCTCTTTTTTCCATACTTGGATTCACGTCTTGGAGTGAGGAAGGTGGTGGTATACCAATAAGCAAAGCTTATGTAGTGGAAGCCATGTTTAACTACCATAACCCTTAATTAGTCTTGTCTTGGTCATAATCATAATTTAGTGGAAGATTTTCTTTTATTTATTTATTTTGTGGTTGTTTATTCTGTTATTTATTATAGATACTTTTTTTACTTCTCGGTGAAAGATTAATCTAATTTAAATATGTCCAATTCTAAAAGGAATAACCGGCTTAACATTGTTTTCTCCGTGATTCATTTTTCTTCTTAATTTTTATTATTTAAACCATTTTTATTATATTTTACAACTGCCAAGTTGCTTTGTCATGTTGGATGGGTTGATGGAAAAAAAAACCATTACAAATGTCCCATAAAGACGTTTCAGGACTAGATTATGAAAATTTTAAAAGTTCAAGGATGAAAATATTATGCATTAATTTATATTTAAAGGATCATATTAGCTTTCTTAAGTCTTCTTTATCCTTTTAGTTTCCAGTCGTTGACCTGAAAACCCCAGAAGCTGTTAACTTCGGGAAATCAATCATAGTGCCTAGTGTCCAAGAGATGGCAAACTACCAGTCCATCGTCAACATCCCACCTCGGTATGCTAGAGTTGATCTCGACCCTCCATCTACCTCTGCTGCTGATGATGTTCCGATTATGTCAGTCCTCACCATTGATCTTGCAAGATTGGGTGGTGAGGATACTATGGATTTTGAGATGGAGAACTTGCACTCTGCTTCCAAAGAATGGGGATTCTTCCAGGTATATATGTATACCTCTCAGCCTTTGGTTCTTGCTTCATATTTTACTTAGACCCAGGTCTCATTCCATCATTTTTCCGGTCTCCTCGGGTGTCCTCTCTAGCTTTTCGGTGTGAGACTAATCGGGTTTGACTATTATTATAGCTTCATCCTAAAGTTTATGTAAATTTGCTGTGATGTTGGGGTTTTTATCTGTTTTGTTGAAAATCTTAGCAAATGATGTAGACTGCATCCTTTCCTAGTGACGATTTTCTATTTCTTCAAATGTTAGACCGTGAACGAACTGCATTCAATCACTTCTTTCAAAAGGTCTTAATGGTATCTTAGCTCTTACCTGGTCTTGCTTCGTCTCCGTTTAGGCCGATACTTACAGGTTAGATTTACTGATATTTTTCCTGATGATAGAATTCTTGGAATGAAACAATATGGTAGGTTTAGTTCTTCTAATGTTTGGTTTAGAAATGAAACTCCTTTGTCCTCACTCCTTGCATGAATGGTAATGAAAACTAGGACTACGAATTACTTCACCTAACCTTGACCGAGCAGGTTTTGAACCATGGAGTTAGCACTACATTACTGGAGGAATTCAAGTTGGAATGAAATTGAGAATTTCTTCAAACTTCCTTACAAGGAGAAGAAGAATTTGTGGCAGCAGCCGGACAATCATGAGGGTTTCGGGCAGCTCTTTGTGGTGTCAGAGGAGCAGAAGCTGGACTGGTCAGACATGTTCTATGCGACTACCCTTCCACTCAATCTCAGGAAGAACGACCTTTTCGACAAGCTCCCTCCACGACTAAGGTTAATTTCTCTTCGTATTCCTATTGTCAAGGCTTCAGAATGCTTGCATGAGTGAGTGAAAGTAGCTAACTGAAGAATGAATAGATAGAGTTTAGGCCTATACTTTGATTAACAGGAAGTTGCAATGACCAATTGACTATGTGAACCAGAAATTTAGGCCATTCATAATGAAAAAGATCTTGGGAAGAATTATTTGATCTTATTTTTCGCTTATTTTATTGCAGAGCAACTTTGGAGACCTACTCGAAAGAAGTGAAAAAGCTGGCCATGACGATATTGGGTCACATGGCGAAAGCTTTAAAGATGGATGCTGAGGAAATGGAAGAGCTATTCAGTGATGGAGTTCAATCGATGAGAATGAATTACTACCCCCCTTGCCCTGAACCTGATAAAGCTATCGGTTTCTCTCCTCATTCTGATGCTGACGCCCTAACGATCCTCTTTCAACTCAACGATACAGAAGGACTGCAGATTAAAAAGGACTCGAGATGGGTGCCCGTTAGACCACTTCCAAATGCTTTTGTAGTCAATGTTGGAGACGTTATGGAGGTACTGTTTCACTCCAATTCCTTTGCATAACATATAGGCTAAAATCTGTTATCCAAGCTCGTTTAATGCTGAGAATTATAGGTTTGGTGTTGTTGCAATACCCTTACGTGTGACATTCTCGTATGCAGATAGTTAGCAATGCATTTATCAAAGCATCGAGCATAAGGCTCCTGTTAACTCATCGAATGAGAGGCTCTCTGTCGCAACATTCTACAGTTGCAAGCTAGACACCATATTAGGTCCTGCTAATAAGGCCCTGTTAACTCATGGAATGAGAGGCTCTCTGTCGCAACATTCTACAGTTGCAAGCTAGACACCATATTAGGTCCTGCTCCTAGCCTTATTAGCCTACACGATCGAGCAATCTTCCGGCAAGTCCCCGTAGAGGAGTACTTTCAGAACTTTTTCGCTCGAAAATTAAGTGGGAAAGCATATTTTACTTCATGAAAATAGGAGAATCTGAGAGAACAGAATAGGATACACAGGATAGACAGCAGTTGGATGTTAACTTTTCTGATATAGATACAAGAAACCATTTCTCCATGTCTTAGGTTGTTAGCTGAGGTTTCATGATAGAAGAGCAGTTTTAGTAATCAGTTCTTGCAAAATGAGGCATATTAGTTTGATTACTTGTCAACTCGCACTTTACGCTTACTGATATAAACGGTGAGGTTCATTATTATAACCTTACAATAATGCGAGGTGCTAGTGGGGTTTTAATGGTGGATCGTGAGTTGACACTTGAAATATTCGAGAACTACTCGGGTCGGCACCCATTAAAGTTAGTGACGTGTCAAGATCAAATGACTAAACTTGCACGCAGAGACTGATTCCTTTTTTCGAAGGAGGCAAACTCACGTGTGGTCTCGATTTTCACTACTTGTTTAGATTTACATGGAAAACATAACCGGAACATGAGATTATATATACTAAAGTACTGTCGCGTCGGGTATCAACAACAAGTACTAATAGATCGGAAAAATTAAGAATATACAGCTCATCTTAGCTATTAAGAAGATGGAGTCTAGCTCATCGTAGCTATCAAGAAGATGGAGTCTTAAAGTTTTACGAGTTTACGATAGCGGACTAGTGGTGACGGGTTAAGGAGACTTTAAAGAAATTAAAAACAAATCTATGGAAGGGCAAAGGAGCAGTCACAAGAGGAGAAAAAAAAAATGAACCAAGACATTTTTTACGTTACAAATTAACATAAAAAGGGAGACAAGCTACCATATGTTTCCAAAAACCTTAATCTCAATAAACTCACCTGATCGTGATCTGTGACCTGTGCATCTTGTTCTGTTCTGTTCTGTAGTTCATCACTTCATTTGAATAAAAAAATTATCTCCTTTGTCTCACCTGACAATCTTTTTAGAAATTCTGTATCGTTCGATTACTTTTATTATTGGTTGAAACAATTTTTACCGAACTTATTTTGTATTGATTCAGAGTAGAATAATGAATAATACAAAATAACTGAATTATATATTTTTACACTTAATGCATTTAATAAAATCAAAGGGTACATATAAGTATTAGGGTTCGCAATTACACTGGCAGGTTACATAGGTATAAATTAACAAAATGTAATTCTCTGAGCAGTATTTTAAGTATAGTTTAGCCTCCAAAAAAATTACACATATATTAAAAAAGGGTTTACTAAGTTCGTAACTAAAAAAATTCAGCATTTTATAAATTAATGTATTTATTATTTTTCTTTCATAATAAAGATTTTCCCATCTCAATACCTATAAATCTCCATATTAGTCAAAACCAATAAAAAAACTTACAAGTTACTGAAATTGTAAACTTTTGATCTGGTTCCATTCAATCTCCTCCTCCCATCACTAGCCACACTATTAGTTACCTTAATATTGTGATACATAAAAATAAAAAATTATATAACACCGACATATGTTAATTTATAAATAAATAGAAATTAAATTTTCCTTTTAAAATTAAATTCTGAATACCAATTACATTATTCAAACTCTAATAAAAGAAATACTAAATTTAGGCTCATGCTTTTTAGAAAAGAGAGTAAAGGATGAAGAGTGGTTTTTAAAAAGAAAAGAAAAGAACAGTGCAAGAAAATATGAAGCCAGATTGCTAAAAAATTACCATTTTATTTTTATTTTTACCTAAATTGTTGTAATTTTATTTTTACTTAGTTGCATTAAACTAGAAAGGTCAATTTCATAATTTTATGGGGTTTATAATAAATTTTATATTGTAATTTTATAATTATTTGCCTGGAATGGAAAATTTTAAAAAATTTGAGGTCTTTGGTAAAAAAAAATGCCATTTTGGAAGAAAATTTTACTTCTAAATAAGTGTCATTCCTAGAAAATCAATAATTTTTTTTTTTACTTTATATTATATTTCTATCCTAGAGGTGTCAAAACGGGTTCGACCCGACGGGTCGACCCGTACCCGACCCTCATTTCAACCCATCGGGTCATCATTTTTTGACCCGTTAAATAACGGGTCAGTAACGGGTTGACCCTACAGGTCGCGGGTCGACCCGTCTGACCCGTTTAAATTTGAACGCGATGACTGCCTTATTTTTATGTTTGCTGATCCTTCTGCTTCTTCTTTTCTTCTTCATGTCCTCTCTTCCTCACAGATCCAACACTGTGAAAATCAAAACTATGGCAAGGAATTGAAGGCGCGATTTACACTGCTGTCCCTGTGCAAACCCCTAAAACCATAAAAAAGACAAAGCCATGGACTGCTCCCACATGCGGTGTAAGTGGGTTGGGGTTTTGAGAGCTTGGGTTTTATGGCTTGTTTGTGTGTGCGCAGAGGAGTAAGTTTTAAAGACCAAGCAGAATTTCGTTGAGAGAAGATGGCAGGAGGAGGAGGAGCGGCACCACCGCCGAAACAGGAGGTTGGCCGATACAGTGACATTGTGAATCCTCAAGAGGTTGGCCTCACTGGAAATTGTGTGTTAACATATTCCATACTTTATGATTTGTCACATTGAACATCGCTTGATGCCTTGTCACTTCCTTTTGATGTCTGTGCAGAAATTTGAGAAGATAATGCGTGGAACTCAGGGTGCCCTTATTGTTGCCTCGACTCTTCAGATTGTTTTGGGTTTCAGTGGCCTCTGGCGAAATGTTACAAGGTTCGTTTAGTTGATGCTATTTGATTAAAACCTCCAACTCTTGCCTCTGACTATAATCGCTTTTGCTCTCTGCCTGAGCTTTGTGAGAGACTATACAGTGAATATGTGTAGTTAGCAAGTCTCTTAGATGGATCACCTCTCTTACAAAATTCCAATTTCTGGAACAACCTTCAAGGTTATTTCAACTTGATTTATGCAAACAATGATAAGATCTTTCTTGCCCTGTAAGCATGAAATATATTTATCAGTCAGTTATATGACTATATTGAACAGATCTCCTACACTGCAGCTAACCAATTTTACATTGTATGTTTCCTTGCTTGGCCCAGGTTCTTGAGTCCATTATCTGTTATTCCTTTGGTTGCGCTATCTGGTTTTGGCCTCTATGAATTTGGCTTCCCTCTTGTATGTATTTAAGCTATGTATTTTTAAAAATTCACTCAGTTGGTACTTAGTACTCATTTAAACTTTGGTTTTGGTATGTCTAGCTCGCAAAATGCGTGGAAATTGGGCTACCGGAGCTCATCTTTCTAGTAATCTTCTCACAGATAGAGTCACTAATTCATTGCCATTTTATGTCTACTACGTACTAACTCTTGGAGAGGTCCAATGAGGCTATATTTTTGACCTTATGTGTTAGTAACATTGAGTAAACAACCCTGATATCGTTTGGCAGTGTATTCCTCACATGATAAAAGGGGAGAGGGCAGTTTTTGATCGCTTTGCTGTCATATTCTCCGTGGTTATCGTGTGGATTTATGCTCACCTGCTTACTGTGAGTGGTGCATATAAGAACACAGGAATCAAGACCCAATTAAGTTGTCGAACTGATCGTTCAGGGATTATAGGCGCTTCTCCCTGGTAAGGTTCATATAGAACTCCCTATCAACTGTAAATAGTGTTGATGTTTATAAGAATGTGTGATTAAAGCTATTTTTTGACTTGAGTAAGTCTGAGAGGGTATTATAGATGGCCTTTGTGACAGACAACAATATGATTGTACATGGTGAGTGATCAAGAGACTCTCTTGCTTTATGCACTACTCTTTCATAAGTACAAGCTGCTCACGTGGTTCATTGTACAGGAAAATTTGGGCGTCTTATTGATGGATTAAAGGTAAAACTTTGTTTAAAATCATACTCTTGAACTTGTGCTATTTACAGAAATGACTACTGTCCCAATAACTTGATGTCACATTTAGTCTTATGTTGGCCTCTGTTTGCCCACCCTCTTTTTGAAGACTTATATGTAATAGTTATTGCTATTTTTTATTATTATAAAGGGTATTGACGTTATGGAGTGTTCGAGTAATCATCTAACGTATAAATCATGCAAGATGAAAAATACCTGATAGAATTAGTTTGACTTCCGATTGATAGTTTCCGTTGATAACAGAAAAACATGCAATTTTAAATTGAGTACATATGTATATGTAATTTGTTTAATGTTTATGCAAGAATTTTATTTTTAAATCCGTTTATTTCAATGTAGTATTTGTTAGAAATTTAAATGCGTAAAATATATAGTATGAAACTTCTTAATCGAAGAATCACATCAACAACAGTTTGTTCTTAATCCAAGACAGTCGAGCCCACCTCCGTCAAACCGCAAAAAATACAAAAAGTATATATATGTATGTAGTGGATATGTAGAGTGGTATTGAGAGAAGGCAAAGGAAGATGGCATAAAACCTCTTCATCCTTTTTTTTGGAATTAGTTTTATGTCATTTTTTTCTAAAAATCTAAACTGCATGCATTTAATTTGTGATGTGATGTATAGTATACGAATGGAGTTCACTGAAAATATTATTTCTTCTAAGAATCTAAACTGCATGTATAGAATTAATTTTACTTCCGATGGCTAGTTTTCGTTTAAGTACATGCAATTTTAATGTAAGAATTAGTACAAATGTAATTTGTGTTAATGTTTATGCTAGAATTTCATTTTTAAATCCGTTTATTTCATTGTAGTATTTGTTTAGAAATTTAAATGCATAAAATATATAGTATAAAACTTGTTAACCGAAAAAGCACGTCAATAGCAACTTGTTTTTATAAAATATTTATTTTAAATTTTTTCGTAAAGAAAATCGATATTTTAAATGCACCATTACTTTTAAAAACAAAAACCCATATCAAAAAAAAAATTAAAAAATTTTTAAAATTCGGGTCAAAATCCGGGTCGGGCCGGCCCACCCGAATTTGGGCGGGTTGACCCGCCTGAATTTGGGCGGGTTGACCCGTTTTGTACTGTTCATGGGTCATTGACTGCCACGGGTCGTTGACTAGTCAACGGGTCGCGCGCGGGTCATGCTGACCCGTTTACGACCCGTTTGACTTTTTGTGGTCATAAAGACACAACATGGCAAAACGACGTCGTTTTGATTCGTCAAAACGACGTCGTTTTGCTTAATGGGTCAGATGGGTCGGGTCGGGTCGACCCGCTACCCTGCGGGTCAAAACGGGTCGGGTCATTTTTGACCCTCAACCCAACGGGTCACAGCTAAACGGGTCGGGTCGGGTCGGGTCGACCCGTTTGACACCCCTATTCTATCCTAGTATTCTTTTCTTGGTAATAACTTTTCTTTTAATGAGTTGTTAGATAATTTCCTTTTATTTTGTATTATTCTTTTCCTTTTATTTTTCCTCTCTACTATTTTATATATTGTTTATTTTTTAAGGCGATGGACTGGTCAAATAAGAAATGAATATAGTATGATTTTTATGTATGAAAACTACAGTAAATTATTATTTTACTTGTAATTACTAGTTAGGTAACTACTATTTTACTAATTATAAGTAAAACAGTAGTTAGGTAACTACTATTTAGTACATACCAAGGTAGTTATTTACTTGTAATTAGTAGTTAGGTAATATGTTACTAATTATAAGTAAAATAGTAGTTAGGTAACTACTATTTATTAGTTATTTACTTGTAAGTAGTTAGGTAACTACTATTTTACTAATTGTAAGTAAAATAATAATTAAGTAACTACTATTTAGTACATACCAACGTAGTTATTTATTTGTAATTAGTAGTTAGATAACTAATATGTTACTAATTATAAGTAAAATAGTAGCTAGGTACCTACGATTTATTAGTTATTTACTTGTAATTACTAGTTAGGTAACTACTATTTTACTAATTATAAGCAAAATAGTAGTTAGGTAACTATTATTTAGTACATACCAATATAGTTATTTACTTGTAAATAGTAGTTAGGTAACTACTACTATTTAGTACATACCAACATAGTTATTTACTTGTAAATAGTAGTTAGGTAACTACTATGTTACTAATTACAAATAAAATAGTAGTTAAGTAACTACTATTTATTAGTTATTTACTTGTAATTACTAGTTAGGTATCTACTATTTTACTAATTAGTAAAATAGTAGTTATTTACTTGAAATTATTAATTAGGTAATGGTGGCTCGCGCACATGACGTGGCGGCGTTGAGCATTAAAGGCAGCTCCGCTATCCTCAACTTCCCCGAACTCTCCGGGTCATTGCCCAAACCCGCCTCCAACTCCCCACGCGACGTCCAAAGCTATATCTGCTTGCTTACACATCAATTTCTTTCATTTTCTCTGGATTCTTGAATTGAACAAGAACAGGGGAAAGACACAGCATGTTTTCTTTTTAGGTATGTTCTTTTGTGACAAAGTTGACTAATATATAATTTTCTTTTCAGTTTATTTACTAAATAATCGCTTCATATATTTATTGGGTATACCACGCTGGAAAAGATGTAATTTTCTTTTAAGGGATCATAATGGCTTCTTGAATATTCCATGGTATTTCTTGGAGCATATGTTCTTCTCATCATAAAAGCAGGAAAAAAAATGCTATTTCTAATTGGCTGTCATATATTTATCGGGTATGCACTCGCAGCACTCATATATTGTTTTACTAAAACGTGCTACATATATTGATATTTTTACTATTTTTTTAGTTAATTGTACATATTATTATCATGTTCATAGAGTAATTATTAGGATAACTAATATCATTGGGCCTCACTTACAAGTCATGGCTTTTGAGTGAAGTGGTTCTTTGACATGGTAGCGGAGCATTCTTAACCTACTATTAGGAGTTTGAATCCTAACACCCTCTATATTTAATTAAGTGAGTAAATCAGCACAAAGTATGCCCCTGATAGGCTTTCACTTGAGGGGGGTGGTGTTAGGATAACTAATGTCATTGGGTTTCACTCACAAATCATGACTTTTGGGTGAAGTGGTTCTTTGACAGTAATTGTTTGTTTAAATTTAAAGAAAATATATACTAATAAGAAATAAATAAACTTCAATTATATCTTCTCATGTCCGTTAGTAAAATATTAGTATTAAAAAATCAATAATTTTTAGTATTATTATATATATATTTAGTGTCAGTCGAATTTGTCATTGTATTTTTAAGATACTAGAGAAAGAGTCCAAATTTCATGAATTCCATAGAAGCAGGAGAAGAGACTTGGTTATCTATTTTTTGGTCTTGATAAGATTGTTGGATAGGGGCGTACAAGAACCAGTCCGGACCGGAACCGGTTTTTTTTTACCCCGACCGGCCCGATCCGTTTTTTTTTTTTTTTTTGACCCGGAATGGACCGGACCAGAATTTTCTGTTCGGTCCGGTTCTCCACCCCTCCAAATCCGGGAATCGGCCCGGAGAACCGGTAAAACCGGAAGTATATATATATGTACAATAATTTCAAAGTTTCCATTTGGTTCAATGGTTAACTCATCACCTATTCTATTAAAGGGGAGAGGTTCAAATCCTCTTGGCTCCCACTTTTTTTTTCCTTTCTAAACTTAACTCATTCTCTTTCTTTTTTCCTTCTAAACTATATTAAAATTTCTCATATATATATATATATATTTTCTAGTAATATAATTGTAAACTCAATTAAAAATCCTCATTTTTTTATTTGTTATTTTAAATACAAAATTGTATTAAGGATGTTATATGAATTAAGAAATAAAATTTTAATAACCATTTATATAGTTAAGATGACACATACTAGTAATATATTATTGTAAATTGTAATAGCCATTTATATAGTTAATTTGTATAAAGTAAGACCATTAATTATTAATAATATAGTTATTAATTATTATCAATTGTCATAAAATTAAAATTTACTAATTATTTAGAGTTTATGATTTGGTATTAATGTTTAAATTACTAATGTATTATGCATTTTTTCTTTTTTTCTTTTAAACTCAATTAAAAGTCCTCATTTTTTTCTTTTTATTTGTTATTTTAAATACAAAATTTTATTAAGGATGTTATATGAACTAAGAAATAAAATTTTAATAGCCATTTGTATAGTTAAGATGACACATACTAGTAATATATTATTGTAAATTGTAATAGCCATTTATATAATTAATATGTATAAAGTAAGACTATTAATTATTAATAATATAGTTATTAATTATTATCAATTATCATAAAATTAAAATTTAGTAATTGTTTAGAGTTTATACTTTGGTATTAATGTATAGAGTTAGTAATTAATATGCATAAATTAGAACCGGAAATATATTTATATATAAATATATATATGCACAATAATATCAAAGTTTCCATTTGGTTTAATGGTTAACTCATCACTTATTATATTAAAGGGGAGAGGTTCAAACCCTCTTGGCTCCCACTTTTTTTAATTTGTGTGCAAAATTTGACTTTAAGTAAAAAAAAAATCCGGGTCAGAACCGGAACCGGTCCGGAAAATTTAAAACCGGCCTGGACCGGACTGGAAGTATCCGGGCCGGGCCGGTTCTATCCTGGATAAGAACCGATAAATCCAGTCCAGTTCTAGCCAAAAACCGGACCGGACCGACCCGTGTACACCCCTATTGTTGAAGCATCTAAATCGATAACTTATGAATAATTTAAGTTTCTTCTTATTTATAATCTGCTACGGGCTTTGCTCCCAAAATGGATGGACCTACCAAAATGGGTAGTTACTTAACTACTATTTTACTAATTACAAGTAAAATAATAGTTAAGTAACTACTATTTAGTACATACCAACATAGTTATTTATTTGTAATTAGTAGTTAGGTAACTACTATTTATTAGTTATTTACTTATAATTACTAGTTAGGTAACTAATATTTAGTAGTTAGGGAACTACTATTTTACTAATTACAAGTAAAATAATAGTTAAGTAACTACCTATTTAGTACATACTAACGTAGTTATTTATTTGTAATTAGTAGTTAGGTAACTAGTATGTTACTAATTACAAGTTTGGTGAAAATGTTGTGGAGAATTGAGGTACAAAGTGAACTAAAGGGCTGTTAATATATGGAGCAAAAATCTATAGAGCAGTGAGAAGAACTTAAATAAAGAGGTTAGAATAGAACTTTAATTAGTGCATACCTCTCTCTCCTAACTACTAGTAAATTGCATTTTTGTAGATTTAATTGTTAGAGAGACTATTGTTATTCCAATATACCCAAAAAAGAAAAAAAATGGAAAAAAATTGCTAGTTATTATATATATACATGGCTTTAAAAAATTGCTCCTTCAACAACTTTCCCATCACCGAAATTGATTATAGTCGAGTGATAATTTCCCCCCACATTTAACTTAATTTTATATTCAAATTTTAAAAAAATAGAATAAAAAAAATTATAATAGGAGAATTAATTCTTTTTAAAGAAAAAAAATTTTTTTTTTCCTTATATTATATTTCTATCATTACCGACCAAGAACGACTTTTGGTACTATCCTTACATGAATACTTTAATCGATAGTTAGATGTGCGAATTCTGCAATGATTACGAACATAAATAGTTTTAACCCGGTAGAATCGATGGGTATATATAACACTAGTAGTAGGAATAGGACCACACCCACCCGCGTCTAAATGTATAGATCATAGGTTTACGTGTGAGGCCTCGCGACGAGGTATCCATTTGCCTATATTAAGAGGTTGTCATTATAATTTAGAGTTGGAATAATTAGGCATAAGCATTAGGGATAGGTTGGACAATTTGGATTATACTTTGGATCATAATGTGCCCTAACTTGGTAAAGTTGTGTAACCAACCCAACGAGGGTCATTTTGTGCGAATTAAATGACTACTAGTAGTGCTAATTAGTCTAAATTGTATATTAAAAGAAAAACTCAATTAAATTAAAGGAAATGACCATACTGCCCCTGAAAACCTTTTGGACTGCTGTGTTGTACTTGTACCAATTGATGATTTTTCCCCCACGGGGAGCAACTTATTCGTTAACAAACCCACTTAATTTGTGATAAAAAAAGAGGTTTTCCTTTTTCTGATAAAAAAGCAATTATACTATTAACTAAATAAATTAGTAGACTACTAAATTAATTTAATTTGTTTAATGCAATTTATGCTTCATGAGCAAAGCTGATAACCGTGGATTTTGGCCTCAACCAGCCCAGCGTTCTCAATTCCCTCCACCACAAGCCCGGCCCACCCACAAGCATATGTGGAGAAATGACTAAATGAGAGATCCGTGTAGTTTAAGACTATATATTGCTCTTTCTGTGATTTCTATCCTATGTATTGCTCTTTCTGTGTGCAAACAACACAACCCTGCCGCGAATTCATTAGATCACTACCTCAGGTAACTATGGAACTGAAGTCTAGACATCTTTGATCTAGTAATGATATGATTCAGTTAAGACTAGACTACAACTTGAATAAACATGCAACTATCGCAGAGGATAAGAAAAAACCAGAACAGAAAGAACAAAAACTCTGTACTATAATTACCCAATGAAAGAAGAAAGAAGAGTAGACTGAGGATTTTTTCAAAAGCAAATGTGTTATGTAAATGTGTAAATTATAATAATCGCTACTATAATCAGAAAAAAGTGGGATAATATTGTACTGGGAGTATGAGCCAGGGAAGGGGAAGGAGAAGGCGGCGGCAGAGGCGGTGGTGATGGGAGAGAAGAGGAAGAGGAGGATGAGAAGTGAAGGGAGTGCTGGTTTAATATGCACCATCTGATTTTTTATTTGATTAATCAGACGGTGAAGGATTTTTTAGGATTTTGGAGAGAGAGAGATAGAGAGGAAGTCGAGTTTATTTAAAAAATTCGTTGATTGGGCTGGGCCTTTGAAAGACAAGCAATTGGGCCTTCGTATTTAATTAAACTGGGCCGTCTAGATTAAAGAAAAAAGGATATTGACATAAAAATAAATAATTAAAAAGGACATAGGGATAATTAGGATTAGGATATCAACTTATTAAAAAAATGTATTATAATAAAGTGATGAGAATATATATATATATAGGGATGGCAATTGGACGGGTATGAGCGGGTATGGGTATGTTAAAGCGGGTATGGGCGGGTATGGGTAAATATCCAACTCATACCCGCAACTAAATATCCATTATTATTCATACCCAATATGCCCAATACTCAATATATAAGTAGTGTTTTAATTGGTCAGGGATTGACGAGGAATGTAAATAGGGTCACTATATATATATACACATTGATTTCTTCCATTTTATTCTCTCCGGTTTCTTTTACTTTTGGGTTTTTTTGTTTGATGATAAATCTATTTCCTTTTTACTAATTCTTCTTTATCACCGTCGCCTACATATCTGTAGAATTTTTTTTTTCTCTTTTATCTCTTCACTGACCGCAATCGCCTAAACTATCGCTTTGCCAACTTGCTTTCTTTCGTCTCGTCTCTGTATTAGTGTTGTTGACTAGTGACTCTTGTCAATTTGGGCAGTGATGAATGGAAAACCATCAGAAGAGAACGGCATTATGCATAGTCTGGTAATTACATATAGAAATGGGTTTCCTTTTTGGGTTTTATGCTCTTTTGCTCCTTTCCTATGTCAATTCGCAAAAAGATTGTTTCTTTGTTCGTGTTTCTTGTGTGTTTTGTTCAGTTTTTAGTCGTATGTGGTTCTGGCACGTGTTAATGCGTATGGGTTTCCAATTTTGAATCATTTTGTATGCATTAGATATATAAAGTCAGAATCTTTATGTATATATTTGAGTTCCGTTGCCTTCCCTTGTATTCCAGTTGATAAACACACTGAGTGATCATTCTTGTCTGCTTAAGTGTTACTAATATTTAACTAGTATACGTACATGCATTGCACATGTGGTACAGCCACATCATTCCTTTTTTTTTTGAAAGAACACATCACTTGTCTATTCTCTAGGAGGAATAGCATTACTCTAAAAAAAAAAACTAGTATACGTACATGCATTGCACTATTTATTCTTTGACCCTTTAGACTCCCACTAATTTTAAAATCTTCCGAATAGGTAAGAAAAGTTCAAATCACTAATTGTTTAAGTTGTCAGTCAAACTATTGTAACTTTGGCAGGATCAGAGCCTCACCTCTTCTTATTTCTAACACGTTGAATAAAAGATCATTTATTTATATATTTTTTAAAGTATAAAAAAAAAAAATTATTTTATTTAAATTTAACAAGTTAATTAGAAAGTTCGATACAAATGCATAACACCTCAATTAGCATATACTAGTTATACTTTTGGAAGTAAGACGCGAACGTATATAAAAGTGATGAATTACATAAAAAAAACTTTAATTTGTGAAATTCTAACAATGAATTTATATATTTTAAATAAAGGCTAATTAATGCATATATGATGTAGGATTCCACTAATAATTTAAGTACCACCACGAACCGTACACATTTTATAACATATAATATATTAAAGGGGAGAAAAAAAGACAAGAAGAATTTCAAGAAACTCTGCTAATTAAATTCTCCATCTAGAACTCCAGAATCGTTAGCTTTTTCCAGAATTTCAAGATATAATTTTAATTTATCAGGTGTTTATGGTCTAAAGGAACTCCACCCAAAGAAATGAAGACTTTTTAGTTTTTAGTACTTCAGTTCTTATATTTTTACATCACTTGGCACCATAGCGAAGTGGGATTGCCACAAATAGAAAGGTCAAGTACTTTTTTTTTTTAAAACTCCCATTCCATTCTAGAATTAAACATTTGATAATGTAAACTAGTTTCTTTAATTTAACATTAGTCACATCTTTTCTCTTTTTTCAGGTTTAAGTGCGATTGGGGGATTTCATATTGTACGTACGATATAGAAAATTCATTACAATTTAGAATCATGTGTAGGTTTTATGGTCTGTGGGCGGCTATATATATACTCCCTCCGTTATAAATTACTTGACGCGGAGGGAGTAATCACGGAGATTAAGAAATGGTCAGAGGGAGTCAGTGGCCCTTGCCACGTGTCAGCCCATCAGAGCATCTTCTTCCTTGTTTTCTCTCCTTTCTTTCTCTCTCTTTTCTTTCCTTCTCCCGCTGTTTGTCAAAAATACTCCCTCTACCATCGTTTTCTGTTCTCACCTCCTCCACGGAAAGGAGCGGAAGGACGTCTCGAGTCGGGAGCAGGTGGAACGGTGCCATTCCGAGCTTCCAAACGCCGTCACGCGCCTCCGAAGCAGCCACGTCTCCGGCCACGCGCCGGCGCGTGCGGCTTCCGATTCGGCCGCGACCACCCTCGTTCTACTCGGCTCGTCATTTCCGGCAAGAATCTATGCTCGTCGCGCCATTCCGAGCAGCCAAACATGTTTTATTTTCGATTTGAAATCGGAGGAGGAAAGATGAGAGAGAAAAACTTTTTCTGATTTTGCTGACACCTTCTTTTCCATGGCAGAGCAACAAATTTCAAATATGGTCCTTTAAGTTTTTCGTTTCCCTCTTAGTCCATGTGTGACACGTCAGTTTTGGCCGATTGACGCGTCGTTTCGGGGGCAAAATTGTAAAACAAAAAAGTAAGTGGGCACGTTTATCTAAGGCGACAAGTAATATCAGCTTGCCAAAAACGCCCCAAAACGACATGTATTTTATAACGGAGGGAGTATACTTTAATTTGGTATTTAAATTTTCTATTTTCTCTTTAATTTTGGCATTCATTCATGCATCTTTTTTCTCACTTTTTTTATAAAAAGAAAGCTATGTTGTAAGAACCGAATCAATTTAAAAAAATGATCGGGAGTTTGGGATTCAACGTGTTGTAACAACGCACAATTAATCACAAATAAGCGTAAATGAATAAAAAAAATACACAATATTTTTAACGTAGTTCGGCAAATGGTGTCTAATGGTGCCTATATCCATGAGCAACACAATTAAGAAAAGTTTTCATTATGATGAAAGTAGAGAATGTGTATAATCAAAATGATTCACCCTAATTCCCTGATACCCATATATATATATATATGATAAATCTAAAATTATAATAAATCCATACCAAAACAGATCAAGTCGTATGCTACCAAAACAGAACTCAGCGAATATCATATATTAGTCGCACTGTGAGGTTTTCGGACCAGGTTAACAATCAAACCCATAGAAAAAATTTCAAAACATAACACAACGAAAATCCAAATTTTTTAAGAAGTATATATATATATATATATAATATTAAAATAGTTAACAAATAAATATAATAAAATAGTATTAAAATAGCAAATTCAACTGATTAATACATATTTTTATAATGTAAGGTCATGAATTATTTCTACTGTCATAATCAGGCACGGCTCTATTCAATAGAGAGGGTAGGCTAAAGCCCCCCGACCCAATCCAAAAAAAAAAATTAGGCTGAAGCCCAAGTACTTAATCCTTCACCATTTCACATCAGTTTTCACCCAATCCCTAACCCACATCTTCCCCATCTCCTCATCCAACGCCGCAACACCCCATCTTCCTCATCCAACATGCATTTCATTTATTTTTTCTTCCTTTTATCAGTCCAAATTATATTAAAACTAAAAACGGTTGTGTGCTTTATATTTTTTCTTCCTTTTTCTTGCAAGTGCTCTACCATGATCAATAATTTAATTGAGGTGGATTTCTACATATAACAGAGGGAATTATTAACAAAATGAGGCTATTATATCGGAAGATACTAAAGGAAGACAAAGATTGTTATGTAATGGTTAGAGAAAAAATTAGAGAATGAGAGAATCATACAAGAATTTTAAAAAATAAAAACTCGTAGAGAACAATTGTAAGAAGTATGTATATTGTATGAATTCTAATGTATAATTAATTAATTTTTATATTGTCTTCTTATTTTTCTTTTTGTTAAGTTTATTTAAATTTTTGTTCAATTTTTCATTTAACTCGCTTGTTTTCTCTTTAAAATACTCAAAAAAAAAATCGGGAGCGCTGCCCCCGAAACCCCGCCCCCCAGGCAATAATTCCTGGATCCGTCCCTGAGTGTTAGTATATGTTATTCTTCTTTCTTTTTGATAAACTACTAGCATGTGCGGCCTCTGCGGCAACCAAGAGCACCAGCATTGGCAGTCATGGATCCAACCATGGAAGAAGATTTGGCACCCAAGCTCCTGGCGCGAGCGTAGCTAGCGGAAGCTCCTGCTCCTGAAGGGGTGAAGTAAGCACCATTGAGCAAGAGGTCACCTTCTGATCTCCAATTCCAGCCCTTCCATTGGCCTGTAGCTGTATCAACCCTCTTTGTCACCTTTTAAAGCAAAAAAGCCAAATACCACAGAATCAGCAAATTCATTGCATTTGTTTCCTCCTTTGATAGTGATAATAACAGAAAAGATCTAAACTAGTTTATGTATATTCTTTTACCTCCTTTGCGAAAGGGTTGACTGGAGCATTGTATCGGTTTCCCTGACTGTTGATGGTGGGTTCTGCACTTCCACCAACGGCATACATCTCCCAGTCTGTGTAATCATTGTTCACCGCATGGAAATATTCGTGCCTACACCTACACCATTCATGGTTCGTGTTGCTTGTAAGTCCAGCAGATAATTGGAGCACTAATAAACAAAATTAGGGAGATCTACAAATAACAACTCAAGCAAAAGTAGGATCATACAACACATATTAGTTTTCTTTTTCCCAACACTTTAGAACCACAAGTTGTATATCTGACAGTTAACTGAATTTTACGGCGATGGGAATAAAAGAACAGTATCAATCATGCTAGAGAGCACATAAGGCCAACATCACATAAAGGAATCATTTTCATATTGAAAAGAATGCCTAATAGGAAAGGCGAACTTAAATGTTACCTTGGCATTCTCTGTATGAGTCCTTCTCTTACAATTTGGACATAGACATCAATGATTGGGAAACAACAATTGTTGCTCTGCGGTACAATGGGGGAAAGGTGATATACTAGGATCACTTGGGAGTACTAACAAATTGGGTGTATTCTTCTTCGTCTTCAGGGGAAAACAAGTCCTTGCATAGCTCCCCATAAAATCGACACACCAAATCGATGAAGACAGGGGACTTTAAGTTCTTCCAACAGTAGAGAAGCTCTTCCACATCCATCAAATCCCGCACTCTTCCCTCCTCAACTATCATCTCCACCAAGTAGTTCTCGAAACTTCTGCACGAGTCCTCCACCTCGTCATTTTCCCTTCTGGTTGTGGGTGTGTTGGCCTTCATAAACGCAGGCGTCAGAGGAGATGGAAAGAGCATTTCCTGCGAAAAAGTTACATCTGTGACGACACTCTTAAGGTCCATGAATTTGTCAATCTTTCTGGTCTGTGAACGGAAAACTGAGAGTAATGCGCTAGACATTTTTTTTTTGCTTTGGAGGAGGTAGTGCTTGTTGTGCTGCTGTTGTCTTCTTGTAGCGAGGAGGTTTTATAAGACGAGGTTTCTTGATTCTGATTCGGAAAGCGAGGAACAGTTTCTTGCAAGGACTGAAAAGCTTGGATCTGAAGGCAAGTAATGCTTTCACTTTCATGGTTTTAAATGATTGTTAACTATTATCAGAATTGTTGTTGAAGGAATGGAAGTAATTAGAGTTTAGGAAAGGAAGATTGTAATGATATATATTGTTCCACTTACGGTTGGTGTACCAGAGGGAGAGAGTTTTGTTTGTGGTAGTTAAAGAGGGAGTGGCGGTTGGAAACAGTTGGAAAGAATCTGGTGTCCTCTTATTTCCATACTTGAACGCGTCTTGGAGTGAGGAAGGTGGTGGTATACGTATACCAATAAGCTTTTGGAAGCCATGTTTAATTACCATAATCCTTAATTAGTCTTATCTTAGTCATAATCATAATTTAGTGGAAGATTTTCTTTTTATTTAGTTATTTATTTTCGTAGTTATTTATTCTACTATTTATGAGTGTTTCTTTTAAACTCTTAGTGTGAAATTAATCTAATTAAAATATGTTCGATTTTTATTATATTTTACAATTGCCAAGTTGCTTTATCATGTTGGATGTGTTGATGGAGTGCTTTGTCATGTTGTCCCATTAAGACGTTTCAGGACTAGATTATAAAAATGTAAAAGTTAAAGGATGAAAATATTATGCATTAATTTATATTTAAAGGATCATTTTAGCTTTCTTAAGTCTTCTTTATCCTTTTACTTTTTAGTTTGCAGTCGTTGACCTAAAAACCCCAGTAAAAGAGAGAATGGAGTCATCATCATCTCCAGAAGCTGTTAACTTCGGGAAATCAATCATAGTGCCTAGTGTCCAAGAGATGGCAAAGGACCAATCCATCGTCAACATCCCACCTCGGTATGCTAGGGTTGATCTCGACCCTCCATTTACCTCTGCTGATGATGATGTTCCGATTATGTCAGTCCCCACCATTGATCTTGCAAGATTGGTTGGTGAGGATACTATGGATTCTGAGATGGAGAACTTGCACTCTGCTTGCAAAGAATGGGGATTCTTCCAGGTATATATGTATACCTCTCAGCCTTTGGTTCTTGCTGCAAATTTTACTTAGACCCAGGTCTCATTCCATCATTTTTCCGGTCTCCTCGGGTGTCCTCTCTAGCTTTTCGGTGTGAGACTAATTGGGTTTGAGTATTATTATAGCTTCATCCTAAAGCTTATATAAATTTGCTGTGATGTTGGGGTTTTTATCTGTTTTGTTGAAAATCTTAGCAAATGATGTAGATTGCATCCTTTCCTAGTGATGATTTTCTATTTCTTGAAATGTTAGACCGTGAACTGCATTCAATCACTTCTTTCAAAAGGTCTTAATGGTATCTTAGCTCTTACCTGGTCTTGCTTCGTCTCCGTTTAGGCCGATACTTACAGGTTAGATTTACTGATATTTTTCCTGATGATAGAATTCTTGGAATGAAACAATATGGTAGGTTTAGTTCTTCTAATGTTTGGTTTAGAAATGAAACTCCTTTGTCCTCACTCCTTGCATGAATGGTAATGAAAACTAGGACTACGAATTACTTCACCTAACCTTGATCAAGCAGGTTTTGAACCATGGAGTTAGCACTACATTGCTGGAGGAATTCAAGTTGGAAATTGAGAATTTCTTCAAACTTCCTTACAAGGAGAAGAAGAATTTGTGGCAGCAGCCGGACAATCATGAGGGTTTCGGGCAGCTCTTTGTGGTGTCAGAGGAGCAGAAGCTGGACTGGTCAGACATGTTCTATGCGACTACCCTTCCACTCAATCTCAGGAAGAAGGACCTTTTCGACAAGCTCCCTCCAGGACTAAGGTTAATTTCTCTTCGTATTCCTATTGTCAAGGCTTCAGAATGCTTGCATGAGTGAGTGAAAGTAGCTAACTGAAGAATGAATAGATAGAGTTTAGGCCTATACTTTGATTAACAGGAAGTTGCAATGACCAATTGACTATGTGAACCAGAAATTTAGGCCATTCATAACGAAAAAGATCTTGGGAAGAATTATTTGATCTTATTTTTCGCTTATTTTATTGCAGAGCAACTTTGGAGACCTACTCGAAAGAAGTGAAAAAGCTGGCCATGACGATATTGGGTCACATGGCGAAAGCTTTAAAGATGGATGCTGAGGAAATGGAAGAGCTATTCAGTGATGGAGTTCAATCAATGAGAATGAATTACTACCCTCCTTGCCCTGAACCTGATAAAGCTATCGGTTTCTCTCCTCATTCTGATGCTGACGCTCTAACGATCCTCTTTCAACTCAACGATACCGAAGGACTGCAGATTAAAAAGGACTCAAGATGGGTGCCCGTTAGACCACTTCCAAATGCTTTTGTAGTCAATGTTGGGGACATTATGGAGGTACTGTTTTCACTCCAATTCCTTTGCATAACATATAGGCTAAAATCTGCGTATCCAAGCTCGTTTAACGCTGAGAATTATACGTTTGGTGTTGGTGCAATACCCTTACGTGTGACATTCTCGTATGCAGATAGTTAGCAATGGCATTTATCGAAGCATCGAGCATAAGGCTACTGTTAACTCATCGAATGAGAGGCTTTCTGTCGCAACATTCTACAGTTGCAAGCTAGACACCATATTAGGTCCTGCTCCTAGCCTTATTAGCCTACACCATCGAGCAATCTTCCGGCAAGTCCCCGTAGAGGAGTACTTTCAGAACTTTTTCGCTCGAAAATTAAGTGGGAAAGCATATCTTGACTTCATGAAAATAGTAGAATCTGAGAGAACAGAATAGGATACACATAGGATAGACAGCAGTTGGATGTTAACTTTTCTGATATAGATACAAGAAACCCTCCACGTCTTAGGTTGTTAGCTGAGGTTTCATGATAGAAGAGCAGTTTTAGTAACCAGTTCTTGCAAAATGAGGCATATTAGTTTAATTACTTGTCAACCCGCACTTTACACTTACTCATATAAACGGTGAGGTTCATCGCTATAATCCTACAATAACGCGAGATGCTAGTGGGATTTTAATGGTGAATCCTGTATAACTTTTAAGATGTGAGTTGACACACTTGAAATATTCGAGAACTACTCGATTCGGCTCCCATTAAAATTAGTGATGTGTCAAGATCAAATGACTAAACTTGCACACAGAGATTGGTTCTTTTTTTTAAAGGAGGCAAACTCACGTGTGGTCTCGATTTCCAATACTTGTTTAGATTTATATGGAAAACATAACCAGAACATGAGATTATGTTTCTTAATACTAATAGATCGGAAAAATTAAGAAGATCCAGTTCATCTTAGCTATCAAGAAGAAGGAGTCTAAACTTTTATATGCTTACGATAACGGACTAGTGGTGACGGGTTGAGGAGACTTTAAAGAAATTAAAAACAAATCTATGGAAGGGCAAAGGAGCAGTTACATGAACCAAGGCATTTCTTACGTTACAAATTAACATAAAAAGGGAGACAGACAATCTACCATATGTTTCCAAAAACCTTAATCTCAATAAACTCACCTCATTGTGAACCGTGACTCTGCATACTGTTCTGTTCTGTAGTGCATCAATTCATTTGAATAAAAAAATTATCTCCTTTGTCTCACCTGTCAATCTTCTTACGAATTTTGTCTCATTTGCTTACTTAATTCAGAGTAGAATAATGAATAACACAAAATGAGTGAATTATATACTTTTACACTCGATGTATTTAATAATCTTTCTTAATCACATTATGAAACCAAAGGGTACGCATAAGTATTAGGGTTGACAATTACACCGGCAGGTTACATAGGTATAAATTAATAAAATGTAATTCTTGGACCAGTATAGTATTTTAAGTATAGTTTTGCCTCCAAAAAATTACACATATACTAAAAAAAAGTTTACGGTCTATGTAAATTCATAACTAAAAAAATTCAGCATTTTATAAATCAATGTATTTAATATTTTTCTTTCATAATAAAAAATTTCCCTACCTATAAATTTCCATATTAGTCAAAACCGATAAAAAAACTTACAAGTTACTCAAATTGTAAACTTTTGTTAATATATAAGTTTTTAGATACTAAATGACACTCAAAATACTATGCGCTTTGAGGGTAGCTCTTTTCCTTCCTTTTCTTTTGTGTATAAAAAATACAGTTATACTAAGAAATTTCTCTACAAGTTCTCTTCCTCTTTTTTCTTTTTCTTTCCCTAGTTAAACTTTCAATTTTTTCCTTCGTACATTTTAGTTCCCATACTAAGCATTAGTATTACACACTCAGTTTCGAACCAAAGAGGTGGAAAGTGAGTGAAAAGAAAGAAAGAGAGTTTGAGTCCACTACCCAAAAACTTATTAGCTAGCAATGTTACATTTCCAGCTCTAACCCACTCTGTAGCTTTGGCATTTGAGTCCACCTCAAGCACCTTACACGCCACAAAAAGCCCAATTTACATGCCACTTTTCTACAACATGTATTGTATTTTTGTGTGCAATACGTCACCCATTCCCATGACAATGAATTTGGCAGTAAAGACTGTTTTTGTCTTAGCTTAGCTGCTTATGCACATAACACTTAACTAAAGATGGTAAATAATTCACCTATTTTCACCTTAAAATTGCATAAGTGTAACTAAAATTAATCTTATTCGTACAAATTCGATTCATTATGGAGTAAAGTATTCCAACCTTTTTATACAAAAATTGAACCAATAAATCCTTATATAAAAAAATGAGAGCATGTTAATTATATAAGTATTTACGAGTCTGTTAGACTAGGATTAATCTTATTTATACCAAATCGATCAATTAAGCATAAAATGTTCCAACGAGTGATCACTTTATATACTAAAATCGAACCAATATATCATTACTAAAAAATGAAGCCATCTAACCACTGGTAATAAAATAATATTTAACAAACTTTTGAAGCATGCCACATAATAAGCTTTTTTAGTGGTAGTGTGCTATATATAGAGTACTTGTGGCCACAACAAAACACCACTCAAACCAAACTTGTACTCCTCTCTCCCAAAAATGGATACTTACAGATTCCAAATGCTCTTCTTGTTTACACTTTTCTTGGGTTCTTTCATGGCAGCTTCTGCTCGTGATTTCAATCAAGAAGTGGACCTAACATGGGGTGGTGATCGTGCAAAGATCCTAAATGGAGGCACTGATCTGTCCCTTACTCTTGACCAGACCTCTGGCTCTGGCTTCCAGTCCAAAAAAGAGTATCTTTTCGGAAGAATTGACATGCAAATCAAACTTGTTGGTGGCAATTCTGCCGGAACAGTCACTGCTTTCTATGTAAGAAACACTAAAAACTTGACACAACTTTTCATTTTTATTTTATTTTTTGATTTTCCTAATCCATTCTTGACTTGTTTTTTTACTTCTTTGATGTAGCTTTCATCTGAAGGGCCAGTCCATGATGAAATTGATTATGAGTTCTTGGGTAATCTTAGTGGACACCCTTATACTATTCACACCAATGTGTACACTCAAGGAAAAGGAGATAGAGAGCAACAATTCCATCTCTGGTTTGACCCAACTCAAGATTTCCACACGTATTCCTTTGTTTGGAATCCTCGAAGAATCATGTAAGATACAAAAATCAAACCTTTCCTTCAATTCAATTCATTTTTGTTCTCTATCATACACCATTTTGATTAAAGTTGATAGAAACAATCTCCAACTCAACACCCTATTAGTACTTTTATTGTTAAAGATAATTTCGAATTCGGGACCATATTGGTATTCTTTAACTTCGAATTCGAGACTGTATTGCTATTTTGTAACTAGCATACTACCAACGAGCTATATGATACAAAATCAAATATTTCTTTCAAATCAAGACACTTTTTTTGTTCAAAAAGTTTAAATCTTTACTAACAAAAACATTTTTTTGTGTGTAGTTTCTTGATAGATGAAATCCCAATTAGACTATATGAGAATGAGGAATTGATTGGGGTTCCATTTCCAAAGAAGCAGCCAATGAAGCTCTACTCAAGCTTATGGAATGCAGATCAATGGGCAACAAGAGGTGGACTTATCAAAACAGATTGGTCTAAAGCTCCTTTCACAGCATACTACAGAAATTTCAATGCCTTTGCTTGCATTTGGTCATCTGGGTCATCTTCCTGTTCATCCAAAAGCACCTCCTCTGCTCCAAAAACCAGAAATGTTACATGGGAAACTCAAGGTTTGGATGCAAACAGCAGGAAAAAACTGAGATGGGTACAAAATTATTACATGATTTACAACTATTGCACCGATTTCAAGAGATTTCCTGGTGGCCCACCCCGTGAGTGCAGGACGCACGTTTAAGACAGAACAGAACTGTGTCTGTGTGGTTCGATTTGGCAGAAGAATATTTTGGTTTTTTCTAGATGTATAACTATGTTCTTGTCTGGTATTAATGTATGTGTATAATAAGTTAAAACTTGTAATCTTTTGGATGTAATTTTGATGTGAATATATAATTATATATTATTTATGTATTTCCCAGGTGTTAACGTACGATGAATTTGAGTTCTGCTATTTATGTGTATGCCATCTGTTTGGGTTTATCAGAGACGGGGCGGCTTTCTACATTTACATCAATTCTGACATTTGTGGAGAAGATGTTCTCTTACTGACTTCTGTTCTGCTGTATAAAGTGAGGAAATTGTAACCAAACAATGATCGAAAGGTAGTCTGTGCTTGAGGTTTGAAAATAATGTAATGAAATTAATTTCGTGTATCGAAAAAATAAAAATAAAGGCATTCATAAATTTTGGGGTGTAAAAAATGATCGAATGTGATTAGTATTTTACTATATATTCATAAAGATCGAAATAAACCGCACGGTTTTGTAACGTGGGAATTTTTGTGGAGATAACAATTGTAATAGTTAGATGGAGAGTGTTGAATTTTCGAGTTTGAACTTTGAGTTGTGATTAGTTGATAAGGAATTTATTTACCCTTTATTCAATTCTCAAATTCTAGCTAACATTATGGAGCAATGTAACGTCTCTTCAGAACTAAGGTGACCTGACACACCTACTCTTACTTGAAAATAGTCAAACTCTATCCGAAATCAGTACAGTTTTCCGGAATTTTTTCAGGAATTTCAGTAAAGGGAATATGTAATATCGGTGTCTTAATAGAAACAGAGTTCTGGTCCGCGTTTGGCTAGGGAATGGGACATATGGCATATAAACCTGAGAATAGGCACTGGTTTGTTTGGGCAATTTGTTTCCTAGAACTTGCTGAGGTTGCCATTTGTAGTATGCTTCATTGCCACTTGTTACATGCCATTTCTTAGTTGCCTAGTGCTTCTTTGTGCAGACCGTTATACTAATCTAATGACCTAAGCATTGCTGAACTCTGCTTACTACTAAAATTCAATGCATCAACACAACACAAGGAAAAAAACATAGTTTAAAGTCCGTGGAACTTGTAGTCTAAAGTTTGAACCCTCTTAAAATTAGGATTAACATGTATAACGGTTCTCGAATAAGAGATTATTGTCGTTCGAGTATTATCGGATTTTAAAAGAAGATGACTTTGTAGTTGCATGGAACAATAATTTGATTATAACTGTGCATCCTATATTTAGTCTCCAACTACCTTTTTTACATAGTGAAATAGAAAAAAAAAACTCGATCTCAATATTTTGTCATCTCTATTCTCTACTTTATAGAAATGTTACTGAATTACAAATTGTTATAAATTGTCTTTCACCAGAAACATTCTCTGTTACTATCATTACAAGAATCAAGACCCACTTTCTTCTCTCAATTTTGTGATGGAAAATAGGGTCCCTAGACCAATTTTTTCGTATCTTGTTTTGAGTTTTTTATTAATTGCTTCTTTTGTTTCATCTGGTGATTTCTATGAAGATTTGTTGGGGTGTGCGAACTAAAGTCCCACATCGGAAAGAAAAGAGAAATAAAGACTAAATATAAGAGGTGGGGTGTGCGAACTAAAGTCCCACATCGGAAAGAAAAGAGAAATAAAGACAAAATATAAGAGGAGTGGATCTTCTTAATAGAATGAGGCCTTTTGTGAAAACCGTGCGAGCTCAGGTCTAAAGTGGACAGTATCATTCCATTAAGAGGGGCTCGGGTGGGTCTTTATTTCTCCAACAACTGGTAGCGGAGCTGATGGTTCGATGGGCTTGTGGAGTAGATCCGATGGATTGGTGGGACAAGTATGTTGATGATGTACCAGACCCAGTGCACGGGGTCTGGTTTAGTGGCGGCACACAACGAATCTCCAAACTGATGGGCCAATAGATTGAGCCCGAAGTATGATGGGTGAATTTCATACTTCATGCAAACTTAATTGGTGGGCCAACAGATTGAGCCCGAAGTATGATGGGTGAATTCCATACTTCGTGCAAATTGATGGGCCAAATTGGTAGGCTTGCTCAGTTTGAGGTTGAATTTTAAGTACAGTGAATCTCCGAGAGGAACTTGAAGTTGGTGGGTCCTGTTGAGGACTATGTAGGGCTTCGTTCGAGAGGGAGATTGTCGGGCCCAGATGGTGGGCTTGGTGGTACTTAGTTCGAGGGGGAGATTGTTGGGGTGTGCGAACTAAAGTCCCACATCGGAAAGAAAAGAGAAATAAAGACTAAATATAAGAGGTGGGGTGTGCGAACTAAAGTCCCACATCGGAAAGAAAAGAGAAATAAAGACAAAATATAAGAGGAGTGGATCTTCTTAATAGAATGAGGCCTTTTGTGAAAACCGTGCGGGCTCAGGCCTAAAGCGGACAGTATCATTCCATTAAGAGAGGCTCGGGTGGGTCTTTATTTCTCCAACAGATGTGGACATAACATGGGGTGATGGTCGTGGCAAGATTGAAGAAGGAGGAAATGTTTTGTCTCTTAGTCTTGACCGAACCGCTGGATCTGGGTTTCAATCCAAAATTGAATTTCTTTTTGGAAGATTTGATGTTCAAATGAAACTTGTCCCTAACAATTCTGCTCGCACAGTCACCACACTATATGTAAGTTTTTAATTTAATCTTTTTCTATATGCGGGTAACTCAGTTGATAAATGCGACCTCTCCCCGTGGTTTATCAAAGAGGTTATGACATTATGTATCACTATTATAAAGTAACTAATTTCAGCTTACAGCTTTTTAAGTGATGAATTATATGAATTTATAAAAATTAATAGAATTTTTATAATAGAATTTCATTGTATATATTATTTCATGCTCAATACATGTGTGTCCTTTCCACTATTCTATATTTCTTACTCCTTTGGGGCCGAACAAATGACGTTTTAGCGTCCAAAAGTAGGAGCCGAATAAATGACGTTCTCGGTGTCCCACGTTGGAAAAGACGAGGGTGCCCTGCCTGCGTTGGTGACGATGACGACGACTTCGACTTGACGGCTTGAGGCAGAGGATTGGAATTGGAATTAATTTGGTAGGAGATTGGTTGGATTAATTGCAGGAGGATTGAGTTGGGATTGATTTGGGGAAGGCTGGATTGGAGGATTTAATTTTGATCGATTGAGTTGGGATTGATTTGGGGAAGGCTGGATTGGAAGATTTAATTTGGATCGAATGAGGGAGAGGGAGATGGAGATGGTTTTATGGTAGATTTGTGATGGCTGGATATAGGGCTGGGCCAAAAAACCGAAAACCCGAACCGATTTCCCGAACTAGACCGAACCGGAACGGTTTGGTTTGGGTTTTAAGTCGAAAAATAATGGAATCAGAACCGAACCGAAATAAATGGTTTGGTTCCGGTTCTATATATCATGCAACCCGATTTACCCGAAATATTATATAATAATATATATTCATATTATTAAGTGGAGGATTGGAATGGTATATAATCCTTTTTCTAGTTTGTGCAACGGAATAAAAATAGTTCCAAACTTTCTAGTTTTTAAAAATCAGGAAAAGTATGTAGGTCATTCAAATTAAGCAAACAAGTTTGGTTTTATTTTATTATGGTTGGAATTTTGTAACCTTATTGTCTAAACTGTTGGTTTCTCTAGCGTTTGGTATTGGTTTTATTGCTCGTTCATGTGTATTGTTGGTATTGAAAATTTTACATCATCTATTTACTTCTATTTTTTTTTTCTCTCAAAGGAAAGAGTTAGACTAGTGACATGTCAAACTTACCCGAAATAACCCAGAACCGAACCGGAACCAAATGGTTCTGGTGCAGTTTGGTTCTAACTTTAAAAATACAATTACTCGAACCGAACCGAACCGATTCTAAATTCTGGTTCTGGTTCTGGTTCTGTCCAAATTTGAACCGAACTGACCCGTGCTCAGCCCTAGCTGGATAGTGATTGAGGCCGAGAGATGAAGCGAGGGTGTGGGTCTGTGGTATTTATTTGGCAGTGGTAGCTGTGATGGGCGTCTGGTGGCCGACAGTGGTGGTGGTTGGCTGATTTGGTTTAGGTGATTTTGGGTTTGTGTGGAGGAGAGGCACTGGAGAAAGAAGGTGAATGATTACATTGCATTTCATCATATTTTTACTATCCATTTACTTGTTATTTGGGCAGTAAAACTACTGATTTACCTTTAATTTCCCATGCTTTTACCAGTTCTGGTCTGGAGGCAATTTATGAAGAATCTGATTTTTGAAGAGCTGAAGCTGATTTTCAGAGTCTTGGCCTAGCGTTTGGCCTAGACTCCTCCGCATTCAAAGTATCGCGTACCAGATCGTCTTGGCCAAGACTGCGGCCAAGACTCAGTAGCGGAAAAGCAATCATGAGCAGCAGCGTTGGGCCTTGCGAGCTGGCAAATCACAGCTGTCCAGTGACAAAGAGAAGGATCAAGAAGATATTTATTTAAGAATCCTATCAAGGATCTCCTTCCATCTTTGTATATTTTAAATTCCTATTTTTATTCAAAACAAATCAGGATAATTTATTAGGAGATTATCTAGGAGATTATTTAGGAGATTGAGTTGGAGAAGGACAGAGGAGTTTTAGCTTACTTATAGCTGAACTTGTCCTCCTCTTCTCACGCTCTCTTTTTCTTCCCCAATTCGCCATTGATATACTTTTGCTCTTGGATTTAATTCTTTGAATCCACGAATTTATTTTATTTATGCAAGCAAGTATTTTTATAATTCATTCATGAGTACATCTAGCTAATCACCATTCTTGGTAAGAGCTCGAGGGCTATGTTTCTTATATTTCGTGAGATCTAATTACTCTTAATAATCTCTATTTTTGTAATTATTTATTTTCTGGTTTTTTACTTTCTTGTTAAAGTTTAGAACTGACAACTCAGATAGTAGCTTGGGAGACCCAGTTAAATGGATAATATAATTCATACCCGATTGACAACCGTGGGTCTCGACTGACAACCGAGGGTAAACTTGAGTTAAGCGTTGTCTTATCCACAGCAGCGCTGCAGATATAGAGATGAACACCATTGAATCAGTGATCGAATCATAAGAACATAGCCCACTCATGCTCTTACCGGGAACCTTCTTCTTACTGTTTTCAATCTTGACCCCCTATCTTGGCCAAACTTTTGACCAAGATTATTTTGAACTGTTTAATTGCTTTTGTTTTTGTTTTAACTTTCAGAATCAACCAACCAAATTCAGTGACGAGGAAGTCAACCAAGAACTACATTCCCTAGAGGTCTCTGTAGACGATCCTCTTACCACCATCTACAAGTTCCCTGTGGACAAGTGATAAGTTGTATTTCTACCCCTTTTTCATATCTATTATACACTTATATTTGACGTGCTCGACACGCGATCAGTGAACAGTAAAAGTTGTACCAAATTAATTATAATGGCACAATGGTAAATTAGAGTTATTTATTTATTTATTATGTTCGAGCTAATCGGGACGAGAAATCTTGCTCAAAATTTATAAAAACTCAAACGGAAAATACCGAAATGTGAAATAAAATAGAATAAAAGAAATGATACGAAATAAGAATATAAAAATATAAAGTAGACGGAAATGTTCAATCTATGGTTCGAGAAAACTCGTTTGGAACTCATTGGAAATTTGAAAATTTGGAGCCGACTTTAAGCCAGCAGCTTTTAGAAATTGAGCTATTTACATTTGTAAATAGCTAGAAAGGGTGGGAGTATTATGGTCAAAAAGTGCATCGTTTTCTCCGAATCAATCATTTTCTTAAGCCATGTGCAACAAGCTAAAATGTCGTTTGTTTGGAACCGGAGGGAGTATTTTATTAGTATCGATGAGAGTGTAAAACTATTTAAACAACTGATTTTTTTTTAAAAAAAACAATGAAGAATAAGAATACAATCCTATTCAAAAGCCATGGGCTACATTGGCACACAAAACCTAAAAGGGTCCCTAGACAATTGGGTGCCAAGAGGATCAACAATCGACCGCCGACACATTGAGCCATTGACCTCTCCTCTCCCTCTTAAATACCACAACACATCTCTTCTAAGGCCCCCAAAAAATCAATCTCTCGTTAGTCTTTACTCTTCAGTACTTACTCTCATTTTGCTCCTTTCTCACTTACATTCAAATCAATACCCCACCAAGAAATTAAAGAGAGTTCTTGAATTTGTTTTCAACTTTTTCACTTTTCTTGATTACTTTCTTGATTTCTTCCACACATGCAAGAACCATCTCTCCTGCTAACGACTACTTGCAGCCTGAGTGCGTGAAAACGCCAATTCCTCAATTCCTCGAATCTTTGAGCGACATCACTGGTATTATAAAAGATGTGATTGGAATCATCTCGGATTTTGACAATTTTTTTGGGTGGTAATCGCCTTGATAATGCCATCAATGGCTGTCTTGATTTGTTTGTTTCCATATCGGTTTTTAGAGAAATCAAGCAAATCAAAACAGTCATTGGTGTTGAATACTTATACCAATGAATTGTTACTCTTAATAACTAATAAAATAGTATTTAGATATATTTTGTTAATATTATTTTTAGGAATATAATTATAAACAATAAGCTCGAATTTAAAATTTAACATATATAGATATGTATATATATTTTGATATATAAATTTATATATCATGTTAATTTAATATAATATCTGATGAAATATCGAAATTGAGATGGAATCTCAATAAAGATGCATTCTATTTCCAAATTTAAAACTTTTAGACTTAGGGTCATTGAAGTCAACAACTTCTGTAGCTTGTCACTGTTTAAATACCCAAGTACAGTACATAACACCAGGCCTAACACCACGAAGCTCGCACTCCCCCTACTTATTTCCATCAGATTCAGAGCTTCTAAGTGCATCATAACAGCACGAACCATGCATCACAACTACACTTCTGCAATGTAGTTGCTTATAGCTCTTTCCACTTACGTTATGCCTTCGGTATCAAAAGCCAACATCAAATCTTTATAGGCAACTGTAGGTCATTATTATTCTTTGCCTAAATTTTGCTCGCTGCTTACCAGTTCTTTTCCAGTCCTTTTCCTCGTAGGAGTGCGTGGGTAAACAATGCAAAAACTGCATGAACTGCAATTAAAGAATTCCAGTCCTTTTCCTCGTTGATGAAGCTGACCTCATCTTCCAGTCCTTTTCCTCACTTTTCCCGAAACAAATTCTCAATGTCCAGGTTTCCATAACATTACCTTCTGATCTGGACTGGTTTGAACCTTCTTGAAGTAGCCAGCTAAGCTAGTATTACTATGTTGCAACCTCACATGGGGACAAAAACTCAATAAACACAACCAACGATGACCTAAGGATATTGTAAAAGTGAAAATTCAATTTAAATAATTATTTGTGTCCTCTAAAAATATTGCGTCACATTTATAAATAAAAGTGTAAAATAAAACGTGACGTTTGGAAGTGTATTATAATTTTTTCTCCGGAAAGTATAACAAAACAATTGTTAATTAAAGGTTATCGCAAAGAATGCATATTATTCCATTTGCTACGTGGGTGGCAAACTAGCTGAAATGTGCATGCATCCTTTCCCCAAAACAAAAACAAACAAAACTTCCTTAGTATGAGTAGTTCGATATTCTTATTTTTTAAATAAAAATTATCGATAAAAAAATTACCCATCCGAATCACTTTAGCATATTCTTTTATTCTTTAGGCTGAGAGATAGTTCAATTTTTTTCTTCAAAAAAACCCCTCCTATTGCTTTTCCAAATTAGGACTCTTCGTCTATAAGTACCAATACCAATCACCTCCTAAGTATCAACACATGCTTCCCAAAGAAATCACCCAATCTCTCTCTTGGCTAAATAATCAATCCCTTCTGATTATGAGAATTCTTGATCTTTTAATAGTGCTTTGGTTACTTGGATATGGACTTGGCTTGACATCTTCCACACATGCAAGAACCATCTCTTCTGCTAACGACTACTTGCAGCCCGAGTGCGTGAAAACGCCAATTCCTCAATTCCTCGGATCTTTGAGCGACACCATTGATATTATAAGAGATGTGATTGGAATCATCTCGAATTTTGGTAATTTTTTTTGGTGATGGTTGCCCAGATAATGCCATCAATGTCTGTCTTGATTTCTTTGATTTCTCTACTGATGATTTGAGATGGTCAATGTTTGCTTCTAAAAACCCCAAAGGTATCTTTTGCACTTCACTAATTGCAAGATTTTCAGTCCATCTATTGGACCCCACTAGTGCCATGACTGCAAATTTAAGAATTCAAGAATCCAAATTCTTTTTAGTATTTTTTCTTTAATGAAATTAGAACCCAACATTTTTTATGGTTTGGGTGGATCATTACTCACTGTCAAACTGTAATGATGGTTTGATTGATGCAATCCATGGGTCAACAACAATCACCATCTCTAACAATTACATGGCCCATCATGATAAAGTCATGCTCTTGGGTCATAGTGAATCTTATGTTCAAGACAAGAACATGCAAGTCACCATTGTCTTCAACTCACATTGGTGAAGGCCTAGTGCAAAGAATGCCAAGGTTAACTTCTGAGTTTGATAATAAAGATTGAATCTTTACTTTACCTTTTTGTAAAAATAGTACTTTGGGGAGATACCGTTGACCACATGGATTATGGCTAGGGTTTATATTCGTTGTACACACCCCTCTTGATATAAACGACATACCGTTTCAACTTATAATCAGGAGCAGATGACACGGCGTCCATAATCTTAGTGAAATTTCCCGTCCCATCTGTTGCTACTACAACATCAGGTGTGATACCATTCACCATTAGCAATTATTGGCCATCCCGTTCGAGCCATGAAGGGAATTGGTCTTTTCCAATGGGCTTGAGCTTTGTATTGGGCCCTGGGTCTAAATTGTTGAGAAGTTGTTGGACCGATGAGGTGATTTCGCTGAGCCCAGAGATTAGGCTTTTTAGGAGGGGGTAATAGTACAAAACCACCCTGTACTATCACAAAAAACAACATACTCCCTATCCTTAAAAAAAAAACCTCTTATTGCTTTTCCAAATTAAGACTCTTCGTCTATAAGTACCAATACCAATCAACTCCTAAGTATCAACACATGTTTCCCAAAGAAATCACCCAATCTCTCTCTTGGCTAAATAATCAATCACTTCTGATTATGAGAATTCTTCATCTTTTAATAGTGTTTTGGTTACTCGGATATGGACTTGGCTTGACATCTTACACACATGCAAGAACTATCGCTCCTGCTCACGACTACTAGCAGCCTGAGTGCGTGAAAACGTCAATTCTTCAATTCCTCGGATCTTTGAGCGATACCATTGGTATTATAAGAGATGTGACTGGAATCATCTCGGATTTTGGCAATTTTTTTGGTGATGGTCGCCTTGATAATGCCATCAATGACTGTCTTGATTTGTTTGATTTCTCTGGTGATGAGTTGAGCTGGTCCATGCCTGTTTCTAAAATCCCCAAAGGTATCTTTTGCACTTCACTAATTGCAAGATTTTCAGTCCATCTATTGGACCCCACTAGTGCCATGAATGCAAATTTAAGAATTCAAGAATCCAAATTCTTTTTAATATTTCTTCTTTAATGAAATTAGAGTCCAACTTTGTTTTATGGTTTGGGAGGATCATGGCACACTGTGAAACTGTAATGATGGTTTGATTGATGCAATCCATAGGTCAACAACAATCACCATCTCTAACAATTACATGACCCATCATGATAAAGTCATGCTCTTGGGTCATAGTGATTCTTATGTTCAAGACAAGAACATGCAAGTCACCATTGCCTTCAACTCACATTGGTGAAGACCTAGTGTAAAGAATGCCAAGGTTAAGTTGCGAGTTCGATAATAAAGATTGAATCTTTAGTTTACCTCTTTGTAAAAACGGTATCTCCCCAAAACACTATTTTTGGGGATAGGGGATAGGTTAATGTCCCTTTATACGTTATAGGGTAGAAACTTAACAACTAGTCTAGAAAAGTTGATTTAAGGTAATGAATGGCATTGTAATTATGGTAGTGGGCTGGGCCCGCTAGGGTAGTTTATAAGAGGAGGCCAACTTGCTCTCTCTTTTAGGTCTGCTAAAAGGTTGTTTGCTGTGCATGTACTCAGATATTATATTCTTAATGTAACATTTTGTTTTTTCTTCTTGAATTGATAAGTTGAATTGGTCGTAGGTGTCACATGATCATTCAATGCAAGCATCCAGATGTCGTAAAAAATAAAATGCATTGCAAAGTTGACACTACCAATTATAAAATTTGCAAGAAAAGAGGGACCGGTGGCTATGTTTCTTCATATTATAAAGTTAGTATGACTATGGTTCTTGAGTATGACTATGGTTCTTATGCTAAAGTCGGTGTGCTAATAACAAAAGACTTTTTGACAACAAAATGAGCAAGCATACAGATTTAGTAAAAATTAAAATGCATTGCAAAGGTGACAAGAGGTACTCTATTTAGTTACTTTTTAAAAAAAAATTATTGTTACACTTTTTTAACAGAACTATTATAAATTCACAAACGTTAATTATAATTTTTTTTTAGGAAATTAATTATAATATTTATGAGGAAAAAAAATTGCAGATAAAAATTTCACGAGTGGTTACTAAAATCTTCTGAATATTAGTTGATGGTAAAATTTTAGCAGAGATTCGGATTGATTCGTATGTCTACCTATTAAAAAAACTTTTAACGATTCTTCTTAGGTTTGACTTGGAATTGCACCAAAGCCTAGCCGGCTAGCCCAGAACCGTATTGCAGTTTTTGGGCTCCTCTACAAGGTTAAATTATCACACTGTTTTTTTATTTTATTTTTTCACAAACTAATTGTTGGTTTAATTTGATTTCCCTAATTGTCATTTTTGTAGAATATCATGTAATTTATTAATTTGCATTTCTTTTTTTCAGCTGCTCCCTTATATAAGGTCTTTATAAATAAATAGATATAGGAAAGGGTTGTGTTATAAATACAGTTGGAAAGTTATAAGTAACGCCAAAGGATAAAAACCAAATGATTTTCTATACGTTGTGATATGATAGATGAAATCAATGCCACGTGTCCGCGATTTCAGGAATCCATTCCTATAAATACTTCAACCTTTTGTGCACATCCTATAACCTGATTAACACAATGGAGAAACTGATAAAGAATTCAATTAGTAGTTTCTTTCTTGTTCTTGGTTTGGTTTTAGTTTCAGGATTTTTACTCGTTAGAGCTCAAGAAGATGAGTATGTATCTGTGGTAGGTGAGTAATTCGCACTTTGCTCATTTGCCAGAGGGGAGGCCAGTGCTGAGGCGCTCAGCGTTTAATATATATAGCGACATCAAATCATGCACTAATTAGCGTTTACTAATATACATAGCCACTACTACTACTACTACTACTACTTTTTAATAGGCTAAAATAATAGGTCTGTCCATTTGCAGACTGTGTTACAATTACAGTAGCCGTAGGGTTTCCTCCAAATTCAATAACCAACCATTACATTTGTAACACTCTGCCTCAACGTATTAAATAAACCTCTGCCTGCCTCATCATTAAGCTTATACAGGCTACAGCTATACTATCACTCTCATCTCGGTTCATAAAACTCCATCCTACAGTAGTAACTAGTAGTAGTAGTATAGCAATAGCATTCCGCCACTACTATTGGGAGTGGGGATTAGGGAGTCAAATGCAAATACATGTAAAATGTGCAATAAATAAGCGCGGTTCTTCCGATTCAACATCTGTTCTTCCCATTCATCAGCTGTTCTTCTCAGTCAGATTCTTTCTTCCAGGTATTTTTTCTTTGCAGAGCTTGTTTTTGGATTTTGTTAGTTTTTCTTCCTTTCTTCATTTTTATAGTGTAATAAACATGATTATGCTGTTTTGGGTTTCATTCTCTTGAACTTGAGGTTTTGTAGTTTTCTTGTTACTGTATAAATTATAATATACATAAAGGTAATATAAAATGAATGCTAAGAGTTGAATTAGGGTTTTGAAGTTTCAAATAGAATGTAGCCGTTATCTCTAACGTCTCTATTTTTATGATGGGATTGGGGAGCTGATTTATATTTTGCCTTTCTTGTGATTCTAGAAAAAAAAAAAGTTTAGTAACTTTAGTTCGAACCATGTGATTGAATTTAAAGTTTATTTATTTTCTTTCAATTTTTTCTGAAATTTTAAAATAAGTTTGACACAATAAATATTATGAGCAAAAAAAAAGTTTATTATATATCTATAAAAAACAGTATAATATAATGTGATGTTAATCTGGTGAAAGATTTTCCAATTTGGTAAAAGAATCACAGGCCTAAGCCCAAGTGTCTATGGGCCGAAAAAATCCAAAATCTCGGATCCAAATTTCTTTCCTTTTTTTTCTTCCAAAAATGACTTGAACGCGTTAATTGTGGTGGTGGTGGGAGGGTGATTTTTTTGGGTGTTAAATTTGGTATTATTGTTGTTCAAGGGACAATAATGAGGTTTCAGGCTCTCTATAGGGACCTTGGTAAATAAAAATGATGGTGAGCTAGGGCGTCCCCAAGATGTTGGCTTGGATTGGTTCGAACCATCATAACCCAACCCCTCACCCACACCTCTTCCTCCTCTCCTCACTCACCCCTTCACGGTCACCCCATCATCCATCATCTATTTCTCCTCTCTGTTTTTACTTCTTCTACTCAAATACTACAAATCTTTTAAATTAAAACCCTTTTGTTTGTTTGCTTCTTTTTCTTTCACTTTTCCAATATCATTTCTTGGTTTGCCAACTGCAGGTCATTATTATTGTTTGCCGTAAATTTGCTCTGTTTGGATGGATGCCTCAAACCAAATTTGCATTTTTGTGCACAGATTGTGTTGGTTTTGATGGTTGATGATGATTTTAGGATTTTTGTATTTTGCAATTTCTATGAGCAAAAGATAATTTTCTGATTGATTTCACCAAAAAATACTCACGAAATAATTTACAGAAGTGTTTATATGTAATAGAGAATTCTAGATCCTACTGACAAAAGTACAGGTGGCAGTTCTAGATCTTACAAGCTAAAGATAAGCACTGACACAAGTTGACAAGCTAAGGAAAGGCGGCAGCGTTAACAAGCCAATATGCCAAGGATAGATGGCTAACGCCAAAACACTTCTATCATCCAAAGCCCAGCCCATTATCCATTTATCCAGCAGAGGGCGTTAACCACTTGTCAAGCATTAACAGCCTAGGCATTTAAATACATCATCCACGCCATCAGGCAAGAGACCATAACCACAAGAACAACGTCAACATCCAGCGTTATCTACACAAGCAACGATATCATGACAGCAACAGTAACAGCGATATCCAAGACAACCAGCAGCCAAGTGAAGGAACAGTAACAACGATATCATGGTAGCGATATCATACCACGATATCATAACAGCGATATCAGACAAAACATTATCAGTACCTCGTCATGAGGCAAGTGGCGATATCACAAGAGCAGCGTCATCATGACAGCAAAAGGGGCATATTCCAACAGATTGCCTACATTTTGTGCAAAAATGCATATATATTTAAGTAATTAATTCTACTTAATTAAGCATTATTTTAATATACACTTTCTTTGACATTTTGATTGTGAAACGTTTTACTCATTTTCTTACTATATGAAATGTGTACTCTCTTTTCTTTTATTCGCACATTTTTAAATTATAATGAAAAAATTATCCTTTAAGGATAATTTTTGCTCACGTCTGACTAGTAACTTGATAGTTAATACTACTTATACCAATTTACTAGTAGTAAATTACATTTTTGTAGATTTAATTGTACCCATTTGCCTAGATTTTTTCCATGGGGAGCAACTTATTCGTTAACAAACCCATTTACTTTGTGATAAAAAAAGACGTTTTCCTTTTTCTGATAAAAAAGTAATTATAGTATTAACTTAATTTAATTTGTTTAATGCAATTTATGCTTCATGAGCAAAGCTGAACCGTGAATTCGGCCCTCAACCAGCCCAGCGTTCTCAATTCCGTCTACCACAAGCCCGGCCCACCCACAAGCATATGTGGAGAAATGAATTACTAAATGAGAGATCCGTGTAGTTTAAGACTATATATTGCTCCTTCTGTGATTTCTATCCTATGTATTGCTCTTTCTGTGTGCAAACAACCATGCCTCGTATTCATTAGATCACTACCTCAGGTAACTATGGAACTGAAGTCTAGACATCTTTGATCTAGTAATGATATGATTCAGTTAAGACTAGACTACAAGTTGAATAAACATGCAACTATTGCAGAGGATAAGAAAAAAACAGAACAGAAAGAACAGAAAATCGGTACTAAGTTTGATCCTTGAAGTAAGCATTATTGTTCTGCAAAAGTTCTTTTCATTTACTTGGGTCCTGATAAAATAGATGGCAGTACCGGGGTTGTTTCGGCTGGGTCTGCCTCACTTCTTCTTGCAGCCATTGTTGTTGGGTTATGGATGCTAAAATCTAGGTGAGCCCCAACAACATCCATCTTGCCTTCTAAAACTGAAACCACACTGTGCATTGTAGTGTTGGGTCCAGCTCATATTGGCTGCCCAACTATCGACTCCATGTGGAGTCGAATAATTAAATTGGATGCTGTAAAATTGGACTTGTGTTGTCCAAGTTTGAAAAAAGAAAACTAGAAGTATGTAGATTGGTACCGTAATTTCTACATTGCCACCGTCCAAGCCACAATTGATGACTTGGAATTACTGCACCGCCACAAATCTAATTTGTAGATTGGTAGCTTCTAATCTGTGCAGTTGCATATCCTCACTGAATTCGTCAACCATATCAGTCAATCGAGACTCTTCTGCCTTTCGCATGAAAATCGGGAGCAGATGCATGAGCTCTTCAGGCTGTGACTTATCCAAGTTTTTTCTCCCACAGAGTACTTCCATGACTACAATGCCAAAGCTATAAACATCAGCCTTCTCTGTGACGACCGAATTGAACCACTCGGGAGCCAAATATCCCGGTGTTCCTCTCATTGTGGTCATCACTTGGCTTTGATCCCTGTCAATTAACTTAGACAATCCAAAATCAGAAATCTTTGCGCGGAGATTTTCATCCAAGAGAATGTTTTGAGGCTTGATAACTAAGTGGACTATTCTCTGCCTGCATTCCTGATGCAGGTAGGCCAACCCTTTTGCTACGTCTAGGATAATCTGTTTCTAGTCCTCCAATCTAGAAGATGTTGCAGAGGATTCTTACGGAAAATCCATCCGTCCGACGACCCATTCTGCACGAGCTCATATACTAAAAGCCTTTGCTGTTTCTGAGCACAGAATCCAATTAGCCTTAACAGGTTGACATGATGGATACTTCCTACGGTCCTGACCTCAGCTAGGAATTCTTTCTTCCCTTATCTCCATCAAACTTTTGAAACATGCCACATAATCAGCTTTTTTAGTGGTAGTGTCCTATATATAGAGTACTTGTGGGAAAAACAAAACACCACTCAAACCAAACTAGTACTCCTCTCTCCCAAAAATGTATGCTTACAGATTCCAAATGCTCTTCTTTTTTACACTTTTCTTGGGTTCTTTCATGGCAACTTCTGCTTGTGATTTCAATCAAGAAGTAGACCTAACATGGGGTGGTGATCGTGCAAAGATCCTAAATGGAGGCACTGATCTGTCCCTTACTCTTGACCAGACCTCTGGCTCTGGCTTCCAGTCCAAAAAAGAGTTCTTTTCGGAAGAATTGACATGCAAATCAAACTTGTTGTTGGTAATTCTGCTGGAACAGTCACTGCTTTCTATGTAAGAAACACTAAAAACTTGACATAAGTTTTCATTTTTATTTTATTTTTCGATTTTCCTAATCCATTCTTGACTTGTTTTTTTACTTCTTTGATGTAGCTTTCATCTGAAGGGCCAGTCCATGATGAAATTGATTATGAGTTCTTGGGTAATCTTAGTGGACACCCTTATACTATTCACACCAATGTGTACACTCAAGGAAAAGGAGATAGAGAGCAACAATTCCATCTCTGGTTTGACCTAACTCAAGATTTCCACACATATTCCTTTGTTTGGAATCCTCGAAGAATCATGTAAGATACAAAAATCAAACCTTTCCTTCGATTCAATTCATTTTTGTTCTCTAGCATACACCATTTTGATTAAAGTTGATAGAAACAATCTCCAACTCAACACCCTAATACTTTATCGTTAAAGATAATTTCAAATTCGATTATCAAATTCGGGATCGGGATCGTATTGGTATTTTTTAACTTCGAACTCGAAACCGTATTGCTATTTTGTGACTAGCATACTACCAACGAGCTATATGATAATCAAATATTTCTTTCAGACCGTATTGGTATTCTTTAACTTCGAATACTACCAACGAGCTATATGATACAAAATCAAATATTTCTTTCAAATCAAGACACTTTTTTTGTTCAAAAAGTTCAAATCTTTACTAACAAAAACATTTTTTGTGTGTTTAGTTTCTTGATAGATGAAATCCCAATTAGACTATATGAGAATGAGGAATTGATTGGGGTTCCATTTCCAACGAAGCAGCCAATGAAGCTCTACTCAAGCTTATGGAATGCAGATCAATGGGCAACAAGAGGTGGACTTATCAAAACAGATTGGTCTAAAGCTCCTTTCACAGCATACTACAGAAATTTCAATGCCTTTGCTTGCATTTGGTCATCTGGGTCATCTTCCTGTTCATCCAAAAGCACCTCCTCTGCTCCAAAAACCGGAAATGTTACATGGCAAACTCAAGGTTTGGATGCAAACAGCAGGAAAAAACTGAGATGGGTACAAAATTATTACATGATTTACAACTATTGCACTGATTTCAAGAGATTTCCTGGTGGCCGACCCCGTGAGTGCAGGAGGCACGTTTAAGACAGAACAGAACTGTGTCTGTGTGGTTCGATTTGGCAGAAGAATATTTTGGTTTTTTCCAGATGTATAACTTGTTCTGTTCTTGTTCTTGTCTGGTATTAATGTATGTGTATAATAAGTTAAAACTTGTTCTGTTCTTCTTCTTGTCTGCTATTAAATCTGTTCTTGTTCTTAGTTAGATGGAGTGACTTATGGACATTTTGGTTGAATTATCGAGTTTGAACTTTGAGTTGTGATTAGTTGATAAAGAATTTATTTACTCTTTGTTCAATTCTCAAGTTCTAGCTAACATTATGGAGCAATGTAACGTCTCTTTAGAACTATGGTGACTTGACACACCTACTCTTACTTGAAGATAGTCAAACTATATCCGAAATTAGTACAGTTTTCAGGATTTTGTTCAGGAATTTCAGTAAGGGAATATGTAATATCGGTGTCTTAATAGAAACAGAGTTCTGGTCCGCGTTTGGTTAGGAAATGGGACATATGGCATATAAACCTGAGAATATGCACTGGTTTGTCTAGGCAATTTGTTTCCTAGAACTTGCCGAGGTTGCCATTTGTAGTATGCTTCATTGCCACTTGTTACATGCCATTTCTTAGTTGCCTAGTGCTTCTTTGTGCAGACCGTTATACTAATATAATGACCGAAGCATTGCTGACCTCTTCTTACTACTAAAATTCAATGCATCGACACAACACAAGGAAAAAAACATAGTTTAAATTCCGTAGAACTCGTAGTCTAAAGTTCGAACCCTTTTAAAATTAGGATTAGCATGTGTAAGTTGTAACCGATTTTAAATATGAGATTATTTTCGTTCGAGTATTATTAGGTTTTAAAAAAAGACGACTTTGTAGTTACTTGGAACAATAATTTGATTATAACTGTACATTCTATATTTAATCTCCAACTATTTTTTTTAAACATAAAGGAATTTAGAAAAGAAAACCGGATCTCAAGACTTTGTCATCTCTATTTTATAGAAATATTATCGAGTTACAAAATCATTGGTACGGGTTATAAATTGTCTTTCACCAGAAACATTCTCTGTTACTATCATTACAAGAATCAAGACCCACTTTCTTCTCTCAATTTTGTGATGGAAAATAGGGTCCCTAGACCAATTTTTTCGTATCTTGCTTTGAGTTTTTCCTTAATTGCTTCTTTTGTTTCATCTGGTAACTTCTATGAAGATGTGGACATAACATGGGGTGATGGTCGTGGCAAGATTGAAGAAGGAGGAAATGTTTTGTCTCTTACTCTTGACCGAACCTCTGGATCTGGATTTCAATCCAAAATTGAATTTCTTTTTGGAAGATTTGATGTTCAAATAAAACTTGTCCCTAACAATTCTGCTGGCACAGTCACCACACTATATGTAAGTTTTTAATTTAATCTTTTCTATATGCGGATAACTCAGTTGATAAGTACGTTTTTTTGGGATGGGATACAAATTTGCATAATCTCCGGTTTGATTCTTATTACTAATTGATCGACCAGTAATAAGAATCGAAGTCGATATGAAAATTCGTGAATGTCGCAATTGAAATTTTACTTTACCCGATCGAACTACATTTTTTTTCCAATAATTAATTGGACTAATTTTGATTAGTGTTAATTACACTTTAATCTATATGTTGTGGCAGTTAACTTCTCAAGGGGAAAATCATGATGAGATTGATCTTGAGTTCTTGGGAAATCTGAGTGGTGATCCTTATACACTCCATACCAATGTATACACACAGGGAAAAGGAGAAAGGGAACAACAGTTTCAACTCTGGTTCGATCCCATAGCAGATTACCACACCTATTCTATAGTGTGGAATCCTCATCGTATTATGTAAGAGTACTAACCTTAAATTACCTAATTATCAATAAGAGATTACACTTATTCGAGTACTATCAAGCTCAAAAAGCTGGCTCTATTGGCACGATTTATTTCATTTTTAAGAAAGTTTAATTAGTAGGTTATTGATGTTATAATTTTTTTTTTCAGTCTCTTTGTGGATAACATTCCAATTAGAGAGTTCCCCAACAAAGAATCTATTGGAATTCCTTACCCAAAAGCCCAGCCCATGAGGATTTACGGAAGCCTATGGGATGGGGACCAATGGGCCACAAGAGGTGGGCAAGTAAAAACAGATTAATGCTCCTTTCCTAGCCCATTACAGAAACTATAATGCACAAACCACTGATTCCAAAGGAAGCAAGGATTGGATGAATGCAGAACTGGATGCAACCGGCCGGAAATTGCTCCGATGGGTCCAAAAATACCACATGATATACAACTATTGCACTGACCGGACCCGCCATCATGACCGCCGTGAATGCCGGAGATCTTAAGCAGCTTTAGGGAGGAGGATTTGTTGGGTGAAGGCGATGGTTAAAAAAAACAAAAAGAGCAGTGATTGTCTAATAGTGTTTAAGTACCGGCGGAATTCAAAATCGAGTTTTTTTTGCGTTTATCAAGAAAGGAGAGAAAATTTTGTTCGTATACATAGGTCAATAATTATGTACAATGGGGAAATAAAATTAAGATAGGTATACCTGTAGTTTGGCAAACCTATATAGGAGCTGATAGTGATTTAAATTAGTTATTAGATAACTTCAAGATCCTTGATTGGTCCCATACTTGATGCCTGTGAAATTGTCGAAAGATACCAACATATCGGTAGAGATTTGAACTTAAGTTCGAATGTCACCTCCATTTATCAAAATAAATATTAAATAAAAAACAGAACTTCTGTCACTACTCTTTCTTAATGTAGCATTTGTACATAATCCAACAATGTTGAAAGGTTGTCATACTCTAATCCCTGTTGGGTTTTAAACCAGAAAAAACTTGAAGATGTAGAATAAAAGACACAGAGGATTTTGGTCGATGCTCAACTTGCTGCATCATTTTCTGATTTATCATTATATAGGCAAATACATAACTGACCACTAACATTACAACCCATGTTTTCTAAGAATAAAACTGACCACTTAACCCACTACTCCATGACTTTAACAACTAACCATGACTTTATCAACTACTGACATTAACTCTTAACTAACTAGAATGTGGAAAACGTGAAAACATAAATGGACAACTAGATTAACTCATCAATCTCCTCCTTAAGCTTGTTGTCCTCCACTGGCGATCTGTACACCAATTTCGTCTCTCATTTCCAAGAACTTCACTCTTGCAAGTGACTTTGTCAAGATATCTGCACGTTGATCTTTTGTACAAACATGTTGAATTTCAATCATTCCTGATTCAACACAATCTCTAATGAAATGGAATCGAGTATCAATATGTTTGCTCCTCTCATGATGAACTGAATTCCTGCTCAATGCAATTGCGGACTGATTATCAACCTTTAGAACCACTTTCTTAACTTCGGTCTTTAACAGATCTGCCAATAATCGTCCCAACCATACTCCTTGACATGCTGCTGCACAGGCAGCGATGTACTCTGCTTCACAGGAAGATAACGCAACCACTTTCTGTTTTTGCGAACACCAGCTAATAGGATTTGACCCAAGGAAGAATATGAAACCTGAGGTACTCTTCCTGTCATCAGTATCACCAGCTAGATCACTATCAGAGTATCCGATCAGCTCCATGCTTCCTTCCTTCTTTACATAAACGCAGCCAAGGTTTGAAGTTCCTTTCACGTACCGTAGTATATGCTTCACTGCAGCCATGTGCTCTGTTGTGGGCTTCTCCATGTACCTACTCACCATGCCAACAGAGAATGCCAAATCTGGGCGCGTGTGCAATAGGTATCTTAAGCTGCCAACAACACTTCGGTAGAAGGTTGTGTCTACCGGTGGACTTGTGCTTTCCTTGCTCAATTTCAGTCGAGGCTCCATCGGAATTTGTGAAGGGTTGCAGTCCTTCATACCGCATTTGTCTAAGACCTTTCTTGCATACGTCGACTGGTTGAGTGTAATCCTTTGAGAATTCTGGCAGACTTCAATTCCCAAATAATAACTTAGTAACCCAAGGTCACTCATGCTAAACAATTTCTTCATCTGTGATTTGAAAAAGTTAATGTCCTGCATAAACTCTCCAGTGATAATTAAATCATCCACGTACACTCCAACAATCAAATTCCCTTTACCTTGATTTCTCGTATACACGGCATGCTCTAAAGAACACTTCTCAAAACCAAGTGTCTCCAATGACTTGTCAAGTTTTGAGTTCCAAGCTCTAGGTGCTTGGCGCAAACCGTACAAAGCTTTGTGCAGCTTTAACACCTTGTGTTCTTCTCCTTTGATTTCAAACCCCGGCGGCTGAATGACATACACTTCTTCTTCCAAAACACCATTGAGGAAGGCTGACTTCACATCCATATGATGCACCTCCCATCCTTTATGTGCCGCAATAGAGATCAACAACCGTACCGTCTCTAGTCGAGCAACAGGGGCGAAGACTTCATCAAAGTCTATGCCTTGTCGTTGAACATACCCCTTTGCCACTAGTCTCGCCTTATGCTTCACAATTCTACCTTGAGCGTCCTTCTTTAGCTTGAAAACCCACTTTAGACCGATAGGTTTCTGGCTTTCAGGTAATGAAACGAGCTTCCAAGTTTCATTTTCCTGAATGGAATAAATTTCCTCCTCCATTGCTCTTCTCCACATCAAATCTGCCTTTGCTTCTTCAAAATTTGATGGCTCCTCTTCTCCTAGTAAGCACAAACCCGAGTACTCCAATTCTATTGGGATTGTTGCATCATACAAGCTTCTGAGGTCACGCTTGCCTTGTGGCCCTACTGATGAACCCTCATCAGATGTCGATGCTGATTTTCCACCAAGTGTCGATGGTGTAGCACACAAGTCTTCTTTATCTTCTTGACTTGTCACATCAGCTGCACCTGCTATGGTAAAATAGTGTGTTGTAAGAGTGTTCTCTGCTGCTCCTGTTTCTGCTTCTGGAAACTTGCTCCACTCCCACTTCTTATCCTCTTCAAACACAACATCTCGTGTCACCACTACTCGTTTCGACTTTGGATCAAACATCCGATAGCCTTTTGTGTTTGAATCATAGCCAATAAACACCATTTGCTTGCTTCTGTCTGCAAGTTTTGAAAGATGAGGAGTGACATCTTTCACGTGTCCCATGCATCCAAAGATGCGAAAGTGATCAACCGTTGGCTTGCGGTTGTAGTATGCTTCATAAGGAGTTTTTCCGATGACGCTTCTTGTTGGTGCTCGATTCAGGAGATATACAGCAGTTGCTACTGCTTCTCCCCAAAACTCTCCTGGAACTTCCATACTTTTCAACAAGCTCCTTGCCATGCCTACCACCGTCTGATTTCTTCGTTCAACAACTCCGTTTTGCTGAGGAGAATAAGGAGCTGTGAGATAACGCTTGATTCCTGACATCTCACAGTAATTCTTGAATTCATTTGAGGTGAATTCGCCGCCACGATCAGTGCGAAAAGCCTTCAGCTTGCTGCCTTTCTCCATCTCTGCTGAAGCTTTGATTTTCTTGAATGCTTCAAATGTTTCATCTTTGTTTCGGATTAGCACCAGCCACATGTATCTGCTACAATCATCAACCAATAGCAAACAATAACGCTTGCCTCCATGTGTAGCAGGATTAATTGGCCCGCACAAATCACCATGCCATAGTTCAAGAGGTGACTTTGCTTGAAACTTTGCCACTGCTGGGAAAGGATTCCGATGTTGCTTTCCAATCAGACAACCATCACAAATGCGTTCTTCATGCTCGATCATGGGCAAACCGTGCACCATCCGTTTCTGACTTAGCAGCTTCAAAGCATGAAAGTTCACATGCCCGTATCTTGCATGCCATCGCCAAGCTTCTTCTTTGCTTCTTGCTAGCAGGCATTCAGGTAGAGCTGGTACCATGTTAAGCACGTATAACCGGTTCCTTGACTTGTCCACCTTTGCTAGCAGCCTTTGTGATCTGTCAAAAATAGACATTGCTCCTCCTTCGATTACAACCTTGCATCCGTTCTCATCTAGCTGGCCAAGACTTATGATATTGCTTTTCAACTTCGGGATGTAGTAGACATTGGTAAGTACACGATGTTCACCTGAAAAACATTCAAACAGAACCGAGCCTCTTCCTTGTATCTCTACAGTCGAACCATCTCCAAATTTGACTGCTCCTTTGATAGTTGTGTCAATTTCAGCAAACTTTTCAATACAGCCGATCATGTGGTTACTAGCGCCGGTATCTAGATACCAAGCCTTGTCTTGGGTGCTGCTAATCTTTGGCACCACTTTATCTTCGTGTAGTAACACCCGTTCATTCTGTATTGCATGGTTGAGAACACAAATTTCAGCCATCAACAACGCCGGTTCATCATCACCTTGTGTTGTAACAAGATTGGCTCTCTCTCTTCGGTTTGGCTTATGGCACTCTTTTGCAAAGTGACCATATTCATTACAATTGTAGCACTTCACCTTTGATTTGTCGAAGTTGCGTGGCTTTTGCTCTTCATTATAGCGCTCACCATTTCCTCTACCTCGACCACGTCCTCTTCCGTGTCGACCTCCTCTTTTGTTGTTGTAGGAGGAACCTTCATCTCCTTTTGCTTTTGGACTTCTTGCCTCCCACTCGGCTCGTGTGAAGAGTAATTGTTCTCCACTTCCCTTCGAGTGCGATCTCCCCTTAAGTCCTTCTTCGAAGGTTTTGAGACGACCAATCGCTTCTGAGACTGACATCTTCTCAGTATCACCAAATTTCTCAATTGTTCCAATAATCTGGAGGAATTTATCTGGAACAGCACTGAATAGCTTTTCAACTACTTCGCTATCGTCGAGCTTCGTGCCCAGTGAGCGAATCTCACCCACCAATGTCGTGAGCTTCATGGAGAAGTCGTTTATTGACTCTGACTCTTCCATGTGTAACTTGTTGAGTTGTCGTTTCAGCACCTGTACGCGTGCCTTCTTGACACGATCTTCGCCAACCCGCATCTCCCTGAGTGCGTCTCATGCCTCCTTTGCCGTCTCCTTCTCTGATATTGCCATCATCACATTATCAGGTACTGCTTGAGAAATGGCTACCATGGCGCCTTGATCTTTGTCATCGTTCACTTCTTCACCTTCGACCACTGACCATACTCCTAGCGAACGCAAGATTATCTTCATCTTGACAGCCCATATGCCGTAATTCGTCTCGCTTAACGTTGGGTATTGGATCGGGATTGAGGCTCCTCTTGTCGGTTTGAAAACTGACATCGTGCTTGATTCATCTTCCTTTTTACTGCCCATTGCCTTGATAATCTTCAGCTTTGATCACCTTCGGCTCCGCTACCAAATGTTGGGTTTTAAACCAGAAAAAACTTGAAGATGTAGAATAAAAGACACAGAGGATTTTGGTCGATGCTCAACTTGCTGCATCATTTTCTGATTTATCATTATATAGGCAAATACATAACTGACCACTAACATTACAACCCATGTTTTCTAAGAATAAAACTGACCACTTAACCCACTACTCCATGACTTTAACAACTAACCATAACTTTATCAACTACTGACATTAACTCTTAACTAACTAGAATGTGGAAAACGTGAAAACATAAATGGACAACTAGATTAACTCATCAATCCCACCCCATTAGCTAATGACAGATATCTGCCGGCGAGCAAGTTTATCACTTAATAAGAAAATCAATTATATAAATCAGATTCCCTTCTACATAAATTTTATATAGCAATTCAATCTTGATCGGCTCCGGTCAGTATTCTTCTCCGGCGAAGCGATGGAGTCCATAGCAGCATCTCTTCTGGTTCCTTCCGTACAAGAGCTGGTCAAGAATCCAATGATGACGGCTGTCCCTCCAAGATATGTGAGGCTTGATCAAGACCCACCAATCATATCCCATGAATCACTCCCTCAAGTTCCAGTCATTGACCTCCAAAATCTGGTTTCTGTTGGTGGAGAATCCATGGATTCTGAGTTGCAAAAGTTGCATCTCGCTTGCAAAGAATGGGGTTTCTTCCAGGTAAGTTAAAACAACTTTTAGTTGTAACACTAACCCGTAGTATTCATTCGTATCGAGATAAATAATAAACTTTAAGACTTACTTATTCATAATTTTTTTAGTACAGTAGTTTCTGACCGTGTATAAAAGAATCTACGATCAAACGATTAGAAATTTGAATCTTTAATTAATTTATTATGCAGTTGATAAATCATGGGGTGAGTAAGGTTTTGGTAGAGAAGGTAAAACTAGAGATTCAAGATTTTTTCAATCTTCCAATGGAAGAGAAGAAGAGGTTTTGGCAAAGAGAAGGAGATGTGGAAGGATTCGGACAAGCTTTTGTTGTGTCCGAGGAACAAAAACTTGATTGGGGAGACATCTTCACAATTCTCACTCTGCCGAAACACACCAGGAAGCCACATCTATTCCCCTGCCTCCCTCTGCCTTTAAGGTTTTTTTCGCCCCTCTCAACTACTATCATTTTTTCAAAAAGAAATTAGCAATTTCAAATTTTCAAATTTCATAATATTTTTTTAGTAATTCACATATCAAAGCTTGCTCACATAATTAGTTACAGTATCTGTCAGTGTTTTTGGAACCGGACAGGACCGGCCGGTTCGGTCCGGTTCAACCGGATTTTTTAGGTTTTCGGTCTGATTCGACCTATCGGACCGAAATGCACGTGACCCGGGTTGGACCGGACGAACCGGCCGGTTTTTTGACAACCGGCGAACCGGCCGGTTCGATAGCAACCCGGCTGGTTCAATGCAAAACGACGCCGTTTTGAACCCAAAATCCAAAACGGCGTTGTTTTGATTTTTTTAAAAACAATGGAAAAAATTATTTGGCCAAAACGACGCCGTTTTGGTTTTGGTTTTTTTTTTTTTTTTTGAGAATTTGATGGGCCGGCCCAGGCATGGGTCAGCCCATCAGAACTAAAAAACCAGCCGGTTCAATCCGGTTAAATTATCTAAGATTGAACGGTTCGATATGCGTCCGGTTCAAAACGGTCCAATGGTTCAATCTGGTTTTTTCCGGTTGAACCCGGTCGAACCATGAAATTTTCATTTCCGGTTCGCTGTCCGGTCCGGTTCCAAAAACACTGGTATCTGTTACCAAACAGGTCGTTAACACTTTATTAATACCCTATAAATATAAGTAGCGCTGTCCAAATAACTCTATGTTATTTTGAGATTTTAACAGTGAATTTAGTCACTTCTATGAATAATATTAGACGTGTGTTTAGATCAATCAATACGTTCGGATCGTTTTTAATTAAATCATTTATTTTACGTAGATATAAATATAGACAATGAGACTTGATTATTAACTTATTTAGCTTTTCAAACATGTACATTAACTAGAGATGCATTGGAAGAGTACTCAGAAGAAATGGTGAGGCTTAACCTTAAAATCCTTAGGGTGCGTTTACTTTGGAGAAATCTCCTTTCTAAAAAATTTCTATTTTTCTAAATTTTGAACTTTTTCATTTTCATCCGAAAACTGGAAAACGTGTTTACTTCGCACTTTTCTAAAAATTTTCAAATTTGAAAAACTGGAAAACGTGTTTACTTCGCACTAATTTCCAATTTTTGGAAAAATGGAAATGTGTTTGGGCTTCATGACGCTTGATTTGGGCATAATGACGCTTGAGCCTACGATTCATGACGCTTGATATTGGACGTCATGACGTTGACTTAATTTTGATAGAACCCATAACTACTGTTTGGGGCGTCATGCTGCATGAGCCTGGAGTCATGACACTGGGATGTTTTCGCAAAACCATCACTTCAGTTTGGGGCGTCATGACTCTTGAGACTGCGCGTTATGACGCTGGGATGTTTTCGCAAGAACCCATCACTTCTGTTTGGGGAGTCATGACGCTTGAGCCTGGGAGTCATGACGCTTGAGCCTGGGAGTCATGATGCTCGGATATTTTCGCAAGAACCCATATCTTCTGTTTGGCGCGTCATGACGCTGGTATGATTTTTGCAAAAAATCATAAATTCTGTTTGGGGCGTAACGACACTAATATATATCATCAATCTACTAATATTCCATTACATATAAATGTATTAATTCATATTTCTACATGAAAATAAAATACATATAAAATAGTTGGTGTATCCATCACAATATTCAGCATAAAAACCACAAATAATGGGATTGCTTTGAAGCTTTGTGCATAGGTCTTGATGCTGCAACTCGCAAAAAAACCATAAAAGTATAGTAAAACCATTTTAAAAAAATCAGTGAATGTTTTACCTTTTAAATTCAACCATGAAAAAATTATTTATTTGTTGCTTTTTATTTTGGATTAGTATTTAGTTTGAGTTCCAATAAAATTAAAAAGAATAATTTTAATTTCAAAGGTTTCAAACGTGACAATAAATAAAAAAAAATGAAAACAAATAATACATCTACAAATTTTATTTTTATTTGACATCATTTGATTGTTATTAATAATAATGAATCGTTGAGGAAAATGTAATACAACCCTCTTTCTCTCATTCTATGTTCTTCCAACACCTCAATTTATAGGTAAAAACAACAAAACTTGACCGTAGATTAGCATGAACCAGCACAACAAAAATTGGGGCATTGGAGTTGCAGTAAAAAATTAGGTCAGTTAGGTTACACAAGATTACAGTAACGAATACAGAAAGAAAGCAGTGCTCAAATCAAAACACCAGATTCTGAAATTTAAAACTGAAGTTTCCGCTTTGAGTCTCTTACATAGCATGCCATTCTCACACAACAAAGAATGCATCAACAACTACGCATAATATCAAAGATCGAATGTTCTTGCTTTCTTTCATTAAGATCGAATGTTCTTGCTTTCTTTTATTCATTCGCCATCAACCTAAGCCAAATAGCATTGTTTTCTCAGACAACAAAAATAAACATTCCTATAACACCTGCGTAAAGTAGATTGCCTCAATTCTTACGATAGTGTCAAAGGAATTAGCAATTGGCTTTGGTTGATGGTGAAAGACCTATTTCTCTCTCCCCATACCTGCCCCTTTATACTGTGCCATCATGTGATTATCATACAAATGAGGAAGTCTTCGGAAAGGGTTCACTGCTATGAGTATACTTCCTGTGTAGGTTTGTAATGATTTTGGAAGTTTAGTTTACTTAACAAAAAATGTCCAGGAACAACCTAAGAAGATAATTTGACAGTAGTACAGACGAAGAAAGAAAAAGAGCAAATCCACCAAGAAAAGCAGCAATAGAAGGATGACATCAAAAACTACCTAAAACAGGAAATCATTTTAAATTCACCAGAGACGAAGATCATTGGAAGAAGCAAATCAATTGATAAGACTTACATATATTTCATTTATATCATATCTACATTTGAGATTGTGCAGAACCCCTGGTTCATGAAAATATGCCAGCTTTGTCATATCATCAACACCACATGGAGGAAACTCAGGGTCCTTGGGATAAACATGAGATGCTTTTGCAGCAACCTACCCAAAAAATAAAATAATAATCATTAAACTTGATCTGAATTATCAATTTCTTGCCACTGAACAATAAATGTACTATACACTCATTTTATATATCATGAAGTAATGTGAATTCAATGTTATCGTTTTCAACTTACGAATCTTTGCATCATAACATGTTAACAAATTTAACCATTCATCCTCACTCAATTAATATTTGCACAAAATTCTTTGCAACCAACTAAAATCGGCTTCAAAAAAGATGCATCCAGATGGCAACAAACTAATAAAAACATATGTAAGCAGTGAATACAAACAGAAAGCATGTGAAATTGTGACATCGAATCACATCAGGAAAAAATTAAAATAAAAACATGGTTTTGGAAAGAAACAAAAATAACAAAAAGACTGTTCAGTTCTTTTCAAAGATGATCCAGATTCTATTATGAAAACTTACGGTCTTCCCTGATGTACAGTTTATTGTAATCTCTTCACCATTAACTTCCACAACTTCCCCGTCAGTCCAAGCTGTCTCAGCATCCTCCACCCAAACCAAAGATCATTACAAGCTCTCCTAAACCAAATTGTTCAGACCTAATGATTATAATACAAAGTACATCTAGTAATATTGCCACCTAAAACATGAAATTCATCCATTACCTTGTCCTTGTCACCACCCATATTTTGGCAAATTCAACAAACAATATCTGCACAATTTGGCAAGATCATGAACATCATGGTTTTGCCTAACAGAATGGCAACATCTTTGAAAAGCGAAAATCGAACATGAAATTAACAACAATAATCTCCACAATTTCTACAAGCTTAACATCAGAGATCAAGTTTCTAGCAGAGGAAACCCCAAATTTTGTCCCACTCTTTCTCAAAATTTCCACAATAATAGCCCAAATTAATTCTTAAGCATCCTATACGAACTCTTTCTAGGTCAGAAATGGTTTGCAGAATAATAATTTCCCAGACAAATTAGTGAAACAGACAAATAAAACCAAAAGGAGGAAAAATCCAATGGAGGAAACAGAGCGATTGAGTGAATGGGAGAACATACCTGAGCCACTAGTCGGAGGACAAGAATCAACTGATGCTCACCTGCTCACAAGAGATTTGATTAGGAGGAATTCTAGATACCCTACTTGACTAACTCTCTTCCTTGCTACTTCTCCAACGCCCACTCGGATTCTCTCCGGTTCATCGCTACAGCGATAGAGACGATCAACGTTGGAGACGATCGGAGATGGAGACGAAGAAGAAGAACGGCTGCGTTGAGGTTGGGTAGAAAAGGCAGAGGAGAAGAAATGAGAAAGACAGCGTGAGAAGAAATAGGAGAGGGCAAAATTGGGTTTATGAAAAATTCATTAATGGGTACTGTACCATTAATTGGAAACGCGTGTTTCCCATTTGGAGTGGAAAAATGGAAAACCCAATTTGTGCCCTCTCCAAATTTGTTCACAAATGAACAGTAGGGAGATTTTTCTTTTCCATTCGAGAATGGAAAAATACGCCAAGTAAACACGTTCTCTATTTTTTCGTCCATTTTTCTAAAAACTGGAAATTTTTCTAGAAAAAGCTCCGAAGTAAACGCAGCCTTAACCTCATGGCAATGACACTGAAAATGGACCCAAGTGAAATGACCGAATTGTTTGAAGAAGGAACTCAAACTCAAAGTATGAGGATGAACTATAACCCACCATGTCCACAGCCCGAATCAGTAATTGGGCTTAGCCCACATTCAGATGGTGGTGGGCTCACTATCCTCCTCCAAGCCAATGCAACCGAAGGCCTTCAAATAAAAAAAGATGGAAAATGGGTTCTTGTGAAACCTCTCCCCAATGCTTTTGTAATCAACATCGGTGATGTTTTGGAGGTAATTATAATCTTTTTTAGGTCTTCATTTTTTATTTAGAAGTGTCAAATTACTCGCATCATGCAATTTTCTTTATATAGAATGTTTTTTTTTTCACTTCTTATTTCGTTTGTTTTCTTGTAGATTGTGACAAATGGAGTGTATCACAGCGTAGAACATCGAGCGGTAGTTAATTATGAGAGAGAAAGAGTATCGATTGCCACATTTTATGGGCCCAGAATGGATGCAGAGATTGGCCCAGCCCCAAGTCTTGTGGGCTCAGGAAACCCACCATTGTTCAGAAAAATTGAGTATGGAGAGTACATCAAGGGATATTTGTCTCGGGAACTTGCTGGAAAATCATACCTCGATATTCTGCGGATCCCAAGTGTTGGATCCAATGGTAATTGAGCCCAACCCGTTTTGTATAACAAGTTTAAATTTATACTATTTTAAAATTTTAATGATATACTTTAAATTATAGTTTAAATTTGATTTATATGAGTGATTCGACGATAAGATTAATCTGACGTGTTCACAATGCATGTAATTCGATACAGAAACTATAATGCACGAACTACTAATTCTACTGAAAGAAAGGATCGATAAATTTAGAGCTAGATGCAACCGGCCGGCAGAAATTGCCCCGGTGGGTAAAAAATACCACATGATTTACAACTATTGCACTGACCGGACCCGCCATCTTGATCGCCGCGAATGCGGGAAATTGCTCCAGTGGGTCAAAAAATAATAGAGTCAAAGCAAAAAATATAATCCGAGGGCCTTTTTGAAATAGGTGATAATTGAGGGGTATTTGCTACTATTAAAATGTAAAAAAAAAATTGAACAGTAAACATGCACGTTAAATTTAAATTTAGAAAAAAAGTAAAATTCATCCTCACATTTGTATCACAAGTCAAGATAAATCATGACATTTGTAATTGAGTCAAATAAACCACTACATTTGCCTACTCGGTTAACATAGACCGTTATTGCAAAAAATAATAATATATTGTTTGAAAACTTATGAATTTATCTATTGTCGGAAGTCATTATACTTTTAAAATAAAAATTATTGCGGTTATTTCTTCCACTATAAAAAATTAAGCTGGAATAAATTAGTAACATTTTTTTTCCTAGTAAAAAAAAAGAGCATCTCTCTCCTTTTATAAGCTGTCAAATAAGACATTTTTATTTTTAAGTAGTAGTGATCAATGTTGACCAACTGAATAAATGTAATGACTTATTTAGCTCAACTATAAATGTAGTGGCTTATTCTGACTTGTTCTACAAATACAGGGGTGAATTTTACTTTTTTTTTAAAAATTTATAAAAGAAAAAAAAAGTATATATTTCAACTCCTTGGAACATGTGCTTACAATTTTTTTTGGTTGACTAAAACATAAAATTAAAAATTAAAACAGTGCTTGACTTCAACTTCGTAGTGATTTTATTTTACAAACGATTAAAATTACACACTATTTATCTAACCGTTAAATATAAGTAAAAAAATTTACAATTCAGCAAGTGAAAATTTGGAAAGCTCGCGAGTTGGTGTAGAAAAAATTATTATGATAAATTACAAATTTACAATTCAATGAGGATCTACTCATTTAATTGTAAATATAAAGTTATAAAAAATTTACAATCTAGCAAATACAGATCTGAAAAACTCGCAACTATGATGATTACCGAATTCAAGCACCGGTTACTTGACTCTGAAAGTCAATTAAACATTTTCTATTCTTTTTCACCTTGAAATCAGATCTAGCTAATTAACGTGTATGCCAAATTTAATGGCTTATATAATTACTTATAATTAGCTCCAGCCTCCAGTAGAAGAGCTAAACTCAATTGATTAGCTAGAGAGGAAAAAACAAAGTAAGGGCAGAAAAAGAAGAAGAAAGGCGACCTAATTAGTTATGGCAGCAGAGCAGCTAATTACAAAGCTTGGGAGGTCCCTCCCTGTGCCAAATGTCCGGGAGATGGCGAAGGAGGCTGCCACGACGGTTCCGGGAAGATACGTGCGTCCTAAACAAGACCTTCCGATCATATCCGACCCGGATTCTGATTTGGCCCAGGTGCCTGTTATTGACATGGAAAGGTTACTGATAATACATAAAATTATCAGAAGGGCACGATGGACTTTGCGCCTTCACGAAGTACCGTTGACCGGTCAAAACGGCACATGGCCGGTTTGACCAAGTCAACGATATAAAAGGCATCGTGATCGATTGACCAGGTCAACGGGAATAAGTAACTAAAGGACAAGCCCAGCCCGTTATCACCGAAACGGCACAGAGCCGATTTGACAGTAAAGATGAAGACAAAGACACTCGGCCGATTCTCCACAAACGGCTCCTTGCCGATTCGCCACGAACGGCTCCTTGCCGATTCTCCACGAACGGCATCTCACTGATGGGGTCCAGATATAAATCTCCCCTCATAGAGATTATTGGTATAGTGCTCCATAGTCAGTATACATTTAGTCAAGGTTGGCAGGGAGGATAACCTGCTCCCATCACATCGTCACCTGACAACCGGACAAAGGGACGACCCTATTCCCCTGAAATAAGGTATGCGCCCCATGTTACAATGATGAATCCCTGCCCCTAGACCACCGGCTAAGGAAAAAGGAGAGGGGATGTCAGAGATCTAACCACTCTAGTCCAGCCTAAGGACTAGAGGGTGGTATATAAGGGAAGTTTTCTCCTCTACTCGAGGACACACGAAAAACAGAAACAACACACACACTTTCTACGCACTTAACAAAATTACTGACTTTGGCATTGGAGCTCTTGCGCCGGAAAACACTTCCGGCACTGTGCAGGTCCTTCACGAAGATCTGACCACCACCTTCCAGTGAGCTACTTTACCGGAAAACCCCCCACTCCGGTCCACGGATTATCATTTGGTGCTTTCGTTGAGAGCTTTTGAGTTTTGAGTGAGCAGCCTTGAAATTCAAAGCTCTTCCCTTTCTTCAATCTTATTGGGGGTTTTTTCATTTCCAAAAATGGCATCCGACCCAAACTTTCAATCAAATCAACCTACCAGTGGTGCCGCTGGTCAGTATGAAACGCCACCTCCTCACGCCTCATCTTCCCGTGTGGACATGAACGCCGCAGCCCGCCGGCTTAATTTTCCAGAAATTCCAGAGGTGCTACTCCCCAGCACCCCACAACCAGCAGTCATCCCACCAGCAGTCATGCATGAGTTCGCCGCCTTGCATCGACGGATGGATTTGATGATGCAAACGTTTATGGGAGGGATCCCTCCGCCCGTTCACCAGCAGATCCTCCCCCAGCAGATTCACTCCCAACAGATCATTCCTCAGCAGATCCCTGACCAACCTGCAGCGACACCATCTTTAGTGCCCCCGCCCATGGCATTCCAGCCAGCCAGATCTGCACAACAGCACGTCAGTCAGCCAGCTCAACGGGAAAATCTTTCGAATGAGCTCCGGCTGCCCCGTCGCAGTGAAAATCCGATCAGAGGGGAAGGGTACCTGGACAACATGGAAGAGGCTAATAGCCGAGCAGTCCAGCGTAGCCCGAGAAGGAGCCAGAAGCAGTCAGTAGAAGGAAGATCCGAAAGAGGAAGAGTTCGGGAGAGGTCAATGGATCGGCCCCAATCGGGAAGGGATCGCGAGGGGGCTGATCGGAATGCTTCAAGAGGCTCTGCCTCCCTGCGAGCTCGGGAAGAGCAAGATGATGATCCCAAGAATCTGTTAACCTTTCGGGTTAGGAAGCATCGGGTGAGCAGACACGTCAAATTGCCAACCGACTCTTACATGGGGACGACGGATCCGACAGTTCACGTGAGCTTAGTAAAAAAGCATGTTAAGTTTTTTACTAGAAAGGATGAGGCGCTGTGCCAAATATTTGTGATGACTCTGAAGGGAATCGCCAACACCTGGTTTGAAAAATTGCCAGCCGGATCTGTGGACAGTTTTGAGCAGTTGGCGAAAGTTTTCACAAGCCGATTTAGCTCCTGTATTCCCGTGGAAAAGTCTCCGGCGGTTCTATTTGATATGGTGCGAAAGTCGGGGGAATCCTTAACGGTGTATGTTGCCAGATTCAATGCTGAGTTGGCCACTCTGCCTGACGTTGCGCCTAACTTTGCCGCTGAGGCTTTGAAGAGGAACTGCAGGTATCGGGAGTTGGAAAATGCTCTGATTGCGAGCACGCCGAAGACCCTGGACCTCTTGCGGATCGAGGTGGACAAGTTTGCAAGGATGGAAGAAGCTGATTTCCAGCGGAAGAAACGGGAGGAGCCCGATCTTCCCAAGAAAGAAACGGCCGTCCGCAAGCAGGGAGAAAAGAAGCAAGCGGCTGGAGGCCGGCAGACGGATCGCCTTGCGGATTTCTCCACGTTGCAGCTAACTAAGCCGGTGGCGGAGATTTTTGCCATCATAGAAGAACGGAGATTGCCGATTCAGTATCCAAAGCGCAAACCTGGCGCCGTTATGGGACCGCATAAGGATTCTTACTGCCGTTTCCACAAGGCAAAAGGGCATGACACTGAGGATTGTTTCTCTCTGAAAAAGGCTATTGAAAAGTTGATCGAAGAGGGCTATTTGGGCGAGTTTGCGGCCAAGGCTCGAAATAGGGCCCGGGAGGATCGAACTGACGGCAACAGGAGAGAAGCGGAAGCTGATCCCAATGCAGCCGGAACCAGTAACCAGAGAGACAAAGGAAAGCAGCAGGTGTTGACAACCTCTCTCGATGAGTTCTTCACGATCAATTTGATAGCGGGAGGAGCCCAGCAGGAGGAATCGGAGGATGTACCGATTGGGGAAAAGAGAAAGCGGAATGATCCCGTAGGGGAAAAAGCAGGTCTATCGGAGCTGGACCGAATGGCCATAACATTTTCAGAGGAGGATGAGATCGGAGTGACATATCCTCAGAATGAAGCATTGGTAGTGACAGCCATCATTGCCGAGTGCGGGGTTAGGCGTACGCTGGTGGACAACGGAAGTGCTGTGAACCTCATTTCTGCCAACGCCTTTAACCGTTTGCAAGGACCTAGACCGGACCTGAAGCCTTGCCGACGGCCGATCATTGGGGTAAACGGCATTCCCATTCCTGTTGTGGGCTTAACTTTTCTGTCAATCTTTTTTGTGGAAGACAGCTCCCGCAGAAAGGAGCAGCAGCTATTTCTGGTGGTGGACTTGAACCTGCCATACAATGTGATCTTGGGGCGTCCGTTTTTAAATGCTTTCGGTGTGGTAATATCGCAAAGGCATTTGAAGATGAAATACCCTTCCTGGGACGGCGTGGTTACGATCCGAGGAGATCAGAAGGTAGCTGCTGAATGCTACATCACAATGGTTGATGGTTGCTGCGATCGCTATGTCTGCGTAGCGGACGATTCACTAGAAGATGATGAGGAGCAGCGTACCCAGCCATTGGAGAGAATGGTCCAAGTATCGGTGGCTGATCTGCCCGCTGAGCATTTTTTAATAAGCGAGAAGTTGAGCAAGGGAGATTGTGACCAGCTTGCGTTTCTGTTAAACAAGTGCAGAGGAGAATTCGCCTGGGTCCCGGCGGACATACCAGGCCTGTCGAGGGAAACGGCAGAGCACCGATTGAACGTGTACCCGGATGCCAGGCCAGTGCAACAGAAACGGCGAGCCTTCTCCAAAGAAAAAGCAGATGCAATTGAGAAAGAAGTGGACAAGCTCTTAAAGGCCAACTTCATCCGAGAGGTTCAGTATCCGCCATGGTTAGCTAATCCAGTGGTAGTGAGAAAGCCAGGCGGGGAGTGGAGGATGTGCATTGATTTCACTGACCTGAACGAGGCATGCCCCAAGGACTGTTATCCGCTGCCACGGATAGAGCAATTGGTGGATCAAACGGCTGGTTATGGATATTTAAGTTCGCTTGATGCCAATTCGGGGTATCACCAGATACCGATGGCGATCGAAGACGAGGAGAAAACGGCTTTCATCACGCCAAGGGCCACCTACTGCTATCGGGCTATGCCGTTTGGTCTGAAGAATGCTGGAGCAACGTTTCAGAGAACGGCCAATAAGATTTTCGAGCCGCTAATCGGGAAAAATCTGGAGGTGTACGCTGATGATATGCTGGTGAAAAGCAGAAATTTTGAAGCGCATCTGCGAGACCTTGAGGAGGTATTTGGGATAATGCGAAAATTTGGAATGAAGCTAAATCCCAAAAAATGCATGTTTGCATTCCAAACGGGGAAATTCCTTGGTTATGTGGTCAGCAGAAAAGGAATTCAGCCCAATCCCGCCAAGCTGAAGGCAATCAAGGATATGTTTTCGCCAAAGAGTGTGAAGGAGGTGCAGCGACTCACAGGAAGAGTAATTGCTTTGAGCCGATTCATCTCCAAGCAGGGCGAGAAATGCCTCCCGTTTTTCAAAGTCATTCGGAAGAAGGCACAATTCGGATGGGATGGCGATTGTGAAAAGGCTTTTCACGACTTGAAGCAGTACCTGTCTTCCGAATTGCTGCTAACTCGACCCGAAGAAGGGGACACTCTTTTTCTTTATCTGGGGGCGGCCGATGAGGTGGTTAGTGCCGTCTTGGTTCGGGATGAAAACGGCATACATCGACCGATTCATTTTATCAGCCGAGTCTTGAAGGATGCTGAGCTGAGGTATTCTCAAATCGAAAAAATCGCTTTTGCCCTGTTGCAAGCTGGCAGAAAGATGGCCCGGTACTTCCAAGCTCATCCGGTGGTCGTACTGACAGACCAGCCTCTAAGAAGGGTTTTCAAAAGACCTGAGTCGTCCGGCCGAATGGTCATTTGGGCCATCGAATTGGAGCAATATGGGTTGCAATATCAGTCCAGACCCGCCATCAAAGGCCAGGCGCTGGCCGATTTTATTGCAGAGTGCACGTTTGTCCAGAAGCAAATTCCTTCGCCAGAAAGCCAAAAAGAAGCCTGCTTACCACTTCCCGATGTGAACGGGGATCGGTGGACAATCTTCGTGGATGGTGCCAAGAATCAAACCGAAGCAGGAGCCGGCGTCATCATTTTAGGTCCAGAAGGGATAAAAATGAGGTACGCCTTAAAAATCTCAAGGCCGTTATCAAATAATGCGGCCGAATACGAAGCTCTATTGGCAGGATTGCGCATCGGAGGGAATCTGATCGGTAATGCACAATCGGCCGACGTCCGTTTGGTCATCTACGGAGATTCAAAACTGATTATTGATCAAGCCAACGGTGATTCTCAGGCTAGAGAGCCGATTATGATTCAGTACTTGAAGAAAGTGCAAAAGGAGCTAGCCGAAATTAAAAATAGGGGAATTCATGCTGAAATCAGCCATATCCCAAGAGAGAAAAATGCAGAGGCCGATGAGATTGCCAAGCTGGCAGCAAACTCCGAGGCAATGATGCCACCCGACGTGACTGTTGAGGAAATTTCCATTCCCTCTTTTATGGAAGAGCAGCAAGTGCTATGTGTGTTAGAGGCAGCCAACGATTGGCGCATTCCAGTGATTGACTATCTCAAGCATGGCAGGCTGCCAGAAAATGCGAGTGAGAAGCTGAAGATCCTCAAGAGAGCGGCTAGATGCACTTACCACGACGGGATACTTCTTCGCCGTTGTCTTACTTACCCGGCGGCAAAATGTATAACGGAAGAAGAAGGCCTGTATACGCTCAGGGAGATCCACGAGGGAATATGCGGAATGCACGCCTCAGGAAACACCATGGCTGCCCAAGTTCTCCGAACAGGGTTTTATTGGCCAACAATTAGAAGAGATTCGGATAACTTTGTGAAATCTTGTCATAAGTGCCAGGAATTTGCAAGGGAACCACAACGGCCAGCAGCTGAATTGTCAAGTATGATGAGTCCATGCCCATTTGCGAAGTGGGGAATTGACATCTTGGGACCCTTCCTAATCGCCAAAAGTCAGCTTCAGTATGTTATTGTTGCTGTCGATTATTTCACAAAGTGGGCCGAGGCAGAAGCTGTGGCGAAGATAACGGCAGACAACACTTGGAGGTTTTTCATGAACAACGTCATCATGAGATTCGGGTTCCCAAGAATTCTCGTGAGCGACAACGACACCCAGTTCACCAGTGCTTACTTCAAAAAGAAATGCTCAGAATACTCAATTGAACAACGGTTCTCTTCCGTTGCGCATCCACAAACAAACGGGCAAACCGAAGTCACCAACAGAGCAATCCTTAACGGGATTAAGAAAAACCTTGAGGGCAAGCCGGCAAAATGGCCAGAGGAGTTGCCGTTTGTCATGTGGGCCTATCGAATGACCACTAAAACCAGCACCGGCATGACACCGTTTGCCATGGCGTACGGGGTCGAAGCTGTTTCTCCAGTAGAGATCGGCGCAATCAGCCTTCGAGTTGAGTACTTCAACGAAGAGCAAAATGAAGAAAGATTAAGGGAGCAGCTGGATCTTTTGCCAGAGATGAGAGAAGAAGCCATCCTCAAAACATTGCACTACAAGCGAAAAATGGCGAAATACCATAATCGGCGTGTCAAAGAACGGCTACTCAAGGCAGGAGATTTAGTCCTGCGCAAGGTAACAGCAACTGGCCAAGAGAAGAAAAAGCTCACGCCGAATTGGGAAGGACCATATCGCGTTACCAGAGTCATCGGCAAAGGTGCATACCACCTGGAAACAATGAACGGTACTCCGATATCCAACTCTTGGAATATTTGCAATTTAAAGCTATATCACTCCAGAGTAAATATGTTGTTTTCACTGGCCGAATAAATGATAATGATATTGTAAGGACAAATCACTTGCAACTAATAATGCTTAAAATATATATTTGCCCGTATTGTGCTTATCGTATGGTTGCAGATGTAAAAGAATCGTGGATGTAGGTTATTTTAAATCGAACCACGTTACCAAAACCCCAAAAAAAAAAAAAAATAAAAAATAAAAAATAAAAAAAAAAATGGCGATGTTATCTCTACCAAGGGCCAAGGCTACCTAAGGCACTGCCTGGGGATGCCGACAACCAAATCAGCAGCAGCCCGAGTAATTCAAGACACTACCAGGGCATATATCGCCAACAATACATATATCGCCAACGATACATATATTGCCAACGATGCATATACTGTCGCTAAGACATATATCGCTATTGAGGCATATATCGTTATTGAGGCATATGCCGCCATGAAAACGCATATCGTCATAAGACCATTTCGGTCCTGCTGATCAGACGGCGACAAAATGGAGAAAGATTCAAACCTATCTGTGTCTTAGTAAACCAGATAGAAGTACCTGTGTCTTCGTAAACCAGGTAATAAAGACTCAAACCTATCTGTGTCTTAGTAAACCAGATAGAAGTACCTGTGTCTTCGTAAACCAGGTAATAAAGACTCAAACCTATCTGTGTCTTAGTAAACCAGATAGAGAAACGACAACGCAAAAACAATGTCTCCAAATCGGCCCGGTGCCGAAAGGTCGAAACGGCCACCTCGAGAAAATGGCTCCTCGAGCAAACGGAAACAGATCCCTCAAACGGCAACTTGCCGATTTGCCAGATAAAGATAAGTTCAAAGTTACAACTGTTTTATCTTTTTTTTTATTTCGGGAGTAATACATATATAGCAGAAATGATTAAGCATTTGCAATAACTTAAAATTGCAAAATTATATATATTCCGAATAAATAGTATTGTTCTTTACAAAAATATGTTAAGATCGGCAATAATCTAAAAACAGAAAAGACAGCTCTATGGTTCGTCTTCTGAAGAGGATTGATACTCCTTTGCCTCAGCCTCTCTTTCCAAGGAGTAAACATACTCGCTAATCTTGGTGGCATCAAAGTTAGCCTCCCCATAGAACTCCATATAACTGTCGATCATAATGTCCTTTGTCTTCTGCCGCCACCAACCGATCTTACTCGGAACCTTCTCCAACTCAGCGTCCTTCTCTGCGATGCTGCTCCTAGCCGTCTCTAACTCCGCCGTTCTGGTCTCCAAATCGGCGCGGGCCGCCTCCAACTCGGCAGTAAGCTTGGCCATATTATTAATCAGGACGGCTTTATCTTCACTGAGTTTTGTGACGGAATCACACAGGGCCGATTTGTCTGACATCAGCTCCCCGATCCGTACCTGCTCTTCCCTGATCTTAGCCGAGAGACCATCCCTTTCGTGAAAACTGTCGGCCAGCTTCTTGCGGGCGTCAATGACAGCTTTCTTATCCGATTCATGAGCGGCCATCAGACTCTCCTTTTCTTTCTTAAGGGTAGCATTCTCAGCGGTTGATCGCCGAAGTTCCTCCCTGGACTTTTCAAGCTTCGAATCCACAACTTCTGCAGCATATCGGGAAGCGCATAAGCCGCTGTACATAATGCTTTGCAGGTTGGCGAAGTGAGAACTAAGTTCCAGGCGGCCATAGCGTTCCCTGTCGGCCTGATTGGCAAAAATTTCGCCCACCAGGTGACCGGTCCGATAGTCACTGCAAGCCGGCACTTTCAAGCCAAGGGAGCGGACGCAGCTCTCTCCTAGGTTATTCAAACGGGTGACGTGAGTAACCTCCCCGTCAGGGCCTTTGCTGGAAAAATAGCCTTTGAAATCAGAAGGGGGAGGAACTGCATGGTCATCCGAAATAAATGGGTCATTGGGCATACGAGGACCGGCAACCCAATAAAGCACGGCAGGATCAGAACTGGAAGAAGCGGCAAAAGGAGCATCCGCTGATGTGGTCGCCTGCCCTTCCGGACAAGGAACCGACGGGCCCTCGCCAATAATCGGCTCAGTAGCAGCATTTGGCAGATCGGCGTCAGGATTTCCTAAGCCGGCATTCGGCTCAGCGGCAGCATTCGACAGATCGGCGTCAGGACTCCCTAAGTCGGCGTCAGTACGATGTAAGTCAATCGGCTCAGAAACGGTGTCTGGCCGACTGATTTGATCGGGCTGAGGAGGAGCGGCAGCAGATGGATCGGCTTCCTCTGAAACGGCTCGAGGCCGATCTCCCGCATTTTCTGCCAAAGCGGCGGCAGCCCGTTTTGCCGTAGCAGATTTCCCCTTTCTTTCCTTAGCTCGTTTCCTCTTCAAAAGGACCCGTTTGGCCGCCTCAATAATCTGCGGGTCAGGATTTTCCAAGGGAAACGACTCGAAGGTATCTCGACCGACCTTCTTTCGTCTAAAAACTGACGGGGCCGAGAAATCCTCACCGTCAGCAGGCTGATCAATCTCGGGGTCCTCAGAGCGATCCGCATTATCGGCATCTTCTTCCTCATCGGAATCGACAAGGCGAGAACGGACCAAGGACGGTCCTGCAGCAACGGCCGCTCTAATTGGCCGCCCTTCTCCTGCATAAAGTCAAGTCAGAATTTCACAAAAGATTTGGGCAACCTTTAGAAAATCTGGTAACTTACCATCAATGGCGCAGTCCAATAACGGCAAGCCCAGTGCCATCTTCTGCACATGGAACCTCGTGTCAAAAGTTAGCAAGATGTCGATCTGGGCCTGCAACCTGCTAGAAGGTTCCTCTGTTCTTACCCATTGAAGCTCATTGATCGCCGGATTGAACCCAGAGATCCATAAGGGTTTGTTTGTGCTGGAGATTAGGAAGAAGTGCTCCCTCCATCCCTTAATAGAAGATTCGTATCTGTCAAAATTCTTCAGAAACGGCTGAAGATTCTCATCCTTGCGAGGGCGAAGGGTAACCAAACTACTGCGAGTGCTTAAATGGAAGAAGTACGTAAACAGCTGGAGTGGAGGTTCCTTGATTTGGAGGTGAGCACAGACGTTGATAAAAGCATAGATCGAAGCCCAGGAATTGGGAGTGATCTGGGCAGGGTTAAGAGCATGCTGCACTAGCAGATTTTTCACCATGGTTTTCAGAGGAAAACGAAACCCATAAGCAAACATCTTAGAATACAGAACCCTGCGGTTATCTAGCAAGTCACTATTTAACCTAACATTAGGAGGAGCTACCAGGGCTTTGCATCCTATCGGCAACTCAATATCGTACCTCTCTATTTCCAGATTTAAGTCATCCTCAGTCCTAATTTTGGTAGCAGTGTTCTCAAGCAACTCACCAGTGGTAACAACAGGGCGTCTAGGAGCCATTTTCTCAGTCTCAAACAACACAAAAAGGAAAGATAAGGTTAAGAAATACCAGGCGATTGCAGAAATTCCCGGAGAACGGAGCCCAAACTCGGAGATGGCAGAAGAAGGTTGCTTGAGCGAGGAAGAGAGGGGATTTTTGAGGAAGAAGATGAGAGCGGCGTTTAGAAATGAAAAATGATTTAGGCTTTCCAAAGGAGAAGGCTTTTAAAAGAAATGAATCCCTAACCGTCAGCAAACCCAATCGGTCGCTGACACGTGGCTCATCTGTTCTGAAAAGGCAGTAATTCGTCAATAAAGCTGAGCGGCGCATTTAAAGAGGAGCAGCGCACGCGTTTTCTCAAAGGGTTTTTTGAATTTCGAAATTCAAAAAACTGGACAGACGAAGAGACGTCTCGCCTCAAAAGCAGCGAGCAGTTACAAACGCTTGGCCATTACGGCGCCACGTCACAGGTTTACTTTAAGTTAAAAATTTGACTTTATTGCAAATTAAGTTTTATTTGCAGGAATGAAAAAGAACCTTTCAAATACACGGAGGTAGATCAAAACGGCAACATGCCGATTGTCAGACGTCAAGATGGAAACGGCAAGCCCTTGGTAAACACTCGGGCTTCCTTGTTGTTGGGCCTCTGATAATACATAAAATTATCAGAAGGGCACGATGGACTTTGCGCCTTCACGAAGTACCGTTGACCGGTCAAAACGGCACATGGCCGGTTTGACCAAGTCAACGATATAAAAGGCATCGTGATCGATTGACCAGGTCAACGGGAATAAGTAACTAAAGGACAAGCCCAGCCCGTTATCACCGAAACGGCACAGAGCCGATTTGACAGTAAAGATGAAGACAAAGACACTCGGCCGATTCTCCACAAACGGCTCCTTGCCGATTCGCCACGAACGGCTCCTTGCCGATTCTCCACGAACGGCATCTCACTGATGGGGTCCAGATATAAATCTCCCCTCATAGAGATTATTGGTATAGTGCTCCATAGTCAGTATACATTTAGTCAAGGTTGGCAGGGAGGATAACCTGCTCCCATCACATCGTCACCTGACAACCGGACAAAGGGACGACCCTATTCCCCTGAAATAAGGTATGCGCCCCATGTTACAATGATGAATCCCTGCCCCTAGACCACCGGCTAAGGAAAAAGGAGAGGGGATGTCAGAGATCTAACCACTCTAGTCCAGCCTAAGGACTAGAGGGTGGTATATAAGGGAAGTTTTCTCCTCTACTCGAGGACACACGAAAAACAGAAACAACACACACACTTTCTACGCACTTAACAAAATTACTGACTTTGGCATTGGAGCTCTTGCGCCGGAAAACACTTCCGGCACTGTGCAGGTCCTTCACGAAGATCTGACCACCACCTTCCAGTGAGCTACTTTACCGGAAAACCCCCCACTCCGGTCCACGGATTATCAGTTACTCACTCAAGAATTCATGGAGTTGGAGTTGCACAAGTTGGACCATGCTTGCAAAGAATGGGGATTCTTTCAGGTATGTACATTTTGTTTAATTTAGATACGTTGAGGTTGACCGGTTTCAAATTATAAAAATTACTTTGTTATTTTTCCTCAATCTTAATTATTTCACAATATATGATGATCATATGTCGCGTAACGAGAGCTTTATATATAATTATATTTAGCAAATTATTAATTATACGCTGGGCCGTAATGATTAATTTTTTGAACTTAGACAATTAAGTTAAGGTTACGTCCTAATTAATTAACTTTTTTTTCCAGATCGTGAATCATGGAATGAGCATAGAATTAATAAAGGAGATGAAGGTGGAAATTCAAGAGTTTTTCAATCTCCCAATGGAAGAGAGGAAGAAATATTGGCAAAAGGAGGGAGACTTGGAAGGATTTGGGCAAGTTTTTGTTCAATCCGAAGATCAAAAGATTGATTGGAGTGATATGTTCTACATTGTCACCCTCCCACCTAAGTTGAGGGATCTTGACTTATTCCCCTCCCTCCCTCTCCCACTTAGGTTCTCTCTTATTATTTTCTTAAATTCATCCCTATATATATATATATAAAAGATAATTTGATATTTGAATTCTATTTATGCTCGTATTTGAACACTAATAAATAATCATCGGTGGAGTGCATGCTCATTGGTTGATAGAATGATGTTTAATTAATTAATCTTTGTGTAGGGATGCCTTGGAAACTTACTCTCAAGAAATGAGAAATATTTGCATGAAATTGATGAACTTCATGGCAAAAGCTTTAGGAATGGAAGGTGGTGACATGTTAGATGTATTTGAGGAAGGAATGCAAGCTATGAGGACCAATTGTTATCCTCCATGTCCTCAGCCTGAGCTAGTGATGGGGTTCAACACTCACTCTGATGCTAGTGGGATTACTGTTCTCTTGGAAGTCACTGAGAGTGATGAGTTTGAGGAAGGGTTGCAAATAAAGAAAGATGAGATGTGGGTTCCTATTAAACCACTTCCAAATGCTTTTATTGTCAATGTTGGTGACTTTTTGGAGGTAATATTTAATCTGTATCTTCCAAGTAATATAGTTTGTGCATCAGACCATCTTTTCCCTTAGTTTGTATATTGTTTTGTTCTGTAGATGGTTACAAACGGAGTGTACCACAGTGTGGAGCATCGAGCAACAGTTAGTTCGATAAAAGAGAGGATTTCTATAGCCACATTTTGCTGTCCTAAAGTTGATGGAGAAGTTGGCCCCGCACCCAGCCTTATAACGTTAGACACTCACCCATTGTTTAAGACAATGAGTGTTGCTGACTATTATAAACGCTTCTTTTCCCGTGAACTTATGGGAAAAGCCTGCCTTAATAGTGTGCGAATTCAAAACTAGCCACAATAATCAAATCCAAGTTTTTTTATATGCTTATGTCTTTTATTTATCAATTTATGTTCAAATTGTTTTCACTAGTCTTCACCCGTAACTGTGTACTTTTTCATATATTTTAAGAGAATTTTTATGTTTTGTCTAGGGTGTTGGATCGTAAAATAAGACAACTCTTTTAACATAATTTTTTCTGTTTTTTATTAAATATGAATATGTTTTTTAGCACTAAGTGATATTGTTACCACTAATTATTAACTAAATGGTTTTCTTGTGCTTGTTGAGAGTAAGAGACTACTACATTTGCTTTTAGGATATTTTCTTTTATAAAAATGATCCCACCAAACTAAACCTAAGGTTGTAGCATTGGGCCTGACATAAAATAGACAGGCACAAATTTTGGAGTATTAAGCCCAAAATAACTCGGGCAGGCCCCTAATGCAAACGGTACGGATCTGTCATTTCTTATCAGTGAATCTTAATTCTCTCTTTTCCATTCCAAACACATGCATATTTTGTAATTTAAGCATAAAGTAATCCAAACAATTAAAAAATTATTGAACTAGTGCTGGTTTGTAATTTAAGCATAAAGTAATCCAAACACTTGCTTACTAACCCTAATTTGTTACTAATATGAATTGATAGAATAATTACATGTACAAATTCCAAATTAAATTCATTAGTGAATGACATATTTTCTTAATATAATTGAACGAGTTCTTTTAACATCGATTTACTAATATATTTGCAAATTTTACCACATTCAATTAGTGTTGGTTTATGCGGTCATTCTAATTAGTTAGAGGAATAAATCTATAGCAAATTAGCAATTGACCACACTAATCAACTAATTGTTGATTGCAATGGAGCAAATCTGCCATTACGGCTGCCTAACATATATATGAGAGGAAGCACAAGAGTCATTAATTATTTGGTTAGTTTATTTAATTGAATCTTTTTTTGGATCATCCATGTGAAAGTTTTTTCAAAAAAAATTTAATGCACCCGCTGTCACTTTCATGATAATTAAGTGTCGCTTTAGATAGATACTCTAATAAATAATTAGTTGACAATGAACAACTTTCTTTAAAAATTTAATCTTTTAAACTAACTCAACTTCAAATTATGTAAATTTATTATAGTAACGGAGTCAAAAATGGAGTAAAAAATGGCTTGATGACCCTATAATGATCCTGGAACTAAATGTTAGTCTCGAATTTGAATACAGAATGAGAAAAACTTCTGAGGCACAAGTTGGAACGTTGCCATCGTTGTTCTTTATTCCTTCTTTACTCATCATAAATTTACACCCTTGAAACTCTGCTCGCTACCATGTAAATTTCCAAAAAGGCTTAATAGGCTTGCTTCTATTGATTCTATGGTCACTATATATATAAAGTTTGTCTCTATAAAATTCTAAACTGATACAGTAAAGAATACAATTATTAATGAATTGAATCAACTAATTGAGGAAACATAATCACGACAAAATAGGTAAAATATGTTGGCCCAAGGGCTCATTAAATCTTGTTTTGATGAATTAAGGACACACAAATTAATTAATATACTAACGCAATTTTAAGTTAAAGTATTTGTAGTTTGCGACGAGACAACAAAAGAAGCAACAAATCAATTATCGCAAGCTCGAAGAATCAAGTGTATATTAGAGCATTAAACGTGTAAGTATGATTCTAATTAGCACTTGATTTATGTTCGATAATACCTCAAGAAAAGTGTCAAAAGATTTTTTACACGAAAAACAATTTTTGGGAAAAGAGTTTTTGATTTCACTGTAGCAACGGAGAGTTTAACTGTAGCAACGGATAAACTCACTGTAGCAACGGATAGTTTTTCACTGTAGCAAACGGATATATTTTTGTTACTGTAGCAAACGGCTAGTTTTTGGCTCCTTCCTTCTTGGATGAGCCTCTACTCTTTTGACACTATAAATACTCATCTAAGATGAGTTACAAAGAAGAAGAAAGCATTTATAAGTTCTATATACACAAATTACATTTACAAACTCTCTTAATCAAAGTTTTACCACGCAAGCTTCACATATCGGTTTTCAACCATTCTTGCGTCTTTTAATTCGAGTTTGGATCGCTTTCTTCTTGAGGTAATATTGTTCATTTATTGGTGTTATTTTGAATCATACATTTATTATTTGTACACCAATTATTTGTTGCAAATATTATTAATTCAAATTGTGAAGGTTCTTCAATCCTTACCTTGAAAGAGGATTGTAAAACGGTTGTGGTTGAGCCCGTAAAAACCAAAGTGTAAGGTTGTAGTTGAGCCCGCAAAAACTACGGTGTAAGGTTGTGAGCTGAACCCGTAAAAGCTCAAGGTAATAGCAAAGGTGTTTGCATTAGAAAATCCTAAGGGTGAAGCTCTTAGGTAGTGGAGTACAATTCGGATTGTGAATTGGAACCACTATAACTCTTTGTGTCTTTGCTATTTTTCCTTACATTTTGTGTGCGATTTTTTATTGCCTATTCACCCCCCCTCTAGGCTGGGATTATTGTTTTATCAAAATATTATTCCTAAATTGGAATAATATTTTGCCTATTTTATGGTGATTATGTTTCCTCAATTAATTGATTATGTTTTCTAAATTAGTTGATTCAATTCATTAATAATTTTGGAATAATCTTCAAACTTTCCTCCAATCCTATCCTATCAATTATTTAAACGCTGGGATGGAGGAGCTGATCCGAAAACAAGAGCCCATGGCACCACAAGCAGCAAAGTTAGGAAACTCTCTCCCCGTTCCTTGTGTTCAGGTGTTGGTAAAGAAACCACTCATCAGTCTACCAGAAAGGTACATCCGCCTTGATCAAGACCGTCCATTCGTATCCACCACTCCTGATGATCATCATGATCCTTTGCTCAAGATTCCTGTGATTGATCTGCAAAAGTTATGCTCTCAAGAATCCATGGAGTTAGAGCTGGAGAACTTGGACCATGCTTGCAAAGAATGGGGATTCTTTCAGGTATATATTACACATGCTTGCATAAGTTGGTTGGTATTTGTCTTTCTAATTCTTTAAGTAAGAGGGTATTCGTTCGATTATTGGTCCTTGTGTATACTTGTTGAGAGCATTATTTTTCATTTAATGTTCGGAACTAATGCGAACTGAATTAGTCCTGATTCAGTTACACCTAAGTATTTAATTTAGATCAAAACAAAGTAAAAAAGAATTCTAACATGAAAATTTGTACTATTTGCAGTTGATAAACCATGGTGTTAGTGATTCACTGGTGGAGAAGGTGAAGTTGGGGATTGAGCAATTGTTCAATCTGTCAATGGAGGAGAAGCAGAAGTACTGGCAAGCAGCAGGAGAGCTTGAAGGATTTGGGCAAGCTTTTGTTGTATCTGATGAGCATAAGCTTGATTGGGGTGACCTTTTCTTCATGATCACACTCCCTCCACATTTGAGGAAACCTCACTTGTTACCAAACCTCCCTCATCCACTCAGGTAAGAGATTTATCTCGTTCGACAACTATCAGGTGTTCTAAAAGTGATAAATCTCTCAGCAAAGTTTTCTCTATTTTCGAACATTTGACTTATTTTAAGAATGAAAAAATCGTTCATCACTCGAAATATCGTATATTTGTATATCTAGGGATGTTTTTGAAGCTTACTCTAAAGAAACCAAAGTTCTTGCCATGAAAATGTTCAACTTCATGGCAAAAGCTCTAAGAATGGAGCCTAATGAGATGCATGACTTGTTTGAAGAAGGGATGCAGAGTATGAGGATGAACTATTACCCTCCATGCCCAAAACCAGAGCTGGTGATGGGCCTCAACTCTCATTCTGATGCAACTGGTCTCACCATTCTCCTCCAAGTCAATGAGATGGAAGGCTTACAAATCAAGAAAGATGAGACCTGGGTTCCTGTCACACCACTCCCAAATGCCTTTGTCATCAATGTTGGGGACATTTTAGAGGTAACATCTAATCCCCAGTATGGTGGGCCACCGAAAAGGTGGCTCTCCCGGTTTGGTTTTTTTCATTCGTCAAACTTGAACCTGAAATATCAAAAAAGTCCCTTATCACACGATCATAATCGATCCTCATGTACGCATATCTTATGTCTTTATTATTTTGCAGATTGTGTCGAATGGGGTGTACCGTAGCATTGATCATCGAGCAACTGTTAACTCGGTGAAAGAAAGGATTTCCATAGCTACTTTTCACAACCCAAATCTAGATGGAGAAATGGGTCCTGCACCAAGCCTTCTAACTGCAGATTCTCCACCTAAGTTTAGGAGAATTGGTGTGGCAGATTACTTCAAAGGTTACTTCTCTCGTCAACTCGTCGGTAAATCATATCTTGATTCGATGAGGATTCGCAACGAAGAACAAGCTATAGACAGCTAAAACAACTAGTAATCTGATAATGGGTATAGTTATCAATTTAGCCCATGTGTTGTTGTAATCTCTATTATCAATAACATAAACAAAGAAAACTGATATTGGAAAAATAAAAATAAATGATAAGCAGCCAATACCATCTTCCTCCCTTTACATGCAAAGGGTAGAAAGAAAAAGACTGCAAATCAATCACAAAAAGAAAGTTGCATTGCCTAATGAAATCTGACAATTTGAACCAAACACACGGTCGTTTTGACCTCAACATTTATAAGAACATAACTCAATTCTAGTAAAATCCAAAGGTAAAGAATTATTCCGGTTATACAAATAATTTATGAATTGTCAACTATATGTGACACTAAATTAATAAATGGTTGACGATACTATAAAATATCGGGTGCATCTAATAACTTCTAATGAGATCTGCCTTCGTGAGCTCATCAGAAGACATGTAACTCGATTTATCACCCTACCTTGCCACAACGGGAAAAGGCACCCTCGGGTTCCTATGGATATTATTTTCATTTTAGTTGATCCCATTTTTCGATTTCTGTTCAATTGGGTCCCAGGCGTCATCTCCGTTAGCACTCCGGGGTCCCTATAGTCAAAATTGACGTTAACGGTCACTTTTTGCCGTTAACGTCATTATTTTATTATTATTTTTGCCACGTGTCAATTCAGAAAAAATATAATTAATTAAAAAATTAAAAAATATACTCCCTCCGTCCCTTTTTATTGGACGCGAGGGAGTGAATCACCGTTATCAAGGGTACTAGTGGGAGTCAGTGGCCCTTGCCACGTGTCAGCCGAGGCGAGCATCTTCTTCCTTTTTTCTCTCCTTTCTTTCTCTCTCTTTTCTTTCCTTCTCCCGCTGTTTGTCAAAAATACTCCCTCTACCATCGTTTTCTGTTCTCACCTCCGCCACGGAAAGGAGCGGAAGGACGTCTCGAGTCGGGAGCAGGTGGAACGACGCCATTCCGAGCTGCCAAACGTCGTCACGCGCCGCCGAAGCAGCCACGTCTCCGGCGCGTGCGGCCTCCGTTCTGGCCGCCACCACCCTTGTTCTGTTCGCCTCGTCATTTCCGGCAATAATCTATACTCGTCGCGCCATTCCGAGCAGCCAAACATGTTTTATTCTTGATTTGAAATCGGAGGAGGAAAGAGGAAAGATGAGAGAGAAAACTTTTTTCTGATTTTGTTGACAACTTCTTTTCCATGTTTTTCAAAGAATTTCAAATTTGGTCCTTTAATTTTTCCGTTTTCCTTTTTTGCCTTGTATGACGAGTGGCTCAGCAAGGGAACGATGGGCGTTTTTGATAAAACACGAACTTAAGGGACCGAAATGGCAACAACGTCAATTAATTGAAGGCAAGCGTTTTTTGGCTAGAACGACTGATAAAAAGGGACGGAGGGAGTATATAATTAATTAAAAAATTCAAAAAAAAATAATTAATTCAAAAATTCAAAAATAAATAATTAATTAAAAAATTAAGAAAACAAATACAATTAATTAAATAAACTCAGAAAAATAATATAATTAATTTAAAAAATTCAGAAAATAATCTAATTTTTTTATTAAATAATGTAATTAATTTCAAAATTCAGAAAAATAATATAATTAATTTTTTTATTTTTAATGTTATTATCTCATATTTCCTTTGTTTTCACTTCTCCTCCTCTTTTCAAAAATATCTCCAAAATAGTTTTATTAATTATTTGAAAAAATAACATAAATTAAGGTTTCTTTTTAAAGCATAGGAGAGATGATAAAAAGAGGGCGACGGTGTTGGGTTTAGTTGGGGATCTGGGCAGTGGAGCGTGGCAGGCGAGATGAGTGACCATGTAAAGGTGGCTCAATTTTTTGTGTATAGACATGAAATAAAATTAATTACACTGTTTAGATTATTTACATTTGATTAGGGAAAGAAAGAAAGAAAAAAAGAAGAAATAAAAGAAAGAAAGAAATAGAAAGAAGAAAAGAAAAAAGGAGGAGAAGTGAAAATAAATGAAATAAGAGATAATAAAAAAAAATTATATTATTTTCTAAAATTTTAAATTAATTACATTACTTTTTATAAATTAATTACATTATTTTTTGAATTTTTTTAAAAAATTATATTATTTTCTGAATTTTTAAAATTAATTAGATAATAAAACTAAGTTTTTAAAAATTAATTAGATAATAAAAGGAAAAAAATTATATTATTTTCTGATTTTTTAATTAATTATATATTTTTGATTTTTGTAATTAATTATATTTTTTTTTGATTTTTTAAATTAATAAAATTTTTTAATAAAATTTTTAAATTGTTTTCACAATTTTTAAAATTAATTATATATATTTTTGAATTTTTAAATTAATTATATTTTTTCTGAATTGACACGTGGCAAAAGTAATAATAAAATAATAACGTTAACGGCAAAAATGACCGTTAACGTCAATTTTGACGATAGGGACCCCGGAGTGTTAACGGAGATGACGCCTGGAACCCAATTGAACAGAAATCGAAATGTGGGATCAATAAAAATGAAAATAATATCCATGGGGACCCGATGATGCTTTTTCCCTGCCACAACACCAAGTCCACATGCAGGCGACAGTTGATGTGTTCACACTAAATGCAAACAGAATTGAAAACTTGAGTCATTTTTTAGAAACAACATACAAAAGAAAAGATCAAGATTAGGGTTCATTTCGATTTTTTGTAAACGAACATGAAAATAATTCAAGCATACCACATTGTAGGGATTGCGCACCCGGGGGTCCCTTCACTTATTATTTTCATTTTAGTCAGTCCCTAACGTTTGTTTTTGTTCGTTTTGGTCCCACACGTTACCTCCGTTAGACCCGCGAAGTCCCTCCTCCCTAAACGGCGACAAACGGCCGTTAGTTTCTATTATTTTATTATTAAAACTGAAAAAGGTGCTGGCCGCGGGACCCACATGTCTGAAAAATTAATTTAAATTTTAAAAATCTTAGAAAAATACGGAAAAATATGGAAAAATACGGAAAAATTAAAAGAAAAATACAAAAAATTAGAAAAATAAAAAGAAAAATAATATTATTAATTTAAAAAATATAGAATATTTAGAATATTTAATTTTAAAATTAAAAAATATATAATTAATTTTAAAATTCAAAAAAATAATTATTTAATTTCTTTCTTTTTTTCTCTTTCTTTAAAAATTAGAAAAATATTAGAAAAATACAGAAAAATTAGAAAAATGAAAAAAATAATAATATTATTAATTTAAAAAATACAGAATATTTAATTTTAAAATTAAAAAATATATAATTAATTTCAAAATTCAAAAAACGAATTAATTAATTTTAAAATTGAAAAAAAAAATTTAATTTCTTTCTTTTTTTCTCTTTCTTTAAAAATTATAAAAATTAAAAGAAAAATATTAGAAAAATAAAGGAAAATTAGAAAAATTAAAAGAAAAATAATATTATTAATTTAAAAAATACAGAATATTTAGAAAAATAATATTATTAATTTAAATTATTAATATATATTTTTTAATTTTTCTAATTTTTTTCTATTTTTCTAATATTTTTCTTTTAATTTTTCTAATTTTTAAAGAAAGAGAAAAAAAGAAAGAAATTAAATAATTATTTTTTTGAATTTTAAAATTAAATAATTCGTTTTTTGAATTTTGAAATTAATTATATATTTTTGAATTTTAAAATTAAATATTCTAAATATTCTTTATTTTTTAAATTAATAATATTATTATTTTTTTCTTTTTTCTAATTTTTCTGTATTTTTCTAATATTTTTCTAATTTTTAAAGAAAGAGAAAAAAAGAAAGAAATTAAATAATTATTTTTTTGAATTTTAAAATTAAGTAATTATTTTTTTGAATTTTAAAATTAATTATATATTTTTTAATTTTAAAATTAAATATTCTAAATATTCTGTATTTTTTAAATTAATAATATTATTTTTCTTTTAATTTTTCTGTATTTTTCTAATATTTAAATTTAAATTTTTCTAATTTTTATAGAAAGATAAAAAAAGAAATAAATTAAATAATTATTTTTTTGAATTTTAAAATTAAGTAATTATTTTTTTGAATTTTAAAATTAAATATTCTAAATATTATGTATTTTTTAAATTAATAATATTATTTTTCTTTTAATTTTTCTAATTTTTCTGTATTTTTATTTTTATTTTTCCGTATTTTTCCTTATTTTTTCGTATTTTTAAATTTTAAATTATTTTTTCAAACATGTGGGTCCCGCGCCCAGCACTTTTTGTCAGATTTAATAATAAAAAAATCAAAACTAACGGCCGTTTGCCCCGTTAAGGGAGGAGGGACTCCGCGGGTCTAACAGAGGTAACGTGTGGGACCAAATCGAACAAAAACAAACGTTAGGGACTGACTAAAATGAAAATAATAAGTGGAGGGACCCCGTGGTGCGCAATCCCCCACATTGTAACTAATGGTGTAGCTATTTGTGAATTTATCAATCCGGCTAGGAACACCAAAACTTCAAAGGCCCAATGTTCAAAACTGAAAAGAAAAAAATCATTAAAAGAAAAAACTAAAGAGTTGCATTAAATATGTGAAATTATTCTTATAATAATAATAAAAAAAATAATAAGTCACTAACTATAAAAATAATAAATAAAATATCAACAAATAGAGTACTTTTAAATAAAAATAGGTAACATACTTTTATTATCTACTAGTTTTCCCAACACGTGAGTTGCACGTGAACATGTGATAATATATAATTAACGATAAATAATACTTTTTTTAGTTAAAGTGAATTAGTAAAAAGTGTAATTCTAAATTTAATATTTTAATTTATACGACTACATTTTTATTCCATTAATTATTACGTAACCTATATTTTTTAATTCCGACACAATAGTCTCTCAAATTTCATTATTTTTTGAATTTTTTTATTATATTTATCCCAAATTTGTTTTATAAATTGGATTAGATAGGTTGGCGTCCTATTTTTATTTTCTTTTCTTCTTTTTCTATGGGCTTGGCTTTGTGTGGTTGCGTTCTTCAATTCGATTCAATTATATAATATAGGCGTGTTCTTCAATTCAATTCAATTCAGGCAATGGTTGCCGCGGTCTCGGAAAGGGTGCTGCCAAAACTTCCGGACGATGTAATGATTATGGAAGTATTGCATCAGCAAAACATGGAACTCAGGTATTTCCGATCCCTACTTCTGTAATAAATTGCCTCGGATGCGACCTTGTATTTTGTTTAGCGAAAGATCTAAAAAGTTTAGAACCGTAAATATTGTATTCTGTAATCCATGATGGTACTGCGCCGATCCCAACTCCTCTTCTCCTTCCATGGGAACCTTTTTAAACCCTATTCGTTAAGTAGTAACACTCAGTTTCTGGGGTCTGACCATAACAGCCACATTCCTGACAGAACCGGCTTGATTTTGTGGAATCCGTCAACAAGAAAATTCAAAAGGCTGCCTCCTCCTCTAGGCGTTCTGGGGACCGTAATGCGTATGCTGCGTTCGGTTACGATGAATCAGTGGATGATTTTAAACCTGTTTGGGAAAATCCCACGGGAGTTCCCCATACCCGTGACAAAGAAAAGAGAACAATAGAGCAAATCATTGGGTTGTTAAGCATTGAAACTTAGATATTATATGTATAAATTGATACATGTAAGGTGGTTTTGAAGGAAATTAATGTTTTATGGGTTTTAGATTAATCAATATGCATTTAATTTTTCTAATTACCATGAAAAATAAGATAAAATGGGATGGGTTGTTTTACATGTATTTTGGGTTTGTTAGAATAAATTAGAAGAAATAATGTGAAAATTGTTCCGTGCATAGGCCACCTCATGGGCATTTGTCGGCTCATGAACCACTCGTTTCTCTGTCTGATGTTATAGGACCCTCCTCATGATTGAGGTCATGGTTGCCGAAGCAAGTCATAAGACTACCCTGCAAACTTGCATTTGACCTTTATGAGATAAATGTTTCGGTCACAAATAACTGTCGTTTTAACTTTGGACACTCATATTAAGGAGGCCGGATGACTACTATTTGACCCAAAAAAATTCCGTACTTTTTCTGTTTATAATTGTTTGCCCGACTTGTGTTTGATAAAATGCCTAGCACAGATAATATGTTTGTTCTTGTATTTTGGCTTCTTACGTGGAGGGGTTTCTAACCGAGCATTTCTTACTTAGGACTAACCAGCCATTTTCACTTTGATTAATGTAGCAGGAAATTGTGATTGTTGTGTCTAATTCCATGTCCCATCAAAATTTAGCATTTTTTGATTCTATGATGTTGTGCTGTAAATGCTAAGATGGGAATGGAAGTAGTAGTTTCATAGTACTGGAGGTTGGAAATTCCCTTATGTTGTAAATTTGGCATGATGGTTCTATACTGAGGAAATGTCAACAATTTTATCCTTTGTTCTTCCTAACCCAAGGCTTTTACCATAAACCCAGAATCCAAAGTTATGGGTATTATGACCTATGCATGTCCACATGCATCCCATCACACTAATATTTATATATACTTCGTGTGCATGCCTGCTTGTAACTAAAGGATCCCTGTATCATTTGCAGGTTGGGAGAAACTATTTATGTGAAGAATGGAAGCAAGAGCTGATAGAGTTTTCTCAGTTTATTGAGCGGATTCTGTCCAAGGATTCTTCATCTACTCTGGCATTGCTCTAATGAGGTGCTTATTGTACTAGGGGATACAGTATTAAGATGAGCTCCAGTGAGACGCTAAATGTACCAGGGGATGGGGATAAAGTATAAAAGTTGTAAAGATATTTTTGGCAGAGAATGATTCCAAGTAGAAATAAAACTGAGCTAGATTTATTCATTCACTTTGTCTTATTGATTCAAGCAGATAGATATACATGCCGCAATATTTCCAACCATCTAATTAGTTCCAATTCGTGTTTTCCCCTTCTTTTTTATGTTCTTCTCAAGCATGCTATTGCATCTGATATTTTTGCCCTTTATTTTTCCTTTGTCTTACCGTACCATCTGCTAATCTACAATATATATATCTTTTCGCACACTAAACCTTGTCATTTTGGCATATGCATTGTAGAATTTATATACTGTTTCTTTATCTGAAAAAACATCATGCCAACTTTCGAAATGTTATCGACTTGAGTTAAGTCAATGTTGGATTTAGTAACATGGTCATCATCCGTACCTGTTACGATCAAAATAATTAATTAGAATGTACCATTAGTAGAATAATATCATATATAAAATTTAAGGAATAAAATATGAAAAGGGAAGGTTACACACCAGAAACTCCACAATTTTTTGCTGGACGTAGAATCATCGTTGCTTAGATTGAAAAATATGGTTGTCTTTTGCGTTTAATTGAGTTTTTGATAAACTTGAGTTGTAAAGACAGTAACCTTCCTTCTCAAGTGTCTCTCACCCTCTCTGCACCAAGAACTTGTAGGATGCAAAAGCACGTGAACAAGTGACCAGACATTTCTAAAACGCAATTGAGGAATAAGTAATTGTATGTCAACATGAACTCTTTACACATGAAGAAACGGAGCCAAAATATAGCCAACAAGAACAAACATATTACCTGTGCTAGGCATTTTATCAAACACAAGTCGAGCAAACAATTATAAACAGAGAAAATAAAGTTGTCACCAAACTAATAAAATTACACACATTTATTTATATAAACTGAAATCAATTGACTAAATAAATAAATAAAAATTAATTGAAAGAATAACCAACCGATCGTAAAACCCGGTGTGGGTGTCTCGACAGAGAGGGAGAAGGCGAGTCGCGACGAAGTTCTGCGGTGACTTTGTTGTTGTTGTGTGGGGGAACGGAGAAGGAGAACAATCAGATGAAGATTAGAAGGTCATGTTTGTTGTTGATATGTTGGAGAAAGGAGAAGGAGATGAGAGATGAAGATGATGAATGTTCGTTGTTGTTGTTGTGCGGCAGCAGCAGAAGGAAGGGAAAAAAGAAAGAGAGAAAGAAAGGTGAAAGGAATTAACGGGGTTTTGGATGGATCCGTTAAATATGATGTGGCAAAATAGGCCAGGTGTCAAATTTTAGTGTGGAGTGATACTGATTCTTTCTTGGTAGCAAAATAGGCCAGGTGTTAAGTTTTGGTGTGGAGTGGTACTGACTCAGATGTACCCTTGCCTAGGGGTGAGCGTTCGGATTTCGGATCGGAATCCGACAAGTTCGGATCGGATTTTTTCGGATTCGGATTTTTTCGGATCGGATTTTTTCGCAGGGAATCCGAAACCAATCCGACACTTTCGGTTTCGGATCGGTTCGGTCGGATTTTTCGAATTTTTCGGATTTTCGATCGTAATTGTAAATTTATAATTCTATCTCACATTTCACAAACCAAACAAGAAATTCAATATCTGTTATCATTCTAGCAAAACCATGATCTGTTTTCAAAGATAATTTCTCCAACAATTCTTCAAATTAAGCAACTATATCAATACTTCAATTATTAAAAGTTTGATAACCATACATTACAAGCAACTCAACTCAAGCAACAAATCCATCTAAAAAACCAAACATACCAGGAACTCAAAATCAACAAATCTATCCAAAAGATTAAACATACTAACAACTCAAAAGCAACAAATCCATTCAACAAATCCATCCAAAAAAACTAAACATACCAGCAACTCAAAAACAACAAATCCATCTATAAAAAAAAAGCCAAAGCACCAGGTACAGCAGAAAAATAATAGAATACATCAGAAAAGTGTTATGAACTGACTTTAGGCACAAAATATTTGGGAATTAGGGATTTAGAAATTAGGGATTTAGGAATTAGAAAGAAATTACCATTTTGAAGGGAGGCAGCAACGGACGGCGATGGGATGAAGGGAGGCAGGAACGGCGACGGGATGAAGGGAGGCAGCAACGACGGCGACGGGATGGAGCGGCTGGGACGGCGATAGGATCGGTGACAGCTGGGAGGACGGCGACGGGAATCGGGATCGGTGACAGCTGGGAGGACGGCGACGGGAGGAACGATTTGCGGGTTGGGTTGGGGACGACGGTGACGGGATCGGTGACGGGATGGAATGGGTGGGACGGTGACGGGATGGAATGGGTGGGACGGCGACGGGATCGGTGACAGCAACGATGATTTGCGGGTTGGGTTGGGGAGTGAGGCAGTGAGCGGCTGCGTTTGGTTTTTGCGGGTTGGAACTTGGAAGTGGATGGATAAAATGAAATGAATTATTAGGGTTGGGTTGGGATATGTAAGCATTCGGATTATCGGAATCCCGACGGATTCCCGATAATCCGACCGTCGGAATCCGACACCCTCATCCGAACCGTCTCCGACAACTGGTGCGGATTGGATCGGAGGGGTGAGTTCGGATCGGATCGGTCGGATCCTCCGATCCGTGCTCACCCCTACCCTTGCCCAAGTGCAAGCTGCTATCTGCGTGTGCAAAGGCAAGTTGATCAAATTCGTCCGAAATCCAGTGATAAACGTATCTTTTTTGTGATTTCCTTTCCAAAAGTTAAGATCTGCAAATAGTAAGGAAACAAGACCAATTTAGCAGCATCAAAATCTAAAAAATCCCTATAAAATGCATCATATCAGACAGAGGGAGTAATAAAGTAAATCCAACTTGAAAAATACTATATATACCTCTCCTTGGCACAAGAGGTTTCATCATCCACACCATCCCTTCTCTTTCTCTCCTCTTCTTCAGTACTATCTTTAATTTCCAGTATTCTTTCCAGGTTTTTTTTTTACATATATTAAAAAAATAAAACCATGGCACCAGCAATTGACTCAGCTGTTCTTGATGACTCAACTCTTGATGATTTTGTCATGAACCAAGGGAATGGTGTTAAAGGGCTTTCTGAAATGGGCCTAAAAGCCCTGCCCGAGCCATATATCCAGCCCAGTGAGGAAAGACTTTGCATGACAAGAATCACTAGCGACCAAGAAGATTCCATTCCCATCATTGACATCTCAAATCTTGATGACCCAAATGTGGCAGAGGCAATCTGCCACGCTGCAGAGAAATGGGGTTTCTTCCAAATCATCAACCATGGAATCCCGATTGAAGTCCTCCAAAATGCCAAAGAAGGAACTCATCGGTTCTTCGGCTTGTCGGCCGAAGAAAAAAAGAAGTATTTGAAGGAGAATTCTCCTACTAACCGTGTCAGGTACGGTTCGAGCTTCAATCCTGCATCGGAGAAGGCTCTCGAGTGGAAAGATTTTCTCAGCCTATTCTATGTCTCTCATGAGGAAGCCTCCAAGTTGTGGCCTTCCGCTTGCAAGTAAGCAATATTTAATTATGTCACTACATCAATTAGTATGAATTTTTTTAGGATAATATGGTTTGTTATTTGGTAATTTTAGGGATGAATTGCTTGAATACATGAAACAATCCAAAGTTGTGATCAAAGGACTACTAAAGGTGCTGATGAAAAACCTCAACGTGACAGAAATCGATGAGAAGAAAGAATCTCTCTTGATGGGGTCTAAGAGGATCAACATCAATTACTATCCTATTTGTCCGAATCCTGACCTTACTGTAGGAGTTGGGCGCCACTCCGATGTTTCGACCCTCACTGTACTTCTCCAAGACCAAATCGGTGGGCTCTTTGTACGAGGAATTAATGACAGTTGGATCCACGTCCCACCAATCAACGGTTCCTTGGTGATCAACGTGGGTGATGCGTTGCAGATACTGAGCAACGGTCGATACAAGAGTGTCGAGCATCGTGTGGTGGCCAATGGGTGCAGCAACAGAATTTCAGTCCCCATTTTCATCAACCCAAATCCAATGGACGTGATCGGTCCTCTGCCTGAAGTGCTCGCCAGCGGTGAAGAGCCGGTGTACAAGCAAATCTTGTACTCGGACTATGTCAAGCATTTCTTCAGGAAAGCACATGATGGAAAGAACACCCTTGATTTCGCAAAAATATGATAAAGTCTTTTTTTATAATTGGTTTAATTAATTTCTATCCTACACCTAAAAAATTATCACATGTTATATGTATTTATAATTATTGGATTGATAATTCTAGCCTATCCACCATAGTTTTAAAAACTGAACCGGAGTGACCCGTCAAACCGATTTGAATCGGGTTCAATTAGGGTTTGATCGGATTGACCCGTTGGATCGTTCCAGGTCGTTCACACATCGAACCGTTCAAGTTTAGATAATTGAACTGGATTGAACCGGTGTCTATAATGGGGCTGGCCCATGCCTATAATCAGGGGTGGGCATTCGGGTATTCGGAATTTCCGATACCCGAATTTTCAAATTTCGGGTATTCCGAAATTTGATTTTTTTCCCGAACCCGAATTTCTAAAATACATACCCGAACCCAAATTTCCGGTGTGGGGAGGGTGTTAATATGTCTTGTGTTTTTTTTTTGTGAATATTGATTGTTTCTTGTGTTTATTGAGTCAATTTTGTGTGTTTTAATTTTTTGTTTTTAAGTCAGTTTGTCCAGTATAGAGTCTGTCAATTGCATGATTTTTATTGGTATTTTTCTGCATTTTTGAGTCTGTTTTGTGAGTGCACATCCGAACCCCTGTTTTCTTGCTTAGATTGTTTAGTCTTTCGGTGGGACTGCATTTAGATACTTTTCTAAGGGATACAATGCTTTAGTAACAGGGAAGCGAATGAGCGTAAATGATCAATGCCTAAGGGGCATTTAATCTGATGTTTCCCGAACGTTAGCCATCCATATGGTTGTAAGGAAACCTAGCTAGGACCTTAATTCTTATTAGGATGATGAGGTTTGCCGCCCGGATTTGAGTGTGTCGTTCTATCTGTTGTAGTGTGAGACAAATAAAGGTGTTGGAATGTCATAGGACAGACATAGCAAAGGTGGAAGTCCCCGCTGAAAAGGACAAGCTCTGTCTATGTGCCGTGTCTATAAAAGAAAAAAATGAATATACTTCAGTCAATGATCGATGCATAAGAACGCAAGCTCTGACATCGCCCTTACCTGGAATTCCATATCACTAGACTTATTCCTAATCTAGCCCACAGTCTTGGCCTAGACTTCGGCCAATACTACTTTAAACTGTTTTCATTACTTTCTGTTTTGTTTTTAGTTTCAGGTAACACTCAACCAAAACTCAGTGACGAGGAAGTCAAACTCAAGAATTACATCTCCTAGAGGTCTCTGTGGATGATCCTCTTACCATCATCTACAAACTCTTGTAGACAGTGATAAGTTGTATTTCTACCCCCAATTCCATAACTATTTCGCTACTATATTTGACGTGTTCGACGCGCGGTCAAATTTTGGCGCCGTTGCCGGGGATCTCTAACGGTATTTGTAGTTTTTGTTTTATTTTATTTTTATGACAGTTGATGACCAGGTCCTCAAGTAGAGAACAAGATTTGATACCCATCAATCCCAACCTCACAAGGACCGAAGCACAACTGAGGAGGCAAGCTCGACTAAGAGCAGCCCAAGAAGAAAGTGAATCGGAGAGTTCCAATTCCGAAACAGAATACAGTCTAGACCACGGTCTTGGCCTAGATTCAAACCAAGACATGACGGACAATCGACCAGAGCCGACAATGAGAGAGCTGAACAAAACAGCAGAACAGGAAACCTTTTCCTGTATAAACCTACTTGCTGTAGCTAATGATTGGTCCATAAAGACCAACATGGTGGCCAACCTTCCCAAGTTCTACGGCCATTCCAATGAAAACCCATTCAAGCACTTAAGGAACCTACACGTTCAGTGCGACATTATGAAACCAACTACTGTGAACATGGAGAGGGCGAAGCTAAAGGCCTTTCCAAGCTCTCTAGAAGGGGGAGCTCAGAACTGGTTTTACAGTTTGCCTCATAATACCATCAACACATGGGCGGAGATGTCCACAATGTTCCTTAACAAGTATTGGAATGCGACGAAGGCTGGGATAGCTAGGAAAGACATGGCCGCCATCCAACAAAGAAGTTGTGAAAGTTTCAGTGAGTATCATCAGAGGTTCCGAGATTTGCAAGAAGTTTGCCCCACTCATGGCGTAGCAGACAACACTATGATACAATATTTTTATGATGGGATGCTCCCATCTTGCAAGGAAAAAGTGGACTCAGCCGCAAGTGGAGCATTGCAAGATCTAACTGTCACAAGAGCTAAAATGTTGCTCCAAACATTGGCAGACAACTGCCAGAATAACACCATTTCGGATAGAAACTCTTCTCCTTCTACCCTAAATGCTATTGATGTTGAGCAAAAGCTTAATGATTTAACTGATATGGTTAAAACCCTCTCTGTTAATATTGCAGGATCAATGACTTCAGGAAATCAGAACCAAGAGCAAATAGCATCAGTATGTGGGATATGTCAGCAGCAAGACCATCAAACCAATAACTGCTATATGGTGCAACATCCAGATAATGTGAGTCAGGTCAATGCAGCGTACCCACAGAACCAAGGAAGCATGCAAAACTTCCCTCAAGGAAGTAACCAATACGCATGGAGGTCACATCCAAACTTCAGATGGAGAGATCCAATCCCTCCAAATCAGAATCAGAATCAAAGTATACCCCAGCAGCAACAACAACCCCCAGTCAACTTCCAACACTTCGTGCCACGACCTTCAAATCAGAATCTTGGCCAGAATCTAAGCCAAGCGCCAGGCCAACATCCTTTAGCACAACTACCACCTGCCCCTCGACCTTTGCAACTTACTGGCCCCTCAGTGGAAGATACGCTCAAGCAAATGATGGAGCTGCAAAAGAATCACATGCAGTCTACACAGACCAGCTTGGCAGAGTTACAGAAGCAGATAACTCAGATAGCTAACCAAGGGAAATTACCCCCCACCACTGTAAACAATCCAGCACATAATGTAAGCGCAATGAGTTTGAGGAGTGGAGTGGTGTTGCCAGAAAGAGAAGGAGCGAAAACAGACTAGGAAATAAGGAAAATCTAGTTGGAAGATGTGGAGGAAGATGAGGAAGAAGAAGCTGAAGCGGAAGTAGTCTTGACCAAGCCTCAGGCCAAGACTACGATTATCGCAGAACCAGAAAAAGAAGAACCTGTCTTGGCCAAGCCACAGGCCAGGCCTGACCAAAAGGAAGAAATTATAGAAATTCCTCCACCATTTCCCCCACGATCTTCGAAAGAAAAGAAGCAAGATGAAGCGAGAGACTTCATGGCTGTTTTTGGAAAAATAGCTGTGAATATTCCTATATTGGATTTAATTGCAAAAGTTCCCTCTTATGCTAAATTTCTTAAAGAATTGTGTACTAATAAAAAGAAAATTGCAGGTATAGAGAGGGTGAATTTATCCCACAATGTCTCCGCGGTACAACAACTCCCAGAGAAGTGCAAGGATCAAGGGACCTTCACTATTCCATGCCAAATAGGGAACAAAATCATCGAGAAAGCCCTTTGCGACTTAGGGGCTGGCATCAATGTAATGTCTCTAAGTGAATTCGAGACCTTGAAGATAGGAACAATGAAGGAGACTGACTTGGTGATACAGCTGGCCGATCGAACAATCATCCGACCTAGAGGTGTAGTGACTGATGTCCTGGTAATGGTAAACGATTTTATCTATCCAGTTGACTTTTATATAGTTGAGATGAATGTTCAATTGCCATCTTGTACCACAGATATTTTGTTAGGAAGACCTTTCCTAAGAACGTCAAAAGCAAAGATCGATTGCTTCGAAGGAAGCATTATTCTTGAATTTTGTGGAAGAACAATTAAATTCAGCATTACTGATGCTCTAAAACATCCTAATGATTTACATTGTGTTAGTTTTTTGGATGTTTTGGATCCAATTACTGAAGAAATTGCTGACATTTATAATAACGACCCTCTTGAGTATGTTTTGAGCAGGGGAATTTCCACTCAAACACTGGAAGGATTAGAAGACCGCACGGGAGATCAGAAGGAACTCCAAGAAATTGTGGACAGTTTGGCCAATCAGGAAGATGCGGGCTTAGTCTTGGCCTTGAGCTTGGCCAAGACGCCGGCCAAGACTGCCAACAAAAGAAGAAAAATAGTTAGTTGTCAATATGTGCAATCAACGTTTCCTAAATTTTTGCCTTCTATTGTGTAGGCACCACAGTTGAAATTAAAGTCCCTACCAGACCACCTGAAGTACGCCTATCTAGGCCTAGATGACACCCTACCCGTCATTATTTCAGCCAAGCTATCGAAAAATGAAGAAGACAAATTGGTTGCTGTCTTGAAAACACACAAGGAAGCAATAGGCTGGACCATGGCAGACATCAAGGGGATTTCATCTAACATTTGTACCCACAAAATACATGTGGAAGAGGATAAGAAACCTATTCGGCAACCCCAGAGGAGACTAAACCCTCCAATGATGGAAGTTGTTAAAGAAGAAATAATTAAATTGTTGGATTCCGGTGTGATTTATCCTATCTCCGACAGTAATTGGGTGTCTCCTGTGCAGGTAGTTCCTAAAAAAACTGGAATTACAGTGATCGAAGGAGAAGATGGTACACAAAGAACAACAAGGATACAGAACGGATGGAGGGTATGCATTGACTACCGGAGGCTGAATCAAGTCACTCGGAAGGACCATTTCCCGCTGCCTTTCATCGACCAGATGGTAGAGAGACTTACTGGAAAGTCCCACTACTGCTTCTTGGACGGATACTCGGGGTTCCATCAAATCCCCGTTGCACCCAAAAACCAACAAAAGACGACGTTCACTTGTCCATTTGGAACGTTCGCCTACAAACGCATGCCATTTGGGCTGTGTAATGCGCCAGCCACCTTTCAAAGGTGCATGGTAAGTATATTTTCTGAGTATGTAGAGAAGAGCATCGAGCTAATGTGCGACGCAAGCGACGCTGCTGTTGGAGTTGTTCTTGGGCAAAAGAAAGGAAAAGATCCGCACGTGATCTATTATGCATCGAAGATGCTAGATGATGCCCAACGAAATTATACCACAACTGAAAAAGAACTCTTTGCAATAGTTTTTGCCTTGGAAAAATTTAGATCTTATTTATTGGGCACAAAAATTATTGTATTTTCAGATCATGCGGCCTTGAAATATCTCTTGGCCAAGCATGATGCCAAGCCTAGACTAATCCGTTGGATTCTTCTTATGCAGGAGCACAACCTGGAAATTAAAGACAAAAGCGGCAGGGAAAACCTCGTGGCAGACCACTTAAGCCGCTGCCTAGCAAAGGGAGACACGAACGAAATCAAAGCAGAATTTCCAGATGAAAAACTGTTTTCTATCGCACTGTCTAGCCCGGAGTCTAGGCCTAGACCTCAGCCAAACCCGCGACCATGGTACGCTGAAATAGCGAATTACCTAGCAATAGGTAAGCACTATGGTGACATGACTACCTATGAGCGAGTGAAGGTAAAGCATGACAGTAAGTACTATGTATGGGATGACCCATATTTGTGGAAATTAGGGACAGACCAATTACTTAGGAGGTGTATACCTCAAGATGAAACTTTGTCTATTCTTAATTTCTGTCATTCTCAAGCATGCGGAGGCCATTTTGGAGCTAGAAGGACAGCTCTAAAAATTTTAGAGGCTGGTTTTTATTGGCCAACAATTTTTAAGGATAGTTTTCTATTTTGTAAAACTTGTCCGGCTTGTCAAAAGGTGGGAAATATTAGTTCCCGAAATGAAATGCCAATGAATTTTGTTTTATCATATGAAATATTTGATATTTGGGGCATAGACTTTATGGGACCCTTTCCTACTTCTTTTGGCAACAGATATATTCTCCTAGCTGTGGATTATGTATCAAAATGGATAGAGGCGAAAGCCACAAAAAATGATGATGCTAGAACTGTTATTTCCTTCATTAAATCTAACATCTTGAACAGGTTTGGAATTCCTCGAGGGATCATTAGTGATCGAGGAACACACTTCTGCAACAAGATTTTATCTTCTCTTTTCAGGAAATATGGCATCACACATAGGGTATCCACAACCTATCACCCTCAAACAAACGGCCAAGCAGAAGTGTCTAATAGAGAGGTGAAGTCAGTCTTGGCCAAGACAGTAGGCCTAGACAAACGCGATTGGAGCCAGCGGTTAGATGACGCATTATGGGCCTCCAGAACGGCCTACAAAGGTCCAATCGGGATGACGCCTTACAAGTTAGTCTATGGGAAGGCGTGCCACTTGCCAGTAGGGTTGCAACACAAAGCATATTGGGCTATACGGAAGTGCAACCTAAGCTATGACGAGGCTGGCCAAGAGAGGAAATTGCAACTCCACGAGCTTGAGGAGTTGAGAGACCAAGCCTATGACAATCAGCTGATTGTCAAGGTCAGAATGAAAGCTTACCACGACAAGCGGATTATTGGAAAACCTCTCCACACAGGGGAGAAAGTTCTTCTTTATAATTCCCGTTTTAAATTGTTTCCTGGAAAACTAAAAACTAGATGGGAAGGCCCTTTTGTTATTACTAACATTTACCCACATGGTGCAGTAGATATTAGGAATGAGAAAACAGGTGTCAGGCTCAAGGTGAATGGACAGAGATTGAAACCGTTCTTTGAGAGTTTTCAGGAAGAAAAAGTTTCTGAAAAGGTGGACGAGCCACTAGAAAACAACTGAAGAAAATCAAGAGTCAAGCCTAGGACTTAAAATAAAGGCGCTACAAGGGAGGCAACCCTTGTTTCTTTCAATTTTAGGATGTTTTTATTTTTTTATCACATTTGATTTCGCTGGGTTATTTTCGACTATGTGCAGGAAATTGAGTGTGGGGAAATTGGAGTAGTCTTGGCCGCGATCTTGGCCAAGCCTTTGGGCTAGACTGCCTTAAGCGTGAAGAGCCCTTTTGTGAGTTAGTGGGACACGTGTCAGCGCCGCCAATTAAAAGCCTTTATTTGCTTTTTGAACGGACAAATCCAAAAATCAATTAAATGGAATTAATTGGCAGCGTGGGAAATTAAACCACCTCTGCATATTCCTTCTCCCACTCTGACACGATTTCCCCACGACCAACAAAAATCCACCCTCTCACCTGAGCTAAAAGCACAGTCCCTTCTACTTCTTCTTCCCCAAATCGCACAAGTCTTCCAGCACAACCTAAACTCCAAAACAACCCACCATTCTTTCAATCCTCCTCCTGCTCCAAAAGATCCCAAACCGAAGACCTCTCCTGTCCCTGATCTAGGCCAAGCTTCAGGCCAAGATCCCCCGACCCCAGCAACATGAGTTGCTTCTGCCCCAGGTCGTATTTTTCTGTCCTTCCTTTTATATTTTCTGTTATGTCTTTTGTTTTTGTCTCTCCACACAATGAGGACATTGTGTCTTTTAAGTGTGGGGAGGGTGTTAATATGTCTTGTGCTTTTTTTTTTGTGAATATTGATTGTTTCTTGTGTTTATTGAGTCAATTTTGTGTGTTTTAATTTTTTGTTTTTAAGTCAGTTTGTCCAGTATAGAGTCTGTCAATTGCATGATTTTTATTGGTATTTTTCTGCATTTTTGAGTCTGTTTTGTGAGTGCACATCCGAACCCCTGTTTTCTTGCTTAGATTGTTTAGTCTTTCGGTGGGACTGCATTTAGATACTTTTCTAAGGGATACAATGCTTTAGTAACAGGGAAGCGAATGAGCGTAAATGATCAATGCCTAAGGGGCATTTAATCTGATGTTTCCCGAACGTTAGCCATCCATATGGTCGTAAGGAAACCTAGCTAGGACCTTAATTCTTATTAGGATGATGAGGTTTGCCGCCCGGATTTGAGTGTGTCGTTCTATCTGTTGTAGTGTGAGACAAATAAAGGTGTTGGAATGTCATAGGACAGACATAGCAAAGGTGGAAGTCCCCACTGAAAAGGACAAGCTCTGTCTATGTGCCGTGTCTATAAAAGAAAAAAAAATTATCATAGAAAAGACACTTGAATTGTCAGAAAAAAATTGTTAAAGACATAAAAGAAAATAAAAGAAGAAAAATTCCTGTCAAAGTGATTTAAATGGCACCAGTCTTTAGGCACTTTTTGATAGACGACACTAGGTGGGACTCAAATCCTTGGTGAACCTTGTTGCCCTATACTTTATCATCTAATCTAGTAGGGTGTCTTGATACCATGTGGAAGGTGTATGTTCGGGGTATTGATCATTCCTTGTTAGTCTTGCATTGGGTACTCTAGTGAAGTGTCTTGGCAGATCCAGTGGACGGGTAAGCAATCTGAAAATGAGAAAGTCCGGGGGGTCAGGATGTCTGTTTTGTTTTGATGTGTTTTTAATTTTTGTTGAGTCTTTGAGTCTGTATGCTTGGGGGCAAGCATTGTTTAAGTGTGGGGAGTTTGATTGCATTGCATTTCATCATGTTTTATTGTCCATTTACTTGTAGTTTTGGACAGTAAATCTACTGATGTATCCCTTAATTTCCCATATCTTATCAGGTCTGGTTTGGAGGCAGTACTTGAGGAATCTGAGCAGAAGAGAGCTGGAGCAATTAACTCGAGTCTAGGCCTGGATCTTGGCCTAGACATATTCGCATCTGAAGCAGCGCGCTCTTGACCATCGTCTTGGCCAAGACTCCGGCCAAGACTGATTCGCGAGAGAGGAATCTTGAGCAGCAGCGTTGGACTCTTACAGCTGGCACGTAGCAGCTGTCCCGCAATTTTAGAGGGATCTGAAGACAATCTTATGTAGAATCCCGCATGGGATCTCCCTCTTTAATTAATTGCGAGACAGCTGCTACGTGCCAGCTGTAAGAGTCCAACGCTGCTGCTCAAGATTCCTCTCTCGCGAATCAGTCTTGGCCGGAGTCTTGGCCAAGATGATGGTCAAGAGCGCGCTGCTTCAGATGCGAATATGTCTAGGCCAAGATCCAGGCCTAGACTCGAGTTAATTGCTCCAGCTCTCTTCTGCTCAGATTCCTCAAGTACTGCCTCCAAACCAGACTTGATAAGATATGGGAAATTAAGGGATACATCAGTAGATTTACTGTCCAAAACTACAAGTAAATGGACAATAAAACATGATGAAATGCAATGCAATCAGGATAACGCAAAAATTGGTACTTGTACATTCATTTTTTGATTGATTTCATACCTTGACTGTTTTTTGCTTTTAAAAGATACTTGTACATTAACAAAACGTCACATTTGGTACCTCAACCTCACGCCGTCCAACAATCACCGTTAACTATCCTACGTGGCACGCCACGTCGGATGCCACGTAGGAAACAGCTGACGTGGCGTGCTACGCAGGACAAATTTATCCTGGTTCTTTTTCCCACGGGTCGGATAGTTTTCCAACTGGGTATGAAACGACATCGTTTTTGGCCTTTTACTAAGTATGAACGACGCGTCGTTTAGGACACGTCGTTCATACTAAGGTTTATTATCCTCCCATCAAGCGAATTCTGATAATCAAAATCGGGATCTCTCGCACTCTAAGCGAGAATCATACCACTAGACCAAATGCCTCTGATGTTTTATCATTAAACCGCATTAGATATGTACGCATTCCATATAGAAACATTCCTTTGGGGAATTTCATCATACAGTTTACGCGCATACATATCAAACGCACTGCACCCAACAAATATTTCCTTTGTCTTCAAAATCCAAGCCGGCAACCAAAACAAACCAAAACCCAGTAGAATCAATAAATTAAAATCAAGCAATTAACCCAACAAATTAACCCAATTAATCAACCACAATTATATTTCTTTCTTCTTAACTCTTAAGCGATTGATTGGTTCATTTGATGGGTTTCCTTGGTTTATCTTCAAGCAGCAGCAGCACCACGATGACGCTACGATGAGGATGAATGGTGATGGTTGGACTAGCTGGGTTTGGATCGGAGATGATGAGGATGAATGGTAATGGTTGGATTGACTGGGTTTGGACCGGAGATGATAAGGATGAATGGTGATGGTTGGATTGGCTGGATGTTTTCACCAAATAAAAAGAAAAAGAATTAAACAGAGGGAAAGAAAGAAAGAAAGAGGTTGAAGATGATGAACAGTGACACCGACTGCTTGTAGGTTGAAGACGAAGGAGTTTGCTGGATTGACGATTAAACGAAGGGAAAAAAAGGAAAGGAAAAGAAATGGAAGATGGCCATAAGAAGAAAAAGATGTGACTGTTGGATCGGTCTAGCCCAAAAGGTAGGTGATCCAACGGTGATTGGGTGGATGTAGGAACGTGGAGGAGGAGTGGGAGAGGATGGGCCAAAACGACGTCGTTTCATACCCATGTGGGGAAACCCATTTAGGATAAAAACTGGGTCAGATTAAACGACGTGGCATGCCACGTCAGCCGTTTCGTACGTGGCATCCGACGTGGCATGCCACGTAGGACAGTTAACAGTGATTGTTGGACAGCGTGAGGTTGAGGTACCAAATGTGACGTTTTATTAATGTACAAGTATCTTTTAAAAGTAAAAAACAGTCGAGGTATGAAATCAATCAAAAAATGAATGTACAGGTACCAATTTTTACATGTAAAACCTATGATATGTGATTGTACGTGTTTGGTATTAGATCTACTTGTGTTATATATGTATTTATCCTTTGCCTCCTCCAACGTAATCCAATTCTGATGAGATTTTTTTATTTATTTTTTGGTTCAATTATCCTGGACCGTAAAATTATTCTTATTTTTATGGGATTTAGTGGGAAAACAAAGAAGCATAAACAAATCTATTTCATGAAATATACTGACATCATTCTTTTGATTTTTTTTTTCCATTTTGGAAAAAAACAAAACAGTGTAATTTCTTCTTTTTAATGACTGTTAGATCGAACTGAAATTTTCTCGCGTTATTAGAAAAATTAATTAATTGTGGCGTTTATCCTCCGGTTAAAGTATACAATTTCACCAAAAAAAATTACTGAATAAAGTAAGAAATGGATCGATGCCTTTTGATTTTTTCTAAGAAAAAAAATCGTTACTATAATAAAAATTAATTATTATTCTCTTTGCATCCGAATAATGACTCTCAACTCACTTTTATAGCAACTAAAGTAATGATTAATTATGATATATTTTTACCCAATTATTTTCAATTGTTTTATTAATTATGCTTAATTAATATTAATATTAATTCCCCAAAACATTGAAAATGATGAAAATAATATTTTTTTAAAGATAAAGAAAAGTGGTCAGAAAATTATTTATTTATGAATAGAGAGAATAATAAATAAGTCATTATGAATAATTATTAGTGATGGTTTGATGCCTTTTGATTTTATTGTTTAAAAAAAAACCATTAAAATAATTATTAGAGTGGGGTTTTAGCAACTATTGGGGGGCGTCGGTGAGAATCACGGCTAGCATGAGCAACACGTTTTCGGCAATAATAGAAGATCATGAGATGGGGCTTCAGCATTCATCATGTGATTATGAAGTTAATTAATTAATTAATTATACAAGATTTCCTTATAATGGATGGTTAGAGGAGAGCCGGATACGAAAACAAAATCGGAGGGAGAGAATCTTAACCGTTTATTAAACAAATGAGTTTAAAAAATAATTAGACAAGATCGGAGGTTTTAAACCTTAACCGTTTATTTTATAAATTATTCATATATATAGTTTTTTTTATGCTAGAAAATCAAAAAAATCAAATTACTAATTTCCTTATAAATGATGGTTAGAGGAGAGCCGGATACGAAAAAAACAGGGTCCATGGCACCACAAGTAGCAAAGTTAGGAAACTCTCTCCTGGTTCCTTGTGTTCAGGAGCTGGTAAAGAAACAACTCATCAGACTCCCACAAAGATACATCTGTCCTAATCAAGACTGTCCGATCATTTCCAGCATTCCTGATCATCATTCTTTGCTCAAGATTCCTGTGATTGACCTTCAAAAGTTATGCTCTGATGACGAATTCATGGAGTTAGAGCTGCGGAACTTGGACCATGCTTGTAAAGAATGGGGCTTCTTTCAGGTATATTTTCAAACATGTACATTAACCAGAGATGCATTGGAAGAGTACTCAGAAAAAATGGTGAGGCTTAACCTTAAAATCCTTAACCTCATGGCAATGACACTGAAAATGGAACCAAGTGAAATGACCGAATTGTTTGAAGAAGGAACTCAAACTCAAAGTATGAGGATGAACTATTACCCACCATGTCCACAGCCCGAATCTATAATTGGGCTTAGCCCACATTCAGATGGTGGTGGTCTCACTATCCTCCGCCAAGCCTATGAAACCGAAGGCCTTCAAATAAAAAAAGATGGAAAATGGGTTCTTGTGAAACCTCTCCCCAATGCTTTTGTAATCAACATCGGTGATGTTTTGGAGGTAATTATAATCTTTTTTAGGTCTTCATTTTTCATTTAGAAGTGTCAAATTACTGGCATCATGCAATTTTCTTTATGAGTAATGATATTTGGGAGGAATTCCCAAGAGGAATGATGTGGCCACATCATTCCATAATTTCAAATTTGCCACTGCCGACAAAGTTACGAAATTACCCCCGCGTCATCTTCTCTTCCTCAGCCCGATCTAGATCTAGGGTTTTTCTTCTTCATTCGCGATTTTGCAACGCTCCTCCTCTATACCTCCCTCCTCCATTCGCGACCTCCCTTCCTCCTTCCTCCATGCTCTTTACCAACCCATGACTCAACCTCTCACTCTCGCCGGCTCCTTCTCCTCAACCATCGACATCAAACCCATCACCACCGCCACAGTCCCCAAATCACCAAATCAGCCCCAAACCATAACGAATTCACACTCTCTCCCTCTCTAAGTCTTGGAACCTCACCTCTCGATTCTCAATCACTCTCCTTCTCGGCAGCACTCAAACAAGGTTTGATTTTATTACTGTTTATTTTATTTTATTGCTGCTCTTGATTTAATTAATTGTTGCTTGCTGCTCCTGGTTTGATTTAGTTGCTGCTGCTGTTCAATTAATTTGATTGCTGCTTGGATTAAGTTGATTGCTCTGCCTTCAATTAATTTCATTGTTCTGTCTTCAATTAGATGATTGCTTTGATTCCTTCCTTCATTCATTCCCAATTTTATTGTTTGCTCAACAAACCCTTCTTTTTCCCCTTCTCTGGTTCTCTTCTCTTCCGTGGTTTTTCTCCACATCAACAAAAACGAAGGTATTTTTCTCATAGCGATCAACCTTTCATTGTTTCATTGCTCTTTTTTTTGCTGATCTTAGAGTTCTTAGATCAGTCTGGGGATGCTGTTTTGTTTACTTTGACTGAAGGTGAATGCTTTTAATTTAGGTGTATGGCTCTAAATTGTTTCGGTGGTGTTTTTCACTTGTCAAAAGCGTTTATTAGAGTTCTTGTAGTGATGGGTTTTCATGATGCTCGTGGGTGCTTGATTTGGGATGTTGGAGTCATATTTATGGATTTGGGCACATGGGTTTCCCTTGATTTCTTGTATCTTTAGTAAAATTTCAGTCTTTGGAAGCTAAGAATTGTTTTTTGAATGATTGTTGGATAATTGTTTGGCGTGTGGTTAGCGCGTGGGATTCTCAATGACTAGTTTGTGTACGTTTTCCCATGTATAAGACTTGGTTGCCATCACTATCTCCTCAATTCCCTTTCAGTTTTTTATGTCTTAAAGTTTGGATTGCATCTCATATGTTCTTTCTCCCTTTTTGCAGGTAACCTGATTTCTAGAAAACATGGACTGTTTCTTTATGGGGCTAAATGAGGAGACTGTACCTTCTCAGCTTGACATTCTTAGGTGTCCATTTTTAGAAACATCAATGAACCAACGAATTTCTTGTTCTCCGCCTCCATGCCTTTCCGTATGCCTTCAACTGTAAGCTTTCAATTTTGCTTATTTGTGCTAATTCAGCTTAATCTAGGGTTGAGCAGATGAGTCTTGCAATTCATTATGCATTTGGAATTCTTGTTTGTTTTACCTTTTGAATTGCTATAGCTATTATTGTGGGTCAGAAGATCATGCTCATACTTGATTAGATGTGAATATAATGAGGTTGGAACCTGGTTCTGTGTATTATGTCTGCCAAATTATTTCCTTACTAGCTCTTAACATGATACTGTTTACTAGTAATGCATTACTAATGGAATTTTCATCAAATCCTTTTTCCAGGTACGAGCAGACAAAGGTCCAATCTTTGAGGATGGTCCCAAGTATGATACGGCTTTTAGGCTGTTTCATGGGTTTTACAGACTGATTCTTCTTGTCCGACAAAATTGTGGCTGCATGTTTATTCTTTGTTTTTCCATGCTTCTTGTACTTATTGTACCTTCCTTTCTTGTAATGAGCGGACTTGAGCAATCGAGGGAATGAAATAAAAGGAGGTTTACTTTCCATCAATAAAGCTTAAATGATTCAAAGATGTAGTTTTATCATCCTGTTTTTGTTTTAACAATTTCTGTCGTAGATTAAAATGTAGATAACGAGATTTGAACTCAGGAACTTATGGTCATTGGGGTTCCTGTATGGGAATGGTTGAACATTATATTTTCTTTGAAGTAAGATAATGACCATGAATTCTTGGAAGTTTTCAACAAAATAAGGTGGCATGAGCGCATCATAACATTAATAATAAATCTGCATTTCTTATTTTTTTAATGGTAAAATATTATCATAAAAACAATTTCCATTTTTTGATTTTTTCATATTTTTTAAATATTATCATGAATTTTTATATTTTTTAATATAAGAAATCATTTTTTAAAGCACCATAAGATTTTCAATTAGATATTCTAACGCCATAAGAGTTTTTTTTTTATAATTTTTTAATAATTACAACTAAAACAGCGTAAGTTTCCTAAGATTTTCATTTTTTTTTTAATAATTACAACTAAAGCACCGTAAGGTTTCCTAAGATTTTCAATAATTTTTTAATAATTACAACTAAAGCACCGTAAGGTTTCCTAAGATATACACCAGTAAAGTTTTTTTTAATAAGAGGGGTATATTTATTATTAATAAAAAATTGAAACTCAAAAATTCTAACACCAAAAACTGCTTGATAAATCAGAAACCAACCCTAAAATATTTAATTGTTTACCTTCACCTTTGTAAATCAAGCATATCAAAATGAAGCAATTTATTTAATAATTAACAAATGAAGCAGAGTGTATGGAAAAGAAACTGGAAAAGAAACACGGGAAGCAGAGTGTATGGAAAAGAAACACGGGGTATTTTCGTAAATTCATGACCCAATGGCAAACTTGTAATTAAGGAATGACAGTGGCCACGTCATTCCTCTTGGGAATTCCTCCCAAATATCATTACTCTTTCTTTATATAGAATGTTTTTTTTTCACTTCTTATTTCGTTTGTTTTCTTATAGGTTGTGACAAATGGGGTGTATCGTAGCGTAGAGCATCGAGCGGTAGTTAATTATGAGAGAGAGTCTCGATTGCCACATTTTGTGGGCCCAGAATGGATGCAGAGATTGGCCCAGCCCCAAGTCTTGTGGGCTCAGGAAATCCACCATTGTTTAGAAAAATTGAGTAGGGAGAGTACATCAAGGGATATCGGGAAAAGGCACCCGGGAGTCCCCACGGTTATTATTTTCATTTTAGTTGGTCCCCAAAACGGTTTTGGTTCCCACGGGTCCCTGGCGTTAAGGCCGTTAGTCACCACAGGTCCCCGCCGTCAAATTCGACACTAACGGACACTAACGGCCGTTAACTCTCAATATTTTAATATTTTCTCAGACACTGGGCCCCACTTGCCAGATTTTCCAGATTTTTTATTTTCTTAATATCTAAAAAAATTAGTTTTATTAATTAATATAAAAATTCCAAAAAAATGTAAAAAATGCAAAAAAAATTATAAAAAATCCAAAAAAATAAACAATTCTGAAAAATGTAAAAATAACCAAAAAAAAGTTAATTAATCTTAAAATCCAAAAAAAAAATTAAAAAAAAATTAATTAATCCAAAAATCTAGAAAAAAAATGTAAAATCCAGAATTTTGATAAAAATCCAAAATAAAAATAATTAATCTAAAAATCCAGAAAAATTGTAAAATTTCCAAAAAGAATAATTTATCTAAAAATCCAGAAAAAATGTCAAAATTCTAAAAAAATAAATAATTCTGAAAAATGTAAAAATAAACAAAAAAAGTTAATTAATCTAAAAATTTAAAATCTAGAAAAATGATAAAAGTCAAAAACAAAATTAATTAATCTAAAAATATTTAAAAAATTGTAAAAATTCCAAAAAAATGTAAAAATTCCAAAAAAAATAAACAATTCTAAAAAATGTAAAAATAACCAAAAATAATAATAATAAATCTAAAAATCCAGAAAAAAAGGAAAAAATTCCAAAAAAAATTAGTTAACCTAAAAATCTAGAAAATAATGTAAAATCGAGAAAAATGATAAAAATCCAAAATAAAATTAATTAATCTAAAAATCTAGAAAAAAATATAAAAATTCTAAAAAAGATTTATTGATTTTTTACAGTTTTTTGGATTTTTAGATTAATTAATTTTTTTGGAATTTTTACGATTTTTTTTGGAATTTTTACATTTTTTTTGGATTTTTAGATTAATTAATTTTATTTTAATTTTTTATAATTTTCTGGATTTTTAGATTAATTAACTTTTTTTGGGTTATTTTTACATTTTTAGAATTGTTTATTTTTTCTAATTTTTAAATTTTTTTCTTAATTTTTAGATTAATTAATTTTATTTTGGTTTTTTATCATTTTTCTGGATTTTTACATTTTTTCTAGATTTTAAGATTAATTTTACATTTTTCAAAATTGTTTATTTTTTTTACATTTTTCACTTTTTTTCTAGATTTTTAGATTAATTAATTTTTTTGGAATTTTTACAATTTTTTTTGGATATTTTACATTTTTTTTTGAATTTTTTACATTTTTTTCGAATTTTTACTATTTTTTCTAGATTTTTAGAGTTTTTACTTTTTTTTATAAAATAAATTAACTAATTAATCAAACTAATTTTTTCGATATTAAGAAAATAAGAAATCTGAAAAATCTGACGTGTGGGCCCTAGTGTCATGTGCTTTTTCAGAAATAATAATAAAAAATTGGGAGTTAACGGCCGTTAGTGTCCGTTAGGGTCGAATTTGACGGCGGGGACCTGTGGTGACTAACGGCCTTAACGCCAGGGACCCGTGGGAACCCAAAACCGTTTTGGGGACCAACTAAAATGAAAATAATAACCATGGGGACTCCCGGGTGTCTTTTCCCAAGGGATATCTGTCTCGGGAACTTGCTGGAAAATCATACCTCGATATTCGGCGGATCCCAAGTGTTGGATCCAATGGTAATTGAGCCCGACCCATTTTGTATAACAAGTTTAAATTTATACTATTTTAAAATTTTAATGATATAATTTTAAATTATAGTTAAATTTGGTTTGTATGAGTGATTCGACGACAAGATTAATTTGGCATGTTCACAATGCGTGTAATTCGATAAAGAAACTATAATGCACAACTACTAATTCTACTAAAAGAAATGATCGATAAATTTAGACCTAGATGCAACCGGCCGGCAGAAATTGCTCCGGTGGGTCAAAAATACCACATGATTTACAACTATTGCACTGACCGGACCCGCCATCATAACCGCCGCGAATGCGGGAAATTGCTCCGGTGGGTCAAAAAATAATAGCAAAGCAAAAAATATAATCCGAGGGCCTTTTTGAAATAGGTGATAATTGAGGGGTATTTGCCACTATTAAAATGTAAAAAAAATAATGATCAGTAAACATGCACGCACGTGAAATTTAAATTTAGGAAAAAAGGTAAAATTCACCCCTCACATTTGTATCACAAGTCAAGATAGCCATGACATTTGTAATTGAATCAAATAAATTACTACATTTGCTTACTCGGTTAACATAGACCATTATTGTCAAAAATAATAATACATTGTTCGACAACTTATACATTTATCTATTGTGGGACGTCATTATACTTTTTAAATAAAAATTATTGCGGTTATTTCTTCCACTATAAAAAAATAAGTTGGAATAAATTAGTAATATTTTTTTAAAATCGAGCATATCCCCTCCTTTTATAAGGTGCCAAAAAAGACATTTTTATTTTTAAGTAGTAGTGATCAATGTTAACCAAGTGAATAAACTATAAATATAGTGGCTTATTCTGACTTGTACTACAAATGTAGAAGTGAGTTTTATTTTTTTTTCTTAAATTTATAAAAGGAAAAAAAATTAAAATGTATATATTCCAACTTCGTAGTGATTTTATTTTACAAACGAATGAAAATATACACTATTCATCTAACAGTTAAATATAAGTAAAAAAATTTACAATTTAGTAAATTGAACTATGCACATTAATCATTTAAATGGTGAAATCTTCCACTAATTAAGCATCTATGACTAAATACCATATGTTAACATATTAAGAACTTAAAATTACGATATGTAACTTCTTAGGAGAAAGCTGATGTTCTTAAGTGGTTAACATATTTAGTCGGCAAGATTTTTGAAGATTTTGTTTCAATATAAAAATAGGAGGCCAAGTAAGCAAATTTATGAACGGACGATCTGTAATCGAGTGGTATTTCCTATAAAATAGAAAAATGATGTTTTCATAAATGATTAGCCAAATAATTATAAATAATGTATTATAAAAAATAGTAGGCAGGTAAGAAAATGTCTATTAGTCGGAAGATTTTTGAAGATTTTGTTTCAATATAAAAATAGGAGGCCAGGTATAACTCTGCAAGTCAATTAAACATTTTCCAGTAGAAGAGCTAAACTGAATTGATTAGCTAGAGAGGAAAAAACAAAGTAAGAGCATAAAAAGAAGAAGAAGGGCGACCTAATTAGTTATGGCAGCAGAGCAGCTAATTACAAAGCTTGGGAGGTCCCTCCCTGTGCCAAATGTCCAGGAGCTGGCGAAGGAGGCTGCGAAACAAGACATTCCGATCATATCCGACCCGGATTCTGATTTGGCCCAGGTGCCTGTTATTGACATGGAAAGGTTACTCACTCAAGAATTCATGGAGTTGGAGTTACACAAGTTGAACCATGCTTGCAAAGAATGGGGATTCTTTCAGGTATGTACATTTTGTTTAATTCAGATACGTTGAGGTTGACCGGTTTCAAATTATAGAAATTAATTTGTTATTTTTGCTCAATCTTAATTATTTCACGATATATGATGATCATATGTTATGTGTAACTAGCTCTGCAAGATTGACATCCATGTAAGGAGAGCTCTATATATAATTATATTTAGCAAATTATCAATTATACGTTGGGCCGTAATAATTAATTTTTGGAACTTAGATAATTAAGTTAAGGTTACTAATTAATTAACTTTTTTTTCCAGATAGTGAATCATGGAGTGAGCATAGAATTAATAAAGGAGATGAAGGTGGAAATTCAAGAGTTTTTCAATCTCCCAAAGGAAGAGAAGAAGAAATATTGGCAAAAAGAGGGAGACTTGCAAGGATTTGGGCAAGTTTTTGTTCAATCCGAAGATCAAAAGATCGATTGGAGTGATATGTTCTACATTGTCACCCTCCCACCTAAGTTGAGGGATCTTGACTTATTCCCCTCCCTCCCTCTCCCACTTAGGTTCTCTCTCTTATTATTTTCTTAAATTCATCACTAAATATATAAAAGACAACGTGATATTTGAACACTAACAGATAACCATCGGTGGATTGCATGCTTATTGGCTTATAGTACGATGTTTAATTAATTAATCTTGGGTAGGGATGCCTTGGAAACTTACTCCCAAGAAATGAGAAATATTTGCATGAAATTGATGAACCTCATGGCAAAAGCTTTAGGAATGGAAGGTAGTGACATGTTAGATGTATTTGAGGAAGGAATGCAAGCTATGAGAATCAATTGTTGGGTTCAACACTCACTCTGATGCTAGTGGGATTACTATTCTCTTGGAAGTCACTGAGGGTGATGAGTTTGAGGAAGGGTTGCAAATAAAGAAAGATGAGTTGTGGGTTCCTATTAAACCACTTCCAAATGCTTTTACTGTCAATGTTGGTGACTTTTTGGAGGTAATATTCAATCAATATCTTCCAAGTAATATAGTTTGTGTATCAGACCATCTTTTCCCTTAGTTTTTTATATTTTTTTGTTTTGTAGTGGGTTACAAACGGAGTGTACCACAGTGCGGTGCATCGAGCAACAGTTAGTTCGATAAGAGAGAGGATTTCCATAGCCACATTTTGTTGTCCTAAAGTTGATGGAGAAGTTGGCCCCGCACCCAGCCTTATAACGTCAGACACTCACCCATTGTTTAAGACAATGAATGTTGTTGACTATTATAAGCGCTTCTTTTCCCGTGAACTTATGGGAAAAGCCTGCCTCAATAGTGTGCGAATTCAAAACTAGCCACAATAATCAAATCCAAATTTTTTTTATGTGCATCGTGTGGTGAATTTGATAGTTGGTTTCTTGTCGCACATTTGCTTATGTCTTTTATTTATTAGTTTATGTTCAAGTTTTTTCTTATATTTTAAGAGAATTTTTATGTTTCGTCTAGGGTGTAGATTGTAAAATACACGAACATTCTACACTATTTAGTTAGACCCAGTACGTGGAACTCATAGTCTAAAGTTCAAATTGCTTTAAAATTAAGATTAATTGTGTGATCATTTTTTAATAAAAAAATTATTTTCGTTTGAATATTATCGAGTTTTAAAATAAAATAACTTTTTTAATATAATTTTCTCGTTTGAATATGTCTTTAAGCAGTAGTGATATTGTTACCACTAATTATTAACTAAATGGTTTTCTTACGCTTGTTGAGAGTAAGAGGCTACTACATTGGCTTTTAGGATATTTTCTTTTATAAAAATGATCCCACCAAACTAAACCTAAGGTTGTAGCATTGGGCCTGACATAAAATAGACAGGCACAAATTTTGGAGTATTAAGCCCAACATAACTCGGGCAGGCCCATTACGCAAACGGAACGGATCTGTCAATTCTCTCTTTTCCATTCCAAACACATGCATATTTTGTAATTTAAGCATAAAGTATCCCCTTGCTTACTAACCCTAATTTGTTACTAATATGAATTGAACAAATATTATAAATTCAAAACTTGTGCAATTTTTTGTCTCTTTTTCTTTTTGAGAATAATTACATGTACAAATTCCAAATTAATCGTTTTTATTTATAGAAATTACGGTCGTTGAGTTAGAAATTTATTAGTGAATGACATATTTTCTTAATGATAACTGAACGAGTTCTTTTAACATCGATTTACTAGTATATTTGCAAATTCAGCAAAGTCTTTTTAACCAAAGATCTTGCCGTGAAAATCCTCAATTTCATGGCAAAAACACTTAGAATGGAGACTAATGAGACGCATGAATTGTTTGAAGAAGGGATGCAAAGTATGACGATGATGGGCCTCAACTCTCATTATGACGCCGTCGGTGTAAGGTTGTCAATCCCACACTAATAAGTATCTCGGTTTTACTATTGGTACAAAATATACTGATCTCGGTAAAAATGTCATACAAAATTTTACCACATTCAATTAGTGTTGGTTAGTTGTTCAAATTCTTACATATTTAGTAATTAATTAATGCGGTCATTCTAATTAGTTAGAGGAATAAATCTATAGCAAATTAACAATTAACCACACTAATCAACTAATTGTTGATTGCAATGGAGCAAATCAACAATTAACCACACTAATCAATTAATTAATGCGGTCATTCTAATCTGCCATTACGGCTGCCTAACATATATAGGCATTGGATCCAGCTCAAATGAGAGGAAGCACAAGATGACGAGAGCACAAGAGTCATTAATTATTTGGTTAGTTTATTTAATTGATTTTTTTTTATCATCCATGTGAAAGAGTAGCTGGCGGCTGCAGATTGTGAGAGTTTGAGAGATGGATTTCAGACACTTTTTTAGATTTTTTTACCCAACAAAATAAAATGGTATATACCGACTGATATAACCGATATAAATCGAGATTTAAATTGAATCAAAATAAAAAAAAAAAATCTCTTTTCTAATATTAAGATAAAATATACCGGACATATTACTCGATATAAAATAAGATTGATAATATTGTGTCAGCCTCACCATCCTCCTCCGAGTTAATAAGAGAGAGAGGGCTTACAAATAAAAAAAGATTGGGACATGTCAAACCAGTATTAAATGTATCTGTCATCAACATTGATGACATTTTGGAGGTACATTTTGGGAATTGTGACACGTGGACACAATTTGATCATCAATGGACCACCAAAATCTAGAAAGTTGGTGTTTGTTAAAAGTTTTTTCAAAAATAATTGGGGAAATAGTTTTTACCACTCCTGAACTATCGGCGAAAATCACAAACTTCCCCTGAACTTCATTTTTTAAAGTACGCCTCCCCTGAACTATTATTCTCGAGCAAAAAGACCCCCTCCGTTAACTTTTTCTGTTAAATCTAAATGGTGACCTGCTACAGCAGGTTTTTTTTTTTAACCTGTTATATCAGGTAATTCAAAAAAAAAAATTTTAAATAATATATTTAATTTAAAAAATCCAAAAAAAATTTAAAAAAATGTATAAATAAAAAAAAAATTGTAAAAATCCCAAAAATAATTTAATTAATCTAAAACTTTCAAAAAAAAATGTTATAATTCCAAAAAAATGTACAAATTCTAAAAATAATTTAATTAATCTAAAAATTCATAAAAAAATGTAATAATTCCAAAAAACATGTACAAATTCCAAAAAAAAATTTAAAAATTCTTAAAACGAAAAAATTCAAAAACAAATTAATCTAAAAATTCAAAAAAAATGTAATAATTCCAAAAAAATGTACGAATTCCAAAAATAATTTAATTAATCTAAAAATTCAGAAAAATGTAATAATTCCAAAAATAATTTAATTAATCTAAAAATTCAAAAAATGTAAAATTTTTTAAAAAATGTAATAATTCCATAAAACATGTACAAATTCCAAAAAAAAAATTAAAAATTCATAAAACGAAAAAACTAAAAAAAAAATTAATCTAAAAATTCCAAAAAAATGTAATAATTCCAAAAGAATGTACAAATTCCAAAAAAAAATTAATTAATCTAAAAATTCATAAAAAAAAGTAATAATTAAAAAAAAACATGTACAAATTCCAAAAAAAAAAATTTAAAAATTCCTAAAACGAAACAATTCAAAAAAAAATTAATCTAAAAATTCAAAAAAAATGTAATAATTCCAAAAATAATTTAATTAATCTAAAAAATAAAAAAATATATAAATTTTTTTAAAAACATGTAATAATTCCAAAAATAATTTAATTAATCTAAAAATTAAGAAATAATGTAAATTATTTTTAAAAATGCAATAATTCCAAAAATAATTTAATTAATCTAAAAATTCAAAAAAAATGTCAAAAATTCAAAAAAAATGTAATAATTCCAAAAAACATGTGCAAATTCCAAAAAAAATGTAAAAATTTCAGAAAAATGTAAAAATTGCAAAAATAGAAAAATTAATCTAAAAAATCCAAAAAAATGTAAAAATTATAAAAATTCCAAAATAATTTAATTAATATAAAAATCCGGAAAAAACGAAAAAAATTGAAAAAAAAATTGTAAAAATACTAAAAATGTGTAAAGATTCACAAAAAATGTAAATTCCGAAAAAAATGTACAAATTCCCAAAAAATGTAAAAATTCTAAAAAAAAAATTAAACTAAAAATAAGAAAATGTAAAAATTATAAAAATTCGACGATGTTTTTTTTGGAACTGTTACAATTTTTTTAGAAATTTTACAATGTTTTTAGAATTTTTATATTTTTCTGAATTTTTACATTTTTTAGAATTTTTACGGTTTTTGGAATTTTTACATTTTTTTAAGAATTTTTAGAATTCTTTTAGAATCTTTAAATTTTTTTTGGAAATTTTACGATGTTTTTAGAATTTTTTCTGTTTTTTAAATTTTTTTGAATTTTTACATTTTCTTATAATTTTAACAATTTTTTTGGAAATTTTACGATGTTTTTAGAAATTTTACATTTTTTTTAATTTTTTTACATTTTATTGGGAATTTTTATATTTTTCTGAATTTTTACATTTTTTAGAATTTTTTATTTTTTATAGAATTTTTACGTTTTTTTGAATTATTTCATTTTCTTTAGAATTTTTAGATTTTTTTAGGATCTTTACATTTTTTTTGGAAATTTTACTATGTTTTTAGAATTTTTACAACTTTTTAAGAATTTTTTCTGTTTTTTAAATTTTTTTGGAATTTTTACAATTTTTTTGGAAAATTTACAATGTTTTTAGAATTTTTACATTTTTTTTGGAATTTTTATATTTTTTCTGAATTTTTATATATTTTTTAGAATTTTTATAATTTTTTACGAATTTCAACATTTTTTTGGAATTTTTACAATTTTTATAGAAATTTTACGATGGTTTTAGAATTTTTATATTTTTTTCTCATTTTTTACATTTTCTTAGAATTTTTGCATTTTTTATAGATTTTTTACATATTTTTAATAATTTTTACATTCTTTTTTGGAATCTTTACATTATTTTTTTTAATTTTTTAATTTGTTTCTTAATTTTTTTATTAATTAAATTATTTTTAGAATTTTTACATTTTTTTTTGAATTTTTAGATTAATTATATTATTTATTTAGTTTTAAAAATGAAAATAACCTGCTGTTGGGAGGATTTTAACGGATCCGTTAGAAAAAGTTAACGGAGGGGAGCAATTTGCTTGGAAAACATAGTTCAGGGGGAGGCGTACTTTAAAAAATGAAGTTCAGGGGAAGTTTGTGATTTTCTCCGATAGTTCAGGGGTGGTAAAAACTATTACCCAAAATAATTTAATGTACCCGCTGTCACTTTCATGATAATTAAGTGTCGCTTTAAATAGAAACTCTAATAAACAATTAGTTGACAATGAACAACTTTCTTTAAAATTTAATCTTTTAAACTAACTCAACTTCAATTTATGTAAATTTATTATAGTAATGGAGTAAAAAATGGCTTGATGACCCCACATTAATGATCCTGCAACTAAATGTTAGTCTCGAATTTGAATACACAATGAGAAAAACTTCTGAGGCACAAGTTGGAACGTTGTCTCGTTGGTCTTTATTCCTTCTTTATTCTTCATAAATTTGCAGCCTTGAAACTCTACTCCGCTACCATGTAAATTGCCCAAATAGATTTATTAGGCTTGCTTCTATTAATTTTGCTATAGCTAGTATATATACAAAATTTATTTCTGCAAAATTCTAAACTAATACAGTAAACAATACAATTATTAATGAATTGAATCAACTAATTAAGGAAACATAATCACGATAAAATAGGTAAAATATTTTTAGTTGATTCAATTCATTAATAATTTTGGAATAATTTTGCAGTATTTGCTAGCATTAAAATATTATATTAAATCCTATCCTATCAATTATTTAAACGCTGGGATGGAGGAGCTGATCCGAAAACAAGAGCCCATGGCACCACAAGTAGCAAAGTTAGGAAACTCTCTCCTGGTTCCTTGTGTTCAGGAGCTGGTAAACAAACCACTCATCAGTCTACCAGAAAGGTACATCCACCTTGATCAAGACCGTCCATTCGTATCCACCACTCCTGATGATCATCATGATCCTTTGCTCAAGATTCCTGTGATTGATCTGCAAAAGTTATGCTCTCAAGAATCCATGGAGTTAGAGCTGGAGAACTTGGACCATGCTTGCAAAGAATGGGGATTCTTTCAGGTATATATTACACATGCTTGCATAAGTTGGTTGGTATTTGTCTTTCTAATTCTTTAAGTAAGAGGGTATTCGTTCGATTATTGGTCCTTGTGTATACTTGTTGAGAGCATTATTTTTCATTTAATGAGCGGAACTAATGCGAACATTCAGTTACACCTAAGTATTTAATTTAGATCAAGCAAAGTAAAAAAGAATTCTAACGTGAAAATTTGTACTATTTGCAGTTGATAAACCATGGTGTTAGTGATTCACTGGTGGAGAAGGTGAAGTTGGGGATTGAGCAATTGTTCAATCTGTCAATGGAGGAGAAGCAGAAGTACTGGCAAGCAGCAGGAGAGCTTGAAGGATTTGGGCAAGCTTTTGTTGTATCTGATGAGCAGAAGCTTGATTGGGGCGACCTTTTCTTCATGATCACACTCCCTCCACATTTGAGGAAACCTCACTTGTTACCAAACCTCCCTCATCCACTCAGGTAAGAGATTTATCTCGTTCAACAACTATCAGGTGTTCTAAAAGTGATACATCTCTCAGCAAAGTTTTCTCTATTCTCGAACATTTGACTTGTTTTAAGAATGTATAAGTCGTTCATCACTCAACTATTTGATTGAAATATCATATATTTGTATATGTAGGGATGTTTTTGAAGCTTACTCGAAAGAAACCAAAGTTCTTGCCATGAAAATGTTCAACTTCATGGCAAAAGCTCTGAGAATGGAGCCTAATGAGATGCATGAGTTGTTTGAAGAAGGGATGCAGAGTATGAGGATGAACTATTACCCTCCATGCCCAAAACCAGAGCTGGTGATGGGCCTCAACTCTCATTCTGATGCAACTGGTCTCACCATTCTCCTCCAAGTCAATGAGATGGAAGGCTTGCAAATCAAGAAAGATGAGACATGGGTTCCTGTCACACCACTCCCAAATGCCTTTGTCATCAATGTTGGGGACATTTTAGAGGTAACATCTAATCCCGAGTATGGCGGGCCGCCGAAAAGGTGGCTCTCCCGGTTTGGTTTTTTTCATTCGTCAAACTTGAACCTGAAACATCAAAAAAGTCCCTGATCACACGGTCATAATCGATCATGATGTACGCATATTTATGTCTTTATTATTTTGCAGATTGTGTTTAATGGTGTGTACCGTAGCATTGATCATCGAGCAACTGTTAACTCGGTGAAAGAAAGGATTTCCATAGCTACTTTTCACAATCCAAATCTAGATGGAGAAATGGGTCCTGCACCAAGCCTTCTAACTGCAGATTCTCCACCTAAGTTTAGGAGAATTGGTGTGGCAGATTACTTCAAAGGTTACTTCTCTCGTCAACTCGTCGGGAAATCATATCTTGATTCGATGAGGATTTGCAACGAAGAACAAGCTATAGACAGCTAAAGCAACTAGTAATCTGATAATGGGTATAGTTATCAATTTAGCCCATGTGTTGTTGTAATAATCTCTATTCTATTTGTAGCATAGAATATGATGAGGAAAAGTGTGCGCTTCCAAATTGATAATAAGATAAACAAAGAAAACTGATATTGGAAAAATAAAAATAAATGACAAGCAGCCAATACCATCTTCCTCCCTTTACATGCAAAGGGTAGAAAGAAAAAGACTGCAAATCAATCACAAAAAGAAAGTTGCATTGTCTAATGAAATCTGACAATTTGAACCAAACACACGGTCGTTTTGACCTCAACATTTATAAGAACATAACTCAATTCTAGTAAAATCCAAAGGTAAAGAATTATTCCGGTTATACAAATAATTTATGAATTGTCAACTATATGTGACACTAAATTAATAAATGGTTAACGATACTGATAATCCGTGAAGCGGGGTGAGGGCTTTTCCGTCAAATGGCACGCCGGAGTGTGGTGGTTGGAGCTCCTTGAGCAACCTGCAAAACCGCCGGAGGTTACTCCGGCGGAGAATCTCCGATGCCAAAGTCAGTCTTTGGATTATAGATGCCGAGAAAGTATATGAAAACAGTGTCCGTCTCTTTTTGGGAGCTTAATACTTGTTCTTCATGTCTTTCCCTCTAGTCCTTATGTAAGACTAGAGTGGTTAGATCTACTGACCCCTTCCCCCTTTTTGGGGCTGGAGTGGTTTAAAAGTAGGAATTAATAATTGTAAAGTAGAGTTGGTATCTTTGGGGAAATAAATATTCCCCTTGTCTAATGGCTTTATAGAGACTGAGTGGAGGCAGAAGATACTGCCCCCCACGCCAGCTTTGACCACTGACTTAATGGAAATAATGTACAGTGTACCTTTATTTGGAGCTTATGCCGTTTGTACCAAATCGACAAGGTGCCGTTTGTAGCGAATCGGCAGGTGCCGATTTGGAGACTGTTGACTTGGTCAATGAGCCGATCCGTTATTACGCGATCTGGAAGTTGAATCGGCAATAGGCCGTTCCGTTCCTTTATGGCCACGTGGCAAGATCGGACATATGCTGTGTGTAGGCAGTTGGCTGGACTTGTCCTTTGATCACTTATTCCCGTTTGACTTGGTCAATCGGTCACGATGCCGTTTCATGTGGTTGACTTGGTCAAACCGGTCATGTGCCGTTTTGACTGGTCAACGGTACTTTGTGAAGGTACAAAGTCCATTATGCCCTTCTGATAATTTTATGTATTATCAGAGGCCCAACAACAAACGAGCTCGAGTGTTTACCAAGGGCTTGCCGTTTCTTGCTTGTTGATTTGTAATCGGCAGGTTGCCGTTTTGAACCCCTTTGTATTTGGGAAATTTGAAAAGTTTTTCCTCAATCCTGCAAATAAATATTAGACAGGAATAAAGAGTATAATTCAATTTAAATATACCTGGTGACGTGGCACTCTCCCATCCAAGCGTTTGCAACTGCTTGTGACTTTTGAGGAGAAGACGTCTTTTCATTTTTGAAAAGTTTTGAATTTTGAAATTCAAAAACCCTTTTCAGAAAAGCGTGCGCCGTTTCCTATTAAGTGTACCGTTCAGCTTTATTGACAAATGACTGCCTTGTGAGAACAGACGCGCCACGTGTCAGCGACCGGTTGAAAACGCCAACGTTTGGAGAGATGTTTCATTTAAAATTGGTTTTTCATTGGAAACCCTAAATCATTTTCACTTTCCAAGCGCCACTTTCACTCATCTTCCCCAGACTTCACTCTTCCTCTTGTTTCTGCCACTTTGTTTCTTCGATTTCTGGGCTCCGTTCTTCAAGGATTTCTGCAATATCTGGTATTTCTTAACCCTTTCTCCTTCTATGTGTGGTTTGTGATTGAGATATGGCTCCTAGGCGTCCTGTTGTTACTACTGATGAGCAGCTTGACCAAACTGCTACCAAACTTAGGACTAGAGAACAATTGGATTTAGAGTTGCAGAAATATGGAATTGATTTGCCGATAGGATTCAAAACCACTGTAGCTCCTCCCAATGTTAGGTTGAACAGTGCCTTTTCTAACAACCATAGAGTTTTATACTCTAAGATGTTTGCATACGGCTTTCACCTTCCTCTGAATTCCATGGTGAAAAATTTATTGGTGCAGCATGTTCTACACCCAGCCCAGATTACTCCCAATTCTTGGGCTTCGATTTATGCCTTTATCAACGCCTGTTCTTCCCTAAAAATTAAGGAGCCTTCTGATCGCGCGTCGAACACGTAAAATTTAAGTTGTATAAATGAATATAAAACGGGGTAGAAGTACAACTTAACACTTGTCCACAAGGAACTTGTAGATGGTGGTAAGAGGGTCGGTCCACAGAGACTTCGGGGGGTTTGTAGTTCTTGGTTGACTTCCTCGTCACTGAGTTTGATTGGTAGAATCTGAAAATAAAGAAAGAAAACAAAAGAGGTAAAATAATTCAAAACAGTCTTGGGCAGAGTCTAGGTCAAGACAGGGGTCAAGACAGTGAAATATCAGAAAAGAAAGAATTCCCGGTAAGAGCATGAACATGCTATGTTCTTATGATTCGATCACTGATTCAATGGTGTTTATCTCGATGTCTGCAGTGCTGCTGTGGATAAGACAACACTCAACTCAAGTTTACCCTCGGTTGTCAGTCGAGGCCCACGGTTGTCAATCGGGTCTGAGTTGTATTATTCATTTAACTGGGTCTCCCAAGCTAAAATCTGAATTGTCAGTTCTAAACTTAAACAAGGAAGTAGAAAAACCAGAAAATAAATAATTACAAAAATAGAGATTATTAAGAGTAATTAGATCTCACGAAATATAAGAAACATAGCCCTCAAGCTCTTACCAAGAATGGTGATTAGCTAGATGTACTCATGAATGAATTATAAAAATACTTGCTTGCATAAATAAAATAAATCCGTGGATTCAAAGAATTAAATCCAGGAGCAAGGTACAAAGTGGCGGAAGAGAAGAGAAGAAGAAAGTACGTCCGAGCGTGAAGAGAGAGCGTGTAGAAGGGGAGGACAAGTTCAGCTATAAGTAAGCTAAAACTCCTCTGTCCTTCTCCAACTCAATCTCCTAAATAATCTCCTAATTAATCTTCTAAATAATTATCCTGATTTGTTTTGAATAAAAATAGGAATTTAAAATATACAAAGATGGAAGGAGATCCTTGATAGGATTCTTAAATAAATATCTTCCTGATCCTCATCTTTGTCACTGGACAGCTGTGATTTGCCAGCTCGCAAGGCCCAACGCTGCTGCTCAAGATTCCTCTCTCGCGGATCAGTCTTGGCCGGAGTCTTGGCCAAGACGATGGTCAAGAGCGCGCTGCTTCGGATGAGAAAACGTCTAGGCCAAGATCCCAGACTAGACTTAGGTAAACAGCTCCAGCTCTCCTTAGATCAGATTTCTCACAATTCGCCTCCAGACCAGACCTGATAAGATATGGGAAATATAAAGATACATCAGTAGATTTACTGCCCAAAACAACAAGTAAATGGACAATAAAACATGATGAAATGCAATGTAATCAAACTCCCCACACTTAAACTATGCTTGCTGATGGTTGCCGAAACCGTCAAAAATAAATAGAGTACAATTTACCATGCACGAGTATAATTTAACTGCAGCAAGTGGTAAAAGGATCGTTCCTTAGAGATTTGGTGGATTAAAATCAATTCTTTGTATTAAATAAAAAGGGTGGTAAATACCAATATAAGTTGTTGGTTGATTGCAAACAATTTAGATTGACAGAAATAAACAAAACAGAAGACACAATGAGTGATATTAACCAGTTGATAAAGACTTCCCAGTAAGGACTTCTTATAGCTCATGATTCGAATAGATTGATCATAGATGCAAGAATATTAAACACTAAACTTATAGGATGGCTATAGAGACCAGGTATTGGTCACCTAGATCTCCTACTTTCCTCCTACACAAGACTTCCAAAGAGACACTCTATTGGAAGTCCCTAATCATCCTAACAATCCTAAGAGACACTCTATAGGATTTAATCAGGGCAATTGATAGACGCAGGGAAAGACCTAATCCCAGGTCTGGGATAGAGAATCGTGTCTATCCTATAAACCAGATCTGACCCTTCTTCTAGCCGTCACCAGCTAGTTGCCTTCGTATTTCTCTTGGCAATGTAGACTCCAAAGCCGCCAGAAAAGACTGTAATCGTTCCAAATCTTTGGTGAAGTTAATTAGGCTTTACTAAGAACAAGGACGAGCTGTCATGCAAACAAGAAGGATAAGAATATAAGTATAGAATGTGTGAAGTGTGATTTGATCTCACAACCTAGGAATCATGGCTTTGAATCCTTACTAAGAAGAAGTCGCTTAGCCTATAATAGACATAACAATAATAATAAATAACAGAATAGAAAAGAAATCAAAATTGTATTGAAGTGAAGAGAAGGTGAAGCTGCAACAACGGTGGAAAAGAAAATCGAGGAAGAAGTCTGTTCCTCTCTTCTGCCCAGCAGCTTATTAAATAATAACCTAAGGAAACGTTCTCCCCAAAAATCCGTGATAAGGATAAAATAAAGTAGTTTTAAATCTCCTAAATTGAAACTAAGAGTTTAACTATCAAAAGGACTTCTAGCTGGAGTTGATCTCTACAGAAAAACCCTTCTGGAAGCAGAGCAGCTGGCACACACGCTCAGCTCACGGCCCAGGCCCATATATTGTATCCTCATTAATCGAGTTGACCTTGGTCAACGTCACTTCTGGCTCGCCTTATCCCAGGTCTGGGATAAGGACAGTTCTGCGACCACCAAATCAGCTCTGATACAGGCTCTTCTGACTCCTTTTGAATAATTCTGCTTCTTAGCAGCATATCTGTGGAAAAGGAGGGAAAAGCAATCATTTAGCAGTATCATCATCCCAAAACAGATGTAAAAGGATGATGAAAAGATGACAATTTAGCGTTCTATCACTTGCCCCCAAGCATACAGACTCAAAGACATACAAACAAAACAAATAAACATGGCAAAATAGAACATGACATGCCTGCTCACTTGGTGTTTCCGAACCCGAAGGGTTAATGGATTTCTCGGATCATCATCCTGTTCTTCCCGATTTGGTTGCTGAACAGATTCTTTAAACAGATCTCGATCATCTCTATCACGATCTCCCCTTGATTGGTGTCGAGTCACCGATCTCTCTCTGCTTCTCCTTCTCTCGGATCTACCTTGAGATGGTTGTTTATGACTCCTTCTTGCGCTGTGTTGAGCTATTTGGTTAATGAACTCTTCTATGTTGTGCTCTTGGTATTCTCCCCTGGGTAGATTTGCACTTTGATGGCCTGGTGGAGGCACAAAAGATGGTATTACCGCCGGTTGATGGGGAATCTGCTGAGGAACAACTGGCTGGTTGACTGGTGGAGGAATCCTTCCTATGAACGTTTACATCATCACGTTCATTCTTCGGTGCAGGGCAGCAAACTCAAGCATGATTGCTGGTGCAATAACCTCTGAGGTTGCACCCGGTTGAGGAGTACCTGGACATGGGATTTCTGGAATTTCTGGAAAATTAAGTTGTCGAGCTGTGGCGTTTAATTCCACACGAGAAGATGAAGCCCGTGGTGGTGAAGGATCACGGTGACCAGCAACACCGTTGATAAATTGATTTAATCGATCGGATGCCATTTTTGGAAATGAAAACCCCAAAATATAGAGAAAGATGAGCTTTGAATTTCAAGGATGCTCACTCAAAATTTCAAAAGCTCTCAACGAAAGCACCATTTGATAATCCGTGAAGCGGGGTGAGGGCTTTTCCGTCAAATGGCACGCCGGAGTGTGGTGGTTGGAGCTCCTTGAGCAACCTGCAAAACCGCCGGAGGTTACTCCGGCGGAGAATCTCCGATGCTAAAGTCAGTCTTTGGATTATAGATGCCGAGAAAGTATATGAAAACAGTGTCCGTCTCTTTTTGGGAGCTTAAGACTTGTTCTTCATGTCTTTCCCTCTAGTCCTTATGTAGGACTAGAGTGGTTAGATCTACTGACCCCTTCCCCCTTTTTGGGGCTGGAGTGGTTTAAAAGTAGGAATTAATAATTGTAAAGTAGAGTTGGTATCTTTGGGGAAATAAATATTCCCCTTGTCTAATGGCTTTATAGAGACTGAGTGGAGGCAGAAGATACTGTCCCCCACGCCAGCTTTGACCACTGACTTAATGGAAATAATGTACAGTGTACCTTTATTTGGAGCTTATGCCGTTTGTACCAAATCGACAAGGTGCCGTTTGTAGCGAATCGGCAGGTGCCGATTTGGAGACTGTTGACTTGGTCAATGAGCCGATCCGTTATTACGCGATCTGGCAGTTGAATCGGCAATACGCCGTTCCGTTCCTTTATGGCCACGTGGCAAGATCGGACATATGCTGTGTGTAGGCAGTTGGCTGGACTTGTCCTTTGATCACTTATTCCCGTTTGACTTGGTCAATCGGTCACAATGCCGTTTCCTCTATCCTAAACTCTCATCACTAAACCTAGTTAGGCACCGCAGAGCAGGGCAGCAGAGCCGTTGAGTAGAGCAGAGCTGCAGATCTCAACGTTATCAATATTGCTCGCACGGTATGTTTGGTACGCCCTATTTTAATAGCAAAATTGAGGCATTTATGGGTACATGATTGACAATTTTAATATTTCATCGGTAAAGGGACATGACTTGTGAATTGAGTCCAAAGACGAGGACTATTTTGTAATATTCTGAAAATATGTGTTTTTGAGAAGGCAAAAATGATAAGTATTAAGGACCAAATAATCAATATTAAAATGACACTTATTCAAATCCGGAGGGAACATTACTTTTCCTCGATTGAAAAGGAAAAAAATTCACATTATCGAAGCAACTCAACAATGATGAACGTTTTAATGACTTTACTATTGAGATGTTGATGGGAATGTGTATAGTTTCCGGGTGTAATTACTTGGAGAAAATTAAGGGGATAGAGCTTCCTACGCCTAATCAATTGTTCAAGAAGTATAAAACATCCAAGAAGGTAAAAAATAGTTTATTTCTATTGAATGACTCTTGTTTTTATGTTAAAATAAAGGTCATAGAGCATTTGAGGAGTTCAAAAAAAGTATAAAATGGATGTTACTAATCACTATGCACACTCCAATAAAAGAGAGAAGTTCTTGAGTCTCATCATCAACACCTTCTACGGCAATAAAGAGATCTTCCTTCGTGAGCTCATCAGAAGACATGTAACTCGATTTATCACCCTACCTTGCCACAGCACCAAGTCCACATGCAGGCGACAGTTGATGCGTTCACACTAAATGCAAACAGAATTGAAAACTTGAGTCATTTTTTAGAAACAACATACAAAAGAAAAGATCAAGATTAGGGTTCATATCCATTTTTTGTAAACGAACATGAAAATAATTCAAGTATACCACATTGTAACTAATGGTGTAGCTATTTGTGAATTTATCAATCCGGCTAGGAACACCAAAACTTCAAAAGCCCAATGTTCAAAACTGAAAAGAAAAAAAATCACTAAAAGAAAAAACTAAAGAGATGCATGCATTAAATATGTGAAATTATTCTTATAATAATAATAATAATAATAATAATAATAAAAATAAGTCACTAACAATAAAAATAATAAATAAAATATCAACAAATAGAGTATTTTGAAATAAAAATAGGTACCACACTTTTATTATTTACTAGTTTTCCCAACACGTGGTGACAATATATAATTAAAGGCAAATAATATTTTTTTCCAATCCCTACTTCTGTAATAAATTGCCTCGGAGCGACCTTGTATTTTGTTTAGCGAAAGATCTAAAAAGTTTAGAACCGTAAATATTGGATCTTTACTAAGCGAAAACGAAATCCATGATGGTACTGCGCCGATCCCAACTCCTCTTTTCCTTCCATGGGAACCTTTTTAAAGCCCTATTCGTTAAGTAGTAACACTCAGTTTCTGGGGTCTGACCATAACAGCCACATTCCTGACAGAACCGGCTTGATTTTGTGGAATCCGTCAACAAGAAAATTCAGAAGGCTGTCTCCTCCTCTAGAGGTTCTGGGGACCGTAGTGCGTATGCTGCGTTCGGTAACGATGAATCAGTGGATGATTTTAAACTTGTTTGGGCAAATCCCACGGGAGTTCCCCATACCTTGGACAAAGAAAAGAGAACAATAGAGCAAATTATTAAGCATTGAAACTTAGATATTATATGTATAAGTTGATACATGTAAGGTGGTTTTGAAGGAAATTAATGTTTTATGGGTTTTAGATTAATCAATATGCATATAATTTTTCTAATTACCATGAAAAATAAGTTAAAATGGGATGGGTTGTTTTACATGTATTTTGGGTTTGTTAGAATAAATTAGAAGAAATAATGTGAAAATTGTTCCGTGCATAGGCCGCCACTCATGGGAATGTGTCGGCTCATGAACCCTTCGTTTCTCTGATGTTATAGAGCCGTCCTCATGATTGAGATCATGGTAGCCGAAGCAAGTCATAAGACTACCCTGCAAACTTGCATTTGACCTTTATGAGATAAATGTATTGTTGAATATGTTATTAAATATTGATGTGTTAATTGTGTCAATAATTTGTAGAAATTGTAGGCCATGAAACTCACATTTGTTTATGTGTTGATGGAATTATATAATGATTATTTGTTGTGAATTGATTAATAAAGTATTTACGAGAACTATATGTAGTTTAGTCTTTTGTAAAAAAGTACGTAGAAAGTCTTCGATTGTGCTTTTTTTTACCTTCTTAAATATTATAATTTTGGTAGAAATTAAATAATTTTGGAGAATTACTATGATGATCAGGGACAGATCTAAGATTTAAATTTAGAAGAGCGGGGTTTCGGGGCAGCGTCCTCAATTTTTTTTTTTGAAATAAATATAGAAAATCATTTAATTGCCACTCCATTTAATTACCTGCTATCTTCTTTTCATACAGCAAGAGAGAGTAGTTTACAAACACCACAGGAAAAAGGAAAAAAAGCAAGATTAATTGCCACTCCATTATTGTCACGTGTTAGTCACGTTTAATTGCGCTCTCCATTATTGTCATTATTGTTACACACACCACATTTAATTGCCACTCCATTATTGTCACACACACACCACATTTAATTGCCACTACATTATTCTCACCGTCTTAGTCAGCACTTTCAATTGCTTCAATCATACAAAATATGCGGAATAAATTACAAATAAATTTACACAATGACTAAATTGCGAATTCTAGACAAAGAGCCAAATTATTATTTTAAAATATTATAATGATCTTTTGTGCTGGTTTAAGAGGAAACCACCAAAGATTTTTTAATCTCTCATTTATCATTTTCTAAGATATTGTCATATATTGGTATATGACAATAGTTAAAAAATTTGCAATGTTAATAGTTCACTCAAGTCGCGTGTTTGACATTAGTATCTTAGGATAATTCAGTTGTGTTAACTTTGAATATTATTTCATTTGAATATTGGATTGTTTCTTAATTTTTAATTTTTGATCTATTTGATATTTTATTTTGATGTATTACAGTATTATAAAATGCTACATCCATTAGACAGAAAACCAGCCGGTTCAATTTGGTTCAATCTGGTTCGATTGTCTAAGATTAAACGGTTCAATGTGTGAGTGACCCGTAACAATCCAACGGGTCAATCCGGTCAAACCCGGTTGAACCCTGTCTAAATCGGTTCAACGGGTCGCTCGGGTCAGTTTTTAAAACTATGATTGTAACTACTAATAGGAATTCCGACCCAGATTTGAATCTTATTTTTGTCTATTAAAAAAATTGATCAGACAATTATAAACAATGACTCTTGACTAAAATTTGTTATTGTAATTATTAATAGAAATTCGAACCAAAGATTCGAACACAATGGTTAAATTAATAATCTCAAATCATTGTTGGACTTCGACTAGCTAGTGCATGAAAAAAAGACAAAAGTCGATTGGTGATGTGAACTGACTGATGCGTTTTAATATTGTTAGGTATGAATCATAAATATGCTAGGTCTATTGTTGGTAGGTGGCATGCTCACAAAAGTTAAAAAAAGTCTATTGGTGATGTGAACTGACTGATACGTTTCAATATTGTTAGGTATGAATCATAAATATGCTCTCAAAGAAAACCCAGGGCTAATCTCCATTCAAAAGCAACTACATCAAGAAGGTCGCTTCCCGAGAGCATTGAACGATTCCAGCCCTTGGACAGCCCTTTTTTGTTCAGGTCATTGCCTGTCTCTTTCATTTCTTCTTTTTACGATCGGTAGCGGCCTAAGCGCTAAGAAAAGAAGTTGTTTTTTACACTTTGCTTAAGACATTTATCATTATAATACTAGAAATATCAAATCCATAACATATATATATTATAAAAATAATAAATACTGAATAATTATAATTACACCTTCAATGTGGATAGGCTAGAATTATCAATCCAATAATTATAAATACATATACCATGTGATAATTTTTTAGTTGTAGGATAGAAATTAATTAAACCAATTATAAAAAAAAAGACTTTATCATATTTTTGCGAAATCAAGGGTGGTCTTTCCATCATGTGATTTCCTGAAGAAATGCTTGACATAGTCCGGGTACAAGATTTGTTTGTACACCGGCTCTTCACCGCTGGCGAGCACTTCAGGCAGAGGACCGATCACGTCCGTTGGATTTGGGTTGATGAAAATGGGGACTGAAATTCTGTTGCTGCTCCCATTGGCCACCACACGATGCTCGACACTCTTGTATCGACCGTTGCTCAGTATCTGCAACGCATCACCCACGTTGATCACCAAGGAACCGTTGATTGGTGGGACCTGGATCCGACTGTCATCAATTCCTCGTACGAAGAGCCCACCTATTTGGCAGGTAAGCAAATGTCTATTTACTATTTTGTCGGCAAGATTTTTGAAGATTTTGTTTCAATATAAAAATAGGACGCCAGGTAAGCAAATGTTTATTTGGTCCACAAGACTTTTTAAAATTTTAATATTTCCTATAAAATAGAAAAATGACAAATTCTCAAGTTTGGATCTCTTTATTTGAAAAGCTAATTGGACGGTGTGAATCACTTAGGGCCTGTTTGGCGTTCCGGTTCGGTGGAAAAAAGTTGATTGGAAAAAAGTTGAGTGGAAAAAAGTCAGTTTCTGACTTTTTCAGAATAGAGTTTGATGTTTGGTAAAATGTTTGTTAAAAGTTGTGTGGAGAAACCAGAAATTGTTTTTGGTGTTTGGTAAAAACTGTTTTAAAACTATGGGTGAAATGTAAAATGACCATAAAGGGCATAATTCATTTTAAGTGTTAGAATTAATTTTTTTAGTATCTTTATATATGTTTTTAATCAATTTATTTATAATCTAACATCTACCACCTAATATTTATCTAATATCATAAATAAATTAAACTTATTAATACCATAACAAATATAAGTTATTAATACCATGGTTTAAAGCATCATATTAAATTTTTTGCAAACTCTATATAGATATTTTTAATCAATATATTTCTGTAAGTAAATAATTAATATTTTATTTATAATTAAAAATTATACTACAATTTTGTTCCAACAACATTTTTGAGTTAGGGACCTCATGGTACCATAAACCGTTATTTCTAAAGTACATGTTTGAGTTATACACTTTTAATCAATTTAAAGTTAAAGTTTATGTAATTTATTTTCTACTTTTAATAATATTTATTTTCATTAATAATTTATCCAAACTAATAGAATAATTTAGTGTGATTAATTTGCGGTAATTTATAATAGGTTAAAAAATATTAATGTTTCATTATTAATTGTTGGAAAGAGTAACTTGACCTTGCATTTTGTAAATATTAGTTAAAATTGCTAAATAATAAAAAAACTAAAAGAAATTATATTTTACATATTTATATTTATATTTCGTATCATTTCTTTTATTATATTTTATTTCACATTTCGGTATTTTTCGTTCGAGTTTTAACAATTTTGAGCAAGATTTCTCGTCCCGATTAGCTTGAACCGAATAAATAAATAAATAACTCTAATTTATCATTGTGCCATTATAATTAATTTTGTACAAGCACTGTTCACCTTCTTCCTCTGCCTCTCCTCCGCCATAATCCAATTAATCCAATCCCAATTAATCCAATCCAATCCAATCCAATTTCAATCCCAATTTCCTCACATCTCCCTCAATCTCCGATTCACCACAGCCACCCACCACCGCCGCACCTCCACAACACCATCACCATCACAATCGCCTCATCCATCAAAACCATAAGAGAAGGAGAACGTGTCGCCATGGAGAAGAAAAAGCCATAAAAATTAAATTAAACCAACCAGCAAACATCAATTAAATCCAGCCAAAAAATACCAATTAAATCAAAATTAAGCAAATCAAAATCGTGAGAGCGTGAGATTGAGGGCCGGCGCCGCCGTGAGAGGAAGAAGAAGGATTATAGGGTAAAAAAATGAAATTGGGGGTTAGGGATTCGAAATTGGGGGTTTTTGATTTGAGAGTGATTTTACGGATGGATTTCGAAATAAATTGTTGGGTTTTGTTTGAATGGATGTAGGTAATGTTTGGTCAAATTTTGAGAGGAATCGGAGAAGATTTGAGTGGAATTGGTTTGAGGAAAATTGATTTTGGAGAGGTCTGGTCGGGTTTGAGGAGAGAGATTTGATGCAAAAACTGAAGAAAAAACGGACGCGATGAAATAAATACCGAGGGGTATTTTTGGATTTATGAAAGTTTCATTAACCTTAGCCTCCGTTCCGTGTTTTGGCCAAACCATTGGTTTGAGCCACTGCAGCTCGGGAGAGTAGTGACTTTTGAGCTGTTTTCTTTGGTTTTTTAAACCAACTTCTAAAGAAGTTGGTTTAAAAAAAGAGTTAACAAACACTTTTTTTAGCATTCTGGTTTTGGTAACCAACTTTCTGGTACCAAACCAGAATGCCAAACAGGCACTTATATATGCTTATTAAGTTATTAGGCATTAGCTAATCATCTTATTTTTTGCTGGTTTAAATCTAGGTTTTTCTGCAGTTCATAATAATAATTCCTCTGAAATTCATGTCTCATTTTACAATTTCTCGGTTGCCTTAGCTAAAGCTGGTGTCGAGCATCGTGTCAATTTTTACACATCCAACGAACTGAATTAAACCGGCCGGTTTGATGAGCCAAACTAAAACGACGCCATTTTAGTTTGGTTTGGTTTTTTTTTTGGAAAATATGATGCGTCAGCCCATTAGAGGCCCATTATAGTATAAAAACCAACCGATTCAATCCAGTTTAATCGTCTAAGATTGATCGGTTTAATGTGTAAACGGTTTAGAACGGACCAGCATCTACAATCCGGTCGAACCCAATTCAACTCGATTGAACCATCAATTTTTTGTTTCCGATTCACTGTCCGGTTCGGTTTTGATAACTATGGAAATTATATATTGTTGGTTTTATCCCTAACGGTAATTTATTGCCGTTTATGTCATCTTCAATTCTCAACTTGGACGGAATCGGCGGTAAAAATTGACCGGCTATTTTGTTAGCTAGGGACAGTTGAAAGTTGAGCCCTTCAACTGGAAATTAAACGGCAAAAAGGATGTCCCAATAAAAAGGCCAGGAATTGAACGAATATTATAAATTCAAAACTTGTGCAATTTTTTGTCTCTTCTTCTTTTTGAGAATAATTACATTCATTAGTGAATGACATATTTTTTTAATGATAATTGAACAAGTTCTTTTAACTTCGATTTAATAGTATATTTTCAAATTCAGCAATGTCTTTGAAGCTTATTCAAAATAAACCAAAGATCTTGCCGTGAAAATCCTCAATTTCATGGCAAAAGCGCTTAGAATGGAGCCTAATGAGACGCATGAATTGTTTGAAGAAGGGATGCAAAGTATGACGATGATGGGCCTCAACTCTAATTATAATGCCATCAGTCTAAGGTTGTCAATCCCGCACTAGTAAGTATCTCGGTTTTATTGTTGGTACAAAATATATCGGTATCGGTAAAAATCCCTGTTTTGTTTTGTATCTCAATATATATATACAAAATTTTACCACATTCAATTAGTGTTGGTTTAGTTGTTCAATTCTCACATATTTAGTAATTAATTAATTCGATCATTCTAATTAGTTAGAGGAATAAATCTATAGCAAATTAGCAATTAACCACACTAATCAACTAATTGTTGATTGCAATGGAGCAAATCTGCCATTACGGCTGCCTAACATATATAGGCACTGGATCCAGAAATTAAGAAAAAAGGAGGAAAAAATATGCTCATTTCTATTTGAGTGAGGGTTAGAAATGAGCATGGTTTCCAAGTAAAAGATGCACAATTAACCAATAGTGACATTCTTCACCAAGAAATGAGCATGGTTTCCAAGTAAAAGATGCACAAAAAAATTACTTTATTTTTTATATTGAGATGAAATATACCGGACCACTACTCGATATAAATAACTTCTGCTGCCTACCATTCGAGTTAATGAGATGGAGGGCTTACAAATAAAAAAAGATTGGGACATGTGCCAACTATTAAATGCATTTGTCATCAACATTGGTGACATTTTGGAGGTTGGGAATAGTGACATGTGGACACAATTTGATCATCAATGGACCACCAAAATCTAGAAAGTTGGTGTTTGTTCAAACTTTTTTCAAAAATAATTTAATGCACACTTTCATGATAGTTAAGTGTCGCTTTAGATAGAAACTCTAATAAATAATTAGTTGACAATGAACAACTTTCTTTAAAATTTAATCTTTTAAACTAACTCAATTTTAATTTATGTAAATTTATTATAGTAACGGAGTAAAAAATGGCTTGATAACCCTATAATGATCCTGGAACTAAATGTTAGTCTCGATTGAATACAGAATGAGAAAAACTTCTGAGGCACAAGTTGGAACATTGTCATCGTTACGGGAAAAGACACCCTCGGATCCCTATGGATATTATTTTTATTTTAGTTGATCTCACTTTTCGATTTCTGTGACATTTGGTCCCAACCGTTATTGCCGTTATCCCTCCGAAGTCCCTATCGTCTAAATTGACGGTAACGGACGCTTTTTGCCGTTAAGTACCATTATTTTAATATATTTTTTTACATCGTGTCAGTTTTTTATTTAATTAATTAAAAAAATCATAAAAAATATAATTAATTAAAAAAATTTAAAAACTATGTAATTAATTTAAAAATTAAGAAAAATAATATAAATAATTTTTTATTTTTTTCTTTTATTATCTCTTATTTCATTTATTTTCACTTCTCCTCCTTTTTTCTTTTCTTCTTTCTATTTCTTTCTTTGTTTTATTTCTTCTTTTTTTCTTTCTTTCTTTCCCTAATTAAATGTAAATAATGTTAACAGTGTAATTAATTTTATTTCATGTCCATACACAAAAAAATGAGCCACCTTACTGCTCAGATCGCCAACCAAACCCAACACTGTCGCCCTCTCTTCATCATCTCTCCTATGCTGCAAAAGGAAATCTTAATTTATGTTATTTTTTGAAATAATTAATAAAACTATTTTTGAGATATTTTTGAAAAGGGGAGGAGAAGTGAAAATAAAGGAAATAAGAAATAGTAAAAATAAAAATAAAAAAATTAATTATATTATTTTTCTGAATTTTTAAATTAATTACATTTTTTTATAAATTAATTATATTGTTTTTCTGGGTTTATTTAATTAATTATATTTTTTTTCTGAATTTTAAAATTAATTACATTTTTTAATAAAAAATTTAAATTATTTTTTGAATTTTTTAAATTAATTATATTTTTTCTGAATTTTTTAATTAATTACAATGCTTTTTATAAATTAATTAATTTTTTTTCTAAATTTTTTAATTAATTATATTTTTTTCTAAATTTTTTAAATTAATTAGACAATAAAAATATTTTTTTTAAAATTAATTAGATAATAAAAGAAAAAAATCAAAACTTAATTATATTATTTTTATTAATTTTTAAATTAATTACAATTTTTCTAAAAAATTTAATTGATTATATTTTTTATGAATTTTTTAATTAATTAAATAATAAAACTGACACGATGTTAGAAAAAATATTAAAATAATGGTACTTAACGACAAAAAGTGTCTGTTACCGTCAATTTAGACGATAGGGACTTCGGAGGGATAACGGCAATAACGGATGGGACGAAATGTCACAGAAATCAAAAAGTGGGATCAACTAAAATAAAAATGATATCCATAGGGACCCGAGGGTGCCTGTTCCCCCTTCTTTACTCATCATAAATTTGCAGGCTTGAAACTCTACTCCGCTAGCATGTAAATTGCCCAAATAAGTTTAATAGGTTTGCTTCTATTAATTCTGCTATAGCTTGTATATATACAAAATTTGTCTCTACAAAATTCTAAATTGATACAGTAAATAATACAATTATTAATTAATAAATTAAATCAACTAATTGAGAAAACATAATTACGACAGAATAGATAAAATATTATTTCTAAGTTGGAATAATCTTGGTCAAATTTTCCTCCAAAAGTATTTGTTAGCGTTAAAATATTATATTAAATCCTATCCTATCAATCTATACTATATAGAAAGCACGAAGGGTCTTATTTCTTTAAATTACTATTATACCCTTAAATTTTTTAAAATCTTAAGGGTGTAATAGACTTTTAAATAATAATTTAGTAAATATATTTTAATTAATTAACCTACCTGCGTGCAACTGCTTTATCATCATCATTACAAACCAAGTAATTAGACATCCTTTCAAATTTAACTTGCTGGATCTTGGGTTTGTGAAATTTAGTTTTAATTAATTAAGTTGTTCAATTAATTAACATACCTGCGTGCAACTGCTTCATCATCATCATCACTCTTCTTCTTCGCCTTCAAAAGGTTAGTTTCAACGAATGATAAATTTTAAATTTTGTATCCAGTCACAAACCAATTAATTACATTTAATTTGTATTTTATCTTCTTTTCATACATTTATATTCAATTTTTGTGTTGTGTTATAGACTGTTTTTGCAACAAGTGTTAGCACGTGAGGAGTATTGGCACTCAAAGTTGCCCAAGCACTCCAATTCCAACAATTTTGCAACAGTTCTTAGCCACCTTGGTAATAATTAAATTAACCGACATGGTTAAATTAATTAATTTAATAAGTTCTTAATAATTGATCACTAATTAATCCTGCTATTTCTGACAATATTTTTATGCACAAAACCTTAAAGTCCAAGGATTATTAACCCATATAACTACTACACTTCTTACTTACGGTTCAGTTCTTGAATTGCTAGAGAGAGAAAAGAGGGAATCGTACAATTCAGAATCTCTGAATCGGCCGCCTCCAGGTCAGCCCGCGCGAGGCATTCTGTTGCTTACACAGCTGCTGCTGCTGCTGGTGAGGTTCAGACTTAACAAGTCCTCCTATTGTTACTTTGACTTTCATTTTTTATACTTAGATACAATGTTCTGAACTTCTCTGTTATGTTTATAAGTAAGAGTCTGTTTTTTTCATCTTATTTCATCTCATTTGTACATTGAATTTGTGTTTTATGATTTTTTAATTTTTAAAAATTTATAATTTTGTCGTTTTCGAATTGCAGACGATTGCCGATTTTTAAAGCATGAAGAATCACCATTATCAAAGATTGCTACACTGTAATTCTTCAAAGTCATGGTAAAAATACGATTAGAACCGAATCGATTAGTAATTGATAACCGAATAGAGATTTTGCTTGATTGATGCTTATGTTGCAGGTTTGTATTATGTTTTTTATTTATTTTTGGAGTAAATAAGGTTGTTTTGTTTGTTTATTGATTATTGACCATGAAATTACTATTGTCAATCATGCGATACTTTAACGAATCAATTTCATCCCATTTGTACATTCAATTTGTGTTTTATGGTTTTTTGATTTTTTAAAATATATACTTTTGTGGTTTTGTTTTGAGTTTTAAAAACTAACCTATTAAACTCCTCTTTCTTCGAATTGCAGACGATTGCCGATTTCCAAAACCTAAAGAATCACCATTATTGATTGTCCGACATAGACCCTTACCTTTATTGAACAACATTATTCCTTCCTGGAGTATCTCAAAAATATATTTATTATATGAATCCTATATTTAATTAGTTTGAGTACTATATATATATATATATATATATATATATATATATATATATATATTTGTATTTATTTAGTTCGATCCATATGTGTATGTATTTATGATTATCGACAATGATTCAAATTTCTCAATTATACCATCTAACTTTTTATTTATTTTTACCAATTAGCTGTCAAAATCAGTCAAATTGATGATTCCATTTGTAGGCTGCACATTGCTTTATTAGGAGCTGTATTAATCTTAAAAATAAGTCCAGTAAATAATTTTTTAACTCAATATTATTCTCTTCAAATTGAATAATATTTTAGATCTTGACACAGTAGATCCATGTTGTATTTATTTAGTTCAATCCATATATGTATATTTATACAATTTCATACATTATTCAATAAATGACTTAAATTACCATTTTTTTTGCAAATTCATGTTTTAAATTTATTTCAATTATAGGAAGATATATCTACAAACAAAAGAAAAACGACCAATGATTTGATGGTGCCAAATGTTAAAAGAAGAGAGCGAAATTGGTTGCTTAAAACCCAATCATTTTTTTATGAATATCAAGGTATGTGATTAATTAATATTTTAAAATCAATAATTTGATTCAATGTTTAAAATTATTTGGAGTGACTATTACTAAACTATATAATAGATCTTTTATTTATTTTAATTCGGAGTGACTAATAATAAACTATATAATAAATCTTTTATTTGTTTTAATATGCAGGACATATAGAAGTTGAACCATCTATTTCACCTCTACATACGTTAAAGGATGTTACAAGTTTCAAATTAGAGCTTTTATACAATCGATACTTTTACTATTTTGTATGCTTTTATGAGAAGAGATTGTAGTCATTGAATAAGCAGTGAGAAAAATTAGAAAGCACTCCCAAATAGATTCTAAACTCAATGAACAATCAATTTCAAAAGCAACGGTTAAATGATTTATAAAATTAACCTCTTAACAAGATTGGTATTTGGTCTTTTTTATTCACAATTTCATGTTAAATTAATGAATCATAAATTATGGATTCTAATTGATTAATAAAATTTTCTTAAATCAATATTAATTAATTAAGAATTGATAAAGAATTGAACTAATAATTATTTAAGTATCTTAATCTTAATAAAGATTACGAGTAATCAAGTTATTCCTAAAGTAGAAAACGTTTCAGCAGATCCTGAATATTATATGGATTGAACTAAATAAATATACATAAATTTACATAATTTTTTCACAATTTATTTTATTGTTTTGGCTTTTTGTGCGTTTGATGTTAATTTTTCCTATTAATATTTTGAATTTCACATTCTTATAGTATTTATTTAATTAAACATGCAAAATTTTCACAATTTTATGTTTTTTGTGGTTCGGTGACACTAAATATTGGCATCTTAATAACATACTAGGTTTTCATTTATTTTAAAAATATATATTTATGGTAAAAATTTATTAGTTTTGATTGTTTCATGCTCATATAAAACTTGAGAGTAACTCAACAATATGAATTAATTAATTTGTATTTGACAATATATTTAATTTTTATATTTAATTTAATTCTTAAAATTTTATATAATTAATATTAATTAGTTAAGAATTGATAAATAATTGAACTAAGAATTATTTAAGTATCTAAATCTTAATAGAGATTACGATAGAAAGTTAGCAAAAATTATTTTATATTTCAATAAACTATATTTTTTTAAACAAAATAATTTAATATTAAAATTATGAATATTAAGTGAATATTAAATTAATTCTTTAGACTTTAAATTTATATTAAATATTTTTTAATAGTATGAAAAATGAAAGAAGGTGCTTTTCTATTATGAAATTTCACATCATAATATAAAATTATAATTAATAATTTTTTAAAAATAATTTAATAACTGAAATGGTAAAATACAAAAGGGAAAGATAATTTATTGAAGAACCAAAATATGTTAAATACCGATATTATCTTCCTATAAAATTATTCTTGACAATTTTTTTCGTGAGTAAAATAGACGAATGATAATTTTGACAGTCGTCTATACAAATAATTTTCATTTTCTCAAACATTCGTTGACTCTGTAATTAAAATTGATGTATTATTTTTTTATAATTGGCTTTTTGTGCATTTGATGTTAATTTTTCCTATTAATATTTTGAATTTTTCACTTATAGTATTTATTTAATTAAACATGCAAAATTTTTACTATTTCGAAAAAAATAAATTTGTGTTATGGTCATACTAAATATTGACAACTTAATACCATATTGGGTTTTTTATTTATTTTGAAAAAAAAATATTTCTGGTAAAATTTAATTAGTTTTTATTGTTTCATGCACATGTAAAACTGGGGAGTAATTCAACAATATGAATTAATTAATTTGTATTTGACAATATATTTAATTTTTATTTAATTAATTTTTTATTTATTTAAGAATATTAATTAATATTCTTAAATAAGTTATTATTAAATTAATATTAATTAATTAAGAATTCATAAAGAATTGAACTAATAATTATTTAAGTATCTTAATCTTAATAAAGATTATGATAGAAAGTTAGCAAAAATAAATTATATTTGTCTAAACTATATTTTTTTAAACAAAATGAGTTAATATTAAAGTTATGAATATTGAGTGTATATTAAATTAATTCTTTAGACTTTAAATTTATATTACATATGTTTTTGATAGTATGAAAAATGAAAGAATGTGATTTTCTATTATGAAATATTCACATCATAATATTAAATTATAATTAAAAAAATTATTTAAATAATTTAATAATTGAATTGCTAAAATACAAAAGAGAAAGATAATTTATTGAAGAACCAAAATATGTTAAATACCGAAATTATCTTCCTATGAAATTATTCTTGACAATTTTCTTCGTGAGTAAAATAGACGAATGACAATTTTGTCAGTCGTCTATACAAATACTTTTCATTTTCTGAAACATTCACTGGCTGTATAATTAAAATTGACGTATTGTTTTTTTTAATTGTCTTTTTGTGGGTTTGATGTTAATTTTTCCTATTAATATTTTGAATTTAGTATTTATTTAATTAAACATGCAAAATTTGCACTATTTGGAAAAAATATTTTTTGTGTTGCGGTAATACTAAATATTGATATCTTAATACCATATTGGTTTTTTTATTTATTTTGAAAAATATATATTTATGGTAAAATTTAATTAGTTTTTATTGTTTCATGCACATATAAAACTGGGGAGTAATTCAACAATATGAATTAATTAATTTATATTTGACAATATATTTCATTTTCATATTTAATTTAATTCTTTAATTTTTATTTAATTAATTTTTTATTTATTTAAGACTATTAATTAATATTCCTAAATAAGTTATTCTTAAATTAATATTAATTAATTAAGAATTCATAAAGAATTGAACTAATAATTATTTAAGTATCTTAATCTTAAGAAAGATTATGATATAAAGTTAGCAAAAATAAATTATTTTTGTATAAACTATATTTTTTTAAACAAAATGAGTTAATATTAAAGTTATGAATATTGAGTGTATATTAAATTAATTCTTTAGACTTTAAATTTATATTAAATATATTTTTGATAGTATGAAAAATGAAAGAAGGTGTTTCTCCATAACTAGCCTCAACAAGAAGATACTCAGAAGATAATCAAATCACGTTCAAAGAGAATGGACAATGCAAACAAAGCAACTGTAGAACAAATTGCTAACAAAATTGCATCATCAAAACAACAAGTTCCATCTATAAAGCAAAATAATTAGTTATGAGCATAAATGAAAAAACTAACATTAACTCTTATTATTACTTTGTAGTTTTTTTATGTCCGAACAACAACTATTATAGAAGTGATCAATAAAAGACAACATGGTATGAATCATGTAAAAAGTACAGAAATAAGTATTTGACATGGGCGAGGGTCAAGCGGGACAAGCAACTTGTGACAGGTGTGAAAGTTGCGTTGAGACAATTGGAAGGTAATTCCTAACAACTTAAAAATTTAATTATTTTATTTTAAACATAAAAATATCTATCGACAAATCCACATACAATTTCAAGTGCATGCTGAGGTAACAAGTTAATGATGGTGGGAATGAAGCAACAATTGTTCTTTTTGATGAGTAAGAAACACTAATAGGTTGTTTTTTTTTTTTTTTTTTTTAATAAGTAGAGGATTTATTAAAGAAAGGTCATGAAGAACATGACAGAGAACAGAAAACCAGAACTAGAGCCTGCCTAAAGAGAGGCTCAAAAACCAAACCAAAAACATGAAACCACACAACCAGCAAGTACAAAACAGAAGAAAGAAACCTAAGCTCACACAACCCACACTAATAGGTTGTGACATCAAGAAATACAAAAAATCAGTTAACAACAAAGTAATTTTTTTTACAATTGTGGTACTAGATTAATTTTAATACAAAAAAAATACTAATATTATTCGCAATGTAACAGGAAAAAGAGAAGTCGCCACACTATAGAAAAATGATAGCTTGCAAGGACAAGGAATTTGATTTCTTAGTCAAGGTCACCGAAAAAAATGAGAGCAAACGACAAAAGAATGCATTTATCGCTGAAGAGGTTCATGCAACTAAAAAGAGGAACATCTGAAGAACAAAATAATGAAGACGAGGAGTTATTATCGGTAGTTTTGAAAATGAGCCAGCAGAATAAACTTCGAATGAATAATGCAACTGAAACAAAATATGAACAATACGACAAGGATAAAAGCAAGAACAACAAGATGAAAAAACGCAAACGAATGAATTAAGAAAATCAAAGAAGAAGATGATCAAGAGCAAGCTAAAAAATCAACCAAGATGAAAAAGAAAAGAGACAAAAAACAAGATGATGAAAGAATTATTTTAGCCACACCAATACTCATTGACGAAGATATTGAAGATGAGCAGAAAACACAAACGATGAGGGATATAAGATTTAAACTCATTAATGAACATATCGAAGCTGAAGACAAAAAAGAGACAAGGAAGGGAACAAGACTCAAAAACAAGAAATTTGATAAATTGTATGAGTATGAGCCACTGATCCAAAAGATCAAACATAAAAATAGTAAAATCACTTTATAATTAATAATTATTATTAGTATGCTTAACAATTTATATGGTTGATTATAGTACTTTAGAACAATATTTAAATACTATTAAGCTATAATATTTATTAATAATTATTATTAGTATGGTTGGTTATATATTACCTTAGAACAATATTTAAATTCTATTGTGTTAAATTATCTATTTCAAATGACCAAAATTATTTTATAAACAAGATTTAAAACAAACTATTTAATTTTATATAAAAAATTGCCGCACAACGTATGTGCCCAAACTACCTAGTTATTTAAACGCTGGGATGGAGGAGCTGATCCGAAAACAAGAGTCCATGGCACAACAAGTAGCAAAGTTAGGAAACTCTCTCCCCGTTCCTTGTGTTCAGGAGCTGGCAAAGAAACCACTCATCAGTCTACCAGAAAGGTACATCCGCCTTGATCAAGACCGTCCATTCGTATCCACCACTCCTGATGATCATCATGATCCTTTGCTCAAGATTCCTGTGATTGATCTGCAAAAGTTATGCTCTCAAGAATCCATGGAGTTAGAGCTGGAGAACTTGGACCATGCTTGCAAAGAATGGGGATTCTTTCAGGTATATATTACACATGCTTGCATCAGTTGGTTGGTATTTGTCTTTCTAATTCTTTAAGTAAGAGGGTATTCGTTCGATTATTGGACCTTGTGTATACTTGTTGAGAGCATTATTTTTTCATTTATTGAGCGAACTAATGCGAAGAGAATTAGTCCCGATTCAGTTACACCTAAGTATTTAATTTAGATCAAAACAAAATTAAAAAAAATTCTAACATGAAAATTTGTACTCTTTGCAGTTGATAAACCATGGTGTTAGTGATTCACTGGTGGAGAAGGTGAAGTTGGGGATTGAGCAATTGTTCAATCTGTCAGTGGAGGAGAAGCAGAAGTACTGGCAAGCAGCAGGAGAGCTTGAAGGATTTGGGCAAGCTTTTGTTGTATCTGATGAGCATAAGCTTGATTGGGGTGACCTTTTCTTCGTGATCACACTCCCTCCACATTTGAGGAAACCTCACTTGTTACCAAACCTCCCTCATCCACTCAGGTAAGAGATTTATCTCGTTCGACAACTATCAGGTGTTCTAAAAGTGATAAATCTCTCAGCAAAGTTTTCTCTATTCTCGAACATTTGACTTATTTTAAGAATGAAAAAATCGTTCATCACTCGACTATTTGATTGAAATATCGTATATTTGTATACCTAGGGATGTTTTTGAAGCTTACTCGAAAGAAACCAAAGTTCTTGCCATGAAAATGTTCAACTTCATGGCAAAAGCTCTAAGAATGGAGCCTAATGAGATGCATGAGTTGTTTGAAGAAGGGATGCAGAGTATGAGGATGAACTATTACCCTCCATGCCCAAAACCAGAGCTGGTGATGGGCCTCAACTCTCATTCTGATGCAACTGGTCTCACCATTCTCCTCCAAGTCAATGAGATGGAAGGCTTGCAAATCAAGAAAGATGAGACATGGGTTCCTGTCACACCACTCCCAAATGCCTTTGTCATCAATGTTGGGGACATTTTAGAGGTAACATCTAATCCCGAGTATGGCGGGCCGCCGAAAAGGTGGCTCTCCCGGTTTGGTTTTTTTCATTCGTCAAACTTGAACCTGAAATATCAAAAAAGTCCCTTATCACACGATCATAATCCATCCTGATGTACGCATATCTTATGTCTTTGTTATTTTGCAGATTGTGTCGAATGGGGTGTACCGTAGCATTGATCATCGAGCAACTGTTAACTCGGTGAAAGAAAGGATTTCCATAGCTACTTTTCACAACCCAAATCTAGATGGAGAAATGGGTCCTGCACCAAGCCTTCTAACTGCAGATTCTCCACCAAAGTTTAGGAGAATTGGTGTGGCAGATTACTTCAAAGGTTACTTCTCTCGTCAACTCGTTGGGAAATCATATCTTGATTCGATGAGAATTCGCAACGAAGAACAAGCTATAGACAGCTAAAACAACTAGTAATCTGATTTTTTTTTTCAATAAGCCGATGATTTATTTAAATAATGGTCATGAAGAACAACAAGTGATCTGATAATGGGTATAGTTATCAATTTAGCCCATGTGTTGTTGTAATCTCTATTATCAATAAGATAAACAAAGAAAACTGATATTGGAAAAATAAAAATAAATGATAAGCAGCCAATACCATCTTCCTCCCTTTACATGCAAAGGGTAGAAAGAAAAAGACTGCAAATCAATCACAAGAAGAAAGTTGCATTGTCTAATGAAATCTGACAATTTGAACCAAACACACGGTCGTTTTGACCTCAACATTTATAAGAACATAACTCAATTCTAGTAAAATCCAAAGGTAAAGAATTATTCCGGTTATACAAATAATTTATGAATTGTCAACTATATGTGATACTAAATTAATAAATGGTTGACGATACTATAAAATATCGGGTGCATCTAATAACTTCTAATGAGATCTGCCTTCGTGAGCTCATCAGAAGACATGTAACTCGATTTATCACCCTACCTTACCACAACACCAAGTCCACATGCAGGCGACAGTTGATGTGTTCACACTAAATGCAAACAGAATTGAAAACTTGAGTCATTTTTTAGAAACAACATACAAAAGAAAAGATCAAGATTAGGGTTCATATCGATTTTTTGTAAACGAACATGAAAATAATTCAAGCATACCACATTGTAACTAATGGTGTAGCTATTTGTGAATTTATCAATCCGGCTAGGAACACCAAAACTTCAAAGGCCCAATGTTCAAAACTGAAAAGAAAAAAAATCATTAAAAGAAAAAACTAAAGAGTTGCATTAAATATGTGAAATTATTCTTATAATAATAATAATAATAATAATAATAATAATAATAAGCACTAACAATAAAAATAATAAATAAAATATCTACAAATAGAGTACTTTGAAATAAAAATAGGTACCACACTTTTATTATTTACTAGTTTTCCCATGGGGACAATATATAATTAAAGGCAAATAATATTTTTTCCAATCCCTACTTCTGTAATAAATTGCCTCGGATGCGACCTTGTATTTTGATTAGCGAAAGATCTAAAAAGTTTAGAACCGTAGTAAATATTGGATCTTTACTAAGCGAAAACGAAATCCATGATGGTACTGCGCCGATCCCAACTCCTCTTTTCCTTCCATGGGAACCTTTTTAAAGCCCTATTCGTTAAGTAGTAACACTCAGTTTCTGGGGTCTGACCATAACAGCCACATTCCTGATAGAACTGGCTTGATTTTGTGGAATCCGTCAACAAGAAAATTCAGAAGGCTGTCTCCTCCTCTAGAGGTTCTGGGGACCGTAGTGCGTATGCTGCGTTCGGTTACGATGAATCAGTGGATGATTTTAAACTTGTTTGGGCAAATCCCACGGGAGTTCCCCATACCTGTGACAAAGAAAAGAGAACAATAGAGCAAATTATTAAGCATTGAAACTTAGATATTATATGTATAAGTTGATACATGTAAGGTGGTTTTGAAGGAAATTAATGTTTTATGGGTTTTAGATTAATCAATATGCATATAATTTTTCTAATTACCATGAAAAATAAGATAAAATGGGATGGGTTGTTTTACATGTATTTTGGGTTTGTTAGAATAAATTAGAAGAAATAATGTGAAAATTGTTCCGTGCACAGGCCACCTCATGGGAATGTGTCGGCTCATTAACCCTTCGTTTCTCTGATGTTATAGAGCCGTCCTCATGATTGAGATCATGGTTGCCGAAGCAAGTCATAAGACTACCCTGCAAACTTGCATTTGACCTTTATGAGATAAATGTATTGTTGAATATGTTATTAAATATTCATGTGTTAATTGTGTCAATAATTTGTAGAAATTGTAGGCCATGAAACTCACATTTGTTTATGTGTTGATGGAATTATATAATGATTATTTGTTGTGAATTGATTAACAAAGTATTTACTAGAACTATATGTAATTTAGTCTTTTGTAAGAAAGTATGTAGAAAGTCTTCGATTGTGTTTTTTTTTAGGGTTAAATACAAAAAAAGTCCCTGCAGTCTAATTGATTGACTTTTTTCATCCCTCTGTTTTTTTTAAACTATTTTTAGTACTCCGAGTCAATAAAATGACTTTTCTCATCCCTCATCCTAACGCCATCCACGTTTTCCGTCAGCTTGCTGACGTGGCATGCCACGTGTCATTGACACGCCACCGGCTTCTGACGTGTCAAGGCACGACACACAAAAAACTGACGTGTCGTGACACGTGTCACTGACACGTCAGCAAAAGGTCAAATCTTAAAACAGGCTACCAAATCTTGCATGAGGTTGGGCTCGAACCCATGACCTCATGCTTGCCTTGTGCTCTACCAACTGAGCTACACAACTTTTGTGTTAACATGTAATAAAATCTGACTATTACTTCCCATGTTTTTCAATAATAACACTCAAACATTTTCCAACTTTTGTGCAGATCATCTCTCGACCCGAGGTTGTTTTAAATTATTAATTATTATGTTGTTAAATATTTAAATTTTATTATAAAATTATTAATATTTCAATTTTCAAATAAGATATATATGTTTTGTTCATATATTTATTATATATAAATTTAATTATGGGTGGGCTATTAGTACTTCTAATTATTTATTTGCATTTTTTTTATATATTTAAATTTTAATGGACAAATTGATAATAGTTTGTCCATTAAAATTTAAATATATAAAAAAAATTGATATTTAAATATATAAATTTAAATATATAATAAATAAAATTTAAATATTTAACAATTTTTAATGGACAAAGACAAACTATTATCAATTTTTTTTATATATTTAAATTTTATAGGACAAACTATTATCAAACTATTATCAATTTGTCCATTAAAATTTAAATATATTATCAATTTTTTTTATATATTTAAATTTTATAGGACAAACTATTTTCAATTTGTCCATTAAAATTTAAATATATAAAAAAAATGCAAATAAATAATTAGAAGTACTAATAGTCCACCCATAATTAAATTTATATATAATAAATATATGAACAAAACATATATATCTTATTTGAAAATTGAAATATTAATAATTTTATAATAAAATTTAAATATTTAACAACATAATAATTAATAATTTAAAATAATCTCGGGTCGAGAGATGATCTGCACAAAAGTTAGAAAATGTTTGAGTGTTATTGTTGAAAAACATGGGAAGTAATAGTCAGATTTTATTACATGTTAACACAAAAGTTGTGTAGCTAAGTTGGCAGAGCGCAAGGCAAGCATGAGGTCATGGGTTCGAGCCCAATCTCATGCAAGATCTGGTAGATTGTTTTAAGATTTGACCTTTTGCTGACGTGGCATGACACGTCAGCAGTCGATGACGTGTCAGTGACACGTGTCACGCCACATCAGTTTTTTGTGTGCCGTGACATGACACGTCAGAAGCTGGTGACGTTTAGTGACACGTGGCATGCCACGTCAGCAAGCTGACGGAAAACGTGGACGGCGTTAGGGTGAGGGATGAGAAAAGTCATTTTATTGACTCGGAGTACTAAAAATAGTTCAAAAAAAACAGAGGGATGAAAAAAGTCAATCAATTAGACTGCAGGGACTTTTTTTGTATTTAACCCTTTTTTTTACCTTGCTAAATATTATAACTTTGGTAGAAATTAAATAATTTTGGTGGTTAAGTTAGCACATATTTTCCGGTGTTATATGGTGTGCCGCCCATTTTGTCTCTCTCTATAAATATTAAATACCGATGAGTAGTAATTAGCAGCTCAAAATGGAAGTTAAAATTCTCTCAAAAGAAACCATCAAACCCTCTTGTTCTTCTTCCACATCTCAACATCCAACAACATTTAACCTCACTATTCTTGATCAAATAGCTCCTGAATTTTATGTACCCATCATCCTATTTTACTCCAATCCAACTCCTAGTCAACAAAATACAAATACCAACATTCCCGAAATATCCCATCACTTGAAAAAATCCTTCTAAGTAACACTCACAAAATTCTACCCTCTGGCCGGACGAATGCGAGATGATTTGACTTGCGTCGATTGCAACGACAACGGTGCCATTTTCACCGAAGCCCGGGTAGCAGTTGACATGTCATCCCTGGTAGTTTCACAGCAGACCATGGATGGATTTCTACAGCAGCTGCTGCCCCTAAGCCTTCAAGGAGAATTACTACATCATGATCAAGGATGAATCTAGGATTTAAATTTAGGAGGGCGGGGTTCGGGGGCAGCGACCTAGTCTTTTTTTGAAATAAATAGAGAAAATCATTTAATTGCCACTCCATTTAATTACCTGCTATCTTCTTTTCATACAGCAAGAGAGAGTAGTTTACACACACCACCGGAAAAAGGAAAGAAACAAGATTAATTGCCACTCCATTATTGTCACTCCATGATTGTCACGTGTTAGTCACGTTTAATTGCTCTCTCCATTATTGTCATTATTGTTACACACACCACATTTAATTGCCACTCCATTATTGTCAGTCCATTATTGTCATTATTGTTACTAGGGGTGTTCATCGGTTTTTTTCGAAATTCTGAACTTCCGAACTTCCAATATCCGAAATTCCAAAATCCCAAAATTTCATTTCGTTCCGAAGTTCTGGTTTCTAGAAACCGAACTTCCGAAACCGAAATTAAAAGTTCTGAAATTCGATTTTCCGAAAATAAATCGAAATTTCCGAAATTTTTTGTATTGATATCAAATCTGAAAAACCAGTACCAAATTTTGCATACAAGTACCAAATTTTGAAATCATTACAATAATAATCCAACCATAAACATGTCTTGCTAATCCAAAAACAGAGATTGCAACTCTGAAACATAAACAACCCTATTGTATGAAATCTGAAATCATTACAAAACAGCCTAATGAACCATGATTGCTCCAGATTGCTCCATCAATTTGCTTAATGAACCATGATTACAAAACAACCTAATGAACCATCATTACAAAACAGCCTAATGAACCATGATTGCTCCATCAATTTCACATCATGTTAATCCAAAAAACTTGCAGCCAACTACAAGAAAGAACAGAACAATCCTACAGTACATCCATCCAAATCACAATTCAGTGATTGTTGACTCATTCTCCACTTCTGCGTACTCTGTAAATAATCAAATAAATTCAATTAGAATTAGAAATTAAAAGACTTACAAGTTACAAACAACAAGGCAACAAGCACAAAATTCTTACCAGCTTCCCACTTGTCAAGTTCAACTATGTTTTCTTCAATTTTGATGGCTTATTTGGATCTTCTAAACCAATCTTGTGCACAAATCAAAGATTGCACAACTCTATGAGTTAGTGAGCTCCTAAAGGAATCCAAGATTCTTCCTCAAGTGCTGAATGCAGATTCAGAAGCAACAGTGGAAACAGGGACAACCAACACATCTCTTGCCATTCTTGATAAAATCGGATACCTAGGGGAATGCTTACTCCACCAATCTAGAATACAAAACCCCTCTTCATCTTGGACAACATCTTCGTGCAAATACAAATCTAATTCAGACTTATTCCTAAAAGCCCCAGCTTCTGACCTTAACCTCTTGAATCTTAATTTTCTATCATTTTTCATTTCATCCGCTTCTTCATTACAAAATGTAACAACACTACTGCCACTGCTAGATTTGGCAGCAACACTCTCATTAGTTGTCTTTTTGGGCTCATACATCTCACAATAAGCCACATAAAGCTTCTTCATATCCTCCCTCACCTTCTTTCCCATACATCTCAACAACATGACAGCAACAACCATTTTTCATCTTTTTAATTAATCATATCAGCTTATTTAAACATAAAAATAAAAGTTTCATTTTTTTACAATATGGCAGAGCAACAACTTATTTACACTACATGACAGCAACAACATGGCAGCAACAGCTTATTTACACAACCATTTTTCATCTTTTTAATTAATCATATCAGCTTATTTAAACATAAAAATCCAACATTCTGTTCCAATTTGATCATAGCTTAGAACATCTAAGTTTGTTTACAGATTACACTGACTCAGCAGAAGAAACAATGAAGAAAAGAAAAGGAGTAGCCACTGAACTCGAGGAATTATTCTTATAATAATAATAATAATAAAAATAATTCACTAACAATAAAAATAATAAATAAAATATCAACAAATAGAGTATTTTGAAATAAAAATAGGTACCATATTTTTATTATTTACAAGTTTTCCCAACACGTGGTGACAATATATAATTAAAGGCAAATAATATTTTTTTCCAATCCCTACTTCTGTAATAAATTGCCTCGGATGCGACCTTGTATTTTGTTTAGCGAAAGATCTAAAAAGTTTAAAACAGTAAATATTGGATCTTTACTAAGCGAAAACGAAATCCATGAAGGTACTGCGCCGATCCCAACTCCTCTTCTCCTTCCATGGGAACCTTTTTAAGCCCTATTCGTTAAGTAGTAACACTCAGTTTCTGGGGTCTGACCATAACAACCACATTCCTGATAGAACCGGCTTGATTTTGTGGAATCCGTCAACAAGAAAATTCAGAAGGCTGTCTCCTCCTCTAGAGGTTCTGGGGACCGTAGTGCGTATGCTGCGTTCGGTTACGATGAATCAGTGGATGATTTTAAACTTGTTTGGGCAAATCCCACGGGAGTTCCCCATACCTTGGACAAAGAAAAGAGAACAATAGAGCAAATTATTAAGCATTGAAACTTAGATCTTATATGTATAAGTTGATACATGTAAGGTGGTTTTGAAGGAAATTAATGTTTTATGGGTTTTAGATTAATCAATATGCATATAATTTTTCTAATTACCATGAAAAATAAGTTAAAATGGGATGGGTTGTTTTACATGTATTTTGGGTTTGTTAGAATAAATTAGAAGAAATAATGTGAAAATTGTTCCGTGCATAGGCCGCCACTCATGGGAATGTGTCGGCTCATGAACCCTTCGTTTCTCTGATGTTATAGAGCCGTCCTCATGATTGAGATCATGGTTGCCGAAGCAAGTCATAAGACTACCCTGCAAACTTGCATTTGACCTTTATGAGATAAATGTATTGTTGAATATGTTATTAAATATTGATGTGTTAATTGTGTCAATAATTTGTAGAAATTGTAGGCCATGAAACTCACATTTGTTTATGTGTTGATGGAATTATATAATGATTATTTGTTGTGAATTGATTAACAAAGTATGTACGAGAACTATATGTAGTTTAGTCTTTTGTAAGAAAGTACCTAGAAAGTTTTTAATTGTGTTTTTTTTTACCTTCCTAAATATTATAACTTTGGTAGAAATTAAATAATTTTAGAGAATTACTATGATGATCAGGGACGGATCTAGGATTTAAATTTAGAAGGGCGGGGTTGGGGTTAATTTCAATCGACAATCAATTTGCGCAGCAAACAATCTTATCCCAAGAATCAATAACCCCTAGCTATCAAACCAATCAAAAGCAATCAAGAAAAGAACACAGAGATTTTTAAAGTGGAAAACCTCAGACCAAGCCAGTAACAATCCACCATATGATGATCAATGTGTACAACCAACCAAAATCCCTATCTTAACTATAGGAATTATCTGACATACACCACTATCACCAATAGTACCAATCAAACAATCCAATCAATCAATCAATCCGAGAAAAAACAAGAGACATGAGAATAGAGAACCAAAACCAGATTTCCACTGCTTCAATCGGGACAGTATTTCTACCACCTCAGACAACTTCTCACCGATCCAACCGTACAGATTGAAGAACCAGAAGTCGTGCACCTGCTGTCCAAATTTCACCCTGATCCAACGGTGAACGAAGTCACTACTACGATTCTCCCGCAGCTGCACAGAGTTTAGCGAAATCTGTTTTCTCTCTTCTCTCTCACAGGATGCTCAACAGCAACCCTCTTGCAATCTCTTAGGATGCTCAAGAGCAACCCTAACACAATCTCTCAGGATGCTCAACAGCAACCCTTTCACAATCTCTCTCAGTTGTTATTCGTTACAACTGATTTTACAATCTTTCTCAACTCAATCTCACATCTAGATTGAGGAGACTACGCTAGAGAAATCTCCCACTCACATTTTTCTCTCTCTGTGCTTCTTTCTCACAACATGAGTATATATGTGGGCAACCTAATTAATTAGGTTACACAATCCTACTCAAAGTCATACTCCAATCTTTTCTTTTCTTTTCTTTTTCTTTTTCTAATCAGACTTCTAATCAAACTAGAACAAACAATTACATGTGAGCCTTCTTTTCTTTTCTTTTTCTTTTTCTAATCAGACTTCTAATCAAACTAGAACAAACAATTACATGTGAGCCCACTTGGGCTAAGCCCACAATAATCTCCTTCAGCCAATATGAGCTGGACTCCAACACAGTGTCCTCATTTTTTTTTTTGAAATAAATATAGAAAATCATTTAATTGCCACTCCATTTAATTACCTGCTATCTTCTTTTCATACAGCAAGAGAGAGTAGTTTACACACACCACAGGAAAAAGGGAAAAAAACAAGATTAATTGCCACTCCATTATTGTCACGTGTTAGTCACGTTTAATTGCTCTCTCCATTATTGTCATTATTGTTACACACACACCGCATTTAATTGCCACTCCATTATTGTCACACACACACCACATTTAAATGATTTTTTACCCAACAAAATAAAATAGTATTTCATGGTATATATCGGCTGATATAATCGAGATTTAAACTGACACAAAATAATAAAAAAAATTATTTTAATTTTTATATTGAGATGAAATATACCGGACCACTACTCGATATAAATAACTTCTGCTGTGTGCAAACTATTAAATACATTTGTCATCAACATTGGTGACATTTTGGAGGTTGGGAATAGTGACATGTGGACACAATTTGATCATCAATGGACCACCAAAATCTAGAAAGTTGGTGTTTGTTCAAACTTTTTTCAAAAATAATTTAATGCACACTTTCATGATAGTTAAGTGTCGCTTTAGATAGAAACTCTAATAAATAATTAGTTGACAATGAACAACTTTCTTTAAAATTTAATCTTTTAAACTAACACAACTTAGAGAATGAGAAAAACTTCTGAGGCACAAGTTGGAACGTTGTCATCGTTGGTCTTTATTCCTTCTTTACTCATCGTAAATTTGCAGCCTTGAAACTCTATTCCGCTAACATGTAAATTGTCCAAATAAGTTTAATAGGTTTGCTTCTATTAATTCTGCTATAGCTAGTATATATACAAAATTTGTCTCTACAAAATTCTAAATTGATACGGTAAATAATACAATTATTAATTAATAAATTGAATCAACTAATTGAAAAAACATAATTACGACAGAATAGATAAAATATTATTTCTAAGTTGGAATAATTTTGGTCAAATTTTCCTCCAAAAGTATTTGTTAGCGTTAAAATATTATTTTAAATCCTATCCTATCAATCTTTACTATATAAAAAACACGAAGGACCTTATTTCTTTAAATTATTATTATACCCTTTGATTGACGTTTATTTTCATGTGATTTTGCCATCTAACTTCAGCAATCATCACGTGATTATATAAGTTAATTAATTAATTAATTATACAAGATTTTCTTTCTTTTTTTTAATTATACTATTTAAGTGATTCACGGCGAAATAACTTTTTAGATAAAGATATCCGAATTGAAGAATTTATCGTTTTTTATTTTATAGAAAATATCACTTAATTATAAATCATCGGTTTGTAAATTTGCTTACCTGGCCTCCTTATTTTTATATTGAAACAAAAATCTTCAAAAATCTTGCCGACAAAATAGTAAATAGACATTATTGTAATTATATATATATTGAACGGTTCAATCTGGTCGAACCCCGGTTGAACTCAGCTCAAATCGGTCTGATGGGTCACTCCGGTTCGGTTTTTAAAACTATGGTGGATAGGCTAGAATTATCAATCCAATAATTATAAATACATATAACCTGTGATAATTTTTTAGGTGTAAGATAGAAATTAATTAAACCAATTATAAAAAAAGACTTATCATATTTTTGCGATATCAAGGGTGTTCTTTCCATCATGCGCTTTCCTGAAGAAATGCTTGACATAGTCCGAGTACAAGATTTCCTTGTACACCGGCTCTTCACCGCTGGCGAGCACTTCAGGCAGAGGACCGATCACGTCCGTTGGATTTGGGTTGATGAAAATGGGGACTGAAATTCTGTTGCTGCTCCCATTGGCCACCACACGATGCTCGACACTCTTGTATCGACCGTTGCTCAGTATCTGCAACGCATCACCCACGTTGATCACCAAGGAACCGTTGATTGGTGGGACGTGGATCCAACTGTCATCAATTCCTCGTACGAAGAGCCCACCGATTTGGTCTTGGAGAAGTACAGTGAGGGTCGAAACATCGGAGTGGCGCCCAACTCCTACAGTAAGGTCAGGATTGGGACAAATAGGATAGTAATTGATGTTGATCCTCTTAGACCCCATCAAGAGAGATTCTTTCTTCTCGTCGATTTCTGTCACGTTCAGGTTTTTCATCAGCACCTTTAGTAGTCCGTTGATCACAACTTCTGATTGTTTCATGTATTCAAGCAATTCATCCCTGAAAATTACCAAATAATATTTATTAGATCACAACTTCTATATATACATTTGACTAACAAACCATATTATCCTCTCAAAAATCATACTAATTGATGTAGTGACATAATTAAATATTGCTTACTTGCAAGCGGAAGGCCACGACTTGGAGGCTTCCTCATGAGAAACATAGAATAGGCTGAGAAAATCTTTCCACTCGAGAGCCTTCTCCGATGCAGGATTGAAGCTCGAACCGTACCTGACATGGTTAGTAGGAGAATTCTCCTTCAAATACTTCTTCTTTTCTTCGGCCGACAAGCCGAAGAACCGATGAGTTCCTTCTTTGGCATTTTGGAGGACTTCAATCGGGATTCCATGGTTGATGATTTGGAAGAAACCCCATTTCTCTGCAGCGTGGCAGATTGCTTCTGCGACAGTTGGGTCATCAAGATTTGAGATGTCAATGATGGGAATGGAATCTTCTTGGTCGCTATTGATTCTTGTCACGCAAAGTCTTTCCTCACTGGGCTGGATATATGGCTCGGGCAGGGCTTTTAGGCCCATTTCAGAAAGCCCTTTAACACCATTCCCTTGGTTCATGACAAAATCATTAAGAGTTGAATCATCAAGAACAGCTGAGTCAATTGCTGGGGCCATGGTTTTATTTTTTTAATATATGTAAAAAAAAAAAACCTGGAAAGAATACTGGAAATTAAAGATAGTACTGAAGAAGAGGAGAGAAAGAGAAGGGATGGTGTGGATGATGAAACCTCTTGTGCCAAGGAGAGGTATATATAGTATTTTTCAAGTTGGATTTATGGTAAAATACTTTATTACTCCCTCTGTCTGATATGATGCATTTTATAGGGATTTTTTAGATCTCGATACTTTTAAATTGGTCTTGTTTCATTACTATTTGCAGATTTTAATTTTTGAAAAGGAAATCACAAAAAGATGCGTTTATCATTAGATTTCGAACGGATTTGATCTGTTTGCCCTTGCAACAACACGCAGGCAGCAGCTTGCCCTTGACTGTTAGATTGAACTGAAATTTTCTCGCGTTATTAGAAAAAATAATTCTAAGTGTGAATCTTAATTCTCTCTTTTCCATTCCAAACACATGCATATTTTGTAATTTAAAGTAATCCAAACAATTAAATAACTATTGAACTAGTGCTGTGTTATGATCCTAGATATTAAAAAGGAAACGGAAACGGAAACGGAAACGGAAAGTAGAGACGAGCACAAGTTTCTCCAACTAAGGGACGCCATTGCTTCTCTCAATTAGAAAGTCTTGTCTCATCGGCGTCGTTTTCGAATGGAGTAATGCCCTTTTGGACCTTGTACTCGGCTAAAATTGTCCTAATGGATCTCTAACGGAAAAAGTTACCTTTTTAGATCCTGTACTCGCCTGAAATTGCCTCTTTGGACCCTCTGTCAATACGTGGCAGTTAAGTACTGACGTGGATTTTTTTTAAAAAAAATTTTCACTTCCAAAAATACGTGTCACTGCCACGTCAGCACTTAATTGCCACGAATTGATGAAGGGTCCAAAAGGAAAATTTCAGCAGAGTACAGGGTCCAAAAGGGAAATTTATCCGAGTACAGGGTCTAAAAGGAGACGTATTTTCTGTATTTATTTTTACATAATTCTTACATAATTTATTTCTTAATAAAAAAAATTATTTAAAATTTTAAATAAACTCTTCTAATTAATTTTAAAATAAAAAAGGAAAAGAGAAGGTCTTTTACTTAAGTTTAAAAGAAAAAAAAGGATTAAAATTTTCTATTTCTTAGTTCTTACTATGGAGATTTTTTTTCCCTCATAATAGTTCTACTTCTTATATAACTTCCTTAATAATTTTTAGGGAAAAAATTAGGACTTTTAATTAATTTTAAAATAAAAAAGGAAAAATGATTTAAAAAATTTATTGCTTAGTTCTTATTACGGAGAACTTTTTTTCCTCATAATAATTCTCATATAACTTCCTTAATAAAATTTTGTATTTAAAATAACAAATAAAAGGAAAAAATAAGGACTTTTAATTAAGTTTAACAAAAAAAATGAGGAATTTTAATTAAGTTTAGAAGAAAAAAGAAATATAATTAGTAATGCGTAATACATTAATATAATTTAAATTAAAAGCATAAAATTCTAAATAATTAGTAATTATATTTTTTTTATGACAATTGACATGATTCTCTCTTACAACAATATAATTTTTTTTATTAAATAAAATATTGAACAATAAACATATATCCACAATATACCTTAATAACTATATATTAAAATAATAATTAATGATAATATTACTAGTATGTGCCATATTATTAATAATTAATGGTCTTACTTTATACATATTAACTATATAAATGATTATTACAATTTACAATAATATACTTTTTCTCATAATAATTTTTTCTATTTAAAATAATGAATAAAAGGGGAAAAATTAGGACTTTTAATTAATTTTAAAATAAAGAAGGAAAAATGATTAAAAAAATTTATTTCTTAGTTCTTACTATGGAGAAAATATTTTTTCATCATAATAAGTCTCATATAACTTCCTTAATAAAATTTTGTATTTAAAATAAAAAATAAAAGTAAAAAATGAGAAGTTTTAATTAAGTTTAAAAGAAAAAAATGAGAACTTTTAATTAAGTTTAAAAGAAAAAAGTGAGAAATTTTAATTAAGTTTAGAGGAAAAAAAGAAAGATAAAGAGTTAAGTTTAGTTTAGAAGGAAAAAAGAAAGATAAAAATATATAATTATGTAACAATTATGAGGATTATGTAAAAATAAATACAGAAATACGTGCCTTTTTAGACCCTGTACTTGGATAAATTGCCCTTTTGGACCCTGTACACGGCTGAAATTGCCTTTTTGGACCCTCCGTCAATTCGTGGCAATTAAGTGATGACGTGGCAGTGACACGTATTTTTGGAAGTAAAAAATAAAAAAAAAAAATTAAATCCACGTCAACACTTAACTGCCACGTATTGACGGAGGATCCAAAAGGGCAATTTCAGCCGAGTACAGGGTTTAAAAGGGCAACTTTTTTTCGTTAGAGGTCCATTAGGGCAATTTCAGCCGAGTACAGAGTCCAAAAGGGCATTACCCCTTTTCGAATTCAATCTCCCCAAAAAAATCCAGAGGATCTGGTATCCCCTTGCTTACTAACCCTAATTTGTTACTAATATGAATGTTATTCTTATTATTGTCAATTCTTTCCGATCTTGCTATGGGGATTTCCAAAAAAAAATATGATCCTAGATCGATATTAGTGGGCTTACTATCATTAACTAGGAGTAGTTGGGTTTTATCCAAAACGTTGTTTCGTGTCACATCAGTATTGCATTACAACCCGAAATGTTTAACGTGGAAGAGTGTAAATATGCACCTTTGGGCAATGCCCTGCGCTAAGCCGCTGGCTCCTCTCCTCTCATTCCTTTCTAGCTCCACCGCACATGGCGGTGGCTGGTGGTGGTGGTGGTGGGATGGGCTATCCTCATCAGGACTTTCTTGCCCAAATGCCGCAACTAACCAACCAACTCGGATATAGCCCACAGAATTTGATGATGATGAAGCAACAACGCCTCCACGGTCAGTATCAGGTTCCTGATGATCACTATGGACTTTTGTAGGACATAATCCCTTAGTAGACAAGAAGAGCCCTGAAAAAACAAGTTTTCGCCATTGTAAATATGTCCTTAACTATTGTCCTATTCGGCGTGCATGAGATAGAACTCATATTTAATAAAGCGATCTGTTACGAATATGATTATACCTCTAGTTCAGACCATCGATGGTGCAACTAGGGAGGAATGTTATGGTTTTTTTTCCACCCCAAACGAGATATATTATGAGGTTGATTAAGGGATATGGGTTTTTATTAATGCAAATCCCTAATTGTGTTTAGGAATATTGTAAGATGGGCATGCTTATACTATAAGTTGATTAAATGCAGCCGGATCATTAGTGTTTTTGTTTTTAGTATTCGTATCTACTGAGGTTGTAAGATTCTTTTTAATATATGGGATTGGATTTCAAGAATATCGATGTTTCTTTTTATATATGAGATTGAGTACGTATTATATTTGTGTTTGATTGATTTGACGCTCTTATCTTTTAAATAAGAAATTATCATATTAATCAGAATCGAACCGGACCGGCCGGTCCGTCCAGTTCAACCGGATTATTTCACATTTCCAGTTGGATTCAACTATCGGACCGGATATGCATGTGAATCTGGTTCAACTGGTCGAACCGGCCAGTTTTTACACATCCAGTGAACCGGATTGAACCGGCCGATTTGATGAACCAAACCAAAACAACGCCATTTTGGTTTGGTTTGGTTTTTTTTTTTGGAAAATATGATGGGCCAGCACATTAGATGCCCATCATAGTATAAAAACCAGCCGGTTTAATCCGGTTTAATCGTCTAAGATTGATCGGTTTAATATGTGAACAGTTTAGAACGGACCAGCATCTACAATCCGGTCGAACCCGGTTCAACTCGGTTGAACCACCAAATTTTTGTTTCCGATTCGCTGTCCGGTCCGATTTTGATAACTATGGAAATTATATATTGTTGGTTTTATCCCTAACGGTAATTTATTGCCGTTTATGTCATCTTCAATTCTCAACTTGGACGGAATCGGCGGTAAAAATTGACCGGCTGTTTTGTTAGCTAGGGACAGTTGAAAGTTGAGCCCTTCAACTGGAAATTAAACGGCAAAAAGTATGTCCCAATAAAAAGGCCAGGAATTGAACGAATATTATAAATTCAAAACTTGCGCAATTTTTTATCTCTTCTTCTTTTTGAGAATAATTACACGTGCAAATTCCAAATTAATCAGTCTTTATTTATAGAAATTACCATCGCCGACTTAGAAATTCATTAGTGATTGGCATATTTTCTTAATGATAATTGAACAAGTTCTTTTAACTTCGATTTAATAGTATATTTTCAAATTCAGCAATGTCTTTGAAGCTTATTCCAAATAAACCAAAGATCTTGCCGTGAAAATCCTCAATTTCATGGCAAAAGCGCTTAGAATGGAGCCTAATGAGACGCATGAATTGTTTGAAGAAGGGATGCAAAGTATGACGATGATGGGCCTCAACTCTAATTATGATGCCATCAGTCTAAGGTTGTCAATCCCTGATATGATGCCTTTTTTATGTATGTTTTTCCCTCTCGTTTAGGTCTAAATTCACACTTGATACTACTAATTTGGCTTGTTTTCCAACCACTTTGTAGATTTGGACTAAAGGGAGAAACTTGCTGAAAAGCGGGCCATTTGGATGCATTTCTGCTGTTCTTACATCGTCGAGCCCTGGATGCAGTTTTGTCGTCGAGACCTACTGTTGGGACCTAGACGAGATCTTATGTCCAGGCCTAAACGACGCACGTGGATGTTTCTTTTCGGATGACGCTTGACCAAAGATGCTAAAAAGATTCTAGCGGGATTCCATGTGCAAATCACCCAGCTCATCAGAGAATATTCCTCTATACCATTTTGTCCCCTAGTGGAGTTGTTAGGCTATATATAGAACCTTAACTTTAGGTTAAAGGGAGGCTACACTTTAGTATATTTTGCATCTTTTTAGGGTTTTCAATCATTGTAGCCACCTCTCTAACATTGGGATTTGTTCTTCCTTTATTTTTCCAGAAATTGGAGCCCCAAGCTCCAATTAGTTTTTAATCCAGATTTTCATTTTCATCTGCACCTCTTCTCTGTTTATGTTGCTTTCTCCATCTATCTTGTGCATGATTTCCAGCATGAGTGGCTAAATCTCTTAGTCTTGGCAGGGGTATTTTAAGGATTGCAAGAGGATAGTTGGGAGGTCAAAGTGTTCTTATAACGTGTTCATTGTTGTATCCGCTTTCTTGCCATTTTATTGTCATTTCGTGTGAGATTTGTTGGTAGTTTGATCACTTATTTGCATGTTTCTCATGAATATTGTCATTTCCATGGTAATAACTAACGTGAGGCCATGGAATAGAGTAGGCACCTGGTCCAGAGTCACCATGTCGTTTGGTCCAATCTGGCTAGGGCAAGAAACCGGTTAGGGCAGACTTCTCAGTGTTTAGCCCTAGACGTGTCTTCTCTCCACTTCACGGGCCTGTGTGTATGACCCATAAGCGTACCTTGGGCACAGTGTCACGACCACTCCCATAAGCGTACCTTGGGAGTGACTTCTCTTAAGAAGAGAAGTAGGGAATCTCCGTGAAAACAGGGTTCCTATAGCACGTCTATGGCGTGAACGCAGTCTATCCTTGCACCGATGATCGACTAGACCTCGACGCAATCCGCCGTCTACCCCTGCTAAGATTTCTCCTTTTATTTGATCTATTATCTTTACTTACTTTGTTATTATCTTTATTACACCTGTTAGTCTTTACCATTTTTTGATATTCTCTTGCTTTATTTTCGTTCCCTTTTTATTTAAATATTTCGTTTGTCTATTGTTACTTGTTATTTGCATTTTTATTCTCTGTCTCAACATCAACTGCCATCGTTGGCTAGATTCGTCTAGACCGACCAAACCCCCCTGTATTACTTTTATGTCTGTTGCATTTTCATCCTCATCATACATTTAGGGCAAGATTAAATTTAGTCCTTCATTTTCCCTGTGGTTCGACCCTGACTTGCCGCTATATACATTAATTTGTGCATCTAGCCTATCAGGATTATAAATTCTATTAATTTTGACGCGCGTTTCGACGGCGCGTCAATCCCGTACTAGTAAGCATCTCAATTTTATTGTTGGTACAAAATATATCGGTGTCGGTGAAAATCCCTATTTTGTTTTGTATCTCAGTATATATATACAAAATTTTACCACATTCAATTAGTGTTGGTTTAGTTGTTCAATTCTCACATATTTAGTAATTAATTAATTCGGTCATTCTAATTAGTTAGAGGAATAAATTTATAGTAAATTAGCAATTAACCACACTAATCAACTAATTGTTGATTGCAATGGAGCAAATCTGCCATTACGGCTGCCTAACATATATAGGCATTGATTTCTCACAAAAAAAGCTCTCAACTGCAAAAATAGGATACCTTAGCCACCGTTAGGCAGACCACCACTGCCAGCCCCACCCCCTTCGGCTAGCCCACTACTGCCGGAGTGCTCAAAATACCAGCTGCCCACTGCAGTTGGCATAAAATATCCACCTGTCCGCATCATTTAGTCGGTAATGGCGCCAGGTAGGGAGTCGTTGGGCACGAAGAGGGAGTCGCCGTCGGCAGTGACATATTACGTCTTCCGTTGCACGTGGATCATCGGGCTCTTCGATACTTAGCCTCGCAACGGTGGAGATTGCCTCCATGTGGTAGGGTTATGGACGTGTTTATCCCGCCAAGGAAAAATATAAGTGGTAAACGGTTTGGGTTCATTCGTTTTGACCGGGTAGTGAATAGAATTGACATGGAATTGGCACTGGATCATCAATGTATAGGTACTTCAGCCATCAGGGCAAACATAGCTAGGCCAGCCTCACAAGTTTTGAGGTCGGAGGTAGGGAGGGCAGTGCGTCGCAGCCAGGAAGACCCTAGGAAGCGTCGGCAGTTCAAACGGGACACAGACGTTCAGGCTCGACCGGAAGTTGGCCAGGTACCAAGTCGGGATCAAGTGCAGGAGACAGTAGAGAAGGTAGAGAAGGTCCAACCGCTAGCCAAGGACGTGGAAGTTGACGCTCAGGAAGGGGAATTGATTGAGATTTCGGTTCCGGCAGAAAATAGAGATTGGTTAGCGAGGAGCGTGGTTGGAGTTCTTCGTAAGATAGAGGATATCCCAGATGTTATGGAACTTTTGCTTGAGTTGGGTTGGTTTTGTGAGACCAGAATCCTAGGGAGGGGATTGATCTGGGTAGAGTTTGAAAACCAAGAGGACGTAGAGAAAGCACTCGCGAACACTTCAGAGGAATTTAGTTGTGTATTTTCCAAGGTGGTTCCTTGGACCGAGGGTCTATCTAAGGTGGGCAGATTGTGCTGGGTTCAATGCTCAGGGATCCCGGTACAAATTTGGGGACTAGAGACTTTGAGAAGTTAGGAGCGCAGTGGGGGAAAGTAGTGGCAGTGGATGATTGCACTCTAGCTCGGAAGAGGTTTGACGTGGCAAGGATCCTCATATCGACGGATCAGCCACATATAAAAGGTACGATTCGGCAAAGATTGGAGAACAGAGTCCATTTAATTGATTGTCATGAGGAACCAAGGCAGGAGATGATCTCCAATGTTGATTGGAAACTAGGAGTGGAGTCAGCGGAGGAGGACTCGGATGAGGAAATGTACGCCGAGGGCTTTGAGGAGAAGGAGGGGGCTGATCCGAGGGAAAAATACCAGCAGAGTGAGGTTAAGGAAACGCCCCTAACGGAGATGGAATCTCGGGCGCCGGTTGAGAGAGAATTGGGTGTTTTTCCTTTGGTTACAACGAGAAAAAAAGAGAGGAAGACCAAGCAAATTATGGCAGAGATGGGCAACCTACATTCGGCTAACACATCGGGGAACTCGGACACAAGAGTATTTCAGGTAGAGGATAGTGAGGTTCTTAGTATGAACAGGTTGCGCGAGGCGATTATGGTGGAAACAGATACATAGGGAATTGGACGCATTATGTCAATCACTAATTAGGTAAATGAGGACGCTCTACGTATTTTTGATCGAGAGAGGGTTGGAGTGGAAGTGGGAAATGTTCGAAGTTAGGTTGTGGGAGGGGCGGGTTCTACAGTAGTCCAATGGTGCACATCTTTTCATGGAACTGTAGGGGTCTTTTGTAGAGTAGGAAGCAACGCTTCATCAAAAATATGTTTCGGGGTGATCAAGTGTCGTTTTGCCTCCTACAAGAGAGTAAAAGGGACGTGGTGGATGACTTCCTTATACATGGGTTAGGGGGGACAATGATACTAAATGGGCTTCTGCGCCGGCGGTAGGTAGATCAGGGGGGTTGATTTCGATGTGGGATTCTAAAACTTTTCAGTTGGACCATTCGGAGGCGGGGAACAGGTATATCTGGCTTGAGGGTGAGCTCACTGAGAATCATTTAAGGTGTGTTGTTTTGAATGTATATGCTCCTAACACTGCTGCGCTCCGTGAGCAGCTGTGGGAGTCGTTGGGTTCGAAAATAGAGAGTTTGAGTCACCCTGTGCTGGTTGCAGGCGACTTTAATGAGATCTTGACCCCGTCTGACCGCTTACATGGAGGAGGTTACTCGAAGGGTATGATGGATTTCCAAAGTTGGGTAGACCGTTGTAGGCTGCAAGACATATCGTTGGTTGGTAGGCGGTTTACTTGGTCGAATACCATTAGCAGGAGCAAGATAGATAGAGTGTTCGTGCAGGTTGGTTGACTCGGTTGTATTCAGCATTGCGAGCTTTCGGCCTTTGACAAGAATGGGTCAGATCATGGGCCTCTGATCCTTCGTCGGGATAAGATGGATTGGGGGCCGAAGCCGTTCCGAGACCAAGCGGTCTGGTGGAAGAGAATTCGCTTTTGGAATAGGGAAATGTTTGGCAACGTTGAGACTAGCCTGAGAGATCTTCAGGCGAGTTATGAGGCAATGGATCACAGGGCGGATGACCGCCCCATGAATCAGGCGGAGCAGGAAGAGTTTTCCACCATTCGCAGTAAGTTATGGGAACAACAAGATCGGGTGGATAGATTCTGGCAGCAAAAGAACAAAATTAAATGGAATGTCCACGGGGATAGGAATACAGGACATTTTCATAGGATAACAAAGATAGATATGAGGAGAAATGCCATTAGAGAGATTGTGACTCCTACCTCTACTCGTAAGACCTCGGCGGAGATCAAGAGTGCAGCTTCGCAGTACTACGAGGGTTTTTTCCGGTCAGTTAGCTGGGATAGGCTTAGGATCCAGGATTTGGGGTTCTCCAAGTTAAGTGAGGAGGAAGCAACAGGGTTGGAAAAGGAGGTCACGCCGGCTGAAATTTGGGAGGTTGTTAAAGGGTGTGACAGGCGGAATCCCCAGGTCCGAATGGATTCTCCTTGCGCTTTCTGCAAAAGGCGTGGGGAATCATTGGAGGAGATTACTGCAGGTTGATTCAGGAATTCTTCAGAACAGGGAAGCTTCCGGCCGGGGCAAACTCATCGTTTTTGACCCTCATTCCGAAGATACCTGAAGCTAAACAGTTCTGTGAGTTCAGGCCGATCAGTCTGGTTAGCAGCTACTACAAGATTGTCTCCAAGATTATGGCTAAGCGGCTCAGTGAGATCATTACATCAGTCGTCAGTGAGGTTCAACACGGCTTCATTAAAAGGCGCCAAACCTTGGATTGTGTCATGACAGCGAGTGAGGTGGTCCATCATTTGCAGGTGACCAAGCAGCAGGGGCTGCTTTTCAAGCTAGACTTCGAAAAGGCTTATGACTCCGTTGAATGGGAGTACATGGAGGATGTGATGAGACACATGGGGTTCGGAGAGAAGTGGAGCGGTTGGGTTCAGCAGTGTATTAGCACTAACAGGGTCTATGTGCTAGTGAATGGATCGTCGTCGGGCCAATTTGGGGTGGCGAGAGGTCTTCGGCAGGGGTGTTCTATGTCCCCATTTCTCTTTAACATTGCGGCTGAGGGGTTACATCTGTTATTCGTTAGAGTAGAGGAAGTGGGGATTCTACGTGGGGTAGGTAATGCGAAGGCTGGGTGGCAGCTGAGCCACCTTCAGTTTGCTGATGACACCTTGGTTTTCGTGAATATTAGTGAAGCTGAAATTCAGGGGGTGAAAGGAACATTGAGGTGGTTTGATGCTTTTTCTGGCCTTCGGGTTAATTTCCACAAAAGCACCCTGGTGGGGGTGAATTTGAGTGATCAAATTGGTGGGATTCTAGCTTCGCGGGCAGGATGTAAGTATGAAGCCCTCCCTTTCAAGTACTTGGGTTCTTTGGTTGGCTTTAAGCCGCGTAGGATAGCAGGGTGGTAGTTCTTGGTTCAGAAGCTTAGGAAAAAGTTATCCACTTGGAAGGGTCATCTTCTGTCTGTGTGTGGGGGGGGGGGGGGGGGGGGGTGACTTTGATCAAATCGGCGTTAGCTAGCATTCCCATCTATAACATGTCGATCTACAGGATGCCTAGAGCGGTGGTCAACCAATGTGAGGGTGTGATGCGGCGATTTTTATGGAGTGGGAAGGACGATAAAAGAGGGTTGAGCAAGGTGAAGTGAGAGGAAGTGACGAGATCTACGACACACGGGGGGCTGGGAATAGGGAGATTGTAAGACAAGAACGTGACCTTACTCTTCAAATGGGCCTGAGAGGTGGTTCAGGGCAACGGTAAGTTATGGGCCGAGATAGTTCGCAAGCAATATAATTTGAGGTCTATTGGCGACCTATGGAAGGAGCGTGAGAAGCATATATCTCCTATTTAGAGCGATATCATTCAACTATGTGGGCGGGATAGTGATTTTTTTGACCTATGGATTGAACACTTGACTCTTAAGCTTGGAGAGGGCAAAGACACGAGCTTTTGGTGGGATCCGTGGGCTGCTAAACAGCCGTTGGCCTTGCTTCATCCGAGGCTGTACCATTTATCGAAAGCTCAGCAGGGGATTGTCAAGGATTTCGGCCATTGGGAAGGGACGGTCTGGGAGTGGCATAGAGAGTGGAGGCGCGGGCTGTTTGAGTGGGAGAATGAGGAGTGGGCGAGCTTACGTGATCGGTTGCCTGCTCCGCGTAGGGGGGCAAAGACACGAGCTTTTGGTGGGATCCGTGGGCTGCTAAACAGCCGTTGGCCTTGCTTCATCCGAGGCTGTACCATTTATCGAAAGCTCAACAGGGGATTGTCAAGGATTTCGGCCATTGGGAAGGGACGGTCTGGGAGTGGCATAGAGAGTGGAGGCGCGGGCTGTTTGAGTGGGAGAATGAGGAGTGGGCGAGCTTACGTGATCGGTTGCCTGCTCCGCGTAGGGGGGCCACCAGGATGTGCTCCGTTGGGATCTCGAACAAACCGGGAAATACTCGGTGCATTCGGGGTATAAGAAATGGGAGGCAACAAGGTACGATTCCATACCCCTGCTTCGGTCCTGTTGGACGGGGCTGGTTCCGTTTCGGGTTGAGTTTTTCTTGTGGCTATCTTTGAGGGGAAGAATAGTGACCAGGACGTTCTTAGAGAGACGTAACATGATCACGGAAGATCAGAATAACTGTCCAATGTGTAATAACAGCTCGGAAGATGCTACTCATCTCTTCCTAGGATGTGCGGTGGCCAGGAGGGTTTGGGAGTTGATCATGCGTTGGCTTCGGGTGGTGTGGTGCCAACCTCGCGATCTCGCGGGACTTTGGAGATCTTGGGGACATTATCTTCCAAGCCACGACAAGCACTCTGGCAGGCAATGGGCAACTCTGTTCTACGCGGTGATTTGGTCCCTGTGGAAACGACGGAATGCGAAGGTCTTTAGGCAGAAAAAGGTAATGTAATGGCAGTGTGTGAATATGATATTCTCCTTATGGCATTGGTGGCTGAAGAGTAAGGATCATTCATTTGCTTTCAGTCTAGCTGATATGATGCAGACTCCGGCTTGGCTTTTTAGTTGTCAGGTTGTTGTTTCCTGAGCCCGGAGGTTTATCTTTCTTGCTTTCTTAGTTTGTTGGTTTCGTTTTCTACTTGTGCTACCTAGCTTGGACAGCTAACTTTTGTTATGTTCGTCATGATCTTCATGACAGGTTTCTAATATAATCTCTGCTTATTAAAAAAAAACATAGGCATTGGATCCCAAAAATTAAGAAAAAGAGAGGAAAAAATATGCTCATTTCTATTTGAGTGAGGGTTAGAAATGAGCATGGTTTCCAAGTAAAAGATGCACAATTAACCAATAGTGACATTTTCACCAAGAATTTGCAGCTCAAACGAGAGGAAGCACAAGAGTCATTAATTATTTAGTTAGTTTATTTAATTGAATTTTTTTTTGGATCATCCATGTGAAAGAGTGGCTGGCAGCTACAGATTGTGAGAGTTTGAGATGGATTTCAGGCAATTTTTAAGATTTTTTTCTTTTTATTATTATTTTTTTACCCAACAAAATAAAATAGTATTTTATGGTATATATCGGCTGATATAACCAATATAAATCGAGATTTAAACTGACACAAAATAATAATAAAAAAATTACTTTATTTTTTATATTGAAATGAAATATACCGGACCACTACTCGATATAAATAACTTCTGCTGCCTCACCATCCGAGTTAATGAGATCCGAGTTAATGAGATGGAGGGCTTACAAATAAAAAAAGATTGGGACGTGCAAACTATTAAATGCATTTGTCATCAACATTGATGACATTTTGGAGGTTGGGAATAGTAACATGTGGACACAATTTGATCATCAATGGACCACCAAAATCTAGAAAGTTGGTGTTTGTTCAAACTTTTTTCAAAAATAATTTAATGCACACTTTCATGATAGTTAAGTGTCGCTTGAGATAGAAACTCTAATAAATAATTAGTTGACAATGAACAACTTTCTTTAAAATTTAATCTTTTAAACTAACTCAACTTTAATTTATGTAAATTTGTTATAGTAACGGAGTCAAAAATGGCTTGATAACCTTATAATGATCCTGGAACTAAATGTTAGTCTCGATTGAATACAGAATGAGAAAAACTTCTGAGGCACAAGTTGGAACGTTGTCATAGTTGGTCTTTATTCCTTCTTTACTCATCATAAATTTGCAGCCTTGAAACTCTACTCTTGCTAACATGTAAATTGCCCAAATAAGTTTAATAGGTTTGCTTCTATTAATTCTGCTATAGCCAGTATATATACAAAATTTATCTCTACAAAATTCTAAATTGATATGGTAAATAATACAATTATTAATTAATAAATTGAATCAACTAATTGAGAAAATATAATTACGACAGAATAGATAAACTATTATTTCTAAGTTGGAATAATTTTGGTCAAATTTTCCTCCAAAAGTATTTGTTAGCGTTAAAATATTATATTAAATCCTATTCTATCATTCTATACTATATAAAAAGCACGAAGGGCCTTATTTTTTTAAATTACTATTATACCCTTTGATTGACGTTTATTTTCATGTGATTTTGCCATCTAACTTCAGCAATCATCACGTGATTATATAAGTTAATTAATTAATTAATTATACAATATTTTCTTTCTTTTTTTAATTATACTATTTAAGTGATTCACGACGAAATAGCTTTTCAGATAAAGATATCCGAATTCAAGAATTTATCATCTTTTTATTTTATAGAAAATATCACTTAATTATAAATCATCGGTTCGTAAATTTGCTTACCGGGCCTCCTTATTTTTATATTGAAACAAAAATCTTCAAAAATCTTGCCGACAAAATAGTAAAAATTGTATTATTGTAATTATAATTAATTGGTTAATTCATCAGGCAATTATAAAACGTGACTGTAGACCAAAAAAAATCATTATTGTAATTACCAATAAAATTAAAAATCTAAATTTGAATTTCATATTTGTCTATTAAAATAAATTAAAAAAATTGATCAGGTAATTATAAACAATGATTCTTGACCAAAGTTCATTTTTTAGAAACAACATACAAAAGAAAAGATCAAGATTAAGGTTCATATCGATTTTTTGTAAACGAACATGAAAATAATTCAAGTATACCACATTGTAACTAATGGTGTAGCTATTTGTGAATTTATCAATCCGGCTAGGAACACCAAAACTTCAAAAGCCCAAAGTTCAAAACTGAAAAGAAAAAAAATCATTAAAAGAAAAAACTAAAGAGTTGCATGCATTAAATATGAGAAATTATTCTTATAATAATAATAATAATAATAATAATAAAAATAAGTAACTAACAATAAAAATAATAAATAAAATATCAACAAATAGAGTCTTTTGAAATAAAAATAGGTACCACACTTTTATTATTTACTAGTTTTCCCAATACGTGGTGACAATATATAATTAAAGGCAAATAATATTTTTTTCCAATCCCTACTTCTGTAATAAATTGCCTCGGATGCGACCTTGTATTTTGTTTAGCGAAAGATCTAAAAAGTTTAGAACCGTAAATATTGGATCTTTACTAAGCGAAAACGAAATCCATGAAGGTACTGCGCCGATCCCAACTCCTCTTCTCCTTCCATGGGAACCTTTTTAAGCCCTATTCGTTAAGTAGTAACACTCAGTTTCTGGGGTCTGACCATAACAGCCACATTCCTGAAAGAACCGGCTTGATTTTGTGGAATCCGTCAACAAGAAAATTCAGAAGGCTGTCTCCTCCTCTAGAGGTTCTGGGGACCGTAGTGCGTATGCTGCGTTCGGTAACGATGAATCAGTGGATGATTTTAAACTTGTTTGGGCAAATCCCACGGGAGTTCCCCATACCTTGGACAAAGAAAAGAGAACAATAGAGCAAATTATTAAGCATTGAAACTTAGATATTATATGTATAAGTTGATACATGTAAGGTTGTTTTGAAGGAAATTAATGTTTTATGGGTTTTAGATTAATCAATATGCATATAATTTTTCTAATTACCATGAAAAATAAGTTAAAATGGGATGGGTTGTTTTACATGTATTTTGGGTTTGTTAGAATAAATTAGAAGAAATAATGTGAAAATTGTTCCGTGCATAGGCCGCCACTCATGGGAATGTGTCGGCTCATGAACCCTTCGTTTCTCTGATGTTATGGTTGAGATCATGGTTGCCGAAGCAAGTCATAAGACTACCCTGCAAACTTGCATTTGACCTTTATGAGATAAATGTTTGTTGAATATGTTATTAAATATTGATGTGTTAATTGTGTCAATAATTTGTAGAAATTGTAGGCCATGAAACTCACATTTGTTTATGTGTTGATGGAATTATATAATGATTATTTGTTGTGAATTGATTAACAAAATATTTACGAGAACTATATGTAGTTTAGTCTTTTATAAGAAAGTACGTAGAAAGTCTTCGATTGTGTTTTTTTTTTTACCTTCCTAAATATTATAACTTTGGTAGAAATTAAATAATTTTGGAGAATTACTATGATGATCTAGGATTTAAATTCAGAAGGGCGGGTTCGGGCAGTGTCCTCGTTTTTTTTTTTGAAATAAATATAGAAAATCATTTAGTTGCCACTCCATTACCTGCTATCTTCTTTTCATACAGCAAGAGAGAGTAGTTTACACACGCCACAGGAAAAAGGGAAAAAAACAAGATTAATTGCCACTCCATTATTGTCACGTGTTAGTCACGTTTAACTGCTCTCTCCATTATTGTCATTGCCACTCCATTATTGTCACACACACACCACATTTAAATGCCACTACATTATTGTCACCGTCTTAGTCAGCACTTTCAATTTCACAAGATTTCAGAAGCTAAAAGCAAGAATTTTTTTTTTAGTATTTTAAAAGGAAGTAAGCGAACTGAACGAAAAATTGGAAAAATATTTAAAAGTATTTGTATCCGTCACTAAATAACAAATATTTAGATAAATTTCACAAAAAGATAAATAAAAAGACAATATAGAAAAAAATTAATTATACATTAGAATTCATACAATATACGTACTTTCTATAATTATTCTCTATGAGTTTTCATTTTAATTAGATAATTTTGCCGCCCAATTTCTATTCTGATATACCAATTAATCAACTTTGTCATTAATATTTTCAACGTTAGATAGAATTGTAACTCCCAAGTTGCCATGGGTAATATTTTTTTTTGAAATAAATAGAGAAAATCATTTTTATTGCCACTCCATTATTGTCACTCCATTATTGTCATTATTGTTACTCCATTATTGTCACACACACCAAGGACAATTCCGGGTCGATTAAGCTTTCTGATCTGAACTGTAGTCTGATCGGAGAAAACCGATGACCCGGCTAACCCGGTATCAAACCGGCTGGTTCAACTCCAATGACAAAATAATGTCGTTTTGAAGGTGACGATACAACGTCGTTTTGATGCAATGCCTGGAAATTTTAAAAAGAAGGAGAAGAGCTGATTCAAACTCAAGACCTATCGCTAGTGAAGGTGCGCACACAACCACTACGGCAACATTGTCTTTCAATGATAATTTCGCGGTAGTTAAAATATATATAATATAGACACTAAAAATAAGACGCCTAATAATCGCACCAAAATTATTAATTTGATTTAAATATTTATTAGATAATGCACTAAAAAGATGAAAATCAAAATTGGCCTATAAAACCAACTAAAAAGATAATAGTAAAACAACATCAATAATAATAATACAGTGACATGATGATGATGATGATGATGATGATGATGATGATGATGATGATGATGATGATGATGATGATGATGATGATGATGATGATGATGATGATGATGATGATGATGATGATGATGATGATGATGATGATGATGATGATGATGATGATGATGATGATGATGATGATGATGATGATGATGATGATGATGATGATGATGATGATGATGATGATGATGATGATGATGATGAAAAAAATAACAACATTAGTAGTAGTAGTAGTAAATTAATAATGATCAACCGCATAATTATTAGATTGGGTTAAAATTGCTTCAATCATACAAAATATGCGGAGTAAATTACAAATAAATTTACACAATGACTAAATTGTGAATTCTGGACAAAGAGCCAAATTATTATTTTGAAATATTATAATGATCTTTTGTGCTGGTTTAAGAGGAAACTACCTAAGATTTTTTAATCTCTCATGTATCATTTTCTAAGATATTGTCATATATTGGCATATGACAATAGTTAAAAAATTTGCAATGTTAAAAGCTCACTCAAATCGCGTGTTTGACTTAGGATAATTCAGTTGTGTTAACTTTGAATATTATTTCATTTGAATATTGGATTGTTTCTTAATTTTTATTTTTTGATCTATTTGATATTTTATTTTGATGTATTACAGTATTATAAAATGCTACATCCATTAGACAGAAAACTAGCCGATTCAAATCGGTTCAATCCGGTTCGATTGTCTAAGATTAAACGGTTCAATGTGTGAGTGACCCGGAACGATCCAACGGGTCAATCCGGTCGAACCCGGTTGAACCCGGTCTAAATCGGTCCAACGGGTCGCTCGGGTCGGTTTTTAAAACTATGATTGTAACTACTAATAGGAATTCCGGCCCAAATTTAAATCTTATTTTTGTCTATAAAAAAAATTGATCAGGCAATTATAAACAATGACTCTTGACCAATGTTTGTTATTGTAATTACTAATAGAAATTCAAACCAAAGATTCGAACACAATGATTAAATTAATAATCTCAAATCATTGTTGGACTTGGACTAGCTAGTGCATGAAAAAAAGACAAAAGTCGATTGGTGATGTGAACTGACTGATACGTTTTAATATTGTTAGGTATGAATCATTTTTTTTTTTTTTTTTAATTTTTTTTAATAAGCTGGAGAAAGATTTTATTAAACCATTAAGGGAATGGCAGAGAAAGAGGCTAAGAATTTACAAAGAAATACAAGGAAATCAAGGAAAGACAAGGAGAAGCCTGCGGAAAAAGCCACAGGCACAGCAGCTAACCCACAGCACCCAACCCAAGAACGGAGCCGACCAAACAGCCGGTCAATCCCGCCTGACTAACCACGCAGAGGATTGACTCATCTGGGCCACTAAGTACGGGAAAGTCCGGTCCAAGCATAGGATCCAACGGTGCCAATGATCAAATACTGATTTTACTGTAAGCCACGAGCATGGATTACCATTGCGGAAGACAGCCATGTTACGATTCAACCATAACGACCACAAGATCGCAGCAAGGAGAATCTTCCAAATTAGGTATGAGTCATAAATATGCTAGGTCTATTGTTGGTAGGTGGCATGCTCACAAAAGTTAAAAAAAGTCGATTGGTGATGTGAACTGACTTATACGTTTCAATATTGTTAGGTATGAATCATAAATGGACTTTTGTAGGACATAATCCCTTAGTAGACAAGAAGAGCCCTGAAAAAACAAGTTTTCGCCATTGTAAATATGTCCTTAACTATTGTCCTATTCGGCGTGCATGAGATAGAACTCATATTTAATAAAACGATCCGTTACGAATATGATTATACCTCTAGTTCAGACCATCGATGGTGCAACTAGGGAGGAATATTATGGTTTTTTTTCCACCCCAAACGAGATATATTATGAGGTTGATTAAGGGATATGGGGTTTTATTAATGCAAATCCCTAATTATGTTTAGGAATATTGTAAGATGGGCATGCTTATACTATAAGTTGATTAAATGCAGCCGGATCATTAGTGTTTTTGTTTTTAGTATTCGTATCTACTGAGGTTGTAAGATCCTTTTTAATATATGGGATTGGATTTCAAGAATATCGATGTTTCTTTTTATATATGAGACTGAGTACGTAAATATGTATTATATTTGTGTTTGATTGATTTGATGCTTTTATCTTTTAAATAAGAAATTATCATAGTAATCAGAACCGAACCGGACTGCCCGGTCCGTCCGGTTCAACCGGGTTATTTCACATTTTTGGTTGGATTCAACTATCGGACCGGATATGCATGTGAACCGAGTTCAACTGGTCAAACCGGCCAGTTTTTACACATCCAGCTAACCGGATTGTACCGGCCAGTTTGATGAGCCAAACTAAAACCACGCCATTTTGGTTTGGTTTGTTTTTTTTTTTGGAAAATATGATGGGTCAGCCCATTAGAGGCCCATTATAGTATAAAAACCAGCCGGTTCAATCCGGTTTAATCATCTAAGATTGACCGGTTTAATGTGTGAACGGTTTAGAAAGGACCAGCATCTACAATCCGGTCGAACCCGGTTCAACTCGGTTGAACCACTAAATTTTTGTTTCCGATTCGCTGTCCTGTCCGGTTTTAATAACTATGGAAATTATATATTGTTGGTTTTATCCCTAACGGTAATTTATTGCCGTTTATGTCATCTTCAATTCTCAACTTGGACGGAATCGGCGGTAAAAATTGACCGGCTGTTTTGTTAGCTAGGGACAGTTGAAAGTTGAGCCCTTCAACTGGAAATTAAACGGCAAAAAGTATGTCCCAATAAAAAGGCCAGGAATTGAATGAATATTATAAATTCAAAACTGTGCAATTTTTTGTCTCTTATTTTTTAGAATAATTACATGTGCAAATTCCAAATTAATCAGTCTTTATTTATAGAAATTACAATCGCGGACTTAGAAATTCATTAGTGAATGGTATATTTTCTTAATGATAATTGAACAAATTCTTTTAACTTCGATTTAATAGTATATTTTCAAATTCAAGCAATGTCTTTGAAGCTTATTTCAAATAAACCAAAGATCTTGCCGTGAAAATCCTCAATTTCATGGCAAAAGCGCTTAGAATGGAGCCTAATGAGACGCATGAATTGTTTGAAGAAGGGATGCAAAGTATGACGATGATGGGCTCAACTCTAATTATGATGCCATCAGTCTAAGGTTGTCAATCCCGCACTAGTAAGCATCTCGGTTTTATTGTTGGTACAAAATATATCGGTGTGGGTGAAAATCCCTGTTTTGTTTTTATCTCAGTATATATATACAAAATTTTACCACATTCAATTAGTGTTGGTTTAGTTGTTCAATTCTCACATATTTAGTAATTAATTAATTCGGTCATTCTAATTAGTTAGAGGAATAAATCTATAGCAAATTAGCAATTAACCACACTAATCAACTAATTGTTGATTGCAATGGAGCAAATCTGCCATTACGGCTGCCTAACATATATAGGCATTGGATCCAGAAATTAAGAAAAAGAGAGGAAAAAATATGGAAAAAATTAGGAGGAGAATATCTACTATTTGAGTGAGTGTTAGAAATGAGCATGGTTTCCAAGTAAAAGATGCACAATTAACCAATAGTGGCATTCTTCACCAAGAATTTGCAGCTCAAACGAGAGGAAGCACAAGAGTCATTAATTATTTGGTTAGTTTATTTAATTGATTTTTTTTTTGGATCATCCATGTGAAATAGTGGCTGGGGGCTACAGATTGTGAGAGTTTGAGATGGATTTCAGGCACTTTTAAAGATTTTTTCTTTTTATTATTATTTTTTTACCCAACAAAATAAAATAGTATTTCATGGTATATATCGGCTGATATAACCAATATAAATCGAGATTTAAACTGATACAAAATAATAAAAAAAATTATTTTAATTTTTATATTGAGATGAAATATACCGGACCACTACTCGATATAAATAACTTCTGCTGCCTCACCATTCGAGTTAATGAGATGGAGGGCTTACAAATAAAGAAAGATTGGGACATGTGCCAACTATTAAATGCATTTGTCATCAACATTGGTGACATTTTGGAGGTTGGGAATAGTGACATGTGGACACAATTTGATCATCAATGGACCACCAAAACCTAGAAAGTTGGTGTTTATTCAAACTTTTTTCAAAAATAATTTAATGCACACTTTCATGATAGTTAAGTGTCGCTTTAGATAGAAACTCTAATAAATAATTAGTTGACAATGAACAACTTTCTTTAAAATTTAATCTTTTAAACTAACTCAACTTTAATTTATGTAAATTTATTATAGTAACGGAGTCAAAAATGGCTTGATAACCCTATATTGATCCTGGAACTAAATTTTAGTCTCGATTGAATACAGAATGAGAAAAACTTCTGAGGCACAAGTTGAAACGTTGTCATCGTTGGTCTTTATTCCTTCTTTACCCAGCCTTGAAACTCTACTCCGCTAACATGTAAATTTCCCAAATAAGGTTAATAGGTTTGCTTCTATTAATTCTGCTATAGCCAGTATATATACAAAATTTGTCTCTACAAAATTCTAAATTGATACGGTAAATAATACAATTATTAATTAATAAATTGAATCAACTAATTGAGAAAACATAATTACGACAGAATAGATAAAATATTATTTCTAAGTTGGAATAATTTTGTCAAATTTTCCTTCAAAAGTATTTTTTAGCGTTAAAATATTATATTAAATCCTATCCTATCAATCTATACTATATAAAAAGCACGAAGGGTCTTATTTCTTTAAATTACTATTATGCCTTTTAATTGACGTTTATTTTCATGTGATTTTGCCATCTAAAACCACCTTGGTTTTGGTAAAATCAATCTCTTTCACGTCATCTTGTGGTCTTTTGAAGGAATTCTCGGCTAAGAGCAGAATTAAAGGAAACGGGGGCCGCGAGCGACAAAGTGGCAATCTTGGCCGCAAGCTTGGCCAAGATTGCAGAGATAGAGGCATGATCATCTTGGACGCATGGAAGGCGGAGCGGATCAGGAAGCCCGCTGGCGATTACATCCCTTTTGAAGAAATCTCGGATGTAATCTTTTAAGAACAAAAACAATCTGTTTAGATATTTATGTTATGTTATTTTAATTTCAAACAATTGGATTTTATCCCTATATTTTAGGCATTTGAAGTTTGGAATTTGGAAAGGAACGTAAGGGGTGGGGACTCTAACCTTGTTAAAGGTTAGGGAAGGCTGTCAATTACGGGATCTTCCATATTCTTTTCTTCTAGTTCTTGTAAACACTTGCTATGATAATTCCTTTGGAATATCAGATTTAATTCTAATTTCATGTTCATCAAATATTTCTTTATTATCTAATTATTATGTCTAATAGCTAAACACCTAATTCTTGGTAAGGGTTGAGTGAGTGTTCTTGTAAGTCGTGAGACCGATCTACCCCAATTATGCTCTCGTTCGTAATTGATTCAAGTTCTGTTTTAACAAACTGGCTCCCGTCTAGGCTAAGACTCGATCAATCTTAGGCAAGACGACGAATTTGTAGCCAGTCACGAAGGGGACGAGCGAAACCGGAGTGACGAAGTAGGCAGCTAACCTCGCAGGGGTTAGTGAACTTGAATCGATATAGGCCTAATCAGACTGACAATCTAGGGCTCCGAGTTGGGAGTAGCTTGGCCTAGACTCTGTCTTTCCCTACGCCATTGAGAAAACACATGTGCCTCAAGCCAGCAGCCAATTGGATAAACCCTTTAACCAGCAAGGTGTCCATTGGCCAGGATCACTTGGAAAGGAGTTCCTCCCAGGTGATTTCAATAAGAGGAGAGCAGGATTGGAAAGGAGTTCCTCCCAATCTATAGCAGAGTTATGAAAGAGAAGGAGAAAAATCTAAAGTCAATGATCGATTAAACAAGGAATACGCTCACGAATTAACCCTTGCCAGGGGTTTATCTCAAGACAGTTCACCACTAGCCTCAATCTGCAATCTTAGCTAAGATCGACTTCTGCTTAAGATTGCCTATATTTATTTTATTATTGCTTGTTCTCTTTTATGCTTTGTCTACTTTAACCGCAGGAACAAACCCCCCTCAACTCCAGTGACGAGGAAGTCGAGTCAAGACTATGAAACCCCAACAAGATCTCTGTGGACGAACATCTTATCATGATGATGCGATCCTGGCCTAGGGTAAGTAGGCCGGATTACATATGGAGCTTATGGAGGGATCTAGCCGAACGAATCATCTAGTACAAACCATGACACAAGATGGGGAAACTCAAGAAAAGGGAGATCTAGCGGAGAAAACACACATAAAGAGCGATGGTAAGAGCGGAGTTACCGGGAAATAGAAGATGGATGGAAGGGACGGAGATGAGCACACGCGAACTAACAAAAATCACACGAATAATTGCTTGATCAAGATATAATCCGAGGGCCAAGTTGGGACTCGTTTCTATGGATGATCAAACAAGAAAATATATATTTCATTCACACAAATTGTTAACACGATTACAAGGTTTGATTTTCCGGAGAGAGATCGGGAGGAGTAATCTCAAACTCAAGCGATCCCTCTCAAGGAATGAAAGTGTTGAGCCCTAGCTCCATGTGTACAAAGGAGGAGATTTCTCACTCAACAAAACACACACAAAGTTGTCCAAAGCTCTCTCAAGAAAGAAAGAAAAAACCTATTTATAGTTCGTACACAAATTGGGCTTGAAAAGCCCAAAATTCGTCCCAAAACAGTAGCTAACGTGATTCGCGTTAAGGGCTTAACGTGATCACGTTAGCCAAAATTTCCTTACCGTGAATCACGTTAAGGCCTTACCGTGATCACGGTAAGGGTAGCTCAAAACTTCAGCTCCATTCCAGAGAATAACGTGATTCACGTTAAGAGTGAAACGTGATCACGTTTGCCTTAACGTGATTCACGTTAACACCTTAACGTGATCACGCCAGGATGTCCAAAAATCCGGAATCCATTCCAGTAGGTAACGTGATTCACGTTAAGAGTGAGACGTGATCACGTTTGCCTTAACGTGATTCACGTTAACACCTTAACGTGATCACGCCAGGATTCTTCAGCAGCTTCAGCTCCGCGCGGCAAAATGTCGAGTAGCCTAACTTTTGATCCACCCGTCCGATTGACCTGAAACTTATCCCAAATGAAAGCTAACATCTTGAAGTTTCCATCAAGCTTCTGATCTCTCAAATCGGGCATCATTTTCTTGTCCATATTCTGGTGGAGACTAGGCGACACAATTCTGACTTGCATAGATGGAGCATCTGTTGTCAAGGCCTTGGGATGAGTGTGCGTGGTCGGGTGACCTGCTAGGCCTTCTTGGGAATTCCGTGCGTCTAGGCCTTGGATTGTGAGGATTTGGCGCTTGAACCTCGACCGTGGGCATGGTTTTTGATCATTTGTAAGGCTCGGCTGCCCTTGACCGATCCTTTGGCCAAAATGTCGGATTCTTGGACCCGTGATCGCATCAACCTCTTCCTCTTCAAAAGGATTCGTCCTTGAATCCATGACCTTATTCGTCTCACCTGTAAACTTAAAAATGCTTGAAAACAAAGGTGAGATATCAAGTGGGCGCAATTGCGCATGCGTATGCACAGGTCGGTCCAAGAACAAATCAACAACATGAATAACATATTGATGCACATCGTTTTGTAAAGTGTCATGTAAAATATAGATGGCATCACAAAGTGTAGAACGACCGACATAATAATTCATCTTTTCTCTTCGGCTCACAATAACAAGCCAAGAGAATTGAGCACTACACATAAGCACAATGCACTTGGAAATACCAAACAAATTCCATAAGAGAAAACACAAATTCTCGTAAGAATTAAACCAATTAATTCTTGACAAATTCGGGCCAAGAATTTGTGTTTTCCTAACACACAACATATCCATGGTATTTAAGTGCATATTATCCACAAAGAACTCATGTAGGCTACACTTGGCAAAGCAAAATTTATTCAATTCAAAATCATGCACATCCCTTTCACATTTAAACACATTGGTCTTTAGGACAACTTTAAGAATGCGCATGGTATCACCATTTATTGAACAACTTAGGCGGTGGGTCATTTTCTCAAAGCGGCCTATAAGGACCAGCCAAGAAAATTGAGCCACACGCCCATTCACAAAATGCTTTGGAATACCTAGCAATCGGCACAAAAGGAAATACAATTCTTTGCAGCAATTAGGCCAAGAGAATTCTAACAAGTTGGAGCAAAAGAATTGTTCCCACGCTCTATGCCAATCAATCATGGATTCCAAATGAAAACAACATGTATATAAATTATACATACTATCCGAAAAATTACAAAAATTAGCACATTGGAGCAGGAAAGGGTCATACTTGATGAAATACAAATTAGGAGTCTTAACACATACCACAAAATTTTCATTCAAGTAATTTTCATGCTCAAACCAAGAAGAATTATGCTTGACGAAGGGTACGAGGTGTTTCTTGGTGCATGCAAATAAAGTCGTACCCAAGTGGCTTTCGAAAACACGGACAAAGGAGTCATGCTCAATGAAATGCAAGAATGATTCTTTATCACACGATAAATGTTGGTCATAAAAAGTTTCATCGTGTGAATAAAGGTGAGTGAAATGAGTAGCCTCAGGTAATGGAGCATTTAAGGAAAGATTTGGTACGCACCTTTCGGGCAAAGCGGAAAGGTAGGGATGGTTTACCTCAAGGCCTTGCCGTTGGGAGCACCAATGTTGAGCAATTACGCTTCCGATACCTCCTAGGATTGATGGTTTGAAACCACCTTTGTTCCTTGGAACATTCGGCCACGTATGGTCATGACAACCCTTCGAAACTTCCTGCAAGAAAGACACACCAACAGTAGGAAAAGAAGTGTCAATGTTAGAGCGAGCTAATTGATCCTCATTGCACAAAGGCACGCTCATTGGATCCATAACTCCCACAATTTCAGTTTGCTTCTTTTCCTCACTCTCTCCTCTCAATTTTTCTACTTGCTCACTTCTCTCAGGTGTGTATTTCTCTCTCGCATGCTCGTTCTTTTCATGCGGGCTGTTTTGCTCACTATCTCTCAACCCATGCTCACTTTTTTCATGGGGGCTGTTTTGCTCATTTTCTTTTTCCTCAATTTCAAGCTCAAACAACGGATTGTCAAAATACAATTCAAACAAAAGGTTGTCGAAAACTTGAAATTGATGTGGCTCAGTAAGCTCACTCAACTCATTCTCACGGGTGCGGTTGCACTCACTCTCATTGGCATGTTTACTTTTTTCATGCCGTGTATTTTCCTCATCGCTTACTTTCTTCTCTCCACACTCTTTTCTCTCATTCATACCCTCACATTTTTCACTCTTTTTAGCTACCATAGCTTGGAGCTCGGCCACATCCCTTTCAATCAATTGACAAGGTAGTTCAAAAGATTGAAATGGTGTGGTTTGTTGTCGTGGAGTGACTTGTGTAGGTGGCACCACTTCCAGCTTGGACTTGAATGCCATAGCGGGAGTAGAATTTCGTTGACTTTATCGAGCTTGGGAGAAGCTACTGCCTTGCTTCACGGAAAGGGAAGAAGAAAACTTCTTGTTATGTTTAGGCTTGGCAATACTCTTCGCTAACCCGGACAATCTTTCCCACCACGCATCATCCTTAACACCACTTGGAGATTCATCATTATTCCTTTTCTTTCCACTTTCTCCTTTCTTAACATGATCATTCTTCTCTTGTTGCTTGGTCATTGCACTCACTTGGCTCACTCTAGTGTTGGGGCAAATGTCACTCAAATGGCCTTTACCCGTACATGTAGTGCAAAAGACATCACTTGCTCGTTTGGGAGGAGCGGAAGGGAAGGATGTGGAACGGAAGGGTTGCTGAAATTCTTGACGAGTTCGACCTTGGTGAGGTCGAATCCTTAGAGAAGGAAGATGAGGAACTCGGTTTGGCGTTCCATTTTGTTTAGTTCGGACTTGTACACTTGAGGAGTGGAAATGTCTTGGTTCGGGGCCATGGCCAAGGCTTTGGTGGGCAAGGGAACCGAAGCCATAGCTTGAGACTTGTGGAAAGTCTTCGTCATCGTCATCCTCACTACAACTTGAAGTTGAGCCACGGATTAAGAGACGAGGACTTGAAGTCTCTTCATAGTCTTCATCCTCACTACTAATTGAACTTGAGCCGTGACCAAAGACATGAGGACTTGGAGGGTCTTCATTGTCTTCACTCTCACTACAAGTTACTTCACTTTCATCTTGGTACTCATCCTTACTATCAATGCTATACTCATCGCCGCTTTCACCACATGGTTCAAAATCTTCGTCACCATCGAATTGGCAACTATCATCACCACATGATTCATCACCACTTTCGTCAATGCATTGTGAGTCATCGTCGTCATAATACGACTCTTGATCACAAGACTCACAATCACTATCTCTTGACATTGTGCCTGAAAAGTCAAACAAACTAGATATATATGCGTTAGAAAATAATCTCTCCCTCACGTGTTTAAACACTCGTGTTTAGGTCACTCGAAAAATATGTGCTCACAAACACTCAACTTCGCGTTTTCCGTGTACCTGCACACTTAAACAAGGGTTAGAAAAATAATTCTCTCCCTCACGTGTTTAACACTCGTGTTTAATTCACTCGTAAAAGATAGCCTCACAAATCGCTCAATACATCCACACACAAAGCTTGCTCACCAAGCAACTCTCTTGCCTCAAACAAACTTGTGGTTAGAATCAAGCAATTCATCAACAACTATCTTCGCAAGTGCTCAAGATTAGAACAAGAGGAGGAAAGATTATACTCAACAAAGACTCAAGAGGATTATAAAAACTTAAGAGAAAGCTGAAAATTTTTTAGAATTCCAAGGAAATTCAAAATTTCAATTTTGGGGAAGAAACTTTGAATTTTCCGTGGAGGGAAGGAAGCTGGAATTATTTTTGGTCTAAATGAGTAAAAGACTCAAGGAAAGACTCAAGATGTAAGGAAAAAAAAAACTTGAAGGTTTAGGACTTAAGAAAACTTACGTTTAGGACTCAAAATGTATAAAACTCAAGTTTAGGATTTAATGAGTTTAAGACTTGAGTTTAGGACTGGTTTAAGACTCAAGTAAAGGAAAAAGACTGCTGGACACTAAGGAAGAAGTGGACGTACTGTCCTTGGGGAGAAGGGGGGGTAGTTTAGTTGGAATTGGGCAATTTGGTTAGGTTAATTTGTTATTTAGGTCAAATTGTCAAAAGGCTAGGGTGAGGTGGCCTATTTGCATTTAATGCAAAGGATGAGGCTTGATCCTTGCTTGGATGTTGGCCGGCCAAGTGTTCCAATTCCTTTCTTTTCTCTTTTTTTTTGTTTTTTTGTTTTTTTTTTAAATTAGAAACACTTGGTTAAAACTTTTGCAAAATGTTTTTTGGATCAAAATACCCCAAGCACCAAGAACATCAAGAACACAAGATGAACATCAAGAACACACCCAAATGATTTTCGTAAAATTTCAAACTTTTGACCTAGGAAAAATGATTACCACAACCACTCAAATGCCCACTTGAAATATTTTACGAAAGTGACGGACGAAACTCAAGATATCAACAACGAAAGGTTCTAACACTTTTGAACAAAAACTAGAAAAATTCGATAAGCGGCCAGAAGCTCCGCTACCACTTGATGCGATCCTGGCCTAGGGTAAGTAGGCCGGATTACATATGGAGCTTATGGAGGGATCTAGCCGAACGAATCATCTAGTACAAACCATGACACAAGATGGGGAAACTCAAGAAAAGGGAGATCTAGCGGAGAAAACACACATAAAGAGCGATGGTAAGAGCGGAGTTACCGGGAAATAGAAGATGGATGGAAGGGACGGAGATGAGCACACGCGAACTAACGAAAATCACACGAACAATTGCTTGATCAAGATATAATCCGAGGGCCAAGTTGGGACTCGTTTCTATGGATGATCAAACAAGAAAATATATATTTCATTCACACAAATTGTTAACACGATTACAAGGTTTGATTTTCCGGAGAGAGATCGGGAGGAGTAATCTCAAACTCAAGCGATCCCTCTCAAGGAATGAAAGTGTTGAGCCCTAGCTCCATGTGTACAAAGGAGGAGATTTCTCACTCAACAAAACACACACAAAGTTGTCCAAAGCTCTCTCAAGAAAGAAAGAAAAAACCTATTTATAGTTCGTACACAAATTGGGCTTGAAAAGCCCAAAATTCGTCCCAAAACAGTAGCTAACGTGATTCACGTTAAGGGCTTAACGTGATCACGTTAGCCAAAATTTCCTTGCCGTGAATCACGTTAAGGCCTTACCGTGATCACGGTAAGGCTAGCTCAAAACTTCAGCTCCATTCCAGAGAATAACGTGATTCACGTTAAGAGTGAAACGTGATCACGTTTGCCTTAACGTGATTCACGTTAACACCTTAACGTGATCACGCCAGGATGTCCAAAAATCCGGAATCCATTCCAGTAGGTAACGTGATTCACGTTAAGAGTGAGACATGATCACGCTTGCCTTAACGTGATTCACGTTAACACCTTAACGTGATCACGCCAGGATTCTTCAGCAGCTTCAGCTCCGCGCGGCAAAATGTCGAGTAGCCTAACGTTTGATCCACCCGTCCGATTGACCTGAAACTTGTCCCAAATGAAAGCTAACATCTTGAAGTTTCCATCAAGCTTCTGATCTCTCAAATCGGGCATCATTTTCTTGTCCATATTCTGGTGGAGACTAGGCGACACAATTCTGACTTGCATAGATGGAGCATCTATTGTCAAGGCCTTGGGATGAGTGTGCGTGGCCGGGTGACCTGCTAGGCCTTCTTGGGAATTCCGTGCATCTAGGCCTTGGATTGTGAGGATTTGGCGCTTGAACCTCGACCGTGGGCATGGTTTTTGATCATTTGTAAGGCTCGGCTGCCCTTGGCCGATCCTTGGGCCAAAATGTCGGATTCTTGGACCCGTGATCGCATCACATGACCTACGAGTACCTTGTGGACGAGTGATAAGTTGTATTCCTACCCCATTTATATATCTTTTTTACAACTAAATTTGATGCCCTCGACACGCAATCACCCTTAAATTTTTAAAAATCTTAAGGGTGTAATAGGCTTTTAAATAATAATTTAGTAAATATATTTTTATTAATTAGCCTACCTGCGTGCAACTGCTTTATCATCATCATCACAAACCAAGTAATTAGACATCCTTTTCAAATTTAACTTGCTGGATCTTGGGTTTGTGAAATTTAGTTTTAATTAATTAAGTTATTCAATTAATTAACGTACCTGCGTGCAACTGCTTCATCATCATCATCACTCTTCTTCTTCGCCTTCAAAAGGTTAGTTTCAACGAATGATAAATTTTAAATTTTGCATCCAGTCACAAACCAATTAATTACATTTAATTTGTATTTTATCTTCTTTTCATACATTTATATTCAATTTTTGTGTTGTGTTATAGACTGTTTTTGCAACAAGTGTTAGCACGTGAGGAGTATTGGCACTCAAATTTGCCCAAGAACTCCAATTCCAACAGTCTTGCAACTGTTCTTAGCCACCTTGGTAATAATTAAATTAACCGACATGGTTAAATTAATTAATTTAATAAGTTCTTAATTTGATCACTAATTAATCCTGCTGTTTCTGACAATATTTTTATGCACAAAACCTTAAATTCCAAGGATCATTAACCCATATAACTACTACACTTCTTACTTATGGTTCAATTCTTGAATTGCTAGAGAGAAAAAAGAGGGAATCGTACATGCATATAATTTAATAAGTTCTTGAAACTTAGATATTATATGTATAAATTGATACATGTAAGGTGGTTTTGAAGGAAATTAATGTTTTATGGGTTTTAGATTAATCAATATGCATATAATTTTTCTAATTACCATGAAAAATAAGATGAAATGGGATGGGTTGTTTTACATGTATTTTGAGTTTGTTAGAATAAATTGGAAGAAATAATGTGAAAACTGTTCCGTGCATAGGCCACCTCATGGGCATGTGTACGCTCGTGAGCCCTTCGTTTCTCTGATGTTATAGAACCGTCCTCATGATTGAGATCATGGTTGCTGAAGCAAGTCATAAGACTACCCTGCAAACTTGCATTTGACCTTTATGAGATAAATGTATTGTTGAATATGCTATTAAATATTGATGTGTTAATTGTGTCAATAATTTGTAGAAATTGTAGGCCATGAAACTCACATTTGTTTATGTGTTGATGGAATTATATAATGATTATTTGTTGTGAATTGATTAACAAAATATTTACGAGAACTACATGTTTTTTTTTTTGATAAGCTAGAATTTTATTCAAAAGAACTACATGTAGTTTAGTCTTTTGTAAGAAAGTACGTAGAAAGTCTTCGATTGTAGTTTAATCTTTTGCAAGATAATGTCAATGTATTAGGATCCGGATCTGTAGCAGTGGACTTACTCATTGCTGTGGATTTGAGAAAAAGATTGAATCCCAACCTACCAAAATGTTCTATTGGAAACATTAGCACATCAAGGCTGGTATTTTGGCCAATTGATGCAGGTTGCGCTGCTGATCTTGATCGTTACACGACAGAGTACTACATTCTTTTAGCTAAGCGAATCCGCGAGACAACGAAGGTTTTCACCGATGAGCATATAAGAGAGTTTCATCGAGATGGCAGGCTGTTTAAGCTTTTGATCGAGATCGGCAAGAATAGGAAGAAGAAGAAGAGGAAGTTTAGTGTGAGTAGTTGGTGTAGATTTCCATTTTACGACACCGATTTTGGTTGGGGAAAGCCTGTTTGGATATGCCCTGCCTTGCGCCTGCAAAATACTTGTATTATGGTGGATTCAAAAGATGGTGAAGGGATTGAAGCTTGGGTAGCAATGTCTAAAGAAGACATGGAGAAGTTCTTGCAAAATCCTGATATTGTTGCCTATGCTTCTTTTAGCCCCACCATGTAAAACATCCCGTTAGAATTATGTTTTACAATATGGTGTGATATCTTTCTTTATTTTTATCATTTTAAATTTTACTTATCAACGTGGCGTGGGGGTGGTTGCCCCAGCAGTGGTGCTGTTTGTGGTGGGCCGGCCTGATGGTTGGCCACGGCAGTGGCGTGGACGGCGGCGACGGGGTCGGGTTTTTTTTTTGCGTCGTGTGAGGAGTCCAAAGTTAGATTGGCGGTCGGTGATTGCATTGCATTTCATCATGTTTTATTGTCCATTTTCTAGTTTTTTTGGACAGTAAATCTACTGATGTACCCTTTAATTTCCCACATTTAATCAGGTCTGGTTTGGAGGCAGAACAAGAGGAATTCGTAAAGAAGAGAGATGGAGCTGACTACTCGAGTCTAGGCCTGGGTCTTGGCCTAGACATATTCGTATCTGACGCAGTGCGCTTACCAGAATCGTCTTGGCCTAGACTTCGGCCAAGACTCCTTTGCGATCAGGCAGTAGTTTGGAGCGATGGGACACCATCAGCGTTGGAGTTCTACAGCTGGCACGTAGCAGCTGTCCCGCAATTTTAGAGGGATCTGAAGATAATCTTATGAAGAATCCCGATGGGATCTCCCTCTTTTAATTAGTTGCGATTTAGTTTCCATTTATGAACAATTAAATTGTAATAATCTTTTAGGATATTTTAGGAGTTTTAGTTTGATTGGAACAGAGGTTCTGAGAGCTAATTTTTAGCAGAACATTATTGACCTCTGTCCCAAATCGGATTTTCCTAGGGAGCTAGGTAATTCTTCTTTCTTAGTTCGCCATTGTTAAAATACTCTGCTCCGAATTTATTTCGGATATATAATATTTATGCAAGTTAATTTCTTTATCTTTTATCCATGAGTATGAGTAACTAAAAACCAATTCTTGGTACGGGTGATGAGCTGAAGTTCTTGATGCATCTGTGAGACACCATCCGTGCTTAATAATCTCTTTCTTTGTATTTATTTATTCTTGAACTTAATCTATCGCTTACTCACTAGAGCCAAGGTTTGATCATCCTTGTTCTCTAGGAGAGAAGAGTTGTAACCAGCCTAGAAGGAGAGGGAGTACCCGCCGGCTAGACGAAGTAGGTGACTAGTCTCGAGCTAGACTAGAAGAATATGTGATCTAGGTAGAGACCAGATTGACAACCTAGGAACTTAACCTAGGTACTGTCTTCCCCTGCACCATTGAAGAGGTGAGCAACCATTCAAGACAGCAGTCAAATGGATAAACCCTTTAACCAGCAAGGTGTCCCTTGGCTAGGATTATTAGGAGAGGGAGTACCCGCCAGATAGTTTGAAGAGGAGGGAAGATAGGAGTGAAAAGGAGTTCCTCCACTCTATAGCAGTACTATGAAGAAGAGATGAACATACTTCAGTCAATGATCGATGCATAAGAACGCAAGCTCACCCATCGCCCTTACCTGGAATTCCGTATCACTAGACTTATTCCCAATCTAGCCCACAGTCTTGGCCTAGACTTCGGCCAATACTATCTTATATTTTAAACTGCTCTCATTACTTTCTGTTTTATCTTTAGTTTCAGATAACAACCAACCAAAACTCAGTGACGAGGAAGTCAACTCAAGAATTACATCTCCTAGAGGTCTCTGTGGACGATCCTCTTACCATCATCTACAAATCCTTGTAGACAGTGATAAGTTGTATTTCTACCCCCAATTCCATAACTATTTCACTACTACATTTGACGTGTTCGACGCACGGTCAAATTTTGGCGCCGTTGCCGGGGACCTCTAACGGTATTTGTAGTTTTTGTTTTATTTTATTTTATGTCAGTTGATGACCAGGTCCTCAAGTAGAGAACAAGATTTGTTGCCCATCAATCCCAATCTCACCAGGACCGAAGCACAACTCAGGAAGCAAGCTCGACTTAGAGCAGCCCAAGAAGAAAGCGAATCGGAAAGTTCCAATTCCGAAATAGAATACAGTCTAGACCACGGTCTAGGCCTAGATTCAGATCAAGACATGGCGGATAATCGACCAGAACCAACAATGAGGGAGCTGAATAAAACAGCAGAACAGGAGACCTTTTCCTGTATCAATCTCGCTCCAGTAGCTAATGATTGGTCCTTAAAGACCAACATGGTGGCCAACCTTCCCAAGTTCTACGGCCATTCCAATGAAAATCCATTCAAACACTTAAGGAACCTGCATGTTCAGTGCGACATTATGAAACCCACTACTGTAACCATGGAGAGGGCGAAGCTAAAAGCCTTTCCAAGCTCTCTAGAAGGGGGAGCTCAGAACTGGTTCTATAGTCTGCCCCATAACACCATCAACACATGGGCGGAGATGTCCACTATGTTCCTTAACAAGTATTGGAATGCCACGAAGGCGGGAATAGCTAGGAAAGACATGGCCGCAATTCAACAAAGAAGCAGTGAAAGCTTCAGTGAGTATCATCAGAGGTTCAGAGATTTACAAGAAGTTTGCCCCACTCATGGTGTAGCAGACAACACTATGATACAATATTTCTATGATGGAATGCTCCCAAGTTGCAAAGAAAAGGTGGATTCAGCCTCAAGTGGAGCCTTGCAAGACTTAACAGTCACAAGAGCAAAAATGTTCCTCCAAACATTGGCGGATGATCGTCACTCAAATATAATATATTTTCCTGGTGCCTAGATGCACAAGTAAATGTGTATAGGGGCAAGACAGGGTCGAACCACAGAGATAGAAGGACAGGTCTATGTAATGATGGTGTTCCTGATCAGCCAAGTTGGTAGGGGATCCGTCGAGGGCAGGATGTGGAATTACTCTACGATGAGCAGATGTTCCTTGAGCTTGCCTCCGAAGTCCTCTTTCCGTCCTGGTCAACTCGAGGTCTAGAGGGAGCAGATCTGGGGCAGACCTCCTGGTCATACAAGAAAAACAGAAACAAAATTAGTACCGTTCATATCCCCGGCAACGGCGCCAAAATTTGATCGTCACTCAAATATAATATATTTTCCTGGTGCCTAGATGCACAAGTAAATGTGTATAGGGGCAAGACAGGGTCGAACCACAGAGATAGAAGGACAGGTTTGCTAATGAAGATGTATGACAAGGTGATATGCAACAGACCGAATTGTAGTAACACTGGGGGGGTTTAATGTTGGCTAATAAATTAACCAACGCAGAGTGAGGGAGCTAACAAAACAGAATTGTAAAGTATTTATCTAGGGCATTGATAACGCGCTTGTCGAGGGCACGATCAAACAAATTATTACAACTTATCACATGCAACAAAATAGATTGAAGACAGTGGCAAGAGGATCGATCCACAGAGATTGGTGAATACTTACACTAGACAAGGCCAGATTATAAAATAAAATAATAAAAGAAACAAAACAAAATCGAATTCAAGGGCTGGATGGAGAGAAACTGATTCAAGACCAGGTCTTGAATGTATTCGGGGGACAAGAGCACGGAGAGTATCAATCAGGGGGGGTTTTACTTGGCTGAACGAGCCAGCCAAGGTAGATTTCGGGAGCTAACAAATTTTATCTAGGAAAGCAAAATTCGGGGTCCCGAATGTCACGTTCGAGGTCCCGAATGGTAAAACAAGCAAATCAGCAAATAATTCCAGAAATAATAAAATAGAAGGAAAATAAACGCAAATAATCAATTAGAGAAGGATTCTTAGCAAAGGCACTCTGGGTTACATTCGGGACCAGATCGTCATCAGCTCAAGGGTATTCTATTCAAGACGTCATAGAAATGACATGGGGACCAGATTCCTCGGATGCCCCCTACTTTTCTCTTAAGAGAAACTACCTCCCGTTTCCACATATGAGGTAGTCTTGACGGTTTTCCATCCCTCCAGGCACGAATGCGGGAGGGTCATACTCAAACCGCCCATGAAGCTAAGAAAAGACAGATCTAGAGCTAAAAGTCCCTCAGTTTGTCAGGCTCGTGACCTAGCTCTAATCAACTACCCACCCTATCTATTCGAGACCACTTCAGCGCAGTCAAGACTAAACAGATGCCTACTTGTTTCATGCAATTTTCCTTCCGTATTCATCACATAAATGGCAGCATTTACACAAGATAATTACCAGCGGATCAGACCTTAAATTAAATCATGCAAAAGATGTAATTAAACCGATGAATAGTCGAATATAGCATCAAGAATGTATTAAGCACATTAAGGCCTCGAATCTGCCCTTGCAACCCTTGAATCAGCCTTGCTAAGAATTAAAGATTTAGCTACTCATGCTTAAAGATAAACAAATAACAATTAAAGAAAGCATAACAAGTAAATAAATATATGAAGGGAAGAAGACTTTGTTACTAAAAATCCGTTTGAAGCCCGGCGGCAAGGTTGAAGATGAGCTAACAAGAACTAGAGAGATAAACTAGAGAGAAGTCTAAGAAAACTAAAACTACATGATCATGGATAAGCCAAGATATCCTAAACTACTCTTAGATGCCCTTTATATAGTAGAGCTCTAAGCACAAAATATCTTCAGCCTAAAACTAGGGACAAAAAGCATTAATTGAAAGCCTAAAAAAGTGGATCCATGTTCCTTAAAGCACAAAGCTGAAAAAGCATAAAGCTGTCTGATTTTTCCAGCTTTGGGCAGGTCTGGAATGGGCTCAAGGCCTGCAATGGTCAGAGGGGTAGGTATTTTGTGATCAGTGCAGACTGTCGGAACAGTGTCAGAGGAGGCACATGGAAGGTCTGGGAAGAGGACACGTGGAAATGCCATTCTTCGCCCTTCGGGGTCCCGAATCCATTCGGGACCTTGAACGCGATTCTGGACTCGGGACCTCGACTGTGGTCTTGAAGCTCGAAAACGCCCAAAATGCTCCAAAAACGCATGTTTTTGCATAAACTCCCTTTTTAGGCCTAGATCTGCAATAGTAATGAAAACAAGGGTAAATTAACAGAGTCATGCCTTAAATTGATGAAATAATGGAGAGAAAATCATGCATAAATACACTCTATCAGGCATGAAAGCAAAATGTAATCCAGGGCAAGAAATGTAAACACTTCGAGGGCTAGAAACGTAGTAAAAGAGATATTAATCAGATGAGAATAGATCTTAGCGAAAGGTGTTCCTTTGGGTTGTTTTCTAGGTTGGCTAGTCATTGGTGCAAAAATGTTCCAGACTCATGTACAGACCTGCTATAGGGACCGCGTTTCCACACCGCATCCCCTACTTACCTTCGTAGCTAGAAGTTACCCCCCGTTTCCACATATGAGGTGACCTTGACGTTCAGCCATCCTCCCAGCTACTTCCCTTGTCATCAGGAAGCAGCCTTGACCGTCCGGCCTGTCTAGGGCTCGAAGTAGGGAGGCTAAACTCTGAACGCCCATGAAGGAGAGGTAAGACAGATCTAGGGCGCAATAGCTCAGCTTGTCAGACCCGTATTGCATACCCTAGATGACAGTTTACCCCTAGGTGAGGCCTCTCGCGCTGCCTCCCCTAGGTGTCTGCTCCAATTCCAGGGCTTCGCGTCAGGTATAACCCTGGAATATGACGTTACTCACGTAGGCATACTAACAGATGATCAAGCTATTAATATTCCTAAGCAAGCATGGAATTAAATCGGTAAATAGTCATGTGAACAAGAGAATATATTAAGCATGCATTAGACCTCTTAACCAAACCTTTTCAACCCATTAAACACCCTTCACTAAGAAGGGTGGTGTTTAGCTACTCATACTATAATATAAACAATAGATATAAGTAGTCATAAAATAACAAAAGGAAATAGCAAAGGATTAGAAGGAACCGATGGATTAATTAATAATCAAAGGAGAGCTGAATCATAAAGGTTGTTCTTCAAGGAGAGGAGATTATCCTAAGAGAATGTGTGCTGAAATTAATGTAAGAAAATATCCTTAGGACCAGCCGTCCTTACAAAAACCCTAGCACTATGCTTTTATAGCCTAATACTAGCTAGGAGACAAAATAGATAAGGGCAATGAGGAGGTGACAGCACATGTCCTTGCAAAAGGAATATTCTGGGATTCCTGCCACGTTGCTGCCTTCTAGAAGCGCATGGGATTCCGTGCGGATCTTTAAAGATGCTGTCTTTGGAGGAAGATGCAGAGCTGTCGAGACCTAGAGACAGCGCACTGGTCTGGTTCGCGTCGAGGCCTTGAAAGCATCCTCCCTTCTAGGCCTTGAAGCTGGAATTCCTCAGAATTGCTCCGAAATTGCTTCTTTTTGCTCTTTTCCCTCTTTTGATGTCATTCTGCAAATAAGATCGTAATAAGGGTCAAATGGAAACATGAAGCCCCCGAAAAGGCTACAAAAGAGGGTAAAATCTAGGTCATGAAGCATGCTATCAGCGGACAATTGCCAAAACAACACCATCTCGGATAGAAACTCTTCCCCTTCTTCCCTAAACTCAATTAATGTTGAACAGAAACTTAATGATTTAACCGATATGATTAAAACCATTTCTGTTAATATTTCAGGTTCAATGACTTCAGGAAATCAGAACCAAGAGCAATAGCATCGGTATGTGGGATATGCCAGCAACAAGACCATCAGACTAACAACTGCTATATGGTGCAGCATCCAGACGAGGTGAGTCAGGTTAATACAGCATACCCACAGAACCAAGGAAGCATGCAAAATTACCCTCAAGGTAGTAACCAATACGCATGGAGGGCACACCCAAACTTCAGATGGAGAGATCCAATCCCTCCAAATCAGAATCAGAGTCAAGGTGTACCTCAGCAGCAACAACCCCCTATCAACTTCCAACATTTCGTTCCACGACCCCCAAATCAGAATCTTGGCCAGAATCTAGGCCAAGCGTCAGGCCAACCTCTTTTAGCCCAACTACCGCCTGCCCCTAGACCTTTGCAGCTTACTGGCCCTTCAGTGGAAGATACGCTCAAACAACTGATGGAGCTACAGAAGAATCACATGCAGTCAACTCAGACTAGCTTGGCAGAGCTACAGAAGCAAATAACTCAAATAGCTAACCAAGGAAAACTACCTCCAACCACGGTAAATAATCCAGCACACAACGTTAGTGCTATAAGTTTGAGGAGTGGAGTGGTATTGCCAGAAAGGAAAGGAGCAAAAACAGATGAGGAGATAAGGAAAATCCAGTCGGAAAAAGTGGACGAAGATGAGGAAGAAGAAGCCGAAGCAGAAGTAGTCTTGACCAAGACTCCAGCCAAGACTCTTGTTATCGCAGAACCAGGAAAAGAAGAATCTGTCTTGCCCAAGCCACAGGCCAAGTCAGACCAGAAGGAGGAAATTATAGAAATTCCTCCACCATTTCCTCCCAGATCCTCCAAAGAAAAGAGACAAGATGAAGCGAGGGATTTTATGGCTGTTTTTGGAAAAATAGCCGTGAATATTCCTATGTTAGATTTAATTGCAAAAGTCCCCTCTTATGCTAGATTTTTTTAAAGAACTCTGTACTAATAAAAAGAAAATTGCAAGTATAGAGAGGGTGAATTTATCCAACAATGTCTCCGCAGTACAACAACTCCCAGAGAAGTGCAAGGATCAAGGAACCTTCACAATTCCGTGCCAAATAGGGAACAAAATCATTGAAAAAGCCCTTTGTGACTTAGGGGCTGGTATCAATGTGATGTCTCTAAGTGAATTCGAGACCTTAAGGATAGGAACCATGAAGGAGACAGACTTGGTGATATAGCTAGCAGATCGGACAATCATCAGACCTAAAGGTGTAGTGACTGATGTCTTGGTGATGGTAAACGATTTTATCTATCCAGTTGACTTTTACATAGTCGAAATGAATGTTCAATTGCCATCTTGTACCACTGACATTTTATTAGGAAGACCTTTCCTAAGGACGTCAAAGGCAAAGATAGATTGCTTCGAAGGAAGCATTATTCTTGAATTTTGTGGAAGAACAATCAAGTTCAGCATTACGGATGCTCTAAAGCATCCGAACAATTTGCATTGTGTTAGTTTTTTGGATGTTTTGGATCCAAGTACAGAGGAAATCGCTGACATATGTAATAACGATCCCTTTGAGTATGTTTTGAGTAGGGGAATTTCCATCCAAACACTGGAAGACTTAGAAGACCGCACGGGAAAACAGAAGGAACTTCAAGAAATCGTAGAGAGTTTGGCCGAACAAGAAGATGCAGACTCTGTCTTGGCCTCGATCTTGACCAAGACACCGGCCAAGACTGCCAACAAAAGGAGAAAAGTGGTTAGTTGTCAATATGTGCAATCAACGGATTCTAAATTTCTACCTTCTGTTGTGCAGGCACCACAATTGGAATTGAAGCCCCTACCAGACCACCTGAAGTACGCCTATCTAGGCCTAGATGACACCCTACCAGTCATTATTTCAGCCAAGCTATCGCAAGATGAAGAAGACAAATTGGTGACTGTCTTAAAGAAGCATAAGGAAGCGATTGGCTGGACCATGGCAGACATCAAGGGGATATCGTCCAACATATGCACCCACAAAATACATGTGGAAGAGGATAAGAAACCCATTCGACAACCCCAGAGGAGATTAAACCCTCCTATGATGGAAGTTGTCAAGAAAGAAATAATCAAGTTACTAGATTCGGGTGTTATTTATCCTATCTCCGATAGTAGTTGGGTATCTCCTGTGCAGGTGGTTCCTAAGAAGACTGGAATTACAGTGATTGAAGGAGAAGATGGAGCTCAAAGAAAAGCAAGAATTCAGAACGGATGGAGGGTATGTATTGACTACCGAAGGCTGAATCAAGTCACTCGGAAGGACCACTTCCCGCTGCCTTTCATCGATCAAATGGTAGAGAGACTTACTGGAAAGTCTCACTACTGTTTCTTGGACGGATACTCGGGATTCCATCAAATACCCGTTGCACCCGAAGACCAGCAAAAGACAACGTTCACTTGTCCATTTGGATCGTTTGCCTATAGACGCATGCCATTCGGGCTGTGCAATGCGCCAGCCACCTTTCAAAGGTGCATGGTAAGCATATTTTCTGAGTATGTAGAGAAGAGTATCGGAGTGTTTATGGATGATTTTACCGTTTACGGTAATGACTTCAACCAATGCCTACATAACTTAGAAAATATTTTGAAAAGATGTATTGATACGTGTTTAGTCTTGAACTTTGAAAAGTGCCATTTTATGGTGGAACAAGGGATTGTCCTTGGACATGTAGTCTCTAAGAAAGGCATTGAGGTTGATCAAGCCAAAATTGACACTATCAAGAACTTGCCTTACCCCTCATGCTTGCGTGAGGTTCGTAGTTTTCTTAGACATGCAGGTTTCTACCGTAGGTTCATTAAAGACTTCTCAAAGGTGGCTGAACCCATGTGCAAGCTACTACAAAAGGAGGTAGAGTTCGACTTCAATGAAGCCTGCAAGAAATCGTTCGAAGAACTGAAGGAACGACTGACAACAACACCGATCATCCAACCGCCTGATTGGAGCTTGCCGTTCGAGCTGATGTGCGACGCAAGTGATGCTGCTGTTGGAGCGGTTCTTGGACAGAAGAAAGGAAAAGATCCTCACGTGATCTATTATGCATCGAAGATGCTAGATGATGCCCAACGAAATTATACCACAACTGAAAAAGAACTCTTTGCAATAGTTTTTGCCTTGGAAAAATTTAGATCTTATTTGTTGGGCACTAAAATTATTGTATTTTCAGATCATGCGGCATTGAAATACCTCTTGGTTAAGCATGATGCTAAGCCTAGACTAATCCGTTGGATTCTTCTTATGCAGGAGCACAACCTGGAAATTAAGGACAAGAGTGGAAGAGAAAATCTCGTGGCAGATCACCTGAGCCGTTGCCTAGCAAAAGGAGACACGAACGAGATCAAAGCAGAATTTCCAGATGAAAAACTGTTTTCTATCGCACTGTCTAGCCCAGAGTCTAGGCCTAGACATCAGCCAAACCCGCGACCATGGTACGCTGAAATAGCGAATTACCTAGCAACAGGTAAACACTATGGTGATATGACTACCTATGAGAGGATAAAGGTCAAACACGACAGTAAGTATTACGTTTGGGATGATCCATATTTATGGAAGATAGGATCCGATCAATTGCTAAGGAGGTGTGTACCTCAAGGTGAAACAAAATCTATACTTGAATTCTGTCATTCCCAAGCATGTGGAGGCCACTTTGGCGCGAGAAGAACAGCCCTAAAAATCTTAGAGGCTGGTTTTTATTGGCCAACAATTTTTCAGGATAGTTATCTATTTTGTAAAACTTGTTCGGCATGTCAAAAAGTGGGGAATATTAGCTCTCGAAATGAAATGCCTATGAATTTTATTCTTTCTTGTGAAATATTTGACATAGGGGGCTGATAGCATGTTTTTATGCATGATTTTCTCTCCATTTTCTCCCCTTTTTAAGGCATGATTCTGCTAATTTACCCTTGTTTCCATTACTATTGCAGATTTAGGCCTAAAATGGGAGTTTATGTGAAAAGATGCATTTCTGGACCATTTTGTGCAGTTTTTGAGCTTCAAGACCCAGAGTCGAGGTCCCGAGTCCGAACCAGCGTTCAAGGTCCCGAATCGGATTCACCATTCGGGACCCCGAAGGGCGAAGAATGACATTTCCACGTGTCATCTCGCCAGAGCTTCCATGTGCCTCCTCTGACACTGTTCCTGCAGTCTGCACTGACCACCAAATACCTACCGCTCTGACCAGTTCGCCCTTGAGCCCAGTCCAGACCTGCCAAAGCTGGAAAAATCAGACAGCTTTATGCTTTTTCAGCTTTGTGCTTTAAGGAGCATGGATCCACTTTTTTAGGCTTTCAATTAATGCATTTTGTCCCTAGTTTTAGGCTGAAGATATTTTGTGCTTAAGGCTCTACTATATAAAGGGCATCTAGGATTAGTTTAGATCATCTTTTTTCTAGCTTTTAATCACTTAGCATAATTTAGAAGTAGCTTAGACTTCTCTCTAGTTTCTCTCTCTAGCCATTGTTAGCTTCTTCAACATTGCTGCCGAGCTATAAACGGAATTTTAGTAACAAGTTTTCTTCCCTTCATCTATTTATTTACTTGTTATGCTTTCTTTAATCGTTATTTGTTTATCCTTAAGTATGAGTAGCTAAATTCCTAGTTCTTGGCAAGGCTGATTCAAGGGTTGCAGGGGCAGATTCGAGGCCTTAATGTGCTTAATATATTCTTGATGCTATATTCAACTATTCATCGATTTAATTACATCTTTGCATGATTTAATTTGAGGCCTGATCAACTGAGAATTATCTTGTGTAAATGCTGCCATTTATGTGATGAATACGGAAGGAAAGTTGCATGAGCAAGTAGGCATCTGTTTAGTCTTGACTGTGTCAAAGTGGTCTCGAATAGATAGGTTGGGTAGTTGATTAGAGCTGGGTCACGAGTCCGACAAACTGAGGGACTTTAGCTCTAGATCTGTCTTTTCTTAGCTTCATGGGCAGTTTGAGTATGGCCCTCCCGCATTCGTGCCTGGGGGGATGGCAAACTGTCAAGACTACCTCATGTGTGGAAACGGGGGGTAGTTTCTCTTAAGAGAAAAGTAGGGGATATCCGAGGAATCTGGTCCCCATGTCATTTCTATGACATCTCGAATGGAATACTCTTGAGCTGATGACGATCTGGTCCCGAATGCAACCCAGAATGCCTTTGCCGAGAACACTTTCTCCATCTAATTATCTGTTGTTATTTCACCCTTGTTCTGTTTCACGCCTGTGTCAATATTTTTGTACTTGTTGCTGATTTGTTTTATTATTCCTGGAATTAATTATTGATTTGTCTATTTTACCATTCGGGATCTCGAACGTGACATTCGGGACCCCGAATACTGTTTTCTTAGATAGAATTGTTAGCTCCCGAACTCTGCCTTGGCCAACTCGTTTGGCCAAGTAAAACCCCCCCATTGTTACTCTTTGTGCTCTTCTCCCCCGAATACATTCACGACCATAAATCAGTTTCTCACAATCCCCGTGTTCGACCCTGACTGCCACTGTACACTTTATCTCTTGTGCACACACGTTTTCAGGCACTATAAATTTATGTATTTGATTGACGATCAAATTGGCGCCGTTGCCGGGGATTGTTTCAAGACTGATTTATTTTTCTTGTTTGTATGACCAGGAGATCTGCACCCGAATTACTGCCCCTTGATCACGAGCTTGGACGAACCGAAAGAGGACTTCGACGACTAGCACGAGGAGACTCCAACCCTTTTGTTCGGGACCTCGAACGTCTTTTTAACCTGGAAGGTAGTCCAGACCCCGAAAACCTACCCCCGGTCTACCCAGAAAGACCTGATATGGATAATCCCGGTCCCGAAGGGAATGCTGTTAACCTGCACCCCCTACCAATCCAGACCATCGATGATTTCAATGCCGCTCCCGAAGCGCCAACCAGTTGCATTGTCTGGCCAGCAGTCCCGAATGACTGGGAACTCAAGTCTGCAACCATGCATCATCTGCCACTCTTTCGAGGGCTGGCCAAGGAGAATCCACACCGCCACCTACAGCAGCTACACTCCATTTGCGACGCCATGAAGCCTCACAACGTTTCGGTTGAGCATGCCAAGCTTCGTGCCTTTATGTGGTCCCTCAAGGACGACGCTCTTGACTGGTTTTATGATTTGCAGCCGCAATCTATCAATTCATGGGCCGAGATGTCTAAGGCTTTCACGGATAAATACTACCCCGTGTCCATAGCAATGGTGACCCGAAAGCAGCTTGTATCCATCCTCCAAAAGGATTCGGAAGACCTTGAGCAATACTATGAGCGGTTTAAGAAGATGCAAGCCCTATGCCCCTCGCATAATCTGTCCGAACATGCCCTCATGCAGTATTTCTGTGAAGGACTCAACGGTCGGGACAAGGCCTTGTTGAACACTGCCGCTAATGGATCCATCACTAGACTCACTCCAGCTGCTGCCAAGGCCACCATCGAACTCATGGCCAAGAACAACCTCCAGCTCAACAACTCCACTAGCGTTCAAGACGCCCGTTCCGCCGCTATGGAGAATCAACTTGCAGCCATCACAGGCATGTTGCAAAACATGGCTTCGGGATAGCCAGTCCAGGTCAAGGCCTGCCAGATTTGTCAATTTTCAGACCACCCAACGGATGCTTGCCCATTCATCCCCGATGAGATTCCAGTCAATGCAGCTGGCGGATTCAATGCCCCATATGGCCAACACCACAATCAAGGTTGGAAGCAACCTAACTATGGATGGAACAACAACCAGCAGGCCGGACCTAGCCATCAGTATGGACAAAACCCATACGGAAATCACCCCCCTCCTTTCAACATGCAGGCCTTCAAGCCCAGGCCCAATTTTCAGAATTACCAGTACCAGAGGCAGCCTCCCCCGGACCAGAATTTCACCATGCCACCACCCCCGAATGAGGACCCTTCCCCCGACAAAAAGAAAATCGCCGAGCTGGAAAAACAGATTCGGACCCTCATGGCCGAAATGAAGGAAGTGAAAAATGGAGGGAGATTTCCAGGGCAAACAGAACCTAACCCGAAGCATGAAGCGTGTGCCATGAACCTCCGCAGTGGCCTCGAGATCCCTTCTAGTGTCCACCCAGGCCCCGAAGACGATACTGTTATTCCTGGTCCCGAAGTCAATAATACTGCACCACCACCTCCCGAACAACCTACTGACCAGCCCAAGAAGTCCCGATTTGGCGACGCAGCCCTAGATCACTTCTTCTCCAGCAAGAAGTCTCGCTGTAAGAAGAAGCAGCCCGTTGAGGAGGAAGAATTCTCCCAAGAATTCATAAACAAAGTCTTCGAACCCCCGTTCCCTCAACGGTTGGTCAAAAAGAAGAAAGAGGAAGAAGATCGGGACATCTTTGAGATGTTTAGCAAGGTTGTCATCAATATTCCGCTCCTCAAGGCCATCAAAAACATGCCCCGATATGCTAAGTTTTTGAAACAGCTATGCACCAACAAGAACAAATTCACGGAGGTAAATAGAATCAGTGTGGGAGCTAATCTGACCGCCCATATCCAGCGAAAAATTCCACCCAAGTGCAAAGACCAGGGAATGTTCACAGTTCCGTGCAAGATCGGGACTATCGAGATTGGAAAGGCAATGTGCGATTTGGGAGCCGGAATTAATGTTATGCCCTTGACCATCTACAATGGCCTTGGACTCGGACCCTTGAAGGAAACCACACTAGTGATCCAACTTGCAGACCGTTCGGTAGTATATCCCAAAGGAATCGTAACGGATGTTCTGGTCCAGATTGGTGAATTCTTATTCCCAGCAGATTTCTATGTTCTCTCCATGGAAAACCCCACGAACACCAAGTCTTCGGATCTGCTCTTGGGATGTCCCTTCTTGGCTACTGCCCGCGCAAAGATTGACTGCTATGAGGCCTCGATATCTCTCGAGTTCGACGGGGAAATTATCCGTTTCAACATGCTAGACTCCATGAAGTACCCTCCCGAATTTTCCAGTGTCAACTTTGTTGATATAATAGATCCCCTTGTGGAGGAAATTGCTGAACTGAATTCTGTCGAGCCCTTGAAACTGATTCTTGACCGAAGTCTCACCCCCGAATCTCTGCAAGAGATGACAGCTTCCATCACGGTCCCATCTGAACTATGCACAGTTGCAGCAGCCCTCGAAGAAAATTCTGCTCTAGTGGTTGAACCCCCGAGCGATTCTCCCGAATGCGCAGATCATGTACGAGTTCCACCATCTCTGGATCAAGCCCCAGACCTCGAACTCAAAACACTGCCCTCACACTTGAAGTATGCATACCTCGGGGAGGGAGAGTCGCTTCCAGTCATAATTTCCAACAAGTTAGAAGCAGACCAAGAGACTGAGCTCGTAAACCTCCTCCAGAGTTTCAAGAAGGCTATCGGATGGACGATCGCCGACATCAAGGGACTGTCACCATCCTTATGCACTCACCGCATACATCTTGAAGATGACTTCAAGACAGTGAGACAGCCTCAAAGGCGTTTGAACCCCCCCCTGATGGAGGTGGTCAAGAAAGAGGTCTTGAAGCTGCTCGATGCCGGGGTTATTTACCCCATTTCTGATTCTCCATGGGTTAGCCCAGTTCAGGTGGTCCCGAAGAAAACTGGCATCACAATCATTCCAGGTCCCGAGGGTCAGCCAATCCCCTCCCGAATCCAGAATGGATGGCGTGTGTGCATTGACTATCGACGCCTGAACGAAGCCACCCGAAAAGACCATTTCCCACTTCCCTTCATAGATCAGATGCTGGAGCGCCTTGCGGGCAAGACGCATTATTGCTGCCTAGATGGGTATTCGGGATTCCACTAGATTCCAGTAGCCCTTGAAGACCAGGAGAAAACCACCTTCACGTGCCCCTTCGGGACCTTTGCTTACAGACGCATGCCCTTTGGGTTATGCAATGCCCCGGCCACGTTCCAGAGGTGCATGGTCAGCATCTTTTCAGAATTTGTAGAAGAATGCATCGAGGTATTCATGGACGACTTCACGGTCTATGGTAACTCCTTTTCCGAATGCCTCTTGAATTTAAAGAAAATTCTGCAAAGATGTATAGAAACAAACCTTGTTCTTAATTTCGAAAAATGTCATTTCATGGTCGATCAAGGACTAATCCTGGGCCACATCGTGTCCCGAAAGGGTATCGAAGTGGACAAGGCCAAAATTCAAGCTATCAAGACCTTGCCTTACCCCTCGAATATTCGAGACGTGCGTTCTTTTCTTGGGCATGCAGGTTTTTATAGGAGGTTCATCCGGGATTTTTCCAAGATTGCCCAGCCAATGTGCCAATTACTACACAAGGATGTGGACTTCGTATTCGATGACCAGTGCAAGAAGGCATTCGAGACTCTGAAAGCTAAGCTCATTTCTGCTCCTATCATTCGAGCCCCCGACTGGACACTCCCGTTCGAAATCATGTGCGACGCAAGCAACCAGGCTTTGGGAGCTGTTCTGGGTCAGAAGAAAGACAAGGAGACTTATGTTATTTATTATGCCTCCAAGTTGTTGGATCCCGCCCAACAAAACTATACAACAACAGAAAAAGAGCTTCTGGCCATTGTCTATGCCCTTGATAAGTTTCGGCAGTACCTCCTGGGCACAGAAGTGATAGTGTACTCTGACCACTCCGCTCTTCGATGCCTGCTCAAGAAGACAGACGCAAAACCTAGACTTATCCGCTGGATCCTCCTGCTTCAAGAGTTCAACCTAGCCATCAAAGATAAAAAAGGGACCGAGAACTGCGTAGCTGATCATTTGAGTCGACTACCGCATCAAGAAGACGACTCCCAAGTAACCATTCGGGAGTCTTTCCCTGATGAGCATTTGTGCTTAGTTGACACGGCAAAGTACCCCTGGTTCACGGACATAGCTAACTATTGTGCCACTGGTGCGCTTCCAGTCGAGGCCTCGAGTGCAGAACACAACCGAATCCGCAAACAAGCCAAGTATTATGTCTGGGACAGCCCTTACCTATGGAAACATTGTTCAGATCAAATCGTTAGGCGCTGTGTCTCCACAGACGAGGTCCCGTCCATCCTCAAGTTCTGCCATTCAACAACGGAAGGGGGACATTTTGCTGCAAAGAAAACCGCACTCAAAGTCCTCGAGGCGGGTCTTTACTGGCCCTCCATCTTCAAGGACAGTTATTTATTTTGCGCAACGTGCCCTCGATGCCAAGCCATGGGAAACATCAGAGCCCGAAACCAAATGCCCTTGACCAGCATCATTGCGTGCGATATTTTCGATATTTGGGGCATTGACTTCATGGGACCGTTCCCGAGTTCATTCGGGCATACGTATATTCTGCTTGCAGTAGATTACGTCTCCAAATGGATCGAAGCCAAGGCCACAAAAACTGACGATTCAAGGGTGGTTGCCGATTTTCTCAGAACACACATCTTTAACCGATTCGGGACCCCTCGAGCTCTCATCAGCGATCGGGGGACTCATTTCTGCAATCGAACAGTCGCTTCGCTACTTAACAAGTATGGAGTGACTCATCGAGTGTCTACAGCTTACCACCCCCAAACTAATGGGCAAGCTGAGGTCTCGAATCGGGAGATCAAGGCCATCCTCGAGAAAACAGTGAATCAGTCACGAAAAGATTGGAGTCTCAAGCTAGGGGACGCGCTTTGGGCCTACCGCACCGCATTCAAGACCCCGATCGGCATGACACCATATCGGTTGGTCTATGGCAAGCCGTGTCACCTTCCTGTCGAAATAGAACACAAGGCCTTTTGGGCACTCAAGAAAGTCAACATGGACTTGAACTTAGCGGGAAAGGAACGCTGTTTGCAAATTCAAGAGCTTGAAGAGCTTCGGGGGAACGCCTATGAGAATTCCATGATCTACAAGGACAAGACCAAAGCCCAGCACGACAAGCACCTCGTAGTCAAAAACTTCACCATTGGGCAGAAAGTTTTGCTCTACAACTCCAGACTACGGATTTTTTCGGGCAAGCTCAAGTCCAAATGGTCGGGACCATACCGAATCACTGCAGTATTTGATCACGGTGCTATTGAGATCCAGAATTTGGACAGCGGGGAGCCATTCAAGGTGAACGGTCATCGATTGAAGCCCTTCTATGAGGGATTCAAGCCCTCAACTGCAGATGAAGCAAGGGTCGAGGACCCAACACTCAACACTCCCGAATGAGGACACGACGTCCAGGCCTGGACGATAATCAAGGCCAAGTGTGGGGACAAGCCCCTGATTTCTAACCCCCTTCCTTTAATTTTCTTATCTCTTACTTCTGCACCCGACATCCTCTTTTCCATCTTCCCAAAACCCATTTCTTATCTTCCCTAGGTGATTTTAATTAGTTTTGTCCAGACTTATTCCTTTTGTCCATTGGTTTCTTTAGTTTCTTCTATTATTCGAGTCAACTCTAACTTTTCAAATTTTTTATGTGCACTTTTTATGTTACCTAGAAAAAAAAATTTCATTTTCGTTGTCCTATCCCCCTTTCATTTAATTTTTATGTCCCCCTCTCTCCTTTATTTAATGCCTTGTCCCCTTCTTTATTACCCCCATTTAATTACCTCTAATTTTATTCTTATCTCTCCTCTCTCCAACATCCCAAAAGCTGATTTGCTTTCTCTGATTCCCGTACAGGTGTAAGCGCACGCTGCCCATGGCACTTAGCGCCCTCTCCCATCGCGCCACGTGGACAACGGAGGACGAAGCGTCAGTTCCCGCCTCTCTCTCCACGTTTCCACGCCTGCCACAACCTACTCACCCACGCCACCTAAACCGTCACCCTTCCACGTTACCCAACCGTTACCCAACCAAACCCTTTTCAGCTCTCCCAATCAAATCAAAACGCAGCTTTCCCTCTGCTTTCCCAACACAAAACCCTATTCCCTCCCTTATGGCACACACCAGCATTAACCTCAACAAAAATCCCTCCTCTCACTCTTCTACCCCCACCCCTACTCCTCTCTCCAACCCGAAACAGCCGCACACCATCACCTCCGACCACTCACCCGCCGCCACTGAACGGCTCGGATCCACATCCTCTGAGACCACCCTCAACCTAGATGAAGCCCCCCACACCATCCCTCTCCCAGACATGACCAGATCTGGCAAGGTTCGCCGTGTCCCACCAACCACCACCGCCGGTAGCAAGAAGAGAACGCCTCTCAGCCCGGTCAACTCCGTTCCCCTCGACGTTAAGCCTATCGGCTACGTCATCCCGTCCGACACCGACGGTGAGGAGGAACCCCAGTCCAGTTCTAGCCTCCGGGAAGCCCGGCGGGTGGAGAGAGAGAATGAGGAGCAATTCCCGTGGGATTCCGACGACCAGCGAGAGGAGGAGGACGACGGCGGACAAGACGGTGAAGAGGAGGTCGAGCTGACTGAGCGACCAGAAGCGCAGGACGCCCAGGACCCCGAGCACACTGCTCCCGGTCCCGAGTACATTCCAGAGGGCCCAACTGAGGAGGTCACCAAGGAAGGAGAAGGGGAGATCGACCCACCCCAACCTCCCAGTCCACCCCCGAAACCGGCCAGGGGTAAGACCCGAGCCGCTAAGAACGCTCCCAAGCCCCCTGCACCCAAGGCTCAAGCCCCCAAACCTCCGGCCGCTAAGAAAAGGAAGGCCCCGGCCTCTTCCAAGGGCAAAGCGCCTGCTACTGAGACCCCCCGCAAATCCCAGCGCGTCGAGACAGAGGATGAGGAGTTCGATTCCGCTCCGGGCTCTCGACCCAGTTACCTGGTAACGGCTAACCTTGAAACTTTCAATGAGCTTTTTATCTTTAACGATAAACCTTCCTTGGATAAGGTACATTTGATGAATTTTAAGGGAGTAGCCCCATGCCCTAAGTTAGATATGGAGTTCTATGATAAGATGGGTGTTGGGTCCCGAATTCGGGAGTATATCAGTGGTATCGGGTGGGAGAGTTTCTTTTATATGGATCAGCCTACTTATCTGGAACTCAGTTTGGAGTTCTTTGCTAGTTTTTGGTATAAGTTTGATCTGTTCAAGCCTAAGGGTGGGGTAGGTCCCGATTTGTCTGCGAAGGGTTGTGTGAATTTCAGGCTTGCAAGTAAATGGCACCCTCTGTCCCTCAACGACTTCAACGTTTATCTTGGTTTCGTCAGTCGTGAAGGGACCCAAGAGGCCGCCTATCAAAATGCTCTCACCACCGTTCCTGCTGAATTCAACAATCACAAAGCACTTCGGGAGCTCTCTGGCCAAGATGAGATCATCTTCGACTCTCGCAATACCAAAGCCCACTGCATTCAAGACCCGGCGCTCCGCATCCTGCAACGCTTCCTGTCCATTGCCCTCGCGGGTAAATTCGGGACCTCTGGACAGCTTGCCCAAACGGAGTTGTTCTTTCTCTGGGCCATGTACCACAAGAAACGGGTCAATCTTGGATACTGGATCGCCACCGCTGCTCATAACGTCGCCAATGCTCCCCAGGGTCGCTCTCCTGTTCTTGGATCAGTTGTCACCAGCTTGGCCTCAAAGCTTTACACTTCGACACTTCGGGAGCTCAATCTCTATCGACACCCGAGTTCCTTCAAGATCCTTGGATTCAAATCTTTGGACGCGATGGAATTTCTCTGTGTCATTAATGGTGTCTTGAGTTTCCATGCAGGTAACAAGGGTCGGATCGAAGGCAAGTATAGGTACCCAGACCTCTCCAAGCCGTCTGCTGCTCCCGAGCCTCCGTCTAGCAACGCCACCACTTCACCAGCCCCGAAACCCGCAGTTGACTCCCGAGTGCTCGACAACATTCCAGCTGACGACACCACGAACCAGCTCCTCCGCCTCATCCTGGAGACCAATCTTGCAATCCTTCGAGAGATCCAGACTCAAGCGGACGTGCTGATTGCGATGCGCCGTCCTCGTCCTCCCCCATGATCCCGAACAATTTTAATCACTTTTGCCCCTGCATGGGCTGGCTATCACTCTTGAACAATTTCCATTCCTGCTTTCACTTTAAACTGCTTTATCTTTTGTCTCCCTTCCGCATTGAGGACAATGCGCTGCCTAAGTGTGGGGAGGAGTTTAAACTGCTAGTATTTATTATGCATACTATAATTATATTCTAATTTATTTTTCCTAAGTTTATGCATGTGTTAATTTCTAGTTTTTATTTTTTCGGATTTTTATCTTTATTTTGCTGCCTAGTTTTTGAAAACACCCCAATGATGGACACACACCTGACTTGTGCACATAGAATAAAAATGCTGTCTATGGTCAAGGTCCCGAATGTGATATCCTTTGCCTGTTATGCCTTATATCTGCTTCAAGACCTAGACACCAGTAGTCACGAAGTAACACCTTGTGAGCATTTGAGCCTTCATACCTATGTTTATTAATTGAGTGAATGCATGACTAGGTACTGGCTGGGTTTGCATGATATCCATGGGTATAGACACATTCAGACATAGGAAAGCAACAAAAAGATTAAGACCTCGCATCGAATTGTTCTCTCTCATTTTTTCTGCTCTGTTCTTTTTCCTGACCCCGAATCCCTTCTTGACCTCTCCAATTCTAACCACTTGAAGTTTCTTTGATCTTTCTCTTGGCAGGTGAGTGATGTTGTTGGGAGCACCATCGAGGGCTAGACTAGACAAATGAAGCAGCAAAGGCAAAGTGTGGGGATCCCGCAAAAATTCAAGACCCTGAATGTTGGCACCGATTCAAGACCTCGAAGCTAAAACGAAGAAATCAAGGGCAGACCAGAACGAAAAATCACTTCCCACCCACAGCAAAACACAAGTGTGGGGAAGTGAAATCAGAACATCAAGCCCCCGAAGAACAAGGTCTCGATCCTCAATTCAGATCTCTCTTTCTCTCTTCCAAAAAGAAAAAAGAAAAAAAAAATATATATATATATATATATATATATATATAAATAAAAGAGAGAGAGAAAAGAGCAAGACCAAACCTTGAAAGCCAAGAAGAGGAAAATCAGCAGCCAGCATCCATTCAAGGTTCCGAGCCTAGGTCCCGAATGAAGGCAAGGACCCCCCCCCCCCCCCCCTCAAAGAAGAAAAGCCTAGTCTAGCTTTCGCTCCAGCAACATTGTCTCACCATTTCGATTCTTTCTTGCCAAGGGAGCATTCCAGGTTCGAGTTGGTTTAACCACCTTCTCATGTCACTTCCTTACTACCCTTCTTCTCCACTTTTTCTTCTCATTACGCTTCTTCCATTTCCCTTGTCATTTATTTTCTTTGCTTCTCCTTCTTACCCCCGATGCGAAGTCTTTTGATTGCTAGATTGCCTATGCATGTGTCTAATGTACTCGGATTAACTTGCAAACTTGGTCTTGTGCTGCGTTTTTGCATACTTGAGTGTTTAAACACCTACCCTTGTTCATGAGCATGAGCGCAAACACGAATCTATGTGAGGACTGCTGGTATATAGGCTAATGTGGAAAAGTCTCTTCTCAAGGGTCGTTACCCTTCTGATTTGATGCAGGTGTATCTAGGCAAAGTCTGTTTTCATTCGGGGTCCCGAATCTTTTCAAGCATGCTTATTCTCTGTGCTATTGTCTGGTGTGTCTATTCTGTTTTGGGACTGTTTTAAATTTTGTGAATGCTCGAGGGCGAGCATTGGGCAGTGTGGGGATTATTTGATAGCATGTTTTTATGCATGATTTTCTCTCCATTTTCTCCCCTTTTTAAGGCATGATTCTGCTAATTTACCCTTGTTTCCATTACTATTGCAGATTTAGGCCTAAAATGGGAGTTTATGTGAAAAGATGCATTTCTGGACCATTTTGTGCAGTTTTTGAGCTTCAAGACCCAGAGTCGAGGTCCCGAGTCCGAACCAGCGTTCAAGGTCCCGAATCGGATTCACCATTCGGGACCCCGAAGGGCGAAGAATGACATTTCCACGTGTCATCTCGCCAGAGCTTCCATGTGCCTCCTCTGACACTGTTCCTGCAGTCTGCACTGACCACCAAATACCTACCGCTCTGACCAGTTCGCCCTTGAGCCCAGTCCAGACCTGCCAAAGCTGGAAAAATCAGACAGCTTTATGCTTTTTCAGCTTTGTGCTTTAAGGAGCATGGATCCACTTTTTTAGGCTTTCAATTAATGCATTTTGTCCCTAGTTTTAGGCTGAAGATATTTTGTGCTTAAGGCTCTACTATATAAAGGGCATCTAGGATTAGTTTAGATCATCTTTTTTCTAGCTTTTAATCACTTAGCATAATTTAGAAGTAGCTTAGACTTCTCTCTAGTTTCTCTCTCTAGCCATTGTTAGCTTCTTCAACATTGCTGCCGAGCTATAAACGGAATTTTAGTAACAAGTTTTCTTCCCTTCATCTATTTATTTACTTGTTATGCTTTCTTTAATCGTTATTTGTTTATCCTTAAGTATGAGTAGCTAAATTCCTAGTTCTTGGCAAGGCTGATTCAAGGGTTGCAGGGGCAGATTCGAGGCCTTAATGTGCTTAATATATTCTTGATGCTATATTCAACTATTCATCGATTTAATTACATCTTTGCATGATTTAATTTGAGGCCTGATCAACTGAGAATTATCTTGTGTAAATGCTGTCATTTATGTGATGAATACGGAAGGAAAGTTGCATGAGCAAGTAGGCATCTGTTTAGTCTTGACTGTGTCAAAGTGGTCTCGAATAGATAGGTTGGGTAGTTGATTAGAGCTGGGTCACGAGTCCGACAAACTGAGGGACTTTAGCTCTAGATCTGTCTTTTCTTAGCTTCATGGGCAGTTTGAGTATGGCCCTCCCGCATTCGTGCCTGGGGGGATGGCAAACTGTCAAGACTACCTCATGTGTGGAAACGGGGGGTAGTTTCTCTTAAGAGAAAAGTAGGGGATATCCGAGGAATCTGGTCCCCATGTCATTTCTATGACATCTCGAATGGAATACTCTTGAGCTGATGACGATCTGGTCCCGAATGCAACCCAGAATGCCTTTGCCGAGAACACTTTCTCCATCTAATTATCTGTTGTTATTTCACCCTTGTTCTGTTTCACGCCTGTGTCAATATTTTTGTACTTGTTGCTGATTTGTTTTATTATTCCTGGAATTAATTATTGATTTGTCTATTTTACCATTCGGGATCTCGAACGTGACATTCGGGACCCCGAATACTGTTTTCTTAGATAGAATTGTTAGCTCCCGAACTCTGCCTTGGCCAACTCGTTTGGCCAAGTAAAACCCCCCCATTGTTACTCTTTGTGCTCTTCTCCCCCGAATACATTCACGACCATAAATCAGTTTCTCACAATCCCCGTGTTCGACCCTGACTGCCACTGTACACTTTATCTCTTGTGCACACACGTTTTCAGGCACTATAAATTTATGTATTTGATTGACGATCAGGGGCATAGATTTTATGGGACCTTTTCCTACTTCCTTTGGCAACAAATATATTCTCTTGGCTGTGGATTATGTATCGAAATGGATAGAGGCGAAAGCCACTAAAAATGATGATGCTAGAACTGTTATTTTCTTTATCAAATCTAATATCTTGAACAGATTTGGAATTCCTCGAGGGATCATTAGTGATCGAGGAACTCACTTCTGCAACAAGATTTTATCTTCTCTTTTCAGGAAATATGGCATCACACATAGGGTATCCATAGCCTATCACCCTCAAACAAATGGCCAAGCCGAAGTGTCAAATAGAGAGGTGAAGTCAGTCTTGGCCAAGACAGTAGGCCTAGACAGACGCGATTAGAACCAGCGCTTAGATGACGAATTGTGGGCCTGCAGAACGGCTTACAAAGGACCAATCGGGATGACTCCTTACAAGCTAGTCTATGGGAAGACATGCCACTTGCCCGTAGGGTTGCAACACAAAGCATACTGGGTCATACGGAAGTGCAACCTAAGCTATGACGAGGCTGGCCAAGAAAGGAAGTTGCAACTCCACGAGCTAGAGGAGTTGAGAGACCAAGCCTATGACAATCAGCTGATTGTCAAGGTCAGAATGAAAGCTTACCACGACAAGCGAATTATTGGAAAACCTCTCCACACAGGGGAGAAAGTTCTTCTCTATAATTCCCGTTTTAAACTATTTCCTGGAAAATTACAAACTCGTTGGGAAGGCCCTTTTGTTATTACTAACATTTACCCACATGGTGCAGTAGATATTAGGAATGAGAAAACAGGTGCTGAGCTCAAGGTGAACGGACAGAGACTGAAACCGTTCTTTGAGGATTTTCAGAAAGAAAAAGTTTCCGAAAAGGTGGACGAGCCACCTATAAGCAACTGAAGAAAAATTGAGAGTCAAGCCTAGGACTTAAAATAAGGGCGCTGCAAGGGAGGCAACCCTGGTTTCTTTTAATTTTAGGATGTAATTATTTATTTTTGTCACATTTAATTTCTGGGTAATTATCGTTTATTGTGCAGGAAATTGAGTGTGGGGAAATTGAAGTAGTCTTGGCCGAGATCTTGGCCAAGACTGAGAGCTAGACTGCATTGCGTGTGAAGAGCCCTTTTGTTAATTAGTGGGACACGTGTCAGCTCTACCAATTAAATCATTTAATTGATTTTGGAACGGACAAGTTCAAAAAAATCAATTAAAGAGAATTAATTGGCAGCGTGGGAAATTAAAACCACCACCTCTGCACATTCCTTCTCCCACTCTGACACGATCTCCTCACGTCCAACACAAATCCAATCTCTCTCACCTGAGCTAAAAGCAGCAGACCTTTCTCCTTCTTCTTCCCCAAAAATCGCACAGTGTCACCTGCACAACCCAAAACCCAAAAATCCCAAAATCCTTTTCCCCTCTCGCGATAATGACTGCACCCAGCCGTCCTTCACCTTCGAACATCCCTGAGGAGAGTGACGACCTCCGTGGAGCTCCGCCGACAGGAGTACCGACCAGTTCTCTCTCCGCAGCGAGACGTCTGCTCGACGCACTGGAGGCAGATGACTCCATGTCCTCCGAAGATGAGCTGCCTGAGGAGTCGGAGGAGAGCGTTCAAGGAACCGACCGAGCTGTGGTCGTCTCCGATGAAGATTCAGACGAGGTTTCCCTCGCAAAGAGGATAAAGACCTCTGCTCCGGTGACAACTGGAGATAGAGATAGCCGACGAATGAGCCGGCATATCAAGAAGATGGCAGCTGCCGGAGCCTCAAACCCAGCCCCGACCACCGCTGCGAAGAAACCTCCTCCAGCTAATGCCGCCGCCGACACCATTACCACACCACCACCGCCACCTCCGGCGAAGAAGAAATCGGCCACTGCCCCGCCCAAGAAGTCCGGGCGCTTTAAGCAAGTGACCCACAAAATAGCGGCGCCTAAGAAGCCGGCAAAGGCCCCCATCGTATCGCCACCGCCGCCTGCAAACCCTAAGCAGAGCAAGGCCCCAGCCGCTCCTTCCTCAGCCAAAAGCAAAGGGAAGCTGAAGGTGGTTGAGGAGGATTCTGATAAGGACGATGAAAACGTTTCAGTCTTGGCCAAGACTACGGCCAAGACTGCTAAGGTACGTTCTCTTCCTCCCCTGCACACACTCAAAGGCTGGCTAAAATTTGATACGCCTGACCTTAAATCTAAATTGCGTGATTTGCATGCCTGTGATATCCCTGCTTATGCTAGATTAGAATTTGATTTTCTTAATGAGATGGCATTAGGGGATAAAATTAGGGATTATGTGTATGCGATTGGTTGGGTCCCTTTTATGTCTCTTGAGTGTGATGCTTTTACTGAGCTGTGTCTTGAGTTTCACACAACCTTCTGGTTTGATGAGGACACCTTGTATGCTAGGGGTAGAGACAAACCTGATTTTGCTGCTCCTGATGTGATTAATTTTAGGTTGTGTGATTTTTGGAGTCACTTGTCTGTTGATGCTTTTAATGCCTTATTAGGATTTCCGTTTAGTGAGGAGGCTATTTTTTATTATCCCACTGATTGGGATAATAATGTAGCTTTTAGAGAGATCACTGGTGATCCAAATGCCAAATTTGATAGGAACTCTAAGGCACATGCCATATTAAACCCTGCGCTTAGAATACTCCATAGAACCTTGTCTATCAACCTTTCGGGGAAGACAAAGGTTTCTGGAAATTTGGCCAAGTCTGAATTGTTTCTGTTATGGTGCATTTTGCACAAGAAAAAGGTCAACTTAGGCTTGTATTTGGTTCAAGTATTGCTTGCCCATGAGTCTAAAACAAAGTTGATATTTGGTTCCTTGATTACTTGGCTTGCTATGCAAATTGCTAAGTTAGATCCTGCTGCTTCTGATTTGCATTTATGTTGTTCCCCGAAAATCCTTGGTTTTAGATCCTTCGACCAAATGGGACATTTCCATTTGGAAGGAGAGTTTGTTGCTTGTAATACAGGATTTACGCCGGTCCAGGACCACATCTTCTCGAAGAAGAATGGAGGGAACTACAAGCTGCGCCCCATTATCATCCCTGGAGAAGAAGCAGAGGGCAGTCTTGCCCAGGATCTAGGCCAAGACGCTGGCCAAGACACAACCATGCCTGATGCTGCCGCCGACCTAGGCCACGACGCGAGCCAAGATCCTCCTCCCAGCAGCACCAGTGAGCCTCCAGCGTGGGCCAGAGAATTTCAAGCACGCCAGCTGCTCATCCTTGAGCAGCAGAAGACAATTCTGGACCGTCTAGGCCAAGACAAGAGTCAAGACCAACCTCCAGCATCCAGCAGTGCAGAAGTGGCGCCTCAGTGGGCCAAATGCCTTAATGATAGGCAGGATGTCCTCCTTGAGCAGATGAAGCTCACTAGGAAAAACGTCCTCCACGTTTACCAGCACCTCGAGGCTCACTACAAGATCCTCAAAGACCTCCATGACAACCTCAGCGACGAGAGTGACTCCTAATCTTCTGATGAAGAGGATGAACCCCAGTCATCGGCACAGCCAGCAAGCATATCCCGCCCGTCGATGCCTCCTCCTCTTCCTAAGGAACCCAAGCCGAAGGACTCTCCTGCCCCTGATCTAGGCCAAGCCTCTGGCCAAGATCCCCAGACCCCAGCAACATGAGTTGCTTTTGCCCCCAGGTCATATCTTTCCTTTCTTTTATTTTTCTGTTGTGTCTTTTATTTTTGTCTCTCCACACAATGAGGACATTGTGTCTTTTAAGTATGGGGAGGGTGTTAAATATGTCTTGTGTTTTGCGTCTGTTTTTGTGAGCAAAATTAGTGTGTTTTAATTTTTTATTTTTAGGTCAGTTGTCCAGTATAGAGTCGGTCATTTGCATGATTTTTATTGGTATTTTTATGCATGTTTAGAGTCTGTTTTGTTGTGAACATCCGAACCCCTATTTTCTTGCTTGGATTGTTTAGTCTTTTGGTGGGATTGCATTAAGACACTTTGCTAGGGAATACAATGCTCTAGTAACAGGGATGCAAATGAGCGTAAATGATCAATGCCTAAGGGGCATTTAATCTGATGTTTCCCGAACATTAGCCATCCACATGGTCGTAAGGACACCTAGCTAGGACCTTAATTTTTATTAGGATGATGAGGTTTGCTGCCCGGATTTGAGTGTGTCGATCTATTTGTTGTAGTGCGAGACAAATAAGGTGTTGGAATGTCATAGGACAGACATAGCAAAGGTGGAAGTCCCCGCTGAAAAGGACAAGCTCTGTCTATGTGATGTTGTGTCTATAAAACAGAAAAATATATCATAGAAAAGACACATTATTTGCTAGAAATGTTTTTGCTAAAGACACAAAAGAAAATAAAAGAAGAAAAACTTTCTATCAAAGTGACTTAAATGGCACCAGTCTTTAGGCACTTTTGGATAGACGACACTTGGTGGGACTCAAATCTTTGGTGAACCTTGTTGCCCTATACCTTATCCATCTAATCTAGTAGGGTGTCTTGATACCATATGGAAGGTGTATGTTCGGGGTATTGATCATTCCTTGTTAGTCTTGCATTGGGTACTTTAGTGCAGTGTCTTGGCAGATCCAGTGAAGAGGTAAGCAATCTGAAAATGAGAAAGTCCGGGGGTTTCAGGATGTCTGTTTTGTTTTGTGTGTTTTTAATCTTTGTTGAGTCTTTGAGTCTGTATGCTTGGGGGCAAGCATTGTTTAAGTGTGGGGAGTTTGATTGCACTGCATTTCATCATGTTTTATTGTCCATTTTCTAGTTTTTTTGGACAGTAAATCTACTGATGTACCCTTTAATTTCCCACATTTAATCAGGTCTGGTTTGGAGGCAGAACAAGAGGAATTCGTAAAGAAGAGAGATGGAGCTGACTACTCGAGTCTAGGCCTGGGTCTTGGCCTAGACATATTCGTATCTGACGCAGTGCGCTTACTAGAATCGTCTTGGCCTAGACTTCAGCCAAGACTCCTTTGCGATCAGGCAGTAGTTTGGAGCGATGGGACACCATCAGCGTTGGAGTTCTACAGCTGGCACGTAGCAGCTGTCCAGCAATTTTAGAGGGATCTGAAGATAATCTTATGAAGAATCCCGATGGGATCTCCCTCTTTTAATTAGTTGCGATTTAGTTTCCATTTATGAACAATTAAATTGTAATAATCTTTTAGGATATTTTAGGAGTTTTAGTTTGATTGGAACAGAGGTTCTGAGAGCAAATTTTTAGCAGAACATTATTGACCTCTGTCCCAAATCGGATTTTCCTAGGGAGCTAGGCAATTCTTCTTTCTTAGTTCGCCATTGTTAAAATACTCTGCTCCGAATTTATTTCGGATATATAATATTTATGCAAGTTAATTTCTTTATCTTTTATCCATGAGTATGAGTAACTAAAAACCCATTCTTGGTAAGGGTGATGAGCTGAAGTTCTTGATGCATCCGTGAGACACCATCCGTGCTTAATAATCTCTTTCTTTGTATTTATTTATTCTTGAACTTAATCTATCGCTTACTCACTAGAGCCAAGGTTTGATCATCCTTGTTCTCTAGGAGAGAAGAGTTGTAACCAGCCTAGAAAGAGAGGGAGTACCCGCCGGCTAGACGAAGTAGGTGACTAGTCTCAAGCTAGACTAGAAGAATATGTGATCTAGGTAGAGACCAGATTGACAACCTAGGAACTTAACCTAGGTACTGTCTTCCCCTGCACCATTGAAGAGGTGAGCAACCATTCAAGATAGCAGTCAAACGGATAAACCCTTTAACCAGCAAGGTGTCCCTTGGCTAGGATTATCAGGAGAGGGAGTACCCGCCAGATAGTTTGAAGAGGAGGGAAGATAGGAGTGAAAAGGAGTTCCTCCACTCTATAGCAGTACTATGAAGAAGAGATGAACATACTTCAGTCAATGATCGATGCATAAGAACGCAAGCTCACCCATCGCCCTTACCTGGAATTCCGTATCACTAGACTTATTCCCAATCTAGCCCACAGTCTTGGCCTAGACTTCGGCCAATACTATCTTATATTTTAAACTGCTCTCATTACTTTCTGTTTTATCTTTAGTTTCAGATAACGACCAACCAAAACTCAGTGACGAGGAAGTCAACTCAAAAATTACATCTCCTAGAGGTCTCTGTGGATGATCCTCTTACCATCATCTACAAATCCTTGTAGACAGTGATAAGTTGTATTTCTAGCCCCAATTCCATAACTATTTCACTACTATATTTGACGTGTTCGACGCGCGGTCAGTCGGCGTAGGTAACAGTTGCCGAGGTAGTCGCGTTGGAGATGGATCAGGTGGCGATGGCGGCGGCGAGAATAGTAACCAGATCTAAGGTTTTAGGTTTGGGTTACTGAGCATACTTGGGCCTGGGCCTGGCACTTGAGTGACGATTGTTTGTTTTGGTTCTAATTTTTTTGGAACCTGTTTCGGGTAGTTAGTTTGTTGTAATGCCTGTTGTTACTGTCTGCTTGGTCATTGGTTCGTTGTCTGTTGTTGTTTTAGACGCTTGTTTGGCCTGATCGTCAGTCAAATGAAGATTTATAGTGCTTGAAAACGTGTGTGCACAAGAGATAATGTGTACAGTGGTAGTCAGGGTCGAACACAGGGATTGTGAGAGACTGGTCTAAGGTCTTGAATGTATTCGGGGGAGAAGAGCGCAAAATGTAACAATCGGGGGGGTTTTACTTGGCTAAGCGAGTTAGCCAAGGCAGATTTCAGGAGCTAACAATTTCTATCTAAGAAAGCAGTATTCGGGGTCCCGAATGTCATGTTCGTGGTCCCGAATTGTAAAGTAAGCAAATCATAAAACAATTCCGGAAATGATAAAACAAATCAGTAACAGATGCAGAAATAACAAGACAGGTCCGAAGCAGAACAAGGGTGAAATAAGCACAAATAATCAGACGGGAAAAGGGTTCTCAGCAAGGCATTCTGGGTTGCATTCGGGACTAGATCGTCATCAGCTCAAGGGTATTCTATTCAGGACGTCATAGAAATGACATGGGGACCAGATTCCTCGGATATCCCCTACTTTTCTCTTAAGAGAAACTACCCCCCGTTTCCACATATGAGGTAGTCTTGACAGTCCGCCATCCCTCCAGGCACGGATGTGGGAGGGTCATACTCAAACTGCCCATGAAGCTAAGAAAAGACAGATCTGGAGCTAAAGTCCCTCAGTTTGTCAGGCTCGTGACCCAGCTCCAATCAACTACCCAACCTATCTATTCGAGACCACTTTGACACAGTCAAGACTAAACAGATGCCTACTTGGTTCATGCAATTTTCCTTCCGTATTCATCACATAAATGGCAGCATTCACACAAGATAATTATCAGTTGATCAAGCCTCTAATTAAATCATGCAAAGATGTAATTAAACCGATGAATAGTTGAATATAGCATCAAGAATATATTAAGCACATTAAGGCCTCGAATCTGCCCTTGCAACCCTTGAATCAGCCTTGCTAAGAATTAAAGATTTAGCTACTCATGCTTAAAGATGAACAAATAATGATTAAGGAAAGCATAATAAGTAAATAAATAGATTAAGGGAAGAAGACTTTGTTACTAAATTCCATTTGAAGCCCGGCGGCAAGAGTGGAAGATGCTAACAAGAACTAGTGAGAGAAAACTAGAAAGAAGTCTAAGAGAAACTACTCTAAATTATACTAAGTGATTACAAGATTGGAGCTTTTATAAACTATTCTTGGATGCCCTTTATATAGTAGGGTTCCAAGCACAAAATATCTTCAACCTAAAACTAGGGACAAAATGCATTAATTGAAAGCCTAAAAAAATGGATCCATGTTCCTCAAAGCACAAAGCTGGAAAAGCATAAAGTTGTCTGATTTTTCCAGCTTTGGCAGGTCTGGACTGGGCTCAAGGGCTGGACTGGTCAGAGCGGTAGGTATTTGGTGGTCAGCGCAGACTGCAGGAACAGTGTCAGAGGAGGCACATGGAAGCTCTAGCGAGATGACACGTGGAAATGTCATTCTTCGCCCTTCGGGGTCCCGAATGGTGAATCCGATTCGGGACCTTGAACGCTGTTTTGGACTCGGGACCTCGACTCTGGGTCTTGAAGCTCAAAACTGCACAAAATGCCCTAAAAATGCATCTTTTCGCATAAACTCCCATTTTAGGCCTAAATCTGCAAAAGTAATGAAAACAAGGGTAAATTAGCAGAATCGTGCCTTAAATGGGTGAGAAAATGGGGAGAAAATCATGCATAAAAACGTGCTATCAAATAATCCCCACACTGCCCAATGCTCGCCCTCGAGCATTCACAAAATTTAAAACAGTCCCAAAACAGAACAGACATACCAAACCATAGCACAGAAAATAAGCATGCTTGTCAAGATTCGGGACCCCGAATGAAAACAGACCCTGCCTAGATACACCTGCATCAAATCAGAAGGGTAACGACCCTTGAGAAGGAACTTTTCCGCATCAGCCTATCAACCAGCAGTCCTCACATGGATCGGTGGTTGCACTCACGCTCGTGAACAAGGTTAGGTGTTTAAACACTCAAGTATGCTATATCACGGCACAAAATCAAGTTTACACATCAATCTGAGTACATTAGACACATGCACAGGCAATCTAGCAATCAAAAGACTTCGCATCGGGGGCAAGAAGGGGGAACAAAGAAAATAAATGATAAGAGGGAATGGAAGAAGCATAATGAGAAGAAAAAGTGGAGAAGAGGGAGAGTAAGGAAGTGAAATGAGAAGGTGGTTAAACTAACTCGAACCTGGAACGCTCCCTTGGCAAGAAAGAATCGAAATGGTGACACAATGTTGCTGGAGCGAAAGCTAGACTAGGCTTTTCTTCTTCGAGGGGGATCCTTGCTTTCTACATTCGGGACCTAGGCTCGGGACCTTGAATGGATGCTGGCTGCTGATTTTCCTCTTCTCTATGAAATTTGGTCTCTTCTCTCTCTCTTTTATTTAAATTTCTGTTTTTCTATTTTTTTCATTTTTTTTTTTAATTTTTTTGAGAGAGAGAGAGATCTGAATTGAGGATTGAGACCTTGTTCTTCGGGGGCTGGATATTCTGATTTTACTTCCCCACACTTGTGTTTTGCTGTGGGTGGGAAGTGATTTTTCGTTCTGGTCTGTCCTTGATTTCTTTGTTTTAGCTTCGAGGTCTCGAATCGGCGCTAGCATTCAGGGTCTTGAATTTTTGCGGGATCCCCACACTTTGCCTTTGCTGCTTCATTTGTCTAGTCTAGCCCTCGATAGTGCTCCCAACAACATTGCTTCACCTGCCAAGAGAAGGATCAAGGAAAATGCAAGTGGTTAGAATGGGAGGTCAAGAAGGGATTCGGGGTCAAGAAAAACAGAGCATAAGAAAGAAAAAAAATGAGAGAGAACAATTCGATGCGAGGTCTTAATCTTTTTGTTGCTTTCCTATGTCTAAATGTGTCTATACCCATGGATATCATGCAAACCCAGCCAGTACCTAGTCATGCATTCACTCAGTTAAAAAAACATAGGCATGAAGGCTCAAATGCTCACAAGGCGTTAATTCGTGACTACTGATGTCTAGGTCTTGAAGCAGATATAAGGCATAACAGGCAAAGCATGAATCATTTGGGACCTTGACTAAGACAGCATTTTCATTCTATGTGCATAAGTCAGGTGTGTGTCCATCATTGGGGTGTTTTCAAAACTAGGCAGTAAGCTAAAATCCAAAAAAAGTAAAAACTAGAAAATAATTCATGCATAAACTTAGGAAAAATAAACTGGAATATAATTATAACATGCATAATAAATACTAGCAGTTTAAACTCCTCCCCACACTTAGGCAGCGCATTGTCCTCAATGCGGGAAGGAGACAAAAAGATAAGCATAAATATAAATTGTTCAACATCAGCCCACGCAGGGGCAAAGGGTTTGAAATTGTTCGGGATCGGGGGGGGGGGGGGGGGGGGGGGGGGAGAAAAGATGGAATTTTTTTTTATTTTTTTTTTATTTTTTTTTTGGAAGTTGATGTGAGAATTGGATGTGTGGCTGGGCGTTGTTTAGGTTTTTGGTGAAGACGAGGAGGTGGCGTGGGGTAGTGGGTTTTGTGGTGATATGGAAAGATGGAGAGGAAGAGGGGATCTGATTTCCTCGGTCTTTGGCCTCCATGTGGCGCGTCGGGAGAGGCCGAGAAGTTCCCAAGACAGCATGCGCCTACACCTGCGGAAAGGAAAGAAAAGGTGAGTTGCTTTTGAATTTTGAAAATAGGAAAAGGGAATTAAATGGGGATTTAAAAAGAAGGAGACAAGAGAATTAAATGAGGAGGGAAGGAGACAAAAATAATTAAAACCACATAGGTAACATAAAAAGAGAATTGATGAGGGGAGAGAAGAAAGAGATAAAAATAATTAAAACTACCTAGGGAACATAAAAAGAGAATTGATGAGGGGAGAGAAGAAAGAGATAAAGATAATTAAAACTACCCTAGGGAACATAAAAAGTACTCATAAAGAATAATAAAAAGCTTAATTGACTTGGAATTTGAAAAATTAGAAAAAGGAAAGGAAGAAGGAGGGTCAGAAAACGTGGGATTTCCCCACACTTGGCCTTGATTAACGTCGGGGCCTCGACGTTGGCCGGGCTGATTAGGCCTAGTCAGGTGGGTTCGGGACCTTGAAGGGATAGGAACCTCCGTGGAATACCTCCAATCTTTGGTCTTGAACTTTGAAAGTGTGGCCTATGCCTATACTCTGAAACTTATCATGATAAACATTCATCTTCGGGATCTTGAATCGAGACTTTAACTTTCTGCAAAAGAGCCTAAGACGAGAGTTGTAGTGTAAAACTTTTTGTCCAGTACCAAAGGTCTTAGGAGAGAGAAACTTATCATGATAAACATTCATCTTGGTCAAGTCTTGGGCAGATCGTGGAGTTGGGTTAGCATTGGGCATCTTGCCCTTGCTGGTCGAGGGCTCGACGATGGCTGTAGTGTGGGCTGGAAGGCTCGGGGCCTTGAATGTGTGATGCTCGCCTAGATAGGCGTATTTAAGATGCGAGGGCAAGCTCTTCAACTCCAACTCGGGGGCTACTGTCGAGGCCTCGACGTCCATTACGATGGGCATAGTGTGATCAATGGATAAAGGAGAAATAACAGGAGTGGAAGGGGTAACAGAATGCTCCTCGAAAGCAGTGGCGACTTCGTGCAACTTAGGTGGAGTCGGGACCTCGAGCGTCAAGGCCATGATATCCAACGTAGTGGGTGGAATACTCCTATCGAGGGTAAGTTGCAGACAATCATCGGGGGCAAGTTCACAAACATGTTGAGGCAAATCCGTCAGTCGAGGCCTTGACACTTGTTTCAGCTTCGGGACCTCGAAACCAACAATAGGGTCAACAATATCAATAGATTTTACGCTAGAAAGCTCGGTGGGGTGTCTCATATCATCAACCATATTGAACGTAATGGTCTCGCCGTCGAACTCAAGAGTAATGGAGGCTTCATGGACGTCGATCTTGCCTCTTGCGGTCCTAAGAAATGGTCTGCCCATGAGCATGTCCGAGGCCTTGACAGATTGGGCATCCTCCATGTCAAGCACATAGAAGTCAACTGGGTATATGAAATCTCCAACTTGTACCAGAACGTCCTCAATAACACCCTCGGGGTGGATGATGGATTTGTCAGCTAGCTGGATTGTGGTCCCGGTGGGCTTCAAGGGCCCGAGTCCTAGATTGTTGTAGATAGTCAAGGGCATGACGTTGATACCTGCACCGGAATCACACATAGCTCTACCAATGTTAGTCATACCAATTTTACATGGGATGGAGAACATACCTTTGTCCTTGCACTTGGTTGGCAGCTTGCCCTGGATGACAGTCGAGACCTTAGAACTTACACTGATTTTTTTCACACTTGACATGTTACATTTGTTAGCCCACCAAAATTTCAGCAATTTAGCAAAACGAGGAACATTTTTGATAGCCTGCAACAAAGGGAGGTTAACATGCACTTTAGTAAACATATCAAAAATCTCACTATCATGCCCATTCTTCGGGGGCTTGACTAGATGTTGAGGGAACGGGGGCTCGAGTATCTTGATAGTATACTCTCGAGTGAACTCTGGTGGCTTGTCATCCTTCTTGGTCGAGGGCTCGACAGTATTCGAGGGCTTGACAGTGTTCGAGGGCTTGACAACAGTTGAAGGGTCGAGACCTGGAAGGGAAGATTCAATCGACTCGTTGTCGAGGCCTGGATGTTTACGAGGAGGTACAAGATAGCCACTGCGAAGGGTCATAGCACAAACTTTTTGTATTGGATTGACCTCAGTTTGCCCAGGAATTCTCCCTCTATTTTTTAGTTCTTTCATCTCGGCCATCACGACGCTTAATTGTTTTTCAAGATCTGCGAATTTTTCCTTATCATTGGCGGTTTCATCATTTGGGGTCCCGAAAAAAATCTGATCTTGAGGGGGCTGATATTGGTACTGGTTGTTATGATACGCAGGCCAAGGCATGAAGTTCTACATGTTGAAGGGAGGAGGGTGGTTCTCATACTGATTTTGCTGTTGTGGCTGTCGAGGTCCCGAATGTTGGGAGTTGTTCCATCCGTAATTGGGTTGTCTCCAGCCTTGGTTGTTGTTCTGGCCATACGGGACATTAAATCCTCCCACAACATTGACAGGGATCTCTTCGGGAATGAATAGACAAGCGTCCGTGGGGTGATCTGATAGTTGACAGATTTGACAGGCCTTGACTTGGACTCGAGGTCCCGAAGTCATATTCTGAAGCATAACAGTGATGGCGGCTAATTGACTTTCCATAGCTGCTGAGCGGGCGTCTTGAATGCTAGTGGAATTGTTGAGAGGGAGGTTGTTTTTAGCCATGAGCTCGATAGTGTCCTTGGCGGCTGCGGGAGTAAGTCTAGTGATGGACCCGCCAGCAGCAGCGTTTAGCAAGGCCTTGTCTCGACCCGTGAGTCCTTCACAAAAGTACTGGATGAGAGCATGCTCCGAGAGGTTATGCGAGGGGCATAAGGCTTGCATCTTTTTGAAGCGCTCATAGTATTGCTCAAGATCCTCCGTGTCTTTTTGGAGGATGGACACGAGCTGCTTTCGGGTCACCATAGCGATGGACACCGGGTAGTACTTGTCCGTAAAGGCCTTGGATATTTCAGCCCACGAGTTGATGGATTGCGGCCGCAAGTCATAGAACCAGTCAAGAGCATCGTCCTTGAGGGGCCACATAAAGGCACGGAGCTTGGCATGCTCAATAGTAATGTTGTGGGGTTTCATGGCATCACAAATGGAGTGTAGTTGTTGGAGATGACGGTGGGGATTTTCCTTGGCTAGCCCTCGGTAGAGGGGTAGATGGTGCATGGTTGCTGATTTGAGTTCCCAGTCATTCGGGACCACTGGCCAAACGATACAACTAGTTGGGGCCTCGGGGGCAGCATTGAATTCATCGATGGTCTGGACTACTGGGGGAACTGGTGGAATATTGTTCCTTTCGGGGCCGTGGTGATCCATGTCAGGTCCTTCTGGGTGGACCGGGGGTAGGTTTTCGGGGTTTGGATTATCTTCCAGGCCAAAAAAGACGTTCGAGGTCCCGAACACAAGGGTTGGAATTTCCTCGTGCCAGTCGTCGAAGTCCTCTTTCGGTTCTTCCTAGCTCGTGATCGAGGGGCAGTAATTCGGGTGCAGATCTCCTGGTCATACAAACAAGAAAAATAAATCAGTCCTGAAACAATCCCCGGCAACGGCGCCAATTTGGTCGTCAGTCAAATGAAGATTTATAGTGCTTGAAAACGTGTGTGCACAAGAGATAATGTGTACAGTGGTAGTCAGGGTCGAACACAGGGATTGTGAGAGACTGGTCTAAGGTCTTGAATGTATTCGGGGGAGAAGAGCGCAAAATGTAACAATCGGGGGGGTTTTACTTGGCTAAGCGAGTTAGCCAAGGCAGATTTCAGGAGCTAACAATTTCTATCTAAGAAAGCAGTATTCGGGGTCCCAAATGTCACGTTCGTGGTCCCGAATTGTAAAGTAAGCAAATCATAAAACAATTCCGGAAATGATAAAACAAATCAGTAACAGATGCAGAAATAACAAGACAGGTCCGAAGCAGAACAAGGGTGAAATAAGCACAAATAATCAGACGGGAAAAGGGTTCTCAGCAAGGCATTCTGGGTTGCATTCGGGACTAGATCGTCATCAGCTCAAGGGTATTCTATTCAGGACGTCATAGAAATGACATGGGGACCAGATTCCTCGGATATCCCCTACTTTTCCCTTAAGAGAAACTACCCCCCGTTTCCACATATGAAGTAGTCTTGACAGTCCGCCATCCCTCCAGGCACGGATGCGGGAGGGTCATACTCAAACTGCCCATGAAGCTAAGAAAAGACAGATCTGGAGCTAAAGTCCCTCAGTTTGTCAGGCTCGTGACCCAGCTCCAATCAACTACCCAACCTATCTATTCGAGACCACTTTGACACAGTCAAGACTAAACAGATGCCTACTTGGTTCATGCAATTTTCCTTCCGTATTCATCACATAAATGGCAGCATTCACACAAGATAATTATCAATTGATCAAGCCTCTAATTAAATCATGCAAAAATGTAATTAAACCGATGAATAGTTGAATATAGCATCAAGAATATATTAAGCACATTAAGGCCTCGAATCTGCCCTTGCAACCCTTGAATCAGCCTTGCTAAGAATTAAAGATTTAGCTACTCATGCTTGAAGATGAACAAATAATGATTAAGGAAAGCATAATAAGTAAATAAATAGATTAAGGGAAGAAGACTTTGTTACTAAATTCCGTTTAAAGCCCGGCGGCAAGAGTGGAAGATGCTAACAAGAACTAGTGAGAGAAAACTAGAAAGAAGTCTAAGAGAAACTACTCTAAATTATACTAAGTGATTACAAGATTGGAGCTTTTATAAACTATTCTTGGATGCCCTTTATATAGTAAGGTTCCAAGCACAAAATATCTTCAACCTAAAACTAGGGACAAAATGCATTAATTGAAAGCCTAAAAAAATGGATCCATGTTCCTCAAAGCACAAAGCTGGAAAAGCATAAAGCTGTCTGATTTTTCCAGCTTTGGCAGGTCTGGACTGGGCTCAAGGGCTGGACTGGTCAGAGCGGTAGGTATTTGGTGGTCAGCGCAGACTGCAGGAACAGTGTCAGAGGAGGCACATGGAAGCTCTGGCGAGATGACACGTGGAAATGTCATTCTTCGCCCTTCGGGGTCCCGAATGGTGAATCCGATTCGGGACCTTGAACGCTGTTTTGGACTCGGGACCTCGACTCTGGGTCTTGAAGCTCAAAACTGCACAAAATGCCCTAAAAATGCATCTTTTCGCATAAACTCCCATTTTAGGCCTAAATCTGCAAAAGTAATGAAAACAAGGGTAAATTAGCAAAATCATGCCTTAAATGGGTGAGAAAATGGGGAGAAAATCATGCATAAAAACGTGCTATCAGGCCCGTGTTTCTTGTTTTTGTCTGTTGATTCGTGTTCGGTCATATTGTTGCCTATGCTTCTTTTAGCCCCACCATGTAAAACATCCCGTTAGAATTATGTTTTACAATATGGTGTGCTATCTTTCTTTATTTTTATCATTTTAAATTTTACTTATCAACGTGGCGTGGGGGTGGTTGCCCCAGCAGTGGTGCTGTTTGTGGTGGGCCGGCCTGATGGTTGGCCACGGCGGTGGCGTGGACGGCGACGACGGGGTCGGGTTTTTTTTTTTGCGTCGTGTGAGGAGTCCAAAGTTAGATTGGCGGTCGGCGTAGGTAACAGTTGCCGAGGTAGTCGCGTTGGAGATGGATCAGGTGGCGATGGCAGCGGCGAGAATAGTAACCAGATCTAAGGTTTTAGGTTTGGGTTACTGAGCATACTTGGGCCTGGGCCTGGCACTTGAGTGACGATTGTTTGTTTTGGTTCTAATTTTTTTGGAACCTGTTTCGGGTAGTTAGTTCGTTGTAATGCCTGTTGTTACTGTCCGCTTGGTCATTGGTTCGTTGTCTGTTGTTGTTTTAGACGCTTGTTTGGCCTGTGTTTCTTCTTTTTATCTGTTGATTCGTGTTCGGTCATCTTTTATGACCTTTTAATAAAATATCTGCCTATTAAAAAAAAATTACTTATCAACGTTATCTAATTATGTATTTTCAGAATGTCATGTCAGAATCTATACATATTAATCATTTAAGTGGTGAAATCCTCCACTACTTAAGCGTCTATGACTAACTGCCATATGTTAACATATTAAGAACTTAAATTTACGATATGTAACTTTTTAGGAGAAAGCCGAGGTTCTTAAGTGGCTTTTCGTCCGGTCACCACCCTATGTTTGTTCATTGAACGAAGATTGAAGACTCCCAAGAAACTGATATTATTGATCATCCATAACAAAATAGAAGATAAATGCGGGAGAAAAGATAGCAATAGTATCATCTATATACTATAACATTGATAGAAAATAAAAGTTGATGCGGAAACTCTAGGGCATACCAGGTATAGATTTCAAATAATATTCTTTAGAAATGGTTCTCTATTTCAATACCGTAGTAAACATCTACCGAAGTAAAACTAGCAAGAGTACAACATATGAACCAAGTGAAATGTGCAAACCGAATAGGTTTTATTACCATTAAGAGAATGACAACTTACAAATCGTTAGCATGAGATTATTGAAACAAGATATACTTACCTGTTGGGAATGAAGAAGAGGAAGCGTTTGTTCAATATGGAGAGGGAACCAAGAAAATAAAACTCTGCAATAAAAAAACGTGAAAACCTAGCATGAATAATGATGGAATAATTTTTTATTTCATTTTAATTCCTTCCTTTTTCTCCCAAATATTTTGTGGGTCAATAAGAAAATTTTACAATTTATTTTTTTCGTATTTCGTTACATTCCCTTTGATTTCCTTGCACTTTTTTCCATACTGGGAAAATTTTAAAAATTCCATTTCTTTGTTTTTCTTTCCATCATAATCTTTATTTTCATACGTAGGCTAAGGGCTCACGGAAATCAGAAGCTGTTGCTATATTCGAAAATGAGAAGCTCCATCCGGACTACTTTAGCAAATTTGTGGAGTATCTCAAGAAAGGAATCTAAAAGATTGGACTTCGTTCTTGAAATCAGAGCTCAATGTAGAGAGCCGACACTGATCATCCGTGGAGGTGGCAGCAATCGCGTTTTTCTTTTCAACATTTGACCTGAAATTTTCTCGCGTTAATAGAAAAATTAATTAATTATAGCGTTTATTCTTCGATTAAAGTATACAATTTCCCAAAAAAAAACACTGAATAAAGTAAGAAATGGTTTTATGCCTTTTGATTTTTTCTAAGAAAAGAAATCGTTACAATAATAAAAATTAATTATTATTCTTTTTATCATCCGAATAATGACTCTCAACTCACTTTTACAATAATTAAAGTAATAATTAATTATTATGTATTTTTAGTCAATTATTATCAATTATTTTATTAATTATACCCAATCAATATTAATATTAATTCCCAAAATATTAAAAATGATGAATATAATATTTTTGAAAAGAAAAGTGATCAAAAAATTATTTATTTAAGAACGAAAAGAATAATAAATAAGTCATTATGAATAATTATTTCTGATGGTCCAATGCCTTTTGATTTTATTGTTTAAAAAAATATTAAAATAATTATTACTGTAGGGTCGGTTTTAGCAATTATTGGGGGCACCGGTGAGCATTGGCAATAATAGAAGATCTTGAGATGGGGGCTTCAGCATTCACTATGAATAATTATTAGTGATGGTCCAATGCCTTTTGATTTTATTGTTTAAAAAAAACCAGTTAAATAATTATTAGAGTGGGGGGGCTAGCATGGGTGAGCAACACGTGTTTGGCAATAATAGAAGATCATGAGATGGGGGCTTCAGCATTCATCAATTGATTATGTAAGTTAATTAATTAATTATGCAAGATTTTCTTTTTTTGTTTAATTATATTATTTAAGTGATTCACGGCGAAATAGCTTTTCAGATAAAAAAATCCGAATTCGAGAATCTATCATTTTTTTATTTTATAGAAAATATCACTTAATTACAGATCATCGGTTCGTAAATTTGCTTACCTAACCTCCTTATTTTTATATTGAAACAAAAATCTTCAAAAATCTTGCCGACAAAATAGTAAATAGACATTATTGTAATTATATATATAAGTCGACAGAATAATAAATCTTGTCGGAAAAATAGTAAATCTCACCCACAAATAGTACTACCAGTAATTGTTGGTACGTGGCATGCTCACAAAAGTGAAAAAAAGATGTAGTGCCATAAATTTGACTACTACCAGTACATCATCCAACATGATTCACGTTTCCAATCTTAGTTTTCAAAATTTACACATACTACTTTCTACTTCAAAACAAGGCCGACACAAGAAGGATGTTTAAAAATGTTAAATGGAGATCATTATTCTCTCACCAAAAACACATCAAAGGACAAAAGAACACAATAAAAGATTAATTTTAATTAAATTTGGCTGTATAATAAATTAATCTTTTCTTGTACGTGCTAGAATTATTATTATTATAATACTAGAAATATCGAATCCATAACCTATATATATTATAAAAATAATAAATACTGAATAATTATAATTACACCTTCAATGTGGATAGGCTAGAATTATCAATCCAATAATTATAAATACATATAACATGTGATAATTTTTTAGGTGAAGGATAGAAATTAATTAAACCAATTATAAAAAAAGACTTATCATATTTTTGCGAAATCAAGGGTGTTCTTTCCATCATGTGATTTCCTGAAGAAATGCTTGACATAGTCCGAGTACAAGATTTGCTTGTACACCGGCTCTTCACCGCTGGCGAGCACTTCAGGCAGAGGACCGATCACGTCCGTTGGATTTGGGTTGATGAAAATGGGGACTGAAATTCTGTTGCTGCTCCCATTGGCCACCACACGATGCTCGACACTCTTGTATCGACCGTTGCTCAGTATCTGCAACGCATCACCCACGTTGATCACCAAGGAACCGTTGATTGGTGGGACGTGGATCCAACTGTCACCAATTCCTCGTACGAAGAGCCCACCGATTTGGTCTTGGAGAAGTACAGTGAGGGTCGAAACATCGGAGTGGCGCCCAACTCCTACAGTAAGGTCAGGATTGGGACAAATAGGATAGTAATTGATGTTGATCCTCTTAGACCCCATCAAGAGAGATTCTTTCTTCTCATCGATTTCTGTCACGTTCAGGTTTTTCATCAGCACCTTTAGTAGTCCTTTGATCACAACTTCGGATTGTTTCATGTATTCAAGCAATTCATCCCTAAAATTACCAAATAACAAACCATATTATCCTAAAAAAATTCATACTAATTGATGTAGTGACATAATTAAATATTGCTTACTTGCAAGCGGAAGGCCACAGCTTGGAGGCTTCCTCATGAGAGACATAGAATAGGCTGAGAAAATCTTTCCACTCGAGAGCTTTCTCCGATGCAGGATTGAAGCTCGAACCGTACCTGACACGGTTAGTAGGAGAATTCTCCTTCAAATACTTCTTTTTTTCTTCGGCCGACAAGCCGAAGAACCGATGAGTTCCTTCTTTGGCATTTTGGAGGACTTCAATCGGGATCCCATGGTTGATGATTTGGAAGAAACCCCATTTCTCTGCAGCGTGGCAGATTGCTTCTGCGACATTTGGGTCATCAAGATTTGAGATGTCAATGATGGGAATGGAATCTTCTTGGTCGCTATTGATTCTTGTCATGCAAAGTCTTTCCTCACTGGGCTGGATATATGGCTCGGGCAGGGCTTTTAGGCCCATTTCAGAAAGCCCTTTAACACCATTCCCTTGGTTCATGACAAAATCATTAAGAGTTGAGTCATCAAGAACAGCTGAGTCAATTGCTGGGGCCATGGTTTTATTTTTTTAATATATGTATAAAAAAAAAACCTGGAAAGAATACTGGAAATTAAAGATAGTACTGAAGAAGAGGAGAGAAAGAGAAGGGATGGTGTGGATGATGAAACCTCTTGTGCCAAGGAGAGGTATATATAGTAGTATTTTTCAACTTGGATTTATGGTAAAATACTTTATTACTCCCTCTGTATTTTATAGGGATTTTTTAGATTTTGAGGCTGCTAAATTAGTTTTGTTTCCTTACTATTTGGAAAAGAAATTACAAAAAAATGCATTATCATTGGATTTCGGACGGATTTGATCAACTTGTCCTTACAACAGCCTGTAGACAGCAACTTGCCCTTGGGCTAAAACTAAGGGTCAGTACCACTCCACACCAAAACTTAACACCTGGCTTATTTTGCTATCCAAAAGTCAGTATCACTCCGAACTAAAACTTGACACCTGGCCTATTTTGCCACATCATATTTAACGGATCCATCCTAAACCCCGTTAATTCCGTTCTCCTTTCTCTCTCTCTCTCTTTTTTCCCTTCCTTCTGCTGCTGCCGCACAACAACAACAACGAACATTCATCATCTTCATCTCTCATCTCCTTCTCCTTTCTCCAACATATCAACAACAAACATGACCTTCTAATCTTCATCTGATTGTTCTCCTTCTCCGTTCCCCCACACAACAACAACAAAGTCACCACAGAACTTCGTCGCGACTCGCCTTCTCCCTCTCTGTCGAGACACCCACACCGGGTTTTACGATCGGTTGGTTATTCTTTCAATTAATTTTTATTTATTTATTTAGTCAATTGATTTCAGTTTATATAAATAAATGTGTGTAATTTTATTAGTTTGTTGACAACTTTATTTTCTCTGTTTATAATTGTTTGCTCGACTTGTGTTTGATAAAATGCCTAGCACAGGTAATATGTTTGTTCTTGTTGGCTATATTTGGCTCTGTTTCTTCATGTGTAAAGAGTTCATGTTGACATACAATTACTTATTCCTCAATTGCGTTTTAGAATTGTCTGGTCACTTGTTCACGTGCTTTTGCATCTTACAGGTTCTTGGTGCAGAGAGGGTGAGAGACACTTGAGAAGGAAGGTTACTGTCTTTACAACTCAGGTTTATCAAAAACTCAATTAAACGCAAAAGACAACCATATTTTTCAATCTAAGCAACGATGATTCTACGTCCAGTAAAAAATTGTGGAGTTTCTGTTGCAACCTTCCCTTTTCATATTTTATTCATTAAATTTTATATATGACATTATTCTACTAATGGTACATTCTAATTAATTATTTTGAACATGATAGGTACGGATGGTGACCATGTTACTAAATCCAACATTGACTTAACTCAAGTCGATAACATTCTAGAAGTTGGCATGATGTCTTCGAAACAGTATATAAATTCTACAATACATATGCCAAAATAGCAGGGTTTAGTGTGCGAAAAGATATATATTGTAGATTAGCAGATGGTACGATAAGACAGGAAAAATAAAAGGTGAAAAAATATCAGATGCAAGAGCATGTTTGAGAAGAACATAAAAAAGAAGGGAAAAACACGAATTGAAACTAATTAGATGGTTGGAAATATTGCAGCATATATATCTATCTGCTTGAATCAATAAGACAAAGTGAATGAATAAATCTAGCTCAGTTTTATTTCTACTTGGAAACATTCTCTGACAAAAATATCTTTACAATTTTTATACTTTATCCCCTAGTACATTTAACGCCTAAATGGAGCTCATCTTAATACTGGATCCCCTAGTACAATAAGCACCTCATTAGAGCAATGCCAGAGTAGATGAAGAATCCTTGGACAGAATCCGCTCAATAAACTGAGAAAACTTTATCAGCTCTTGATTCCATTCTTCACATAAATAGTTTCTCCCAACCTGCAAATGATATAGGGATCCTTTAGTTACAAGCAGGCATGCACACGAAGTATATATAAATATTAGTGTGATGGTATGCATGTGGACATACATAGGTCATAATACCCATAACTTTGGATTCTGGGTTTATGGTAAAAGCCTTGGGTTAGGAAGAACAAAGGATAAAATTGTTGACATTTCCTCCCTATAATTAACTTCAGGTAGACCATAACTCACTATAGAACCATCATGCCAAATTTACAACATAAGGGAATTTCCAACCACCATTACTATGAAACTACTACTTCCATTCCCATCTTAGCATTTACTGCACAACAACATAGAATCAAAAAATGCTAAATTTTGACGGGACATGGAATTAGACACAACAATCACAATTTCCTGCTACATTAATCAAAGTGAAAATGGTTGGTTAGTCCTAAGTAAGAAATGCTCGGTTAGAAACCCCTCCACGTAAGAAGCCAAAATACAAGAACAAACATATTATCTGTGCTAGGCATTTTATCAAACACAAGTCGGGCAAACAATTATAAAAAGAAAAAAAACAGAAAAAAAAAGTTACTAATAAACTAATAAAATTACACACATATTTATTTATATAAACTGAAATCAATTGACTAAATAAATAAATAAAAATTAATTGAAAGAATAACCAACCAATCGTAAAACCCGGTGTGGGTGTCTCGATAGAGAGGGAGAAGGCGAGTCACGACGAAGGTCTGCCATGACTTTGTTCTTGCTGTGTGGGGGAGCGGAGAAGGAGAACAATCAGATGAAGATTAGAAGGTCATGTTTGTTGTTGTTGTGTGGGAGAAAGGAGAAGGAGATGAGAGATGAAGATGATGAATGTTTGTTGTTGTTGTTGTTGTGCGGCAGCAGCAGAAGGAAGGGAAAAAAGAAAGAGAGAGAAAGAAGAAAGGAGTTAACGGTGTTTAGAATGGATCCGTTAAATATGATGTGGCAAAATATGCCAAGATTAAACTGAAATTTTCTCGCCTTATTAGAAAAATTAATTAATTGTGGCATTTATCCTCCGATTAAAGTATACAATTTCACCCAAAAAAAAATACTGAATAAAGTAAGAAATGGTTCGATGCCTTTTGATTTTTTCTAAGAAAAAAAATCGTTACAATAATAAAAATTAATTATTATTCTCTTTGCATCCGAATAATGGCTTTCAACTCATTTTTACAATAATTAAAGTAATGATTAATTATGATGTATTTTTATTCAATTATTTTATTAATTATGCTTAATCAATATTAATATTAATTCCCCAAAATATTGAAAATGATGAAAATAATATTTTTTAAAAGATAAAGAAAAGTGGTCAAAAAATTATTTATTTATGAATGGAGAAAATAGTAAATAAGTCATTATGAATAATTATTAGTGATGGTCCGATGCCTTTTGATTTTATTGTTTAAAAAAACCATTAAAATAATTAGGGTCAATAGTGTTTTGACCCCCTGAACTATCGCGAAAAACAAGACACCTCCCTGAACTAAAAAAATTCAAAAGGAGGTCCCTGAACTTTTGGTCAATGAAATGCAGGCCCCTACCGTCAGTCAAACTAACTTTCCGTCCCTTTTTACCTTCTCCAGCCAGTTTCCCATTTCCTTCACAACCGGTTACCTGCAAAATTAAATTACGAAGTGATAGGCGTAAATATAAAAGGAAAAACACAATAAACAAAAGTTAATCCGGATTTGAAAAACTCTCCTTGATCAACAGTGCAGCAGCAAGGTTGGAGAAGATTAACCATTTACGTTGGAGAATTTTGTTTGGTGGAAGGAGTGCGTTTGACCCGCAGCTTTTTATCCTTTTATTTGAGAGTGGTGATTTTGCGAGGTGGAAAGTTAAAGGTCTGTCCTATTCCTGTCGGTGGGTGGGAGGCGACGAAGGACGATAGGACCACTGACTGATTGTCGTTCTCGATCATAAATAAAAAGATACAATTCAGTGCTAAACCACAAAATAAAATGTAGATAGTAGTGAAAGGTTCGAACGCAGGGAGGAAATCTTTGAGTAATTTGTATTTTTCTTGTAAAAACCAAATCGGAACAAAGTTGGGGGGAGTTTTTGTAATTAAAACCAAATTAAAAACAGCACTTTGAATGTAAATCAGTAGGTAACAGTAGCATGCACGAATTAGAACTGGAAATGTGAGTGAAATCAGATATAGAGAGACAATCCTTGGTAGAGATTTAAGCAAGGTGACTATCCTTAGTAATTGATCATTGACAAAACATATTCTGAAATGGATTTATAGAGATGTTAAAGGAATAAGAGACCCTCTATATTCCCAAGTTTCCCCCTATACAAGCCAATTAAAGAGACCCTCTATTAATGGCCCTAACCTTCCTAACAATTTGTCAAGTTGCTGGAAAATTGTAACCACACGGGAAACCCATTTCTAGGCGTAGGGATGGCATTACTCAGCCCTGAACCCATTCTTTCCTTCTCCTAGCTCCTAAAGACAAGTCTTATGTCAAATATTCACTAGTTGTCTACTCAATCTTCATAATGTAGGAATCACACTAACATAAATGAAACTGACATTACTCATTCAAATCAAATCACAAGTTGATCAAGCTTTTAATTCAACAAGAACAAGTTTTAACAATTAAAGTGAGAAGAAAAGAGATATAAAAACATTCATATTAATTCCAATAAAAGTCTCACAACAACATGGATAGTCAACCTCTAATCTCTACCAAGAATCAGAGGTAATTAGCTACAATACATAATAAAAATTACAAATTAAACTATTGTTCAAAAGTAAAACAAATCTGGAAATTGGTGGTGAAGGTGAAGTGCAGTCCGCTTGCTGTCCTTGCCTCCTCTCTCTCTGTCCGAATGTGATGATGTTCGACCCCTTCCTTGGACGAAAGTCTTCCCCTTCTATAGCTCATCCATCCTTCTTTTTGTTCTCCCCAAGAGCAGCAGCACTCCAAGATTAAATTAATGCAAGCATGCAGCTCCAAAAATGAGGAAGAGACAAGAATATATTCTTGTGGAACACTAAGAAGTGATGGAATAAATTCCTTATGGAGTCTCCAAGGGGTTCTTGAGTCAAGGAATTAAGGAAACACGAGGTAGTGGAGTATAAAAACTGTCTAGCATGCTCAGGGGACAAGAAAAGCACTAAGAAATAAATTAATCCTCGGCACGCATAAACATGGGCGGACTGCCCAGAATTTCACCAGATCGCCTGACTCATCCCTAGGCCTAGGGATGAATAAGGGAAAATTTCTGCAATCATCCTCCAAAACGGCCATGATTGGAAAATGCTCTATCTTTCACCAAATCAACTCCTTTTCCTTCCAACTGATCTTTCAAGCCTGAACAAAGGAAAAGGGAAGTAAATGGCCAAAAGAAGCAATCAAATGCTCTCAAAACATAAGATAAAGAGAGCATAAATCATCGAATATAAACAACCAATCAAACCCCCCACACTTGAACCATGCTTGCCCCCAAGCATGAACTCTAAACAAAAAGAAACACAAGGGAAACAGAGAAACAGACACACAAACACACAAAATACACCCCCTTGATTAGAAAATCCAACTCTGGACTGAACTCAAGCAAACACTTCAAGAATCAATTCCTCCAAGCAATGCTAAACACCCCCAACATCACAAATGAACAAATATTTATATAGGAGTATAATAGCAAGCTGTCAACCAAGAAATAAAATCCTAGAACCTCATACCGTCTCCTCCTTTGGCTCAAAATCCACACACTGCTGCTGACACATGCAAGAATTAAAAGAGCACAAACAGTAGTGAAGAACAAAATTAAAACACATAATGAGCCAAAGGCTTCTTTTATTTTCTCCACTTCTTTTATTCTATTTTTTTCTTTTTCTTTGCTGCATTTTTCTCTTTTTTTTTCTTTTTCCAACTTTCCTTCTTCTTCCGCATTCTTTCTTTTCTTTTTTTTTCTTTTTTTTTTTCAACCTTCCTTCATTCCACACTCCCATTTTTTTCTTTTTTTCTTTTTTTTTTTCGAACTCAAACACAAGCACATGCAGACTTTTGGCTCTCCCCATGGTGCTATGATCGGCCCTAAATAAGGGGTTAGCACACGACCGATTGGAAGTTTCTCCAAGCTGGGATGATGGTGCCGAACCACCAACATCGTGCAGTCCAAAGGGTATGAAAAGAGAAGCCACACGCAAGAATTTAAAGGGGTACTCATGCGAGCAAAAATTAAAAACTGACAGCAGTGATGAGGCAGGGATCCTCATCCCTAGGCCTAGGGATGAGGACGGCAGATCAGTCCTAGCAAAATATTTCTAAGGACAGCTACACTCATCATACTTCTATGAAAATAAATGTACACATGCAATAAAGGAAGTGTTCATACTGCTAGAAGGAGTTGATTGGAGAAGTGCTTGCAAGAGTTCAGCCTTGAGATTGATTTTCAAACTAAGGGGGGCGAGACACAAAAGAAAAACTACACAAAAACAGACCGAAAAACAAGCAATACACATGCACAACTACTGAAATAAACATGCAGAAGAAATAGGAAAACTAAAAACAAACAAACTGATCATGCAAAACAGTAATTAAAATCACACAAACAAACATAAAGACACACATAAAGACTCACAAATTAAAACACGAAAGTGATCCCCCCCCACACTTAAAGGACACATTGTCCTCAATGTGAGAAAGAACAACAACAAACAAACACAAACAAATAAAAACAGAGACAAAAATAAAAAGAAAAGAGAAGGGAAAAGGAAAATAAAACCCGGGGCAATTTGATTCAAGGAGGGTCCAGGATTGGAGCTGGTGCAGTAGCTGGGTTGCTGGTCGGAGAAGATTCTGGTAGTAGTGGAGGTTGCAAGCTTGTCATGTTCTCGGGCCTGAAATTCGGGACTGAACCCATCCCTAGGCCTAGGGATGAGTACTCCAGGAGGTCTGGCTGTTTCTTGAGTTCCAAATTGGGTGCCTGCAAAATCGAAGGTTTGAGTTCAGTGACTTTATCTAATATATCCTTTGTTTTCAAAGTACCTTCAGGAACATGGAGCGTGTCCAGTTCCATAACCAAGTTACTGATTTCCGAATTGACCTCGATCCGGCCTTGCAATTCTCCCAATTTTTTCTTGTTTAATCCCATGCTAAGAACATACTCAAGAGGTTCATTAGGATTAATATCAGAAATCTCCTCTACAAAAGGATCAATTATGTCTATAAAATTCACAGAATGAACTTCATTCGGATGTTCCATGGCATCATACATGTTGAATTTAATCGTTTCACCACAGAATTCCAAGGTTAAACATCCATCATAGACATCTATTTTTGCTCTAGCTGTTCTTAAGAAGGGTCTTCCCAAGATCACATCAGTGGGTTTGAGCACATCCTTGTTCTTCATATCAACTATATAGAAATCCACAGGAAACACAAAATCTTTTACTTGCACTAAGACATTTTCAAGCACACCTACTGGATAGATAATAGATCTATCAGCAAGTTGGATTACTATTCTTGTTTCCTTAAGATATCCTATATTCAAGGTTTCAAATGTGGACAGAGACATGACATTAATACCTGCACCCAAATCACACAATGCATCTTCTATCTCTTTACTTCCTATTTTACAAGGTATTGAAAACGTACCTTGGTCTTTGCATTTTTCGGGAAGTTTTTGTTGAATCATTGCTGAAACATTTTCACTTAAGTTCACCCTTTCAATCCCTTCAAGCTTTTTCTTGTTAGTACATAATTCTTTCAAGAATTTAGCATATTTAGGCACTTGAGAAATTAAATCCAACAAAGGAACATTAATTGCAACTTTTCGAAAAACATCAAGAATTAATTTGTCCTCCTTTTCCTTCTTGGCTTTTAAGGGCCTTTCTGGAAAGGGAAAAGGAATTACCTGAGGCTCTACAGGTGCAGAAGGTTGCTCAGCTGGTGCAGGTGCGTCTTGCTGAATTTCTGGTTGATTTTTGGGCAAAACGTCTGGTTGAATTTCTGGACTGGTTTTGGGTTTACCCATCCCTAGGCCTAGGGATGAGTGCGGCAGTTCCCTGGGAGGTAAATCTCTCCCACTACGCAAAGTAATTGCATTCAGCCCGTGCCATGGGTTATCCACGGTGTTTGATGGCAGCTGTCCAGAAGTATTTTGCTGGTTCATTGAAAGCTGCGCCATCTGCTTTTGAAGGTCGGCAATTGCTCCTTGGGTAGTTTGGATGAACGGTTGAAGGATTTGCTTAAGTGTGTCTTCGATGGGTATTTGTGGTGGTGCTGGTAGTTGTAGAGGTTGTTGAGGAGGTGGTAACTGTGGTACTTGTGGTTGAGTAGGCTGCTGATTTACTTACTGGTTTTGATGGGGTAAAGGCTTGAAATTCCTCCACTCAAACGGAGGTTGTTGCTGATTTGGACCCCACCCATAGTGAGGGTAGTTCTTCCAGCCTTGATTACTGGTATTGGGGTGCATGTTTCCTTGCTGTGGCATGACTGCATTGACTTGCTCTGGAGGATCGGCTATAAGAGGACACTCATGAGTCACATGTCCAATTTGGCAGCAAACACCACAAGGAACAACTTGATGTGGCGGAATTTGCTGAATTTGGGCAATTGTAGCTGGAAAATTCTTCATAAAAGTGGAGACTTCCTCCATGTGTTTCTCAAGAGCAGCTACATTGATATTGTGGGCTGAAGTGGAACGTTCTTGAGTTCCATTTTGGTGGCAATTATCAGCCAAGGTTTGAATGAGAGCCCTTGCTCTACTTGGTGTTAAGTCAAGCAAGGCTCCTCCAGCTGCTGAGTCAAGCTTCTCCTTATCTTTAATTCGCATGCCATCGTAGAAGTATTGAATGAGAGATTGCTCAGGCACGCCATGGGTAGGACAGACCTCTTGAAGGTCTTTAAATCGTTGGTGATATTCCCCAAAAGACTCGTCACCATGTTACTGAATTGAGACAAGACTTTTCCTAGCTGCTCCTGCTTTGGTAGCTGACCAATATTTTTTTAGAAACGTAGCAGCCATATCAGCCCAAGAATTAATGGAATTGTGAGGCAAGCTAAAGAACCAATTCTTGGCTGAATCCTCTAAAGACCATGGAAAAGCTCTCAACTTAGCTCTTTCAAGACTCACTCCAGTTGGTTTTAGAGCATCACACTCAAACTGAAATTTTTGGAGGTGTTTGTAAGGATTTTCGGATGCATGTCCTCTGAACTTGCTGAGGTTATGCATGACATTTGACTTCACGGCCCAATCATTTGGTACTGGGCGGTAGTTAATACACAAGAAGGACTCTTGTTCAGCTTCTTGATTGAGCTCCCGAAGGGTAGGTTCAGGTGGTGGATTATCCATCTCTGGTGGTGCTGGTTCTGCTTCAGGTTCTGATCCTGAGTCTATCCCTAGGCCTAGGGATAGGTTCTCCTCAGCTTCTGAATTTGAACCAGAAGTTGAAAATTCGCTAAACTTCCTCTTGGATAATCTGATTGCGGTTTCAACTCTTGTGATCTCAGGGACGTAAGGTACTGGTTGTGAATTACTGGACCTGGTCATCAACAAGAAAAACGAAAATTAGAACTCGTTACCTCCCCGGCAACGGCGCCAATTTATGACTGATGTCGTTCTCGATCATAAATAAAAAGATACAATTCAGTGCTAAACCACAAAATAAAATGTAGATAGTAGTGAAAGGTTCGAACGCAGGGAGGAAATCTTTGAGTAATTTGTATTTTTCTTGTAAAAATCAAATCGGAACAAAGTTGGGGGGAGTTTTTGTAATTAAAACCAAATTAAAAATAGCACTTTGAATGTAAATCAGTAGGTAACAGTAGCATGCACGAATTAGAACTGGAAATGTGAGTGAAATCAGATATAGAGAGACAATCCTTGGTAGAGATTTAAGCAAGGTGACTATCCTTAGTAATTGATCATTGACAAAACATATTCTGAAATGGATTTATATAGATGTTAAAGGAATAAGAGACCCTCTATATTCCCAAGTTTCCCCCTATACAAGCCAATTAAAGAGACCCTCTATTAATGGCCCTAACCTTCCTAACAATTTGTCAAGTTGCTGGAAAATTGTAACCACACGGGAAACCCATTTCTAGGCGTAGGGATGGCATTACTCAGCCCTGAACCCATTCTTTCCTTCTCCTAGCTCCTAAAGACAAGTCTTATGTCAAATATTCACTAGTTGTCTACTCAATCTTCATAATGTAGGAATCACACTAACATAAATGAAACTGACATTACTCATTCAAATCAAATCACAAGTTGATCAAGCTTTTAATTCAACAAGAACAAGTTTTAACAATTAAAGTGAGAAGAAAAGAGATATAAAAACATTCATATTAATTCCAATAAAAGTCTCACAACAACATGGATAGTCAACCTCTAATCTCTACCAAGAATCAGAGGTAATTAGCTACAATACATAATAAAAATTACAAATTAAACTATTGTTCAAAAGTAAAACAAATCTGGAAATTGGTGGTGAAGGTGAAGTGCAGTCCGCTTGCTGTCCTTGCCTCCTCTCTCTCTGTCCGAATGTGATGATGTTCGACCCCTTCCTTGGACGAAAGTCTTCCCCTTCTATAGCTCATCCATCCTTCTCTTTGTTCTCCCCAAGAGCAGCAGCACTCCAAGATTAAATTAATGCAAGCATGCAGCTCCAAAAATGAGGAAGAGACAAGAATATATTCTTGTGGAACACTAAGAAGTGATGGAATAAATTCCTTATGGAGTCTCCAAGGGGTTCTTGAGTCAAGGAATTAAGGAAACACGAGGTAGTGGAGTATAAAAACTGTCTAGCATGCTCAGGGGACAAGAAAAGCACTAAGAAATAAATTAATCCTCGGCACGCATAAACATGGGCGGACTGCCCAGAATTTCACCAGATCGCCTGACTCATCCCTAGGCCTAGGGATGAATAAGGGAAAATTTCTGCAATCATCCTCCAAAACGGCCATGATTGGAAAATGCTCTATCTTTCACCAAATCAACTCCTTTTCCTTCCAACTGATCTTTCAAGCCTGAACAAAGGAAAAGGGAAGTAAATGACCAAAAGAAGCAATCAAATGCTCTCAAAACATAAGATAAAGAGAGCATAAATTATCGAATATAAACAACCAATCAACCACCTTGTCGAGCTGTTCCAACTTCTCCACCAGTTCTTGTCGTTTGAAGTAGCGTGCTGTCGCTCTCAGAAACAAGGTCAGTGACTTTTCTCGTTTACTTCTCCACCAGTTATTATATTGTGGGTAATGCTTAGGGTTTGAATAAAGAAATACGGAATGTGGCAGAATGGAATAAAGAAATATGCGATTAGGGTTTGAATAATCTGTAGGATTGTCGTTTACTGTTTGTGCTGTTAATATTAATTTGGTGCTATTCCATGACAGAATGTTGTTGAATGTGAAAGTTTTCATGGGTGAAGTATGGGTATTTGGTCCAAAGTTACGTTACTTAGATGCAGTGCAAGTTTGTTTGCAAAAAGAGCATCAGAAGCTTTCAATTGTAGACGTTCATAACATAGTGGAGGAAAAAGGATATGCTCATAATGCATTGCATTATGATGTTAAATATCCGTGGGAAGAAATGGAGGAAGGTATTAGGCCATTGAGGAAGGAAAAACACATGAAGAGAATCATAAATAAGATGTTAGTAGATGGCGAGGATACAGTGGAAGTGTATGTGGAACATGGAGTCCACACCCCCATATTTGTTCATAATGTTGATAGTAGTGGTGATGAGGAAATGGAAGACGTGTCAGAATGTTATAGCACTAAGCTTACGTGTCCTCCCTTGATGCTTACCTTCGATGATATAGACCACAGTGAACCCGCAGATGAGAGTGATGAGAGGGTGGAAGCTGATGTACATGATGCAGATGAGAGGGTGGTAGCTGATGTACATGATACAGATGAGAGGGTGGAAGGTGATGGACATGATGCAGATGAGAGGGTGGTAGCTGATGTACATGATGCAGATGAGAGGGTGGAAGGTGATGGACATCATGCAGATGAGAGGGTGGAAGCTGATGGACATCATGCAGATGAGAGGGTGGAAACTGATGTACATGATGCAAATGAGTGGGTGGAAGTTGATGGAGTTGACAGTGGTGAGAGGTTTGAAAGGATGGAAGTTGATGCAGTTGAGAGTAGTGAGAGGGGTGGAAGGATGGAATCTGATGCATTTGAGAGGGAAGAAAATGATCATCCTCAGTTTGATCATGATGCAGATGATGAAGGTGGATATGACAGCCATGGTGATTATGCATACAGTTGGGAAGCCAATAGTGAAAGCAGTGGTGATGAACTTAGTGATTTTGTAGATTCAGAAGATGGGTCTGAAGAGGACCTTTTTGGTGATGGGACTGAGGATGCAGGTGTAGAGTTTGAGGATTTCAATTTAGGGGGTGAGCAATGCAGAAGTGACAGGGTGAATAGGCCACCAGCTAGAAGTTCTGGTCCCAATGTGCCTGATGTGGAGACTGACTACGAGGACAGTGACGTGTTAGACACTCCCCCATGTTCAGACAGTGAGGAAGAAAGTGCTAGGCAGAGGTATAAGTACTCAGAATTCAACGAGAGTACAGATTTGAATGGGGAAATTAAGTTGGAGGTTGGGATGAGGTTTGCTACTCATGTTGTTTTCAGGAAGGCTTTGATGGCTTACTCTCTGCAAGAGGGACATGATTTTAGGTATGTGAGGAATGAAACAAGAAGGATCACTGCCCATTGCAAGAATGAATGTGGATGGAGAATACATGCATCTCCATCCGCAGATAGGTCTTGCTTTCAGATTAAAACATTCAAAAGGATTCATTACTGTGGCAGGGATGTTGAACACCGCCGAGCGAGTAGCACATGGGTAGCACATGCCTATTTGCCAGATTTCAGGGATAATTTGGACACTGATTTGGAGATCCTTGGGAATAGGATCAGAAGGGAGAAGTTCATATCAGTCTCATACTACAAGCTTGTTAGGGCAAAGAAAATAGCACAAGCTATTATTGAGGGAGAGCATGGGGAGCAGTATAAATTGTTGTGGAACTATGCTGAGGCAGTCAGGACGTCTAATCCTGGTAGCACAGTTAAGATTACTGCTCCAGATGGATTTTTCCAACGGTTGTACATGTGTCTAGCAGCTTGCAAGCGTGGATTTTTGAAAGGTTGTAGGCCCTTTATTGGCATTGATGGATGTCATTTAAAGGGGACATATAAGGGCCACCTACTGTCAGCCATTGGAAAGGATGCAAATGGTAACATCTTTCCTATAGCTTGGGCTGTTGTGGACTCAGAAAATAAGGAGAACTGGTACTGGTTTTTGGAGAGATTACAAGAGGACATTGGGGACTTGGACGAATGGTGCTTTATGTCAGACAGGCAAAAGGTCATTTTATAGTACTTATTTTATCATTTATATTACTTTCTTTATCATGTTATCCAATAGAGTAACCTGTGGTCTCACGTGCAGGGTTTGCAAAGCCTATTTATTCATGAGGAAAAATCCCCATGACTTTGTCCATGTTGCGTATCGCAAGAGTGTATTCCTTGATTCTTACTGTGATGGTATTCTTCCTGTCCCAGACAAAAGTGAATGGCCAGAAGTGGAAGGGCTTTATGAAATTAAACCTCCGCAAGTGATGCCACAGTGTGGGAGACCAAGGACTAAGAGAAGGAGAGAAGCAGGAGAAGCTGGTCCCCCCAACCCAAACAGACTTAGCAGGAGTGGGGTTGTAATGAATTGTAGAAATTGCAGAGGAAGAGGTCACAATACAAGGACTTGTCCACAACCTATGAGGGCTGACCTACCACCATTAAGGAAGAGAAGAAGACAAGAACCACCCCCAGGCCCCACTGATGCACCAACTCCCAATGCACATGCTAATGATGGTGACACTACACAGGCACCAACACCCAATGAACCTGATGCTGGACTGCAGGTAATTATTGTGTGAGTGATTTCCGTAACAGTGGTATATGTGTACTGTCATTAAAATTTTATTATCTTTCTTATAGGAAAATGAAGGGATTGCAAGTGCAGATGTGAGTGTGGATGCTACAAGTACTCCAATGACTACTAGGGCAAGGGCAAGGGCAAGTGGATCTGCAAGGGCAAGGTCAAGTTCAAGTGGAAGTGCAAGTGCTACTGGTGACAGTGCTCAGGCAAGTGCAAGTGCAAGTGCTCAGGCAAGTGCAAGTGCAAGTTCTCCTGCTCTTGAAAGTGCAAGTGCTACACAGGCAAGTGCTTGTGCACGTGGATCTGCACAAGGATGTGCAACTGCACAGGCATCTACAAGTGCACAGGCATCTGCAAGTGCACAAGGATGTGCAAGTGCACAGGCATCTTCAAGTGCAACTGCAACTGCAACTGCAAGTATGCCAACCTCTACGGTTACTCCAACTATACCAAGGAGTCCATTGGTCATCTCTTCCCCATTACAAGCTGGTAGCATTGGTGGTCAGACTACCAGGAAAACGACTAAGAAGAAGATATGGAGACCACCAGGACTCACTGCCAATTTCCTCCCTCCAAGGCCAGTAACAAGATCAAGTGCAGGTGGAAGTGTTCAGCAACGGACTACATCAAATCCTTTGCCACAGAATCACATTCCTACAAGGAAGTGGGTACCTTGATGCAAATGTTGAGGAACAATTTGTGTAATCTTGTTTATTGTGTGTAATGCTACTGATTGTGGTGCTATGTGTAATGCCACTGATTTAGGTATATTTTGGGTAATGCTACTGATTGTGGTGTGATAGCATGCTTCATGACCTAGATTTTACCCTCTTTTGTAGCCTTTTCGGGGGCTTCATGTTTCCATTTGACCCTTATTACGATCTTATTTGCAGAATGACATCAAAAGAGGGAAAAGAGCAAAAAGAAGCAATTTCGGAGCAATTCTGAGGAATTCCAGCTTCAAGGCCTAGAAGGGAGGATGCTTTCAAGGCCTCGACGCGAACCAGACCAGTGCGCTGTCTCTAGGTCTCGACAGCTCCGCATCTTCCTCCAAAGACAGCATCTTTAAAGATCCGCACGGAATCCCATGCGTTTCTAGAAGGCAGCAACGTGGCAGGAATCCCAGAATATTCCTTTTGCAAGGACATGTGCTGTCACCTCCTCATTGCCCTTATCTATTTTGTCTCCTAGCTAGTATTAGGCTATAAAAGCATAGTGCTAGGGTTTTTGTAAGGACGGCTGGTCCTAAGGATATTTTCTTACATTAATTTCAGCACACATTCTCTTAGGATAATCTCCTCTCCTTGAAGAACAGCCTTTATGATTCAGCTCTCCTTTGATTATTAATTAATCCATCGGTTCCTTCTAATCCTTTGCTATTTCCTTTTGTTATTTTATGACTACTTATATCTATTGTTTATATTATAGTATGAGTAGCTAAACACCACCCTTCTTAGTGAAGGGTGTTTAATGGGTTGAAAAGGTTTGGCTAAGAGGTCTAATGCATGCTTAATATATTCTCTTGTTCACATGACTATTTACCGATTTAATTCCATGCTTGCTTAGGAATATTAATGGCTTGATCATCTGTTAGTATGCCTACGTGAGTAACGTCATATTCCAGGGTTATACCTGACGCGAAGCCCTGGAATTGGAGCAGACACCTAGGGGAGGCAGCGCGAGAGGCCTCACCTAGGGGTAAACTGTCATCTAGGGTATGCAATACGGGTCTGACAAGCTGAGCTATTGCGCCCTAGATCTGTCTTACCTCTCCTTCATGGGCGTTCAGAGTTTAGCCTCCCTACTTCGAGCCCTAGACAGGCCGGACGGTCAAGGCTGCTTCCTGATGACAAGGGAAGTAGCTGGGAGGATGGCTGAACGTCAAGGTCACCTCATATGTGGAAACGGGGGGTGACTTCTAGCTACGAAGGTAAGTAGGGGATGCGGTGTGGAAACGCGGTCCCTATAGCAGGTATGTACATGAGTCTGGAACATTTTTGCACCAATGACTAGCCAACCTAGAAAACAACCCAAAGGAACACCTTTCGCTAAGATCTATTCTCATCTGATTAATATCTCTTTTACTACGTTTCTAGCCCTCGAAGTGTTTACATTTCTTGCCCTGGATTACATTTTGCTTTCATGCCCTAGATAAATACTTTACAATTCTGTTTTGTTAGCTCCCTCACTCTGCGTTGGTTAATTTATTAGCCAACATTAAACCCCCCCCCCCCCAAGTGTTACTACAATTCGGTCTGTTGCATATCACCTTGTCATACATCTTCATTAGCAAATCTGTCCTTCTATCTCTGTGGTTCGACCCTGTCTTGCCCCTATACACATTTACTTGTGCATCTAGGCACCAGGAAAATATATTATATTTGAGTGACGATCATGGTGCTATGTGTAATGCCACTGATTTAGGTATATTTTGGGTAATGCTACTGATTGTGGTAGTATGTGTATTGCTACTGATTTAGGTACTATTTTAGGCTTTTGCTGCATATTTATTTAAGGAGAAATTATGGAATTATGGTTGGAAATTATGGTGCAACTATCTGAAAATTATGCAGTTTATATTTGGTTCATTTCAATGTATTTTAGGCGTTTTGGTGTGGCTGTTGGAATTTATGGTGCAAGTATTTATTTCATTTCAAGGTCTTTTTGCCTTTGAAGCATATCTGGGAATTATGCTGCCAATATTTTAGGCTTACCAGCCAATTTCAATTATCTGGGAATTATGCAATTGGGAAGTCCTGCAAGTGCAACAAGAATTACACTAAGAAACAACCATTGTTTAACCACAAGCAAGAAGATCAAAATGACAAACAGCAAATTGCCAATACCAAACCAAACTTCATTCAAATTAGTCAACCATTGTTTTACCACAAACACATTTAACACAAACATAATAAACACGACCATAATAAATTGAAACATAAAAAGCCATTGTTCAAGGCAATTAAAGTATTCCAGCCCATCCAGGGCAACACAAAACAAACATGAACATAAACTTAATCAAACTTGGCAGAGACCTGACCCTCCTCATCACCATCACACTTCTCCCTCTTCCTCTTCCTCTCCGGCATATCCCTCACCTCCCCATGGTACGCATCGCAAGCATCGAGCGCCTTCTGCGCCACCGATATCTCCATATCCGCTATGCTCAGCCACTGTTCCAACAGCGTGATGGCGACCTTGATGCTCCCCAGGACTTTGCCAATGTGCTCCATATACTCCCTCACTGCCTTAGTGGAGAACCAATTCTGCAGCCTTGCCTGCTCCTGCAAGTAAAAAAGGTGATGGTTCCTCAAGCGCTTCAGGTCTTCTTCAACGTGCCGCTTCTTGAAGTGACAGATAGTCCCTGCCTCGCCGGAGTTATTGATGGCCGTAAGAGACTCCTCAAAAAACTTCTCCTTCAGCGTCATGTTCATCATGTTGAAGACACGAGAGAGTTAGAAATAAACAAATGAAAGTGATAGAGAAAAGAAAACAAGTCAGGAATAGGCAAATTAAATTGATGGAGAATGAGGAGTAATACAGGGAATTTATAGGAGGGATTGGTGTCCTTTGGCAATCAACGGACGCCTGGGGAGTTGCAGATTCCTCGTTTCCCAACCGTTGCTGTGACACCGTTTGGTTTTCCAAGCCATGCATCTGTAGATAATGATAACTGCTAGTCTGCTACCCAATAATAACCAAAAAATACAAACAATAAAAGAAACAATTCGCACAATTAACGAAAACTCCAAACTTTAATTAAAGTCGATTCCAATCCATTCAATGTACAAACCAAACATCAAACCCTAAACTAGATAGTCCAACTAAAAACCCTAGAAATTACGAAAAAACTAAGAACCCTAGAAGTTGCAAACCGGATTAAAATCCTACATTTTACAATAACAACCATAGGCAAGGGCAAGGAGAAGCACGACGACAACAAAAAGACATAGGACATTAGATGAAAATTTATATCCTTTCGCCGGTTCTTCTGCTTTGCGACATGTGGCAGCAACAACCACCTCCTTCAATCGCGTGTAGAGAATATCGCTTTCTTCCCTCAAAGCTTCGACAATTTCTTCCTTAAGATGACCCCAATCGTTCATTTCATCCCGCGGGGCATATCCTTGCGCATTGCACCAAGCAAAGAACCCACACTCACCATACCCACACTTATAATACAACCTACCTGGGTTAGAGCTCGATTCCGAAACCCTAATCACAGCTCTAACCCCACACTTGCAATTTCGGTTCTTGTACCGTAGGTTCAATGGCTCGACGGGACCAGGGCCAGAACTCCCAGACTCCGTCAATGTCCGATAGCCGTCAGAGGACCTGGGAGACGACATGAAGATGGAGGAGGGATTTTGAGGGAGAAATTTCTAGGGTTCCACCGAAACCAACGAAATTATTAACACGTTTAAAAGGAAAGAAAATGAATTTCGCTTTTAATACTTAGGATTTTAATTTATTTTTTTAATGCAGGTAACCGGTTGTGAAGGAAATGGGAAACTGGCTGGAGAAGGTAAAAAGGGACGGAAAGTTAGTTTGACTGACGGTAGGGGCCTACATTTCATTGACCAAAAGTTCAGGGACCTCCTTTTGAATTTTTTTAGTTCAGGGAGGTGTCTTGTTTTTCGCGATAGTTCAGGGGGTCAAAACACTATTGACCCAAATAATTATTAGAGTGGGGTTTTAGCAACTATTGGGTAGGGGGTGTACAAGAACTGGGCCGACTCTGAAACCAGATCGAAACCGTTCTTTTTTTTGACCCGGATAGGATCAGTCTGGTTTTTTTTTACCCGGACCGGATCGGACCTGAAAGTTCCGGTTCAGCCCAGTTCTCCAACCCTCAAAATCCGGGAACTGGCCCGGAGAATCGGTAGAACCGGAACTATATATATAATGCACAATAATATTAAAGTTTCTATTTAGTTCAATGGTTAACTCATCACCTATTATATTAAAGAGGAGAGGTTCAAACCCTCTTGGCTCCCACTTTTTTTGTATTTGTAATTAAGTTAAAAAAAAATATCCAGGTCAGGACCGGAAGTGTCTGGGCTAGGCCGGTTCTGTCCTGGACAAGAACCGGTAATTCCGATCCGGACCGGCCTGTGTACACCCCTACTATTGGGGGGCGTCGGTGAGAATCACGGCTAGCATGAGCAACACGTTTTCGGCAATAATAGAAGATCATGAGATGGGGCTTCAGCATTCATCATGTGATTATGAAGTTAATTAATTAATTAATTATACAAGATTTCCTTATAATGGATGGTTAGAGGAGAGCCGGATACGAAAACAAAATCGGAGGGAGAGAATCTTAACCGTTTATTAAACAAATGAGTTTAAAAAATAATTAGACGGAGAGAGTAAATCTTAACAATTTATTTTATAAATTATTCATATATATAGTTTTTTTATGCTAGAAAATCAAAAAAATCAAATTACTAATTTCCTTATAAATGATGGTTAGAGGAGAGCCGGATACGAAAACAACAGGGTCCATGGCACCACAAGGAGCAAAGTTAGGAAACTCTCTCCTGGTTCCTTGTGTTCAGGAGCTGGTAAAGAAACCACTCATCAGGCTCCCACAAAGATACATCTGTCCTAATCAAGACTGTCCGATCATTTCCAGCATTCCTGATCATCATTCTTTGCTCAAGATTCCTGTGATTGACCTTCAAAAGTTATGCTCTGATGACGAATTCATGGAGTTAGAGCTGCAGAACTTGGACCATGCTTGTAAAGAATGGGGCTTCTTTCAGGTATATTTTCATACATCTTTATAAATTATGGTTTAATTAATAGCACACATGGTATGAGTGATTCTACACTCTAATTTTTTAAGTAAGAGATTAATGGTTCTATTTTTTATGCTTGTTGGAAGCATTTTTACCATTTAATGAGCTGAACTAGTCCAAATTCAGTGCGCTACGAAATACTCTATTCTAAACATTTGACTTTTTTTTTAGATAAAAACAAATGAAAATTGCATTCTAACTTATGGAAATTTGAACTGTTGTAGTTGATAAACCATGGAATTAGTGATTCATTGGTGGAGAAGGTGAAGTTGGGGATTGAGCAATTGTTCAATCTGTCAATGGAGGAGAAGCAGAAGTACTGGCAAGCGGCAGGAGAGCTTGAAGGATTTGGGCAAGCTTTTGTTGTATCTGATGAGCAGAAGCTTGATTGGGGTGACCTTTTCTTCATGATCACACTCCCTCCACATTTGAGGAAACCTCACTTGTTACCAAACCTCCCTGCTCCCCTAAGGTATTTACTATTTAATACTGTCAGATTCTAAAAAGGATGAATATTTCCTTAGTTCATTTCCCAAATTCAAACTTGAAATTTAATTAATGACGAATTAGTCCTTCGCCAATGTCACACGATGTTTTTTGAAGCTTACGCAAAAAATATAAAAGATTACTTATTTTAAGAATGAACAAGTCATTTATTTGATTGAAATATTGTATATTTGTACATCTAGGGATGTCTTTGAAGCTTATTCGAAAGAAACCAAAGATCTTGCGATGAAAATCCTCAATTTCATGGCAAAAACTCTAAGAATGGAACATAATGACATGAGAGAGTTGTTTGAAGAAGGGATGCAGAGTATGAGGATGAACTACTACCCTCCATTCCCGCAACCAGAGCTGGTGATGGGCCTCAACTCTCATTCCGATGCAACTGGTCTCACCATTCTCCTCCAAGTCAATGAGATGGAAGGCTTACAAATCAAGAAAGATGAGACATGGGTTCCTGTCAAACCACTCCCAAATGCATTGATCATCAACATTGGGGACATTTTGGAGGTAACATCTAATCTCAACCGAGTATAGTCAAACTATTTGAACCTAAAATATGTATTAAGGTCGAACAAATTTCTTATCACATGGTATATGTATATCTTATATATCGTATTGTTTTGCAGATTGTGTCGAATGGGGTGTACCGTAGCATTGACCATCGAGCAACTGTTAACTCGGTGAAAGAAAGGATGTCCATAGCTACATTTCACAACCCAAAGCTAGATGGAGAAATGGGTCCTGCACCAAGCCTTCTATCTGCAGATTCTCCACCTAAATTTAGGAGAATTAGTGTGGCGGATTACTTTAAAGGATACTTCTCCCGTCAACTTGTTGGAAAATCATACCTTGATTCCATGAGGATTCATAATGATGAGCAAACTATAGGCAGCAAAAACATATAGTCATTTGATATTTGGCAAAATTATCAATTTAATTTAGCCTCTATGTTATTGTAATTTTTATTTCAATGTGACATTTTATTTTATTGTATCAATTTATCTGCGTAATCTATAAAGTCATGTTAATTAAGTCATTTTAATTATCTTAATTAAGCTTAAGGACTCTTTTGCTACCTTGATTTGTGTTTTTTCCCCCAAATTGTACCATAGAGATTGTTTCACATTGGACCTAATTGACGTAAAGGTGTTTAAACATAATTTGCTCTTGTAATTTGGTTTTAGACGTTATTAGATTTGTTTGTAGATTGAGATTGTTTTTTTTATTTTTCATCGGTAAAATCAACTACTACTTATTGCGTGATTAAATAACGCAGAAAATATGATGTTCTAGATATAGTTTAAATTCCAAAAAACTATACTTGGCATGATTTGTATTTAATTTTCCTCAATATAAACTAATCTTTCCACTTCTAACTTATTGTTTAGAGACTACAATGATTACATATTGTTTATTGTTATTTGGCTAATTTTTGAAAGAAAAGAAAAGAGATCTTCTTGGTGAGGACTCGCTTTCGAGGGAGATGGATGGAAGACCTTGGGGAAAAGAAAAAAGAAAAAAGATGATGCACGGAGCCCGATCTAATATATAATGTTCATGTCACCCCGCATCCAAAAAAAAAAAAATCTTAGCTGAGATACTAATATACAAAAAATATTAATATATAATAATTTTTACCTAATTAACGAAATATTTAATAATTATAAATATATACTAATAATTTTTTATATTAAAAGAAAAGAAATAATAAGACAATTATATCAATTCGAATCTTGGAAATAAAATACCCGTACGATTTTTAAAATTCAAATTTTAATTTTAATTTGATCAAAATATTGTCATTACTAATTAATTAATTATTAATAAAAACAATTAATAGATATTTCATTACCATTTAATAAAAACACAAATTAATAGCGATTAAATTAACTTACCTTAATGATCTCCGTAAAAAACGCGGTCTTAGTTACGCAGATTCTCACCGCCTACCCACGTGAACCACTCTAATCATTTTTTTTAATAATTATATTATTAATTATTATTAAAATAGAAAAAAATTAAATTATAGTAATAATTAAGATAGTTAAAATTGAGATTTTATGTAAACTCAAAATAAAGAGGTGAAATCGAAAACGTAAAATCGTAAAATTTACATTTTTTTATAATTTAAATTATTATTATTATTATTGTATATATAGTCATTTTCTAAACAATTTAATTAATAATTATAAAAATTCTATATGACCAAAACAACGCATTTTTAGATTTGAAGCAAAATGGGAACGTTTTGATTTGATTGAAACCATGTTGTTTTGATCAAAATTTCGCCGTTTTTTATTTTTCTTCTTTTTTTTAAAAATCTACCATATTTTTTAAACTCGGTGCGCTGGTATGAGTTTACCGAGTCAACTTTAAATTTTACGCCAATTTTAATTTTATGTTTAAATTAGCTCGCTGAAGAGAGTCAAATTTCTAAACTCATGACAATTACCAGCAAATACAATGATTCTTGACCAAAACTCACAATAGTACAAATTAACTATATTGTTTGTGGCAATTAATTTGTGGTATTTGATCATTGCCATAATAAAAAAAAGTGTATTATTGTAATTATAATTAATTGGTTAATTCATCAGGTTATTAGAAACGTGACTCTTGACCAAAAAATCATTATTGTACTAATTACCAATAAAATTAGAGATCTAAATTTGAATTTCATATTTGTCTATTAAAATAAATAAATAAAATTGATCAAGTAATTATAAACAATGACCTCTGACCAAAGTTCGTTATTGTAACTACCAATAGGAATTCCGAGCCAGATTTGAATCTTACTTTTGTCTATAAAAATAAAATTGATCAGCTAATTATAAACAATGACTCTTGACTAAAGTTTGTTATTGTAATTACCAATAGAAATTCAAACTCGGAATCAAATCTCACATTTACATATATAAAAAAAAGGATGGACAAATTATAAACAAATATATTGAATCTTGACCATAGGTCGTTATTATGGGTGGTTGCTCACATGCTTCCTTAATTCGGTTAATCCGAAGTCCACTCTTTTTTTTATAAGCATCCGAGGTCCACTTCCTTATAAAAGTGGAAGCAGAAGTAGAGGAATCTGATCCGAAAACAAGACGCAATGTCCATGGAAGCAGAAGTAGTACAGTTAGGAAACTCTCTCCTGGCTCCTTGTGTTCAGGAGCTGGTAAAGAAACCACTCATCAGGCTACCAGAAAGGTACATCCGCCTTGATCAGGACCGTCCATTCATATCCACCACTCCTGATGATCATCAAGATCCTTTGCTCAAGATTCCTGTCATTGATCTGAAAAAGTTATGCTCTGAAGAATCCTTGGAGTTAGAGCTGGAGAACTTGGACCATGCTTGCAAAGAATGGGGATTCTTTCAGGTATATATTACACATGCTTGCATCAGTTGGTTGGTGAGAGTGATTCTTCATTCTAATTCTTTAAGTAAAAGAGTATTCATTCGATTCTTGATCTTTGTGTATACTTGTTGATCAGAGCATTATTTTTCCATTTAATGAGCTGAATTAATGCAAACAGAACTAGTTCTGATTCAGTTACACCTAAGAATTTTAATATTTATTTAGATCAAAACAAATTTAAAATGCATTCTAACATGGAAATTTGAATTGTTACAGCTGATAAACCATGGTGTTAGTGATTCATTGGTGGAGAAGGTGAAGTTGGGGATTGAGCAATTGTTCAATCTGTCAATGGAGGAGAAGCAGAAGTACTGGCAAGCAGCAGGAGAGCTTGAAGGATTTGGGCAAGCTTTTGTTGTATCTGATGAGCAGAAGCTTGATTGGGGTGACCTTTTCTTCATGATCACACTCCCTCCACATTTGAGGAAACCTCACTTGTTACCAAATCTCCCTGTAACACTCAGGTAAGAGATTTATCTCCTTCGAAAACTGTTGGGTGTTTTAAAAGAGAATTCTCTTTGCAAAGCTTTTCCATTCTTGAACATTTGACTTATTTTAAGAATGAATAAGTTGTTTATCACTCGACTATTTGATTGAAATATCACATATTTGTATATCTAGGGATGTCTTTGAAGCTTACTCGAAAGAAGTCAAAGCTCTTGCCACGAAAATGCTCAACTTCATGGCAAAAGCTCTAAGAATGGAGCCTAATGAGATGCATGAGTTGTTTGATAAAGGGATGCAGAGTATGAGGATGAACTACTACCCTCCATGCCCAAAACCAGAGCTGGTGCTGGGCCTCAACTCTCATTCTGATAGCAACTGGTCTCACCATTCTCCTCCAAGTCAATGAGATGGAAGGCTTGCAAATCAAGAAAGATGAGACATGGGTTCCTGTCACACCACTCCCAAATGCCTGTCATCAATGTTGGGGACATTTTAGAGGTAACATCTAATCCCTATCTAGTATGTCCGGGCCCCGAAAAGGTGGCTCTCACGGTTTGGTTTTTTTCATTTGCCAAACTTGAACCTAAAATATTATAAAAGTACCTTATCACTCGATCACAATCGATGTTGATGTACATATATCTTATGTCTTTATTGTTTTACAGATTGTGTCGAATGGGGTGTACCATAGCAATGAACATCGAGCAATTGTTAACTCGGTGAAAGAAAGGATTTCCATTGCTACGTTTCACAACCCAAAGCTAGACGGAGAAATGGGTCCTGCACTAAGCCTTCAACTGCAGATTCTCCACCTAAGTTTAGGAGAATTGGTGTGGCACATTACTTCAAAGGATACTTCTCCCGTCAACTCGTCGGAAAATCATATCTTGATTCGATGAGGATTCGCAACGAAGAACAAGCTATAGACAGCTAAAACAACTAGTAATCTGATAATGGGTATAGTTATCAATTTAGCCCATATGTTGTTGTAATCTTTATTTCAATGTAACATCTATCATTTTTATGTATCAAATATCAGCCATTTTTAACAAAATACAAAAAAAAATGATAAGAAAATGGCCTAGATTACTAACACAGGTAAATCAGATGAGCAAACTCTAATCATCTATTGAATTCTGTCATAAAAGAACAGAATAACGACTGAATCAGGCCACAACATACAGTAACAAGATATATCTTAGAAAAAGAACACCAAGAACATAATCTAACAAATTTTGTGCTAAACTAGAACATCAGAAATACGATACTAGCTCATAGACAAAACCTGATAAATCACGCAACCGAAGGCAGAACTACTCCAGAGACAATCATACTGTTAAAAATATGGAAAATGCAAATTGCTCACTAAGTGAACAGAGATTGAAACTTATCGGGGTAAAAAAAGAGAGAACAGAGAAAGTGTGAGAAAAGCAGAACGATGAAAGGGCAAGAGTATTGATAGATAATGATAAGAAAATACAAACAAGAACAAGATTCGAATTTGCAAGATCCTCTCTATCAGCTAAATAATTTCATAATCCATCAACGATTTACAATAACTGTCTAATATATATAATATATTTACCTACGCTACACGGACCAATGGCTTCATTCCCTACTTCAAATCTCAATTATATCAATCCACAAATTCTGCAGTACCCTGAAGTATGTAACCTTTCATGTTCAACATTTGAAGAAGTCACAATAGTTCCAGGAAACATCAAGTGCATCAATGGTGTCTTCAAAACTGACACTGCAAATCATTTTCAAAAAGAAAGAAAAATTTAGATAAACTCCAGAGTCCAGAGTGGCTATAAATTTTAAGAATATCTGACATCAAGAAAAAGATATATTAAATTGAGACAACCAAAGATGGTTATCTCAAGCAACTCAAAACCCAAAAATCAAGGCTGGTAGATGTGTCTTGCAGCCATCTATAACTTTAGGTCCTAGTACCATTGAGAATCTGAAGACAACTTTCTAAGGTAAGACTTCAACCAGAGACTTATTCCAAGAAATAACTTCATATGTCCGTTAGAAAATTCAGACCATAATTACGAAAATTTTGATCACTCATCCTACAAGTAATAAAACAAAAAATATTATTAAGGAACTCCAGCAACAAGGATGGTAAAGAGGGTGGGCACCGCAGACATTCATGAAGAGCATATTTAATGTGCTCTTGACAGTTTCAGGAAAAAAAGAGGCAAAAAAGCGATCATCTTTACTTGTTCATAATAACTTGCATCAAGAGAAGAAAGAAAACAAGGGTGTGCCTTGACTATATGCCAACATTAGAGAATAATACAAAGGAGCTTTTAGCTAAGTGACACTGCCTGCAAAGCTAGGAGCTTTGTATCAAGTTCAAAATTCTAGCTTTTCCTTCGAAAGACCAAAAAGATAGTAAACTAGTTGAAGACTGACTTCCCCTCAAGACATTGTTGATTGTTCAACAAGCATATAACTTCACAGATTAGGTGCAACGGCCATCATTAACTTATCAAACAAGCCTAGCAAGAAGACCAATGTGGCTGAAGAAAAAATTAAGCAAGAAGACCAATGTGGATGAAGAAAAAGTTAAGCAAGAACAACAAGCACTTCCAGCTTAACCACCCTCATCCAAATCAGAGTTATTCAAATTCAGAACTGGCAAGGAATTTCAAGGGTGATTTCCTATAGGACTAATGACATCTGAGGAAGTGTTAAGGGAACGAAACTAACCTGACTGATTTCCTATAGGACTAAAGTGTTTAAATAATCCCCTCATTCAAAAGCCATGGCCAATCACAATGATGTAGACAACCCACAAACAAAAATCTCAACAATTGCTCACCAATAACAATGACAAACCTCTACACACTGCTTCCAAATCTTAGAAGATAATCGAAAAGACACATTTATCCTCCTTTCACACCATGAAACCCAAAATGTTGAAAACAACAGAAATTCCTATACTCAAGGGCATGAACATCCCACAACATACTCAAGATACATAAAAATTTCTTAAGACGCAATAAACAAAACCCAAATTTGCACATCTTACAATAATCACAAAACAAAACCATGAAATGGGTCGAACACAAAATCGAAGGTAAACACAAAAAACAAATAAAAATTGCATCTTTTTTTCTCTTGACAAAAGTAATCGAACAAAAATATCATAAAAGGAGTTACCTTTTGAGGTGAAACCAGTTCTCAAGGAATTGGAGTAGCACCGGAGAAGAATCATGACCTTGGAGCTGAGCAGAAAGGCACATGCTTAAGCTCAAAACCCTAACTTCCTTTGTAATGCTAATGCTAAAGAGACAGAAAAGGCGAAACTTCAGAGCAATAAGTTAAATTAAAGGAACACCAAAAAGAAAAAAAACTTTTAAACAAAAGAAAGTATGAAGGAGAGCAGCTGTGCTAATTGCTCAATACCCTAAAAACTGAACTATGTTACTATTAATTTGAATTTAATTTATTTGATTTTTGCACTCTGCTGCACTGGCAACAAAGAGAGAGATCAGAGAGGAGGGATAGAAAGTTGAAAAGGTTGCACGAAAACCAAGAAGAGAGTGAGGTTGGTATGTGGTGGATCATGGATGGATGGAAGAACTGAAGAAGGGGACATTTTGTTGTTGTTCTGTTTGAAAAAAAGGTTTTTTTTTTTTTAAAATCAATAAAAATAAGGAAAACAAAAAACCCCGCCTTCTCTTCATTTTATGTTTTTCTAAGGAAATTTCTTACTTTTTATTTGGAATTTATTGGAAAAATTGAAGGAAAAAAAAAACTTCCCTTTCCGTGCGGTTTAATCATTTTTGGTGACAGGTTTTTGGCACCTGGAGACAATGGAATTAATCCGTCTACGAAAACTTCGCTTGTAGAATGTGTGATGTTCTCTACCTCTTTTTAAGCAAATTAAATTGTAAAAAGAATTAAAAATTATTTTTTAATTATTTTATTTTTAGAATTTATAGGCAAAAAAATAAAAATATAAATAAAAATAAAAGACAGCAACAAATTCAAAACCGTTTCTAGAAGGAATTACACCAATGACAAATTCCACGATTTTTTCTAACAAAATTGCATCAAATATGTACGGAAAAAGAAAAATAAGAAGAACATATCTTCCGATTTCCACGTTACTCAATTTCATGCAAACATGTATATATTTCCTCAGACGTCTTCTTTTTGAGTTAGGAGACCCTTCTTTCTGCTCTTTCTCTTCTCCTCCTCCTTATTTTTGGTAAAACTATTTTCCATCATCTCCTCCTCCTCCCCCTCCTTAATTATTATAATTAGATACTAATCACTTCAATTCATTAATTAACTTCACTAATGTATGTATATTGTTAATCATACATTGCTTTTCTTGATTACATTCTTGATTGATCAAATTCTAGTGTTTGTTTGCGTTTCTTGTATTTGTTTTTGGTTTCGATGTGAAATTCTGAATCTTTCTAGTTTCTTGTTTCTCGTTTAGTTGTAGCTTGCAAGATTCTAACAAGAAAAGCCATGACCCAAAATGATGGAGAAGGGACAAGTGGGGGCGAGAAGGGTGGTGGTGCAACAGATGCAGGGGAGGTGGTGCAGAAAGTTGCACTCTATGAGCTGTTCACTTTCGCGGACCGGCTCGATGTGATTTTGATGATTGTTGGTAGTTTAGGTGCAGTTGGTAATGGCGTTTCGCAGCCTTTGATGTCACTTCTTTTCGGAAATATGATCAACAGTTTCGGTTCTGCATCTCAATCCAGTGTTGTAAAGTCAGTGTCAGAGGTGAGTTCAATGCAAATCCTTGGATTTTGTTTTTCCTGGTTTTTTTGTTTTAATTCTTGCATTTTCTTGAATTTCATCTGAGTATTCTTGTTTCTGGAATTGGTGGAGGATGGATGATTTAGTGATTTCAAAGAAATGAAGAAAAAGGTTTCTGCTTAGCTTTAAAGTTTTCCAAACTTGCGACTATTCATTCTTTGTTTCAAAGCAAAAAAAGTGAAATCTGATCAATTTCTGTTTGGTTAAAGAAACAGTAATTGGTGTACTATTTCAGTGTTAGTTGTAGAACGAATTACATAACGAGTGCGTAATGTTTCGCGTTTGCTTTTCAGGTTGCACTGAAGTTCGTGTACTTAGCTATCGGCACAGGCATTGCTGGCTTTCTACGTAAGGAATCTTCTTCTCTCGTCTGATAGTATTTTGCTTAGGATGTGTAAATAATTTTTCATCCGAAGCATGTGATCGAGCGAATGCCAAATTCTGTATTGAGCTACTAAGAGCATTTTATGATATCTTGTAGAGGTTTCTTGTTGGATGATAACCGGAGAAAGGCAATCTGCGCGTATCAGAAGTCTGTACTTGAAGACAATATTAGGACAGGACATTGGTTTCTTTGATACCGAGACAACAACTGGTGAGGTCATTGGAAGGATGTCAGGTGATACCATTCTCATTCAAGATGCCATGGGCGAAAAGGTAAACGCCATTCTTACCATCTGTAATTGCTCGTTTCGTTCGTTCTTTGGCTCTGCAATCTAATTCATAGTGTTTGCATCCGGATAAATATGTTCCGACAGGTTGGGAAGTTTCTACAATTAGCCTCACTGTTTGTTTGTGGCTTTGTAATTGCCTTCGTTAGAGGTTGGCGACTGGCAGTAGTTTTGCTTGCCTGCATTCCTGTTATAGTTTCTATCGGGGGAATCTTGGCAGTAACCATGTCGAAAATGTCGAGTCGGGGACAAATTGCTTATGCAGAAGCTGGAAATGTTGTAGAACAAACTGTTGGAGCCATTAGAACGGTAAGACAGACGAACAATCCTAATCGTGGTCAGAAATTACAAACTGTTTCCTAAAATGTTTGTTATTGATGGATATATTTTGTACTTTTGCAAGGTTGCATCTTTTACGGGGGAGAAACATGCGATTGAAAAGTATAATGCCAAGATAAAAGTTGCCTATGAAGCTGCTGTTCATCAAGGGCTGGCATCAGGAGTAGGACTCGGTTCGATGTTACTAGTTATCTTTGGCACTTACGGACTTGCTATGTGGTATGGTGCGAGACAGATCATAGAGGAAGGTTACAGTGGTGGACAAGTCATGACGGTTATTTTTGCAGTCATGAATGGTGGAATGTAAGTATCGAAATCACCGATTGTTTCTGTAACTGACAAGTTTAGTTGTTCGTCGAATGCACTTTCTTGAAACCTGACTACTTATTCGTTTTGGATACATCTTCATGTTAGGTCATTGGGCCAGACATCCCCGATAATAAATGCGTTCGCAGCAGGCCAAGCTGCAGCCTACAAAATGTTTGAGACCATCAAAAGGAAACCGAAGATTGACCCCTATGACGAGAACGGGATGGTATTAGAAGATATTGATGGCAGAATTGAATTCAAAGATGTGCATTTCAGATACCCTGCAAGGCCTGATGTTCAGATATTTTCTGGATTTTCGCTGCAAATTCCAAGCGGCACAACTACAGCTCTAGTTGGGCAGAGCGGAAGTGGGAAATCAACTGTTATTAGCCTGATCGAGAGGTTTTATGATCCCGATTTTGGCGAAGTACTTATCGATGGGGTCGATTTGAAAAGGCTGAAGCTCAGCTGGATAAGGGAAAAGATTGGACTAGTTAGTCAAGAACCTATTCTATTTGGAACTTCCATAAAAGAGAACATAGCTTATGGAAAGGAAAATGCAACTGATCAGGAGATTAGAACAGCTATTGAGCTTGCTAGTGCCGCCACATTCCTCGACAAGATGCCAGAGGTAAACTCAACTTCTCTTGCAACAATATTTACACTACATTTCTTGATCAAGAACCAAAAAAAAGACAGACCTATCTGTAAGCATTTTTCGTTTCAGTTCGCAAGCTTCAAGTGAATTACTTAATACAACCGCATTTGTGTCTACAGGGGCTCGATACAATGGTAGGCGAGCATGGCACTCAGTTATCAGGTGGGCAGAAGCAAAGAATTGCAATTGCTAGGGCCATATTAAAGAATCCCAAGATTCTTCTCCTTGATGAAGCCACGAGTGCCCTAGATGCCGAGTCTGAACGAATCGTGCAAGATGCATTGGTAAATGTTATGCAGAACCGGACAACTGTGGTTGTGGCGCATCGTTTGACAACTGTGAGAAATGCAGACATGATAGCTGTGGTCCATGTGGGAAAACTTGTGGAAAAAGGTAATACGAAACTTGCAGCATTGTACTCAAAATTTGCAACTTGTTCAACAACTTACTTTTTTCTAGTTAATTCTAATGGCAGGTACTCATGAGGAGTTGATGCAAGTTCCGGATGGGGCCTACACCCAGCTCGTTCGCCTCCAACAAGGAGCGAAACAACCTGAAGACTCCCACGCGCAGGATGCAAATGTACCAAGAAAAAGTTTTGACCGCATTTCCAGGTCTTCTAGTCGGACACAATCTTTCAACAGATCGCCAAGTGTCAACACGATTGGCTATGGTATACCTGTTCCTACTAATCTATACGCGGATGAGGGGGGTGATGAGAGCGAGAACACTGATAAAAAGGAAACTCCTCGAAAAGTTTCCTTGAAACGACTTGCCTACCTTAATAAGCCGGAGATACCGTATTTTTTGGCTGGTGGTATTGGTGCAGCTGTACATGGTATTACTTTCCCAGTTTTTGGAATTTTGCTGTCATCAGGGATTAGTATGTTCTATGAACCTCATGCGAAGTTGCGTAAAGACTCCGCGGCCAGGGCAGTGCAATTTGTTGGCTTTGGTTTTGTTACCTTGATAGCTATACCAGTGCAGAATTACTTCTTTGGAATTGCTGGGGCAAAATTGATTGAACGAATACGTTCCATGACATTCGAGAAAGTTGTGCATCAAGACATCAACTGGTTCGACGATCCTGCAAATTCAAGGTTAGTTAAAGGAAAAATGGCATTCATCTTCTAGTAATTTTTCAAGGTATTGAGATAACTAATAAACATTGGGCCTCACTCACAGGTCATGGCTTTTGAGTGCAGTGGTTCTTTGATACAAGAAAAGTTATGAAATGAAAGAATCTTACCATTCTTCTTTTTCTTTTTCTTCCAGTGGTGCTGTTGGCGCGAGGTTGTCAACTGATGCCTCGACAGTCAGGAGTCTCGTAGGTGATGCTTTGGGGTTGATAGTACAAAATATGACAACAATCTTGGCATCTCTTGTGATAGCATTTGAAGCTAATTGGATATTGGCGCTTGTAATTACGGGGTTGTCTCCCTTGTTATTTATCCAAGGGTTTATGCAGACAAAATTTATGAAAGGGTTCAGTGCAGACGCAAAGGTCTGTATTGCTAATGTCCTTTCTGAGGAAGCTATTAAGAGATGAATTTTCGGTACGGAGCTAAGAGTAGTATATTTTGCAGGTGATGTACGAAGAAGCGAGCCAAGTGGCAAATGATGCAGTCGGAAACATCAGAACTGTTGCATCATTTTGTGCTGAGAAGAAGGTGATGAACTTGTACCAAAAGAAATGTGATGGTCCGATAAAGAAAGGTCATCGACTTGGAGTTGTTAGTGGTGCAGGTTTCGGCCTATCATTCTTTATCCTCTACTGCACAAATGCCTTATGTTTCTTCATTGGATCTCTGCTAGTGCGGCGTGGTTATGCAACATTTGCAGAAGTTTTCAGGGTATAATTTGAACTCCTTTTTGTTTCGTTGTGGTAATTCTGGCACGATTCTGTTCTTGCTCTAATAATGTCTTTTTTTTTCCTGTCAGGTTTTCTTTGCATTAACAATTGCAGCAATCGGCGTTTCTCAATCTAGCGGCATGGCTCCTGACACCACAAAGGCCAAAGATTCAGCTGCTTCTATATTTTCAATCCTTGACAGGAAGCCAGAGATCGATTCTAGCAGCGATGAAGGGATTATGCTCGCGAATGTAAATGGTGACATTGAGCTTGAACATGTCAGCTTCAAATACCCTCAAAGACCGCACATTCAAATATTCAAGGACTTGTGCCTCCGAATCCCATCGGGGAAGGTAAAAATAACCATTAACCAACCAGTTCGATTGCGATCCTCGTTTCATTACCTCACCCTTGAAATTTCATATGCAGACTGTTGCATTGGTTGGAGAGAGCGGAAGTGGGAAATCAACAGTGATCAGCCTCATTGAGAGATTTTACAATCCTGATTCTGGTAATGTCTATCTTGATAGTGTGGAAATCAAGAAGCTAAAACTAAGTTGGCTAAGACAACAAATGGGATTAGTCGGCCAAGAACCGATCCTATTCAACGAAACCATCCGCGCAAACATAGCTTATGGCAAGCAAGGAGTTGTTACCGAAGAAGAGGTCATTGCAGCAGCAAATGCAGCAAATGCACACAACTTTATCAGTTCACTACCGCAAGGCTACGATACCACCGTAGGCGAACGAGGGGTGCAGTTGTCTGGCGGGCAGAAGCAGAGAATAGCCATTGCAAGGGCGATAGTAAAGAACCCGAAAATCCTGCTGCTCGATGAGGCAACGAGCGCACTAGATGCGGAGTCAGAGCGCGTAGTCCAGGATGCATTAGATAGAGTGATAGTGAACAGAACCACTGTTGTTGTTGCTCATAGGCTTGCCACCATCAAAGGCGCGGATATCATCGCTGTAGTCAAGAATGGTGGGATCGCGGAGAAGGGAACGCACGAAGTTCTGATGAAGATCACTGATGGGGCCTATGCTTCCTTGGTTGCACTGCATATGAGTGCAACATGAGAAGGAAAGGGAGAGATTTCCTGCAGCATTTAGGACAATGTCATGTAACTTTAGCAATTGTGGTCTTTTTTTGAGCAGATTGTAATAAACATCTAGAAACAGCCAGGAAGCTACGAATCATAGAAAGCAATAGGAAAAAATAGAAATTCTTTGATCTTTGTTTCATATCTATGGATCATGTTTCATATCTATGTATCATTTCTCTTAAGATTTGTATCATCAACCAGATATGATCAAACTTGGTTTCTGAACTTGTTTGTTTGCTTGCTGAGGGCATCCACTTCCTTTTTTTTAAATATTATTTTGTGTTGTACATACTACTCCCCCGTCCCATATTAACTGTTACTCGCCACTATTCATGCACGCATTCGAGGAAGCCGGATGACGTACTATTTGACCTAAAAAACTTTCGAATTTTTTCTCGAACGTAGGTTAAGGATTAACGTATCAAATAGTGAGTCATTCGACTTCCTCGAAATACGTGCACGAACAGTAAAATGACAGTTAAAATGACAGTTAATATGGGACGGAGGGAGTACATAGTGATCCTCCACAAAATAACTAAAAGGTGGAATCTTTTTTGAAAAAGAGAAATGGGTAACCAAAATTTGCACCCTAAGCTAATAACAAAAAAAAAAAAAAAAAAAAAAAACCTACCTATTTTCTATACAATTAACAATATAAAACAAAGACTTGAGAAAAACAAAAAAAAGAGGGATCAAAAGTGCTACAATTGCTGGAGTTTTTCTTCCTCAATGCATCATCGTCTTTCTTTTTTCTTTTGGCTTTTGTGTTAGTGGTCCTCCACAAAATAACAAAAAGGTTGGATCTTTTTTGAAAATGAGAAATGGGTTTCCTTTCCTCCTTTGTTCGGATTGGATTCAAAGGAGAAGGTTGCCCGACCCAATAAACAGTGGTGGAAACACAGTCATGGAAAGAGCCTCTTGACTTGAACTTTTTAGCTCAGTCATTCTCAGTTATTACAAGTACATCCCAACAACCACCGCAGCCGACGCGCCACCGCCTCATCGCGATGACTAAACCCACCCACTACCACCGCACCATCACCATCCAGTGTGGCCGTGTCATTTATTTAACACCATCTAAAAGAACAAGCCCCGTCACGGGTTAGAGTTTAGAGGTTTATCAAAAACGGGTTAGGATTTAGAGCATGTTACAGCAGCAAAATGCAATCTTGTTGCGTCCATATCCAAAACAATCCTCTAACTTGGCTAGATTATTTGATTTGGATATGGATGTTGCGTTGCGTTTTGAATTCCTGGCGATGGAAGCTAATATGCTTGTAGACTGGAGACAGAAACGACTGGTGTATAGTCTTGCAGGCAGGAGGGGACAGAAACAAGAGGATGAGCTCATCAAAGGTAAGAGATTTATTTTTCAAAAAAAAATACATTGGAAGAATAAAAATGGCGGCTGAGTATTTTGTTTGTCTTGTGAATTTGTTTTGGTTCTTTACTTTTGTATGTTTGAACACCATGCCGTTTTTTCTAGTTTTGTGGTCTGTATGAATGCATCAAAATGTTAGCTTTATATGCCAAAGCAGAGTTCCAAGACTTAATCTATAGTGTGAAATGAGAAAATGTTGAACCGGTCCTTATTAGAAGGTGATTACAACGTTTTAATGTGAAATGCTCTTTTTTTATAAGTGATTTTCTTAAGATTTGCTAGAAAACCAAAAGGGTTTTGCAAGAAGCAATGGCAGAAGATGAATACAAATCAAGAAACTCAGTTTGTGGGGATAAGACTGTCACCGAGAAGGTGCAGAAGGTGGCATTTTACAAGCTGTTCGCTCTGGCGGACAGGCTTGATGTTGTTTTGATGATTCTAGGTAGTTTTGGTGCCATGGCTAATGACATGTCTCAGCCTCTCTTAACTGTTGTTTTTGGCAAAACAATTCACTCTTTCAGTTCTTCACAACCCAACATTGTAAAGGAAGTTTCGGAGGTGAATTCAACACCAATCTTGAATTTCTGATTTTTGTTTTCCTACTTTCACAGATTTATGGATTTTATTGCTTTGCTTGGTGAAATCTTGAATTATGTTTTGAGTTGCTTTTGAATTTTGAGGAAAAAATCAGTGGCCACCATTACATCTTTATGAAAAATGGTAAACAAGTCACCCAAACATCCCGATGGCATTTTCGTAATTAATTGTTTGGGTGACTTGTATAGCATTGCTCCATCTTTATTTCTTGTTTCTATAACTTTGTTCCTGCGTGTTTTTGGAATTGGTAGAGGAATTAATGATATCCGGAAAAAAAGTTGATATTGTAAAGCTATCAGTTATTTCTTTGCTGATACTCTAACCATCATTGTTTGTTTGCTCTTTCTGTGGTATGAGTTACCTAATGAGTTTGTGATTTTTATACTGTGTGGTTTTCAGGTAGCATTACATTTTTTATACTTGGCCATTGGTTCCAGCATTGCTGGCCTTCTACATAAGGGCTCTTCTTTCTCGTCTCATTACATTTGGTTGACAGATAGCTTTAACGATTAAGTTTACTTGGTATGATTTTAGTCTGCTTAAGATGTGTGCTAACTGCTAACAACTATACACAAGTTGGTTATGTGATCTAGCGCACATAAAAGCCATTAGGCAATTAAACAAATTGCATGTGCCAGGAAACTGCTGATGATTAAAGGTCTTGTGCTTACATGAGCACTTACTGTAAGCATTATTCTATGAATCTCGGCCTTCTGATGGCATTTAGATTTAGGAATTAGGTTTTTTGCACACAACATGACCCCTTGTTGTCCTAGGATGCTGTCAATGAATTTCTCTTTAGGTTCACTGAACGTGTTCATGCAATGCATATCAACTGCGGATTTTGTGATTTCTGATGTAGCATGCCTGTTTCTGTTCTATTGTGGCTTGCAGAGGTGTTGGGTTGGATGGTGACTGGAGAAAGGCAGTCTGCCCGCATAAGAAGTCTGTACTTGAAGACAATATTAGGGCAGGATGTTGCTTTCTTTGATACTGAGACAACAACCGGTGAGGTGGTTGGAAGGTTGACAAGTGACACAATTCTCATTCAAGAGGCCATGGGGGAAAAGGTAATGCCTTTCTTCTCTAAGCACCAAGAAGATGATTCACACATATGATTCCCATACCTAACTCTGTGCAGTCCTCTTGATGCTTGTGTTCTCCTATTCATTCATTGAGTTTCTCATCCAATTCATAATTCTTGATCGGCTTGAACATGCTACGAGTATCTAAATAAGTATATTCCTGACAGGTCAGGAAGTTTATACAACTAGCCTCAACGTTTTTTGGCGGCTTTTTAATTGCCTTCATTAAAGGATGGCTTCTTACGATGGTTCTGCTTTCTTGCATTCCTCTTGTCATAATATGTGGTGGAGTCATGGCAATGACCATGTCAAAGATGTCAAGCCGTGGACAAATTGCCTATGAAGAAGCTGGCAATCTTGTAGAACAAACTATTGGAGTCATTAGGACGGTATGGCATAGAGATCAATAATCTAGATCATATGACATTATAGATTGTTCCGAAATGTTCATCTTGTTAAATCTATTTTGTACTTCTACAAGGTCGCATCCTTCACGGGGGAGAAGCATGCAATTGAAAAGTATAATGCCGGGCTACAGGTTGCCTATATAGCTGCTGTTCATCAAGGGCTGGTGTCAGGGGTAGGAGTTGGTATAATGTTACTAGTTCTCTTTGGCATTTATGGACTTGCTGTATGGTATGGATCCAAATTGATCATGGAGAAAAGTTATAATGGCGGACAAGTCATCACAATTATTTTGTCGGTCATGTATGGCGGAATGTAAGTACTAATATCCCAACTGTTTCCACAATTAGCAAGTTTAGCAGTGAGCAAAATACACCTGCTTGTAATTTGATACTAGTTTGTTTTGGATCTCTTTTTAGTTCATTGGGGCAGATTTCTCCATCCTTAAATGCATTTGCAGCTGGCCAAGCTGCAGCGTATAAGATGTATGAGACCATAATAGTAAAGCCAAGAATTGACGCGTATGACAATAGTGGGATGGTTTTAGATGCTGTCCATGGCAAAATTGAATTCAGAGATGTACATTTCAGATACCCTTCCAGGCCTGAAATCAAAATCTTCTCTGGATTTTCGCTGCAAATTCCAGGCGGCAAAACTGCAGCTTTAGTTGGGCATAGCGGAAGTGGGAATTCTGGTGAAGTACTTATAGATGGAGTTGACTTAAAGAAGCTGAAACTCAGTTGGATAAGGGAAAAGATCGGGCTAGTTAGTCAGGAACCCATTTTATTTGGAACTACCATAAAGGAGAACATAGCATACGGAAAAGAAAATGCAACTGACCTGGAGATTAGAACAGCAAATGAGCTTGCCAACGCTACCAAACTCCTTGACAGGATGCCAGAGGTAATAAATCCACATTCTTTTACTCTGCATTTGTTGACCATGGACCAGAAAAAGAGAAGGCATACAGCTTTTGTAAACATTTTGATGTTCTCAAGCTTCAACTGAATAACGAGTATCACTGCCATCTGCAGGGGCTTGACACAATGGTGGGTGAGCGTGGTACTCAGTTATCGGGTGGGAAAAGCAAAGAATTGCAATTGCTAGGGCCATACTGAGGAACCCAAAGATTATTCTTCTTGATGAAGCTACAAGTGCACTGGATGCTGAGTCTGAGCGCATTGTTCAAGATTTAGTGCAGAAGTTTATGTGCAACTGGACAATTGTGGTTGTTGCACATCGTTTGACAACAGTCAGAAATGCAGACTTGATAGCTGTAGTTCATATGGGAAATATTGTGGAAAAAGGTTGTGCCTACCTTGCTGCTTCTTGGTCAAATATCTAAACTTGTTTAACAACTTAATTTCAGTTAATTCTAATTCCTACATCTCATGAGGAGTTGATACAAAATCCAGCGGGGAATTATGCCCAGCTAATTCGCCTTCAGGAGGGAGCTAAAGAATCTGAAGACTCTCACACTAAGTATGCAGATTTAACAGAAGGTAGTTTGGACATGCATAGCCCCATTTCCACTCCTTGGAGCCAGACACAATCTACCAGAAGTTCATCGCACAAAAGTTTGTCAGGCAGCCATCACTCCTTAAACGTCAACACTGTTGGCTTTGGTGTACCTGGTCATAAAAATGTTTATGAGAATGAGGAATATAATCAGAGCACTGACGAAAAAGAAGAGTCCAAAGCAGGTTTCTTGAGACGACTTGCCTACCTGAATAAGCCTGAGCTGCCATTTTTGTTTCTTGGTAGTATTGCTGCATCTGTGCATGGTATTGTTTTCCCAATGTTTGGACTCTTACTCTCAGAAGCCATTCATATGTTCTATGAACCTCCAGCAAAGCTACATGAAGATTCCAAGTACTGGGCACTGTTGTATTTCACCTTTGGTGTTGTTGCCCTTATAGCTCTACCAGTGCAGCATTATTTCTTTGTAGTTGCAGGGGGGAAGTTGATTGAAAGATTACGTTCCATGACATTCAGAAAGGTTGTGCACCAAGACATCAGTTGGTTTGATGATCCCACGAATTCAAGGTTTGTTAAAGGGAATGGCATCTATACGCTTCAGTTTCTAGCTACTGCTTTTAGTGATTTTTGAAAAATAGATATGAGAAAGAAAGAAGCTTACTGCTTTAACTTTGGATCTCTTTCCTTTTTTCTCCAGTGGTGCAATTTATGCAAGGTTGTCAATTGATGCTTCTGCAGTTAGGAGTCTTGTTGGTGATGCTTTGGCCTTGATTGTACAAAATATCGCGACAGTCATAGCAGCGATTGTTATAGCATTCGTAGCTAATTGGAGGTTGGCACTTGTTATACTTTCTGTGTATCCCTTGATTTTTATCCAAGGGTCCATGAAGGCAAAATTTACGAAAGGATTCAGTGTGGATGCAAAGGTTGGTATTTATCAGTAGGCCTTCTGAACCATAAGGAGAGCAATTTTGATTATAGGAATGACAGTAGTAAATTTTGTAGGTGATGTATGAAGAAGCGAGCCAAGTAGCAAATGATACAGTTGGAAGCATCAGAACTATTGCATCATTTTGTGCTGAGAAGAAGGTGATGAATTTGTACAAGAAGAAATGTAATGATCCGATAAAGCAAGGTGTTCGTCTTGGACTTGTTAGTGGTGCTGGTTTTGGCTTGTCGTTATTTGTCCTCTATTCCACAATGGCATTCTGTTTCTATATTGGTTCTGTTCTTGTTAAGCATGGTAAAGCAACATCCACAGAAATTTTCAAGGTACTACATAAGCTAGTTTTTCGCTCCATGTTTTTCGTCTAGAATCAAGCTTATTCCTGCTCTAATGTTGTTTTCCTTTCAGGGTTTTTTCGTGTTAGCAATTGCAGCAGTCTGTGCTTTTGAATCCAGCGGCATGGCTGCAGACACCACCAAGGCGAAGGATTCAGCTGCTTCAATATTTGCAATTCTTGACACGAAGACCAAGATTTACTCGAGCAGCAATAAAGGGATTACACTTGCAAATGTAGATGGGGGACATTGAGTTTGAACATGTCAGTTTCAGATACCCAATGAGACAAAATGTGCAAATCCTCAGTGACTTATCCCTTCGAATCCCCTCAGGCAAGGTAAATAGTCATGTTGGATGAAAAAATAGAGACAAATCCGGTAAATAGTTATTTATCTTTTTCTTGTCATAGATGTGAATGCGGTTAGTAGACTTGAACTCGAGACCTACCCTTGCCTTTTTAGCAGCAAATACCATTGAAGTACAAACTCACTGGTCCTACGGTGAGCCGTTTCCTCGCCTCAAAATTTCATTTGCAGACTGTTGCATTGGTTGGAGAGAGTGGCAGTGGAAAATCAACAGTAATCAGCCTCATCGAAAGATTCTACGATCCTCATTCTGGCCACATCTATTTGGATAGTGTGGAAATCAAGAATCTGAAACTAAGTTGGCTGAGACAACAAATGGGATATTCAGCCAAGAACCAATTCTCTTCAACGAAACATTCACACGAACATAGTTTATGGCAAGCAAGGAGATGATGCTGCTGAGGAAGAGGTAATTGCAGCCGCAAAAGCAGCGAATGCACACAACTTCATTAGTTCATTGCCGCATGGCTACAACACCTCTGTAGGCGAACGAGGGTTGCAATTGTCTGGTGGGCAGAAGCAGAGAATAGCCATTGCAAGAGCCATAGTAAAGAATCCAAAAATCCTTCTGCTTGATGAGGCAACAAGTGCCCTGGATGCAGAGTCGGAGCGTGCAGTCCAGGATGCATTAGACAGTGATGGTGAACAGAACCACTGTCATTGTTGCTCACAGACTCACCACCGTTGTCGGTGCTGACGTTATTGCTGTAGTCAAGAACAGTGCGATTGCTGAGAAGGGAAGGCATAAAGAATTGATGAAGATCACTGATGGAGCCTATGCTTCCTTAGTTGCTCTCCAAATGAGCTCAACTTAGAGGATAAAGGCACTACACTAACCTTTAAAGTAATCATAGTTTTCGATATATGCGGTCTTGTCAAAAATACATGAACCAGGAACATTAACTGTGTTCAGGTTTTACTTAATGTTTGAGGAAGAAAATTAACATTTACTGATGGCATAATATTTCACTTGTAGATATCAATGAACAACCTTTATTGATTCTGAAAACAAAATGTGCTTTACTTCAAACTAATCTCCAAAGTTACAATGAAAGAATATACAATCACAAAAGAAAAGGTGACACCAAGCTTCCTTCTTCATCTTTGCATTCGTTTTTCCGGCCTTCAAACTTCCTGATAGAAGAACTTTGCCTAATTTGGAGGGACAAGCAGCGAAGCAGTTACATAATCCTTAATTTAATAGCCTTGAGCTTCTGCATCTCCGGTGGGAATTCTATCACGCTTCTCGACATACGCTGATGGGAACCACCCAGCTCTACCCTTACATTCTCCTTCTGACCAGCCAGTTGAAGTCACCTGGAAATGAGTCTGAAGTATTAAAATAATGGAAAAACACAGAAAATGTGCATGAAATTAGATCCCCAATGTCAATTGACCAGATTTTAATTAGAAAAGGCATTTAAAGGTCTTGAAGTCACAAATAAGTTCCTAGATCACTAATGACAAGCTAAAAGTGGCTAAAAATATGGGTGTCCATTTGTGTCAGAAAACTAACAATCAATTTTAGGTAATATGGAGAAACTAGACTTAAGGATAGCAGGATAGATGCTTGTAAGATGATGCTGTCTATATGCAATTGCATCACTCTAAAAGGAAAAGAAAAAACACCTTTCGCACAACTACATAATCACCAACTGCCAAGCTCAGCTCCTTTTCTGTTTCTGCAATGAAAGGATGCACTGCCTACAAGATACAAACAGAAAAAATATCCAATCATGTTCCATCAAATAATATGTTCTTTACCCCCCAAAAAAGGAAAAAAAACTAACAAAAACCTAGCTTAAACTTCAAACATTACGCAAAGGTTAAAATGCAATGCATGAGTTTGAACTGTTCACATGGTTGGACAGTGTCGATGATTTATGTCTTCCATTTTCATGCCAAAAGAAGCTGCAATTTTATCTCTTCTGACGATGAAAAGCACAAATGTGAACATGGGCTCTTGCCCAGAAACTATACAAACAAGTGAAGGCACAAAGTGCCACCTAGTTAACTGGCTCCTTCTCCATCCTTAAAAGAGGATAAATAAATTGGATATGACTGATTAGTACATTGAACTGATGAGTTTCTGCAGATAAAGAACAAAGAATCTTGTTTTTACCATGAGAATAAGTATCTGGAAGGTTTAGGGAGCCCTAACCATGCAAGTATCAAGAGAGTATCAGACTGAAAAATCTCAGTCTCCACCATAGTGAGCAGCAATATATATATACACAGACACGATAACAATAAGTACTAGTTTCCAGAAGGTCAGCAACAATGAATTGCTACACAAAGACTATAGGAAAATATGACCTCCAAAAAGGGAGATAGTCCAACATGCCATTATTATGTCTCTAATATAACCACCTAAGATATGGACAGCAACAACATAAATGGTATTGGCAATAAGGCCAATAATGCCATAACTTGTTATCTATTTGGCCAAAGCATCATTCTCTTCAGCGAACTCAATGCAGGGTTTTTTATGGTGGGTGAAATATTCATGAGAACGCATTTTAGTTAAGACTTCAGATAGTCAACCCCAAGTGCTTAGAATATATGATTCAGCCATGATTAACTTATGTTAAATGCAAAGTTTAATTTAAAAAATGGAACCGTAAAAGAATTTGTTTCTTCTGAACACACTTCTGAAAACCCTTCTAAAGTTTCAAGACTTCGATATAGAAAACTTTCAAAAATGGAACCATAAAAGAATTTGTTTCTTCTGAACACACTTCTGAAAACCCTTCTAAAGTTTCAAGACTTCGACATAGAAAACTCACTTCAGCCAAGAAGTACTTAGTTTTCTCTGAGCCATTCTCTGATGTAATCACAGGAGAGTAATTCACAGGAGGTGCAGACTCTTTTTGTTGTTTCTCTGAAACCATCTGAAACAAGATCCACACCAGCATATAGTCTTAAGTGCAAGTATTGATCACAGTTTTGTGAAGACAATCAAGTCCAGAACTAACCTCAACTTCAACCTCACCAAGAACGGCAGCAATTCTTAGATGATAGGTCTTTTCACCTTCAACCTTCAAAAACATATGCTTATAAAAATATACTCTAAAAAATAGCTAAGGTACCCCAACATCATATCATGCACAGTATGTGTCCATACCATAGAAACAAGCCTTTGAAAAGTTAATCTTTGCTGCTGTGCTTCAACAGCAGCCAGTGCAGCTGCAGCTTCTTTACCAAGAACTGCCATGTTTGCCTTTAGCTCATGCATCCTTGCTTCTGCTGCATGCAGCTTTGCAGTATTTTCAGGAATTGGAGCTTCCCTTACTCGCAGTTGTCTCCTGGACACTTCTGTTGCCTGTTTGTTTTTTATTGTCAACGTCAAAGTTATAGGAAGGACATAACTGAAGATCCAGGTATTTGACATGAAATATTACTGCAGCATAGGATGATTATTTCTCAATTTACCTGAGCCTCAGCTTCCTGTCTCATGCGACTATAACGTTGAGCAAGATGGCGGGCATCTTCTAAAGGAGTACCAGTGACCATTGCCCTCAGGGGATCCAAAATCTGGAGAAAGAAATCCCCACAGAATGAACAAATGGTACAACTATTGGCTTGTGTCCCCAAGAACTCAGCTAATCAGATCTTGCTTGATCTGTTGTTCTGGTTATTAACCATCTGCATTTGGTCATTTGTGTAATTCTTTTCTGACCCACAAGAAAAAAATCAAACTTGCGAAAGAAAACCACAAGTCCAATTCACTGCATGATACAAAATTAAGAACAATGGCAGTAATTCAGAGATCACATCTCTCTCTACATTCCCAAAATCAGCGCAAGCATAAAGAATACCAAACTCAATAAAACTATGACTTATACAAACAGATAGGGGAACTTCTACACGCCCAAACCCTATCCACTTCAAAAAGAAGTCCTAAATGTAGCTAGAGAATTTAAGCATAAAAAGCATGTAAATTGATTCGAGATATGCCAAGTGTAATAAGTCAACCTGAGAAGATAACAGTTGGTTCAAGTCTTCTTGCTCCTTTGCAATATGTTTGCGAGCATCACCATATATAGCAGCAGCCTTAGCTAGTACATTATCGTTGATGTTTTCGGTACCATATCTGCAGCACTCCTCAGCCAACTTGGTTCCTAACTACCACAGAGTTGTATCATAAAGAAGTCCGAGAGTACAATTGAATAACAACAATATTTTATCAGAAAATAAGTACATATGAATATCACATTACATTATATCTTATTTCATTATTTCACCTGTTTCAATATGTTTTAACCGTATGACTGTAAATGCTTCAGCAGCTTTAACAATCTCCTTCTGGAATTCCTGAAGTAAAAAGTATCATACACATTCAGAGCCATGACAAGAGTTGGAAAAGAAAACCATTATACTCTCAATCACTAAGAAAGCTACTGAACTAAAAGACAACAGGCAAAATCAAGACCTATTATCTTTCTTGAGTTTTATTGCCACTGAATTCACAATTTGTCAACGAACTTACGAGTGCAAAATAGAAGCATCAATTCTTCCATCCAAATTTCTACCTTTCCACAGAATATGATGAAATGACAAGCATTTCTCTCAACCATATAATAGCTACCTCCTTAAATAGGCTGTATATATGATCAAAGTATGTATTGTAGACTAATCCCCTATTTAATAAAAAAATCAAAATAAGAGAATAATAGCTTTGAAAATATTAGTAATCTCAAGAGCGTAAAGGCATCTCACCTTCCCACCACGAGTCGACCTGTACAGTTTGTCTAATTGTTGATGCCTGTGCATCTCAACCTCATCAATAACCATTACATCAGATCTTTCATAACCAGTCGCACTGAACTGCTTTATCATAGCCTGAAATCCAAAAAAAAAACATAATTTCTTAGAGAAGACAATGCAAAAAGACATTAGAAAAACACCCATTTTAAGCTAAATCCAGCTCAGTCATCAAACTTTAGTAAAATCCCAACTTCCCAATCATTTCCTTTCCAATTGCCCACATTTTCTCAGTAACCAAACAAATAAACCTGAAGGATTACACACAGCATATATACAAAACCAAGAAACCATAATTCCTTAGAGAAGACAATACAAAAGACATGACTAAAACACACATTTTAAGCTAAATCCAGTTCATCATCAAACTTCAGTAAAACCCCAACAAACAAAAACCCAACTTCCCATTCATTTCCTTTCCAACTGCCCACATTTTCTCAGTAACCAAACAAGTAAAACCTGAAGGATAATACACAACAAATATATAAAACCAGAGAATGAAAGTAAAGGCGTAAGTAATGAAACTTACTATCTGCTGCTTGGCAACTTGTTCTCTGAGCTTGCTGGCCTGCTTCCTTAGTGCATCCATTTTCTCCCTCTCTTTTTCTTGGAATTGTGTTAAGGTATGGTGATACTCCACAAATTAACAGCAGATAGAATCCTTATTTGAAATGGAGAAATGGGTTTCCTCCTTTTATCTGGATTAGATCAAAGAAGGGTGTCTGATCCGACGGGTTGAGTCGTGAATCGTGAAGATGATGAAAGAGCTTCTTTTTTCTCTATAGCTCAGTGAAGCTGGAAGCTATTACCTCTCTGTCATTACTGGAATTTTACAATTTTTCCTCTCCTTTTTTACTTTTTTTCTTGTCGTAATGATTTTCTTTCTTTTCCATTTTTGGATTCAAGTTCTATTGCCTTTCGGCTTATTTGAGTGGGCCCGGTCCATAATTAGGTCTCGTGTCGTGGGTAAGAGAAATTTGGATTGGGCCGAGAAAGCACCTATGTTGGGCCGTTGTGATGCAGTAGGAAGAGCGGAATCAGGGCCTCTTTCGGATACGAGACTATTCTTGTTCGAATGTAATTATCTGATTATAGAGAGTGACTCCTCCCGTATAGTTTTTTTAATTACAAGACTCGAATCTTATTCCCGAATTAAAAGTAGACAAATCTTTACCGTTTAATCAAAACCAATTGATTTCCTTTAACTTTTTTTACGTTGAAATACCAGAAAGATGGATTTTCCAAAATAAAAACAAATAAGTTTACTATATGTTTCAACCAACCACTCTAAATCACTTTCCAAATCTGTCACAAAATAAATAAAGAAAGAAAAAGTTCATAAAGTAATTTATTTTATATATATTTAAGTTCATGAACCAATTAAAATTACTTTGCAAGTGCATTTACTATCCATGAAAATTGTATGAACCTACTACATATTGCATTAATGCATCGCATAACAAAAAAAGAAAAAAAAAATCAAATTTGTAGGGAAATCACACGAAATCTACCCGATAATATTTAAATAAAATTAATTTTTTAAGATATTGGGAAAATAAAAGGACTGAAAAATTAAATGCGAAAATTAATTTATGCAACTTGCAATTGCAATCAATTGTCAGAAGTTTTAGCTGCAGATTTGTATCTGATTGAGTAGGGAACAGTCCAAAAGTCCAACCTGGTTATGGTAAGAAAACTGAAAGAAGAACAAAAAATTTAAATTAAAAAAAACAATTTGCATATGTACTTGTATAATTTATAAATAATATAATTGATATATGCAAGTTTTTCTCAAAATAAATTATGAGTTCGATTCTTAATTTTGTAATACTAATAATTAGTAATATTTCTATTTCATTTTGTCCCCTCAAATAATATTTTTTTTGTCAATAATTTGTTGACAATTTTTTTATAAAATATATATATTTTATTCACTTTATAGTTGTAGTTTGAATTAATATTTTTATATGGAGAATTTTACTATAATTCATTAATATATACCTAAATTCTTCATAAAAAATAACAATAATATTTTATAATTTAACGGCACTTTCATAAATATTTTAATAATTTTGCCTTTTATTTTTTCTCAAACGTACAAGCATACCATTCATGTAATTCGAGAAAAAATAAGAGACAAAATTGTCTCAAATAGTGAGTCATCCGGCCTCTTTAATATGCGTACCCAAAGTTAAAACGACAGTTAATAAAACTGGGAGGGAGTACGTAATTGCAATAGTAAATAGAATTTTTTTTACAAATATTAATTTTCACTAGTGAAATTATCAATCTTGGACCTAATTGAACTAATTCTATAAAGATTAAGTTCAATGTTAACTAAGAATTTTGAATGATAAAAAATGTTTAACACATCTTAATCAATCAAATAGGAAAAATGTAATCCACTTCCAAAATTCAATAAACACATTCAATGCATTGATTATATCATCGATGTCCTAATCTAATCAATTCCACACCACTCACCTTCTTCTTTTTCCCATCATAAAATAGCAAAAATAAATTCATTAAAATTCTTCTAAAAACATTTCATTGTCATGCCCCTTTGCTTTGCCCCACCCTATCTTGAATTTGATAAGTGTATAGTGATAAAACCCTCCAAAACTTTTCAAAATTAAAATCCATTCACACAAGCACACATGACACCCAGCAGCCCTCTTCTCCTTTTAGAAATACAGAACAAGCCAAACAACACCAACACTCGCCCCCACTCATCAATTGACACCTACCACAAAATTACCATTTGATTTTGTTTTTTCTCCGTCACCTGATCTCGCCCTCCTTTCAATACACTGCTACATACAGTAAAATTGATTTTTTTTCTTCAAAGAAATGAAGAATTTTTAATGGAGTCTAAACACAACACACCCACTAATTTTCCATATATATAAGTACCATGTTTTCATTTTCCTTCTAGTAATAATATTTCCATTAAAATCTTGCAAATCTTAAAAGACGGTTGTTGATATTGTTCTCTCTTTTTTTCTTTTGGGTTTTTTTAGGAGTGCTTGTTGTTCTTCTGGGTTCTTCTCTATCTGTGCTCTAAGTAAGCAGGCACTAGTTCGATTTTCAAGATTTACAGCTGTTACATAGATAATAACATCTAGAGAGGGTTTTAGGGGGAAAAGGAGGAATCTTAGGAAGAGAGAGGGAGGTTTTTTCTTTAGATTAATCATGCCATCAGGCGCGAGGAAGAGGAAAGCTGCTAAGAAAAAGAAGGAGCAGAAGTACGACAACAACAATAGCAACAACTCTTCTTCAATTGGCATCCATAATAACAACAATAGCAACAGCTCTCAAGGTGGGTACTATTTCCAGTTTTTTTTTTTTTTAATAAAGTTGGTAACTTTTTTGGGTACCATTGCCCATCACTCCTGTTGTAAAGCACACTGCTTTACAATCTGTCACATAATCATTATTCACTTTCTGGCCTTTTTATGTGGGTTTGCGTAATGGATATTTGTTTGTGAGTCTTGTTTCGCTGTGTTTATTTGATTGGGATTCCTTGTGGTTGGATTGGTGGTTCTTGCAATTTGTACCGATGGGTATTTGTTCCACACCCTTGCTTCGCTTGTTTTGATTTGGGTTTCTAACTCTTCTGTAATAGTTTTGGTGTTTTAGTTGAAATGGATTCATTGTAGTTGATTGATCTCTTGCTTTGATCGAGATTTATCTGCTGGTTCTGTTTCTCTTTTGTCAGTTTGGTTTTATGAGCATTTGGTTCCTGGATTCTAGGTGGTATACTGCTTTCATGAAAACTTTTGGGTTGATGGATTTGTGCTATTTCCTTATGTTCATTGTATTTCTTAGTAATTTGATTGGGTATGTGCAGTTCTTTTGGTGCTTAGTCCATAGGGATTTGCTAATAACCTTTGGCATTACCTTGCAAAAAGTAACTTCTGTTGTTCTATGATCTCAATTGTACTCATACTTGTCTTTCTTCGTATTTAGCCTGTTTAACTTGATATAGTTCAGTGATCATTCTGTGGTAACAGGTATTTGTTAGTGTCTTTCTTTCTGTTTGCCAGACTTGCATCGTTCTGCATGCTATCGACTTGCTTATTTATCACCCAATCCTCCCATCAACCTTTCAGACTGTATTAGTTTTACTTTATATTAAAGCCACCGCAGAACACTGTGCTACTTATTATAATTTGGACAGCATGTTGGCTTCATGGGTAGTCAAGTTTCCTCCTGTTTTTCTTTTGACTTAATTTTTGGATTTAATCAATGGTTTTAGAAAATGATGATCAAAAAAGCCAGGATGGGAGAGATAGTGATGGTAGTGAGGTTGGCTCCCCTGTATCACAGGACCAACAGAACCACCAGAAACCATTTAATGATGGGAATGAAGGATCTGCTAACAGAGACCTACAAGTTACCACTGAGAACAAGCAGATGGAGGGAACGGCGAGGGATGCAGAAGGAGGGCATGGACTGGGGGGTGATGATGTTGATAAAATAGATACTGACTTCAACTCTGGGCAGAATGCACGGTCTGAAGATGTTATTGTTGAGCACATTGAGTCATCAAAAGAATTACATGGAGATGACACAAGTTCTAGCAGCAGCAGCAGTAGCAATAGCAGTTCTGATGATGAGTCTCAATCCCTTGAGAGGAAACGAGAGGATGAAAAGGCAACTGATTCTTTTTCCAAAGAACTGCTTGAGATTTCTGAAAACGGAACACAAATTAAGGGAGCTGGTTGTGATTCAGTTGGAGAAACTGTCACTGATGTTGACATGGTTGTGCCGGCACTGCCCTTGCATACAGATCTAGTGAATCCAGAGGTTGTGGAAGTGGTTGAGATAGGATTCAAGGAAAATGAGGACACAATGTTACCCACTTCCAATGATATTTCTCAGGTTGTAGTGGTATCTCAAGAAACGGAGGATAAAGTATCTCCTGCACTGGAGGATCATGTGCCAGCATCATCAGATCTGGTCTCTGGTGAAGATGTAAATGAGGGTAAAATATTGACTTCATCAGGTGCTGCTACTACTGAAACTAGCAATGTTGAAGAAATTGTCAAAGCTTCTGAGACTTCTAATGGCGCCATAATTGGGAATGAGGGTAAAACAATGAACCTATCTGGGGTTCATACTGATGGTACTAGTACTGGTTCAGAAACTGTGACAGCTGCTGTGGCTTCTAACGGCACTGGAAATGGAAATGAGGAAAAATATTTAGCATCCGGTGCTCATCCTTCTGAAATTGTTAATGGTGCAGAACATGCCAAGAGTTCTGAAAGCCAGGTATTGCTTCCTACCTATGCTTGATTGATAGTTTGATATTCATTCGCCATTTGTTTTCTTTGATTTCTCACATTGACTATTGAGCCTTGTTTACTTGGCATGCAGCCTCTTGTATCATCAGCTCCACGAGTGGCACAGAGAACCTCCTGGTTGAGTTGCTGTGGTTTATTTGATGCCTTCACAGGATCCAGCTGATAATTTCAGGTTAGAGTTGTTATGCTAAATTAAATCAGATGCATCATGTGCATCTTTATTGCATGATTTTTCGGATATTGAGATGATACATTTGAAGTGACATGTACGCACATGTCTGCTTTTATTTTGAGGTATATTATATTGTTCTTTAAGTGCTTGAGGCAGTGGATATACTATGCACTGTCTTTAAGTACTTTGTTGATTGTATATAACATGGCTGTGTTACTCATCTGTTTCCCTCTGGATTTTGGTTGTGATTTCATGTTTAGCTGACAACAATTGGTCTGACTTAAGGCCTAGTTGAGTTGGTTACTATTTATTGCATGGTAATGTTACCACCTTTTTATGCTCATTTATTTTCAAAGCTATAATCTTCAGTGCTGATGGGGTTCGTTTTTTGAGTTATTGAGAATAGCCAATTTGTTATGCAAGTTTGCGTATGTGCTCTGAAGCTACACTATTTTGAAAAAAAATCTTTCACGTTTCCCTTTTTGAGTAGTGTGAAAGGAAATTTGGTTAGTTTGTACTCTTAGAACTTGCATTTTCACTGGGCCTTCATTATCTTGGTTATTCTATGTTTTGCTGTTCAAAATGCTAAAGTAAATTGTGTCTTTTACTTCACTTTCCTGAACATGGTGGTACTGGATTTAGTTTCAACAAACTGCCAGAATGGTCTGGCCAGGCTTATGTGTCTGTCTTCTTCATTCAAGTTCCTCAACTTTCTTGCAGCCATTGGAGTCTGTTTTCTTGTTTAGTCCTCATACATGGCTTACTTCTCCAATTTCTCATTTCTTTTCCAGGTCCTTGCATTTTTTGAGCAATTTAGACTTAAGTGGCAGCTTCTGAGTACCTGCAGATTTATGTGTTTTTTGGATACACTGTCTTGATATTTATATTTGTTTTGAGTTATTCAAGTGTAAGAGGCAATAATGTTTTGGTTTGTAGTAGTTTGTACTTTGTACTAGGCGTTGGTCAATGTTTATCATCCCATTTATATGATCATTACTGGAAAATGCAATGGACTCCTCAACAACTTTAGCGGCAGTTCTTCATGTAGTTAAAAGAAACAGACTAATTGAAGTATTGAGCCATATGTAACGATCCTCTACGATGTGGATTTGATGCAGGAAGAAAAGCGTGATGAAGGCTGCAAAACTGATCCAGATTTGATGCAGAAACAAAGCGCGATAAGGTTTGGTCAAAACTCGAGAAGGATTTTATCAGTAGCAGTTTGTCTCCGCTTGGACTAGAGTCTTTTCCCCCAAAAATAACGGGCTACACCTATATAGACGAAAAAAACTACATGAACTTTGCAAATATGGAATAGATATTACCGTGCTTTCGTTACATTTCTTTTCCTTCTTTTTTTACGTTTTGCAGTGTGTTAATAGACGGTGTATTACAATTTTCCTTCATTTTTCTTGTTATGTAGCTCAGTCTGATCCGTGATCTAGATTCTAGTAAGTTGCTATTAGTTTTAAATGAGATTACTGCTTCTTTTGGAAGAAGGTTTGCTTTTGTAAGTTTGTAGTATGCTTCTCTTAGCTAGAGCACATACCATTGATTAGAGTTTAGAGGTGGTTTTAAGGTTATCGATACCATTTCGGTGTTATTGATACCGTTTTTGGTGTATATTTCAAATTTCTTATTAGAATTTCTCGTACTTGTATGAATCGAGATAGAAACTGAGTTTAGAGCTTAGAGCACATACCATTGATTAGAGCTTAGAGGTGGTTTTAAGGTTATCGATACCATTTCGGTGTTATTGATATCGTTTTTGGTGTATATTTCAAATTTCTTATTAGAATTTCTCGTAGTTGATACTACTTGTATGAATCGAGATAGAAACTGAGTTTAGAGCTTAAAAAACACATACCATTGATTAGAGCTTAGAGGTGGTTTTAAGGTTATTGATACCATTACGGTGTTATTGATATTGTTTTCGCTGTATAATTCAAATTTCTTATTAGAATTTCTCGTAGTTGATATTTGTATGAATCGAGATAGAAACTGAGTTGAAAACATTATAATTCTAATAACAACACAGATCAATTAATTATTTGTTAATTATTTGTTGATACAAATCCAATCACAATCACACCACACTCCCTCGTTAACTCTATACCTCACAAAGAAAGGAAAATAGGTGAAAATAACAAATTGAAAAGGAAAAAAGAAAAGAAAAAGAAAAGGTCACACCAACAAGAATCACATCATTATTCCATTTTTATCAATGTCTCCTGATAGATGAGGCACCATGAATTGCTGCTATGTATAAAAGCTGTGTAGCAGAAAGTATGATCAGAAATGCTTCCATGGTTCTCTGCAGAAGAAAAAAAAGGTTCAATTTTTTAGCACAAATAGTTAAAAAGCAATTCTTATTTTGACAGCAAAAAAGTTGTTCCTTAATCTTACCAGCTTTGCATTCCTGAGATCAAGCTCAATCTCCTTACATCCAAAGCTGCATAAAGAAGACAAGACAAGATTATAAATATTTAACATATCTAAAAGTCTGCAGTTCATCAGGACTAATTATGTTTGTACCGAGTGGAAGTAATCTATACTAGGTTAAAACTAATCTTGTTAATTAGTATCTGGTGGAGGTATCCTTATATATATTAAAGATCAGAACTAATCATATTTGTATCAAATCGTAGTATTTTTAGGTATCTTAATTCATAACTAATTTTGTTTGTACTGTGTTGTGTCGGGACCAATGGATAATATACATTGAAAAGTGACTAAGATAAGAAAGATGTGATAGAGTTGCTAATTGAAGGGCATACCCCATTGCTAGAAGGGTGAGAGTCCAAGCAATTGCAGCTACTGATGCAGCAGATGGCAAGCTATCAGCATTCCAAGAACGGATGTGGTTAAGACCAGCTATTGATGATGCAGCTCCAACAACACCAGCTATCAATGCAAATGTCACAAAGAATCCAGTTGCAGCATTTCCAATTGGGAAATATATGGGCGAAAAATGTGCCGGAAGATCAAACCCAGCTCCTGCATAACCAGAAAGAGCTTCAATCAATTAGCAACAGCCAAAATGTTCACAAATCAATAATTCAACATCCTACTATTATCACAGGGTTCTTAAACCCTAATATTATAGAGATTTTGATGTTTCTTATATAAAAGAAACTGTATTAATTAGAATCCGACCAGACATCGAACCTTAATTTAACTAAATTAAGTACATATTTATAACTTACAAACAAAAGACAAATACAAAAATACAAAATTTCGAATCAATTGGTCTTAGTTGATTGAATTGAATGGGTTGATTTTTTCCAAATTCAATTACATTTTCAATCTAATGAATTGGACCGAACTAATTTTACCGTAGGACCAGACAATTTTGTAACCATATTCAAAATTGATTAGTCGTAACATGACACTAGCTAGTTTAAAAGAAAAAATGGAGTAAGGTGTGCTTTTTACCTATAATGAAGCCATGATCAATAGCTATATTCATTGCCCAACCACCAATGCCTAAAACTACAACATACATGCAGAAATTTAAGACCAAGAGCAAGGATGCAACTTGTTTAGTTTGCTCCATGACCATTTTTTTGAGCTAATTACTTCAAAAAAGAAGAGAAAAGAGGGATTAATGAAAGAAAGAAAGGGTTTTCTTTTGGGATCAAGATCTTCAAAAGTGAAATGCAGAGAGAACAGGGTAAGTACGTGTTTTGTGCAAGAGATGAAGCCTTATAAATGGCATTTCATGAAAGGTTTTTGGTTCTTTGCTTGTGAAGGTTGCTGGTTACAAGAATTATGCGGGGTTTGTAAAGGGCATGCAAGGCAATGCTTCATGTTCAAGGTATGCCTTTTCTAGTAGTTCCCAAGAAGAAATGTGATATTCCTTGCTACTTCTTTTAAGTTTCTAAAAGCAAGAATTTTTTATGTTACATTTTCAAGTTTGATAAAAAAAAGTTAAAAAATACTCGAATAATATTATAGACATGTAATTATTCAAGAAAGATAGCAAAAATTAGTAAATATGATTGGTGTGAGTGATTCGATACTCTCACTTAGCTAATTTTAACCTCTTCAAAGAAAAAATATTAATTAAAATATATAAATTATTAAATTATTTTTAAAATTTTAATTTTAATTTGATACTTTTTTAATAAAAAAAGAGAACAATTTTTTTCCATTGGAAAAAGTTTAAAACTAAAGAAATTCGGAAATCTGTCTCCGAATTTCTAAAAAGAAAGTCTTCTTCACCGCGCGCGAACAAACCAACGGATATAATAAAGACACCGTTGATCGTGGGGCTGAAGACTGTTACTCTCTCACTCATGGACAGCCATGCCGCCCTTTCGCGCCATTTTTCTAAATTCCATGTCTGCACAAAACACCCTCTTTTTTTCCAATTTCAACCCAACGATTTTTCGTAATTCCTACTAAACCTCCAAAAATCTTCAGGGCCATCAACTGTTATTACACCAAAACAACCACTCCCTCGTACAAGCCTCTCCTTTCTCATCACTTAAAGAACAAGAGATTAGACCAAGCTCGCATGACTTTTGATGGGATATCATCTCCAGATGTGCATTTATACACGATGATGATCGTTGGGTGTGCAAAAAACTACAGGTTTAGTGATGCACTGGTTCTGTTTGATAGAATGCCTGTAAGAGATACTGTGTGTTGGAATGCAATGTTGAAAGGGTGTTTGGATTGTGGGGAATTAGAGAAGTCTATGAAGTTGTTTGATGAAATCCATGAAAAGAATGTGGTTTCTTGGACGACGATGGTAAATGGGTATTTGAAGTTTGGGAGAGTTGATGTGGCTGAGAGGTTGTTTTGGGAGATGCCAGAGAAGGATGTTGCGGCGTGGAATGCTATGATTAATGGGTATTGTACGACGGGAAAGTTATGGAGGGTTTGAGGTTGTTTGAAGAAATGCCTGTGAGAAATGAGATTTCTTGGACTTCAATGATTGGTGGGCTTGATCAGAATGGAAAAGGTGAAGAGGCTTTGTGTCTTTTCGGGAAGATGATGGATTTGGGCGTGGAGCCTAATTCGAGTACATTTGCTTGTGCATTGACTGCTTGCTCAAATGCCGCGGATTTTCGCTTGGGTATTCAAGTTCATGGTTGCGCTCTTAAGTTCGGGTATTGTTCAAATGAATTTATATCAGCTTCGCTTGTAACATTTTACTCCAACTGTAAGCTAGTAGATAATGCGAATAAGGTTTTTATTGAGGCGGAGCCTAGAAATGTGGTAATATGGACAGCTCTTGTGACAGGGTATGGTACGAATGGTGAGCATGAAGATGCATTGAGGGTATTTGGTGACATGATTAAGGTTGGTGTTTTTCCTAATCAATTTACATTTGCTAGTGCTTTGAATTCATGTTGTGGATTAGAGGCTATTGATAAGGGAAACACAATTCACTTGGTAGCTATTAAGTTAGGCTTGGAAACTGATGCGTTTGTAGGTAATTCTCTTAAAGTTATGTATACTGAATGTGGTAATGTGAATACTGCCATAGCTGTTTTTAGGAAAATAGAGGAAAAGAATGTTGTCTCATGGAACTCGATTATTGTTGGGAGTGCACAGCATGGTTATGGCAAGTGGGCACTGATTTTCTTTAACCAAATGGTTTGTAGTGGGACAAATCCAGATGAGATTACTTTCACTGGATTACTCACTGCCTGTAGCCATTCTGGTATGTTGCAGAAAGGGAGGTGCTTTTTCGAGCATATCAGACGAAGTAAAAAAATTTCAGTGAAGCAACAACATTATGCTTGTATGGTGGACATTCTCGGAAGGTGTGGGCGGTTGGAAGAAGCAGAGGAGTTGATTAGGAATATGCCTATGGAAGCAAATGCAATGGTATGGCTTGGTTTGCTCAGTGCTTGTAGGTTGCATTCTAATGTTGAAGTTGCTGAAAGAGCTGCGGAAAGCATTTTTAACCTAGATCCACATTGTGGTGCTGCGTACGTATTGTTGTCCAATCTATATGCTTCTTCTGGTAGATGGTCTGATGTATCTAGAATAAGAGTGAAGATGAAGCAGCAAGGAGTCGCGAAACAGCCGGGATCTAGTTGGGTGGTTCTAAAGGGAACAAAGCATGAATTTCGTTCCGGAGACAAATCACACTCTCTCAGCCGAGAAATTCATGAAAAACTACATTGGTTGGGAGGGAAATTGAAGGATTTTGGTTATATTCCTGATCAGAAATTTGCTCTTTATGATGTTGAGGATGAGCAGAAGACAGAGATGCTTGCCTATCATAGCGAGAGGCTCGCCATTGCATTTGCATTGATCAGTACTGCGGAGGGCAGTCCAATAACTGTGATGAAGAATCTTCGCGTATGTGGCGATTGCCACTTACGTCAAAGATTGTACAGCGTGAACCCGTTGTCAGAGATTCTAGTCGCTTTCAATGATTTTAATATAATAAGTTAGAATGTAAAAAGTCAATTAAAAAGCTATAATTCAGAGAAAAAAAAAACAAATCAAATAAGTAGAGAAAGGAAAAAGGAGAATATACGATAAAATAAAAAACAATTGAAATATATATTAGTATATTACTACATGTAACAACAATCATACTACTAAAGGGACACGGAATGCAAATTATTCCCTATAAATATTCCTAGGGTTTGGATTTGTTTTCCACAATTTAGTTTTCAATTAGTTGTACGCAGTCGAGATCATGGAAGCGACATCGTTGTGTGGTGGCCGGCTCCCATCGTTGAAGCTCTCCGTTTCCGATCACCAATTGCCAAGGTAATAACAACATTTGTTTTTTCTATTGGTTAAATCACTTCAACCAGTTAATTGGGTGCATATTTGGGGTTAATTTGATTCAACGTTTATGTATTTATTTACAGGTCTTGCCCTGGAGCAAGGTCAGTTGTGTCTGTTTCTTGCCGATCAAATGGAGAATTGCGTGATTTTGATAAACCCTCTGCTCAAGGGCTTTCGGTTTCGAGGTCTAGTTTAGCTGATAGAAGTCCAATTGGGAAAACATCTTGCGCTGCTGCGGCTGGTGTATGCACTTCTGGTGAGAGTTTTGTTGAACATCATTCGCAAGACCATGTCACTGAAGAGAAAGTTGGCGTGCTGCTTCTTAATCTTGGAGGGCCAGAAACTCTTCATGATGTTCAGCCATTTTTGTACAATTTGTTTGCTGATCCGGTACGCTTGCTTCTTTATTGCTAACTGGTTTGTTTGTGGTTTGCTAAATGATGTGTAATCACGCTTACATTTACAGAAATTGTAAAATAATGCAGGATATCATATGACTGCCTAGGCTGTTTAAATTTCTTCAGAAACCATTGGCGAAACTGATTTCTGTGCTCCGCGCTCCTAAAAGTAAAGAAGGGTATGCTTCTATAGGAGGTGGCTCACCTCTGCGTAAGATGACAGATGAGCAGGTAGAATTCTTGTTTCGTTGAAAGCATTGGCTCTTCTCCATTTTATGTGATTATTGGAGGATGTGATTTTGAGAATTTTATTGCAGGCAGAAGCAATTAAAATGGCCTTACAAGTGAAGGAAATCCCCGTCCCCGCAAATGTCTATGTGGGGATGCGGTACTGGTACCCATTCACTGAGGAGGCAGTTGAACAGGTGAAAAAACTACCATAGTCACTGTGAGTAAATGGTTTTTGGTGTCAATCTTGCTTAAACTTTCTGTTGTTTTATTTGACAGATCAAGAGGGATAGGATAACAAGGCTTGTTGTGCTGCCACTCTATCCGCAGTTCTCCATCTCCACAACTGGATCAAGTGTTCGTGTTCTCGAGGACATATTCAGGTTTTTTTCCTAATTAATTTCTGTCCATTAGTTCACAGCAAATGGAATAAGATTTTTTACTTTGTCAATCTCCCTTGGTGTGCATGAATTTTCAGGGAAGACTCCTACCTATCAAGAATGCCTGTTGCCATTATACAGTCCTGGTATCAGCGAGCAGGATATATCAGATCTATGGCTGACCTGATTGAGAAAGAATTAGAGAAATTTGCTAAGCCTGAGGAGGTGAGTTCAAAATTGCATGAATTTATACTGCATTATTTTGCTATGCACAAGCTGATGGTGTTTTGAGATAATCTATCGCAGCTAGTTAATCAAATTTTGAGACGGCTCTTTTTGGTTTCTATGGAATTTTAGGTCATGATATTCTTTAGTGCCCATGGAGTGCCAGTGAGTTACGTGGAGGATGCAGGAGATCCTTATAGAGATCAAATGGAGGAGTGCATTTATTTCATCACGCAGGAGCTGAAAACTAGAGGAGTTAAAAATGATCATACTCTTGCTTACCAGGTTGGTTTGCATGTTCTGCTAAGTTTGGTTATAAGAGCTATTTGTGTGTTGTCTATATATTACTCACCCCTTCAATGTGTTGTCGTTATCACTCTCATTTTTTTCTCATTTCTTCGATTACAACTTGATGTTTTATCATTTTCTTTCTTTGGAATAGAGTCGAGTTGGACCCGTGCAATGGCTGAAGCCTTACACCGATGAAGTTCTTGTTGAGCTTGGCCAGAAAAGTGTAAAAAGTCTCCTTGCTGTCCCAGTCAGGTGCGCATACTACATTTTCAACAAAAGTTGTTTTGTAATGTCTTTAATTGAACAAGATTCCAGCTATGCACATGTTGGAAAATGCTGACCTAAATGTAATCTTGTATTAGCTCTCATATTTTACTTATGTTTTTAATCTCAGCTTTGTGAGCGAGCACATAGAGACTCTTGAAGAGATTGACATGGAGTACAAGGAATTGGCTCTCGAATCTGGCGTCGAGAACTGGGGCCGTGTACCTGCGTTGGGCCTCACCTCATCCTTCATTACTGATCTAGCAGATGCAGTGATAGAAGCCCTACCATCAGCAAAAGCCATGTCATCACCATACGAACCCAACATGGAATACTACTAAGTACTAATTATGGCCAAGAGCAGCAAAATAAAAAAGGGGTTAAAACCCACCAAGAAAGAAAAAAAGCCACCTCCCTGCCCTTTTTGCTTCGTGGTGGCGTTGGGTAGGAATTAGCTAGGAACCTCAACTTATTCTTTTTGCATGGTGGTGTGGAACCGTGTGGAGGGGTGAGACAATACTGATTGGAGACTAGTAAAGGTAAAATGGAGGAGACGACCTGATAAATATGGTAAAAAGAAGGCACATAAACATGACTGAGTGTTTTGGTGTGGTGAAGGTGAATTGGAATAACCAATACTTAATTAGTACTGTAGCTAGGATACTTCCTTGTAAACATTGTTAAATTTTGAATTCTCAACTTATAATTTCTACCAATTTTAAACATTTGTCAGTTTTTTTTCAATTAAACCCTTACATGTATGAAATTTCGATTATCGTTTGTAAAATTTGTCTAAATTAAGTCCCTATCTCACGTGGTGGAAACTGGAAACTGCCAAACTGGTGGAGCGGCACGAAGATTGGAAAGAAAGAAATTATAAGAATAGAGTTGATTCAGGAGCAAACTAAACTAATAATCAATACATGTACTGTTTTTATATGATACTAATACTGATTTTAATTGGAAAAAAATAATCTAACAAAATATTCAAATAATTCAAATAATTACATTGAAGTTTTAACAAATAAACGTCTAATCCATGCTAAAGAATTACATGATATTAACTTTTTCAACTAACTTTATTATTGAAATTTACCATAAAAAATTAACTTGACTTTCTTTTTGTTATTTTGTGTTTAAGTAAACCTTAATTAAACAAAACATATCGTGTGCATTTCGTTATGGAAACTTTAATTTTTTTTTGGACCAATAGTAATTTAGTTTAGTATATTTAAATAGAATTTTAAAAAAAATTCGACAAATTTTAGATTCTATTTTTTACAGAAAGTAGGGAAATGGTTGACATCTTCAGTTAAGTACATCTAGCTGGTATTTCTTTTTTACTGTTATCTTCAATCTTCAACAATCAGCAGAATCCCTATTATCCTGAACAATTTGATAATCCCTATTATCCTGTTCCATTCTGTTCACTCCTGCCTATATAAACAACTCAATACTTTTGTTCACTTCACAATCATTTCCTTGGTCAAACAACAATGGCAAAACTTGTCAGCATCCTCCTTTTTGTCACCCTTTCTTTTTTAGCAGTCTGCAATGCCAGAACCATTCATCGATCGCTACTAACCGATCCTCCAATCCATGATGTTCCTGATAATTACACCCATGTTTGTCATCCTACAAGGTTCAACAAGCTAGGATTGGAAATGTCCGATTTCGGCTTCTGTGACACTTCTTTGTCGTTCCAACAAAGAGCGAAGGATATCGTTGATCGAATGACACTCGAAGAGAAGGCCCACCAGCTGGGAAATCGTGCCTCAGGTGTTCCTCGAATCGGCCTACCTCAGTATGAATGGTGGTCCGAGGCATTACATGGTGTGTCCAATGTCGGTCCAGGAACTTTCTTTGATGATACTATTCCTGGTGCAACAAGTTTTCCTACAGTCATCCTGACAACTGCTTCATTCAACAAGTCCCTTTGGAAAAACATCGGACAGGTACCAAAAAAACATTCGTAATAGTTCGAATAAAGTTGTATAATTCTGCTAATTTTTGTTTGTTATTGGGAATAGGTTGTTTCGACAGAAGCCAGAGCAATGTACAACTTAGGCCGAGCAGGATTGACCTATTGGAGTCCGAACATTAATGTAGTTCGGGATCCGAGATGGGGAAGGATTACTGAGACACCAGGAGAAGACCCTTTTGTAGTCGGTTCGTATGCTGCTAACTATGTTAGAGGCTTGCAAGATGTTGAAGGAAGTTTGAACACTGAAGATTTGAATGCTAGACCACTTAAGGTTTCTGCCTGTTGTAAGCATTACACTGCTTATGATGTCGATGCTTGGATGGGGGTCGATCGAACTCACTACGATGCTAGGGTAACACGATCTTTACTGTCATACTTTTATTGTATTCTATGTTTCTTGATTTTGAAGTAATAATTTTGTTTTTTTTTTTTCAAGGTGACTGAGCAAGATATGTTGGAAACATTTCAAGTTCCTTTTGAAATGTGTGTTAAAGATGGTGATGTAAGCAGTGTTATGTGCTCGTACAACCGCGTTGATGGAATTCCTACATGTGCTGATCCAAGACTTCTAAAAGACACCATAAGAGGAGAATGGGGTCTTCATGGGTATGTTAATTAATCTTAATTAGAATGACATTTGATAAAATAAAATGATATTTTGGAAATTTTTCTGCAGATACATTGTTTCCGATTGCGATTCTATCGAGGTTATGGTAGATAACCACAAATGGCTTGGTGATACGAAAGAGGATGCTGTTTCTCAAGTGCTAAAAGCAGGTTTGGATCTTGATTGTGGAGACTATTATCCGAATAACCTGCAAAGTGCGGTCATGCGAGGACAAGTTCGAGAGGCCGAGCTCGATACATCACTGACTTATCTCTATGTTGTGCTGATGAGGCTTGGATTCTTCGATGGAAGTCCTTCGTTATCTTCGCTTGGACAAAAAGATGTCTGTTCTGATAAAAATATGGAGTTAGCTGCTGAAGCAGCAAGAGAAGGCATTGTTCTTCTCAAGAACTTTAACAACACATTGCCTCTGAATTCTGCCAACATCAAGAAAATTGCATTGATTGGACCACATGTTAATGCTACCAAATCAATGGTTGGCAATTATGCAGGTTTGTCTAATTACCATCTTTCTCTTGATAAAAAATGCAACAATATTTTGTTCTAAATGTTTCTTGATCAATGCAGGTGTCCCTTGTCGGTTCATTTCGCCTCTCGATGCATTCTCCAAAGTTGGAGAAATCATTAATAAACCAGGATGTGGTGAAATAGCTTGCAAGAATGACACTTTGATCTTCCCTGCAATGAAAGCTGCTAAGCAAGCTGACGCGACGATTTTGTTTATGGGTGTGGATTTGTCAATTGAGGCTGAGAGCTTGGACAGGACAGATCTCCTCCTCCCGGGTTACCAAACTCAATTGATCAACCAAGTTGCAGAAGTCTCTAAAGGTCCTGTGATTCTTGTAATAATGTCAGCTGGCGGAGTTGATGTATCGTTCGCTCGGGACAACAATAAGGTTCAAGCAATCTTATGGGCTGGACATCCTGGACAAGAAGGCGGTCGTGCCATTTCTGATGTTGTGTTTGGAAATTACAATCCAGGTAACCAGAAAGAATTCATCAGCTTTTAGAATCGGATTCGAATGAAACTGGACTAAAGTATGAAACTTCAGTGTAGTTTCGTTTCTGTCACCAACTAATGTCTAATATTTTTGTTATTAGGTGGAAGATTGCCACTTACATGGTACTACAATGATTATGTTACTATGCTACCAATGACCTCAATGCCACTCAGGGCGGTTGATAGTCTAGGCTATCCTGGAAGAACATACAAATTCTACAATGGATCGACAGTTTTCCCGTTCGGATATGGACTCAGCTACACCAATTTCACATACCAGCTGACATCTCCAATCCAAACCTCTGTCGAAATCAAACTGAACAAGAACCAACAATGCCGGAACTTAAACTACATAGATGATGCCTACAGACAATCCTGTCCTGCTGTCGTGATTGATGACCTAAGCTGCGATTCTCAGTTCGGGTTCGAGGCTGCAATTCAGAATGTAGGACAAAGGGATGGAAGTGAAGTGGTGATGGTGTACTCACAACCTCCGGAAGGGATCAGTGGGACTCATCAGAAACAAGTTATCGGGTTCGAGAGGACATTCGTGAGCGCGGGAGGAAGCAGTAAGGTGAACCTGACATTTGATCCTTGCAAGAGCCTAGGAATTGTGGACAGCTCAGGATACAATGTTTTGCCATCAGGGGTGCACAAGATCATGCTGGGAGATGGAACCATCTCATTTTTTGTTAAAGTTAGCTTTTTTAATCAGTAGCTTGGCTTGCAGTTTGTTTCTGTTAGGATTCGGTTAGGATTCGGTTTAGGATTTTTCGCATTTTCCTAGCTAGTTGTTCTAATGCGGTATCGGTATGTTAGTTCAGAATTATTCTGATGGCCTAGTAATTGAGAATTTTCTTTTGTTTCTCTTTTGTTTCTCTTTTGTTAGCAACTTCAAATAAAATAAATTATTTGTTTTCGTGACTCAAATCCAAAGATTTATTTTATTCTATGAGTAAACTGCATAAAAAAATCTATAATTTACAAAATGTTTCACTATATATAGTTTAAAAACCTGCAATGTCAACCCTAAAGTTGCAATTTTTGACCTTTTTAGTAGTTAAAAAAATGAGAATTATTTTTAAAATATTAAAAAAGAATAAATTTAAAAACAAATACTAGTAAATAAATTTTAGGGCAAAAGACAGATTGACACCCAGCTTTTACTAGAAAAGACAGATTGGCACCCAACTTTTGCAACTCACCAATTTGGTACCCAAGTTTTCTCCGTTAGACAATTTAGCACCCAATATTTCCTCCGTTAGACAATTAAGCCACCGTGACCGTCAATTTTGACTAACGATGTTAATAATTGATACGTGGCCGTTATCTGCTGACGTGGCATGCCACATCAGCATTTTAAAAAATATAAAAATTGTAAAATATGGAGAAAATCTTAAAAACTTTAAAAAAAATACAAAAAAATATATAAAAAATTCTGAAAAAATATAAAAAATTCAAAAAGTATAAAAAAAACCAGAAAATATGGAAAAAATAAAAAGTGAAAAAAATTATAATGTAAAAAAATATAGAAAATTCAAACCAATAGGATTTTTAAAAAAATGGACAAAATCCTTATCACTTTCTTCTTCAATCCATTCAACAAACTCACTATCCTAAAAGAGAAACTAAAATAATGAGGTGTGGAGGGGTGAAGCTAGCATTTCTAGCATCTAGACGGAGTGCCTTTTTTCTTCTTATATTTTTCTATTTTTAAGGTATTTTCTTTTAAAATAAAAATTATAATAAAATATTTGAAAATAATTTATTTTTACACTCTACTCTACGGAGTGTCTAATTTTTTTTAAAAAAATTCTATTGGTTTGTATTTCCTATTTTTTATTTATAATTTTTAAAAAACATATTTTTTCCATATTTTTCTGAACTTTTTTATATTTTTTGAATTTTTTTATATTTTTCTGAACATTTTTATATTTTCTGGATTTTTTTATATATTTTCTGATTTTTTTTAAAAAGTGTTTATATATTTTCTGAACTTTTTTTATATTTTTATGGATTTTCTTTTAAAATTTTTAAGATTTTCTCCATATTTTTACAATTTTTATATTTTTTTAAATGTTGATGTGGCATGCCACGTCAGCAGATAACAGCCACGTGTCAATTATTTAACACCGTTAGTCAAAATTGACGGCCACAATGGCTTAATTGTCTAACGGAGGAAATATTGGGTGCTAAATTGTCTAATGGAGAAAACTTGGGTACCAAATTGGTGAGTTGCAAAAGTTGGGTGTCAATCTATCTTTTCTAGTAAAAGTTGGATGTCAATCTGTCTTTTGCCCTAAATTTTAAACTAAAGTTTTTTCCTTGTCTTAGATTCTACATTTTTTTACCAAATTTCATAATTTTTTTATACTTTTTACTATTTTATTTGATTTTTTAAACTATTATAAAGGTTAAAATTACAACTTTAAAAAACTAAAAAACTGAGCAAAATTTTAAACTATAATCTAAATGGAATATTTTCCAAACTATAGGGTTTTTTATATAGTTTACTCTAATATTTTTAGAAGCACCGAAAGTTTGTAAGAATATATGTAAGAAGTTCAAATTCCTAAGGAGAAGTGACCAGGTTAGCTTTTGAAGAGAATTTATATATTTGCTCGGGCTATAAGCTCTAGCCCATACAAATTATCTCATACTGAACCGGTCTAACGAGTTATCCATCTAATGATCAGTTCTATTATACACTCTCTCTCTTTTTCTAAGAACGAAAATTCTCAAAGTATTTTCTCTGAAAATTTGGTTTCACTAAATAATATATTTTTTACCGTTAGGCATATCTTGTGTTGAGAGTCTTGTTCTACTTAATCTGAGTGATCTTTTTAGTTAACATCTCTTTAATTATAACCATGTTATACTCTCTATCCATAATCTAAACAACCTCAACAAATTAATAACAGTAATCTATAATCCAAACAATCTAAAAATCTAACCAGTATTCTCTATCACTCAGAAATTCTGTTCCATCGATGTGTATATATAAGGAGTTCTCATTTTTTACTTATACCACAAGCTTCAAAACTTTACTTAGAGCAACAATGTCAGGAATTAATATCTTTCTCTTTGCTGTTCTTGTCATCCTACAATTCTCCAATGCTTTCAGTGATTCTCCCCTTACTGATGTTCCTAACAATTACACCCATGTTTGTGAGCCAACAAGGTTCAGCTTGCTCGGCTTGGAAATGGCGAATTTCGCCTATTGTGACACTTTTCTGTCGTTCGAGGCCAGGGCAAAGGACCTCGTGGACCGAATGACCTTACAAGAGAAGGTGCAACAATTGGGGAATCGTGCCACAGGTGTTCCTCGAATCGGCCTACCTCTGTATGAATGGTGGTCGGAGGCATTACATGGTGTTTCCAATGTTGGTCCCGGAACATTCTTTGATGACACTATCCCTGGCGCGACGAGTTTTCCTACAGTTATCCTGACTGCCGCGTCTTTCAATCAGTCCCTCTGGAAAAACATTGGACAGGTAGGAGAAAAATGATCATAATGGCTCGATAAAGTTGTGAACTTTCCCTAATTTTTGTTTGTTATTGTGAATAGGTTGTTTCGACGGAAGCTAGAGCAATGTACAACTTGGGGCGAGCAGGATTGACCTATTGGAGTCCGAACATTAATGTAGTGAGGGATCCGAGATGGGGAAGGATTACTGAGACTCCAGGGGAAGACCCTTTTGTAGTCGGCTCGTATGGTGCAAATTATGTTAGAGGGTTGCAGGATGTTGAAGGAAATTCTAACACTGATGATCCAAACTCTAGGCCGCTTAAGGTTTCTTCTTGTTGTAAGCATTACACTGCTTATGATGTCGATGCATGGTTGGGGGTTGATCGATATCATTATGATTCACGAGTAAGTACCTGAGATCTCATCACTTGATATATACATTTTACTTGACAATTTCCTATCTTTTCGAAGGTGACCGAGCAAGATATGTTGGAAACCTTTCAAGTTCCGTTCGAAATGTGTGTTAAAGATGGTGATGTAAGCAGTGTTATGTGCTCGTACAATCGTGTGAATGGAATCCCTACTTGTGCTGATCCAAGACTATTAAAAGATACCATTAGAGGACAGTGGGAGCTTCATGGGTATGTTATACTAGTTTTTGTGATCGAATCAGTAAATGTTTCATACCATTATTTCTAGTAGTCACTGATGGTTTGAAACTTCTGCAGGTATATCGTTTCGGATTGTGATTCGATTGAAGTAATGGTGGATGATCACAAATGGCTCGGGGATACAAAAGAGGATGCTGTTTCACAAACGTTAAAGGCAGGCAAGTATACCATACACAAGTGCTAAAATTGCATTTTTTTTAGATCACATTTGTGTTTGATTATAATTGTTTTCCAAATCAATTCAGGATTGGATCTTGATTGTGGAGACTATTATCCGAACAACCTCCGAAATTCTGTGATGCAAGGACAAATTAGGGAAGCAGAACTTGATAAGTCCTTGAAATATCTTTATGTTGTACTGATGAGGCTTGGATTCTTTGATGGAAGTCCTGCATTTGCCTCACTCGGTCAGAAAGATGTTTGCTCCGACGAAAATATGGAGTTAGCAGCTGAAGCAGCCAGAGAAGGAATTGTTCTTCTCAAGAATCCGAACCAAACCCTGCCTTTGAATTCTGCCAAATTCAAAAACATCGCCTTGATCGGACCACATGTCAATGCTACTGCAGCTATGGTTGGCAATTATGCAGGTTTTGTTCTTCTCCCTGACCCTTCCTGGCACGAGACTACTCATGTTCCATTCGCTAGATAATTGTCATGTTTCTATAAATGCAGGTATCCCTTGTCGGTTTGTTTCGCCTCTTGATGCATTCTCTCTAGTTGGAAATGTCACATATGAAATGGGATGTGACACAACTGCATGCCAGAATGAGAGTTTGATCTTCCCTGCCATGGATGCCGCGAACAAAGCAGATGCCACTATACTGTTTATGGGATTGGATTTGTCTTTAGAAGCTGAGAGCTTGGACAGGACAGATCTCCTCCTTCCAGGATTCCAAACACAATTGATCAACCAAGTAGCTGAGGTTTCGAAAGGTCCGGTGATTCTCGTTCTTATGACAGCAGGTGGTGTGGACATTTCATTTGCTAGGGACAATGATAAGATCCAATCCATCCTGTGGGCTGGATATCCTGGACAAGAAGGCGGTCGTGCCATTTTGGATGTTATATTCGGACATTACAATCCTGGTAAGTTTTTTTCGAGTTGAATTTTTCGTTTGGAAGTTAGTAACTTGTGTCTAATGTTTATGTTTTGCGTGTTAGGTGGAAGATTGCCACTGACATGGTACGAGAATGATTATATTGATATGCTTCCTATGACCTCAATGCCCCTCAGGCCGGTTGATAGTTTCGGTTACCCTGGAAGAACATACAAATTCTTCAATGGCTCAACAGTTTTCCCATTCGGGTTCGGGCTCAGCTACACGAGTTTCGCATACCAACTGTCATCATCAGTAGAGAATGCTCTGAACATCAAACTAAACGCGCACCAGCATTGCCGCAACTTGAACTACACAGATGATGCGTACAGACAACCTTGTCCTGCTCTCGTCCTTGATGACTTAACTTGTGACTACGAATTCGGGTTCAAGGCCGTTGTTCAGAATACAGGAAATGTGGATGGAAGTGAGGTTGTGATGGTTTATGCAAAGCCACCAGAGGGAATTCTTGGGACTCATGAGAAGAAACTGATCGGGTTCGAGAGGACATTTGTGCGCGCGGGAGGAAGCAACAAGGTGAAACTAAACTTTGATGTTTGCAAGAGCCTTTCTATTGTGGATGCTACTGGTTATAAGGTTTTGCCATCTGGGGTGCACAAGATCATGTTAGGAGATGGTTCTGTCTCATTTTTTGTTAAAGTGAGTTATGGTCAGTAGATGAGGTTTGGTGTTATAGCTAGTTTTTCCTTAGGATTTGAGGATTAGGGTTCTTTGTTTTTAATTCAATTTTTTTAGGTTCTCAGTTGAAGTAATCTGTAAGTGGGAGTTTTTTCCCATTTTCTTTTGTATCAAGAATAAGATTACTAGTAAATCAAATCTTCAGGTTTTGCTTATCTACTCCCTCTTCTTCTTCTTTTCTGTTTTCCAGTGTTGAATTTCTCGTTAGATTTCTATATAATGATTTTACTAGAATGACCTTTTGTGAGAAATTTAGGTTTTGTTAGAGGAATAACAAAAGGAGGTTTTCCAGTGTTGAATATTAATTTAATTTCTGTCATAAAAGATTTTTAAACAAACCCCTAATTGATTAATTTAATTTTTGTGTTTTTAAACGATTTCTAATTAGTTTGTTGATTATCAGTCTTATATTTTACTACTTAAATTAATATAATTTTACTAAATTCATACGTGATTGATGGAGACAAATGGCGTCAGCAGCGGAAACTTGATAGCTATGAATTCTCCACTAGAGTTCTTAGAGATTTTAGCTGCTGTGTAATGCAGCGAAATTGATATGCCAGTGAGTAAAAAAACTGTTAGATAAAAATGAGTTGCAAAAACTTGATTTACAAGTAAGAATGAGGAGATTGTAACTTCAGTTTTTTTATCCGATATAAGTTATGTAAACATGTAAATTATACGTTACATGATTGATATGAATCGTCCATATCTTTTTTTCCCATCAATCTTTCCTTTGATGAATTGGGCTTTTTGGTAAGCTAGTGAGGGTGATGATATAAAGTTATGTAATTCAGTTTATGAAACTTTGATACAGATTCATATGAGTATGTAGAGTGCTAGGGGATGAGTATTTTGCCGATAACCTACAGCCGAAGGCATTTTACTCAATAAGGTGGATACTTGGGATCCTACTTGAACGAAACAGAAGATATTGTCTAGAAGTACGTTTTGCTCATTAATTAACATCTCAGGAATTTTCCGCCGGGCGGTCAACCCAACTCTCATAGACTAGAGCCACATCTGATTCTGCAATATTTTCAACGCCCTTCGATAGCGAGCACTGGCCTGCTGGCGCACTCTACGTGCGCTAGTGAGCACATATGCCCGAACCGATTAAAACCAGGAGAGTTTTATACAACCGTTCAAAACCAGGAACGTTCATGACCAAACCTGTTAAAACCAGAACGTACATGACCGAACAATTCAAACCTCAATTACTTGCCCAAAAATGCCATACTTAATTTACTAATCAATCGATCAATGAATGAACAAACGATGCATTTAAATACGCAACATGTAAAAGACCTACCAATATTATGATTTAAAAGAGGAAAAATAATTTTTATACCAAAAAACCAAAGAAAAAAGCAGCAAAACACAAACTGTTATACCCAGGTTGTTGAACAACTTGATTCAACAATTTTACCATTCAGCATGGTAAAGGTTAAAAGAAAACATTGAAAAACAGAGAAATCCAGGTTTGATTTTTCTAGCTTAGTAAAAGTATATATGAACACATACACAAAGCAAGATACTACTCTTACAACTTGCATAAAGAAGCTGCAGCAAAAACAGCCAATATCCAACAAAAGGATAAATATTTCATCAAATACATAGATAAGAAACAGCAAATATCCAAAACTGAATGTCAACTTAATTGTTCTCATTCCTAATGCAGTAGAGCACAATGCAAATCATGGTTCTAGTACATTCACTCATCCTCCTGGCTACGAAGCCTAGCAAGCCTGTTAGTAACAACAACATCAAGCTGGGCAGCACGCTCAACAATCTCCTTCCTCTTCTTAGTTGACACATTGTGTGCAATCTCAGCACAGTAAATCCTGTTATGCATCATAAGAAGCTCAAGATCCTTGGTATTGTGGACAACAAATTTCTTGAATCCATTGGGAAGGTAGTGTCGGGTTTTCTTGTCAGAACCATATCCAATATTGGGCATAAGAGTGACACCCTTGAACTTCCTCCTGACCCGAGAGTCAATACCCTTAGGTCTGCGCCAGCTTTCCTGTAACCAACATATACAAAATGATCAGTCAATAATGTTCCTTAGAACTGCAAACAAAAGAACACAGGAAAAACAAGAACAGACACTGTTATCTGCAGGAAATGTAAACAGGGAAAATGTAACAGAAAGCTCATTAAAGCCAGCTAACTGTGTCGCAAGACCTGTAAGAATTTAGTCTTTGCCCAAAAAACGAAATGTCCAGATACAAATAAAATCTGTACATCAGATACATGGGCAAAATGACTATCTATATATGAAAACATAAACGACATTTCAAAATGAAAACAAAAACGATTATTAATAAACACAGGATTACAACCTCAGCCGAAAGATGGTGATAATTTGTGATCATCATTGAAATTCAGACATGATGGAAAAGATTTGCATCATTGGTTGCAGAAAATAACTCAACATTTGAATCATAGATTACTACAGAAAATTAAAATAAGGATTGAAATAAAAATCCATAATTGCATGGAGATCAGATGGTGATGCATGTAATACCAATCATCATTCAAATACAGAATATGGGTTGGGTAATTATCATCATATCTCCTTGCAAATGTGAACAAAAGAAACAATAAAATCCTTCAATAAAAACATTGAGCGAGTAAAGGCCAAAATACACCACTGAAAATCCTTGAAGCAAACACTTTTAGGTTAAGTAATAGGGATCAGATAGAACGCAAAATAGGGTTTGTCACCTTATTCCACCAAAAGATGGAAGTAAGACTGGGTGTCAAATTGAATCCTCATATCCCATAAAGATAATTCAAAACAGAAACAATTGAATGTTTTAATCTCAGTCGCAAGAATATTATCTTATAGACACCACATTACACCCAGTGATTGGAAGCTAGTGAGACTAGGTTTCAACATATTAAATCTAACAATATAACTAGAGAAAAGCTTAAAAAATCACAAGGTATGAATCAGATAAGAGTGTCAATCACCACCTTGCACAAGCAAGTATGACTGGGGCGACAAAATCAATCATCATTTTGGTGTCGAAAGCTACCATCCTACGATTTAAAGCTAAAAAACAAAGAAATAGAAATGCAGCTTCAGAAAAGAAAACACTTTCAAAATCAAAGATACGGAGGAATCAGACAAGAGTGTCAATCACCACCTTGCACAAGCAAGTAAGACTGGGGCGACAAAAACCATTCATCATTTTCCTCAAGGAACCACAAATCCATAATAGAACCCTAAAACTGAACTCAGTAACAGAAACAGAACTTTGAAGAAGCATTTATACCTTGACGGAACCAGCCTTGCGATCACTTTGGGGCCTCTTGAAATGCTTGACCCTCTTCTTCACGATCTTCTTCGTTAACAAAGGAACCGCCATTTTCACTTACCTCATGCCAAAGAAAATCAAAACAATCAAAACTAAAACTAGTTAGCTTAGAACAGATTGATAATTGATAAATCTCAAAACCCTAGAGATGATGGGTGAAGAGGGATGAGAACTCACTGTTGATTAGTACGCCGCTGAGGGTTGAAAGTGTGAGAGGACAGCTCTGGGTTTTATAGGAACGAGAGTGGGCTTGCGAGATTAGGGTTTGCTTCTAGGGTTTCTAATATTGGGGCAATTTTGGCAATTTCTAAAAAATGGAGGCTTTGGTAGAACAATTCAACGGTTCATGATTCGCAGACCGGGGTTGGGCTGAGTTGTTGTCTTTCAACATGGGCCCGATATTATTATTAGCCCAATAGTTCCAAATTATTTCCAATTTTGGAGTTTTTATTTTTATTTTTAGAGGGGAATTTTGAAAAATAGAAACTTTTGTTTTTGTTTTGCTATAAATAGGATGCAAAATGCTTATGAAAAAAAGGATGCAAAATTAGAATATCAACCTAAACTTTCTTTTCTTCTTCAAGATTGGAACTTGAAGTCGAATCTTTCTGGTTTTCTGTCACTGTATAAACCGGATTCTCTCCAAAAAGAAAAAATACAAATATAAATTTTATGTTTAAGACATGACCATACTTAACCGGAATTAGTCTTATGCTGATCGGCAAAGAGGATAGAAAGTGAAATTGAAAAAAGAAAAAAACAGTCGATTCTAAAGCTATTATGATTCAATGAATGATGGAAGAATGTGTACTTATCCGTATACATGAATTCCACATACCTATCTATAACTTGTCTACATAGTAGTATAATCTCATCATTCGGTAACCTCCATTACACATATCTTGTCAGGAGGGCAAGCATTTAAAGAGCTGTAAATCGAACAATGAAGCTCGTACGAGTTGGGAAACGATGGGACCACATCAATCCACTCTTTTTCCGCCATTTCGACATGGGAATGTAGCTTTGGGATTGCATGGAACTGGAGTTTATCGATCTGCTTCGTCAACAACTTCATGAATCTCAAGGAAAATACCATGTTAAAGCTTTCTTCAGGATCTTTACCATCCGCGGGTACTTGGATCCCAAGTTCTGATTTTCGGGAACAAATGAGCCCAAGAAGAAGCGGATTCCAAGCACCAGAGTTTTGGCTCGTGCTGCATATCTGCAAGAAAGGACAGCAAGCAATAAGTCAAAACATTTGATATGAAAAGGGAGACAAAAGGCAATGCATATGAATGACAACCCTATACATCCTACACAGTTAAATCACCAAACTCTTGCTGAGAACATATGCGCCATTACACCAATGGCATAGATCCTGGTCCGAAAAGCATCACAGACAGAAACTATAATTTAATAAACTGGCCATCTTGGCTACTATGGTCCCTTTGGTCATGGTATCCTGTGACCAGGAATAAAAGGAAACCACCTAAACTTCAAGTTTCAAATGCATCCCACATGCCGGTGGCAGAGTCTCGGTATCATTCCGAGATTTTTGTTTTAAACGCATTCTTCCAAAAGTGTTGACCCTCACGAAGTAACAGCAAAAGTGTTGTGAGATTGACAAGCATGAAATTTCTAACCTCAACAAACTCCACACCAATTTCCCCGAGATTCTCCAGAATGTTATGAGAAGAAAGCAAGCTGATAACTCCTCCAGATCCAATTGGTGATTGCAGCACTTCCCAAGGTGACTTCATCAAGATTTTATGCTTGTTCTGTTCTTCTTCAGAACTCTTAACAACTGGTAGATTTTGTTCTTCCAAGAACCACACCTACAAGAGGATTGAAACTTTTAAGGCACGAACATACAGAAGAAAAAATTGAAATGAAATAAGGTTTCAGAAGTATGTGAGTGTATGTGTCATGTGTATCCTTCAAAGCTGTACCGTAAATCCATACTTACTTTGCTGGAGTCAAATGAGAAGTAATCATTATCCAAAAACAGTGCTTTCAAAGACTGGATTTCTTGTGCTGGGCAAATCAAAACCAAAGGCACAGATGCACGGTCTTCTATCTGCAATTAACACACTTGATCGACCAAATTGTAAAATCTCAAAAGAAGGATACAAAGTTGGACTTGATTTCCAAATAATAACAATAGCAATAGTAATTGTATATAAACAGCGCATTATGAATAAAAACTCATAGATCACCTTTACAAATGTTTCATCATCACAAAGTGATCTCTGGAGGAAAGGAAACATTGAATTATTGATGTTTTCAGACTCGACAAGAATGGATTCATCACCTCCACCCTTCACAATATCATCGACAACCAAAACAATGGCAATTTTTCCTTTAGACAATAGATCGAGTCCCTTTTCTTGCAACTTGGAATTTGATCCTAATTCTTCTTCACTTGCACAAGGCTTGAGGCACTTCATGGCTACCTTCAAAGAACCTTTTATTAGCTTACTTCTTGTGCCGTTGATTAACTCAGTTACACTCCACCTGATCCAGGCACACAAAATGTAGAGGTCTCACCAAGCCGAATAACACATAAGAGAAAAGCAGAGAATCAACAAATCTACATATGAAGGATCCACTCAGCAACCTACCAATCCCTGGCTTTTTCTCCAAGAAAATAAAATAAATTTTAGAGTTAACAAACTAGTCCTCAATCCATAATCTAGGTAGCATATTATCATTACCAGGACTACAATGAAACTTCAATATTTAAACAACAAAAGCTACACAATAGATTCAGTGTCTTACAAAACTTGTATGTGTGCATTTCATGTAAAAATCACCTCTGTGAGGGCAACTCTATATTTTGCAGTGCTTGTTGAAGCAAGTTGGAATTTACACCGATAATCTGATCAGCAAGTAAACTCCTTTGGGATTTTTCCCCATATCTAAGCCCATTAAATACATGCTTTTGCTCCATTTCACTCAGCTTCTTCTTTGCTGTTATGAGGCGTCGTTGGAACTTCTTCCTTTCTTTCCATTCCTGAAAGATATTACACAATCAATTTAAGCCATAAACATCAACCGGTGCAATCATATGTGAAAAGTCCAAATAAGCATAGTGCAGAACTTTTTGCTCCATTTAAACAGCTATCTAAAAATCTTAGCAAAATGTTCACACCTTTTCAAAAATAAGGCCGGGAAAGCAAAATGTTACACCTTTTCAAAAAACACATGAGAGGCATAGGCAAGACGAGTATGGGTAGCGGGATGAGGAAGAAGAATGGGATCTGATGACATGCAACATAAACCATAATATGGCATACAATCTAGGAAGCAATAGCCCTAAGCCAGTCAGATGTAATCTGTAACCAATAAATGAATTTAAAGTACAAAGGAGTATGCCTCACAAGCTGACGCCTTTCTTTCTTAGACCTATCATGGACTGGGATGTTTAACTGAAGAAGCCCTTTTGGAGGTGTTATCCACATCTCTCTTTTAGTCATATCAACATCTGGAACAATTGCTTCAACAAACGGTACCCACACAAGGTGACCAGATAAATCTCTTTCTGTTGCCTTTGCCTTTTCAGTTTCACTAGGTGTGTCTATGAGTGGGCCAAGCATGACCTGTAGAAGATCGTGCGCTCCACTTTCAAAAACATTAACAACAGTTCCCACATATTCACCAGTTTCCTGAAAAGAAGAACAGTTAAACTCTAAGCAACGAAAGCTAGAGCCATTTACATAGCATTCACAATAACGAGAATTTTAAAACATAATAATATGAACAACATAGGAAAACAATGACATTCAATGCTCAGTCTTTTGTGTATATCATGAGTATGCTGAATCAAATAAAAGAAGTTCAAGCACAAGTAGAAGGCTCTACTAGAACATTAAAGTACACTAGTTCACCTATTAGAGAACCCAGTACAACGAAGGTATTCAACTTGAATCACCAATTTCTTAGTGGAATAAAAGATATGATGCTTTGATAATACAAACCTTAAGATTTACTCTCATCCCAACAAGATCACGAGAGTAAAATTCTCCTTCTTCCAAGTCTGGTCTATCATCTTCTCTTACAAGTACAGTTGATCCTACAAGTAGCCTTGCCTGGAAGGAAAAAATTAGAAAACAGTTGCATGTTAAACATTAAAGTAAGGTTTTGTTGGCTAATAGAAGGCATTTTAAGCATTTTTCACTGTTCGTCCTTGAGTTTAAAGAGAAAGTTTGAAGGAGAAACATTCCTAAACTCACCTTGTCTACTGTGTCAACTCCTCCAAATCTAAGTAGCCAAACCTTTTGTCCAGGGTGTCCTCTTCCTTCAACCAGCTCAACTTCTTGATATGCATCTTTACCTAAACACTCTTGCCTTAACCATCTTGTCCCAGGCTAAAATGGAACAATACATTAGAACCTCACAATGTAGAATATGTAAAGAGCAATTATCCAAAAATAAAACCTGATCAAAATTGGCAAGTCTACAGCCATGCATTACCTGGGAAAACCGTAGCTCCGGAAAATCAGTAGTAGACTTGACACAAACTTCCCCTTGAAGCCCATGAACACCAGATATGTACCCAACTTCAACAAATCCCGTTCCAACCTTATCAGTTTCAGCAACCTCTAGTGTAGCTGGTTCAACACATAATATAACATCCGATCACAAAATGAATAAGATATCAAGCACATATTTGATAGCAGAAAGCTAAACAATTACTAAAGTAATCACACAACTTCAGATAGCCAGGAGCATAGCATGCGGTATGAATTCCACAATCAGGACCACTAAACAGATATTCATATATTCACAAAGCTCAACAAGCAGAGAATGCAATGTCAACGACAGGGGTGGGGGAGGGGGTTTGTTTTACAGCAGATAGTATGTTTTAGCAGATGATTATAGGATCAAAAGCTCAAAAAATTGATACTTTCCATTGGCATTATAGTAAAAACACCTCTGGTTGCGAACCCAATCAGACCCTCAAGTGACAAGCTACGCTACAAAAGATGGAATTCTATTTCAAGTGATTATGGGATCAAAAGCTCCAAAGATTGATACTTCTACTAGCATTATAGTGAAAACACCCCTGGTAACGCACCCAAACAGACCCTCAAGTGGAAAGCTACACAAAGCAACAACCAAGACAGAACCTTTACAAGAAATGCATTTGTGGGCATTGACCCAGTTCTCATAATATCTCACTAAGTTTAAATTAACAACTAACTATAGCTTTATCTTGCCATAACTGAAACATCACACTAGACATATGAGGAAAAAAATGGTAACTGTCAGCAATTTCCATGGTCACAAAAGATAGGAAAAGATAAACAAACGGACAATTAATGACAAAAGCTGCAACTTTTACAAAATTGGAACGGTAAGAGATATGAGACGAAAGAGCTTACCAGTACTGTGGAGAGGGGTAATGGCACGGAGGTAATTTTGGAATGGTTTGAGGGGAGACTTTAAAAGAAAGGAGGGTGTGACCGGACATGAAAGTTGGGCGGTTTGAAACGGCGGGAAGAGTGGAAGCGTTGGAGAGCAGGAGAATGCAGTGGCTGCCTGCATAGTGTCCTACCGTCTGAACAAGAAACGAAGAGGAACGCTAGTTAACGATAATTGTGGATATTTTAAGGTTCTACTGCCTTTTTAAAAAAATAAAATATATACTACCCCTCATCTATTTCTAATTTCAAAAAATCAGCAAACAAATTAGTAATTACTAATAATTTCACATAAATATAAGTGAGTGATATTTTTTATAAAGTAAAACGAGGGTAAAGAATTTATTTATGTTTAATTAAAACATTAAATTTGAATTTTGAAAACGAAGCATACTAGAGTTTGAATTCTCCTAATTTTCAATTTTTGTATTATGTCAAAAACGTTTCTTTCCTTACGATACAAAATTGTAAGTTAGGAAATCGGACTCAAAACTAACACATTTTCATAAAATTCTTATAATATTTTTGAGAATATCATTTACTAAATAAAATAAACGTCTGATCTCAAAATTTTATTCAATATACACTTAATTACATGTACTAAAATTTCACGTACATCTTTATCGGCAGTCTTGATTTATTTTGAATCTCACGGTGTTTATAATGTCAATATTTTTTTTTCTTTTATTACAAGAAAGACTCTTATTATAAATCGTACGTATACACTAATTGCGCTACAATTTCGAGTAAAGTAAAGTAGATTTCCTTCTTAGATCGGGTTAATTTTACAAAGCAAAATAGTAATATTGTGAAAATTGGAAAAAAAAAATGTTCCGTTGGAAATAAATAATTACAATAAGCTAGGTGTCATTTCCACCGTCAGCATTTGACAGACTGGCTCTAAATTGTAGGCGACGTGTCGTGTCAGCATAAAAGATTATAAACACTAACAGACGCTACAGAACCACTCCAATGATGAACGAGCAGGAGGAGGACCTACAATAATGCATGGTTGCAGGCTCGCAGCAACAGTATATGGCCCGCAGCCGAACGCGTTTATTGTTTTCTCTCTTAAAAAAAAGGAAAACAAGAAACGACAATAATGCCGGCACCTCACTTTCATTAACGCTGAAAAAGTCTATAGAAGTTGGCCATAAACTTGTTTGGTCTCGCCCACTCCACCGCTACTCTGCTTCTATCATTTTTCCTTTTCCCTTTGCTACTGCTTGTTTTCCTGCGCACTTTCATAATTCCACCTTTGTAGCTAACCATGGCCGAGTTGGCTGCAGCATTTCTCGCCCCTGTCATTAGTGCTTTGGTTGAAAAGATGGTTTCTGGTGATGTCCTAGATTTCTTCAGACGCCGTGATATCGACAAGGGACAGTTGCAGAAGTTGGAGGTAACCTTGAGAACCGTTACCAAGGTTGTTGGTGATGCGGAGCAGAAGCAGTTTACTGATCGTCATGTCCAAAAATGGCTCGACGATCTGAAAGATGCTGCCTTTAGAGCTGAAGATTTCTTGGATGAGGTTGCTTATGAAGTTCTGAAATTGAAGATCGAAAGTGGTGCTGCCCAGACCAGTGCCGATGCTGAGATGCAGACTCAAAATTGCACGGGTCAGGTTCGCAAATTTCTCACTTGTTTTAATCTTTGTAGAAAAGGGATGAGTGTAGGAGAGATGGAACCTAGGTTGAAAGAGATCCATGAGACTCTGGAACATCTAGTGAAGCAGATGGGTCCCCTTGGTTTGGAGGAGAAAAATAGTACCGGGGAAGAAAGATCACTAAAATTGGATGCTACATCTGTGGTTGATGCTTCATCTGTTTATGGAAGAGATGGTGATAAGGAAGGCGTAGTGGAGTTGTTGCGATCTGATGATGGAATTGGTATGAATGTTGGAGTTGTTCTGATAGTTGGTATGGGTGGGTTGGGCAAAACCACTCTTGTTCAGTTGGTCTACAACGACGACAGGGTCCAGCAGTGCTTTGATCTTAAACCATGGGTTTATGTTCCGAAAGAGTTGGAAGCTTTCCAGGTGACGAGAGATATTATGAAGGAGGTTGGGTTAGGGAACGACATTGATAAAATGACTGCGAATCAAATGCATTGTGAGTTAGAGAGGAAGCTCAGTGGGAATAAAGTTTTGCTTGTTCTAGATGATGTTTGGGTTGCTACTCAAGGAGAATGGGATTCTTTGATGAAACCGTTTAAGTCTGTGAAACAGGGAAGTAAAATCATCGTCACAACACGCAATTCAAGTGTGGCGCGCACCATGCCCTCTGTTAAGATTCATCGTTTGGCAGAACTAAACGAAGATAATTGTTGGCGTTTGTTTGCAAAACATGCATTTGGTAACGAAAGTTACGATCAATATCCTGACTTAGAAGAGATTGGTAGGGAGATGGTGGAAAAGTGCAATGGCTTACCTTTAGCTGCAAAAGCACTAGGAGGTATCTTGCGCTACGAGAGACGTGTTAGGCGCTGGAAGGAAATACTGAACAACAATATCTGGGCTTCCACCAACGATGAGGGTGAGGATGAGGTTCTTCCGGCTCTTAGATTGAGCTATTCTTATCTCCCATCATCTCTGAAGCAATGTTTTGCTTATTGTGCAATGTTTCCTAAGAATTACCAATTTAAAAAGGAGGAATTGGTCCTTTTATGGGTTGCAGAAGGTTTTATAGCCCCATCACGAAGAGAAGATGATATGGAAATGACAGGTGAGAGATACTTTGAACATCTTGTATCCAGGTCTTTTCTTCAGCAACAAACTGCTTATGGCGAAACATTTTTCACTATGCACGATCTTCTTAATGATATGGCTACGCTTGTATCAAGAGAATTTTGCTTCAGGCTGGAGACTGTCAATTCCCTTGAGGTGACTCAACGTACTCGTTATTTGTCATATAGTATTAAAAGAGGAGATGATTTGTATGGAATCGAAGATTTGAAATGTGTTCTTGGCAAGCCACACTTTTTGCGAACCTTTTTTTTAATGTCCGATCAGTATGAAGAGTCGTTCAATTTATTGGACGCCCTTAATACTAAGAGCTTCAATTTATTGGATGCCCTTAAGACCTTAAGGGTGCTACATCTACCCCGGTATAAGTTGGAGTGTGAGCTACCAGATTCAATTGAAATCCTGAAGCATTTACGATATTTGAGATTTTATTGTCCATCAAATATTCAGCAACTGCCAGAATTTATTTGCAAATTGTATAATTTGCAGATTTTAATCGTGAGAGGATGCAAAGCGCTCACCAAGCTCCCCAATAATATGAGGAAGTTAGTCAACTTATTTTTGCTTGATATTAGGGATTCAGGATTGCAAGAAATGCCACCACGCATGGGTGAACTGACAAAACTTCGAAAGTTAAGCAATTTTGTTGTGGGAAAACAGAAACAGGCGGGGTCTAGTTCTGATATTAAAGAGTTGGCGAAACTTCAGAATCTACGAGGAAGTCTTTCTATTGAGGGTCTTCAAAATGTGATGGATCTTGAAGATGCTATAGATGGAATTCTGACGGGTAAGCAACATCTGGAGGAGTTGGAGCTGAAATGGGGTCATGGAGAAGATAACTGCTCATTGCATCAACAACGAGTACTTGAAAAGTTAGTCCCTCATACGGACTTGAAAATTCTCTTCGTTTATGGTTACGCGGGTGAAAGATTTGCAGATTGGGTAGGAGACTCTTCTTTCTCATGCATGGTATCCCTGAAAATTGTAAATTGTAAAATATTGTCGTTACCACCTGTTTGTCGGTTGGCATCTTTAGAGAGACTTACCATTCGATCATGTGATGGAGTCACAAGCATTGGTTCTGAGTTACATTCGATGGAGAAGCTCAGATATTTGAGTATTACAAGCATGCAAGAATGGTGTGAGTGGATCTCAGATGGTGATGATAGTGAGACTAATTTCCCTCTCCTGCAAGAGCTTGTAATAGAGTCATGTCCAAAGCTAAGGAAGGCCCTGCCCAGTCACCTTCCCTCTGTAGCTGAAATTAAGATTAAATCATGTGAACAACTTGAGATCGAGTGTTTTTCGTTAGAGTGCTTCCCCATGTTAAAAGAACTCAAAATCTGGGGATGCCCAAAATTAGTATTCTTTTGCAAAGGACGATCACCTAATTTCTCCTCCAATTTGGCATCTCTTGAGTTGAGTTGGTGCCCAAATTTGAAGGTGTTGCCTGAGTCTCGTCTCTGCTCCAATTTGGAAATCTTAAAGATTGAAAGTTGTCCGGAAATTGAGTTTTTCACTACGAATCTGGGTGTGCATCTTGGCGACTCCAACTCTAAATTACGAGAACTAATTGTATATGATTGCAAGAAACTTTTCTCAAGACGGCATGAGTGGGGTTTGGAAATACTTCCTTCCCTCTTAGATCTTCAAATTGGTGGTTGTGATGAGGTGGAAGAATCCTTCCCTGAGAAGACGATGCTGCTGCCCTCCACTCTGACCACTCTTAGCATCATATACCTTCCGAATCTGAAATCTCTAAACTACAACGGGCTTCAACCCCTCACCTCTCTCAGGTTGTTGTGGATCTGGAACTCCCATAAACTCCAATCCCTGCAGCCAAATCAGAACCAGAAGCTGCCCACTTCCCTCTCCTACCTTGATATAAGGGGATGCCCTTTGCTGACAGAAAGATGTCAACCGGAGAAAGGGGTGGATTGGCCATTCATTTCTCACATCCCCAGGATAGCTCTTGATGGTAGACTTATAAGGAAGTGATGATTATGGTTAGATGTCAACCTAGTGTGGTCTTCTTGGAGTTCCAAGTTGGAACATCCCATCATTCCCATCCAATGTTTGCAACTCCATCCATCTATACCTGTGAATCTCACATATTTCTTTCATCTCTACCCTACACTGGGGCCAGTCCAGTATTGAAGCAATGGGGTTCTGAGGTTGAAAATACAAAAGTTAGATACAAGACAATAGTTTTGATTTTGTATAAGAAAATATTGAATACGTTAATTCAAATTCAGTTGTATCTATGCATGAGATCAAATATTTATTACTCCATATCCAAAACTGTCAATTTACAGCCTTTTGTTTTGCTGTATTATTATTTTTGGTTTCCGTTTTTCCAAAATTAATTTATATATATGATGAAGAAAGGAATTATCTCGTTAGATACTGAGGATCTAAATAAAAATAATCATTTAGTATATCTGCACATGAAGGCATTTCATTTTCAAGATCCAAAATGAACTATCAGGAATCCTTATTATTATTATTAGAAAGATTTAAATTAATTATAAATTTTGGAAATCATGAGATTTTATTGCAAGCCTAATATAATCATTGTAGCAGTAGTTAAAGCCCAATTGGTCGAGAAAACACGTGGCATCATAACAGCTTCTCACAAACCTATATAATTCCAATTTGGTTCCGATTGAAATGAGAGTCAAAGTTAAAACTTGAAACTCCAAAAATAACAAAAATCAATTTCTACTACTTCCGCACTCTGGAGAAGTAGAGCCTACTCATCGGTAAAGAGAACAATGTGTTTCCTGTTTTTGGTTTCCGTTTTTCCAAAATTAATTTATAAATATATTATGATCGAGCTCAAGAGAATATGTTTATTAATACAGTATAAGCTAATTTAAACTTTCAATTTTTTTTAACCGATAGCATTTTAGTTTTTATAAATTGATATAGTATATATATGATTAGTTCTAAATCGATTAAGAATATACACATACGTTTTTAGAATATGACTAATTATATTTGTACCGTATCAGTTGAATAAAATGAAGCAAAACTAACTAAGACTTGAAAAGAAAAAGAAAAATAAATAATCACATCACATAGAGTAAGTACTTCCCGTACCAAACTAAAAACATTAATTAATTATCAAGTCAATATATTAAAATTAAGAACGTATGTGAACATGTCACTTAATAATAAAATTAAGAAAGTCTAATTAATTAATTTGATGAGATTATAAGGTGAGCAAAAAATAACATAATACTAGATTTCAATCCCTAATAAATATTAAGAATTTATATTCAAATTTGGACACACCCTTCATTTATTAAATTTTACGAATGCTAAAATAAGATGAATTTTTTATTTAAAAGAGATAAATATTTTTTTTTTCGTAATAACAATCTTTTTTATTTCAAAACCCTTTACATGATTAATTTAATTAATTATTACGAAAAATAAGAAGAATATATAAGTTGATAATTAGATAAATCAACTTATCTAATTATTAGATAAATCATCTTACAATTTTTTTTCTTCTTTCCCTTTATATTATTAGATAAATCACTAATTCCATTGTACATGGAATTAAATTGATAATTATGCCAAAAATAAATAAAAACTAATCCAAATTGTCCCAAATAGCGCCGGAATTGGACCTATTTTTCTGCCACGTGTTATGAAAACTGACTTTAATATTTTAAAGAAGTTCTTTTGTGTATCTCATGAGTATGCTGAATCAAATAAAAGTTGTTCAAGCACAAGTAGAAGGCTCTACTAGAACATTAAAGTACACTAGTTCACCTATTAGAGAACCCAGTACAACGAAGGTATTCAACTTAAATAGCCAATTTCTTAGTGGAATAAAAGATATGATGCTTTGATAATACAAACCTTAAGATTTACTCTCATCCCAACAAGATCACGAGAGTAAAATTCTCCTTCTTCCAAGTCTGGTCTATCATCTTCTCTTACAAGTACAGTTGATCCTACAAGTAGCCTTGCCTGGAAGGAAAAAATTAGAAAACAGTTGCATGTTAAACATTAAAGTAAGGTTTTGTTGGCTAATAGAAGGCATTTTAAGCATTTTTCACTGTTCGTCCTTGAGTTTAAAGAGAGAGTTTGAAGGAGAAACATTCCTAAACTCACCTTGTCTACTGTGTCAACTCCTCCAAATCTAAGTAGCCAAACCTTTTGTCCAGGGTGTCCTCTTCCTTCAACCAGCTCAACTTCTTGATATGTATCTTTACCTAAAGATTCTTGCCTTTACCATCTTGGCCCAGGCTAAAATGGAACAATACATTAGAACCTCACAATGTAGAATATGTAAAGAACAATTATCCAAAAATAAAGCCTGATCAAAATTGGCAAGTCTACAGCCATGCATTACCTGGGAAAACCGTAGCTCCGGAAAATCAGTAGTAGACTTGACACAAACTTCCCCTTGAAGCCCATGAACACCAGATATGTACCCAACTTCAACAAATCCCGTTCCAACCTTATCAGTTTCAGCAACCTCTAGTGTAGCTGGTTCAACACATAATATAACATCCGATCACAAAATGAATAAGATATCAAGCACATATTTGATAGCAGAAAGCTAAACAATTACTAAAGTAATCACACAACTTCAGATAGCCAGGAGCATAGCATGCGGTATGAATTCCACAATCAGGACCGCTAAACAGATATTCATATATTCACAAAGCTCTACAAGCAGAGAATGCAATGTCAACAACGGGGGTGGGGGAGGGGGCTTGTTTTACAGCAGATAGAATGTTTTAGCAGATGATTATAGGATCAAAAGCTCAAAAAATTGATACTTTCCATTGGCATTATAGTAAAAACACCTCTGGTTGCGAACCCAATCAGACCCTCAAGTGACAAGCTACGCTACAAAAGATGGAATTCTATTTCAAGTGATTATGGGATCAAAAGCTCCAAAGATTGATACTTCTACTAGCATTATAGTGAGAACACCCCTGGTAACGCACCCAAACAGACCCTCAAATGGAAAGCTACACCAACCAACAACCAAGACAGAACCTTTACAAGAAATGCATTTGTGGGCATTGACCCAGTTCTCATAATACCTCACTAAGTTTAAATTAACAACTAACTATAGCTTTATCTTGCCATAACTGAAACATCACACTAGACATATGAGGAAAAAAATGGTAACTGTCAGCAATTTCCATAGTCACAAAAGATAGGAAAAGATAAACAAACGGACAATTAATGACAAAAGCAGCAACGTTTACAAAATTGGAACGGTAAGAGATATGAGACGAAAGAGCATACCAGTACTGTGGAGAGGGGTAATGGCACGGAGGTAATTTTGGAATGGTTTGAGGGGAGACTTTAGAAGAAAGGAGGGTGTGACCGGACATGAAAGTTGGGCGGTTTGAAACGGCGGGAAGAGTGGAAGCGTTGGAGAGCAGGAGAATGCAGTGGCTGCCTGCATAGTGTCCTACCGTCTGAACAAGAAACGAAGAGGAACGCTAGTTAACGATAATTGTAGATATATTAAGGTTCTACTGCCTTTTTAAAAAAATAAAATATATACTACCCCTCATCTATTTCTAATTTCAAAAAATCAGCAAACAAATTAGTACTATTATTAATAATTTCACATAAATATAAGTGAGTGATATTTTTTATTCATATTAAATTTGAGTTTTGAAAACGAAACATACGAAGAATTTATAATATAAAAAATAAAGAGTTTGAATTTGACTCTCCTAATTTCCATTTCTTGTATATATCAAAAACGTTTCTAATAGTTCTCATAGTTTGGTTTTTTCATATTTAATTAGTTATTATGTAGTTAAATGCATATTCGATTTACTTTCCATTTTATTCTAATATTTAATTTTTTATAAAAAAAATATTATTTTATTTTAAACAACGTTGTTTTTGGGTGAAAATGTGACTAACGGTAAATTTTTAACGATGTTAGTACAAAGTTGGGGGTACGGGGATATGTTTGACTAACAACAATAAAGTTAAGGGTAAACATGAATAACTGAGATAAATTTGGGGGCGTATTTAGAGATAGAATTTTGTTAGGGTTAGATTTGAGGGTGAGGGAAAAATCACATAGAATAAAGGTATTAGTCGGGAGATGAACTAAGGTTCAAATCTCATTTCAAACTATGGTAAAAAAAATATACAATTTTCACATAATAACTCGTTTACTTAAAGCCATCTGAGGTTTCTTAGGTTTGTTGTTTGATTTTTTTTGAATCTCCTCATTTCAGTTGGTTCAATTTGATGTCTTATGTTAAGAACGTGTTATGTGGATCCCATATTTCAGTTTTTTGTCAAATTTTATAATAAAAAATTAAAAACGAAAAAAAATTCAACATTCTTCTTTTTTATTCCTTTTCTTTTTTCTTTTCTTATTGTTCTGTGTGAGTTTAATAAGTATAATTTAGTTTATTAAAAATTACACCAAATAATTTGAAAACTTATAATTTATGTTTTATTTTCCTAACATGATTATTGTACTCATTTTACATCAAGTGTTCATAAAAAATAAAAATAAAATTTAAAATTTACACAAAATTTACTAATTATAGAAAGATAATTTTTTTTATATTTTAGATACACAAACATGTTGGCCATATACGGTCCATTATTCTTTATGTCCATTTCTTTAATTCCTTGGCCATGTGCTGGCAGAGCGAAACCTGCAGCTCCATTATTGAGGAAATTTTGTCAAACTTCGATTGTTGGAAATAAAGAAAAAGAGAAAAAGGGAAAAAGAAAAAAGGAAAAAGGCATAGTAAAGAAAAGAAAAAGGAAATAAAGAAAAACGACTTTGCGGGGAATTAACGCTGAAAAATCTAAAGAAATTGGCCATAAACTTTGCTTGGTCTCGCCCACTCCACCACTACTCTGCTTCTATCATTTTTCCTTTCTCCTTTGCTACTGCTTGTTTTCCTGCACACTTTCATAATTCCACCTTTGTAGCTAGCCATGGCCGAGGTGGCTTTAGCAATTCTCTCCCCTGTCATTAGTTCTTTGACTGAAAAGATGGTTTCTGGTGGTTTCCGAAATTTGTTCAGACGCCATGGTATCGACGAGGGACAGTTGCAGAAGTTGGAGGTAACTTGGCAACCGTTACCAAGGTTGTTGGTGATGCGGAGCAGAAGCAGTTTACTGATCGTCATGTCCAAAAATGGCTCGACTATCTGAAAGATGCTGCCTTTAGTGCTCAAGATTTCTTGGATGAGGTTGCTTATGAAGTTCTGAAATTGCAGATCGAAAGTGGTGGTGCCCAGACCAGTGCCGATGCTGAGATGCAGACTCAAAATTGCACGGGTCAGGTTCCCAAATTTCTCCCTTGTTTTAATCTTTGTAGAAAAGGGATGAGTGTAGCAGAGATGGAACCTAGGTTGAAAGAGATCCATGAGACTCTGGAACATCTAGTGAAGCAGATGGGTCCCCTTGGTTTGGAGGCGAAAAATAGTACACTAAAATTGGATCCTTCATCACCAACAACATCTCTGGTTGATGCTTCATCTGTTTATGGAAGAGATGGTGATAAGGAAGGCGTAGTGGAGCTGTTGCGATCTGATGATGGAATTGGTATGAATGTTGGAGTTGTTCTGATAGTTGGTATGGGTGGGATGGGTAAAACCACTCTTGCTAAGTGGGTCTACAAGGACGACTGGGTCCAGCAGTGCTTTGATGTTAGAGCATGGGTTTATGTTCCGAAAGAGTTGAAAGCTTTCCAGGTGACGAGAGATATTACGAAGGAGGTTGGGTTGGGGAACGACATTGATAAAATGACCGAGAATAAAATGCATTGTGAGTTAGAGAGGAAGCTTAGTGGGAATAAAGTTTTGCTTGTTCTAGATGATGTTTGGGTTGCTACTCAAGGAGAATGGGATTCTTTGATGGAACCGTTCATGTCTGTGAAACAGGGAAGTAAAATCATCGTCACAACACGCAATTCAAGTGTGGCGTGCACCATGCCCTCTGTTAAGATTCATCGTTTGGCAGAACTAAAAGAAGATGAGTGTTGGCGTTTGTTTGCAAAACATGCATTTGGTAACGAAAGGTACCATGAATATCCTGCCTTAGAAAAGATTGGTAGGGAGATGGTGAAAAAGTGCAATGGCTTACCTTTAGCTGCAAAAGCACTAGGAGGTATCTTGCGCTCCGAGAGGCGTGTTGAGCGCTGGAAGGAAATACTAAACAACAATATCTAGGCTTCCACCAACGATGAGGTTCTTCCGGCCCTTAGATTGAGCTATTCTTATCTCCCATCATCTCTGAAGCAATGTTTTGCTTATTGTGCAATGTTTCCTAAGAATTACCAATTTGAAAAGGAGCAATTGGTCCTTTTATGGGTTGCAGAAGGTTTTATAGCCTTTGAAGATGATATGGAAATGACAGGTGAGAGATACTTTGAAGATCTTGTATCTAGGTCTTTTCTTCAGCAACAAACTGCTTATGGCAAAACATTTTTCACTATGCACGATCTTCTTAATGATATGGCTACGCTTGTATCAAGAGAATTTTGCTTCAGGCTGGAGGCTGTCAATTCCTGTGAGGTAACTCAACGTACTCGTTATTTGTCATATATTGAAGGAGGAGATGATCAGTATGGGATCGAAGATTTGAAATGTATTCTTGGCAAGCCACACCTTTTGCGAACCCTTTTTTTAATACCCGATGATATTATGGGAGTGTTGTTCAATTTATTAGAGACCCTTAAGAGCTTAAGGGTGCTACATCTTCCCCGTTATGATCAGGAGTATGAGCTACCAGATTCAATTGGAACCCTGAAGCATTTACGATATTTGAGTTTTCGTTGTCCATTAGATATTCAACAACTGCTAGAATCTATTTGCAAATTGTATAATTTGCAGATTTTAATTGTGAGGGATAGCAAAGCGCTCACCAAACTCCCCAATAACATGAGGAAGTTAGTCAACTTATTTTTGCTTGATTTTAGGGACACAAGCTTGCAAGAAATGCCACCACACATGGGTGAACTGACAAAACTTCAAAAGTTAGGCTATTTTGTTGTGGGAAAACAGAAACAAGCGGGGTCTAGTTCTGATATTAAAGAGTTGGCGAAACTTCACAATCTACGAGGAAGACTTTGTGTTGAGGGTCTTCAAAATGTGATGGATCTTGGAGATGTTATGGATGCGATTCTGAGGGGTAAGCAACATCTGGAGGAGTTGGAGCTGAAATGGGGTCATGGAGAAGATAACAATAACTGCTCATTGCATCAACGAGTGCTTGAAGAGTTAGTCCCTCATAGGGACTTGAAAAGTCTCTTCGTTTATGGTTACGGGGGTGAAAGATTTGCAGATTGGGTGGGAGACTCTTCTTTCTCATACATGGTATCCCTGAAAATTGAAAATTGTAAAATATTGTCGTTACCACCTGTTTGTCGGTTGGCATCTTTGGAGAGACTTACCATTGAATCATGTCATGGAGTCACAAGCATTGGTTCTGAGTTACATGCGATGAAGAAGCTCAGGTATTTGAGTATTGCAAGGATGCAAGAATGGTGTGAGTGGATCTCAGATAGTGATGATAGTGAGACTAATTTCCCTCTCCTGCAAGAGCTTAAAATAGAGTCGTGTCCAAAGCTAAGGAAGGCCCTGCCCAGTCACCTTCCTCGGTAGCTAAAATTAAGATTGATTCATGTGAACAGCTTGAGATTGAGTGTTTTTCGTTAGAGTGCTTCCCCATGTTAAAAGAACTTAGAATCTGGGAATGCCCAAAATTAGTATCATTTTGCAAAGGAGGATCACCTAATTTCTCCTCCAATTTGGCAACTCTTCGGTTGTTGGGTTGCCCAAATTTGAAGGTGTTGCCTGAGTCTCGTCTCTGCTCCAATTTGGAAACCTTAGTGATTGGAAATTGTTCGAAAATTGAGTTTTTCCCTACGAGTCTGGGTGTGAATCTTGGCGGCTCCAACTCCAAATTACGAGAACTATATGTAAAGGATTGCAAGAGACTTTTCTCAAGACGGCATGAGTGGGGTTTGGAAATGCTTCCTTCCCTCTTAACTCTTGAAATTGGTGGTTATGATGATGAGGTGGAAGAATCCTTCCCTGAGAAGACAATGCTGCTGCCCTCCACTCTTACCAATCTTAAGATAGCAGGGTTTCCGAATCTGAAATCTCTAAACTACGACGGGCTTCAACCCCTCACCTCTCTCAGGACGTTGGATATCCAGCACTGCGGTAAACTCCAATCCCTGCAGCCAAATCAGAACCAGAAGCTGCCCACTTCCCTCTCTGAGCTTTATATAAGGGGATGCCCTTTGCTGACAGAAAGATGTCAACCGGAGAAAGGGGTGGATTGGCCATTCATTTCTCACATCCCCTACGTATATCTTGATTGGATACGTATAAGCAAGTGATGATTATGGTTGTTAGATGAGGGTAGCGTGGTCTTCTTGGAGTTCCAAGTTCGAACATCCATTCCCATCGAATGTTTGCAACTCATCTATACTTGTGAATCTCACATATTTGTTTCATCTCTACCCTAAAATACAAAAGTTAGATAGAAGACAAGAGTAGTAGTTTACATTTTGTAGAAGAAAATAGTATTGAATACGTGAATTCAAAGTGAGTTGGATCAATTTGGAGCCTTTTGTTTGAATAGTATTGATTGCCGCATTATTACTCTTTTTTATGCTCAATTTATTTGCCCTTCAACTGTCCTCTTTTGTTTTTTCACACTCACATTGCATGTTTTGTATATGAAAAGTGAGAGCAGTTGAATATTCCTTGTATCAGTTTCATACAAAAGATAACAACTTTCATCATTTTTTCATATATGTTTGCTCATTTGCTTCTCTTCCCTTTTGCTTTGTCTTCAGATTATAAGGTGAGCACAAAAAAAAAACATAATACTAGATTTCAATCCCTTTCATTTATTAAATTTTACAAATGCTAAAAGAGATAAATATATAATTTTTTCGTAACAACAATTTTTTATTTATTTCGAAACCCACACATGATTAATTTAATTAATTATTACGAAAAATAAGAAGAATATATAAGTTGATAATTAGATAAATCAACTTATCTAATTATTAGATAAATCATCTTACAATTTTTTTTCTCCTTTCCCTAAAAACTAATCCAAATTGTCCCAATTATAGCCCCGGAAATGGATCTATTTTTCTGCGACGTGTTATGAAAACTATTATTAAAAAATATATAATTATTAAGTAAATATAATTAAAATTAATAGAAACCTAAAATATTATTAAAAAAAAATTAATACAAATTTGGGGGGAGGGTCATGCCACCTCATTAATGAAACGAGGCTCCACCCCTATGGATTAGGTCATTAAATCCTTGCTACTGTCATTTCTCCTGTCACTGTACTAACAATTAAGGATCCTTTTTCAAGAAAATGACAGCATTTCCTCACTTACCTTAAAGCCTTCAAAAGAAAAAAAATGGAGTAGGTAAAAATCTAAAATTATACTTATTGTTGCTACCCGATTTTTGGACACGAGTAATTTAAATCGTCCTTTATTAACGCATATCCGCATATTTTTATCATTCATCAATTTGGTAATTTTACATAAATAATTTGTGTGTTATTATTATTATTATTGCCTCATGACATTTTTATTCCAAGTCTCTATCAGGTTTCAAATGTGTTCGAACAAAATAATATAAACATCCATCCGCCGAAAGCAACGGCTCCTCTTCCTAATTTTCAAAAGAACTCCGACAACACTACCTCTCTTCTTCCTCATTTTTCTAAATCAGATCTCTGACAATCCAATATTCTTCCGTAAAGATCGCTGACATCGCGGCTGGCAAATCTCCCATTTTTCAAATGAGAATTTGATATGCGCGGCTCATTCAGGAAAATCTTGCACACCGCTGCTCTTTCCCTCACCAACTCTACTGCTCACCACCCTCCTATAAATACTCCCGCTCATTCACCTTCAAAGGAGAGGACAGAAGAAAAAAGCAGCCATTACACAAACCCACCAAAAATCATCCTCTGCGCAAACCAAATTAATCCAGATCAATCACCAAGATTAGCCTCATCTCCCTCAATCCAAATTAAATCCGCCTCTGCCAATTAAATCCAATCCTTTGCCCAATTAATTCCAAATCCGAATCCCCTCCCAAATTAATCAATTAAATCCAATCCTCTGCCCAATTAATTCCAAATCCGAATCCCCTCCCAAATTAATCAATCCCATTCCAATCCTTCTGCCCAATTAATCCCAATTCCAAAATCCTTTCCAATCCTCTGCCAAAACCAGTAATTAACCAAAATCCTCACTGCCAATTTCCTAAAATCAGCACTGCCAATTTCCCAAAACCAAACCAGTACCAACCGTACCACCCACCACTTCAACCATCCCAAATCAACTAAACCCAAATCAACCGGACCACTGCTAAACCCAAATCCGTTCAGTCCAAACCTCAGCCGCATCCAAATATCCCGAACTGCCCATCACCGTCGGCCAAAACACAAACAACCCAATCAAACCGGCCATCACCCGAGCCAACCAGCATCGCTGCGCCATCTCTTCCTCGGCCTCCAGCGTCGTCCGATCTCCATTGCCTCCGCCACCGCCGTTGCTGCCCACTGCCCAGCCGCTGCTCGCCACCAGCCCTGCCGCCACTGCTTGCTCCTTGGCCGGAAGGAACAAAAGAAGGAAAGAAAAAAAAGAAAGAAAGGAGAAGATGGTCGGTCATCTTAGAAAAGAAGGAAAGAGAGGGCTGCGTTGATGCAGCCCTAAAATGAGAAAAGAATAAAAGAAAGAAGGAGATGGGAGAAGCCTTGTCTTTTGACAAGGAAGAGAAGAAGGGTTGGGCTTCGGCCCAACCAATGAGAGAAAAGAAAGAATGGGCTGCAGCCCAACAAAAGAAAAATGAAAGAATGGGCTGCGGCTCATGAGTGAAAAATAAAAGAAATGGGCTACGGCCCAAGCCCTTTTAATTTAAATCGTGTACTAACTATTTCTTCATATTTTTACAGGTACCGAGTCCGCAATTACCGGCCTGATCGAATATTTCACCATCTTCGATATCGGTGACAATTTCCTAAACTCGAGCTTTAAAGCTCACTTGGCCTTTATTAAAATTGATAATTTAATTTATTGTTTATTCGTATGCACGATTATTTAGAATCGTTAGAATTCGAATTAATCTGTTCGCATGATGCTTACACTGATGAGTGCTTTAATTTTACAATCATTCGTGTGCGGCTTTGACTCTACGAATAGATTTTTATTTGTGTTTATGAACATGCTTTATGCATTATGCACATCAAATATGGATTTATTTATGTGCATCAATAGTATATTTTATTATATACTCGTAATGACTTTCGACTGACTTGATCGTCGGAGTGTATACGCCGGGGAAACCCCCCGGCGTCCTTTTCAGGTATATGCAGAAGGAACAAGAAGGCATCGGATGCTTCGCCGACTTCAATATTGGTGACGATTTTCCAAACTCAAGCTTTAGAGCTCAATCCCGATTTATTAGAATTTTTAAATTAATTATTATTGCTTGTGCTACTAACCTCGATTTTGTAGGTTAGAATTAATCGGTATTTGCTCTCAAGTACACTTTTCTCTACCCTTTTATTTATTCGATGCTTTTTGTATATATTTGTATGCATGGATTATTTAAAATTGTTAGTATAAAAATCAATTTGATTGCATGAGAATAATTTGATTAATAACTCCCTTTAATAATTTCACTCCAAATCGACCCTTGCTTGAATGAACTAGGCTTAGTAATTACTCCACGTTTATTTTATTAAATGCATGAAATTTAAATAGGACTAGTAATCAAACATCACGCTTTAATCTAAGTGCATGATTATTAATTACTAAAATCCTCAAATCTTAAATAAATCCCTAAAAATAAAAAATGAATAAAATCAATCAAAGAAAAAATAAACAAAGTAGTAATCAAAACAATAGGATTTAAATCTTTTCCAATAACTCAGGTTCCCTCAAAAATTTTAAGATAGTAAATCACCAAAGAAAATAATCATTTGAAAGCGGAAAGATAGTAAATGGGCTCTAAGCCCAACTCGTAGAAAATATCTCCATATTTAATCCCCCTTATCATTAGAGCTACCTTCTAAAATGAGATTTAAATCTTTAATGTTGCGTGATCGTTTAAATTTAGCAATCCCTTGATATTTACTTTATGCTCATGGATGTATTAATGTTATCTTTGACGAATGTGTTATGTGCGCGGCTTCGACCCCACTTTCCAGTTTTTCTCTTTTCAACGTGTTTTCTCGCATTCATATAAATGGTACTTTGCTAGTCTATGCATGCTTAGAATCACCTAGTAAATAGGATTAATCATATGCATTTGCCCGATGATGTAGTAACTCATCTGTGATGATAGTGATTTCGATCGCCGTGATTCGTCTATGATTTACTAGGGTCGTCGCTTTAGTAAAGATTAATAATAAAATGGTAGTAATTTCACTTAATCAATCTTGCATGTAATCTGACTAATTTTTGAACTCGATTAAATATAACCGGAATAGGTATGCAAACCGACCTTTTTCTTTTTTTAGAGGATAAAATGTTTATTTTCTTTTTAACAACTCGACAATAATTAGGATAAAATCAACCGAACCAACTAAAGAATTAAAGCGACGATCCCCCCTGAGGGCCCCAAATTACTTGTTTTTAACATGATTTTAAAACACCTCTTTTTAGAACCGGTAACCTTTTTAGGATGAGACTTGGGTGCCTCACACCTTCCCAAGTCCATAAAACGACCCCGAACCGTTGTTCTCGGGTTTAGACCCTTTTTATTTGTGCCTTAGTTTTTGTTTTATTTTCTTCTTCTTTTTCAGACTTTTAGGTTTCCCTAAACCTTAGAAAAAATAGGGTGGCGACTTCATTGTTATGTGATTTCTTTGCGTCCCGAATTTCGCTCGCGACGGCGCGACAGTTTGGCGACTCCGCTGGGGATCTTAGGGTCGAAGCCGGAATTATTTGCTTGAGGTGTTTATTGTTATTATTTATTTATTCGCTTAGATATCAACTGTTGTCTTCTCATTCACATCACGCATAATGCCCTTTCGCCGGGCCTTCCCAAATAGGATTAGGTTGGTATTAGTGAAGCCCTGAGGACTTGGGTCCCAGTCAGCTTTCATGAACCCTAACTCGGACTAGAACCCCTAAATGGGTGAGCGCCCCGATTCCTTTATGTTTCGGTCAGCAATCACATATCCATTTACTGAGGGACCACTTCTATGGTATCGTCCGGGAGCCTTTCAGCCAGTTAGAAGTAGTTGCAATTACCCTAGCATATGCATCATGATCGCATGTATATGTTCCAATTTGCTTCATCATTCATGAATATATCCCATGTATATGTTCCAATTTGCCTCATTATTGCCATGATATATCGCATGTATATTTTCCAAATTGCTTCGTTATTGCCATTATTCTCTCTTCTGCGATTTTAATTTATATCCTTTCAAGGTATTAAATTCTATCCTTATTATTGCTTTTATTAAACCCACCCTTTACTCCTTCTGTTTTCCTATATTAACACGCATATCATGCATCATTCAGGCGAAATTTAGGATTTAAATTTCTGCAATGCACAAGTGATCAAAACCTAGGATTTTAGAAAATGATGTGATATCATTTTTCCTTCCTAGAGATGGAGTTTAAGCTGCCTCTATAGGGACTAGATTTGAATAAAACCTTCTTCCAAGGCACTCAGTTGCCCAACTTGGAAATATCATATAGCAAATACTTGGCTAATTTTCGAAGATAAATCAATCTATCATGATTAAAATGAATTCAGAAAAAATTAGGATAGTTGGACCTTAAGTCAGATGCACACATGCATACAGTTTTTTCTTATGCCCATATTTACATCTATCTGTTTTCTTTATTTTCAGGAAGGTTAAAGATAGAACTATTCCCCCGAAAGCTCTTCAAACACAGAAAAGGACAGAACTGGTCATGAGGATAGCAGAGCTAAAGGAGCAACTCCAAACTACTTCAGAACGGGTACTACAAGCAAAAAGAATGGGACAAGATGACACTTGATTATCCGCCTCTTCCATTCATACAACGGGGCCTACTATCACGAGTCCCTCTATGCCCTAATCTGTAATTGGCGCAATTGGACAAGGAACTCCGGATTACACTCTAGAGTATTATTCCGCCTTTAAAGCACATGTTCGTCACTTGATCAAATGTGGATGGGCCTCCTACGAAAGATTCACCAAAAGACCATATGACCCCCCCCCCCCAAAGAACCAAAAAAATAATAATAATAATTCCCAATCAAAATCACCAAAACTATCGTCGGAACCAAGAAACGTTTCCACTTTTCCCATCATCCCCACTACAAATATCACAACACATACAAATAAGACCATATAACCCACCAAAGAACACAAAAAAAACCAAGATAACCAAAACTATCGAGCCACTACTACCTCTTCCAAAAATCTACGAGCATCTTCTAAGCAGCCGATTAGATCATACCAACTCCAATCCGACCTTTCCAAGCTTATCTCCCGAAGGGGTTCGATCCTAATGTTACATATGCATACCATGCGGGAACTCGGAGTCACACTCTAAAGAATTGTTCCATCTTTCAAGGCACAGGTTCGTCACTTGATCAAGTGCGGATGGATCCTCTTCGAAGGATTAAACAAAGGGCTTAACACAACAATCAACCCTCTTCCGAATCATTCCTTAGGTGATGAAGGAGTGAATATTATTTCAGTCAAGAAGATTGATGATCCCTTTCCATTAAGCGTTGGGGTTACCACGAGAAAAGCTTTTCTTTGCGCTAGTCAAAGGAAGATATCTGCGACATTCAGAGGATAATTTGAGAAGATTGTTTATTTTGCCTGGGGGCAAGTAAGTATAGAATCCAAGATTGTGAAGATTGTTTATTTTGCCTGGGGGCAAGTAAGCATAGAATCCAGGATTGTGCGATCTTCTTACAGAATGTGGAATAGTTGATAGATTTTGGAGGCATCCATGGTTGAGAAGAAAACTCATGGGATAAAAGAGGTCGATATTATCAAAGAAGGCCTTCCCACCCTTTATTCCTTCAAGCATGTATCCCAAACATGTGCTCCTACCACGGCTCCTTGCGAGTTAGTTTTTTCTAAGATTGTCCAGAATATTTCTAGTAAGGATTCGCATGCGATCCCTTTCAGATTATGGGTGTGAAGTTGTCGCCACCCCAACGAGGCCGGTAATGGAAGAAACTGCTGATTGACGTCTGATTTCATGATTTTTTTTACCATCTTAAAACTACCTTGTTTATGGTAAAAATGGTGCCTTTCATGGGAATGAAGAAAATATCAGCTTTCAGCACAAACTAGCGATCTTGGGTGCAGTCTTGCCTAAAGTCTGCCGATCTAAAAACGTGTAAAGCTAGGAGTATTGAAATACTATTGCTAGAGTATGGATGACAGCTGGATTTGCGCTGGAGGAAATAAGAGAAAAGCTATCTCTAGAGTAAAAATCAGACAAACGACCAATCTTAGCTAAGATTGCCAAGATTGCCAAAAAACGTGATGTGGTATGAGTCACGGGACTCTGAGCCAAAAGAATGGATTGGACAACTGGAGACAGACAGAGAAGATCATTCGTGATCTAAGATTGCATCCTTTTAGGGATTATCCTCTTTTGAACAAAACAATCTACTTCTATTTTATTCGGACTTGAACAATGTTTATCTTTATCTTGAGGAGTTTGGATTTTGGAAAAGAAACGTAAGGGGCGGGGACTCTAGCTTTGTTAAAAGCTAGGGAAGGCTGTCAATTATGGGATCCTCCATCTTTCATCTTCCTTCTTCCACCATTGCTAAAATTGGGGGGCATGACCAAGAGTGGGAGGTGTTATACCTCCAATGAAGTTGAAAAGCGAAGCAAGCCCATGGTTCTCAAGAATAGTACAATAGAATCCCCAAAGATCATCAACTAGAGATCTACTTGGGTCAATACAACTTCGACATTCCATATTTATACTCATGGAGAAAAAGAACCATCTTGAAACTCATTGAAAAGGTCTGGAGAGCCAACATGTAAATTGGACCACTACCATGCTTCCCAAACGTCTCTCTTAAAAGAGATTATCGCCGCAATGGAGGATGAGATTGAGGCTCCACACAGGTCAGCCCAATTAGTAGAAAGGTCGCAAAAGCACCCATCAGGAGGTGAACTTGGGGGCAAGCAGTGAAATAGTCGAGATTGGAATGATCTCGAACTCTAGGAGAAGTTGATTTCACTCCTCAATGAGTAAATGGATGTATTCGTACAATCGTATAAAGATACGTCGGGTCGCTACCCTAATACATTTGAGCATTGCATTCCGATGAAGCATGAGTCCAAGACGACGACATCGAATCTCCTCACCTGGCCGTCACAAGATGAATGGCATAGTGAAGCTCACCAATAACTTGAAGAAGATTACCCAGAAGATGGTGATCACTTATAAGGATTGACACGACGTGCTTCCTTTTCCTTTGCACGCTTATCATAGTGCTATTCGCACTTCTATGGGAGGCAACTCTTTATTCCCTAGTTTACAACATGGAAGCAGTAATTCCACTCGAGGTGGAAAGTCCTTCTGTTAAAGTCTTGGCTGAATCAGGAAGAATCCTATTGGGCGAAAGAGAGGTATGAACAGGGTAATGATTGACGGCCATGAGGATGGTTAATGCTTATAAAAAGAAAGAGCGACCTCGCGAGTTCAGAGCCGAGGAGTGAGTAGTGAAAAAAGTCTTTCCTCATCAGGAGGACGATCTAGAAAAGTGGGCTCCCAAGTATGAAGGTCCTTATGTGATCAAGCACACATTCTCGAAAAATGGCTTTAATACTTACCGACATGAATGGCGATGATCGATCAAAAAAATGATGTGGCGGTTCAAACCCCCACTTTTCAACCTTGTGTGGCGGTTCAAAACCCCCACTTTTTCAAAATGATTGTGTGGCGGTTCAAAACCCCCACTCTTCAAAAATCTTATATGGCGGTTCAAACCCCACTCTTCAAAAATTGTGCGGTGGTTCAAAACCCCCACATTTCAAAAATCATGTGGCGGTTCAAAACCCCCACATTTCAAAAATCATGTGGCGGTTCAAACCCCACCTTTCAAAAAATCATGTGGCGGTTTAAAACCCCACGTTACGAAAATCGTGTGGCGGTTTAAACCCCACCTTTCAAAAAATCGTGTGGCGGTTCAAACCCCACATTTCAAAAAAATCGTGTGGCGGTTCAAACCCTACATTTTAAGAAAAATCGTGTGGCGGTTCAAACCCCACATTTCAAAAAAATCGTGTGGCGGTTCAAACCCCACATTTCAAAAATCGTGTGGCGGTTCAAACCCCACATTTCAAAAAAATCGTGCGGCGGTTCAAACCCCACATTTCAAAAATCGTGTGGCGGTTCAAACCCCACATTTCAAAAAATCGTGTGGCGGTTCAAACCCCACATTTTAAGAAAAATCGTGTGGCGGTTCAAACCCCACCTTTCAAAAAATAATGTGGCGGTTCAAAAAACTCCACCTTTCAAAAATCTTGTGGCGGTTCAAACCCCACCTTGCAAAAATCGTGTGGCGGTTTAAACCCCACCTTTCAAAAAATCAAATTGTGCAGTGGTACAAAATCCCCACCTTTCAAAAATCGTGTGGCGGTTCAAACCCCACCTTTTAAAAAGTCAAATCACGTGGCGGTCCAAACCCCACCTTTCAAAAATCGTGGCGTTTCAAACCCCACCTTTCAAATTGTGTGGTGGTTTTTTAAAAAAATCGTGTGGCGGTTCAAAAATCCCACTTTTCAAAAAAATCATGTGGCGGTTCAAACCCCACCTTTCAAAAATCGTGGCGGTTCAAACCCCACCCTTCAAAAATCGTGTGGTGGTTCAAACCCCACCTTTCAAAAATATTGTGCGGTGATACAAAATCCCCACCTTTCAAAAAAAATCAAATGCTTTAAAGCTTACTAATATTGATGAATTCAACCTTTGTTTTGCAGAGTCAGTCATGATTATCATCATCCCAACAGCATCAACGTCAGTGTCCGAGTGGAACTAAACTTGCGAGGCATCCGAGTGGAGCCACCAGCTTCTGAGTAGAGCTGGATTTATATTTATGCATCGCGGTATTAGAGGGGAGACGTCCGAGTGAATCTGCATTTTACTTTCTGTAAGACATCCGAGTGGAGTCATCAGTGTCCGAGTGGAACTGAGTTTTTTAGGCATCCGAGTGGAGCCATCAGCGTCCGTGTGGAGCTGAATTTTCCAACATCCGAGTGGAGTTGTCGGCACCTGAGTAGAGCCGTTATTTCAAGACGTCCGAGTAGAGTCATCAGTGTCCGAGTGGAACTGAATTTACAAGGCATCCGAGTGGAGCCACCAGCGTCTGAGTAGAGCTAGATTTATGTTTATGCATCGCGGTATTCGAGGGGAGACGTCCGAGTGAAACCGCATTTTACATTCCTGCAAGGCATCCGAGTGGAGCCATCAGCGTCCAAGTGGAGCTGAATTTATTTTCGTGCAATTTAAATTCACACGTCAACATACGAATTGAGGTACATTTACATTTAAGCAATTTAAATTTCAGCATCAGCATCCGAAGGGAGCCCAACGTCCGAGTGGAGGTAAATTTATATTTTTTTGTGCAATTTACATTTTTGCATCGACGACTGAGTAAAGGTAAGCTTACAATAAAGCAATTTAGTTCTTTACATCAATGTCCACATCAACATCCTACTGGAGGTAAATTTACATTTAAGCAATTTATATTTCTGCAAGATGTCCGAGTGGAGGTGAGCTAATATTTTCGCAAATTACGTTTCTACATCATGGTGTCCGAGTGGAACCATTTTCTTTTTTTCTATTATAAGATTTATGCCCTTCGATGTCTATGACATGTTCATTCTACATTTAGAATATTCGTGATACTGGGGCAACCATCTTTAATGCTCATCAAAAATTTAAAGTTACACTTTATTTTTGATAAGACATTAAAGAGGGGGCAACTGTTGCTACCCGATTTTTGGACACGAGTAATTTAAATCGTCCTTTATTAACGCATATCCGCATATTTTTATCATTCATCAATTTGGTAATTTTACATAAATAATTTGTGTGTTATTATTATTATTATTGCCTCATGACATTTTTATTCCAAGTCTCTATCAGGTTTCAAATGTGTTCGAACAAAATAATATAAACATCCATCCGCCGAACGCAACGGCTCATCTTCCTAATTTTCAAAAGAACTCCGACAACACTACCTCTCTTCTTCCTCATTTTTCTAAATCAGATCTCTGACAATCCAATATTCTTCCGTAAAGATCGCTGACATCGCGGCTGGCAAATCTCCCATTTTTCAAATGAGAATCTGATATGCGCGGCTCATTCAGGAAAATCTTGCACACCGCTGCTCTTTCCCTCACCAACTCTACTGCTCACCACCCTCCTATAAATACTCCCGCTCATTCACCTTCAAAGGAGAGGACAGAAGAAAAAAGCAGCCATTACACAAACCCACCAAAAATCATCCTCTGCGCAAACCAAATTAATCCAGATCAATCACCAAGATTAGCCTCATCTCCCTCAATCCAAATTAAATCCGCCTCTGCCAATTAAATCCAATCCTTTGCCCAATTAATTCCAAATCCGAATCCCCTCCCAAATTAATCAATTAAATCCAATCCTCTGCCCAATTAATTCCAAATCCGAATCCCCTCCCAAATTAATCAATCCCATTCCAATCCTTCTGCCCAATTAATCCCAATTCCAAAATCCTTTCCAATCCTCTGCCAAAACCAGTAATTAACCAAAATCCTCACTGCCAATTTCCTAAAATCAGCACTGCCAATTTCCCAAAACCAAACCAGTACCAACCGTACCACCCACCACTTCAACCATCCCAAATCAACTAAACCCAAATCAACCGGACCACTGCTAAACCCAAATCCGTTCAGTCCAAACCTCAGCCGCATCCAAATATCCCGAACTGCCCATCACCGTCGGCCAAAACACAAACAACCCAATCAAACCGGCCATCACCCGAGCCAACCAGCATCGCTGCGCCATCTCTTCCTCGGCCTCCAGCGTCGTCCGATCTCCATTGCCTCCGCCACCGCCGTTGCTGCCCACTGCCCAGCCGCTGCTCGCCACCAGCCCTGCCGCCACTGCTTGCTCCTTGGCCGGAAGGAACAAAAGAAGGAAAGAAAAAAAAGAAAGAAAGGAGAAGATGGCCGGCCATCTTAGAAAAGAAGGAAAGAGAGGGCTGCGTTGATGCAGCCCTAAAATGAGAAAAGAATAAAAGAAAGAAGGAGATGGGAGAAGCCTTGTCTTTTGACAAGGAAGAGAAGAAGGGTTGGGCTTCGGCCCAACCAATGAGAGAAAAGAAAGAATGGGTTGCGGCCCAACAAAAGAAAAATGAAAGAATGGGCTGCGGCTCATGAGTGAAAAATAAAAGAAATGGGCTACGGCCCAAGCCCTTTTAATTTAAATCGTGTACTAACTATTTCTTCATATTTTTACAGGTACCGAGTCCGCAATTACCGGCCTGATCGAATATTTCACCATCTTCGATATCGGTGACAATTTCCTAAACTCGAGCTTTAAAGCTCACTTGGCCTTTATTAAAATTGATAATTTAATTTATTGTTTATTCGTATGCACGATTATTTAGAATCGTTAGAATTCGAATTAATCTGTTCGCATGATGCTTACACTGATGAGTGCTTTAATTTTACAATCATTCGTGTGCGGCTTTGACTCCACGAATAGATTTTTATTTGTGTTTATGAACATGCTTTATGCATTATGCACATCAAATATGGATTTATTTATGTGCATCAATAGTATATTTTATTATATACTCGTAATGACTTTCGACTGACTTGATCGTCGGAGTGTATACGCCGGGGAAACCCCCCGGCGTCCTTTTCAGGTATATGCAGAAGGAACAAGAAGGCATCGGATGCTTCGCCGACTTCAATATTGGTGACGATTTTCCAAACTCAAGCTTTAGAGCTCAATCCCGATTTATTAGAATTTTTAAATTAATTATTATTGCTTGTGCTACTAACCTCGATTTTGTAGGTTAGAATTAATCGGTATTTGCTCTCAAGTACACTTTTCTCTACCCTTTTATTTATTCGATGCTTTTTGTATATATTTGTATGCATGGATTATTTAAAATTGTTAGTATAAAAATCAATTTGATTGCATGAGAATAATTTGATTAATAACTCCCTTTAATAATTTCACTCCAAATCGACCCTTGCTTGAATGAACTAGGCTTAGTAATTACTCCACGTTTATTTTATTAAATGCATGAAATTTAAATAGGACTAGTAATCAAACATCACGCTTTAATCTAAGTGCATGATTATTAATTACTAAAATCCTCAAATCTTAAATAAATCCCTAAAAATAAAAAATGAATAAAATCAATCAAAGAAAAAATAAACAAAGTAGTAATCAAAACAATAGGATTTAAATCTTTTCCAATAACTCAGGTTCCCTCAAAAATTTTAAGATAGTAAATCACCAAAGAAAATAATCATTTGAAAGCGGAAAGATAGTAAATGGGCTCTAAGCCCAACTCGTAGAAAATATCTCCATATTTAATCCCCCTTATCATTAGAGCTACCTTCTAAAATGAGATTTAAATCTTTAATGTTGCGTGATCGTTTAAATTTAGCAATCCCTTGATATTTACTTTATGCTCATGGATGTATTAATGTTATCTTTGACGAATGTGTTATGTGCGCGGCTTCGACCCCACTTTCCAGTTTTTCTCTTTTCAACGTGTTTTCTCGCATTCATATAAATGGTACTTTGCTAGTCTATGCATGCTTAGAATCACCTAGTAAATAGGATTAATCATATGCATTTGCCCGATGATGTAGTAACTCATCTGTGATGATAGTGATTTCGATCGCCGTGATTCGTCTATGATTTACTAGGGTCGTCGCTTTAGTAAAGATTAATAATAAAATGGTAGTAATTTCACTTAATCAATCTTGCATGTAATCTGACTAATTTTTGAACTCGATTAAATATAACCGGAATAGGTATGCAAACCGACCTTTTTCTTTTTTTAGAGGATAAAATGTTTATTTTCTTTTTAACAACTCGACAATAATTAGGATAAAATCAACCGAACCAACTAAAGAATTAAAGCGACGATCCCCCCTGAGGGCCCCAAATTACTTGTTTTTAACATGATTTTAAAACACCTCTTTTTAGAACCGGTAACCTTTTTAGGATGAGACTTGGGTGCCTCACACCTTCCCAAGTCCATAAAACGACCCCGAACCGTTGTTCTCGGGTTTAGACCCTTTTTATTTGTGCCTTAGTTTTTGTTTTATTTTCTTCTTCTTTTTCAGACTTTTAGGTTTCCCTAAACCTTAGAAAAAATAGGGTGGCGACTTCATTGTTATGTGATTTCTTTGCGTCCCGAATTTCGCTCGCGACGGCGCGACACTTATTATTAATATTAATTTTAAGTCTAAATCATTCTTATTAACTATCACTTTAACTTTAAGCACATGTATTAAAAAGGCCGGATGACTCATTGTTTGAGACAATTTTGTCTCTTATTTTTTCTCGAACGTACGAGTATCCTTAACGTACTTTAAGAAAAAGTAAGGGGCAAAATTGTCTCAAACAGGGAGTCAACCGGCCTCTTTAATATGCGTATCCAAAATCAAAACAAAGTTTAATTAAAATGGGAGAGAGTATTACATTATGATTAATTTTATTCGAATTAGATTAATTTATTATTAAATAAAATATTTTCAACGAATATTTTTTCATTTGTAAAAATGAAATTTTTTATTTCGATGATAATAGTGTCAAACTACGCTACAACCGCTCATTGATAAACAGTAGCATTGATTATTTGACCAAAGATAAGCTTACTATCTTACTAATCATTTTTATAAAGAAAGTATATCCTATTAGGATAAGCTTAGGATAAACCCATGAATTTACACACCAACCACGTAATGGCACTTTAGGAATTCTAATCAAATGGAATGACAAAAATGAATAAAAATATTTAATTCATTAAATAAAAAGGGGCCCACCTAGTCATTTATTTGATTTAATTTTAAGAAAATAAAAAATAAAAATTAATAGTATTTCATTGTGCTTGTATTTCTTTTATTTAACCCCACAAAACACGGACCTCAAAACACATTTAAATACGGTTAAATCCACTCACTACCCACATTCACACAACAACAACAAAGTCCGTCAATCATTCTTTACTCCTTCCGTCCAATCATCATCATCAACTCTCTCTCCTCTCTTTCTTTCTCTCTCTACAAAAAAAATAAAAAATAAAATAAAATAAATCCAAATAGAAAAGAAAGGGAAAAGAAATCCTTCTTTTTCAGTTTGTAAATTAGTAGTGGGTGTAGTCGAGTCTAAAGAGTAGTGGAGCCAATTTGTATTTATATATATACGCTGTTGAACGAAATTCCTCAGTTTCACGGCTCTGTAGTTTTGTGTCTGTGTGATCATAGAGAGAAGCTTGTTTGTTTGGTGGTGGTTTCAGTCTAGTTTTTTTTGTCATCTGGGTAACTCTTCCTTCTCTCTCTTTCGCTTAAAGCTTGCGTCTTTTTCTGGGTTTGTGAATGTGAAACTGTGGTTGCTATGTTTTTCATGTGTTTGTTTTGAGCTTTTGGTTAATTGGGTATTCTTTATTTTGAGCGGGGAGTTTGTCTTATGTGTTGATTTTGTAGCTTCGTTTGTTTGGATTTTGGGTTTTGGTGTTTTGGATTTTGGAAGATTGAAGTTGGTGTCTTTTGAGTCAAACTAGAACTGGATTGATTTTCAAAAGAAAAACTGGGACTTGATAATTTGTTTGGACTGGCTAATTTTAACTTGAAGGAGATTCCTCTCTTTTCTGTGTCTCTACCTGGTAATCATCTTTGCATAAGTTGCATGGTTGTTTTTCTTTTGTTTTCAGAGGATTGGTGTGGTTATCATTCATAAAAAAAAAAAGAGGATGGGTGTGGTTAGGTAAATGGTTTTTTTTTTGAGGTTTTTGTGGTATTATGTGTTTTTTTGCTACCTTTGGTCTTTAAAACTGTTCTCTTGGAGGCAGCGATTGCAATTGCGAGTGTGTTCAGTCTGATTTTGTCCAGGATGTTTCAGTTTCAGCTTGACATGAGTGCAACAGTGTTCAATGATCAGGAATTCAGTTCGATTTTTCTTGTTTTCTAGAGTTGATTTCTGTGGGAAAAATGGTCTTTTTAAGTTAAAGATTGTCAACTATATTGGGTCTGTGTAAATTGTTTTCAACTGTTTTTGCAAAAAGGATGAAAACAAAAGTGTGGAATTATGCAGAGATTTTAGTCTTCTGTGAAGCTGAGCACTCTTGTGCGGTCGGCAGATGTTGCCATTCTGAGTGTGAAAGTTGCTATGGTCTCATTTGACTGCTTCATTGAGTTGTTTTCTTGTCCTGTTAAACTGGATTTACTGTTTCAAACTTTCATACTGTCCAGTAATATTCAATGTCTAGTGTGATTTTAATTGTCAATTTGATATTTAAGTGACCTAATACCTACCTATCTGTGGTTGTTTTGATTTGGCAGAAAGTTGATGTAATGGAGCAATTTCCAAATCATTTTTCTTCTGGTGAGTGTTTCAAATTCTTCCCCATTTTTTTGGCTAGGATGCTATCGCGTGCTTGTTTTTTTTAATCGATAACGGTTTTGGATCTTCCGTGGTAGGCCCTGCTAGGATTCCATCACTGAATATACCTGGTGAAGTGAAAAAAGGTGCATGGGGGACTTTATCTGGATCTAACACCTACCATGCCTCAACTGATGCCACTCTTTTCTCCTGCTCACTGCCTGTACTTCCGCATGAGAAGTGTATGCTCTTGCTTTTACTTTTCGTTTTTATCGCATACCACTCTATTATTATGAGGATTCTTACTTTTCTTTTCATGTCTTACAGTGAAGCTGAACGATGTAGATCAAGGTGTTCAATCCATTGATGATGCCTCGACAAGTTTAAATAAACTTTGTCAAGATGTGGAGGGCAGTGATATTCTTGATGGTGTTGAAACTCATGTTGTTGGCAGTTTGCTTCCTGATGACGAGGAGGAGCTTTTAGCTGGCATAATGGATGATTTTGACCTAACTAGGTTGCCTGGTTCACTGGAGGACTTGGAAGATTATGATCTTTTTGGTAGTGGGGGAGGTATGGAACTGGAAAGCGATCTGCAGGAGAGCCTGAGCATGGGTATTTCAAAAGTCAATTTGTCTGATGGTGTTATGGGGAATGGAATGGCACAATATGGCCTTGCAAATGGAGTGGGAACTGTCGCTGGAGAGCATCCATATGGCGAGCATCCTTCAAGAACATTATTTGTTCGGAATATCAACAGTAATGTTGAAGATGTGGAACTAAAGAGTCTCTTTGAGGTAAACATATTTGTGGCATCCTTGTTTGTCATTGCACCATCTTTTCTTACCATTATCCTATTCAGGAAAAAGAACAAAAAGAAAAGATGAATTTTTGTGTAGAATGTTGTCCTTACTTCAGTCAGGATATATCTTAATAGCAAATTGACTCCAATAAATATGGTTGTGTAATGCCTTAGTTCTCATTTACTTGTTTGTCTAGTTTGACCTTTTTACCAACAATAGAAAGATTTTGTATCTGATGCAGCTGTTTTGTAAACTGTATTCATTATTTAATTAGATGGTAGTCAGTCTCATTAGAAAATCACAAGTTTTCTTCATGAGTTCTAAGCATCAAAGTTTCTAGGAAATTTGTTTCCAGTTTCTGTATTGCATGTACATGTCATTCAGTGCTTAGCTTGTTTCTTGGGTTTGAGTCTCGAGGCATGCTGAAAAGTTGTTATTTTCATCCAAATTGCTTGTCTTTGACCACTTCATCTGTTTGTTTTTACACCAAAATGATGCAATTCAGACTCCATAAGCTGCATGCAAACCTAGGAGTTTTGTGGTGATATAATGTTAGACATTCGCGCTGCATGTACATGTTATTCATTGCTTAACTTGTTACATGGGCCTGAGTCTCAAGGCACACTGAAAATTTGTGATATTTTCATCTAAACTGCTTGTTTTGGCCTCTTCATTTGTTTTTTTACAGCAATATGGGGATATTCGGACTCTGTACACTGCATGCAAACATAGGGGCTTTGTGATGATATCATACTATGACATTCGTGCTGCACGAACTGCTATGCGTGCCTTGCAAAACAAGCCACTACGTCGGAGAAAGCTAGATATTCACTTCTCAATTCCAAAGGTCTGTACTTAGTAGCATCAGTTTATGCTGTCAATTGCTTTATAACTTCGAAGGTGTTTGATTACTCTTACTTAGTTTATCTTTTGTTCATGCTTCATCAGGATAATCCATCGGACAAAGATATCAATCAAGGTACTCTAGTTGTTTTTAACTTGGATCCATCGGTTTCTAATGAAGACCTCCGACAAATTTTTGGTGCTTATGGTGAAGTCAAAGAGGTTATTTCCCCTCATTCTTTTTCCTTGTTGTCCATTCCTCGGCTTCTTGTTCAGTGTATGTTAACTTTGAGTGTTTTGGTCTTTGTTAAACGAATGCAGATAAGGGAAACGCCTCATAAAAGGCACCACAAATTCATTGAATTTTATGATGTTAGAGCTGCAGAAGCAGCACTTAAATCCTTGAATAGGAGTGACATAGCTGGCAAACGCATAAAGCTGGAACCTAGCAGGCCTGGCGGAGCTCGTCGAAAGTAAGCATGTCAAGATGCCTGACCCTTATTCTTTTGAGGGGGTTATAAACTGCTGATTTGCAAACCTGACACGCGTTAAACCTATTTGAAATAAACTAGTTAACTGATACTTTGAAGGAGTTAGACTATTAGTCATTGTTAGAATACCGTTTTTTTCTACCTAATAAATAAACAAAATGAAAGAACACAGTTTCCCCTCTTTTTCTTTTAAAAAGAGTCATCTTGTTATTGTTGAGTGCCCTGGTGATTAAAATTGCTGAGGCTATACTCTTACCTTTCAGCTTGATGTTGCAATTGAATCAAGATCTTGAGCAAGATGAATCTCGTAATTTTCGGCATCCAGTGGGTTCACCTGTTGCTAACTCTCCACCAGGTATGCTTGAGATGCTTTTAATTTGCGGGTGAAACTTAAGAACAGGGGAAGGGTTGATTTATTCACATTTACTATTGCTCCGTTTGGACAAAAAAAAACTGAAGCTAAAAAGATTATATTGGTTTTCTAGCTTTGTCGCTGCTTTGAATCGAACCAAATTTTACAGTTCTGATCCTATCCAAGCTTTAATGAACCTCTCATGACAGGTAATTGGGCACAGTTCAACAGTCCCATTGAGCACAGTCAGCTGCAAAGTATCAGCAAGTCCCCAGTTTTCAGGACCATGAGCCCAACAACTAGCAACCATTTGACTGGTTTGGCTTCAATCCTTCACCCTCAAGCGCCCAGCTCTATGAGAGTTTCACCTATTGGGAAAGATCAAGGGAGGGGTAGTCTCGTAGAGCATACACTCACAAATATGACTTCAGCCCATGGAGCCACCTTCCAACAGTCACATTCATTACCTGACTCAAAGTTGAACCAGTATCTTGGAAGTGTTTCATCTTTCGCTCCTTCAAGTTCCAATGGATCTGTTATGGAAACATTATCAGGACCACAGTTCCTCTGGGGAAGCCCAAATCTGCACTCAGAACACAACTCTTCTTCAGCCTGGCCAGCCCCTTCTGTGGGACATCTGTTTTCATCCAATGGAAAGGGCCATGGTTTTCCATATGCAGCAGGCCGGAATGGTTCTTTCCTTGGGTCATCCCAGCACCATCATGTTGGATCTGCGCCATCCCGAGTTCCTCCGGAGAGCCACTTTGGGTTCTTTCCTGAATCAACAGAAAGTTCATTCATGAAGTCTGTTGCACTTGGAGGCATGGGTTTAGGCCACAATGATGCCAATTTTGTGATGAACATGAGTGGCCGTAGTCCAATGAATACTGGTGTTTCCATTCCAAGAAACCTAGCTGAAAATGGTTCAGGTTACAGAATGATGTCTTCACCAAGGCTTAGTCCTCCTGTATTTTTAGGTAATGGCCCATATCCAGGATTGACACCTACAATGATGGAAGGTTTTGCTGATCGTGCTCGGAGTAGACGTGTTGAGGGCAATGGAAACCAAGTAGAAACCAAGAAGCAGTTTCAGCTAGACTTGGGAAAGATAATCAGTGGAGAAGATACTCGGACAACGCTGATGATAAAAAATATACCAAATAAGTTAGTCCCCTTTCCATAATCCTTCTGATTTGTGAAATTTTTATACTTATGGTATAATATTTACAGAAATTGTCTTATTTGCTACACTCTATTGTCATCCTCAGATACACCTCAAAGATGCTATTAGCTGCCATTGATGAGAATCACAGGGGTACTTATGATTTTCTCTATTTGCCAATTGATTTCAAGGTAATTATATTGGCCCTTGAGATTATGTTTAGTTCGTTTTTTTATTCTGCTGAACTGATAGACATCTCTACCTATCTGGATGCAGAACAAATGTAATGTGGGCTATGCATTTATCAATATGGGGTCTCCATCTCATATTATTCCATTTTATGAGGTAATACATTAGAAATACACTGCCCATTTTGGGTTTCGTTTATTGTTTTGAGGAATACATTAAAGTTTAGTCTTTATTCTTCTGTCATTTTAGTGTATGTTGTGTCATTTGATATCCCAAAATCATAACCCGGGATGTACTGTATGGGTTTATTTATGCCATTATGTTTTTGCAGGCATTTAATGGTAAGAAGTGGGAGAAGTTTAACAGCGAGAAAGTTGCTTCTTTGGCATATGCACGAATCCAGGGGAAGACAGCCCTGGTGACCCACTTCCAGAATTCAAGCGTGATGAATGAAGACAAGCGCTGCCGGCCAATTCTCTTCCACTCAGAGGGGCAAGATGCGGGTGATCAGGTATAATGAAACACCTTAAACTCTTATACACACCTATGGTAATCATGCAATTATATCGAACTGATACGTGTGTGCATGCTAACTGCCTGGACAAACATGGCCTTGTTTCTATGTAGATCATACATGAACAATTGCCCACTAGTGGTTTGAATATCCAGCTCCGTCAATCAGATGAGTTCCACTCGGGGGATTCTCCTGGAAGCCCCTCAAATAATGGCTCTGAAGATAAGACAGAGAGGAGCTAACATGGTGGAACAAGATCATCCACGGCTGAGTTACTCAGGTGCTGACTCTCGCGTATATATCCAACTGTATAAATTTAGGAGGTGATAAGAAGAGAGCGTTTGCATATTTTGTATAGTATTTATTGACAGCTTTTGAAGAAGCAGCAGGACGTTTCGGTGTTGGTGCGCATCTTATCAATGGTCTTTTATGTAACTATTGAGGGAGAGGAATGAATAACGAGACGCATATTGGGCGAACAAAGGAAGTATCTTGCTGCTGGCTGCTCTGACTGCCGGCCGTGTATGTGCATTTCTCTTTTCCCCAGTAAGGATCCATTTTTGATTTTTGTAGATGGGGGTAACATAATCCATATGCAAATATGATGTGTATGAGAGCAGAAAGGGTCCATGTATTTGAGGGTTTGATGTAACAGGGTCATTTTACAAGGTTGTATAGCGGATGAGACGAAACTCTTTTCGTTAATTTTATGAAACTGTTCTTAAAATAAGGCTTTAGTGCATCTTGATGTGTATTGTTTGTTCTCTTTCAACTGTCAACCTTTGAAAGGAAATTAAAATTAAATTCCATGTTCTGTATTGGCAAAAATTAAAAAAGAAAAATTGTTTTACTTGCATGGAGAAAAGTTTAGCAATTATTTTCCTCCTTTTTATTTCATAAACATTTCTTTATGGAATACACTTGAGAATCAGCTATACTTATGCTTGTATAAATCCTAATTTTGGCTACAAGATGAAATTTACATAGAGGTGCATAATAACATAGCAAAATCGTTTGGTACCAAAGATTTCAGAGCAAGAAAATCAAATGTTTCCACTTCCAGACATTTCAGAGAGGTTCGACGAGAGAGCATTACTTGCATCTGCTAACCCTTTCCCTTTCGGGCGCGCATTCTTTGATTTCAATTCAAGCTCGATTAGGAAGTAGCATTTGTTATCCTCTCTACCATACTGAACATTACCGTTCATTCTATTGAGTAGCTTCCGGGAAGAGTTTAACCCCTGGCCTTCGTGCGTATGCCAGTTACCTTCTCCCTCAAAAATATCTTGGAGGAGAGCAGAAGGCAGGCCAGCACCAGGGTGTGTCATCCTACAAACACCAGAATTGGAATTTACTTTCCATAAGGCGACGAAAGTTTAACAAAACCAAAGCTAAATGACCATTCGACGAGTATTCAATGCACTTTACGCGAAGGCCAGTGGTTAAGGGGTCAGGGGAACTGTTAAGGGATTAGGAGTTCAAATCAGCTTATGGAAAAACGAGAAAACGAGGTACATAAAGGGATACGAGAAGTGGTGGTACCTGAACTGTAAACGAGTATATTCCTTCCCTTCCTGTATCAACTTCAGAGTAGGTGAAACCTTGATTTCTACCCAGCCATCTGCGGGCGGAGTATGATGAACCACAGTTCGCAAGAATTCTGACAGTATGAGCTGAAGTCTGATTTGATCACCATAAACACACAGTGTTTTGATTTCCTCTGGAATCGCGTGAAAGAGCTGGATACTTTTTTCCCTCACTAGGATCATGACTTGGCTAACTATGGCATCTAAAGCATTTCCCAGAACAAATTCTTCCATGTTGAGCTCAACATTGCTGCTAAAACCACAACAACAACAAAAAAAGGATGCCAGTGTGTTTCACAACATTAAACTGTCAATGATGAACGAGAAATTATGAATCTTAAAATGTGTATTCCTAAGTGAGAATTTTGATCTGAGAAGTAGTTTTTTCTGCAAGTGATAAATGACTGTCTCATCCCTCTGCCTACATGTTGTACATTTTGTTGGGGGGGAATTCAGATATAAAAAGAAAAATAAGAATACATACAAAAGAAAGACTTACCTCGCCTCTACCTCGTCTACATCCATATCCTCAATTATGGTCATAATCTGTCTCTCGCAGGCATAACTTGTTTCAAGGAATTGTTTCTGGTTTTCTGACATTGGTGTAGTTTCTAGGAGTTTGTGGATAAACCGAATTCCACTAAGAGGATTTTTCATTTCTTGTCGTAAGTAAGCCAGCTCTTTAAGTCTCAGAAAGCTCTTGCTGTTCTCCTGCCTTTGTTCGTCAGGCTTAACAGTCTGCAAGAAGCACATACAGCCGATTATATTCCCATCGCCATTAATCCTCTTATTTGCTGTTAAGAGCACTTCCACAAACTTCCCCTCTCTATTGAAAAACCCAAATGGAAACTTCTCAGTCTCTTGACCATTAATTCCTTGGTACAGAAGAATCATAAATTTAGTTAGACTATCTTGTCCTTTCAACTGACACAGGCCTCCAAAAACTTCACCCGGAAGCAATTTACCCATAACCTCCTTTCTTGCCCTACCTGTCAGCTTTTCCATGGAAGCATTCCATTCACAGCAGCAGGCATTCTCATCAGAAGCAAATATTGGGGGGATCAATGGACTAAGACTTTGTATGACAGACTTGTAGTCCCCTTCCAGGCGGATAAACTTATTCATGAAAGCTTTCTCAGATGTAATGTCTTGACCAACAAAACACACTCCTATAATACCATTTGCGTAGTCTCTACTTGTGCAGGCATTGACCACAATATATGCAACTAAGTTTTGCTGAGAAAAGCCAAATTTCTTCAATTTTAACTCAACATTCTTGTCTTCCTCACCTGGACACCATAATTAAGAATGTGAAAATTGAAGAGAAATAGGAATAAAATGAACAAGTTTGAGGTATTAATTGTTTTTCAATCTTCTTTTAAGAAGAGTACTGACATATCATGAAAAGTATTTCTACAGAGACTTCTAACCAGATGACGACAAAATCACATTGTAAATCCATCAAAAAATTGTATGATCAACCTAGTCTGAAAGAAAACCACGTGACACAAGCACACAGACATGCAAACACACTCATACAGAGGACTAAAGCAGGCCATCCATTTTCCTTTGTTTGTTGTTTTTTTATTTAAAAAAAGGGATCTTTGATCTCAAGGAAAAATTACCTAGCAAAGCTCTCTGTAAAAGATTTTCAACAGCTCCGCGTGAATCCTCGTGAACAATTTCATGAGCAAGGGACTTTCCCATTGCACCACTGACTTGCAATCCAGTCAATTCAGCAGTTTTGGCATTCCATCCATTGATGAGACCAGCTGAATCAACCCCAAAAATTGGTGCTCTCGCGGTTTCAATCAGTCTTCCCATTTCACATGCCACTGAACTCAGTTTACTTATGCCCTGCATTTCATTGACGGTCTGTGGCAAGTGAACCACAGTCTTTGAGCCACTTTCCTCCATATCCCGAAGTGAATCTCTCATTATGAGCTGTAAAGTGTGAATAGCATTGATTTCTGAAACCTCCCAAGGCATACTTCTGCTCTTCACCACCTCAAGAAAAACATTAAATGATGATCTTGGGTTCATTTTTTCACCATCATCTTTATCCTCCAGATGGTGCTTTGCTCCTCCCCATTTGACTTCCTTAGCAATATGAGACCTGAACCAGAACAAAAAATCCATTGAAGTGACTCTAGCAGTAGCAATGCCACAAACAGCATCCCCTAATGAAGCAGCACCAGGGTAACCAGCATCTACCAAACAATCAGTACTCAACCCTGAGGAATCTCCATGATTACTGAGCATCCACTCTGCAATGTCTTTTACCTGTTGTTCAGTTGGAGTTACACCCAGCAACCAACATTTCCCTCCATAAAATAGCGCAGCCCCATCACATTTCACTAGGTCCATAAGACTAGGTGATTGAGTAACAACGCCAAAAATAGCATCTCGGAGAAGCATGTCACAAAGTAAAGTCTGTGTCTTAAGGATCTTCTTCTCTGCCAATTGAGCAGCCAACTGAATCTCCATGTAGAGCTGTAACCCGAATGCTTGAATGAGAAATTCACACGCATAGCGAAGGGGGAAAGGGACATACCGTGGGGAAGTATGATGGCACGCAACTAATCCCCAAAGCTTTGCTGAATCTTTACCATATATGACAATCGCCATTACCAATGAAGCAGTGCACCCCATATTGGCCATGTACTGTGCATGGCAACCATGAGGTGACCGGATGGTTGAGTTGACCAAACAAAGAGGCTGCATTAATTCTTCACTTTGGATGACCCTAACTTGCTTTGCATGGCAGTCACAAATCATCCTGACACGATTTTGCTTGAACAAGAATCTTGCTGCTTGAGGAATATCTGTGGCAGGATAATGCAAGCCCAAGAAAGGTTCTAGATCAGATCTCCTTATTTCTGATACAACTTCACCATGCTCATCATCATGAAACTTATAGACCATAACCCTGTCATATCCAGTGAGTTTTTGTACGTCTTCCACAACTGTATCACACAACACACCAATATCTCCACCAGGGAGTGATTGCAGCCTTGAAATCGCCCGAACAGCAAGTTTCTGTGATTGCACAGCTCCAGCCAATGAAAATGCATGATCACTAGTTGTTGCAGGCTCCAAATCAATTACAATTCCCACATCAACCCTATGCAGTATAGCATAAAATGCCTTCTGGGTACTCCTAGTATAAACCCATATAGGGTTTAAAAACGAAAGCTCCTTAGAAACAGCAGCTTTAGCTAATGAAGCCCCAGCGGGAGGCGTAAAAAGGGTTCTTGCATCAATTCCAATCAGACAGTTCTCTTTTCTAGGCTCAAATCCAGAACTTGTAGAAAGGTCCAACAACTGAAAACAGTTTTCACTATACCCTATAATCCTAAAGGTGGGTTCTTCAACAGCAACCATACAACCAAAGGGCTGAACGAGACCACCCCTTTGTATTCTAGATAGATAAGCAGAAATTTGTTCTACAGGTGCAGTTTGTGGAGCAAAAAGCACTGATCTTGAATAGTTAAATGACTTACCAGACTCACCAGACTGCTCAAACTGAGCAAAAATCCCCGCATCTGCATTGTACTGATCAATGCTTTCTTTTCCCTTGCTTCTACCACTAATGGGTCTCATGTTGCTCGCTGCCGACGACGATGATGGAGCTGCTGTGCCTCTCTCCCTGTTGCTTTCAGGTTCCATCTCACAAACCCGGCTTGATTTTGATGGAACTTAACAGGAAGAAAGAGAAGAGGTTGTAGCTGGGTCCTTATCATGAGTGTACTAGCTTCTAACTTATGGTCCTGTCTCCTCTGCCTTTAATGGCCACGATTCCTTTGCTTTTTCTTCCGTCCTTATCGTTCTTCTCTCTCAAAGTCCGGTCCTTTTCCTCAATCGAGAACTTAAGCTCTTGTTTGTTTTTGGTGAAACTTAAGCACTTGTTTAGATAAAGATCCATCCTTTCCAATTTCCAGCAATAACTCTGTTTCCCATTCCATGTCCCAAGTTCTAACCGTGCTTAACTTCTCTGTTAAATGTATAACACCGATTATGCCCGTTGTTGAAGGAGAATTTATAAGATTTCTCACAATGATTTGGCGATGGTGGTTTGAATAAAATAATCAAAAAATTAACCTTTTAATTGTTTTTTTAGTGTTTGTAGTATTTGTACCTTTCTCCTAAGAGACTAATTATCCGAGCAGCATTGTAAGAATTTTCCTGTTATATTCGACTCAATACGGTAATTGAGAGTAAACGAGTAATTTGCTACTCGATCACAAATTGTATGATACTGCGGTGCGGAGTGTTGTTTTGTGTTTATCAAAGTTAGCATCCATAAAGTTTCTACCTAGCTACCGTCTCCTTTTTGCTCATACTTTTGTTTACGTGGTTCTCCTATAAAACTTTCATGTGGGTGTGTCCACTTAACTTGTGGCCTTCATGGACCATAACAATGACCCAAGGTAACAAAAAATACTTACAATGATTTGTCTCAATCCTTCCCTTTGGAGTTTTTCTTTTTCTTTTTTCCTGCATTTCTCGTATATATTACTATTTAACTTATCAATATCCGTTCTAGTCAAATAGTACTAAATTTATCCATCATTAACTAAGATTTTAAGTTCGAGTTTTGGATACTGAAAAAATCATGTTCAGCTTTATTCGTAGTTACTAGTCTATATACATGCAATAGCACATGTAATCCTTTTCTTTGGCATATTGGAGGTGATGCAATAGAATCAAATTCAGCTCCAATCCAACATGTTAGTCATTTGTTCTACAAATTTATGTTTATGTAACCACCTTCTTTAGCCATTCTTTTCACCACTCATCACACCTTTGCAATTGTACCTGAGATTCTTGGCTTGACTTCATCACTCTTGCAAAACAACCATTAGTTAATTACCACCTTGGATTTGGAATCTTCTTCTTGTCATGCTGCTACTTTCTTTACCTATCTTATGCGGTGCCCCTTTCTCCATACAGACCCTACGTTGCCACATAGATATCTATCCAATTCCAAACTATCATAAACTTTGGTGAACGTGTCCCCTTTCGGTCCAGTAAGGTTTGACCGAGCCCAAATCAGGCCGAACAACCAGGCCCAAATTAATCACGGATTGGATTAATGTATTTGTAGAGTGGTTTGTAGTATTATTTTTACAAGCTCTTATTTATTTTTTAGTTTTATACGAGTTATGGATCGTTACATATAGTTGAATTATTGAATATAATTTACGGTTTATTTCTCAAAAATAAAAAATATTAGAAAAAAAGTGGCTATAAAAAAATTAATTAAATAAAATTTATCCACCACAAATATCGTATTAGAAAGAATAATTTAAACATCGGATATATCAGGATATATAGTTGCAAGAAATCAATCAAAGTTTTGTTCTTGTTGTTGGGTACCAATGAATTCGAGATGTAATATTCGATGAGAATATGAATGTTTTCTTTTTTAATAGTTTTTCCTAAGTTTCACACTTCATTTTTTTTAAATTTCATTTCAGAGAGGTGTTTAAATATTTCAACCAAGAAATTATATAATTAAACATATTATAAAAATAAGAAGAACGAACTGTACGTAAAACAACTCAGAATTAGATCTCGAACTTAAATCTTTTACGTTCTTACGTGTATAAAAAAGCTATAAAAATAAGATCCACATATTTTTAATTATCCTAGTAAAACTCAAAAATCATATTTTTCATTAATTAATTTATAAATTAAAAACAGATGTCAAAAACTTAACTAGGAAAGGAAATTTTTAACTTTGTCAACAAATTTTAGCATTATTATATCTTCATTTTTTCACTATACAAGATCCACATATTCGGTTCATGAAGTGAAAAATCTTACAATGAATGAAATAATAAAAAAATAATGTCGTATCTTTCCTAATTTTTCTATATTATATTTATTATTTTTTAATTTTAGAACTCTTTTAAAAAAAAAAAATAGGATTAACGTATCTTAAAATGTCGTGAATGTATCCACTTATATTCACAGAGTGTCTCCAATTGTTCCGAAAGAGTCCAATTTTTTTTATAATTTTTATGTGTGTCCATCCGTGTCAGATACATGTCGGGCGAATATTGATGTTCGATATTTACCCGATACGAAATTGAAGCCAATTTTGAAATACCAATAAAAAAAGAAATTAATAGTACAAGTTTTTTTCCCCTCTTTCTTTGCCATAAAAAAAAATCTTAACATTAATGGTAATCGGAGGAGGATTACAATTTGCAAATACTAAACACTTCCACAACAAGCAAACGAAAGTAAAGCAAAGCAAGTTAAGTCCCTCTGGCTTCCACGAACGAGCTGCACGTGTCAGTGGGCCAGGGTGAGCTGTTTACACAGCGTACGTGGCATATTTCTACAGGTTCCGGCACCAACAAATCAGAGCCGTCCGTTCCCTCCCTGGAAGAGCCGATATCGGCCCTGTCCTGACTGTTCGTCGAAAAGCTTATAGCATGAGAGAGAACAAGAAGCAGAAAAAAACTAAAAATAAATAGCAACTACTCTAGAGGAGTATAATATTAAAAAAGAAAAGAAAAACAAAACCATGGTCTTTTTCTTGCTATTTTTATATATATAGAGAGAGAGAGATGAGAAAAACTGACCATTTTAGTGAGAGAAAGTCTCTCATCATTACGTCGCATAGCTCCACAGGTATATTCAATGTAAATATGTGCATAAAGTGTACTTCTTTTTCCGAATTATCACTTCTGGTTTCAGTTTTGTTGAAGGGTTGGGTAGTTTCTACTGTTGTTGTTAGTTTTGTTTGTTTGCTGATTTTCGTAAAAAATGTTTTCTTTGGCTGTATGTGTGATGATGGGTTGAAGTGTTTTTGGAGGTGTAGGACTGAAATTTGAGCTGGTTGTGGGGTTTTGATTGTTGGGTTTTTGGTCTTTGATTGTGTTTTATCTTGATTGGAGTCTTTGGTTGACTTTAGTTTCTGTATGTTTACAACCTTTCTTTTGTGGTTTCTTATGCGGGTTTTGAGTTATATCACTGTCTATGGAGAGGAAAATCTCATCTCTTTCATTCTCTGCGTCTCTCTCTCTCTTTTGTGTTAATTGAGTCTTGTTTGCTAGAGCTCTTCCCTTGCTACTAATGAGATAAAGCAAGGTCCCGTGGCTTAATTCTGATCTGTACTACCATAATTATGATATGGAGTGTTTCTCGATAAATCGAGTCAATTATGTTTCTAGTTGGTCATTTTGGTGTGTTCTTATGCTATTAAGGAAAATAATTGATTTTTATACCCTTTTAGTTTAGGGAACTATGATTAATTTCACTAAAAAAGACGGGATTTACCCAACATTTCTTGGAGGCAGTAGAGAAGTATTCGGAATGTTGTCCTAGTTGTGTTTATGTTTGCTTTGACTCATTGTTTCTTTCTTAAAATCATTGAAGAAAGCTTTTTTTTCTTCTATTCATTTAATGTGTCAAGCAATGAGTTTTTATTTTTAATTGAAACTCTGTTTCCTTAGTCCTGTTTTCCATGTTAAGTTCTGAATTTCGATAACAAAATTGCAAAGATTATTTTCTTCATCCTTCGACATGTTGATTACGTTTGAATCTTGAATCTCCGAGCAGTCTGTCTTGATCTATGGCCATGGAACTTTCTGCCTGCTTGCTGACAAGATAGTACAATCTACCTTGTTAAGACAAGATTGGCGTGTTGAGTTTCTTACCTCCGTCCAAATGCTTAAATAAATGATTATTGATTAATCGATGTAGCAACCTTAAAAGATTATTGTCGCACTGTTGGACGTGGCCTTTTTTTGGTATCATCATCCCTGACTTAGTAATATTATATAATTATTGATTTGTAAGTTATTTTTTTGTACGTGTGAACCTATATGTATTATTAGATTGTGTAACAGACAGCCATTTAGGGAATGGATGTAGAGTTTAAATTTGCTATCCATCAGATCTGTGCTCCTGCACATATGCATACATCCCTTGCATACCAAAGTTATGCTGGCTTACTACTGTTTATGTAATTCTATTCTTGTCTTCTACATGTGTATCTGTTCTGACATCTTGCTTCCTAATTCTGTGAAAACAGTCTCGGCAGGTGCTTTGATTGTTTAGAGGGCTTCTATTTCCCCACTGATGTTTTCAAGTCGAGACTGTGGTACATATCCAAAAAACAGATCAAATGCCATCTTTAAAAATGAAGGCCAAACTAAGCTCGGGTTCTTTAAGAGAAAAAACTTATCTCAGTGTTTGTCAAAAGTCTAATGCAATATCCAAAAAATCTTGCTCTCATGTTGCGGTTTCACGACAAACAACAGAGTTCGACGCGTGTTGCCAAAAATACCAGGATGGTTGTGGTAAGCAACTACTCTTGATGAATGCCTATGTTTTCTTTGAAGTGTTTTCTAAATTTGGCCTGTCCTCTTCACCTAGTTCAATTTTTTTTTTGGTGCGGGCTGCCTGTTATTTATCCCTTAAGGAACCATTGGTCTTTGAAGTTCATACATTATGAAGTCATCAAACATCAACCTTACGGCGTTCTTGTACTCCTTTGTTGTGTTGTATATTACTACAAAGTGCCATGTGCAATAATTTCCATTCTTACTGTTATTTCGATTGCATTTCTCATGCACTATAAGCTACCTGGTTTGTACTTAATACTAGAAGTTGTATTTGCCAAATTTCTAATTATCTGACATATTCTGATTACTCCTGTTAGTTACATTGAGTACAGAAACAAACAACCAGGACGCTGAAAGCAACAACTCCCTTGACCAGCTTGAACTTCCAAATGAAGAAAATTCTGGCTTCTTGGGGCAGACAAATATTTTTGTAGATTCTGACGCTATGAATAGAATGGTAAGATATGTGTAGCTTGTAATGCTACTAACTCTTTTGTTTTTCATTCTGATTTGTGGATGCTAGTTTAATTCGATGTACTCGCAACTCATCTTGCACATGGACATTTTAACATTTGCCAGTCTTGTCGTAGGACACCTTTTATAAGCTTTGGCCTGAATTTGAAGTATTTGGATCTTGCATGAAACTTGTTTATTACAAATGACATGTTAATTGCTTGTTACTATTGGTAGTGTATGTTCAGATCTTTTAGTTTTTCAATTTCTTTAGTAATAATAGACTGAGTAGTGTTCTTTTGGTAAAAAAATTGAGTTCTTGTATTTGGTTTCTAAATTTTCACCATCTTTAGGCTCATTCTCTTCATCTTTTTCAACATTCTGTAGTAAGATACCGCCACCTTCTCATTCTTTTCATTCATTCCTTACGATTTTTTCTGTTTGATAATGGTTGTGCTATTAGTTTATTTTGGTTGTTCTCTGATGAATATTTATTGCATTGCAGGAGTCCGACCATAACTGCACATCAAACTTGGAAACAATATTTTCCCCTACTCTAGAGCCCATTGAAGGCCACAGTCTGCCAAATATTGACGATGATGCAGGTTTGACTAAAATTTTTGGGGTTAGACATTTATGTCAAGCTATTTTGAGGAATTTCTTTTGCATTCTTGTACTGTTAACCCATTAGATCACACGAATGGCCATATAATTCCATTTCTTGATGTAATTTTCAGTTTTTCTAGTAATGTAATAAAAATTAGTCATTAAATTTAAGTTTTTCAGTGTGATCGTTACAGTTATGTAGAGTGTCTTTAGTTTGTTGCTTTTAGTAAGTTATATCTGATGCCATCTTTTCTTTTTTCTTGTTTGTAATTACTTTAGGTTCCTATGATGATCTTCATGTTCCTAGGTTGGGGGCCTATGACAGTGATGATAATAGAAGCTCGTTTGATTATCAAACCTGCAATGTATCGGATTTCTTCATTTCAGACATGATTATATCCGGGTTACCTTTTGATGGGAATATGGTTGTTGATGATCTCGCCGAGACCAATCCATTTCCTGATTACAGATGTGTTGAGCCAAATTTGTTGTATGATGTCACTGAGGAGTGCATGATGCTTCCTTTCCTTCAGGATACTGCCAAAATGAGCAATTCTAATGATGTGAAATCATGCGAGGAAGCCATCGTAGATTCAGATAATGCTAGCTTATACCTAGCAATTACTCAGATAAGATCCTGCAATCAGGAATGTGATGTTAACACGGACTTGGAGCAAGCAGAAGACTTTGATCCTCAGCTCTTTATAAAGAATTTACCAGAATTATCCGACGTCATGTCAAGTTTTCGGCCCTCTACAAATTCAAAGGAGTCTTGGAGAAGGAAGTCTGTAACGCTAGTTCTTGATTTGGATGGTAAGGAATTTAAGTTGGTCTTTTGCTAATTGTACTTGCTGGATTTTTGTTGTTTCTTAAAAGATGGTGCTTCCTATCTAGGTTTTGCATTTGATTTGTCCGTTGTTTTCACCCAAATTCTTATACTCTTTCTACTCTTCTTGTTGTTTTCCTTAAAATATAATTTAATATTGTGCCTTAATAGCGTACTAATATGCAACTTGATAGTTCGATAACCAAAGGCAATATGTGGTTTTGGGTGTGTAATAGGTAAATATTTTTTAAAATTATTCGGAGAACTATCATGGGCACTAGTGAAACTTATGAAAAATAAGTTTAATGTTTGTAATTCATCCTGAAAAAAGCATGAGATTTAATTTTAATCATTATGACTTTTATATGTGCAGAAACACTTGTCCACTCTACACTGGAACATTGTGATAGTGCAGACTTCACGTTTAATGTGTTCTTCAACCTGAAAGAGCACACCGTGTATGTGAAAGAGAGGCCTCATCTCCACACATTCTTGGAAAGAGTTGCAGAGATGTTTGAAGTTGTGATCTTTACAGCTAGCCAAAGCATCTATGCAGCACAACTTTTGGACATTCTGGATCCTGAGAGAGAGTTTATTTCTCGTCGGGTTTATCGTGAATCATGCATTTTTTCAGATGGAAGTTACACAAAAGATTTGACAGTCTTAGGAGTTGATCTGGCAAAAGTTGCCATAATTGATAATTCTCCTCAGGTATCTCATCTATACATTTCCCGTGAGGCTTTTGCACTTTGCCTCCGTACGAGTTAGAGGCCTATATTGGACACTGGAATGTGCAATGTATGTCGTGTGAATAAATTTTTGGAGTCCTGCACTTCATTTTGTGGATGTAAAAAGGTTGTTCCTCAATAGTACTTGTAGCTAAATGCATTGTATTGGTCCTTTAGTTATAGATATTAGGTTTTAGGCTGAAAGCTGTTTTGCCTCCCCTGCACATTGAATGTTCAAACCCTCACCTACAACCATGAAAACACCCTTTTTAAAAAGTGTCAAAGATTAAAAACCCACACCCATGAAAATACACTTTTGTGACAAATGATTAGTAGGGTCAAGAAAAGGAAGGGCAATGTTTGTTTTGTTTAATTCACTTTGATTGTTAAAGCATTGTTCTCTTTGGCGTTTCAGGTTTTCAGGTTGCAAGTAAACAATGGGATTCCTATTAAGAGTTGGTTTAGTGATCCATCAGATTGTGCACTAATTTCATTACTTCCCTTCTTGGAGACCCTGGCTGATGCTGATGATGTCCGTCCTATCATTGCGAAGAGATTTGGTAACAAGGAATAAGAGCTCCTTTTTCCTTATTATCCTGAAAATATAGCTTCTTGCCCCTCCAGTTAATTTCTTTAAGCTAAGTTTGGCCTCTAATTTAGGTGGTTCAATATCTTTCTTTTTGTGCTTTTATATATTAACTATAGAATAAATAGTGTTTGTCTCATTCTTGAGTCAGCTCTTGGTGTTTGTCCCTTTCCTTTTTTCCTTTTCAGCTGACATATCCAAGGGGTGCTCTATCTGATTTTCCCGAAAGGTAGTTGTAGAGCATGGTTGTTTTTTATTTTATTTGTACAGTTGCAGTTGCAATCAAATTCATAAGGGGGTGTATATGAATTGTTATCTTGTGAAATATAATCTATCAAAGTCTTGATTGCTTTCTTTGTTGGTGTCCCGTTTACATTCACTGCTCCATACACTAAATCTATATCAAATTCCAAGTAGGCTAGTACAAAGAAATTAGAAACTTTGCATTCGCACTCTAGTTGCCTCTTCACTGTTGAAATGCTTTCTAAGGCCTCACCATTAGTTTGTATAGCATAATTTGAAAGAAGACCCTGTTAGACTAACTTTGGACCCTTTCTTACTCTGCATGGTTGAAACTTCCATTTAGGATGGATAATAGTTGAAAAGTAAAGAAATATTTTAAACATTTCTTGACATCTTCTGAAAGAATTTTAGGAAATCTAAATTAAATGTTTTTTGTTATGCAAATTGTAGTTAGAATGGGGAAAATATTACTGTTATAACACTTCGAGTTTTAGATGCTTGGATACCATTAGTATAAAACACTGCGGGATGTAAAAAATCAGAGTCAAAACACTTCACTCAGGCTTGATTAATTGCAAAGCTGATATGTTATTACAGGAAAGACTTATCTGCATAGCACAATAGGAAACATGACTATAGGATTGAGCTATAGGATTCAGAGACTGGGTGTCGTGGATTGGGTTAGTGTTGTCCCATTCAGGAATTGACATGTTAGGGTGGTGGTTGGAATCGAGTGCTGTGGATATCAGTTTTAAGATTCTAGGACTGCTCTGGCAAAGGCATTTAGATTTAGCATGTATCATTTAGGAGTTTTTGAATCTTGTAGAGGTCAAGTGGGCATGGGAAGTAGCTAGCAAGGATGGGTGGTGCTGTGGGGGAAAGGGCAGCTTTTTAGGTATTTTTGGACAACATGAAGCTAAACAGGGTTTTGATTCGGCTCTATGCGACACAGAAGTGGGGAGAAATAGTAATAAACTATCTGCAATATTGCACCAATCAATCCGTGTCATAAAATCTGATGAATCATGCAATCTTTTCTCATTCATAATTGTACATGCCTTACCTGCAGGTAATGTGAGGAACATAAGTAGATTATCTGCTAATGGCAATGTGTAAGTACGTTGAGTTCTGTTGATATGATGTTTTCCTAACTTGTAGCTGTTGTTATTGTAGACTATTGACTGCCCTAACATTTGTTTCACTTCCAACGCAATGCTAAGAACAGATTGGTTGGATCTTGTAGTTTCGTTGGAGATGGTAGCACATGTAATAAGTTTATGTATCACTTTTAAAGTTCATTTCCTTTAGCGTTACACCGTCTCAGGCCTTAAACATACAGTACTGTTGGTGGTTATGTAAAACAACTAAAAATGTTGTTAGATTGATGGATTCTTCTCCAAATATAGTTTGTAAATCGTTCGGTTTGCCTCCTACGAGGGCTGGTGGCTGTACTTGTGTTCCTTGCTCCATTCGTTTATTGCAAATTTGTTTCTTGGGAATTTTGCTGAGTTTGTGATTCATATTGATGGACGATTGTGCCGTGTTGCGTGTTCTCTACAATTTTTTCTCTCATTGCACATGCATTCCAGGTTGTGAAATTCTATATGTAGTTCTTAAATGCATGCAAAGTCATGAATTGGCATTTCATATGGCATTCTGCTTACCATGAATAGTGTGTCGCAGTTGCAACAAAACTGGTGGCTTCTTGGAGTTGAAAGAGACCTAATTTTTGGGCTTTTTGTCCTTTACAAAAGTTTTTGTATGGGATTTGGAATGGCAAAAGTTCTCCCCAAAAGAGCTTGACTTTTAGACTGAAAAGGAATGGCATTACGTTTTGCACAATATCTCCTTGAATCTTGGCTTTGATTGAGGGAGTTGGAATTTTAGCGTGGACGCTAGACTTTAATTGTATGTTTAAAGACTCCCAAGTTCGAATTTTAGAAATGCAGCAGACCATACTTTGAGAGGCATTTTTTTGGGGTCCCAACAACATTCCATCGAGTTTAGTTTTTGTAAAGGACACCCGGAAATACAAAATGGACCTGTTCCTTTCACAGAAAAAGAACAAAAAGAGACTCATTTCTTGTAACTTGTAGCCTTGTAGGGTTAAGGACTCGATCCATAAAACTTCAACAAGTTAGATTCCAACCCTACGAAAGGGTAGTAATAACTCGTAATACATCCTAGTTTTTTAAATTTTGGAGGAAATGTGATGCGATCACCACGAACATTTTGCTTTTAAAGAAAAGATGGATTTTTTTTACAGAAGCTTAAGAGTTTAAAAAAGACCCAGTTACTTAAGATCACAACCGAACTTACTTTTAAGACCATCTGCTGCTTTAAAACCATCGAGGCTGGTGTTCAATTTGCCTAATGGACCATACGAAATCAGCCCAATCAAATCTAATATAAACTTTTTGCCTTTTCTATGCAATCATCTGGATCATTAGAGTCTGTTAAACAGTTAGATAATCTAGACAAAATACAATGTGATCATCTCCATGTGGCTGTCATTTGCTTACTGTATGATGCTGACAGAATATTGGATCGTTGTAAGGTTCGACACTTCCAGATGGATTTGCACTACGGCATGCTGTCAGGGTCCAGCTCCTTCCTACATGATTACAGAAATAATTAAGTATATGAATTATGCACAGAAAAAATCGTGCCTTCTGTAACTTGCAGGCAGCGACTATGAATGACTGCTTACAACTGAAGAATCCTGCTCCGGATATAATGAAACTCAAGAACTGGCATAAAAAGACCCTAAGTATCAAGCTCTCTGAGTCTGAGGCATGTTTTATAATGGATACTCCGCTTCAAATCATCTAGACACAACATTGTGCTGACTTCTACCCATCATTAGAAATTTGCACCTCTAGTTGAATTATAATCCTACTAAGTCATCTATAATCAGTTTTTACCATGATTTGAAATTTAAGTGTTAAGTTTTAGACCATTCACATACCTGGACATGTGATCAGTTAATCTTTGGAGCGGTTTCCTTGTTCCTGCTCATGTTGCTGCTTTTGTGAGGACATTGCTTGCTGCTGTAGTTGTTGCTGTTGCTGCTGCTGCAGGTGCAGTTGTAGCTGTTGATGTTGCATGTAAAGTAGATGCTGATGTTGTGTCTGTAGCTGCTGATTGGTGTGCTGCTGTAGTAGCTGCTGTTGGAGTTGAGAGGCTTGCTGTGGTTGTAACTGCAAATTGGTTTGCTGCTGTATCAGCTGTTGTTCAAGTTGAGAGGCTTGCTGCGGTTGTAACTGGAGCTGTTGCTGCTGTAACAACAGTTGCTGCTGCTGCTGCTGTAGCAAAAACTGTTGCTGCTGCTGTTGAAGCAGCAACTGCAGCTGTTCTTGTTGCTGTTGGGGAGGTAGCTGCTGATGTTGCAACTGCTGCTGAAGATATTGCATTTGCAACATCTGTTGTTGGTATTGTTGCTGCAAGAGCTGCTGGTCCTGGGGTTGTTGTTGTTGCTGCTGCTGCCAAAGAAGCTGTTGCTGTTGCTGGTAGTAATAATATTGCCACATTTGGTTATATACTTGATTGTTCGGCAAACTCCCCTGTTGCTCATTACCTTGCACTGGATACTGGGACATCTGTGGTTGTGGAAAGGTACCAGGTTGCACAGGCTGTTGAGGCTGACAGGGAGCAGAAGGATTCTGCTGCTGCGTGCCTTGCGTTGACCAAGCTTGAGTTGGTGCTAGATTACCTTGCGCAACTGGCTCATAATACTGACTTTGCATCCTGCTACCTTGCTGACCCTGAGGGTTCTGAGAAGATGCAGGCTGAGAGAGGTAGCCTTGACTCGTGGGCAGCCGAGGGCCTCTCTCAGCTCTTGGGTACTGTTGGTGTGGAGAAGCCTGTTGTGGTTGATGTGATCTTCTATGTGAATTTCCACGAAACCCATATTTAGAATCTCTCCGGAATCTATCAGGATTACTTCTTTGATGCCAGTTTCTACCTCTATGTTCTGACATTTGAGGCCGTGAAACTGCTGGTGCCATAATGTTCAGATTACTTGCTGAAGCTGAAGGGCTAAGATTTTCGGTATTAATTAGGGCAGAGACAGTTGCTGGAGTGCTTGTTGGGCTTGATTCTTCAACAGTAGCATACTTAGAACTCTCTGGCAAGCTCCCGTTTGACATGCTATTCTCTTGACAAGCTTCACTCTTCTGCATGTTTCGATTTGAAAAGCTCAGTTCTTGAGGAGATTCAAAGTCACTTGACATGCTATTCTCTTGACAAGCTTCACTCTTTTGCATGTTTCGATTTGGAAAGCTCAGTTCTTGAGGAGATTCAAAGTCACTTGACATGCTATTCTCTTGACAAGCTTCACTCTTTTGCATGTTTCGATTTGGAAAGCTCAGTTCTAGAGGAGCTTCAAATTCACTTGACATGCTATTCTCTTGACGAGCTTCACTCTTCTGCATGTTGCTCGGTTCTTGAGGAGCTTCAAATTCACTAGGTGTTGGAGGAACTGAACCCATCCCCTGAGGAGCTTCAAAATCATGCGATTTGGCCGTAAGTGGATCTACAGATTTAGCATCCAGAGCATCCAAGGAAAGTCCATCCAGTGAAGGGGGCTTCAACTCCGGCTCAGGTTCATAGTCAGACTGCTCCAGTACACTATTCTCTTTACTGAATTCTAATACAGCCTGAGGACCTTCAGTTGCATCAGTAACTTCATTTACTGAAACAAGGGATGAATTTGGTTTTGGATCATCTTCTGCAGATTGTTCTTCTGAATCTCTATGAGAGGCACAGTCCAATTTCATTTTCTTATTGCTGTCAGACTCTCCTGATTCATGTGGCTTAACTGTATCTTCTCCGGAGTCACATGGCTTAACTGTACCCTCTCCTGATTCACATGGCTTAACAGCACCCGAGTCAGATAGCATTTCGTGATTTTCCAGTAAAGGTGATTTCTGGTCTGGCATCTGCTCGGTGGCAGGATCAGCTGCCTGGGAGTCAGGTGTTTCGGGCAAGGGTCCCTGTTCTTTCTCTTGCATTGAGGACAGAATCAAAACTTCAGACATTTCTTCCCCAGAATCCTGAGGAGGCAGAGTATCAAGATTTTCTTGTTTTTCTTCCTTGGACACTTTCCATCTTTTTGTACCAGTAACTGAGGAACACGTAGTCCTCACCGAATGTGGAAACAATCTAATGTGTCGGTTCCATGCCTTCCTCACATCATTGATGGTTCCACAAAGGTCCACAAACTGCTGATGTTATAGATAATGAGTAGATGTAAAAAGAAGAGAAAATAAAAGATGTTTCTTTCAAATGGTTGTAAAGAGGCGGTGCATTAATCAAAACTCTCATTTGTTCTGTGCCAGACCTATCATTAACAGTCCCAAGCCAAGATGTGGGTGGGTTCTAATGTAATTGCAAAACTAATCACATATTTAATATGTACCCAAAAAAAAATCTTAGAAATCTCACTGGGTAAGGCAATTGGTGTCGTTGGATGCACATCTGCAGTAGTTACTAGCTCCTTAAAAGAATAAATAAAGATCAAGGTATACAAGAATCTGTGCAACACTTACTGGGGACAGACTCAAACGTTTTAGTGTAGGAAAACAACCTAACAGACATGTAGATGTCAATCACAACATGAAAAGGAAGAAAGAGATTCATAACTCAAAAGCCATGACCAAACATGCACAAACAACATCATGGTAATTGGTAACTTTAATGCTTCAACTTTCTCGTACATTACTATGATGGGAACATAATGAAATCAGTGAGTGAGAAGTTCTGACCTCTATATATAGTCGTGATATATGCTCCCCTTCTTCCACACTCAAACCTTGAGATTCACCTAGTCCAGGAGCTATAGCTTTTGACACAACGGAATCTACCACGGTTATGTGTCTTGATCCTTTAAGTGCCATTGCAAACTTTATTAGTTCCTGCACAAGTTCCAATTAATGAGTGCCATTGCAAATGTTCTCAATTCTTGAAGAAGTTCCAAATTAGGTTGACAGGCAATTTATTTGAAGATTTCACAAAATTTCCAGTACAACTGGATTAATGATTAGAAGCTGAAACCAATCAACAAATAAACCACAGTCCAAGAAACAAAAAACACAAGCGGGGCACACAATGAAGCTTTTGTTACGGCAAGTGCCAACCACATAGCTGGACCCAAATTGTCAATTTGTCACCACATGTATAAGTGTAACAGAAGGCTAGAATTATCTAATCAGAAAATTGATGACGAAAATATAGAGAAGGTATGACTTAAGGCAGGCCCATCTATTGTTCTGAAGGATTCTAGTTTCTTTGAGACCATAAGTGCTTGTAGAGAAATAGATATACCTCTATAAGTACTTTGCAATATGGCACGTGTTTGATACCATCTATTAAAATGTCTCTAGCAGCATCCTCATTGTCTACAGTCTGCAAGTAAGAAAAACAATCCAAGCTGAAGAATAAAATCAATGAAAAAAACTGTTGGTTACAAGGTCTGTACTAGATCAACTTAAAAGCTGAACCAAGCTTTAATAAGAAATGGGATAGTTTTTTAAGATGTTATAAGAAATCTGGATATGAATACTCTTATGTGTCGAGCAGTTGCAATGCAAGTGATGGATGTGCGAGTGAAACCTACCATGTGCTTAAGTCGAGAGCAATGAATATACAAAATGGGAAGAGTGTGGGCTTTTTGTTCTGCAGCTGCTTTCTCTATTGCTTCTGTGTATATATTAGAAGCTGCTACGAGATTTCCCTGTGCCATGTCAGGAAAACAAAAGCAATTACTCTACAGCTAGACCACATATGCAGTTGAACTTCTTATTGATTCAACCAATCCACTACTTACCAAACGTCTTTCCATGTTAGCTTTCATTATCACATTTTCAACAAAGTCTGTATCTGAGTCTGAGTCTGTATCACAATGAAGCAAGGCAGCACGAGCTTTCGGGGCATCACCTATGTACTCTTTAAACCTTGCGCTGACCAGATGAATAGCTGAGATCCTCTGCAACGAATATACGAATGGGGCCGTAAGCATCTCCAATCATGTATATATTGAGATCCTATAGCAATAAACCAAAAGCTTCAGTACAGCATAAACTCGGCCACGAATGAAATAAATGCCAATAAGGAAATTTCATTCTTGTTGTGAATGCTCCTTCTAATCTTTCATTTAAAGACAGCACCCTGTTTAATATCCATCAAGACTTATTGCTGAAATGATAACTTCAGTTCTAAATGTAATTTTCACAAAAGAATACTAAGAAATATTAACCAACTAAATGTGACAATTTCAGGATGCATGCTTCTTGGATGCTCAGTGAAAGCTTGCTCCTCTCCTTACCTTTTCATACGAAATATTAATCAAACATGCCAATATAACTGCCCTTAACAGATTCAGAATTGTTTTCCTAGTTCTTTTCCGTCAGATGGATTGTTTGAGACAACAAAGTATTGGTTGGAAGCCAAAGTTTATCTACTCTTCTTTAAAAGAAAATATTATGTTTCTAGTTATTTGTCAAACAAACAACATGGATTGTTAAAACAAAAGGGTTTTATTGTTGAACATTTTTTCTCTTCCTTGAAAGAGATAAGATAAACAAGAACAAAAGAGATAAGCCTAGAGAAATAAGTGCCTTCACAAAGCAAGAATGAATTCTTGTTAAGAAATGCATACCTTCAGATAAATTTGTGTAGCTCGGTCCAGTGCAAAGTTTGCGATCTCCCTTCCTCCCTTACTTTCCATAAATTCCACATAGCGCATCCAAAACTCAGGATAATTAGCGCAAGGAATTAAGCATCTTTCATATAGTTTAACAGCCTGCAATCAACATAACAAGAGAAATTAGCTTTTCTCATCAGGGAGGAAAAGGAGAAGGAGTAGGCAAGGTGCACCAAAACTGCAAATTATACCCAATCAAAATCTCCATGCAACTCAGCAAAGTCCAGATAATGATGCCAATTTTCCAATTGACTAACGTCAAGTGGCAGGACATGGAAATAAGGCCTCCGAATACGAGTCTCAAAACAACTTATTTTTTCATTCAATTGAGATGCTTCCTGGTACAACTGCTCTCCAATATGTATATATTTCTGCAGTGCTTTCAACCCGGCCAAGCCAATAGATGGATCCAACAAGTCTTTAATGATGCAAGAAATGTCAGCTTCCTTATAACAAGTAGGAACTTCACTATCAGGCACGGGCTCAATTGGTGTTTCTGAAGCAGAATTACTATGAGATTCCCTTGCTTCTTCCCAAATCTTCACCAACTTCTTAAAACTGAAGGACAGATTTAAAGGCCATCAAATTCTGACTTAGAAAGAATATATATGGTCCAACAAGCTCACCAAGGAAAAACTGTGGCAATGGAACAAAAGACATCACATGAAGACAAGCAAAAGATAACTACAGGTTTTGGCAGCTGAACATTACAAATAGCGAAGTTCTAGTTACCAGGAATACTTTTCCGGTCAATATGGAGAAGAAACTTTGGAAAATATATCAGGACATATATATGGTTTCAAATGCTTTCTCAATAACAATGCTGTTTGGCATTTAAATTGTCAAGCATTTAGAATTTATAATCGTTCAATCTTCAAGGACATCGTCTAAAAGGTAGCATAGCACTAAAATGTTTTGGCATTTCCTCAAAGTGTTCAGTGTGACAAACATGCAGAGGTTGGTGAATAAAAAGAAGAAGAAAGCCATTAACGACCAGGCTACTTCAAATACCTACTATTAAAAAATGTTGTTGTGCTCCAAAATACTAGAGAAAATAGAGAGAAAGAGATATATACTTTTCATAGTAGTGATTCAACTTCCTGGTTGGAAACCTTAGTGCTTGAATGTAAATGTGAGCCAAGGAACTCCAATGCTGCTGAGATAACTCGAACTCGATGTATTTATCCCACAACACATGGCATGGGTAATCCTTTCCAACATAAGATAAGCCTCTTTGGAACAATCTATTTGATAAGAAGCAAGACAAAAGGGGAAAAAAGGATTATAAGCATTGACTTAGAACACAAATTCACAAACAACACACAAATGTGACATGCCTCACAACAACAAAGCTGGAAATTTTAATATCATCATCCGAAATTACCTTCGAACATCAGCAGGATCCTTGAAAACCAAGCTACCAAAGCTACAATAATCAACCCACAGATCAACACAGTAAGTAGCACCTCCCACCGCGCGTTCAAACAGCTCAACAACCTTGTCCACAGTGCACAGTCTAATAGCGTGATTAGCATATTTCCTCCAGTAACCATAACACAACGGAAATTCCAACAAGAATGCATCGTACACTAAACCTAATTTCTCTATATCATCCTGCACACAAAATAAAAATCACAAAGAACTTCAAAAGAACGAACAAAACCACCACCACCACCATCATCATCAACAACAACAACAACAACAGAGATGATTTTGAAATTGCAACTTACAGAAAATGCAGCGTCCACTTCGGAAATTAGTGAAGTCCAGTCTTGAAATGTTAATGAGGCAGAAGCGATGAGTTCGGGGAGCTTGTGCTCATCAATGACAACTGCCGAGGAAGGTAACTGGTTAATTAAAAAATAAAGAAAGAAAGCAGGAATGTAGATACAGAGAGACACACAGAGAGAGAGAGAGAGCTTGTGTTTACCAGGAGAGTCTGATTCGATGGGTTCAGCATCGGAGGCTTGCACCTCCATTTTTGTCAGACTGTTGAATCAAATTCCACCGTGTTTTCTAAGAACAGCCGGGACGGGGAAGCTCAGTGGAGCGCCAGTGTCATGTCGGTTGCTGTGGGGGTGTCACGCATCTTATAAGCGTTGCCGCTTGAGCTCCATAAGAAAAAACATTGTTTTTTTACTCCTATTGGATATCAATTGGGAGACTCTAAATTGCTCCCTCTCTTTTTAAAAAAATGACTTTTTAAAACAGTAATATTTAATAAAGTAAATATTAAAAAGTTAAATAAAATGTACAGTAATATTTAATAGAAAAATGTTATTTATTAAAAAAAAACGAAAAGAATAGCTAAGTAGGATGATATCGGTCCCGTAACATGCATTTATATTTATATATATATTTTGAAGTTTTTGAAGTATCACGAGGAAAAATATTTCTTCTTACTCGTATGAGATAATAGTTCGACTCTAAATTAATCTAATAAAATGGTATATATTAAGAATGCCGTATTTTCTAGAATAGAAATTCGACTCTAAATTGGATATAAAGTTAAGTAATTATTTTTTAACTTTTGTATCTTTGAAATATTGTTGCTTTTAATACTTGTATTTCAATTTTCATGTGTTCCATTCCATCACAAAGCAAGAATCAATTTTAATTTTTGATTCATTTTTTACTAATACAAATAAATAAAATCGATATGAAATTAGCTTCTTTAAGTAATCATGAAATTGCTAACGAGCATTTAAAATTAGCTGTTGTTTTAGGTCATTTGATGTCTGATATTGTAATAATAATTAATAATAACCAATTTTTTTTTTAAAAATATTAATCTGTCTTTTGATAATAAAGTACCATAATGATTCGATTTCGACACCTCGATTTATTAAAAATAAAAATCATGAAATTAGTTTCTTTTTAGTTAATTATTGTGTTTTTCCGGTATGTCCCAATTGTTATTCTTGTTGCAAAACAGGAAAAAAAAATACCACATCAGCCACAAGTTAAATATGTAAATAGAATATAAACTTTGATGCTGTAAATTAATATCGCCGAGCCAAGTAACGATGGCTTGTAACCAAGGGGTTAGGATCCTGGTTAACCATGTCTGTCCACTTCGGTGGAGTCTTGGGTCAACAAGGGCGATTTGGGCCCGCCCATCCTACATGGGTGTGTAGCCCAACATCATAATTATCGGGTCGCCAGGATTGGTGAATCACCACAGGCTATGGACTCTTGTGGAGCATATTATGGGGTGCCTTTTTTCCTTTTTTACCAAGTTAGAAAAATAATCCTTTATAAAAATAGAGTAATTCTTTTATGAAAAATGAAGTAAATAAAAGTGATTTACCAAATGCACGAAGATTATTCCGTTATAAAAACACAACTCTATAGTTTTTTAGAAATTATAAAACTATAAAAATTGAATGGAAGATTTAAGAAACTATATCGTATTTTTCCTTATTAACATTTTATTTTTCTACGCAGTCAATTTTTTTATAGACGGAGGTGAAATTTGAACTTAAGTTCATCGAAGTTTAATTATTTTTTATATCGGTAATACTATTTTTCTTAATGTTAAACCTTTATTTCTTATTAATGTCATTTTTATTGTATCCAAATTCCAAAGCTTATGGGTGCATGAAAACAAACCCAATTAGTAAGTAGTAATTACCAACATATACCCAAACCGGGCCAAACCCGCCAAATTTCAAGATTCCGTTTTTTCTCAAACTAAACACCCGCGGCGACACAACCACCATCGTCGACCTCTTCTCGTCGGAATTATACCGTTCGTTTCTCAGCATTTTGTACCGATCCGACTAGCCGTCAATCGCTAAATCTACTGACCACAATAGAGATTTTCGACTCAGGTACGCACGCGCCACCACCACCACTCGCTCTCCACTGTCATCGCGTATGGCATCTGAGTTAAGGATTTGTTAATTAACAACATCAGATTGTGCCATTTTCATACTAGATTTGGCTTTCTTGATTTCTTTGTTTGAAACTGTATGCCCATTTACATCAGGATTATACACCCAATTCATATATTTCTCCTTTTGTTTTCAAATTCAACTACTTTAGTTTACATTGACCCATTTCGTTTTTTGCTTTCTAATTGCAGCTTAGTCTTCTGTTATCCTTATAGTGGAACTTCATTTGGGTTTCTTCTATGTTGATCCTTGGAGTTTAGATCATCTAGATAGTGCTGGTAGGTGTAGGAGGCAAATCCCCAGATTGCCAACACCATGGAAATTCCCTTTATGCCATCCATTTTGTCATTGAAAATGAATACTGCTAGGATTGGAACAATGGGCAAGCCAACCATGCTTATGGAGTTGGAAAACAGTGAGGAAACCTCAAAAATCAACCCGACGCAGCAAATGGCAGAGATCTGCCAAGTTAGAGTGGAAGAAACCAAGATGATCGCGTAAGATAGCTTCCCTAATTGATATGCATTCATCTCTGTGGTGAGATCATTCCAGTCCCCACTGATAAAAAGTCCAACAAGTGTCATAGAAGTAGCAACTAGTGACTGATAGATGATTACATCCAACACTGCCTTAAACGTTTGCCTTTTGATGATCCTTCTGAAGGAAAACTGTGTTGCGGAGAGTGTTAGTCCGTACAAGGCAGAGGCAGCAATGGTGCATATGAAACCGATTGTGTATTTTGCTTTAGAGATCCCAGTATGGTCTGTTGATTTGTCGTTGAACATGAGGAGGATGGAGGAGATGGTGAGAAGGACAAGGGAATTGACTATGAGTGGTGTAAACTTCTGTGAATTAATAAAAAAAGAGAAGAAAGAATTGAAGCCTAATTGAGAAGCAGTGATGAGGGTGTAAGTGGATACAGGAAGGTACTGCAGCCCGATTGAATACAGAAAGCAGTTTGCTGCTACAAGTTTGCCAAGTAATAGGTAGACTGATGCCAGGGTTAAGGCAGATGGTGGTTCTATTTGATCCTCCAATGTTGCAGCGTTTTTGTGTGCTGTGATCAAATAGAGAGGGATGAGAATTGGGAAGCCAGCAACTTGGGTCATTGTTGCCACCCATTTGCTACTTCCGCCTTTCATGAAGTATAGCCTTACCAACACAAGAGCCACCGTCTGGCTGACGAGGAGGAAGAATGTGTAGATTGATACTCGGATCCACCACTTGTAGTTTATGGTCTTTGGCGATGTTGATTGGTTGTTGACTCTTGTAGACTCAGGTAACTTTGCTTCTTCTCTAGCTTCCTCAACTATTAAGCATAGTTATTGAACAGATTAGATATAGCAGCAGCAATATTGCCTGTTAAACTGTTTTTTCACACAAAAAAAGCACTCGATATACGCTTCTTTATACTGCTTTTTGTCATGTTCTGCTAGCAAAAGAAACAAGATTTGAAAAAATAGATATTTGATCTGTTCTATATTTAATCGGTGACGTTTTCTTCGCAACGCATGAGCAATACATGAGAGGTACTATTGTTTTGTTGCACTGTTAGTTTCTGCTTTCTTCTGTTTCTTTGCATAAAGTAGCTGCATATAACTTGAAACAACAGGGTATGAGCTAGGTTGAAGCAGATTTTCTGTTAGAGCACCAAATCCATTGAAGTCCTAAGTTTAGAAATGTCGAAATGTGACATACAAAACATTTCTTTACTTTGATACTTTGCATCTTATGGAAGACAGTAGATTGCCTAAATGTTAGGTGAATTTCTAACAGCTAAGTTTCTTGATATTCTGGATATTCCTGTCTTACCTAGACTGGTTTGTTGTAGAACCTAGAACTGTTTTAACTTATGCATTACTCACTTCTAAGTTGAGAACTAATTAGCATACTATATTGCAGGTACATGTATATAAGTTTCTTTCTAATCGAACACCGTTAGCCCACGCACGAGATTAGGATCTGATATCTGCTGCCAAAATGGTCGCTTAAACATGATCAATGGTATAGTTAGCTGCGTACCGATAACATTTAGCGGCTCTTCTTCAACTTCTCCCATGTCGAAGCTGCAATTCACCGCAGGATCAAGCCGATTGAGACTGAAAAGAGTGATGAATGTATGTGCTAATGGTAGTAGATGGTGAGAAGATTTTTAAGATCTTTATATGGAAAATGAAATAGAGAGTACTGGAGTTAAAAGTTCCTGGCAGTTTCAATTTTCGCTTCAACAAAGAGACATCACATGAAAAATGCTTGCAACCAATTTTTTCTTAGAACTTCCATCGCTTTTTGAACTCTTGTATAGGTGACCCAAAGGCAATTTATTGTCAGAGTCCAATTTTTTCACGGCTAGGAGAGTCTATCTATTTCCATGCTTTTTTCCTCCCCTTTCCTCCTTGTTACGGGTTTAGTAAGGATTGGGCTTATTCTTTTCAGACTGGGCTGGGCCTAATCTGATTTTAAAAAGTTAAGAATTAATATAGTAAAAAATATACTCCTACGACTAAAAAAAAAATACTCCCTCTGGTTTCAATTAAACGTCTTTTACTATTTGTGCATGCATCTCAATGAGGCCGGATGACTCACTATTTGCCGAAAAAATCTGTACTTTTTTTCGAATGTACGTGCATACTTAACGTACATTCGAAAAAAAGTACGGAATTTTTCGGAGTCAAATAGTGAGTCATCCGGCCTCCTTGAAATGCGTGCGCAAATAGTAAACGACGTTTAATTGGAATCGGAGGAGTAGTAATAAACTTAAACGACAAAAAAAACATTATAGTGTTACTTTATAAAATAAATATCACCCGACGAACCGCCCAAATCAAATCATATCTATAAAAAAATTTAGTAGGATAAAATTGAATTCGAACCCGAATCTTTACTAATATTATAATTTATTAATTAATTATCAACTGATTAATCACTTAAGAAATGGATTTATTATTCATCAGGATGTCTTTTCAACTATCTAACCTCAAATTTCATCTACATATAAGAAATTACTCGACATAATCAAGTCCTTTGTCATAAACACCCCAAGATGACTCAATTATACAAATTCCGGCGCCGCCCATGACTTCATATTCATCCTAATTTGTAGTAACGTTTTCCAAATTTATAATTACGAAAAAACCAATCATCAATGCTCTAATCACTATATAAACCCAACACCCCAATTCCAAATCCTCATCAACGTCACATCATCTCCTAGCTACTCTCTCGACCCAAAAAAGAAAAGAAAAGAGAAGCAAAATGGCCAACAACAACTTGATCAACCTTGTTCTCTTCATTACTCTCTTGTCAAGCAATACTTTGTTAGCCAAGGCAAGACCTTTGGGAGCTCCAACTTCATCCTTAGCCGTTCGATTGCGATTGGACGAGCAATCATCCGACTGTTGGGGTTCATTGGTGCAACTTCAAGCTTGCAGTGGTGAGATTATCATGTTCTTTCTCAACGGAGAGGCCGATCTCGGCGAACCGTGTTGCCATGCTCTGAGGATCATAGGTGAACAATGCTGGCCTAACATGCTTGGTACGCTAGGGTTTACTAGTGAAGAAGGAGATATTCTTGAAGGGTATTGTGTCAAATCCGATGATGATCATGATCATTCACCACCGGCTGTTGTGCCTGGAAACAAGAATATTAATGTTGTAGCGGTCCCAAGGATTGTAAGGGTTAATCCTTGATGATTTAGGATTTAATATTTCCACTTCTAGGATGATGGAATATCCTATGTTGATAAATAATTAAGATCAAGAATAAATGAAAAAAGTAATGTGTTTTTTCTTTTCTTTTCATTTCCTATTTAATGTTTTAAGTTTAACTGTTAGGTCTCACTCAAATGTGACAAAAGACAATACACAAAACCTATTATCCACTCAAAATTAATGTTAAAAGATTTATACGAGTATCTAGTTGAAAAGTTTCTACTAAGTCTACTGATAAAAATTGTTAACAATGCGTCTGATGTAACAACTCGTACCTTACGCTATACTTACGAATACTCAATTCTAGAATTAATTAATCAAACCTTTTTTTCAGACGGATCGGGTAAACCTTCATATCATCTGCTTGATATCAAATATCTGGATCACACGTTTTGTTTGTTAATTGAGTCAATTTACACCATATGCTTACCAATTTTAATAAATTGCACCCTATTTTAAAATTTAACAAAGGTAGTGTTTGGCTACACATAGTTTAAATTCTATTTTAGTTTATTTGTTGGTTTTAATTAATTAATCTGTCAACCCACTCTTTTTTTTTTTTTTAAATTGTTTTTTTTTCTTCCGTGTCATATATTTTTATACAAAAATAATGCCAACGTTAGCTAAATTTAAGGTCCTTATACAACCAAAATTTCCTTAGTTAATTTTAAAAATATAGTTTAATTTGTTAAAATTAGTAAAGATAGGGTGAGAATGGACTCAATTGTAAACAAATGGTGTGATTCAGATATTTGATACAAATATAGGGTTGATATATTATAATTTTTTCCTTAAGTTAAAAGAACTAAAACTTTAAAATCTCTTTTTAAATACAAGAAAAAATTAAATGAAAATGGACGATAAAATTAAATAAAAAATACTATAATTGTTGCTTTATAAAATAAGTATCATGTATTTTTGCGAAGCCAAGCAAAGTTTTGAAAGAAAATTAGACAAACTCTTAAGGTTAATCTTCGCTTACCAGCCCAAAATATATAATTAAATCAAATCTACAACTCGTTTTTGTTTTTAGATCAGTAGAAGTGTAAGACTCGAACTCGAATCCCTATATATGAATGACTACATTTCCCTTGGCACTACTCGTTTGTTAAGAAGGTTAATTAGAAATGTAAATGGTCACACGTTTTCTTCCCATTAATCCACTAAATTCATCATTGTCTTAGTCTTTCCATCTACTCTAATTACCACTGATCAATGAGCACATTTCATAATTACCAACTACAACAAGAAATTAAGAAATGGTTTAAACGTAATTAATTTGTCCGTAATTTGTCATAAACCCCCACGATTACAAATTCGGCGCCCTCTTCATCTTTTCATCCTAATTAATTTGTAACGTTCAAATTAATTATTACCAAAACCAATCATTAATGCTCTAATCACTATATAAACCCAACATCCCAATTCTAAATTATATATCAACATATTCTCACACACATCACATCATGGCCAAGAACAACTTGATCATCAACCTTGTTCTCTTCGTTGCTCTCTTATCATGCAATACCTTGTTAGCCAAGGCAAGACCTTTGGGAGCTCCAACTTCATCCTTAGCCGTTCGATTGCAATTAGACGAGCAATCATCTGACTGTTGGGGGTCAATGGTGCAACTTCAGGCCTGCAGTGGTGAGATTATCATGTTCTTTCTCAACGGAGAGGCCGATCTCGGCGAGCCATGTTGCCATGCTCTGAGGACCATAGGTGAACAATGCTGGCCTAACATGCTTGGTACTTTAGGGTTTACTTCCGAAGAAGGAGAGATTCTCGAAGGGTATTGTGTCAAATCCGATCATGATCATGGTCATTCACCACCTGCTGTACTTGTGCCTGGAAACAAGAAGATTAATGTTGTTGCTGTTCCAAGACTTGAGGGTTAATCCTTGATGATTTAGGATTTAAATTTTCCACTTCTAGGATGATGGTATCCTATATGTTGATAAATAAGATCCAAGAATAAATGAAAGAAATAAATAATAACACAGTTTTTTTTTCTTTTTTTTATCGAAATCATTTGATAATCCAATGATCACGTTTTTTTTTCCCTTAATTGTGTCTAATTTGGCAAACACAATATACAAAACCTATCATTCACTCAAAACTAAAAGAGAAATTTTATTTCCGGCTTGAGATTGTAAAAAATTATAATTATGTCACAACGAAGATCATACTTTATACTTATAAAATATAGAGGTCGGGTATAAGTAATACAATAGTAAAAATTTGATGTTTATATAAAATAAACTTTCATTGGTGGATAATGTCATTTCTATAATAAAACCCTCTTATTTTCTTTTTCAATCATTAAATTAAACTGACATAATACAAACGGCGTCGGTGCATAGTTTTCTGCGGTAGTAGCCTTTGCTTCGAAACGACGCGTCAGACAAAGCCCTGGATGACGAGGCGTTTTCACATGGCATAGACTGTTGACCCGCAAGACTTGTCCTGAAAAGTTGTTGAAAACCGGTCCGCTGACGTGGCGTCACGTGATTAGTTTAAAAGTGGGTGTATGATATGAGTTGGAAGCTTCTGCTCTCACCTCACTCTTTTTCGAACAATCACGAGCTGCTAGTCACTACTACTAGTAACTTACCTTCTCTTCTCCTCACCGGAAATCGGAATCTGAAAACGATGAGCTTCTGTGTATCATCGTCGTCGGTAGCGCATCCTATCTATCTCACCACAAATAAGTTCCAGCGATGCAATTCTAAGCTTCTTTGTTGTACTCTCACTCCCGTTTCCACCTCTCTCATGTTCAATCCTCTCCGGTGAGTTTGAAATGCTTCTTCTGTTTTGTTATTTTCGTTTTCATTTCCTAATTTATTTGTGTGTTTATGTTTTGAAGGCATTCTGTTAAGAGTGGCGATAGTGTGATTGGGAAAAGGAAAGTGAGAGGAGGATGTGGTGTGGTTTGTTATGCTGGTGGAACCTTCACAGCTCGTAATATCCAGTGGATCTCCACTATTTCTTCTGCGTAAGTATCTACGAATCACGTAAATTCATTAGCTTCCAGGAAATAAAATGATTGTAATGTAATGCCATCTGAAGAACTGTCAGAATTGTTTTTTTGCTACAGGGTTTTACTGATGGCCAAGGGTACTTCAATCCAGAAGTCATTTATTGTTCCCTTATTCGCTTTACAGGCGCCGGCCGCTGTCATTTCTTGGGTTAAGTGAGTATCTCGATCTGCATAACATTGTGCTCATGGTTTGGAGGAGTTGGTTAAATGTTTTGATCTAATTCATATGTACTGGGGTTTTTTGGTGTGTGGTATGATAATGGTGTGCAGGGGTGAGTATGGGTTTTGGACTGCGTTTTTGGCGCTGCTTGTTCGACTCTTCTTCTTTATCCCTGGTACGTTCTGTTCTGGTGTTTTGATATAGTCGTTTGAGCTAATTGAGCCTTTGTGAGTAAAATTAAGCTTGTGAAAGATACCACCTTTTCATAGCCTGATGGGACATGCTTTGCTGTAATGAATCTTTTAACGTGTTATGAATCCAGAAATTTAATAGTTTTTCATCAAGCTTTTAAATTGTTGAATTGTACTTTTCTGTCTTGTAATAATTCTTATGTTGTAACTTCTTGGTTCATAGGTGAACTTGAGTTGCCGTTTATGGCATTACTCTTGGTAATTGTGGCCCCATACCAAGTTTTGAACCTAAGGTGAGCATGATATATTTTCCTAAGGGAGATGAGATAAGAACCAATAGATTTTTCCTCAGTACCTTATAGTTTTCTTGTTTTGCATTGATAGGGGAACAAAAGAAGGTGCTGTTATTGCATTGGTGATTGCAGCCTATTTGGGTTACCAGCACTTTTCAAGGATAGGCAGCTTGCAGAAAGCATTTGATCAAGGTTCACTTGTTGCCACCCTAGCCATCATTTGTACTGCTGTTGTCTCGTGCTTGTTTGTGATATGAATATTACATAAATCATGGGGCATTTGTTATCAGTTACATGTAACTATATTGAGAGAATAAATACTATATGGTCCTTATGCTGGTATCTTACATGAATCATAAGGTATTCGCCATCTGTTATATGTAATTATTAAAAGAATAAGAAAATAAATAGTATTTGATCCTTATGCTGTTGTTGGATACGTGATATAATCACGGACCCCTTTGAAGACTTCCCGAGTCATGACCTAGCAAGGGAAGAAGACCCGAGTGCAAGCCAAGCCCATGCAGAATAAAAAGAGGCATTTTTGGCCATTTGAAGCGAGTCTAGCGGCATGCCGCTAGGAAGACATTGCATGGAACGGCATGCCGCCAGAATCAATTAAAACAGCATGTGGAGCGAGCCTAGCGGCATGCCGCTAGGAAGGTGATGCTTGGAGTGGCATGCCGCCAGGCACATTTTGGATGACGGGATTTGTTTCCCAAGGGTATTTTCAGGGTCATTTTTGTAATAGTGTAGGACTATTGTAACTTAGTATAAATAGTTATTTTCTTTCTTTTGTTAGAAGCTTTGGATGATGAATGAATGTTAAGTGAGAACACTCCTTCCTCATTCATTCATCCGGGCTCCATCTTGGGGCTTGCCTTGGTCTTGGATCGCCATGGCTTGAGTCAAGTAAAGAGAACAAGAATCCTTTAAATGTGTAACTCGTTGTTACTTCCATTTTGTGTGAACAAATGAATCCGAAATCGAGTGTTTATGTTCTTGAACAATCTGCCCGTGTTCAAGCTGTTCAACAATCCAAACTCAAGTTCAATCGTTCGTTTGTTCAATCCAACTTCTCATCTCCAACGCTTTCTCTAATCCGGGTATTATCTTTATATTTTCCGCTGCGTATCCGTGTGTTTTCTTGCTGTTTTCTTGTGTTGTTTGTGGTATAAACTCTAGAGCTAGATCCTCCTTTCGTTTCATACCATCTCGGCCGGATTTAGTTTCCGAGTCTCGGCCGGGATCATATCAATTCGATTATAGGTATGGCTTCCTTGAAAAACAGAGCCAACTAGAGTTTTAATCCATGTTAATTCATTGGCTGAAATGACTTTGATTTGTGTACTATGGCCTCTCTATTTTACTTACGTCTTGACGTCCAAGATGGTTCCTGGTCTCACTCCTTATTCCTTCTATGACTGTGGTATGAGATCATTACCTCATCTGGACTTATTGCTAGGATAGAAAATGATATCAATTCCATGTCATGTAAACTCACAAATATAAAGTCAGCTTTGTTATAGTGTTACTCTGTTAAATTTGACATGGAATGGTGCTCTGAGTTTATCTGTTGTCACCAAACATTCTAGTGATATATAAGCTAATTAGCATATAGGTGTGTCAGTCTCATAGTGTTGGTTACTTGTTTAAGGTTCAGTGTCTTTCCCAAACTGGATAGTAACTTGGAAAGACATCTGAAGAGCTAAATCTGTTGAGAATGTTATAATACCTGTTCTTTATGGAATTAATTTAAGTTGTTACTACCACACTTTTCCTGCTTCTTTTCCTTGGCAGGATGATGACTAGGCGTTAATCAATGTGTGAAACTTTGTACTATTATCATTCTTAAACCACTTGTGCACTATATAGCACTGAGTACAGTTTTCTTCATTACCAGAGAATCCTCCATAAGAGCCTGTCTAATACTTTATTATCCTAAAACTTGAGAGAGTAACTAATTCAATATACCTACAAGTACAAGAATCTAAGACAGCCTATGCTCTTCACTTTCTTCATGCTTAATCAACTAGTATGCATATGTAGAGGAGGTGTAGAAAATACATCTTTTTGAAGGACTTGAGAGAACATCTGGTTGCTGATTCCTTTTGACTGCTTAGATGCTTATGGATTGTGGTGGCAACCAATAAATCTGCCATCTCATTTTGGGGGCGTAAACTTCCTTGTTCTTAGAGATGATTTGCGGCGAGTGACCCCACAATGCTAGTTACAGAAAAGAGCAGCAGTAGACTACTTGAAACTGGGGTGGCTGAGCTTGGCTCACCGACAGGTTCCGGTACACCATACGGTGAGTTTATTGTTGTCGGAGTCATTGGAGTCATTGGAGTCATCGGAGTCATTGGAGTCACTGTGGTTGGTATCGGACTGGGTGGCGTAGGGTTCATTGGTGAGGTTGTGCTGTAATTGGAAAAATAAAAATGAGTTTTCTATTCTCAACTCTTTGGTAACAAGGATGATGTTAGAGATGGGTATGAGGGAATTACCTGGGTGTTGTCATGGATGATGGAAAGTGACAGTTTCCGCTGCCTGCAGTAATAAAGAGAGGAATTTAGGAAATCTAATTAGCAGTGAGTGATAATAACATACTTTTGTACGTGTCATCCTTGCGTAATGACCATGCTAATCTTCTTTGTATGGTTCCAATGTTATCAAACATACTTGGTCAAGTATAAGTACTTACTTGGGTCAGTGGTGACAAGCTGTGCTGTTCCGCCAAAAACGCAGCTCATAGGATTTGGACTCTTCTGGTAGTAGTTGTTGAAGGCATAGGAAGCATGGTCACGGAGAGTGTTTGGGTTGTAACAACTGCCACTTGGTTGAATTGCAGAACAGTCTGCTCCACCATAGCCGCAAGCATAGTCGATAGCTACTTGTAAAGCAGTTTGCGAAGCAGTTGGGCTCGCAATGCACCAGGACCCTCCTCCTGACGAGGTTGGAGCTGTAGTTGTTGGAGGATTCATGGTGACCGGTGGAGTCATGGTAACTGGTGGATACATGGTGGCGGGTGGATCTTTCGTGATCGTTGTTGGTGGTGGAGGAGACTCAATCGGATTCACTGGAGGAGAATCTGTCGGATTTACTCCTGGAAAACCATTGCCGGGATATGTTGGGTTGACAATGGGAACCGCATCTGGTTGGGTGGTGGTTGCTGGAGATGAGTCAGATGATGAGGAAAGTATCTGGGTTTCTAAACTGCCAACAATTTGATTGTCCTGTATTGCTTCCAATGGAGGTGTTTCTCCAAGACTTGACCCTGAAGCAACAGAAACAACAGGGTCAGCCCCACTTTTCTTCTCTGTCCATTCTTTTCTTCTACACCAAGCATTTCTTTTCTTTGTTTGAATTGATGACAGAACATATGATTGAAGCAAGCTTTAGAGGGGAAACGTGTAAAATTGAATTCAAAACTCAAAAAACAAGATTTAGATTCAAATTATTAAAAGCATGTGCATATATGTATGTTAGATCACTTCACTGCTATCTTAAATTTGACTTGTATCCTTTCTACCCTTCTGGACATGAATTTTGTCCGAGCATTGTCGGGTCTCAAAATTGAACATGCATTATTTCTTATTGTTTTGCCATCTCTAGATACATACTTAAAAGAAACTAAAAATCTATGGGATGATAGATTAATCACCTGAACTGAGGAATAGATGCAAGAGGATTGCAACGTATCGAAAAGGTCTCCAACCCATGTCTTTGATCTGCTTTCTTTGATGCTGTTCTGATTTTTCTTGATTGTGAAGAACAATGATAGAGAAGCTAAGAGAGGAAATGGTGTTGTTGGGAAGAAGAGTTTAAATATCATTCTTGAATATGTTTATATAAATAAAAACCTGAAGAGAAGAATCAAAGCTTCCTTTGGTTGTAGAGAGACGGAAAGAGAAGGGGCAGAATATCACAAAACTTGAGAAAAGAGGCATTTGGTTGTTATATTTTGCAAGCAAGACAAGGTACCCAAAAAAGGAAAGGTTTCTACGTCTAAATGTTCGGCTTGAGTCCGGATTAATTCTGTTCACACTAGTTCGGTCTTTTAAAAAGTAATCCTATGCAAACATCAGGTTATATAGTAAAAGGTAGAGTGTTCATACCATGAAATTACTTCACATCATATGCAATCTCTTATTTACGAAATGAGAGTACCAAATCACTCATACTGATCTCGAACTTATTGAGAAAAATGAACTTAAAAGGTGCATAAAAAGGGAACAGTTTATGAAGATTGGAAAAGGTAAAAGAGCAAATTGTTGGGAGTTCAAAGCTGGTGATTTGGTTGATTATATTCAAAACTAATGTGATAGTGATGTTGTGGCATCTCTCTTTTTCTACTTTTGCAGATCTCTTTTCACTGTTTTATGGGACTGAATCAAAAGATAGATTTCGTATGTTGGATACGCATCAAGGAAGTGTAATAATCAAAATGTTAAACACTCTCCACTTTCGTTTGATTGGTTTGTTTATCCAATCTTTGCATGCAAAGTTGCAAACTAAACTTAGCCCAGGAGAAATTAACGATTCCTTTGTATGAAAAAACAATGTAAAAGGTTTATGATATTGACTCATTAAGGATCTTTTCCCAAGGAAAAATCTTACTATATATCAGTACATACGTATATTTCAAATTTATAAAAAAAAAAGTACAATATAAATAAGAATAGACCAAACATTACAAATGGCAATGAATTTTTTGAATTACTAGGGGCTGTTTGTTTCTTTGGAAAATTCCTCTGTACGTTGCAACTGTGTTCTGTCGTCAAGGACGCACACAGGTTTATGCAATGCGGTCAGAATTGTCACTGAGATCAACAAATTAGATGCTTCATGCCACCCTCAGGCACATAAAAGTCAGCTAAAAAGCACAGTAATCATTGGGGCATCCTGGTCGTTTCATCGCTCATTTCAGAATGCGTAAGTTTGGGGAAAGACCATTCAGAGCAGAGATTTATCCGTGCCGATTCATACTACATTGTAACAGACGTTGTTGCACAGCACTCCAAGCTGAATACAGAGAGTTTCACCCGGATTAGAAATGGCAGTTGCAATTTATCAGCAAAAACAAGAAAATAGAATGAGATGAGTTTCACCTGGAATGTTTTGATAATCAGGCTCTATGCCATTGCCATTTATGTCCTTATGATTCGGTGTGACATACTTCCCGACAGTAACAACCACTCCAGACCCATCACGGAGTTCAAACACGGATTGAATCAAACCCTGGAAAATTGTTACTTTCTATATGCATCAGTAACAGGTGAAAGCATGAGTTGCCTCTATTCTCGCTCCACAACAATTTGGATCAACTAATTGCTCAAAACGTGAACAATAATATGGAATACATTACATGATTGAAACAAACATAAAAAGCATAGACAATTATATACACATCATCAACAATTAACTAACCTTGCCAAAGGTCCTTTCCCCTACGAGAATAGCTCTACAGTTATCGTGAAGGGCAGAGGCAACCTGAAGTGCAAACCATGTTTATAAATGGAAACCTCAACGGACAGCACATATAAATTTGGTGAAAGAAGCTACTCACAATTTCACTTGCACTAGCTGTTCTGTTGTTCACCAAAACCTGCATTAAAAGTGAATCAGCACATGACCACAAACATAGTTATAAGATAAACAAAAACAAAAACAAACAATAATCTCAGCTGTGATGAGAGGTAAGCATCAATCAAGCCCTGGGACACTAACCAACTATAAATAAGAACTAAGGACAACAATGTCTCAACTCTGTTTCTCCTCCAACTTAATAATGATAAATGGTGATGTTAGTCTAATTATGATCTCTATTCATCTTTGCTCATGCAAGCTACTATCTACTTCTGCTAGCTTTACAGTTTGGTTATCGTCTCGTCATTTACCATCTTCAAACACCTCTTAGAGCAAACAAAGTTTGAGGTTCGTCTGTGAATTTCAAAGGTGAGATCATGCATAAGGTAAGATATTTCTCCTGGATCATGAGTGAAAAGCCAAGTGTAATATGCCTCATGTTCTGCTAGGCTTGATTCACGTACACCCTACCAAAATCTAAAGTCAAACAAGTGCATTAAAGCCAATGGAGTCTTCTCCTTTTCATGTTAGACTTGTATTGCATGCCTAATGAAAACATTAAGTTTCAGTGGACTAACAGATTTAAGAAGCCCAGATCCATACAAGCAGTCAATGGGATCCACATTTTCATTGCACAGGCAATGAAACAATCCAAAAGAAAAATGGTGCTTCTTTGATGCATGGTGTGATAATTCTGATGAAAAAAAGGTCTAAAATTTAATATACATAGAAACATTACAGATTTCTCTTGGTGGGAGTGCATACCATAACAGGAGCTCTAATCAATGGTGCCATGTCTGCAACAACAGTGTCTTGATACCGAGGATCCCTTCCAGCAGTATAAATAACCTGTCTATGCACCCACAAGAAAAACGCAGTCATGTATATGTTGTAAATCAAAACATTAACTTCAAGTCCACCACTGATTGTCATATTATTAGGATATAAAATAGCTCAGACCACAACTAAGTATTTATAATACTTGAACGTGTTGAAGAAAGAGATGTCTTAGAAAAACTAGCAATTTCACAAACCAACCACGAGACAAGCAGGAGAAAAACTCATGAAAGGTCAAATCTTATAACCCACATACCGTTTCCCCTTCATTCAGGAAAAGCTTGGCAATTTCAATTCCAGCCTGAAAAGAGGAAAAAAGGTTTTAATCAAACTGAAACAATTGTTTTGAATCATTACAAAGCATATAACAGAGCATGCAGATGTGATGATTTTCCTTTACTAATGATAAACCATCTAATACGTGCATATAGTTGTTTCTATTTATACAGCAATTCAAGAGTACATGCAAATCTTTATTTGATTTCTCCAATAAACTCATTGAGATTAGTAGACCTTAGTCACTGCTTTGATGTTTTCCTTCACATTTAAAGTATCACTAGCAATGAATTATAAATAAACAGAAAGCAGCTGTCCAAATGAGATGAAATTTTCCATATCTGCATTACATGTTAGCTTTCAAGACACGAAAAATAAACAGAAAATTGTCCTCTTTTGACTAGATAACAAATGAAAATGACAATGACTCCTGAAATCAGAGGACATTACAAAACTAGGAATAACAATGCTAATATTGAACTAAAAAAGTGAGACATGAAAGGTAAATTGAGCAGGGAGTTGGTGGGAGAGTGCAAACACCTGTACTAATCCACCGAGATTATCTCTGAGATCAAGAATGAAGCCTGAGGCACCCATATCCTGAAGTCTCCTCATTGCTGCCACCATCAATGTTTTTTCTCTTAGAATTTCTCAAGCCAACTAGAAATACATGCTCTTAGCACCAAAAGAGGACTTTATTATGCAAAAGCAACCAAGCAAGGCAACAAACATAAACAGATGAACTAAGGAAGCAGGGGGTAACATAAACCAAGGAGAAACTTCATTTGGCAATGGCTTGGAGATTGCAGCTTTAACAGATTCTAATATACAAGAGCATCCCATGCTGCACTTACAAATGCATGTCTTCCATTAAGATGGATCAACAAATTGTCTAATTTAAGCAGTTCTGCAAAAGCCTCCTGAAAGTTAACTAGCCCTTTTTCCTTTGCACTAAACAGCAGCATGGAAAGGAAAAAATATTCACGAAAAAAATTCTATCATCATGAGACGTATGCGCTAGTCTACTACTACATTTGAAGTAGTGATTAACACAATAAATTGATTAAATGAGATAAAAATTTACCAATTACCAAATCTTTTGTAGCTAGTGCATTGAACTCTTTTAGTCGAATATACCCAACAGAAGTGGCACCATTGTCTATTTTCTCTAACCGGTAGAAGACTGGTGTTCGGGCAACAAGTTGTCTTTGAACTTCCATAGATTGAATAGGTCCACAATTTCCATGCTTCACCTAAAATGAGGAACAAGTGTTCTGGTTAACCAAGAAAGCGATGTGAAGAAGTACCACAACAATGTTCTGAATTTTGGACCAATTTACAAACCTTGATCGTAACAAATGTTTCGTTAGGGCCTTGCAGCAATGAAGATACTTCAAAAGCAGATTTCCCTTGGACATCCTGTCCATTAACGGCCAACACTTGGTCCCCCTACGAACACCAGATAGAATACAAGTAATCTCAGTCAGTGTACAATCTTCTAATAAAACCACATGAAATGTCAACCACACAGGATGCTTGAAACATTTGATCCAACTTACTACTTATTCAAGACAGACCTATAATCAGGTAACAGTTTTTCAATTGAAGGTGAATATTAACACTGGGGGAAAGTTACAGCAGCACGGAGGTGACTGGAAAGTGCAAAGAAAAGAATGTTCATGATTGACTACAGGGCAACATGGGAAATGACAACTATACACAGTCGCAATCAAAACTCCAGAATACAAAAGGCAACCAAAAAAGTGCATTAGCTAGATTCAGTAGCAACACTACCTGTCGAACACCAGCCGATTGAGCAGGACCATCCAGTAGAAGTCCAAGAACTTTCAATTTCACCACTCCATTGTCGTCTGGAACTTCCCTAAGGTTTATCCCAATACCACTCATGTCATACCTCCCCATCTTCGTGAACTTTCAACCGAAAAGACAATGAAAAGCACATAAGTCAAACGAAAACTTCCTCCAGTAACTTAAAACTGCCACATTTGCAACAACCCCATAAATAGAATTAAAACTACATCATGATACAGAATCATCATCATAAATTACCTCAGCAGGTGATAGGAAACGCGTGTAAGGATCACCTAAGGTAGCTAGCATTCTTTTAATCAAGTCATGAGCTTTTGATCTTGACTGGATAGAACTGCTCAAAACGTCTTTTTTTTTCCGCCGCCAAGTCTCTTCACTCCACCGATTCCGATTCCCAGATTCTAAAAAGCTATCATTCACAATCCCCCACGCCTCCTCCACAATCCCTTCATTCGTCACTTCTCGACTTTCGCTCTCTTCCTCTCGTAGCAATTGCTGTAGTTGTCGCTGTGCGTCTTCTTCGCTGCAGTATTCTGTGGTCGGTTGGGTCTGTTGCAGGGATGGGGATTGTAATGCGAGGGAAGAAGAAGGAGAGGAAATGAGGAGGTTGAGCGAGAGCGCGCCGGTGATAGCCTTGAGAAAGGTTTTCTGGGCCCAATTGCTGGCGGCGGAAACGATTTTTGGCGGTTTTTTGAGTGGCGCGGCGGCGGAGGACGGCGGGAGGGAGAGTGTAGCTGTGGTGGTGGTGGTGGTGTGGAGGAGGGAGAGGATCATCTTTTGTTGGTTGGGAATCCGTTTTGTTTGTTAGCTTGGTTGATAGACGGAGGTTACTCGGGCTAGACTAGTAATTTAAATCTCATGATTTCCAAAATTTATAATAAATTTAAATCTTTCTAATAATATTAATAATAAGGAGTCCTGATAGTTGATTTATATATAGACGAAAATTTGTAAATTTATAATTATTAAAAATAATAATGCAGCAAAACATGCAATGTCAGTGAGGGGAAAAAATGATGAAAGTTGTGTATCTTTTGTAGTATGAAAGTGATACAAGGAAATAGGAATATTCAACTGCTCTCACTTTTCATATACAAAACATGCAATGTGAGTGTGAAAAAACAAAAGAGGACAGTTGAAGGGCAAATAAATTGATACAACTCACTTTGAATTCACGTCTTCAATACTATTTTCTTCTACAAACTGTAAACTACTTTTGTCTTGTATCTAACTTTTGTATTTGAGAAATATGTGAGATTCACAAGTATAGATGGAGTTCCAAACATCTATCTCATGGGAATGGGATGTTCCAACTTCGAACTCCAAGAAGACCACACTAGCGAATCCAGGTACCATCAAGAGCTATCTTGGGGATGTGAGAAATGAATGGCCAATCCACCCCTTTCTCCGGTTGACATCTTTCTGTCAGCAAAGGGCATCCACTTATCTGAAGGTAGGAGAGGGAAGTGGGCAGCTTCTGATTCTGATTTGGCTGCAGGGATTGGAGTTTACCGCAGTACCAGATCCCCAACGTCCTGAGAGAGGTGAGGGGTTGAAGCCCGTCGTAGTTTAGAGATTTCAGATTCGGAAACTCTAAAATGATAAGACAGGTAAGAGTGGAGGGCAGCAGCATCGTCTTCTCAGGGAAGGATTCTTCCACCTCATCACAACCACCAATTTCAAGCTCTAAGAGGGAAGGAAGCATTTCCAAACCCCACTCATGCCGTCTTGAGAAAAGTTTCTTGCAATCCCGTACTTCTAGTTCTCGTAATTTGGAGTTGGAGCCGCCAAGATGCACACCCAGATTCGTAGTGAAAAACTCAATTTCCGGACAACTTTCAATCCTTAAGATTTCCAAATTGGAGCAGAGACGAGACTCAGGCAACACCTTCAAATTTGGGCACTCAGTCAACCAAAGAGTTGCCAAATTGAAGGAGAAATTAGGTGATCGTCCTTTGCAAAAGGATACTAATTTTGGGCATCCGGAGATGTAGAGTTTTTTTAACATGGGGAAGCACTCTAAAGAAAAACACTCAATCTCAAGCTGTTCACATGCATCAATCTTAATTTTAGCTACAGAGGGAAGGTGACTGGGCAGGGCCTTCCTTAGCTTTGGACATGACTCTATTTTAAGCTTTTGGAGGAGAGGGAAATTAGTCTCATTATCATCACCATCTGAGATCCATTCACACCATTCTTGCATGCTTGTAATTCTCAAATACCTGAGCTTCTTCATCGGATGTAACTCAGAACCAATGCTTGTGACTCCATCACATGATTGAATGGTAAGTCTCTCCAAAGATGCCAACCGACAAATAGGTGGTAACGACAATATTTTACAATTTTCAATTTTCAGGGATACCATGCATGAAAAAGAAGAGTCTCCCACCCAATCTGCAAATCTTTCACCCCCGTAACCGTAAACGAAGAGATTTTTCAAGTCCGTATGAGGGACTAACTTTTCAAGCACTCGTTGTTGATGCAATGAGCAGTTGTTGTTATCTTCTCCATGACCCCATTTCAGCTCCAACTCCTCCAAATGTTGCTTACCCCTCAGAATAGCATCTCCAAGATCCATCACATTTTGAAGACCCTCAACACAAAGTCTTCCTCGTAAATTGTGAAGTTTCGCCAACTCTTTAATATCCGCCTGTTTCTGTTTTCCCACAACAAAATTGCTTAACTTTCGAAGTTTTGTCAATTCACCTATGTGTGGTGGCATTTCTTGCAATCCTGAATTCCTAATATCAAGCAAAAATAAGTTGACTAACTTCCTCATGTTATTAGGGAGCTTGGTGAGTGCTTTGCAATCCCTCACGATTAAAATCTGCAAATTATACAATTTGCAGATAAATTCTGGTAGTTGTTGAATATTTGATGGACCAAATCGAAAATATCGTAAATGCTTCAGGATTCCAGTTGAATCTGGTAGCTCATACTCCAACTTATAACGGGGTAGATGTAGCACCCTTAAGCTCTTAAGGGCCTCCAATAAATTGAAGCTCTTAGTCTTAAGGGCGTCCGATTCTTCATACTGATCGGACATTAAAAAAATGGTTCGCAAAAAGTGTGGCTTGCCAGAAACACATTTCAAATCTTCGACTCCATACTGATCATCTCCTCTTTCAATATATGACAAATAACGAGTACGTTGAGTCACCTCAAGGGAATTGACAGCCTCCAGCCTTGAGCAAAATTCTCTTGATACAAGTGTAGCCATATCATTAAGAAGATCGTGCATAGTGAAAACTGTTTCGCCATAAGCAGTTTGTTGCTGAAGAAAAGACCTAGATACAAGATCTTCAAAGTATCTCTCACCTGTCATTTCCATATCTTCTCCTCTTCGTGATGGGGCTATAAAACCTTCTGCAACCCATAAAAGGACCAATTCTTCCTTTTCAAATTGGTAATTCTTAGGAAACATTGCACAATAAGCAAAACATTGCTTCAGAGATGATGGGAGATAAGAATAGCTCAATCTAAGGGCCGGAAGAACCTCATCCTCATCCTCATCGTTGGTGGAAGCCCAGATATTGTTGTTCAGTATTTCCCTCCAGCGCCCAACACGTCTCTCGTAGCGCAAGATACCTCCTAGTGCTTTTGCAGCTAAAGGTAAGCCATTGCACTTTTTTACCCTCTCCCTACCAATCTCTTCTAAGTCAGGATATTGATCGTAACTTTCGTTACCAAATGCATGTTTTGCAAACAAACGCCAACACTCATCTTCTTTTAGTTCTGCCAAACGATGAATCTTAACAGAGGGCATGGTGCGCGCCACACTTGAATTGCGTGTTGTGACGATGATTTTACTTCCCTGTTTCACAGACATGAACGGTTCCATCAAAGAATCCCATTCTCCTTGAGTAGCAACCCAAACATCATCTAGAACAAGCAAAACTTTATTCCCACTAAGCTTCCTCTCTAACTCACAATGCATTTGATTCGCAGTCATTTTATCAATGTCCTTCCCCAACCCGACCTCCTTCATAATATCTCTCGTCACCTGGAAAGCTTCCAACTCTTTCGGAACATAAACCCATGCTCTAACATCAAAGCACTGCTGGACCCAGTCGTCCTTGTAGACCCACTTAGCAAGAGTGGTTTTACCCATCCCACCCATACCAACTATCAGAACAACTCCAACATTCATACCAATTCCATCATCAGATCGCAACAGCTCCACTACGCGTTCCTTATCACCATCTCTTCCATAAACAGATGAAGCATCAACCAGAGATGTTGTTGGTGATGAAGCATCCAATTTTAGTGTACTATTTTTCTCCTCCAAACCAAGGGGACCCATCTGCTTCACTAGATGTTCCAGAGTCTCATGGATCTCTTTCAACCTAGGTTCCATCTCTCCTACACTCATCCCTTTTCTACAAAGATTAAAACAAGGGAGAAATTTGCGAACCTGACCCGTGCAATTTTGAGTCTGCATCTCAGCATCGGCACTGGTCTGGGCAGCACCACTTTCGATCTTCAATTTCAGAACTTCATAAGCAACCTCATCCAAAAAATCTTCAGCTCTAAAGGCAGCATCTTTCAGATCGTCGAGCCATTTTTGGACATGACGATCAGTAAACTGCTTCTGCTCCGCATCACCAACAACCTTGGTAACGGTTCTCAAGGTTACCTCCAAGTTCTGCAACTGTCCCTTGTCGATATCATGGCGTCTGAAGAAATCTAGGACATCAGCAGAAACCATCTTTTCAATCAAAGCACTAATGACAGGGGAGAGAATTGCTAAAGCTACCTCGGCCATGGCTAGCTACAAAAGTGGAATTATGAAAGTGTGCAGGAAAACAAGCAGTAGCAAAGGGAAAAGGAAAAATGATAGAAGCAGAGTAGTGGTGGAGTGGGCGAGACCAACCAAAGTTTATGGTCAACTTCTTTAGACTTTTCAGCGTCTATGAAAGTGAGCTACCACGCGCAAAGTCATTATTGTCGGCATTATTGTCGTTTCTTGTTTTCCTTTTTTTTTAAGAAAGAAAACAATAAACGCGTTCGGCTGCGGGCCATATACTGTTGCTTCAAGGGTAGTGACGCTAGTCTAAGAAAAATAATTATAAAAAAAGTACATTTTGGTCCCCCAACTATCACAAACTTCCGAACTAAGTCAATGAACTTTTGTTTTGCCACAATTATGTCACTATTGCTATTAAAAATTAATTAATTTAAGGTTTAGAAAAAAGATAAATAATGGTGTGAATTTCATATGAAACTCACATAAATGGTTAGATTAAATTAAATGATGTTAAAATGATAACTTTGGGTAGTTAAAATAATAGGTAAGACTTGAAACTATTATTAGAGAATTAAACGTTTTTTGAGCTAATATTTATTGAGGCGGCCTAAGTTTGGTATCGATCAGACCATTTTGGGCCGACATGGACATTGATGGTTGGGCCAAATCGCCTTCACATGGAGTCATGTGGCCCACTAAAATAGCCCACTAAACTAGCCCACCCAAATTCTATAATTAATAATTAATAATAAATGATTAAATAAATGCGAATCAAAGCAGTGCTTGTCGGGTAGGTTATCCACCCCTAGCATAAATTGAAAGTACGTGGACAGTTCCACATGAAGACACAAACGACACCTGGTCCAACTGCAAAATGGAAAATCATCAATCTTTTTCTTCTTCAAATGTTTCCGTTTATATAACATTAAAAGCCGAAAATAACAACATCCTAACATATATGTGAGATTTAATGTCTCGACACATTTAGTTTAAACATGATTTTTTCTTCTTTTTTCTTATTTAAAATAAAATAAAATACTAATAATAAATATCAATTGCATCATATAAAACCAAAGAGTTAATCCTTATAGCGGTAATTCTAAAACAATAAACACTTATATTAACTCTATAAACAAGATGACAACAAATAGCTGCGAAATCAACTTCATAATGAACATGAGAAACGCGCGCTAATATAAAAAAAACATTATTTTAAAACTAGTATTATTATTATCATTAAGCTTAAGGGAAAAAAACTAACCTTATTAAATTATTGTATCGTATGAACACCTCACGCATTTTTTTATAATTCTTTACGAAAATCGTCGTAAATATAGGAGAACTGGTAACACTCGAGTATTTTAATAGATGAAACTAAAATGTTTACACACAACAACACCAATCAAGGAGGGAAATGAGAATTTACCAATGATCCAAAACAATAATCATTTCATCTTTTAAAAAAATGCTAGTATGTATTTGACTCTCTCAAATCTACTATTATACGGAATTGAGGAGAAGAAAAGATGAACATACTTCAAAATCTACAAAAAAAAAAACGTCTTATTTGACTGAATATAGCAAATCGAAATTCCAATGCATGAGTAATGGAATGCAATAATAATACTTGATATTATTAGGCTAGTTAATCATCATAAAAAAAGATTAGTATTACATGCTAATTGTGGTTATGATGTGATTTATTATTCATTAAATTTTAAATTGGAGTAAATTAAGACACAAGAGTTATCACCTTTTAGGCCAATAATACGTTTAAACACAATTAATTCTAAGTTCTCATATATATTCGAGTTGGTTTGGAAAAAAATTGAATAAAAGTATGTTCTGAGATGATCATACCTGGTGTTTTGAATGATTTTATTTTAGTTCATTTTAACGTTAATTCCTTAAAAAAAAAATTAATTTAGCATAGAGCCAATTATTAGATGAGTGATTCAATGAATTACTCCAATGCAATTTTAAAAGTCTGAGACTTGAGTTGAGTCTCCCGTTTTGAACTATAGGCTGTTTAAGGGTCTGTTTGGCGTTTCGGTTCTGGTCCGAAAAGTGCTGATATGATCTGGCCTAGTGTAAGTAAAGCCGAATGATATATGGAGCTTAAGGAGGATCTAGCCGAGGGAGTTAACAACAAGACTTAAAGGAAAGACAAGGAAAATACGCACAAGACACGGATTTGGCAGCGGACAAAGATTAGACAAGGAAGAAACGATGTTACCCGGAAAGATGATTGTTGCTAGATGGATGGATAGGAATCAATGAACAAATGCATCACTTGTAGAAACTCAAACCAATATCAGCAAGCAACACAAACATATATTCAAGCCACCCAAAATGTTGTCGAATCGATTACAAAAGATTTCCCGGAGGAAGATCGGGAGGAGTGTTCTCTACTCAAGCGATCTTTCTCCAAGAAGGATTGAAGAGTTAGGGACCTAGGTGATAGATTAAGGAGTGTTCTCAACTTGCAAAATATCACTTAAAGTTTAACTGAGGTCTGAAGAAGAGATACAAAAACTATTTATAGGTGCAACAAAAGAAAGGCTGAAAAGCCCAAAACTCGTCCACACTTTGTGTCTGGCGGCATGCCGCCCCACAAGAGGTGGCCTTAGCGGCATGCCGCTACATTCGCTTGCAACTCACCATTTTAATTAAATTCGGAGCGGCATGCCGCCCCAAAGAGAGCTGTTCTGGCGGCATGCCGCCAGGAACCATTCCTTCCATCTCTTTGCCTTGGTGAAGAGTCACGTGCACAACCTTTTCCTGGACTTGGATACACTCTTTATCTCTCAAATTGCCTTCAAACCATAGGGACAAACCTCTTGCCTTGCTTCGTGTGATCGGACCTTGAGGCAATATGCCTTGAGCGTCAAGTTTGGTATTGGAAGGGTCCGTGATCGCATCAAGTGCCGTGGGCAAAAATGTTGTGGGAAAAACAATTTTGCGCAAAACATTTCTTAAAAGTACCGTGGGAAACGAGAAATTGTTTTTGGTGTTTGGTAAACACTGCTTTTAAAACTATAATTTGAGTGTAAAATGACTATAAAGAGCATCAGTCATTTTTAGTGTTATTTATTTATATTATTTAATTCAATTTTTGTTTCTAAACAAATAATTGAAGTATAATTTTCTAAAAGCTGCAATTTTAACCTTGAGAACCACTAAAAACATATACTACATTTATTTAAAATTTATAATATATAGTATTTTTATATCAATTCATTAATTATATTATTCGTTTTCACCAACTAAATATTTTTTTCTAAATTTTATTGATATTTTGAAATATCATAAACTTTTAAAAGAATTATAATAAGTATTTTAAAAGTTAAAGTTTTATTTTTTATAAAAAAACCTATTAATCTAACTGGACTTCAAAAAATTAGATTCAAGCCCGATCCAGTCCGCCCATTAAAAAAGAAAAATCGCCATTCTCAAAATCTTTTTTTTTTCTTCTTTTCTTTCAAAAAAACTATATATATATTAAACAAATCAGAAAAGCCAAAGTGCCCGAAACAAAGAAAAATTAAATTAAATTAAAATAAAAAGAAAAGGGAGAAGGCTAAAGAGGGTTTTCACTGCCCAACAAAGCAGAGTAGAGCAGCTTAAACATATCTATTTATCCCTCGACGTTTCGTTCAAGTTTAACAGAGAGAAGAGAGACCGATACACGGAGAGAGTAAACCTACGGCGAGTCAACCAGACGGCGTCGTTTGTTTGTTGTCAGATCTGAAGGAGGAGGAGAGTGTGGGGTGGGGAGAAGGGGGAAGAAGAGAGGATGAGTGGGAAAGTAGTAGGCGGAGGAGGAGTAAATAATACCGGCGGCAGCGGCAAGGGTGGCCATGGGTTATCAGGTATACCGGCCGGGTCAAGGAAGATGGTGCAGGACTTGAAAGAGATTGTTAACTGTCCAGAAGCTGAGATCTACGCCACGCTCAAAGAATGTAACATGGACCCTAACGAAGCTGTCAATCGCCTCCTGACCCAAGGTGAGGGTCGCCGTAACCATAACCCTAACGTTCTATTTTTCTTTTTCAGTTGCATGTTTTTTAATTCATTAATTTTGAATTTTTTTTTTGGGTTTGTAGTAGAATGTGGTGATAGAGTTGGTTTGCTTTAGTAATTATGAAAAAGTTGCCTGAAGAGGTGTGTTTGATTTTCCTCAGTTGCTTCAAACTTAAGAGCAAGATGAATGAATTGCATGGTGTCTCTTCTTTGTCAACAGTTCTTTGATTGTTACTGCCCCTATGTGGGGTTGTTTTAATGGTATTGCAGTGTGTGTTTTAGTTGTCTTTTTATTGCTTCATAGTATCAGTCATCATCAGTATCTGCAATTAGGTCTGGTGTCTTGCTGCTTAATGTTTTAATTATGTTTGTATTTTAAAGACATTCATATTCGATGTTGACTTTGAATTTGTTCCATATGTAGATCCTTTCCGGGAGGTGAAGAGCAAAAGAGAGAAGAAAAAGGAGGTGTGTTTTGTCTCATATTCAAGCTTTTTGAAGCATTTAAAGTCTCTTTTTGTGTGTGTAAAGATATGCCTTTCATTATTACTATTCATCACATTTGGTTGGGTGGATGTTTCAGACTAAGGACACAATGGATCCCAGGTCCCGTGGTGCTAATAGCTCAAATTACGCAACAAATCGTGGTGGCAGAGGTGGTTCAGACCGCTATGGACGTATTGTGTTGAGTCAGTTCAGCTCCAATGGTATGGGCTTACTGCATTATTGTCTGGGGCTGGAGTTGGTTGTTGTTTTAGTTGCCAATTGATACGAACCTTGATAAACATAGCTTATTCACGTTCTACTTTTTTGTTTTTATTTACCTTTTTTCTTCAGAATCTGGCAGCTTGCTTGGTAAACCAACATATAAGAAGGAAAATGGAGCACACGCTTATACTTCTGCTTCATCTTCTGCACCTGGTATGGGAGGCAGTAATTATAATCGGCGGCCTCAAATGCTCAGGTTATTACTGTGAAAAACTTAATTGTGACACGTCTTTGTGCTTGAACTGAAGCTGCATGGCATATTTATGATGTTTTGAATTGAACAAGAAATTTGAATTTATTAGTGTATGAGAGAGTATTTACAGCTCCCTTCAGATATGCTCCAGACTACAACAAGCCATTGTGTGCTTGCTGCTGCAATAAAGGTCACCCTGAAGTTTAGTGGTCTTGGTTGTGTGCTAGAAAAGTTTAGCACTTCCCATCTTACACTTAAATGCAAAATCTGAGTTACGTTTAATCGTCATACCTAGTATTCCATGGGAGTGGATGAATCTTTGTGTTTCATATAAGCTATTGTTGGTATATTCGATGGGTTCAAATAAATTCACCTATATTGATCAGTACATGGTGTAGAATTTGATAATTGTCATGGTTGTTTTACTTTTCTGGCAGTGATTCTGTGCCCACAGAAAATAAAATGCCTGCTGTAGGTGCAAATGATGGAGTTCCTTCATTGCAACCTTCTACTGGATTTCAATCTGCTTGGGTGGGGGTCCCAGGCCAGGTTTCTATGGCTGACATTGTGAAGAAGGGTAGGCCACAACCTAAGGCATCTGCCATGCCACCTCACCATACAGCTAACCATGGCTATGCTTCAGGGCCACCTTCGGCAGTATCACGCCATGATTTACCATTTTCAGATAATCACACTTCCAAGATTTCAGAGGTTAATCCAGACCCAGAAATTATGGCTGGTCAGCATATTCAGACAAATGATGAATGGCCATCAATTGAACAGCCACCAGTTGCTAGTGTGCCCTCTATTTTAGAGGCTTCGGTAGATGCAGAGCTGTGTGCAGAACCAGCTAACTTACCTTCAGAGAGAGGTAGCCAGCATCTCAACTCCCCGCTAGATGATGCTCCGTCAGTTGCAGATGGTGATGTTGAAACTGTTAATGGAAATCATGCCGGGCCTGCTTCTATATCTAGTAGAAATATTCAGGAGGATGATGGTTCTGGAGGCTCATCTCTTTTTGATAATAATTTGTATGAAAATATGAGTTCTTATGAGCCTCACAGACATCATTTCGAGCATAATGAAGGTGAGTGGGATGTTTTGAATTGAACTTTGGCTTGCATGGACTGTAAAATACATGTTTTCTTGTTGGTCCTTACATTTCTTTGGCTCTTATTAATGAAGGTCATTTTAAATGTCATGATTTAGCTTAACTTGTGTGGACTGTGGAATACATAGTTCTTTATTGAACATTTTTGGGTCATTGTTGATTCCCTTCAAATATATTATTTGGAGGACCCCATCTTCAATGTTATGAGAGTACCTGAACTTTTGTGGAGTGTGAAATAGATTTCCTCCTTTTTTTCCTCTCCTTTTTTTTTCTTCATTTTAAATGGTTTATTCTCTGCTACTTCTGCATTCACATAGGAGTCCTCCAACCTTATTGGATTTGGAATTTAGACATGTAATGATACTCATTCCCTGTGTTATTTCTGCATTCACTCGAATTCTCCAATCTAGTGATTTGACTGTGATGGTGTTAAGAGAGGTCTTTACCTTCACTTTCTCTTAGAGGTCTGTCAACATTGCTCTTAACACTTTTTGCCTGAAACCAATATCTCTACCCTTTTTTTACCCTGGTACGATCCCTTTTAATTAGCCTGTGACACTTTATTTGTCTTACAATATGCACTGTTTTGTTATTCCATTTCAGCTGAAGATGGTGCTTCAACTGCAGCTGCAAACTTCCAGCAGCTAAGTATACAGGACGATGATCAAGGGACACCAACTGAGGAGGATACCCCTTCTGTAATAATTCCTAATCACCTCCAAGTTCATGCTCAGGACTGCTCGCACCTAAGCTTTGGAAGTTTTGGTTCAGGCATTGGTTCTACTTCTGCCTTTTCAGGGTCATATGCATCGAGGCCCTTGGAAGAGCCATCTGAAGTGTTAGATGCCTCATCAGCTGGGCACTCAGACACTAGGTATGCATTATTTGTTGTGATAATCTCTCTATATTTTGCTTCTTCGTGATAAGTGTGAAACATTTCTTTTGCAGAAATCCTGAGTATTATGGGGATGAGCATCTCAGAAATACAACTGATGAAAATTTAGTCCATAGAGCTGTCAGTGCTGGGAATTATGATTCTCAAACTGTTCCCCAACCAGATTTGTTAAAGGAGGAAACCCCTGAAGTAGTCCAGGGGAATCAATATGCATTCCCTTCATCCACACCTGGTTATAATTATGAAAACGCCCAACAATTACATGCGGCCTTTAATAACCAGCAGACAAGCTCACAGATGCAGAACATTGCTCCTTTCTCCAGTGTAATGGTAATGTAGTAAACTGTACTATTATGTCTTGAAGATGCAATTTGTTCTTGATATCCAACTACTTAGTCTTTTTGTCTGACTGGCTATCCCTTACCGCCTAAATTCCCTTTTAGATTGTTGTGAGATGATCCAAGTTCATACAAACTCTCCTTCTCATACCCACACTATTGAAGAGTGGAATGGTTACTAACTGGGCTATGGCCACAGTGGTAACTATCTATATGTGTTCAAGCCTTCTTTTTTATGGCTAGAGTTGGTTTGTTTGCAAACACGAAGGATTCTTGCTAATCACTTGTTCATATCGCTCAGAGGTTTTATTTGTGAGGAATCTTTTACACTTCCATTATAAAACAATATATGTTTTCTTTTATTTATTTTTTGTTGTGTTGGAGAAATCACTAGGTACATGATACAAGTGTGCATACTTTGTTGTTATTATGCTCAACTACTTTGTCAAGTTGTCACTTCTCAGTGACCTTGTTAAAGTTATGAGTATAACATTTTGGAGTTGAGGTTACATCTAAAATATGGTTTGCTTGCACGAATGCCTTTGTGGGTGGCCATTAGTGCTTTATTATAAGTAACTAGAATGCTGAACTGTAAAATTGATTTGGTTGGATTTCTCATTGCAGCAGGCGTACACAAATTCGTTACCAAGCACTTTATTGGCTTCAACTGTTCAGACTGGAAGGGAACCTGACCTTCCATACTCACCCTTCCCTGTGACACAGTCAATGCCCACCAAATACAGTAACACAGCTTCTTCCATCAGTGGACCTAGCATGTCCATGCCAGAGGTACCCTTCTGCTAAACCCAAACTGGCCCATGTTTTCTTAGACAATTGTTTAATATCTATGAAATGAAGATTTTTACCTATTGATTTTGAGACAGCATTGTGGTTCTAAGTTCATGTGCCAACCAGTGTCTGAATGAGAGCACAAAATGCATCTTTCAAGACTAATTATAAAAAAAGGAAATAATGGAAAGGCAACTGTTGTTCTGTTGTGCTTTTGCTAGCTTATTATATCCTATGACTTATCCTAAAATTTTGATTCATTTCTTGTCTCAAATATTTGGTATTTTAGTTTGTTAATGTCACTAGCTTCTGAGCTATATAAGTGTACTTGTTAATTCTCGTTTGAGTTTAGATGTGGCTCCCAAATGGATGAGACAATACATAGATGCCTGCAGAGAAAGCCTTGTCTGCAAATTGGAAAGACATTCAAGACTTTATTTTTGGGACTTGGAAGTATTTGGGTTCAGTTTCCTTATCTTTTTTCTGTTGTCCTCCGTTGTTTTAATTTTTTTCTCATGTGCCAGGCGTTGAGAGCAAGTGGCATGACTACACCGCAGCCAACTCCACAGACCCATCCAGGTGCTAGTGTTGCCACCGGACCTGCTGTTCCGCAACACCTTGTACATCCTTATTCGCAACCTACTCTTCCTCTTGGACATTTTCCCAACATGATCAGCTATCCTTTCTTGGCTCAGAGCTACACATATATGCCATCGGCTTTCCAGCAGAACTTTGCTGGTAATAACACTTATCATCAGTCTTTGGCGGCAGTCCTTCCTCAATACAAGAACAGCGTTTCTGTGAGTAGCTTGCCTCAATCTGCTGCTGTTGCTTCTGGCTATGGGTTTGGCAGCTCAACAAACATTCCTACAGGAAACTTTCCTCTGAACCCACCCACTGCACCTACAGGCACAACGATAGGGTATGAAGATGTTTTGAGTTCTCAGTACAAGGATGCAAGCCATTTGATGTCGCTTCAACAGCAGGTATTCTCTCTACAAATATAACAATTCCATTTGACTACATAAGACTATTAATTGTGGTATGTTGAATAATTCTGACTGCGTAGAAACTCTCATTTCTTGGTCCCAAACCTGTTTGTTGTTGTGTTCTTTTATAGTTAACGGAACCTGTAACTACAGCTATGTCAAATGATGTTATACTGCACTCTTCATAGTACACCCTTTATTTGTTTAAAATCTCAAACAATGCCCTTTTTGTTTCTTTTTTCTCAGAATGAGAATTCAGGCATGTGGGTCCACGGTCCTGGTTCACGAACAATGTCTGCTGTCCCTGCGAGCACATATTACAGCTTCCAGGGGCAGAACCAGCAGCCTGCGGGATTTCGACAAGGTCAACAGCCATCGCAGCATTTTGGGGGCCTGGGGTACCCTAACTATTATCACTCCCAATCAGGGATGTCACTTGAACAGCAACAGCAGCAGCAACAGCAACAGCAACAACAGCAACAGCAGCAGCAGCAACAGCAGCTGCAGCAGCTGCAGCTGCAGAACTCGAGGGAGGGAAGCCTCGGCGGCTCTCAGGGACAACAACCCTCAAAGCAGCAGACCCAGCAGCAACTATGGCAAAACAGCTACTAAATCTAATCCCCCACCTCTTGGTTTTTCAGGGTCTTGTACTAAGTTTGAAGTGGCCAATCAAGGGCATTTGCGCGGTTGAATAATTATGTAACGGTTCTTGGTGATCGAGAAAGAAAAAAACCCGACCTTGACTGGCTACTGCCCTGTGCCATGAGGATTTGTACTCTTATTTATCTGCTAGTTAACTTAGGAACACTTTGTACTAATTTGCTTGGTGACTACGTTTCCTCCCTTTGTTCTCTCTTCTCGGGTCTCGGCCCTCAGTTATAGTGGAATTTTCATTTTCTGTTGGACAATCAAGTCCTTCCTAATCCTTATAATTTACTCTGATTATGTGGCTTAAAGGTTGTACTTGATCGTTGTATAAGTAGAAATAAAATCTTAGTTCACGAATGACTAAACTGTCCATCACTTTTCTTTTACAGAATTGGTCTGATATTATAATGATAATTAATGACATTGTTTAGATTTAAAACTAATTTGTTTACCGGCAGCAAACTATTGAGTCAAGTGATACAACTTCAATTTATTCATATTGTTTTCTAGCATTTACCTTAGATATACTAATATTCGTAGTGGAAACTGGAAAACTATTATCTTTACAAGTTTTTCTTTAGTTAAACGCATTCGTGCTATATTTTTTGTCTATTTATTTATTTTTGGTGATAAATCCTATTCATGGCCAATAAGGGAAATTAAATGTTTTTTTTAATTAATTTTTTATATTAATGATTAATTAATAATTATCATCACAATACTTATATCATAAAAATGACATGTACTAATCAGTTAAGTTTGTTTTTTTTTATTTACTTGGTATTACTGAGAAGACTATAAATTTGTTTGTTTTTTATTAATCTCGGTCGAATATGGTTGAGTATTTACATTTACTCGTGCTTCATCAAATGTGAAGCAGGCCCATCAAAAGAAGGCCTATGTGATTTGAGTCTTGAATATGGGCTTTTGAACGATTCAACAATCCACGCTACTCCATCGTCTAACTCTGAACAAAAAGGTTTCATTTTCTAATAATTCTTGTATTTTGTACTCCCTCTATAATTACGTTTTAAAATAATAAAAAATTTAAAACAATAATTTTTAATTTAATTTTACTACACATTATTTCATTTTTATTTCTAATTTCTACTCAAATTACCACACCATTATCAAATTGGATTGACACATTTTTTTTTTTTGTCATTTGTGTAAAATATATACCTAAAAAAAAAATAAAAATGACAAATATTATAAATAGTAAAAATTCATAAAAAAATGGCAGTTATTAAAAGACAAACAAAATTTACTCCAACAATGATGTGGCTGCGTGTGACGGGTCCCACGGAAAGAACAAAATTGCTTCTCACCCTCCCTCGTCCATTTCACTCGCATTAATCTCACCCTCTCACTCTCGCCGCACTAAAACTGCCACCACCACCACCACCACCGCTCTAGGCCGCCACCACACCGCTCAGGCCACCACCACCACCAACGCTCCGCTCAACTGTCACCACCACAGTCATCGCATCATCATGTATGTTTTAGATTTTTTCCCTTCTCTCCTTCTGATTTCGTTGTTTTGTTACGGATCTGATGAAGATTGAAACAGTCATTGCATCATCATGTATGTTTTAGATTTTTTTACCTTTCCTCTTTCTTTTGATTTTGTTGTTTTGTTACGCATCTGATGAAGATTGAAACAGTCATTGCGATTTGTTATGTGTTGCTTTTGCATCTGCTGTAGTGTTTTATCGTGTCGTCGTTGTTGTTTGTTGATGGAGTAAGTGGTTTAGAGTCTGTTGTTTTATTATTAATGGCTAAGTTTTCTGTAAATCTATGGCCGATTTTATGTGAGGTAGCATCCTACTATGGCCGATTTTAGGTTCAGGTGCTTGCTGTGGTTATGCATCCTGGATATGTTAGATGCTAATTTCCCTTTGCTGGCGTTAGACTTTTGATACGAGTCTTGTAATGGCTTGGGAAATTTGGAATTTTAAAGGCATAGTAATGCAGAGTTTTAACTGACTGTGTTAAGATTATTAAGTCATAAATCGATAGATGCGCCTTTTGTTTAAAACTTACAGATGCTGTAGTGTTAGTTATCTTTGATTTTGTGGTCAATTTGATATGACATAGTTGATGGCACGGTCTTAAGGTTCTCTTGCTATGATGATTAAACTGTTTCTGATCTGATTTTGATTCCTGATTATGCTGTTTTTGTGAAATCTATTTATCGTGAGATGTTTTGATATCTCGTGGTGGTCCACCTGGAGTTCAATCATCATGTGGGAATTGATTCTGTATTTTGTAAGAATGAGAAATTAGATGAATGTCGGTTGATGTCTGTGACCAAGCCTATTAACATGTACTTGATTTCTTCTCATGGTTATTCTTCTTAAGTATAACTGCTATTCTATTAACATGTTTTCTGCTCACACTTGTATCGTGTACAGTGAGCAAAAATCAGTGGCTTTTCCATAGTTGAACGATGTTTGGTGTGCGCGGTTCAGTTCAATTACTTACCGAAATCAATCAGGCTGTCCTTCGAAATGTATCAGTAAGTTTGAAAACTTGTAATTATGCAAATAATCATGTTACCTTTGATTTAGGAGTCTCTAGATTTAGGGTTTACTAACTCTTTTCGCATGGTAGGCTCGCAAATTATGACTTCATCTGTCTCGTTTGCTGTGTGGTGGGTTGAGGTCTCTTCACCTTGTTCGTATATGGGTGATTGATTTTCACCTCAATTGCAATAGTTAGTTATAGGTGCCTTCCTGGAGGTTGAGTTGTGGTTTTTCTATTAATGTCGAGGTGCATTTCTTTTGTATTGAAATGGGTTGAGTGGATGATTTAGCTCTGAAGTAGGGTTGCGTTAAACTTAACTTTGTTGAAGTGTTTGCACGGGTCACTCCTGTATTTTCCTTTTCTTTTTTCTTTTTGGATAGACTCTTGTATCATTTTTTTTCACCCATGTCATGCATTCGGTTTGAGAGCTTCCGATGCCATGTTTTTCACAGTCAATTCTGGTCGTTATGCTGCTACTGGCTTTCTGTATGGTGTCTGAAAGCACTGATGAAGTTAGCATGCTGCTCTCCCAATTTGACTTTAACAGCTACCCATGATTATTAGGCCCAAATGTATTAGCTCCTTATTTCATGTTTCCTGAGTGACAAATGGTTACGGTGCTCTGGTTCTTAGTTTTAATTACATTATGCTTTCCTTAGTTCTGTTGTTAACTTGTCATTTACCAATGCTTGTTCAGTTGGCTAGGAGTATGTAATCTTACAATTGGTACACTGATAATGTCAATGGATTTTCAAATTCTCATTCATTGCTTTGTTTGTGAGGGGATACCTTATTGTGCTAGCTATACTTTTGGGGTGTATCTGGGGTAAGAGTGAATGGCTGAGCTGAAATGTGTAAACAACATCAAGCATAAGTTTTGTACATGCTGATGTTGTATGTGAATCATTTTCTGGTACATACAATTCTGAGTCGCTGAAAAGAATCATATTTTAGATGCTCTATTTCCACATTTTGTTATCCATCAATCTCCTATTATCTCTTAATTTATACATTTCAGGGTGCCTAAATATATGAAATCCAACATTGAAATTTGTGACTTTATCCTGATTTTGTCTCAAATAAGACAGATTGGTTTTCTGATGTTAGTGATTTCTACATTTTGTAGCTTCGTTGTCAGCAAGTTCAATGTCTTCGGGTTGGAAATGCAGAGATCCCAAATGAAAAGAAGCTGAAGATTGCTCTTCAGTCAATCCATGGTATTGGCCGCAAACGAGCTCAGCTAATCCTTGCTGAGTTAAGCATAGAGAATAAGGCCACCAGGGAATTGAGTGGACTTGAACTCAACTCTCTTAGAGAGGAAGTCTCCAAGTACCTAACTGGTGAAGATTTAGTAAGTCTTTCTCTCTCTCATCTCTTATTTTTTCTTCTGACAAGTTACTGTTTGTAAGTTGTAACTGATTCAGTTTTGTGTAACCAGAAGCGACAAGTTAAGGGTGATATTCAGAGACTGATTGAAATTCAGACCTACAGAGGATACCGTCATCTTGATGCGCTCCCATGCAGGGGACAGCGAACCAGAACAAATTCTCGTACAAGGAAGGGTAAGTGAGCTACTATTGTGGAAAGAGCACTAAGCTTGTTATTAGCCTAACGGATTGTTGCATATCGATTATGGATGAAACATCATCCTGTTCTGAAACAGTTTATAATACATGTCTAATTTGAGTATAGCATTTCCCATTTCTTCTACTTTGATGTGCATTAGGTTTCTTAATTATTAGTCTTTGTTGATCATGTTTTGTCACTAACCCATGATTCTTCTCAGATCATAGCAAGCCTGCTTATCAAGCTGCGCCTGATCGTACGCGTCAATCCAAAGATAAGAGAAAATGATACGCACAAGAGAATATGCGATAACTTGGTGTTTTAGAGCACTGCTAGAGCAATCATTGGTAGCCTAGAATTCGGTCGGCAACTCTTGGCCTCCTCTGGAAGTGGGTCTTGACTGAAGTTGCTGTTTCTCAGAAACTTAATAGTCAATAAATTGATAAGGTTTTGCTCTCATGACAACTGTGGTCAATGAACACATTTGTGTGTTGGATTTCAGTGGCGTATTTTCGAGTACTATGCTGTTGCTGTCAGTGTTACTCAACTTTTAGTTTTTAGGCAGGAAATGGTGCCAATTTGTGGAGTGTCTCTGCTAGGAACTTGTATTTTAAGTGTTGCAGTGGTGTTTTGGTAGAGGGGAAGGCACATATCACTTATTTGTTGAAATGTTATCATGATCAGCCTTTGCTCTTATTTTCTAAAACTGAGCTTGATCAGCCATTGCTTAGCATTAATCCTCGTTGTTTGTTTGCCAAAGTTGTAAAATATAAGTTCAACAGAAAATTGATAAAGGGTCCGGAGTGGTTGTGACTGAATATCGAATAAAAAGAAAAAATTATCATTTTTTGAAAAGAAAGTAGTCTTTCCTTATAATGTTGCATGAACTAACTAACCTAATCCGACTCCTCTTGGAATTTGTTTCATTGATCTTCAAATTTCTTTTTAGAATTCATTTTGGTCAAATTTAATTAAATTATAAAAAACAACTAATCAAAATTGCAATTTTTTTTTTGCAAATGTCATTAAAATATAGAAATTATGAGATTCTAATTTATGTATATTCATTAAAGATTCTAATCTTAGTATAAAAAACAAAATTCTATTTGATTGATTGAACCTTTAAATTCTTACTTCTAAAAAAAAAATAGTTTTCTAAGTATAACCAAGTGCCCTTAAAAAAAATTAAAGAAAATACAAGTGGCAAGCGTTAGCGGGTTTTCCTACTCCGGCCATCACATCCATTTTCTCACTTCCACGCAACCCGTAATACTTCTTCGACTAGGCTGCACTACTGCTGCTACATTTGACTCCCATTTCTCCACCGTCATTGTTATCAACTCTCTACCCTTGTCGTTGACTGTTTCTGCTTGCTAAAGTCGCCGCTTGTCCTCTTCGCTAACTTAGGTACGTAGTGTTGCTTTCTACTGATTCATTTCATGCTTTACATTTCTTGCTTCCCTCGATGTGAAGTTGAATCTGAAGTTGCGATGATTCTGGATGATACAGTGTCTAGGGTCTAAAATGTTAGGAGTTGACGAAATTTTGGGTTTGGGTTTGGTGACGGAGGAGGGAAGTTTTAGCTTGTTTGGTTTTGCTCAACTGGTGAAGAGTGATATTATAAATTTATTTTTTTAAGTTTGAAATGAAAAATGCAAATCCGGGGTTAGTTGATGCAGGATCGATCAGTGATGTAGCCTAGAAATTCGTTTTTCTAATGTTTGTTTAATGAAGAGGGTTGAGTAGAGCACATTTAAATTAAGCAATGATTGATGTTGTGAATTTTCATCAAATTATCAAGTTTTGGATAGATGGGAAATATCTGTTGATTGTAATCTATATGGGTCATTGTTGTTTTCAGTTTTGTTTTGTTTTGTCTTGTCTTTGTCATCATCACCGGAGGTCTAAAATCATTTTATGGTGTTTAAGTTTACCCAGGTGGAGAGTAGAAGCCGGAATACTTGATTCAGTGCTTTGATTTTGCAGCATTAATTTAGCTGATACCTCCCGTCAGATGCCCCTGAGGGTTTACCTTTCTTGTTCTTAAGAAGTTGCTAGTGCTACAATACTACAAACAGAATTTGGGCTTTACCATCAATCAAAGTCTAGTTGTTGGGGTTATGTGAAGAAGCAATATAGAATGAGTACAACTAGTGAGGATCACTCTGTTTCCCAAAGTAATAAAATGAAGAAACCTGAGAACCACAAAAGTAACCATACAGATGCCATGCCAGGGTCTGATCTTTGGACAGATGGACTTGTTTGTGCCTTTGAATTTATTCTCGACCGTAAGAGATCTGTGAACGCAAATTTGACCTCAAGGGTCATGAGCAGACAAATAGGGGGTGAGTCTTCAGTGGGACAAGAGCAAGCAAATGGCCCAAGTGAGGCCACTCTCCTAGAACCGCATAGGAGCCAATTACTGGAATCCTCACCCCTTCTTGAATCAAGAGGTGGCGGTGAGAATGCTCCTTCTTTCGAGTGGCAAGAAGCCCATGTTGATCGAAGGCATCGTCATGGTCTACACAGGCCTGTAGAAGGCCGTTGGGTGCCCATTGGATGGGCTAGAATTTCTGAACTTGTGCAAAGGGTGCAGCCTGATGCTAAATGGGCCACACTGCAACTGGAATTGATGGATGAAGAAGATGACATAACTGTGGCAGACTTAGCAGCTCCTTACTGGGAGCATCCAGCTGGCCCAAGATGGTGGTGCCATGTGGCTGCAGATAACCCCTCTGTCATGGCCTGGCTAAGCAGCGCTAGGTGGTTACATCCTGCCGTCAGTTTGGCTTTGAGGGATGAAAGTCGACTTATAAGTGAGCGGATGAAACACCTACTTTATGAGGTAAATATTTAGTGTTCAACTTGTTGATCTTATTAGGGTATAATTTGTAATGACCTTATATATACCATGAGGCTGTAGTTTATGCCATCCCCGTTTGTAAGCTAGTGATGCTTGCAACTTAATCATATCCAAGTCTATTTCGTATAGGTGGGATCTGCATTCAATGTTGGAATGAGAGATACTTGACTTAAGGCCAAACATGAAAATTATGGGCTGAAGTAATCTGCCTTGTTTTAGCTCCATCTTGTCTTAGCATTTAGTTTAAATGTTATTGGTTCATGGTGGTAGCTAAGTTATGGAAGTTGTAACCGTACCGTACCTTACCCATTTAACACAAAGAACTTCTTCTTCCATTGGGTTCTCATCGGCTGTTATTTATGTTCATGCTTTTTCTATGAAGGTCCCAGTGAGGGTTGCTGGAGGCCTGCTATTTGAGCTCTTGGGACAATCAGCTGGTGATCCATTTGTTGATGAGGATGACATTCCTATTGTACTGCGTTCCTGGCAAGCACAAAACTTTCTAGTAACTGCATTGCATGTAAAAGGAAAAGTCGCAAGAGTAAATGTCTTGGGTATCACTGAAGTCCAGGTTATTTGTGAACGAGAATCTTTTCCACTGATTAGATTTTGAAGAATATTATTTAATAACTCATGCAATCCTCTTGATTTGATTATTGATTTTTCCCTTTGATAGGAGCTTTTATTGGCTGGAGGTTATACTGCACCAAGAACAGTGCACGAAGTCATAGCACAGCTAGCTTGCCGATTGACTCGGTGGGATAATAGGTAATACAGGCAGAAACATAGTCAATTTAACTTTCCTGATTTCTTTTGAGGTAATGCCCATGTCTGGATGCCATGGGTTAGCTTTGTGCATGCATTTTCCCCCTTTTGTGAGCTGTGACAAATCCGTTGACTGTAGCTTGTGACCCCTATGGTTTTCTGTTAATAAGTGTCTTGGCAGGCCACCTTCTCTTTAGATGGTGAAAGTAGCCTTCTGCTTATTTTGTGATAACAAAGGTGTAACTGTGTATATCAAGTAAAGTATGTTATAAATCAAGCAAAAGTATCATGAATTACTAACAGGATTTCATGATGCACCTGGGCCCTGCCTATTCAATTAGGGAAGGGAAAGAACTAAAAGTTAGAGGTTGTGTTGAGGTGTGAAAGAAATAATTATCTACTAAATTTTACTTAAATAATTTGAATTCTAGGGACTGGGAAGCATTTAGAGATCAATTTAATATGAAAGTATAAAGTTTGGGCTAATATAGTAGTTCTTGGAGCCAAGAACCAAATGATGAATAACTTGCATGTTGGTGGTCTACATAGGCACCTGATTGGTTAAAAATGGTCACCATATTTGTTTCCACATGGTCATACTGATTCATAGGTTCCCTGCCAACATCCTTAAGACAGGAAGTATTAATGTGAAAGTATGAACAGCATTTTTGTGAATCTTAATAAAGTGAAAATTAATTAGTAGTGGTACTTGTAGTTTACTCCATCATGTAAGGTTTTTAATTAGGATCCAATTATCATGGCTTTGTTTATTGTTTGAGCAATTAAGTTGTTTCCATGGTAGGATCATGACTTACCATCAGATCAGAAATAAATCCGGTTACATTTCCTTGTCATCAAGTATGGATCATGATTTATTCTATGCATTATCCTATTGAATCGGAAAGTCATCCTTTATTGCCTCTAAGTCAATTTTATCTGCTATTATGAAATCATCCTTTTCTGTTTGTCTTTGATTAGGCTATTTCGGAAGTCAATCTTTGGTGCAGCAGATGAAATTGAATTGAAGTTTGTGAACAGGTTGGTTTAGAAAGACAAACACTTACCCCATTAGTAAATTATTATTACTTTTATTTTATGCAAACTCAGTTAGAAAAAATTACCATGAACAGGAGAAACTTTGAAGATATGAATCTCTTTAGTGTCATTTTGAACCAAGAAATCAGAAAGCTATCCAGACAGGTATGTTTCTCGCCTCTGGCTCATCGAGGATTGTTTTTACTGTGGAATATGGGTTGTCAATATAATGTTTCATCATTATGGGGTCATTGTAGCCAATACTAGCTTTGTGGTTCTCTTTGGTGTAGAATTGCCACTCAACTCAATTTTATTATCTTTCGTATTTTTAGTATCAGTAGGTAGTTATTATCCTTTTTATGTCAGTGCTTTTTCCATATTTTCTTCCTCTACATTTTTACTGAAGTAGCCCCCTTTCAAAAATGGGAAGGTTGAAAAAGTCAAGCTACATTAACCAAAATTATCTGCACCTTTCCACATGAAACTGCAATTTGGAGAGTATCATTTAGACTTATTATGATCTTGTGGTCTCAAAGGTTACCTAAGTGAAATGCTTATGATGTTGAAAATGCCTTGTATAATGGAAATATTTTTTTATGGAGTAAATACTCAAAATCAGTGGCTGTTCTTTCGCAGGTTATCAGAGTGAAATGGTCACTCCACGCGAGAGAGGAGATTGTTTATGAGCTTCTCCAACATTTGAGGGGACATGCAACAAGAATGTTGCTAGAGGAAGTCACCAAGAGTACAAGGGAAATGATGGAAGAGCAGGAAGCAGTTCGTGGTCGCTTGTTTACTATTCAAGATGTAATGCAGAGCACTGTCCGAGCGTGGTTGCAGGTTTGCTGAGGAAAAGAAAAAATGCATCTTTGATTCTTAGCTATTCATTGAACATTTTTTTCTAGATTAGTTGGATAACCTTCTCATTCCCCCCCATAATATACAGGATAGAAGTCTTCGTGTGACTCATAATTTGGCTGTGTTTGGTGGCTGCGGTGTTGTTCTGACTGTCATTACTGGGTTATTTGGAATCAATGTCGATGGGATCCCTGGAGCAACAAATACGCCATATGCATTCGGTCTTTTTACAGGCATTGTCTGCTTCATAGGTGTGGCGCTAATTGCACTTGGTTTACTTTACTTTGGGTTGAAGAAACCCATCACTGAAGAGCAAGTCCAAGTGAAGAAGTTGGAACTGCAACAGTTAGTCAAGTTGTTTCAGCACGAGGCGGAGACTCATGCTCAGGTTCGTAAAAGTCTGCAGCGGAATAACCTGACCCCAACAGCTGGAGATCTATTCTCAGATGATATAGATTATGTTCTGATCCAGTGAAGGAAGTAACGATTCAACTGCCACCTCTTTCCACGACCGGTGTTACTAACTTCTGCTTCCTGTTTAGGGATCTCATACCAAATAGGTCATCATTAGAACAGATCTAACAACAGGGTCTTTCCATTCACTTTTGGAAGCTAAAATGCTGCATCCCACTCCCAGGATCGAGAAAGATGATGCACTGATTTGCCCCAGTATGAGCTTTCGAGAATGACAAAGGCTATTTTTTTTATCAGAACAGAGATGCTAATAATGGGAGACCCATTTTATTTGTCATTTGAGATTTAGTTCATCGTTATTTACGTCGGTTAATACAATTTTACGTTGGTGTTACAGCCCTAGGTTAAAGTTTAACAACACCGTAAGGCTTTGTGCAGGCAAACCAAGCCAATTGCCACAAATTTATGCAATATTGTCATGCAAGCTCGTTACCAAGCCATTTTCAATGAAATAGCTTTGGTCTTCCACATCCGCAGGAAACAAGAACAGTGCTTTGATGAAATCTCAAAAAAATTGCGAAAGGCAAATAACAGTATCGATGTAAATGGTTATTACTGTGCATGAATTCTATACTCTAAAGTTACTACACAAAAACCCTCTTCCCATCACCAGTTCTTTTCAAGTATTCTTCCCACCGATAAAAGTTTATAGAAAGCCAAACTAAAGTAGTCACAAGAAATGGGAGCTTTCGGCAGCCAACCCGCACTCTATAACAAGCATCACCCACCGACTTCAAGTAGGGGTATCAAATGGAAAATGATGCTTACAACCAGAACACTAGTACCTAAAGCTAGAAAACGCGAGAACCATCGTAGCTCCTCCTTTTATCATGTTCACGTATCATTTAAGAAGGGATCTTGTCAGATGTTCGCGTGCGGTAGCAAGTGCTTGTGATATAGTCTACAAAGAGGAAAGATCCATCATTGTTAGTATTATGGCAATCGTCCATGATATGCTTAATCATAATCCATATTTACCAAAAAAATCAAATTTGCACAAGTACAGGTAGGTTCAAGTTACAATACCTGCTCAGACAATGAAGCTCCAGCTTCCATATTACTTGCTACCTTTCCGGCGATGACATTGGGATCAGTCTCCAGAACAATGCTGCATGGAAGTCAAAAAGTAATTTCTGGTTGGTAAGGGCGTGTAAAGAGAAATAACTCTTGAGGAATAAACTTTTTATGACAATTTACTTCAAAATACTTCACAAATCTATTACGCTACATATAATAGCCGAACACCTAATTATAAAAAGGCAAGCTGAAATAATCAGGAGAGAGATGAATAAAGCAAAGTTGCAAGCTACGGAAACAAGGTAATGATGCGTTGTTTAAAATGGAGGCACAAAACATACCCGCCGTCAATAATTTCATCAAGGCACAGCAGAATGAGATCTAGATTTTCAAGTGCTTCTTTCTTCTCCACATTACCTCTACAAAAGGGATAGTTCAAAGCGATTTCAAATTTAGAAAAAGAGCAGCATTTCACAGCAGACAATATTTGTAAGTACAGAAAGACAAAGCCAGGAGCACTATTGACTAACCTAAGAAGAAGGTTAACTGAATCAAAAAATCCCTGAAGAACTGTAGCCAAGATGAGCTCATTTTCATTTTCACTTCCAGTAACCAAAAAGTGAAGATCTTGCACGGACTTGTAAACGACAATGTTGTTCTCCAGCATTGTTATCTCCACTGTAGGAAAAGCAACAACCAACCACACATCAATAATCACAAGCTGAACAAAGTAACCCAGCACCCACAATAAATCATCCTACATATCTTTATTAAACTAGCACCAGGTACAAACTAGCTTCAACAATCAACTTACCACTGACTTTAAAGCTCTTCAACAAATGCCCACCCGATTAAAAGCTAAACGATCCAACAATAAACAACAATCCCTAATAACCAAATAAGAGCATTTTGCAAGTACTTGTACCTTCAGTTCGGGCATTTGTCTTTTGAGTCTTGGTAAACACAGATTTCTCATAAGCTTCCTTGGCACCATTTGATTGCCAGTCATCAGAATAGTACTTAACCGCTACACGCTTCCCTTCAGAATCCAGCAGAAGGATATTTTTCACTGAAGGACATGTCTCCTACACGCATATATTATACACCACAACATTGCACAAAAAGAATTACTACACAAGATCTCACAAAACCCAGATCATAATTCGCCAATTCAACCACAAAACCCAAAACCCACATGCTATATCATCCATAAAACGCCATAAACGAAACAAAACAAGAAAAAAACATGGATCTGCACTGCAGACGTGAAACACTAAGCAGAACCCAGAGTTGCTCGTTCAAAGATGAATCAACCATCGACACATGCATAATGAGAGGGATGGTAAAAGGAACTCACCATAATGATTGGCGAAGAGTCGATCTGTTACACCAGCTGAGGAAAATGAGGGAATAATGCGATCGAGGAGAAAATATTTTGCTCTTGCTACCAAAAATATATAATAGTGGCAGCAGAATTGGTGTTTTTGTGCATCGGTTTTCTTTCGGTGAATTTGACTGTTTTTTACTTGAGTTTTGACTTGGGGATTAGCCGGAAAAATAAATAAACATAAAGGACTGCTTTTTTCCCCTGAAAAATACTAACAATATTTTATTTATTTTTATAAAAAAAAATCTACAAATAATTATTGAAAAAATTTGAAAATATAAAGCCATTATAACATTAAATACCAGCAAAAGTGCAAAAAAATGATGATGTAAATCATAGTATTTTTTATTATTTTATGTCTATTTTTTCTTTTGAAAATGTCTTTTCATTTCTCAAATTTAATTTTGTAATTTTTATAAGGATTCGATCTCATAATTTTTTAAAAGTTTCAGACGAACTATTTGACTAATTACAAAATTTAATTAGTACTAATAGTAGTAGAAAATGAAAATAATAATAATAATTTTTTTTTGGCTAGAGTCAACAGCAGAAAAAAATCATATTTGTTTTCAGGCAAAAAGAAAAGAAGAAGATTGATTTCATTATTTATTAGTAGAAGGAAAAAGAATAGACAGAAAACCATCACCGCACGTCAGTGAATAAACCACATGTTTCAATCAGCTTCAGTCATGAGCATGAATCGGTTGCTACTTCGCCCGCCGCTTTCTCTCTCTAAACCTCAGGTACACCGTACTCTCTCTCTCTCTCTCATCACCTCTTTTCTTTTTCATACGGCAACTTTCTTCTTCTGACATGAACATAATTCCAGGTGCTGCAATTACCATCTCTGTTAGAAGCTCTCTTCGTTGGAGGTCATGGATGGTACTTCTCTCACATAACCCATGTTTCATTCCTTCACTTCGTTTATGTTTGCTCCATTTTGAAATGACCCATTTCTTGTTACCTTTTCTTTTCATTTATTGAGGTGGTTTAATGCATGAAAAATACTTACTTTATCCTACCCTTTTCTAAGAGTTTACGGAGTGAATTAAAAGTTTTGTACTTCTATACAGCTCCAATACTCAAGTGACTCGCATACATCAGGATTATGTGGGTGTGTCATGGAATAGGAATATGGTTTATGGATTTAGAACTTTTTGCACTGGTGGAGGTGCGTCATAACCTTTAGTTATTTTCTATTTGTTGTTATTCATATTTAGTCAAGTCCTTTGGTCATTGGAATTAGGATTCCGTCATTTGGTAGTTGGGAACTTGGTTTATTAGGGGCTCGGATTGTGGATTTCGACTATGGTTCCTACGTAATGTTGATCTCTTATGCTTTCCGAAAAGCTAATAATGGATTATTGCTATTTCATAGCATTGCAGTTAGTATCCTGTGTGGTATCCTCAAGATTCGATTCTTTATTCAGAGAGCCTTCTGTGATGCAATATTAGATAGTTGCAATTACTGCTTGATTACTTGATCAGTAGAAGTTAGCATATAGCTTGATTTGGAGTCAGAGACGGATGATTATCAATTGAATCTAGTATACAGCTTACTAAATGTTTAGCCATTGAATGAGATGAAGATGGGAAGTTCATTCCTTCCATCTAATCTGGGTCTGAGGTTTAGTCGAGTTGGTTAGCCCATCTTTGTGATTTTTCTCCCGGTTATACAGCTAGATTTAATGCCTGACTGGGAATGAGGTTTTCAAGTGCTTGCATCTTGGAATTTGATTTGCTTTCTGCCAGTAATAATTGCTTGTAATGCTAGATTTGGCTGCTAAGAAGTGTGTACCATGCAACTCAAAGGATATGAGGCCCATGTCCGAAGAAAGTGCAAAAGATATTATGTCAAAGGTCTGTATTTGAATTTGTGTTTTCTGCTATCTTTACTGTACAATGTACTGTTTTAAAGGAGTAATTGCTTCAGGTCTCTGGGTGGAATTTGGAGAATGATAATGGCACACTAAAGCTGAATCGATCATGGAAGGTAAAGAGTTTCACCAAAGGGTTGGAGCTATTCCAGCTTGTAGGGAATGTTGCTGAAGCTGAAGGTATTTACGCCTTTGCTTGTAATTTGCTCATTTGTCTGATTCATTTAGTGGCAATGCAATTTCTTTCCCATTAATTTCTTTTTGACATTGATGAGTGTGATATTGTGGTCTATGCAGGTCATCATCCAGATCTTCATCTGGTTGGATGGAACAACGTAAAAATTGACATATGGACTCATGCAGTTGGTGAGATATTCTATTAATTACTTGACTTTGTTATGTGCAATATTTACCCAATCCTTCAACCTAGATCATTTCTAAGCCAAATCCTATCTTTACTTTTGTTTTTTTTTTCCTGTTTTCTTTTGTTGCAAGTGTGATATTCTTTTATGTGTTTTAAATGTACGACTTTGTTAAGTACTACTGTTGAATTTGAGTCTTGTTTCCTCCCTCCTGTTAATGGTTTACCTAACATACGGGAGCACATGTGGATATGATCTTCTGTTAAATAATGTACTTATTGTGCTGGTCTTGCCAGTTCATCTGAGCCTATTTAGTGCAGATGGGCTTTTGTTTTAGCCCTCATTACTTTTATTTGGACTTTGCTGGAAGAATTCTGATTGTGATCTATTGTATACTTTGCTCAGGTGGACTAACAGAAAATGACTTCATACTTGCTGCTAAGATCAACGGGCTTGGTCTGCACCATCTTCTGAGAAAGAAGCTGCAACCTGAGAACTCTATCTGATAGAGAAATCAAGTTTATGCAGAAGCATAAAAAAGTAGGGTTTCGGTTTGTCTTCTTAGGATTTCGACCTTTACGGCTTTACCTATAGTTCTGCATAAATGGTAGCGGGGATGTCTGGTTTGTAATATAAACCGATGCCATAGATCAAGGTAACAGTTTTTTTTCAATAAATAACCAGGTTCTTTGGTCTACACTGTGTCATTGTTTGTTATTGTTGCCATGCGCTGATGCGCATGTTTCTGATTTAGTTCTTCAGATTGCAAGAAGTCGTTTTCGGATGTCATTCTTAACTTTTTCAATTGAAATGGGAGCATTAAACTTGCATCTTTCTGACCCTCGAGTCTTAGTCTTGCCAGTCGAGTGGACTGCTCGCAAAACATAGTTCGACCAGGGAAGTTGGTGTCATCTTTGCTAATTCAGTAGCAGGATCCCTCTTTTAGGCCACCTTGATGTGCTAATAAGCTTGTAAAGAGTAGCCTAGATTTCTGTAGAACAGAGTGTGTAATACATCTTATGAATTTTTCTTCAATGATTTTTTGTTGCTGCTGATGAAAGAATTGTTGCTGCTGCCATTGCTGTCTTTCTTGTTGCTTCTGCTTCTGCTGCTGTTCTCTTCATCTCTCTTATCTCAAACGCATAATTGTTTTTGCCATTTTTGTTGACGATGATGATGATGGGATGGGATTTTTGAGATGGGTTTTCCTTGTTTTGTATCTATTTTGGGTTTTAATTGGGTTGGACGGTGTTCTTGCTGCTGCGGTGGCGGCGATTGTGGTTGGGGTTGGGGGATCGGTAAAGATGGGTTGGGTGAAGAATTGTTGGGTGGGATTGAAATGGGTGAGATCTGTTGGATTGGAATTAGATCTCAAGTTGGATAATGAATAAAACATGGAGGAGTGGTGGTGTGACGGCGGCAATTTTTGGGACGGAGGAAAATGGGGCAGTGGGTTGTTGATGAAGAAGGCAGAGATGGAGGATGAGGGAGAGAGGCAGAATGGCAGTGTGGTAAATAAATTAATAGTGCAGGGGTATTATTGTAATCAACCAAGACGCACTCTCGTTTGGAGACTAGACTAGAGGGAGTACATCTTATGACTTTCTTCAATGCATTCTAGTTAATTATCAGAAAATTTTATTTCATCTTTGCTTGAACGAGATTGATCTCATATTCGGAAAGAAGTATCATATTGGGAAGGAGTAAAGAGAACCTACCGAACACCTGAAAAATAAGTAGCTAGAATTTGTAGACAAGTCTCTTTCTGGGACCCAAATAGGTAAAAAGTCTAAGTCACCCACTTGTCTCAAATGATTGATTATTCAAAGTGGATCATGAATGATGGGCAAGGGCAAAGCACTTTCATGATCTTCTTCCTATTTCAGTGCTCCCTTTTCCTCCATTTCCCAGATTTATTTTCTTCTCTTTTTCCATGCATGGATCATCCCTTTCTTTTTCCTTTTAAAATGTCGGCCATTACATGCCTAAAGTCCACTTTTCCCCCTGTAATGGAGCCATAGATTTGTCAGCCAATACAAAAAGTAGTAGTAGTGTAGCAGTAGAAGTATGTTTTGTTGATTGATTCCTCAACAATTTCATTGAATTAATAAATAAATATCCTATGCATTAAAAGATCCAAATACAAGCCAATCATTCTTAATCCTAGATTTGTAATAAGTAGTAACCTCTTTGATTTTACAATTTTCGTCGTTCGGCCTATGACTGTTTCGATTATACAAATCTTTACAGATTACAACATTGATCTGCAGTCTCCTTCTCAACATGAAAGATTAACATGTTACTTCATTGCTAATCTGAGGGCCACATCTTCCATGTAAGGTGAGGATATCTGAAGTTGAAGAAGGTAGTTTGTGACGACTCTGAACCCAAAAGCTGCAATTTTGTGACAAATCTGAAACCAAAAAAACAGAAATTGCCACAAATGAATTGCCTATGATAGCACAAGTTCAAATTACTAAACAACAAACAATTTAAATACAACATATCCCTACAATTGTTGTTAGTTTCCGTCCTTGATTTGGATGAGTTTTTGTACTAGTGAGCAAGTTTTTCCTCCCAGCCCTATAACTGAGACACAATATCTCTGATGATCTACAAGAACCATACCCTGACAACTCACACGAAAGAAAGCAATCATCGACAGCAAACATCGGCACCAAGTACATGATCTTTGTAAGACCGAGAGGCAGGGGAAAGTTTCAGAAGAGGCAGTCACTCTTCTTAAAAGGAAAGAAGCATCGCAACGTTATGTGAAAAACAGAACTCTTGGGGCAAATTATACTCACTTTTTATGAGCTAACAATCCCCAAGAGCTTAGGTAGACATGGGTTGCCACATTATTATATACTGTTTTGAATATTCGAGTCCTAATCATGTATCTAGATCACCATGATGCAAACATAGCCACCTTTTATAGGATATAATAGGAGTTTAAAGATACTGAAAGGAGAGGAGGATTTTAAAGCAAAATTCAGCAGAAGTATCAGAAAGGCAACAAATCCAAAAATCTTCTCAGTGATATTAGAGCATCGATGGTCAAATTGATTGTCAGCAATACCAACACTTAGCTTAAGGGACAGTTAATTCCTAACAAGTATCACAGCAGCATTCATACTCTTATATCATAATTCAACTATTTCACATCTAGAATCTAACAATCTAGAGATCGAGAGTTACCTCAGACGAATTCTGATTCTCATTTCAACACGGGTTTTTGCAGAAGAGCAATCAAGTAAACCTCTCCATTCTTCAATCCACTAGAATCAGTCTTATTCCCAGTTGCCCACTTCACCTTCTTGTACCCCAATTTCCTAATCAAGGGCCCATAGACGTTATCAAGATCCATTTTTTTACTAAAGAAATGATCCAACCACAAGAACCCACCAGCTCTCAACACTCTATCCACATCATACAACAAGAACTCCAACATTGTCAATGGTATCCATCTATTCACTGCATGACCACACCTCACCAGATCCAACACCCCATCGAACACCGGCAACCGCTGCTGCAACGGTACGTGGAGCGGCACTAAACCCCTCATTGCCACAACTTCATTATTAGGCGCATTGAAGTTCATCGTAGTAGTCACTACAGTGACATTGTACTGCTTCATTCTCGCAGCGAAAGTACCAGTCCCACCACCAATATCCACACCAAGCCTAATAGCAGAACTTGCAGATTTCGCAACCTGCAACAACTGAGGAATTGGAAGATCCAACTCAGACTTATAACTCATAAATTTGGAGATCTCAGTTTCTTGATCGAACCCAAGACTTGGGTTTTGCTTAGCTAAGCAGGAAAACGATTTGCAAGAATACTTGCTCCAAATCACATTGGAGTCAAGAAATGATGAAGGGAAAGGGTTATGAGGGAGTGAAGAAGGGGGTTTTGGTGGGGTTTTGGAGAAGCAGCGACGGCGGGGGAGAGGGTGGCAGCCACGGAGGATTAATGACTCAGCTAGATCAGAATCATGAGGGCAAAGCGCGTAAGGTTGGTAGCTCATGTACTTGTGGAGGAGGTCTGGGTGGTGGTGGCAGGCGGAGGCGATTGGAGAGAGGTGGGAATGGAGGAGGAGATCTGGTGGGATTGGTGGAGAAGAGGAAGTGGAGGTGGTGGCGGGATCAGATGAGGAGGAGGGGTGGTGGCGCGTGAGGTGAGTGATGGTGGCGCGTATGGTGTTGAGCTGGTGAATGAGGTGGTCAGGGATGGGTAGAGGAGCTGGTGGTTTTGGAGATTGGACGGTGGAGGAGAGGTGGTAGAGAGAGAGGATGTTGGTAGCTACCATGGCTATGAGAAGCAGCAGATTCAAACCCATGGTGAAACCCATCTGCTACTTCTTCTTCTTCTTCTTCTTCTCTGTTTTTTTTCTAGTGAAGTAACAGCACAGGTCCTTCCTTACTCTTTCTAGTAGTAGTAGAGTTTGGTTTTGTTAAAGTGGAGTTGAGGACAAGGACATGATTACAATATTGAGAGAAGTATTACTAGCCGTTTGATGGTTATCAAAATGTGAGATTTAATTTGGAGGATTTGTGGCCGTTTGATGTGATCAAAAAATTATGAGTTTTTATTTTCATTGTCTTAAAAGAAATACATAATTTAAAATACAAAGTTTTTTTAGTTTTTTTAGTTTTTTTTGGCAGAGAGATTAGTAATTTAGTTTATTGTAAAAAAATTCTTTTTAAAAGAAAAGAAAAAGGAAACGATGTCGTTTAGGAAACGCGTCTGGCTTCGAAAATGAATACGGTGAGATATAGGGCTGAAAGAACTCGCGTCCGGCAAACGCTAAGTACGCACTGTCAGCTAACTAACTTTCTTAAGAGCAGCACGAGCTTGACCGGGAAAGAGATTCAGCTTCGTCCATAACTCAATTCAATGGTGAGTACTTCTTGTTGTTCCGATTTTTATTTTCCTGGTTCCAGATGATGCTCATTAGGGTTTTTTATTATTGTGTTCATGGCTGTTGTTCTTCTAGGCTGATCCGGAGCTGGAAGCAATTAGGCAAAGAAGAATGCAAGAGCTCATGGATCAACGTGGCATGGTAATTTCAATCACCCATATTCTTTTCTTTTTTGATATGGGTTTCATTTCATGTTTATTTTTTGGTTTGTGTTTCGTTGAATGATTTTTTTGACAATGAACAGGGGAGTCAGCAAAACCCTGAGCAACAGAAAGCTCAGGAAGAGGCCAAGAGGTTGGTTCTTCTTCTTCTTCTCTTGTCTGAATTTAGGTGTTGATGTTACTGTTTGTGATCTGGGCACTCTTTTTGTTTTCTGGTTCTATTCAATTGGTAATTTTGTGTCAGAACTTGTGTTTAGAGTTTTATGTCGTTAATTTGAATCTTCATTTCGAAGAATTTAGTGTGAACTGTTGAAGTGTTTGATGCAGCGCGGCTGATGAGCAAAGGCAGCTGATGCTTAGCCAGATTTTATCTTCTGAAGCTCGGGAAAGAAGTTAGTTCCTCTCTGATGCTTTTAGTTTTTTGTGCTTTACTTAAACTTCATCTTTATATTAGTTGTCATAGTATATTTTCCTTTTAAGTATTTCATTAGCTTAAATGTCACATGGTTTAGAGGGTTGGTCTGGTGCATTAATTTGGGGATGGAAAGTTCATTTTGTAGGATGTTAGCAACATATGTTCTTTCTCATTGACACTTAATTTGGGAAACATTCTTGTATAGGTGGTTTAGTTGATTCATACATAATCTTGTATTTCCTTACCATATGCCTATATAGAGTTGGAGTTTAATTTACTAAACTGAAAAGGGAAAATATAACCTTTTATTTTTATAAAATGATGAAGCTGAAAAAACATCCATAATTTTTCGTGCATCTTATACACACAACTATATCAAATCCAGATTGCAAACTGTATCAGTCTCATAGTGCTTCACAGATCACAGAGGTTTTCATTGTCCATTGGCTGTCGTCCATCAACCGTGAATACGTTATTATGCTAAGCTGCATAGAACATGTTGACAATATGAATTATGCTATTATTCTAAGGTGCATAGAACATGTTGAAAATATGAATATGTTATTATTTCAAAGCTACATAGGTTTTCTCTGCGCCTAAGTATTGTCTTCTGAAAAGCAAATGAAACTCTGATTTTCTGTTCCTGGAACAGTTAGATAATTTTTGGTTTAGTTATTCTCTTGCTTTCGAGAAGTCTGCGATAACAATTATGATGGCATTAGGGTAGACAAAGGGCATGGGTACAGGAAAGTGAAAAGTTGGAGTTCCATAAGTCAGTTCATATGCTCAACATACAAGACTAACGTAGCTTTCTTTAGGAAGACTGATCTTTTTACTGAAACCACGATAAATGCTTACTGTTCTGTTGAGGTTAAACGCCAGAGATCTTTTGCTGTTAAAAGGTAAGGGGGTCTCAAATTTCAAGCATACAAGGAACGATGTGTCTCCTTGAGAAAATGACTGGGAGATCGTAAATCTGGGTTACTGACATGAGACAGTGATGATTAGTTCTTGATTAAAAAGAAGAAGCATTTTTTCACTTTGGTGAATCTGACTAGTTTTAGATTTGGAACTAATTCAATGAAAAACTGATGGGATTAACTGTAATTGTTGGTTTCAAAGTCCACACGTGTAATTTACAGTCGGTACTGATTATTCTATTGAGTAAAGAATGAAAAAGTACTTCATTTGGAATTGCTCTGCATCTGGTCCCAGAAGTTTGCTGTCACAAATGGCATTTCCTCTGACGTGACTCTATTTGTGCAGTTGCTCGAATTGCTTTGGTGAAACCTGAGAAGGCAAGAGGTGTTGAAGATGTAATACTGAGAGCTGCTCAAATGGGACAAATAGTTGAGAAGGTATGACCAAACGATCCTATGGGTTGATGCACCTTGCTTCACGCACAACACATCAAGCATAAATGATTTTTATCTTGGATCTGCCGCAATCCGCTGATTGATCAGGTTTTATTCCATCTGTAGGTTTCCGAGGAGAAGCTCATATCATTGTTGGAACAGATTAACACCCAAACTAGTAAACAAACAAAAGTCACTGTAAGTTATCGCACTACTTCTCGTGGTCCTTTCTATACTTTCACATCAGTCATGGGATTCTTGTTTTAAAACCTTGTACATGTTTGCCTTTATGTTTCAGATCCATAGGCGCCGTAATGTTCTGGAGGATGATGATTAACTCAGATGTGACTCGATCTTTAAACTCAGCGAGGCTATGCTTCTTTTGGCTGTATATTTATGGCAAACAGTTACTTGGTTTATGACTGTGCTAAACTGCATTTCCTGAGTGGCTTTCTAGCTCTGACTTTCATCTTATTTATGCAATTATAGTTGATGTGAGAGTTTTTGGATTTGAGAATTGCCATGAAAACTATAGTTTTGACTTTACGATGGTAATGGCATTTGAAAAATATGAAAACCAGATTTCTTCCCATTAGTAAGAATCAAAGTTCCACTTGCAAATTGACATGGTCAAGTCTATCACATGGCATGACTTGATAATTGATATGGATTATGATTCCAGCCCATTATATATACCCAAATTGATGCGTAAGTGGCCTAAATTCACGTTAGAATTGTTTAATACTTCTTTTTTTTTGGGTAAGTTCTTGTTATTGGATTTGTTTTATTGGTGCACTGCATTGATTATTGCCTGGGAAATTTATGATGTTCAATTTTTTTGCACTTAATCGTTTAATACAGATGCCCACTTTTGAACGGCGCCCTATGCGACGTGAACTTAAATTAAAAAAAATACGTACTAAGATTGCGGAGATCGTTAAATGATCAGACACTTGAAATAAGAAATTATTAGTTCCGTTTTTGTACATAAAAGATTAGTGCTTAGCTAATGGTCAGAACTCAGAATTGAAAATATTTTCCACACCGCTTCCTTCCAGGCTTCCAGCCTTCGTCAGTGCATATTTCCGGTATAAATGGAAATCCAATATTTTCTTAACAACATAAATGGAATCAAATATTATGATTATTAATTTTTTATTTATTATATCATTCATGGAGTAAAAGAGTAAGGAAAAAAAAAGAATACAGCGCCACATATTAGAAGTCTGTTTCACATAGAAAAGCCAAGCACCTCCTCAACAACACAATCAATTCAATTCTCCAGTCCCCGAAGTTATACTAAATACAACAGTCGGCGGCGAACTTATCATGATCAGGTCTTAGTTTCTTGACCGATCAGTTTCTTTCTTTCTGCCACCTTTTTTCTACAGTGCAAAAACCACTTCCAAGAATTCAGGCACCACTTCTGCTTTTCCGGCAACCTTAAAGGTGGTTTCTTTCAGCACAGATGGAGAAAGAGCCATTATTGCCACCATATTTGAGTCCAAGGAAAAGGGTACCTCAACCACCACCTCCCCTGTTTCCTCTCCCTGAAGAAGATGAAATCTCTCTGCCTATCCCTTTAACTCCAACAGAGCTTAAAGACCTCCTTATTTTCGGCCCTTCTTCTGGTTCTCCAACAGACCCATGTCCAATCTTTGAAGCCTTAACCCTTTCCTTAAATTCTCCAAAACCCTCCACTTCTAATCAAGATTTCAGCACAATTAGTCTAGAATCACCACTCCAGCACCAGCAATCAGCACCAGCAAGTTGGTTAATTGACCCAAGTTATCCATGGAACAAGACCAATCTCCACAGATCCAAAACAGCACCTGCTATGGCTGTAATCAATGATGTTTGCCACCACCCAGCAATCCCTAAGCCTAAGTTTTCATCTCAATCAATTGTTCTCCAAGCAATTTGTTTATTGATATTGTATTTGTCTTTTGGTGTGGTGATATATTCAATCAATCGTGATCACTTTGTTGCACATGAGACACATCCTGTTGTTGATGCATTGTACTTTTGTATTGTGACAATGTGCACTATTGGTTATGGGGATATCACCCCAAGCAGCACTTCCACCAAGCTGTTCTCTGTTTTGTTTGTGTTGGTGGGGTTTGGTTTTATTGATATTTTGCTCTCTGGGATGGTTAGTTATGTGCTTGATTTGCAAGAGAGTTACATGTTGAGGCATGCTAAAATGGGGGGTCAGAAGGATTCCAAGGGCTCGTATATAATCGATGTCAAGAAGGGTAGGATGAGGATAAGATTGAAGGTGGGATTGGCATTAGGTGTGGTGGTTCTTTGTATTGGAGTCGGCGTTGGTGTTATGCATTTTGTGGAGAACCTTGGGTGGTTAGATTCACTCTATTTATCTGTTATGTCGGTCACAACTGTTGGGTATGGAGATAGGGCATTCACATCAATGGAAGGTCGGATTTTCGCTTCCATTTGGCTGCTTGTATCCACACTTGCAGTAGCTCGAGCCTTCTTGTACTTGGCTGAGGCCAGAGTAGATAAGCGCCACAGGATGATGGCAAAATGGGTTCTTGGCCAACATATGACCATATCTGAGTTTCTTGCGGCAGACATTGACAACAATGGCTTTGTGAGGTATGTCTTATTTCTCTTTTGCTTTTGTACATTTCCATTCTGTATGTATGTTAGGAATTGCTGGATTACAGTTCACTGGTAGAGAATATTTTCTTCCAGTTTGTATTCCCTAATCATGCTGAGTAGTGAATTTATAGTTATACACTGACCTTGTAGCTCATAGAATTGAACTTCTCAGTGCAGCACTGAAATTTAATCTGCACTTGATAACCATATGCATATTAGTACTGTTAGGAAGTAATCTCTGAAGGTCCTTGTGAAATTACATGATATTGTATTGCATCTTAACTATAAGAAGTCATTCCTGAATCAGAAGAAAAAAGATGTATGATTTCCAGGCTGTAGTGTTTCCAAGCTTCCCTCTACGGGAATGTCTTCTGTTGTTAAGTGATATTCTTAGGACTGTGTACCTTATAGTTGTGTAGTCTAGTAGTTTTTCTGGGTACCATTCGTTGTCTGAAAATATTTATATAAGAATAGGAAAACCTTTTTCAGTCTAACTATATATTGCCAAAACGCAACATGGTGCCAAGTTGTGACCCGATGATTGGCAAACTTACAGGGGACGGGGTACTCTTCCCCACACATGCACCTCTTAACTTCATGACTAACTGAAAATAAAGTGTAATGGCTTGCATGTTTTTAATAGTCAATCCCTATGATAGTTTCCTCTTCAAAATTCCGCTACCTTTTAATCACCAATGGGTTGCTATTCCTCGCGGAATATTTCCTTTTCCAACAAGGAATATTGTCCTTTTCATGTTTTGAATTGGATCACAAGTAGTAGAGCATGTTCATTAATGGGTCGCTATACCCCTTGGGGTTTAATGTTTTGAATCTCTTCAAATGCTCTTTTATCTAGCAGTCAAAGGTCTTTGCTTTGGGATAAATGAGACCCTTTATGTTTTCTTAATTTCATATGGTAATCATGTCTAACAACTCCTTTTGTTATTCTCATTTGGGGGAAACTAGTGAGTTTCCTTATATGTGTCAATTTTTATTGAACAAACTTTGTCAAACTTTATGCTAAACTGAAGCTGGTAGATGGATGACGTGTTATTGAAACCTTCTTTTTAAGTCCTTTTGTTACTAGATAACTTTATGCAATTGTCATCTAGAAGTCCTGACCTAGTGAGCGTTGGGCAGACAAGTGAAGAAAATGATGCCTAGATAGGCTTTTTTTAGAGAGTAACGGGTATATTTGCAAGGATGGTTAGAGTAGCATCTGTTGAGGAAATGTCGACAGAGGGCTGTACTAGGTGGTTGGCTATTTCAATGGTGAAAAGGTGTCAATCAAGGCTTCACATGAGCAGGATGGAGAGGTAGAGTGAAAACTACATTGTTGGAACTTGAAAATTAAACCCAAAGTCAATACAACTATCAGTTTAGTGCATGGCAGAACTGAATGGAGGAGACTGATAATTTAGCTATATTGAACTAGTCTGGATTAAGATTTAGTTGATCTTCGTTGTGGAGTGTATAGTTATTGCATCTGGTTTTTGCAAGTTTGGGCATAGCTGATGCATGTGCTTCTGGTCCCTGCAGACCTGCAGAAAAATTCTTAGCCTCTCGTACCCTTTGACCTCCTATTCATGGTTTCCCTTTCGAACTACTGCGGCATTAATCTCTATTCTTAACAATCTGGCTTTTGCCTAGTGGCCAGCCACTTCGCCATGGGATGCGTATTTCGTGCAAATGATCTAGGACCGCACCCACACCCACTCCTATATCCCCCAATTCTCCTACTAACAACAGCATGAGTTGTGACAAAATAAGCATCTCTCGCTCTACCCAAGGATGACGAATGCATTGTCATGCCTGAAATTTTCATCTTGGTTGAAAATAGACCCTAATGTGGCTTGTACGAGGAAACAGAAAATCTAAAATCCACTTCTGCACAAATAATTTTCGCTGGTAGTTCTTATCTATTCTGGTGTTTATTGGAGATATCTTTAGAATTTCCACAGTCATAGCTTCCATGCAGTTGTAGTTCTGCAATTCTGACTGTCTCCCCACTGAATTTCTTGCGATTATTCACTTTGACTTTTTCTTTTGAATTGATGTGTGGTTGTGTGGTGTAGAACACAAGTTGACTTTGATGTTGTCTTCATTGACTACTGAATTTTGATTTGCAGTAAATCGGAGTATGTCGTATACAAGCTCAAAGAGATGGGAAAAGTTTCAGACAAAGATGTTTTGCAGATTTGCCAACAGTTTGATCGGCTAGACGCAGGCAACTTTGGAAAGATAACACTTGCTGACCTAATGGAGGGTAAATCTTGAACGTGTCTTCTCATGGAAACAACAAAACCCGAATTATAAATTGCACTTTGTTTACAGAGCAAAGGGTTAGGTTGTTTTCTAGTTGCATACAAAATGACACATTGTCACTTGTGGCAACTATGCAATCAGTTTATCGTCTTGAGTTCAAACAGGCATCAGTGGAAAATGTATCATGGCTCGTTGCCTGAAGCGAAACACCAGTTGGATGTTTAAGGTTGTTGCGCTCTCAGCAACATGTCGTGGCTGGAATGGATAGATGACCAATAGGGTTATACAGGTTAGAAATGCTTTTGCCAGCGTTAGGCTTGTTACCTAACGATTAAAATTCTCTTTCTGTAGCTGCTGGTAGATGGGATTCGAAATCCTATTAGTATTACTAGTTCATGTGTTGCTTGTGAATATTATATATAAATCGCCATGAATGAAAGTGCGGTTTTCGTATTATTTCTCTCGTTTACGGGTTATGTATGATGATGATGAATCTTGGCAGTTCTTGTATATTTTTGCTCTTGTATTTGTGTCACTGTGTAAAGGGCAAAAGGACTTTGCTCACTGATTTGAATACTTTCAACTTTCAAGTGATGGGAAAGTTGAACTTTTTGGCCAAAGTAATCTTAAGTTGTTCGGGTGAACCGGACTGGTCCGGTATGATCATTTCTTTTAATATAAAGGGGAAGACAAACTTTCACAGTTTAAGGTTACTATATCCGAAAAAGCGTGCCAAGAGAATCACTCATTTTAGATTCGACCTTACTCGAATAAGATCAATTGAATGGTACAAAGGAAACAACCGGAGACTGTCCATTTTTAAATTGCAAGACCATGCTAGATAGTAAAGAAAATAGACTGTTGAAAAAAGAAAGAAAGAAAATGTATAGTAAAGAAATTAATCATAACATAAGTGGTATCTTTTTGAAATCATAGTAGCTAATGAAATTGACAACATGATGAACTTGACTCTTGAAAAACTTATCGTTTACTCAAACTAAAAGGACAATAAAATAAATAGTTTCCTAGCTAAATTCACTATCAAACTATACTTTATATAGTAGCCGTTTGGCATTCTGGTCCAGTGGCCAGAATGCCTTTTCCCAGCCCAAAATCTGCTAGTTGATTTTAGTCTTTATTTTGTTCAATGTGGCCCGGATTTTTACCCAAAAAAAAAATTAACTAAATTAATTAACTAAGTGATCATAATATCGTCGGACATGTAGTTCAACGGTTATCAACTAATTACAAAGTATCAACATAGCTTCAATTCGAGTCCCGAAATTAACGTGATGAAAGTGGTCATGACCAAGTCTCTGCCTCGTCCATATGCAACTAGTGGTGGTTGATGGACTTGGCTCAACCTTTAGTATGCTTGTTTTGAAAGGAACTTTTAGTTACGTAATAATATATGTTTTTTCACTATTTTCTTCTTAGTTAGTTGGAAATGGTGGGACTATAAAATTAGGAATATATTGTTTCTTTTTTTCAGTCTTCCCGATATATCCAGTAATGATAAATTAGCGGAAGAAACTGTCGAAATTCACAAACGAAATGACGGCGTGGCAGTTTCGTAAATAAAGGGTGGTAATTTTGTAAATAAAATGATCATTTTATTTACAAAACTATCACGTCACGTCATTCCACTTGTGAATTCCGATAGTTTTTTCCACTAGTTTAGCATTGCTCATATATATATGTTCAAATTTATAGATTAAAATATTTATTTTATTCAAGCATTATCGAGGTCGGAAATTCACTATAATTATTACAAATTTTACTTTATTTCTTACATTCGACAAAGTTTTATTTTGTTTTTTTATATATATAGAGATAAATTATAAATTCTTTTATCACTCAAAATTCTCTGAAATGGCGAGTAGGGTGGAATGAGTCAAAAAGAATTTCTGACGTTTGAAAGAATCTAACCATTTGAACACCTTTCACATTTGTTGATCAATGAGGTTAATTTCTTTTTTCATTTTTTGTAAACAAAAAATAAACTAATAATAATAATTAAGAGGATGAGACGACATGTCCCACAACAAGTTGGTCGCTTTTGATTATTAAATTTGATGCTATGATTGGGAACAATTATGTACGAAATAAATATTAGTTTATTAAATAAAAAAAATTGAGAAATTATTGACCCATTTGGAATTGAATAAATTGGAGTGGATTTAAATTTTGAATAGTGATTGATCGAGTTGACTTGAGCTAAATTTAGCTAAATTTCAAGTGGATATTCAAATCAATTGTATGTGTCGACTACAAAAAAAGTTAGTACAATTAGGTGATAATATAGGTTTCACTTGACGTTGATTGGTCATATTTCTAAATAAAAGCTATTATTGTATACGAAATTATTTTCCTATCCGAAGGAGATATATAATATCAGAGGAAATCGATCAATTTTTGTTTTAGATAATTAACTGAACTGAATATATATACTCACAAAATAATACATAAAGTTGCAGTTAAACTCGTTATTGTATATCATTTTTACGACGTAAAGGAAATGTAGAAAGACAATTCTAGTTCCTATCTTCCTAGCTAGGACACTTTCCACACGAGAAATACACAAATTAAATTTAAAGATGGCCAAATTTAATCCTTTTTTCTATTTGGACCTTAGTTATTAGACAATAACCGCATATAGTTCGGTATTTATCGTTTATGTTGATCTTATAACTTATAATTCATTTTTTTTATATAATGAGCTCGTTATATAATATATAATTCTTTCGAGTTCTAATTCACTTTGCTGACGAACCGTAAATTTTTTAGCCATACCTAATTTTTTATTTTTATTTATTTTTATGTTTGTCATTTCTGCCATCATTTCCAGACCGAAAAATAGGGGTAATTAGTTGCTTCTTTTTCCCTTAAGTTTGGTGATTCAGCTGTCAATATTAGACTTTAAATGAATAATTGACATTGGACCTTAAAAGGATGGGAATATAACTTTAATTTGCATGATATATATATATATGTACAACTTTTTAAATTAACTATATAATTTCACTCTAGGTTTTGTAAATATTGTCCAAATTAGATCATGAGTTCTTCATTTGGTCAAGTCATCACACTTTATAATTACCAAAATTGATGCAAATCAACCTTATATTACACTAATTACTTAATTAGTGGAATGTTTGACTGACACTTTTTTAGTCTTGCCATTTTTTTTACTTGTCATTAGGTAAAGTATTTTCGATAAATAATTTCTATCCGCTAGTTAAAGTTGTGGAAAAAAATACACTTAGTGTTAATAAAACATAATTCATTGATTGTTTGCTGATGATAAAATACAATAGCAGCAAACTAAACTAAACCGATTTTTACGAACATATGGGCAACAACAAGTCAAGTCTGAACCTAACAAAAAACCTGCCCCCTCTATAACGATTGGGACTAGCAATAACAAGACATAGGAAAGAATTAATATTATTTCTTTACTTATAATATATGTATGTATATGTCAAATAATACTAATATAAATATAACCTATAGTCAACAATTTCAAGCTATAATATGCTTGTTTAATTCCTATCAATTCCAGTAAAAGTCTTCTATCTAAGCAACCACCCATCTTAAATTAATTACTACCAATTATTTTTCACATAGACGAGCTACACTATATAGTATATACTACTCCCTCCGGACGGAAATAAGTGTCCTAAAATTTTTGGACACGCATTTTAAGAAGACCGAATGACTCATTATTTTAGACAATTTTGCCCCTAATTTTTTCTCGGAAGTATGTTAAGAATTAACGTACGTTCGAACAAAAGTTCGAAATTTTTTGAGGTCAAATAGTGAGTCATCCAGCTTCCTTAAAATGCGTGTCCAAAAATTTTATGACACTTATTTCCGTCCGGAGGGAGTATTATTTATATTAAATTAACAAGAAACGAATGCCTTTCTGCTGAAAATGATTTTTCTTAAAATACAGGAATAATCTATATCCTACCAAATACTTAATTAATCAATCTTGTTTTTGAGGTCTTAATCATGATTTTAATTAAATTTAATTAGCAGTGATATACGCATGATGTTAAGGGGTCTGCTTTATGCGTCATAGTTTCTTCCTATATGATATTTACAACTTGTACGGAGAAGCCATTCTCGATTCAATCTCAATTCTCAACTCTACGGGTAACAACTCTCTAAATTTATGCGCGTCAAAATCGATTTTTAATAGTTTGGGATCTATTTACGAATCCTCATAAAATTTATCTTTTTATAGGTCAATTTTATATTTTTTTTACTTATGCATTTTAATTAAAATTTAATTAAGCATTTTAATTATTTTTCTTCTTCTCAAACAATGATTATTTTAATTTTATATTTATTTTATAAGTTACAATAGTAAAATTATATCTTTTCCATTAAAAGAATTTAAAAATCTTTAATTTTTTATGATATGGTACTTAAAAAAGCTTTATAGTTTCTAAAATCTTATACTTTAGTTTTTATATTTTCAAATTTTGCAATATTAATCCTATAATTTTCTACCATTTTAATATTTTTCAATAAAATATTAAAACCGACGGACAAATGTAACAAATATGGAGGAACAAACACAATAAAATAATCGATTTAAACTAACTTTTTTTGGCGATCTTTTACCTATTTTTTCCTTAAAAGTTAACCATTAAAACGAATAAAATTTTATAGAATTGTACATTGTAAGTTTTAAAAGTACACGAATCGAAATATAAGAACTTGATTACTAGCTGCATAACTTACCTAAACTTTTATTGTTGTAATGCCTTTGAACCGACAGTTTGGTAATAATTACAGATGCTACCCTTTTGTTGCTCAACTACTAACACATTCAAAAGTTTAAAAAGATAGAGAATTGCGGTCTCATATAATGTAAAACGAATAGCGAATATTTGGCAATCTCAAATGTGTCGATATCGATGATGACTCATTATTTCGATGAATCATTTCTTCGAATAGAAAAAGATTACGTAAACATTTACTCGAAATCTCACTTATCAGATTTTATTACAGAAGACATAATTTTTTTTTTTAAAGAATTCACCACTATATATGCATAATACCATAAAAAATGGATTGGTACACAAAAACTTCTAGATTTTGAACAAAAAGAAAGAATCTCTTCTCGAATAAAATGTGCAATTGGAGTTGTTGATATATGATCATGATGGAAGTAAATCTAATCGAAAAGTAACCTTTTTTTTGCTTCTTTTCCATGAAATTTTTTTCTTAATTAATTATCTCCTTTCTCTTATTTTAATTATGGCTTTGAAAATGTCTTTTGTTGACCAGAAAAGCTTAGCACATGCCAATAATACTACCAATTGCTACCTTTTTATTTTTTTTCCATTCAAAAAAAAGCAAATAGATATAGACAGGCAGCTGACGACATGAAGTTCTTCAGATCACGGAAGGATCCATGAGTTTTTTTTTCCGTACTCAATATGATTAGTAGCAAGCTTTTTTTTGGATTTTCTACTGTGTAGTATTACGATTACATTTTACACCTTACTTACTTATATAAGCAGTAAATGATATAAATTTATAAAGTTTATGACCCCATAACGGATATTATTGGTGAGTTTTTTAGTTATAGATGTACAATCGTTCAAGTAAAAGCTAACTATCAGGTACTCTCGGGATGTTGTTACATCGTACTTTATATCGTACTCATATAAGTGGTTGGTTTACCACTGAAATACATAAGAACCGCATATATGGACCTCAATAGTTAGTAGTGGACCCCACAATGTATGTGAATAGGCCGTGAAGTATGACGAGACACACTAAGGGATGAACCCCAATTACAGACTCGAACTTATATATACCTGAATTGATCATCGGAAAACTCACACCATTGATTTCAAATGGAGATATAGAGCACTCCCTAATATGGTGTCGAGTATGTTTACGAAGACGATAATTTTCTGTAAATGAGATACAAAGTATGAGTTGATATTATAAAAATATTCGAGAATTACTCAGAGTAAGAAACTTTTTGAGCAATTTTTTCTTCTACGTCTGGATACTGCAATTTGATCCAATGAAAACGTTCCTGAAAATGACAACCTGAAATGTGAGTTTGAGGCAGAAATGAGAGCAAGACAACCTTATCAATCAATTATGTCAGACAAAAACCCCTACCTACGCATCAAGCTGCCTTCACACATCGGTCTACCTTCATGATTTTATATATTTGTCAATGAATTCAAGGTTTTCTTTTTCCTTTTATCTTCTCTTAAAATAAAATAAAACAATCCAGCTATCATCAGTTTTCGGGCCAGCTTAAGTCCGGTGTGACATGTTTGGAGAAACACTCTCTTTAAAATATAATCATGTTTAATCAAAGATTAATCAATTTAACGATACACAAAACAATCGGGAAAATAAAAAATGAATCGTAATTTTATGTTAGAAATATTTTATCTCTTCGTATATTGATCTAGTGTGAATAATATTGATCTCGAAAGTTAACATGATTCGGTAACTTTTTTCTGAATTTTTGTTTCTAGGTCTTGGAATTTAAAGGGAAAAAAGAATTTTAAAATTTTAAATCCTTACTTTAAAAAAAAAAAAAAGAAGACCAAATCCGTCGCAACAAATCCAAACAGAAGAAAGATGACGAAAGATTCCCATCAGCAAGACAGGATTAATTTTTATTCTTTCGTCTTCCGAGAGTTTTTTTTTTTTCAACATGAAACTGATCTCGTTCGAACATAATTAATAACTATTCAAATAAATTCTTTAGATATGAAATTGAAATCGGAATTAAGAGTAATACAAATTATTATATTACTCGATCACAAGTCATACTATAGACATAATTGAGTTTGAACTTTGAAGAGGCAAGAGTATTAGCCTCGATATTCCAACTAAACATGCATCCAAATTAATAAGGTAACGTTGGCGATTTTTTTGAAATTTATCTTACCACTATTTAAACTTATAATATTTTTTAAATTAAAAAATTAAAAATTTTCTAATTTGTAATCACCAACTCTAGCACGTAGTCTTATTAGCTAGTATAAGTGAGTGATTGGAGTGACATGACTTGAGTCGGGAGGCAAATGCTAGAGCTGAGGCGTCTCCCACGTGCCAATGCCAAGTGTCGGCTACGGTCAAAAGACGGTGCCAGTCTAGACACGTGTAAGCCTGATATTCTCATACGGCCATACTATGCAAATAGTAAAGTTTGAACGTTTGACCCAAAACTGAAATTATTGCATAAAAAATATAATAATAAATTTAAAGAAAAGTGATACTCTGACCTGGACCTCGTGACTGACTATAACCCGTTACTGGTAGTCTTCGCTGACTTATCCTTTTCCATTCAAATAATTTTCCATGTTAAAATAATTAAATTACTTAAAAAAAGGTACTTTAGTTTCTTTTCTCCTTGTTTTTTGATCAATTATGTTGTGTAAAAGCTATAAAAGGTAAATTCTTTTGACTTTATTTTTCTTAGCAATATTTTTTTTTATAAATTTTATTGAAGTAATTAACAATAATAAAAATTATGTAACAATGATCACACAGTTTATTATTATCAGCCAACGATAAAAATTTGAATTCAAATCTTACTTTATTTATAAAAAGTTAAAAAAATTAAGCATTGAGCAATAGTAAAATGAGATCATACAATTGAATGGCATTTCTTGAAAAAAAATGTAAGAATATGAGCAATAATAAAATAAATTATAAGATCCCAATTGAGTGACTTTTGTGTTTAAAAAAAAGGAATGGGTTTGAGCTCAAGTAAAACGAGTTAATTCATTTACCACAAAAAAATAAAAAAAAATAATTAATTCATAATGGTATAGGCTTAATTTATTAATTTTCTTTCCAAAGATGGAGTTTAATAAGTTAACGAATTCGAACTCAAGATATGTATAGGCTTTTATTGTTTCACACGAAATACCAAATCAATCCGTTATAATTATGATTGTTTTTGAATACCAACGACTCTTAATTTACTGCGATTTGTTGATCGAATGTGAGTACTCTAACTAATCAAGTTTATTTATGAAAAAAATAACTCTAATTATTTGATTAATTTTATTTTTTTTGCTCTTCTTAACACTCCCAAATCCCAATTGATGATGGAAGAAATTAAGAAAAGCAGCGGTTTAAATGCACTTTTTGCTCTTCTAATTGGTAGTAGTTTGTCAACTTTTCTTTATAAAGTGGCATATCTCCAAGTCCCATTCAAACCTACACAACGTTTCTTCTATTTCATTTCTTTTATAATAAAAAACTCAAACAAGTAAACCAGCATAAATACAAACACAAGCCAAAAAGTCTAACACCACCAAAGACCTAAAACCAAACCCTTCTTCTTCTCCATCTCCTACTCTTGCTCCTCCTCTTCCTCCTCCTCCTCCTCCTCCTCCTCCTCTCCTTCAATTCTTCATCTTCCTAGCTAGCTAGTTAATAATTTCTTGATTCCATGTCAGGTGATGACCACAAAGACCTAAATTACTACCACACTCCATTCCAAGAAAACTATGATCATGATCATGTCAAGCCTTCTTTTTCTAACTTTCTTGGATCTTCTTCTTCAAGTTACACCCCACAAGCTCATCATCATGGATTTGATCCTAATTATCCCTACATGACTAGCTTCACCGATTGCCTCCACGGATCGAACATGGATTACAATTCCATAGCGAAAGCTTTCGGCTTGTCCCCTTCTTCTTCTGAAGTTTTCTCCTCCATTGAAGCAGTTAGCTCCACCCCAAATCTAAATATGGAAGTTGGTGGTGGCGGCAATAGTGTGATTACACCATCTACTCCAAATTCTTCAGTTTCTTTCTCTTCCAGTGCTGAGGCTGGTGGTGGTGGTGGAGGTGGAGAAGAAGATTCTTGCAAACCCAAGAAAGAGATCACTGATGATAATACCAATCCATCAGAGGATGGATCGGGAGATGGATCGGGAGAGTGCTCTAACAAGAAAATGTAAGTTTTTCTTCAACATTTAGCTACTATATATCTTGATTTCAATTCATCATATATATATGGTGCAATATCGATTTTTATGGTTTGACTATAATAAAATCAATCAATCAAAAACAGGGACAAAGGAAAGAAAAAGGGGGAGAAAAGAGAGAAACTGCCGAGATTTGCCTTCATGACCAAGAGTGAAGTTGATCATCTAGAAGATGGTTATAGATGGAGGAAATATGGGCAGAAGGCCGTCAAGAATAGTCCTTATCCAAGGTATATTCATAAACTCTTTTCTTTTTCTTTTTTCATAAATAGCAACGGTCGACTCGAACTGAAAACCTAACTCTTTTTACATGAAATATATATAACTAATTGATGTGTCTATATAAACTCTTTTTTATAAACTCATTGAAGTATATTAATTCATAAACTCTTTTCTTTTTTCAAAAATAGCAACTGATGACTTGAACTCGCCCTTGATCAACTTTACATGAATTACACAGTTCATGAGTTAATTGCATATAATCTTGAACCTAACGCGCAATTCTGAAAGCTCCTTTACACAAGAAAAAACATACCCCTTTAGGAACTTGAAATTAGAAGCAAGCAATTAATGCAAGTAGAATCAATTCAAACCTTTTTGTATATTGTTTTTTTAGAAGAAAAAAAAGTAGAAAACAAGTAATTTCCTATATTCAAACTAAGAGTTTAGAGTTTAGAGTTGGACAATACAATTAATTAGGATTGTCTAAATGAAACACTTAAAACGCTTTATACTTTTTTGTAAAAAAAATAGAAAAGAAAATATTGAGTGGCATCTTGTTTGGTTAATTAATTTTCAGGAGCTATTATCGGTGCACTACACAGAAATGTGGAGTGAAGAAGAGAGTGGAGAGATCATTTCAAGATCCAACGGTCGTGATCACAACATATGAAGGCCAACACAACCATCCAATCCCGGCAACCCTGAGAGGGAATGCTGCTGCCGCCACCATGTTCTCTCATTCCTTGCTAGCTCCACCGCACATGGCGGCGGCAGGTGGTGGTGGGCTGGGCTATCCTCATCAGGACTTTCTTGCCCAAATGCCTCAACTAACCAACCAACTCGGATATAACCCACAGAATTTGATGACGATGAACCAACAACGCCTCCACGGTCAGTATCAGGTTCCTGATGATCACTATGGACTTTTGCAGGATATAATCCCTTTTCTTCGTAGACAAGAAGAGCACTGAAAAAAAAAGTTTTCGCTATTGTAAATATGTCCTTAACTATTGTCTTATCCGGCATGCATGAGATAGATGTCGTATTTAACGAGCCAATTTGGTACGAATATGATTAATTCCGACTCTTATTATACTTCTGGCTCAGACCATCGATGATGCAACTAGGGAGAAATATTATGGTTTTTTTTCCAACCCAACGAGATATATTATGAGGTTTATTAAGGGATATGGGTTTTTATTAATGCAAATCCCTAATTATGTTTAGGATTATTGTAAGATGGGCGTGCTTACTATAAGTTGATCAAATGCAGCCGGATCATTAATGTTGTTGTTTTTAGTATTAGTATCTACTGAGGTTGTAAGATCCTTTTTTATATATGGGATTGGATTTCAAGAACATCGAAGTTTATTTATATATATGAGATCGAGTACGTATTATATTTACTTTTGATTGATTTAATATTTTCAATCTTTTAAATAAAAAATTATACACCGTTGCTTTTATCCTTATATACGCGGTAGTTTATTGCTAGTAGTAGTACGTAGTACATGCAGGAAAAATATTAATCGAATTATTTCTAGCCTATTAAGATTAAATGCTAACTTTCTAAGAATAAACTCACACATACGCAGATAAAAAATTATTCTAAATTAACCTTAGATTTTAAATTCGAATTTTGGATATGTAACTGTATTAAAATTTGTGAGAAATAATTTTGCTACCTTTTGAGGTATTGTCCAATTCGAGTTTGGAATAATTGGTACTAAATACTCATATTACCGGATGATATTGACTAAAAACTAAGAATAAAGATTTATAACTTACTTTTGAAAACGATCAAATTGTAGTCGGGTTGGAATTGATGTGGAATATTTTTGCTGCCTTTTGAGGTATTGTTCAATTCGAGTTTGGAATAATTGGTACTAAATACTCACATTACAGGATGATATTGACTAAAAACTAAGAATAAAGATTTATAACTTACTTTTGAAAACGATCAAATTGTAGTCGGGTTGGAATTGATGTGGAATACGGTCTCCACTTGATCAATATATACGTGGCGTTTATGTCATCTTCAATCCTCAACTTGGACGGAATCGGCGGTAAATTTTGACCGGCTGTTTTGTTAGCTAGGGGACAGTTGAAAGTTGAGTCCTTCAGCCGGAAATTAAACGGCAAAAAGTATGTTCCAATAAAAAGGCCAAGAATTGAACGAATATTATAAATTCAAAACTTGTGCAATTTTTTGTTTCTTTTTCTTTTTGAGGATAATTACATGTACTACAATTCAATTTCTTGACTGGAAAATGTGGACAAATGTAGATAGAGATGTACGGACGAAAATTGTAGGATTCTTTATTTTGGTCCCAACACACCTCCCAAGTCATAATGAAATGTGTGGTGAATAGAACTATCTTCATAAAGTACAAATATTAGATTGTGGTTGGAGCAGAAAGAGATTTGTATACTTTTAATTCAAATTTTGGTCGTAAATTATGTTAGAAAAGTCATTCGATTTTTAATTTTTAAGATCTGATCATACAATAATGAAATTAATTTTTTACCAAAAGAGCATAGATGACAACCAATCTCTTACCAAATTATCTATTGATGTAATTTTTTTTGAAAACCATCTATTCGCGTAATTATGGTTAGTTAAATCCATATTTTCTCTATTAATATTGGTTATGGTTAAATAGTAACTATGATCTCAAATTTGAGTATTGAGAATGAAAAAAAATTATATTAAGAGAGTCACCATCTTTTAGGAGCCCGACAAAACTCTAACGGGATAGACCACCCGGAGATAAAAAAAATTCCATATTTTTTTTACTTATTATGATTAGCACTAATTAAATTGAATTAAAGAACACTTGAACATGATAATGATGTTACTTAATTAGTTGGGTTAAAGGTAGTTGTCTGGTTATAGGCTATAGCCATGGGTTATGTGAAAGTAAGTGAAGAAAAGATCATGTAAACAACTTTTAGTTCGAGATTTTGATGAGGTCATGAAAGGTTAGAAGCAATCTTATATTTCTCGTGCACATAATCCCATTAATGCAAGAATTAATGTAATATTTGTTTATATGAAAGATGAAAATTAATTATTAGTAGTACTATAATTGCCATATATGGACCCACAATTAATAGCCTAATTCTAACCCAATATTTTTGGTTAAACTAGCCAGAATACATTGACGAAATCAAATCATGGGATTATAGACCTTGTACATGATAATATAATATTTGACCAAAAAAAAGATTTGATAATATAATATAGATTTATATATACATATTTTATATAAATACATTTTTATATATATATATATATATATATATATATATATATATATCATGTCATTGTCGGAATACCTAACAAACTATAATGAAGATGATGTGAAAATGAGAGGAGCTAGAGCTATTTAACTATAAAAAAATTGATGAGCGTCCAATTTAGTAAGTTGCCAAACAAAATACTTTTTTGTTCCGACGATTAGTCTCGATTATTCCGGACTCGAGCTGAGAAACAAAACTGGCAAATCCCAGCTTCAATTATATATATAAAAAAATCATAACTCATTTAACTAATTATACTAGTATACAACATCGCCACTTATTAGTTTCTCTAGGCCTGCCTTACCTATTTGATTGATGTGGGGATAATCTTGATGACACGACTCTTTGTGGTCACAGACTCACAGGGCCCAAAATCATTGATCGATCTCTTGGCCCAACCAACTAACTGCCAAACTGTTTATTTATGCGGGAGCCCAAGCCCATCAGGCTTCAAGTTGTGTAAAGCCTAAAAAGTTATTAAAAAAAAACGAGATTATAAAACCAACTCCGTGTTTCTACCTAATGTCCGGATTACGTTCTGAATTTAAAATTTGTTCAATTTAACACCCTACTGTCAAAAAGAATGACTGGAGTTTTGATGGTTGAAATGCGTGCCGAAGTAGACATCCTTGTAAGTTGAGTGGTTTTGATTTCGTAGCGACCGAGCAGCAACGCAATTTTGAATTCTTGCTAGTACAGGTATGCCTTTTTCCGAACTCCTCATGTGTCCTCTCCGTTCTTTTCGAGCACTATCGAACTTCAAAAAAGATAGCCATGTCAACGTATACGCCCATATTCTAATCAAAAGTTAAGACTCTATCGGTGATGAGCTAATAGTTAACGTTGCACTTTTATAAGCTACTGCAAAGGAAATTTTGCAGTTACTAATTCACATGAATAGTAAAAGCTACTTAAAAAAAAATTATGAGTGTAGAAAATCAATTTATATTTATATGTATCTTCTTTTGTATATTTTATAGTGGGATTTAAAGAGATTTTTTATAATTTATAATTATTTATTTTTGTATTGGGCCTTATTTAAGAAGCCCATTTCTTAGGTTCATGCTTACTAGAGGTGAAGAAAAGTTCAATCAAGTTGAACGGTTATTCTTCACTATTTAAAGATAGTTTTTTTTACGAATAATTTGACACTTTTATTTTTTTATTAAAAATTATATATATAAGTTTTATATTTTATGTATAAAGTAATTAACCGATTTAAACTATTTACTTGTGTGTTAGTTGTCTGATCTTGTTCGTACAGTATTAATTATAAACTCAAAACCTAAAAATTTGAATCTTATCTTTAATTATGAACGGTGATGTCACGAGCTGATTTAGATGAATAAACATTTAAACTTCATTAACAAAGGTTTTCCTATGATCAATGATTATAATTTTATCCCCATTTTAATTATTATTTGTGATTAAAATTCTTACTTTTATTTGTCCACAAATTCTTTCACTATCAAATTTGAAACATTTTTCCAATCCGTTTTAAGTCAATGGAGTGAAAATGAAATCAACTCACGATTAGGGTCATTGATGTTGGACTACTTCAATTTGAGAAACACATTTTAATTTGGGAAATTCTAGTAACGTGACAAACCATTTACTTAATCGAGATTCTACTCGGCTCGAATCTGAAATAATTAATATCTAAAATTTAGCTTTTGATATTAATATAAATTTTTTAGGAGATATTTCGAGTGTTTATCTTCGTATTTTTTTATAAAAAAAGCATAACATTTTCTTTAACATGTCCTATGTACAAACATTGTCAACTAGGCTCGGACAAAAGCTGTAATCTTGGGATCGAAGACATGATTAATGAAGTCTCTTTCCCAATAAACAACTAATTAAGGATTAAACAATTACTCCACCTGAATCATTAAACATTGTAGCTAGACAATAGGAGTTGTTCATAAATCATAATCTGCCAACAATTATCATGTTTCAATTACTTGCACCTGCTTTTTAGGCATTTAACTGAAATTATACGTAAACATTGAAATTATGTAATTGTTAATATATCAACAATTCAGTAGTATTTTGAACGAGTCAAAACCACAACTAATTTGATTGTGTTTGAATAATAAAAATTTCGTCACTAATTTAAATTTTAAGTTCAAATTTAAAAAATAAAACAAATCGATGCAAAAATAATCACATTTTATAGCTCTCATAATACTTAAATTTGATTAATATTCGCTCGAAATTAATGAGAATGATTAGATCGAAAAGAAAAGAATTTGTGAAAAAATGGATGAATACTAAAAAGAATATACAGTTATAATTTTAAATCATTTCATTTAATTTCCAACATTGTCGAAAGCAAAATAGCATGCAAAAAATCAAAACAACAGCAACAACTAATCAACCGATAGCAGAATTAGAGCAGCAATAGCAGTGACAGAGACTTCTCCTCCGCCATTTTTCCTTTTTCTTCAAGCAAACTCTTCCTCTTCCTCTTCCTATTCGTCTCAAATTCAGATCTCCCTCTCTCTCGTCTTCTAATATCATGCGCTTCTCATCACCACTGCTCTCTATCTAACACGCTTCGCATCCGCCCCATCCCTCGCCTTTCTCCGGTACTTCCCCGTCTCTCTCCCTCTCTCCGAATTTCCACTGTTCTGATTACAATTGGTCATGATTTGATGAGTGACTTGGTTTTCTGTAGTGCACGGATCTGAAAAATGGCGGTAGCGGGGCCGATTACGCCTGGACAGGTGCCGCCTTATTATGCATTTTTCGGTTTTTTTCTTGTGATTTCGGTTTCGTGATTACAAATGTGAAGTATCCGTAGATCATTGTGTCGGTTGGGTTAATTTCTCAATAGATGGAATTGCTGAAAGTTTTTGAGCAATTAGTATTTGTTAGTTAAGTAATGTTTTTGATCAGAGAGTCTTAGTAACATAGAATTAAGACCACACGTGATGATTTTATGCAATCTTTGAAACTAACTTTTAGTTCCTAGATGGTTGCTTTTAGTCTACATTACTAGGACAATCAGTCAAACATAAATGTAGAACTTCAATTTTTTTCCCTTGATGAGCTAAATGAGAGCTTGTGTTGCATCTTCAGTTTTTCTTCTGTTCCATCTAGTTGCTGCTGTCTTATCGATAAATTGAGATGGGTGATCTTGAATTATGTCCCAGGTGTCCTTTTTGCTTGGAGTTATCCCAGTTTTTGTTGCATGGATATATTCAGAGTTCTTGGAGTATAAGAGATCTTCAGCTCCTCCCAAAGTGTATGTTTAACTCATTCTTGTCGGATAATGGCCTGAGAGATTCCATTGTATTATAAATTTATGACGCTCATTGAATGAGTTATTTACATGGTTTGCAGACATTCAGATAACAATTTGGTTGAATTGGAGAAAGAAGCCATCAAGGAAGATGATCGGGCAGTTTTGTTGGAAGGAGGCCTTGCAAGATCCACTTCTGCAAAGTTCCACGCTTCATCCATCAAAATGAACTTAATAAGGTATCCTGTCACAACATGAAGTGTTATGATTGGAGTTATGTGAATGTTCTAGATTCCCTCAACTTTTTGCATTTTATGATCTTCCAGGTTTTTGACTATGGATGATGCTTTCTTGCTGGAAAACCGAGCAACTTTAAGAGCAATGTAGGTCGTATTGTCTTATCATACTACTTGTATATTGTGCTTCTTTCCCTTTTCTAATATTTTCCTTAAAACTCCACGTAGGTCTGAGTTTGGAGCACTTTTGTTTTATTTCTATGTATCTGACCGCACAAACTTGCTGGGTGAATCTACCAAGGTAATCTTGCTTCATAATTGTCATGGTTAATACTTAATAGTTTCTGCTGTTCCTCATGGTCATGGTGTTCCTTTAACAGACGTACAATCGGGACCTTTTTCTGTTCCTGTACATTCTACTTATCATAGTATCTGCGATGACTTCCTTGAAGAAGCATAATGACAAGTCGTCGTTTGCTGGAAAATCCATACTTTACCTCAACCGGCATCAAACTGAGGAGTGGAAAGGATGGATGCAGGTATGTAGTCATTTAATCTTTTACCGTGTGAAGAAATAACAAACAAAATGCACTCTCCACCCCCTCCTTTTTTTGGCTCTTTTACTTTGACTTTGATCACCAATATTTTTGTTCCTTCGTAGTTTGTGTTTGGGTATATGTTTCGTAATGCTACTTTTTTTTTGTTCTCATTATGTGAAAAGATTGCTCTTTTTCATTTGCCCCCAACAAATATAATTATTCTTTGATGTAGTTAGGAAATCAGAAAGATTAGGTGGGAATTTGCTTCTGTTTCATCTTTGTAATTCTTCTGAAAAAATATAAATCTATTCAACGAAAAAAAAAAGTGATTTCGGTTTTCAATTACTCGAATGAATCATACTGTTGTCTGCAATGTATACATATGTCTGCGTGTGTTCCATTTTTTATTGGATATTGGAGATTTTACAGTTCTAGCTTGTCTACTAAACATTTCACAGTACACAGCTTTTTGCAAAGTTTCTCAAATTATATTCATCCCATGACCCCCTACTCAGGAAGACAGACTGTATTGAACGAATGAACTAAGATACAGGTGGTTCTAGTCTTAGTTTAAAAGACTGTGTTAACCCCTTTGTTTCTTCTTGTTTTTGTCTTAACAGGTCCTGTTCTTAATGTACCATTACTTTGCTGCACATGAGATATACAACGCAATCCGTGTCTTTATTGCTGCATATGTTTGGATGACGGGATTTGGAAACTTCTCTTATTACTACATTAGAAAGGACTTTAGCCTTGCACGCTTTGCTCAGGTGATATCACTCATCCACGATCTTGCAAAATGGATTTACTTTTTTTTGGGGGATATATTTCACTTGTAAAATTGGTTTAAAACATACAATTTTTTTTTGGTGTAGATGATGTGGCGGCTCAATTTCTTTGTGGCATTTTGCTGTATTGTTCTTAACAATGACTATATGCTTTATTACATCTGCCCAATGCATACGCTATTCACCGTAATGGTGTATGGGGCTCTTGGCATATTCCATAAGCATAATGAGAACAGCACCGTGATGGCTGTGAAGATTCTTTCTTGCTTTCTTGTGGTTATCTTGATTTGGGAAGTACCTGGAGTTTTTGAGATTATCTGGAGTCCTTTATCATTCCTATTAGGTCAGTATCTTGCCAAGATCACTTTTTGAAGCTTACTTTATTAATTTGCTTACATGGTAAAGAATAATTGTTCTAAAAGTATATGTTGACTAAAATTTGCTTTATCTTAACTTGAATCAAGTGCCAAGAATTCAGCTTGCATTGTGAAACCTGGATGTGTTTACCTTTTGGATTCTTCATAATGCATATGGTTATATCTCATGTCAGGTTATACGGACCCTGCAAAGCCAGATCTCCCACGATTGCACGAGTGGCACTTCAGATCAGGGCTTGATCGCTATATATGGATCATTGGAATGATATATGCTTATTTCCACCCTAATGTAAAACACTTGATCATATTACGATGCCGCGAGCCTTTGGTCTAACTGCCCTGACTCTTAAATCCTTTGAAAATTTTAAATTACAGGTAGAGAGATGGATGGAGAAATTGGAGGAATCTGAAGCCAAAAGGAGAGTCTCAGTCAAAACAGTAATTGTTGTGGTGTCATCACTTGTAAGTTGTGTGATTTTGTCAATAAAACAGTGCATCATCTTTCTATATTTTCTCGTTATCTAGTTTGTCCTCAGGATTGACTTCATTCTTGTTTTACTTCCAAGGCTGGCTATATGTGGTACGAATGGATATATAAGATGGACAAGGTTACATACAATAAGTTCCACCCCTACACGTCATGGATACCTATAACGTACGTATAATGAATGAGGGTACTTTGCAAGGGGATCCATGAGTGTTATTTCAATTGTAATTTCTTGCTTACTATGATTGGATTTAATGTTTTGGTGTCTTACTATAACATCTACTTCTGTTTTGTCAGTGTTTACATTTGCTTGCGGAATTTCACCCAGCAGCTTCGGAATTCCTCTCTAACTCTTTTTGCGTATGTCGTTTTACCTGTCTAACTAAACCGCTTTTGGTAGTGGGTGGGGTTGAGGGGTGATCTAATTATGTTTCCTTTTTGTTCATAGTTGGCTTGGCAAGGTGACTTTGGAGACCTATATTTCGCAATTCCACATCTGGTTGAGGTTTGAAACCTAAATCAATCTCCTATTCTAGTTTGTAATATTTTCACTGTTCAATAAGTTCTCAAGTTCAGAAGAATGCACGATTCAAGTTTTCATGTCTTTTTTTGATTGACCTAAGGGCAATAGCATTTCTGAAACTTTTACGTGGATATGCAGATCAAATGTTCCCAATGGACAGCCGAAGTGGCTTCTTTGTATTGTCCCAGAATTTCCATTGCTGAATTTCATGCTAACGACTGCAATCTATGTCTTAGTAAGTGAACTTGAGTTTGCCAATATACTGTGCTGTAAAAGCTATAACTGCAATAGCTAATTTGTGTCTCCAATCTGGTTTGCTTCTCTGCAGGTATCTCATCGGCTATTTGAACTAACCAACACGTTAAAGACAGTTTTTGTACCAACCAGAGATAATCAGCGGCTACTTTATAATTTTGTTGCGGGGGCTGCTATTTCTCTATGTTTATATGTTGTTGCTGTCGTTCTCGTTCAGATCCCTCATTCACCAGTAAGCTCCTGATTGCCACCTAAGAATAGTCAGATACGTTGTGATAGACATGGAATGCGTAGCATGATTATAGGAGATCGTAGATATGAGCAGTGTGTTTTCTTTTGACTGCGTTTTTGCAATGTCTGTGACAGTCCATTTAGTACTGATGCAACTACTCAATTGCAGGCATGACAAACCAAGAATAGAAAAGCTATACGTCAGTGATTTTGCTGCACATACAGAGAAGTTACACGGAACAAATAAGGAAACTTGCAAGATGTTTGTTTCAGATTATATAGGCTGAGTGCTTCCTACACGCTCGAGGGGGATGAAAAATACCCTCTTTTTACGTTGCCAGAGCCGAGACTAGGAGCTGTATGTGCCTTCGGTGATCCGGGAGTGGGCAGGAACTGAAAAGAATGAGATTCGTTTTAGTGTCGAAATATGGTGATAGTATTCTTTCTTTTTTCACTTTTCTTTTGCCAATTGTGAAAGTATTGTTGTAGGTTCATGTGACATAGGAATGTGGTTTAATACCAAAAAACATTCAAGATTCAATTCTAATGCAATTTTGTTCATTTTGTATTTTTCATGTTCTTATTAGTGTGCCATGGTGACAAATAATGATTTTCTATTTTTTAATGAGGAAAATGTACTGATACTTTACTATTTATTTATTTTTTCCTTAAAATTCACAACAAGTGTTATTATTATTTTTACTTGGTTAATTACAAATATGGAATAAACTCTGATTATGTACTGTCATATCAATTAATTAAGGAATAAATTTAATCATGTATTACTATTCCATATTCGATAGTGTTCGAACGAAATTATATAGGGAAAAAAATCGTATTAATTTATTTTATAGGGTGGAAAAATAGAATCTAGTTAATCAATTTAAAATTTTTTGATTATCAGAAACATCTTTTAGTCCATGGCCCGAAAAAGAAAAGAAAAGAAAAACAATGTCAGAAGTGGGATTTGAACCCACGCCCTCTTTCGAAGACCAGAACTTGAGTCTGGCGCCTTAGACCACTCGGCCATCCTGACATCAATGTTTATTTTTGCTTAGTAAATTAAATAATGTATTTTCTTTCAATTAAATAAGTTAGACCGGTCCGGGGGTCTTTTCCTCTTTTTTTCTTTTAGCTGTGCTGATAGAATCTCTCTAAGCTGGTAAAGAAGAGAGATTATTTATTTATTTATAAAATGTGGATAATAGGAACCGTTGTTTTTTAATGAAAAAAAACATAGGCAGTAGTAGTTCGGCGGCAGAGGGTCTGAGATTTGAAATTTGTTGGACATGCCATGATTTTCATTAATCTTGGTATCTGAAGACAAAAACATGTTGGGCCCTATTGTATTGCGGCCGGGTTTTACTCATATATTTATTTATTTGTCCAGTCACTTTATAGATGATTAATCACGTTCGAGTATAGTCGAATTTTAAATATAATTTCTTCTCAGTATGATTTTCTTCATTTTTCAAACTAGTATATCTAATACCTGAATAAAAAATAAAGTAATCCATTACCACGATGATGGTTTAATAAGGAGTAAAGTGTTTAGCGCTTGTTTCTTCTCATATAAAGTTTGAACCCATGTAACGTTTTACTTAATTAAGAATGCAATAATCAGTTGGTGTTTAGCTATAAGAAAGCAAAGAACGTGTACATGGTGCTAGGCTACCTTTAGAAGTCCACTAAATTACGTAAGAATGTGGAAGCAAGCAAAAAATGAGCAATATTGGATGATGACCTTAATGAGCCAAATCCACCTCATTTCAGGTTAACACTATGGATCTTTTGGATTTTAAAAAATAATTTCACTCTTTTTCCTTTTCTTCTCTTATATTTTCCTTCTTTTATGGCCATGTGTTTCATAAGAATCATGTCCTACCCAAGATGTGATCAAACCTAACACCTTTGAAATTGTAGTTCGGTAAGGACAAAAAGAATTGCTATCATGATCATGCCAATGTAGATATTTTTCTTCTCATTATTTATATATATTAATGGACCAAAAGTGTGTTTTTCATGTTTAATTTTCCTCTTAATAATTACTTACCGGGAGTAATACCATAGTGTGATTTGAACGAAGTCGATCATCTGATTTTTGTTTGGTTATGAGTTTGGATTAACGCTTGAAAATTAGATTTTGTGTGCTCTATGCAAGAGCTTGTGAGCTCAAACTCTTATATTGTAACGTAGACTAATTAAGAGCCGGCTTGTGGCTCTATGCACATCTTGTATATCTGACTTAATATACTCATCCACTTATCGTAGAAAAAATGAATCTTTTTGTTACCAACAAAATTAGTTATATTTATCTCTCCAAATATTTTTTAAATTAAAATTAATTTTATTCGAGTACTATCTAACTTTCAAAAAAAATTAATTCTTTTAATATAATTTTGTTCAATTTTTAAAACACGATATCACTTAAACACAATCAATTGAACTAATGAAAGTAAACCATAAAAATTGCTAAGTAGTAATAAAGACCTTTTGTTCATGGCAGACAATTTCAACCGTTCACAACTCAATAACCGAAGGAAAAAAACAACAAACTTGCATGATCTCTGAATTTGTGCATCCCAATTAAACTTCATTAATGCTTTCTTCTCATTCTTCTTGAATCCTCTAAAGTTCACCGTTTTCATCCATCAATTCTTCAAAATCCACACAACTTTCCTCATCAAATTATATAAATATGTAGATCAACTAATAAAGGATTATTTTAGCTTAACTAAAAAATTTAGGTATGAATTTTAGGGTATGCAACTATGTTAATATTTGTGAGATAAATTTTTTTCGTCCTTCAAAATTCTACCCGATTCAAATTTGGAATAGTCGGCACTCAATGCGATGACTGAAAATCAAATGGTCTTGTTAAAAAGAAATTTATACCGTACTCCAGTAACAATTACATCTCTACTTTATTAATTTATTTCAAATAACATCATTTTGACAACTTTTCCGACTATAATAATTAATTTTGACATTGACACGAAGTGAGTATTAATTGATATCAATACAACAAAATAAAAGTGCACCTAATTAATTACAAAAAAATGATATTAAAGGAGCTAAATATATATTTTTTCTTTATAAAAATATAAGATTTAGAATTCGAGATGATATTTATATTTTATAACAAATATTTCTGAACTATTTTTATCGTGCCTTATATGCACAGCAGCACAAGTAAATGATGACCTAATGTATTATTGGGATACAGTCATATGAGTGTCAATTCGACCTCCTCAGCAGTTATGTTGGCAGGCAGAAAAGGGTCCAGTTCAGGTCAATTCAGTGACCACCCGCAGCTACTGCCAACTATATTTATTTATTACCAAGTTGAAATTTAAAACCATAAAAAATGTAACAAATTAATAGTATTTATTACGATATTTGAAATTATAAGGATCGAAGTGGAATATTTTGTAAATATAAGTTTTTTTTCAATATAGTATAAAGACAAACTTACCTAAACAAACAAACTACTAGCGGAGTTTCCCAATGCACATATAAACAAACAAACAAAAAGGAGCGAAATTTACAGAAACTAGCATTGTTCCCAACCGCTCAAGTCCCATGTCCTCATCATTTCCTTTCGTATCTAAAATTAAAAATACAATAAGAATACCCATTCCCTTGTCATTAGGTAGGTAATCATCTCTTGATCATCCAATTACATTAGTAGTTCATGTCTACTCTCTTCATTTATAGAGGACTCTCTTTACTACTCTTCTCCTTCAATTTCTTAGCTTAATCCAAAGAACTCCATCTTCAACTTTGACATGGGTGAATTATCTCAAGAACTTGCACTCCAAATCACTGGTGAGTAAAACCCATCTTTTTGTTTCAACTCAATTCTTCTTCTTTTTTTTGCACATCTAATGATTATAATGCTGTTTTTTGTTGATTTGCCAGAACAGGAGGGGCCAAATGTGGAAAGCCAGTTCCAATCTGGTCAAGAAAATGTGACCAACAAAACCAATCAGCAGAAACCAATTTCTTGGCAGAAAAAGTACAAATCTTGGATTCTAATGGCAATCTATTCCATCTTTCTTGTTGCTGGTCAATCTGCAGCTACGCTCTTGGGCAGATTATACTTTGACAAAGGTGGAAAAAGCAATTGGATGGCAACTTTTGTCCAACTTGCAGGATTCCCATTCATGTTTCCCTTATATTACATATTCTCACCAAAGAAGAATCCAAATCCGAATCCAAAATCAAACACTTTGGATCCAAAACCAAATTCATCACCATCAAGATTGGTTCTTGCATCTATGTATTCAGGGTTTGGTGTGTTTCTTGCAATAGATTGCTTGCTTTACTCTCTTGGTCAGAAATACCTCCCTGTTTCTACCTATTCACTCATCTGTACATCTCAATTAGCATTCAATGCTTTCTTCTCCTTCTTCTTCAATTCCTTAAAGTTCACATCATTCATCATCAACTCTTTGGTTCTCCTCACCATCTCATCAACCCTGCTTGTATTTCAACCAGATGATTCCTCAAACTCCACACACATCCCAAAATCAAAATACCCATTTGGGTTTATCTGCACAATCGCTGCTTCAGCTGGGTACGGACTGATGCTTTCTTTAACGCAATTCGCATTCAAGAAGGTCATCAAACAACAAAATTTCAAGGCGGTTTTGGACATGATTGTGTACCCATCAATTGTTGCCACTCTGGTTGTGCTTGTGGGTCTTTTTGCGAGTGGAGAATGGAAAACTTTGAATCAAGAAATGGATGGATTTAAGTTAGGGAAAATTTCATACCTCATGACTCTGATCTGGACAGCAATTTCTTGGCAGGTTTATTCTATTGGTAGCACAGGTTTGATCTTTCAAGTTTCATCTCTTTTCTCCAATGTAATCGCTACTGTTGGGCTGCCAATTGTACCTGTAATTGCTGTTTTCACTTTTGGAGATAGTATGGGTGGTGTGAAAGTGATTTCCTTGATTCTTGCAATGTGGGGATTTGTTTCTTATGTGTATCAGCACTTTCTTGATGATTTCAAGAACAGGATTGTTACTGCTAATTGTAGTACTTCTAATCATCCCAAAATCCCAAATGAGGATTTATAGTTTTATGAAGATTTAATGGAAATGGAGAAACAAAAATATTAAAAGGCAGTCCTTCTATATATTTATTTGTGATTGTATATTAGTTTTTACAGGATTTGTTTAGATATACTGGATGTGCCGTTGATTTATCTCTATTCTCATTTGAATAATTTTTTAAAAACTATAGTTTATAATAATCAAAATAAAATTATGATTTTTAACTCTTTACACAAAGTAGATGAGCCCGACCGTGTTAATGTTTTGTTGAAATAATCTTCCATATAATATTTCTAAGGTCCTAAAGTAATTTTATACCTTAATTTTTAAGGGTTGAATTTTAGACGAAAATTCTAACAATAAACATTAAAGTTTGATAATTTTTGATGCATCACGGACTAGAGTATATAATTGTCCTATATTTTAGAGACGTTGAAATATTATCGTATGTAATTAATTTAAAATTTAATTAATTTAAGTATGTGAATTATGTGGTGTTAGTTTTTAATATGACCGACAAGCATAGGATAGGAAAATTCATGTTTGTAGCATGTTGATTTACTAACGAATCCACTATTTTTCTGTCGCGTGTTGGTCTATTGAGATGAGTGCTTTTCGGTATATATTTTTGGCTTAATGACTTCTCAAGTCCTTATATTTGTTTAAATGTACTCAATGGTCCCTAACTATTATTGAGGAAAGTGACGTATATTATTTGGTAAGGTGAAGTCGTGAACAAATTATTATGTTAAAAAAATCAATGTTTTTATTTTGTTTTGACCCTGACGGTATTAGAATGAAGAATGAAAGCAATTATAAAAAAAACAATGGTTGATCGTAATACCATTTTTCCACTTGAAGTTGAAAACTGTTTTTGAAATTTAAAAAAAAACATATAATTTTCGAAAATAGCTTGCTTGGTATCGTTTCTGTTTTTAATTTTCTATTTTTTCTCCTCTCTCTTCAAACAAAAAGTAGAAAATAAGAAATCATTTTTTCTAATTTTTAAAATTGTGTTTTTATTTTCATAGATTGTTCATTAAAACAATAAAAAAAATAAAAAATTATTTTTTCAAACACATTTCATATCTTTTTTTATAAAAAAAAGAAAATCAGAAACAAAAACGATAAAGAACAAGCCCAGCTGCCCAGGAAATAGTTTTTTATTTTAAAAAATAATTATCGGTTTTCAAAAATAATTAAACGGTTTTTTGTTTTAGAAAAAATTAATATTTTAGGGGGAAAATCAATTTATGAAAAACTATATTCTTTTTCAAAAAATACATCTTTTTATAACTAGAAAATACTTTTCTAATTTAAAGAATATTTTTTTAAACTTAGAAAACAATTTTTGAGATAGAAAACATTCTTCCTAACTAAAAAAAAAGTTTTAGAAATTAAGAACGTTATTTTTGAGAATTAGAAAACTCATTTTCAAATTTAGAAAACAGATTTTTAATTTAAAATCCGGTTTTCTATTTCAGAAAAAAAGTGTTCTAAATTAAGATTTTTTTTGTTATTTTGAAAACTATTTTGAAATGTTAAAAAAAAATCGAAAATTAGAAACGGTTTTCTTATTTAGAAAACAGTTTTCTAAATAAAAAACAGTATTCTGTATTAAAAAACAATTTTCTGTTTTGAAAAAAAAAATTGTTTAAAAAAACAGTTTTCTATTTTTGAAAACATTTAGAAAGAAAAAAATTGAGATAAAAAATTTCTTACTAATTTATAAAAATGTTTAGAAACTCATAAAGCTATTTTTTACAAGTAGAAAACACATTTTTGAATTTTAGAAAACAGTATTTTTTAGAACACAATTTTCTATTTCATTAATAAGCTCTATTTTTTTTTTGATTTTGGAAAATATTTTAAAAAGTAAAAAAAAGCAAAATTTTCGAAAATTAGAAAATGGTTAATGTTTGGAAAACAGTTTTCTGTTTAAAAAACATTATAATGTTTTAAGTTTTTTTCTGTTTCAAAAACCATTTTTTTTTGAAAAACAGTTTCTGTTTTAAAAAGCAGTTTCCTATTTTAGAAAGCATAAAATATGTTTCAAACAATATTTTTTCTCCCTTCAAAAAAAAAAAAACAATATTTTTTCTATTTCACAAAACAATCTTCGAAATTTTAGAATATTGTTTTCTAAGTTTAGAAACTGATTTTATGATTCTGAAAACGGTTTTCAAATTCAAAAAAAATCATTTTTTTAAAATAGAAAAAAAATCAAATTTAAACAATCATTTTTTAAATTTAGAAAATAATTTTTGACATAGAAGACATTCTTCCTAATTCAAAAAGCAGTATTAGAAATTTAAAAAACTATTTTTGAGAATTAGAAAATACATTTTGAAATTTAGAAAACAGATTTTTATTTTAAAATCTGGTTTTCTATTTCAGGAAAAAATGTTCTAAATTAAGTATTTTTTGTGATTTTGAAAACTATTTTGAAATGTAAAAAAAAAATATTTCGAAAATTAGAAACAGTTTTCTTATTTAGAAAACAGTTTTCTGTTCAAAAAAATTGTTTTCTAAATAAAAAACCGTATTAAAACACTTTTTTCTGTTTTGAAATAATTTTTTTTTTTAAAAACAGTTTTCGATTTTTGAAAAACATTTTTCTGTTTTAAAAAAATAGTTTCCTATTTTAGAAAACATAAAATATATCTCAAGCAATATTTTTTCTATTTTAGAAAACATCTTCAAAATTTTAAAAAATAGTTTCTAAGTTCAGAAACTGATTTTATGATTTTTAAAATAGAAAATATTTTTCAAATTTAAACAATAATTTTTTAAATTTAGAAAATAATTTTTGACATAGAAGACATTCTTCCTAATTGAAAAAACATTTTTTTTGACAAGTTAAAAAACAGTTTTAGAAATTAAAAAAAAAACTATTTTTGAGAATTTGAAAACACATTTTGAATATTTCAAAAAAGTTTAGGTTTAAATAATATTGTAATTTATTTTCAGACATAGAAATGACACGTGCAAGTGAGATCCACCATTTGGATACAAAAATAATATTAGTTCTGCCATGGAGCCACGCGGCCGTGCATACATACTGTAGATAAATTAGCTTTAAAAATAGACGTACATCAAATGCATAGGGTTGCTAGATCCAAAACAAAAAATAGTGGTATTTCCTAGCAACAACATAACAGAGGCAGTCAATTAGTAATATGGATTGATCCGAAATCTGATTCAAATCCAATATAACCCTCATGCGTATATAAGAAATATATTGAATCAATTCTTTTTAATGAATAAATCCGACCGCAACTTCGAATACGAAATTTAAAAGGATCAATACAAGATTGTAACTCGTTTATTCGAAACGAAACCCTAATCTCCAAAAACAAATCTTTACTCCTCGGCGCCAATTACTTCAATTCAAAATTTCAATGCACAAATCAAAATTTCAAAGGAAATCCCAATTCCCAAATACCAAATCTCATAATTAAAACTGGATTTGTCTCCAAAAACTGTGTACCTTTGGGTGCCAAAACCTAACAGGTCTTCCAAGCTTCATCCACAATCAAAGAATGCTAGAACTTGATTTAGATGGTTGCTCGAATCTTTGTTCTCTACCAGAGCTTCCCTCGTCTTTAGAGACTCTTAATGCAAATGGATGTGTCTCACTTAAAAGACCATATCATCAGCTTGCTTTGCTTCTGAAAGCAAAACTAGTATTCTAAAATTTGCAAATTGCTTCAATTGGGATGAGGAGGAACGTAGAAGAGTATTGGATATTACCTGAGAATGTACAACTAGCATACGGAGTACAATTTTGTTTCCCTTCTCCTCTCCCTAATTAAATTAAACTAATTAATTAATTTATATGTGTTCGTTACAGAGAATTCTGGAGGAACGAAGAGTATTGGATTTAGACCGACCGGTATGTACAACTACCATTCATTGATTGGGCCGAACTGGCCCAACATGGAATTATGATCCACCACTCTATTCCTCTTTTACTGGGCCGAACTGACAAGTCGGATGTTTCTTTTCCTCTTCGAGAACAAAACGTTCCTTTCTTCTGCACCAATCTCATCGCAGACAGAGAGGGTAAGAAAATGAATGGTGTGGACTTCCGATTAATGAAAGCACATGAAGGTTGAACGGCGAAACGAAACCCTAATCTCCGAAAACAAATCTTTTCTCCTCGGCTCCAATTACTTCAATTCAAAATTTCAACGCTCAAATCAAAATTTCAAAGGAAATCCCAATTCCCAAATACCAAATCTCATAATTAGAACTGGATTTCAATAAAGCACGCAATAAACATCCCAGCTGCCAGTAAGAAGAATGGTATCTTTGTTGTTTTTCATCGAATTGCAACACCGAAACACAGAAATCACTTTCCAAGTACTAAACCCTAAACCCCAATCCTTTTCCCCCAATATCCTTTCTTATTTTCCCTGAAATCTAAACCCAGTTATCTGTTTTGTCAGGTGGGTGTTATCAATTTTTAACAATTTCCATGTAGCAAAAAAGTGAGGATATGGAGGCCAGGATCACAAGAATCGAAAACAATGTCATTTGTCAGCAAGATCGAGAGCTTCCTCAACCAGTTAAAAATCTTTGCTTTCTTTCTCTTATTTCTTTATTATTTTTATTAATTTGATAAAATTAAACCCTCTCTGATTAATTTCTATGTACTCACTTCATAGGTACAAGCAAGCTCCGAAAAAAAGCTTATCCGCATACTCCGGCGAAGATTAAGGAGGAGAATGGTGGAGGAGAGGTTAACACCACCAGGGGAGTGTTCCTGCAGCAGAGTGAGCAACCTTCAATTCCAGCACCTAATCCTACTTGGGTGCCTAATCCTTAGTTAGTTAGGGAGAGAATTTTGGGGAATCAGGACCATGTGGATGGTGTGAAGGAGGTTGAAGAAGGGGAAGTAGGGAGTGGGGAAGAGAGGGGCCAAGAATGTGAGGTCGATGAAGGAATTGTTGGTGTGGAGGAGGAGAAGCAGAAGGAGACAAAAGAGGAGAAGATGGAAAACATAAGGGTCAACGTAATCGTGATGATGATTCTAGAGAGAAGTAAGAGCCTGAAAGGCTGCGAAAAGGACGGACATGGAGACAGTGGCAGGTGAAAGGAATGGAAAGAACGCTAGAGGAAAACTTCAAAAGAAGGGGAATAAGAATAATGCGCCAATTAAAGGAAATAAAAGAGTAAGATTCAAGATAATGCCCCACGCTTTCTTTGGTTTGGTTGTCAATAATGTTTCTGCTTATTTTCATCCTGTCTTTTGGATCATGTTTCTGAATTTGATTCTTTGCTTTGTAGTGTTCTGGTAGTAAAACGTGCCATCATTGCGGACGGAATGACAAAGGTCATGTTGTTCAGTGCCGTAGCTGTAAAAGAAAGCGTTATTGCATGCAATGCTTAAAGACATGTTATTGTTCATTTATTTACTACTACTTTGTTTCTTTGATGCACTCAGTGTGCATCCATTATTGAGGATACCGTTGGTATCAATTGCTGTAGCTGCTTGTGGGTGTTATGAATTTTTATGTTTTAGCTGCATTTGCAATTTTGCATCAATATGCTTATTACCAACAGTAAACTGTACATTTCATTCGTGTTTTTTGTCATCCTTAAATATATATTGCTTCTGTGATAGTAATTTAGAGTCTGGAATGTTTTGCACACTCACAATGTGCCAACTGATAGGTTTTAGCTGAGTTTTACTACAGTTGATGAGCCACGATAAATTAAGACCCTACATGGATTGGCTAGTTGAAGATGTGGGCTACATAGTTCGGTTACATACAAGATGAGGGCATAACTTCTTTTTGCTTGAGATTTCTGTCAAGAATGACCATGTGTGGTGGAATAGTTGAAGATGTAATTAGATGTAGAACAAATGACAGAAAGGAGATGCATGACTTGTTGAAAGGAGTATTGAGGCCAGGACTCTATAGATGAAGAACAAAAGACAGAAAGGAGTATTGAGGCCAGGACTCTAGGTACTATTGGTTGACTAGTGTGTTCACGTGTTCTTTTTTTTTTTTTTTCTGGAGTCTGTTCTTCTCATTCATGCAGTTGTTTGTAGTTGTTCGATTGACAAAGAAGGTGGACTTCAGCTTATGCTTTTACATACACTTGCGTCGGGTTTTGAATTTGTAGTACTGATTGAGCACTTTCACAGGGAGGATGATTTGGAACATTTTCAATTCCATGAAACTTGACTACCGACATGAGGAGAAAACAACAGTTGATGAGCCACGATCTACAAGTAAATTCTATGAAAGAAATAAAAGAGTGTGGTCCGTCATTAGTTGTTTCATTGGGTCAACTGCCGAGTCTTCCCATTTTTGCATTGGGTCAAGTCTTCCCTAGATAATTAACGAAGTACTAAGATTTTACTTCAATAACCTGGATGGTTGTATTGCCCATTAATTTGTCCAACTCATATTTTCTTTTATAAAAGAAAATGGATGAAACGTAGTTCCTTTGGGGCAACTGCAAATGTCTTCCTTTCACCTTTGGGTCAAGTCTTCAATACAAAGAAGTTTCTTTAAAAATAATAAATTAATTATTTTGTTTCAATTGGAAGAAGGACCTTATCTGGCTCGCAAGTGAAAGGAATTTTCCTTTGGGTCAAGTCTTCCCCAATTAATTAATTATTTTGTTTCAATACAAAGAAGTTTCCAGCTGGTTTTATATATCACTATGTAATTCCTATTTGCAAAAACCTCAGATCATTTTGGCTTTTCCTTTCCTTTTTCAAGCATAAATGGCTTCTTCTTCTTCTACCATCCCTAAAGCGAGACGTTACGATGTCTTCCTCAGTTTCAGGGGAGATGACACTCGCAATGGTTTCACAAGCCACCTCCATGAAGCTTTAAGCAGCAGCCAAATCTCGACTTTCATTGATAACAATCTAAGGAGAGGAGACAACATTTCTCCATCTCTTCTCACTGCAATTGAAGAATCCAACATCTCTGTCATCATTTTCTCCGTAGATTATGCAAATTCTAGATGGTGCTTGCAAGAACTTATAAAGATTTTCCAATGTAAAGAGCGTAATGGTCAGATTGTTATACCTGTCTTCTATGGAGTCGATCCATCGCATGTCAGGAGGCAAATTGGAAATTTTGGAGCCAATTTTGATAAGCTCAAAGAACGTCTGCGGGAGGGGGAGATGGATTTGAACGAGGTCAGATCTCACTTGAAGGAAGCAGCTAATATATCCGGATGGAATTCACACGACACCAGGTAACTTTTTCTAATTTTGAAGCTTCCAATTTTGTTTCATTTCTAGATCAAATTTATACTTGATGTGATTTTTGCTTGAATTAAGCTAGTTTTGTTTTTTTATAGCCCTGAGAGTGAGCTTATAAAGTCCATTGTGGGAGATATTTTGAAAAAGTTGAATCAAATGCCACTGAAATTGCCTTCAAGCCTTGTTGGAATTGGTTCACAAGTTAAGCTAGTTGAAAGTCTGTTGTGCTTAGAGTCGCCTCAATTTCGCATCGTGGGACTATGGGGCATGGGTGGGATTGGTAAAACAACTATTGCTAAAATCGTGTACCATCATATTTGTAGTAGATTTGGTGCATTTCATTTTGTTGAGAATGTTTCACAAAAATTAAAGAATCAATCTGTGGATGATCTACGGGAAAAGATTGTGTTGAAATTGTTTGAAGAAGAATATCTAAATATGGGGTCTCGAACATTACATCATGATTTTATAATGAAGCAACTTCAATGTAAGAAAGTTCTTATTGTCCTTGATGATGTGGACAATGCAATCGAAGCCAAGAAACTGTTGGCTGGAGAAAATGATCTTTTGTTTTCCGGAGGCAGTAGAGTACTAGTAACGAGCAGGGATAAGCAGATACTTAAGAATATAGTTGGCGATCAGAATCAGATACATGAAGTTGGGGCATTGAATAAGCAGGATGGTCTTCGACTCTTCAACTTACATGCATTCAAACAAAACCATCCCACAAGCGATCGCCTAGAGTTGTCGAGGAGAGTGTTAAGTTACGCAAGAGGCAATCCATTGGCTCTCGTTGTTTTAGGTTGTGCATTATTTGATAAGAGCAAAGAAGAGTGGGTTAGTGCATTGGATGGATTAGGGGACGAACCTTTTCCAAACATTCAAAAAGTATTGAGAATTAGTTATGATGCACTATCTGATGAAGAGAAGACGATATTCCTGGACATTGCATCTTTTTTGATTGGGAATACGTTGGATTTTGCAGTGGCATATTACAAGGAGTCTGTAAAAAGAATAGAATTCAAGATTAGTAACCTTGTTGACAAGTCTCTCGTAACTATTTCTGAAAACAAGCATTTGGAGATGCATGATTTGTTGAAAGAAATGGGTCGTTCCATTGAATTAGATAAAAGACCTAAAGAATGCACAAGGATATGGGACTTGAAAGATTTAATTAATGTTTCTAAAAAGATGAAGGTACGTTCACACTGTCTCTTTTATTTGTTTTGTTTCTTTTTTTGAGTTTTAGTGTATAAGAAAATTATATATAATTATGCTTTCTTTTTGAAAACTATAATTTTCAATTGCTTTTATTACGTACAGTATTGTGATTTTCAGGGGAGTTCAATGATTGAAGCCATCAGCGTAAATCTTTGTCAAGGTGAAAGGATATCGGAGTTTGATTGTAGTGTGCTTACAAGGTCAGATTGCCTCAAATTTCTAGATTTCAAGTTGAAAGGAGACGAGGAAAGTAAAGTGAGGTTTTGTTGGGAGGGGTTTGGAGGTTTCCCAGAGGAATTAAGATACTTCAGATGGGATGCATATCCACATGAATCCTTATCATCAAATTTTTGCGCTGAATACCTTATCGAGCTTCATATGCCAAATTCTGCAATCAGAAAGTTATGGACAGGCAAGCAGGTTCGTTTCGAGATTGTGAATTTGAATAATTAAAATTTTATTTACTTTTTTATTTGAATAATTTGGTGATATAATATTGCTGGTTGATTAGAGAATGATCTCGTTCTCCAAAACCTTGTGTGATTCAATACTTACTTTTAAAATACTAGTACATGAGTGCACAACAATTTTATCACCACTTTACCAATCCTGTTAGCTTACAATACAGTAATTTTATTAAAGTAAGGTACATAAAAAACACTTATACTTATAATAATATTGTCTAATAAATAACTACTAACAATTATCAGTAAAAATGAATATCTACTTTATAAAACTACAGCAATGTTGTTTTTGTAAGAAAATTCGATATGGCTGTAACAATAACGTAAGATGTTATTTCAAAAAAAAGAAAACAATTCACATTAAGAGTAACCAATTAAAATAAATTAAATAGATTTTTATAATCTGAATTACATAAAGCCACTTTAAGATACCATTAATTAGCACCCAAAAAAGGACTAGTGTTTTCTTTTTTAATTAATTCATGTTTGTCATTTTGACAGAATATTGTGAATTTAAAAGTAATCAACCTTGAAGGTGCCACGAAATTGGTGGAGTTTCCGGATATTTCGGAAGGTAAAAATATTCAAAAGATCAATCTTGAAGGGTGTAAGAGTTTAGTTAAGCTTCCGCCCTCTATTCAGCATCTTCCCAAGCTGGGATTTCTCAGCCTTAAGTGCTGTCCAAGTGTGGAAAGTGTTCCAACCATTTTTGATTCAAAAGTACTTGAGGATATTAATCTAAATGGATGCGGAGGCGTCAAAATGTTTCCACGATTAGCTTCGGCGAATATTATAAGAGAGCTGAATTTAAATGAGACATGCATAAGAGAGGTGCCTTCATCAGTTGAGCTTCTCAAGGGACTTGAAAAGCTGCGCATGTCGGGATGCAAGGAGCTCTCAATCATCTCGACCAATATCTGTAAGTTGAAATCCCTTTCAGAACTTGATTTATGGGGCACAAACCTGGAGAGCTTCCCAGACATCATGGAGCCTATGGAATCTCTAACGTGTCTTAATTTGGGCGGGTGCACAAGATTAAAAAGGCTTCCAAATGATGACAGCTTCCATAATTTGAAGTCCCTTCAAAAGCTCTGTTTAGATGACACGACTATTACAGAGTTACCCTCATCAATTCAACACCTAATTTGTCTCAAAGAAGTGAGCATCTCTGGGTGCCAAAACCTAACAAGTCTTCCAAGCTTCATCCACAATCTGAGAATGACACATCTTAATTTAAGCGGTTGCAAGCGCCTTTGTTCTTTGCCTGAAAGCTTGAAACAACTCTCTCAACTGCTAAGGCTTCAAGTAGCAGGTTGCTCAAACCTCTGTTCTCTGCCGGAGCTTCCCTCGTCTTTAGAGACTCTGGATGCAGATGGATGTGTCTCGCTTAAGACCATATCATCAGCTTGCTTTTCTTCTGAAAGCAGAATTAGAGTTCTGAAATTTTCAAGTTGCTTTGAATTGGATGAGGAGGAACGTAGAAGAGTATTGGAGATTGCTTTTTCAATCCTTCAGCACTATTCAAAACTTCAGGTATGTACAATTTTGTTTGTTTCCCTTCTCCTCTCCCTAATTAAATTAAACTAATTAATTAATTTGCATGGGTTCACTCACTCACTGCAGGGAATTCAGGAGGAGCGTAAAAGAGCATTCAAGATTTCCGGTGTATGTACAACTACCATCACGGAGTTACAATTTTGTTTCTCTTCTCCTCTCCCTAATTAATTAATTTGCATGTGTTCGTTACAGGAAATTGCCAAGGAAAGCATTAGAAAATCGTTACAGGGACTTCAACCTAGAAGAACTTTTGGTTACTTAAGTTCCCAGGTATGTACAAGAACAAGATGCATAGGGAGTACAATTTTGTTTCCTTTCCCGTCTCCCTAATTAAATTAAACTTCTCGAAATTCAGGAGTCACGTAGAAGAGGATCGGATATTATTTTTTCAAAACTTCAGGTATGTACAAATAGCATAGGGAGAGTACAATTATGTTTCCCTTCTCCTCTCCCTAATTAATACTAATTAATTTGCATGTGTTCACTGTAGGGAACTGTAGGAGCTGTGGAGAAACTTAGATTGGATTTAGACCGACATGTATGTGCAATTTTGTTTCCCTTCTCCTCTCCCTAATTAAATTAAATTAAACTAAACTAATTAACTAATTTGCATGCGTTCACTCACTGCAGGGAATTCAGCACAGCATAAATCCCTGGGTATGTACAAGTAGCACACGGAGTATAATTTTGTTTCCCTTCTCCTCTCCCGAATTAAATTAAACTAATTAATTAATTTGCATTACAGGATACTCTAAACGGTCAAAACTTTGAAATTATTTTGCCGTGGAGTGAAATTCCACAATGGTTCTGCGGTAGTCTTGGATCTTCCCTGACATTACAGCTACCAATGGATGATCAGTGGTATACCTTTGTATTTTGCGTTGTCATCAAGCCAAATTACACCAACTCCATTAATGCAAAAGACATCTCTGGTCACTACAACAACCGCATGAATTGCTACGTAGATGATGATGGCCATGGATTTCCTGTAACATCCTGCGAGTTTGACCATCTATCCAGCGATATTGAGCACTTGTCACTATGGCACCACCATCGGGATGTTTTTTTCTTGAGGAAATATTTTGGGCGACAGGTTTCACTTCAATTTCGCGACGAAAAGGGAGAGGTAGAGGTTACAAGATGTGGAGTAGTGATGCGCTTTGAGTAAAAAATATATGGAATACTGAATCGTTTAATTTGTTGTGTTCGTCCTCTTCCTCTTTCATTTCTAGCTGCCGATCCATTTCTCATTTCTCAATCTATATATTCTTGTCAAATAAACTCATCAAATTTTCATATACTACGAGCTAATCTGTTACTTTACCTTCTCAATCTATATAGATTTCCACAACGAGCCTGGAATCCACTTCTTCACCGTTAGACGACACCAAAATCTCTTTATCCTTGGCAACCTTCCTCTTCCTCAACAACCCTTTCTGATTCAACTGACCCAATTTTGCCGCCACCCGAATCATCATTTCCACATAAGTAAATGGATGATAACATCAATATGTAGGCTTTCCTATCCTCATTCCTTATTTCAGTTCACTATCTAAAAGTCCCACCACAAAGAGCTTCCTTAAAACACACCCATCTACCTCAAACCTAGTGCAGATATATGCTCCTTTTGGTGTTTTCCTAGCAGCAAACACCATGTTATACTCAATTGGGCTCTTGTACCTTCCTGTATCTACATTCATAATCCTTAGTACATTCCAGTTGGCTTTCAATGCCTTCTTCTCCTCTGTCCTCCATCAACAAAATTTCACCCCTTTTCTAATGAACTCTTTGGTCCTTCTCACCATCTCTTCCACCTTACTTGTGTTACAATCTGACTACGCAAATCCAGAAGGACTCCCTAATGTAAGGTACAAGGTAGGAATGATATGCAAAATTGTTGCAGCTGCAGGTTATGGTTTGATGCTTCCACTTATACAGATGACAATCAAGAGAGTTCTAAAACAAGATATAAATGCAGCAATCTTGGAAATGATAATATATATGTCCGCCACAGCAAGTTGTGGGACTTGTTATTAGCGGAGAATGGAAGGATTTATAGGGGGAAATGGAGGGGTTTAGCCTGGGAAAGCTCTCGTATGTCATGACATTGGCTCAGACAGCAACAGCCTCACAGGCTTTTGCTATCGGCATAGTGGGATTGATTTTTGAGGTGTCCTCACTCTTCCCAATGTAGTCAGTGTCTTAGGCTTGCCTCTTGTGGCAATTCTAGCTGTAATCTTTTTACATGAAAACATGGATGGGATAAAGGTTATTTCTATGGGGTTGGCCATATGGGGTTTTGTGTCATGCGTCTATCAATACTACTTTTACAGCTCCATGTCTAAGAAAGACGACCATATTGATGTTTTAAAGTTTGCCATACTGGAAACGATAGTTGAGGAGTAATATCAGATTATGTTTATTATTACCATAGATCAATCCATGCTTCAATAAGAGCTACTCTCGAACTTTACTCAAAATTCAGAAATCTATAGGATCAAGTAATTTACTGAATCAACGAAGGAATCCTCAAAGACACGAGCTTTCTGTACGCTCATGTTATCCGTGGCAGCTGCAATGTAAAACCTAGGCTTGCCGGATCGGTAGAAAACGTAGAGGAGACGAGTGGCGACGATGACAGCGATGCTGGTGATGATGGTGAGTGGAGTGAAGGAGTAGCAATCGTGGTCGGGGAGCATGGCTGTGAGATGACGGCTGGAGATGGCGGGGAGACAGGAGAGGAGGTGTCTCCGCCACTAACGGTATAATTTGGGGGATGAAATTGAGAAAACACGGTTGGGAGTTAGTTGGGACTCTGTACTACATTAGTTTTGGTAAATTAGTTTAAAAGACTTTGTATAATTAAAAACTTATTTACAATTCAAAAGGTTTGTATAATTAAAAACTAGAGTGGTTACTGAGGTAGGGGTGATAAAATAGTCAACGTCCGTACATTCATTCAGTCCGTCTGATTATAAACGGTATATGGACTACAATTTTAATTTCATTTAATAAATGAGTTAGGTTAGATTCGTCCCTCTATACACAGACAAACGGGATAAACCAGATGGGTTCCATTTGTCCATTTTTTGTTTAATTTAAAATTATATTAATAACTAATTTAATCTCGTATTAGTAAAATAATATAATTATATTATTGTATAAACGTAAGTTTCTCGCTTTGAATCTCATCCCTACTTACATGTTCTGTAGTATTATAAATAACAATTGAAATGAGGGTTATGTATTTATTATGCACATTAATTAATTACAAAATTTAAATTGTTATTCTAAAAGAATACACAGAAAACTAAAACATTAATTCAGAATATTATTGAACAATAAAGACCAAAACAAATTTACTATACACGATGACCCAAACAAATTTAGTTCAACAATTTAAATCAAATAGGCCAACACATGATTCAGTGTTGCCAATCACTCTAAATTTGAACATCCAGATACTCTTATGCGCTTTAGGCTACTGATATTTTGTAATTGTAAACTATCAGGGAATGCCTGAATTTGTGATAATGCTGCCATTTGGAGAGAATGAAGGTGTTGAATTCCATCTAAAAAGGCAAACAGAGCTGAGCATTGACTGATTTCTAATCTTTCAAGAGAAGTGAGGTGGTGCAATACCTCTGACAAAGAATTAAATTTCTTGCAGTTGTTAATAGATAATACTTGGAGAGAGTCCAAACCTTGCAATACATCCTCTGAGAAAGATTCCAACTGGTCGCAGTCAACAATATTTATACACTTGAGACTCCCTAGTTCAAGAGAAGTGACGTTTTGCAGCTTCTCACGAAAATGCTCAACAATCGCATTATTTCCCACAAGATGGAGGGAAGTTTGATTTTCCATATTTGATATCGAACTCCTTGACTAAAGGGAGGCATGACAAAGTTGTCAGTTTAGGACATTCAGAAATCCCCAACCGAGATAGACGAGGAAATCTTGTTAGATACTCCCTCCTGGGCAAATTAACTGACGCCCACTGTTCATGCACACATATCGAGGGAGTCGAATGACTCACTATTTGAACCTAAAAAAATCCGTACTTTTTTTTCAACGTACCTAAAGCTTTAACTTCATTTTCTTTTATTTTCATTCCTCCATAGCACTTCCAAAACCACAAAAACAAGACCACCGGCAAACATAATAACATCACAAATTAAAACCTCACCGGCGACGCGGTGGAGAGGCCGGCCATTCGCCAAAACATGGTGTGTGTGAATTCGCCCTGCCGCAACCACAAAAAAACCTAACTCAGATCTGCGAGCTCCGATTCACGAGCGCGCAAGCACAAACTCTATCAACAATCGCCAATCAGGTCTTGAAGGTTGCACGAGACTTGCATGAATTAGATCGAAATCAAAGAGGGCTTCACCGTTCGGGACTAATGCTTTGTATGGGAACACTCTTCTCTTCTCTTTTCTGCCGGCCTCACTCTCCTCTCTTTTCTTTTCTCTTTGGTTTGATGTTGGATGAGTGATGATGATGGACGACTGGATCGGGTGGTGGATTTGGTAATTGAGATTGGGTGGGTTTTGGTTAGTGATTTGGGTGGCTGGGATGGGTGTGGTGGCTGGTTTGTGGTGGTGATGCGGCGGTTGGGAGCAGTGGCCGGTTTGCGGTTTGGCGGTGGGTGTGATGTAGATTTGGTGGTGCGGCGGTCGGATGAGAGGTGAGGTGATGAGAGGTGAGGTGATGAGAGTTGAGAGGGAGAGGAGGAGTGGTTGGCGTCTGCGAAAGAGAAGGAAAGGAAAGAAAAAATGATGCTTAGGGTTAGGGTTAATTGACGGGTTGGGTCGGTTATAAAATCTAACCCAACCCAACTATAACGAGTCGGTTATGTATCCATTAACCGCGAGTTATGCGATTTTGTTCTTTTGATGGGTCGGATTGAGTTCGTTATACAGGTTGGATGGGTCAGGTCGGGTTTTTTACACCCTATATTCTGTAGTTTTTTTCTGCTCGGTGTGTTTTTATTATGAGTGATGAATTTTAATTTAAAACATAATTTTAAAAATGGGGGATTTGTTGTTATTTATATGGGGAGGGTATGGGTGTAATTATTGGTGGGGGTTGAGGGTAGAAAAAAAGAAAACCAGGCAAATTGTTTGCCAGTTTATTGTTTAGGTGGAAATTAGAAATTGTTTGCCTCCTCTAAAGTTGGAGAATTGTTGTCCACTTGCTTGGCAGCTAAAGGACTTTGGCTTTAATGCGACCCATCTTTTCTTCTTGCTTCCGATTATCACAATTAAAAGAGGAAAAAAATATAGTTCGCTTTTATTTTAAAAAATTTGACGTAACGAAAATAATAAAAAAAAATCAGAAAAATCAGAAAAAAAATAATATTTTAAATAGTTAAGTTTTTGGTTCACAAGATAAAAACTTAAAATAATTGTATCTAAGATTTTTTAAAGTTTCTATATTTGGTTGTCTTAAATTAAAAGGAGTAATTATGAAACTTGATTTAACAATTAATATGTGTGATGATAATTGTTAATTATGGATTACTATTGTGGTGCGAATAGATTGAGGAGTAGTAAAATAATAATAAAAGATACTACTAGCGTATTTATTGAAGCATTACTATGATAATATTTTGTTGATTTTACTAGTATAAGAGACTCGGTTAAGGTGTTATAATTAGTACATAAATCTAGCTTTAAATTTTGTAGACATTTATATTAATGTAAGGAAAAATTATAAAATGTATTTCTTTTTTACTTTTGTACGTTTTGATTATATGAACTTGACAAAGATTTAATAAACTATAAATAACTTATTAAAAGGAAATATAAAAATATAAAAAAATATTTAAATTACTAAAACTAATTTATACTTGTTGAGCTATTTCGAGTACGTGATATCTTTCATGAAAGTGACACTTAGATAGCGTTTGGTTGGCGGAATTAAGGAGGAAAGTAACTCGGGAATCTAAGATTCCGAGCTTTATTGCGTTTGGTTGCGACAAGGAATCACTCTCCCCCGGAATCCAACTTTCCTTGACTGCTTTGACTTTCCAAAAAATGGGGGAAAGTGATTCCTTGGCTAGGGGGTGAGGAGAGTGATTCCCCCTACAGGGAAAGTAATTTTTTTTGTTAAATGACATATTTATCCAAAACTAATTATAAAAAATTAACCTAATAAAGCATCTTTTTCCTTTTCTATTTCCTAAAACTTCGTCAAATTATATTAATTACACAAAAATTATATTAATTACACAAAAATTATAATTAATTACATAAAAATTATAATAAATACATAAAAATTATATTAATTACATAAAAATTATAATAATTACATCAAAATTATAATAATCACATAAAAAATACATAGTAATGATGTAAATAATAATATGTAGAAGAAAATACGGTTAGAAACAAGAATAAATCATCCAAGAAATCCCTATCCTAGATTTGTCTATTATTGTAATTATATTTTTTTTGCATTGCTAGAACAATATGTGTCATACTTTGCTATAATTTTCAAAGACTTTAATACGAAGGTTATGTCATTTGTTATGTTCTTTAACCTGCAAAAAATCATAGTCATAAAACAAACTCATTTGATATTTTAATTGTTGAAAGATAGATAATTAAATAGAGAAGAAAGTCTAACGTATTTAGAGGAAACTGTGTAACACAATATATATAAAAAAAAATAATTAGACAGCTAACAAGATAACAAAAAATACCTAACAAAAGGATAAAATAGTCTTTTTTTTTACTTTCCTTGAGGATTCTCAAGTACAAAACAAACACAATAATGTTACTTTCCAGGGAATCTTAAATCTCAACCAAACAAAAAAAAATGGCATTCCCCTCAATCACTCTCCCGGGAGAGTGATTCTAAGGAGGAAAGTAGCATTCCGTGAACCAAACGCTCCCTTAGATTAGATCTTAAAACAAAAATTAACCTTAAGGTGAGAAATAATTTTTTTTTTACTCCTTCAACGGTGAAAACTCAAAACACTCTTAAAAATTACATTAATACGACAAAGACATGTGTGAGGCTTACTTTGGGTACCACAACACAGTTCTAGTTTTTGCATCTTCTTCAGTTTACTTTCTTACTCACTGCCAGGAGCTAGTGGAAGCTCAACTGTTGCTGCTAGATTGGGGCGATTTGTTTGGTTGATGAAATGGAGAAAGGATTAATCAGGGTTAGAGAGTGAGACATCAGATCTGAGATACTAAATCTAGTTGTTGTGAAGTTGTTGTCGGATCTAATAATTATGATGCGGTGGAGGGAAGTGATGATTGCAATACATGGTTGAATGTGGGATTTGATGGTTTTCAGGTACTATTTGGAGAGGGAGATGGTTGAATGTCTTTAGTTTTTTTTTTTCAATTTTAATCTTTTAATTTTCGTTGATGTTATGTTGAACTAGATTCTGGATGGATTGAATTGGAATAAAGTTGCAATTAATATGGTCGGGAAAATTTTATGATTTATAGTTACTAAATAAATGATGAATTATAATTGCCAAAAAAAATTGTGATAGAAAGAAACAGAGGAGAGGAGGAAGAAGAAGATTGCAGCAAACAGAGGAGGAAGAAATAAAAAAATGAAAATGGTTTTATGAATTATGACTTTTATACTTAATTTTTAAATTATTTTTTTCCATCTTTGTTGCCAGTGTAACCGACAATAATCAGTAGAAACTAACAAAAAGTTAGTTTAACTGACGACAAGAGCTGAGATTTCGTTGACTTTTAATTTAAGGACCCCGATTTGAATTTTTTTAATCCAAGGGAGATTTTTCATGAGTTTTTATACTATTACCCAAAAAAAATCACAACAAACTATTTTTCCGAAAATTGAAAAAATAATATTTTTCGGTCAAAACCCAAATATTCTTTAATACGGCCCGAAAGGGAAAAAGAAGATACGAGAATGAGAAATCTACGACTTATCAACAACTCGTTTACCCACACAAGGCGGACTACCAATGTACCTGCACATGAGTTGAGCCAATTGGCTTTAATTTCCAGTTTAGGAAATGTATGGATAAGGGAATGCTCCGAGGCGATAGTGCTTTTTGTATCTGCCGATTTGAATTAATCAAATGATATCTTCCTTTCCAAAAAAAAAAAAAGTAAAGTAAAAGAATCCAGAACTAGAAGGAAAAAAAAAGCGTCATCACCTACGTACTAATAACCCATTTGCGTGGTCCAACCGAACTCGTAATCTTAACCAGAAACTTCACTCTCTCCGTCACCAGAGCATCAACGTCCAAGTCAACCTACCTCATTTACACCACCATCACCCCATTTACACCAATTAGTCAAAAGACAAATTCAATCAAAAATAGAAAACTTGCTCTAAAATTCAACAATAGAAATCCCAATAATTCCAGAACTTTCTCTTCCTCATCTTATATAACCACCACACATTGCCTATTCTATTTCATCCCAAGTAGAAATTGAAAAATAGAAAGAAGAAAAAATACTACTACTACTCATAGAAATGGCGAAGAGTGATGTGAAGGTTTTAGGAGTATGGGCTAGCCCATTTGTGATGAGGCCTAGGATTGCCCTCAACCTCAAATCTGTTGAATATGAGTTCGTGCAAGAACAGCTCGGCAACAAAAGCGAGCTGCTCCTTAAATCCAACCCTGTTTACAAGAAAGTCCCAGTTCTGATTCACGACGACAAACCCGTTTGCGAGTCCAACATCATTGTTGAGTACATCGATGAGTCTTGGTCTTCTGGTCCCTCTATTCTCCCCTCCGACCCTTATGACCGTGCCGTCGCTCGTTTCTGGGCCGCCTACATCGATGACAAGGTAAATTGGCTAAATGGGTGTTTGAGTTTTGCTTTCCTGCATTAATCATTTATGAACCTGTCTTCTCTGTTCAAACAGACAATTCATCGAACAGGGTGTGCGGCACTGAAACTGGCATCTAACTCACCCAATTTTCATTGCCTGTTTAAAATTTGATTGATCTGACTAATTGGGTGTGTGATGTACGCAGTGGTTTCCTCTTCTGAGAGGCATCTCGGCTGCGCAAGGAGAGGAGGCGAAGAAGGAGGCGGCGGAGCAAGTGATGGAAGGATTGCTTCTGCTGGAGGAAGCACATGGAAAATGCGGGAAAGGGAAGGTTTTCTTTGGAGGAGATGAGATTGGGTACTTGGATATTGCATTTGGTGCCTTCTTGGGTTGGATTAGAGCTTCTGAGAAGATGAATTCTGTGAAATTGCTGGATGAAGCAAAGACACCTGGGCTTGCAAAATGGGCTGACAGTTTCGCTGCTCATTCTGCTGTTAAGGATGTGCTGCCGGAAACTGACAAGCTTGTTGATTTTGCAGTCAATGTTCTTTTCAAAATGAGGGAGCCAGTTTAATTTTGTTACAGAGGATGCAGGATTCCCAGTTTTAATTTTTTTTGGTTTGATTTATAAGAATTTTGTGAGGAATAATGAATAAAACTAAAATAAAATAAAAAGTATTCTTGTTTTTGCGTTTTGTTATGTTATTCTTGTTTGATAAAGATTTAAGCTTTGATTCCTATTATTGTGCGAGTCTCATTGGTCTCTCTTTAGGTATAGTGTGCCAATTTCTCAGTGTTAGTATCGAAATGGATGACTCTCTTATATAAAAATGAACGAGTTTCTTTGGTTTCCACCACCATCTAAGTACACAATACAACATTGCTTGTGTCTCAACAGTGGCAGTGCTCAAACAATGTAGAAACTAGAAAGAACACCCCATGGGACTGAAAAAGAATCAAAATATCACTATTATTTATATTTAAGTAAACTATGCAACCAATAAGTAAAAACTACAAATCCAGTTTAAGAAATGAAAATTAAGTAGTCACAAACCATTAGCGTCATCAGTTACGTATGTTAGGCTATTAATGACATCAACTCAAGATTAAAAATTATCTTTTAAGCCTCAAAACTTCATTTATTAGAATTTATCGAGAAATTATTAGGTGCACCGGTACGTGTAAATTTATATTCACTCATTGATAGAAAACATAATATTCACTTGAATTGTTTAAAAAAAATTAAAAGCTATGAAGCACGGACACTTCAATTTTAATGTCGTGTTCTTGTTGGACTAGTTTTCAACACCGACATGATACGTTTCTGACTCACCGCTTTACATGTGCTACTTTTTTTATCATAATTCTAAACAAGTATTGATATCAAAGATATGCTTATTTTAAATTATAATTATTAAAAATATTTTAAAGATTAAATTTAATTTTAAATTAACCTATCAATTTCATTATTCTAAGAGATCCATGAATTCCAGAACATTCTCTTCCTCTTCCTCACCCTCACCATATTTATAAACCCCACCATGCCCATTTCTATTATAATAACAGATGATCCACTCTGTAACCGATTAAGACGAGTAAAGTGTTATTATCCCTTTTAACTTTTCTACTCTTACGGACATTTTATCGAGCAGTTGTGTGCATACTGAGACTGACCTTTTAATTCTCCCAACCGATTAATACTTTCACTTTTATTGATCTAACTAAGTTTGTGACACACATTTGCAGTGGTTTCCTCTTCTGAAAGGAACCACGACTGCCCAGGGAGAGGAGGCGAAGAAGGCTGCGGTGGAGCAAGTGATGGAAGGATTGCTTCTGCTGGAGGAAGCACATGGAAATTGCGGGAAAGGGAAGGTTTTCTCTGGAGGAGATGACATTGGGTATTTGGATATTGCATTTTATTTTCCCTATTTTTTCTGAATTTTTATTTTAAAAATAGTTTCATTATTTTCACGTTTTAATTTTTTTTCTATTTTTTAAAATTTTATTCCAAGTTAATTACAGCGAGGAATTCCAAGTTAATTTGAGAAAGAACCCAGAACAAATTTCCAACTTCTCTAACTGGAAAGCCAGAAAAACCTTGAGATTATTGGTCAGCAGAAGCGACTTCATGAGCATTGTACATGTGATAAACGAAACGAAGACCAAGAAAAAAATCATCCATATTACAGGTTTTTTCACACTCATAAATTCATAATACCCATCTCAGATTCTTCTTTAACATTTTCAACAGAGACAGATTGAGCGAGCGGTGGGGCAAGTAGGAAATGTATAACTTGTTTTAAGAGTAGTGGTGTACAAACTGTACAGTAAAACCTCCAAACCAAAACTTACTTAAACACAAGGCAAGATTCTGGAGTTGTACCAAATACCAAATTGCTCACCTTCCTTCACCAATACGTTCACTGAGCTTTGGTTCAGTGTGATTTAGTTGAGAGTGATTAAAATCACCGGATGAAACCCCTTTTCCATCCTTGCTGTAATTACTCGAAGATGCCCCGGTATTATCGCTCGAGAAGGTGCCTGATATATCCTTGAAATTCCAATCTGTCAAATAGCTTGGCTTTGATATCACAGCATTAACTTCAATGTCTCCAGTAAGCATCCCTACGACCCGAGACATTGCAGGCCGCATTGATGGTGATGCCTGAGTGCACAATAGAGCAATATGTATAACACTAAGGGCTTCACTTTCGTCAAGATTCGACAAGCAGCTTGGATCCACCAGTGACAAACTTTGGTTATTTTCATGCTGTGTCCATGCCTATAAACATTGAATATGCATAATTAGTAACAAAGGTAGAAAACAAATTTACATTGCCCAAAACCAAATAGAGTTGTTTCCTTTACCCATTCAAGAAGATAGATCTTTTCAATATCCAAGGTATCATCAGAGTTTGGTCTTCCGCTAAGGATCTCCAATGCAACAACACCAAAACCAAAAACGTCAGCCTTCTCTGTCAGATGTCCACGCATTGCGTACTCCGGTGCCAAGTAGCCACTGCATTGAGAGAAATTATTTGATAAATTATACACAACTAGTATAAAAATATTGAAATTAACAAAAATAAGAGGAAGGTATCAGTTATTATGCGATAATGGTATTGGTTTCCTTCTCAAAATGATGCCTCTCTATGATATAAGTTACGCACTGCTAATTAGTAATTAAGAATGGTGAAGGGAATGGTTGAGAGTAATTACATTGTCCCTGCAACTCTAGTGCTGATGTGAGTTTTCTTGTCATCATATAGCTTAGCTAATCCGAAATCTGATATTTTGGGGCAGAGTTCTGCATCGAGCAAAATATTACTTGCCTTCACATCCCTGTGTACGATCCGTGGGCTTGATTCCTCATGAAGGTAAGCTAGCCCTCTTGCAGTTCCCAAGCATATACTGAATCGCGTGGGCCAATCAAATTGCATTGCTGTTTTTCCTGCAGAAAGTAGAGGACGCAATCTTGTTAGTATTTTATTGGTTGTAATTTGGTCTTGTGTAGGCTTTAGATTTTTCTTTTGTATCAGGAATTTCCTGCTTCTCTTGTTGGAAAAATCTGCACAAATCGAAACGCGATGAAACGCTGTACTAAAGAAATTTATTTTCCCCAAGATATAACGATCTTTTCTAACTCGTAGTTAGGTACCAGAACAACAAGAACAAAATTGTAGTAACCCAGAAGTACAATGATGGTATTCTTGATGTGACTTTGGTGTCTCTTTGGTGAAATGAATGCTCTATTTATAGGTTTGGAGATATAAAGTGGTTGGAGCTTTATCTTCCTCTTTAAGGGGAATTAGATTTTGTGTTTAGAATTTTTGGGAATTGGTTGCTAACAGAATTTGACTCATTCAAATTCTAAATAACCAATTTAATTAAGTTAAAACCTCTGTAATACTATATTTTTACAACATCTCTTTCAGTAATCCAAAAAGAACGAATTAAAAAAGCATGCATTGTGTCTTGTTACCGAAGAGGGCCTTATCAAGGCTTTTGTTTTCAAGATATTCATAAACTAGGAGCCGCCTACTTCCTTCGATACAGCATCCATGCAATTTCACGAGATTGCGGTGTTGAACTGCAGATATGGTTGCAATCTCAGTTTTGAATTCCCTCGTCCCTTGGTTAGATGCCACTGAAAGTCTCTTGACAGCCACTTCCCTCCCATCATAAAGCACACCCTGCAAAGGAGCACAATTTGATAATGTAAAAAGATAATTCTCTAGATCGCTGAAAAGCTAGTTTCTAGAAACGTGAACTTCCATTTTATTCAATGATCTTGTGTGATACCTTGTATACTGATCCATATCCCCCTTCTCCAAGCCTATTTGCAGCACTGAAGTCGTCAGTGGCTGTTTTCAACTGTTCATAACTAAAAGTATTCGGTCTGGGGGCCATACCAAGAAACACTGCAGAATACAGCAAAAAAACGATAATGAGAGTCAATTTAATCGCACACCATCTTCTTTTTTGATTGTGCAAGTGGAGAACAAAAAGAGTAAAGTTTTTTTCGCTATTTCGATATTCCTACCTTCCTCATCCTCATTTTTCCTTCTTCTCCTCATGTAAAGAATGCCAAATATCAGCATCAAGCTTACTAACCCAACCGAGACTGAAATACCAACAGTCAACCGAGAAGAGGAAGAGGAAGAAGGGGAAGAGGCAGAAGAAGAAGAAGAGGAAGAAGAAGAAGAGGAGGAAGAAGAAGAAGAAGAAGATGAAGAAGAAGAAGAAGAAGAAGAAGAAGAAGAAGAAGAAGAAGAAGAAGAAGAAGAAGATGAAGAAGAAGAAGAAGAAGAAGAAGAAGAAGAAGAAGAATCCATCAAAGCTATTGATCCTATCTCTCTCTTTCTGCAAGTTAAATTAGGTTTGAAATCTCATCCTTATTACTTGTATATATATCTCTTCGGAGATGAAGAGAGGGAAATATCAGAGACTCAGAGTCAACAAAAGCAGAGGGAGAGGGAATAATAAAAATATATAATTTGAACTAATGAAAAAATAAACGATAATTATCATTGTCATCCCTAGTAAAAAAGGATTATATTCTTTTACTCTGATGGTAAGAAGTAAGATTTACATTTTTACTTGATGCCTATAGACATTAGTTTATAAACATTATATATATAAACCTAATGTATAAAAATATATTAATCATATAATTACCACAATTGATGAAAAAATCAATCAAGTGTATTCAAACGTTCAGGTTTTATTTCAGATTCCTGAGGGCTAATGAATTCTAATGTATAATTAAATTTTTTTATATTGTCTTCTTATTTACTCCCTCTGGTTCCAATTAAAAGTCTTTTACTATTTGTGCACGCATCTCAAGGAGGCCGGATGACTCACTATTTGACCCCGAAAAATTTCGTACTTTTTTTCGAACGTACGTGCATACTTTTTTTCAAGGCGTATCTTTTTGTTAAATTTATCTAAATATTTGTTATTTAGTGACGGATACAAATACTTTTAAACATTTTTCTAATTTTTCGTTCAGCTCGTTTGCCTTCCCGAACTCCCTGAATACAAATCCTGGATCCATCACTGTTTACAGATTTTTTTTTTAATCTCAGCCCCCAAGTATTGAAAACTGACTCCGCCTATGACTACCATTGCAATGCAATTAGATGTTGCTACTTTGCAGAAGATATAGTAATGCTAGAAATTCCTCATTATAAACTGGCAAAGACTTTGACTTGACTTGAGTGTTTTCTGGGTTGGAATTGTATTTATTTTTCATGCCAAGGATTAAACTGCCAAAGACTTTGACTTGAGTTTAGTGTTTTCTGGGATGAATCATGTCAACTGTATGCCCTACCCAGTTCCCCTTAGTGCACGGATCTTCACCCCATGCACAAAGTTCTTCTTTTTTCAAGTTTTTGGGTTATTATCAATCCTATTCACATCGTATCAACCTATTAAGGATTGTGGACATGTTAAAAGAATTAGAATATCGAATCATTTATGCTAATTATTTATTAGTAATCCCACACGTAAAATTGAACGATATTTAATTAGCTTTTTAGCTCAACGCACTTCTTATGTGACTAATTCAATTAATATTATCCGAAAAAAATTAGTATTTTTTTTGTGAGAACTATCCAATAATTCAATTACCATATTAAATACTGACTACTTCAAACGGAGAAAAAAAACCATGATCTAGTTCTATTCATTTGCACAACCGGAGGCTACAATCCTAATCTGTCATTTACCTGTATCATTGATTAGTAAACAGAATGTCATAATCATACATATGCATATAACTCTGTGCAAAGTTGTATTCCATGAAAGTGGTACTTTTTTGTTGTTGTTACGAGGAGGTTAGTTACGATAAATCCGTTAATTAAAAAAAGAAAATAATGACGGAATATTAGGTGTTCATCGGTTAACCAAAATCGAAATCGAAATCCGAAGTTTCGAATTTCGGTTAACGGAATTTCCTGAAATTAATATCCGAAGCCGAACCGAAATTTCTAGAAACTAAAATTTCGAAACCGAAAGTAGAAACACCCAAAAAAATCCCTAAATTATCAGAAACGACAAAGAGTATATAACCAAAGCGACACAATATAATTCCATGAAAACAAGAAATTGATGCATTTTGATTCTTGAATCACGAAATGATAAGGAAGTTAGAAAGTAAAGAATAAAGAAAAGAGGTTGTTTTAAGGCATTTCCGAGGGAGTCGGCAAAAAAAAAGACCTTCTATCAGACACACCAAAACCCTCTATCTGCCCCTTCCCCGAAACTCACAGAAATAGCCTCCTTAAAGAACCTATTGGAACCTCAAGGAAGTAGTTCCGTAAATTTGGACGAACATAATAAAGAACCTATTGGAACCTTGAGGAAGTAGTTCCGTAAATTCGGACGAACATAACCAATACAGGGAACAAGGGAATACCAGACCATATCTGCCTTTGCGCTATGACAATCTTAAATTCTTTACTTTCTAACTTTCTTATCATTTCATGATTCAAGAATCAAAATGCATCAATTTCTTATTTTCATGGAATTATATTGTGTCGCTTTGGTTGTATACTCTTTGTCGTTTCTGATAATTTAAGGATTTTTTTCAAGGGTTTTGCAGTCCGAAATTAATCAATCCCAACACCAAAACCAATCCTCCAATCCAGCCTTCCCCAAATAAAATCCCAACTCAATCCTCTTGCAATTAATCCAACTAATCTCCTACCAAATTAATTCAACCAAAACAGCCTGCAACAAATCATTAAACCATCAACCGATTCAAATCACAGCAATCACTACCAACCAAACCAAAACTGCTAAAATCAATTAAACCCCACCTCCATGCAAATTAAATCAATCCTGATCTCCTCACTCGAAACAGCTCAACCGCCAGCCACACCACGCCACAACCCATCACCGCCGCCACTGCTCGCACCTTGGCCAGAAAGAACAAAAACAAAGGGGAAGAAAATAAGAAGGAAAAGAGAGATGAGGGGTGCGTGCTGCAACCCTAAAAATGAAAAAAAGAATGAAAAAAAGAAAAGAAAAAAAATAGCAAGAGAAGAGAGTGAGGCTCGTTTAAAAAAACAAAGAGAGGAGAGGGAAGCGGCTGTAGGTGGAAGAGAGAGGTTGAGAGGTTCGAGAGAGGATGAGGCTTGAGAGAACGAAGTGAAGTGAGTGAGGAGGAGTGAGTGGGGCATAATGGCATTTCAATAAAAACAAATCCTTATATAGTGAGTAGCAAAAGTTCGATTATTTCGGTTAACCGAACTTTTGTTTACCAATATTCGAAACTAAACCGAAGAAAAGTTTAGTTTTTCAAAAACCGATGTGAATAAGCGAAATTACGGTTTTAGAATTTCGGTTTTTCGATTATTGAAAACCGATGAACACCCATAACGGTAGTACAATAAAAGTCGTTTTAGGTTCCAACATAGATAAAATTATCCTTCTATAACAAATAGATTTATTTATTTTTCTAATTCAAATTTGTTTATCCAAAAATACATAAAACCTGAAGAATTAAATAAAAAAATATCTAAATAATTATAAAACTATCATTTTTTTTCATAGAAGAGATTTGGGACGGAGAGTCGGTACTGGGCCTGCTTAGGAATTTGGGCTGGTCTAGAAATGTCGGGTTGTTACGGGCCAGGCCCCTAAGAATGAGATTGTAGCCTGAATTCAGAGAACCGTGACTTGGACATTTGTAAAAGTCGAGGCCCGTGGGTTGACAGGCAAGACTTCCACCTATGTGGCCTGAGCCATTTTCTTTTAAAATATTGATAGAAATTGTATACAAGTCATTTCCATATAGTCACTATTCTCCTTATTTCGCAGTAACAACTATGAGCTACTCCCTCCGTCCTCAATTAAATGTCGCCCGCACTGTAGATACGCATATCAAGGAGGCCGGATGACGCACTATTTGACTCCAAAAAATTCCGTACTTTTTTTCGAACGTATGTTAATCATTTTCCTACGTCCGAGAAAAAAATCGGAATTTTTTGGGGTCAAATAGTGCGTCATCCGACCTCCTCGATATGCGTATCTACAGTGCGGGCGACATTTAATTGGGGACGGAGGGAGTATAAAATTGTTAGTTTTGTACTCAAACCGTTTTAGTACGCCTTCTTATTTAATCAATATCTGCGTCATATAGTATAATTTTTAATTCTGAACTAAATATATTTTTAAATTTATTAGGTATCGAATTGGTTTATTAGAAAGTATAATTTGATTTTTGCTGAAACTTGATAACTCCACATCTCTAAGACCATCCATAGCAGCGGGTGTTAAATTTAGGGTGTTATTCACATTCTCTCACTGCCACATCAGTTTTAACACCCAACCAAAAAACATTTAACGCTCACTTCTCACAGTAGGGTGTTATTCAGGGTGTTATTCACTCTCTCCCTTCCACATCATTTAATCATATATCCCACCATATTTTTCATTTCTTTTTCTTATTAAATTTATAATTACTATAATAATTACTTTTTATAATATAATAAATAATAATTTTTTAATATAAATTAATTAAATTTCATAATTTCTTTTCAGATTTCAAAAAATCTATACTTTTTTAATATAATAAATAATTACTCTGATTTTTTTTAGTGTCCAAATAATACAAACCTAATCTCAATTTATAGATCTCAAAAAATTAAAAATAATGGTATATTTTTTATAATTATTTTGAGTAATTATTATGAAAAAAAGTATTTAAAAAAGAAGAAAAAGAAAAAAATGTGTAAAAAACTCTGATTTTTTTTGTGTCCAAATAATACAAACTTAGTCTCAATTTATAGATCTCAAAAAATTAAAAATAATGGTATATTTTTTATAAAATTATTTTCAGTATTTATTATAAAAAAACCCATTTAAAAAATGAGGGGGAAAAAAATGAAAGAATTCGGTGCCCAATGGCAGCGCGCCACGCGTGCGCTTTTTTTAAAAAAAAGAGCTGACAGTGGGACACTGTCAGTTTAACCCGGTACCAAATTTTGGTACCGGGACCATCCGACTCAGCAATTGCTCCCCTGCTGCACCATTTGCTCCTCCTTTGCTCCCCTGCTGCTGATAGTCTAACAACCTAATCATATGTGGCACCGCAGCTGATCTGGCAATCTAACAACCATTTGACAGTTGATACACGCACATCCATATGATTAAAATAATGCATCACTTGTCCTGCTTGGAGCAACCTTTTGATTATGATAAAGGCTTAAATGGATTTTGGGCCCCTGCAGTCCAATTGATTGACTTTTTTCACCCCTCTAACGAATTTTTGAGTTATCTCCTCCCTCAACTTATGCACAAATTTTTTTTATTTCATCCCTCCCCCTGACGCCATCCACATTTTCCGTCTGTTTGCTGACGTGGCACGTCAACGATTGCTGACGTGGCACACCACGTAAATTGCCACGTCATTTCTTTCTTTCCTTCCTTTTTTTTTCTTTCTTTTTTTCTCTTTTCTTTCCTTTTCTTTCTTTTCTTTTCTTTTCTTTCTTTCTTTCTTCACTTTCCTCCGACCTCACTCTCTCTCTTTCTTTCTTTTTTCCTTTTCTTTCTTTCTATCCATTTTTTATTCTCTTCTTCTTCCTATCTTCTTATTTTCTTTATTTTTTTTCTTCCTTTTTTCTTTCAACTAGATGCAGCGACGACCTCTCTCTCTTCTTCCCTTTTCTTTCTTTTTTTTTCTTTTTTTCTTCCACCGCAGCCGGCGATGGATCTGGTTGTGGTGATGAAGGAGGGTGACGGTGGTGAGGGTGGATTTGTTGGTGCTGGCCGGGAAATGGTGGAGGTGACAGTGGCGGTGGCAGTAGTGGATCTGGCTGTGGTTGGGGAGGAGATCGGGTGTGGGTGGATTTGTTGGTGATGGATGCAGTGGAGGTCGGTGTTAGATTTGGTGATGATGATTGATGTGGGTGGCCGGCGGTTGCGGGTTGTGGCGAGGCTGGTGGCGTTGGTAGGGTTTGCGGGCGGCTGTGACAGAGGCGGCTTGGTGGAGGAGATCGGGCTTGGGTTGAGAGTTTGAAGAAGAAGAAGAAGAAGAAGAAGAAGAAGAAGAAGAAAGATGAAGATTGATTAATTTGCTGGGTTAATCGATTAAATTTGCTGGATTTAATCGATTAATTTGCTGGATTGATGATTGATTAATTTGTTGGATTGCTTGATTGATTAATTTATTGCTAGGTTAATTAATTGATTAATTTGATGCCAGTTTAAATCTTTACTTGGAATTGGAATTGGAATTGAAAAAGTTGGATGAAGGTTGGGGTGTGCAGAGGAAGAAGAAAGAAGAAAAGAAAAAGGAAGAAAAAGAAAGAAAAGAAAAGAAAGAAAAGGAAAGAAAAGAAAAAAAAAGAAAGAAAAGGAAAAGAAAAAAAAAGGGAAGGAAAGATAGAAATGACGTGGCAATTTACGTGGCGTGCCACATCAGCAATCGTTGACGTGGCAATTGACGTGGCACGCCACGTCAGCAAACAGATGAAAAATGTGGATGGCGTCAGGGGGAGGGATGAAATAAAATTTTTGTGCATAAGTTGAGGGAGGAGATAACTCAAAAATTCGTTAGAGGGGTGAAAAAAGTCAATCAATTAGACTGCAGGGACCCAAAATCCATTTAAGCCTATGATAAACTAACAGGCATTGCCAGTAGGGTTGGCAATTTCCGCCCCCGGGTATGGATATCCATCGGATACCCGCAATTGCGGGTGGATATTACCCGCAGTTTGTGGGTATTTTGCGGGTATGGATTTACCCGCACCCGCAAAGTGCGGGTATGGATGCGGGTATGGATAGTGTTTACCCGCTCCAATACCCGCATTAAATACCCGCAAAATGCGGGTATGGATACCCGCAATAATACCCGCAAAATATATAGTAAGTAAATAAAAATAGGTTAGAGCATATTATTCTTTTTATGGTACAAAATTGTACTGATGATGATATTGTTGAGCCAACCAGCTAATAGGTAGGGCTGATTTTGTTGAGACAGTCACTGGCAGAATTGTTTCTGATCCTATTCATGTAGTGGCTAAAAAAATCAAAGAAATGACCAGCCAATCTGCGTCATGTTTAAAGGAAAGCATTCGTGAAATCATGTTAAATGCTGACAAGCAAGGGCAACTCTGTGCATTTCAAAGTTTGCTCCAAAGCAGGTCTGACTTAACCTTTGATATGCTATTGAAATCCCATCGAGCTCAGCTGGAAATCTTGGTTGCATTAAAAACAGGTCTGCGGGAATATCTTCAAGTTGACATGAGATTGCAACTGGATCTCAGATTGCAACTGGATCTCAGATTTGTATGCATTAGGAGACGTGAGATTCAAACTAAGAAATTTACGGGTATTCGCGGGTATCCGCGGGTAATCCGTGGGTACAATTTGCCTTCTTTTACCAGCTCCGTACGGGTGCGGGTGCGGGTATGGATAGTGCCTTACCCGCTCCATACCCGCTTCATTGCCAACCCTAATTGCCAGCCTTGTTAAAGTTGGATTTCCTTATCCATCATCAAGAGTTGGAGTATCAAGGCAGAGTGGCAAACAATATAATATATATTGAACAAATGTATCAAAGATTGGAGACGTTGACGAAAAGAGCAAAAGATACACAAAGTCTCGGGTTCAAATTTAGACCAGAGAATAAAGAAAACAATTTAAAAAATGTTATTTTAACTTTAAAAAATTAAATAATAATCAAACGGAATTAATTTCCCAAACGAAAAAATAATAAAAATACCAAAAAGGTAAAAATAAATAAAAATGCGATAAAACATCGCCTAAAGCTGCTGGTCAATGACTCGATAATTAAATATGTCTGGTTCCTCCTAGGGATGGCAACGGTATCCATACTACTTTAGTCTCCTAGGGATGGCAACGGGTTCCTCCTAGATTTTATAATGTGTTACATAAAATTTAGTTTTTTTCACATGATTATCAACGTACGTAGTATTAACCGCGGCCATTTGAATTCTATAAACTGTAGTGAATTTCACGCAATGTAGCTAGTAGGGGTGTACATCTGACCCGCCAACCCGCCAACCCGAACCGACCCGAACCGACCCGCCCCGCCAAAACACACTATTCACTGCATAACCGTCAGATACAGATACATAACCGACCCGCCCAAACAGTAACGGGTCGGTACACGGGTCAACATTTCAAAAATCGCAAAATAACCGACCCGACCCGACCCTAACCATAACCCTAAGTATATAAGCATCTCTTTCTCATTTCTTTCATTCATTAGCAGCCGCTTCCTATTTTCTTTTCTTTTCCTCTCTCTCTTCTTCTTTCTTCTTCCTCGCTCTCTTTTCTCCCTATTTTCTTTTCTTTTCTTTTCTTCTCCTCTCTTTTCTTCCTTCTTTTCTTCTCTTTTTTACATTTTAAGGCTGCATCAACACAACCCTCTTCTCCCTTCTCCTTCTTTATTTTTCTTCTTGTTAGCCCAAGGGCAACTTACTCTTATTTTGATGATTTAAGACACAAACTAATTACTATACTAATGCAATTTTAAGTTAAATGTGTGTAGTTTGCGACGAACAAACAAAAGAGGCAACAAATCTATTATTCGCAAGCTCAAGATCAAGTGTACATTAGGGCTATAAACATGTAAGTATGATTCTAGTTAACACTTGATTTATGTTCAATTATACCTCAAGAAAAGTGTCAAAAGATTTTTTACACGGAAAATAATTTTTGGAAAAAGAGTTTTTGATTTCACTGTAGCAACGGATAAACTCACTGTAGCAACGGGAAGTCTACTGTAGCAACGGATAGTTTCACTGTAGCAACGGATAGACTCACTGTAGCAACGGATAGTTTTTCACTGTAGCAACGGTTATATTTTTCACTGTAGCAAACGGCTAATTTTTGGCTCCTTCATTCATGGATGAGCCTCTACTCATTTGACACTATAAATACTCATCTAAGATGAATTACAAAACAACAAGAAACATTAAGAAACCTTCATACACAAAATCACATTTTACAAGCTTACAAAAATCAGTTTTTACAACGCAAGTATTTTCACAACGATTTCAATCCTTCTTGCGTCACTTTGTCCAGCTTGTTTTGGGTTTCTTCTTGAGGTAACTTTGAGGTATTCTTGTTCATTTATTGGTGTTGATTATTGAATCATACATAGTTTATTTGTACACCAATTTGTGTTGCCATTTAACAATTCTCTTGTCAAGTAATCTTGATTGTAATAGGTTGTGATTGAGCCCGGAAAAATCACATTGTAAGGTTTATTGGTTGAGCCCGCAAAAACCAAGGTGAAAGGTTTATTGGTTGAGCTCGGAAAAACCAAGGTGTAAGGTTTGAGTTGAACCCGTAAAAACTCAAGGTAATAACGAAGTGGTCGTTGTTCAAAATCCTAAGGGTGAAGCTCTTAGGTAGTGGAGTACAATTCATTGAGGAATTGGAACCACTATAACCTCCTTGTGTTTTTACATTCTATTTCCGCACTCTATTTCCTTACTCTTTGTGTTAGAATTTTATTTGCCTATTTCACCCCCCCTCTAGGCCTTTTATCATTTGGTAGCGGAGCAAGGTCACTTGTTTTGTAGGTTTAACCACCTCAAGTGGAAGATCAAAAATGGCTAAAGAGGGTGCTGCACGCAATCATTCACTATACCTTGATAGCAAAAATTTCCGACATTGGAAGACAAGGTTGAGAACCTTTTTTGATGTTCAAGATGAAGAATCTCTTGCCCACTTCATCACTATTTTTCTTGAGTTCATAAATTCGGATTCAAGAAAGAAGGATTGGAGAAGTGATCGTGAACACTCTTCCAAAGACATAAGCTATGAATATAGTGAAGCTTATCAAATGAGCTCTTCACCAACATCCACCTCTACCTCAAATGACAACATGGATTATTGCTTTATCGGGCAAAGTAATATTGAGGTAAACTCCTTCAATTCTTGTGATGATGTTATCACTTTTGATGAATTGAAAATTAGTTTTAATGAATTACTTACATCCTATGATTTAGTAAATGAAAAGAATTTAAAGCTTGCTAAGCAATTAGAAAGCATTGAAAAGGATGTTAGTAATTTGGATATTTTTAAGAAGGAGATTGTTGATTTAGAGAAATCCAATATATGTTTAAAAGAAGAAAATGATTTCTTGAAAAATGGCAATGAAGTTTTAAAAGTTGCTTTGGCTGAAAATAGAGATAAGTATAAATTACTTGAAATTGCTAGTGGTAAGAAAATTTCTACTTGTGACTCTTGTGCTAACTCCTCCAAGGATGTTGTAGAGTTAAAAGATAAGATTAAACATCTTGAGACTACACTAGCAAAATCTATCCAAAGCAAACTTAGTCACCATGATTGTATAAATGATCTTAAGAAAGATGGTGATAGAAGAGGAATTGGATTTGATAATTCTACTAGCATGAGTAATTCTAAAACATCTTTTGTTAAGGCAAGAAATTGCAACCATGCTAGTCCTTCAAATTCCTCACATGCTAGACCTTTATATAAATGTGATTATTGTCATAAGAATGGTCATTTGGCATATTTTTGTCACATTCGTAAAGGTCTTGGAAAGACAAAACAAATTTGGGTACCAAAGGGTACATGTGCTAATAAGGAAGGACCCAAACCTATTTGGGTACCAAATGTGAAATAATTTATTTTGTAGGTGTGCCGGGAACCCAATGCAGATAAATGCTCATTGAATATAAGAGGGTATTCGTGGCACAAGTCGGGTGATGAATCGAAGCTCACCCTTTTTGGTAATTTTGGTAATAAATTTAATATATATATATATATATGATTAATTTTATTGTTAACGTTGATCATTTGTTCAAGTATATATTCTCATAAATTTGGCAAGAAAGAATTGTTCTTGTAGGAATTTAGTTTGAATGGTGGCCCAAGGGAATTACCACCTCGAGCCGCATTGATTTTGATGGGCTTCGCTCGATTGCAAATATTGAAGCTATTTGGTTGAAATAGCAAGAACTAGACATGTTGAAAAGTTGCAATCGGTATTCCTTGAACTCTTATTTTATGCCAATATTTATTTGATGAATTTACTTGTTTTAAATGATTATGTTAGCTATTAAAGTCCATAATCATATATGCCATATATTGCCATAAATTATTTTGGCAATGTTATTCAATATATTTGATTGATTTAAATTTCGAATATTGATCATAATTAATTCTTGTGTTAATAGCTATCTCATGAAATTGTTTAGAAAGAATTGTTTTACAGGAATTTCACTTGATTGATAGCCCAAGGGAAAATCGACAAGTATGCTTTGATTTTGATGATTGCCTCGGTTGTACATATGGAAGTCATTTTTGCGGAATGACATATGCTATTTTGAGTAATCGCAACTAGTATTCCTAAAAACTCTTCCTTTTAAATTATGCTTATGAGATTAATTATTAATGCAATACTTGATTTAAATGATTGTGTTAGCAATTAAAATCTATAATCATATATGCTATAAATTGCCATAAATTATTTTTGTTTGTTTGTGCATATACATGATTAATTAGAATCATTTTTTTTATGCATGTATGCTTTTGTTCATGTGATTGATCATTGAGGAAATCTAGTTGATGTGATATTTTTGGATATACGAACATGAGTCAAATGATTAGAGTATTCTTTGGAAGATTTTCTCTTCGAAATCGCATAAATCTTGACCAAATCCTACTGAATTTTATTTGATCTCTTCGTTCGCATGCGTTGGGCATAATAGTCAACGACATTGCATATCCTCGAGCTGTAATTCATAGACCTTAAGCCGTCAATCTTTTTGTTTAAATTGTCCTTCGATTACACCTCTAGAGATATCCAAATTTCCTAAACCGAGTCTATCTTTCAAATTCTTTCGGACTTTCAAAATGATATCGTTTGAAATGAGGATGATGTTGGCAATTTTGGCATTGATGATTTCTCTCTTTGTTTTTCCTTTTCTCATCATGCAAAATTGTCCAAAAAATGTCGATTTGTTCGTTTGCCCCAAGTGTCATTGCCCTCCATGTCATTGCCCTTCACCTCAATGTCACCTTTGATCACATCCTTGTAACATTTGTATTTTCTAATATAGGTTCTGTTTTTGAACCTATTTGCACTTATGCTTTGTAATGTTTTTTGGTTGAATAAGTGTTGTACTATTCCTTTATGAAGGAATTTGGATTTATATGATGTTTGTATTTTGAGTATTTTTCCATGTTCTAAATGTTCTCTACAATTCGTGTAACGTGACACGTTTGTTGAATAAAAATTCTGTTTTAATTATGCATTTTTAGATTATCCATCTTTATAATCTTATTATTCATATTTGTATTTTGACTCTTGGATTGGATAAATATTTGAACTTAATACTTGTTAAAGTATTTTTGGTTTTGATCTTTGCTTGCTCCTTATTACTCTGCGCTTGATCTTAATAGAACATCCCTTATTTTCTTTTTACCCTTTTTGTTGTTGACAAAGGGGGAGAAAGTCTTACAATTTGGAGAATGTTAAGGGGAGAAAGTTATAAGATTGAGGAGAAATGTAAGGTTTAAGAGATTAAGGGGGAGCAAAACTTTAGATCTTTGCTATGCTCTATGTGCAACTAATATTTTATGTAGGGGGAGCATTTCTTTGGCAAAGATAGGAGATGTAAGTTTACTCCATTTAGCTTTAATTTCAAATTGCAAGTTTAATTTGATTTCAAATTGGTTTGTGGTTGTCATCATCAAAAAGGGGGAGATTGTTAGCCCAAGGGCAACTTACTCTTATTTTGATGATTTAAGACACAAACTAATTACTATACTAATGCAATTTTAAGTTAAATGTGTGTAGTTTGCGACGAACAAACAAAAGAGGCAACAAATCTATTATTCGCAAGCTCAAGATCAAGTGTACATTAGGGCTATAAACATGTAAGTATGATTCTAGTTAACACTTGATTTATGTTCAATTATACCTCAAGAAAAGTGTCAAAAGATTTTTTACACGGAAAATAATTTTTGGAAAAAGAGTTTTTGATTTCACTGTAGCAACGGATAAACTCACTGTAGCAACGGGAAGTCTACTGTAGCAACGGATAGACTACTGTAGCAACGGATAGTTTCACTGTAGCAACGGATAGACTCACTGTAGCAACGGATAGTTTTTCACTGTAGCAACGGTTATATTTTTCACTGTAGCAAACGGCTAATTTTTGGCTCCTTCATTCATGGATGAGCCTCTACTCATTTGACACTATAAATACTCATCTAAGATGAATTACAAAACAACAAGAAACATTAAGAAACCTTCATACACAAAATCACATTTTACAAGCTTACAAAAATCAGTTTTTACAACGCAAGTATTTTCACAACGATTTCAATCCTTCTTGCGTCACTTTGTCCAGCTTGTTTTGGGTTTCTTCTTGAGGTAACTTTGAGGTATTCTTGTTCATTTATTGGTGTTGATTATTGAATCATACATAGTTTATTTGTACACCAATTTGTGTTGCCATTTAACAATTCTCTTGCCAAGTAATCTTGATTGTAATAGGTTGTGATTGAGCCCGGAAAAATCACATTGTAAGGTTTATTGGTTGAGCCCGCAAAAACCAAGGTGAAAGGTTTATTGGTTGAGCTCGGAAAAACCAAGGTGTAAGGTTTGAGTTGAACCCGTAAAAACTCAAGGTAATAACGAAGTGGTCGTTGTTCAAAATCCTAAGGGTGAAGCTCTTAGGTAGTGGAGTACAATTCATTGAGGAATTGGAACCACTATAACCTCCTTGTGTTTTTACATTCTATTTCCGCACTCTATTTCCTTACTCTTTGTGTTAGAATTTTATTTGCCTATTTCACCCCCCCTCTAGGCCTTTTATCACTTCTTTCTTTCCTCAACCGGGCAAGGTTCAGTGTTGGATTTGATGATGACTATGGCGGTCCGACGGAGGCGTGGCGGTGCTGGAGGGTTCAAAATCTTGATTCGGAATTCGTTGCTAAATTAATGTGCAATTTGTTTTGTTGTTCTGGATCTTAGGTGTGGGTTTTTTTAAATAATGGATTTTGTTGGTCTGGATCTAAATTAATTTACTAAATTTATGTTTTTTTTAAGGTTTTTGTTTTGTGCGGCCATTATTTTAGGCCAATGAATATATAACCGCGAACCCGCAAATAACCGCCCGATATACTCGACCCGCTACACCCGCCAACCCGCGGTTTTTTGTGCTAATAACCGACCCGAATCGACCCGCTAAATGTTTGGCGGGTCGGTGGCGGGTTGGGTTTATAACCGATCCGACCCGACCCGTGAACACCCCTAGTAGCTAGTGACTTCTCCATATTAATTCATTTGGAATATTCTCCGATTTCAAGAGAAAATGATTCTTCCACCTAGGGGTGGGCATTCGGGTATTTCGGAAATACCCGAATGAAAAATTTCGGAAATCGGGATTCCGAAATCCCAAAAAAAAATCCCGAACCCGAACCCGAATTTTCACTACCCGAATTTTCCGAACCCGAATTTGAATTTCGGAAATTCGGGTATATCCGAATTTCCCGAAATTCAAACCCATTCAATCAAAACCCCAATTAATCCAATCCCAAATCGCAACCACCAAATTCTGAATTGAAGAGGGATGTGCAAAAATTGAATAATCACAGTTCACAGCAAATTCCAGAAGCCGCAAATAAATATATATACAATACTACAAAATAAATAAATATAATAAACAAATAAAATATTATGAAAAAAGAAAAAGAAAAGAAAAAAGCCTCAGATCTGATGGAAGATTGGGTCATCTCCACCATCGTAGCCGCCGCCTCCACCGCGACCACCATGTTTATCGCCGCTTCCTTCGCTCACGTCGCCGGCCTTAGAAACCCTCAGATCTGATGGAAGATTGGTGGACGAACAGATCTGATCGTTTGGTGGTGGTTTTCGTTGATGACGATGATGAACGGTAATAGATTGGGTGGTTTTGGTTGGGAGACTGTGGAGGTTTGACTTGTTGTGGGTGTGGGAGAGATAAACAAATATGATGATGAACGGTGGGGAGTGAGAGCAGAGACTTGTGGTGTGGGAGAGAGAAACAAATATGATGATGAACGGTGGGGAGTGAGAGAAGAGAGTGTGGCCTGTGGCCTGTGGCTGTGGGAAATAAATAGGTAATTTGGTTAACCACATAAAACGACGTCGTTTTATGTTTGTAAATTCGGAAAATCGGGTACCCGAATTTCCCAACATCCATTCCGTACCCGAACCCGAAATTATTTCGGGTATCCCCTTCCGAATTCCGAAATTTCTGAATTCCGAAATACCCGAACCGAAATACCCGAAATTCGATTCGGAAATTTCGGAATTCGGAAATTTCGGAAAATGCCCACCCCTACTTCCACCATATTGTAAGTAATTAAAGTAAATTAAAAAAATATAGTGTTTTTTTTCCGCGTTAAGATTGTTTGAACTAGGAAGAATGTGTGACTTTAGTCTATTATTATTAGAACTGGACTGAACATTAAATCGCTAGAAATCTTGAGTTAACGATATCGGGTTGACTGTTTCAACCTTGTAGGAGAATTTCTTTCCGAATCAACTTCATTTTCACTTGCATTGCCATTTGCAGTATATCAAACCAAGTTCTAAAGTGCATTTTTTTATTGTATTTGTAGAACACCGAATCAAACCATTCTAATGTTTTTGTCACCAATTTAAAATCAATATCGATCGAACCGGTATAATTTTCAATTTACACAATCTTTCTCCTCCTGGGTCAAACAGTGTCCCTCATTTTAGGCAGACTGTACTTTGTCAAAGGGAGTAAACAGTATATGGATTTGCATCAATTGTCCAAATTGCAGGTTTTCCTGTTCTTCTCCCTATCTATTATTTCATATCCAACTCCAAAAATTCTGCATCCAAACAAGACCCAATTAATCCACCACCATCAATTCTAGTTCTTTCTGCTGTTTATCTATCACTTGGCCTACTTATAGCAGCAAATTACTATCTTTACTCAATTGGGTCGCAATATCTTCCTGTTTCTACTTACACCCTAATCACAGCATCTCAGTTAGGGTTCAATGCTCTGTTTTCATTTTTCCTAAACAAGCAAAAGTTCACACCTTTCATCATCAATTCCCTTTTTCTCCTCACAATTTCTTCAACCCTACTTGTTTTCAACAATGAATCAACAAATCCAAGTGGAGTTTCTAAACAAAAATATGTAATTGGGTTTGTTTCCACTGTTGGCGCTTCTGCTCTGTTTGGATTAACACTATGTTTGACACAGTTTTGCTTCAAGAATGTCATAAAGATGCAAATTTTTAAGGTGGTTTTGGATATGATAATCTACCAGTCACTTGTTGCTAGTCTTGCATTGGTTGTTGGGCTTTTTGGAAGTGGAGAATGGAATGGGTTATGGTTGGAGTTTGAACTTTGAAGGGTATCAATTAGGGAAAGTGTCCTACTTGATGACCTTAATTTGGACTGGAATTAGTTGGCAGATCTATGCAATTGGGTGTGTTGGGCTGATTTTTGAGGTTTCATCTCTGTTTTCTAACTCTATAAAGTGTTGTTGGCTTGCCTATTGTTCCTGTCATAGCTGTGTTTGTTTTTCATGACAAGATGGATGGGGTTAAGGTAATTTCTATGGTGTTGGCTGTCTGGGGATTTGCTAGCTATGTCTACCAACACTACCTCGATGATCGTAACACCAAGGTTGGAAATAAAAATGGCAATCAGATCACCAAAGCTACTACATCAGAAGGTTGAAACTTTAACATGTAAATTAGGAAGAACTATTCGATACTCTCAGAATACCAACTCGTACTTTACACGTTAGCGGATGGAGATCATATCATCAAGTTCCAATAAAGACATGATATTCTGACTTCATTATATATATATATATAAAAATAGAGTGCAAAATGTAAGTTGTTATTTGAAAAAATACTCAGAGCATTTCTAATAAAGTATGGTGTAAGATGTAAGCTACTGCTCGTACTTTCTCATTGTTAGAAAAATGTAGCAATGTATTAATTGAGAAGATTGGCACAAGGACATACTATTGTTTCGTTATGTCATGGGCCACAAATCACCTTCCAAGATTGCTGCATATGTTTATCATTTATATCCTCAAGAAATGCTATTTGCCTTTCCAAAGCTCAGTTTGGTGCAGGAGTCATGTCAGCACCTAAATGTGAATTCCTTTGCTTTGATTTACCTACAAAACAACACATAAAGTCATAAGGAGTACAAGAAACAGAAATAACTATGAAATTAAGTTAGGTCCCTGCAAGAATTGTTGGTAATCAATGTTAAAATGACATAATGACGTGTACACTGTGATCAAGGTAATATTACCTTCAAATATGCATACTGTTGCTGGAAGTCAAATACATCACCCTCAAATATGCATCATATACATCCACATGCTAGTATTTTCTAAATGTCCTTGTCATCTCCATCATATAAACCATATAAATACATCAGCATGAGTTTTTCATGTTAGAAAATCCACGTTTTCCGCTGCGGCATATAAAGATTCAGACCTATGCTTTCTGTACATAAAAGAGTTTGTGCCCTCCCTAGAAATTTAAAAACTTTGCTGCCATTGTTCGTGACCCAATGAAGCATCTGGAATTAAGTCTGGAGAATTGCAAATCCAGAGCATTGGTAAGGCAAGCTTACATTTAACAAGATGAGAAAAGAAGGAAGTCATACATAGTTGTAACCTAGTTTTTTTATTTAAATTACATTTTAAAGAAAAGTACTAGAATTGTAACAACCTTTTTTTCCTGCTATTAACAGCTCAAGAAGCCAAAGAAGCATGCTCAACCAAGTATGGCCATTTATACACTATTTGTCCTCTTTGGCCAATCAGCAGCCATCCATAATCCTGGAAAGACTGTACTACAACAAAGGTGGAAAAAGCAAATGGATGATAACATCAATATGTAGGCTTTCCTATCCTCATTCCTTATTTCAGTTCACTGTCTAAAAGTCCCACCACAAAGAGCTTCCTTAAAACACACCCATCTACCTCAAACCTAGTGCAGATATATGCTCCTTTTGGTGTTTTCCTAGCAGCAAACACCATGTTATACTCAATTGGGCTCTTGTACCTTCCTGTATCTACATTCATAATCCTTAGTACATTCCAGTTGGCTTTCAATGCCTTCTTCTCCTCTGTCCTCCATCAACAAAATTTCACACCTTTTCTAATGAACTCTTTGGTCCTTCTCACCATCTCTTCCACCTTACTTGTGTTACAATCTGACTACGCAAATCCAGAAGGACTCCCTAATGTAAGGTACAAGGTAGGAATGATATGCACAATTGTTGCAGCTGCAGGTTATGGTTTGATGCTTCCACTTATACAGATGACAATCAAGAGAGTTCTAAAACAAGATATAAATGCAGCAATCTTGGAAAGGATAATATATATGTTCGCCACAGCAAGTTGTGTTGCTGGGGTGGGACTTGTTATTAGCGGAGAATGGAAGGATTTAAAGGGGAAATGGAGGGGTTTGGCCTGGGAAAGCTCTCGTATGTCATGACATTGGTTTTGCTGTTTTTTAATTAGCTTTTTCAGCATATTGTAAGAGAAAATTTGAGGTCGAACCAGTCCAGGTGATATATTACGATAGATGGCATGTTTAACCGGACTTATCTATGTACGATATTTTGAAAGACATGGAGTAATATGTTAAATTATATACTTTGTGGACTAAAATGGTATCTAAAATTATACGTTACTTAATTTAAAATTAATATACAACATATAATATACCTATAAAAAAAAACAAAGACCCGCAAATGGACGCAAAATTAATAGGAGAGGATTTGTATAACAAGAAGATCATTTGATAGACATGCGGCAAGCAAGCATATTTATCAACATCACTAACAAAAAAAGAACCATACAGACGGCACACGAGCTATCTTGTACCATTCCGCTCCTATCGCAATAAACGGTACGTTGTACCATCCCCATGTATCCTTGTCATAACGCTTCCGCATTGGATCGAAATTAGCGGCACATGACCCCATCATTTGATTCATTTCGAGCCGTATCATACTGAGCCTTATTCCGAACGGTATCATCCTGAGCCTTTCCGTTGCTCCATATCCCGGATTGCAACAACGAATTACCAATTGCTTTAAATTAATAAGACTTCGCATAGTTGATGGAACCGATGGCGGTATTGTGCCAAAATCAATGAGTAGGAATCGAAGAGATATAAGGTTCCTCAACCACTTCAGTGATGAAACAAAATTTGGACATCCAGATACTCTTAGGCACTTTAAGCTACTGATATATTGTAAACCGTCAGGGCGGGCCTGAATACCGTCTAATTCTACCAATTGGAGAGAATGAAGGTCTTTAATTCCATCTGGAAAGGCAACAAGATCTGGGCATTGCCTGATTACCAATCTTTCAAGGGAAGTGAGGTGTCGCAATCCCTCCGGCAAAGAATGAAACTTCACGCAGTGACTAATACTTAATACTTGGAGAGAGCCCAAACCTTGCAATGCATCTTCTGAGAAAGATTCCAACTTATGGCAGTCAGCAATATGTAAATACTTGAGACTACTGAGACTCCCAAGTACAGTGGATAAGCATTTGAGATTGTTGAGACGTATTATAATCAATGACTCAAGAGAAGTGAGGTTTTGCAGCATATCATGGGTAAGCTCAACAATCGTATCATCTCCCTCAAGACGGAGGGAAGTTAGATTTTCCATATTTGATATCGAACTCCTTAACGTCTTGGGATAAAGTGAACTCCTTGACTGAGGGAAGGCAGGGCAAAGTTGTCAGTTAGGACATTCAGAAATCCCAACCGACGAGTAAATTTGTTAGATATCATATATGAACTAACACTTTCATTAAATTCTTTTTAAAACAATGAAAAAAATTACTATCAGTTAAAAAATAGTATATACGATGTCCAAAACAAATTTAGTTCAACAAGGCCAACAGTTGATTCTTCAATTGTATGACTGCAATATGTAGAAGCAAGCAAGCATATTTATGAACATCACTAACCAATGTCCCTTGCAAAACATAAAAAAAAAGGCATTTTGTCCAAAATACTTGGAGACTCAAGTGTACAACCACAACCGATAGTTTGGAACATAGAAGGAAAAAAAAGAAAGCAACAAGGAGACACTGAGTTGGGAACAAAAAAAAAAAAAGCTTACCCAGATCTGTTTAAAACTTTACCAAAAAAAACACAGAACCCAGAAAGTTCAGATCTGATTTTTTTTTTCAACTACAAAACTGCAATTGAATTAGTAGGAACCATAGAGAGAGATTTAATTACCTGCTGTGGTTATAAATGAGAATTAAGCAGATAATCAGCACAAGTGATGATGATTGACGACGATGCCGATTAGCTACAAGATGTTCTTCAAATTAAGGATCTGATCAACAGAAGCAATATATATATATGTATGCATCATAAGCACAGACATGGATATTTATATAATCAAGAGATTAATTAGAAATATAACAAGATTGGATCTATATAAGCAAAAGAAGAAGAAAAAATATGGATAATAATAATAATTACCTGATTTGTTAGAATTATAAGGAAGATGGGATCCGAAGCAAATATGGGTCAAACGGATCGAGAATAGAACACACAGCAGAGAGAGAGAGTCGAGCGAGAAGAGGGGCAGGGATGGTCTGCTATTTATTTCTGACAAAAGCTTCAAAAAAAGGACTTTAGCAGTTCGAAGAAGTTAAGGATTTAAGAAGAGTTGACTTGAGAGTCTTTGAATCTTGGATGAACAGAACTAGCTAGTTAATGATGTGGGTTTTTATAGCGTGTATAACATTAATTAAAACCCTATTAGCGGAGTATATAACAGCCTGTATAGAAAGGAAAGGATTAAGGAATCGTTTATTAATTATTATTTACTTTAGCCTTTCTTCAATTAATTATTATTTACTTTTTTTATGTCCATTTCTTTATTTCCTTTTTCTACTCTTCTCTCTACGCCTTCAATCTCCGTTTCTTTTTTTTCTTCTCTTTTCCTCTTCCTTGGTCATGTGCTGCCTTATTGAGGAAAATTTGTCAAACTTTGATTGTTGGAAATAAAGAAAAAGGGAAAAAAGAAGAAAATTGTATAAAAAAATAATTATTAAATGGTTTCAACGATAAATCTATTGTAATTAATTAGATTGATTTGGAATTAATTTATGTATCCTATTTAAAGCGTAGGATACATAAATTAATTCCAAATCAATCTAATTAGATTGGTTTGAAATTAATTCTTAGATATACATAAATTAATTACAAATCAATCTAATTAATTCCATTAATATCTTTCCATCAAATGGATTAAAAACAGTCAAGATTATAGAAGGTTATATGGGCCACCAACTCATCATCATCTATTGATGGAAATGGTGAGTTTAGAGAGCAAATTGGAAAAGCTTGGCATAGACGATGATGATGAGAAATTGGAGAAGCATTATAAAAGCTCTCAGAAAATACTACTGGTAGGAGAAGGAGACTTTTCTTTTGCAGCATGCTTGGCTAAATCCTTCGGTTCTGCTGCTAACATGGTTGCCACTTCTCTTGACTCTGCTGGTAATTCTTTAAAACTAGTATCGAACTCGCGTGTTCATATTCATTTGGGTGTCATGTTTTATTATTTTGGTGTCATATTTTGTAATTCTTGGGATGAATTATATAATTCTGGCTAACATGTTTCAATTGAAAGAGATGGTAAAGCAGAAGTATTTGAGAGCTGCAAGGAATATAGACAAGCTGGAGACCATGGGATGCAGAGTTGTGCATGGAGTGAATGCTCATTCCATGACCAGTCATCCCCTTCTCCATCAACAAGTCTTTGACAGAATCATCTTCAATTTCCCCCATACAACTCTTAAACGGAGTGAAGCCAACATTCGCCAAATCCAGTAAGTTTTCGTTTGAGTATTTTTCTTTTTCTCTTCCCGGTGGTGTTCTCTCTGCCCTTCTCGCCTTCTCGAACCCTAAAAAAGTTTTCTCGATTTCCCAGACTAGTTGTTAATTTGCATTAATTGGCTTGATTCATGCTATTTTTAGGAGTCATCAGAGGCTGGTGAAGGGGTTCCTGAAGAGTGCAAGGGAGATGTTGGCAGAGAAAGGAGAAGCTCATGTAACCCACAAGACATGCAGTCCATATAATTTGTGGGAGATTGAGAGTTTGGCAGAGGAGGTTGGGTTGCGTTTGGTTGAGAAACTGAGGTTCAAGCAAATTGACTACCATGGATACCAGAACAAAAGGGGATTTAGCCTAACTAGAGCCGATGAGACTTTTCATGTTGGAGCTTGTCTTACCTACAAATTTGCAAAGCCATGATAACCATCTCCTATAACTATATTATTGTATAAACATAATCTTTCTATTGATTTAAAATTAAAATAATTATAACTACGTTACTTAATTTAAAATTAATATATGACATATTATACCTATGGAAAAAAATAAAACCCGCCAATGGCGAGGCCTGTTCATATTTAGCGCAAAACTAATGTTTGTGTTTAGATTATTTTGGCTCATCAAGATGTGTGTTTGACCGTTCGGGATTCGCACAAGTCTTGGTTCTCAGGCATGCTCGTTTCCATTGTATCGACCGTTGTTAATAAATCCATCATTTAGTTCTACAATTTAAATCAATTAGGCCAAAGCAACCACAAGCATCTACAACAGTTGATTCTTGAACTGTATGACTGTAATATGTACAACAAGAAGATAATTCGACAGACATGCGGCAAGCAAGCATATTTATCAACATCACTAACCAATGTTCCCTTACAAAATACTTGGAGAGTCAAGTGTACATTTCACCAGTACACACTGAGTTGCGAATGAAAAAAAGAACGATACATAGAAGATTAGCATGATTACTTTGCAAAGATGACACGCACAAATAGAGAAAATGAGTAGCAAATGATCAATCTATCATGTTTAGTACAAAAATTTCAAACCACAACAACATCCGGAACATGCGCTATCTTGTACCATTCCTCTCCTATTTCCTTCTCATATCGCTTCCGCATTGTAGCGTAACAATGAATTCTCAATTTCTTTAAATTAGTAAGCCTTTGCATAGTTGATGGAAACGATGACAGTGTTGTGCCAAAATCAATGTCCAGCGATTGAAGAGATGTAAGGTTCCCCAGCCACTCCAGTGATGAAACCAAATTTGGACATCCATATACGTATAGGGACTTTAGGCTACTGATATATTGTAACTGTAAACCATCAGGGAAGGCCTGAATATATTCTAATCTTACCTCTTGGAGAGAATGAAGGTGTTTGATTCCATCTGGAAAGGCAACCAAATCTGGGCATCGGTCGATTTCCAATCTTTCAAGGGAAGTGAGGTGTTGCAATCCCTCCGACAAAGAATTAAATTTCTTACAGTTCTTAATAGATAATCCTTGGAGAGAGCCCAAACCTTGCAATGCGTGCTCTGAGAAAGATTCCAACTCGTGGCAGACAGCAATATGTAAATACTTGAGACCACTGAGACTCTCAAGTTCAGTGGATAAGCATTTGAGTTTGATGAGACCTATTATAATCAATGACTCAAGAGAAGTGAGGTTTTGCAGCATCTCATGGGGAAGCTCAACAATCTTATCATTTCCCTGAAGACAGAGGGAAGTTAGATTTCCCATATTTGATATCGAACTCATTAACATCTCATGGCAACGGAACACAGTGAAATCCTTGACTGAGGGAAGGCATGGCAAAGTTGTCAGTTTAGGACATTCAGAAATCCCCAACCGAGATAGACGAGCAAATCTTGTTACCGATTCATCACCGTGGCCATCATTGTCAATGCACGATATGTGTTCCGCCCCATGTATCTTAAGTTTTTCCAAGGAAGGGAGCTCTCCTAGCGGTGGAAGCTGCAGACAATTCTTGCAATTTACAATCACAATGCTAGTAACATTACATAGAATTCCTCCATTCATCCAATCTGGGAAACGAGTACCGTTGTATCCATCCAACTCTAGACATTCGAGGTTTGAGTGAGGTTTGAGTGCCTCAAGTACCTTTTCAACACTTTCTGGCTGTTCTAGGATATTTTCCAGATCCCAAGACAAGTTCAAGTTGCGGAGGTCATGTTTTCCGGAGAAGTTGACTTCTTTGGCATCCGTTAGATTTACCACTCTCTCAAGGTGTTTGATGTGTAGATCTCCTCCGAGATTTAAGCACTGCAATTCAACTAGCTGAGAACCAGGATTGTTGCCCACAATGAAAAGACTAAGAGTGTTTAGACATCTCATATGTCCAATGTTGGGTGGCATATAAAGTAATGGCGAATCATGATACAAGTGAAGATGTCGTAGATTTTTCATGCAGCTCAAGGTCTTAGGTAAAGTTGTAAGACCAAAACATTCAGCTAGGTTCAAAGTCTGCAAATTTATTAGGCTACAAATGGACACAGGGAGCTGCCTGATCCAGGAAGAAAGCCTCAAATATCTTAAATGTTTTAAACGGCCAATAGAAGATACTACTGTTAGATCGTTCAAAGTTCCACTGAATACCCGCAAAGTACGTAATCTGGAGAAGTCAAGAGGAGAAGCCTCTGCAGGTGATCCCCAAGTCATTGTTAAAAGCAACGTCCTCAAGCTTTCAGTCGCATACAAAGTTTCTGGGATGGTACACCATCGTGTGGAACTAATTAAGTTGACATGATGACAAGCTTTCCTTGAGAAATCTGTTGAACTTTCACCATTTGGTAGCCAACATTCGTCGCCAATCAGAGATTGGGCGAGATCATGAACAAGATCATGCATTTTGAATGTCTTGATGTTACCAAGATTGTCTGTTGATACCTCTTGGATCAGTGATCTCCAATATAGTTCATCACATATCTCATTGCCAACATCTTCTAACTCCATGTTTTTAGTAGATGAAACATAACCATTAGCCATCCAGAGTTGGATCAAATTGTTTCTCACAATCACACTATCTTTTGGATATATAGCACAATAAACAAAACATTTTCTTAATTCTTGTGGCAGATTAGTGTAACTTAATCGTAGAGCTGGCAAAATGGAGCTTTCATCTTGTGGCAGATCCCAAATCTTACTTTCCCTAACTGAAAGCCATTCTTTTTCCCCACTTTTAAAGCGCATCAAGCTTCCAAGTGCTTGCACAGCTAAAGGCACATCACCACACTTCTTTACTATCTCCATGCCAATAGCTATAATGTTTGGATGTTCTTCTCTTTCACGATAAAATGCACGTTCCTTGAACAATAACCAACAATCATTCTCAGTTAAACTTGACAAGTTATGCTCAAGTAAGGTTCCCATTACAGATGCGACCTTCTTCATACGAGTGGTGACAACAATTGAAGCACCTTTTGATGTAGAAGTCAATACATGTTTCAACTTGTTCCACTTGTCTTGATCTTCACTCCACACATCATCTAAAACAAGTAAGAACCTTTTACCACTCAATAGTTCTTGAAGACGTTTCTGCAGAGGATCCAAGTCTAAGTCTGGACAAGCATTCCCAGTTGCAGACTCTATCATTGCCTTAATCAACCTCCGAACATCAAAATCATCAGAAACACACACCCAAATTCTTGTTTCAAAATGTCTCCTGACCCTCTCATCATTGAAGACCAACTGAGCAAGTGTAGTCTTTCCAAGCCCACCCATACCAACTATAAGGGTACACCGAAACATCATCACAGTCAATTATATCTTCCACCAAACACTTCACAATTTTTTCTTTATCTTCATCTCTCCCATACACTCTAGGTTGAGTGACGATGGAACCAGTTTGGCGCCATTCAACAATTCCAACACACCTCTCCCTCACCACCTCAATGAAATGAAACTTACTCCGCTCTTCTGCTATTTCATCTAGCCTTTCAATAACTTCCACTATCTTTTTGGCAATTTTGTGACGAAACAATATATTCTCCAGATGAAAACAAGATAAGAAAGTGTGTACCTTGGAGCTTTTTCTCTCCAATCGAGAGGCTTCAGTTGCCCACTCATCTAGTATATCATCTGCCTTGTAAACAGCAGCATTAAGCTTTCGTAACCAGTTTTTAATCGCCCTGTCGTTGACTTGCTTCTCTTCTGCATCTTCAAGAACAGCCTTAATTGTAGTAAGGATGCTATAAAGTTTCTCCATTTGTCTTTCAAGACCCCAAAGCAAACCAAGCTCCTTTCGCATCATAGAATCAAGATTTTCCAGCACAATCTGAAGAAATGCCTCAGCCATTTTTAAAAAAAATTTAGAATTGCAAGATGAAAAGAAAGCTCGAATGAAATTGTTGCTCTGAGAACTCCCAAGAAAACTGAATGTGGACACTTTTCCTCTCCTTATTGAGTTGACAAAGTCAATGAAGGAGTGCAGGGCAGCAAAGACCAGCAAGACTTGGAAACACAACGAATCTTCTTTATTATTTTTAGTGCAGATCGGTGATGTTAATTTTTTTCGATAAAATAATTAATGAACTACCAGCATTGAAGTGAAACATTAATTAATCACACAATTTAACCACCACATTATACCCAATAAGTTTAGGATAAATTGAGATTTGCTCCAACAATAGTTAGTGCCACTCACTGTTAAAATTATTCAAGTAACTCTTTTTTAGTATTTTTATTTTATTTTAATCAAACGCTTCAGTCACAAAACTAAATTTTCAAGCAATAGGTATGCAATTTATTAGTTGTTTTACTGGTGATCAAAATATTAATTGAAAAATAGATCAAGATTCGAATCTCATCTCTCACTATGATAAAAGAAAATTACAAAAAAGCCCAACAAAGGATATTTTAGAGCAAATCGTCAGATTGAGCTCAAGCTTGCCGTATTGGAAGATAAGTTGATTGAGCACGGATACTCTGATGCTGAAATTGCTGAGAAAGTTGAGGAAGCTCGGAAAACTTTGGTAGCGGCTCCGGCTACACATGAGCATCATGCGATTGTCTGAATCAGAGTAAATGATCAACATCTCGGATCTGAGTCATTTAGTTTTGTTAAATCTTGTGCAATGCGTGCCTATATCCATAACTTTAGTAGTGTTTAAAGATAGACCAGTCTTCAATTGTTGAAGGCATCTTTTATTTTTCCTCTAGAAAGAGATGAAGATGTGGTCACTCTCCTTTTGAATTTTCAGAAATGGATCTCTTAAATCTTTGATTATTTGCGTGTCTTCTGTTGCTTTTCCTGGTGTCAGTTTAGTTTCAAATGCTCAATTGCGACTCTATAACTCAAAATGTGGCTTTGATGTTTGTTGCAAATAATATAATGAGAGAGAAGGAATTGCTGGCATGACTCTTTACCGAATATACATCTTGTCTTTTGAACTCAGAGTCTATTTTGTTGTTAAGTTACTTCTTATATGTCCTTACACGAACAGGATACCTTAAACCAACGAGTGACACAGTATCTCGTGCATTTTCCTCATTAAAAATCTTCTTGTTTCAAGAATAATGTGCTTTGTAGTTCCTTGAAGTTTAATACATACATGACCCGATGTTCGATTCTAGCTGCAATGTATATAATTTGTTCAGTGCTTGGCAAACATTTTGTTTTGCACGGTTCACTTGTGTCTGGCTAGATTTGATGTTGCCGGAGTTGGACCATTTAGCGATCTTTTTTTGGCACATTGACACTATAATCTGTACTTTATCTTTAACAGGAACTATGGCCTGCTAACGACTTGTCTTTTGATTTTCCAGAAGATATGTTCTAAATCTCCAGTTCTCCACCTCTCTGTGCCCATACATGTAAAAGCATTCTACAGTGCAGAAAAGGCGAGCGACTATTGCTCAACCTAGGAGGAAGATTTGTTCAAACAATTGAAGCATTACAGGAGCCACATTAACTTGATTCGATGAAAGATTGCTTGAAATTTTAGATCTTAGGAGATGAATCTATGGATTTATAGACTATCGAGAGATTTTTACAGGTCTGTCTAGAGACACAAGAGGATTAAGCTGTAATGCTTTAGTTTGGTGTTGTTTCATTTTAGGTGTTTGAGACATTAAAATCATCATATATCGAGTTTGTAAAGTAGCGAGGATTAGATATCGAATTCGTGTCCGATTATATTTTTATTTATGAAAAATGAAAAAAAAGGGAAAAGAAAAACTTGAAAGTACAATTATCATATTCTAGTAATTTTTCCTCGGTCTCCTAAAAACGTCGCTTGCAAGTTGCAAGCAGGAATTATTTCCATTTTTTTTCCTAAAACAAATTAAAGCCAAAAAGAAAATAAAGTAAAAAATCAAGAGAGAGACTAATGTATACACGTAGCCACACGTAACTATCATACACCATCACTTTCCATCACAGTCCAAACAAGTGATCACACGGAAAAGTGGATAGCCACTTGTCCCTCCTCCCTCTCCAACCATCCTCCACCGTTCGATTACGATAATGTTCGGGGAAAAAAGAAAAAGCGCAGACTTTTTGACTAAAAGTCCTCACCACTAAACGTGCAGCAAAACAGAAATAACTTGCTGCTACATTTCCGTTTGTCTCCATCTTCACGCCATAACTGCTTTCCCGTAAACTGAGGCCAAGCAAGATTCTTGAAACATATCCTTGTAGAGTAAGGAAATGTCTTCTTCCTTGCAGAGAGAGAGAGATAGACTGCGTACTATGATTTGATTAGCTCATTGAGTTTTCAGCGATGGCGACGGCGACGAAGCTATCGACTTGCTTTGTGAGCAACGGGTTATGTGGAGTGAGTTGCGGTAGTCGGCAAACCAATGTCCGGTTCTTGTTGCCTTCTCAGCGATTGCTCCCTGCTTCTTGCAAAATGCGGCATCGCGATTTGAGGTAATAATCGGCGTTTTCTTGCTTAGCGTTTTGGTGTTTCTCGTTTTCGGGATTGAGTTGTGTTTTGATGGGATTGAATGGATGCAGTTTGCCGCGGAAGAGGAGGCAAGTGAAGAAGGCGGTGGCGGAGCAACCGCTTCCGACGAGCGGTGATGAGGCGTCTGAAAGTGAGGATGGTTTTCGGAGTTTGAGTCATGAAGTTGTGGCTGCTGAGGATGTGCCGAGTACGTTAGTGAATTGGGAGAGTGTTGAGGTCGAGGATGGGATTGATAGGGAGATTGAAATACAAGGGGAGGATGTTGATGAGAAGCATTTGGATAGTCAAAGTGCGACTGAAGAAATTAAATCCTTGGTTCGTCACTCTGTTACTTGAATTTTCGTTTTCTCTCAGGTCTTTGGTTGAAACTCTGACTGAATTCTGTCTGTGTTTTGTATGTCTCCTTATAGGCCATAAATGTTGGTGGTGAGGAGCGGCATTCTGGTCTTCAACATGGGGATTTGGTAGGCATGATCAGAAGTGCTGAGAAAAGTAAGATGCCTTTCCTTTATAATTTTTAATTGATTTTTCTTTTATGGTTCTATTTCCTTTTCTTATATATTGTTTGTGTGTATGTATATATTATTGTAATTTATATTCTAGACATTCTTATTCTCAACGAAGCTCGAGTTCATGCACTTGGCGATCTTGATAAAATTGTTAGCGAGAAGGATGTGTTGCAAAGAGAAATTAGTGCATTGGAGATGAGACTGGCAGAAAATGATGCAAAAATGAGAATTGCTGCTCAAGAAAAGATTCGTCTGGAACTCATGGAAAGCCAGTTGGAGAAACTAAAGAATGAATTGACTCAGAGGACCGCTACTGATAGAAATTTGCTTGATCTCAATGAGACCCCAGACAAAATTGCAAATGAGAGAGACCACCTGCTTCAAGATCGTAGTATTCATTCCCTTAGTTGGGAGCTTAGTTCATTGAGATCAGAGAATGAATCCCTGAAAGACGACATAGAAGCACTTAAGCAAGAGCTTACTATTGTGAAGAATACAGATGAACGCATCATAATGCTGGAGAAAGAACGCTCATTGTTGGAGTCTTCTCTGAAAGACTTGGAGTCCAAACTGTCATCTTCCCAGGAAGAAGTTGCAGAATTGTCTAATCTAAAAGTTGAATGCAAGGACTTGTGGGAGAAGGTGGATAGTTTGCAAGGAATGTTAGATAAGGCGACAAAGCAGGCAGACAAGGCTATTCTAGTCTTACAGCAAAACCAGGAACTTCGAAAGAAGGTTGATAAGTTGGAAGAATCCTTGGAAGAAGTAAATATCTATAAGCTATCGTCAGAAAGATTGCAGCAATATAATGAATTGATGCAGCAAAAGCTAAAATTGCTGGAGGAGAAACTCCAAAAGTCTGATGAAGAGATACAAACTTATGTGCAGTTGTACCAAGATTCTGTACAGGAATTTCATGCTACACTCAATACTTTGAAAGAAGAAAGCAAGAAGAGGGGACTACATGAACCTGTTGATGATATGCCTTGGGAATTTTGGAGCCGTTTATTGCTCATAATTGATGGTTGGTTGCTCGAGAAGAAAATATCTTCAAATGATGCAACGATGTTGAGAGAGATGGTGTGGAAGAGAGACAGACGTATTCGAGATGCTTATATGGAATGCAAAGAAAAGACTGAATCTGAAGCTGTAACTACTTTTCTCAAGCTGTCATCACCACCAAAAAGGTAATGGTTTTAATTATTATTTCAATTAATTATTGTTGTTGTTTAATTTGTATTTTTTTCTTCATGTTTAGTCCAGGAATACATGTCATCCACATTGCAGCGGAGATGGCACCAGTTGCAAAGGTAAGCATGACGGCCTAGACAACTCACAACTGTCTCATAAAATAGTCCTGTGAAAGAAATATAACTTAAACTGATGCTTGAATTATAGTTTGTACTCCTGTGTCCACATGTTAAGGTAGCATGTGCAGTGTAATATGTACAACTAGATTTATTCCAGCAGATTCCGTCAGTATGAGATTGAGTAGAAAAATCAGATATCATGCTTAGTGTCTTGTAAGGTATAACTGTCACCTTGAATTCGCACTCTTGCCCCTTAAAATACCAACTGGCTTCTGTGTTGATACCTTTTTTTTTCCTCATCAAGTTCTGGGAGCTATTAATGGCTATCAATTGTAGTACTGATTAAAAGTATTGTAAATCCCACAAACATTTGCAAAAAAATTAATGAACACGAATCTTCCATGGTAACATTAGGGGGGATCAAGGATCCTATCCTATGTAGATCCATGTGACTTCTGGAGGAGATTCAAAATTTATTGATTTCGTGTGCTTCTTCACAGGTTGGTGGTTTGGGAGATGTCGTGACTGGTCTTAGTAAAGCATTGCAAAGGAGAGGACACCTTGTGGAGATTATTCTACCGAAATATGATTGTATGCAATATGATCGCATTGTCAACTTGAGGGTAATACTAAACTTTTGTGGATTTTAGCAACAAGGACATGGCAATATGCTTCACAAATGTTGTAGTAATATGATTTGCTTGAATAGGCTCTGGATGGCGAGGTGGAGTCATATTTTGATGGGAAATTACATAAAAACAAAATCTGGGTTGGGATTGTTGAAGGTATATTAATCTTATTGTTTGTTTTGTTTAATATAGTTTGACACCATTTTTAGTGATTACAAAATCAATTAGCATATCTTTTATTTTGCTACTTAACTACAGTTTTGATGACACAGGTCTTCCTGTTTACTTTATTGAGCCCCTTCATCCTGGAAAGTTCTTCTGGAGAGGACAATTTTACGGAGAGCATGATGATTTTAAGCGGTTTTCATATTTCAGTCGTGCTGCACTTGAGTTGCTTCTCCAAATTGGCAAAAAACCGGACATAATCCACTGCCATGATTGGCAAACAGCTTTTGTTGTATGATCAAATTATAAGTTCACTTGCATATGTGTCTTCTCAATATCTGATTAATATTTCACTACAACTAAAGTTGCCTCGTTTCCATTTCAGGCACCACTTTACTGGGACATATACGCCCCAAAAGGATTGAATTCAGCTAGAATATGTTTTACATGCCACAACTTTGAGTACCAAGGAACTGCACCTGCATCTGAATTGGCATCTTGTGGTCTTGATGTTCATCAGTTAAATAGACCAGACAGGATGCAGGATAACTCAGCTCATGATAGGGTCAATCCTGTTAAGGTATTAATCCTTATTTCAATTACTGTCCATCCATTCCTTAAGAGGAATGCCACAGATATCTTCTCACATTTGACTATTCTTTAGGGTGCCCTGGTCTTCTCAAACATTGTGACAACAGTGTCGCCGACCTATTCACAAGAGGTGCGAACGGCTGAGGTATGGACTTACCTTAGGGTGTGTACCTAACTATTTTTTTATATTAGCCGACTCATTTTATGCTAAGACTTGCTACTCTCGAAACTCTGTAACTATCAGTTTAGTGATGCTTCTGAAAATGGTTATAGTTGGGTTTTTTGGCTAGCAAAGCTCCGATGGGTGGAAAAATCCACCCGAAGTTGTTGGATGTTAGGTGGAAACAATCCAGATAGTGGTTCCTTGTAAAGCTTGAAGATAATTGTGCATTATTTTTTTGTAAAAGTCTCTCTTTCAAAACCTGGTGTTTGGATATGCATATATTTGATTGTCTTTTGACGGGTTAAAAGAACATGTATAGAAGTCACAAGATAAATCAATACTATGCTTCAGCTAAATTGCATTTGAACATGAATGATAGAGCATGTTCTTCAAATGAAATTTGATGTGTAGCATGGCTCAAAATATGGTCATGCAAGGGAGATTTTCTTGATAACTATAAGCTAATAGCATATAATCTTGCTGAACATTGTATCTTGAGTATCTTGCTGAACATTAGTTTGGGCTCTATTTATAAGTTTCACTCGTCTTTCACAGGGTGGTAAAGGTCTCCATTCAACTCTTAATTTTCATTCCAAAAAATTTGTTGGAATTCTCAATGGAATTGATACTGATGCATGGAATCCTGCAACTGATACTTTCCTCAAAGTCCAGTACACTGCTAATGATCTCCAAGGGAAAGCAGAAAATAAGATGGTTTTGAGAAGCAATCTCGGTCTTTCTACAGCAGATGCCAAGCAGCCTTTGGTAATCGTACTTAAGAAATATCAAATGATTGGAATTCTGGTGCAAGACTTTATCATGATTTTTTTTTGTGTATATAGAAAGTACTTGATTTCAAATCATACAGATCTCTTAGATTTTAGTGGTCTTTATTGTTTTTTCTGTTTCCTTTTGACGGTGTTAATCTTAATTGTTATTAGTGCTTCAATGCATGAATTATTAGCATTATTTTTAATCTCAACTTTTGTTGATTCTTTGCATGGTCATGGGATTGAGAAGGTTGAATGAAGTCTTTTTTTTTCCGAGTTGTGTGTTTTAGGAAAGTATATATGCATTAATCGTGTACAAAATTGTCTCGCAGTCCTTCTCCTGTAAAAAAACCACATTAGGTTATCACAATCACTCTTTACCTCCAGTACTAGTTATGATATCATGATATAAGTTAATGAGGCAGCTTTGGTGTCTGAGCATTCACATACTGCTAAATTCTGTGCATGAGATAAGTTTGTATATTAATCATCAATTCTTGATGGAACTATTTCCGTTATTTGTTGAATAGGTGGGTTGTATCACCAGGTTGGTGCCTCAGAAAGGGGTACATCTTATTAGGCATTCGATATACAGAACACTGGAGCTGGGTGGACAATTTGTGCTTCTTGGTTCAAGCCCAGTTCCGGAAATTCAGGTAAGGTTGAGTTTCCTGCTCTGTGTATGAAAACATGGGCAATCCTTCAGGTTTTTTGAATTATATATATTATGGATCCATGTAAAAATATATTTAAGCTATGCGTGCATGACATATTTTTATATGCTCATGTTGGATGCATGTATAACTACACCTATATATAAGTACATATGATTTTGCCAATGCACGCTTCTTTGTACACTAAGCACCAGCTTCATTTGGTTAAGTTTGACCCTCTGCTTTTGCCACATTTCTTTTCTCTTCTCTATGATGACTGTTTCTCAAGTTGCTCATGCTTATTTTGTAGAGGGAATTTGAGGATATGGCAAACAAATTTCAGAATCATGCCCACATTCGGCTGATATTGAAGTATGATGAATCTCTTTCCCATACCATATTCGCAGCATCTGACATGTTTATCATCCCATCCATCTTTGAGCCTTGCGGTCTCACCCAGGTAATAATCTACAGTATTTGCAACTTTGTAATTAAACCTGCTTCTCTTTTCTTTTGGTATTAAGGACAAGAAGTTGTTTGTATTTCTGTTTCGTCCTTTGAACCATTGGGCTTTGCACAGGCTTAGTCATCCCTCATTTTTAAATATGCATGCCCCTTCAAACGATTTCAAATGTTTATAACTCTCAAAGATGTATTTTTATATTTGACCTTTTGTTCTGTATGTTCTTGTAGATGATAGCAATGAGATATGGCTCCATTCCCATTGTGAGAAAAACTGGCGGCCTAAATGACAGGTATGAGCTTGGCATCTGACTTATCACTTATGTTAATGACAGCCGTTGACTTGACATTTCTTCGGTGAAATACCAGTACACTGACCTTAATTTCTGCAGTGTTTTCGACATTGACGATGACATAGTACCTCTCCGGTATCGAAATGGATTCACATTTGTGACTCCTGATGAAAAGGTAAACACTATCCTCTCCCATTTCTTCGGTCGTAATTATGACCGCCATACTAGCAATCCGTTTCACCGGTCTATTCCTTGGGCTTATGTTAGCCACATATAGAACCCGTAAGAATGATCCTAGCTTTGCACCAAAACCAATCCTTATAATGTTCGATAGAATTGACTGTCTTGTTAACTTTTCTCCTAACATGTCATCAAATTTTGCAGGGTGTAAACAGTGCTCTAGAGCGTGCGTTTAACTACTGCAAGAACAACCCTGAGAACTGGCAGCAGCTTATTCAGAAGGTCATGAGTGACGATTACAGTTGGACAACTTCGGCAGCACAATACGAAGAGCTCTACTTGAAGTCAGTGGCTAGAGCAAGGGCGGCACTTCGAGCTTAAGAATGCGGTAAAACTGTCGTTTCCATTGAAGCTGCCGTGACGGTGCGATCGAGTTAGCATGTCCAGGATTAGATTTACACTCAGCAATGGCCGCAACCAGGCTAGTAAGCACCATTTCTTGTGCAGATTGATTTGTGAGCAAAGGTTAAAAGCCGCATTGATGGAATCAGATCTCAATTTTTCTATTTTTTTTTTTTAACTTTTTCGTTTCGTATAGGTTTAATGATGTCATTAATATTCATTTGTTTATAGTAACAACCATATCTTGTGGTTTATACAAGTTAGGTCATTGTTTACATTTCGAATGTACCTTATTGTACATTATAAATCAGTTTTGTTTCTTTTTTTTCCCTTTCTCTCTTATTCTTTTGGAAGAAAATCCTTACCTTGCTGGTTTCTGATATTCGTTTAATTGGACATGGATTTCAACATTTTACTTGTAGGCTGAATTTAATAAAGCAGAGATAAAAAGAGAAATAGTGCACATTTTGAAAATAAAATACCCAACTCCATTACTTCACAACAAATTTACATCATCAACCAGCGTAACTCTCTGCCGGAATGACGTCGTGGTGGCGGTTTAGAACTCATCCGCCCAAACAAAAGTAAATAAATACATTTTTTTTTCTCACTTTCCGGGGACGAAGTTGGTAGCGTAGGCCCATGCATTGTTGTTGACGGGGTCAGCAAGGTGATCGGCCAAGTTCTCCAAAGGACCCTTTCCGGTCACGATAGCTTGAACAAAGAATCCAAACATAGAGAACATAGCCAACCTACCATTCTTGAGTTCCTTCACCTTCAATTCAGCAAAAGCCTCTGGGTCATCAGCCAAACCTAACGGGTCGAAGCTACCTCCTGGGTAGAGTGGGTCGACCACCTCACCGAGTGGCCCACCAGCAATTCTGTAACCCTCAACGGCTCCCATCAAGATAACTTGGCAGGCCCAGATAGCAAGAATGCTTTGGGCATGGACCAAGCTTGGGTTGCCCAAGTAGTCAAGGCCACCATCGCTGAAGATTTGAGATCCGGCCTTGAACCAAACAGCCTCACCGAATTTGACACCGTTGCGGGCCAAGAGCTCCGGGAAAACGCATCCCAAGGCTCCAAGCATGGCCCACCTGGAGTGGATCACCTCAAGCTCACGGTTCTTGGCAAAGGTCTCTGGGTCAGCAGAGAGTCCAGCGGTGTCCCACCCGTAGTCACCGGGGAACTCGCCAGTCAAGTAGCTTGGGGGAGAACCGGATAGTGGGCCCAAGTAGAGGACACGGTCTGGGCCGTACCATGGGCTGCCGGAGGCGGCAGGCTTGGGCTTGGTAGATTTCCTCATTGAAACACGGCCATTGCCGTCAGAGGAGGAAGGGAAGAGTGTCACTGCCTTTCCGGCAAATGAAGGGGAAGAGAGAGCCATGGTAGAGGCTGCCATTTTTTTTTGTATTTGAGATTCTTTTTTTCCTTTTTTTGGATTTTTCTTTTTTCCGGTGCGGTGGGCTTATGATTTTGTGCTCTAAAACTTGGTGAGGATCAAGTGTTGGGTTTGGTGTGTATTTATTAAGAAAATTGATAATTCCTCTTATCTTTGTGATATCTGAATTCTTGAATTTGATTGGGAAATTGAGAGTTGGGTTTCTTATCTTTGGGTATCTAAATCTCTGCTCTCATTGGATTTCAAGATTTCTGGTCATTTGTGCCGTTGATCTTACTTGGCAGCCTCTAAACCACCAGGTTATTAGATTCTTTTTTCTTGTACTACAACCGATAGCTTTGCTCCACGTGTCCCTTTGTACAGCCATCCTCTCTGGCAAATTTATTCTCTTATTACTTTTATTTGTTGGATAGATTCATTGTGCTCGGATCACACGATGGAGATATGATGAAGTGCCACTAGTTACAAACTCATAAGTGGTAGGATCAATCGCTAGGTAACTTTTTTAATATAATTTATTAGATTTTTAAAATTTAAAATCAAAATTTCATCAAAAGTGGACAATTTTAACCACAATCAAGGACATGACACAAAATGAAAGGATAGAGTAATATTTATCGAACGACCACTAGCTACCAAGTTATAAAATACTCCCTCCGTCTCACAATGGATGACATTTTAGCTTTTATCTTAAAACGGTCGGCAGACTCATTATTTGAGACAATTTTGCCCCTAATTTTTTCTGGGAAGTACGTTAAGGATTAACGTACGTTCAAAAAAAAATTCGGATTTTTTTGGGGTCAAATAGTGCCTCATCCAGCCTCCTCAATATGCGTTCTCTACTGAATATTGGGATGCGAGAAAGTCATCTTTTGTGAGACGGAGGGAGTAGTTGGATCAATCGTTAAAATTATAGATTTTTTATCATCTCTTTAAGTGTTTAAAAAAAAAAGGACAGAAAACTAATTTTATTCGAATATTGTTGAATTCTAAAAGAGATGACTCTCTCAGTTTTAATTTGTTCTATTCTCAAAATTCGAACTTAAAAGTAAGAGTTGAACAATCTTAACCACAACTAATATAATGTAACTCCCCCTCCCCCCCCCCCCCCCCCCCCCCCCCTACATATCCTTAACTGGTGGCTTGGAAAATATCAACTGTAAAAGAAAAAAATCTAAGGTGGCAATGTGGTTGCTAAAATGACAGCAGTTTCATCTTTGAGAAGAAAAACAAAATCCAAGGTTATGGAAATCCAACGATAATGCTATCCATCTAATATCCGGACGTGGCAATTTGCTAATGGAAGAAAATCAAAGCTAAAATATTACAGCCACAGGTGAGCATTTTCATTTTTTTTTTCTTGTTTTTGTGGGCCTAGTACTTGTGCAGAACTTGCCACGTTGGCATCCAAACCCAAATTTCCAACTTGTGTGACTAACCAATGGGAAACAAGATATGGATCTTCCAAGATAAGCAGCACTCTTTCATCAAACCCATTTAAATACGGGCCATGCAAAGCCCAATAACCACAACCACCAACACACTTCTCATTAAAAAATATATACATATTCATACCACACAGGTTACATAAAAAATTCCGGCAATGGCAGCCTCTACCACGGCCATTTCCTCCCCTTCATTTGCCGGAAAGGCAGTGACACTCTTCCCTTCCTCCTCTGAGGGCAATGGCCGTGTTTCAATGAGGAAATCTACCAAGCCCAAGCCTGCCGCCTCAGGCAGCCCATGGTACGGCCCAGACCGTGTCCTCTACTTGGGTCCACTATCCGGTTCTCCCCCAAGCTACTTGACCGGTGAGTTCCCCGGTGACTACGGGTGGGACACCGCTGGACTCTCCGCTGATCCAGAGACCTTTGCAAAGAACCGTGAGCTTGAGGTGATTCACTCCAGGTGGGCCATGCTTGGAGCCTTGGGATGCGTTTTCCCCGAGCTCTTGGCCCGCAACGGTGTCAAATTCGGTGAGGCTGTTTGGTTCAAGGCCGGATCTCAAATCTTCAGCGATGGTGGCCTTGACTACTTGGGCAACCCAAGCTTGGTCCATGCCCAAAGCATTCTTGCTATCTGGGCCTGCCAAGTTATCTTGATGGGAGCCGTTGAGGGTTACAGAATTGCTGGTGGGCCACTCGGTGAGGTGGTCGACCCACTCTACCCAGGAGGCAGCTTCGACCCGTTAGGTCTGGCTGATGACCCAGAGGCTTTTGCTGAGTTGAAGGTGAAGGAACTCAAGAATGGTAGGTTGGCTATGTTCTCCATGTTCGGATTCTTTGTTCAGGCTATTGTGACCGGAAAGGGACCTTTGGAAAATTTGGCTGACCACCTTGCCGACCCCGTCAACAACAACGCCTGGGCATACGCCACCAACTTCGTCCCCGGAAAGTGAGGAAAAAAAATTATGATGTTTTTGTGTAAAGTACGATTTGGGTGTTTTACCAAATTGATCTAATTTGAGTGATGTAAATCGGTGTGGAGTGTTTAATGAAATTGGTGTGGAATCTGAAGAACAGATTTGTCAATTCTTTTTGCTGAAACTGATTCGGTATTTGGTATATATGCAGAAATTACATCAATAACGAGCAGATTCCCTGTTAAAACAAAAATTACCAACATTTTGATAGCACTAAATCAAACTTAAAATATCCAAATCGTACATATCCACAGCTCAATGGTTGGGAAAGTAAAAAAAAAATTGTTATAAATTTATAATACAAAAAATGTTTATTATTAGGTCTTCAGATGTTTATGATATGAGTAAGAATCGTTTGTAGTATATAAATTAATATGAGGAAGACATATTTAGTGTGAGTGATTAAATACTTTGATTTTTTAAATAAGCACGTGCTTTTTTAAATCAATCCAACGCAAATGAAATGAGTCACGTTCTATCTATAAATATTTGTGATTCATACTTTGAAAAATGTATGCAAAAAGTCTGAAAAATATTTGATTTTTTTTGTCAAAATGAAAATTTTAATAGAAAGGTCATTTTATAGTTTAGAGGGATCTTTAAAACATCTTTGTTTTCATATTCGCCGTTAGTGTTCTTTTCGATCTCTACGTGAAGAAACCAAACTTTTCTCACAACTATTTTCTCTAAAAATAATAATTAATTCTACAATTATATGTTATCAATGAGTATTACTATTTTTATTTGAAAGGGAAATTTATAACAATTAAATAATTAAGGTAAAAAAAAAAGTAGTGACATCTCAAATTATTGAAAAATTATTAAGTTTCCTTTCATGTAATGTCATGGTGTGGATAAGAAAAGAAATATCAAAACCATTATCTTTGCACAAACCCATATAATATCAAGATATCTAAGCTATAGCGATATCCATGTAATATTATGATGTGGCAATTTGCTATTGGAAGAGAACCTAAGCTGTAGTACTATATGCGATTATTTTACATTCATTTCTTTTCTTTTCTCTTCTCTTCTCATTTTTTCCCCATCCACATATGGTAATACTACTATAGTAGTGGTGTAGAGATTCCTACGGTTACATGGAAATCCAACTTTGAAAGTTTTCCCCGAGCTCTTGGCCCGTAACGGTGTCAAATTTGGTGAGGCTGTTTGGTTCAAGGCCGGATCTCAAATCTTTAGCGAGGGTGGGCTCGACTACTTAGGCAACTCAAGCTTGGTTCATGCCCAAAGCATTCTCGCAATTTGGGCAGTTCAAGTTATCTTGATGGGTGCCGTTGAGGGTCACAGAATTGCTGGTGGGCCACTCGGCAAGGTAGTTTCGACCCATTCAGCCTGGCTGATGATCCAGAGGCTTTTGCTGAGTTGAAGGTGAAGGAACTCAAGAATGGTAGGTTGGCTATGTTATCCATGTTTGGATTCTTTATTCAGGCTATTGTGACCTGAAAGGGACCTTTGCAAAACTTGGCTGATCACCTTGCCGACCCCGTCAACAAACGCTCGGGCCTATGCCACTAACTTTGTCTCCGGAAAGTGGGAGAGAATTATGATGTCTTAGTGTAAACTAAGATTTTATTTTAATTGAATTCTATTAATGAAATAAATTTAAAATTTTCATGATTTGATACTAAACACTCCATCCCCTAAGTTTATAGTGTCAACCCAAATTATAATCCTTTCAATCAAAATTGATATAAGAGCACACCATGTACAAACAGATTCGTTGAGGAAAGAATCTCCCTAATTTGGTCTGAAAATTAAGTGTTATTCCTGGAAATTAACTCTTTATACTATCCAGCTTTATACTATATAGTTATGGAGAGACATATATGAGGGAATATTCATGAAGCATGTCACCATCCAAATAAGCAAAAATATACATTGACAGTTGGATTGTATGCGAGAGGGAGAGACATACAAAAAAAACAAATTATGAAAAAAAACACAATTAATTAGAATGATTTATTTACTTAACAAAGTAAGGAAGGTTAAGGCCATAGAGAAGGAAATAAGCCCAAATGACACCGGAAATGCCACCAAAGAAGAACCCTCCGGTGAACTTAGCCCACCCATCAGCGGTTTGCAACTGGTCAGGCTCCTTCTTCCTACCGGTCAAGGTCAGGCCGGGCGCTTTTGATGGCTCTCCTTCGTTGAAGGATGCGATCCCGTACATTGTCAGGCAAATGCTTAGGATGGCAACAAGTCCACCGGCGGCCAGCGAACCGGCTGGTCCGGCGATCTCGGTGTTCCTCAGTGGGCCGGTCTTCACGAATGGACCTACCAGGAGGAACCCGTGGGCCAGGCCCACCTCGATCCCACGGAGGAGTGGGCTCACCGCTGTCCTGTAGGCTGGCAGGTTGGAGAGGTACCATGCGACCAATGGGCTTGATGTTACCGGAGTCTCGAGGCTTCCGATGAATGGATCGCCGTTGATTGGTTGGATCACTTGGTAAGTTGGCTGCATCAAACCAAACACATTTAATTGCAAAAAACTAAGCCATCAGCTAGCATTAAAACTTAAGCATTGATTAGAAAACCAGATTGGCTCACTCTCAATTGACTTGAACTCAAAAAATTTAAGAAAGTTATAAACTTCTTTTATATTTTCATAACAAGCAAGCATCAATGGATTCGAAATCTGGTTGTTAACTAGTATCTATAACATTGCAAGAGTTTAATTATTTAATTACAAGTAGCAATGAACATTATAGTAAGCAAATGAATGAATTACCTTGTCGGACTGAACGGCTTTGACAGAGAAGGAAGTGGATGATGATCTCTTGATGAAAGGAGCACCAGAGATTCCTTTGGGGACAAGAATCCCTTTTGGCAACGGAGAGGTGAAGCTGCTTCTAAGCTGGCTGGCCATAGGAGAAGCAGTTGTAGAAGCCATTTTCCTCCTCGATTTGAAAAAGTGGAGTCCAGAAGAACGATTATGTAAATTAATAAGTAGAAAGGGATAAGAGAGTGAGATTTTTGTGCCTAAGGCCCTAGCTAGAATCGCATGGAATCCACTCCTTACAAACTTGTGGCTGTTGTTGTTGAGGTGTCATGCTGGTTAGTTCCCATTGGTTGGATTTCTTTTGTGACCTTATCCATGGCTTATCTACAATTTCCAAATATTTTTTACTTTTTTAAATTTTTTTTTTTTGTGTGTGTAAAATTTGGTATTCTTTTCTAAGGTAATAATGCTGCTAACGAATAAGTTCATTTGAAAACTCTCATTTTAAACTCATCTTTCATTTAACTAAGTTTAGATAACTATTAAGTATTTTCGTTTTTCATTTTAAAGTTTAAACTCATCGTTTACCATTTCATTTAACTAAGTTTAGCGATTCTGTTTTTAGTTTTCTGACTTTTAAAATAAAAAATAAAAAATAAAAAATATTTTTTTCTGATTTTTAAAATTGTGTTTCTGATTTCATAAATTGTTCATATAATAAAAATAAATAAATAAATAAATTTATACGTTTTATATTTATTTTAAAAACAAAAAAATCAAAAATCAAAAACAAAACATTTTCATTTATTTTTCTTCTTGTTTTTGGGCCTAGTACTGGTGAAGAACTTGCCAAATTTCCAACTTGTGTGACTTACCAATGGGAAACAAGATATGGATCTTCCAAGATAAGCAGCAATCTTTCATCAAACCCATTTAAATACGGGCCCTGCAAAGCCCAATAACCACAACCACCAACACACTTCTCATTACAAAAAATAATATTCATATCACACAAGTTACGTAAAATATTCCGGCAATGGCAGCCTCTACCACGGCCATTTCCTCCCCTTCATTTGCCGGAAAGGCAGTGACACTCTTCCCTTCCTCCTCTGAGGGCAATGGCCGTGTTTCAATGAGGAAAAGTACCAAGTCCAAGCCTGCCACCTCAGGCAGCCCATGGTACGGCCCAGACCGTGTCCTCTACTTGGGTCCACTATCCGGTTCTCCCCCGAGCTACTTGACCGGTGAGTTCCCCGGTGACTACGGGTGGGACACCGCTGGGCTCTCTGCTGACCCAGAGACCTTTGCCAAGAACCGTGAGCTTGAGGTGATCCACTCCAGGTGGGCCATGCTTGGAGCCTTGGGATGTGTTTTCCCCGAGCTCTTGGCCCGCAACGGTGTCAAATTCGGTGAGGCTGTTTGGTTCAAGGCTGGATCTCAAATCTTCAGCGAGGGCGGCCTTGACTACTTGGGAAACCCAAGCTTGGTCCACGCCCAAAGCATTCTTGCCATCTGGGCTGTCCAAGTTATCTTGATGGGAGCCGTTGAGGGTTACAGAATTGCCGGTGGCCCACTCGGTGAGGTGGTTGACCCACTCTACCCAGGAGGCAGCTTCGACCCGTTAGGTCTGGCTGATGACCCAGAGGCTTTTGCTGAGTTGAAAGTGAAAGAGCTCAAGAATGGTAGGTTGGCTATGTTCTCCATGTTCGGATTCTTTGTTCAGGCTATTGTGACCGGAAAGGGACCTTTGGAAAATTTGGCTGACCACCTTGCCGACCCCGTCAACAACAACGCCTGGGCCTACGCCACCAACTTCGCCCCCGGAAAGTGAGAAAAAAAAATATGACGTTTTAGTGTAAAGTAAGATTTGGGTTTTTAACCAAATTGAACTTATTTGAGTGATGTAAATTGGTGTGGAGTGTTTAATGGAATTGGTGTGGAATCGGATGAACAGATTTGTCAATTCTTTTTGCTGAAACTGATACGTATTTGGTGTATTCAGAAAATTACATCAATAACGAGCAGATTCCCTGTTAAACTAAAATTACCAACATTTTGATATACTTGCTATCGGGATGATTAGTCTCGGATGATAAAGATATGTCACGTAAGCAAAATGACACGTGGCATCTGACTCTAGTCCAACCAGAATCAAAAAATTTCGATTCGATCCAATTTTAGTTAAAAAATTGAACCAAATTGACTCGTGTATACCATTAGGAGAGTGGCTAATAATTGCATTCATGAGTTGTCCAACTGCAATATAACTTATGATTTATGATCCACGTAATGTAATACTGTACTGATTAGTGATTATATCCGCGTGACGTAAATCTGCATACAATATTATTTAATTTATGTATGTCGACGTCGCAGTCAATTTAATGTGCTAAAACTAGCATAGGGGACAAATATTGGTGGCAAGGAGGAAGAAATAATTTCTTTTTTTTAGAAAAAACTTTACACTGAGAAATTCTACCGTGAAAAACTTAAATAGTGGTGAGATTACGTGTATATTAAGTACCGATTGTTTTAAGGTCAGGATCCAAAAAACGATCAAATTTTTCCTCACAAATTTTAATGTTGTTACATACATACTTAGGTTTTAGCATCGAAACATCTATTTAAACTAGAACAATCTGTAGCAGCTATCTGATAGAACAATCAAGTAATAAGATTGATTTGCATATCGCATTTTAACCTCGGAATAGATAATTCCGCGACATGGAAATAACTAACTAATAAGAATGATTTACATAAAACAGAGAGAATCAATAAAACCCAGATTGGTATACTCCATATTGTAAAGAAGCTTGATTTCTGGGGAAAACGAAAGAAAAGAAAGGAAGAGAAGCAGCAGCAGGATCAGAAAACTGATTTTTTTCCATAAGAAAATAGTAGATCTTTGCAAATAATAATACAGCACATCATTAATTGGCAATAATGTGTGTATTTTTATTTAGAGTGACACCTTTGTTTTTTTCCTAAAAACGGCACGTCATTCAATTACTATTATTATAAACATCCTCTCTCTTTTTTTGTCTCTAAAAGTCAAATGATTTTATTTTCTTTTTTTAGAAATATTTTGTTTTTTCAGCCGACAGTATGGTCGAATTAAATACACCCATCAACTCAATTTCCTTTCATTTTTCTAAATTAAATAAAAATACATAAATAAATAAACAAAATAAAAATTGATATATATATATAGTAATAATTGAGTTATATTTGACTGTAACATAATATGAAGAGGATAAACCTTAAATATTTCTTCCCATATCTATTTCAAATTACAAAATGTCAATTTTTTATATGTAAAGATACCAAATGATAGATACCTCCCGATATACCTAAAATTTTTCCAGCAAAACGGTCACTATCACTCATCTTTTCATTAGGTTCGTATACTCAAATTTGGGATAATGACATTTTTAAACCATTTGCTGAACCCTTCTATACTGATGTGGCGTATTTTTATGGCTATAATTGAAGAGCATTATTGGTTGTATAGTAGTAATATTTTGTTTTTCCATCTTATATTATGAGTGACCTGTAATTTCCATCTTATAATATTGAACCAACTTGTAATTATAAATTAAGAAAAGATTTAGAGAAAAGGAATAGTAGGTGGGTAATAGTGCTTTAAATAGAGGTTCCACTCACAGCTTAATTCACACTTTCAAGTTAAGAAAAAGAAAATAAGCAAACACATTTTCATAATTTCTAAGCCAGGGAGATGAAGAATATGGTTGTTGGGCTCTTGCTTATTGCTGCCTTTGCTCTTCCAGCCCTTGCAACAAGCTTTGAGCAAGATTTCATCACACATGAAGCCGTCCAGAAAATTCTTAAGAACGTCGGTTCCAATTCAAACGGGATGCTAGATGAGAAAAGCATCAATGCTCTCACTCGCAAGAGCATCATCTCCAAGCAACTTTTTGAAGAGGCATTCCTCAAGGACTCCAACAAGATCGAGAATCTCGGTGGCACCGGTTTCACCGAGCCTTGCGGTGAAACTTGTAGAATTTTGGCTTGCGGGATACCTGGGTGTCAGTGCTATGCCCGCATTTGCTACTGGAACTCTCTTGCTTAAAAGAGAGTATTGTTGAATATGCAAACATGATGAGCCAGTCCGATCGATGTGGACCATGTTTCAAATTTGTGTGTGTGTTTCTTGCGTTTTCATTTCCCTTAATTTGTAAGTCTTGAGGAAGCTATATGCATGCACATGTATGGTTGCAAAATACCATAGTTTAAGTGCTAGCTATCATATACTTATTTGCTTCCATTTCTCCTACGTGTGTAATCGCTTAATTGAATAAAAATGGTCAGTTTGATGTCTCCTCTTAATTTTGGTGTATGTTTAAAAGCCATTACACAAAATGATATGATCCGATCAAGGATAAATCGGTCGAATATTGAGAGCGTGTGTTTTATGCAAAAAAATATGAAAATCATACTCATATTAGCAGAATCACCATTCAAGATGCATTAAAACAGGTGGTAAAACTACCACAATTTAAGCTTAATCATATATATTTATAATAAATTACACACACTCATCACTATACGTTCACAAGAGTATATTATAGGCTCAACCGCTTAAGAATACATTCACAGCTAGTAAAACTTGGGTACATACGATGTACCCACTACTCAGTACATCATGATGTATGATGATGACTCGTGTCCAAAAGTATCAAGAATAATAGTATTCTATCACTATTTAAGGTAGGTGTCATCATCCTAGATCATGATTTACTGAGCAGTGAGTACATTGTATGTACCCAAATTTTTTCCATTTGGCTAACCGTCACTTTCCAGTTTCCACAGTCCAATAATGCAACCAATTTAATAGATTGAACCCATGCTCATATATATATATATATATATATATATATCTCATTATTTGTTACAATCTACTCTATTGTAAGTTATAAAACCTATATATATGGGTTTTGTGAGCAGGTTAGCATTGTGCTCATTTTTGTTAGACACAAATTATTTTTTCTTTATATTAACTTTATTAAAACACATGAGGATAAATATGATAATTCTAATTATTTCTCTATTATTTTAATTAATACCATATTAATTAATTAATTTTATATTTACTTACTCTCTCATCTCGATCTCCTCACTTTCTTCTTATCTTAAAAAATGGAAAAAAAGATTTTCTGCATCTTCTGCATCTTCTCCATTGTCATCGACTTCATCGTCGTCATCTACTTTATATGTATGCTTTTCTCCGGCCAGCATTTCGGCCACCTGACCCAACACCAGAATCGGAGTCAGAATCAGATTCAGATTCAAAATCAAAATCATCTTCTGCTCCTGATTTTCCAGTCCCTCCGTGGGATGATTCTAGCCGGTGTCCTTCTGCCAGTTAAAATTGATCATTTCACATTTTTCTTTAAACAATTCATTTTTTTACGTTGTTATTTATTTAATTGTTTTCTAGAACTTATACACACATCCTTCAAATACATGTATCATGTATCTAGCCCCTTGTTATAATTTTTTTTCCCACATAAAATAATGCGAGTTAGGATTTGAATTTTAAAGCTTTTTTTTAAAATATCAGTGAAAGTAAATATAAAATTAATTAATTAATTAATTAATTAATATAGTGTTAATTAGAAAGATAAGGAAATAATTGAAACTATCATATTTATCCCCTATGTGTTTTAATAAAATTAATGTAAAGTAAGAGTAATTTGTATCCAATAAAAATGGACACAATACTAACCTGCCCATAAAAACAAAACCCGTATATATATAATCAGCTTAGCGAAAATAGAAGATATATATAACTTTTTTTTAGGGGGTATGGAAAAACGATTGTATTAGCTATAGGTATGATTATATTTTATTATTTTATTAGTGAAATTTCATGCCACTAAAAAATTAAAACATAAAAAATTAGAATATGAATGGTTGTTATATGCAAGTGTTTATGTAAATGGTTTGTTATTTTAATTTTTTATGTAAAAGGTCTGCAAGTTTAGTTATTGTGCATGTGGTAATTATTTTATGAGAACACTTTACCCTTTTGATGACTCAATTCGTCATAAATTGAAGGAATCAAATCCCATTAAGTTAAGAAATAATTGATTCACATTTAAAAAAATATATACACAAATTGCGATATCGATAAAAAATAGGAGAATATATATTCATTTTTTAAACTTTCAGTCAAACACAAATAGGAATGACGTGGAGTGATAGTTTCGTAAATAAAATCATAAATAAATGTCACGCCACGTCATTCCGCTTAACAATTTCTACAAAATAGCATTACTCTATTATTATTACTAATAACCATAAGTCCATTAAAATATTTACTGATATAGGTAAATTTTCAATCTCTTTTAAACATTTACATCACATGTTAACATGCATAATTACCACCATCTGTTTTAATCAAGTGACCATAAGAGATTTTTTTTATTCATTGAGAATATTATTGATGCAACTACACAAGAAGTATGCTACAAAAGCTAAAATGGAATTCTCAACCATTTCCGTGAGTGGATAGAAAGAACGAAGTTTATGCTATGGGAAAAAAAATTATATCGATTTCCTTTTTCATCCCCACTTGCCCGGCAATGCTTAGGGCCACATGAAACATTGTAAAGCATTATAGATAGCATCATGCTATCTTATCGACTTTGTCATCGCATAACTACAATAATTGATAGTAGTTTATTACAAAAATCCATTTCTTCATCCATAACACAATCCGTATGTAAAAAAAAATCACATTTTTTTCTTTTTTCATTAAAATATTTGCAACACGTGTAGCTCGATGGTCTCATAAAAAAGAGAATAAACGATACCAATAATCATCAACACGGTGAAACAAGCCAAAAGAAAGAGTACAATTGAACCAACAGTGCAGCAAAGTGTGATAATTGTGCGAAGTAGCTTCCGCGAACTTGCAAGTTGTAACTGTTAAAGGGGAGAAAAAGTGTCCACATTCAGTTTTCTGGGGAGTTCACAGAGCAACAATTTCATTCCAGCTTTCTTTTCACCTTGCAATTGTAAATTTTTAAAAAAAATAAAAATGGCTGAGGCATTTCTTCAGATTGTGCTGGAAAATCTTGATTCTATGATGCGAAAGGAACTTGGTTTGCTTTGGGGTCTTGAAAAAGAAATGGAGAAACTTTGTAGCATCCTTACTACAATTAAGGCTGTTCTTGAAGATGCAGAAGAGAAGCAAGTCAACGACAGGGCGATTACAAACTGGTTGCGAAAGCTTAATGCTGCTGTTTACAAGGCAGATGATATACTAGATGAGTGGGCAACTGAAGCCTCTCGATTGGAGAGAAAAAGCTCCAAGGTACCCACTTTCTTATCTTGTTTTCATCTTGGGAATATACGGTTTCGTCACAAAATTGTCAAAAAGATAGTGGGGGTTATTGAAAGGCTAGATGGAATAGCAGAAGAGCGGAAAAAGTTTCATTTCAATGAGGTGGTGAGGGAGAGGCGTGTTGGAATTGTTGAAAGGCGCCAAACTGGTTCCATTCAACCAAGAGTAGTGTATGGGAGAGATGAAGATAAAGAAAAAGTTGTTAAGTGTTTGGTGGAAGATATAATTGACTGTGATGATGTTTCGGTGTATCCTATAGTTGGTATGGGTGGGCTTGGGAAGACTACACTTGCTCAGTTGGTCTTCAATGATGAGAGGGTCAGGAGACATTTTGAAACAAGAATTTGGGTGTGTGTTTCTGATGATTTTGATGTTCGGAGGTTGATAAACGCAATGATAGAGTCTGCAACTGGGAATGCTTGTCCAGACTTAGACTTGGCTCCTCTGCAGAAACGTCTTCAAGAACTATTGAGTGGTAAAAGGTTCTTACTTGTTTTAGATGATATGTGGAGTGATGATCAAGACCGGTGGAACAGGTTGAAATGTGTATTGACTTCTACATCAAAAGGTGCTTCAATTGTTGTCACCACTCGTATGAAGAGGGTCGCATCTGTAATGGGAACCTTACCTGAGCTTAACTTGTCAACTTTATATGAGAATGATTGTTGGTTATTGTTCAAGGAACGTGCATTTTCTGGTGAAAGAGAAGAAGATCCAACCATTATAGCTATTGGCGTGGAGATAGTAAAGAAGTGTGGTGGTGTGCCTTTAGCTGTGCAAGCACTTGGAAGCTTGATGCGCTTTAAAAGTGGGGAAAAAGAATGGCTTTCAGTTAGGGAAAGTAAGATTTGGGATCTGCCACAAGATGAAAGCTCCATTTTGCCAGCTCTACGATTAAGTTACACTAATCTGCCACTGGAATTAAGAAAGTGTTTTGTTTATTGTGCTATATATCCAAAAGATAGTGTGATTGTGAGAAACAATTTGATCCAACTCTGGATGGCTAATGGTTATGTTTCATCTACTAAAAACATGGAGCTAGAAGATGTTGGCAATGAGATATGTGATGAACTATATTGGAGATCACTGATCCGAGAGGTATCAAGAGACAATCTTGGTAACATCAAAACATTCAAAATGCACGATCTTGTTCATGATCTCGCCCAATCTCTACTTGGCGACGAATGTTGGCTACCAAATGGTGAAAGTTCAACAGATTTCTCAAGGAAAGCTTGTCATCATGTCAACTTGATTAGTACCACACGATGGTGTACCATCCCAGAAACTTTGTATGCGACTGAAAGCTTGAGGACGTTGCTTTTAAGAATGACTTGGGGATCACCTGCAGAGGCTTCTCCTCCTCTTGACTTCTCCAGATTACGTACTTTGCAGGTATTCAGTGGAACTTTGAACGATCTAACAATAGTATCTTCTATTGGCCGTTTAAAACATTTAAGATATTTGAGGCTTTCTTCCTTGTCGATCAGGCAGCTCCCTGTGTCCATTTGTAACCTAATAAATTTGCAGACTTTGAACCTAGCTGGATGTTTTGGTCATACAACTTTACCTAAGACCTTGAGCTGCATGAAAAATCTACGACATCTTCACTTGGATCATGATTCGCAAATTACTTTATATGCCACCCAACATTGGGCAAATGAGATGTCTAAAGACTCTTAGTCTTTTCATTGTGGGCAACAATCCTGGTTCTCAGCTAGTTGAATTGCAGCGCTTAAATCTTGGAGGAGATCTACACATCAAACACCTTGAGAGAGTGATAAATCTAATGCATGCCAAGGAAGTCAACTTTGCTGAAAAACATGACCTCCGCTACTTGAGCTTGACTTGGGATCTGGAAAATGTCTTAGAACAGCCAGAAAGTGTTGAAAAAGTATTACAATACTCGTTTCCCAGATTGGATATCAAATATGGAAAATCTAACTTCCCTCTGTCTTGATGGAAATGATAAGATTGTTGAGCTTCCCCATGACATGCTGCAAAGCCTCACTTCTCTTGAGTCATTGATCATACAAGGTCTCATCAAACTCAAATGCTTATCCACTGAACTTGGGAGTCTCAGTGGTCTCAAGTATTTACGTATTAGTGGATGCGACGAGTTTGAATCTTTCTCAGAGCACGCATTGCAAGGTTTGAGCTCTCTCCAAGAATTATTTATTAGCGACTGCAAGAAATTTAATTCTTTGTCGGAGGGATTGCAACACCTCACTTCCCTTGAAAGATTGCTAATCAGCCAATGCCCAGATCTGGTTGCCTTTCCAGATGGAATTAAACACCTTCATTCTCTCCAAGAGGTAACATTATCCTTTATTCAGGCCTTCCCTGATGGTTTACGATATGTCAGTAGCCTAAAGTCCCTATACGTATCTGGATGTCCAAATTTGGTTTCATCACTGGAGTGGCTGGGGAACCTTACATCTCTTCAGTGGCTGGAGATTGATTTTGGCAAACACAGTGTCATCGTTTCCATCAACTATGCAAAGGCTGACCAATTTAAAGAGATTGATAATTAGTTGTTGCGATCCTATGCTGAAACGATATGAGAAGGAAATAGGAGAGGAATGGTACAAGATAGCTCTTATTCCGGATGTTGATGTGAGTAAATCATGGCATTCTTGACTCTCCAAGTATTTTGTAAGGGAACATTGGTTAGTGATGTTGATAAATGTCACCGGAAAGTGAGAGAGAATTATGATGTCTTCGTGTAAACTAAGGTTTTGTTTTTTTTACCAAATTGAACTAATTTGAGTTGATGTAAATCGGTGTGGATGTTTAATTATGAAAATTGCGTGGAATGAACAGATTTGTCAAATGCTTTTGCTGATATTGATTCGGTTTTTGTTGTATTTAGAAAATTACATCAATAGCCTAGACATTCTCTGTTAAACGAAAATTACCAACATGTTATAGATACTAATTTTCTTTTACCAACATTTGGATAGCACAAAATCAAACTTAAAATATCCAAATCGTACATATCCAATCTCATAGTGAATGGTTGGGAAAATAAAAAGTTAGTTAGAATTGAAAAACTCATGCCACTAAAAATTAAAACATAAAAAATTAGAATATGAATGGTTGTAATATGCAAATGTTGATGTAAATGGTTTGTTATTTTAATTTTTTTTATGTAAAAGTTCGCAAGTTTAGTTATTCTACATGTGATAATTATTTTTTGAAAACACTTTGGCTGCGTTTATTTGGGAGAAATCTCAGTTTGAAAATTTTCTATCTTTTTTAAGTTAGAACTTTTTCATTTCAAACAGAAAACTGAAAAACGTATTTAATGTAAAATTTTCTAAATTTAAAAAACTGAAAAACTTTTTACTTCATACTAATTTCTAAATTTTTAAAAAACCAAAACTACAATTTTGTTCTCTTGATCTTTGCAAACATTTAAAGCAAACCAAAATTGCAGCATTTCATTATAAAGTTTAGTTGTCATAACTAAGTGCAGTTGCAGTACAATCATGAATCAATCTCAAAGGCTTCAACCCAGCAATTTTTGCAGCCTATTATTTTTATCAAATTTAAGCATAGCATCTCATGGGATCCACTCCATGGGAGGGTGGGAACATCTACAGTATGGAAGTGTGCATAGGAAACAGGGAAAAGTTTAACCTCATTTGCCACTTTTTCAAGCTTTTTCAAGACGTAGAGGTGTATTTAAGCCCTCTTCTGGTACATCATCAAAAGCAACAGTGATTGAGGAGTCCTGTTCCATACGTAAACAAATTGATCATTAGGCGTGAATGAAACGATCATCTATAACCCAAAGCAACACAAAATGGAGAATGATCCAGAACTTTGTTATTAAGACAAAATTACCTTTAACCGATAAACTACACCTTGTCCAAGAGCCTTGTTTGGCTTTAGAACAACAACATCATGAGTGCCAAACTGCAGCAGAATAGGAAGCAGGAGAATGAGAAGACAAAAAGGATAAGTAAATTGCCTACCATTACCCATTACAGCATATAATAATCTCCTGGCCTAAAGTGGTGAGACAACCAATGCATGTATTCTAAACTTCACATAGCTTGATTGGCTTAAGCTCATCTGGGTTATCAAGAAAGTAACAACAGAAATTGTAATTTTGTCCATTTAAGAAAAATGCTCTCTTATTTCAACATAACGAGAGTACATGCTTTCACTTACATTACTTCTATAGGTGAATGTGGGGGGCAATAACCATCCTGCCTTCTAATTCCTACCTACTACAGGCATATTGTTATCACTGACAAACACATTAGCACCCTAAAACAGTATGAAATGAAGGAAGTACAACAAAGTTTAAATTTTCAAGTGCCCAAAATGAAATGAAATTTCAATAACTTAACGCGTCATGAGCATTCAATCAATGATTCCTCACCTTGTGTGGTGGAAGAACATCTCCTTTATTAGATTGGAACTCCAGAAGAGTTTTCCCCATTAGCCCTGTCTGCAATCATAACAGAGCAACAAAACACAATCAAAACTTCACCAAAAAGAAAGAAATAACCTTTAAGATAAAGGGAATTAGATAGACTGAAAGAATGAGGTATGAGCAATACCTGAGCATCAACACACTTCAAATTGAGAATGGTAGAGCCCTTTTTCTGTGTGGTTTCCAAGTTTCTCAACGCTCCTGAACTAATAGAGACTGATATCTCAGCTTCCTTAGAAATACCCACAACGGCCAAAATTGAAAACAGATAAAGATTCAGCTTTTATGTTTTTCCCTTCCAAATTTTGTCAGGTAAGGTGAAGCAAAAAGATGAGATATGCAAACCTTTTCCAAGTCAAGCAAAGGGACGTAATGGAAACGAACTGTTCGAGAGAGAGAGGTGAAGCTTTCTTCTTCATCTTCTTATCCCCTTCCATTACTCACTGCGACACTGAATAATACCCAGATACTATCTCACCGTCTACGCCCATTCCACTGCTCCGCAGAGGAGAGTATGCGCGAGGAAGAGTTTGTAACTTGTAGGAGTGGTCAAAAAACGCACTCCCTTGCCTGCCATTGTTAGAATCCCCACTGTATTCTCCAGGTTAGACTGCCAATTAAGTTTTTTTTTCAACCATCAATATACAAATACGAATCGATACCAAGTTATTGGAACAAAAACCTAATTCTACAAACTAACATAACCATCAATAAATTAATTACCTGTGTTTTGGCACCGCAGACGAGATTAACAGCATCGGCTTGAGATTGGAAACGAGAAGGAGCATAGTCGCCGTTGCTCATCCATCAAGGAGGAGAGTGCGTCGATGGAGGAGAAGTGCAGTGTGAGAAAGGGCAGAGGAGAAGAAGAAGGGCAAATGTGTATTTAAAAAAGTTTTATTAAAGTCTCAAATTGAAACGCGTGTTTTTCAATTGGAGAAGAAAATGTTGGAAAATTTGGAGAACTCCAATTTGGTGTTCTCCAGTTTTCTTTGGTAATTTAGAAACGAAGATTTTTCATTTTTATTTTCCGAATTGAAAACTAGTCAAAGTAAATACAATTTTTGAAAAAAAAATCAGTTAAATTGGAGATTGTTCTAAAAACACCTCCCAAGTAAACGCAACTTTTACCTTTTTTATGTGTCAATTCGCCGTGAATTGAACGAGTCAAATCTCATTAAATTAAAAAATACTTAATTCAAATTTTAAAAAATATATATATAAAATGCGATATTGATAAAAAATAGGAGAATATATATTCATTTCTTAAACTTTCAGTTAAACTCAAATACCGGTTCCTAAAAAACGACCATTCTAATAAAAAAATTCATCCAATTGGACAGAACCATGCGTGCGTCAATGAGGAATCTTGTTTAGTTCCTAAAAAATTCATTTCGATCTTTATTGTTTTAAAACTTGTAAAATATACCTTATAATTCCTAAAAATTATCAGATTAAAGGTAAGAAAACATATATAAATATCAAAAATATATTAGTAAAGGAAATCTTCAAAAAGAAAGCTCAAAGAGAAATTAAATCAATTAATTTTCTTTTCCAAATTTTATAAACTTTTGTAAATTTTTACTATTTATTTTGAATTTTTAAAATATTAAAATTGTAAATTTTAAAAAACTATGATGTTTAATACGGTAATTGTTTTGTAACCCCAAATTAGTGATAAACCATCCCTATTTGTCAATGTGGGAAAATAGAGATGCGATCCTCCGACCTCCAAACTCAGTCCGTGTCTCTCCGTTCTCCCTCCAAATTCAAGAATTTTCAAAACACACAACGATCCGACAAAAAATTATGGACTCCATCGGCTTTTCAGCGCAATTAGATTGGGACCAATCTTTCACCGACCAAGATCTCGAAGCCATTGACGCCATTGAAGCTGCGTTCCTCGCCGCATCTTCATCGTCGTCATCATCAATAAAGAAACGGAATTCAACATCGCAAGATGACCAACACCATCGACACAAAGCTCGGCGCCAACTGCCCGATTCCATTCTATACCTCTGCAAACCATTATCATCTTGCCAAGGTACGTATTACTGAAAAATAAAAATGGGTGTTTCAAAATACTTCTTATTTCATTGCCATCTTAATCCAAGTTATTGCCTTTGACTGTAATTTTGGTTTCAGTAAGGGCTTATTCCAATGTCGTTAACTGCTAATTCTTGTGCTCTGTACTATTTTGCTATCTGGGTCAGCTAATTGATTTATGTTTTCTTCTTTTCGGACAAGCATGTTAAATTTCCTATATTTGTCATGTTTGAGAGTTTTAAGTTGCATTGGAAAGGTTTAACCTTTATCATAACGTCAGGAAGTTTTCCTTGGTTATATTCGCAGCTGCTTCAGGCAATATTGGTGGTTATTCATTCCAGTTTTGCATACAATTCATTTTGTTGGTTCTGCTTATACAGTGCTATGTTTCTCTATTCTCATGATTGAACTTTATTCTGTTTTAAGTTAGTTTATTTGTGCTATGAACCGTTTTCTGTTCATAAACCAGATGTGTTTATTAGTTGGGACTTTAATCTTTTAAGTTAAGGCTCAAGTTGAGGTGAAGTTGAAGAATGTGATGGTGTGACTAAGCAAGTGGAATGTGTGTTCTGTTTTTCGTTGCAGATAGTGTAAGGATGAGATATCCTGAGATAAAGTTTGGTGGGCGCATTTGGTACAGTAGAACTCCAGTTGAGGTGGAGAAAGCTGCAGGGGAGCTTTTACAGAGTCTTAAAGCTAAACAAGGAGAAACAGGAGAGGTGACAATTGGGTTTGACATTGAGTGGAAGCCCACTTTCAGAAAAGGTTTGTTCACTGTTTCCTTTTGAAGTAGTTTCTGTGATCATTAGCTGCACTTAGCTGCGACTTGATGGATTCATATTGTTAGAATTTTGATATTTGTTTTGACAAACTGGAGTTTTACTGAAAAATGCCAGATATTTGTCTTCCTTTTTAGTATTTGGTTGTGTGCTATATTCTTCCTAGTTACACTCCACATGGATTAAGAGAAGTTGTATTTCTAGACCTACATCTTCAGAACTAGGGATAGAGTAAACACCTAGTTATATAGTCCTGCTCATATACACATGGAATACCTAGTTATATAGCTTTGAGATTAGGGTCTCTGCATTTCTACTTGGTGGTGTTTCCACTAAAATTGAAATGGGTAGTTATTGTCATGCGAACTTAGACATTGGTTGCTGGATCATTTATGAGAGAAAATCCAATTGGCAGGTGTTTTGCCTGGAAAGGTTGCGGTAATGCAATTATGTGGTGACAATAATCATTGCCATGTGATGCATATTATTCATTCTGGAATTACTCCGAGCCTGCAATCTCTTCTTGAGGATTCTACAATCCCAAAAGTTCGTAACACCCATTTCCCAAATTTCTACATCTCTTCATAGAATTGTTGAATTTTCACTTGTTTTGGACTGGTGATTTAATTTATGAAACCAATATGTGATTCTTGTTGCATACAGGTCGGTGTTGGGATTGACAATGATTCTGTAAAGGTTTTTCACGATTACAATGTCTCGCTTAAAAAAGTGGAGGACCTTTCTTCTCTGGCAAATCAAAAACTTGGTCGACATCCAAAAAGTTGGAGTCTTCAGGCCCTAACTGAGTTGCTTGTTTGCAAAGAGGTATCTATCTTATTCGGCTAATAAAATGCTGATGATAATTATCTAACTTATAAGTTTTTCCGAGAAAAGTGGACCATATACTGGGTCTCTAGAAAAACAGTTTTCCCAGCTTCATTTCTAAGTTCTAACTGCTTGGTTTCTTTTGCTTTTGCTTTTGCTTTTCTAATGAATAATTGGAATATCACTTGTGACCATTAACAACCTTAAAACAAGTGGGATTGTAGTCGATGCTTGCAGACTTGCACTTTCAATTCACCGCAATAACGCACAACCCTTTTCTTGCAATGGAAGCATATATCTTACCTGGGGAGAATTTTTTGCAACTTATGCCTGTTCAGAAAAAAATTGCTGTAAACATAAATCCTTTTACAAGCATTCCATGATCTTCTTTGCTTTCTGCTCCTCTATTTTTTCTTCCTGCAAGAATAGATTCTCAGGTTTTGAAGTTCAAACTGGTTGGGCATCACTTTTTCATATTTTTACGGTGATAACTGTAGATGGAACTTCTAATTTCTCAATTCGTTTGGGAAAGTTGTTTTGATTGGGAAGTCCTAATGAGTTCCTGAAACTTCACAGCTTCCGAAACCCAAAGGAATTAGACTTGGTAACTGGGAAGTTAATGTTTTATCAAAGGAGCAACTACAGTATGCCGCTACGGATGCTTTTGCTTCTTGGCATCTATACCAGGTACACTGCTCTGACAGTTTAGTTTCTGAATTTTGGGATTTTCTTGTCTTAAAATCCTAACTTTACCTTGTCCAGAACAAATGGGTCTTTTAAGTCTTAACAGGCATTAGACTATTCCCCTTGCTGTTGTTGTAGGTGGTTTTAGATATTAAAATTATGTTTTGTGATTGATCTTTTCTTATCGAGAGCAGGTGTTAAATAGCCTCCCTGCGCCAAACGCTGCTGCTGACGAAAAGGAGGAACTAATAGCTGTGCCACAATAACAAAATTGTTTGTTGTTATGAATCATCAAGCCAAAGATCTTGAAATCCTATTTGTACAAAATGAGCTCAATTGTAATTTATCACCACCATTTGTTGTAAAAGAGAGAAATGTACCAGCACGAACTTTGGCTTAATCTTATGTAAGTGAGATTTTGCTGAAATCTGAAGTTAGACAAAAGCCATTCTCCAAATTAAGTAGTGTTTGGCTCGTTTGGGTGTTAAAGAAGTTTGAATGCATGTTTATAGTAGTAGGCAGGAATGCATTTACAATTTGGGTTGGATCAAAGTCGATACGATGCGGGGTTTTTTGTTTTTTTGTTTCCAGTGCGTCTTGGCAACGACATGTAGTGCGTCTTGCTATGAAAAAGATGTGTTGTTTAGTATCGATGATTTAACACTCTCATCTCTTAAGTAAAAAATCGCACATTCGATCTTTATATATAAAAAAATTACACCCAGTGTGTAAACAAGATCAATTATAGCTCAATTACTTTGCGCCTCGTTCGGTAACTTTATAGTCTCATTATTTTAGTTATAAATTCTATGCTCGTGTTTATCCATCGTCATTCCCGTGTTATCATTCCAAGTTGAATAGGGACTGAAATTTCATGCTTGTTTGTTCGTGTGCATACCTAATAAAGGCATGACAGAGAATGCAATATTATTATTAACCTAAGCCTTGAAACCATCTTTTTCTTCCCCAGATTGTGAGATCGGATTAATTGTAAGATAAGGTAGATTCGTAATTTGTTCTTCGAACCAACTTTTTTGATTGATGTTCATTCCCATAAACTGAAAGTCTATAACCCCAATTGCTAGTTAAATTAATTTCATTTTTTACTTTGTCAGGTCTGTCAATCTCCCACTCCTTGATTCTGATGTATGTTTCCTCCCTTTCCCTAATTATACTTTAATTTATTGATTTTATCGATCATCATGAAAGAATTTTATGAGTTTTTTCTTGTAATGGGTAGAATCAAATAACTAATGTCAAAATTTGAAATTTCCGTTTTCTCTAGTTTTTAAAATTTCCCATCTAGCAAGGGAACTGGGTTTTTTCCTGATGACCCAGAAGCCTTTTCATAGCCAATGTTCTCCATGTTCGGATTCCTTGTTCAGGCTATTGTGACAGGAAAAGGACCTTTGGAGAATCTGGCCGACCATCTTGCGCACCCAGTCAACAGCAATGCGTGGGCGTATGCCACAACAAGGCACAAACTTCGCCCCTGGAAAGTGAGAGAAGAAACTAGGATTTGAATTTTCTTCACCAAATTGAATTAATTTGAGATATGTAGATTGGTGTGGACAGTGGAATGATGAATGCAATGTGACATTTATATGGTGCTCAAATTTTAGAAAATTAGATGTCAAGTCGAATCAGATTATCAAACATGTTCCCATTCAAATTGGATTTTTTTATTTATAATATGGATATTCAACCAAATGGATTATCCAAAATAATCTAAATCACAAATTTGAAGTTACATGATAGTTTATTCAAGTTTTAGTAAAATTTTAATTAGATTTATTATTTTCAGACATTCATTGGAATTTATTCAAAAATATATATAATATGTTTCTTAAAAAATGAATTATTTTTAAAAATATTCAATTATGGAAATATTGGATGTTGATTTTAAAATTTCAGTTTTAGAAAAAAAAATCAATAAATTCGGATTATTTAGATGTTTGACTAATCGATCAAAAATATAATTTGAATAATGGTTATGAATAACTGAAATAATTTGATAAGCTGGGTTGCCTAAAAATAGAATTTCCTTAAGTGGTTCATGGTTTGCAAATGGAAGTCATGAAGGAACGCATGAACCCATCATTTTTAACTTTTCATTAACTTTTACAGAACTTATCATTCATGATTTAAAGAAGGCAGTCATGAAGTAACGAATAAACCGCTCGTTGTTGTTAAGCTACACGCAACGCAACTTACGTTCATGACTATGTTCATGGCTTCCAGAAAATAGCCATGAGATCACCCATGAAAATAATATATTTTTCATATATTATTTATTATTTTAAATTTAATTAAGTTCGAATGGGAAAAAATTTACTCGTTTCTTAATTATTTAGGGGTTATTTTAATATATAATATTATAATTAAAATAGAAAAACTAGAGGTGTATTATTATTGATAATAGCAACCAATTATCAAAGAATGTGAGATTAACGTTTACTTAATTGTTTTAATTAAAACCCATAAAAAACATCACAGTAAACAAATTTAATTTAAAGAGACCATTAAGACTCCGGCAGTCGGCCACCACACGATCCATTCCATTCCACACCAATGCCCACCGAATCATCATCGTCTGGTCTAGGTGGGGCCCATCTTCTATCCCCACCGTACGATCAATCCATACTAGCCTTGCAAAAATCAACTGAAAAAACAAAATCATGTGAAAACATTTTATATGCTGTTTTTACTTTCATTAAACAAAAAATTAATAAAACATTACCCCGTTTGGTTTTTTTTTCTTCTTACACGGAATGGACTAAAATGAACAAACTTTAATAATATCGGAGACAGGATTGGTCCGGACTAGTCATTTCGAAACGTTAGATCCTCAAGAAAATTAAAAAATACAAACGTTGAGGAGCTACGGGTAGTTAAACCTTATCTTGTTTAGCAGTTTAGAAATATTAAATTAACGAATATATCTCGATATTTTATTTTCTCCGGGTGTCCTTTTAAAAGACTAATTTCGTTCGAGTTTTATTCACTTCTTAAAGGATGATGACTTTTTCAGTATAATTTTTTTTATTCTCAATCTCAAAGACTTGAATTCGAAAACTATACTTATTCTTAGTGGTGGGAAAACGGGTATTTCCGAAATTTTTATTTTGGGTACGAGTATTTCGAACTATCTAGGAAAAGTCCCGACCTGGAATTTCAAAAACTCTTTCCCGATCTCAAAATTCCGAAATTATGATTTCGGGTATTCTCGAATATCCGAAATTTTTAAAATTCAACTACCTACAACAATCTACAATTTTGCACCAATCAATCAACTACCTGACGCAATTTACAATTTTACACCAATTAATAAAATAGAAAATCAAAATTAGTAAGTTGAAGACTTATATGTTGGTTGAGGACTTTAAACAAACACTTTAAGATCAACTCCACATCAAATGTGTATCCAATAAACTCAGCCTTGTAACATCACATTTAGGCTAAAAATTGCAATTATACCAGACATCAGTGTTTGTGAAAATGGTGACTGGTGAAGAATCTAAAGATGATGTTGGTGAAAAAGATGGTGATTGGTGGGTGATGGGTGACGACAATGGTGTTGGTGACGATGGTGTTGGTGACGATTTCGAGTATTACCTTTCTCGATCTTAAATTTTTGATACCCGAAATTAAAAAAAACTCGGGACGAAAAATCGGAATTTCAGGTATCGGAACTTTTGCTCACCCCTGCTTATTCTACGAGAAAAGGCACCCTCGGGTCCCTATGGATATTATTTTCGTTTTAGTCAGTCCTACTTTTCGAATTTAGTTCAATTGGGTCCTAACCGTTAACTCCGTTATCCACCCTAGGTCCCTACTTTTTTCATGGACAAATGGGTTTTTCAATCTATAGATATGGATGTTTGTCGTGGAACGAGTATTACCGGACTGAAAGTTAAAACAACCTGAACGGTGAACACTGACACCGAGTCAATGTTGTTAAAAAATGCTTTAGCAAACATCCTGTATCCTGCTTTGACAGATTAAAGTTTATTGACTTGATGCATTTACTTATCTTACCGTAGTACTAATTCGTTCCTGGTAACTGCTTATTGATTCTACAGGGCAATCTTTCTGAGCCTGAAAGCAAGAACCTCTCCATGTGGTTTTGTTCTGGATTCTCCTCTATGTTCTGCAATTAAGAAACGTGTAATATTTAGAAAAAGATATTGCAGTAAATTGCTTTCTGCATCGGTGTTCCGAATTATCATCAACTCTTCCTTGTACGGTATATGGGAATTTACTGGCATTGTTCTTGATTTTAAAGCAGTGATAGAGATGTTAATTACTTTAAGTTTGAAGAGGTAATTGATCATGCATTGGAAATTAAGCAGAAGAACATCTCCTTGGCCATCATCTTTGTATGGATTCATGGCGGTAGGGTCATGTGCAGGAAAAATTAAAAGGTTTGTAAATTACTCAGAAAATGGCACCAAAACGACAAATATGTAAACATCCGTACCTGAAGACCGAATTGAACAAAGTTCGGTTTCGTATTTTAATAGTTCAGTAAACATCCCTACCTGAAGTCATCATGTTATTAAGTCAATACTCATCAACAAATATATAAATATAAGATTTACGTTACTAGGTTTTCCATCCATCCATTGTTCTTCTTAGATTATTTTTTGCTTTGAATTAAATTTAATTCTTTAATTTTTTTTTTGCAATTCAATCTTTTAGTCGATAGCCTCGTAACTCGTTTATTAAACGTGATGAGATACAGCCGACCCAGCTTTAACCGGGACCAAGTATGTCCCAACGAGAACCAGCTCCGTAGACCAGTTTTGCTACTTATAGACCTACCCAAATTCCTAGAGGTTCAAAATAGTAATGATAATATAATTAAAACCAAATAAGGTAATAATTATGTTAATAATTTAAGATAAATGCCTGTCAAAAAATATAAAATAAAATAAAATTCAAAGGTCGTTAGAGTCAGATGAATCGAGATATCTATCCTGACCAGTTCCACAATTTATAAGTTGCTTTCAACCTGCAGCTCATGAACAAAGAGGAAAGTACAAGGAAATTTATACGTTGAAAGCAAAAATTGTTTTAATTGACCAAGTGGATTAAATTGCCTCTGCAGCTCTTGTAGTAGGGACTTATCATATTCGCCCTTAATAAGCATTTTCTTACTCGATGATGAAAATATCGACTCGTTTATACCAACAATATTCTCACGAAATCGCACTGCTATCTAACCTCGCGAGAGACACCTCATGGCTGTGCTGAACCACTTATTATGAGCGAGAGACATAAATAAATAATAAGGTCGATTTATAAACTTTTTAATCCTCTCTTGTAATCTTGTAATAATCTTGTAATAATGATGAAGACAAATTAGGCAATAATCAAACCGCAAGATACTGATTTTTTTTCAGTGTTAATTTTTTATATTAAATGTCAGTTAAAATTTTAGTTAACTGAGTTCAGTTGTAGTTCATTGATGGTCTCGTAACAAAGAAAATAAACGATACCAATAATCTATCGACATGGTGAAACAAGCCAAAAGAAAGAGTACAATTAAACCAACTTGCAGTACTACTGTGCAAGTTGACTTTCATTCAGTTTTCATCACCTACCGATCTACAACTTGCACTAAAAACAAAAAGTCATTTCCCTAAAAAAAATAAAAAAATAAAAAATAATAAAGAAAAGATTCCTTGTGTTTCCAAGTCTTGCTAGTCTTTGCTGCCCTGCACTCCTTCATTGGCTTTGTCAACTGAATAAGGAGAGCAAAAGTGTCCACATTCAGTTTTCTTCCGAGTTCACAGAGCAACAATTTCATTCCAGCTTTCTTTTCATCTTGCAATTCTAAATTTAAAAAAAAAAATGGCTGAGGCATTTCTTAAGATTGTGCTGGGGAATCTTGGTTCTATGATGCAAACGGAGTTTGGTTTGCTTTGGGGTCTTGATAAAAAAATGAAGAAACTTTTTAGCATCCTTACTGCAATTAAGGCTGTTCTTGCAGATGCAGAAGAGAAGCAAGTCAACGAGAGGGCGATTACAGACTGGTTGCGAAAGCTTAATGCTGTTGTTTACAAGGTAGATGATATACTAGATGAGTGGGCAACTGAAGAAGCCTCTCGATTGGAGAGAAAAAGCTCCAAGGTACCAACTTTCTTAACTTGTTTTCTTCTTGAGGATATATTGTTTCGTTACAAAATTGCCAAAAAGATAGCGGAAGTTATTGAAAGGCTAGATGAAATAGCAGAAGAGCGGAAGAAGTTTCATTTCAATGAGGCGGTGAGGGAGAGGCGTGTTGAAATTCCTGAATGGCGCCAAACTGGTCACATCGTCACTGCACCTAGAGTGTATGGGAGAGATGAAGATAAAAAAAATGTTGTTAGGTGTTTGGTGGAAGATATAATTGACTGTGATGATGTTTCGGTGTATCCTATAGTTGGTATGGGTGGGCTTGGGAAGACTACACTTGCTCAGTTGGTGTTCAATGATGAGAGGGTCAGGAGACATTTTGAAACAAGAGTTTGGGTGTGTGTTTCTGATGATTTTGATGTTCGGAGGTTGATAAAGGCAATGATAGAGTCTGCAACAGGGAATGCTTGTCCAGTCTCAGACTTGGCTCCTCTGCAGAAACGTCTTCAAGAACTATTGAGTGGTAAAAGGTTCTTACTTGTTTTAGATGATGTGTGGAGTGATGATCAAGACAAGTGGAACAAGTTGAAATGTGTATTGACTTCTACATCAAAAGGTGCTTCAATTGTTGTTACCACTCGTATGAAGAAGGTCGCATCTGTAATGGGAACCTTACGTGAGCATAACTTGTCAACTTTATCTGAGAATGATTGTTGGTTATTGTTCAAGGAACGTGCATTTTCTGGTGAAAGAGAAGAAGATCCAAACATTATAGCTATTGGCATGGAGATAGTAAAGAAGTGTGGTGGTGTGCCTTTAGCTGTGCAAGCGCTTGGAGGCTTGATGTGCGATAAAAGAGGGGAAAAACAATGGCTTTCAGTTCTGGAAAGTAAGATTTGGGATCTGCCACAGAATGAAAGCTCCATTTTGCCAGCTCTACGATTAAGTTACACTAATTTGCCACTGGAATTAAGAAAGTGTTTTGTTTATTGTACTATATATCCAAAAGATAGCGTGATTGTGAGAGACGATTTGATCCAACTCTGGATGGCTAATGGTTATGTTTCATCTACTATAAACATGGAGTTAGAAGATGTTGGCAATGAGATATGTGATGAGCTATATCGGAGATCACTGATCCAAGAGGTATCAAGAGACAATCGTGGTAACATCAAGACATTCAAAATGCATGATCTTGTTCATGATCTCGCCCAATCTCTGATTGGCGACGAATGTTGGCTACCAAATGGTGAAAGTTCAACAGATATCTCAAGTAAAGCTTGTCATGTCAACTTGATTAGTTCCACATTCTCGCGTATCACCGTCCCAAAAACTTTGTATGCGACTGAAAGCTTGAGGACGTTGCTTGTAACAGCGACTTGGGGATCAGATGCTTCTCTTCTTGACTTCTCCAAATTACGTACTTTGCGGGCATTCAGTGGAACTTTGAAGGATCTAACAATAGTATCTTCTATTGGCCGTTTAAAGCGTTTAAGATATTTGAGGCTTTCTTCAGACATCAAGGAGCTCCCTGTGTCCATTTGTAGCCTAATAAATTTGCAGACTTTGAACCTAGCTGAATGTATATTTCTTGCAACTTTACCTGAGACCTTGAGCCGCATGAAAAATCTACGACATCTTCACTTGTATCCTTATTCGGCATTACTCCATATGCCACCCAACATTGGGCTGATGAGATGTCTAAAGACACTTAGTCTTTTCATTGTGGGCAACAATCCTGGTTCTCAGCTAGTTGAATTGAAGTGCTTAAATCTTGGAGGAGATCTACATATCAAACACCTTGAGAGAGTGGTAAATCTAATGCATGCTAAGGAAGTCAACTTCGCTGGAAAACATGACCTCCGCTACCTGAGCTTGTCTTGGGATCTGAAAAATGTCCTAGAACAGCCAGAAAGTGTTGAAAAGTTACTTGAGGCACTCAAACCTCACTCAAACCTCAAAAGGCTAAAGTTGGAAGGATACAACGGTACTCGTTTTCCAGATTGGATGAATGGAGGAATTCTACGTAATGTTACTAGGATTGTGATTGTAAATTGCAAGAATTGTCTGCAGCTTCCGCCATTAGGAGAGCTCCCTTCCTTGAAAGGCCTTGAGATATATGGGGCGGAACACATATCGTGCATTGATAATGATGGCCACGGTGATGGATCGGTAACAAGATTTCCTCATCTATCTCGGTTGAAAATTTATAATTGTCCTACACTGACAACTTTGCCACGCCTTCCCACAGTCAAGGATTTCACCGTATCCCATTGCCATGAGATGTTAATGAGTTCGATATCAAATATGGGAAATCTAACTTCTCTCAGTCTCGATGAAAATGATAAGATTGTTGAGCTTCCCCATGAGATGCTGCAAAACCTCACTTCTCTTGAGTCATTGAAAATAGAAGGTCTCATCAAACTCAAATGCTTATCCACTGAACTTGGGAGTCTCAGTGGTCTCAAATCTTTACATATTAGTGGATGCGACGAGTTGGAATCTTTCTCTGAGCATGCATTGCAAGGTTTGGGCTCTCTCAAAGAATTATCTATTACGAGGTGCAAGAAGTTTAATTCTTTGTCGGAGGGATTGCAACACCTCACTTCCCTTGAAAGATTGGATATCTCCTATTGCCCAGATCTGGTTGCCTTTCCAGATGGAATTAAACACCTTCATTCTCTCCAAGTGGTAACATTATATGGACTTCAGGCCTTCCCTGATGGTTTACATTTTCAATATGTCAGTAGCCTAAAGTCCCTATACGTATACCAATCTCCAAATTTGGTTTCATCACTGGAGTGGCTGGGGAACCTTACATCTCTTCAATTGTTGTCCATTGATTTGGGCAGAACACAGTCATCGTTTCCATCAACTATGCAAAGGCTTACTAATTTAAAGAAATTGATAATTCAATGTTGCGATCCAATGCGGAAGCGATATGAGAAGGAAATAGGAGAGGAATGGTACAAGATAGCGCACGTTCCGGATGTTCGTGTACTCCCTCCTAGGAATGTTTTTTGATTGTGTTTATAGTAAATTTGTTTTGGTCTTTATTGTTCAATAGTAATATTTTGTATTCAACAAAACATTCTGAAAATATTTTATTGAATTAATGTTTTAGTTTTCTATGTATTTTTTTAGAATAACAATTTAAATTAGAAATCAACTCTCTCTATCAATTTTGGGACGGATGGAGTAACTAATCAATTTTGTGCCTTTAAACAGAAACAAGTTTATCACCCGTACCTGAGTCCTAGTAAGTATAGTAACCACTCTAGTCTTTTAATTATACAAACCTTTTGAATTGTAAATATAACTAGAATTTTTAACTGAAACCTAACTAGAATTTTTAATAGGGAAAAGATAACAAACTAAAAAAGAAAAAAAAGTGAGTCTTTGAGTTCGTATGGTTGCAACTATATAGTTCATAAAATATTTCATTTTTACTTCAACAATTTTAAAAAATACAATATAAACTAATTTACCAATGTAGTACCGAGTCCCAACCAACTCCCAACCGTGTTTTTTCAATTTCATCCCCCAAATTATACCGTTTCCAATTTCACCGAAAAGCTAGTCCCCTCTCTCCGTTAGCGGTGGAGACACCTCCTCTCCCGTCTTCCCGCCATCGGAAACCCCAAGATTCGCTGAGCACGCTTATCATTTTAGGGTCGGGTAAGTGAACATTGGACAACTTCTCAAATATTTGTATCTATTTGGAAAACAAAGTTCCAATTTTGATTTAATTTTATTTTGGGCAATGCTATACTGGTAACTGAAACCAGCAACTCAAACATACATAATGACGTGGTAGTGCCATGTCATACCATATTTTCAAAAATGCCACTCAACCATATTTACAAAAATGCCATTTTTACATCCATCTTCCTCCTTCCTCCGAGGTTTAGTCCGGCCGCCTCTTCCCTCTTCCCTCTTCCTAGCTCACACCTCCTCCCTCATCCATACATAACGAACGGCCACCTCTCCTAGACTTCTTGCGGAGATCTGCGGCAGTCGCGGTAGAGGTAGAGTTGGCGCTCGCGGCGTTGGTGGCGGAGTCGTTGGCGGTCACGGTGGTGGTGTCTAGGAGAGGCGGCCGTGAGCTAGGTATGGAAAAGGGAAGAGGCCGTTCCTTGTGTATGGATGAGGGAGGAGGTGTGAGCTAGGAAGAGGGAAGAGGGAAGAGACGGCCGTGTACTGGACTAAACCTAGGAGGAAAGAGGAAGATGGATGTAAAAATGGCATTTTTGTAAATATGGTTGAGTGGCATTTTTGAAAATATGGTATGACATGGCACTGCCACGTCATTATGTATGTTTGAGTTGCTGGTTTCAGTTACCAGTATAGCATTGCCCTTTTATTTTTGTGTCATTTACGTGGGCACACAGCAGAAATGATTAACGTGTTAAAGCTGCTTCAGAAAGCTCGTCTTTGAGGATTCCTTGGTTGATTCGGTAAATTTTGCTTTTTTTTTCCAGCTAAAGATGATTTTTTTTATACCCGCGGTTTTGAAGTTGTTGTTTGTGCAGGTTGATCGGAAAAAGGTGTCAGCGGCGCAGTTTATGAAGATTTGTAGGAGCAGGGAAGTCGGGCAGTCCTATATAACTTCTGTTGGAACAACTTTACTAGCTTTGGCTCATGCATTGTTGTGGCTAATGATTCGAATTCGACCTCAAGTGGTGCGTTTAGTAATTATATGTTGGTTGATCTTGGTTAAATTGCTTACATGGTTTGCTTTTTCTGCTTTCAAAAATCTTGTAGGTTCTCTGTAACAGGCCTGGGACTTGTATTCCTTTATGTGTGATTGCATTCCTATTCAAGGTTAGGTGTTTTTGCAATGGTACCTTTCTGGGAGAGAGGGTATCGGGTTTTGCTCTTTACTGTTGTTTTTGTGGTCTGCAGTTGATGGGGATTAAGTGGTCGACTATTTTCTTTGTGGAGAGTCTAGCAAGAGTGAGGAGGCTGTCGTTAAGTGGTTTACTGCTATACAAATTGCGAATAGCCAATCAGTTTTTTGTGCAATGGCCACAGCTACAGAAACAATAGCCTCGAGCTCATTATGTTGGTCAACTCATGTAGCTGATTGTATTGCACGTCTGACATGGGTACTTGCTCAAATCTCCTCCTGATATTTTGCACTGTGATGTCTGCAATTTCAAAGTTTTATGTTGAGTTTTACCATCTTATTCTCAACTCGTAAGCTTGAGTTCCATGTGAAGATATCTGTCGGTCTGCTTTGAATGAACATGTGAGGGAGAATGAGAGAGGGGAAGCGTTTGTATAGTTCTTGTTGCATAAACATATCAATTACTTGATCCTATAGATTTCTGACTTTTAAGTAAAGTAAGTTCGAGAGTAGCTCTTATTGAAGCATGGATTGATCTATGGTAATAATAATACAGAACCACATAATCTGATATTACTCCTCAACTATCGTTTCCAGTATGGCAAACTTTAAAACATCAATATGGTCGTTTTTCTTAGACATGGAGCTGTAAAAGTATTGATAGACGCATGATACAAAGCCCCATATGGCCAACCCCATAGAAATAACCTTTATCCCATCCATGTTTTCATGTAAAAAGATTACAGCTAGAATTGCCACAAGAGGCAAGCCTAAGACACTGACTACATTGGAGAATGAGAGAGGGGAAGCGTTTGCATACATGGTAGGAAATGTGCTGTGTTGATGATTGACTGATCATTGATGTGCAACAATTTTGACCTATTGCATTCTTTGTTCTTGCTCTAACGCTTTCGATTATGCTCTTACTGCTTTTATCACTATGGTATGTTCAACGATAGCTGCTGATGGCTGTGCTTGTCAATTCAGTGAGTATTGTTTCCGGAGTTGGCATATTTAGGGGATTGCGTGGATGAGGTTTCTTATGATGGATTTTGATGTCTTTTACTTTACCCTGTTAGTGATTGTTGTGTATCAAATTTGCCTTGAGATTGTTTGTCTTCCATATCTCACACATTGATAAACTTACTGGGAATAGTTATAACACCCTAATATCTGCAACATTGGTATTTCTCAGCTGGCTGAAATTTACGACAAAGGCTATGAAATAGACGTTGTATTAGTATATAACACTCTATAGTTGCAGGCAATAGGAATTTGATAAGTTGCTCCAAGGAAAATCATATTTTGGTTATACAATTGGATCTCCTTTCATGTTGCATACTTTGTGCTGTTTTGATTTTGTAATTTGTTTGTATTTGAATAGTACCCGTGCTTACCATTTTGCATACTGATTTTTCTCAGGGAGGTTCATGTGGAAGCAAATCAAGCAAGAGAAAAGGCGTCAGAGGTCAAGTTGCGCAGACAAGAGCAGGCAGCAGCTCATCGTGATAAGATTAGGCAGGCGTATCTTCGTAAAAAGTTGGAGAAACTAAAAACTACATTATCCAGTGCAGAGCAATCAGGACCGGCGGCGGGGCGGCGGGAGGCAATAGCTGAAGGATGACACAATTTTCTGTCATACAATACCAAGTTTTTCATAGGCTTGAGCAATGCATGCATTGGCAGGCAAAACTGACTCCAACCAAAACAAATGATACCTTCTCTTATAATTTGCAAATGAGAAAATAATTTTCTCAACATTTACTTGTACATGGGACTGTATTCTATTGTATGAATTAGATCTTGTTGAGCTGAAAAAGTGATTTTTTTTGGTCATATGGGTCAAGAGCAGAGAGAGTAGCAATAGAATCCAAGTTAACACTGGGAAAAAAATCAATCCATGTAATATTCAAAATAATAAAACAAAAACACATTCGACTCTGTTGGGGATCGAACCCAGAATCTCTGGTTTCGTAGACCAGCGCCTTATCCATTGGGCCACAGAGTCAATGCTATTGATGAGGAGAATGAGTGAGACAGGTCGACTTCTTTTCTCCTGCTTACCAAAAGTGATAGATACTTTTATCACGTGTTTTGCACGGGCTATAACCTCACAAAATTAAAACAGCTACAATTTTCCAGTTTTTTTTTTCTTTTAATTCCTCAAGTTTTCTCTTAACTGAAATTAATTTCGATCAAATTATGTTGGAGTTTAAAAAAATAGTGAATCTCAATATTATTTTATTCATTTCCAAAATTCAAACTCAAAATCCCGATTAAAGAATGACAAATTCCTTACTATTTAATGTTCATATTTTTCAGATTTTTCATTAGCCATTCAAAGAAGCTAGAGACGTCTTTAATTTTGCTTTTATATCACACAAATATCAAAACATAATTAACAAGCAACTAACTAACTACATACAGTAGAAACTCGATAAATTAATACTCGATTATTTAATAAACTCTCTAAGATAATATTTTTGGCCGATCCCGACTCGGGGATAGGGTGCTAAATTAATAATTCGCTAAAATTATAAGATAATACATTTTTGATAATTTCTTTAGACCCCATATAAAATATAAATTAATAATTCCTTATATATAGCATATTACATGAATGATTTATGAAGGTTTCTTGAAAAATGACTCAATTGTCTTTTGTTTTTTGTTGAAATCAATTTCCCCTTGAATGTCGTCTCTAATTTCCCCTTTAAGATGGGAAGCCATGTTGTGTGTATGATTTGTTTGTGTTAACCTACAGTATTTTGATCTTGTTTATATAGAAAATATTTTTAATGTCCATAAAGTGATACATTGAACACAAGAAGCATAATAAGGTGGGAGATTGAAGGTTTCTTTCAAATTGGGCCCTTCATTTGATATACAGTACATGCATTGTATACAATAATTACAGTAAGTGGAAGCTTGAAAGGTGTTTGTAAACTAAGTATTTTACTATAAATTAATAAAATATTAATTAATATATAAATTATTAATTATTAATTTATCGATTAATTAATAACTCTTTTAATTAATAAATTTTGGTCGTCCCAAGTGTATTATTTTATAGAGTTTATAATAGATGGAGAGCATAAACAAATATTCAAATTAAATTTGTCCGTAATCTCTTTAATTTTTTTTTTTCGATTGAATGAGCGAGAATTCAAACTGAAGATCTAACTCTTCTCTACATACTTTTCAAATAAGTCTATTAACCCATGAATGTAAAATTTACCACCAAATAAATCTTTTTTCCCCCCTAAGCGGCACGCCCTTAAACACCTTGCATTTTTTCTTTGAATTTTACTGTGCAAAAACAAAATTCACACAAAATTAGTAGTACAACTGGTAATTATATACATTTTTTTTTAAAAATAATTATGAGTTCAGTTGATAATATTAGAGTAAATAATGAAGCTTCTGGATGATTTGTTATCCATCTAATATCAAAGATATAGTGGCATCCGTGTAAAATACCTAAGCTATAATATTACATGAAATTATTTACATCATTTTCTCTCTTTTTACCATCCACATTATCTTGTGCCGGTAGATGGTGACATGGAAACCAAAATTTCCAAAGTAGTGGCCAACCAATACAAAACCACATATAGATCTCTCGAGATAAGAATTGATGAACCAACAACTCTACTCACCACATGTAACACGTTGATATTGATTAGATAGATCTTGTTTTTAGTCTGTATCGAATAGAACATGCTGAGCAATATAGTTGGACTCTTGTATCGATCCGAATGAAATGTCTTTTCCACAGAGGTAAATCTTTGCCTGCTAGGCAAGAGGATAATAAGTTACAAATTCTGTCTCGGATGGATATTCATATATCCATAATTTTTTAAATGTTTTTTTTAACTAAAACCTAACACAACAAATATTTCTGTGGAAAAAAAGATCAAAAGCAACATCTTTGCCCGTTAACCATCTAATATCAAAGATAGTGCTATCCGTATCTAATATCATGAGGTGGCAATTTGCTACTGGAAGGAAACCTATAAACTAAATATTTCATGTCATTAATTATATTTTTTTTCTTTTTTCTCTCATCCAAGTGATCTTAGGCTTTTAGTGGTGGAGAGCTTACAATGGTGACATGGAAATCCAAATTTCCAAAGTTGTGACCAACCAATAACAAAGAACATATTGATCTCACAAGATAAGGACAAATCCATATAAATACGGGCCCAGCAAAGCCCAAAAACAACCACCACCATCAAGCACAACTTCTCACAGCAAAAACTTATACCCGCACCACTTGCACCACTTACATCTAAAATTCCGGCAATGGCAGCCTCTTCAACGGCCATTTCCTCCCCTTCCTTTGCCGGAAAGGCAGTGAGGCTCTTCCCTTCCTCCTCAGAGCTCATGGGCAATGGTCGTGTCTCGATGAGGAAAACGACCAAGCCTAAGCCTGCTGCCTCCGGAAGTCCATGGTACGGCCCAGACCGTGTCTTGTATTTGGGTCCACTTTCCTGCACCTCCGAGCTACTTGACTGGTGAATTCCCCGGCGACTATGGGTGGGACACTGCTGGGCTGTCAGCCGATCCAGAGACCTTCGCAAAGAACCGTGAGCTTGAAGTCATCCACTCTAGATGGGCCATGCTTGGAGCATTGGGTTGCGTCTTCCCCGAACTCTTGGCCCGGAACGGTATCAAATTCGGAGAAGCTGTATGGTTCAAGGCCGGATCCCAAATCTTCAGCGAGGGTGGGCTCGACTACTTGGGCAACCCAAGCTTGGTCCATGCCCAGAGTATTCTTGCTATCTGGGCCGTCCAAGTTATTTTGATGGGTACTGTAGAGGGTTACAGAATTGCTGGTGGGCCACTAGGCGAGGTGGTCGACCCACTCTATCCAGGTGGCAGCTTCGACCCATTGGGCCTGGCTGATGACCCAGAAGCTTTTGCCGAGTTGAAAGTGAAGGAGCTTAAGAACGGTAGATTGGCTATGTTCTCCATGTTTGGATTCTTTGTCCAAGCTATTGTGACCGGAAAGGGACCTTTGGAGAATTTGGCTGACCACCTGGCTGACCCCGTCAACAATAATGCATGGGCATACGCAACAAACTTTGTCCCTGGTAAATGAGACAAGAAGAAGATAATATTTTATGTAAATTAAGGGTGATTTTTTACGAATTCGAATTAAATCAAGTGATGTAAATTTGTGTGGGGATGGTGAATGAAATGTGATATTTATGTGCTACTAGAATCTGGCCAATAAATTTGTCAATTTTTTAAAGTTGTTTATGTCTTTTTTTGTGTATTTATGTGGATTTTTTTATATATTTGATCGAAATTAGTCCTCATATTTACTATTGGTCAAAATCAGTCCTATATTTGTGTAATTGGCCATTATTAATCCAATTAACCTAATTGAATCAATTTTTATTTTCTAATAATTCCATAAAATATTTTAATAAATTAAAATTCCACGTATGGTATGGTCCGTTTTTGTATCTTTGGGACAACATTTCATGAAAAAAATGGAGTGTCGTTGAAAAATAAAGGTAATATGGTAATTTAGTAATCTTCTGAAAAAAAAAAATATTATAAAGCCTATTTTATCTCTTTTGTACCCTTGTGGAAACTTATAGTGATAAATTGGAGACTTATCTAATAAAAAGGGTAGTATTGTCTTCTTATAATCTTTTAGAAAGAAAAAAAATAGAAATTCCGCACCCATCTTTCTTTTGTGTCAATTGGATTCCAATGAAGTAGAATTGATTTCATCACTTTTAAACACAAGACATTTTATAAGGATAAATTGGAGAATTATTGAATAAAAATGGTAGTTTTGTAATAAAAAAATTAGTTTACACCCATTTTTTTTAGTTGGATTTTTGGTTTTTTTTCCATATTGTTCCTTTTTGTATTATTGGGATAACTTCTCGGGATAAATTATAGAGTCATTGAAAAAGTACGGTAATACGGTAACTTAATCATCTTTTACTGTCCTTTTGTCATCTTGATAACTTCTCGGGATAAATGTAATTTTTGGTTTAGTGTGAGTGATTAAATATTTTGATTTTTTAAACAAATACGTGCTTCTTATCGAGTCAATCCTAATATTTTATGCATGTGAATGAGAATGAGCATTCAAAGTTCTACAAGACAATTATGGTGTGAAACAGATAGCCGAGCATTGAAATGAAAGTCATGTGGTGTGCCCCAAGATGTATGCTGAGTCGCTGACCACACTCCTCGTGACTAAAGCAACCTATTCTAAAAGAAGAAAAAGAAAAGGCAATGTCGTGATAGACCGCCATCAATTAATCATTAATATCATAATGGACAGTAAAAATTCTATCTAATTAGCTGAATGGTTTGTATATTAATAATTTGTTAGAATATAAAAATTCATAAATTTTTTAAAACAATAAGAATGTAAACTCATTTTTGTTGTTAAACTAAATTAGATAGAATTTCCTTAAGTTTGTTCATGGTTTGCGATGGAAGTCATGAAGGTATGCATGAACCCATCGTTTTTAACTTTTTATTAACTTTTATTTACAAAACTTACTATTCATGAGGCGGTTCGCGGTTTAAAGAAGGCAGTCATGAAGTAACCAATAAACTCGTCGTTTTTGTTAAACTACACGCAATTTCCGTTCATGACTCGGTTCATGGCTTCCAGAAAATATCCATGAGGTTACCCATGAAAAAAATATATTTTTCATAATTTTATTTATTATTTTAAATTTAGTTAAGCTCGAATGAGAAAAAATTTACTCTTTTCTTAATTATTTAGGGGTTATTTTAATATATAATATTATAATTAAAATAGAAAATCTAAAGGTGTATTATTATTGATAATAGCAACCAATTATGAAAGAATGTGAGATTAACGTTCACTTAATTGTTTTAATTAAAACCCTTAAAAGAATATCACAGCAAACAAATTTAATTGGAAGAGACCACACGATCCATTCCACACCAATGCCAACCGAATCATCATCGTCCGGTCAAGGTGGGGCCCATCTTTTATCCCCACCGTACGATCAATCCATACTAGCCTTGCAAAAATCAACTGAAAAAACAAAATCATGTGAAAACATTTTATATGCTGTTTTTACTTTCATTAAACAAAAAATTAATAAAACGGAGTTTTCTTCTTACACGGAATGGACTAAAATGAACAAACTTTAATAATATTGGAGACCGGATTGGTTCGGACAAGTCATTTCGAAACGTTAGATCCTTAAGAAAATAAAAAAATACAAACGTTGAGGAGTCACGGGTAGTTAAGCCTTATCTTATTTAGCAGTTTAGAAATATTAAATTAACGAATATATATTAATATTTTATTTTCTCTAGGTGTTCTTTTGAAAAATTAACTTCGTTTGAGTTTTATTTCATCTTAAAAAATGATGACTCTTTGAGTATAATTTTTTTTATTTTCAATCTCAAAGACTTGAATTCGAAAACTATACTTATTATTAGGGGTGGACAAACAGATATTTCGAACTGTCTAGGAACAGTCTCGACCCCAAATTCCAAACACTCTTTCCCGATCCTGAATTTCTGAAATTATGATTTAGGGTATTCTTTGGATATCTGAAATTTATGAAACTCAACTACCTGCAACAATTTATAATTTTACACCAATCAATCAACTATCCCCCACAATTTGCAATTTTGCACCGGTTAATAAAACAGAAAATCAAAATTAGTAAGTTTGAGGAATTATGCGTTGGTTGATTCATTCTCTCTATCTTTAGTCGAATTGTAGTTGTAGGGGCTGATGATGTTGCTTCTTTAAGGTCTGATAGACGTATTCTTAATTTTCCTAATGATGTGTTCTAATTTTTTTGAATTTGACTTTAGCCTTCATATGCACCTGAGGTGTTTGTTAGATTGCTCATTAGAAATAATGACGTTCCCAACCGTGTTTTTTCAATTTCATCCCCCAAATTATACCGTTTTCAATTTCACCGAAAAGCTAGTCCCCTCTCTCCGTTAGTGGCGGAGACACCTCCTCTCCCGTCTTCCCGACATCTCCAGCCGTCATCTCACAACCATGGGCGCTGACCACGATTGCTACTCCTTCACTCCACTCACCACCATCACCAGCATCGCTGTCATCGTCGCCACTCGTCTCCTCTACGTTTTCTACCGATCCGGCAAGCCGTTTCATCGGAAACCCCATGATTCGCTGAGCACGCTTATCATTTTAGGGTCGGCTAAGTGAACATTGTACAACTTCTCAAATTTTTGTATCTATTTGGAAACAAAGTTCCAATTTTGATTTAATTTTATTTTTGCGTCATTTAGGTGGACACACAGCAGAAATGATCAACGTGTTAAATGTACTTCAGAAGGAAAAATATTCGCCTAGGTTTTACATTGCAGCTGCCACAGATAACATGAGCTTACAGAAAGCTCGTGTCTTTGAGGATTCCTTGGTTGATTCGGTAAATTATGCTCTTTTTTCCCAGCTAAAGATGATTTTTTTTATACCCGCGATTTTGAAGTTGTTGTTGGTACAGGTTGATCGGAAAAAGGTGTCAGCAGCGCAGTTTATGAAGATTTATAGGAGCAGGGAAGTCGGGCAGTCCTATATAACTTCTGTTGGAACAACTTTACTAGCTTTGGCTCATGCATTGTGGCTAATGATTCGAATTCGACCTCAAGTGGTGCGTTTAGTCATTATATGTTGGTTGATCTTGGTTCAATTGCTTACATTGATTGCTTTCTGCTTTCAAAATCTTGTAGGTTCTCTGTAACGGGCCTGGGACTTGCATTCCTTTATGTGTGATTTCATTCCTATTCAAGGTTAGGTGTTTTTGCAATGGTATCTTTCTGGGAGAGGGTATCGGGGTTTGCTCTTTACTGTTGTTTTTGTGGTCTGCAGTTGATGGGGATTAAGTGGTCATCTATTTTCTATGTGGAGAGTATAGCAAGAGTGAGGAGGCTGTCGTTAAGTGGTTTGCTGCTATACAAATTGCGAATAGCCGATCAGTTTTTTGTGCAATGGCCACAGCTACAGAAACAGTATCCTCAAGCTCATTATGTTGGTCAACTCATGTAGTTGATTGTATTGCACGTCTGACATGGGTACTTACTCAAATCTCCTCCTTATATTTTGCACTGTGATGTCTGCAATTTCAAAGTTTTATATTGAGTTTTACCATCTTCTTCTCAACTCGTAAGCTTGAGTTCCATGTGAAGATGATCTGTGAGTCTGCTTTGAATGAACATGTGAGGGAGAATGAGAGAGGGGAAGTGTTTGTATAGTTCTTGTTGCATAAACATATCAATTACTTGATCCTATATCTTTTTTTAGAACTCTCTTGATTGTCAGCTGTATAAGTGGAAGCATCAAACCATAACCTGCTGCTGCAACAATTGTACATATCATTCCTACCTTGTAGCTTACGTTAGGGAGTCCTTCTGGATTTGCATAGTCAGATTGTAACACAAGTAAGGCGAAAGAGATGGGTAGAAGGACTAGAGAGTTCATTAGAAAAGGTGTGAAATTTTGTTACTGGAGGACAGAGGAGAAGAAGGCATTGAAAGCCAACTGGAATGTACTGAGGGTTATGAATGTAGATACAGGAAGGTACAAGAGCGCAATTGAGTATAACATGGTGTTTGCTGCTAGGAAAACACCAAAAGGAGCATATATCTGCATTAGGTTTGAGGTAGATGGGTGTGTTTTAAGGAAGCTCTTTGTGGTGGGACTTTTAGATGGTGAACTGAAATAAGGGATGAGGATAGGAAAGCCTGGATATTGTACGAGTGTCATCATCGATTTGCTTTTTCCACCTTTGTTGTAGTACAGTCTTTCCAGGATTATGGCTGCTGACTGGCGAAAGAGGACACATAGTGTATAAATGGCCATACGTCAGTTTATATGCTATGTCAGTTTTCCAGCTACAATCATAAAATTGGTCCATCATGTCAAGTGAAGAAATATGATGTAGAAATTTGAACTATAGAATTTTACTGTTTTACTTAGAAGCCTTGGTTGGTGTTGCAGGAGGACCATTGAGCCTGGTCACGAGTAAAGTTCGAAAGGATTACCCATCTATTCAATTGACAGCATGGAAGGTAAAGAAGTGCAAACTCAACCTTGTCATTTTTGTTTTGCGTCATTATTTAAGGCTTAAGCTATTGCTAATTATATATGGTTGTACCTCTAACTGAAAACCTATGATATTTATGACTTGCAGTTCTGGCCTATTAGCTGGGTGAACCACCAGTATATGCCATTGCAGTACCGCGTCCTATTTCAAAGCTTTGTTGCTTCCATATGGTCCTTTGGCTTTAATCTTTTGCTCTTTCTTTCCTAGCATGCTTAAATGCCTATGATGTTTAGTCAATTAATACTCATTTCAAAATTCACGCTCTTTCTAGTATACTTTTCAAGATAAGTGGCATGTTCATGATGGATTTCTGAAGCAGAATTACATTCTAAATGCAAATGTTTTTAGTTGGCTTGGATTATGCAAAATTCATTGCAGCTACAATGGTGCCTTGCATTGTTTCAGTTTGATTTCATCCATGAGTTGTTTTTTTCATGGACAAATGGGTTTTCCAATCTATAGATATGGATGTTTGTCGTCGAACAAGTATTACCAGACTGAAAGTTAAAACAATCTGAACGGTGAACACTAACTACCTACACCGCAAACATACTGTATCATGCTGTGACAGATTAAAGTTTGTTGACTTGATGCATTTACTTATCTTACCGTAGTACTAATTCGTTCCTGGTAACTGCTTATTGATTCTTCAGGGCAATCTTTCTGAACCTGAAAGCAAGAACCTCTCCATGTGGTTTTGTTCTGGATTCTCTTCTCTCTGTTCTGCAATTAAGAAACGTGTAATATTTAGAAAAAAGATATTGCAGTGAATTGCTTCCTGCATCGGTGTTCCAAATTATCAACTCCTCCCTGTACGGTATATGGGAATTTGCTGGCATTGTTCTTGATTTTAAAGCAGTGATAGACTTGTTAATTACTTTAAGTTTGAAGAGGTAGTTGATTAAACCAGCTTATAATGAAAATGATAAACGTGCCTTTAAAAACCTTCTCATGACTTTGAAGTAGGGACAAGAAAGTGACGTGCATTGGAATTTAAGCAGAAGAACATCATCCTTGGCCATCATCTATTTAATCAACGAATCATAACACAATAGAAACTAATTAATTAACAGTACCATCGTCTCTGTTATAGTATATCTTTTGTCTAACAATAATCATCATCATCATCTCGCTATAGCAGATGCGAATCCCTCCTCCTCCTTTTTCTTAATGTTAGTTACATGCATAATTGGAAGTCAGTTTCCAATCACTTATTGCATCCCTGACTAGGATTAACACTAGGTTACAACTATGCATGACTTCCTTCTTGTCCCATGCTCGTGAGAAAAAGAATAAACGATTCCAATAATCTATCGACATGGTGAAACAAGCCAAAATAAAGAGTACAATTAAACCAACTTGACCCTACCGACCTACAACTTGCGCTAAAAAACAAAGGTCATTTTCCTGAAAAAATAAAAAATAATAAGAAAAGATTCGTTGTGTTTCCACTCCTTCGTTGACTTTGTCAACTGAATAAGGAGAGGAAAAGTGTCCACATTCCGTTTTCTTGGGAGTTCACAGAGCAACAATTTCATTCGAGCTTTCTTTTCATCTTGCAATTCTAAATTTTAAAAAAAAATGGCTGAGGCATTTCTTCAGATTGTACTGGAAAATCTTGATTCTATGATGCGAAAGGAGCTTGGTTTGCTTTGGGGTCTTGAAAGAGAAATGGAGAAACTTCGTAGCATCCTTACTACAATTAAAGCTGTTCTTGAAGATGCAGAAGAGAAGCAAGTCAACGACAGGGCGATTAAAAACTGGTTGCGAAAGCTTAATGCTGCTGTTTACAAGGCAGACGATATACTAGATGAGTGGGCAACTGAAGCCTCTCGATTGGAGATAAAAAGCTCCAAGGTACACACTTTCTTAACTTGTTTTCATCTGGAGAATATATTGTTTCGTCACAAAATTGCCAAAAAGATAGTGGAAGTTATTGAAAGGCTAGATGAAATAGCAGAAGAGCGGAGTAAGTTTCATTTCATTGAGGTGGTGAGGGAGAGGTGTGTTGGAATTGTTGAATGGCGCCAAACTGGTTCCATCGTCACTCAACCTAGAGTGTATGGGAGAGATGAAGATAGAGAAAAAGTTGTTAAGTGTTTGGTGGAAGATATAATTGACCGTGATGATGTTTCGGTGTATCCTATAGTTGGTATGGGTGGGCTTGGGAAGACTACACTTGCTCAGTTGGTCTTCAATGATGAGAGGGTCGAGAGACATTTTGAACCAAGAATTTGGGTGTGTGTTTGTGATGATTTTGATGTTCGGAGTTTGATAAAGTCAATGATAGAGTCTGCAACTGGGAATGCTTGTCCAGACTTAGGCTTGGATCCTCTGCAGAAACGTCTTCAAGGACTATTGAGTGGTAAAAGGTTCTTACTTGTTTTAGATGATGTGTGGAGTGATCAAGACAAGTGGAACAAGTTGAAATGTGTATTGACTTCTACATCAAAAGGTGCTTCTATTGTTGTCACCACTCGTATGAAGAAGGTCGCATCTGTAATGGGAACCTTACTTCAGCATAACTTGTCAAGTTTAACTGAGAATGATTGTTGGTCATTGTTCAAGGAACGTGCATTTTCTGGTGAAAGAGAAGAACATCCAAACATTATAGCTATTGGCATGGAGATAGTAAAGAAGTGTGGTGGTGTGCCTTTAGCTGTGCAAGCACTTGGAAGCTTGATGCGCTTTAAAAGTGGGGAAAAAGAATGGCTTTCAGTTAGGGAAAGTAAGATTTGGGATCTGCCACATGATGAAAGTTCCATTTTGCCAGCTCTACGATTAAGTTACACTAATCTGCCACTGGAATTAAGAAAGTGTTTTGTTTATTGTGCTATATATCCAAAAGATAGTGTGATTGTGAGAGACGATTTGATCCAACTCTGGATGGCTAATGGTTTTGTTTCATCTACTACAAACATGGAGTTAGAAGATGTTGGCAATGAGATATGTGATGAGCTATATCGGAGATCACTGATCCAAGAGGTATCAACAGATAACATCAAGACATTCAAAATGCATGATCTTGTTCATGATCTCTCCCAATCTCTGATTGGCGATGAATGTTGGCTAACAAATGGTGAAAGTTCAACAGATATCTCAAGAAAAGCTTGTCATGTCAACTTGATTAGTTCCACATTCTCGCGTATCACTGCCCCAAAAACTTTGTATGCGACTGAAAGTTTGAGGACATTGCTTTTAACAACGATTTGGGGATCATCTGTAGAGGCTTCTAATCTTGACTTCTCCAGATTACGTAATTTGCGGGCATTCAGGGGACATTTGACTGATCTAACAATTGTATCTTCTATTGGCCATTTAAAACATTTAAGATATTTGAGGCTTTCTTCCAGGGACATCAAGCAGCTACCTATGTCCATTTGTAGCCTAATAAATTTGCAGACTTTGAACCTAGCTAAATGTTATGTTCTTACAACTTTACCTAAGACCTTGAGCTGCATGACAAATCTACGACATCTTCACTTGTATCCTGATTCGCCATTACTCTATATGCCACCCAACATTGGGCAGATGAGATGTCTAAAGACTCTTAGTCTTTTCATTGTGGGCAATAATCCTGATTGTTCTCAACTAGTTGAATTGCAGTGCTTAAATCTTGGAGGAGATCTACACATCAAACACCTTGAGAGAGTAACGGATATCATGGAAGTCAACTTCGCTGGAAAGCATGACCTCCGCTACTTGAGCTTGTCTTGGGATCTGGAAAATGTCCTAGAACAGCCAGTAAGTGTTGAAAAGGTACTTGAGTCGCTCAAACCTTACTCAAACCTCGAACGTCTAAAGTTGGATGGATACAACGGTACTCGTTTTCCATGTTGGATGAATGGAGAAATTCTACGTAATGTTACTAGCATTGTGATTAAAAATTGCAAGAATTGTCTGCAGCTTCCACCGCTAGGAGAGCTCCCTTCTTTGAAAGAACTTGAGATATATCGGGTGGAACACATATCGTGCATTGACAATGATGACCACGGTGATGGATCGGTAATAAAATTTCCTCGTCTATCTCGGTTGAAGATTTATAATGGTCCCACACTGACAACTTTGCCACACCTTCCCACAGTCAAGGATTTCACTGTATCCCATTTCCATGAGATGTTAATGAGTTCGATATCAAATATGGGAAATCTAACTTCCCTCTTTCTTCAGGGAAATGATAAGATTGTTGAGCTTCCCCATAAGATGCTGCAAAACCTCACTTCTCTTGAGTCATTGAGAATAGTTTGTCTCGTCAAACTCAAATGCTTATCCACTGAACTTGGGAGTCTCAGTGGTCTCAAGTCTTTAAGTATTAGTGGATGCGACGAGCTGGAATCTTATGCATTGCAAGGTTTGGGTTCTCTCCAAGAATTAATTATTAGTTTCTGCAAGAAGTTTAATTCTTTGTCGGAGGGATTGCAACACCTCACTTCCCTTAAAAGATTGGCAATCATCGAATGCCCAGATCTGGTTGCCTTTCCAGATGGAATTAAACACCTTCATTCTCTCCAAGGGCTTACATTATACTGGATTCAGGCCTTCCCTGATGGTTTACAGTTACAATATATCAATAGCCTAAAGTTCGTAGAAGTAATCGGATGTCCAAATTTGGTTTCATCATTGGAGTGGCTGGGGAACCTTACATCTCTTCAATCGCTGGAGATTGATTTTGGCAGAACACAGTCATCGTTTCCATCAACTATGCAAAGGCTTACTAATTTAAAGAAATTGAGAATTCGTTGTTGGTCTACTACAATGCGGAAGCGATATGAGAAGGAAATAGGAGAGGAATGGTACAAGATAGCGCATGTTCCGGATGTTGAAATTGAGCAGTAATGGTAATCTTCTATGTATCGTTCTTTCTTTCTTTTTTTGTTCCCAAGTTGTGGCCAACCAAAACAAAACCACATATAGATCTCTCGAGATAAGAATTGATGAACAAAGAAATCTACTCACCACATGTAACGTTGATATTGATTGGATAGATCTTGTTTTTAGTCCGTATCGAATAGAGCATGCTGGGCAATGTAGTTGGATGGGTTCTGCCGTGCTGGGTACCTTCAGTCCATGCCCAGAGCATTCTTGCCATCTGGGCCGTCCAAGTTATTTTGATGGGTGCTGTAGAGGTGGTGGGCCACTAGGCGAGGTGGTCGACCCACTCTATCCAGGTGGCAGCTTCGACCCATTGGGCATGGCTGATGACCCAGAAGCTTTTGCCGAGTTGAAAGTGAAGGAGCTTAAGAACGGTAGATTGGCTATGCTCTCCAAGTCCGGATTCTTTGTTCAGGCTATTGTGACCGGAAAGGGACTTTTGGAAAATTTGGCTGGCCACCTTGCCGACCCCGTCAGCAACAACGCCTGGGCTTACGCCACCAACTTCGTCCCCGGGAAGTGAGAAAAAATTGATATAAACTAAATATTTGGGATTTTTGTGTGTTACCAAATTGAATTTATTTGAGTGATGTAAATTGGTGCAGAATATAATGTGACATTTGTTTAGTACTGGAGCCTGTGATCAAATCTTATTTAACATGAATTAATAACAAATAATACTGACAGTACAAAAAAAAAGATGATCTTTAATTGTAGAAAAGAAATTTAAAATAAAAATAAGCTAGAACATGGAATCAAATTTAAAATTACAAGAACTTTAAGAGAAGAAATTTAAATTTAAATTTAGATGAATTAAATTCAAATACATTTGAAAATTATGGGGAAAAAATATTTTGTATTAAAAAAAAAATTATGGATCTATGAAAAAATATCCTCACACATTTTGGTATGTAGTTAGTAGACAAAATTAGCTAATGTGAAATTGTGAATTTTCTGAAAAAATTGGATGTTCTTTCTCAGAATTACCTAATTTATACTACTTTTTATGATCTCTTCAAATATCCTCTCGATTCTTCTGATAAAAAATTAATATTGTTTGAGTATTAATCAAATTCTAAAGTGATTGACTATACTAGTATGATTTTTTTCATTCCGTAGATTCATACATGAGACCTAAATTAATGATGAATAAATTTCTAACTTACATTTCTATCTAAGATTTTTTTTTAATCAATAATCTACTTCGAACATTGTTGTTCCCCCTAACAGAAAAAAGCTTATGAAATTAACGAGATTATAATTGAAAATGCAGTTATACTTCAGCCCACAACGACAAGTATTGGATGCAGGAGGGAGTATATGTTTGACTCTTAATTTGTTTTACTGAAACCACATGTCGTTTCCTATTATGTCTCCAAAATTAACAAATTGACAGTTATACCGTCTCTACTCTCCCCGCCACCGCCGCCGGTGAAATCCAAAGATGCAACCACCGTCTCTGCACTCCAATTTCTTCTCTTCTCTCAAACAGGTCGAGAAAAGATTGAAGCTTGAAAACCCACTACCAGAACCACAACCAAAGCCGACACAAACCAGCTACACATCAGGAGAATCTCTTAGCACTCCAATTTATATTCACACAGGGGAAGAAGAACCCATCAACAATGGCGAAAGTAGTGCGCCACCACTAGCATTCCTCTCTTGTTCTTATTCTTCGCAATCTCCCCCACCCCATCAAAACCCATTGCAAGAAACCTCAGATTTTGATCCCAACCACATCGGAGAATCGAAAAGTGATGACCTTGATGACGTAGAACAGTTAATGGAGCTTTTGGGTTTATCAGAAATGGATAAAGGTGGAGTCTTTGGAGGTGAAGTTTGTGAGTGTGAAGGTGGGTTTTATGAAAAAATTGTTGGGGTTAAGGGGCCTAAGTGTAAGAAGGAAGTGGAGAGATTGGATGGATGGATTAAGTACTTTTCAGGAAATGGTGAGAGAAAAGAGCCTTTGAGATTGGCCTTTCTTCTACTTGGGAAAGCTGCTTTACAAGGTGAGGATGGTGGTAGCTCTGATGGGTTGGAGTTTCCTTCAACTATTGAGGAGTTTTTGAAGTTTGATCCACCAAGTGAACTGTGAGTAATTGAAGCATTGTTTTCTGGCTATTTTGGTTTACACTGACTTCTGTATTCAATTTGCTTTCAGATTGTGACATTCTGTAATTTGTGCTGATCCTGGTAAAATTTGTATCTGCATTTTTCTGTGATTCATTAATGGCAACGGAAATCAATAACACAAGAGTGAGAAAAGTTTGCTTGTATGAATAATTTTCCTCTGAAGTTGCTTAGTCTAGGTTTGATAGGACATAGATTATGAAATTAATGGTTGTTCATTTGCGATAGAAAACTAAAATTCTCATTTCTTCGCGTTCCATATCTACAAAGGCACTTTTATAAAATTCAGAAGAACGGTACATTATGAGCTATAATTGCGCAATTAGGACCAGGTATAATTGCCTCTTATGTGCAGCATAGAGTTGATAATGGGGGTAAGGCAGCTTAGATATTATCTAGACCTTTACTTAGTTTCTCAAGGGAAGACAATACTTCATTCATGTGTGATCGGTCGTCAGGATTTGGGTTGGTGCAGAGCAAGGCTAGTTTAAAGAGGTCTTCCAATGTTTTTTTCTTCTTAGAGGCATTTGTAGCTATGGCATGGTCCAAAACTTGAAGAAGTTCATTGATGCCATTAGCCAGGGCCGTCTCTACTAGCTGACGCAGACTGATCGGGAACCCTTTCTCATCTGTGACTCCTGTTCGCCTTCGTTTTGTTAGGAACTCCATCACTATAACACCAAAGCTGAACACACCTACTTTAGTTGTGACTTTCTGCATGTATGCAAACTCTGGAAGGCCACAAACATAAACTCAGAAAAGTCAGAACACAGAATCATGTAAAGGGCGCGACTGTGTAAAACCAGGGAGTGAAGGGCTTTATGTATTCCTGATAAGCATTCTATTTATGGAAAAATTAAAAAGGGTTTCAGTTTTATGGACATTAGGAAATCTGTCAGATGATTTGTGATATCTTTGGTTGCAACCCTAAAACTATTCATCTAGATGATGCTTGAAATTTGAAACTATGACTGTGATTGTGTTAATATTTATGGCAGGAAAGTCGATGTGACCTCCTTAGTGGAGTAAAATCAAAAGGTTACCTGGTGCCAAATACGCCGGTGCCTTCGAAAGCTGATGAGGAAGAAAGGCTGCTTCCATCGTGGAGGTGGATACCTAGTATTCAAGCTGTTCCAAAGTCACTCACATGGGCCACCCAATCAGTATCCAGCAAAATGTTAGACGGCTTCAAGTCACAATGAACAATGGGGAAGTCATAACCAGAATGCAGGTAATCCACTAAGCAAAACATAGATCCTCTTACATAATGTCCAGCAAGACTGATCTCCCCTACAATCATGTATGATGCTTTCTAAACTCCCATTCTGCATATATTCCAAAACTAAAGCCTTCAGTTTCGCACTCTCCCAAGCATATCCGAGTACCTTTGCCAAATTCCTATGTCTCAACTTGCTCAGTGTCTTAAGCTCTCTGTAGAAGTACATATCAGACTCTGCAGAAAACTGCTGTAAGTTCACAGAAACAGGCTGACCATCTTCAAATTGACCCTTGACACCGTGCTTAAGCTGCTCATCCCGATTATGTTTGCTTGACTGAAGACATTAGTCGCATCTTCTAATTCTTCCCTGTCAAACCTTGTGAGTTTCGAAGCTGTAGCGAATTCTGGCTCCATACCTTTGGTCTCAGCTCTTAATGCCTTACATGTGTTGGAATAAGGCCAGAGATCTCATTTCCAGGAAGTGAACTGAAACTAACTTTCAGAGTCTGAAGATTGTAGAGTTTGCCGTTGTCTGGTTTTAGCATTCCGCTAAACTTAAACGAACAAGATTCGAGCAATTGTAAAGGTCATAAGACTTGTTAGATTACTCAACTGTCCCACCATTCTTTCCCCTTTAAAGAAACAAGAAGACTTTATTTAGTCTTTGAAGATCATTTATTTCTTGATTAACTTTAATTATCAAGTGATCTTGCAAAAGTTTATCTTTCAATTAAAATAATGCAACTATAGCAAGTAGCAACTATAGTAGAGTGGTAAATGACTCATCCGCAACCCAGGTCGGCTTAAGTAATTTGGATAATGCACAATTTTATTTGGAAGTAGGAACGGAAATGGACAAAATGTGCTGCCGACGTGTCGTTGGAACTCGTTTTTAGTTTTACAAAAAAAAAACGGCAAAATACTGACAGCTGTGGGATTTGAACCCACGCCCTTTCGGACCAGAGCCTAAATCTGGCGCCTTAGACCACTCGGCCAAACTGTCGCACGTCATGGAGATCAGTAGTTTTAAAAGATAATTCATACAAAGCTTGTCCAATTCGCTGTTTTGGCTAATTTTGGATCAAGCATTTTTTATAAAATCATAATTTTATATCTTTTCATGTTAGCGGTTGAGATAGCAAGTACATTTTTCTTATCTCTACGATCAAATAAAACTAATCTTGATTAATTTGTAGAATTTCAGAATTTTTATACTAATGATTGGAATTAACCTGCTTTTTAATCAATAATCATGAAATAGATAAGGAAATGGATTCATTTTGTTTGTACATTTGTTGTTATTAAAAGGCACATTATTTTTATCAAAATGTTTAGTTGGGTGAATACTCGATCGAGATTAATTTCCTAATCGAAAAGGTTATAAAGGATACTCTAAAAGATTTAAATATTCTGCTCTCGCGTCCACCTAAACCGGGAAATATTTCCAACACCGCACTTCAATCCTCCAATGGAAACCAATGACTCATTGTATCACCGCAGACCAAAGCACATACAATCATATCACTCTAAAAAAAACAAATGCCTACAATTTCATTACGTACGTCACTCGCGGATCTGTCTCCACTCTCTCCACTGAAACGACACCGTATTGGAGCCTCACCACACCAGACACCACCGCTACTGCTCAGTAAGTCCCTCTCCCAATGATCGAAGCTCAAACTCGTGTTCTTCTTGTTGCATTTGATTCTCCTCAATGTAGATTATATGCGGCGTCGTTTCTTCACCATGAAGTTTGACTGTTTGTTGGGCGATATTTAGATTACCTATATAATGTGTTTTTCGAAGGATTAAAGTTTTTAATTGAGGTTGGAGTGTATAATTTTGCAATTTTATCGTGTTTTATTAGAGGATTTTTGTTTTAGGGTTTTGTTGTGTTCGTCATAAATTCTTAGCCACTAATGGTTATTGTGAATAAAAGGGTGAATTGTTATTAGCCTCTGATTTTGCAATAATTAGTGACTAAGTTGTTTTATTAGCTCTAATTGTTCTGATTAATTATTTTTTGTTCTTTTACTACTCTCAGATGGATTACAATTCTGTAGAAGAGCCTGATATTAGTGAATCAAAGATCGATGAGTATGTGGGAAACCCGAATCAAGGGCTGAAAGCTGGAATATCTAAAGCAAAGGTGAATGAAAGCCGAAATTATACTGTTGTGTTAAACATGGCTGATCGAATCGTTAAGACGAATGAGATTCTAGGGGAGCTAGGACATATGTTTGATGAGAAGACCTTGTCATTACTACATAGAATGCATCAAGAGAAAGATGGTCTTCACTCTAAATTTTTGCAAGGTTTGTTCTTCTCTTTTTGTTTTTTTGCATTATAGGCTCGCTTGATTTCATTGCTGAGTGGTAATGTGCCTATGTAGAATCAGATATGGATGCATTTCTAATAGAGCCACTTTTCGATCCAATTTGCTTCATGAATAGTTCAGTTTCCTTGATGTGATTCAACTAGCTATCCTCTTTATTAACTTATCCCTAAGTTTGGTTTTGGAAACCCATTTAATGGTTTGATAAGTGTTATATGGTAAAGATCACCCAACTATCGATTCTTGTGCATATGTTCCAAACATTCTGGTCTAATGTCAGAAAAGTTTTGAAGCATGATGGTTTTAATTGTTCATCAGAAACAAGAAAGCTGTTGCGGCAGGCACGTGAACATGTTCGGGGAATCTCGGAAGAGCAGGAGAAGTGCGAAGCATTAACTCGTGGGAGACAAAAACTTGATGAAGAGAAGCAAAAGGTGACTAACGTCACCAACCGATCCTGTTTTGGAATTGAATCTTAAATTTCTGTGTTTATTTTTTACGACGCTTTGCTCAGAGCTCTTAACAGTTTTTGTTTCCCTCCTTGAAAGACGCAGAAAACAATTTGCTATACTTGTTCCCTTGATAGTATTTTTACCTTTTTTTTAGGGCAACAATTTTTGTTTCTGATACTAGTTGGTGATTTATAAGTATTTAGAGGCAGAAAGAAGAGGCCCTGAGAAACATACTTCAGTTGGAGAAGCAGAAATTGGAAATGGAAATCCAAGAGATTAATGAAGAGCTGCAGCAGAAGGTAGAGGATTTGAGTGCTCAAGAAGAATTGATTGACGTTCTAGTGATTAAGGAACGCCAGAGCAATGGTGAGCTGCAAGAAGCACGTAAAACATTAATCGAGGTATTGCGCTGCTTGCTTCTATAGTTCTTTTTAATTGCATTCACCTAATTGATAGAGCAACTATATTTGGAGTATCACAGATATATAACTATAAATGATCCAACTTGCATCTAAGAATTAAGATCCTGCTGCATCTGGGAGTCACTTGTTAATCGGCCGCATCCAATTTGGCACGATTTCCTTGGATGGTCATGGAAATGTCGTTTGGTGCATGAAAATAACCTGAATATTTTGGTAGTTAGTTTGTGGACAACTGAAGTGATCAAAGTGTTTTCTCTGCATTTAGGGTATGAGTGACGCGCTTGGTGGGTACACTCTTATTGGTTTAAAGAGAATGGGGGAAATTGATGAAAGGACATTCCATAATACTTGCAAGGCAAAATTTCCGGCAGAGGAAGCAATGCTGCAGGCAGCCACTTTATGTTGGCTATGGCGGCTGACTGTGAATGATTTGCAATGGTATCCTTTTAAAGTCATTACCTCGGATGGTATTTCGAAGGTAAAAATTGTCTTCTACCTTTTCCTATGGGATGTGGAGTTACCAAATAGCTTAAATCCTAATCACATTGGATGTTTCATGATACAGCAAATATTAGATGAAGGAGATGAGAAGCTACAAAATCTAAAGCGAGTGTGGGGTGTTGAGGCATATGATGCAGTTGTTACAGCTCTAAAGGAGTTAGATGAGTGTAATCCAAATGGGAGATATGCAATTAGAGAGCTTTGGAACTTCAAAGAACGGAGAAAAGCCACTTTGACGGAGGCCATTGAATACCTGTTCAAGAAAGTCAAGACACATAAGCGCAAGAGAAATCGACACTAAAAGGTTATAAACTAACTCACTGCGATAATGATGAATCGCGGCGAGTTGATTTTTGGATTGTAAGATGCTGCACATGGAATTAGTAGTAGTGGATTGGTTGAATAGCAACACTAACGCTCATCTTTCTAGTTGGATTCGATGTGATGAACTTGTGAGTTGTGACTATTTTCTTTGCGGAAGTTTGGTATGTTTTGAACGATTTGCACATTAACTTGTGTTTATTTTTGTTGGTTTCTCTTTGGTCGGTAAGACTTGATTTTACTTTATTGCCGGGATGAGACTATCCAAGTAACATACGATCAATTGATCCAAAAGGTGTTCCTCCACCAGGAAAGGATGTATCCCACCATTTTCTCACGTCTCAGGTTCGAGAGTGAGAATTGAACAAATTATGCTGAGAGAGAACGAAATTAATATCCTAGTATTATCCTATCGGTGAGGGGAAGAATACATCAACGACTATACTTTTGTTGATTTTTTGTCATAACTAATTAAGCATGGGGGGAATCAGATTAATATTCCCAAGTTCATTTCTCACCATGGGCTTGTTCAGGCGACCGATAACTTCAGCCGAGAAAACCTGATAGGGGCTGGCAGCTTTGGTTCTGTCTACAAAGGAACTCTATCGGACGGCCAACTGGTGGCTATAAAAGTGTTCGATCTTGACATGGAGGGAGCAATGACATCTTTCGACACAAAATGTGAGGTGCTCAGGAATGTGAGGCACAGGAATCTTCTGAAAATCGTCAGCTCTTGTTCTTGTTCGAATCTTGATTTCAGGGCTCTTGTTTTTCAATACATGCCTAATGGGAATCTTGAAATTTTTCTGGATTCTCAAGAACTGAACTTGCTTCAAAGATTAGACATTGTAATCTACGTCGCGATGGGGATGGAGTACCTTCACCATGAATATTCTGAGCCAGTGGTGCACTGTGATTTGAAGCCGAGCAATGTTCTGATAGATGAGGAGATGGTGGCTCATGTGGCTGACTTTGGTCTCACAAAAGTTTTAACTAAGTACAAATCCGTGACACTTACGGAGAAAGTAGGCAAGCATGGGCTACAATGCTCCAGGTACTTCCCAACTTCACTCTCTTGTAACTACTATAAGCTATCATTTTTTTTAGTTTGAATTATTCATATTCTCGTAACGACACAAATATAAATAGTAAATTAATATAAAATAGAATAAGGTAACTCAATATGTCATTATTTTCGCTAAAACAAATAGGTGAGGTAATTTCTATGTATTTTTTTTTTACCACTGAGTTGTAACAGAAATGAGTATTAATTAACTAAACATCATAGGCATTTAAGCATACTAGGAAAGAAAGAGCTATCTTGTACCATTCCGCTCCTATATCCATCTCATATCGCTTCCCCACGTCTTACCCAAGTTTTAGTCTCGCTTCTGCATCGGATCGAAATTAGTGGCACATGAGATATCATGAGGTTCCATTCCGTTAAATCATCCATGTCAAGTTGTCTCTGTATTACATCGCAACAACGAATTACCAATTGCTTTAAATTAGTATGCCTTAGCATACTTCGTGGAAACCATGACAGTGTTGTGCCAAAATCAATCTCCAGGAATTGAAGAGATGTAAGGTTCCCCAGCCACTCCAGTGATGAAACCAAATCTGGACATCCAGATACTCTTAGGGTCTTTAGGTTACTGATATATTGTAAACCATCAGGGAAGGCCCGAATACCGTATAATCCATATAATGCTACCGCTTGGAGAGAATGAAGGTGTCTAATTCCATCTGGAAAGGCAAGCAGAGCTGGGCATTGCCTGATTTCCAATCTTTCAAGGGAAGTCAGGTGTTGCAATCCCTCCGACAAAGAATTAAATTTCTTGCAGTTGTTAATAGATAATACTTGGAGAGAGCTCAAACCTTGCAATGCATCCTCTGAGAAAAATTCCAACTCGTGGCAGTCAGCAATATGTAAATACTTGAGAGAATGAAGGTGTTTAATTCCATCTGGAAAGGCAAACAGAGCTGGGCATTCCGTGATTACTAATCTTTCAAGGGAAGTGAGGTGTTGCAATCCCTCCGACAAAGAATTAAACTTCTTGCACCTCGTAACAGATAATGATTGGAGAGAGCCCAAACCTTGCAATGCATCCTCTGAGAAAGATTCCAACTGGTCGCAGTCAGCAATATGTAAATACTCAAGAAGAGGGTAGTTTTGCAGCATATCACGGGAAAGCTCAACAATTGAATGATTCCCCACAAGATGGAGGGAAGTTTGATTTTCCATATTTGATATCGAACTCTTTAATGTTCTTCAAATTAAGGATCTGATCAACAGAAGCAATATATATATGTATGCATTATAAGCACAGACATGGATATTTATATAATCAATAGATTAATTAGAAATATAACAAGATTGTATCTATATAAGCAGAAGAAGAAGAAAATATGGATAATAATAATGATGAGGACCTGAATGGTTGAGACCTAACTTCGCTGCCACTGTTTGTTCGTTCACCAAATTAGGTGCAATTAATTAGGCACCAATTCTTCTCTGTCTCTTCTGCACACAACTATATATATATTTATTTATTTATTTATTTTTTGAATGAACACTCGTTTCAAAAACCCAATCCGATACCAACACCGTCTTCTAGTCGGTTTGGTGCCAATACACACGCCACCGTTTTTCTTCTTTTTTTCTTTTTTTTCTAATCAAACTAAAATAGACAATTACGTATGTCATAACCAAAGAGAATTGCTGTGAATTTTGAGTTTTAAAAACCTAAATAATCATTAATATGATAACAAGTTTGTTAAAAAAGATCTCCAAAAGTATCATATCCTAGCAATTATCTTTAAAACTTTTTCCTCTTTTTAATTTTAAAAGAGAGATTTCATTACAGTCACATGTCTCTTTTCACCGGTGATTAGGCTCGATGGATTTCTTAAAAGGTCATGAGTTTAATTCAGCTTATCGATAAAAACGAAGAATGCTGTTTTTTCCCATTACAATCATGCAAAAGCAACATTCTTTTAGCGCGCGAATTGATCGATTGATGTTTTGTACGTTTTCAGCTGTTGGTATCTATATTTAACCTTCAACTATACCGGCACGTGGAGGCGCCGGGATGGAAGTTGAACTGGAATTGGACCGGACACGAAGTGATTTGGGCTATGTTAGGAGCAGAGGCAACAGAGCAAGGGAACTGTTCTGCATTCAAAGGAGATCATCTGCCTCATTGCTGCAAAAAGTTGCCGGTGATTGTTGATCTTTTGCCTGGAGCGCAGTATAACATACAAACCAAGAACTGTTGCAAAGGTGGTGTGCTTTCCTCTTTGAAACAAGACCCTTCCAAGATCGGTGCTACTTTCCAGATGAGCATCGGTGCTGCAGCTACTTCAGATTACTCTCAGTTCGCAATGCCTGGCAATTTCAGTCTCGGAGTCCCTGGTTATACTTGTAGCAATCCATTCGAGGTACCACCAAGCAAGTATCGAGAGCCTGGAAGTCGTCGATGGACTCAAGTCCTTCGTAAGTACTTCTTTTCCTCATGTCCGATCTTCGTAAGTACATTTCAGTCTTATAGGTTTGATGATTGTTTTATGCCTTTCTTGCTTCTGTTAATGTTATTGTGATTTTCTTGCTTCAGAGACATGGAATATAACCTGTACGTACTCTTAGTTTATCGAGTCGCCTAGCCCAACATGTTGTGTTTCCATGTCCGCATTCTACAACGACACTATCGTGCCTTGCCCCAAATGCAGCTGCGGATGCGAAGGACAACCAGGTGGCACCAAATGCGTAAAGTAAGACCCCTCTTGGAAACAAATAGCAGCTTGGTTTATCGAGTCGTGCAGCATTGTTTCTAATGGTTGACAACTGTTGTTAAATTTCCAGGTCTGGTGAGACTCCTCTATCCTATTTGCAGCAAGTACATGATCCCACCGAAGCACCATCGCCTCTAGTACGGTGCACGCAACACATGTGCCCGATACGCGTGCATTGGCACATCAAAGAGAGTTACAAGGAGTACTGGCGCATTAAGATGACAGTTACTAATTTCAATATCATCAAGAACTATACCGAATGGAACTTGGTCGTGCTCCACCCTAACTTGAAAAGTTTGACACAGGTCTTCAGTTTCAACTACTCTCCTCTCGATCAGTACGGAAATATCAGTAAGCTTCTCCGAACCCAGTTTGTCACTCGTTCTTGAAACGATTTCATATCTTCTCGGCTTATTTCCTTATCATGTTCGCTAATCGATGTGTTTAACAGATGATACCGGGATGTTTTGGGGGATTAAGTTCTACAATGACATGTTACTGCAAGAAGGTGCGAGTGGAAATGTGCAATCGGAAATTTTATTGCGTAAAGACGCCGGAAGTTTTAGTTTCAGAGGAGGATGGGCTTTTCCTAGGAAAATTTCATTCAATGGTGCTCAATGTGTTATGCCAGAACCAGATGACTACCCTAGGCTTCCAAACAAGGGGAGCAGTGCCTCTCTTACCTTTCTTCCATTCTTTTGCTCTTGATTGTTGCTTTTAGTTACGTTGTAAACATCGTTTTTATGATTAGAGATTTATTTACATGTACACAGCTTAATCGCCTTTACGACTAAGGTGAGGACTTTGTTCATCACCTCGCCTTCTAAGGTTTGAGTCTAGGGTTACTCTCTTTAAAGTCCGACCATATCTGAACGAGATTAGTTATTCAGAGAGGGAAAAAACTTGTCTGAGATAATGTTAACAAAAGAAAGAAAATTAGAAACATAAACATGGGTTGTTCAATCAGTATGCAAATGCACCAGATAGTACAAACTTTCACTTTTGAACTAAAATACTATCTTCTAGGCACTCCCAAGTTCATTTTTGCTTCCACTTTTAGATGCTTTCAGCAAGCAGCAACCTATGCCACATGTTTAAACCAGAATTAATAAACCAGAAAAATATGAAGGAAAAAATAACAAAAAATATATAAAAACAAACATTAATGTGAGAAATTTAGTTCTTAATCATATGGTCAAAACTCAGAGCACAAGCATAAATTTCTATGTAAAAAGGATGGGGTACAGAAAAAATGCACACAGAGAAAACAAGCAGAAGAGCTACTGCATAATACCTGTCTAAGAACTTGCGAGTGCAGGTGATTCTCTTGAGCTCATGATATTACCATGTGAACCCTTCCTCCCGCGATCATCACCCTATTCTCATCATGTAATTTCTACGCAATTGCATGAAAAATATTTTTATGTAACTGATGTTATTTGAGTATGTATGATAGCGGAATTGCAACTCTTTCAGATATTCAAAGACTTGCCGATTCTTAAATTCCCATAAGACAGATCCCTTTCAATGAGAACACAAGATGATAAAATTACCTGTAATATGATCATTATCTCTTCCCTTGAGTAATGGGCATTTCCAGAGTTAACAACCCTCTCTAGGTCATCAATTGTGATGCTATCCAAGTACCGCATATGCTCACGAAATGTTGAGTTGAATGCTTCAATTCTGCAAGACAAAAAGAGAAAAAGAACAGCATAAGAAACAGAATGTTTGACAACAGCAGGAAACAGAGAGACTAAGATATGGACCAGTGCGTGCTAGCACTTCACTTGCTACAATCAGACCTTTCTGGAGACAACTCTGTAGGTGCTTGCTCTGCAGGAGGCTCATCTACTTCCATGGCATCAGCTGTTGAACTAACCAAGGAAAAAGAGAAAAGGAAAGGGTGAACTATTGAAAGCAGTAGAGAAAAAAAGAGAAGAACGGAAGCATAGTTAAGGCCGCCATGCAATGCATAACAAAACATGAACCTTAGTTCTAAAAGTGGACCCATTAACATGCAGCTCAAACTTCAGCCAGGAGTGCATGGATTTATAAGGAGGCAAAAAGAATTGATGAGTAGACAATGGAATGCACAGGAAATTCAAACATAATCATGCAGTTGCACTTATTCAGTGAGGATAATGAACTCTATCCATGCCAATCATCAATGCTGCAGAACAAAAAGTAGAGAGGTGCATGATAATACAGTGTATTACAGGTTGAAAGCAGAGGGTGGCAACTTTCACTAAAAGAAGTAAAGACAGAAACAATACAATATGCTATGCCTTAGACTCACCCTTCAACGTCAGCAGCTCCACGAGCATCTCTATCATGTCTATCAGAACGATGCTCAGCTCTGCCTTGTCTCTCTAATTCTTTTCCCCTTTCATGTTCACGCTCCTCCATGTCTGTTAATTCTTTATGGTATATTGCAAAATTCAGAATTTTAAGAGCAGCATCAACATCAACCTTAGAAACCTGCCAAAGGAAGTAAATCATGTAGCCAGTGTTATATAAGTTAAATCCCACAATGATGACCTTTAAGCTGTCAGTAGAAGTGAAAAATAAGAGTATCACCTTTTGACTCAATTTCAATCTGGCATGAGCAGTAGAAAGACGAATCATTGTTTCCAAGGTTCTTGCAGTAATTGGAAGTGTTCCTCCAGTCTGCAAAACAAAGCATCATATCAAATGATAAAAAAGTTTGACTCTGTCATTTACACCAATGTACAATCATTAAACCAACCTTTGCAGTTGAACTGGTACTTCTGAGCTCCGCATATGCTGTAGCGATTTGCTCAGAAGCCTGCAAACAAAAATGTTAACCATCTCCACAATAGTCTCAATACATTTTAAAATCTTCGAAAAAATTGGATAGAAAAGAGATGGAGAATGACCTCGTCAGACAGCTCAGGCTTAACCATATGCTTTGCATAATGGATAAACTTTTTAAGAAATTTTATTGTAAGTGTATCACGTTTCCGGCCTCTTTCATTTTTCTTCCCATGAAGCATTCGGTTATACTTGACAAACACAGATGAGTCAGCATCAGCTTCTTCTTCTCTTCCGTATCTTGAATTCTCATCGAGTCTAGCCTCACCTAATGTTTTAAATTTTCTTCAATTAAGCATCTACCGAAATAGCTATTATTTGAAGAAGACTATAACTCAAGTACCTCCATCAATTGCAGATCGATAACGGTGCATACGCAGGACATGCTCAGAGATTAGGCGATCAATATCAGGATCCATTTGATCCAACACAATAAACAATAAATCGAAACGAGAAAGCAAGGAATCTGGAAGTCCAATGTTCTTTGTTGGTGTCAAGGACCGATCGTACTGCACATCCAATTACGTGAGCATTAACAGCTGAAGTAAGCACTAGGAACATCAACAGGCAAGTACCTTACTTGCATAAGCTGATAAGCATGATAAAATAACAGACAAGTGGCCACTTACTGTGCCATATATGGGATTTGCAGCAGCTACCACACTACACCGTGCATTCAGGGATGCGTGGATACCAGCTTTGGCTATAGTAACAGTCTGTTGCTCCATCACTTCATGTATAGCAACACGATCCTGATCATTCATCTTGTCAAACTCATCAATGCAGACAACCCCTCGATCAGCAAGAACCATCGCTCCAGCTTCTAACCTTCTTTCTCCTAGTAATGGTTAATTGATTAAACCTTGAAGTATTTTTTTAAAATAGAAAAGAAAGAAGGAAAGAAAGAGATCTCCAGGAATGCTACAGTCTATTTGAGTTCCCTACCTGTTTCTTGATCAGATGTAACAGCAGCTGTCAATCCTACACCAGAAGAACCACGACCAGTGGTTGATATGGCCAAGGGAGCGATATTAATTATTGCTCTTAAAAGTTGAGATTTCGCAACAGATGGATCACCAACCATCATCATGTTGATATCACTAAAAGAACAAGAGATCAAATATATTTAGAATGGAATCTGCAATGGGCATTAAGAACAGCCGGACATAAAACAGAGTAAGAAAGATGAATGGGATGATTTTAAGCTCACTGGATAAAGTGACCATGGCATTTTGTTCACTGGTAATCACTATAAGACTAACAAGAAGAAGTCAAAAATTACTCACCCTCGCAAGTGGGTTCCATTCTCTAAGTTCTTTTCAGCTCCACCAAGCATCAATAAGATCACAGCTTTCTTTATCCAAGAATGCCCATATATTGAAGGGGCAAGTGACTCACCAAGCAAGTCAAATGCATCATCTCTTTCAGCTATCTTTTTAATGTTGTTCAAATCTTTCGCACTGTAAATTGGTGCATTTGCCTCTTTGTTGAGTTGAGAGACATTATTAGCTATCAGAACAGTTCTGCACATCGAGATTACTTTATCAAGCTTCAAAGAAGGAAACGTTATAGAAAAAACACTAAAGGATGTGGTTCAATAATTAAGGTACCTGAACACACCATTCACACTACCCTTGCTTTTACCAGGAAGTGCCTTATATATTCCCACAATAGCCACTCGATCACCAGGCTTACATGAATCGACTAGGTCATCCTCTACTATGACATCCACTGTTCGTGGAAGCTGACCAGGAGCAGAATTCTCTGGCACTTCTTGCATTGACAGTGTTTGATGATCTTTATATGTGCATAACCCATACTCCGTCACCAATAACTTACCATTCTCGTCCTGACACAGTAATTGCGTTGTTCATCAATATGTTGCTCTATTAAGGACATGTACAGATCACTTAAGAGTTTGAGGTTTGAGAATCATACCCTTGTAGGATACACCGACCCTGTGGGAAGACCCACAGTAGATGTGATATCTCGATATTCTCGAGAAATGAAGACCTTGGTTTCAGGACAGTAGTGCACACTTTTCACAACCTTTGGCCTAACAAGGGAACCTAAACGCAAGGCTATACAAAGTTAGGACTATGCACGGCCAGATTCAGTAGTATACATGAAATGCAAAGAGATATCTTTTAGGCCCTGCTTAATTCATTTCAAAGCAAAGAACGGAATCAAAGCACATTCATATTCCCTCTTTGAGTAGACTTAAGTCCATCAACAAGTATAATATATGGCAACTACACTAACAAATCAGTCTTTTTGTCTCTAATTAGTACCTGTTCAGGTCATTGAATATTAATTTATAAACCACACCACTAAAAGTAAATTTACAGAGAGGATGAAATTACATTTTGTGATAATTCCCTCAACGCAAACCATAGAGCCGATGAATTCTGAAAGAAGCTCCCTTGGAGTAATGCGGCGAGAGACGAAAGGCCCTTCAAAACCCACAAGCACTTGTTCTCCTTCTTTCAAGTACATCTGGTCAATACTACGTGCTATATCCGTGGCTGCATCACTAAATGATTGGATGTACTCACTTGGGTTCTTCAAAACCCTAAAACCCAAAATTCACAAAAACAAAATGAATTAGTACATAAACAAATTTCAAGCCATCTTTTAAAAGTTGAAGTGGTAAAGAATTTCCGAAGAGGGAAAGGAGATACAAACCTAGGGCCAAAATCCTGGAAAGCGTGGAGATCGGAGATGTCGATGATGAGACGGCGACGCTTGTGGATAATCATGTTCTTGATCTCGTCTTTGTATACCTAATTCCCCATAAAATTACATACATGAATATATATTAGACCTAAACATAAAAGAATGCATATATGGAGATAGAGAGGTAAAGAAAACATACATCTTGATCTAAGAAGTCAAGAAATGCTCGCTTGTAACTGGTTCGATCTTCCATATTCGCCGTTTCAGGTCGATTTTGGTGCCGCCGATTACACCTTCTTTTTCTTCTTTTTTGCAGAGGGAAGGAGAGAGTAGAAATGAGAGTTTTTTTTGTTTGCGCCCTTTACCTTTAGGGATGGAGAGGCAAGGCGTGTGGTTTTGGCGGGAACAAAGTGGAGGGTAACCCCTCGTGTTGGCGGGAATTTAAATGGGCCTCTTCTTAGATGGGCTCTCGATGTTTTTGGGCTACGCAGGCCCAGCAATCTAACTTAGCTTTCCTTTAGTGCAATTATAAAAGACACCAATGCTTCTTCTTTTTTACTTTCTAATAATAAGAGTAATTTTAATTCAATTCAAGCATTATTTCTTTTCTTTTCTTTTCTTCTCTTCTCAGTATGCTTTTTTCGGCTTTTCTAAATGTTTTCTCAGCCTTATATATATATATCAATGAAAAAAAAAGGTGTACATATCGGTTGATATTGAATGTTATCGAATAAGAAACTTCTCGATTGAGCATTATCGGACTGAGAAGCACACGCATGGTTTAAAAGCCACCGAGTATTGAGTGGCTTAAATCACATTGTAAGGTCTTTTTTGGGTTCGCACACCATGTTCTAGTCCAGCTATTCAAAAACAACGGTTTCTTCCCTTTCTGTTTTGGTAAATTTGCATTGTATATTTTGTTTGTAAACTAAAAAACGACATCAATGGCAACATATTTTAGATCAAATAGAAATAGACTCTTCGACGTATTCTTCTTTCAGCTACACAATTGAAAAACACTTATCCGAATTACATGCCCTGCAAATAGCTTGCAGTAGTTCGAAAAGTTCCAAGGAAAACAAATTACACAAAACTCCATCAACCTTAAAGCTAGGTTTTAACCCAGAAAATTATTGCACAGCTCACAACTACAAATGGCTAGAAGAGTACTAACTATGCATGCAACACCTCAGGTTAAAAGACAAGGGAGCCTCAGTGACCAGTAAAATAACGCAGATATAAAATAACCAAGTCGAAAATGCTCAGGGCTTAAATGCAGAAAATGCAACGACTGAGTTGTGTCCTCCAAATCCAAAAGAATTTGAAATGCCTGAAAACAAATAACAGCAAAAGAAAAAATGGTTTCAGACACTTGGGGCGCTAGTAAAACAATTGAAGATGAAAAAAGCCACAAAGGTTTTGCCATCTTACCAATGTTCACCTCGTGCTGTTGCTTTTTATTAGCAACAGTGTCAAAGTCAACCGAAGGCTCTGGATTCTACAGTCACGTAAACAGGAATAAGTCAGGTGCACAGTTATACGATTCTAAGTGAAGCAAAAGTAAACCTAAAGAACCACTGATTTATAGAATTTAAACAGATAAATGGTCCAATACATACAAATTGATTAATACTGGGATGCAGCCATCCTGTGTTTATGGCCTTTATGGTGGCAATTGCCTCCAAACCCCCAGCAGCACCAAGGCAATGCCCTATCATCGACTGAAATCAAAACCAAGTCAGTAGAAAATAAAAAATGCACAATGGTAAGACATCAACACCAGACCCTTCTCAATTAAGATAATCGAAGGGAAGGAAAACTCCCACAGAAACAGAATTCAGAGGGGGAGAAGAGTGCGATTGGTGTTACCTTAGTTGCATTGATTTTTATCCCTGAAGTGTCCTTGAATACTTTTTTGATGGCATTTATCTCAGCAAGGTCACCAGCAAGAGTAGAAGTTGCATGCGCATTTATGTAGTTAACCTAAAAAGAAATGCAGTTTACTTGCCCATACAGCTCAAGATAACAAAGCATCTCTATCACCATCTCCCCTAGTCTATGCCCTCAAGCAACAAGTGGCCGTATAGGAGATGGTGTAGCTATTCAGAAGGGGGAATAGGCCATCACTCACAATAAAGGACATTAAGATTCTTGTAGCAGCTATTAGACAACTGTGTCAGTTGCGCAGAAGAGTAAAGATAAGCCCATCTCTAACCAACCAAGAGCACTGGGGTAAGAATGCCTAATATGCCACAGTTTCTACCATCATCTGCTTCCCAAAGGAACAAGAGGTCAAACTAACTAACTTCCCAGCCATAATCAACAGCAACATATGATTTTCATTTCAACTACTCCGCTTGGATCATGACAGGCCTTGACTTTGTTGATGCTCTTTGCTGCATTAGAGATGGACATATCTAAAACAAAAGTATCTACATCCCTATAGCTGGAATCTCAATGCCCTTCATTGTAAGGGACTGGCCTTATTTGTCCCTTTCCAATAGAGAGAACATATACTGCAACGAAATTCACCATAAAACGAGAGAAATTTTGATCTTAACAAAACAGACAGATACCTCCTCAGGTGACACACCAGCATCTTCAAGACTTCTCAAAATGCATGAAGAGACCCCAAGACCGTCAGCTCTTGGATCAGTCATGTGGTAAGCGTCACAGTTAACAGCACCACCCAAGTACTCGGCAATGATTGGTGCACCTCGCCTCATTGCATGTTCCAAACTTTCCATTACCTTCCAGAAAACCATGGCAAATTGTTACTAACTTAATAAATCAAATTATTCAAGTAGAATTCCATTCATATATCTATCATGTTCAGGAAAGTGCAAAAAAAAAAAAGTACTTATGTAGTGAAGGAAGAGTTTAGAGTTTAGAGAAGAAGTCAAGAAGCTTAAATATACACCTACGTGTAGTCCAACTTTAGCAGGACATAAAAATAAAATAAAAGGCTTACCAAAACTCCAGCACCTTCACCCATAACAAAGCCATCTCGGTCTTTGTCCCATGGCCTTGAAGCAGTTTTAGGATCATCATTTCTCTGAGATAAGGCCCTACACGCTACAAAGCCCCCCAAGCCAATTGGAATAATGGCAGCTTCAGTTCCACCAGCAACCATCATCTCAGCCTCACCCCGGCGAATGTGATTAGCAGCAGCATAGAAACAATAATTCGAAGTAGCACAAGCAGTGGAGATTGAGTAATTTGGACCCATGAAACCGAGATCAATAGCAAGCAATGCAGACCCCATGTTTGTTATGGCATAAGGAATAAAAAATGGAGTGATTTTCCTGTGTCCCTTCTCAATCAGAGCCTTAACACCATCTGAAAAGACAGTAAGGCCACCCATTCCAGTTCCAACAAGCACACCAGCTTTCTCCTTGTCAATCTATATTTACACATAAAAACAAGCAATTAAGTATCTTCTGAACTGTTAATCCAAAAGACATGCATGCATACAAACTCCTTCAATTTTAAAAGAGAGAAACAGAATGAAATATGAATGCCAAACAATTTTGTCTTGCACGCTGTCCATTTTTCATGAAGACACTATCTTAATAATAAAGAATCACCAATTCTAGCATATAATAACGATGCAAAGGTACAAATGCGATGCAAACTCATCTCTGTGACTTAAAATGACAAATCACAACCTATATTAGATCCAAGCATCTAAAAACAAAGATCCCCAACAAAAAGCAGAACAACGAAATCAACCAAACAGAAGAACACAAAAATACAGAAAAGAATTCAAAAACTCAATACCGTTGAGAGCTTATCCCCACCAAGACCCGCACTTTCCAAAGCCTTTTTCCCAGCAACAATGCAATACCTCAAGCAATCGTCAAGCCTCCTATCATTCTTTCCATCAATATAGCCTTCGGCACTAAACCCATGGATCTGGCCACCGAACCGAGTGGGGAATTTAGACGCATCAAACCGATCAATGGGTCCAATCCCACTTTCTCCTTCTAACAACTTGTCATAATACGCATCAACATCATTTCCAAAAACAGAGACCAGACCCATGCCAGTGATTACCACGCGCTTCTTCGGATCTTTCTCGCGCTTGGGAGTGGAAATAGTGGAATTTGTAGTGGAGGATGATGCGGTTATGAATGAAAGCCTCCTCGGCAGAGGCTTGGTCGCAGCATTGTGAAGGAGCTTCTTGTTAAGTGGGCCTAAAGGAGATGAGCGAAGAGATGGGGAATGAAGGGATTGCATGGTGGTGGTGGTGGTGGCGACGGCGGAGGAGGAGGTGGAGGTGGGCGGAGGGAGTGAGATTTGGAGAAGGCGATGATAACTATGGTGGAGAGAGCAGCAGTAGTGAGCAGAGCAGACTAAGCAGGAATTGCTCGATGGGTAGGAAGTTTTATCGAAGAGAAAGCTAGTCTGCCACGTTTGCTGTTCAGAAAAATACTGCCACGTCGGATAAGTGGAAGAGAAGCGGGGCCTACTTTTAGGAACTTTGGCATGAGTGCTTTTTATTTATTTTTTCTGTGCTTTTCGATCACGTTTAAGTATAGTTAAATTTTAAAAACGAATTTCAGGTAAAATGTAAAACAAATTATGAGAGAATGAATTGTTTTTATTAGGTGATCGATAATTATAATTTTATATCAATATGAATTTTAAAAGATATAATTTTTTCGGCATTACACTAACAAATTTGTAATCATAAATTTATAAATAAGTTGATACGGTGCAAACAAAATTAATTTTTAAATCGTAAACAAATATTTCTAATCCTTTAAACTTACATTATTATTTAATAATAAATAAATAAATAGATTTCAAGTTTCAATGATACCTTAAAGTAGCACCTAAAAAACTCCCCATAATTTAATGCAATCACCTTCTTCTTAGGTGGGTGGATGGGATATTGGATTGTTCAACTCCTCAACTAAATCTCGTCCTCCCTCACCCAAAGGGAAACTTCCACATCAATGTTTTTTGTTTTTGTTTTTATACAAATGGAGATGAATTTCGAATCTGATTCAAATTGTTACTAGTATTTTTATCACTCGTCAAACAATTAATATTTTGCGGTATAAATTGTGTATTTTTTTTTCTTTTTATATAAAACTCATTAGCCTATTAAAAAAATCATTATATTTTATAATAAAGTAAATACATAATTAATTAATTCTCAATAAATTTATGGGCCAGTTGCGGTGGGCTTGAATAGGATCCAAGTTCTTACAATTAGATATTAAACGTAGCCCATATAAGATTGAAATGGGCTTTCTCGAGTATGAACTACAATTACTGCTAAATTCGATCAAAACTGTTTAACGAAATTCATGTTAGCTTGCAAATATTCTATATTCATAATAGTTCGTATGGGATTAGTTTTGTATTTAAAAAAATTAAGAAGACACCCATACGATCGAAAGAATATGTATTTTTATCGTTCAAATGATAGTTTTAAAATACTTAAGTACAAATTAATTCTTTATTTTAGTAGAAAAATATGAAACATATGCTTGGAGTTATGATTATTTTTATAAAAAAAAATCGTGGATATTTTATAATTTTATTCGTATCAAGTTAAAATTCTAGTTTTAATTTTTAATTTCTTATTTTATAGTCATTTATTATTATTATTATTATTATTGACAAAATTGGACCCTTTTTTTCGTTCAAAAGAAGGAAAATAAGTAGACCATTTTTCAATCCGAAAGCGCATGGTTTCCTCATCCAACCCAAAACGACGCTGTTTATGCCGTCAATTTATGAAGATTACCCGTTTGTCAAAAAGCCGCAGAGATGAGAAAAGACGCTAACACAGAACCAGAAGTGGTGGAACGGCAACAACAACGTTGAACATGGCGAAGAAAACTGCAAAATCAAAGAAATCTAGCTCTTCTTCAGCTTCCTCCGCCACGGCTCAGACCAACGCCGAACCAGTCTCTAAAGAGTAACCACTCCTTCACCTTCACAATCACTTATGTGTACCATTATTTTATACCGTTATTGCTCGTTTTCTGCTGTGTATTTGTATTTTATGACTGTTGATGGTGAAACCCATGAACTATCATATAAAATAAGGTAAAGGAGAATGTGAATTGTGGAACCTTTTGTGGTTTTACCGGTTTTGGGCTGCTTACTTTGATCACATTTTTATGTAAAAGAAAAAAAGTTGGGATTTTTTTATGTTCTTGGGTGTATTTTATAGTGTCATTGGGTTTAGTTGCTGGGTTATTGAATGAATTGTTGCTTAATGTGCCTTCAGCAAAATGGTTTTGAGGCCTAGGTCCCAGGCGCGGCAGAGTGTGAGTAGTAGTGAAATGGAGGAGATTCCAAAATCAGCAATGAATAGGAAACCGAAGTTGAAGAAGAAAATTGTGAAAATTGATGCTAAAAAGCCCAAGAAACCCCCTACCGCATTCTTCTATTTCTTGTAAGTTCTTTTTTACATTGTTAAGCTGCCTGTTCCCTTGAGTAATCTGCGTTGGCTCTACTTATCTACCTGACTAGTTGTTAAGCAATCGAATAGGGACCTCAACAAACTTAACTTAGTATTTCATTAGCTTATGGTTGTTACAACCAAAGGAGGTGTAGATTCATCTCCTCTTATGTTCCGTCTTTGCCAAGGGAATTTTTTTGGAGAATACTTGACATTGCATTAATAGAAGAGATGAGGTTGTTCTTGCCTTATTTGTTTGATTAGATGTCGCCTGTTATTAGCGATGAAATCTTGGCGTAAGATGTGTTTTTCCTGGAATTAAACTCTCGCATCAGTTTACACAACTGCATGGGTGTTACTGTGATGGTTAAGTTCAATTTCCCTGCCGAAGGGTACAGAAATAAGTGAACATTACTCTATTAAGTTGTTTGGTACTATGTTGTCTGTCTTAGTTTACTCTTGACGAAGCAGGGAAACTTTTCCAGTAGCAGTTTTTATACTATCCTAGCCACTTTAGTACACAAAAGACTGGCAGAAGTATTCTGCTAGGCTTTATCTCAGATGAATTTCTTTTTTGCTTTATGAGTTGTCTTCTATTTTCCTATTCACTCCATGTTACCTGTTCAGTGATCTCTAAAATGGACACTTTTACATATTCCATCCAAATAATTGATTTTTATTTGATTATGAAGGGAGGATTTCCGAAAGGAATTCCAAGAGCAGAATCCAGATGTCAAGAAGATGCGGGATGTATGTGTATTTGCACTCTTTAGCTCTCCTTGTCTTTGATTGCTTGTCTCCTCTCAATTACTTGCCCATGAACTGTGTAATATTTTTCTTTTTCAGATTGGCAAAGCATGTGGAGAGAAGTGGAAAACAATGACATACGAGGTTTGTACTTATTTGTACACCATATATTCTTCCAATTAGTATCAGTATGCAGCGAACCTCTCTTGGTTCCAACCATAGGTTATGTTTGTAAGGATAGTAGAATTTTTTTCCAATATGAAATGCTTACCGAAAAAACTTCTCATTTCCATCCTTAAAACCTTCACAATTTTAGGATCCTATGTTTGTCCTGCATCAGGATAATCTCCTAATATTAGTTTTTGCCGGTGGCAGGAAAAAGTTAAATATTATGACATCGCCACTGAGAAAAGAGCAGACTTTGACAGAGCAACTGCAGAATACATTAGGAAGAAGGTAAGCTTGCAATGAGTCCTCACACTATTGAACTCGTCATCATCTTTAACTCCCATGCGATGTAAATATTTTCACTCGTAATATATTTACTTCAAATGATATTTATTGCAGGAAAGTGGCGAAGACGACGAAGAAGCTGAGGATGAGGACTCTGAGTTCAACTTGTAAGGTTTTAGGGTATTGGAATGCCATTGTTTAGCTAAGAGTAGGATGTAGCTGGGGAAATGAAAATATGTAAAGCAGATTATGAGCCACTACTGCCTTCTCCTCTCCATTGAAGTTGTCTTTTTGTCTGTATAATCTTGTGTAATTTACTTACATTTAGGTGATTACATTGCAGATTTGACATTTAACATGGATTGTTCATGTGAAAAGGAAAAGAGTTTGGCATCTATTGTAAGTTTGTCTTGTCTCCTAGCAGTTGGGAATTTAGAATTAATTAATTAATATATTTTCCCAAAATTTTGTTTTTGGATTATTTAGATCCAATCTTGCTTGCTTCTTTTTGCTGTAGATGTGTCATTGAATATTGTCGGGTTTAAAAGGATGACTATTCGAGTGTGGTTTATGTTATTCTTTAAACTTGAATTTAACACCTCAATTGACTGTGGATAAGTATCTTACCACCTGTCCGCAACTAAAGTTGATATCTAATTTTCCAAATAATTTTCTATAATTATCTATCTAATTTTAACTTCTAACTAACAAATAACAAGTTGGTTGGCTCAACAGAAAAGAATAAAAAAACAGTTAGGTGGCTTAACGTGAAAACATATAGTTACACCCTTTAATTTTTCTATAAACAAGATAAAAAAGAAAGGAGAGGATATGTTGGTACAAAATTCATAGTTTGCTGTTAACTAACATAACAGAAACTCGTCTGCTTTTGGCTTGAGAAAACAAAACCCAACAGAATCTAACAAACTAAAAAAAAAATAATGATCTCAATTACAACAATGCAAAAGTGCCAGCCCCATTTAGAACCACCTGCCATGAATTCTTGTGGAGTTGATGACAAACTTGTTAAAACCTGTCAATATGCTGCATGTGCTTTTCTTATTTTGGTTTCTTTTTTCAGGGTGCGGGATTTTCTAGCCATACTCACCTCGAACTCTTGGAGTCACGAAAATGGATGTCAATGCAATCCAGAATTCGTATCTTCACGAACCAAACATCTCCAAGCCATGTCTTGTTGTGAATATCACCGTGGGCCATAGCCTTTGGCACAGTGATAATCCCTTTAGTCAAGCTTTCCCTCTGTTAGCATATCAGATTGCCTGCATCACTTGCGCGACTCAGGTTCTCTACTACATTCTCAGACCTATTTGGATACCGCAGTTTGTCTCAAGTATTCTGGTAAGCAATCCAGAACATCATAAATCCATGGTTGTTGCAGTTTTTGAATATCATTCTGAATCATGTGTATACAACATTGTTGTGCTTTTAGTGTGGCGTATTGTTGGGGCCAAGTGGATTCTTCGAGAAGACCTATTTCTTTAAACAGTTGTTTCCTTTGAAAAGTGTTATTTTAATTGAAACTGTGGCATACTATGCCTTGACCTGCCACATGTTCTTCATCGGTCTAGAGATGGATATATCTTCAGTCTTTCGCGCCAGCAAGAAAGCCGTGCATATTGCTGCAGCCGGGGCTCTAATCCCCTTCATTTTTGGGGTTGGCCTTTTCTTCCTCCTAAATAGTGGCAGAATCACCTGTGATAATGCCATAGGTTGCTTCTACTGGGGTGTGACACTTGCAGTCACAGGTTCCCCGGTTGTTTCTCAAGTTTTACGTGATCTCAAGCTCCTTCACTCTGAAATCGGAACACTGGCCAGCTCGACTTCAGTTCTCAGTGAGTTAGTTTCATGGATTTTTGTCGCAATATTATGGCCATTCCATCAGAATGCAGTAAGTGCAGCAATTTCCGTTGTTTCAACTATTGGTTTCACAGTGTTTTGTGTCTTCTTGGTCCATCCTGTTCTTGCAAACATTATTGACTGCACTAGTGGACAAAACAACAAGTTCAGCGAAAACTATCTAGGTTACTTTATCGCTGCTATTTCAATATTTGCAGTTGTCAGTGAGATGATTGGAATGAACATGATGATTGGGGCTTTTAATTTTGGGCTTATGATGCCAAATAGGGTGCTAGCCAAGGTTTTATTAGACAGATGCGAGGTATTCATAACGAGATTCTTGTTGCCTTTGTTCTTCGCCTCCTGCGGGATAAGAGTTAAATTTTGGACCATTACCGGCACCTGGATAAAAGCATCAATTGTCGTGATTCTTTCTTGCTCAGCTAAGATACTGAGCACATTCTTCGTTGGTTACTTTCATAAGATGGCAATGAAGGACAGTTTTGCTCTTGGGCTACTTATGAACGCGAGAGGTATCTTGGCATTGGTCGTGTTTACCATGGGCTTGGATCATACGGTAATCCCTCTCTCTCACTTATTTGCCATATTCATTTTCAATTATTGATCATTTGCCCCCAAAATCAGAGCATGTTGATGGTATAACCACAAATGTTGAATTCTTGGTGCAGTTTTTGCAAAGCCAAGAATACGCAGTGATGATAATCTCGATTCTGTTGATGAACGCGGTTGTGCCACTCGTCCTAAGATCCAGTCCAGTCACCTATCCCGATGCTTGAAAAGATCAGTACAGAATGCAAAACCGAATGCTGAATTGCGAATTCTTGCTTGCTGTCACGACTATCATGTATCAGGTATTATCAATCTCATAGACTCTTCCAATGCAATAGAGAAATCCCCTATTTTCGTTGCTGCGCTCCATCTTGTTGAGGTCTCAGGCCCTACCTCTGCCCACATTGTCCACACGACGAAAGAATCTGGGGTACCCTTTAGTAAGCGAAACCGCGGATATGCCAAATCAGAGCCGATAATCAGTGCGCTTGAAATTTATCAGAATTTGAATGATATGGTTAGCTTTGAACATCTGACGACAGTCTCTCCACTTGAAAACATTCCTTATGATGTCTGTGACATAGCTGAGGGAAAGGAAATAATGTTAGTGATACTTCCATTCCATGAGAAATATTCACGTGAAGGAAAAACGATTGGCGAATGTAGCCCTCAATTTAGAGGTGTTAACAGAAATGTTCTAGATAGTCCTCCATGTTCGGTCGGAATATTTCTGGACAAAGGGGTTGGGTTAAGTAGTGGATCTGTCTTGACAATGCGCAAAATAGCCATGGTGTTCATTGGTGGCCCTGATGATCGAGAGGCATTAGCATATGCATGGAGAATGGCAGGAAGTCAAGGGATTCGTTTAACAGTTGTGAGATTTCTTCCTGGAGAAAATGTGGAAGAAGTCGAATTGCCGGACATCCCATCTGATCATGACAGATTGCTGTCATCGGTCTTGTATATCATCGCACAAGTTACACTTGATGAGAACTATATAAAAGAGTTCAGGTTGCGTACTGCAGGGGACAAGTTCATCACTTATAAAGAGAAGGTGGTGAATGATGATGAAGATTTAACAGTTGCCTTGAAAGAAATGCATCATCCTTACGATCTTTACATAGTCGGTAGGGGTGAAGGGTTCGTTTCACCTCTCACAGCAGGGTTAGCCCAATGCCGCTCGTATCCCGAGCTAGGACCGTTAGGCAAGTTGTTGGCTATGTCTAATATCACACAAGGTTCAGTTCTTGTAGTGCAGCAAAATACTACTACTGTCTTGAAGAAGTTAATTTTGCAGATACTCTTTTCGCGTCGAATGGTTCGTTGGAACACCTAGGGACACAGCAACCTCATTGCAAGGTTGATGATCAAGACGACGACAATAAAAAAGACGAGTATAATCGTTTAGAGTTGAAAACATTTGCAAAGCACAAGGATAAAGGTCTCATTGATGTTTAATTAGGGATTTATGTTAGTTATATATGTAATTCTAAATGGTAGTTTGAGAGAACAATTCTAGTTTAGAATGAGAAGTTGCCCCATTTGTAAACTCTTAAATCTTTTTGGTGATTGAGATGTTTTAATCAATATAGCTAGCTGGCTGTTCCTCTTGGTCACTGCTTCGTGGAAAAGTTGTCAGACTCGGAATGAGTTTGTAGATTAACGATACTTTGTACAATACAAGACGTTAAGTTTCGAGTTTTATATACGACAAAAAGATAAAAACCACATGGATCACCAGATTCGAGTAGATTCCATCACGATTTAGCACGCAAAAAATACCAAGACGACTTGCTTTTGTTTCTTTGACAGAAGAAGTCAAAGCATGTAAACCGGGTCTTTCAACGCCAATGATAGTTTGTGGTGGTTAGTGTGATGGTTGAATAAACGTTACACGACATGTCAGCTGGCCAATAAAATCTTAGTCAAACAAACAAGCAGTAGCCGTTTGGAATAATTTGGTAATATTACCAACAATAACTTTTATTATTATAATTAATTGAACTTTTTTTTTGGGATGCTAATTAATTAAAATTAAGACAAAATATTTGCAATAATAATTAGGAGGGTTGAAATATGCAAAGAGCCGTTAGAGGTCATATCATAACTTCACATACAAACTTTTCAAAGGGCAGAGACCTCAATTTCCCCTCATCTTGACATCTTATCTTACTTTTTTCTTTTGGTGCATTTTCGTTACGTAATTAACACATATTTCTGAATTTATCGAGATATCAATCTACTAATTAGTAAAGTATTTCGGAAAATTAATCTTTTTTGGACATAGGCGGAAATGGAAAAATGATAGAAATATGAGAGACCCACAAAAAATAGTAGGAGTTAGTTTCGTGCTAATATCAAGAAAATGAAATTAATTAATCACCTAAAAAATGGCTAAGGGTCATACTCAAATGACGACCAAGCTTTCCTACTTTTGAGTCAAACCAGGCGCTTTACAGGTTCCTGGCTACATCACAAGGTTTGTAATGTGCACTCTTTTCCTATAGGACTTACTATCATTTTGGTACACATTAAAAGTATAGGAGTTGTTGCACCAAAATTATTCTCCAACTTTTTTGGGAAAAAAAATCATACTCTCTTCGTTTATATAGTTATCGTAAAAGGTAATGGAATAAAAATCGAGATGATGATTAATACTGAAATTGATTTACATTTTTACCACTTGTGTAGTGTATTTAACATTTGAAAGTGTATTTTTACATTAGAAACTGTTATTCGATAACTAAAAAGTAGGGGAAAAAAAATATTTTACGATAACTATATCCGAACGGATAAAATAGCTTCCGGGCTAACCTTAATTTTTTTGTCAGTAGAACTAGAATGCCGTTGCCTAGGCAGAAGAAAAGTTCAAAAACTTAAACTCTCTTTTGTCTCTTTTTTTCTGTTAAAATATGCTGGAATGTCTGTCACTCACTAATCAACCCTTTATCTAAGTGTGTTTCTAGTTTCTACATCATGAACAGATAAATAGAATCGTTTGATTCTTGTAGAATGCATGACTGTAAAGTTTGTTCCTTTCACTGTTGGCACTCTGCTATGATACTTAGTTTTTTCTGTCTTTTCAAATGACCTGTCTGTCTTTTTTCAATTCAACAACAAGATTAAGGTGATAATTTTTTTACCATTTAACTTTGCTAATGTCACAATTTTTTCGATCTTCTCAAATTGATTAAAAGAAAATGACACTTCTAATATAATTTGTTTGTTCTTCGCGTTCGAATTCAACAAGATTAATGCGACAAATTTTTTATCATCTAATCAAGAAAATTCGAGATTTTACCACATGATTCATTTCTTGTGAAGGTTGTTTTGACTTTTGAGTGAAATTTTATTGGTTGAAAAGAGAAACAAACTTTAAAACATGTCCTTGAAAACTTGTTAGCTGGACCAATTGATGAATAAATCTCGTAATTAGTTGGTTTCGAGATCATTCATCTTTGTTTTTGCCAATGGAAGAATTTCTCTTTTTGCTTTGTTCCTGCCTTTCACCTTTTTTTGGCCTTTTCTGCTTTGCTTGGTTGGAGTTTTCTTGTTTTTCTCACTCACTCTTCTTTTTTTCTCCGCTTTTACCATTTGGCTGCTAGAGACTACTGCTAATCTTTGAGTTTTGTTGTTTCTTGTGATTAACTAAAATCCATCATGATAAGAACAGAGACTCTTCCCTGTTTCAGGATCCCAACAACAAAAACAGAGTTTAAGAAGCAAATTTGGTAGAAAAATATACTCGGACGAGAATAATCTTCCGTCGGAAGATAGAGAAGAAGATATCTGGAGAGACGAAAACAAAACCGGGCAAAACAAGGCTGAATATGGGAGAGAGTACTAACATTAACAGACCTGATTTCAAAATGCCCAATTCTTGCTTCTTTCTCCATTCTACCAGCAGAGTCACATAATTACCACAAGCAGCTAAAATGCAACCCATTAGGCACCAAAGAACCGCAGTCCCTCCATAGTTTGAAGCAGGATCAACAAAAGATGAACATAAATTGTAAAATTTAATTAAAAGAATGATTCAACAGAAGAGAAAGATCGCATCTTTATATACCCAGCAAATGAATAAATCAAAGAACAGAACAGAAGGGGGTCGTTTCCAATTTCTTTCTCCCATTATTACCACAAGCACCTAAAATGCATCCTCATCCCTCCCTTTCCTTCTCCACCCACCATAATTTAAAGTGGGATCAATGAAACAGGAACAGAAATTGTAAAATTCACCTAAAAAATGATCTAACAGAAAAGAAAAGAAAGATTACAGCTTTATATACCCAGAAAATAAACAAATCAAAGAACAGAAATGGGTCACTTTCAAATTTTCTTTTTTTTCTCTCTCTCTAAAAGTGACCATGGCCGCAGCAGCAGAAGAAGAAACACAAGGTGAAACTCAACACAATAGCTTCTAAAACAGAGACAATCTTGAAGAGAACATCATCAACGAGCGAAATCTGCATGTTTAGCCTCTTCCCTTTCAAAGATGACCATAAAAACCTCCATCTGTAGCTCCGTGATAACTCCTTTGCCCTCAATCCCTTGAAGAAACTCCACACCTTTCTCCCCTTCTTACTGCTACTACTACTGCTAATACCACTACTGCCGCTGCTGCTGCTGCTGTTGCTTCTGCTGACGGGGCTGCTGCTTTTTTCTATCTCCGGTTCCATTTTTTTTTATAAAGATTGAAACTTTGATATCGGGTTTGTGTTTTTTTTTTTTTGTTGTGTCTAAATCATGAGTAGAGAGGTGAGGAGGAGAGGTTATATGGGTGCGGTGGAAGGAAGGAAGCTTCAGGTTTTCTTGAGGAAAACGGGTAAAAAAAGGGGGGCTGAGGGGTAAAGTGAGCAATATTAGGGACTTTTGAGGGTGTTTTTGGTAGTTTGACATGGAGCGTGGAGGAAACTACTCCGCGTTTGGATGGGTAAGGAAAGTATTTTGTGTCATGCCAACGACCTGTGCAAACTATTGCAAATTGACACAAATCAAAATCTTTTTGGCTATTAATTTTCACATTATTATTTTAATTGGACTAGTTAAAAAAAAAGGAAGAAAAGTACGGAGGAAAAAAGAAAATTGATAAAATCGATAATAATAAGGAGACTCGAACTTGTTACTCTCTTTTTTTATCGTATATACTCCCTCCGATTTTCTTTAAATGACTCTTACTATTTAGGTACGCATATCGAAAAAACCGGATGACTCACTATTTGACTTCAAAAAATTCTGTTCTTTTTTTCGAACGTATGTTAATCCTTAACGTACATCCGAGAAAAAATTCAGGACAAAATTGTCTCAAATAGTAAATCATCCGGCACCCTTAATATGCGTGCCCAAATAGTAAAAGTCGTTTAAAGAAAACCGGAAGGAGTAAATAATATACGGTAAATAATCAGAATTGAACTAGAAAATTTAATCTCTTTCTGATTCGTTAAAAATTTTAAAATATTATTGACCTTTCTAAAACAAACAAATATATATATGTGTGTGATTTTGTTTTGCCATGGCATGTCATCATTGCTTTCGTGGGCAGCAGACTTTTTTTATGTTTAGATTATTTTAGTTTTCTTGCCTACCAAGAACCAACATTTTTTTCTCTACTGTGAGTGCTTCCGTGTTTTAATTCTTTAAATAAAAATTCATTAGTTTGATTTTTTTATACGTAGAAATTATCTGTTATAAATATTTTATTTTTTAATACGTGACTCTATGCGAATATAATTAATTATGATTCAACGTGTAAGGAATATTTATGATTCAAACTAAATTATTATTATTTTTTCATTAATTTAGTTTTGTGTTTATCGAAACTATGTTAATATTATTTTGTGTCTGTTTATGGTTGTTTTTTAATTTTTTTCCCAACAGATTCAATGATCAAAATTGTTTCTGACCGAAACAATTTACTTTGATATTTTTATCCGAAACAATTTCAACCATTGAAATATGTGGTCAAATCCTTATATTTTCTTTTTTTCTTTTTTTGTTGTGTTCTTCTCGCTTTATTAAAATTATATATTCTCTCCATTTAGATATAGTTGCGTAAAATATATTTTTTCTCTTTTTTTTTAGTTGTCGAATTGCAATTTGCATTGTAAAATACATTTCAGAGAAAAAAATTATACATTCACTTTCAGTTTTTAACGTAAAATATATTATACAATTGATAAAAAATGTAAATTAATTGCAATATTTAATATTTATCATTATTTTGTATTCTTATTCAGTTTTTTTTTACAATAAATATATATTGGAGTAGTAAACAATTTAATTTTATGTTGATTCTAATAAGATAAATTTGGTACTGCCAACTTCGAGTATATATCCTCTTTGCTGTAGTTTTTCATTAGTTTGGACCGTTGGTCGGCTTCAAATTATATTTTCCTTGAGAGAATAATCTTTTTGTTTGCTTTTTCATGTATACAACCAATTTTATTCCACTCTTTTATATCTTGTTATATAAATGTATACAACCAATTTTATTCCACTCTTTTATATCTTGTTATATAAAAACAGCTAGAACAGCTACTGGAGGGTTAATGGAGATTTTATTTCGCGTATGGTGTTTTCGGTGTAATTAATTTTTTTTAAAATTATACATATACTAAGAAAAGCTTATAATATGTAAGTTTTTAATTTAAAAAAATACTGAAATTTAACCGATCAAAATACTTACAATTTACACTGATCGTGAATTTTTCATAATACGTATATAACTTTTGCGAATCTAAATTACACCCAAAGCACCAAACATATAACGCTTAACTATTGAAACCGTAGGGTTCATACTTCATGACCTAATTGTGTCACGATAATTACTAATTATCATGTGTTTAGAAAGAACGATGAGCTTTTATTTCACCAAAGGCGTTCTCCGGTCTGAAATTTTTACTGAGAAAATATGTAAAACATCTAAAACACCTATGTTTTACGGGGTTACTTACCATTTAGTACTTCTTGTAATTTAAGGTGTATCAAACTGCAAATTATAATTTTAATATGACCAATTAATTATAAAATATGGAGATCTTTAAATTATTAATTTTGTGCACAATTTTCTTTTATAGATAGAGGTAAAATTTGAATCTTGATTTGAGTTTTTATCGGTATTTTTACTACCAATAAGACAACTTAAGAGCTACATATCCATTGGCTCGTCTAATAGATTTGAAAATTTTATATATTTTTTTTCTTTGATGCATCATCTTGAAATTTTAATGTTTACAAATGAAGGGAAAATGTGGTCCAAAATTATAAGTAACAGATTTAAAAAAAAGAGAGCATAAAATCTAAAATTATTATTTCTTTTTGCCCAAAAGTAACGGAAATACTGGAAAGACACATCGATGACTTGGTCATTCCTTTTACCAACACAATGCCTTAATTCTATGCCAGCTTGTGCCCACAAGGCATTATGTGCCGTTTTATCTCTTAAACAAACTCTTATCTTACTTTCTAGAAATACTAGCGATTAATATTAATTTTATTCGTATCGAATTAATTTATTAAAATATAAGGTACCTTTTAGTAAATAATTAATTGTACATACTAAAGAAAAAAGTAATCAATCGTTATATGGAAATTCGATCAATAATATCTTATTCTTCAATCAATTGGCAGCCTAGTGCCTCATCATGGCACCCTGTCAAATACCAATGACCCTTCATTTTGCATCAAGTGTTGTAATTTGCTAGCTAGCTTTGTAATCACATTTGTTGTCTTTTTCTATGTAATCTTATTGATTTTTGATAAATTTAGAGTCGAGCTGCTATTAGACTTTAAACGATAACTTTTTTTAACATGTTTTTTAACGTCCGAATATTCGAAGTTTACACTTGCTAATATATTGTTGACATTTATCAGTGGCATGATAATTCGGTGGTATTTCATACTCCCTCCGGTGTGCGTCGTTTTAGGATTTATTTTTACTGTAGCTTTTATTTGTATTTTTAGTGTTAAACCTACTGAATATTGGGATGTGAGAAAGACATTTGATTTATACCAGAGGGAGTATGAAATACCACCGAATTATCATATCACTAATAAATGTCAACAATATATTAGCAAGTGTAAACTTTGAATATTCGGACGTTAAAAAACATGTTATGGTGTTCTAATAGATGGGTTTTGCTAATATATTGTTGACATTTATCAGTGGTATGATGGTTCGATGGTATTTCGTATAAAATAAAAAGGTATAAAGTTTCAAATTTGAATATCTTTGTTTGTATTTCTATCTGTCAATAAATAAATAAATATTGACATTAAGTTTGGTTTCCATTTGTTTTAAATTTTTGGCTTTGTTTAGCGATCTTTCTATCTAATTGTTGTCATTTTTTATTAATTGTATTTGTATATAGGAACAAAAAAAAACTATTTAAACTAAAAGGGCCAAAATAAAATAAAAAATAAAATAAAATAGCAGGCTAGCTCTAGTCCCATTTGACATTACTAAACGTGGGCCTGATTCGGCCCATTATCAGAAATTACAAAGCTCAGAACAATCAACCAAAATAAAACAACAAAAACCCAACGGACGCATGGAAATCCGAAAAACCAAAAATAGAAAGAAACCAGCGACACGGATCATGATCACAGCAGTGACACACAGCGCGCGATTGATGGGTGGTGCAGAGGATTGAGTTGAGCGGCGTTCATCTCGGATTCCTCGTTATCGGAAATCAAATCGTATGGGTAATTCCTCAGTCTCTACTTACTATTGAGCTTGATTTCATGTGTTATGTGTCATGGGCACGCACTTCAACAAAGTAAAGGAAAGGCAAACAAATTTTCTGTATTTCTGAAGAATCCCAACTCGATATTTAGCACTTTCGTGACTATGGTGGTTGTTTTGTTTTGAAATTTGAAAGGCCCAGTTGGATGATCATGATCACACGGCTGCAGAGGACTGCATTGAGCGGCGTTCATCTCCGATTTCATCTCGGATTCCTCGTTTGCGGAAATCAAGTCATACGGGTAATTCCTCAGTCTCTACTTACTATTGAGCTTGATTTCATGTGTTATGTGTCATGGGTACTTATTAGTTTTTCAACAAAATAAAGAAAGGGCAAACATTGTTTCAGCATTTCTGAAGAACCCAACTCGGTATTTAGCACTTTCTTGACTATGGTGGTCGTTTGTTTTGAAATTTGAAAGGCCCAATTGGATAATTTGATCATAAGTGTTTGTTTTAGCTGGGTATGGTTGTTTAGTCCTTAATTTTGATGAATGATCCTAGGATAGGATAGGAATGAACAAAAAAGGAAAACCAATTTCCTAATATGGTAGAGTTGGTTTGGCTTTGGTTCAGTGGCCAAACTATGTTCATAGTCTGTGGTTGAGGTTTTCACATGGTTCATGGTTGGGTTTTGGAATTGCCCATTAAAATGTATTCCTTGCATTATTTTTTTCATTTGTGAAAATGAGTTTTTTAGGTCGCTGACGGTATTACGTAAAACAGGAAATATTTTAGCCAAATATAGTACATAGTTTTTTAGGAAACTATTGGCATGCATAGAAACTTGTTGGTTGATTGCCTTTTGAATAAAATAATTTCATTCTTGTTTTTCTGGGTTGAGATGATTTTAGTTGTATTGTTGCTGTTGGTGTGCTGCTTTTGCGGTTGATGTAAATTATCTTAGTTGCATTATTTTATTTCAACGAAACATCAAAACGGAGACAACCAAAGACACTCATACGCCATTTAAATCGATTTGTTGGCACCATTTATCAAAATCCAAAGAATTTTACTCATTGCAACTTATTTATTTCTCTTAAGATTTTTTATCGCAATACTAGTTACAAAAATGCATTCTCATATTTGAAGACCTCACTGAGGCAAAAGGTCCTGGAATCTTCTCATATTTAAGTCACTAAATAAAGTTAGCTGTATTTTTGCTGGATAAGTTGAGAGAAAACTAATTAGACATTATTGTTGGAATTAAACAAGTCTTAGCCAATTAATTTGATTATTCTCCATTTTATTTTCCCCCTCTGATTAATGTCAAAATTGTCCATTCATTTAATTCGTTAGGTACACAATTCAATTTCCTTGAAACAAAATAACTACTTGGACTATGCTTGGATTCACCCAAATACTGATAATTTTCTCTGCTTTGGTATGGGTTTAGCACCATTTAAGGACATATATAGGAAATGCTACCATGGATATTCCTAATAAGAGCAATGTTACAGAAGGCCAGAAATGTTTCTTGATTTGCCAAATTAAAAGAAAACTGATAATTATATTGATGAATAACTAGGAACATAACATCCTGTGTGTTCAAAAGAAAAAGGAATATAGCATCAATGATAAATAAAGGAAAACATAGCAAACTGCTTAAATCACAAATCTTAAACATATTGGGGATGTAGTTCCCCTATTGATCTTTTCTAAAACCTACTTATTGCTTACTGTTTGAGTAAATTTCTTTGACAGGAGCAACAAAGAGCAAGATGCCTCTATTTCTGTCATCTGCGCTCCAAAGCTTTGGCGGAGCGCCTCTAGTTTCCCCTTCAGGTTGATGAGCTCATCCAGGCTTTGTTCCTCAACGGGTTTGGGTTTCAGACCTTTTATTATCTTTTCTAGTGTTTCCCCTCTCTTTTTTTCATTCTCAAGCTGCTTATCAAGGTCATTGATTTCGTTATTGAGCATCTGCAAGGTTTCAGATTGCTGTGAATCATGATTGCTGTGAATAGCAACTTTAGCTCTCTTTTTTTTATTAAGAAACCTCCCAACAACAAAATCAACACTAGGATGGCCAAATGAAAATGGCTTTCCCCCAGGGGAAAAAACAATGATGGCTATTTCTACACCACATAGTGTAGCAAGCTCGGTGGCTTTCTTGAAAAGGCCTGTTCGGCGCTTTGAGAAAGTCACTTGCCGAGAGCTGCTGTTTTTCACCATTTTTATCTCTATCTTCCTACGACCCATTTCTCCAACCTCTGAATTAGAAGTTTGGAAAAGAGAGATGAATTGCACTTGGTGTAGGTGAGTATAAATAGCTGGGAATTCAAGTAAAAGGGGAAATAAAACTTGGACTTATCCTTCAAAGTTTTTTAATGCTTACCGTTGTTGGGTTATTTTCCATAAAAGAATTTAGGCATAAGGGTAGTTTTAAGGCCTATGTTTGACCAAAATTCTCAATTAAGGACCGACATGAAGAAAATCTTAAAATGCACCGATGTTTGGCAAATGTGTCGCAATTAACGGCCTTTTTTGGGACATAAAACAACCCTTCTACCAAGAATTTATATATGGTTCGTTTGAATAACAATTATTCTAAGTTCTCAAATATCTTTCTATTTTGATGGCTACTACCATTACAAAGCTGCATTATTGTCGGTTGAATTTCTAAATTCATTAACCATACACATGCTGGGAACTAATTAAAGTCGAAACTTTTAGATTTAGTTTCCCTCCGAATAAGTTGAACTTTAGTCTTGGATTGATTTTAATTAGTGTTAAGCTTTCCCATTACAATTTGGGGTGGTAATTTGGTCTGATTCGATGAGTACTCGAGACGATCCGCTCCATTTGGGGCGGAGATTTAGCAAATCAGGCATTTTCCTGGTATGGGGATTCTCCTCCCCGGTTTGACCGGGTCACGGGGTGGGTAAGATGCAAGGTGTTTTCGCTCTTCTAATGTACACACAACACGCGCACACAAACACACATTTAATGTGAATTCTTAAAATCCTTTTGATTCTTTATTATCTTTATACTTTTGTTGTGGTTGAAACTAATTTTACAATAATATTTTTTTAATACGGTATTATTAATATTTATGATGAATTTAATTATTAGAACATTCATTATTACTACCTTTTTTTCTCCCTCAGGTTTTGTTCTTTTGTAGGTACTACTAGTTTTTTAACAAGGTTGGATGGATCTTTTCACATTTCATACTTTTTGTTTTCTCATTATAACATCATTCAAATGTTGTTCAGTTATATTTAATTAAACAACTTATATTTCATAAATAAACCTTTGAGTTTGGAATGAAAGTTTGTTTATGAAAAACGTAACAAGAGAACTTCAAAAGCGCCAACTAGTTTTTTTCCCTAAAAGAAAATCATATGATACTCCTCGTTTATTGTGTTTCCTCTCTCAAATATGCAGATCCCACAAATCTATGTGGAGCCGGCGTGCATTCGAGAGAGAACACCGTACGAGCCGAGAGTGATACATAATTAAGATATAATTAAACCTCCTTCCCCTCACTATGACCAAGTCTAAGAGTGAGCAAACTGGAAATTTCACTAAAATCTTTGCTGACATTCGAATTAGATGTGTGTGCATTGTTGACATGAGTGGCAGGAATCTCAGGACGAGGCATGGAAGAAGAGGCTCCATCCTTCTTCTTCTCTATCTTGTTGCACAAACCAACACGTATCTTAGCCAACATTTCATACTTTTCATTCAATTGTTTCAAGTTAAGTTCATCAATCGGAGTTTCCAACCAACTCTGCAATTCTTTCCCTGCTATCATGTCCTTGAGCATTTTCTCTTTCTGCTTTTCAGCTTCCATGATGGTCTTCAGCACATTTTTCTGCTTGTTCAGCTGATCAATCTCGACCTTCCGGAGAGCCTCAATGCTTGGTTGTGTATCTGCATCGTTTGGTGGGGGGTTTAGGCGAAGGTAGTGCTTCGCCAGAGCTTCAAGAGATGGGTGGCCAAACGAGAAGGGTTTGCCTGACGGAGAATAAACCAGCAAGCCAACCTCAGCGCCGCACAAGGTGACCAACTCACTGGCCTTCTTATACGTTCCTGATCTACGTTTAGAGAATGCGACTAGCCTGTCTTGTTCTTTTTCAATTTTTTTCAAGCTGATCTTTTGCTTGCCTCTCGTTAGCTTCCGATTGCATGCCATTGGAAAAGTTAGACAAGATTTGTTTTGTGCAATGGTTGCCTTCTTGGTTTCCTTTGGTATTGTCTAAATGTATATTTATGGGTGAAAAACTTATCTTGCTATGTTGGCTCTCTTTCATAATTTGCAAGCACAATCTGGAGTTTTGGTAATTTTTGTTGGCACATGAAAAAGTTTCAATCTCCAATAGTTTTTATTTGGAATGTAAAATCCTGAATCCTTGGGTTTCAGCATTTTGATGTCTAAACATTTTATACGCTTATGATGTGGTTGAGATTTTAGTTCAAGCTTTGATAATGATTTGAGCATTTTTTTTCTTCTTTTGTACTTGTTTTCTGATCTTTCCGAGTATTTTCTAAAATGAAGACGTCGGTATAAATCTTTTATCACTCAGCCATCTATGTAAATCTTAAATTTAAGTTTCGGATAAAATAAGAGCTATGAATGGTGAATGATTTCTTTTATGTGTGGTTTTAAAGTTACTTGTGTGCATACATGTCAACTACGGATAGGCTTATGGTGACATTTCATCTGAAAAAAATTGGGGAAAAAAACAATATTTTTGAGGGAAAATATAAGATTTTATTCGAAAAATCAGCATGCATTTGGGCCAGGAAGCAAGAGCAGCGCTACATTGGTTTGACATATGGGCTCTAAGCCCAATTAATGGGCCTATCATATAGGCATGAGTCACATGGATGTGAACTTCTTTTTTCAAACTGATTTGTCATTTTTATGATGTAAGGTTATGATTTCGAACTGTGTTATCATAATGATAATCAATAATATAACCAAAAAAAATCATTGTCCTTGTTATAGAAACTGTGATTTTTTTTATATCTTTATAAGGAAACTAATATATCCAAATATGAGATTTTTATTACCCAATTTGTACATTTTTATCCATGAAAAAAAGAAAAAAATATTGTATTTATTTTTAAAAATAATCTAAACAATTGTATCCTAAAAAGGAAAATAATACCACATACTTAGAACATTTTATATCCTTAAAAGGAAATAACATACACACCTATAGAAGTTTATAAATTTAAAAGGAAAATAATCTGCACAAAAAATGATTTTTTTAATCTCTTTAAAAGGAAGATTATCTGCACAGATTTTAATTTATTAAATTTAGAAGGAAAATAATCCATGGCCTTATATTTAAAAGGAAACAACCTATGATTTTTTATATCTTAAAAAGGATAATAATCTTTACTATATAATTTTACATTGATAAATATGGAATATGACTAAATTTACTAATTATAGTATTTTTCCATCAATATTCAATGGTCTTATCTTATCCCCCGACCTTATCCCAATATATTTTTTTTTTATGATAAGTGGATACTGTATAGTCACATTCAAATCCACAATTTAATGATTTTTTTGACTGAAATCTAGCAATTAATAATATTATTAGCTAATTAAATGAATAGTTTATTTTATTTTTAATTACTAAACTGGTTTCTTAGTTATGGGCTTGTAAGCCCACTAATTTTACTCCCATGCGGCCATGCCTGAAGTTGGAATTGAATCGAAAGCCCAATTAATTTTAAATTTTGGATTACCAAAGTCAATTGTTGTCAATTGTGGTCAAAGAAAATAGAAATAGACCTTGCAAATTAGTTTAGGCTCCCCAATTCTTTATAAAAAATATTTATACTTATATTTTTATAAATTTTAAAAATATATATATGACCAAAAATTTTTTTTTTTCTTCGAGTGATAATTAAACATCTATATAAATATACATATAAAAAATGTATATACACAGATAAAGTTTTATTGTCCTTCAAAGTTCTGTCTTACTCGAAAACTAATGTAGTGATTGGATACCGAATAGTTTTGACAATACATATATAAAACTCTTAGCGCGCGGATGTGTACTATTTAGATCATCAACATTGCAATTCCACCATCCTTCCATTTGGATGTTGTTTTCTTGGAGTTTTTGATGCATAACTTTTCCTTTCTCCCTTATGATTTGAACCTGGTTGAGCATCTCATTGTACTCGTTGATTAGGTTTTCCTGTTCAGTCCTCCCACGAGCCTCCTCGATAAATCGGGTAGGATCGTTGTCTGGATTGGAGTTTTGTTCGCCAAGAAATCGGTTACTCACTGATTCAGCAGAAGGAGATCCATAACAAGAAGGCTTACCTGTAGGTGAAAACACAACAAATAACGCCTCAGCTCCATTGTTGGTTACCACCTCGCTCAGCTTCTTGTTGATTCCAGCTTTGCGTTTGGAAAATGTGACGAGTCTTTGAGCTTCATTCGCGATCAATTTCATCTCTATTCTTTGTCTACCCTTTGATTTCTTGCCTGCCATAATGGAAAAGAAAGAGAAAGAAGAAAAAAAAGAGTACAAATGCTCTATGAAAAATTAAGAAAATATGAGAAAATGAGAGATGATTGTGAGAATCGGCACGAGTTGTGTATATAGAGGTGCATCAAGGGTGCCATATCATTCCATTCATGTACTCACATTAATCAATAAAGAAACTACGCGTCAGCCAATACAATCACTATGAGCCATCGCTATCGTTTTGGATTTCCATTATCAACTTATTTTCATAATAATATAAAAATATACGGTCATTTAAAAGGAAAGAAATCATGAATTCAACTATTGATTGTGGATTGTAACGGACAAAAAAATACGATAAATATAAACGTTTAGGTTCAAATTAACCAACAATTGAATTTCAAACTCAATTTCTAACCCATTCAATCCCTCAATGAAGATGTCAATTATACCATGATAATTAAGTCTTTAAGTAATTATCTTAATCATAGTTTAAGGCTCAAATTAACCTCACAAACATCATTTCCACAAATAAACAACTAGTCATTGCATAGTAAAGAAAAAGTCAAGTCAATAAGAGAGAGAGAGAAAAACAATGGTTGGATAGTGAATTGGATAATTTAGACAAGTTTTTGGGACTTGTCCTTGTCCTAGTTTTTTTCTTGTCATTTCATGTTTTAACTTTTGTTTTGGTCCAACATGTTTTAGGTTTTAGGTTTGTGACTTATATATCATGAACAAAATAATTTTAGTGACAGAAAAGAGCAATAGTTGTGCGATTTAAGGTCCAATAATACTCAATTAAGATTAGTCTCATGTTTAAAAGAGATAATAAAAAAGAACGTCCATAGCAATTAAAAAAAACACTTTAGAAGACTGAAATAATAACTATTTTGATTATGATCAAATAATAAAATGAATGAGGTCTTTTGTGAAAACCGTGCGGGCTCAGGCCTAAAGCGGACAATATCATTCCATTAAGAGAGACTCGGCTGGTTTTTATTTCTCCAACAACTGGTAGCGAAGCTGATGGTTCGATGAGTTTGTGGAGTAGATCTGATGGATTGGTGGGACGAGTATATTGATGATGGTCTAGACCTAATACACGAGGTCTGGTTCAGTAGCGGCACACAACGAATCTCCAAATTGATTGGCTAAAATAGTGGGCCAATAGATTGAGCCCAAAGTATGAAAATCATGATGGGTGATTTACATACTTCGTGCAAGTTGATGGGCTAAATAGGTGGGTTTACTCAGTTTGAGGTTGAACTTTAAGTACGGTGAATCTCCGAGAGGAACTTGAAGTTTGTGGGTCCTGTTGAGGACTATGTAGGGCTTCGTTCGAGAGGGAGATTGTTGGGCTCAGATGGTGGGCTTGGTGGTACTTAGTTCGAGGGGGAGATTGTTGGAGTGTGTGAACTAAAGTCCCACATCGGAAAGAAAAGAAAAATAAAAACTAAATATAAGAGGAGTGAATCTTCTTAATGGAATGAGGCCTTTTGTGAAAATCGTGCGAGCTTAGACCCAAAACAGATAATATCATTCTATTAAGAGAGACTCTGCTGGTAAGAAATCTTCACTTTTTAACCAAAATTACAAGTTCGAGTCTTGAAAATAAAGTAAAATTATGTTAAAATAGCCATTTTTTTATGAGTTTAACATTACTCAAACGAGATTGATTTCAATTGAGAGGTTACTCGGGGAGAAAAAAAAATTAAAAGAATACTTATTTCTCAACATCTAATAAAAGAATTAGTAGTATTATTAATAATTATTGTAGGTCAAAGGACTAAAAATACATAATAGGGTCAAAAAGGTATCACATGGAATCTTCCTTTCCTTCTCAACGCCCGATGGCCACCCTCGTCTCTTATGAACTTAACTATCAGACAAACCCGTCGTATCTATTTTTTCCACAAATCATATCTTTCTGAACTTACAATTATACCCTCACTACTTAAACGTTTTCACCACACTAACCGCTTACATGTGACGGTAGAAAACCTAAAAACTCTTACCCTTTTGAAAATTTTACAACCATATTTACAAGACCCTCTCTTTCCTTCTCTTATGTTTTATGTGTGTGAAGGAGGATCATATAAGATAGCGAAGAGCAGATCTTCCATGACAGACACCTTGAAAAAGATCGAAACTGTCCGTCCGTACAGTCTAAATTGCGAATAACCCAGAAAGATTTTTCCATTTTTGGAGCTTACCACACCAGAAATACAGAATAATAAAATAGTTTATTTATATACGTTTTTTGGGTCTCTATCTCTTTATCTGTTAATTTTTTTTGGTAGAGAGGGGTTTTAGGGATGTTTCAAGGGTGGTCTTGTTGCTTTCCAAAGGAAGTGGCAGGTGTGAATGTGGGACTTGCATGTGTAGATGGCATTATTGCTCTTCTTGCTTTCTCTCAGGTTTGTTTGTCCGTTTCATTAATTCTCTTTTAATGTTTGGATGAGCTCAGTTTTTCATGTGTTTGTTTAGTCCTCTTGTTGGAATTGTGTTGATTGTCTTGTGATGATTGGTGTTAGTGAAAAAGGAGAAATGTAGGTGTGGTATGTGATGATTGGAATGCTGTGTTCAATTTGCATGTTTCTTGTTTTTGAATTGAGATTATGAGTTTATCTGATGTCTGAGGTGGAGTTCTCTACGGTGAATTATTTATTTTAATGAATGCACAGTAGGGAATATGCAGAAATTGGGTGGCTGTTCTTAATAGTCAGGATTTATGCTATCATCTTTAATAGTTGGTTGGCTTCCTTAAAAGAGTGGTGCAGTTTCATTTGAGTAAGGGAAGGGACGAGGAGAAGTGCATTGCTCTAATAACAACTAAAAAGTGGTGCTCTTATTATAATTTTTTTAAAAGGGCTGTTAAGTCACTCATAGGATAGCTTGGACATACACGCATCTCTTCGTCACCCACCCTTCAAATTGCATTTTTGATTATAGAATTATGGATGCTTGACTTGCACATGTGTCACTCTGGCTCTTACAAACAAAGTTGTTAATGTTATGTTAATCATAATTGGTGCTGTATTATGGTTGGGAATCCTCATCATGCCATGCTTGGTTAACTCGAGTTAGTCTCACTTTATACAGTATCTTAGGAGCCTTTAATATATGCGTTTGACATCATCTTCACATCTTAGATACATGGAGTCTTAAGGTTAACTAACACTATGCTCCCAAAAGACTGGACATTCTTGGCTATGTATGTCTTTTGTCGCTCAATTGCTTTACTAGTATCTCTCTTTATCAGAAGTCCCTTAGGTATTTCAACTATATGTTATTTGTATACGTGTGAGAGAGGGAGAGAGAAGATGAAAGACATGAAATACATGCCATTATGTTCTTTTTTATACTTAGTTCTTCAATTGACCGTTGACTGTTGACTGTTGTGCTTTTATATTCCAGTTAATAAGGATTCACTCGAGAAACTCACAACTTGGTTGGACTCGACAAAAAGTAAGTGACGCATTCATTACTTATTTCTAATGTAGTTCTAGACCTAGCCATTTTGTAACCAATAGTTATAAACTTGCTGATTGTACAAGGATTTTTCCCTTGACAGGGTTGGTAAATGTTTTACACGACAAAACTTGCCATAGGAATTCAGTATCAAACATTGACAAACTAGTATAAACCATCGATCATTTTGTTCACATCTCAAGTTGTAAACCTCAGCCTCGAAAGAAGGAATGAAATTCAACCTCTTTTGTCCTTAATTCTTTTCTCTGTGAAACTAAAGATAGTATAATGTGCTTGCTATTTCTTTTTCATATTGACATGAAAATGTTGCCCATTTTCCTATTTAAAACTCTAATAATATACCACTTGAAGTGAAGCACCGTGGTAAAATACTAAAAAGGTTGTGTCTGGGCTCTGGATAGTGTTACCATCAACCAAAAAAATCATGTTGGAAAGAGAAAGTAAAGCTTCAATTTTTTAGACCTCTCTTTCAGTTGGCAGATAGAGCTGGATGTGGCATGGTGTGTAGGCAATACTCGGTTAAGTTAAATAAAGTCAATTGGGTGAATTAGGATCAAAATTGGAAAAAAGAAGAAAAGGTTGAGTCATGTATGATTGCCATTGAAGAAAACGTTGAGTGATATATGGATCAAACAGTTGTGAATTAACCTTTTGTTCTTTTAGCTTCGAATTTACACTGGCATAATTTGGGTTAATTATGTCAAATTACAGGTGTTTCATGTATTGATTGGCTCTTCTAATGTAGGTAAGAACTTGTGTTTTACTTTCCACTTTGCCAAAATTCATGTTTTATCGTTGTTAATTTTCTAATCCCATGAGACTTTTTTCGGTACTGTGATGAATGCATTACTGTCTCTATGTTTTCTTCATTGAGAGCTTCTTCTTTGTAGTTTTTTGCTTGATATGTTGTGTGTTATTATTTTCTCCTGAATAGCATTTCTCATGTTGTTTTTGAAAAAAGATGGATCTCCACATTAATTATACTTGGTTTAGGCTCCTTTCCACTATTGTTTGAAATTGTTTTCAATCTGAAAGTGAAAAGGTGTGCATTGATGTTGGGAAGTTAGTGTGATCTGTCTATTTGTGTTATTATGGATGGCTTGGGTTTGGTTAAAAGGAAAATCAAGAGGTCTGCAAATAAAGGAGAGGATCAAAGTTTTGAATAGTTGAATTTTGGGAGACCTGAGGTGAAAACTTCTTTGGAAATAAGGTTAGGTTTCTTCAGAGGCAGCTAATTGTTGAAGGTTAAATTGAAATAATACTCTTGGTCGTTCTTCCTTTGTCGATATCGTTGGTTTACTATGAAATAAGTAACAACAACAAAGGAGAAGGTGGTTGAGTGGAGAGCCATTATCATGAATAGCTCATAAAGAACCAGTTATGATGTTCAGTGACTAGTGTTTGGTGCTATAGTAAGAGGGGTGTTAAAACACACATAGCACATGCCACTTTCTAGGTTTGCAGTGCTTAAATTGGGCTTCATTTAGGCTACGGCATTAATTTTACAATTGCCATTTATGTGTGTTCGTTTTTCCATTCCAATAAAATTGCAACATTTTCTTGTTTTTACTCACCTATTTACTTGCATTATCATGTTTGCTTTTAAGAATTTCTGAGTGTGTCAATTATTTTCGAATATTGATGATAAACTCCTAAAGATTGCTTGTTTACTTTTAGGCATTCATAGAGAACAAGGAGGCAACCACAAATACATATTTAAGCATTCATTTGTTGCTATTGCATATTGGTTTAATTTGTTGGTTCTGACTTTGGCAGGTTACTTTGTTTATTTTGTCTTAACTCTTGTTGCCACTTGTAATGGGTGGCTATGCTGGTCGTATTCTTGTGGCTTTATCCTCATGGGTACGGTTTCTGTTTTGATTAGTAGCCAACACTCTTTTATGAGCTTAATGAAAGATTTTGACCCACTTCATTTTCTTTTCTCAGCCTTCCCTAAAATTCTCTCTTTTGCGGCATTTCTTCTACTTTTATCCTTCTGGTAAGTGGCCACTTTGCTTTAAACTAATAGTCATAATATACTATACATTTAATTCAGTAAATTATTGACACTTTTTTTTGTACGAAATTATGGACACTATGGAGTGCGAAATGTTCTCATCTTTTTAATTAATTCATAACCATGACTAGGCGAGTGCATATGATGTAAAGGTTCCTTTCGTAGAATAGGCAATATAGCCAATTCAAATGAAGTGAAGATGGGTTAGGAATTTATTTGGATTTTTTCAACTTCTCTAAAAAATTGATTAGTACAAAGAGCACCATTCAGTAATTTTAGTGAGCTTATGTAGTCTTACAGTTTTATTCCCTTTTCAAAGTGCTAAATTAATATGTTTTGAGCTACTGAGTAAGTTCTTTTTTATTTTGGGATGCTGAATGCGTATCTTCTTCGCCCATGCAGAAATTGATTTTAAAATTTATTGTTGAATTTATCTGTAAGTTTCTTACAGACTTCCCAAACTGTACTACGATGTTTGGGGGTTTTCTTTGCTAGGATTGACCTTTGCCATCAATGTGAGGATGAAGACTATGAGGAGGAAGAATTTAGTTTTCACGAAGCCTTGATGGAAACAAGATTAAGTGACCTAAATTCAGTACAATCTGATAGTCTTAGAATATGTTTACCCCTTCGATCAGTCCGTGTTGGAAGCCGACAAAAAGTGGTGATTTTGGTATGTAGGCATGTAAATTTTCCAGTCTGATGCTAAATTATTAACTTATATTTCCTTCTTGTAGTTGCATACTTGGATGAATTTTGAGAGCTTAACTTTTTGTTCTGTACTTCGTGACCAGGCTACCTTTTTAGCCTTTCTTTTGATGATCACATTTGCAATTCTAATCTGGATTGGAATGGGAAAGAACTCTATCAGTTCAACTTGGATGACCATGGTATGTCATTTTAATAACAAACGCATAATCGTTGTTTCTTGCAAATTTATTTCCTTCTATTTATTTAAACACTGTTTTTGCCAAGCCTCTTAAGTACTTTTGCTCCTGGTGAGTTTCTGGTTTGTTGCCTTTGAAGTTTTTAATTGAAATTTCTTCAATATATTACTCTATTTGTGTCTTAGCTTCTTCGCTTTGGAGTTGAATGAAACAGTGTGCCTTTAGTTTGCACGCTTTTATCTCTTGTTCAATGAATAATTTCCAATAAACCTTACATGATTTTGTAGAAAAATTGAAATAGTTTTGTATACTACTCCCAATTTTTCAGCAGCAGATTAGCATAGATAATTGAACGGAAGTAGGATGCAAATGTTCAGAAAAGCCAGCGAACCTTATTATGGTTTTGTGAAGCAAATGGTCATGTTGATGTATGTAGTGACTACTGCAATATTGTGCAGGTGTATGCAGAGGTCTTTTCTGCAGCAATGCTGTTGCTAGGAGGAGCGTTAACATATTATGGTCAGAACAAAAGTTATCTTCTTATTATAATACTCGCTTCATCTGAAAGGTTGTCTTCATCTTTCAATCTGCATTTCATGTTTAGGGCTCCTACTAGCCTTGAAAATAAGAAGAGTTAGATACGAGGGAGCTACGTCAGAAATGTGGAAGGTATAATCATTTATAGCTCCAATATAAATGATGTGGACCTACGTGTGATGGTCTCGATGAATATGAGTTCTAGTTGTAATTCTTTTATATCATTCTCTGATCATGTCTCATATAATGTGGGTACAGGTAGCAGGTTTGGCTGTTACCTGTGTTCTATGCTTCACTCCAAGCGCTCTTGTCGCCTTTTTCTCTAACGTTGCTGTATGTACACTCCAATCACCCACACGTTCTTTTTTTGTTGTCGTAAATTTCTCAGAATAACAATGTTGTTGTGCTTTCAGCTTCTTTATGACTGCCGACAAGTTGATGAAAATGGTCTTTATGCTTCCCTTCTACTGATCTTGTATCATTTTATAGGTACTCGATTCAACTTTATTTTCAAAATCCTTAAATAATTGTTCACTGGAAACTTATGCTCTCTAGATACGACTGTGGAATCTGCTTAGGCCATCATAGGATTTAGGTATCCAATTCCATGTTCATAGTTGACAGATGATAGAGAACTCCTCCTTTATTTGTCAGTTGTGAAAACTGATGGGTTTTCTTTTCTTTTGGTTGTACAACTTTAAGTCTTAGCCGTATGACCAGGATCCATGAGACATTGAACATTGTAATTACCGCTCAAAAGGTATACTGGTGGCTGCCTAGGTGGCTTTGAACAATAAATAGTCTCTATACTTTTGAATTCAATGAATGCTGCCTTTACCTCGGACACAATAGATCAGAGTCAGACTATGTATTCATGATTATAATGTTGTTTGGCCAGGTTCATCAGTGCCCTCGGCGTCTGTATTATGGATTATGAGAGAATTACCACGGGCATTAGTGGCTACTGTACAGGAAGAAATAATAAGAATTGCCTTCATCCGTGATAGTTCCGGGGAAGAACAAAATCCGCAGCGCTGGACAAATGCAGCTAGCTTACGGAATCAGGTTCGTGCCTTCTTTCTTGCAAGATATAGTTTTCCTTAACTATTTCTTTACCACGCACATGTATACACGCATAAATCCTCAACATGTTCTTCTTTTTCTTGTCCTCACAATTTCATACTGACTAGGACTTGAGCTTCTTTAGCTTCTTTACATGAATGTAACTACTCGATTTTTAACGAACTATTTTGTGTATTTCTTGGAGAATGGTCATTCAGATGACTGTCTAGGAGAAATAAAGGAACATATAGTGACTTCAGCTTTATAAGTGCAGATATCAAGAGGCAGTCCGATATAGTTGATTCAGCATCCCCATCGGATGGTGGTCATTTTTCTGCCTGCCAAATTTGTAGAGCGGAGGCTGGCATTGCTGAACAATCCTGACATAGAAGATGTTGAATTGTGACTAAAGACTCCTAAAGAAGCTGGGTGAATTACATCCATGGCGGCGTGGACCGGGTTCAACCGTAAGGTTATCGCTTAGAATAATACATATAGATGATCATATCTTCCATTTTTTTCAGTAATTCCATGCTTAAATGTTTCATATTTCTACTAAGATGTTGAGTTTGTGTAAGCTCAACCTGAATTCGCGCTCGTTACACTAGTGTTTATGATCTTTCCGGAACAAAACATGAACAGACAAATCTTCGAAGGAATGTGCGGTAAATACAGATGTTTTGCTTGTATAATATAGCAGAAAAAAGGATTGCCAATGACAATTACTAAGCATATATATACGTACGGCATCTCAAGATGCAACAAATACTACAAGTTTCTATCAAGAACTAGTTTCCTGCCTTCAAAATTGCACAGCTCCTCTTGGTTATGTCCACTTGCTAGAATTCCAGGTTAATCATGTTGTTATTGCAGGATCGGTGGTATACCTGTTTGCTTCAGTTCTAAACTCGTTGTTGTTTTTCGAATGATTCTCCCTGAAGATATAAATTCATGTATTGTTAAAGGAGAAGTGAAAAGAAGTAAAAATACTGATCACACATAAACATTAGAGTAAAATACACAAAGATGGCATACATGCTTTCTTCCATCATTAGGTAAACATTTTATCAGGCAGAAAAAACTTCACTGCAAATTCGTATGGGAAAGGTTAACGATATGATAGTTACAACATCAAAAAGTATGAAGGAGCAGAACACAACTCGTCCTCCGGTCTAAAATGGAGTACAAAGTCAATTTTATATGTAGCGAAACAATGTTTGAAGAAATAATTGACACGTAAAAAGCATTGGTATTGAATCGGCACAGATATATCCAGATTTGAATTTGAGCTACTCACTTCCCTCTAAATAAAAAACATTGAAGAACTTTAGATAATTCTACCAATAACCGTTGGAACAGATCCTCTCAAAAAAAAAAAAAAAAAAAAAAAACTTTTGGAACAGAAATGAGTGATAATCAATGTACCGACGAAGTAAAATGCATTCGCTAGAATCTAGAATACTGCCCAAGGATGTTAGAAACAGCAGCACAGAAACATTTCAAGAATAAGAAGTGACAATCGAGGTCCAAGGCATCTAATATTTAACGCAATAATAACATGTGCCTAAAATATGAACCTTACGATATTCAATCAATTTTCTTCTGTTCTAGTGCTCCAAATTCTTTCGGTGGCCAGACCTACAAGTAAGCAAATGGAAAATGATTGTAAAAAGTTATGAAAAATAGTATTCAAGCATAATTAGTTAAGAAAATGAGTAAATATTACTCCCTCCTTCCCCAATTAAACGTCGTTTTAGCTTTTGCTTTTACTGTTTCGGAACGTACCTTAAGACGGCCGGAACAGTCACTGTTTGAGACAATTTTGCCCCGAATTTTTTCTCGGAAGTACGTTAAGGATTAACGTACGTTCGAAAAAAAGTACGGAATTTTTTGGGGTCAAATAGTGCCTCATCCGGCGTCCTCGATATGCGTTCCCTACTGAATATTGGGATGTGAGAAAGACATTTAATTGGGGAAGGAGGGAGTACGAAGGATGCGAAAAGATCAGCAAAGTTTACTCTAATAAGCTCACAATGACAGGTTACAGGGTCCAATTTTTTGCCATCACAGTTAATAGATTATCATTTCCATGTTATCGGAAGAAAGTGTACCAGCAGTCTAACTGCTACTTTGATCATCCTAAGCTAACCAATGATCCCAGTCACACACCTTCAAAGCAGAGCAAAAGCCAGTTAAAGGTTTCTTCTATCGATTAATGAATGTACTATGCCTTCTTTTTTTTGTTTCTATCCCTCTCAACTTTTCAGGCAATAAAGCTTAAACTCATGATTCTATAATCTACTATGTGTCAGCCAGCATACGTTCCATCTCTATAGTTAAGAATATGAGTTTGTCCGGCTGTCAGGGTGCCATGTCTCATGTGAGATGGCTCCCCTTAACGTAGCATCTTAGTTCAAGTTTTTCACAAAAACATCCCTACCTCATCTATATGAATAACAATACAGAAGTAATAACTTATAACCAGAATTGCATGCCGACTACACAGCCCTAAGTATACTCATCTAACAACATGCTTCATTATTCTCAGATTTCACATACCAAAACACAACAAATTTACTAGTCAAAATCACTACACATAAAAGTTAAATAAGAAAAGCTCACCCTCCAAATAACTTTGGCTTGAAGAAGACCATAAGGAACTGCACCAAAAATTCTTGAATCTTTGGAAGCATATATATTATCTCCTTCAACCCAAATATGCCCTTTAGGAACCTAATAACACAATCCACAGCAAGATATGAACAACTAAAAAAAACACTACCCAAAACTCATTAAGACCATCAAAGCAAGCAAAAACAGAAAAAAAAATCACCAAAAACAATCAAGACCCATTCCTTAAAAAAGAAAACTAAGAAAAACCCAACATTCATATCAAACTAAAGAAACAAACTTTGCAATTAAGTACCACAATAGTTTCGCGTCTATCACTGTTGTTGGGGTCGACAACATAAGTGACACTATCGCCTTCCATACCAACCACGCGCTTAGTCACTACCCTCTTCGGGTTCACCGGCGACCGTACAATGACAATATCACCGCGACCCACTTTTCCGATCCGGGGAGAGATTTTCTCAGCTACAACCACATTGCCAGTGATGCTCATAGTTGGGAGCATGCTAGGACCGTAAGTCTGCGACGCACCAAATCATTCATTTTCTCAAGCGATGGAAGATAAATTGATTGATGGGTGGGTGCTAATACAGCAAAATGAGGAGGAGGGGACTTACAAGGGCGAGAGTGAAGAGGTGAGTGTTGGTGACATGGAGGAAGCAGAGGACTTTTGCGACTAAGAATGATTTATCGAAAGCTTCTTTGGCGAAATTGCTCCATATATTTCTCATACTCATCTCTGTCGTCGGTAAAAGAGTGTGGTTCGGAGTACTTCTTAAAGAAATTAAGATAAGTGATAAAAGAAAATAATAATTTCGAGCCCATCCCCCTGGCCCGGCCCAATAGCGCTCGAGGGTAATTTGCTTATGAATAAAGGTACTAATATTTTAATACTAATTACACAATTTTTTTTATATGCGAATATGATATTCGAACTTGAGTTCGAAATCTTACTAGTATTTTTTTATCACCAGCAAGATAACCAATGAATCACATGTCCATTACAATCGGAGTTTATTTATCTCTTCTTATTATTTTATATTTATTTATCCATTATTATTTTAACTATAGAAAAGTGTGTGATCAATTAGGTTCGGGGTTTGACCATTTAGATTCGAATTTGATCACGCAGACTCAAGTTTGACCGACTAGGTTTGGTTCTGACCGTGTAGGTGAATATTTTTTATAAAAGTTTATTTCATGATTTATAATATTTCATAATTGTCTTTTTTTTTTACAATCTTTAGATACATATTTCAATCACCATACAATACACTAAACAAGTATATATCTACTTGGAAGACAACAATTATCCACTTGTCCCTAAAGTTCCAGCACAATTCAGCATGTTTAAAGCCGTAAAAAGGAAAAAAGATGGCAGATTTTAACAAGTACCATTGACATCCAGAAGTGCTAAGGACCATTTATTATGCTAGAAACTTTAGACAGGAAAAGAAGCATATAAAGCAAACTGCTAAAAGGCAGGAATATTTCAATAAAGTTTCAAGTACAAAACAACATAGCATTTAAATCTTAGAATTACAAAAGAACAAAGCTAGAAAAAGAGAGCACATATTCCATTTCAAATCCTCAACCTACCTTCCAGTCAAGATGGAAGTTATGGAGCAATTTCAAGAGAGGAACATTCAATCATTGCACTTTTACCGTACAAACATGGAGGACCTAATGGATACAGTTCCAACAATGTTGCGACAGCCAAACCACACAAGTCTTAGTTCTTGAAATTGGAAACTCCAAGCTTCTGTGCTTCAACTTTGAGAGACTTGAGGTATCTAACAGCTTCATCGATAACGGTAACAGTATTCATTTGGTCGCCACCGGGAACAATTCCTCTCAATGTCTTTACCATTTTCTTCATTTTCTGCCGTTTCCTTTCACTGTTACAGCTACTACCACCGGCATGGGAATTTTGGGTAGAAGACCCATTCTTCATGTGTCTGGAACCATATGTGGAGAAAGAATCAGGGGAATTCCCTCCATAATCTCCACAAGTTCGGGCCGTGCTGACCTCCTCCTCATCGTATTCCTCTTCCTCCTCCTCTTCTTCCAAGCTCAACAATGCATCAATATCAGCAGAATCCTCTTTCAGAGAAGAAGATATTTCTCTCTCAATATTATTGCCATTTTTCCTCTCGAAATTCTCTGCCATGTAAGGAGCATGGGCATTTAAGCCAGAGCCACTAAATCTGTGAGCAATTGCAGGATTGTACATAATTTGGCTACGGTGATCAGTCTGATCGAAAATAATAAAATTCCTTGGGCAAACCTCAGAAGGTTGAAATTCAATGCCATGCATAGGAGTTGAATGCTTCGCAGTAGGAGGTAGAAATGAAGCATAGGGAGATGCACCAGGAAAGTGCATATAGTCGTTTGCCGCTTGATTTGAAAGAGGGGGCATCGCCTCTTTGGAGTGAAATTGATCACTCTGCATCAGAACTCAGAAGTCTGTCTTTGATTGAAAAAGTTTGTGAAAAATGATGGATTTTTGGCTTCGGAATGGCAATTACTCGAATTCTCAACTGTGCTAAGATTCCTAAACTGCTGAGGAGACTAAACAGGAGATCAAGTTATTGCCATCCTGGCATAAAATATGTGCTTCTACTTCAAATGAACTACAGAACGAAATGTTTTCCCTGTCGCTGCCTTCTTATGTATGAACACAACCCGTCCCAAACCCCAATAACCAGAACTCTGTAATGCAGACTACGTAACGGGCTTAAGCAACTGACGGAAATATTCAGCCTGCAAATGACCAAAAATGGGGGCAGAGAGATGCTGTAAGCTAACATACATTAAATGTTACTATGCATTAGTCAGTGTTACTATCTGTAATAGAGAACATTCAAACATACACATTCATAGTAAGGTAAAGCATCTAGGAGCTAACATATTATGAGTTTTTTCAGCAAATCTCCCAGCTGGAAGGACTGATCGAAATTCATAATTAACTAGCTGAGATAGAACAGGAAAGTCATAATTATGTGTGTACCTGACACATTTGCATCGCTTGGTAATAAGCAGCAATCCCAACGTTCATCTTAATCTTCCCTACTTCCTTAATAGCTCGATATCTCTTTATGGTAACCGCAATGTACATCCTCACTCTTAAAAGAACTTTTGAACGCAAGAGCTCCTCGCCGAAGCAAATTGTCCTGTGCAAATTATAAATACATCAATATGATTGAAAGTATGTTAAGTTGAAAAACAAAGTGGGGAGATAAGAAATGATAACATATTAGCACGCCCCTACCCTACCACAAGTGTTAACAAAACAGTCATCCACCACAGCAACTACTAAGTGGCAATCAACATTAAAACCTCAAATTTATTTGTTTTCTGCTAGCTCAGGCAGAAACTACTTAAAACCGACAATGAATGCATCATTATGTATTAAAATGCACTATATTTATTATTTTCCCTTCACATGGTATACACGCAAAACAACCTCGTTAATGTATGCATCGCTGCAATTTCACCTTTCAAAAAAAATCACTGCAATTAGTAATACCTAAGGTACTTATCATATCATGCAAATCAATGCACACATATGAACAATTATAGGTAGTCATGCCAGATAGAAGAATGAATTTCATCAAATTTTAAGAACTATTCAAAAAAATGTCAAATTTGAAAGGAGTATATAAAATACTCACCGCTAAACCAAAAATAATTACAGAATAACACGAAAAAAGACCACCAGGGGAACAGAGTTCCTGCTATAATTCACAAAAGATGTCCACGGCATGTTGCTCCAACTTCAATCTCAATTAATGTCAAAAGAATGAACCCCACCTCCAACTGCATAAACCAAAACAAGATGTTACAATATTACCAAAATGAATTTCAAAAGAACAGAACATCAAACATAAGATCAAAAAAGAAAAATAACAAAAAATGAGGGGAACAAAATCCATTCTCTTACAATTAACAACATAGGAAAAACACAAACAAATATAAACAAGTTGTCTTTCACTTCCTTAAGTTTCCTCACCAACCAAAGAAAACCATAAAATGAGAAAAGAAAACCCAGTACCACACTTAAATCAATACAATCAAAACCACAAACAGATCATAGTTACATCATTAGCACAAGACTGAGGCATCAATAACAAAAGATGTGTCTTTTAGACAAACCAACAACAACACAAGTAAGAACCTCAAAAGCTCACTTCTTTGAGCAAGATCAACAACATCATCACTAAAAATCAACAACAGCTCAAAAAAAGCACAAACCTTGATCACTTTAGCTGAATAAAAACCGAAATATTGGAGAAAAACCAATCCTATGAAAGATCTGACGAAAACCCACTAGATTTTAGCTAAAGATCTAGAGAGAGAAGGAGGTGGGTGTCTGTAGAGAGAGTCTGTGTGTGAGTGGTGCTGCTGCTGCTGCTGCTCTGCTTGTGATGTGTTGTTGTTGTTGTTGTTGTTGTTGTTGTTGTGTGGTACTTTTACATGTGAGTGTGTGGAGTTTTATTCTGACATTTTTTTGGAAAAAAATGGGAGTCTTTTATTTTTGGTAAACAACCTAAAACAAAATCCTAAAGTATTCAAAAAAATTCAGTTTGACCCTTATACTATAGTTAAACTTTCAATACAAACTTTATAGCTTAATAAAAGTTGCAATTTAAATTGTTCTATTAGTTTAAAAAATCTAAAATTGGTAAAAAAGTTCAAAAATATATTACAATTGAAAAAAATGTAACAAATATAGTATGTTTTATTTTAATGAAAAAATTAATAATAAAAATTTGGAAAATATATTACAAAAGAAAATATTTTAAAAATTAGAAAAAAAATAAATCAATTTTTCATGTCTTTATCTCCACTTTATTTGTTACATTTTTTTGTTCAACTTTTCAAAAAAAATTATAATTTTTACTTCCTCCGTTCTCTAAAAAAACTCACAAACCTTACGCACACGAATTAGATTGAGAACTACCTTTGATGTATTTTTAGCCTTAATTATTAGGAAATATTGTTTTGCTTCAGCCCTATATTGGGCAAAAATCCAAGACAACTGGTGTAATTAATAAAAATAAAAACCATGTAATAAATTATGCGGAAAATGAGAAAAACGTCAATTTTTTTAAAACAAGAAAAAAGCCACGGAGTCATTTTTTGTTTTTCAGGACGAAGAGAGTACCAATTTTTATAATATTTTAATTATTAAAGAGGTTTAAATTACTAGTCTTAGAAAAATATAGGATTTATATTGCAGGTTTAAATACTATAGGGTCCGAAGTGGAAGTTTTTGTAAACTTTGGGATTTGTCTTCTTCTTTCTTTTGGGTTTAATTTGGGGTCTGTGTTGTGTTATGGGGATATGTGTTTGTTTTTTATTTTTGGACAAGGTGGAGTCAAATGCGGGGAATGTGAGCCGTTGGATTAGAAGGGGCATAGGAAACCCATCCCGCGTAATGCGGGATGAGCGTGCGGGCCGTTGGATGACGGAGCACGCGTGAATAAGGAGCAGTTTGTGGGGCCGCTTCGTTTGACGAAAAAACCCACCAGCGTGGATTCGACACTTCCCCCGAGCTTTGTTTTTATGTTTTTCTTTTTTCTTTTTTCTTTTTCTTTTTCATTTATTTTTTCTGGTATTATTTAAAAATATAAAAGTCAAGAAATATTACACTTACATTACATCAGTTTTTTTTTTTGCCAAGATTCTTTTAATCAAAGTACATTACATTACTTTACTTGGATGAGTAAATCTTAGTTTCATAAATGCTTGATTTACATATGGAGTAAACTCTCGGACAAAATTATTATTTAATAATAACAGCTTACACCTTAAACTTAAAGAGTACGAACGAGTGATGACTAATGTTATCAATTTCATATCATACCTGATGATATGACCGGTACGTCTCATCTCAATAGGAAAAAAATAAGATAGAAAACATGTTATACTACCTCGATTTCTATCTCGTATTCTCTATCTCGGTCCATACTAGCCATACCAGTCAAATATCGACCAGTATAAATAGTATGCCTCATTTTAATACTAAAAATATATATAAAAAATGTGTTGAATGCGTGTAAATTTGTATATAAATAGAAATTTTGAGATGATAACTGAGATCATTATTTTAACCGGTACCGGTATATTACCTAATCAATAGCAAAGCCTGGTAAACAACCTCAAAAACCAATAAATTAATACCGATATATTCTCTCTGTCACACAAAAAATGACTCTCTAGTATATTTGGGTTGTCACATAAAATGTCGTTTTTGTATTTTCAAGAGAAAACTGTAATTAATAACACATAATATTTTATATTTATTGGCTTATTTGAGATGTTAATTGATAAAGAAAATATTTATTGGTTTATTTTTAACAATTAATATCTTAATCTTTGCAAATATGTTAGAGAGTCGTTTTTTGAGTGCCGGAAAAAATACTTATAATTCGGACAGATAAAAACAAAACAACATTTTTTATTCGTTTTAATACTAACAAATTACTTATCCTTTGATAAAAGTAAAACAAAATATACTTTTTTCTAATAATAAAATCCACAAATAGTTACAAACCTGGCTCGTTTATCTAATAATAATAATAGAAAACAGGATGATAAATAATGTGCAGAGAACACAACGAGTGTGTTGTCAAGCAATGGTTAAGCATGAGGCGTGAAGGGTGGAAGATGAGAAGAGACAGCGTGCAAACATCCCCAGACGACCTGCTGCTGCCAAACTCCACACCTTGCACTGTCACGTCACTGTCGCAAACACCCCCCAAATATTAGTATATTTAATTATTTATACCCCCCAAAAAAAAACAATCACCGACCATGCACATTTTAATTTTACTATAATTGTATATAGGTTAGATTTTGCCTTTACTAATTAGTGACCTAATCACATTCTTTATTCAGATTTTCTTGGCATAATATAAATCTTAAAAAGATGTCCTCGAGTCAAACTTCTAGTTTATCAGTAATTGATAAATAATAATGTGTGTCATTACGATTTTCTAAAATTTACTGGATTAGAACTAATTTTGTTCACACCGGATATCAATAATTACTGCGTTTTTGTCGTCAATTTCTAATAAGTAATAATATTAATATGAGATGAAAATCACTATAGTTATCGTCGACGAGCTTGTAACTCTAGTACTTCTTGCAAAGCAGGAGCTAACAAGAGGATTAAGTTCCGAATTTGAACTTTTCCAAGAATAGCTATTTTTTTCCATTTTTTGTAATTTTATCTTTATCACTACTAATAATTAGTTCATCTCACATCTTATTCGAAGGTCATTGTCTTAAAAAAAATCGAGACACTGAATTACTAAACCATTTTCAAAACTCAAGGCTCCACCACAAATTAGCATTATCAAAATCTTAATTATTAAAACAACAACAACCCACGTTTCTTCCAATCCATTTTTTTCAATCACATCAACATCAAAGAGTAATTGGTTCATCTTATTTTTGGTGTTTCAACCATTTCGAACAAATTTCAAGCAAAGGGTCTTATACTTATGCCTAGTAGTAGTGCGCATGCCAAAAGCACGCTTGTGTGTTTGGTGCATTTTCAACAAACAATTACTACATTACCTAAGAGTGAATGGTGATGAGATAGTTGGGTAGAATTTGAAAAATGTGAGTGGTAATCATCAAACTTGGTTGACTTTTTTAATTTGATTTGCCTTTTTTAAACACCAATACTAGCTGGAGTTAACTCTTAAAATAAGTCCTTAATGACCAAACCTTTGACGTTAATGTTTAGTTAATGTTTCACTACAACGGGGGAGGGTTGGGCCGGGGTTTGCTCTCCCCGGTTCCGTCCTGACTCGTGCCCTGGGCGAAGTAGGGGTTATTCGCCTCAATAGTTAACAGTCGGGTTCGAAATTAAAACACATTTATTTATGTTAAATTGGGAGCCAGCTGGCAGTTCATATTTAATTTATATAAAAAAGGAAACTAGTACATGATAATGAAAATATTTTCCTCAACAAAGTAACAATGATAATTAGTATTAATTTATTCGATAAGAATGTGACCAACTAAAATGGATTTTTGTACTAATGTTGGTTGTGGTAAAATGGTAAAAAAATTATGCATTTTAATCGAAATTTTAAGTCTGAGTTTTGAGAATGAAATAAAATCATAAGAGCCACTTTTTTTTAGAGTTTAATAATTCTCGAATGAAATTAATTTTAATTAAGCGAATTTTTTTTAGAGAGACTTAAAAGAAACGGATTTGTGTCATTTATGGATGCTAGTTTTATAAACCAAAAACAAGCAAGTGCTAGAACTTAGAAGAATAAAAGAAAAAAAACAATTGATTTTGTTTCTATTATAGTTTTATTACTATATTAAATAAAAAGTGCAAGCTTGGAACAAGAGGGTTTCGTGGTGTAGTTGGTTATCACGTCAGTCTAACACACTGAAGGTCTCCGGTTCGAACCCGGGCGAAGCCATCTATTCTTTTCTTTTACAAACTAGTCCTTTGCTCCCTAACATTATAGCAAATTGATGCATTTAGTTTCTATTTATTACAAATTAGTCCTTATAACCACCTTACCTAACGTTTTTTTAAAGCCGCTTGACATAACTATCTAATCCAAAATAATTGACACCGTCAAATATTTCAATCCTTTTTGTTTTTGGATTGTTCTTTTATTTATTTTTTCCACCGACTTGATCAACAATCCCAATTAGTATGCAAATTCTCATCCCTAAAATCCGAATTACATACAGTGTTTGGAGATTAATAGAAATAACTAAATAAATCTAATAAGTATAAAATAGATATATAAGAGTATGCGAGATATTTTTTTTAATAGATAATTTTTTTTTTTTTTTTTACAATGGGATATTTTATACCAATCAAGGAACCATTACAGAAGGCACTATCACCTTGGGGCATTCCCCTACCGAAATATTTCCTAAATAGGAAATTTCAAGGCCCAACTCTGGAGCTCGGACATTCATAGTCCCATTACAAATCCATACCCATAAGGATGGAATATAAACTGGTAATAAATACCGCAAAGAAAAATCCTGCAAAAGCAGGACACACAAAAAGGACAACGAAAAAAACAACGATACAGAGGCGGCTTGTAACAGGAGCGAGGTAGCACCGACAAAAAGGAAGAGGATCAAGGGATCGGTCCCTGGATCGGAGGAGACGGCGCAGAGGCAGCTTGGAATGCCACCAACGTAGAACCAACAATCAGATCTATAGATCCCTACCATACTATTATGGATGCTTCTCTCACTCTTTATTTGCACAGATCTGCATAAAACACCAACACAAATATACATATTCGACAAATCTTACAGCTTAGATCTGAAGAGATAATATAAAATAAACATAAAACATAACAGGGGTGCCGCCGGTCTTAGAGATGATGCCGGCGGCAACCCCAGGCGGCAACCCCAGTTGAAAGAGAGAGACCAAAGGGCGGGGCTGCTGTGCTTGAAGGACGGTGTGAGATGGCGGCGATTGGTCGTCGTCGGCGAAGTCGAGTGTGTGCGGGTGAGGCTGTTGTGTTTGAGAGGATGAGAAGAAGAGAGAGAAAACTAGAGAGTATATTCTTAGGCTCATCTAGCTGCGCAGAGAGTTGGAAATGGAGATGTGTATCAATGAATATATATTTTAATAGATAATTCAATCGGTTATTGCAAGTTGATTTTATGCCGTAGGTTAATTCGATCATTGGTATTGTAATGATAATTAATAATATAACTATTTTTTTATAAAAAAAACAAGTTTTATCAAATATAAATGTGGAGAGAGCCGAATCACAATTAGCTTGCTCTCTAAAGACGTTACACGTCATTTGAGGTAATTCGGTGCAACAAGTTAAATTGTTTTATAGCTCAACCACCTCGTTGTAATTTTCAAGTACGCACCACTTAAATATCCAAAATAAAGAAAAAAAAGAACTCTCTAATACCACCTCTCTTTTACTCAAGTATAATTACAATATAACCTCACAATTTGTTGGAATAAACACTCATAAAAAAAGTTGCGTACAAAAGCTATATTATGGCCGCCAATACAAAAAAAAGTACCACAAAAAGGTACCCGAATTGTTTTTCTTCAGGAAATCTTCTGATAAATGTGAGCAATGGACGACATGCCACGTGATACGGACTATAACTTGTTCGGTAAGTAGAGAACGGAGAGGAGAAAGGTGTTTGTGGCGGGCAGCGAAATGGCTGAAATGTAATTTCTAGAACCCAAAAAGCCCATCAAATCCAAACAACTATATTTCAAGAGCCCTATAATGGCCACTGCTTTGATCTCAAGGACCTCTCCTCTCTTCGCTCTTCCCAAGCAAAATTCTTCATCTTTCTTCTCTAAACCCTTCACTGCAAAGTCAAAACCCACCTCCCTTTCCTTCACCTCCATCAAGGTAATTAATTAACCCATTTGAGCATTTTGCAGTTCTTTTTGGGTTCTTTTTTGGTTATGCTTTTATGATAGTGTTGCATTTGGTAATGTGTGATTAGTGCCTGTTCTGTTTGTGTTGTTAGATGTCCGGGAATGAAATTATGGAAACAAGTGATGATAAAGTGGATGGGAAGAAGAAGATATTTGTTGCTGGCGCTAGTGGGAGTACTGGTAAGAGGATTGTGGAGCAGCTGCTGGCTAAGGGTTTCGAGGTTAAAGCTGGTGTTAGAGATGTAGATAAGGCTAAAACTAGTCTTACCAAAGACAACCCATCTCTTGAAATTGTAAGTATTTTGCAATTCTTTGAGTTTTAGCATGCTGTGGAGACTCAAAACTCAATTCGAATTTTGTATAGAGTTGTTTTCTTTGAAAATTCTATTTTTTTTTTTTTATTTGGGTATCTTCATTTTGGGTTGTAGGTGAAGGCGGATGTGACTGAGGGCTCTGAAAAATTAGCTGAAGCTATAGGGGATGATTCTGAGGCTGTAATTTGTGCCACTGGGTTTCGACCCGGGTGGGACTTGTTTGCTCCTTGGAAGGTTGGTTTAGCTCTATTCTTAACTTATCAATGTAAATGTGGATTGTGGGTGTGTGCCTTTGGCATTGATCATGTTTAAGTTAAAGTTTGCTTAATGTGCAATATGTTCAGTAGATAAGTTAATTCTTTGAGTCTGATTAAAATCAAAATACTTATGTGATTGCCAATGTTACTTAAGCCTATCGACATCTACGCTCTCTTATTGAAAGGTAGATAAGCTTTACGTATTTCGACTTCAATTACCAGTCTGTTCGAGGCAATATTTATCAGTAGTGTTGTCAGTTGTGTATTTCTGGGGACAGTTTTAGTCAGGGCAACATCTGAAATCGTTTTGTACTACGCACATCTTCATCTGATAGGTGTTACAGTTTATATTATGGAAGTTATTTGTTATTGAAATTTCTAAATGAGGAAACTCTCATCATTTGTCACTAATGAGAAAATGGTGAAGTTTCTAATATGCAATGACATTTGAACTTGATTATTACTGTAACATACTAACATGTATCATAATGGCTGTGTGCACATGGCAAGATCCAACACTGATTTGAAGTGTCTGAGTGTGCGAGTCCTTGTTGAATATTGGTGCTTTAGGCTTTAGTAACTGTTTGAGGCAACAAGACCAACATGTTACTTGAAATTTGTTGTGCATTTTGCTATTATTAGGTCTTGTTCACTGGAGTCCGCTGCACTTCTGCTTATTCTCTTGTGAATGTTACTGTTTCAGGTTGATAATTTTGGCACCGTAAACCTTGTTGAAGCTTGCAGGAAACGTGGTGTTAAGAGATTCATTCTCATCAGCTCAATTTTAGTCAATGGTGCTGCAATGGGGCAGCTACTTAATCCAGCCTACATTTTCCTTAACGTTTTTGGATTGACCTTGGTAGCTAAGCTGCAGGCAGAGCAATACATCAGGAAATCTGGTATAAACTACACGATAATTCGACCTGGTGGGTTGAAAAACGAACCGCCATCTGGAAATCTTGTTATGGAGCCAGAGGTATCGGCAGAATCTGAAACCTTTCTCGATACTAATGTTATTGAAACCTTTGTTGATACTAATGGCTTTTCCATATCCTTGGCAGGATACTCTTTACGAAGGAAGCATATCCAGAGATTTGGTCGCAGAAGTTGCTGTTGAGGCATTAGCATACCCGGAAGCATCATACAAAGTCGTGGAGATAGTTGCTCGCCCTGAAGCTCCGAAGCGTACATATGTGGATCTTTTTGGCTCCATTAAGCCGCGATGATGACTCTGTTCACAACAATGTAATCATGAGGCTGACTTGAATTTGATGATCAGTTTGATACATGTCTAGTGTTTCTCGATCATTATGAGTATTAATTATAATACCTTTAGGTCCTTCTATTCGATTTCGAACCCGTTTATTATCTAAAGAAATTGAGTGATTTTGTTCAACTGATGAGTTTATTACCAAGAGACACTAAAGGATAGCTAAACCAACATGGTCTGAGAAAAAGACCAAACTGCAGTTATAGTAAATGATAGTTAATGTACTCGCTTCAATTAATAAAGAAACATTTCATTCAATTTCTTGAATTAACAGAATCAGTTTAAATGATAAAAGCAACAAAAAATATCAGAAAAGATGCAACATTTAGAAGAACCAAGCAGCTAGGGAAGCAATGACTGCAAATGCAGCAGGAACACCTAGAGCAGCTCCGGCGCTTTCCATCGGAGACGGTGCCACTGCCCCATCAGCCGCGAAGGAGGTTCTGAAAGCACAGAAAGCTAGAAGAACCATGATGTAGATGGAGAAAGACATGGTCATTTTGCAGCCTTCCATTTCTGACAAAAGCTTCAAAAAAGGACTAGCAGTTCGCAGAAGTTAAGGATGTAAGAAGAGTTGAGAGTGTTTCAGTCTTGGATGAACAGAAATGGAGAGTTAATGATAGTTTTTATAGAAGGGATTTGCTTAATCAGATAATAAGGAATCTTCCAGCTATATAATGTTGGATTAACCACAAACAAAATCATTATATACAGTGGTTGTTGTGCTATGATTGCAATTATAATTTTCATGTCACTTAATTTTATAACCAGCCTGTATAACATTAATTAAAACCCTATTAGCAACTAATCCACCTCCTTTTTAAGCATGATAACATCCTTAACAAACCAGCTCTGTTTTCCATTAAAATTTATTTTATTTTATTTCATTTTCAGTGATGATTCACCTTATAGTAGCTTTATGCCACTAAATATTAAAAAAAATTAGATCCTCAGTTCGATTTTTCTGTATAAACAAATTACTTATCAGAAGCGCTTCAGTTTTTGAATTTTATTGTAAATTTATATTATGGTTTGTTTATATATCTGTTAATTTATTTATTTTCCCAAGAAATTTGGTGGCTAGCTTCTGATCACTGTTGTAAATGAGTGGAAAGAGCATGTGAAGCAAATGATTTAAGGGGAAGAAAACAAGCCTGCTTATGCTTTAATCCAATGCCAACTTTATTAACTCTAATTAACTTCATATTTACGCAAATCAGCTCCTCACCTTGTTGTCATTCCATATCATTTTCACTTATTTTGCATGATAATATATTTTTAATTTTCTTTTATGAATATAAGAATTGCAAATAATTAGGGAATTTAAACAGAACTCTACATCTAATCTCTTCTTACTTTGCAATAAGCTTTTACTTTGAGAACATAGAGGTTTTAGAGAATGAAAGTTGCTGACATTCTAATGGCCATTTGTTTAGTTTGGTAATATATAGTTTACCTGGCTACTGCTCAACAACATTGACTCTGTGGCCCAATGGATAAGGCGCTGGTCTACGAAACCAGAGATTCTGGGTTCGATCCCCAGCAGAGTCGAATGCGTTTTAGTTTTATTATTTGGAATATTACATGTATTGATTTTTTCCCCAGTGTTAACTTGGATTCTATTGCTACTCTCTCTGTTATTGACCCATATGAACAAATGAGTATCGTAATTCGTAACAAGTGCGTGAGAAAACAAAAAAAAATCACTTTTTTCAGCTCAACAAGATCTAATTCATACAATAAAATACAGTTCCATGTACAAGTAAATGTTGAGGAAAGGCAGATGACTATTTTATCATTTGCAAATTATAAATGAAGGTAACAACATGAAAATCTATCATTTGTTTTGGTTGTTGCCTGCCAATGCATGCATTGTTCAAGCCTATGAAAATAGTTGGCATTGCATGACAGAAAATTGTGTCATCCTTCAGCTATCGCCTCCCGCCGCCGGTCCTGATTGCTCTGCACTGGATAATGTAGCTTTTAGTTTCTCCAACTTTTTACGAAGATACGCCTGCCTAATCTTCTCACGATGAGCCGCTGCCTGCTCTTGTCTGCGCGACTTGACCTCTGACGCCTTTTCTCTTGCTTGATTTGCTTCCACATGAACCTCTCTGGGAAAAACCAGCGTGCAAAACGGTAAGCAGGGGTACTATTCAAATACAAACAGATTACAAAACCAAAACAGCACAAAGTATGCAACATGAAAGGAGATCCAATTGGATAACCAAAATATGTTTTTCCTTGGAGCAACTTATCAAATTCCTATTGCCTGCAGCTATAGAGTGTTATATACTACTGATACAGCGTCTATTTCATAGCCTTTGCCGTAAATTTCAGCCAGCTGACAAATACTACCAATGTTGCAGATATCAGGGTGTTATAACTATTCCCAGTAAATTTATCAATGTGTGAGATATGGAAGACAAACAATCTCAAACGTAAAAGACATCAAGATCCATCATAAGAAACCTCATCCACGCGACCCTGAATATGCCAACTCCGGAAAAAATACTCACTGAATTGACAAGCACAGCCATCAACAGCTATCGTTGAACATACCATAGTGATAAAATCAGTAAGAGCATAAGCGAAAGCATTAGAGCAAGAACAAAGAATGCAATAGGTCAACATTGTTCCACATCAATCATCAGTCAATCATCAACACAGCACATTTCCTACCATGTATACAAAATCTAGCAATAACAATCATCATTTCCTACTTCCAATTGCTTTATCACTCAAAGAATACCAGAGAAGCAGCAAAAACCCTTACCTCACAAATCGCTTGTGCTCATCGTTATCGAAAGCTCCACCATTTCGCCCAAGCCCCACAAAATTCGCATTGAATAGCTCAGCATCATCATCAATGTTCCCACCATCACCTTCAGCTGCTCGTACAGAAGAGGCCGCAGGATAAGAATCATCATTCCGCCCATTCTCCTGCTCAACCCCCTTGCGGAAAAAATCAACACAATACTTCTCCTTCTCTTCCTCATCAGATAACTCCCCCTTCACCAGCTTCTCATACAACTCCGCCTTCTTTTCCAACGCCGCATAGCTCGCCGCCCCGTCCTTCACCGCCTTAAGCTCAAGCTTGTCCCTGAAATTCAAAACAAATTCCCAAATCAATCAAACCCTAAATAACCCTCAATTGCAAATACAAACTGAAAAAACGGAGGAATACCCACTTGAGGGCGCGGGATTCGACGCCGGAATTCTTGTTGGAGAAGGTTTCGCGTAGAGTGATCTTCTTCCTGGCGCGGTGGTAGTTGACGTCGGAGCCGGAGATGTCTTTGGACTTTTTGGATTCTTCTTGGGATTTGTAGAGCTGAGCTTTGAGTTCTAAGATGGAGGAAGCGCCAACTCCTTCGATGACACGATGCTTCTTTGGTAGAATGGTTGATTCTGTCAACCATCCCAAGGAATCCAGCACCACTCTCCTCTTCTTCCCCTCCTGCTCTTCCATGTCTGAGTTTTTCCTTTTGGTATTATTATTTTTTGTTATTACTTAAACTAGTTATTACACCTATTTCAGAAAAACGAAAAAAGAACCCGTCTTTTTGCCTGGGTTCACTCAGATTACGTCGTCGTTTTAATTTTCCTCTTTTTTGAGTTAAACTAAGTAAATAACATATTATAATTTATAACAAATCCCATCCCTAACGTGCCCTTTTTCTTCTCCAATCCACCGCTGCCGCACGACATCCGACCACCACCGAGTGTGGTTGCGCCTCCACTTGCGGCGGAACGATGGCATCCAGCTACTCCTGCATACAATCTTCTTCTCAATGGGAGGAACTATGATTGATTATCAGTGACTCTTAGTAGGTGTAGGTTTAAGCGAGCGAGCAAGCAAGCAAACTCGTGGGAATGAGTAATGGGGAGAAGAGAAGGTTAAATGGGGAATTGGGAAAAGAAGGAGACGATGATGATGAGATGGATGATGATGGAGACGGGCTTGAGGCTTGGGAGAGGACTTACACCGATGAGAGATCCTGGGAAGCTTTGCAAGAGGATGAATCGGGTCTTCTTCGTCCAATCGATAACAAGGCTATCTACCATGCTCAGTATCGTCGTCGTATCCGCAATCTGTCTGCTTCCTCAGCTTCCACTCGCATCCAAAAGGGCCTTATTCGCTACCTCTACATTGTCATTGATCTCTCCAGGGTATGTGCTGCTGGCTATGTTCTTATGGACTTTTGTAGTTTGCTTTCTTGGTGTCTCTTTAATTTCTGATGAATTCTATGAACTCTCTAATTCTGACTTGCTCTGTAGTTGAAATGATAATAAGTTAGTTGACATGATCATGTATTGCTAAAACATGAACTTGAGAATGACACGAGTGAGGTGCTTTTATACGCAAATGACTCATGAACCGAATTATGTAGGCTTTTACGTTCTATATGTCCGTTCATGTGTACATGAGACATAGTCACTAGCTTTCACGGTGTCATCTCTCCAACAATCGTAAATTAGGGAATGCAGATTTACAACCTATGACATACTCTAAATCTTTGTTTTGTATGGCTTTTGGTCAATCTATGTAGGCGGCCGCAGAGATGGATTTGCGACCAAGCAGAATGGCTGTGGTTGCTAAACATGTTGAGGCCTTTATTAGGGAGTTCTTTGATCAGAATCCACTCAGTCATATTGGTATTGTGATAATAAAAGATGGGGTTGCTCATACCTTAACAGAGCTCGGGGGGAGTCCTGAGTCGCATATTAAGGCTTTGATGGGCAAATTGGGATGCTCAGGTGATTCTTCACTACAGAATGGCTTAGACCTAGTTCGTGGGTGTCTTGATCAAATCCCATCTTATGGTCATCGTGAAGCTCTAATCTTATATTCGGCTCTCAGTACTTGCGATCCTGGTGATATCATGGAGACAATCCAGAAATGCAAGAAATCTAAATTGAGGTGCTCAGTAATTGGCCTCTCTGCTGAGATGTTTATATGCCGACATCTCTGCCAGGAAACTGGTGGATCGTACTCTATTGCTTTGGATGAGGTCCGTGCTCCTAATGCACCCCTATGTTGAGCATATTGTTCTGGTTCCTTGGCACATGTGGTTGAGAACGAGTTGCCATCTGCTTATGCCATTATCACAATTAAGTAAAAAACAATTTAAAAGGAAATAGCATTGTCAATATAGATTCAAAATGACCTTGAATTTTTTACTCAAAGAAAAAGGAAATAAAAAAGGACGCTTGCCTTTGGAGAAAGGTTAAAAAAGACATTTTTTTGTGAAACACAATGGCATTTAACTTTTCTTCTCATAGTTACTAGATCTTCTCTTGTTCTCTTTTCAACGTTTTGGCAGGTTATGTTATGCTTTCCCTTGTCAATACTGTTGCTGCCTCTGATTTTCTCTACTTGAAACAAAAGAGTTTTACTCCATGCTAACAATTGATATATTTAAACATGCAGGCTCACTTTAAAGAGTTAATTTTGGAGCATGCACCGCCACCACCAGCCATAGCAGAATTTGCAGTTCCTCAGTCGATCAAGATGGGTTTCCCTCAAAGAGCACCAGAGGGTTCTATATCAATCTGTGCTTGTCATGGGGAAGCCAAAGTTGGCGAGGGGTACATTTGTCCCAAATGCAAAGCACGTGTATGTGAGCTGCCGACTGAATGCTGCATTTGCGGCTTGACACTCGTTTCTTCCCCGCATTTGGCTAGGTCTTACCATCACTTGTTTCCAATACCACCATTTGACGAGGTGTCTCTGTCGGGCCAAAATGAGCCACATAACAGATCTCGAAAAACTTGTTTTGGTTGCCAACAAAGCCTTTATTTTGGTAAGAGTTGCATGGTTCTGTGATTCGGATGGAGCTTGTATGTGTGTTCATTTGAGTGTACGTACCTGCATGGTGCACATTATGTGTACTTGCAAGAATTATAGCTAAGATCTTTAAAGGAAATGCACAAGAGTACATATCGTATTTTCCATCGCACAACTAGACATATGAAACTTGCATTTTCTACAAGACAGGTCATACTAGTTTTGTTTCTTTGGGTAAAGTACAGTGCACATTCACCTATTCTTGTTGAATTCACGTAAGAAACTCACAAGTAGTTCTTGACTTTCCGATAAAATGTTTTACATGTGGTCTAGATAGCTTGGAGTTTTGGTGCATTGAGTATTTGGTGTTGCTTGTATGTTATGGTTTAGTGCGCAGCATTTTACCAACTTATGAATTATTGGGTCAAAAGACCGTTGAGAATTATTGCTTGCTGGTTTATGTTGCTCATATATTTTGGTGTTTTTTGTTGCAGGCAGCAAACCCACCCTTCATGTGACTTGTCCAAATTGTAAAAAGTACTTCTGCCTTGACTGTGACATTTATATTCATGAGAGCCTGCACAACTGCCCTGGCTGCGAGAGCTTTAGGCGAAGTTGAACTCTGAGAATGAAGTCATTGATAGAGTTTCTTTCCATCTATATTATTACAGAATGCTTCTGGAGGGAATGATATTTGATGTAATTTGGCTTCGGATGGTGTTCCACCAGGATTGATCTTTCTGCACAGGCTTCTCAGGAAGAGACCAAGTGGCTTTTGTAGGCAGAGGACGTCTTAAGTAGAAGAAACTACTTATCGCCTGTGTTAAGGACTTGAACAGTAGATAAAAACGTCAGTTAGAACTGTGTGATTTTCAAACTCAGCGCTTGTTACTCTTGGATCTTTTCCATGTTTTCTGTCGTCGGAGCGAATTTTGGAGAAGCTCTAGAATGACTAGATTATTTTAGGTTTAAACTATTTGTATGACTGAGTACAACGAGTCAGAACTAATTTTCTTCAGTTCTCTGAAACTGAATTTTTATTCTTGTTACGGATAATGTTCGATTTTCTGATGATTTTGGGACTGAATAGTATTATCTGCTCGTCGAATAAAATTGACGGATAGAACTGGAAGATAGAATGATAATGCACAGTGTTTAAAGTGGATTCTGCCTTTATTGGTGGGTTCAGGTTATTCCTGAAAGACCCAAGGTAAATAGCAATTGAAACAATTTCTTCAAAAATAAAAATACAACAGAAACAACATACAGGATGACAAGTCTATTCAGGTAAAGTGCATGTCAATGCCCTTTTCCTTTCAAATGACAAGTGCATTTTCCTGCTGCAAGGGCGTTGCATGAAAACAAACCCGCGTCTCGATCAATACCTTTTCTTCCCTGTCGCTGCTTCCCAAGCTTGTATTACATGGTTCACAATTTCCTCCACTCCAACTCCATGCTTCACCTGTATGTACAGGAGAAAAGTCGTAAAGCATGGCTGATGTTTATTGATTTGTTCAGGTGCAGCTCGGTCGAAAGCAAAATTCTACTACTTTCAAAGATTAGCATTTAGCACATGGAATTATATCAGAGACAACGAACTACATTATCCTGGTGAGCTCATGATGAGAGAAATGACCTGGGCAAACACAAATGGTCCTTCATCCCTCATTCTAAGTGCATCTTGCTCCATGATCCCCAAGTCAGCTCCAACTGCTGCGGCAAGGTCAGTCTTGTTTATAACCTAGAATCAAACACAATCGATTATGATTCTAGCTAATTATATCTGAAAGTTAATAACATAACCGACATCGAACAAAACGGGAGATGCCAATGATAGCTGTTGCAATTATGAGAACAAAACATACCAATAGATCAGCTTGGGTGATGCCTGGACCACCTTTCCGAGGAATTTTGTCACCAGCAGATACATCAATTATATATATGATGTAATCAGCCAATTCCCTGCTGAAGTTGGCAGCTAAATTATCTGCAACAGAGAAAATTCAGGGACAATGGATCATTATGAATTTCGTCGTTGACTACTTGGTAAACATCATTGGTGACTTTTCATATAATACGAAAAGGGCAGATGCCTCATTTTCAGTTCTTATCAATTAAATATAAATTGCAGCCACACATGTGCAAGCGTGCCTCACAGACACTCGCACACTCCTGTATCTATATATGCAGAGTAGCAAATAACAAATTACCTCCACCAGATTCACAAAGAAGTAAGTCTGCTTTGAACAAGTTAGAAAGCTCCTCGAGAGGGCCAAGGTTAATGCTGATATCTTCACGAATCGCAGCATGTGGGCAGCCTCCAGTTTCCACAGCACGTATCCTTGCCTCAGGAAGTGCTCCATGCTTAATCAAGAACTCACCATCCTCCTTCGTGAATATGTCATTTCGTAACCTGAATTGAACAATGGAAAATAAGCTCTAAATTGACACCAATCTGCCAATAAGAAAGAAGTCAAGTACACAGAATTTAGGGGGAAAACTCCAAGTTGACCTATCAAATTTCTGTTCTTTTCAACAAAAAAATCATGCAGGCGTGTAAAGCCACTACACAAGTAACTTTCCCTACAAATTTGAAATATCCAAAGCCCAAATCACAAACCATGGTTTATAGTTGGACACCTTAAACCAGCTGGAAATGGGTTTATTCAAATGTAAACTCCACATCAAAGAGTAATCCATTTCAAATACAACTATACAAGAGAACCCAGAACAGGTAAGAAAGCTTAACAAATGATCAGCTAAAAGGAAATCTCAAAAATTTCTTGCGTAGATAAACTCACAGCAGCAAGATTGTACTTCTCCCTCAAGAATTTGCATAGAGCCAACATTAAAGCTGTCTTCCTGCTCATCAAAGAATCGAACTTAATCAGCTCCTACAGCTAGAATTCGACTCCAAACAGAAACACAAATCAAAACCCATAAACTAGCAACATTATTCACTTCTAGTATGCAAAAGACACGAACTTGTGAACCTTAAGAAAGATGAGAAAAACACAAATTAAAAGCCATAAGCAAGCAACGTCATCAGCTCCTAGCCTACAACTAGAGTTCGACTCCAGATGGAAACAGAAAATCAAAACCCATAAACTAGCAACATCATTCACGTATAATGCCAAATAAGAGGAATCAAGAGAAAAGAAAATACCCAGTACCAATAGGGCGACCAATACCAACAGTGAAAGCTCTTTCATTGAAATCCCTCGAAACCAAAGGTGGAGCTCTTCTGCTGAAGAAGCCAGGGGAATAAATGGGTTCGTGAGAATGCGGTGCTAATCCGTCATGGCTATGGTAAACCTTCCCATCTTGGTCAACCCATGATGATGTTGTCTTCGTCCTGCTCAACCATCATTAACAAATTTGCAGTTATAAATAAAACCCAAAAATCAAAAACCACAAATTGAATAGAAAGATTGGAGATTTCGGAGAAGATTACTCATGTGTATGGTCGTGATGATCATGGTCGTGGCAATGATGGTCGTGCGACGCCATTGGCAGTATTCTGCTGCAGTGAGTGTGCTGAGACTGAGAGCTCAGTTAAGTCAAACTAGAGGAGCGAAACCAATAAGGTGCTGGACACGTGCATACCTACATAAGTGCACACGTGTGTAGTCGCAAGTAGGTTTTTTTTATAAATAATTTTATTAATGGCTAAACCCTATTTTAATTTTTACATTTGTTTAAAATTCTGAAATTAGTCCTCTCACATTTACGTTTGATCAAAATTGATTCTTATATTTATTTAATTAGTCAAAATTAGTCCAATATATTTAAATGATTAATTTTTATTTTCCTAAAATTCTAGAAAATACTATTTTTGATTTGCCAAAATAAGTCAAATTGATTTGTCTAAAACTAAATTTAATTGTCTGAGCTTAAGAAATGAAGAAAATTGTACCAAAAAAATCATCTCTTTACGAAATCCAACACTGTTTAATTGAGTTGTCTTATTTTTATTTATTTTTTTTATAAATAAGAAGGCTTAACGCCTAAAGTACATCATCAGGATAAACTCCTTCTATCACCACCTAAAATAGCGGTTAAATTAGTAGGAACAACATCAAACCACTGGAAACCAGGGTCCTGCGCAAAAGCTAAATTGGCAAGCCCATCCGCTAAAGCATTCGCTTCCCGATACACATGGATTACACGATAAACACATCCAGAGGAACGCAATAAACTCTTAATACGATGCACCAAATCCATGTTCGCTACCGGAGAAGAGCGTTCCCGGTTAACGGCATGTACTACACTGGAATTATCACATTGAATTTCCAAGTCATACCATCCTCGTTGGAGAGCGTTCTGAACTCCATAAAGCATGGCCAAAAGCTCTGCACGATACGCCGAACACTTCCCGAGGTCAACAGAGAAGCCACCTAGCCACAACCCATCTCTATCCCTAAAACAACCTCCACCCGCAGCTCTTTGCGATGATTGACGACAAGCTCCGTCCGTATTAATAGTAATCTTCCCATCTTGGGCCGCTGTCCACCCGACCGGATTGGTCCTGTTTAAACCGCCTCCTCCAACATCCAAACAGACCGTTGAAGCAACCAAGACAGAGCTAGTCGCTGCTTTGACAATAGCAATTCTAGTAGCCACCGGAACATGATTGTTTTTGAAGACAATCTCATTACGCCACTTCCACAACCACCAGCAGGATAGACCAAAGGTGAGGCTCCAACTCGTGTCTGTACCACTCATAATACAAGCATAAACGATACCCAAAAATATTTAAAAAAATAAGTTTGTAATAAATTCGAAAGGGATTAATACGACCACTAAGTACTAACCTTAAAGTGGTCGTACTACAATCATAAAACAAAAAAATCTTATGTGTTATCATACTTTCAATAGCTTGTAGTAGTTTGTAATTTTTACCATCTCCTATAAATTAATAATCATTTAAATACTCCTTCATAAGAAAAGGAAAAACTCTTGAAAGCGATAATTTGAATGTAGAATTAAAGCTTTTTAAGAATTTTGATAGAGGTATTTCTTTACTCGATGTTATAATATTTTGAATGAGATTAATTTACAGTTTAGGAAGAAAAAAACGACTTGGGAAAAGAAAAAATAAAATTAGTCAAACAAGTTTTTGAGTGCATTGCGTTTGCCACATGGTTGAGAAGTCACCAACACTAATCTCTTTTGATTTTCATGATCAATTGGACCCATCACTACTTGATTGCTTGTGGTGGTTGGTGTGATTGCAGCAAGATCATCACCAACAACATCCTCATCTGAACTTACTAGAACTCCTTGCTTCTGCATGTAAGCCCATTTGTCTTGAAAAAGATAAAAGAAGCCCATGAATGAGATTTGGGCTGTGAAAATTACAGTCCAAAGTCTTGTACTTCTTGACACTTTCCTATGGTAGGCATTCAATCCTGTGTAGATATTGATTATCCCAACTAGAGATACTATTGTTCCAAGAATCCAATGCACAAAATACCATGTGCTCCTTCTTCGATTCCCTCTACATAGATAATTAGAAGAAAAAATAATGTTAGTAGTTGAGTTTTAGTGAATATAATAAGTGAATAATGTGTTTTGTGTATTATATGCAATTAATAGTTCGTATTGATTTTACGAAAACTACACTAAATGAATAATAAGCAAGACCTAGATTGAATTGATTAAGAATAAATTAATTAAATTGTATGTTTTATGCAACTAATGCATACAATAATTCATAGCTTATATGCAAATTGATCTAATTGAATAGTATAGTACCTTTTGGGCCTTAAAAAGCCCAACACAGTTTGCACCCAGATGGCACCATAAAGTGCAAGGCCTATCCTCTGGTGGTTGTTATCGAATGCATTCTCGAAGGATTTCATGGACATGATAGCTCCTGCTGTGGCAAGAAGTGCTGCAAGCATCTGCTACGTACATGGAAAAACATGTACGAGTATGAGACTTAATTACAAAAATTACGTAAGTTCGAGTAGTAAGCAACTCATTCACTGTTATCCAATCAAACTAGACGAGGGGATGAGGAAGTCATTCTCTACCTAAAAGTTTCACTATCGTCGGAATATCAACTCACTTTACCCATAAAAATGATAGACATCGAGTAAATTGTGATAATAAATCTATAATTACGATATTTGACTCATTATTTTTATTACAAGACAAGAACAAAGCTAAAACTATAATCACTTGACACGGAAAAAATATGCGATTTGCCTCATTATTATCTGGCTTTAAGTTATGGAAGTGGATATAATGAGAGTGATCAACTAAAAGTTATGTAGTTACTAGTTGGTAATAATCTTTATTTAAGTTAATTAATCATTGTAAGCGGTTACAAAAGAGGAGTGGTAAATGATTATGAATCATATGTACATCTTTCCGGTGACAGCAGGGACATAATAGTCATGGATGTATGGGATTAATTACATGATCACTTCCATTTCTTGCTCTTTAAGTGTTCGTCAACCATGATCAATATGACAAATTAAATTGAATTTTATTCACTACCAAAACTATTAATTATGGATGAAAAATACAAGAAAAAAAGAAGAAATAAATAGCAATAGACATCATGATTAAAGTAAAAGTGAAATACATATGATGGTGATCGATCTTTAACAAAAGATGTGGAATGATCACCACTACTGACTCAGAAGAGCGCATTATCACTTATTATATGGTCGTCCACACAATAATAATATATTTACAATGGACTTTTTTTTATCAAAATTTTAAAAAAAAAGTTTGATATATTATTAAATTGAGAAATTATTAGACAAAAAAAACAATTGGGTCGACAAATTTTTGTACAATTTTATTATTTTAACTATTAATTCAAATTTATTACTCGATAAATCGGTATTTTCGATAAATTTTATACGATTTATTAGTATAAATTTACCTGAAAAATGACATGGAGGTATAAGAGAACTTTGCCTTTTCCACCTTCCTTTCTATGGGACATTCTTATGGTTAGTACCCCAAGAGGTACCAAAAGACCCATTGAAACCCATGAGATAACCCCATGAAGGGTAATCTCAGATACCTTCTTAGGACTCATGACCTGAAAAATATTTTTTTAAAATAAAACGAATAAAATAAGCTCACCAAATCTTAATGGTCATGGTAATTAATTACACAAATAATGGAATTTTTTTATAAAAAAAAGTACATACCTTGTGATCAATATTGTTGTTTCTTATGCTCTTATTATGAGTTTCTACATCTTCAAAAGTACTAAAAGAAGCACCAAATGGTAGAAGAGTTGCATAATATGCAAGAATAGACAAATTAGAGAGTAGCTTACGATTTTGTTTCATTTTTTTTCTATTTTTTGGTTCGTCTAATTAAAAAATATGTATGGAGGAAGGACTATAATAGAAGAAATTAGTCGAAGATGGGCTATTTTATATTTGGATGAGAATTAGAAGATGTAGATTTTGAAGAAGCAGAGAGAAGTGAGAAGAAGAGATGGTGGGTTTTGTTGCAATTGGGGATATGTTGAATGAATTATATTAGTGAATGGATTTATAAGCATGGGCGTTTAATGGTGTTGCAGTCTTGTGCAAGACGATTGGAAAAAAAATTTAAAAAAATTTAAAAAAAAAACAGTGGGGATTATGAATTGTTTTTAGATTTTTGAAGAAAGTGGGGTTGACAATATCGGCAGGCTTTTCTTGGGTACGTGAGAGGAGATGTGGGATGGCTTAATACAAGATGGTAAAGGTTTCATTGGATGGGATTCTCACTACATTATGGTGGATATGTTTTTCTCTTACGTACAAATAAAGTTCAAAATCAGAGTTTAAATTTTTACAGATACGTGATACCTATGAATTACGTGATATTATTTCTCTTATATGGCAAAAGGAAGCGTTAATTGTGACTATTGTGATTTAAATTTCGGTTTAATTTTAGAAATGAAACAAACTACATTAGAAAAGTCATTTTCCTTTATAGCCCATCTTTTTTTAGAATTCTAATTCGATCAAACGACGATAAAATATGAAGAGTAGCGATTATTGTAGCTAAGTTATAAAGTTGTCCACTCTTAAATAGAGGAAAAATATTTTAAAAGAGTCACTTTGATTCTAAAAATGATGTTTTATTAGAAAAACAGAGAGAACAAACGAGAAAAAATCCAAAATCCAAAATAGATTCTCCACTAACCTTCTTCTGATTTTATGTTCGACTTTTGAAAATGGCGTAGGTAAGTGTATAGTTCTTCATCTTCATAATTAGAGGAGGTGTGTCATTTTCAAATTGACCCCATGAATTTTAACCAACTTAATCATGTTCTACGTAGGAAAGAAAGACCCTTTAGTTTAATTTTCATCATTGTGCTTGAGTTCGACAAGTGGATTTTTGACCCATCTAACATTTTCAACAATTAATTAAAGAATTTCCAAAAAATGTATATTGCTTTTGACCTCAAATGCAATTGAAGGCTGCAATCTAATTTCTCCAATTTAATGATCATAATGACCTAACTCAACCGGAAATAGAGGATTTTGTATATCATAGATTAATTAGGTGCCTACGTCACATCAAAATAAACTGTTTTAACTGTTTTAAATAATGTTAAATTCTTCATGAAGTTACAAGAATTCTATTGTAACAATGAATGCATGTGGTTCTAATTGATTTCATCATTTTTTTTTTGGTTTTCTGGAGTGTTCTTTCTAACATTTCGACACAAAAATATATTATATTTGAGTGATTATCTCAATATCTCCATTCTTCAAACTTAAGTTGAGGATAAATAAGTCTTTTACCATAACTTTTTTCATCGAACACACATATTGATCGATTACAATTTTATCGATTATTATTAAATATGCTAAATATTCTGTCGAAAATATGTTGATCGATTATAATTTTAAAAAGTGGATAAAACTATTATGATTTTGATTGATTAGGGAAAAGATAGGATGCCTAAGCCTATTAAATATGCTAAAAATTCTCATATCAAATTATACCGATTCATTACTTATTAAGATTTTAGCATTGTCTTTCTAGTTTAGTAGTATAAAGTATAAACTATAAAGTTCTCATGTTTAAAGACCAAAGTTAAAGGGTTAAGATACTTTTGTCAATTTACTAGGTAGATAGATAACGAGACAATGTAAAGTCATAGTAATTATTACGTTAGCATTATATTCAAAAACAAAAATAAAGTTTTGTAAAGCATGTATTATAACATGAAATTTGGTGGGCAATCACTGTCAACCCTAGTTTGATTAGGTTAATGTTGAAAATGCTTGATCGGGAATTGTGGGCTTCACAGCAACCAAGTACATGGCCCATTTTCAATTGAGCTGGACCGCTGCTGGCCCATTACAAATACCTCCATGCAAATAATACAGAAAAGAGACCCAAAATGTGTAGTGTGGCAAAAGACTAACTGCGGCCAAGTTCGTTCCGTTGGAGTGATAAAAAACTTATCAACTCTTTCAGTTTTGAGTTTGAGTCACATATTTAGTAGTATTTTTCTATTTAAAATCCTCAAGCGAAATTAGTTTTCTATCTGAAATGTACCGATAGGATAATTGAAAGACGAAAATACAAAAAGCCTAAGTAGAAATTTGGAACGTGTCAATATCTCAAAAAGAAAAACACAAGCTCATGCAATATTAATTAAATGATGAAACTGATTTAATTTAATATCCTCAAAATTGGTAAAAACTAAAGTATATGTAACAAACCTCAAAAATGTCACAAATACCGTTCAAGTCTGATGATATTGTAAGAATCCAAGAAAAGAACACTTTGCGCAACCGAACCACAACCCACTTGATGATGCAATCTAACCACTGCCTTCATGTAACACTTGTCACCATGGAAAGACCATGTCACCACCATCATCATCCCACAGAACACGAGAGCCCAAAGCATGGTCCGGTCCATTGCGGTGGGTCGGAGCATTGGGTTTGGTGTGGGGCAGAAGGACCGGGAATATGTAGACAACAAAGATGGCTAGACTGTTTAGCCCAATGACCAAAGTAGGCCCATGGACCAGAGCTGGTACCAATGGCTACCACCAATGCAAAAATGGAGGAAAATCTGCGGGATGACGTAACTAAACGGGAGTACCGTATGGAGGGTGAAGACGAAAATGGCTAGATTGTACCTCTCACTGAAAACCTATGATATTTATGACTTGCAGTGCTAGCTTATAATTAGCTGGGTGAACCACCAGTATATGCCATTGCAGTACCGCGTCCTATTTCAAAGCTTTGTTGCTTCCATATGGTCCTTTGGCTTTAATCTTTAAGCTTTGTTACAATGGTACCTTGCATTGTTTCAGTTTGATTTCATCCATGACTTGTTTTTTTCATGGACAAATGGGTTTTTCAATCTATAGATATGGATGTTTGTCGTCGAACGAGTATTACCAGACTGAAAGTTAAAACAATCTGAACAGTGAACACTGACTATGTACACCGAGTCAATATTGTTAAAAAATGCTTTAGCAAACATCCTGTATCCTGTTTTGACAGATTAAAATTTCTTGACATGATGCATTTACTTATTTTACCGTAGTACTAATTCGTTCCTGGTAACTGCTTATTGATTCTTCAGGGCAATCTTTCTGAACCTGAAAGCAAGAACCTATCCTTGTGGTTTTGTTATGGTACAAAAACCTTCTCATGAGACTTTGAAGTAGGGACAAGAAAGTGACATATGAATGGGAAATTAAGCAGAAGAACATCTCCTTGGCCATCATCTTTGTATGGATTCATGGCGGTAGGGTCATGTGCAGGAAAAATTAAAAGGTTTGTAAATTACTCAGAAAATGGCACCAAAACGACAAATATGTAAACATACATGCTTGCTTAATTTCTCAGATGAATCGAAATATCTACCTTGACCAGTTCCACAATATTGTTTGGGTCTCTATTATCACCTGATTCCATGTTATTATACTTTTTAAAAGAAAATTGTAATCTTCCTTAGTACTCCTTCTGGTCTTGATAAAATGTCGTTTAAGCAACTGACACAGAGATTAAGGTCGCACTGTGCGTCTTGGTGAATTGACGACGCTGCCCCTCCTCAGTCCTCATCCCTATACTCCTCTCAGCTTTGTCCCTCCGCGCCATTTTCACCCAAATCTTTGCTCAATCCCTCCCAATTTTTCAGTTTTTGTCCCTTAAAAATTTTGAATTATGGCCGCGCAAATTCGAAATTCTCTCTTTACAATGCTCCCAGTCGAATAATCCATTTTCAGCCCCCCATTCATTTTCACGAAGAGCCAAAGCTCACAAATTCCAGCCATTTCTCGCTCCTAAATTTCTTGCGTCCATTTCAATGGAGGATAACCAAATCGACCCTCTTCCTCTGTCTCAAAATAATCAGTTACCACCCTCACCTGTTGGGTTTGTTCTAGAAGATGAAGAACGACCGGACCCAGTACATCCCAGTGGTGTTCAAGGTCAATTTCTCTCATCTCATAGTATTCTGGTTTAAGTTTGTTAATGATTCCCTCCCCTCGATCTGATTGTGTTTTGTTTGTTGTTCATGTATTTATTGATGGTAGGTCAAAGTGGGGCAAGAATAGAGCTTTGTAATGAGGACAGAAACGCTGTGTACACTATGCTTTGTCAGAAAAATGTTAACGGCAAGCTAAAGAGGACGTCGACAACTGAAGTTGCCTAATTCTTCAATGTGCACGTTCGTACAATCCAGCGGATTTGGAAAAGAGGAAGGGACTCCGACAACCATGATGTTTCGCTTTGCAGGGTCAGAAATTATGGCAGAAAGCGTACTGAATTTGATCTCTAGAAGATTAAAGATGTTCCTTTAAGGGAGAGAACAACGCTAAGGTCTCTCACGGCAGCTTTGGGTGTTTCGAAGACGTTCCTAATATCAAAGCTGAGAAGTGGAGAATTGAAGCGCCACAGCAATGCAGTCAAACCAACTTTGACAGAGGCAAACCGTGTGCAGAGGGTTAGACATTGTCTTTCATCCATTGATCCAACCTCCAACCAATTCTATGACATGGAAAATGTGGTGCACATCGATGAAAAATGGTTCCAAATGACAAGGAAGGTGCAAACCTACTATCTTCTTGCCGACGAAGATGATCTCGTAAGAACAATTAAAAGCTCAAATTTTATTCCAAAAATTATGTTCCTTGTAGCTGTTGCTAGGCCTAGATACGATTGTCATGGGGAATGTACGTTTGATGGTAGAATAGGAGTCTTTCCATTGGTATCAGAGGTGGCTGCTGTGAGGAAGAGTGCAAATAGGGCAGCTGGGACTTTAGAACTTAAGCCAATTACTAAAATTGATAGGGCTGTCATTAGGCGATTCATGATTGAGAAAATTCTACCAGTCGTTAAAGACAAATGGCCAAGAGATAACATCATGGATGAAATAATCATCCAGTAAGACAATGCAAAGACACATATACATGGTAATGATCTTGATTTCTTGGCAGCAGTTGATGATCTAGGTTTGAATATTAGACTTCTGTGCCAACCTCCAAACTCCCCTGATCTGAATGTGCTTGATCTTGGATTTTTTAGAGCAATTCAGTCATTGCAATCTAAGAAGTGTGCGAGAAATATGGTTCAATTGGTGGATGCAGTTGAGAAAACTTTCTTTAAGTTCCCTGACTTTAAGGCTAACAACATCTTCCTAACTCTACAGTCATGCATGATGGAGATATTGAAAATTAGGGGTTCTAATGTGTATAGAATTCCTCACATGAGTAAGGAACAATTAGCTAGGCAAAAGTTGCTACCTTCCATACTCTCGTGTGATCCAGTCCTCATAGCTACTGTTGTTGCTTACCTTCCAGATTTACCATGTAAGTTCATCTCCTATTTGTACTTGTCATACTTTAATGCATTCCTAACTGTGTATGACAATACTGATATGTTATTGACATTGCAGTTGTATTTGTTTTATAGGATACTGAGTTGAAGATCCAACTGGACTAGGTTTATAACTTTTTGTCACAATATCCAGCTGGAATTGGTCTGTTTTGCGCAGAAGATGTATTTAGAATTGGTGAATTTTGTGCAGATATAACAATTAGTGTAGGAGTATTGGTTAGAATAGTCATGATCCTGCACCTTTTGGGATAGAGTATATGGTTAGAATAGGCACTGTCCATCAAAGAAGATCAAACTATGTTTGCTTCTATTAAATAGTGTATGCTGGTAGATCAAACATAATTTGCTCTCTCTTGTATGGCTTCTGCATGAAATATAAATACGTAAGTTTTAATGTGGAAATATAACCCTACATCTGTCTTGTGTTTGTTTTTGTTTATAATTATTATACCATAGTTTTAGTTTGATTTGGTTAATTATATGGTTGATTGACATGGTTAAATTATGATTGCTGATATGGTATATTTTAATTACTGATATGGTATATTTTGATTGCTTAGAATGATATATTTAAATTGAATTTGGTTCTAGTGATATGTTGAATTTTGATTGCTTAGAATGATAAGGTAGTGAATTTTGATTGCTTGACTTATATGGTTAAATTTTGAAAGCTGATATGGTATATTTTAATTACTGATATGGTATATTTTGATTGCTTAGAATGAGATGGTTAAATTGAATTTGGTTTGAATGATATGGTTGGATTTTTATTGGTTGGACAGAGGGTGTAGTTTGATTGCTTGTGTAGTCATTGTGAATTGTGATTGTGTATTGCATGTGCTTGTGTAGTCCCTGTGTCGTGTCCACTTTGAGATCATATGCTTGTTGGATGAACCTACTATCAGCTAGGATTGAAGTAGATGCACGCTTTTCCAGGAATCTTAGCAGAAAATGAGTGCAATACACAAATAGATTCCTAATTTTTAGGCAGCCTTTTAACTTCCCAACCACACAACCGTTTGACTGATTCATAAACACCTCTTCACAAGCGTTTCTAACCCTAATCAACCCCTATAAATTCATTATTTACCCCAGCAGTCTCTCCACCCCTAAGCAGCCAACATTATTCAGTTTCTCATCTTGCAATTTGTCTTCCCTCTGTTCCTCTTTTTTTTGCAGGTTCCTTACCATGGATCGGGGAGCCAAAGCAGAACTTCTCAATGAAGTGCAACACATTAGCACTGTGCTCCAACAAGAAATTGTCCACATTGAGCACACGGTGTTGCGCACCAATCAACACATCCAGCAGCTCAGGGTTGGCAATGGAGCGGGTAAGGCACTATCCATACCCGCACCCGCAAATTTGCGGGTAATCCATACCCGCACCCGCACCCGCGCGGAGCGGGTATGGAAAGACAAATTGTACCCGCGGATACCCGCTGATACCCGCAAATTTCTTAAAATTTAAATTTTTATGTTTAATGTTTTCAAACACCCTTTTAAAGTCATTTAAATTTATGGTTTGTATTATACTTTGGATTGGAAAATAGTTGAAAAATTACTTTAGTGGATATGTAAACTTTAATTTATGGTTTGTGTTTGACCAAGGGATTTACTAAGGTTTACAAATTTTATGATATGTATATATATTTTGCGGGTATTTAGTGCGGGTATTGGAGCGGGTAAGCACTATCCATACCCGCATCCATACCCGCACTTTGCGGGTGCGGGTAAATCCATACCAGCAAAATACCCACAAACTGCGAGTAATACCCACCCGCAATTGCAGGTATCCGGCCGATATCCATACCCGCGGGTGGAAATTGCCAACCCTAGCTCACAGAGAGAATGGAGGACCTGAAAGAGAGGAAGGATAACATAAACGAAGATGACTTTGAGGAGATGACCATTCAAGCTGTTGATTCGCTGAGCATTTGTGCCACACGTCTTTCTCTTGCAATTGTTCATCTAGAGCACAAGAGGGATGTGCTCAATCTAGGACTCAACGGTGTGAAGGTTGCTGATGTAGAGCTTAACAGGTTTGCGAATGCCATGCCAGGCATTCCAACCCTAGATTAGTTCAACTACATGTATTGCAATTTCCATTCAATGTATTGCAATTTTCATTCAATAAACTCTCTGTCACTGTAATGAATTTCATTCGGTGATGGAGTTTCAATAAAGGATTGTTTCTTAGATTGATTTCGATATGCAATTTCACTTTCAATTGCTTCTATTATGTCAAGTGACAATCCAGTAAATAGAACAAATTTTCAGGCCTAAATTATGCACATTTATCGCAGAGAACAGAGTACAATTGAAGGGGAATGAATCAATTGTTTTTATTATGTCAAGTGACAATCCGTGATAGTTATTGTTGTCCTGTTTTGGGGCATGAATCATTATAAGAGAACAGAACAACATTACTTTAACAAACAATTTTCCATTAATGATAGAGAACAGAGTACAATTGAAGGGGAACAGACCCCTAAAATAGAACACTAGCTAACATAAACTCCTACTCATTCAATGGAATCCCGGGGATCTCATTAGCAGCGAAGTTAAGCTCAGTCGTTGCCTCATTGACAACTTCCAACGCCATTCTGAGGACTGCGACCTTATGCTCCAGTTTGGCCACAACACCTGTGAGGTGAAGCATCAAGTCAGCCAAGGTGTAGACGATATTGAATGCCTGGTAGTCATCGACTTCTACATTTTCCTTTCGGATGTGTAGTTCGTCCATGATCTCCTCTAGACTCTCAATATCGTGGTTTGTCTGTATCACTTTGTGCTCAATGAGGCCAACATCATTGGTGAGGTTGTCACTGACCGCCGTCACTTTTGCCAGCAACTCTCTCTTCTCTTCGCGGTTCATGATAGTAATTGGGTTACAATAGAAATCTAGAAGGGTATGAAGTGCAGAAGAAACTTGTATTGAAGCAGAGTATGTAGAGGGAGTTATTTAAATGCCCTTGTGAATGGAGTTATGGATCCGTTCAAATACTGGTGGATTGAATGAGGTAGGTTTCTCAAAGGGTGCACCGTTTCCTTGAAACTCTCCAACTGTCACGCCTGCAAAAGGAAACTCAAAAGAATGGCAATAAATCCATTCAAAATAGGAGATGAACTGTAACTGACCGGCCTATTATGTAGAGTTGGAATCCACCAGCTTTACACAGGCCTGGAGACATACCAGTTGAACACGGCTACCAACCTATATTGACATTCTAAAGAAACCACTACCTCCTTTGCATAATCATAAAACCACTTACTACTCTTTTAAAAAAAAACACACCTCTTTACATCTTCCTGACAACCTTCTTCATCCAACACGATCACAAACCAAAATCACAAACAACCACAAACCACAATGCAAATGTACATTAACCACATACCACAATGCAAACCAGATTAATTGCTCAAATAATATAAATGAAAATAAACTGAAATGAAAGATCATTGCTCAAACGATTCAGAAACTTGGATAACATTGATGTTGAATCTGATATTTACATCCCACAGCCATAGTCAATATTTCACAACCTAATTACATACTAATTCAGTGCCTAATGATTCCAAAAAAGGCACAACCAAATCTACCTACATCAACAACACAGATATGTTGATCAACCAAAAAGGTGCAGTAATACTTTGGGGTCATCAATAGAAGGATGAGAGCAGGAGACGCAACATCACAATAAAGTCTGGTTCACGGCTTGGGTCTTCCAAATGAAACATACCTGTAATTGGGAGTTTGTTGAGGTCGAAATCTCTCTCGCCTTTGTACTTGGCTGTCAATTCTTTCTCATCAGCAGAGGGTTCGTTGAGGTCAAAGTCATGGATAACTTTGGGTCGTGAATCGAATACCTTGGTCTTCACTCCCCCTGAAATTCACAAGTGGCTCCAATTTCTCGGTGACACCCTCCACGACGGCACCCGAACCCATCTCCCAATCATCACAGAAGGCATCCTCCACGATAGCAACCATCTCGCCGCGTGAATCCTCCACGATTGCCTCGGTGACACCCTCGCCGGTATCCTCCACGATTGCCTCGATGACGTCGCCTGAAGCCTCAATCTTCTCATTCGCGGCCTCTGCCCCGATCCCGATTGAATCTCGGACTACCATGTTCGTTGAATCATCAAATTCAACCATGGATTCGTACTGGGAATCATCCCAGTAGTCGACGCTTTCCATGATTGAATTCAACAACCCGAAATATGACCCTAATTTTCTCTAGAGTGAAGGAGGAACATGTGGATGGAGTAGACGAAAGAAAGAAAATTTGAGAGGGAAATTGACACCCAATTTGATTTTCCATTCCCACCTAATTTGATTGTCAATTTCCCTATCAAATTTTGATGAAATTTCGAACGAGAGAGAAGCAAGAGAATGGCAGAGGAAGATGTTGGAAATGCCTTTGTTTGAGGGGCGAGGGTATAATTGTAAGGAAAACGTGAAAGTTGCATCGAAAACTCAGAACGATATTTAAAAACCATCGACGTCGTTTGTACTTAAACGACGTTTTATCAAAAACAGAGCGAGTAATTGTCAATTGGCAATAATAGATGTGTTTGCAGATTGCAATTCCTGATCGGCGCAATAAGACGGGGGAGAAGTGACATGATACAACGAACATATTGTATTATTTATGGACGGGGAGGGAAGATGCTCATGAACAAAAGAGGAAAGTACAAGGAAATTTATAAGTTGAAAGCAAATATTGTTTTAATTGACCAAGTGGATTAAATTGCCTCTGCAGCTCATGGGTTTAATTTTACATCTCAACCAAAGTATCAGAGAAACCTCTTGTAGTAGGACTTATCATATTCGCCATTCGTAAGCGTTTTCTTACTTCGATTGATGATGAAAATATTAACTCACTCATACTAACAATATTCTCACGAAAACACACTGCTATCTAACCTCAAAGCTGCGCTGAACCACTTATTAAGAGCGAGAGATATAAATAAATAATAAGTTCGATTTATAAACTTTTTAATCCTCTCTTGTAATAATAATAATAATAATAATAATAATAATAATAATAATAATAATAATAATAATAATAATAATAATAATAATAATAATAATGAAGACAAATTAGGCAATAATCAAAACGCAAGATACTGATTTTTTTCAATATTAATTTTTTTTATTAAGTTTCAATTTAGATTTTAATTGACTGATTTGTATCTCATTGATAGTGTTATAAGAAAGAAAATAAACGATACCAATAATCTAAGAAAGAGTACAATTAAACCAAGTTGCCCATGGGTTGTCGTAACAAATTGCAGGAAAGCGACCCTACTGTGCGAAGTAGCTTCCGCGAGCTTTCAACTTTCATTAATTTTTCTTCACCTACCGATCTACAACTTGCACTAAAAAACAAAGGTCGTTTTCCTACCAATCTACAACTGAGCAGGAATTTCATTCGAGCTTTCTTTTCATCTCGCAATTGCAATTTTTTTATTAAAAAAAAAAAAAATCCGAGTTCCCTAAAATTTGTCGTTTGATGTTTGATTTTTTTTAGTCTCCACATAAAACTCTTTTTAACGTTGAATACCAAATTAAACCAACTGAAATGAGGAAAAAAAATCAAATGGCAAACCTAAAAAAACCTCGATAAATGAGTTATTTTATGTGAAAATTGTATATTTTTTTTATTATAGTCAGAAATGAGATTTGAATCTTAGTTTGTCTCCCGACTAATATCTTTATTCTATGTGACTTTTTCCCTTACTCTCAAATCCAACCCTAACAAAATTTTCTCTCCAAATACGCTCCCAACTTTATCTCCGTTACTCACGTTTACCTTTAACTTTATTGTCGTTAGTCAAACACACCCCCTACCCCCAAGTTTACACTAACACCGTTAGTCACATTTTCCTCCCAAATTGACGTCGTTTAAAAAAAATTATTAAATATTTTAAAAAATAAATAAATATTGGAATAAAATGGAAAATTAATCGAATATGTTTTTAACTACATGATAACTAATTAAATATGAAAAAAGATAACTAACTAACTAACTATATATATATATATATATATATATATATATATTTTTTTTTTTTTTTTGAAAGAAAATTAATCGAATCTTAATCCACACATATTTTTCTCTCATTGCTCTAATTAATTAAGAGTCCCTAATAAGTTAATCTTAAAAATCTGATTCGACTTTAAAAATAAAGTAAATAACAATTAATTGAAAAAAGACTAAAGAAAACTTATATTTTATTTATTTTTCTAATGAATAAATAACACATAATTTAATAATATATTAATTTTAATTGAGGATAATAATATAATTAAGTAAATTAAACGTAAACAAATTAAAATTGCTAACCTAAAACAACACAAAAGAAAAAAAAATACATGTATTATTTTTAGATATATTAACCATATTTTTCTAAGAAACAAACAAATATACCTTACTCTTCTCATTCCACCCTCGTTGTTCCCGAAAATTACACTTCCATCCCTGCTTCATCAAAATGGACAGCTCTTTGTTTCCTTTTTGTCACATAATTAAAACAGAAAAGAAAAAGAAAAGAATGCAATTATAACCACTGTCTGCTATTGAGTCGCTTTAAGTAGGAGTACTACCTGCCAAAATATTAATAAATTAGGAGTAGTATATATAAATAGTAAATCACACAAGAACCTTGTATGAATTTATTCAATTTATTTCTCCCCTTTTTTGACTTTTATCTTACCCAACACAAAAGTAAAAGCTACTCTGCCAAAAGTAAGAGCTACATGCACATGGGTTGTCGGAAGAAAAGATCCTTTGTGTTTCCAAATCTTGCTAGTCTTTGCTGCCCTGCACTCCTTCATTGAAAGAGGAAAAGTGTCCACGTTCAGTTTTCTTGGGAGTTCACAGAGCAACAATTTCATTCGAGCTTTCTTTTCATCTTGCAATTCTAAATTTAAAAAAAGAAAAAATGGCTGAGGCAGTTCTTCAGACTGTGCTGGGGAATCTTGATTCTATGATGCGAAAGGAGCTTGGTTTGCTTTGGGGTCTTGAAAATCAAATGGAGAAACTTCGTAGCAACCTTACTGCAATTAAGGCTGTTCTTGAAGATGCAGAAGAGAAGCAAGAAGAGAAGCAAGCCAAGGACAGGCCGATTGCAGACTGGTTGCAAAAGCTTAATGCTGCTGTTTACAAGGCAGATGATATACTAGATGAGTGGGCAACTGAAGCCTCTCGATTGGAGAGAAAAAGCTCCAAGGTACACACTTTCTTAACTTTTTTTCATCTGAAGAATATACCGTTTCGTCATAAAATTGCCAAAAAGATAGTGGAAGTTATTGAAAGGCTAGAAGAAATAGCAGAAGAGCGGAAACAGTTTCATTTCAATGAGGTGGTGAGGGAGAGGCGTGTTGGAATTCCTGAAGGGCGCGAAACTGGTCACATCGTCACTGCACCTAGAGTGTATGGGAGAGATGAAGATAAAGAAAAAGTTGTTAGGTGTTTGGTGGAAGATATAATTGACTGTGATGATGTTTCGGTGTATCCTATAGTTGGTATGGGTGGGCTTGGGAAGACTACACTTGCTCAGTCGGTCTACAATGATGAGAGGGTCGGGAGACATTTTGATCTAAAAATTTGGGTGTGTGTTTCTAATGATTTTGATGTTCGGAGGTTGATAAAGGCAATGATAGAGTCTGCAACTGGGAATGCTTGTCCAGTCTCAGACTTGGCTCCTCTGCAGAAACGTCTTCAAGAACTATTGAGTGGTAAAAGGTTCTTACTTGTTTTAGATGATGTGTGGAGTCATGATCAAGACAAGTGGAACAATTTGAAATGTGTATTGACTTCTACATCAAAAGGTGCTTCAATTGTTGTCACCACTCGTATGAAGAAGGTCGCATCTGTTATGGGAACCTTACGTGAGCATAACTTGTCAATTTTATCTGAGAATGATTGTTGGTTATTGTTCAAGGAACGTGCATTTTCTGGTGAAAGAGAAGAACATCCAAACATTAGAGCTATTGGCATGGAGATAGTAAAGAGGTGCGGTGGTGTGCCTTTAGCTGTGCAAGCACTTGGAAGCTTGATGCGCTTTAAAAGTGGGGAAAAAGAATGGCTTTCAGTTAGGGAAAGTAAGATTTGGGATCTGCCACAAGCTGAAAGCTCCATTTTGCCAACTCTACGATTAAGTTACACTAATCTGCCACTGGAATTAAGAAAGTGTTTTGTTTATTGTGCTATATATCCAAAAAATAGCGTGATTGTGAGAGACGATTTGATCCAACTCTGGATGGCTAATGGTTTTGTTTCATCTACTACAAACAAGCAGTTAGAAGATGTTGGCAATGAGATATGTGATGAGTTATATCGGAGATCACTGATCCAAGAGGTATCAACAGACAATCTTGGTAACATCAAGACATTCAAAATGCATGATCTTGTTCATGATCTCGCCAAATCTCTGATTGGCGACGAATGTTGGCTACCAAATGGTGAAAGTTCAACAGATATCTCAAGTAAAGCTTGTCATGTCAACTTGATTAGTTCCAGGACATGGGGTACTACCGTCCCAACAACTTTGTATGCGACTGAAAGCTTGAGGACGTTGCTTGTAACAACGATTTGGGGATCATCTGCAGATGCTTCTCATTTTGACTTCTCCGGATTACGTACTTTGCGGGCATTCAGTGGAACTTTGGATGATCTAACAATAGTATCTTCTATTGGCTGTTTAAAGCATTTAAGATATTTGAGGCTTTCTTCCTTCCAGATGAAGGAGCTCCCTGTGTCCATTTGTAGCCTAATAAATTTGCAGACTTTGAACCTAGATGAATGTCCATGTCTTGCAACTTTACCTAAGACCTTGAGCTGCATGAAAAATCTACGACATCTTCACTTGTATCCTTATTCGCCATTACTCCATATGCCACCCAACATTGGGCTGATGAGATGTCTAAAGACCCTTAGTCTTTTCATTGTGGGCAACAATCCTGGTTCTCAGCTAGTTGAATTGAAGTGCTTAAATCTTGGAGGAGATCTACACATCAAACACCTTGAGAGAGTGGTAAATCTAATGCATGCCAAGGAAGTCAACTTCACTGAAAAACATGACCTCCGCCACTTGAGATTGTCTTGGGATCTGGAAAATGTCCTAGAACAGCCAGAAAATGCGGAAAAGGTACTTGAGGCACTCAAACCTCACTCAAACCTCGAAAGGCTAGAGTTGGTAGGATACAACGGTACTCGTTTCCCAGATTGGATATCAAATATGAGAAATCTAACTTCCCTCTCTCTTATGCGAAATGATAAGATTGTTGAGCTTCCACATGAGATGCTGCAAAACCTCACTTCTCTTGAGTCATTGATTATAATAGGTCTCATCAAACTCAAATGCTTTTCCACTGAACTTGAGAGTCTCAGTGGTCTCAAGTATTTATATATTGCTGTCTGCCACGAGTTGGAATCTTTCTCAGAGCACGCATTGCAAGGTTTGGGCTCTCTCCAAGGATTATCTATTAAGAACTGTAAGAAATTTAATTCTTTGTCGGAGGGATTGCAACACCTCACTTCCCTTGAAAGATTGGAAATCTACCGATGCCCAGATTTGGTTGCCTTTCCAGATGGAATCAAACACCTTCATTCTCTCCAAGAGGTAAGATTAGAATATATTCAGGCCTTCCCTGATGGTTTACATTTACAATATATCAGTAGCCTAAAGTCCCTATACGTATTTGGATGTCCAAATTTGGTTTCATCACTGGAGTGGCTGGGGAACCTTACCTCTCTTCAATCGCTGGACATTGATTTTGGCACAACACTGTCATCGTTTCCATCAACTATGCAAAGGCTTACTAATTTAAAGAAATTGAGAATTCATTGTTGCGCTACAATGCGGAAGCGATATGAGAAGGAAATAGGAGAGGAATGGTACAAGATAGCGCATGTTCCGGAGGTTTTTGTGCGTGAATCATTGTGGTTATAGTAAATTTGTTTTGGTGTTTATTGTTGAATAATATTTTGTATTCAACAAAACATTCTGAAAATATTTTATTGAATTAATGTTTTAGTTTTCTATGTATTTTTTTAGAATAACAATTTAAATATTAGAAAACTATTTAATATAAATATCATAATTCACCTAAAATTATCTAAAAAGTAACAATTTTATCACCTGAGTCTTTTAATTGTAAATATATAACTACTTTGGTTAAACTATTTTTAATTGAAACCTAACTAGAATTTTTAATAGGGCAAAGATAACAAACTAAAAAAGAAAAAAAAAGTGAGTCTTTGAGTAAGGGGTGCCGTCATCTCACGACCATGGGCGCCGACCACGATTGCTACTCCTTCACTCCACTCACCATCATCACCAGCATCGCTGTCACCGTCGCCACTCATCTCCTCTACGTTTTCTACGGATCCGGCAAGTCGTTTCATCGGAAACCCCAAGATTCGCTGAGCGCGCTTATCATTTTAGGGTCGGGTAAGTGAACATTGTACAACTTCTCAAATTATTGTATCTGTTTGGAAAACAAAAGTTCCAATTTTGATTTAATTTTATTTTTGCGTCATTTATGTGGACACACAACAGAAATGATCAACGTGTTAAATGTACTTCAGAAGGAAAAATGTGTCAGTGGCGCAGTTTATGAAGATTTATAGGAGCAGGGAAGTCGGGCAGTCCTATATAACTTCTGTTGGAACAAATTTACCAGCTTTGGCTCATGCATTGTGGCTAATGATTCCAATTCGACCTCAAGTGGTGCGTTTAGTAATTATATGTTGGTTGATCTTGGTTAAATTGCTTACATTGATTGCTTTCTGCTTTCAAAAATCTTGTAGGTTCTCTGTAACGGACCTGGGACTTGTATTCCTTTATGTGTGATTGCATTCCTATTCAAGGTTAGGTGTTTTCGCAATGGTATCTTTCTGGGAGAGAGGGTATCGGGGTTTGCTCTTTACTGTTGTTTTTGTGGTCTGCAGTTGATGGGGATTAAGTGGTTGACTATTTTGTATGCGGAGAGTATAGCAAGAGTGAGGAGGCTGTCGTTAAGCGGTTTGCTGCTCTACAAATTGCCAATAGCGGATCAGTTTTTTGTGCAATGGCCACAGCTACAGAAACAGTATCCTCGAGCTCATTATGTTGGTCAACTCATGTAGTTGATTGTATTGCACGTCTGACATGGGTACTTACTCAATTCTCCTCCTGATATTTTGCACTGTGATGTCTGCAATTTCAAAGTTTTATATTGAGTTTTACCATCTTATTCTCAACTCGTAAGCTTGAGTTCCATGTGAAGATGATTTGTGTGTCTGCTTTGAATGAACATGTGAGGGAAAATGAGAGAGGGGAAGCGTTTGTATAGTTCTTGTTGCATTAACATATCAATAACTTGATCCTATAGAATTCTGACTTTTGAGTAAAGTAAGTTCGAGAGTAGCTCTTATTGAAGCATGGATTGATCTAGGGTAATAATAATACAGAACCGCATAATCTGATATTACTCCTCAACTACCGTTTCCAGTACGGCAAACTTTAAAACATCAATATGGTCGTCTTTTTTAGACATGGGGCTGTAAAAGTAGTATTGATAGACGCATGACACAATGCCCCATATGGCCAACCCCATAGAAATAACCTTTATCCCATGCATGTTTTCATGTAAAAAGATTACAGCTAGAATTGCCACAAGAGGCAAGCCTAAGACACCGACTACATTGGAGAATGAGAGAGGGGAAGCGTTTGTATACATGGTAGGAAATGTGCTGTGTTGATGATTGACTGATGATTGATGTGCAACAATGTTGACCCATTGCATTCTTTGTCTTCCATATCTTGATGAGGTTGCTTACCGTTTTGCATGCTGGTTTTTCTCGGGGAGGTTCATGTGGAAGCAAATCAAGCAAGGAAAAGGCGTCAGAGGTCAAGTTGCGCAGACGAGAGCAGGCAGCAGCTCATCGTGAGAAGATTAGGCAGGCGTATCTTGAGGAACTAAAAGCTACATTATCCAGTGCAGAGCAATCAGGACCGGCGGCGGGAGGCCATAGCTGAAGGATGACACAATTTTCTATCATACAATGCCAACTTTTTCATAGGCTACTGACTCCAACCAAAACAAATGATAGATTTTCATGTTGTTACCTTCTTTTATAATTTGCAAATGAGAAAATAGTCATCTGCATTTTCTCAACATTTACTTGTACATGGAACTGTATTTTATTGTATGAATTAGATCTTGTTGAGCTGAAAAAAGTGATTTTTTTTGTTTTCTCACGCACTTATCACGATGGTCAAGAGCAGATAGAGTAGCAATAGAATCCAATATAACGCATTCGACTGTGCTGGGGATCGAACCCAGAATCTCTGGTTTCGCCTTATCCATTGGGCCACAGAGTCGATGGTTTTTAGGAGGAGAATGAGAGAGGTGGAATTCTCTTCTCCTGCAGTCCTGCTTACCAAAAATGATTGATACTTTTATCACGTGTTTTGCACGGGCTATAACCTCACAAAATTAAAACAGCTACAATTTTCCAGTTTTTTCTTTTCTTTTAATTACTCGAGTTTTCTCTTAACTAAAAGTAATTTCGATCGAGTTATGTTGGACTCTAAAAAAATAGTGAATCTCCCAACATTATTTTATCCGTTCTCAAAATTGAAACTCAAAATCCTAATTAAAAAAATGACAAAATTCCTTACTATTTAATGTTGATATTTTCCAGGTTTTTCATTAGCTATTCAAAGAAGCTACAGAGATGTTTTTAATTTTGCTTTTCTATCACACAAATATCAAAACATGATTAACAAACAATTAACTAGCTACGTGATAAATGGAGAGCATAAATAAATATTCAAATTAAATTCATCCGTGAACTCTTTAATTTTATTTATTTTTTCACTATTAGATGAACGAGAATTCAAAGTGAAGATTTAACTCTCCTCCACATACTTTCCAAATAAGTCTATTAACCGGCAGCACCTCACTTCCCTTGAAAGATTGCATATCTTCTATCGCCCAGATCTGGTTGCCTGTCCAGATGGAAATAAACACCTTCATTCTCTCCAACATGTAACATTATTCGGTATTCAGGCCTTGCCTGATGGTTTACATTTACAATCTATCAGTAGCCTAAAGTTCTTAGACGTAAGCGAATGTCCAAATTTGGTTTCATCACTGGAGTGGCTGGGGAACCTTACATCTCTTCAATTGTTGTCCATTGATTTGGGCAGAACACTGTCATCGTTTCCATCAACTATGCAAAGGCTTACTAATTTAAAGAAATTGATAATTCGTTGTTGCGATCCAATGCGGAAGCGATATATATCCAAGTTGAGATACAAAATTTTACCATTTTAGTACTCTAAGAAAATCTATACAATTTATGTTTACTAATTAAATTATAATTTAATTATGAATTACATGTTATCAAGTTAATTATATAACCACGCATGAAGTGTAAGTTAATAATACAGGTCTTACAAAATTGATTAGATTTACTTTTTTTTAATAAATGTTAGTAGTTTCGACTTATAAAATATAATTATTCAATTTTTTGTTTATAAATATATATTTTCTTATTTTATAAACGAGCATAATTATTTTATTACTAAGGTTACTTTTAAAAAATAAAAAAAATCGTTTTGTTGTTTTTTTTCTTAAAAGTAAGTTACAAATAAAAATGCTTGAAATTAATAACACAATATTTATTGTTAAAATAATAATAATAATAAAAAAATAAAACTCAATTTTGTAGAAAACAAAATAACCAAATTGTTACGTTGGTTAAGAAAACAAAAACTCCATAATTTTTCATGTTGTTACCATGTTAAGATATATTTTTCATTTTTCAATCAAATTGCTTAATCATGGAGGATTAGCTTAGATGCTTAATCTTTTTACTACAATTGCAACAACAAAAAAATCATAACTAGCACAAAACAAACTTGAAAAGTAAGCAAAACGGTGGTTCCGGAACACTAAATTTCATAATAAATCCATCATCTTTCTAAAACACTCGAATGAAAACAATCTTCAGTAGCATTAAAGATACTAGAAGTCTTGGTACAAAAACCGAACTCAGATATCAATCCTCTTTCGCGATGCATAAGATGAGACAGATCACATAAACAAGTTAGGCCTTGATGCTTTGTATGTTGTCTTCAGCTTCCTTGTTGGTGGCCTGACCTTCCTGAGCACCAACGGGAACTTGATCTTGGAGTTATGGAACTGCTTGGTGCTCTCCCTCTTGCAGAGCTTGGCTGGGACAGTTGCGGTCTTGATGATCTGAATGCAAGGGAACCTGACTCTATGGCGAGAAGCCATCTCAGTGTACATTTGCTCCACTGCACCGTTGAGAGTAGTGTCACGGTACTCCTTGTACATGTTGTGGTAACCTGTCCGGCTCTGATACCTCAGCCAAATACCATAATTCTTGATCTTGGTTGGGCTCTTCTCAAAGATCTGTAATATAATTATTAAGAACTAAATGAGTAAACATGCAGGCGCAAGCTGGAAATATACTTTCTAGAAAACAACACTGCAATGAATAACCAAGTTAGCAGAAGTACTTGTGCGTTTAAAAGGTAACATGTTTCAAACAAAAGAAAACTTTCTAAACGGAACGATTGCCTCCCACAAGTTACACCATAGCATCTACAGTAACAAAACTAACACAATATCAAGTCAACATGCAACAAGAACAGCCATAGAACACATAACTAGATGACAATATAGCATCAAATCAACAATCTTAATATACCACGTAGCCAAACTAAGGTTTCCATGCATTGTTCCAGATTGACATGACAAAAGAAACATCTAGTTTGATTTTTGTAGAGAATTCCTACTTAAGTGGTCAAAATTCAAAACTAACATGTGGGAAATTTAGTTGCTCCAGTGTTCCCCAAAGCAACTTGAATAGCAAAGGGAGAGATAAGATGATAGCAACACAAACAATTTTGCTTCAAGGGAACGAGTCGAATGGGAATCATGAAATCCGCAATGACCAGATAATGAAGCTTTGAGAACTAAGCTTTCTACATTATCGCCTTGTTCTGAATATACCTTGACAAACATACCTATCCACACTTTGCTTATTTGTGGAGCACTCACTACACAATAAACAACTTAGAAACTAGCACATGGGAAGTTTAGTAAGTCCCAGTAACCAAAAACACAGGTAAATGGGAATTAATCAACTCAAAGCTAACCAGAAGTGAAGCCAAAAATTTAGTCAAACCTAAATTTCTTAAAAGCTGAAAATCAAATAATCAAACACCCAAATGCTTAAACAGTTCAGAAAGGAAATCCTAACCCAGGGCAATTAAAGCTAAACAGAAGCATACAAAACAGTAACACACCAAACATTCAAACAAACACCTAAAGGCCAATTAGGCAATGAATTGATTAAAAGCTCATTTCTAACTAAGCAACTTCTAAGAGCATCAGCATTAACATAAACTACTAAATGTAAAAGCCATTCCTAACAACAAAAGAAAAGCAACTAGTCCTTATACCTCATTGATGGCAAGCATTTGCCCATTGCTCTTCTTGACCTTCTTCAGCTTCCTCAAAAAGTACCTGAACGGCCCAAAAAAAAGTAGCAAATACCCATCAATATCACGAAATAAAGATGAAAAGGCAGATTAAAAAACACAAGCCAAACACGAAAACCCACCAGAACTTAGACTTGGCCCGAACCTCATTGGTTGCCCATAGCTTCATTCGATAAATCTTGGGATGCTCATCAGACTCGGTCGGCAAAGCTCTCCCGACAACCTGGTACTGGTGGAACTGCAGAAACAAGGTGAAGACACGAACAAAAACAGATCAAATCGACTTGCTTGAGATGATTATTAATCAAATGACACTGACTAAACTGGGAGAATTCCAATACCCTGAAAGCAACCATTTTTCGGATGGGTTGTGCCGCTGCAGTCACCAACTACGTTTTCCTATCGAGGAAGAAAGCTTGCATATGCTGGTATGCATAAACAAACAAAAAAAAGGAAAAAACCCTAACCAGTGTGGTGGCCCGGCCCAAACTCTGGTTTCCAGCCTTTGACAAGTTGGGTCTGATTTAGTAAAGCCCGTTTGACTACTTCTTTTTTATTTATTATATTATTAGTATTTCATTGAAAAATCAGTTTAATATTTTGGATTGCGCAACTTAGAAAACTATAAAATATAAAACTTATATTATAAGTTCTAAAATTATAATGGTCCAAATAAATAAAAGATTACAAACTTTAGGGACTCATGATCTTTTCCTAAAATCCAGCAATATTAAAATAAAATTAGTTGCAATCCTTAAAAAATAGTAGCTGGATACTTAAAAAGATTTGTTAAAAAAAATGTAAGGTTTTAAGAATTATAATCAGGAAAATAAATACTTGATTATCTTTATATTTGGCTAGTTCAACTAGTTCTTATGTTGTTAAGTCATACAAAAAATAGTGATTTCTGCTCACGAGGTTATAGTTTAACAGCATTTCATTTTAAAGATAGATTATAAGTTCGATCCCTGTAACGATAGAAAATAGTAATATATAAGACAACATTTTTTCATCAAATTCATAGTGTTGTTTAGCATGAAAATCTGAATATTTAAGATTATCAACTTAAAACAAAAAAATTTAAAATTCCAATTACGTCGATTGTGATTGAATGCCCACAGAATTATCTTAGCGTCAAGTCAACCCAATAAAAAGTAAAATACTCCCAATAAATTACTTTATAGATAAACCACTCAAGATCAACTAGAGTTGAGATTTACCATTTTAGTGCTCCAAGATAAAAGGTAAAGGGAGCATGTGGATTTTAACTAGTAATTACAAACCGTTTTTCTTCCCGGATAAGCCGATGACAGTAATTACTAACCGTTACACTCATGTTTTGAACTCTGCCTCATCCTAGTCCAAACCCTACGCCCCTTCTCAAAAATTTCCATCTGGGCAGGATTGGATACGTTAAAACTACAGAATTTTAAGGATATGGTAACACAAATTGGGTGCATCATTAAGTAACCCTAGTTCCAATTTATTATACTCACTGGTGTAAAGATGAATAAAGTCCTGAACAATAGAGAGCAAATTGCAGATGATGTGCAAAAATAAATGCTGACGCCTAACATGATTCGATTCTTACTTTCAAGCTTTAAAAACATAAACCATGGCAAGCTGTAATGCAACTATGTAAGCATAAATCATCCCTTTTGATCTTTATTGCCTTTTTCATGTTGGAAAACAAACTTTCATTTGTACAAAGTAATCAAAAGTTTCATAATAATTGTATATAACTCTGAAATGAGACAGCGGTACCTCTCTCTGATTAACCGGTTCGATTAGAAGCTGGTTGGCCACTTTTATTTGGGAGCGGCAGGAGCAGGAATAACTCCCCATTTTCTGCGGACATCCTCCAAATCTTCATGGAGGTGCTTCTCATAATACACACACATGAGATCTGTGGCTTGCATACCAGCACGAACAGCCCATGGAAAGTAATGTTGAAAGAACAGTCTCCTCTGTTTCTCACTAAATCTTGCTGTGCCCCCTACGATGGACATCAGGCACATCGGTAGGTACATTTGCTGGAACTCAATCGCCTTAAGTGCTGACTCCCCGATTAAGTTTGTGTGGAGGCCGAAAAGAGTATGCCAAAAGTCATGCACCTCACGAGCACGCATCGCCACATATGCTAATTCGTCTGTGTCCATGAAACGCACTGGTGGGCGGTCATCTGGAGAAAAGTTTCTGGATCCCATGAATTTTGCATAGGCAGCACCAAATGTGTTGTCCGGAAGGTCCCAAGCATGGCCCACCTGCGTGGATATAACACGCGGTCTCTCCAACAGTATTGCCTATCAAACAGATAAAAATGTTTAGCCTGAGTGTGAATGGCACTGATTCAAACCATTTGGAAGAGGAAATACAGCTGAAGAAAATTACAGCAAAAGGAGAATCGCAAAAAACAAAGTTGTGTTCTAAGACCATGAATGCTAATCTTTTCCCACGTTTAACAAGATAAGGAAGTGAATGCCATTTTGATCCACTCGAAAAAGAGAGAGACAGCTGTTATTGAGCACAGGTTCATTAGAGTTCTCAATAGAAAAACCAACAGCTTGCACAGAAACTTTATGAAACACAACAGCATTGAAATATTCTCATTGCGAAAGTCCACATAGTCTAACTTAGGCACAGTTGATTGTAGTATTGTACCATCCATTACAAACAAAATCAAGCACTACTTATGTGTGCACAATCACAATCATGGCACGATTCATTGTCAGAAATTGAGAACTTTTGCGTGCCGGGGTGAAACTAGAAATTGCATAATTTTACAAAAAACGGACCACTATTGATTCACAGGGCATGTGCATGCTGTAAGAACTAGTAGGATGTCACTAATTTTACCAATTCAACCATGTAAAAGCACGGGGAAAACAAAAAGTGTGTACAGATCAGGGGAATGAAACTTACTCTACCTTCTGCGCTCCGTTTCATCCTCTCAAGAACTCGTTCAAAAGCAGGCTTCCCAGTTGTCTCTCCGAGAGCTGCAATCAAATCTGCTCTTCTCGGGTCTAACAATGCACCCACTGCAGAACCAGCCGAAACCACTGCTCGTTGCCACCCATTTAACACTACACGAGCGCCACCACCCATAATTGCCACCTAACAATCCACAACGACCTATTTATTAAACATAATTCAAATAACACCCCTTTGGGACATTTCAACAAATAGTTTGTGGGCAACAAGAACTCGCAGTAAAATTATGAACGCATTCATAAAATTCAAGCGAAAAGAGAGTGAATAATTAGAAAACTGTTGATACTCGAATTTTGACGCTAGCACGTTCAATCGCCTGCAAAATTAGCGTGCCCGCGTTTGTTTTTTTTACACGCTTAATCAAGTATAATCGCTTTATTTTTATTTTTTCAATAACCGTTAATGATTTCTCGGCTCAGCTCGAGTCCCTTCGTTTTCTTTTAATTTTATCTATCATTTTGGGTTTTTTCCTTTTTAGTCTTATTTAGGCCCCGAACGAACATTTTCGACAGTTTGTCAAAATAAATGCATTTAGAGGGTTGACTTCAAAATTTTGTTCGCATCATTTCAATCGTCATATTTTTCTCTACAACGTAGGTACTTTCGTTCGAATTGTTCGCCGTTTTCATCACGCCAATAGTTCGAGTCCTTAATTAATTATTTAACATTTTCTTTCTTTCTTTTTTAATCAACCGTTGGATTGGTTGACTAATCTTTAGTCAACCATCCAACGGCCATCTAATTTAATCACTCAAGCCTCTTTTCTTTCTTCTCCAGGAAGCTCACCTTCTCATCTTCGAAGCCTCCTCACTGCTTCGAGAAGGAACATCGTCACGGTTTCTAGAAGATAGCCTCGTCACCAGGGGGCGGGTGCGCCCCCGTTTTTTTTTTTTGGAGTATTTTAAAGAGAAGGTAAACGAGCTCAACGAAAAATTGAAAAAATGCTTAAGAGTATTTGTATCCATCACTAAATAACAAATATTTAAATAAACTTAACAAAAAGATAAATAAGAAGACAATATAGAAAAAAAATGAAATTATACATTATAATTCATACAATATACGTACTTTTTACAATTGTTAATTAGGTTTGACAAACACTAATACCTCGAGACCATAATATAATTTGAAGTTAATTAATGCGATCACAATTACCAAGTTTAGTCTATTTATAAATATGAACCCAAAAGTAAATAAGTATAAAAAGTTAGGACAATTTCATTTAGGCCTTCGTTCTTCTGTATTGTGTTTTTTTTTCCACTTGTACATGGTTATATATGTAAAATGTGTACTTTCAACGCAATAATACCGATAAAGTCTCAAATGTTGTATCAGTAATTCATGTTTCTCTGTAATGTTGTGTCCGTAGATCAGTTCTTTGTTTATCAATTGAATATTCATGGCTGATTTAGATAATTTATGGTTCATGAGAAAAAAGAAAATAATCATCCCTTTAAGAAGGTGAATACTTGTGATGAGAAAGAGGCTGGATATTTATATAAAAAGTTATTATATATCAACCATGTCTGGGTGGTGTTGTTGGTTATCACTTATGCTCACACACTGAAGGTCACGAATTTGAACCAGAGCTCAGACAATTACAATTTTGTTGGTTTTGTGCACATTAAAAATCAAGTCAAAAATTTAAACAAAAGGGGTTTTCGTGAATCGAACACACAACAACCTGGTGTTCTGGAGTGAGACACGCTACCGTTGGGCCAAGCATTCTATATAATGAAGAAAGGGTAACGTTTACTTAAATCTTGAAGTTAATTTTTTTTGATTGGGCCAGGGTGGGTGCCAGCCCACCCTGGACATGGGCTGATCCGTCCCTGCTCGTCACCACGTCGCCCTCCCATGTGCAGCCCGATCGCACTTTTCACTTTCCAGCCACACAAGAGAAGAGAGCCGCGTCACCAACTTGCTCCTCACGTTCGTCCTAATCACTATAAATACTTAACGATTACCACCCTAAAAAGGGACGGGGTTGCCGCACCCTCTCATCATCAACACTCGTCCAAGCATAAAGAAAAACATCAGTACGTGCCTTAATTCGTTTTGTCCATTTTTCGTTTTTCACTGTATTAGTTTCGTTTTAATTGTTTCTTGCCCTTGTTTGTAAATCGTTTGTTTGTTTTAATGCCATGATTTAATACTCAATCTTAGGATAATTCGCATGCTCTCAATTTAATGGTTGGCTCACTGTTTTGGTCGAAGTAAATTACCCATTTTATGTAAAATACGCCGCTTGCGTTTATTGACTTTGCTTGATTTAGGCTCAGTGTTTTTGTTGGGTTTTAATACCGTGGGTTTAAGGAAAATAGCGGGGAGGTTTTGGTTGAGTTTCGTCGCGTCGTTTGAAGCTCGGGTCGCCGGCCATGGTGGCCGGCGACGTGGATTAGAAGAACAACGTCGCTGTTCTAAGAAGAACAGTAGCAGCCGTGGCTGCTGTTCTTAGGAAAGGGAGGTGACGGGCCAAGCCCGTCCCTTTCTTCGGCTATTTTAAGTTGCAGATGAGCCTTGGCTTGGCGAAGCCCATCTGCCCTCTTTTTCTTTAAAAATTTCAGCATTGCATGGGCCCAGTCCATCTTTTTTGTCGTTTGTTTGAGTCACTTTATTTCCGTGTTTATTTAAATGCTTCATTCGCTTTCTTTAATTAAATGCTCGCATGCTTTAAATTATTTATTTATGCCATATTTTTATTTTATTTTTTTAATTAAAATTTGGGCTTAGCTTAGGCCAAGCCCATTTTTTAATGTCCAAAATTCAAAGGTGGGACCCACTTATTTTCGTCAAATCACATGAAATATTCATATGCTTTTTTTTATTATGCCATGTTTAAATCTTATTAATAATTCGTATGCTTTTTTATTATGCCATGTTTAAATCATATTAATAATTCGTATGTTTTTTTTTATTATACCATGTTAAATCGTATGTTATTTTCTTATTAAATACTCGGGTGCCTTATTTAATGTATAAATTATGTCATTGTCTAAATCGTGTGAATATTTGTTGTATGTTTTCTTTCGTAATTTTTGCCATGTTAATTATTTATCGATATGATCATACTCTCACATGTGTTAAAATATTTTTACGTGCCATGTTTAATTATTTACTTGCTCGTTTGAATTTAATTAAATTTTTATTTTACTCGTTCTTTATTTATTTTCGATCGAACTATCGCTAATACTTTCATTTTATAAGGTAGATCAAGACCACGCAACCCAAGTACGCTTTCTAGCCTCTTATTTATTCAATGTTCTCCGCAAATATTATTTATATGCATGCTATATAGAAATGTTAAAAAACTCATATCATAATTGCATGCATGATATTTAGAATTGCTAGAAAATAAAATCAACGCACATGCTTACGTGTTTACATCACTTGCTTTTATGCCATGAAATTAATTCCTATACCTTTGATATATGAGCATGATGGCTTTAAACCCATATGAAACTCTATGTGCATACATTAATTGGTATCTTACTAGTTTTTGCCATGATAGATCACGTAGTAATTAAGTCATGCATGGCTCGATAAAAAAGGGAACATCCGCTCTAGTATAGAGACAAAACGGTAACCCCGTCCCTCTGACCCAAACGGAAATAACAAGTCCCAAATGTTAAGATGTAACGTCATCTTTGAGGGCCCAAAATATATGTAAAAAATGTTTTTTTCTCAAAAACACCTCGCATAACTGGTAACCTTTCTTAAAGGATGTGACTTGGGTGCCTAACACCTTACCAAGTCCATAATACGACCTTGAACCTTCGTTCTTTGGTTTAGACCACATGTGCCTTAATTTTTTTACTTTTTATGCCATGACGATTAGGTTCCCTAAATTTTAGAAAATAGGGTTGCGACTTCATTGCATTATGCGAAGCATCCATTTATGCTTAGCATCCGTCCCGAACCTTAAACTCGTTTTCAACGAAAAAGGGGTGCGACAAAAACCATTAAATGATATGGGTTTTTTTCTTTCTTTTGGATTTACAGAATCAAAAGGATTTTAATCTGAACTCCATATTACCCTTACTTCCAATCTTTTAATCCCAGAAGGAAATTCCCAACACCACCCCAGCAGTCCCTAGATTTCTGTTGGGCAAGACAAGAATTGAATATATTGTATTTTAATCGGAACTACAATCTATTGTATTTTTATTTTTATATAATATAGTATATATACAAGTAATTCATGAAAACATAGAATATTAAAATATCTGTAAAAAAAATTACCGAAATAAAAAATACTCATATAAAGAAGCTCTAAATCAAATAACATTATAGAAATAAATAACATCCTTAGCGGAATATGATTTAACATATTTTATAGTTTTAATATTTTTTTTAAAACGTTCAACGTAAATTCTCTTGTCCTCGATCACCTTCAACGCTGATTTCCCAACAGAGGTTAGTTATATCACACTTTTGTCCTCTTCCTGTGGTTATATATTGTTAGAACTAGCTGTTTGTTTTTTTTTGTTTTGAATAAACCTATTCTCTAGGGATAGGATTCTTTGTTGATTTGTTCTTCCGTAAGAATAGCCATGATATATCATGGATCCTACGTTTACTCTCTCTGTTTTTGTATTGGCTACAATCAGCCTTGATATCATCTGATTTTAACATATATCACACTTTTTTCCTCTCATCAAAGCCTTGAATCTTCGTTACTCACTCATCTAACAACACTCTTCTATGCTTAATTGGTTGTGAATACATTATCAGGTGGCGATTATGGGTGGTGGTGTGGCGCGAGTAGTGTTGAACAGGTTTGAACCATGGTTTCGTCCGGTAATCGCTACAGTGTTTGACCCGTTTAGAGCAGATGTGGTCTTCGCTATTGGAGAGAAGAAGCCTGCTCTTGAAGGAGTTCTTGAGAGGATGAAACAAAGCCCAGAAGGCAGAGTGAGTTTCATTCCCCTCTTCATTGTACACACTCTTGTTGCACCTAGTTTCATGAGTCTTTTAGTTTAAAAAGAAAGATCAACGATTTGTATCTGTTTGATAGGAGATTCTGCTGGAGAGACCGGGTGCTAGATCCACACAAGTGAACTTGCGCGATACTTGGGGCCTTCCACACAACTCATTTGGTGCTGCGTACGCAAGATTCGCGCAATGCAGAAACTTCTCACCAGATGACCGCGCACCAGCACTGCTTGCCACGGAAATGGACGAATTAGAGTACCTGGAGATGCGAGGTGCGTGACTTTTGGCATGTTCTCTTTGGCATCCCTGCCGATGTAGTTGGGAAATCAGCGCTGAAGGTGATCGAGTGCCTACATTTGACGAGGGAATGCGGGATATATCGGTTTACAGGTGGCACAGCAAGATTAAGTTGGGAACAGAGGAATTCGTTCTTCCACCATTACCTTCCATATGCAGTCATGGCTGGTGGCAAATGCACAGACCTGATGTGTTTATATTATGAGAAACACTTACAGGAGGTTTTAGATGATGTCCGCATAAAATGGGACATTTTTCCTGTTCCTGCTCCCGCTCCCAAGTTAAATGGAAAAACCTGACAAGCTGCAATTATAATGGTCAAGATATATAAAAGCTGCAGTTATATGAAGAATATGGATGCAATCGGTGAATCCATTGATGTAAGGATTCACTTTTTTTGTAGCTGCTCATTTTATGCATCTGTAGTCACATGAATGCTGTGGATTTGCTTCATTGTTGCTGATGAGCCTGAATAAATTGTTGCTTCTTGATCTTTGTTTTAGTTATTCATTCAATTTTGTTTTCTTGCTCCTGTTAGAAAATATACTTTGGAAATCACTTCCTTGTGTACCTTTGCTCCTGTATATTAAAGGTTCGGTTTGTCCTGTATATGTATACAAGGAGAGACAGCAGATTTGGTGTGAGGCTGTAGCAGATTTGTTGTACTTTGGTTTGAGCACTGAAACTGGTTTTGCGTTTTGACAGTGGAATTGCAGGTCTGATATTTTCTGTGACAATTGATCAGTTACAATCCCTTGTATCATGTGTTTCAACTTTGTGCTGTTTGTAGCTCAAAGTGTAGGTTCATGTTTTCCATTTTTTTGCATTAATTGAATGATTTTTATGCTGTTTGTGCTGTTTGTAGTTTCAACTTTGTACCAGTAATATTTATCTAAACTAAACTTTGAGCTATGTGAAGGACGAGAATTTAGAGGTGATTTAGCAAGTAAGATGTGATATCATGTTTGGACTTTGGAGTGAATAAATACTAGATCATGTGAGAATTTGATGGATTATATTTAGCATATTTTAATTGAATTTGATGGGATTAATTGTTTGATAAGCTACTGTATTGTTAGGAAATTTAATGGAATTGCTGGGCAGCCCATTAATAGGGTGCAGAAGCCCATTTTTATTTTTTTTAAAATTAAAAAAAAACCTTAACGGGCCAGAACCGGAACCGGCCCATTAAGATTGGAATTTTTGGAACCGATCCGGACTGGACCGAACAGTAACGGTCCGGATCGGTTCTGTCTAATTGAGAACAGTGAATTACCGGTTTGGTCCGGTTTCAACCCCAAAACCGGACCAAACTGGACCATGTACACCCCTACATTCAACTCTCATCTCATCATATCAGAACCACACACTGAACAAGAAAAGAAGAGAAGAATGGCAAAAATCGTATTGTCGCATTAAAAGGTACCATGGAGCTACGAGCGACTACAAACGCCTTCCCATCATGAGCTTATTTTGATTAATGCAACAAGGCAACAATGGGTAAGAATGCAATCCCACAAATGACAATCCAATTTGAACCAGCCATCCTATAAGAATATGGACTAGACAATGAATTGTGGCAGCAACCCAGTGAAAAATAACAGCTAATGTGAAATAGCAGGAAAGTTTTAAAGGGCAGAGTTCAAATCCCCTTTGGTTCTGCCATTACTAACTTTCCCTAGACTGGACCATGAATCGTGAACAAGACGCAAGAAATGACTCATGGATAACCTGACAATCCGGCACTCAAGAAGCACACCTCGCCAACACAAGCAGACTTATACAGAATCTATCGCCTAGATAAGCTTTATTTCAATTCCACAAACGGTTGCATATAGAATAGCTCCACCAACTCATGCTCACACATAGCCAGAAGTAAATGTACCAATCCTCTTCCGTGAATGGAATTACTCGAGACCATAACAACAAGGGAAGTGCACAAAATGTAAATATGCAACACAAAATTCACCAAGTAGCTGAAAAATGACATGATGAACAGAATGATCACTCACAGCAATTGTGCAAGCAACATATCCTGGTTTCTCTCTGTAATCCACATGAGTTATGAGGAGGACAAGGGTCCCAACATACCAAGGAACCCCACCGAGAACAAAGCCAGCCATAAACCTTGAAAAGAACATAACAAATCGTTTCAAATCCATACTCATCAATCAAATTTGATAAATAATCTCAAAACAAAGAGGAAGAAAAAAATCTTACAGGAACCATCCCATCCCAATCCCACAACAGGGCAGCCTGCTTTCCCTTTCATACCCCCTTTCTTCAATTACATTATAACCTTAAACAATCAACGAATTTGACAAAACAGAAATCAAACCCCGAAAAACAAAATAAAGGAATAAAAAAAATGACAATGATCGGTAAGAGACAGACCTACTGGGATGGCTTGGTAGGCCGGAGGAAAGTAGTGGGGATTGACGGTGGAGGAGGCAAAAGGAGGCGCAATCGGTCGAGGAAAACCGACCACCGGATGAGGCGGCGCGTGTGGAGGAGGCTGGTAATAGTTCGCCACGCCTTGAAACGTGCCGTAAGGGTACTGGTTATGTGGATGACCGGGTTGTTCTACACCTCTGTTCTTACCATCTTCATTCATTTTTCTTTCCTATGTAATAGAATTGAGAATTACTACCTGGATTTTAATTCAAATTTTCTTTTTGGGTAAACCTCTTTTTCTTCCTCCGCCGAAGACGAGGAAGATCGGTGGTAAATGAAAGAGGTGGGTAGCAGAAGAGGGAAAAAAAACTGAGAAACGAAATTTCGGTCTGTTTTCTGTGGAAAATGGATTTGTTCAGTATTTGTACATAGAGCCGAAATGTTTTCCTTTTTTTCGCCCAAGGACTAGTTTTTGTTTTTGGGCTTTCTTTTGAATTTGAGTTGGGCTTTGCTCTTTTTTATTCTTTATTTTTCTGCTTACGAATGGGCTGGGCCGATTTTCCTTCAATTGTCAAATTCAAGACTTGGGCCAAGCTTGAGAATCTTTTTCATTTTTTTCTGACATGTATGAAAAAAAAAGGTCCCCTGAGATTTTTGTTTTAGCTTGACGTAAAAATTATATCGAGAGACTTACTAAATTTTTACATATCAGCAAAACTTGAACCAAGCCACCATTAAGATAGGAAATATATCTAAATTTTTAATTTTCTTCACTCATTTATAATTTGTCCTAGATCACCTTCAACGCTGATTTCCCAACAGAGGTTAGTTATATCACACTTTTGTCCTCTCCCTGTGGTTATATATCACACTTTTTTCCTCTCATCAAAACCTTGATCTTCATTCCTCACTCATCTAACAACACTCTTCTATGCTTAATTGGTTGTGAATACATTAACAGGTGGCGATTATGGGTGGTGGTGTGGCGCGTGTAGTGTTGAACAGGTTTGAACCATGGTTTCGTCCGGTAATCGCTACAGTGTTTGACCCGTTTAGAGCAGATGTGGTTATCGTTATTGGAGAGAAGAAGCCTGCTCTTGAAGGAGTTCTTGAGAGGATGAAACAAAGCCCAGAAGGCAGAGTGAGTTTCATTCCCCTCTTCATTGTACACACTCTTGTGGCACCTAGTTTCATGAGTCTTTTAGTTTAAAAAGAAAGATCAACGATTTGTATTTGTTTGATAGGAGATTCTGCTGGAGAGACCGGGTGCTAGATCCACACAAGTGAACTTGCGCGATACTTGGGGCCTTCCACACAACTCATTTGGTGCTGCCTACGCAAGATTCGCGCAATGCAGAAACTTCTCACCAGATGACCGCGCACCAGTACTGCTTGCCACGGAAATGGACGAATTAGAGTACCTGAAGATGCGGGTTCGTGAGGTGCGTGACTTTTGGCATGTTCTCTTTGGCATCCCTGCCGATGTAGTTGGGAAATCAGCGCTGAAGGTGATCGAGTGCCTACATTTGCCGATGGAATGCCGGATGAATTTGTTTGTAGGTGGCACAGCAAGATTAAGTTGGGAACAGAGGAATTCGTTCTTCCACCATTACCTTCCATATGCAGTCATGGTTGGTGGCAAATGCACCGATCTAATGTGTTTATATTATGAGAAACACTTGCAGGAGGATTTAGATGATGTCCGCATAAAATGGGACATTTTTCCTGTTCCTGCTCCTGCTCTCAAGGTAAATGGAAAAACCTGACAAGCTGCAATTGCAATTATAATGGTCAAAATATATAAAAGATTATAAACTTTAGGGGACTTATGATCTTTTCCAAAATCTAGCAATATTAAAATAGGATTAGTTGCAATCCTTAAAAAGTAGTAGCTGGATACCTAAACAGATTTGTAAAAGATGTAAGGTCAACTAGTTCTTCTGTTGAGTCATACGAAAAATAAATAATTATCTTTATATTTTACTAGTTCAATTAATTCTTCTATTACTAAGTCATTAAAAAAACAGTAATATGTGCGCACCAAATTGTAGCGCAATTAGTGACAACATTTTTTCCAATTCACAGTATTGTAACTATTGTTTAGCATGAAAATCTGAATATTTAAAATTATCAAATTTGGCCATTGATTAAGCTCTCTGTTATGACTCGTATATCGTGGCCCGGTCAGCTATCCATACTCATCTCGTAGGATACATTTCAGCAACGTTAATGTTTTGCTTTTAGCTTCCTCTTATTAGAAAAGAAGAAGACAAGATTATCAAATTATTTATCGAAGGATTACTTAAAACAAACTAGTTTTCCTAGAACGTAGAAACATAAGAACTCACTTAAAACAAGTTTCAACTTGAACATTACAAAATGCATTACATACAGCTCATATACACCCACTTGAAACAAATTCCAACTTGAACATTACAAAATGCATAACAGACAGCTCATATGAACATTATGCTCAATTTTATGGTATCTACATTAAAAATAAGGAAAAGCAACCTGAAAGTAGAAATCACATACAACCAAACCCCACTCTCTTTCTTATAGGGAAGTTGAATATACAAGCTGTACATAACCCTCACCAGTTGTGCGTTCCCTTCGTTACGCCAAGAGTAACAGCGATTATGGCAAGAATAGACTGAAAAACCAGAAAAGAACAAAGCTCGATCAGCAGAAGCCTCGTAGAAACTAGAAACCATCAATGTCAGCATGTAAAGATAGATGAAATTCAAATTCCATTAAGTAATTCAAATTCCATTAAGGAAGGTATGCCCCATAAAGAATAAAGGATGGAACAAGCACTTGTAACTACATCCCTAAATTCGTCAAGTACATTCAACTCTCATCTCATCATATCAGAACCACACACTGAACAAGAAAAGAAGAGAAGAATGGCAAAAATCGTATTGTCGCATTAAAAGGTACCATGGAGCTACTAGCTACTATAAACGCCTTCCCATCATGAGCTTATTTTGATTAATGCAACAAGGCAACAACGGGTAAGAATGCAATCCCACAAATGACAATCCAATTTGAACCAGCCATCCTATAAGAATATGGACTAGACAATGAATTGTGGCAACAACCCAGTGAAAAAAAACAGCTAATGTGAAATAGCAGGAAAGTTTTAAAGGGAAGAGTTCAAATCCCCTTTGGTTCGGCCATTACTAACTTTCCCTAGACTGGACCATGAATCGTGAACAAGACGCAGGAAATGACTCATGGATAACCTGACAATCCGGCACTCAAGAAGCAAACCTCGCCAACACAAGCAGACTTATACAGAATTTATCGCCTAGATAAGCTTTATTTCAATTCCACAAACGGTTGCATATAGAATAGCTCCACCAACTCATGCTCACACATAGCCAGAAGTAAATGTACCAATCCTCTTCCGTGAATGGAATTACTCGAGACCATAACAACAAGGGAAGTGCACAAAATGTAAATATGCAACACAAAATTCACCAAGTAGCTGAAAAATGACATGATGAACAGAATGATCACTCACAGCAATTGTGCAAGCAACATATCCTGGTTTCTCTCTGTAATCCACATGAGTTATGAGGAGGACAAAGGTCCCAACATACCAAGGAACCCCACCGAGAACAAAGCCAGCCATAAACCTTGAAAAGAACATAACAAATCGTTTCAAATCCATACCCATCAATCAAATTTAACAAATAATCTCAAAACAAAGAAGAAGAAAAAAATCTTACAGGAGCCATCCCATCCCAATCCCACAACAGGGCAGCCTGCTTTCCCTTTCATACCGCCTTTCTTCAATTACATTATAACCTTAAACAATCAACAAATTTGACAAAACAGAAATCAAACCCCGAAAAACAAAATAAAGGAATAAAAAAAATGACAATGATCGGTAAGAGACAGACCTACTGGGATGGCTTGGTAGGCCGGAGGAAAGTAGTGGGGATTGACGGTGGATGAGGCAAAAGGAGGCGCAATCGGTCGAGGAAAACCGACCACCGGCTGAGGTGGCGCGTGTGGAGGAGGCTGGTAATAGTTCGCCACGCCTTGAAACGTGCCGTAAGGGTACTGGTTATGTGGATGACCAGGTTGTTCTACGCCTCTGTTCTTACCATCTTCATTCATTTTTCTTTTCCTATGTAATAGAATTGAGAATTACTACCTGGATTTTAATTCAAAATTTCTTTTTGGGTAACCTCTTTCTCTTCCTCCGCCGAAGAAGAGGAAGATCGGAGGTAAATGAAAGAGGTGGGTAGCAGAAGAGAAGGAAAAAAACTGAAACGAAATTTCGGTCTGTTTTCGGTGGAAAATGGATTTGTTCAGTATTTGACTATTTGTACATAGAGCCGAAATGTTTTCCTTTTTCGGGCTAAGTACTAATTTTTGTTTTTGGGCTTTCTTTTGAATTTGAGTTGGGCTTTGTTCTTTTTTATTCTTTATTTTTCTGCTTATGAATGGGCTGGACCGATTTTCCTTCAATTGTCAAATTCAAGACTTGGGCCAAGCCTGAGAACCTTTTTCATTTTTCTTTGACATGTTGAAGGAAAGAAAAAAAAAAAAAAGGTCCCCTTTGACTGCGAAGATACTTTTATCATTATATTAAGAGAATCATCATTTTTTTTATGTCAGCAAAACTTGGACGAAGCCACCACTAAGATAGAAAATATATCTAAATTTTTAATTTTTTTCACTCATTTATAATTTATACGCGACTTTGAATTTCAAATACTCCATAACTATTCAATTAGACGTGTTTATATGAAATACCTGCTTCTCGTTATGGTATAGGTGGCTAAAAAGTAATGATCATTCCTTTCCTTACATTTTGGGAATGATGTTGCTGTCTCCATCCTGGTTACTTTCTTTGGGTCGGCCAGTATAGTAGTCTAGTCTGTTTGGGTTCTTTTTAGGGTTGTTTTAGGGCTGTTTTTTCTTTCGTCTTTTGATTAGTCGCTTCCTCTGTTGAGGGGCGACTAGATATACATTCTTTCCTTCTGCTTGCCTCCTCCTTTGAGGGAGTGAATAAAAAATCTTCAGCTTATTAAAAAAAAATGAAATACCTACTTCCTTTGAGTAATACTCAACTAGTAACCATGCACCTCATACTTCTATAATTTAATATAATTTGTACTCGACTTGTACTAATATGAGTATATATATCAATTTTTATTATTTATTATCAATGATTTGTAAATGTATTCTAATTTGTAATTTATATGTAAAAACTAGTAGCATAATTTTTTTGAAAATGTTTATGTATTTAATTTTAATTTGTACTAATATGTTTATGTTTTTAAAACTAGTAGCAAATTAATAAGTGCTAGTATATTCATACATAAGAATTGAACCTACCATCTCCTCTTTAAGTAATGAAAGTATCAAACTAACTACACCAATGAGTTGTTTCGGCCTCCTGGTTGGTGTGTATTAATCGTAGACTATATATGCCCCAATGAGTTGTTTCGGGTTGGTGATATGTAACTCCATTAATGGACACATTTGGACAGGTGGCAGACATGCATTGGATAATTACATAAGGATCCAATCTGATGAATATTCTCTACCCAAGAAGAACTGGGGAATCTTAATTTGCAGTTCTGAGGTTTCTGTCTTATGACCACATTGATAATCCAACAAAGTTGAAGTTCCCAAATCTAAGCCATTGGTGCACTACTTTTTAATGTTTCTGTTGGATTTTTTTTTTAGGAAAATAGGATGGAGAGGAAAGAAAATGAGTGGAAAACAGTTTTTCAACATAATAATTAATTAATTAATACTTTTGTTATTAATTTGTTTGGATTAAAAAATGGAGACTTTAATAAGGTCTTTCCTGCACACTAATGTCTAGTTAAAAGACTAACCGGTCAGTCACATGGCCAATAGCCCACACTATCTAACAATTGATGTGCTATTTTAGATTATCGATTACTATATTGGATATTGGCTAATTGAGATTTGAATAGGGGTTGGATTTTAAAAACCGATAAAATTTTCTTTGTAAATTTTAAAACAACTATATACTTAAAATTTGAACATAACACCTCTTTAGTTAAACTAAAATGACACATTATTAATTAATTTACGCGTTGAGTTCTGCACTATTTGATTATCTCGCGCTTAACGTAAAAAATCGCTATCACAATCGTAGGTATATATTTGAGACTTTTGGTTTAAAGCAATAACTCAACTGCACACCCTAGCATAGGCTGGTTTTTTGAATCTTTGATACCGATCTCGATCGTTTCTTAATTTTTGAATGGTAGATCCGACATCATAGGAGATAAATAAATGAGATTGGTGCAGTTGTCGTTGTGCAACCTATCCCTGAATACTAGGTAGCTACTATATGATTATCAATCAACTCGGGAATCATGTTTTTCTTTTTCAACGGTGAGGATGAACCGACTAATTATTCCAAGTCGAAAGAATAGCGCGAACCGGATGAGAGTATTTCAGACAGAGGTCCGGATACCGGGCGCACGTCTAGACATAAACACACTACACCCGTCTTTGGGAATAATCGTAGGATTATAAACAACATCATCACAGCCGTCCGTTATGTTCCTCTTGAAATCAATCAGAATAGAGAACATCGCGATGAACAACACCAGCTGATTCAACGCGTACCGTTGACCCACACACTGGTGGGAACCAGCCCCAAACGCCAAGAAATGTTTTTTAAACACCTGATCCTCTTGCCTACCTTCCAAAAACCGATCCGGGTCGAACCGGTCCGGTTCCGTAAATCCTTGGAACGAGCTCTCGTAAACTGACGGGAACACCATGCTCCCTTTAGGAATCGTGAAAGATTCCATCAACGGGAAATCACATGACGCGACGTGCGGCACCAATGTGGCCGGCGGACGGAAGCGCACAACCTCACGCGCCACCGCCTGCGTGTACTTCATCTCCCTCAGTTGCTCCACGCTGATCAAGGAGTCCGACTCCGGCGACCAGATTCTCGAAGCTTCATCCCGGACTCTCGCCAGCACGTCCGGGTGAGCGTCAAGGAGAGCAACCGCCCAGAGGAGTGACGACGTGGAGGCGTCCTGCGCTGCAAAGAGGAAGTCGAAGAGGTGAGCGCCGATCTCGGAGTCGCGGGAGTGCGGCGGAGGAGAAGGTTCGCCGGAGGATTTCGCGGCGGAGATTTCCCTCACGGTCTCTTGCATCCAAAAATCGATGAGGCAAGTCGGCTCCTCGTCTCGCTCCATTCTCTTCTTGCTCTTCTCGGCGCAGGAAGTCAACGTTTTGACCAGCCGCTGGAGGGCGAGCCTGGCGTTTCGGAAAGTGAAACCGGGGAGGTCGATGGGGAGGCTCATGATGCCGCAGTTGAACAGATAGTAATCGGATCTGAACCGTTCCCTCTCCTCTTCTCCCAGGTAGGGGCCCACAAAAACGGTTTGAGACGTTTCGAGATTCAAGTCACGAGCTAGGAGACGTAACGAGATAGGATTCTGTGCGTCGTGGCGGGAGGGGCATAACTGTTCCCATTTTTTCAAATGTTTCAGGATTATGATCTGCTGCAACGCGGTGTAGGTGGAGAGTGCCTTGGGTGTAAAGTTAGGAGCAATCCGACGGCGGAGATCTTTGTGATCTTGATCGAGCATGAAGATCATGTTGTGGTCACCAAACAACTTTTTACCAAAAGGGTGGCCCACGAGATGAAAAGCATCGGATCTGACGTTGGCAAAAACTACGTGGGAGAGATGGGTGTCGCGAATGAAGACCATGAACCGCCCAAGAATGTAGTCGACGGAGAATCCGGAACGTGCGCTGGCGGCGGCATGAGCTTCCCAGAATTTTTTTGGGTCCCACACGAGCGACAAACCGTTGCCGACGAACGGCGGGACGAAGAGTGGGCCCGGAGAGTGGCGCTTTTTTACCAGGTACGTGACTTGCTCAATTAGAATAAAGAAGATTGCTACTGGTATTAGAAATGGGAATAGAGATGAGCAAGAGAGTGAGGACAATGATAGCGATAAAGAAGAGATGGGTGTCATTTATTTTGAATATATTTTTTTTGGAGATGGGAGAATTTTGTGGAATTATGGAGGGGGAGGAGGAGATGCCCGAGGTGGATGGTAGTGCACAGCCTTTTATAGAGTTTGATGGCACCACGGGATCTCTAACGTTGTTATTTTCATTTTAGTTGGTCTTTAATGACGATTTTTGTTCAATTTAATCTCGAACGTTCACTTCGTTAGTTGCCCAGGTCCCTATTATCATAACGGAACATAACGGCCGTTATCTATCAGTTTGCGAGAACCACCTCACCAACTTCTCAAAGAAATTTTATGAAGTCCGTCAATGGCCGTAAACGTCCGTTACTGATTTCAAATCGTTAAATTTTAAGTACGGATCCCACAAAACTTGAATACTAAAATGGACATTTTATCCTAATTAATTAATATAACTTGAATACTTATGAACTAACTAACCAATTAATTAAAATTAACTAATTACTTAAAATTATAAAATTGTCTTCATCAATGTCGAACCCAGTCCTCATCTTCACTAACGTCGAACTCTCCCAAGCGCTTGTCTGTGGAACAGTGTCACGACTTCCTCCACCCAACAGAACAAAAAGATACCATGCTTGTCTGTTTCAGGTGAGGAGATCAGGATTGATTTAATTTGCAGGGAGATGGGTTTTAATTGATTTTGGCAGTTTTGATTTGGTTGGTGGTGATTGACCGGCGGTGGTTGGTGGGCGGATTTGTGTTGGTGGCTATGGTGTTTGTTTCGGCTGGTTGAGGAGGGGATTGGGCAGTGGGGTTTTTGATTAATTGTAGAGGTTTGAAATTGTAGGGGGTTGGTTTTTTGATTAATTATAGATTGGGTATTTTGATTTTACAAATTGGGTTATTGGTTTTTGCAGATTAAGTATTGGTTCTGGAATTAATTTTAGCCGTTTGAAAAAAAGGACAAGAAAAGGAGTAGGAAATTAGAAAATAAAAATAAATAAAAAAATTTGTGTTTCCGTCAAAATACGTCCACTCTGGTAAGGTGGGGCCAACGTTAGGTTACTTTTCATAAAAAATATTAAAATATTGATAGATAACGGCCGTTAGACTCCGTTATGACAATAGGGATCCCGGGCAACTAATGAAGTAAATGTTCGGAATTAAATTGAACAAAAGTTGCTGTTAGGAATCAAATAAAATGAAAATAATAACGTTAAGGATCCCGTGGTACCATAAATCCGAGGGGAATTGGGAGAGAGGTCGGCATCATCAAATTGGATGAGTGAAAACAATATTTATTTATTAATGGAGGGAAAGTGGATTTGTGGAATTTGCTTATACATATGAGATTTTTAATTTATCTAATAATGTGTTAAAATTTTATCATTTTGAATTATAATATCTATAAAAAAAATTATCTAAAAAATATAACACTTATATTTTATTGTCAATAGACATGTAACTTAGATTGTCCGCTGAAAATAAAACACCAACATGAATTTGAATTCAAGTTATTCAAACTCCACGCTTTGGCCATTAAAAATAACTTTTGATTTAACTGGCTCACTACAAATCTTTTTGGTGACTTTTCAAAAGGATAAATTACACTTAATGATGTTTAATTTGTTTATATTAATGAATTGACAATTCTAATTTAAGGGGATAATTTTGAAGATTAAAATTTGAATGCCTTTTAAAAGTGGCTCAACATATTCGAGTTTATTTAAGTTGAAATTTGATTTATCTTAAAATTATCATTTCGTGACTTGTTTTCACTCACCATTTCCACAACATTCATTGGTCATGACATCCAAAATAGACATATGAGGTTGAATAATTGAATTTAGCATTTAATACGATAGAGATAGGTGACAAGTATGGGCCATTTTAAAAAAAAAACACACAGGTGACTAGGTGAGGACCTGACATTTATTGTTTGGATGCTGCTGTGCTGTATGGATTCATACAATTATGTGTTTCATTTATTGCGTTGCGTTCTCCCATCCATCCCCTCTGATCTGCTGAAAATATGACTAGTACTCTCAGTCAGTGGCGGATCCAGGAGCTGCCCCCGATTTTCTTTTTGTGAGTATTTAAAAAAAAAGACAAACAAGCTGAAAGAAAAATTGAAAAAATACATAAGAGTATTTATATCCGTCACTAAATCAGCCGGAAAAATTTTCAAATCAACTTCTAAAAATCTCTTTGACTTTTTCGCAGGTCGTTCTTCACTTTCATTTAGACCAACATTTGATGATATCGATGGTGCTTGAGTAGATGGTTTAATCAAATATTTATCCATATCTGTAAAAAAAAAATTAATATTATACAATTAACATATTTGTCCATATCTGCGGAAAAAATATTAATACAACCAGTTGAGGTCAAAAGTTTTGTATAAATTGAAAAGCATTGCAAAATAGACGAGATTGCATAAATTGAAAAGCATTGCAAAATACCGATTAATTTGAGAGGCTGAGAAGGCGTGATGAGCAAAGGCTGAGCGGAGGCAGCGACCAATTAATTTGGAGATTTAGGGTTTTCAATTTTCTGATTTGGGGTGGGTTGCGTTAGGGATTTGGGCTGGGCTTAGCGTAGATTTAGGGTTTTCAACCATCGCTGACACCATCGGATTTTTTTTATATGGATTTCTTCCCCGATCTACTCTCCACCCTCGCCGACACCAACACCAACACAAACCCAAACCAACAATATGCAGCAAAAAGAAGATTGCATCAAAAACCCGATCTGCAGCAAAAACCCGATCTGCAGCAAAAACCCGACCATCTCGATCTGCTCTCCACCATCGCCGACACCCACACAAACCCAAACCAACACAAACCCAAATCTGTAGCAAAAAGAAGAAGATTGCAGCAAAAACCCGACCATCCCGATCTGCTCTCCACCATCGTCGACACCAACACAAACCCAAATCTGCAGCAAAAAGAAGAAGATGAAGAAACAAAGGAGGAAGAAGAAGAAGATTGCAGCAAAAAGATTCAAGAAATTCTATGTTATTATACCCAATATTTGTTTACAAAGCCAAATATGTTTGAATTGAGAAAGAAAGAAAGAAAACGAAAGAAAGAGAAATTAAGGAATAAGAAAAATAATTTTATTATAAGGGTGACTTGTTAAAAGAAAAAAAAAACTGGTTGTAGGAAGTAAGTTTAATGGGTCCGTTACTTAAATTGGACAGAGACTATACGTTGTACGATCAAGGTAGTACAAGAGAGGCGTATTAGACGTTTTAAAGGACGGGAGAGATTTTTAATTTTCGCGAATAGTACAAAATGTTTTATGCTATTACCCCTATATTTCCATAGTTTCTTTTGATTCTTGATGCATTTTAAGCACCTATGAAAGATACTTCAAATGCCTTCATTTCTGCAACAACATACTGTAGAATTTTTAATTTTTAACGGTTGATGCATGTTTAGCACTCTATCAAAAGATGTTTTAACTATTGACTTCATTTCCGCAACAACATTGATGTATTTTTCTTTTTATTATTCTTGATGCATTTCGCTCAAATGAACATTTTCCACATTCGAAACAAATTCTCTAAGTTAGAAAAACCCAAACTTATTGACAAACCTAAGAACTAAAAATGGCATTTAGCCGATTTTTTTATCTTTCTACGCAGTGGAAAAAGGGAAAAGGATGATAATAGAAGTGTTGTGGGATACATATGAGTGAGATGAAAACAATTTCATTCAATTTTGTATTATTTTGACTTGCCTTAAACAACAAGATTTTTAGGACTAAAAAAGGCAGTGAAATCACTCATTCATTTGCAAGTCAACATTGGAACATTTTAATAAAGTATCCAAAAACCGAATAGAACATGCGCAGAACAGTAGACAATTTTGGAAACCAGTTCCCAAGAGCAGAGAAGTTTAACCCCAGAGCATCCCCACCACTTTGCAATATATCGATAAGTAAATAATGTATACGAGACTTTGAAACCAAAAGAAGTTCCAGTTTGAATTGCTCTTGTTCGTTCCTACATAGGGTTCAAATGCATAATGATTTGGGTAGAGAAATATATAAAAGAGTCAAAACTTAGTACCAAAACAACATAACTTCAGATAAAACCCGAGGGAAAATTATCCATTGGTATTTCAAAACAAACACATTCCCACTCCACAAGGAAAGCACAAGCTTACAGCCTTCTACCTCTCCTACCACCCTTTCTGCGCGTGCTATCGGTTGGAATTGGAGTAACATCCTCTGAAACATTGTCAGTAAACATACCCAATGTCAGTGAATCTACAAGTCATGAGTTATGAGCTTCATTACAACGCATCACATAAACAAGTCATTTAGATCCACTAAATGTACAAAGATTGCACATCAATTAAATAGAAATCACAGATAGTCATTAGTGGATGAGTAAGACATCTGCAAGAGGTTCATGTTAATTAACAGACGTAATAAAGCATATAAGCCTGAATGCCGATTGAGCATTAGGCTCAAAACTTAGCAACAATCTACATATTTTCTCATTAAAATCTTTGTTGGAAAAATGATTCAATAAATTTCATGATCAGCTAATCACTATTCACAGCTCACACTCTACCGCTATTAGTGTACAAGGAGCCAGTGCATCATGGTACCAATTATTTGACAGAAGCAGTTTGAATAATAGGATATGTTTCTTCACTTAACAACAGATAGTAACTACAAAAAGCACTGTAAACAACCCTAAAAAAATAACAATAAAAACCAAATTCACAATAAATAACAAATAATGCAATACTAGTCAATCCATCACCAAACAAAGTTAAAGGTGCTATTAGAGGTATTATTACCTATGCGACCGATCCTCATTCCAGAACGAGCAAGGGCACGTAGAGCAGACTGAGCACCTGGGCCAGGTGTTTTAGTCTTGTTCCCTCCTGTAGCACGGAGTTTTATATGAAGCGCAGTAATACCCAGTTCCTGATTCATAACAGACAAATCAGCATATTGAATAATACTAAACATTAATGTTAATTAGCGTGAATGTAGCCCATTCAAGACTATTTTTTTACGAAAACCTATTTAACAATGAGAATGCTACACTACCACTATGTCCACCAAAGAATTCAGTATACAAGATGCATTGAATTGAATGAGATGCTCTAAACAAGCATTGAGTACTCATTGAGCATAAAAAGCAACTTCAACAGTGAATTCAACCAATCCAATGTGTCCATTAACTCTAGCAGGCATTGCAGTGAGCACCCATGGGAGTAATATAACTATTCAGAATAACCAAAACACTGAAGACAGTAAGCACACTGCAACACAAGTAAGATGACAACCTTGCATCTTGCAGCAACATCCTGCGCAGCAAGCATAGCAGCGTATGGTGAAGACTCATCTCTATCAGCTTTCACCTTCATCCCACCTATTACAACGAAAAATGTCAGTGCAACATAATCAAAAACCACACAAATTAATGCACTGACATCTCAAATTAGACAACCCAAAGTTAAAATACAAATACGACTAACTCACCAGTGATACGTACAAGTGTTTCCCTTCCAGAAAGATCAGTCACATGCTGCAATAACAATTGAAACATTACTCACAAAATGAAAACGAAAAAATCACCATTACTGCACAGCTAAACAAAACGAAAGAATAAAAAGCTTACAATGAAGGTGTCATTGAAAGAAGCGAAGACGTGCGCGACCCCAAACACATGCTCACCCTCCCTAACTGAAGGTCCAAGAGTGACGTTCTCTTCCTTCGGCTCTCTGGTCTTCTTCCTCGACTACAAAACAAAAAGAGAGGAAAAAAGGTAATGAGATACAAACGCTGGATCGGTTAAAACAGCCGGAGTTTCAGAGAGTACTGGGAAGGATTTGCTTACCATGGTTGATGCGGAAAGAGATAGTAAGAAACGAGTTGCGCCGCAGGAGAGGGAGAAATGGTGTTGTGAGCGGAGATTGGCGAGTTAGGGTTATAAAGTTATAAGAGAGTAAGTGAATTAGGGTTTTAAGGGTTTGTATTGTTTACGTAGGAGACCCACGGCCCATTAACTTGGGCTTAAGTAAAATGGTTGTAGAGCCCAATGGACTGTTAATTACAGCTTTAATATTTTTTGGTTAAGATAAATTTGTTTTTGTAAGAAGGAGAAATAAAATAATATACACGATTTTATATAACCAATCGAAGTTTTAAATTCTTTAGTTTTCAAAATTTCTAAATGTTGACTTAGTGATGTTAGATACATTATTTTAAAATTATCTTCCTTTTATGTAATTATATTTGAAGTTATTAAAAAAAAATATTAGCTAAAATTTGAAATTATTTCACTAATTAAATTAGTTATTGGCAACGATTTATAGTCCGATATTGAATCCTCCATTTACCACTCATTTCTAACCGGAGTTGATAAAGGCATTAAAATACTTCAAAAATATACCTTTTTTTTCTTGAAATCAATTATATACTTTCTTTTTAGGTGATAGCCATGAGCCTAAAAAATTTAAAATTCTTTTATAATGATCCTTTAAGTTTCATTTCCTTGCTGTATAAAAAAATGCAGGTAGGAATGAATTACAAAATGCATTTAGGTCCAAAGGCTATGGCTTGAAACAACCAAGTTCCGATTAAAAAATGCAACTTTTGCTTTTCCCAATTTACATTAATTTGAAAAAGAAAAATCCAAATGGAAATAGGAAATGATTTGGGAAAACTAAATAATCAAGAGACTGATTTGATATCTATGCTGATATCAGACCCACATACCCCGCAAATAATGCCAATAATCCAGATATGACATATGCACTGGCAACGATGACTGGTTCCTTGAACCCGCATAATTCAAAGTGGTGATGTAAAGGAGCCCTACGGAGCAATCGGTGCCCAGTTCCACTCCAGCGCTTGGTTGTCTTAAAGTACAGTACCTAAAACACAAACTCGCGTGAGTTGACAGGATGATGAAATCACATTTCATTCGCAGCAGCAGCAATATGCAAATCAAATCTAAAGAAATTTACTAGAAAAGACAATGAAACTTGTGCGGATAAATCGTGCTAAAGATGAACGAACAAGAGTTCAAAATGCATGTCTAAACTTCATGATTAGAATTTTCAGTGTTCTAACAAACACTTCTAGTTGACAATGGATGGTATAAAGCGTCAGAACCTATATACCTGCATAATGACTGATGATGCTTCCAAGACAAAGATTCCTGAAGAAATAAACAATGGGAAGAACATTCCAGTACAAGCAGCCATTGCAGCCAACGCTCCACCTAATGCCAGGGACCCTGTATCTCCCATAAAAATGGAAGCCTTGTGACGATTATGCAACAGAAAACCAACACATGCCCCTGCCATTGATGATCCGAATATGCCAAGCTCTGGTTCGGAATATCAGAGTATAAGTTAGTACTTTGTCTGAAAAGTTAAGTTGCATCGTGCAAATGCATTCGTGCAATCCAGGCATGGTGACTAACTTGATGTAAATTTGCCTAATTTCATTTTAAAGGGATGTATAGGATGGTTCAAAACTACAATCACGTTCTTCTCACATCCACACTTTTAAAGCAGGTTTGACCAACTGGTCTTCCACCCAATTAACTGCACATTCTTTGTTTGAAAAGGATCAAACGGAAACCCAAAACATAACTTTTGTCTGTCATGTTCACAATCTTTAGCAGAAATACCAGTTTTCTAATTATAGTAAGCTCAATTATATATGTACTAACCAGAGCATATTGGTAGAACAGCAATTGACATCCCAATAAAAGCCAGTGCAGCAGTCCCACCAGCTAGCCCATCAAGACCATCAGTTAAGTTAACTCCACTCCCCATGGAAGCAAAACAAACAGAAGTCAATAGTATATAACTGTTTCCTAGGTAGACGAGGCCCAACGATGCAGGTAGAGGTATCAACATTTTCCTGCATTACAAACAACAAATGGATGAGGAAAATCAGACAGGAACAGTTAATTTCACTACATGACACCTTTTAACTATCAGTATGTTGCACTTTCTACGATTAACAAGTGAAGAAGTTGGTTCTTGTATTATTTAACAGGCAATTCCTACAATAATCTACAAGAATAAAGCATTTGAGGAAGTTTCAAAAGTGTGCTTTAGGCAATCTTTTTTTTCACTTTTTCTTTTCCTTTCCCGAAGAGTGAATGAAGAACTGTACATTTGGAGCAGAAAAAATGTTACGCCTTGATATAATTATGGATTTGGAAAACTAACAAGTCATACCGCGCTCATTCTTTCTCTTTTGAGCACACAGTAAATATCAACTGAGCTCCACTTGACCATGATTTTAGTATGTCAGAGTTAGAATTTATAAACTGTCATCTACCAAGAATAAAGTTCTCTTATTTTTCTACTTTTATGTTTTAAGAAAGGGAAACAATCGCTCTCTAAGTTGCAAAATTGTTTTGAAGGATCATTGCTCACTTATTTTTCTTCTCCTTTTCAAGGAGCTTCCATTCCAAAAAGATTTCCCTATCATAGAGACAGCTCATTTATGCCTTAGCATGCTAAGGTTAGGGGGTCAACATTCTCTTTAAATTTTAAAGCCCAGAAAAATAGACAATAAGAAATAGCCAGCGAGCATTGAATCTCTAGCAAAAATACTAAAATTTCAGTGACTGAATCATATAAGAAAACCTATCATTCTCTTGTAAACTATTCAACAAGAATAGATAACGTGAGTTACCATCAATAAATGTTGATCAGATAGTTACAAGAGTGTATACATGCTGTAGGGGGATGATATACTCGCAGTCTGCAACCAAACAAAAAAGATGATTCCAACCGCCACCTGTACAGATGAAATGCTTATCATTAGGTAGCATGTTGAAACATAAAATATTTAACACACAGGACCTTTTATAGCAACAAAATTACCTGTAAAGATAACTTTATCCATGCTGATAACCCACTACCATTTTTCTTTATGAGAGTTAAAATGTCATCTAATAAGCCAATTGCAGAAAATGCCAGAGTTGCCACCACAGCTCCCAAAACTTCAACAGAAGATCGGGCAAAAAATTGAGCAACACCTACACCAATTGGTATAAAAAACAAGCCACCCATTGTAGGGGTAGCTCTTTTTTTGGAATGATTAATTGGTAATTCTTTCTTGATGACTTGATGAACCCTCAAATCATTGAGTAATGGAACAGAAAGGTAACCCGCAAAAGATACTAATGCTGCCGATATAAAGAATGGACATGCCAAGTAATAGGGAGCTAGTGGTAGTCTGACAATCTTCCACGCCCACCAATCCACAAATACAAGAAGTGTAGAAAGGAAAGCCACAAGTCCAAAATTAACAAAGTTCCCATATCTTATCCTGCAATTACGGTGTCAAGAAACCCAATCAAATGAAGAAAGTCATTCTCTATGAAATGGAAAAGAAGGCCATCAATATGGCAAACTGAAGTGTAAATCAGAAAAAATATGATAGCATATAACTTCTCAAATATCAAGAACACAAATCTGTTGCAATTCATCCAAAGAACACAAACCATGACCATAAATATCAAAGATTTTGCCAATCAAGACAAAAACCTTTTTCACAAGCACAAGGTATAGATACTCTCTCACTCCACCTTTAACTGAAACCAATGTTTTTTTTCAAGTACAAATAACATAGTATCGTATCACAAAAGAAAAGTAGCATAGTAGACCGGAATAATGAAATGCACTAAAAACAAGATTCCATCACGTAGTTTGGCATGAGAGACACCATTTCTTGAACCCTTTACAACTGTACAATAGGTTTCAAGTGGCAAGAGCAACAGATGTCCTAAATTTGCATATAAGATCAACCTAACCCATTCTGCCTCAAGCTTAACAATGTATCTTTACTTGAAAACTTCTCAACACCATCTTCATTTTGAAAACCCTGCCGCTATGACTACGAGAACCCTACTAACCCAAAAACTCTCAATTCAGGGTCGATGATTAGGTAACTCTGTCAAATTTTATTAAACAAATAACAGAATCATGATTTCTCCTACAACCGCCTGAGGCAGTTAATCGTATTACAACTCACAGTTCCAGAAAAAAAAAAAACTATTATGACAAATAACAGAACACTAAATGCTGCGAAGGTCAACATCACAATGAAATCAAAACAACTCCTTACCTTCGCCTTTTGCGACCACGCCCAATCATGCCGAGCCTATGAGCAGTGAGATTAACAGCATCATTACTTCCCGTTACACTGGCAGCAGGTAAATCAATATCAGCGACCGGATTCAGAACATATTCCCCATCGCTCTCTCCCTCATCACTGGAAGACGCGAAAGACACATAACCTCCATCGTCGTTTCCCCAATCGCTCGAACCGAACGAATCTCCATCATCACAAGCCTTAACGCGAGCACGAGGAGGTAGTGCAAGGGATTGGCACCAGCGTTCCTGGACACGCGATCTGTGAAAAGGAAACTGAAAGGAAGCGGTTGCGGAGAGAGCGAAGCGGCGGCGGAAACGGTAGGGAGTGTGATGGTGGTGGTGCAGAGATTGCATGACTAGGAAGTAAGGGAAGGTCGATGGAAGGTTGACGAAAAGGTGGGGGGAGGCCATTTAAAGGAGAAATGAAAATTTTGCGTACTGGTATTGGTATATTCGTTTGAAAGATTTTTTTATGTGCTGTATTGTGGTTAGACTTCGAGATTTCAGAAGGAATTTTGGAGTGACTATCAGGTGGCGCCAAATTGACAATGTGAGAAGTCGCTACTCGACTTGATCTTTTGTTAAGGATTGCTTATAATCACTAGTTTTTTCAATTACCTAGTAAGATTTTTTTTTCCAATTACCTAATAGTCGCTACTCGACAATGTGACAATATGTATTCACTGTATATTTCAATTTAAAGAAAATGTCCAATTTGCATGAAAATACTAAATAGTTACAAATAGAATGAAACTAAGTTTAACGAACAAACACGTCACTGAAGAGTATTTACAATTTTTCCATAAAGAGGTTAAAAAGGAGCTTAAATTAAACCAGAATAGTTTCCACTTTTGGAAATACATAACTACTTACAGAAAAATAAACAATGTCCACGTGTTGGATGTGTACATAGCAGAATTGGACTTGATATAAGCTTGAGTAGTAGATAAGCACGAGATGACAGCCTCTTGGGAGAAACATTGAAAATGGCAGCAGCATAATTCAGGCAGAATCCATGGAAGATTTTACAATGATCTAATCTTTCTTTGAGATATTCGAAAACCCACACCACTCTAAAAATGCTTTCGAAACATGAATCTGATGCCAGTGATAGGGTAATTCTCAAACACTAGTTAGGTACAGGAGGTCGGCCTCGTCCCATCGTAAAGCCTCTAGTTCCATCTGGCATCTTTGGGCCAGGAGGTGGCTTCGAGGGTTCCATGGGATGCGCAGAGCATGTAGTTCCGTGGCCTGTAGAAAAGAAAATACATTAGTGGAAACAACTCGGTAAAAAATTGGAAAAGAAGAGAAAGCAAAAGCAAAGGACACAGCAGCTCAAAATACCAAGTCCATTGGGGCCACGGTGTTTGTTTTTCCTGGATCCTCCACGATTTCGACCCTTCAGTTCATTTTTCTCTTTAGATAAGTTCTCTGCACCCTGCAGTTAAATTAAATTCAACAAATATCGTCACAAAACAGTTCCCAATATGTCTAATGGCAATGATGACTCTCCTCACAACAATCCATTTTCTTTTTTTTCTTTTGCACTCTGTTCACTTTGAAAGAAAGAGAAATGATGACAAGTCATGCGTGTCTATTCATGGAGAGTTGTGAGTGTGATTCTGACTAATAATATCGACGTCCAATACAAAGGTTTCCTCAAGAATGTAGAAGAAATTGTCTTGAAAAAGTCTGATTCAATATAAAAATCCCTATACAATGACATCTACAATTTCAACATGTGAGAGTGACTGACTGATAATCTATGAACTTTCCAAATCATACATAAACACTAACCTCCTCATCAACTCTATCATCAGGATGGTCGTTTTTGTTATGATTCTCCTTGTCTCCTGTTTGATTAGGAACAGGACCAGAGCGGTTCTTTTCGTAATCAGGTTCCCTCCAGGCTTGTCTTCTCTGCCCCAGCTTGGTCTATATAGCAAAGAAACTAGAGTCAGTAACTGTCTTGTGAAAAGCATTCAAAACAAAAAAGTAGCACTCTGTAGCAGGAAAACTAGATATAGTTTAACTGTTCTCATCAATACTATGAAAAACAGAAGAGAATCACACCTTTTGCATAAGAAGCTTGACTCGCATACCATTTCTCCAGTCCTGCTCATTGTTTAGAGTAGCTACCTGATCCAATTACCAGAAAATTTGAGTCTTAAGTGATAGCATCTACAACAAAATAAAATGAAATTCAATACAACTGTTTATACTCACAGCAGTCTCGGCTGCTTCCACAGTCTCATACTCCACTAGGGCATGTAACTGTGCACAACAACCAGAAAACGGTGAAGAACTGACAAAGTAAAATTATTGCTCAACAAATGAAGGCATTCACATGCAGCCATATCTCAATAGGCAATAGGTCAAGAAGGTCTATAAAGTCAATGAATCACCTAAAACAGGAAGTGATTAGTTACTGTGACTAATGTTATAGGTCCAATTTAGGCATATAACTAAACAAACTCATTTCATGCTCATGCTCATGCTCATGCTAGGATTGGATATCCGATATCTAAACTCAGCCTTGACTCTTGAAGTACCAACTAGTAGGTGATGCAACATATTTGAGATATCAGAAAAGGATGTCAGCATGTTGCTTTGTAAAAGAATCAGCATTTATCTAAACAGAATACATTTAAAACTAACGGCGTTTAAGTTCCACTGTGAAATTCATGCAAAAAAACTGCATCAACATAAATTATATAAGGATAGTAGAGACTAGAACATGTCCACTCAAGAAAAAAAGAAACCATAAATAACAAAGAATAAAAATCTAAATGTCCACTCAAGAAAGTTACATATTACATCATGTACTGGTATAATGAGCATAATGCAACAAAACAATCATCATAAATAATTCAAACAACAAAGAAACAACTAAGGAAGTTATTCATTTAAGAACTCTTTACTGTTAGATTACATACCCTGCTACTGATCAGCATATCAGTCTTACTTCCCTTTTTTGACTCTTCCGCTGCGTGTGGATCATGGATGGATATGTTCTTTATCCTGAATTTTTTTGAAGTGACAAGAGGTAAGTCGGTCATGTCCCTAGAAAAGTAACGGGACAAGAAAACCAATGATTCAAATAAAAATCTTACTTTCCAGCTTCACCAAATAATTTCTGGATGTTCTGCAACGAGTGATCTTCAGGAAGATTTTCTACCAGAACAGTGAAAAACTATAGTCCAGATGTTAGGCGCTAAAAGTACATGAAGAATAATATATAAAACTGAAAGGTCAAAATCAAATTTCTTTTCATAGCATACCTTTGGATCCCTAACCTCTGGGACATGAAAAGGATGAAGGCGCTTCACCTTCTTTCCATCAGAACTCACTACCTGTAGATCACGGAAAATTAGATTAACAATAATATGAAACCATTTTAATACTAAATAACTACCATTCCCGTAAAACTCAAAGAGAAAGGAGGAAACTCTTACCAGAAAAGAAGACTCCCTCAGAGCAGACACAATAACTGAATGGTCTTGGGTGAGCTTTTTCATTTTCTTAAATGAAGCTACAATGCCGATAGGAACTGCAAGATAACACATGCCATGAATTTTCAACTCCACAAGATACAAAAGTAACAAAACACATAAGCAAGTAAATATTGATAAATTTTGGAAGGTAGTTCTTAGTTTAGAACATCAATCACAACTAGATGATGACCAAAAGAAAGCAGAAGCATTCATCATCCAATTTTGATTTACTTTCCTGCTTAAAAAAACCACTTAAAAAATAAAGACCTAGCGAGAATGCAAAAGAATTCACCCCCCCTAATAATGAATGCAAGCAAACATTAATTATCCATTGTAGGAATAAAAAACACAGCTGAATAGAGAAGGAATCAGACAACAGTCGTGAAATCATTCCGACCGACCCTAGAAGTTAGGCACAACATAAGCTGCACAACTAAAACATCCAGGTCAGTTGACCAGTCAGAAGTACCTGTTTTATTTCCTCATTTTCAACATCTCTGTTCGATTTTTATCAAGTGAATATGAAAAAAAAAACAGTGAAGTTTTACATTGACAAACACAATGAGGGTTAAAAACGAAATGCACGACAACCAATGCACAAAAAAGCAAACCAGAAATTACCAAATCCTTGTTTGTTCTTCTTGATCAAATTCATCATGTGCTTGTCATGGGGAAGATTTTCGTCGCTAAAGTAATATTCCACCTACAAAAAAATCCAAACAATAAGTTCAGAGCAAAATATGTTCACTGATGCAGCCTGTAAGACTTTGAGGACAGACAAACATGCGCTAATTCAAACAAGTATAGACCGAGAGCTCACCTGCTTATTAATCTTTGGCACAAGATCCTCAGTTGGAGCCGTTGACGCAACCGACTGATCACGATTATTGTTGTTGTCCTGATCACGGTCCAGGTCGTGATCTTGACCGTGCTCGTGCTCGACATCGTCATCGGAAGGTGGAGGATGAACCTCAGCCTCCTCCGGAGATCCAACTGGAGTCAAATCGGAATCATGAAACGAAGATGCGTCGGTGGCCCCTACTTCAGGTTCCATGTTCTAGAGGAGGAGAGGAGGAAGAGGAAGAAACGGTGGCGCTCCAGAGGAGGATGGTTGAGAGCGGAAACCCTCCTGCCCGCCTTTTTTTTTTCCTCTTCGTCTCCTGCTCTTTAGTGGCTTGTTTTGAAGGTGGATTAATTGGGAGGCGTAAGGATATTTCGGTCAAACTAAAATATTCCTGCACTCTTTTTTTTCTTTTTAAAAAAAAGTGATTTTTTAAAAAATGTTTTTCTCAGTACGGAAAATATCACCCGAGTTTAATACTTATAGTTATACCATATAAAACGGCACCGCATTAGGAAACTCAAATTCTACATTTTTTTTCCTTTACAAACAATTAAGTTTAAGCAATTGTTCATCAACATTTTTCATATGATTGATCATATATGTGAATATAAGTAGTTATTTATTTTTAATTTTTTTTTATTATAAACCAATCACATGAAGAGTGTTGATAAATAATTGCTTATACGTATTATATTATCAAACCTAACACCAACAAGAACATTTTGAATTTGCCATATATGAAGACATTTTAAATTTATTTTTCAAATATTTTATTATCCATTCCTCGACTAACCATAATTTTATTATAAGTATTAAAGAGGAAAAAGAATCGATAAACTATAAGAGGAGGGAAAGCAAGAACACGTTCTTTCATTTTTCCTTATAGCAGAACTCTAAGCACAGCTCAAAATACAGCATAGACAATGGAGTATCGGTTTACCAAAAACTCCATTGCCACTTCTACTACACCTATATGGTTATATATCATAATACCATGCCATAGACAAGCAACACATAACTTACTCTTTAACCTAAACAACACAACCCTAAATCAAAACATACGCAAAGACCAAAAATGCGAGCCCAAGTCCCAGATTCGCTAACCCAAGCACATTCCTCCTAGCCCCAGAAAACCACACCCGAATGTCATCAACCACCGGTCCACACAAGGAGCTCATATCATCAGTCCTGGTGTTGTAGTAGACACTGTAAAATGCGATGCGAGTCCGCTCAGCCTTGGCTGTGAAGTTCAGATCAGCAATTTGGAAAGTGGAATTTGAATCCGGTGTGTAATGGACATTTTGGGCTTGGTCTCCAGCAAAGGCCATGACGGCTAGTGGCTGCTTGCACATGTCCCCGGCATGGCCCAACAGGAATGACAATTTGTATACCTTGTTAGGAGTAGTTTCCACCATCTGTGAAATTATGCCTTCTTTACCTGAGAGCAACTCGATGGCACGCTTGCCTTCAGGAACTGAGAAATGGTACGAATCAATGTAACGAACAGCCCTGTTTGATTCGACGATCCAGCCAGGCAATGCAGAAGTTTCCTCGTCGAGTTTGGTAGGGAGCAACACTCCGAGTGAAACGTTTCGGAACATCCATGGACCAACCTCTAAGTCACCATTGATCACTGCATTATCTGAGGACAAAACATAGCAAAGTACTAATAAATTTGTTTGCACACAGAATATACTCTTATAGCCTCTTATCCAACAAATTTCATCAAGAACAATCATACTTATCGCAATGTCAGTTAGTAGCAACGATTCGAGCTTCATATACAATAAATTACTTTACGAATTAGTATGATTTATGTGGCCAATAACCATTCCAAACAACCATATGGTCCAACCTGTTCCCTGCTTGTAACAAAAACATCATAGCTTTTCATTTTTAAAAACTGGATCATGACTTTGATCCTTAAATTCAAGTTTTTGACTTCCAAACTACCACTGTACTGAATAATTACACCTCTCTATCAGTACATTGTCCTGCAATCTAGGGTTGTTGCCTTGATTCAATCTCCACACCTCACTTTCTGACAAAATGAAGACCCATAAAAGAGAAATCACCCCATTCCCTTACAGAAACCTAGACATAGGATGCTAATGCCTAAAATCAGAATGTCAAAAACAAAACACACACCCCATAACAACCCTAGGCCCCAACATAACACAATGACCATGTTCTACATTTCTAGTCTACAAGACTTCATAATTAAAAGATATTCTAACGGAATTAGTCTCATATCCTAGATTGGAAAACTAACAGTAAACTAACAATTAGCCACCATGGTTTTGAACCTCATCACAACCATCATATACAATTAGTGCCCTATTATGACCGGATAATATTCGAGCGGAATTAACCTCATACCTAAAAATTAAAAAACGGACACCTAAATAACCGAAAACAATGTTATAATAAGCAAAATTCATATGTCTAACGTCTCGAAATCATGAATTCGAAGAGTTGCAATATTTAAAACAAAACAAAACAAAAACAAAGTTTCCAAGAAAATTGAAAAAGAATGCAAAAATGTTGTTGGTAATTTAGTAATTACCTTTGGGTTTATCAGGCGTGGGGAGCATTTTGAGTGCGATGTCATCAATGATGGGCCCACACGTGGGGTCATCCTCCATGCCGGGATTCGAGAAAACCAGCCTCGCTTTACCATCCTCTGCCTCAAAGGCCCAAGCGTACGGGTCCCACCCTTGCACATTATACAACGTCTGCAGGTCTATGGTCTGTGATGCAGCCGGTCCCACCGACACGTTCAGTGACTCCAGCTGTGCGCACGTGCGAGCCGCACTGAACGTGACCGAGTACACTGATCCTTTCTCCACCGTCAGTTCCTGGCTGATCTCCGCATCGTTCCCTAATCTCACCGCGTGCCTACCTTCCGGTACGATGAGGATCATCGCACCCTGTTTTTGCCCGGACGACACCAACTCCACATTCCCTTTCTTTTCCCAACCCGGAATTCCACCGGTTCCGTCCATGACTGCCTCCTCGCTTGGAAACCCATTTGCAGGTGGAGTCTCAAAATCACCGTTCGTCACTAATCCTGGATTTTGCACAAGAAAAATATTGGAAATATTGTTCACAATAAGTTAGTATTAGATAGTAGAATTTAAATTGGCAGAGAAATAATAACAACGCCCATTCTCACCTTACATTTCATTATTGTTTACCGTTGATATATTTTGATGAATCGTTTACTTATATGACTATGAGCATACCAAACTATAGTTACTGCTCTAATCTTACGTTATTTAGAAAAATAATTATTGGGTACGCTAGAGTTTCGTATCACATTTTACGCCCTATGAACTCCAATATTTCTTTTTCAATTTGGGAGGTGGGTTTATGTATTCTTAATTGCAAAATTCTCGCAACTAATAATCTGTGTCAATAATTTGTTATACTCCTTGCTAATAATGACAACAAATTTGTTTTTTTGTTTTTTCTTAAACTTTTGGGGGTTTGTTTGGATTTGGGGGAATCTTAATACGACAAAAGCACAAAAGCAATGATGTGATTTTTGATTTGAACGAACAAAACCTGTAATGGCCCAGGTATGGGCCCTGCGTCACCGTTTTGGGCCATGTTTTCAACTACTAGTCCGATCTCTACTTTGACTATGAAAAGGGTCTTTGCATTTTTCTTTTTTTCTTCTTCTTTTTGACCTTTTTTACGGACTCTGTCCAGCTGGGGTGTAAGTAAAAAACGCGCTTTCGGTAAAGCACCTTGTCGTTATTATTGGCGGGAGTAAATTTAACTACTTTTTTACCCTTTTGTACAGCGTTTATTAGTTTTGACCCACACTATAGAGGGAATATGGGGAAAACAGGTAGGTAGGAAGAGGGCAGAATTATTTTGGTTTATTTCTGCTGTGGGGCTAAGAAACAGAGAGGGAAAAAAAAGTTAAGCTATAAGTTACAAAATTCTACTATTAAACTTACATTTTTATGACATTAAATTCTACTAAATGTACGAGTAAATGATTAAAACGATAGGTTAAATATCAAGTTCAAGGATCAGTAATTTCCATTCGAAAACCTAAGAATGGCCATGTTAGCTCACTATTTTCTTTTACAAGTTTATTAATACTTCAAATGGATTAGTCTTTTGTTAGAAAGAAACACAATAATTTACACAATCAACAGAATTCAAGATGACACAATAAGAGCATTTAGAAATTATTATGATAGAATCGCAAGAAAATTATTAGAAAACCAACCTCACCCAGTAAAGCAAAAAGGCAAAAACACAACCAAATTATGAATATTTTGACACAAATTAGCAACCAATGATTTGATTCTTGATCAATCCCCAAGAAACCAAACAAAAGTTCCTCACTTTGGATCCCTTTCATCAAACCATAAAGGCATAAACTATAATTACATAACATATTCTAGATCAAGAACAAGAAAAGTATTGTTATATTACTTATTTTATTTTGAAAAAGAAAAGAAAGGAGAAAATAAGTGGTGTAAAGGAGTAGCAAGTTGCAACTGGGCGCATCTAGCAGCTATCTACAACTCATTAAAAGAACTAGCAGAATATTGTTTTCTGCAGAGTGCATCATAGGCTCCACCAAAGAGAGAGCAGAACTGGGAATAAAAAAGGCTAAAGAACACAACTTTTGAAGAAATTCTTTCGTAGAACTTGATAAAATTTATGGGGGTACTAATTCTTTGGGTCAGCAAATGGGATAAACCCTCCTCGTACATTACAAAATCAAGAAACAACTACAGCTAAAAACTGAAAATCTTTGGAAAAAAGCAACCTAATTTTGGGACATCCAAGGAATTGAATTAAATGGGCAAAAAAGTGCAAGCGCAGACAAGTGAAAAGATGTCTTATCAGATCTCAAAAATAGCAAATGACCCATCAAAGAATTTGTGTCAACAACAACAAAAAAGCTAGCATCTTGTAGCAAGAACAGAAGAAAATAGAAGCAGGAATTGGAAAAAAAGTAAATAAAATGAGAAGGCAAGAACACATACCGTCTTCTTCTCCTAGTATTGCAGTCGCCAAAATAACAAATAGAAGAATCGACAAGGAGAACTGCTTGCTCCTTGCTGAGCAAATTTGAAACATCTTGAATCTGTGTCGCTCCTCCACCTCCTACTCTGTTTTGCTCCTCTGTTTTTGCTGTGTGAGTGATTTTGTTTCGTGTTTTGCTCTGCTTCTGCTAGTTGGGGAAGAGGAGAGGAGGAAGCAGGGGAGTGAGAGTGGAAGTGTAAGTGGAGGCCTTTTTATATCCAGCATTCCAGTTCTGCTGTCTTTTTTTAACACACTCTTGAAGCTCTTATTTTTTAAACAAATTGTTTTTGGGATAAATTTAATTCTATTTCAACCCTAAGTGGCTGTTACTTTTTTTTTTTAGGAGTAATAGTATTTTACACCCCTGTACTATCGCCGAAAAACAGATACCTCCCCTGTACTTTAAAACGTCCATGACACCCCTCTGAACTATTGTTCCCATGCAAAAAGGTTTTTAATGCACATTTTTACAATTCTAAAAAATTCTAAAAATTCTAAAAAAAATGTAAAAATTCACAAAAAAATGTATTTAACATAATGTTCAAAGAAACATTGTAAAAAATTCCAAAAATTTACAAAAAAATGTAATTAATTATGAATAGAAGGGCCTTTTTGTCCGAAAATAATAGTTCAGGGGGTGTCATGGACGTTTTAAAGTACATGGGAGATATCTATTTTTCGGCGATAGTACAGGGGTGTAAAATACTATTACCTCTTTTTTTTATCGAGCCAATTACTGCAATACTTTATTGGCCAATGGCGGTTTTTTAAAACAATTTCCTGATTTGAAAAATGTTACTTCCTTCTTTTTCCAACCAACGTTATCAATTTCGTACTATATTGAAAAAGAACTTATAATAAAATATCAAAACACCAACCATAGCGGATATTTTAATTGAGTCTGGTTTATCTTGTAGCAATGGTAATATCGAGGCACTCACTGATATAAAATTGATAAACTTGGTTCCAACCTCTTTACTTTTTTATTTTTTATACAACCCTCTTTACTTTATTTATTCATTTGTCTTTGTTTTTCTTAATTTTGTACAATATTAAAGTACTAATAATTTTTAATGTTATATTTAAAAAATATTTGCTAAACCAAAAATAAAATAAAAAAATACGATTTCCGTGTTTTCAGATTCGTGGTCTTTTGCCGTTTTGCGGGCCCAGCCCACCGCCAAAATGACGACAGAACTTTGACAATGTTCAATTGTCCAAGACTTCTTCATATGTTCATTCATACTACGTTAAAAAATGCTTGAAAACTAAATTTGAGCTTAAAAGGTTGTGATTTGCGTTCGAAGTTTTCATATGAGTTTGACTGTTAATCTGACCCGAAAAATTTATAATACCACTAAAATTTGATTATTCGAGCAGGTATAGAACTGTTGTAATTTGATAGAGGGTTTAGGGGAATTATGATTAATTATTATAATTGTGTTTTCTCTTTTTATTATAGTGAAAAATAAGGAAAATATAATTTTGAGTTTGAATTTCGTTATATACATTTTTTTTATCTATTTTTTAAAATTAAATTTAAAACAAATGAACAAATCGAACACAATTGATTTATTCAATAGAGTAAAAAAATTACAAAATAAAATATACTTATTTACCATCAGTTGAAATAACCGTGGAGAATAACGGAGATGAAATGTGAACACATGAGTGGTGGTGGTGAGAAATGAGGAATAAATAGAACAATAAAAAAGGATTTTAAATTGAATTGTTTTCACACCATGTGGATATATATAGGGAAAAGAAATTCCCTTCTTCCAGGGGCACTGGATTTAATGAAAAATTTAGTGCAGATTTATTGAATCCTGCCCTTTAAAATCCTGCACTGCAGCTACCCTTATTCAATGCTCTTGCTAAGCATCTCCTGTTTATTCAAATCATTGTAAGACTTCACACTGTGGTAACTTATTTTCAACCCATGATATTTCCAGTTCGAATCTAGTCGGTTTTCGGTTTGGTTTGCTCTTTCATCCGACGGTAAACCGATTTTTGCAGTTTGTATCAAGTTGGTTTCGGTTTTGATTCAATTTTTTATATTTAATTAACCTTCAAATGTTTTAAGTATTTGGTTTGGTTTATACATAAAAAATTATATAAATTTTGGATTATTCGATTTTTTTGTTTGGATTTCTTATAATCTCTAGTCGAATTACTTCAGTTTAAATTGGTCATATCTGGTTCAATTTGGTCGTTCATAGTTTGAGATTCTCACATTTTAAATAAAATGATGTAATTATCAACCGAAGGATTACAAAGAAAGTGGACAAAACAAGGAAAACAATTGATTACGTTGGCAACATGTAGTAACAGAAGCTACGAGGAGAAAAAGACGATTCTATTCCTTTTATCAACAGCGTAATAACTTGCAAATATAGATTATGTTCCTCCACGAAAGGGACAAGACAATGTGATGAAGGTGACGTGAAACAGCAAAACGTGGATGTTATCTTCTGTAAATTATACTACGTTCGAATTTTAGCCATTAATTAGGCAAAGTTTTATAGATCTGCCAAACATTGAAACTGACAGATACTTTTGCATTTTGATGTACTGGAAAATAGTGGGTCGACTCCATACGAATAAAATTAATCACTAATCCATGTTGTATTAAGTTTGAGTTATTAACATATTCACGCGATTCAATTCAAAATATTCGATGTTAAATATATCGTTTGGATCGGTGATCTGAAATGTTTGTTGCTTAGTAGTACTTTTTTTTTATGTTGTGATTTTAAGAGAGGTAACTTCGGCTTTAGCTAAACGTGTGCCATTACTCCGAATGCAAAAAGAAGTATGGATGGGAAAATATCCCGAGAAAATAATTTTTTTTTGTAAGAGCTGATTTAATTTAATAAATGAAGAAACACACCTTTAAAAAAATCAAAATATTCAATTTTTTACAGTTTAGTAAAACAATTTCAGAATCATATCAATATTTCATTAAGAGCATATCCTACACACAACTCCTTACGTTGTACAGAGTCATCCAATTCCACAATCCTTCCGGGAAAAAAAAGGAAAAAAATCAATTAATTTCGAAAAGTTTAAGTTAAATATATTTATCGTGAAACTAATTCGGTTGTAGATAAATTATAAAACCTTGCGTTTGACGATGAGCTCTTTTCCAATGGCATGTTTTGGTGCCATCCTAAAGTCTCCATGTTTTTCTTTTTTAAAACAAGTCTAAAGTGGCCATGTTAGTTTTTAAGAGTGTAGGCTTTAAACCCTTTTTCTCTCGTCCTCTAAAACAACAAAACTTCTGTGGGCTTTTCACTCTAGAACGTGCTCATCGAATACAGGCCCAATTAGCCCAATCCGTATACAATTCTGACAAAAACCTTACAATTCGGCCCGGCTCGGACCGGCCCATTTCTAAACAATCTCATTCATGAGCTAAAAATTCCCCGCATCGACTTCGCTCGGCAGCGCAAAGAAGTGAACGAAAAGAGAGCTGCACAGAAGCAGAAGCAGAGGAGCAAACACGAACGATGGGATCGTCCAAAGCTGTTCAGGATTTGCAGCGCGATCTCGAATATAAAGCCAACGAACTCAGCAAACTCCAGAAAGGCACGCTCTCTATTCAATTTCTTTTATTTTCTTTTTCGTTTTGTTGCTTGAAAATGAAAACAATCTTTTGGTATATTTCTTACCAGAAATCGGAAAAAGTCACCAAATCAGAAAGAAGTACACCATCCAGCTCGGAGAAAATGAGCTCGTCCTCAAGGTCGCTACTCGCTATCTCTCTCTAATTTTATTTTTGTCTTGTTTTTTTTAGCTAAGATTTTGAGTTTTGGAAGTAATTGGTGGGCTTGGCGTTGCAGAAGTTGGATATGTTAAATGAAGATGCGAATGTGTACAAATTGATTGGACCGGTGCTGGTGAAGCAGGACTTGGCTGAGGCTAATGCCAATGTACGCAAGAGAATCGAGTACATCACTGCTGAACTGTAAGCTATTCTTATATCTTTCTCTCGAGTTATAAGGTTTGGTTTGGGGATGATTGTTTCGTTTGTTTGATGTAAAAATGTTTCTCTATGGTATAGGAAACGACTTGATTTGACTCTTCAAGATTTGGAAGAGAACCAAAATAGCAAGAGAGATGCGGTTAGTTCTCCATATATGTTGTGTTTTTTCTTAATTTTGTTATGATGGCTGGCAAGAGTGACTTAATTACTTTCTATGATGGTTTTAAGTAGTGGGAATTGGGTGGCTGTTTCAAACTAAGAAGTTTTATCTTTCAGGTTTTTGCTATCATGTGTTAACTTTGCTGTGTTTCGTTGTCAAGATTGGTGGATAAGTTTAAGGTGTAGGTCTTGTGATTCACAGAAGTTGTTAGTTGCAAAAAGATAAAATTTATAGAACAGTTTATTGGAGTTGTAGGTATAGTTAGATATCTAGGTGATGCTTATCCTATTAGTGGTACTCAGATGGTTTCAATGGCCATATTATTTTGAGAATGTCTAATGTGACTGTTAGCAATGCTGTACAACATTCGGTTACATTTTTTTAGATTTCAAGTTTAAACTTATGAAGTTATGGTGGAGGGACTTCAATGTGTGCTTTGCTTGTTTTATTTTGTTTGGATTATGAATCATCGCTCTTTTCTGATATTGGTGTAATTAGTTGTTGGTTCGTTTGACCAAATCAAGGGTTTGCTTGGTGGTCTCTCGTCTTTCTCTTGTTCGTTCTTTGACCTTGCAGCTGAATATTTTCTGGAAAATTTAGCGTTCGTTGAACACGTATATCAAATTGTAAGCATTTAACTTAGAAACAATAGCATATAGCAAGTTTAACAGAAGTAACATAAAACAGCTGTGGAAGTGACTTTTATGCTGACATTGGTTGCATCCTTTTTGTCGTATGTGAAATTCATGTTTCTTATAACCAGAAGGAATGAGAAGCTTTTCTATCATATTCAAAAGTTTGAAAGAAGCTACTGCTGTTTGTTGCCACTTCTTCCATGTGGTGCAATTACTGATCCTGATTATGTGGTATATGAAGTGTACAACAATGCTGACATGTGCGAATCATATCTAGAATCTAAGCCATCAACTTGAAAGTAATCACACATCAAGTAGTTGCTTATTTGTGTCCTGGCATCTTATGCCTTTATGCTTGTGTTTGGAGAATTTATTATAGGCTGGGAGCATTTATGATCGATTACAAGATTACATTCATCATGCCAATTTTTAGATTTTATGGTATAAGATGATGAGCGGTGCGATACCAAAACTTGGGTTTTATGTTATACTGTTTTTTTACTGTACATTTACTCATTCAGAGAGGAGTTATGGTTGCTATTTCATGTGATTGACCATTTACTTTCACTCATTGATTCCTTATCATTGATGGTTTTGTATCTCGCAGATCTTAAAGGTACAGCAGAGGATACAATCCCTTCAGGCTGGAAAAGGAAAAGCATAGTTTACTATCATTAGGCGCGTTTGGTTTATCTGTCTGTAACATCACTTTTTAAGATGATTTGATGTAGATACTTGTCATGTTTTTGTCAATGAATCTACACTGTCATTACAACCCTTGTAGGACGAACTTTGTAGTCATCTCTGGTTGTTGTTTATCTCGCACACTCCCGAGTCTTTTGATTAACTTAGGGTTCCGTTTATATTTTATTGAGATCGTTGATGTGTCAACTTAATCACTAGTTTAGTGGTGCACTTAATTGATGTTTTCGGTAGCTTAAACCCTCAAACTAGTAGATTTGGCTGTGCTGGAAGCATTTCCTTCAGTTAAAGCTGCTCTGATTTCTCTGCTCTAGTGGGCACTCTTTACTTGATTGGTTTGCTCTTCCTCGTGGTTATTCCTTTGTACTTCCTCATGGTTATTCCTTTGTAGATGAGGCATGACAGATTTTAATTTTTGGGGGGAAAATTAGCAGAAATAATCATGAGTTTTGTGAGAAGCTGAAAGAATTATGAAAATGTTGTGAAGCAAGATACATTATTAACATGAATGAAAAATACATGGTAAAGTTGTTATTAAGTTATACATTTAAATAAATAAATAAATAAATGAATTAACAACCAGACCGTAATAGTATCAGGCCTGGGCTGAGCTTCTAAACAGTCATTTAAGGCCGGTCCAAATCAAGTTGGCCTTGTTCACATTGTCTGAGACAAATTATCAACATCTCCATTAAATAGAGTAGAAGATACACAAAGGACTCTTGGAAACAACAACCGAAGAGCATAGGAGGATTAATCAACCAGTGATGAGGGCATAAACCCAATCTAAGTCTGGTGAGTTTATAGTATTTCTTATAATTATTTATAGTGCATGTTAGTGGGACATTTTTCACGTGTGGTTATCTACAATAATAATAAATCAATCAACGTTTTCAAAGCTGACAATAAAACAATCAATCTTTTGCATCATCCACTAGTCCCACCCACGTGCATAATAATTTTTCACAAAATCTGATGGGTATCTTTTGTTTCTTCAACCTTGAGTCGAACAAATTGCAGCTGCTGCTGCAGCAGCAGCAGCAGCTCGGCCAAACCATTGAATTTGAATATGCTAATTTGACACAGGACAATTACAGCGTGTTTTCCGGATCTCATGACCCACAGCCACGTCAGACACACCCACCCACCCACCACTAGTGCCAATTCAGTGTTTCTCATGCCTTTGTTTATTTGTTAAGCAACATCTCGCGTTCTAGTCTCCTCGTCTACATTCCTGTGTTTCTTGACAAAGAAAAATAAAACCCATTGATTCCACCATTTTTTAACCTTATCTCTGCAATTGAGTAATTATTGTTCAAAATACATACCAATACTCTAATTATTATTTTTAATTATTATTTATATATTAATACACTTATATTAATTTAAATTTAAATTTTGATCGATGATAATGTAGACGTACAATTATTATACTACGTACAGTTCCACGTTGGCGAAATATATCCTTGTTTTATTGCGCTTTCCATATATCACACATCGCGTATAGCTGGCCATGCCAAGATGTCGGGCCAAATCCAAGTAAAATACTCCTTTGCTATATACGCCGGGTCTAACATAATCATAGTCTTTCATGTCATTATTGTTTTTTTCCCGAATCTTTTCTCTATTTTTTCGATAAAAAGTTACTTAATATCATATAAATACTATCGAACTTTAAAGAAAATAAACAATGTAATTAAGTTTATATATATATATATATATATAAAATGGTGTTGGGAAGACGAAACATGGAAATTATGCTCGCAAGATGTTTGTGCCGGATTGAACTCTAATATACCTCAGCACTCATAGCAACATTCTTAGCAATTGCGCACACGGGCAAACCGCAAACGGAATAAGTAAAAGAGAAGATAGACATCACATTTATATGATTCGGCAATGAACGTAAGATAAATAGAAAGTTTCATTGAAAAATGTACAATAAGAGTGTTATCCTAACACCCTTAAGCTTCTTTTATTTTGCGAAAATAAAAAATACAACCAATCCAAACTCTCCGCTATCAAAATATACCTCCACGAATTTTTTTAGATCAGGCCAACAATAGTTGAGCAATCACATTGAAATTCACGCAACAACAACGTAGGTACAAATATCATCTCTTCAAAATCAAAGTATTGATGGTTACTTAACATAAAAAAAGTGAAGTAGGGAGTTTTCATGTAAATCCAAACTATCTTTTCTTTTGGACCCATAAACAAGTACAATGATTTTTATCTAAGATGTAAACTAGTCATTGCAAGAAAAAAAGAAAAAAGATGTAGCATAACCAGTAGCAATCGATTTGTTTGACAGACGTGAAATTATCTAATTAATGTCATGATTGAGATCCGAACCCACGACGGATTGGGAATCAAATATTGCTGTGGAAATGCCACCATTTCTTTCTGCTGCGCGCACAAATGCATACAAGTTGTTCGCCTTCCATCATGCATTGTTGTTTTTTGCTAAGGCTGCATGCACATGCAAATTTCAAAGAGATCCAAATTTTAAATTATATGAAAACTGTTTTTTGGGCCACATATTCTAATTAAATATAGGTTTTTAATTGCAATTTTTAGGTCTTCAATCCAATATTAAAGTCTCGATGATCAAGAGTCACTGATTTTTATTTTAGGAGACAATTAGTTTATCAAATTTAAATGGTTGGAATCAATGTTCAAACAAATGGAGCACATCAATTACATTATCTTACAATTTTATCATTCACATTAATATAGAAAACCATTACAACAATTGTGATGCCACGTAAGCAAAACCTTGGCCTATAGGACCAATTGACATGGACCACGATGTGGGAAAGTTTACCAGTTTTAATGAGAAAGGACCACTCGAATTCTATACAATGATTTAATAAACTCATTCCCTTAAACAATATATCATGAGAGCATTTTATTTTTTAATTAATTTTTTTGATACGAACATATATAATTAATCATAATTCAGTAAATTTAATCAGAATACTTTTAATTCACACGTTAAAAAATAATTAAAGATAATGATACGTCAAATCTAAATAATTCTTGTCTTTGTCTAAGATCTTCATTTATTTTTCGTAAATCACTCTATTACAAAAAGATACGAAACCAAATCAACAAACCAATCCTTCCTCAATCATGATTACCAAAAATCAAGGGAAGTTTACAAGAATATTCCTTCACCCTCTACGTTGCCAAGCTTCTATATCCTAGTATTTCTCATGTGAAAAGCATAGATTAGAGGGGCCATGTAATCCAAAAAAGGCCAACATCCTAAGAAAAAACCCAATTTGCTAACTACCATTAGGCTGAAAATAAATTAAATTATCACATATTCATATGAGTTAGTCACGGATAATACCAATAAGTTAGTCTGCCCATCGATTTCGATCCACACAAAGGCACACAGTGCAATTTGTAACCACTACTTTGGTGTGGACCATAAAAGGTCTAATCATTTGAGAGAGACAAAAACAAGAGCCAAAACCATTACATACACTTGTGACTTGCCCTTTCAACCACACTAAACGTATATACTAATCAAAGTGTATTTCAGTTATTATAAATAAGAATGATAAGGAATAAGTCCATGTTTGTTTTTTTGTTGTTTTATTTAATCCCTTCAGTTAATTTTTGGTCCACGGTATGCAAAATTGGTCCCCAAAATGTAGGGTAGTGTCCTAGCTAGCTAGCTCATTGATCCATATATTCAGTTATAATGGGTATTGCACTGGCTGGCCGATCACTAATGTCCTTTCGTATCTTAATTTCTCCCTCTGAGAAAGAAATACGCATGCATTTTTATGATCATGATCGATGGAGAAATCTTTAGCTAGCTATATGGTGAGCTCTACCCAACACGGAATATACGCTTGTTATAATCAATGCCGACTTTGAAAAACATGTTGGTAAAATTCACCAATAACGAAATCATGCATGGCCATCTCCAAAATCTACTAAGTAATTATATATAATTAAGTGTGTGGGGCATCACATTTTGCTTCATATGAATAGCAAAGCAGCCACCAACTAATTAAATAATGTTCAAACCAACAATCGACTGATTTGAATGATTTGACACTCTCATTCCTTAAATAAAAAATCATAAATTCGATCATTTTATATAAAAAATTATATATTGTGAGCGATTTACGCAATGTTTGCGTTGATTCCACATGATAACGAGTGAAAATATCCGTAATTATGATTAGAAGGATAAAAAACCAATGATCATTTGATTAAATAGTGAAAATATTAAATTACTTATACTAACTATTTGTAACTATAATGTATTAATGATTGTTTTTTGGTAATAAGAGAAAATTTAGTACAAATAACGTTGATAACAGACGCCTATTCATTGTATACGAAATTTAAGGACCAATCCCAACTTAGATGTATATGATTATTGATGTAGCATAAGAGTGAACGTTACCGTCCGTGTAGTTTCTTCATTTGCTAAGATTAATTAATTAATCTAAATAGTATTGTTATCTATGGATGCAATATTAGCACTAACAATTGGTACTATAATAATTTCGTTTTTGGACGCAATGGGCCAAACTTTGGCAAAACTAACGACCTGGCCCACTCTCGCTCTCTGGGCCACAAATAGACATAATTAGAGTTGTTATTAATTATTTCTCTCTTTTATTATAAAAATAAAATAAGCTCAATAACTCCATTAAATTTAATCTTTAATTATTTATCTTGAATTTTACTCTTAAATCAAGAATTTTTTAATAGAAAGTTAGAAATGTACATAAAAAAAAATTCTAACTCCGTCCCAGCTCGTAAATTATAATTTATGAGTATAATAGTTGATTTAAATGATCGATATTGATAATTAAGAAGCAAAATAAAATCCCCCCAACCTAATGATTGGTACTTTTGAACACTTTTTTTTATAAAAAAAAACTTATACATGTGTACACTTAATGTAGCATGAAATGTGATACGGTTATGTTCAAAAAAATATTTGTTGGGCCGACCACATTCTTGTATGAATAATTCATCAAATATGAAACCACCCATGTTGTTGTGTTAGGTTTGAGTTATCATTGAAATTGGTCAACCATACAAATCTAAAATCATTAGGTTTTAAACCAAAAAATCTGCCCAATTTCAATTGGTAGGTACTACAATTATTACATTAATCCAAAACTGAGCCTAGAATTTAGATAATTAGCAACTAAAACAAGTCTTAATTAGGAAATGCCTTAACGATTTAGCTAGAATTTGAAAAAAGATGATCAAAATGCAGATGAAGATCATGAGTTTCTTGATAAGGAGATTTAGTGACCCACCTTCAAATCAAAGGCATGTGCTTTAAATTAATATATATATATTTGGTTTATCACTAAATTGACTTTTATTGAAAAGTCCTTCTGAAACACCACATCTCAAAGTGCATTTCACTCGTGCACGTGTAAAGTTAAAGAGTGTTTTAAAATTTTAATGCTTGATGAATTCGTAAACAATAAATAAATTACAACTTATCACAATGAGATAAAATAGACTACAGCAAGTAATAAAAAGTTCGCTCCACAAAAATTTACGGTCTAATTTCAATTTCCAAGTATGACCAATAGTGACAATGGTAATAACCTTTATGGGGTTGTAAGATCTAATTGACTAAACAAAATGCAATCAAAACAGTAAATAAACAAATGATAAATAGGATCAGATGATTGGAAATTTCCAGTAAAAACATACCCAATGTCATAATTCACAAGTATTGATCATTGATACAAAAATATTTAAAACTGAATTTCATAGGGTGGCTATAGAAATCAGGTTCACTTTGACTTTCTATTCTCCTCCTAATCAAGTTTCTTAAAAACATCCTCTATTAAAAACTCTAACTTTCTTAGTAATCATAAATTTCACTTATAGGATTTTAACTAGTTGGTTGATAAAAACAAGGAGAGACTATTCCTAAGCCTAAGGATCAGTCCACTCGCCTCCATAACCTAATTCTTCTCTTTCGCTAACCGAGTCCCGCTCATTCTCTAAGCGAGTTTCGGCTGACCACAAGCTAGTTGCTTACAAACTCCTTCTAACAATGTAGACCCAAAGTTATTAGGAAAGTTGTAGTTATTCACGTTAAAACTTAAGTTGATCACTCTTAAATCAAACAAGAATAAATTGGGAAGAATTCAGAAAGAGAGGAAATATGAAAATCATAATTTATTAAATTCATTTAGACCTCACAATACTGGAATCATGACCCTTGGAGTCTTTACTAGGAACGATTTACTTAGCTAGAAACAGACATAATAAAATAAAATACGAAATTTAATTGCATAAAAACTAGAAATCTCCTCGTTTCAAAGAAGAAGACGAGGAGAGCAAAACAATGGAGCTTTCCGTCTAGTTGCAAAGTGAACAGAGAGAAGAGAGAGGATCATCCTCAATCCCCCTCCCCTCTCTCTCTAATAAAATTAGGACAGATTAATTTCGTGTTTATATTTTTTCCTTATTTTTCTAAAATTTAAGATAAATATAGAAACGAATTGTTCTCATCCTTTAGGATGTTTTATAGCTTTGAAACACCTTCTGGAAGTCTTCTGTCGAATGCAGGAGTATTGACGCGCTTTGCCTTGGTTTGCGGCCCAAGCCCACTTTGCTGGCTCCTTTGCCCCTCTGATATTGTCCTAGGTCTAGTGTAGATGTGCTCTCCCCTAGGCCTAGGGAAGAAACTTGTTCATTTTGATTCAGCTCTTCACATCACTGTTATCTTTTTGCTCTCTTTTATGGTCATTTCTGTTCCTTTCTTTCTTTTTTGATTTTTCTATCTGGTTTCTACAAAAAGGAAAAGAATACGCCCAAATTAGAAATATTATCATCTAAAAAGGTAAAATAGATGATGAAAATGTACAAAATAAGTATCCAATCAATGCTTAAGCATTTTTTCCCTAACTATGGAAGGGAGAGATTCCCGTAAGCATATTCCGAGTATCTTCTTTATTCTTCCGAGTGTTGTAACAACACCTCACACAAATAAAGAATATAAATTTTACATGGGTCGTCAATGAATACTTCACATGCAAGACTATTTTTTTAATATTATAAAAAAGTGTACAATCTACTAATTAATCCTAACACCTCCAAGCCCCCTAGACCAAGCTCTGAACTACTAAAACAAATCTTAGTGAATATCAAATTTTAGTAGCATCGTGAGTTTTTTGAGCCAGATCAACACTCGTACTTGTGAGAATAATTCAAAGTCACATCAACACCAAGCAAGATATTTAATGTTGTTCAAGAATTCCAAATGCTTAAGATGACCATTCTAGTATAATTCACTTCTCCGTTAACTAGAATTTAAAACTTAAATCATCACTCAACCACTTCCAATGTCTATTAAAACTATTTTTAGAAAAAATTGAACCTATTGTTTAGGGTTGACGACAATGGTATAATAGTTATGGTTTTAATAATGAAAACGAAAAATGGAGCAAATGTAGATTCGTCAAGCCAAACTAGAATATGTGTAGGTCAAATGCAAATTAGCAATGGAATAGTATAATTTGGGCTAGCTATGTATATCTATAAGCTTCATTTTCATGGATTCTATCGACATTTTTGTGCACGGGTCCTTGTTATCTACGGAAACAGCTACTTCTTATGTTATATCAGCATCATATTCATGAATTTTTCCTTTTTGTTTTAGGGTTCTAACTTATCATTAATAAAAGTTAATATTATTCTCTCTTTTTACAAGACAATGAGGATTCAAGTTCATTTTATTCTTTGAGAGGTTCTTAACATAACATTTTCAAATTGAAAATCACATGAGCATATCACATAAATATGTGCTCGACGGCCTACCCATGAATAGAATATAATCAAATATATATCTTTAATTTGTTCTATAAGTTACTTTCCTAGTTTTTTTATTCCATTTTTCAAAATTCAAGGGATTTTTCCTAATATTTTTAGTAACTAAAGATTGAAATGAAGCAGTTTAATATTAAATTAGCCAGTTCGGTTCGATTTTGATTTTAATAATCATTTTGTTGAAGATATTCTTGGATGGTGTTCTTTGAACCGCACCCATAAACCTTTGATGCATCGCTGTTATTAATCAGGGCCTACACTTTTAGTTTTGGGATAAGTTCAAATCGAAACTTAATTTGTCACATTAATTGGACCACATGTTCGGCATGCATTGCAAATTTTGGATTTTACTTCTTGATATATCATACTCATTTAACAAAAATAAATAAATATATATATATATATATATATATATATATAAATTTTTTTGACAAGGACCATTGTCTTTATTTTATTTTATAATAAAATATTTTCTTTTTTCATAATTTTTTTTGGTAGTGCCCACCCAACAATCACGAGAACTTTCTTTTCTTTTAATTAAGCCGTTTTAAGTCGTCGAGGTCTTAAATTTGAATACGAGTAGCGGAAAACTATGATAATAAAAGTAACCTATTTTAACCCTTAATTATACTCAACTCAAACGAAATTATTTTTTACCGAAAAAGCAAAAAGAACAGCCGATAAGAGCAGTAAAGAAGATGGAGTAGGGTCATATTAATTAATTAATTAATCACATACTAATTTATTGTTGAAATCTCCAAGGGTGCAGGGACTGTCCAGATGGGCTCAGGAGTAGGGCCTACCAACATGGACTCAAACTCATGGATAGAGCCCACCAAACAGTGAGGTCCATGAGGATTTTATTATTAAAATAATTAGATTTTGTGACACATTCTTGAAAGAATTGTTTAGCTGGGAAATGAAAGACGCTAATCTAATCTCACCCCACATGTCCACGTTAAGGTGGGAGAGGAGGTAATCGCAAAACAAAATATATCAATTCAACCCCTCAAATCTTAAAATAATTGAACATAAAAAATTAAAATAACAATAGGATGGAATGATAAGTTAGATATGCATGGTCATGCAGTTTTCTATAGTTCGATGGCTACACATTATTATACAATAAAGTTTTTTCTCCCCTAATAAATTAATTAGAACATTTCTCCTTAATTCCTCTCATGCATTGTCCAAAGCTGTAATAGCTAGCAAAATTTACCCCTTTCACCTGATTAAATTCGAGTAAATCTATTCCAACCAATTATAAAAATGAATCGGAAGAGAATTCCGAAATATGAAGGGACACTCACAATTGGGCCCCAATCCCCCTACCACATGTAAAATAAATAAGAACTTTTTGGAAGTTTCCTCTCATTTATTTTCTATCAACAGTTTGCTTTGGCTGCTTTGTTTTTCTATGTAATTCTTTAAACTTCATATAAGAACAAAAACAAATAGTATTGACTAGAACCTCATTTCATTTCAATTTGATAAGAATAGCAGAGCCAAGAATTGAATTCTCAATAAGTTTTTAGAAAAAGAATTGAATTGCCAAAAAAGTTGGTTATTTATCTGATCTCTAAGGTTAGAATACGTGTCAATCAACACATAATGAGGAGGAAGTGGGCCATGAATTAAGAGGTCGGTGAAGAATGAAGGCGGATTACAGTGATAGATTAGATGTGGGCGTCGGTTGCTAAGAAAGCAAAAACCTTTTGTATCTAAAAACATGGCCAGGGGAAATGCAGGGAGAGGATTTCGCTCAAGTGTTCTAATTTTTATGGCAGGATCTCATTTGCCCACATATGGTTGTCATTGAATTGCGTATCAAAACAACAATTGGGCTCTTGCTAAGAAGGAACATGTTTCTTAGTTATTGGTTAGGAGAGCAAACTACGTTCGGGACAACCATCAATGTTCAACAGGCTAACAATGCTCGAACGAAAATATCTCATATACACAATGGTGAAAAACAAGAAAGTTTTCTACCTACTGTGAACATGTAAATGGATAGTACTAGTGAAAAAAATAAGTTTCAGACGATGACTATTTTATTTTGTTGATAGTTGAAAAACATTGAGTTGGGTACTTTTTTTTTACAGTTTTCGTTGGTTAAAAGCATGGATTCTACAAATAAAACTCCCATGAGATTCTAAGCTTTTAACTTGTTAAATTAGAAAATGAAAAGTGAAAATAGTTGATACCTGTGATTTTTTTTTCCAAAATCTCTGAGTCTTCATTCTGCTCTCTTAATATAGGAAACTAGTCATGTTTGAATATTGTCGGACTTGAAATGATTGTACTAGAGAGTTTGATACAAGGGTTACATAGTCCGAGGGGTCGTTGGATGCTTAAGACGATCTTTCACAAACCAAAGGTCCTCTAAACAAAGGTCCCATTGGTCCACGTGGCCAGCATAAAGCAGAATCCCTCTCTTTCCTGCTAAATCTTCTAAACCAGCAAGGATATGGTCCATTTGTACATTTATTATTGAAATGAAAACACCAACATGTTTTCACTCAAATCTGTCCTTGCTAGCCCTTGTCTATATATCATCCAGGCCTTCACATGTGTTGATGATGGAACTTCCACCTCCACCACCACCACCAAGACCACCACCATCACAATCAACAACAATTCAAGAACTAACCATTAAACCATTTACCATTAGGATTGCCATTAATATCTTCATTGCTCCCTCCCTCAATTCTTTTGTTTTCGGAATTCTTACTTGCAAACTGCATTACTGCAAAATCTTGTGTCTGCTACTTGAGCTTTCTGTCTTATCTCGGCCCCGTTCTTCAACTGTCTGACTTTTTCGTCTTCTTTCTTGCTTTCCTTTCTTGTTCAAGTAAGATGAAAAGTTACCCTTTCTTCACCTTTTTCCTGATTCCACTACATCATCATTTAATGACGCATTTAGTCCCATAAGTTTCCTGCAGCATCTATCAAAAGCACTGATTGAAAGGGTGAAAAGAAAAAAAAGAGTCTTAACCCGTGCACTACTCACATGCCTCATCAGTATATATACAAGCACAGCCATTCCCAAGAGACTCACTGCCATGAAATCTTCAAAGCATTCTTAGGAATTCAAGAACAACCCAGAATGTCATTCTCTGGCGTCAAGAACTTCTTTCGTCGGTTTTGTAGTGATGAGATTCAACTGGTGGGTGTCCCCCATGACAACTTCTTTTCTACTGACATCCTACCTGCCCTCGGAGCCAGACTAAACCAGGCAACCAAACTCCGGCGGCACATAATTTCCCCTTATGATTCTAATTATAGGTGATTATGCTTGCCATGGCTGACAAGGACATTTCTTTCTAATCTTACAGCTGCTCATTCTCATGTCCTACTCTTCATTACAGGGCTTGGCAAATGTGGCTGATTGTTTTAGTCATTTACTCTGCCTGGATCTCTCCATTTGAGTTGGCATTTCTGACTAACAAGAAAGACCCGCTTTTCATCTTGGACAACATTGTCAATGTCTTCTTCGCTGTTGATATTGTTCTTACCTTCTTTGTTGCGTACCTTGACAGCGAAACCTATCTTCTTGTTGATGATCCCAGAAAAATAGCAATAAGGTGAAGAGAGAACCTTTACAGTATCAGTAGCAAATTTCATTTCAAATTGTAAACTTCAGTCAATGCAGCATTTTGTTTCTTTTGGAGCAATCACTCTAATTCAATACGCAGGTACCTGTCAACATGGTTTCTTTTCGACATCTGTTCCACCATCCCATTTCAGTCCATCAATCTATTGGTTACAAATCACAGCAGTGAAATTGGTTTTGAAATACTCAACATGCTCAGACTCTGGCGTTTGAGACGTGTTAGTGCTCTGTTTGCAAGGTCAACCATCAAACTGAAACACTTTCTTCATCATAATCCCAATTTATGCAGAATCAATATGCTGACTAGCCAGTTTGCTTTTTGCTCAGGCTTGAGAAGGACATTCGTTTTGACTATTTCTGGACTCGGTGCACAAAGCTCATTTCTGTAAATCATAAAAAAAACTTCCAACTATTTCCCTCCATAAACATATAACAGAATGGTTTAGTAATTGCCTACTGTATCTCTTTCTGGTTGATTTCAGGTCACACTCTTTGCAGTACACTGTGCTGGATGCTTCAACTATCTGATTGCGGACAGATATCCTGATCCACAGAAAACCTGGATAGGTGCAGTATACCCTAATTTCAAAGAAGAGAGCCTCTGGAACAGATATATAGCTTCAATTTACTGGTCCATTACCACATTAACTACAACCGGTTACGGGGACTTGCATGCTCAGAACACCAGAGAGATGCTTTTTGACATCTTCTACATGCTCTTCAACTTAGGATTGACATCTTACCTAATTGGAAACATGACAAACCTTGTCGTTCACTGGACCAGCCGCACGAGGAATTTTGTAAGTTCTCTTGTACTAATAGGCTGCCTTCAGCTGTTCCAACTAGCTTTTCACCTGCTCAGAGAATCATAGAATCAGGAGATGAGGAAGGGGATACAATAAAATGCAGTTCCTAATCAATGAATGGTACTACTAAAGAACCAGTTATGTTTGAAAAAACCTAAATTTTTGGAGGTTATCTATTATGTCTACCCCACAGTTTATTTAATTATGTGACCTACAGACTAAAAGCTGAGTTACCTCTGGTCCTATTCTCTCCACATAATAGTATTAATAATCACATGTACCAACTAGAGCTGTAATTTATTGCCAATTATTTGGTTTTCAAGATGAATACTCTTGTCAGGAGGTAATATGCTAGCCTGAGCACTAATCTAGAGAAACTTGCCTTTGATTTTGCAGAGGGACACAGTCAGAGCTGCTTCAGAATTCGCCACACGAAATCAACTCCCCCCGCGAATACAGGAACAAATGTTGTCACACATTTGTCTCAAGTTCAAAACAGATGGGCTAAAGCAGCAGGGGACCTTGAATGGTCTGCCGAAAGCCATTCGTTCAAGTATCTCAAACCATCTCTTCTATCCCATTGCTCAAAAAGCTTCTCTCTTTCAAGGGGTTTCTCATGACTTCCTTTTCCAATTGGTAATACTTAACCTACGATCTATTAGTCTTTCTTTTGTTTCCCTTCCCTCCAGCAATAGACAAAGCAAAATGCAGTTTCCTCATAGTACATGCATGCCATGTAGTCCGTTATTACCTTGTACACTACAAGATACTCACCTACTTCATACCATTGAAGGTTGCAGAAATGGAGGCTGAATATTTTCCACCTAAGGAAGATGTAATTCTGCAGAATGAAGCTCCTACGGACCTTTATATACTGGTCGCAGGAACAGTAGTAAGTAAGCCTGCTTTCAATCTAATATATTGTATGAAATGCACTGTCCAGAGATTTAACTTAATAGAAAACATTCCTGTTTCAGGATTTCATACTGTATGTTGAAGGACATGAGAAGGTAACTGAATTCTTGAATCACGTCTTCCTCCATGCACTAAAACAAGGCTAACCTCACTTATTTACACATGCCCTGAACAGGTTATTGGGAAAGCAACTGCAGGTGAGACGTTTGGAGAGGTTGGCGTTTTATGCTACAGACCACAACCATTCACAGTCAGGACATCTGAGCTTTCTCAGATACTACGACTGAACAGAACGTCACTTATGAACACCATACAGGCAAATATGGAAGATGGACACATCATAATGAATAATCTTGGCATGGTAACTCCGTTGTAAAGATTTCAAGTAGTGAAAATTTAATTTACTTTCTATAACCACTGATCAAATTCTATACCTCAAACATTATCAGAAACTGCAAGGTCTGGAAAGCATAATCTCTGAACACCAAAACATGAATCCACTGAAGATAGATGGATCATTTTCCAACGATGGATGTCAAGATTATTCAGGAGACCAATTGACTTGTCAAGCAACAGGCACAGGTTTCCGGGGATCAGATTCTAAGGAAAAGGGTGAAATGAGCGAATCTCATCATTTTACTGGACACAGTGTGTGTGTAAATTCAATTGCTGAGGATGACCAAATGGCACTTCATGCTGCCGTTAGAAGGGAGCCTACTGAAACGGTCAAGATTCTGCTGGAAGGAGGGGCAAATGTAAAAAGACTAGATGCCACAGGATGGACTCCAAAAGCACTAGCAGGACACCAAGGAAATAAAAGCATACATGACCTCTTACTGAGGTATGAAAACAAAAAGATGCTACATGAACATAAGATAGATATTGTTGTTCCAGAAGCTGTAGATGACAGCAGGAATGGTCAAGGCGCCAAAAAGGTGAGCAGTGGGTCCAATAAGTTTGCAGTGTCAAAAAATGCAACAGCAGAGTCCAGTTCATGCATGCCTAACAGTCCCAGCAACAGGGAATTGGAACATTTAAATAAGAGAGTCACCATTCATATGGAGTTTCATAACAGAGGTACAGTACAGAGATCAAGGGGGAAGTTAATCATCCTACCTGATTCTATAGAAGAGCTGCTCAGAATTGCTGGTAAGCTCTATTTCACCACAAAAGAGAAATTGAACATAAACCTGATATTAGGAGCAAAAGTCATAGATTAACCTTGAGTTTGAAAGAGAATAATAAAAGTAAAAAAAAAAAGTAGGATACAGCTATCAAACCGTGAGCAAAGATCTGCAAACTATGAAATGTCATCTTTTCTTCTTATGCCTTACCCATTTGTCACTGTTGCAACTTGTCGAACTGCAGGTCAAAAGTTTGGAGACTACAACTTTACAAGAGTCATGAATGCTGAGAATGCAGAAATAGATGATATATGTGTCATTCGAGATGGTGATCATCTGTTTCTATCTCAAAATGACTAACAATTTGGACAGCAATGAGTTATACAAAATAGCTTCCAAGATTTTATGTAGCGCTGCAGATAGCTAGCAATTGAGTAATGTAGAGTGAAATATTAACAAAAAGAGGTAACATCAGTTGGTCAAAAAGGGCCCTCATAGAAAAATTGTTCATATGAATTACAAATGGTCAGGTAGCCACGGTCAACATATAACTTCAAATAATGTTCATTTAAAGAATTACATCCCAATGCCAGCTCATAATTTGTTGGCTGTGAAACATTCCGTTCTGTAGCCGTTTGAGCAAAGATCAATTGCTGATGTATTTGCACGTAAAGGCAGAAAGCCTAGCAACATCTAATATTTCTTGATGATCACCCCACTGACGGCCTTCTGAAGATAGATAAAAGTGTAGGATCATACAAATTATGCACCAGGCAGATTCAGAGATTGAAGGTGAGTCAATTCCCCATATCAAACAAGCTTGCAAATGTTTCGGCTGCAAAACAGTTACCTTTCCTTCTCACGCACCTTTAATGGGAAAGGGATGAGCTTCTGTGTTGAAGACAAACTTATCTAAAGGTAGAACTGAACTATTCCCAAATAGCAAGTACAAATATTTCAGAGTCTCGCCCATAAAGAACGTCTCCATCTTGTCTCTTTTCCGAGGAGGAAGAATGGTAACATCTTCCAAAGAACTGTATCCTCCAGAATCAATCTTTGTATATCTCTCAAATGCTTCAAAGATCTGCCAACCCCATTCACGGTACCTACAATACATGATGTTTGTTCAGCTAAAGACAATAACTAGAAAAGAAAAGTAATTACAAAAACTCTTCTAGTCTGAAGTCTACCAACTTGAACTGAAAAAAGAAATGCAAAAATAAAAAAAGTGCATGAAGATTTCAGAAGCATACTTTGGGTCCTCTGTGATACGGTACAAGACAAACAACGATTCAACAGTTTCTGGGCGCAGAAGATTATGGCGATCAGCATGTTTGATGATTATGTCATTGACAAACTTTGAACTCTTATTGCCTCCACCAAGACCCTCTTCATTGTATTCCTGCCAAGATCGGGCATAAAATTAGGAAAATGTTAATAGAAGTAAACAGGCTACCAGCCAGCCATGATCCCTTTGAAATAGTTCTTGAGAAAGAGAATATGAAGAGAATCCTATACTCCACAATCTTTAATAAGCAGGCCAGTCTTGGGACTCAAACCTGCACCAGAGTAGTAGCAATCCCAAGACCTCAGCCACTACACTAAGCAGATGGATCCAAATATAAACGAGGAATTGCAGAAAAACAATTACAGCTTGTTTTGAAAGAGAAGGTGATATGATTATCCACTTTCACTCATCACCACATGATTTAGTCGTTTCCAGTAAACATAGTGTACAAATTAGACCAACCTTGGAATGGAAGTAAGCAATTTCTGGAGCAAGTCCAGTAGAAGTTACATCATACATCTCGAAGCATGTTTGTGCCAGGTCTTCTGCAAGCTTCAAATTTTCTAGGTCCTCAAATTTGAGCAGATTATTTTTCATTGCTTTTTCCTTTGTGATGCCCTTAGTGGCACCAAGTGCGAGTGTACCAGGAAGAAAACACACCTGAGAAAGATGCAAGAAAGTTTACACATATAACCACTATGAATAAATATATACTAAAATAGGACGAGGATGGCGCTTGATGGCTTTCAATATGAAGAAGTTCAACAACTCAATAGTAAGCACAAAAACATGCAAGCAATAAACCAGAAAGGATAGAAGACACCCATTGCATGGCACTAAGTTCTCAGCTAGGGTAACATAAATATAGTGAGGGGGGTAATACATACCAGGTGGTCCATTTTTGGACTGAAAGAGCCCTTTGACCCATGAGGCAATTCCCCCACAAAAACCAACCCACTTGGGATTGTTTTCTGCACAAGCCGATGCTTAACACCCTTCATTGCCTCCTCATACATGTCATACAGATATGTAATATTACTCTCTTTATTGGGTCCCTGCTGAAGCCAGACCTTAATTAGATATTCATAGTAGCTGTCACCACGAGATCCCAGTCTAATATTTTCTCCACTAAATTCACCAGAGTCGGGGCTGTCAATCAGGACAGGAAAAAGAAATTAAAGTAGGTTGTTTTACTGACCAGAAATTGCATAAACCTTAAAAACATCTTTCAAGGAAAAGGAAGTGCAGAAAAGGCCTATGTTTAGTTCTTCACATACATACATTTACTAATTTTGATGACGCAAAAATTGGCAAAATACACTTGAACCAGAAATGAATGAAGTTGAAAACACAATATATAAGAAGTCATGCACAGTGGGCTGAGTGGGGTATAAAGGAAGTTCTTGAGTACTCAAATATGCTATCAACCTTGAACTCATCTAGGCACATAAAAGACAAACAACAGCTTACAATATCTATGGAATGACTGCATAAGCACACAAGAAACGACAGAACAGTACCTTATATAGATAGGAACCAATCCTTCGACTTTCGGAAGATTCTTCATATGCGCCAAAACCTTCATAGCTTCCACGCTGTACTTTGGTTCTCCAGAAACAGCACTGAGATAATTGAACTCAAGCTGTAATGAGGAGACTTCTGAAGTACTACTCAATCCATTGGGAGCTCGGTGAGCTGAAGGATCACGGAGAACAACATCACTAAAGGGGATAGGAGTAGGACTAGAAGTAAAAGCTAATAGCAGACGATCAGCCAAGTCTTTAGCAGTTTCTAGATAGACAATTGGTTTAGGCCCCTGATGCATTGAATACGTCCCATTTTCACCCCCACTTAAATGATAGGCACTTAAAAGACCACCCAATATTCGTATGGTAGTTTCAAACAGGTTAACTTGGTCTTTCTTGCTAATCCTATCAGAAAGGTGTGTTTCAATCCATGAGCCTGCTTCAGAAACAATTTCCTCAACCCTCATTATCATGGCAGTATCAAGAGCATCCACTACAGTAGCCCCTAGACCTCCTAAACCATCAACTCCTTGCTTGCTTACCGGCATGAGCTCATCATAACCCATTGCATACTGTTTATAGCCAGCCCATGCATGGATGAAAGCCTCTTTCACTTTCTGTTGTCTTTCTATCCATTTAAAATCTGCATTATTACTAGTAACATTTACATCAGGTGATAATCGAGGAGGAAGTCTTGGGGCTTTCCTCCAAAATTTTCCAAATCTGCTACTACCATCATAAAAAACGTCAACTTTTTCACCAATATTTCCTTTTCTTAGCCCCTCTGAAATATAATGGGGAGTGCTTGTATGTGATAGCATAAGGTATGCCAAACCAAAAATCATTGATAATATTAGAAACTTCCCTGTACTACAACTCGTGCAATTATGCCTTAAGTTACTACTGAGCAACGACTGTGTTATCACCTGAAAAGAAAATAAGTGGAGCAAGTTGGAGGCACTGAAAAGTTAATAAATCAACTACACTGTTACTATTACACTGCAGCAGACAAGAATAACATAGGGAAAAAATCCAGGTGTTAGTTGAAATAAACAACAGTTTGTATCTTGAGATTGCAAGTCATAGAATAGATTCTCCATTAACTGACTATTAATTGTGCAGTAAAAATGGTTTACTTTTTCTTCAAACAACAATATGGCTACAAATAGCCCATTGATAACTTAGATTTCTAAACACGCAAAAGCACCCTTTATTTGTTTTCGGGCAATTTACCTATGATCCATGTGATATTGTGATGGTTAGCTCTAAGAAGAGTTTCCCAAACCAGTCCAATAAACACTTATGAGAGATGAACTTGGAGTGTTACAATGAAATCAGACTTGACAGAGACCTAAGAATATATCTGCAATATTAACTCTAGTAATGATTTGCTCCGGGCAAGGATGCTGACACTCAGACAGGGAAATTGGAATAACTCACAAGCTACATAATAGACAGAAGTGGGGTTTGGGACAGTTCTAACTTCTAATACCTATCATAAGCAAGTGGTCCACAATCTAATTGTATCTGTATGTTAAACAGTGTATCATTAGACATTCATCTACCAGGAATCACTTCATTAAACACGTGATGTTTAATTTGTGGTATACTATCATATCCTCTACAAGATCAAGCACCATATATGGGATTTCTTCAATTATCCTTAGCATCAAGCATTTTTTTCGAACACTACCTGATTAATCTCTACATCTCCGACTTTCATAAACCAAACCAAGTCTATGACAACAATTAACCTTGTCATGAAAACCACACTACCCAGATATATATATATATATATATATATATATATATATATATATATATATATATATATATATATATATATATATATATATATATATATAGACAGATAGCGCAATTATACCCTTCACTTGGATCCACAATGTATAAATTTCAAAACCACACCAGCCCCAGGTGAAAGTCGCACCCAATGCACTATCAAGAACCATAGGATCCAATGCTCCACCAAATCAATGATACAGCACTCTCAATCTAGGAGCAGCATTGGCAGCATCTCCGGGCAAGTAACATGGCAACAAATGTTGTTCCCGCGCCATGATGAGAATGTAGGATTTAAGGGTGCAAGAAGACTGAAAGGAGAACTACGCAGCTAAACAACACTTGGGAGAACGCTTGTGTGTGGCATTTTTAAACACTCAAGTGCAGGGTATTCCTGAATTAATCTAACAAATCAGCATACAAAACGCCAATCGGAAACAAAACTCCACATGGGTCTGCTATATTCTATGCTATAAATCAGAATTAAGCTAATACCAAGAACTAGATAACGCCATGATCTCAATATAAGCAACGAATAACCAAAATTGAACAGAAAAACAGGGTTGTCTGACCTTGAGCGGAGGGCGTTGACGGAATTTGGCGTTATCGTAATGAACATCTCTCATTGAGCGAGGTAAGGATTTCGACATTCTTCGTTTGTAACAACTAAACGGTTGTTCTGTTCTCCGGCGATCGGATCAGCTAAAACAGATGAAGATGATGATGGGATAGTTGAATCAGGAGACAGGATTGAGAGAAAGGGAGAGGAGGGTTGTTGTAGTTTTGTTGTAATGGGAAGGAGATGGAGTTGTCTTTGCTTTCATTTCAAGTCAAACGGAGCGGGAGAGAAAGAGAGGACTTTTTCTTCTTCTTTTTTCCTTCTTCCTCTCTCCTTCTTTGCAAGTTTTTGGTTTTCAGATTTTTCTGTAATAATAAACAGTAAAAAGATGTTACAGTAAGGGATTGAAGAGTTATTATTATGGAGATGAGTGGCTGATTTTTGCAATATATTTGGCAGAGATTTGAGAGATTTAAATCAATAGCTTTTATTTAAATTTTAAAGCATAAATAAAAGTCTTTGATTCACTAAAGACCCTTAACCTTATAGAAAATTTTATAAATGTTATCCAATTGGTGACTGAAAACTCAAAATCAGATTTGTGCCCGACCCATGTCCTAAACGAGTGATTCACTAACTAGATACCAACCTTGAACCTTTAATCTCATGGAAAGTATTATGAATGTTATCCAATTGATTGTACCGTAGGTTGGGGAAATGCTAGGGATAGCAACGACTCGGGTTTCTGCGGGTTTTGCTCGACCAACCCCTGTGGCCGAAAACCCAAAATCAAACTCGTGTCTAACTCATGCCCCACACGGGTCAGGCTTTCCCCACCCAATAGTTAACAAGGCGGGTTTTGTATGCCCCATGTTTGCCCGGTCAGAACAGGTCGGGTAATCCACAAACCCATAAATATGGGTATTTTACGAGCCCTAAATGAGCAGGTAAATTCAGATTCGAGATGAGGCAGATTGTCATCCCTACGGCGGAGCTAGAATTTTATATAAAGCATGACACAATTTAAAAATTTAAAAATACAATTTCATTAAAAAGAAATAAAAAATGACAAAAGTTAACTAGTATTATTACCTGTTCCAAATTGACTCACAACTAACATTTACGTTTATCCATTTGTTGGAAGCGTCTCGTGATAACTTCGTTCGCCAAAGCAGCAAATATGTCATTTTCAATACAAACGACCAAACTCTCATTCAACCAATCATCATTCATTCGATTTTTCCAATCTCGAATAATTCTTCCAATCTCGGTTTTTTAACAAGATACTTCAACATTTTTAACCTTCAACAATTAAAACATAATACTACTATTAAAAAGATATACAAACAATATCAATCAACCAACCTTTATTATTAAGCGATTTCAGAATCAACCAACCCTTTTGTTTTTATTAAGTCAAAGGAGAAAAACTTACTGTGTTGAGGTTTCTGGCTAGCCACCGCTGTCACTGTCGGTTGATGGTAGTGTTCCGCTGCGCCGTCTAACTGTCCAAAGCCACCGTCAGTTTGAAAGAGAGAGAGAAGTGAGGGAAAATAATGGACGGCTGCGTTGAGTTTTTTGGGAAAAACATATACTTTTATATGAGGGGCGGTCATTGTAAATACTAAATAACCCTAATAGTAATTAATAAATACTAATAGTAATTAGTAAATAAATTGAAACTTTATTGTAAATACTAATAGTATTGATTATGCCCTGTGTGGGTTATTTACTAATAGTATTTATTAATTACTACGGTTTAAATTTTAAAATATCTCCTCTGCTCATAAAAATCATATATATTAATTTTAAACATGCATGTTTAAAAACAAAACAATATATAAATATGTTAATCAAAAACCAAGAAATCACTAAAATTACTAATTAACTGTACATACATTAGCGTATATATGGCATAATTAGAAGATCTTTGTTTCCCTTTCCCTTAACATAAATATAAAAAAACATTACAGCTAGCCCATATATATATATATATATATAAGTACATAGCTTGTAATTCCTCATTTCCTCTCTAATTCCCCTCTCAAACGCAACAATTAACCTTTTGAGATTACCAACTAATCTCATCAATCTCATCACTAATCAGTAATTACTCTACTAATCACTTCTCTCAATACATAAATAGCTTCATCGCCACAACTTCATCATCAAACTCTCTGATGATCATGGGCACTTTCCATACTAATCAAACCCTAAACCTCTCCTCCATCATCAATCTTTTCTTGCTTCTCATCTTCTTCCTCATCCCATCTTGTAGCAGTACTGTCCCCACTTTCCCTAATCATCATCATCATCATCATCATCATCATCATCATCATCATCATCATCATCATCATCATCATCATCATCATCATCAAGATCAAGATCAAGATCGTGTACATTCCAAAGATGATCAAGTGGTGCCACAATACCAAGTGTTCTACCTCAAGAACACCACACCTTTCTTATTGGATGCAGCCGCGCGAAACCAACACCATCATCATCATCACCACCACCCCAATGTTGATCACAAGATAATCAACGGTGATAATGATGATGCAAGAAAAAGGAGGAGGAGGGTGATCAAGAAATCAAGAATGCTGACCAAGAACAAGAAGAGTAATTTCTTGGTGATGCTACCAAAGGGTTTTGTTCCTCCTTCTGCATCCTCTCCTTGTCACAATGACATGCCCGATTCTAATAAACCCACCTTCTTCTGCCATCTTTCCACCCAAAAACCCTAATCAAGCAACCTATAGCTAAAACCCTACCTATAGCTAGCAACCAAGATTTTGTTTTTACTTTCTCGTTCTTGACTTTTGTAATTCCTTAAATTTTGTATATTAAAAATAGTCCATTTTCCCTCTCTACCTATTAATTACCACTCAGTTTGCATTTAATGTAGATTTATGTACAAGAATTTCACGCTTGAGATGTTTGTTACTTTGACATTTTAATTAATTACTAATTTTTTGGCATAATAATAATAAAAAAAACAGTAGCAAGTAAGTACTATGAAAAATTATGTCTTGGTTTTTTGCACTTAGAGGCTAAAAGAAAGGAAACATCACATGTGACCTTGCATCGTTTGCAGGGGCCGCTGTTTCGCGGACTCTTTACATTTTCTTAACGTACACTCCATGCATATGCAACATATAATTATTAAAAATTACTCCCTCCTTCCCTAAAAAAAATGACGTTTACTATTTCGGTACGCATCTCAAAGCGGTCGGATGACTCACTATTTGAGACAATTTTGCTCCTAATTTTTTTTCGGAAGTACGTTAAGGATTAACATACGTTCGAAAAAAAGTACGGAATTTTTTGGGGTCAAATAGTAAATTATCCGGCCACTTTGAGATGCGTGTAGGAATAATAAACGTCATTTTTTTGGAGAAGGAGGGAGGATATACTTACATACTCGGCTTCAACAAGAGAAATAGACCAACAATAAGCTCAAATGGTGAGTGTCTCGGTGTATTTTCATTCTTCATTCGTAGGTAATACAAATTTTATCAAAATAAAAATTATCATAAATGAAGATGTACGTAATGTTTTTTTTATGAGATAGTCATGTATTTAATTCCTGTCATGTATTTAATTCCTGATATTATAATAATAATAAATAATATAAACTAAATAATTTTACTTATCGAAAAAAATATAAACTAATTTTTAAAAAAAGTATTATAAAAAAAAGTATGGTTGTTGACTACTCTATAATATTAAATGGCTCACCGATTGGTGTAGAATTCGTCAAAAATAAATATGAAAAAATACATCAAGTTTGATTTATTTACTTGTAAATATTGATTTTTTTTTCTAATTAATAATTAACAAAACACGTTATTGAATTACCCAACTTGCCTTTTCTTTCTAATTACATCGTTAATTAAGTATTTTAGGTATTTTGCACTCCACTATATATCATTTTAATCTCTCTTTATTTTTTTTAAACTTTTATGATTTTTGAAGTTTTTTTTTAACTTTAAAAGATGTCACCGAGACCATACATTACCCAAGCCCGCCAATCTTTCCCCTCCAAACCCGAACGCGAAAACCCAACCCCCAGCCCAGCCGCGCACATCAACCAAACAGCAAAGAAAAATGTCACTGAGACCATACATCAAACACCTTCCCGCCATTTCCTGCCGTTCCCATTCCATCCTCCATTTCTCTCGCTGTCTCTCATCCGTCTCTTCTACCGACCAAGACCCATATTCCCTCCTCAAAGAAGACCCAATCCAGATCTGTTCCTCCCTCTGGGTCAAATCCTTCTCCTCCCCTCCTCACTTCACTTTCTCCAACCTCACCGGTTTCCTCTCCAAGCTCGATCTATGGGTCCTCGCCTACCAGCGATCTTCAGCTCACGTCACCGGTACTTTCCCTCCTCGCAACGCTCTCCATTCAAATTCTCTAACCTCCCTCCTCTCCCTCCGCAATGCTGTCCTGCACCACCGCTTCAAGTGGAACGACAAGGCAAACCCAGTCATCCGCAGCCCCAATGACAAGCCGAACGATAAACCCTTGTCGAAGGGTAAGCTTAAATTACTGCTCGAGTCCAGTGACTTGTGTTTCCAGGACCTGGTGGTTCAGGAGGTTCTGTTGATGGTGCTAGAGCCGCTGTTTGAAGCTCGGTTCTCCAAGAAGTCTCACGGGTTTCGGCCCGGGAGGAATGCCCACACGGTAATTAGGACTATTAGGAGTAATTTCGCTGGTTATTTGTGGTTTTTGAAGGGTGATTTGAGTCAGATTTTTGATAATGTTGATGACGATGTTGTGTTGGGTTTTGTCCAAAAAGTTGTTAAAGATAGGAAAGTGTTGAGCTTGATTAAATATGGGATAAAAGGGCCAGTTAGGAGTCCAGAATTGGGAAAGACTAGTGGTAGTGAGGAGTTGAGGAAGAAGAAAAAGAGGGGGGCTACTAAGAAAAAGATTTTGAATGAGAATGAGCCTAAGCCAGACCCTTATTGGTTGAGGAGTTTTTTTGATTTCGCTCCCGAGGAGGCAGCAAGGATACCGAATTATGGTTGTTGTGGTATTTTGAGTCCATTGCTTGCTAATGTATGTCTTAATGAACTAGATCAAATGATGGAGGGGAAGATAGTGGAGTTCTTTAGGCCAAATGCGCATGATTCGATATGGAAAAATTCGGTTGATGATGGGTGCCATAATCCTTCTTGGCCGGAGTTTGTTCCATCAAGCGGGAAAGAGAAGACAAAGAAACTGGATTACATTCGATATGGGGGGCATTTTCTGATTGGTATTCGAGGGCCTAGAGAAGATGCTGTACAAGTTAGAAGAGAGATTATTGAGTTTTGTGAAAGTAAGTTTGGTATTAGGCTGGACAACTCAAAAATTGAGATTGAGCACATAACTAGGGGAATTCAGTTCTTGGATCATATAATCTGTCGCAGAGTGATATACCCTACACTTCGATATACTGGGAGTGGAGGAAAAATTGTGAGTGAAAAGGGGGTAGGGACTTTGCTTTCTGTTACTGCTAGCTTGCAGCAATGTATTCGTCAATTTCGACGGCTTGCACTTGTTAAGGGTGATAAGGATCCAGAACCATTGCCTTGTACTCCTATGCTTTATTCAGGTCAAGCTCACTCTAATTCCCAGATGAATAAGTTTCTTGAGACTATGGCTGATTGGTATAGATATGCTGATAACCGGAAGAAAGTTGTTGGATTTTGTGCATATGTGATTCGTAGTTCATTGGCTAAACTTTATGCTGCCAGGTATAGATTAAAATCACGTGCTAAGGTGTACAGGATTGCTTCTCGTAATCTTAGTCAGCCACTGAGGGAGAGCAGCAACAATTCTGCACCTGAATACTCTGATCTTTTGAGGATGGGTCTCGTTGATAGAATTGAAGGTGTTCAGTTCTCCCATATGTCTTTAATTCCATCTTGTGACTATACTCCATTCCCAAGGAATTGGGTCCCAGATCATGAGCAGGTTTTGTCTGAGTATATTAAATTACAAGACCCAAAATTCTTCTGTGAGTTGCATAGGTCAATAAAACATCGAGGTTTGAGTTTGCCTCAAGATGAGATATCTGAAAGTGTGTGGGTTTACAAAACTTTTGGTGTTTGGAGATACAGATCCAATGGCATAAAAGAACCTGATAATGCGTTGGTGAAAGTTGAGACATCATGAATTCAGAACTGAAACCTGCGAATAATTTTGGCTCTTGGAATCAAATCCACATGTGGGGCCATACTCATTTTGTAAAAGAGATGGTCAAGTGGTTCAAGGCGTAACATTGGAACTGCTATGTAGGCTTCTGTTTTCCGGTGGTTGACCATGTGTAGACTTCAAGGATTCTTGTGTGATACTGTGGTTACTCTTCTGCACCGCTTTTGTACACACGAAAGCCTGTAGATTGCTCTCAGAAACACTGTGCTGCAGCTATGCTGGAAAAGATCAGTCAAACTATTCTGGCTTGACCGCTTGCGGGAGAAATTCTGTATGTTCTATTTTGCTTCTAGCTTTCTGCTATAATATCTTTCACCTACTTAGAGGAATGTACTGAGTTTGGATAATATATCTAGACTAATATAAATGGCAAGTAGCTTATGTGAACTGTAGAGGAAAAACTCTTCTGCACCGCTTTTGTACACACGAAAGCCTGTAGATTGCTCTCTGAAACACTGTGCTGCAGATATGCTGGAAAAGATCAGTCAAACTATTCTGGCTTGACCGCTTGCGGGAGAAATTCTGTATGTTCTATTTTGCTTCTAGCTTTCTGCTATAATATCTTTCACCTACTCTGAGTTTCGATAATATATCTAGACTAATATAAATGGCAAGTAGCTTATGTGAACTGTAGAGGAAAAACTGATTAAAAAAGCTATATTAGGTTTCTCTTTGTTCATATTACTAATTAATATACACCTATGTAGTATGTAGTTATGTTATTTCTTGCCTGATCCTTGATTTCCCAATCATGATTTCTGTCACGCATTAGTATGCGTTTTTAATCTAGTGCCTATTGTAAAGAAACCTGCCTTTGATTTTGCAGAGGGAAACAGTCAGAGCTGCGTAAAAACCTGCCACAAGAAATCAGTTCCTGCTTGTAATCATGACTGAATGTTATCACCTTCAGATCAAAGCAGATGGACTCAATCATATGAATAACTCCCTTATGGATTCTATTCTGTTACTGAAAACACTTTAAGGGATTTCCCATGATTGCGTGTTTCAAATTGGTAAATGTTATAGTTATACAAATGTACATGCTTTGCATTTTCCTAGTTAACCTGCTCCATACGTGTGGGCAACAGCCACTGACTAGGAAGCTGTAGTTTCCTTATTATATTTGTAAATCCTAACAATTTACTATCCTGTTTCAGGCTTAATGGACTATGACCAACATCTGTGAAGTAGTTTTGTTTATTCTCAGAAAAATTAAAGGTAATGTTCTTCTTATTTCAGGCTAAAGAAAAAGAAAGAAAAAACGCATAAGGTTTTTGTCAAACAAAGAATACTTCAATTCTATGACATCCTTGAATCCGTTTTTGGTTCCAACATCCAAGTCCTTCAGTCACTTTTCTTTGAAAAAAATAGTGTGTGGATATAAATAACTCTTTGAAACTGGTTTACTCACTCATTTGCTTTTCTATAAAAGATCTGTGCCTTTCTTGCTTGTGGATATAACTCTTGTATGACTTGTGTGCATGTACAGTCGTGTCCCGCACTTCTTGAGTTCCTTGCGAAACTTGCATTGTCTCCTCCTCATCTAATCTCCATGATTAACAATGATTTGTCCTAGGTATCTTGTGAGCTACAAAGTTGTCTTTTGTTAAACTTGGTTCAAACTCGTTATGATTTGACTCTTTTATTTTTCTACAAGAGGTGAAAACCATCGAAGTTTAGGAAAGTTTAAGTTCAGTTCAAGTTCGTGACGAACTTAAATAACAAAACTGGCTCGTTTATTTTGATGAGATTCGAGTTCGTATCAAGGTCGAACCTTTATCTATGAAGCCTAACTAAAATGTCCTTAGAAGCCTAACTAAATTGTGTGGTTAGCTTGCAATATAATTTATTGCATAGTATGATTTTGTCTCCACAAAACATGGAATTAGGCATTTGTTTTTTGGTGTACAATTTACTCTTAAAATGATTGCTGAAACTAAAATAAATAAAAGTCGAATAAAATAAATATATAAGTGACCAGTAAAGTTTTATATTAATTTTATTTTTCCCAGACAATAATTAACCACAAATCATAAATAATTTTCGTTTTTTCTTCTGTTGAAAAAAAGAGCAACTTATTTATTCTGTTCGTCAAATTCAAACGCCGACACTGGATAGCTGCCGGAGAGCCCCGCCGGCGTAGCAAATGTGATCTTCTCCAAATCCTTCTCACTGACGAAAATATCCGAAATCGTCACCCAAATAAAGAGCTCTTTGCTCTTCACCCCAGTCAATCGCCGTAGCCTCCGCTTCTCCACGAACGCCCACCACCGTGTCGTAAGACAGTCTTCCCAATCGCCTGGAACATGTGCTGCTTCTTCAGGATATAGAAAGCAAGGACGAAGATTGTGAAAGCCTTACCACTCTTCTGAGCTAGACTCATATGGATATTTAAAGACACGAAGGGATTCGAGATGATTTTTGTCGTTGGCACTGCCCCACTGCAATGATTCCCACAATTCCTTTGGATAAACATAGATTATTTCAAAGGAAGGTTGTGGGAGAGGGAGCGTTATCCTCTTTAATTTCGGGCATTCAACCAGTTGAATTTCTTGTAGAGAATGACAGATGATTGTGCCCTTGTATATGCTTCTCAGTTCTGGTAAAAGACGCAATTCCAATGTGGTAAGCCTTGAAAGATGGAGTCCAGTGAGATTAGGCTGATCAAATAATAATTCTTGCCCATCTTCTTCTTCTCGGTCTGTTGAGAATATCTCTTCCATGCCATAGCAATCTTTGACCGAAATCTTTTGTAGGTTATGAAGGTTAGGCAGCAAGCTGGGAGGGAATAGTTTCTTCAACTTGTGACACTCCCTTATATCAATTAGCTTAAGATTGAGTAAGGAATGATTGGAAAGAGAACGGGTGGAATAATTATAAAATGGGAATCTTCCATTCTGTCTCCCGTTCATTGCAAATATCTCCTCTATATGCCGCCAGTTGTCGACGCGAATCTCTTGTAGGTTTAAGAGGGATGACAGAAGGCTAGGAGGGAGCAGTGTCTTGTACGAAGGGTTATGAGAATTGTAAATATTCAGTGCTTCAATGTCTGTGGGCAACGCCAAAGGAACAATAAAATCGTGATCTGATACGCGCATAAATTTCCCTGATCCCAATTTTCCCACATTAAGCATACAGGAATACCTCTTTATCAAAATAGAGTAATTACTGGGTGATTGTTGTGACCTTTCTCGAGATTTCATGTACTCCCCAAACTCTCTGACATTACTAAATCTGCAATCCAAAGTCTCCAACATCCTCAACTTCTCCACTTCGCTTCCTCTAATTGAGGAATTTGAATCTCTCCATTGGTCGTATAGTTTGAGGACCTGCAACCGAGAAAGCATAGGTATTATCCCACTCTCTATCTCTTCTATTCCACTCCCAGAGAGATCTAAATACTTGAGGTTCAACAGAAATTTTACACCTTCAGGCATATGCTTAAGACTCATACAACCACAAAGATCTAACTTCTTTAGTTTCACTAGCTTTGCTAACGATGGCACATGAATCAGACCGATACACTCACGGAGCAATAAGGCTGTGAGATTCACCAAATCACTAATAGACCTTGGGAGTTTCTCAATCCCATCGCACAAAGAAAGATCAAGAACCTTGAGCTCCTGAAATTGCTCAAAAAATGAATCTGCTATCATTTCTATTCCATAATTTCTACACAACAACAACGTTGACAGATTGGGACACCTTGGTGTATGGCTGGAAGGAATCATCTCGATGTCATTACCTATCAAGGACACTCTCACCAAATTCTCTGTCCACTTTCCCACATCTGGTAATTCTTTAAGTTGTGCCCCTGCTTCCACAAGCGTTTTGGACCCCTCTCTCAATTCAAGGATCAACATGTCCCTAATTAGATCATGCATCCACACAGTTTTAGTATCACCTTCCAATAAGCATGCATTCTGAAGTGTGACAAGCATTGTGTGTCCCTTATCCAATTCTGCTTGTCTGCTTTTCCTTTCATCTATTATCCCCTCAACAATCATATACTCAAATAACTCATTTCGATCAATCTTTTCATCTTCCGGAAATAATGCGCAGTATGACAAACATTCTTGCAACGCTGGATCATTCAAATAAAGGTAGCTGAATTTCAACACCGAGAGAACTTCTTCTCGCATCTCGTGACCCTTATTAACGTTTGATTCCTTCAATTCGTCTAGCGCATTCCTCCATACCTGAACATCACAAATTCCCTTCATACTGCTGGCCATAACTCTGATCCCTAGAGGCAAACCAGCGCATTGCCTAGAAACAGCATTCGCCAGTTCCTCCACTTCTGTGTTATAGTTGCCCAGTTCTTGAGTGAACAAGATCCAAGCTTCTTCGTCAGAGAGACATTTCACTTGTATTCTGTTTCCTTCAGTACAGTCCATTTGTCGACAAACTTTCAGCGATCTAGTGGTAAGAACCAACTTGCACGTATTCACTCCGACCGGAATTCCTACTTTATCCAATTTCACGTCGTTCCACAAATCATCTAAAATGAGAACACATCTTCCTTTTGCTTTCAATGTTTGAGTTAGTTTGTCAGCTCTCTCCACCTCACCTTCCTTGTCTAAAAACTTCAAATCAATTTGTTTGGCTATTAGATCCTGTAATTTCCAAATGCTGAAATCTTGAGATACAGTCACCCAAAAAACTTTAAAAGAGCTTTGTCCCTTCAGACGAGTCTGAATATGCCTCATTAGAGTGGTTTTGCCCACACCCCCCATACCGTAAATGCCAACTCGTAACACTTGATCATCCATCATCCAAGACCATATTTTTTCCACATTTCTTTCAAATGCATCGCCCACTGGCCTTTCCGTAAGTGATCTTGAACATTCTGCCGCTTCTACATTCCTTCTTTTTTCGTTGAGTTTTTCCAAAATATCTCCCACAATCGTCTTTATAAGCTTACTCTCAGGCCTATAAAAAACAAAGGAACAACAAAATTAGCTTAATTCAAGCAAAAATCACATCAAGTACAAATTTGATCTAGAAATGAAACAAATTGGAAGCTTCAAAACTGGAAAAAGTTACCTGGTATCGTGTGAATTCCATCCGGATATATTAGCTGCTTCCTCCAAGTGAGATCTCACCTCGGCCAAGTCCATCTCCCCATCGTCTAACCGTTCTTTGAGTTTTTTAAAAGCAACTCCAAAATTTCCACTTTGCTTTCTAACATGCGATGGATCTACTCCATAAAACACAGGTATAACGATCTGATCATTAAGATGTCTGCACTGGAGGATCTTTGCAAGTTCTTTCAAGCACCATCTAGAGTTTGCATAATTTTCGGAGAAAATTATCACAGAGATCATGGATTCTTCAATTGCAGTGAGAAGAGATGGAGAAATGTTGGCTCCTCTGCTTAGGTCGTAATCAATGAAAGTCGAGATTCGGCTGCTGCTTAAAGCTTCATAGAGGTGGCTCATGAAACCATTGCGAGTGTCCTCTCCCCTAAAACTGAGGAACACATCATAATGTCTCGCTTCACGGATGGTAGCAGAAGAAGAAGAAGAAGCCATTTATGTGTGAAAATGGTAAGGAGAAGGTCGAAATAATAAGGAGAGAAAATGATGGCATACGGTCTGATATTCTGCAAACAGGAATTACATAGCTGGAAATTCTTCTTTGTATTGAAACAAAATAATTAATTAATTGGGGAAGACTTGACCAAAGGAAAATTCCTTCACTTTACTTTCAACTTTATTTTTTCCACTAAGATAAATTGAAGCGCGTATTCTAAGAACCACTCACTCATAAGAACTTGGCCGTACACTTGCCAGCCAGATAAGGTCCTTCCAATTGCAAGAAGGCTTGGGAGAACCACATACCAATAATACCAACAGTCCACACTACCAAACTAAGGAGAACCACTAGTGCAGTTTTATACATTTCATGCTCCATCCCTTAGCAACTTCATCCTCTGTCATCTTAGGATACCTACAACATAAACGTAGAACGACTTAAAGGATAAACATAATGGTAGGGGCTTAACCAGTAGGCATGTATGAAGCAATCAGGTAACACATCTTCAACTATTCCACCATACATGATCATTCTTGACAGAAATCTCAAGCTAAAAGAAGTTCTGCCCCCCATCTTGTATGTAACCCAACTCTAGCCAATCCATGTAGGGTCTTAACTTATCGCGGCTCATCAACTGTTGTAAAACTCAGCTAAAACCTATCAGTTGGCACATTGTGAGTGTGCAAGACGTTCCAGTCTCTAAATTACTATGACAAAAGCAATATATAATATTTAAGGATGACAAAAAACATGAATGAAATGTACAGTTTAGTGTTGGGAATAAGCATATTGATGCAAAATTGAAAATGCAGCTAAAACATAGCAGCTGCAGCAATTGATACCAATGTTTTCCTCAATAATGGATGCACACTGAGTGCATCAAAGAAACAAAGTAGTAGTACTAAATAATTGAAGAAATATAACATTTTAAAAAATTCATGAATAGGGATCTCATCAACAGAAGCAATATATAAATATATGTATGCATCATAAGCACAGACATGGATATTTATATAATCAAAAGAGAGAAAAAGATAGTAGCTAAATTACATATATTGGATCTATATAAGCAAAAGAAGAACTTTGATATATATATATATGGATAATTACCTGATTAGAATCAGATGGTAAACCTGAAGAATAAAAGGAGGACACTATCAACTGATGAAAAGAAGCAATAGATATAGATCATAAGCATAAAGCACAGCTGTACAGACATGGATTATCAAAAACATGTTCTGACCAGAATCAATTACCTGACGAAATATATAATTAGCAGCTGAGCGCAGATTTAGAAGATGGATGTTCTTCAAACGATCTGATCAAAAGAAGCAGTGTACAGATCATAAGCACAGACATATATATGTGCCAGTATTTAGAAGATGATGATCTTCAAATGATCTGACCAAAAGAAGCAATACATCATAATCACAGACATGGATGTATGATAGCAACAAAAAGATTAAAACATTTAAATATCAGTTATATATATGTATATATAAGATTTGATTAATTACCTGATTAATTAGAATTATACATATAAGATCGGAGTAGAGATGTCACAATACTTCAAGCGATAGATCAAATGGAGTAGAAGACACCACAGTCAAATGCCAACTATGAGTATTTTGATTGTTAAACAGTACCACGCACAGAGAGGATGGGTAGGTTGAGTTGCTTTATTAGTGCGGTCCTTTAATAATGTGAAAGCTAATCATACATATTTCTCCGCAATTCCGTAATTTTTTTTTTTCTTCATATTTCATAACTTTTTTTCATATTTCGTAATTTTATAAAAGTTATTTAATTGGAAAAAAAATTACGAAATATGAAAAAAAAGTTACGAATTCTTCTTATATTCACAATTTTATAAAAGCTACTGAATTAAAGCAAAAAGCCGGATATTTTTCGTAAAATTCAGATTCAAGTTAGGTCGATTTTCAAGTATGACTTGTTTATTTAGTGAACAAACCTAATTAAACCTAATTTATTTATGAAATTGTCCTAATCAATTCTGTCTCCACAGAACCTTGATATCAATATAAGCAATTTGCTTTTTGTGTAAACAAGAATCCATCCAAATAATTGCTAAAACTGAGTAAAATAAATAAGACCAATTAAGTTTTATATTATTTATTATTACTGAAAAGAAAACACCACCCTCATAATTAACCACACAATCAGTAATAATTTCCTCTTTTGTTTTCTATTTTCGGAAAATAGAAAAATAAATACTAACTTATTTATCCTGTTCGTCAAGTTCAAACGCCGACACCGGAAAAGTTCGCGACAGTCCCGCCGGCGTTGCAAAAGTGATCTTCTCCAAATCCTTCTCGCTCACAAAAATATCCGAAATCGTCACCCAAAACAGAAACTCCTTGCTCTTCACCCCGGTCAACTGCCGCAGCCTCCGCTTCTCCACGAACGCCGTCACCACCGTGTCGTAAGACACCATCCGGCCAATCGCCTGAAACTTGTGCTCCTTCCTCTTCTTCTGCTTCAACCAAACGAACCCAGTTTCCCGATTGTGCCCAATTTCGACTAGGTCGTCGAGGGGCAACAGCCCCATCGGGAGGAGAATCTCTTCCAGGAGTTCCGCCGATTTCTGCCTGCAGAGAGATTCTTCGCTGGTGATCTCGGCGTTTTCTCTATGGGTTTCTATGAGTTGGGACGCCATATTTTTCTTTTTTTTGGGATTGCAGGTGTTTGAGGAAAAGCCTGAGAGAGTGAAAAAGAGAAGGAGGGATTGGTTGAGAAAGGAAAAGGAGTGGTGATGTGTTATAGAAGATTTTGATGCGTTTTTAGCGTAGAGGCGGAACTAGTGAAAGAGACTGATGGAATAAACTAAAGACGGAATATAAAAAAGAAGAAGGTGGAAGTGATTATTGAGAGACTTTTCCTCCCTTTCTTTAGACATACAAAATGAAAAGCTCGTGACATGATCATGAAATTTTAAGAGTAAGCAACAATAACTCTTTGTTAGTTATTAGTAGATTTTAAATTTTAAAGGCATAAATTAATGACTAGATTAAGGAAATAACTAGTAAATCCTTCCATGTATATTGACAAAAAAAAAATTCAGCCCAGTTATTTTAAAACAGGCCCATCAATTTGCAAAACTTAGTTCAATCTTAGCTCCTTTTGGACTCTGGATAGGCCATAACTAGAAATAGTCCATTAAATAAGATGGATATGACCAGTGGATAGTCTATGAGCGTGTTTGGTCCCCGTTGTACTGTGTTATCTTGTTTTTATCTTCACGATTAATTACGGTCTCGAATTTAAATCTTAAGAATCGAACAAAATTATGCTATGAAAGTCATTGAAAGTCTAACAATATTCGATTGAGATTAACCTCATATAAAAAAATACTCGAGACAAGAGACCTAAAGAAAAAAAAAATAGTAACATGTCAAGTGCCAATACCCTACAAAAATAATTAATAAAAAATTTATAAAAAAATAGAAAAAAGGCTAAGGGAACATGTTCTGCCAACGTGACATTGTTTTGTCAGTTTTTGGTATTTTTCTTTAAAAAGAATTAAGGAATATTCAATTTTTTCCTAATCTATGACGAAATCATTATAGACTAGTTCATTCATGGGATTCCCCCCACATTTCCGATAGATAATTCTGGCATTTGCTACAACAACTGCTATTAACAAACAAATCATGAGCAAGAGTAACCCTTTTAGTTTTTGGAGTTGTAGATTTTTTACCGCCGAATCCAACTCCAGCATCCATACTGACGCCGACACTAACCCCACTATTCTTTTTAAGGTTGTGCCTGTATTCCATTGCAACCTGCTCAAAAACTTCAACCTCAAACATGTTCACTTTCATCTTTGGCCTCATGTGATCTCTAACATATGCAAAAGCTAATTGGTCTCTATGGCTAAATGCATCCATCTCATTAAACATAAGGCATGAGAATAAATCGCTGCTCAATCCATGGTTCCTCAAGATCAATGCACTATCTGGGACATCTACCAACAAACAAAACAAGTAGAAAGAGATCATCAATTTTTCGTTAATTTCAATCCGTTCGCTCGATAAGAAATTAATCACGTTCGATCATGGTTGGTCCTAAACGGATGATTCTAACGGATCAATTTGTCCAATACAAGAACTCATAAAAGATGGAGAAATGAAAAATCTAACAGAAAAAAACAAAGATGCAAGTTAAGCAACATAATTAAATTAGGTAGTCGTTATTGGTTTCTCAAGAACATTGGTGTGGTTGTCACCTAAGAAAAAAGACATTTAATTAGATACAATTATTGCATGGATTATGACATGAAGCTTCAGGATTAATTAATCTCTTCTCTAAATTAATAAACAAAAGAAGTTAATTACTACTAACAAGTGGACCGTGGAGCCATGTGACAGAGGAAAGATCCCTTTAAACTAATAATTGCTAGAGAAACACAAGTCAAACAGTAGTATCATCATTATAAAATAATCAAAAGATCACCTCAACAGAAGCAACTTTACTTGTTCATGAAACTAAAATTATGGTTTTATGTATTGAGGGTTAGACTCGAGTTATTTAACTCGCAGTACCTGAGGGGTAGGGGAGTTTATCCTGTGACCATGGCTGCAATCCATTTTCACACAATGTCTCCATTTGCATACTCAAGCCATCAACATCCCACCATTTCTTCCACCTTGCAGTTGCCATTGCCTCTTCCATTGTATGAACAAAGAATGGATGTCTTGATATTGCCATGTCCACTTTCTCTGTTACAACTAATGAATGTATCAACAATAATGGATCTACCATTAGTTGCAGCTTTGCATCAATCCAAATGCTGAATTTGGAGTTCGGAAAAAGTCTATGAACTAGGAATTTAGGTATCACTCCATTCATAGCTGGATTCTCATATAAATTCCTGCCTGAAACCTGAACAATTCTCCACACACCTACATTGTAGTCTTGGGACTTTTTTGATATGATATGGTAGTACTTTAGTCTCTTTAAGGTCATACTATCCACAAACATGAAAAAACATACATTTTCTATGGTATGTGATCCAAGACTCTTTGGCTGCCTGATTTTGTCATGGTCATTGAAGATTGCTGACACTACAACAACTCCATCACACCTTTCCATGGCGATCCGATCTAAATCAAACACACAAATCAAAAGAACAGAGCAAATTAATCCTCATAACTTCAACAAATCCTAATAAAAACCAAAAAGTTCAGAACTTTATTGAAAAACTAACCAGAATTGTTAATTGGGAATGTTTTGAAGAACCCACATGGAATCTCAACTGACTCATTTACATGATCAAAATAAGAAATCCTCTTCTGGGTACTGAAATTTCCGCCAAAAGTTTCAGTCTTTCCCTTCAAATACTTCAAACTCTGCGCAGACTCAGATGGGTTCTTACACAAATCTTGGATCTCTCTCACCACAGTCCAATAATCTAACATAAGCACCAAAACCATGATTAAAAAACACAAACTTTACCTGGAAAAAAGGAAAAAAAGGAAAGAAAAGAAGAAAAGATAAGTACCAGAGAAGTAGACGGGGGAGGAGCAGGTGTTTCGATGAGTAGGAATGGCATATTTGTGTTCGCCATAAGAGCGAGGAGAGGAGAAGATTGGGGCTTGGATTGGATCGTAAGGAGAGGATCGGAAGAGACATTTGGTTGGAGAAAGAGCAGTGTAAAGAGCAATGAAGATGGTTGTAAAAAGGTATAACAGAGAAATGCAGAGGAGCTTTGATTGGAAAATAAGAGGTTTGCTCAGCTTTGGTTTCCCCATAAAAGCTCGTTCCCATGGGTTTCCTCACCTTAATTTGTTGGGATCATCTCTCTTTTTTGCAATTTATCCAAGTGGCACCATGTGTTTTATTATTATTAATATTTTTTATTACTATTTTGTTCTTTTATCAATAGGTGGCACTATTTTTTTTCCCATGAAAATCTAGTCATCCTATAAGGTTATGTTGTTTACTACATTTTGTTCTAGGGGGTTGTACAAAAACAATTCTCTTTGCATTTAGTAATGGTAAAATATAATTTAAATTAAGTAAGGTTGTAAAATTCGGCTCATCTATTAATTCGGGATCGAATTGGATTGACCGTGATTTTAATAAATTAATAAATATAATTTAATATTTTAGTAGAATATAATTTTTTTTTAAATTAATGAAAGATTTATTTTATATTTATATTATATATAAACATAGTATTGACATAGTGGTATAATTTATAAGGTTTTGTTCGCCTGGACCCATTTATATGCATGGAGAGATGGCTGGTCACTATGCCTTTCCCGGATTATTATTAAATTACTCCCTCCAGCTTTTAATACTTGTCGTTTTACTGTTCATGTACGCGTTTCGAGAAAATCGAATGACTCACTATTTGACTCCAAAAAAGTCCGTATTTTTTTGTATGATTAACGTACGTTACGAAAAATTTTAGGGTCAAATAGTGAATCATCCGGGCCTTCTTGGGAGGCGTGCATGAACAGTAAACGACAAGTATTAAAAGCCGAAGGAGTATATGCATAGGTTTTTTTGGGAGATACGAATTCTATTCATGGTCCGGTGAGAAATGAAATGTCTAGGTTTCTTACACTTAAAAAAAAAAAAAGTAGGAATCAAGCAAGGAATATTTGCATATCTTAGCATGCATCATTGGGTTGTTTTGGTCTTTGTGTGCGCCATCTCGATATCTCTCTTGAGCAACTTGACAATTTTCTCAAATTCATTGAAACTGGTAATGACTTTGTTGAACTGGGTCTGTTTGGAACTTGGTGGAGATTGAAATCGAATTCGAATATCCTTAAATTCTTCCCAGCATTCTTTCGCTTGTTTTTTTGGTTGATCCAACATGATATGAACGATTGCCTGTTTTGTTGTTTTTTTCTCTCTATTAATTACCATATCATGAGCAAATTAATGAATCAATGGAATTCTGAATTTGATAATTTCTCACCTGATACAGTGGACGTCGTGCATCAGAAATTTCTTTATGACTTAAACAATCGCATTCCAAAGCCTTAGAGAAATCTCCCTGAGAAAGGAAATTCCATCAATCAACAAATTTCATGGAAATGATTTTGTAATTGTATCGTATCACAAAATAATTGGATCCAACTAATCACATAATCCAAATACAAATTATTTTAGGTTGATCTGCGCTAAATCTATTACCTGCCGGGAGTACTGTATCTCGTAGTGGTCAATCAATTAAGAATGTTTGTGGTTCGCAAGAGCTGTTTATAAGAGAAACGATTGTTTCCTTCTAAAATCAGCTCAAGATCTGCTCAAGCTCTAAGTGGAGAACTAAATTTATTCTCATAAAATTTATTAAAAAGCATAATTGATTCCGGTGAATTTGCGATGGGCTAAAAGCGGCAAAAATTTCGGTACATCAAAGGTATCTATCACTCAGTATCTTTTTTATGTCGAGAGGTACCGAGTGGTAGCTAAATCCGATGTACTTACGATTTTTCGGGATAGAAGCATTAACTTAAGGAATCCAATTACACAATTTTGGAGAACTAAATTGATTAGAAAGTTGAGTGAAAAACCTTATAGATGTGCATTTCAACAAGCAACATTTCAATCTCATAAGCTTCATGTGATTTCCCTCCCTTTTTCGCCCTTGTCATTTCTGTCTCAAGTATTGCAACTGCTTCTGCTTCCTTTCCACTCATTTCTAGCTTTGCAATAGTGCTCTTATTACATGAAAATGCATAAAAAAAAAAAATTCATTTGCTATTCATCAAAATAAAGTAAAAGAATTCAAGACTTAGAAGAAAAAAAAAACAAGAAGAGAACCTGAAGCTTTTGGAAATTTGGATGCTCATCAGTAATAAGATTCTTTAACTCAGTTTCAGCTGCATCAAGTGTAGCAGCATCTGCTCTAGCTCTATGATAACCAATCACTCTTTCCAATCCCAGCCTACCTCCATGGATGACACCTAAAGACATGGACCTAGAGAAAACATCTATGGTCTCGTTTTTGCTCGTACGAGAACGTTTCAAATAAGCAAATCCAATGCAAATGCCAGCAGAGATTGCACTCGCTGTCGCTACCATAGCTCCACATTTTGCCTCTCCAACGAAAATATTGAATAATCTTTGCAACTGAAGGTTAATGGCTTCCATTGCATCTGTCGTGCAGGATAGAATAGGCATAGTTATCGATCGATGACTTCGCTATTTCCTGTTAGAGAATTGAATAGATGTTGCAAACTTTGACAATGTAGTGGATTGAGTCTACTGATTTCAGTCTTTCTAGTAATGGATCAGATGGAAAGAATTTATACACGAGCTAAGCACGAAGAACCAAATTCTCAAATAGATTTTTTCGGGATCTCCTGCGGTTCAAGCAAGGTGTTTAGGCCAGTTTTTTTATCCATTTTAGGAGAAAGGGACAGGATATTCTGTTCTTCTAACCGAAGAACTCCTCAGAATTATGCGTTCTCGATCTTCCACGATAAATGCAAAAAATTCCTAAAGACAGAATCAAAAAGCAACTTGTAGGAATGCTTATTTCTGTTGAAAGCAACAAAAGATGCCTTTCTTGCACTTCTTGAAAGCCTTTTTTATTCTCAGCTATAACAGTTAAATATCCTGACAGGAAAAATTGTCTACAAGAACACAAAACCATTATGGTATCTATCCTTTGCTTCAGCTATGGAGCTCTGCCTCTTCCTGTGCCAATCTGTAGCCTTTCAACCCGAAGCACTCTTCGAGGAACTAAACTCCATTTCAGAGATGGCCATACTTCTTCTTCACTCGCCCGAGGTTATTCCACCCACCACCCACTCTGGCGAAACTTCTGTCCTGTTATTCTTGCACCAGACACATCTACAAAACCTCAACGAAATGACAAGAACAGTAACAAATTCGCCCGAGTCAGAGTAGGGGCATCATCTCAAGTACACGAAAATCCATACGAGTCAATCGGGAAGTCTTCGTTACAATCACTACTAGATGTATCCTTCTACTTAGCTTCGAAAGATACCGAACCAAAATCCCCTGCTAAACTTCCTGCAAGGCCTTCATCAGCAGAAGTTTTCGAGTTTAAGGTTCGTTTCCAAACATACTAATTACCCCTTTAACTGAAGTTTAAAACTGTTTGATTTTGCATGATTATGTTTGCAGATGGAGGCATTGCAGATTATGAAAAAAGGGAAACCTGAAGAAGCAGTGACATATCCAGAAAGATTGTGTATGAAATATAGGAGCGATCCTGAGCCTGCATATAATGTAGAGATGGTATTAGTAGAAATCCTCATTTGCCTGGTGTGTACTAAATTCTCTAAAACTGTGTTTATTTCTCTCTTTTTTCTTCGTCTTTCCAGTTCCCGGGTGTCCTATCTATTCTTCCGGAATGAAACTAATCTCGCTTGGTTCTTTTTGTTCTTTCTTCAATTTATAACATAATTGTTTTTTTCTAGCTAATGTTAATTAGCTTTCTTTCATTGCTGCTTGTGCAGAGAGACTATGAGAGAGCATTGAGATGTGACTGTCTTAGATATGGTGATCAACTTCAGCCTTCAGATGCCAGGATTCCCCTTTATAAGGTTTCTTTTCATCTATTATTTGTCAACAGAAGGACTCGGACCCGAGACCGAATTCCTTTTTGCTTTGCGGGAGTATTTTTTTCTCATTTTTCTAATTTGCACAGGCTATTATCTATACCATGTTGGATCACCAGGAAGAAGCAAAGAAACATTGGGAAAAATACTTGAATTCGTTGAAGGTGGATTTTTTGGTCCTTTTGGATAATTCTTTTTTTTATTAAATGAAAAATACGAAGAGTGAATTTATAAATGGACCAACAGATTCACATTGGGCCTAGCTTTAATTTTGTGTTATCCAAGGCCCATCATGGTGTTTTGGACCTGCACTTGACGAAAGAAGTTGGGCCCAATTTTAAACAAAACAAAATATAACGAAAGCGAGAACGATTATTTTTACCTTTTAAAATTTCTGGCGTAAAGCGTGGATGTTTCCTAAACACACATAGCAAATCCCTTTAAAATGGGAGAGATTTTTTTTCTTTTCTGGGGAAAAGAGAGACGAGAATCTAAACGTGATCACATTCCAAACTAATCTGACATGGTAATTAGCGGCAAATATAAAACGAGACAGAATGTTCGATAAACTACGTACGTACGTAGCTAGCTATATTTTGGAAGTACCTGCATGTACTTCCTTCTCACGGATTCACGTGGCACGGCATGAAGTTTTGTGCTTCTGATTCCTAATTTTATTTTCTATTTTATGACTATATACACACTTGATCAATTAAAAATATTGTGTGCTATATTTAATTACATGTAATTCATTTTATAATTGAGAAAATGACATAAATCAATTCTGTACTTTAATGTTCTATTTAAGTTCAACCCTTAGCTTTTTTTTTGTTTAATTACAACCCTAGTCTTCGCTAATATTGCTCAATCACTCCCCTACCGTGACAGAATTTTGACGTGGCACCGTTGACCAACGTTATGTGTCATGTCAGCCCCTGACGTTGCCACGTCTGCGATGACCAGGAGGTAATTAAACAAAACAAAAAAGCTAAGGGTTGCGATTAATCAAAACATTAAAGTTTAGAGTTGTTTTATGTCATTTTCCCTAATTTAATCAATAACCTAAATTCCTATTTTCCTTTCTTTTTTATATACAAAAGTATAATAATAATAATAAATAAAAAAATTGGAATTAATGCTTTATTGCTAGAATTAGAGGTAATTATGATTAATCTGGGAATAAGGTTGCCTACAAAATAACTTAACAATTAGAGGTAATTATGATTATTAATAGAAAGGCAATGAAAGTGGAGAGAATCTACAAAATTCTCATTCGTTTAAATTTCCTGAAAAAAATCCATCTAGCAGGACTGAATTGAAGAAGGAAAAATAAAAGAAACAAAAACAAAAAGTATAATAAAATAAATATGGTAAAAAGACATAAAATAACCATAAACTTTAATGTTTTTGTTTAATTACCCCCTAGTCAACGCGGATGTGGCGAGCTGACGTGGCGCATAACGTCGGTCAATGGTACTACGTCGGAATTCTGTCACGGTAGGAGATGATTGAACAATATTAGTGAAGACCAAGGTTATAATTAAACAAAAAAAAAAAATTAAGGGTTTGACTTAAATAAAACATTAAAGTACAGGGTTGATTATGTCATTTTGCTTTTTATAATTTGTAAAGAAAGATTGAATGGGATGTGTGGGCGCATGGAATTATAAATTTTTTTATTAATAAATCAGCCGTAATAGTGGGTGGTTAAATATTCTAAAAAAAAAAATTCATAATCTAAATAGTGTGATATATTTAAATTTATTGAGTAAGGATTGATCTTATTCTTATCAGGTTGGAATATTGAGAGATACTACTTCCAACGAATAATTAGTCTATACGCAAAAATAACGTGTGGGTGGCAGCTGCAATGCCTGTCGCGCAATATCTACATGTAAAATAATATAAGCTCATCTCGACACACAATGAGCCAATGGTGGCTACCATCATTAATCATTATGTGTCAAAAAAACCACAGGTCCATTGAAAAAAATATTTTTTTTTCTTCCAAAATATGCCATTATCACATGCCTTGGGTCATCTTCTTGATAAGCAAACGAGACTGCATATGGGTCATCTTTTTGGATGAACTACAACAAATATAGACGATATATATACTACACGTACTACGCCCATGGTGCACGTAAACATATGATAATATTTTTCTTTTATATCATGTTAGTAATTAAAATAAAATAGACAAATAGTTACTTAAAATTAAAACCACGAACTAATTAAATAGAGTAGTTTTAAAAAGTGCATTAATAAAAAATAGAATATTGTAATTTAAAGCTGATAATATAGTAACTTTTTACAAAACCGCGTTAATTCTTAGTTTAGGACTCATTCTGACATTTTAAGGTCTCGTATTCAAGTTTTGGAATAACAATTGCTTTAAAATTCTTAAAGTACTATTTAGGTCGATTTTTGAGTTATAATATGGTGGATTACGAATTAGCCTGACTTTAAAAGATATTTGAGACACCGTATTATAATTAAATAAATAAAAAATCTCAAACTTGTGTTGAATTTAATAAAGTACATGTTTCTTATTTTAAAGAGGAAATTGATTAATTAATATCAGCAAGTACAAAAGGCGAGATAATCTCTCCTACTCAAATATTTCCTAAACCAAAAATCAAAACAAATTGTTTTAACTCATAAGCCGGAATATTTATAGGCGGTTTTGTGTATTGAAATAATATAATATATACATTTGTTTACTTACATTCCCTATACAAAGAGATTATAAAATAAAATAAACGAGTTACAAGCAGGCATCCATGCACCCAACTAATGGGACAAGGGCCAAGGCACGTGATGGGCTTGGCTTATGTAATTGCCTACTCGCCAACATAAACCGTTGTACATCGCGTCCCATGTGTTTGTGCTTGTGCCAGTGTGGCAATTTTTTTCTTTTTTACCTTATAATCTATCTTTCTTTTGCTTTCTTGGAAAATCACATGATCACCTGATCTTTATTTTCTATACGAAACCAAACGAAACACGATGTTCTGATTTTTTAAGATTTTAATGAGATATATTATAAACAAATCCTTTCGAATTAAAATTTAACAAATCAGGTTTTTACAACTATCAACCGAGTTCGATTTATTTGTGGCTCAGAAATTGAAAGTAACGAGGTTGATATATTGATTTGATCATCCTTGTGGCATTCCATACATGTGCGGGTGATCATTTTAAGGCGGCTAATTGCTCGATGAGTATCGTGTTTATCACCCTGCGATGGCATGTGGCGTGGCAGAATGATACATGCAGCATGGCACTAGCGTTAGCGTCTGACTAATAATCACGGATAATTTCTTGTTGTTTTCTTGCAATAAATGGAGTTTCCAACATGTCTTTTGGAAATGTGTTGCATGCCAATTGTCGTCGGACAAAATCTTGACGATTTTTTTTTTTTAAATTCTGTTTTTTATTAGAAGAAAACCGGGAAAAAATACGAAATTTATTAGGTCATAAAGCAATGGAAAACGCAATTGGGTCTCTAAGGTTATTGTTTTCATTTTAGTTAATTCTCGAATTTATTTTTTTCAATCCGGTCTCAAATGTTATATCCGTTAGTTCAAGTTAATCTCCGTCATCAGAAAAACAATTAACGAAGACAAACGTCCATTAAATCTTATTGTTTTATTATTTTTCTGATAAGGTGGTACTCATGTGGGCCCATATATTCAGACTTAACAGACGTTTGTTTTCATTAGTTGTTTTTCTGACAGTGAAAATTAATTTAAACTAACAAAAGTAGTATAATATTTGAGATCATATTGAACAAAAAAAATTAAGAATTAACTAAAATAAAAATAATAACTTTAGTGATCCCTAGATGCGCTTTCCCGCCGAGCAATCTTCAGCAATTACATCCAATAATAGCATTTCATTGCTTGAATTGACAAATTAATTTGGTATGTTCAAGTAGTGAGGTTTAGAGTTCAAGTTCTTTATATGAAAAAGAATCAAATTATGGGAGTAACACTCATCCTTAGATCGTGCGAGCAACTGGACTCTAGATTAATTAAAACTAAACATGACTTCTTGAATACTAATTAATTAAGATATATATATGGCACTAAAAAATAATAAAACTATAATTAAGTATCCTTATAAATAAACAATTAAAAAAAAATTTCAATATCTCTTCAATGCTTCTACCGCCAAATTAACATTAACATTCGACGTCATGGTCATTTCCATGTTAAATCGATCTAGGTAACTCCTGAGGGACTCTCCTTGCTTTCGGTGTATATCAAATAAAGTTGCGGATGATTTCTTCATAGGAATAGATGTGTTGAATCTACCCCGAAACCTCTCATCCAGCTGCGCAAAGTTGTCAATAGAGCCCGCCGGTAACCCTTCAAATTAGGTTCTGGCTATTCCTGACAGATTCAATATGAAAATCTGACACAACGCCTCATCTCTCTGTGTTTGGAACTTGACATAATCATTTACCCTATTCAGGTGGGTAACGGGATCTTTGGTACCGTCATAAACTTCTGTCGGAAGCTTGATCTGTCTGCTGACCCGATACCTTCGTACCGGATAGGTTAACGAGTGCTTCGGATCACCGTTTTGCTTTCTCCGATAACAGGGTGAAATGGATCAGGAATATTTGAACTCCTCCTCACGTGGATTCCATCCACGATCATAGTGACGATTGTCCCTTGCGGGTTGATGTGCCGCAGGAGATCTGTCCCGACTCCTTCTATTATCAGATCTCCTCACATGCTGTTGTGAAGGGTCCCGTCTCATATTGTGTCTTACTGCACGATTACTAAGCTCATTCATGTTATCCAAATATCCTTCCCCTATCATGGGAGGATTTGCAGCCAGGAGTACAGGCAAAACAGGCTGCTCTAAGTTCTCATGCGGGAGATGCTGACTTCCTGCAGGGGCTAAATTAACCACCTGAAGAACTAGTGGCTCATTACAAACGAATGGTTGCCCCACCTGCTACGCCACTAGAGGTTGAGTGAACAACGGTGATGGGGCTGGTAGATGAGCCAACGGTTGAGGAACCAGGCTGACAAGTATGAACATGATTACATCTATCCTTCCATGCAGGGGGGCAATAGACTTAGTGGATGGTGGCGTTGTATTGGTCGTATTTAGTCCGGGCAGAGTTGTAGCTGGGAAGCTTATTTTTTAGCTGGCGGAAAAGGTGAGCTGGCGATTAATTGGAACGGGTCTTACCCCTGCTGGTGTCACCGAAGTTGGGATCACTGGAATATCACGAGTAGGTATGATGGAGTCGCTGGTGGGATGGATCGGCGAGAAATCTTGATTGGACGCCATTTGAAGAGTAGATCTTGAAGAAAAGAAATTGAGATCTTAGATATTATGGTTCACTCACTTAACAATCCAAATCTCTCAATGAGAGCACCAATTTGATAGTCCTGGATCTAGGGTGAGGACTATTCAGTAATCTGGCATGCCGACGTGGACTGTCTCGCCGCTACTACGCCACCTGCAAAGCGCCGGAGGGGGTCTCTAGCATAAAAGTTCTAACGATCAAGTCAATAAGCATGATGAAAATAGGTAGTAAGGGAGAACTATCGGGTGTACGTAGGTAGTTGGGCAGAGCTTTAGTATTCGTGCGCATGTATGCATGTGTTCTCTTATGAAGGGGTGATAGGGGGGTATTTATAGCCTCGCTCTGTGGGTCACCCTGGACACGTGTCGTTTGGGCTTGGTCAGCCATTACCGATACTTGTCCCCTTACCCGATAGTTTCCCTAGAATATCGTACAAGTAGTATACTTACCTGGTAGAGCCGGTATATGTAGTCTTGGCTACTGGTGGGGATAGATACCGGGACATACATATATCCGGACCCACTCGTTGGTGATGAAGGGTCGTAATTACCCTTGAGGTGCCTTGCTTGTATTAACACCTAGGAACTGCAGTTACTAATGTCGTCTGCATTTACCGGTAACTCCTTGATCGTCCTGCTAGGAAAATGCGTGCCCGGTAACCCTCTCGGACCGCTACGATCCCTCTTGGTAGGAGACGATGTGCGTATCCTAAAGTTACTGGGATCTCATTGAACTAGTCCACGTGGCATACACCTTGCAATTTATCGGAATCTAGGTTACCGGTTCCATGAAATGTCAGGAATACCCTTGGTGTACTTTTATGTATTATCAGGTAGGTAGTGGTTTTTTTTATAAAAAATCTCAAAGAGGACGTATACTGCCGTTTTAACCCGTTCAATTCATAACTCTATTTTCCTCGAATTGAGTTCGATACGCACGAATTGATGAATTTTTACCTCTGAACCAATTGTCTATTGGATTAGAAATAATTTATTTCGTATCGGTTTTTCCATTAATGAAGTGCTCATAGTAAATAATTTCTTTATATATAAGCAATTAGATGAGAGAGTCAAACCACTCACACCAACCAATTTGTGATGTAAAACATACATTGAATTATACCGGAGATACTAACGTCTTGTTAATTGACGTGGCAAGAGACGAATAAGGTTTATCCCTATCATATTAATTACTATATTTTTCTATTTAAATAAATAACTACTAGTGATACATATACATAATACATTTAAGCAATAAAATTAGTAAAAGTATTAGTTCTATTTTTAATATAAATTGTTTAGGATTTTATAAATTATTTATCAGCGTCCATTTCATATTTTTTAATTTATTTTTACCAAATTTTTGATTGCTTACCCTCACCATTTCAATGGCACATGATCGTTGAGTAATAAAATAATATATTTTTTATCTTAAATCAAGTCTCGAGTTCATATTTAGAAAATATTTATATTCGAACTAATAGATTCAACGAGAGAGAGTTCAATAAGAGAGAGAATAAATTGTGTGAAGAAAAATGCACAAGAATGGATAAGTATGCATGCAGGATACTGGACACTTATCTGAAGATTGATGAATGACAAGTCCCTGATTTCAGGAGCTGGAAAAAAGTATCACTCCAATTACGTTCTTCCCTCCCATCCATTTATCCATCTTTCCTCCATCACATTAGCTCATAGTCAGCAGCTTTTCCTTCTTTTCTATAACATTATCATAATCACAGTTACTCGTTAGCATGTCCCGTGTCGTACGCACAGTGTTGTAATCGAGTAGTAAGAAATTTTCTCACTCTTATATAATTCATATTCTACGCTTGAGTTTTGAAGAAAAGAAAAGAAATAAAACAATTAGTTTGTACTTTTTGAACAATATTATATTCGAGTAACTCATTCTAAATTTGAATTTAAAAATAAAAATAAAAATTATAACTTATTATTCATTTGCGAGACACGATAGTATTTGAACGAAAACAATCTCATTTAAGAAATGCAGAATGTTAGAGAAATAAATGCTCACCCGAATCTTTTTTAATGGAATGATACTGTCCGCTTTGGTTCTAAGCCCACACGGTTTTCACAAAAGGTCTCATTCCATTAAGAAGATCAATTCATCTTATATTAAGTTTTTATTTCTCTTTTCTTTCCGATGTGAGATTTTGATTCGCACACCTCGAACTAAGTACCATAGAGCCCACAACCTAAGCTCACCAATCTCCCTTCGAATGAAGTACTACTGAGCCCACCACTAGGGCCCAACAATCTCTCCCTCAAACTATGTACCACAAGGCTCGGTATAGGAGGCTGATACGATCCTGGCTCCTTAGGATGCGTAGCACCAATTTTGATCTTTGTTCAAAGATGGATTTCCTGCGGAAATAAATAACTCAACAAGTACGAGCTTAGACCACTTAGCTAACCTGTGCTAAGAGCCCTAATCGATTTCAAGTCAAGGATCTTGAATCGGATTCTTAGGACTAGACTCAACGATGTGAGAATCACACTAAGAGAAACGACACAATAACGCAATTCCAAGATTTACTTGTATACGACTCAAGTATTGCAGACTCAAGAAGAACAAGGTTCAACCAACTTGAACAAGGGGCGGAGATTGAAGAGAATATCTCAATTTATCAAATAACAACCGTCTTTCTAAGGAGGCCAAGCGGCTCCTTATATAGGTTACAAGCAAACCCTAATTCCATAAAAGGAATAGTAAAACACTTAACTAATTAATTAAAGTGTCTATTTAATTAATTAAGCTAAAATAAATAGAAAGGCGTAGCCTTGCTTAAAGTAGTCAACGCGCGTCAACTCCAGGCTAGGCGAAACGGGCAGGAGCCGTTCTCAACACAAGGGCCAGACGGGAACGCGGAACAGGAACAGCAATCGGCATGCGCGACAGATGATAGAATTGGCAACGGCTAAATGAAACAGGCAAGTGCCGTTTTGACCCAAACAGTCGAGTGCCGTTTTGACCCAAACGGGAAAGTACCGATTGGGCGAAACGGTCAAGTGCCGATTGGGCGAAACGGTTCCATGCCGTTTCTAGCAGACTCAACATCGGTCAAGGTGAAGGTGAGAAGATTCACCACTCTAGGTGTCTTCTCTCGAAGAGCGGCTCTCTCACTTGTCACCTCACATTCCAGCTCCTTGTGAATGAGTGACGACAAACGGTCTTGAAGCTTTTGAGCTCTGGCTCGAGTCATTGGACCAGCTGGCGGTAAAGGCACCTGGATGCGTGGATTCGCATCATTCCCTCCCCCTTCGGAAGGATTCGCCCTCGAATCCGAATCGGTATTAGCAACAAGTCCATACTCGTCATCTGTATCAAACAAAACTAAGTCAGAAACATTGAAAGTAGAGCTAACGGCACCGTACTCACTCGGCAACGCCAGTTTATAGGCGTTGTTGTTGATCTTCTCAACAATCTGGAACGGCCCGTCGCCTCGAGGAGATAGCTTGCCGCGGCGTTGGTCAGGAAAACGCTCCTTGCGCATATGCAACCAGACCCAATCGCCAACCTGGAACGTCACTAGCCGTCGGCCATCGTTCCGTTTCTGCATCAGCTTCTCATTCATTCGCTCAATGTTCTGTTTCGCGCTAGCATGTAATTGCTTGACAAAATCAGCCTTCTGTGCACCATCTAAGCTTACAACATCACTCAAAGGTAAAGGAGTTAAATCCAAAACAGTTCTAGGATTAAATCCATACACAAGTTCAAACGGTGAGTAATGAGTAGCTGAATGAACAGCACGGTTGTAAGCAAATTCAATAAACGGTAAATGATCAACCCAAGTAGACACATGCTTACGAACTAACGTGCGTAAAAGTGAACCAAGAGTACGATTCACAACCTCAGTCTGACCATCCGTTTGTGGGTGATAAGAAGTAGAATACAACAATTTAGTACCAAGCTTCTTCCACAAGACACGCCAAAAATGACTAAGAAACTTAGTATCCCTATCACTCACAATAGTCAAAGGAACACCATGCAAACAGACTACTTCACGAAAGAATAAATCAGCAATCTGAGTAGCGTCACAAGTAGTCGAACAGGCAATAAAGTGGGACATCTTCGAAAATCTGTCCACCACAACAAAGACACTATCCTTTCCATTCTTAGACCGAGGCAGCCCCACAACAAAATCCATGGACAGATCGGTCCAAGGATGAGAAGGAACAGGTAACGACATGTATTCTCCATGACCAGCGGATTTAGATTTGGCTCTACGACAAGTCAAACACCTAGCAATTATGCGGACTACATCGCGTTTCATGTGAGGCCAATAAAAATGATCATGCAAGACATCTAAAGTTTTAGTCACGCCAAAGTGACCCATCAGACCACCACTATGGGCTTCATGCACAAGTAATTCACGAAGAGAACAATGAGGGATGCACAATTGTTTTCCCTTAAATAAATATCCCTCTTGCTTAAAGAATTTAGAACCAGAAATAGAAACGTCATGCATATAGATATCACCAAAATCATAATCGGCAACATAGAGTTCTATAATATGTGAAAACCCAAGCAACTTGGCATTAAGAGAAGTAATTAATGCATACCTGCGTGACAACGCATCAGCAACAACATTCTCTTTACCTTGTTTGTACTGAATGTGATAAGGGAAAGCCTCAATAAACTCCATCCAAACGGCATGTCGCCGATTGAGCTTCCCTTGTCCTTTGAGGTACTTCAAGCTCAAATGGTCAGTGTGGATGATGAACTCTCGCGGCATCAGGTAGTGTTGCCATGTCTCCAATGCTCGGACAAGGGCATAGAACTCCTTGTCATAGGTCGGATATCGGAGTTGAGCATCCTTGAGTTTCGCACTGAAGAAGGCAATCGACCGTTTCTCCTGCATCAGAACGACACCGATGCCTAAGCCGCTGGCGTCACACTCTATCTCAAACGCTTTGTTGAAATCGGGCAAAGCTAGCACGGGAGCGGCACACAGCCGTTCCTTGAGGGTATCAAACGCCTCCTCCTGCTGTTGTTCCCACCTGAAAGTAAACTTCTTTTTAGTTAAATCATTCGACGGAACAGCAATGGTGCTAAAATCCTTTACAAAACACCGATAGAAGCTCGCAAATCCATGGAACGATCTCACATCGGTAACGGCCTTCGGCGTTGGCCATTCCCGAATCGCACGGATCTTCTCTTCATCCACTTTAACGCCATCTGCGCTCACAATGAAACTAAGAAAACCCACTTGTTCCATTGCAAAGGAACACTTACTAGGTTTAGCATATAATTTCTGCTTACGAAGTGTGAGAAAAACTTCCCTAAGATGGAAAACATGCTCATCAAATGTCTTGCTATAGATTAAGATATCATCAAAATAAACTACAACAAATTTGCCAATTAAGTGCCGAAGTACATGGTTCATTAACCTCATAAAGGTGCTAGGAGCATTAGTCAAGCCAAACGGCATAACCATCCATTCATATAAACCATACTTAGTTTTAAAAGCAGTTTTCCATTCATCCCCTTCTTTCATGCGAATTTGGTGGTAGCCACTCATTAAATCAATTTTAGAAAATACTCTACTACCACTTAATTCATCTAACATATCATCCAGTCGAGGGATGGGATGGCGATACTTTACAGTGATTTTGTTGACTGCTCGACAATCAACACACATGCGCCAAGATCTATCCTTCTTTGGAACTAGAATGACTGGAACGGCACATGGCGACAGGCTCTCCCGAACATACCCACGCGCAAGCAAATCGTCCACTTGCCGTTGCAGTTCCTTGGTCTCCTCTGGATTGGATCGGTAAGCTGACAGATGTGGAATTGCCGATCCAGGAACAAAGTCGATCTGATGTTCTATGCCACGGAGTGGAGGCAAGCCAGGCGGCATTTCTTCGGGCAGTACGTCATCAAATTCCTGTAAGAGAGAAGAAATACGAATCGGAACGGTATGTGGCCGTTCCGTTCCAGTGGAGGTTAAACAATAAGAGTGAAAACGGATTAGAAGAAGAGGACGGCTTGCGTCAAAACAGTTGTTATGAGAAATCAGTGCTCTCCTCACATCGCTTCCCTTGGCATATACGCTCAATTTCTTTTTATTGACCTCTCCTTTTCTCTCAATGCCACTCTCAGCACACTTACTCTTTTCGTGCGAATGTTTACACTCTCCCTCTGCATGCTTGCTGTTTTCATGCGAATGTTTACACTCGCCCTCTGCATGCTTGCTATTTTCATGCGAATGTTTGAGGCTCACACACTCGGTGTTTCCCTCTTTATTTCTCACACTCAAACCTTCTTTTTCTCTCGCAAATTGTTTCGCAATTTCATATTCAGCATGTGACTTAGCAAGCCATTGCTGATCCTCAAACACTTCAACTTGTGTTAACGGTGCCAAGGTGAATTTCTGGCCATCCTTAACCAACTTGTAGAGGTTTCTCTTTCCATCATGATTCGCTTCTCGATCAAACTGTCATGGTCGTCCAAGTAGGATATGGCTTGCTTGCATCGGCACAACATCACAGAGAACCTCAACTTGGTATTTGCCGATACGAAACTTAACAAGTACCTGTTTGGTCACCTTAATACCGTTGTCGTCCGTCATCCAGTGGAGACGATACGATTTCGGATGCTTTATCGTCGGCAATTACAGCTTATAAACCATCAGCGTACTGGCACAGTTCGTGCAGCTTCCGTTATCAATAATAATGGCGTAACCCTTGTTATCAATTACACCTCGGGTATGGAACAGATTGGTCCGTTGCTCCTCATCACACACTTCTTCTGTGGATTGTACGCTTAGGTTCCGTCGGATCACAAGCAACCGAACATGGTCACCTCTCTGACAGTCTACATCCGAATCGACTTGTCTATCTTCCTCAGGTTCCGATTCCGCCTGGTCATCATCCGATTCTTCCTCTCCATTCGGCCTGATGATGAAGACCCTCTTATTCTGACACTCCGATTTCTTGTGTCCTCGGCCGTTGCATTTGAAGCAAACAATTTTTCTAGTGGCTGGCCGATCTACAGGTGGAGTGTAAGGTTTGGTAGTAGCCGTTTTGGAAGGGATAACGGCACTGGCGGGGGTCTTTGGAACGGTAGAAGTCGTTCTGTCTTCCTTATTCCAAGACTGTTTTTTCCAAGGTGTCGACCCAGTAGACTTAGAAAAACTCTTAGCTTTTCGATGCTTCTCAATCCTCTGTGCCATGTGAAGCATCTCCTCAAGAGTATTGTATTGCGTCAGCTCCAGGGCGTCGACAATCTCTGCATTCAAACCCGCAATAAACCGAGCCATTGTTACCTCAGGTTCCTCAGTAATCTTTGCTTGAGCTAAAGCAATCTCCATCTCATTAAAGTAGACACCAACTCCTTTGCTGCCTTGCTTCAAGGTTTGAAGCCGTTGATGAAGCTCACGGTGAAAGTGGGCAGGGACAAATCGTTGCCTCATCGCCTGTTTCATCTCACCCCAGTCAGTAATCGGACCAGCATAAACGGCGGCTCTCTTCAGGTTGAGCTGCTCCCACCAATGACTAGCATACCCACCGAATTCTACTGCTGCTAACTGAACCTTCTTACCCTCTGAATAATTGTGGCATAGGAAAATAGCATCGACTTTCCGTTCCCAAGTCAGGAAAGCATCAGGGTCGTAAGTACCCTCAAACGGAGGTATTTTCATTTTGATGCTGTTGAGATTAGCATCCAATCGGTCCTCGTCCCGATCTCTTCTACCACCCCGATCATCCCTTCTCTCCCTTCTCGGTCCATCCCGAGCATATATCCATCCTTCTCCCCCGTCAGGTTCTCCGTCCAGATCAGGCTGTGGGACTTGTGGCCCACGTCTAGCAATTCGCCTAGGAGGAACTCGGGCAAGATCACGCTGCCGATTCACATTTCGTGGTCGACGAGCGACGTCATCCTCTTCGGACAGTTCGGTCATATGCCCGTCATGTAGATCTTCCGCTGCTCTATTAACCGGGTTTATGGTGGCTAACGCTTCCACCCGAGCCATTCTGGCATCGGCAGTTAATTGTCGTTCAGTCATGGTTCGGAGCTGTTCCGTTATGTTAGCCAACATGGCCGACAGATTGGGTTGTACTCCTTCCTGAGCCATCTATAAGTTTTCCTGAAATTCACAACACAAAAGAAAACGTAAAATTGCACTAACCTAGCGCTCCCTCACGTGTTTACTCTCGTGTTTAAACACTCTAATAATCTCACAAAATTCCTCTCAAAATCCTGCAATGTTCAAGCGTCAGTGAGACTCAAGAATTCAAGAAAAGCTTCCAAGAAGACTCTCAAGGACAACTAGCTTCAAAACAATCGTTGATACTTGGTATTTGATTAATCGCAAAAGCAATCAATTAAACAAATAACAAGTGGAGTAGAAGACAAAATTAAGGAATCAAAGAAAAGCTCTATTCGACTCGAAACAACCCAAATAAAGTTAATCTCCAATTCTGATATATATATTTTTTTTTTTTTTTTTGACAGCAAAACACAATTTAGTGTTTTGATCAGAACTTTTTACTCTGAACTCCGAATCGATTGATTCTTTTTGATTCAGAAACCTAACAAACACACCTTCCCTACGGGTTCCTATTCACTCAAAAGAAACTGCAGTATCTATATATATAAATTCAATTTCGACAACTGAAAATTGTGCAGGATTTGGCAGCAAACACAATTTAGTAAATCGACTATAGCTTTTGATTCCGGTATCCGAATCGCTTGATTATTTTTGATTCAGAAACCTAACAGGTGTAGCTTTCCAACGAGACCTTTCTCACCAAATTTGGACTTCAATAGCTATGTATATAAATACAATTTCGACTTGATAGACAAATTGCACATATACGAACCAAGCACAGCAAAGAAATCGGTTTTGAATGGAGTTGAAGAACACACCGATTCCAGCAATGAAAATTGGAAACAAGATAAGATACTTACCAATCTTTGAACGCCTTAAGCTCCGCTACCAACTGATACGATCTTGGCTCCTTAGGATGCGTAGCACCAATTTTGATCTTTGTTCAAAGACGGATTTCCTGCGGAAATAAATAACTCAACAAGTACGAGCTTAGACCACTTAGCTAACCTGTGCTAAGAGCCCTAATCGATTTCAAGTCAAGGATCTTGAATCGGATTCTTAGGACTAGACTCAACGATGTGAGAATCACACTAAGAGAAACGACACAATAACGCAATTCCAAGATTTACTTGTATACTACTCAAGTATTGCAGACTCAAGAAGAACAAGGTTCAACCAACTTGAACAAGGGGCGGAGATTGAAGAGAATATCTCAATTTATCAAATAACTGCCGTCTTTCGAAGGAGGCCAAGCGGCTCCTTATATAGGTTACAAGCAAACCCTAATTCCATAAAAGGAATAGTAAAACACTTAACTAATTAATTAAAGTGTCTATTTAATTAATTAAGCTAAAATAAATAGAAAGGCGCAGCCTTGCTTAAAGTAGTCAACGCGCATCAACTCCAGGCTAGGCGAAAAGGGCAGGAGCCGTTCTCAACACAAGGGTCAGACGGGAACGCGGAACGGGAACAACAATCGGCATGCGCGACAGATGATAGAATCGGCAACGGCTAAATGAAACAGGCAAGTGCCGTTTTGACCCAAACGGCCGAGTGCCGTTTTGACCCAAACGGGAAAGTGCCGATTGGGCGAAACGGTCAAGTGCCGATTGGGCGAAACGGTTCCATGCCGTTTCTAGCAGACTCAACATCGGTCAAGGTGAAGGTGAGAAGATTCACCACTCTAGGTGTCTTCTCTCGAAGAGCGGCTCTCTCACTTGTCATCTCACATTCCAGCTCCTTGTGAATGAGTGACGACAAACGGTCTTGAAGCTTTTGAGCTCTGGCTCGAGTCATTGGACCAGCTGGCGGTAAAGGCACCTGGATGCGTGGATTCGCATCAGAGGCCCATCGAGTACACTTTCCAGCTTGACCTGAAGATTCATTGTACTTCTTCCTATTCGGACCGGAGATCCACCATACTTTTCCAGCTCAGCCCGGAGATTCACAATGTGCCACCCACATCAAAGCCCATTGCACAGGCCCAGCCGAACCTTATGCTCCACTACCATTAGTTAGAAAAATAAAAGCTCACAAAAGTCTCTTTTAATGGAATGATACTATCCGCTTTGGGTCTAAATCCGCACAGTTTTCACAAAAGGTTTTATTCCATTAAGAAGATCAACTCATCTTATATTGTTTTTTTTTTCGATATAAAATTTTAGTTCGCACATTTTAACGCATAAAGAATAGCTACCAGTACTAACAAAGTAAGCCTACTTTCCCAACTATGCATCCTACTACTTACTATTCTAGCCTTGGACCAAACCACACAGTTTCTTTTTATTTCCACTTTTTGTTCAGTTTCTTTATTTATTTTCTACGAATAGCGATTAATTAAAGGCATTGGAATTATCCTTACGGCTGCATTATTCACTCTTCTCGAATAATTATATTATACACCTCATTTTTTATGTTATTATATACATCAAATGTACTATAAGATACTCCCTCTCATCTCAATTAATTGTCCAGATTACTACAGTAACATTCGTAAACCAAACACTAAAAAGTCAAATAAAGTGTACAGTAACATTCCGTACAAAGTGGATAATTATTTAAAACCGGAGGGAGTATTAAATTTTTTAAAATTTCTTACTTGTATTTTCATATCGCCAATTAAAAAGTAAATTATTTTCAATTTCCAGTAATTAAGAAAAAAAACCTTTTATAACATCAAAATCAATCATAGTAAATTTTCTTATAAAATTATGAAATATTTTTAAAAAATTATAAGAAAAATAAAATCCAAATTTTCAAGAGAAGCCCTATGGCATATCATTTTGGAGTAGTCTTTTCCGTAACCGTCAATTAAAAGAATCAAAATTCAAAACTAATTAAAAATCTAGACTTGGATCTAATTTCAATAAAGCCTTACTTTGTAACCGTTGTATTTTAAGATTCTACATGTGGGGCCATGATTGACATAGTCATGTGGGGTCATGATTGAGATAGTCATAGCTGACTCATCCGTTATGTCAGTTTAAAGACTTTTAATTAAATCAGTATTAGGCCTCACCGCTAACAGGTAAGCATCTCGATATTGATGTAAAATACATCAATATACGTTAAAATATTAGTCTCGGTTGATATTTTAATACTCACTCTGTCTTTTAACTGACGCTTTCCTTTTTTTATTTTTTTTCGAAATATATATTTTGTGCAAATGATAAAAAAAAATTATGCATCAACTCAATTTGATGATGGTGTGATAATTTGAGTGAAAATTAGAAAAAAAATGAAATAAAATAAGATCAATTTTGCTACTATTTTAAAAAGTCGGTTATTGATGGAGTATCTTGTTTCAATGTACTATGCATAAATATAAATTACACTAGATACACAAATTTACACTTAATTTTTTTCTCTTAAATTACACAATAATATTACTCATTGTTACTTAAATATCAGTTTTTAATAGAATAAATTTGCTTAAATTGTCATTTTTTTGGATAATTTTATTTATTTATTTTTATAATATTATGATGAAACGATATTCGGATATCCGAAGCACATTGGTTGATATATTCAATATTGACCGAGCAAACTGAAATGGAATAATATTTCAAGTATTAAAGTTTAGAATGAGATATACCGAACGGTACAAAATGGAATTGACAACGAGAAACTATACAAGGTAAAAGAAGTAAAAAGCTGCGAATGATGGGTTTCCATGCCAGCAAACACGTTGACCTTACAAATTCTGACGCACCCTAACTCTCCACGTGTAAGTATCTTACAACTGGACTCCACAACCAGCGCGTTTATCTTCCAGCACGTGGTGTTTGCAACAGCGGCTCAGGAGGAGCATACCCGCAGGCTCGCAGCAGAACCTTCTCTCTCGCTATTCCATAGTCACGACTCTTCAGATCTGGCCGTCCACGTGTCAACCGTACCTTATTTTTTTAACTTTAAATATGAATTAGGATTTTTTTTAAAAAACACGATTCTATTTTAGTTTAGAAAAACTCATTCAAATTTATCCACTCTTAATTAAAATCTTAATTTTAAATATAAAAATTAAAAAAATTATATTGCGAAAATTACCATTTATTAAGGACTCGATTAATCCTAATTAAGATAATAAAATAATAAAATAAAATTATGTTGTGGATAAACTTATGGGGAAATAGTTTTTACCACCCTTGAACTATCGTCGAAAATCAAAAACCTCCCCTGAACTTCATTTTTTGAAATTCACCCCCCTGAACTATTGTTTTCGGACAAAAAGCCCTTTCTGTCCATAATTAAATCAATTTTTTTTTGTGAATTCTTGGAATTTTTTATAATGTTTCTTGATTTTTAGGTTAATTACATTTTCGTGAATTTTTAGATTTTTTTTTAGATTTTTTACAATTTTTTTAAAATTGTAAAAATGTGCATTGAAGGGGCTTTTTGCCTAAAAACAATAGTCCATGGGGGCGAATTTCAAAAAATGAAGTTTAGCGGAGGTTTTTAATTTTCGACGATAGTTCAGGGGTGGTAAAAACTATTTCTTGGAAACTTATTAAATCCAGCACCACCTCAAATTGGACACAATTAAAAAAATACCCTTTCTAATATTTAGCTAACAAAAAAAGACACCTTAATTCTCATTAACTTCTCTATGATTTTAAAATTGGCCCTACTAAAAAACCATCACTAATTGAACTACCAAATAAAGCCTGAAATAATTGAACTATCGGCGTATCATTACGCCAAACTCTATGGTTTCCTTCCCATATATGTATACATTATGCTTTAACAATTTTATCGAAGAACATTGATCGTTTTTGGAATAGAATTATTTCGGGACAACCAACATTTTAGACCTATGTTTATATATGATCATCTAAAGACATCAAATCGTATGATTGATGAGAGGGGCTCCATTATCAATTCTGCATAGCTGAGCGGACAAAAATGAATCCCGTACGACTAAATTAGGAAAAGGACCACTTCCACCCCACTCGGTCCTAATCAAACACCTAACCAATGCCTTCACCACACAAAAAAATCAAGCCTTATTTTCATTTATACCTTTCAATTCGCCGACATTATATATATATACATATATTACAAATTCACTTCATTCGTAATTTGACACCCCGACTATCAATTAAAAGTTATTACGTTTTGATATATGTGTCAGTATTTTAGAAATATATGCGTTTCTTGACATTTCGCCGAGTATGATCAATTAAATTATTAGTTAAGATACATCCATAATTCTTACTATAAAATAAGATAAAAAATTATCGCACGAAAATTATAACTCGGGATGCTTTATATAATTATATTATGATGAAGAAGGAAATTTCTCATGTTGACCACTCCTGTAAACTTCACCCGGACCACCACCGACAACCACCACCTCCCCCCATCCCCAATAATGGTGCCACAATTAGTACTTAGTCGCTATTAGATGATCACGACGAGCTAATTATTAGGCAACTAGCTAGCTAGGTTTGGAAAAACAACAACTTCCGCTTTCAAATCACCTTTCCCGAGAGTTTATCTCGAGCTACCAAACATACCCAATGGTCTTAAAGTACTCATTAGATAATTCTAAGATTATCGCGAAATGACGTGAGTAACTCCATCTTAATTAATTGCTAAATCAATTTATATATATAAGTTGGAAACTATCTCGAAGCAATAATAAAAGATGAAGTAGAAAATTTATATTACAAGTTTTAAAATAATAAAAGATGAAGTAGAAAATTTTAGAAAATATAGGGTTTCTTTCATGTATTATCAAAAAGTATTGGATAAAAGATACCGAAGTAAATAATAAATTTTGTATCTCAGTAACAAATAAAGAACTAATAAGTATGTAGCTCAAAAACTCAAAAATTGTTTCATTGGTGGCGTAAAAATATCAGTATAATAGGATTTTGAATTCAAATTTGAGTATTTATCAAAAAAAAGTTACAAATAATTGCTTTTAAGTTTTAAATATTACAACATTTCTTTGATATGGTAATAGAGTTTCTATAGGACAAACCGTTAAAGTTTTCGAGTGCGGTATTTTCTTGACGAACGATATCTGTCCAGTTGACCACCGTCAAGCCACGGAATGAGCAAGGAAGTGGTGTTCCACTTCCAACAGGCGCCGTTACAATTAGAAAAACACAACGGAGTATGTAGTCTTTTTTGCTATAGCTAGTTTTGGGTAAAGGAGTGACCCAAGAAAGCGACTTAAGTTCTTACTCGCTAATCCAACTGGCTAGTAGATTGGTATGGATTTGAGTTTGAGTTTAGGCTTGTCTTTTTCAATATCTATATATAACAATCGCATTGGTTAAGTGATTTTTATGTATATGCTGAGATGGAAAACTAAAAATAGTATATAACTTCTCCTTAAGAACGCAACTATTTAAATATATTTTGGGAGAGTTCATTGCCTGAAAGAGAGCTACACAAACTCAAACTCAAATCCATATCAATCCACTAGCCAGTTGGATACGCTGAGATGAAAAATCACAAGTAGTATATAACTTCTATTTGAGAACGCAACTATTTTAATATTTTTTAGGAGAGTTCATTGCCTGAAAGAGAGCTACACAAACTCAAACTCAAATCCATATCAATCCACTAGCCAGTTGGATTACCGAGCAATGAATTCTCTCAAAAAAATATTAAAATAGTTACGTTTTTCATCTCAATGTATACATAAAGATCGCTTAACCAATGAGATTGTTATATGTAAATACTAGATGGTTACAAAAGATAAAAATGATAAAATAAAACGTAAGTAATGGTGGGTGAACTCTTAGTGTAATCACCCACTAATATCGTATCATGATATTATTGGTTGAGATATCTTAATGATATGGAAAGCCGAAAATAGTGTATAATTTTTCGTTCTCAAAACTAAGTTTTAAAATCTTAATTCAACGAGAAAAGTTTTTTATCAATTCATTTACGCTCCAAACCTTTAGGTTTTCTTCAATTATTTCTTGTCAACAACAAAATATCTACTTCTTTTTTCTAACAACAAAAGATCAAAAGATCTTAAAAAGCCATTAATTAGCATGTTGATTTCGTATGGGTCTCTCTTTGTATTTTGACCTTTTTCTTTGACCAGGGAGATAAATAGGTTGCTAGATACTACTGTCTTGTATTATAAGTCTAGAGACAAAAAGCATATCTACCTTATCCAAGATATATATGCATATGAAGAGGAAAAAAACTTTAGTAGACTCTATATCTATTGAAAGCTCTTCTTTACCTAAATTTTTAAATAGGTTTTGCCTACCTCATTTTCAGATCCGGCTCCTCTAATTTTCTTTTGAACATGACCAGTTATGTTTGAGCAATCTGAACCGTTCAATAAAATTGGACGGATGAGATTAAAAATTCAAGTCATTAATGAATTGACCAGTCAATAAAATTCAACAAGTGGTCAACTCATTAATTACTTAAATTTTTAATCTCATCCATTCAATTTTATTGAACGTTTCAGATTGCTCAAACATAAGTGATCATGTTCAAAAGAAAATTAGATGAGCTCAATCCCTCATTTTCTACTTCTTCTTCTTCTTCTTATTATTATTATTAGTCTATGAGGGTACAGATCGTGCGCTTTGTTTTGGAAAATGGTAGAAAATGCATCGATTATATATTATTTTCATTTCTTTGTGCTTTGAGAGGTTAATATTATAAAAAATTATTGCATTCGAAAGCTATATATATACTTATGATTTAATTCGATATTTAGACTATAAAACTATCCTAATTAAATTCACTAAATCAATGTCAGCACCGACGTCAGCAATTAGACATTCTCATTTAGCCATTAATTATTTATTATTAGTAGCTAGTAGTATTATACTCCCTCTGGTCTCCAAAGAATGTCGTTTACTATTCCGGCACACATTTTAAGACGGCCAGAATAGTAGCTATATGACCCCAAAAAATTCAGTACTTTTTTTTGAACGAACGTTTAATCTTAACATACGCTCGAAAAAAAGTACGAAATTTTTCGGGGTCATATAACTACTATTCCGACCGCCTTCAAATACGTGCCAGAATAGTAAACGACATTTTTTTAAGACCATAGAGAATATTCTTTAATAAATTATCTAATGTGAACATGATTAGTTCTGTGAGTGTAAATTCACACATTTTAGTTTTATTGTCTCGATAATTTAAATATATATAGTGGTGTTCTACATATAGAAAACAATTGCTGTTAGCAATAGCACCAACCCATATATATATTCAAAAAAAAATATATATATATATATACTCCCTCCTTCCCCAAAAAAAATGACGTTTACTATTCCAGCACGCATTTCAAAACGGCCGGATGACTCGCTATTTGATCCCAAAAAATTTCGTACTTTTTTTTGAAAGTACTTTCGAGAAAAAATTAGGGACAAAATTATCTCAAATAATGAGTCATTCCACTGTCTTGAGATGCGTACCGAAATAGTAAACGTCATTCTTTTAGGAAAGGAGGGAGTATAATATAGTAACCATAATACTACATGTGTTAACAAACCTCTGCATCTTCCAACCTCTACATTATTATAGATTTGACCCTATGTATGAACATTCATTATTTGCGCTTAATCACTTTTTAGGTAATGATGTGGTTGATCGCTTAGTCTTTACATGTTAACAAAGACTCAACACAAAGTTAGTGGTTTGCAAAAAGACTAAGGGTCTGTTTGGCGTTCCGGTTCTAGTTGGAAAAATTCTGGGAAAAAGTTCTATAGGAAAATGACTTTTGGTAAATGAAATGTGAGATACTTGAGGTGTTTGGTAAAACAGTTTTTCAAAATTATGATTTGGATGTAAAATGATCATAAAGGGTATAAAACCCATTTTTAAAAAATTAATAAAAATAGGAAAAGTGGATCTAGAATTGTTTATCTTGAGGTAGAGATTTTATTATGCTAATTTTTAATTTATTTTGTTAATTATATAAAGTAAAAAAATTAAAATGAAATTGAAAAAAAAAAGAAAGGGAGAGAGAGAAGGCCAAAAGGCCTTCTCGTTGGCCACTGGAGCATTTTGCTCCAGTGGGAGGCAAGGCCAATTGGCCTTGCCTTGAAATGCCTTTTGTTAAAAGGCATTTTGTGGGCATGGTTTGTGGTGTTTACCAAACACCTAGGGACTAGATTTTCTACTTGGGAAAGTCATTTCCCAAGTAGAACCAAAGCCCCAAACACTACCTAAAAGAGAACTTAGGGTATGTTCGGAATTATATTTTGATTTTTCAGAGTGTTACTGTTAGAAGTAGTTTAGAATTTGTGACATTTAAAGGGGAGGGAATTTGCTATTCAGTGTCCCTATTGTCCAATTAAATTGCATAGGTGAGCAACAAAGATACAACTCGATTCTTGTTTACATCTTTTTAACCCAAAACACTCATTGTACAACTCTCACTTTTAGACTCTTTCTCCCGTCGGTAGATAAGATAGCCTATGGATTTGTTTTTTTTTGGGGGCAAATTTGATTTGATGTATACTAAGATTGTGAATTTTTTGGGAGACAGCTACCGAATTTCTACAAAAGCTGACCATTAGTTTTCACGAGCCTGGTAAACGTCGAGCATCTAATTGCTGTCAAATTATTCCTCTCTTTTTTTACTTGTAGGTGGAATAAATTCAAACTCGAGCGAAGTCTATAATATTTTATTTACTATCAACAAATAACCATGTTTGTGCCACGTCAAACGAAAATTATAAAAATGTCATTGATTGGTCTGATATGCTATCTCGGTGAGCTATCTAATCTAGTAATTAAACTTGGCCATGAGCTAGCCGATATAAACACAACATTTTGTGATAGAACACTAACCATTATAAACACAACATTTTGTAATATTATCGTATAATATCTAATTCAATATATATATAAACTTCACGATATTTAAGAAAATAGTTTGCATTTATTTTTCAGTCAAATCAAAATGCATTGTAATTAAAGTTAGCTTACTAAAGGTTAATTTCATTTTCATGGAAAGAATGATCACTCCAGAGAATTTCAACATAATTAATGTGTAAATTACATCTTATGTGCATGCTCTCTTCTTCTTTTTTTAGTGTCAATACAAGTATATATATACCGGACTTTTGGAGATAAGTGGGTCGGGTAAGAATTTTACAAATTTCGAATTTGAATTAGTTCGGCCCTATAAATATAGGGGACACTAGATGGTCTACACCGCAAGCAAAAAAATACTAGTAATTGTTACATATATAAAAATCTTGTTTTAGCACGCGCAACCGGATTAGTGAAAATCTCTGTCAATTTGCTAATAATTAATGACTAGTTGTCCGTATTGATCTGACATTTCATCGGCCTTTCTTTCAAAGTTTTGTTTCATAGAAAGGTCAGTCTTATAGTGTTAATTAGTGCTAATTTAAGCTAAAAGGATTAAGGAATATACATACTACATAGTCCAGGGGACATTGATCTGTCTTTTTGACTCAATCGATATGTATGTTTCAACTTATTATGTTCTTTCGGTTTAATTACATTCATGTCGCCACCTACCCTAGTAGAATCTATAAACGTCCTTAATTTCAATTTCAGCCGCCTAGTAGATGGTCGGAGGAAATTTCTAGTAGCTAGCTAGAAAGGGTCCTTAGTTTCCAAGGTTTCAAATGTTGTTTTCTCTTATACTATTCGTATACTGTTTTTTTCTTGCTTATGGGGGAAATTTTGTTTTTTTATATAAAAAATAGTCGTTGTTTAAGAAATTAATTAATCATTAAATACCATACTTTTCTAGCTAAAATATAATTATATTTTTTAAATTTTGAAGTTACAGTTATATATGGGGTCAAATTAGATTGGAACAATGAGTGAACTTGAGCTTAATTTTTTCAAGCCCAATGAGGTTCAGTTGGGTTAGCCCAAGCTCATTTAACTTTTTTTTAATTACATTAAAAATGATCATCGGCTCTTTTTATGAGGTAAGTTATGAGTTCGATAAATTATTTTTTTTTCTTTCAAAAATATGGTCATCGGCCGGGCGGCCGAACGATGATCATTGATCAGATATAACTAGTTTAAGTAAAACCAATTAATCACTAAAATAAAATTGAACTCTAATATATTCCTTTACCAAAACTAAAACAACAAATTTAATTTATTGAGAATTTGAAGAAAGTTTCCCGATATCAGTTGGCAGTTGTTGTTCTAGCTTGACCCCAAATTATATAGTTATAACAAAATTGTCAGGAAAGTTTTTATCGTCATTCGTGATCCTACCCGATTCGAGTCTAAAATAGCCAATGTCCAATATTACGTTTAAATATCATCTGCTTTTAAGAAAAAGAAGCTTCATCTCCCCGTTGCATTCAAATATGGAAAGGGACTCGCTCATACTAAGGCCTGACTTGGTCCAACAGACAGCTTGCTTCCATCCAGATGCCAAGCCAATTACGCAAAAGTTGTGTATAAATTGACCATCGAAGAAAGCTCATCATCGCAAAACACCGAACTATAGATGGGTCTTAAACAACGAAGCCATTTGGCTCGTCAATTCCATTATAAAAACATAACAATTTTTTTATGAAAAAAAATAAAAATAGGATAAAGTCTACATCACTTTGCATAATTAACAAAGAATGATTGGTGCGTGACCACACCAATTGGGGAGTCCATATCACTTTCCGTAAATTGAACGATGAATGAGAGAATATAGGTAACCATCATGGAACAATTTAAAAAACCGGCGGTATTACTATCACATCGCAAAAGCTATCATTCACTCGCATATTTTCTAAGCAAAGAAGAAAATATGTAAGTGAATAACAATACGAGGTGTGATAATCACGAACATTATTTTCACACCCAAATGACTAATCATTGCACGGGTGGAGCTCTTGAGGGTCAGAGGGGGGTCATGACTCCATCAAAATTTACAATTCTCTCATATTAATTCTCTAAACACAAGCCTTTTAATTAGCATGCGAGGCAAACTATGAGATCATTTTAGACTTTCTTGATTTCCAATACGAAACCTAATAGATACATTTTGTTTTTTAGTATAAGTTTACGAGAATATCCACTTCACCATGCTGGCGCGAAAGAATAATTGTCGTTATTTTTCAGATAAACATGCTGCGTATAGTGCATAATATATCCAGAAATGGAAACCAGCTTCCATTTGCAGAGAAAGAAATGACCGTTTCTTGCAATACGAATTTTGAAGTCTGTGATGACTTATAAATGCCTTTCTTCTTCTATAAAGAGTAAAAAGAGCCTTAAATAGCAAATAAAAAGTTGAGATTTGGATGCTCTGTAGAAGTTAAAATTCGTCAACAAAAATTCTTAGTATTGGTAGTTTGTAGTACTTCTTCTCATTCTTAAAGTAATTTAATTTGGGAAACTAGAAAAATAAACAAAAGAAAAGGAGGAAGATAACATTTCAAAAATATCGGTAGTCGCATATGAAGTTGTTGTTCAACTAGTTAGTGCATGACGTTTGACGTAAATTATGGATTCGATTCTTAATATCGTAATGATAATTAATAATATAATCGGTTTATTTATTAAAAAAAGGGGGGAAAATGTTAGAAGTCATGCGTTTTCTATTTTTTGGGATGACTTTTTTCTTTCAACAATATATATAATTTATATTGGTCAAATACCTATATCCCATTTTTAATGCACACAGAGAATTATTGAAGTACACCATTCAATAGTAGAACCCACCTGCTTCTCGTACAATTAGGATAACATCAAATATCAAATATTGCGTGTGTGAACTGTGTAGACTGAAGAATAGGCCACCATCTCAAAATGGAAAAAAATAAAGAAAATAAATTTGGATAAATGGTTACTCGGTAGATTTTTCTTTCTTGGACAATGTGTAATTAATTTTTTAATCAAACAGTATCTTGAAAACCGAAAAATAAAAATTAATCGTGTTCGTATTTCATTAAAAATGTAAAATATTCTCGGCAGATAGTTACTACATAAATATAGATTTTTTTTGAAATTCTACATGAATAAAGATTGAATTAATTACAATTTGTTTTCTTATATAGAGTAGTACATTTGGAGGGAGGACCAACAAATAATTGAATTGAGTAAAGATAAGGACAAATAATTTACTCCTTTTTTTAATTAATAAGTGATTGATGTGAGTACGTATTTTTTAACGCTCTCATTCTTAAATAAAATACCACTAAATCAATTATTAAATACCTACAGAAAAGATAAAAGGGAAGCTATATCTCTAACACAAAGAAAAAGGTAGTGGAGGGAGGGATTTGTTGAGTTAAGAGATAAGGATAGGCAATTTACTTTTCCTTTAGTAAATCATAGCAACTCATAAGGAAGCAAATCAACTCATAAGGAAGCAAATCAGAAAAATTAAAGGGAAGAAAAGGAAAAAGATAAGAGATTTTTTCTTTCTGATGTGAACTTGATTTGATTAAGGCAAGTTTAAGATTTGAGTGAAGATAAGGACAGGCAATTTACATTATTAGAAAATGAATGTATTATTAATTATTATTTTAATATTGTAAAGATGGCGTAATTTTTTTTTATTTGAACATGATTAGTTTTAATTTAACCGCAACTAAGATTAAGAGAAAGTGAGAGGTAGAGATTTGAGTTAAGGACGAGCAATTTACTTTTTTTTTTACCGATGAGCTTGTAACGAGCAATTATTTTCATAAAGTATGGAGAATAAAATCTGGATTTTGAATTTCCATATTCATATTCACATTCCTATCTATCTCAAAAAAATTCTTCCCTAAATCATAAGAATCGATAAGGAAGCAAATCTCAGAAATTAGAGGGAAAAAATAATAACTCATAAGGAAGCAAATCTCAGGGAAAGAAATAATAACTCACGAGGAAGGAAATCTCACAAATTAGAGGGGAAAAAATATCAACATTAATTGGTTGCGATTAAATAGTAATGAATTTATCTATTTTTAACTAAAATCTCGAATTTAAATTTAGGGTATGGAGAAAATCATGCTAAGAGAGAGAGAGTTACCAACCTTTTAAGCTCCGATAAAACTCGAACGGTTTTTAATCTCGATTGAAATGAGGCTACAAAAGGAAAAAAAAATAAAAGAAGGGCATAATTTAATATAATTTATTTTACCCTCACCCCTTGAGAGCATAAATGCCAAGCAAGCAGGCAGCCAAAGCCAGATGGCTCTTCTTTATAGTTCGTAACGCCTCTGTCCCTCCCCACCTCATGCATTAGCTTCCCTCCATTTATAACCATCTCCTCACCACCACCCTTTCTTCACAGCTCAACTTCCTTCTCCTCCTCCTCCTTCAAATTACTCCTTGTTCTACAAATTTCATCTTTTTTTTCTTCAGATTGAGAAAAACCAAATATGGTTGTTCTATCTCAACCAGCAATACTCGACCAACAAGTGTCCTTGATCAAAACGTGCAAGCCAACTTCAGGCTTGTTCTCTGCAATTCCTGTCATAGATATGAAAGACCCAGATGCTAAATCTCTGATTGTTAGAGCTTTTGAAGAGTTTGGTTTCTTCAAACTGGTAAATCATGGAGTCCCAATTGAATTCATGACCAAATTAGAAGCTCTAGCTACCAATTTCTTCAACCTTCCTCAATCTGAAAAAGACAGTGCTGGTCCACCTGACCCTTATGGCTATGGAAACAAAAGAATCGGTCCTAATGGTGATATTGGTTGGGTTGAATACCTCCTCCTCAACACCAACACCAACAACACCAACAAATCGCTCTCCATTCTCCAAGAAAACCCACAAATCTTCCGGTAATTCATCCAATTCTTGCTCGCTAAATTTCCAGTTCTTGATTAGTACACTGTTTTTTTTCCCTTCCTCTGTTTTCACATTTACAAGAAGTGGTCACAGAAAGGACAGTACACCACATTTCTTGAATTGGGTCGATCAAATTCTTGAATTTCATTGGTTCTTGTGGTGGCCTGTTCATAAAATTCCAATGCTTGAATTAGTCCTCTGTTTTTCCCTCTGTTTTCACATTTACAAGAAGTGGTCACAGAAAGGACAGTACACCACATTTCTTGAATTGGGTCGATCAAATTCCTTGTGGTGGACTGTTCATAAAATTCCATTTCTTGAATTAGTCCTCTGTTTTTTCCTCTGTTTTCACATTTACAAGAAGTGGCAAAACAGAGTAGTAGCAGTTCTTGAATTCTTGAATTAATGTGTGTTTTTCTTGCAGTTGTGCTGTTAAAGACTACATAGTAGCAGTGCAGGGGATGGCTTATGATGTTCTTGAAATGGTGGCAGATGGGTTAGGGATTGAGCCAAGAAATGTTCTAAGCAAATTGTTGAGAGATGAGAAGAGCGATTCATGTTTTAGGATGAATCATTATCCACCATGCCCTGATCACCAATTGCAGACATTGAGTGGTAGGAATTTGATTGGGTTTGGTGAACACACCGACCCACAAATAATTTCAGTTCTAAGATCCAATAACACAAATGGTCTGCAAATCTGTCTGAAAGATGGGACTTGGGTTGCAGTCTCTCCTGATCAAACGTCCTTTTTCATCAATGTTGGTGATGCCTTACAGGTACTTACTTACTTTTCTTACTTTCAATTCCAACTTTTTATTAGAATTTTCAACTCTCGCTGTTTCCCTCTGTTTTCCCCTGTTTCTCAGTGTCAATTTCTGAAGTTTTTCTTTCACTTTTGTTTCAATTTTTGGGTCACCACCATATTAAGTTTTAGCCACGTTACCAAACGAATTCCCCTCAAGAAAGCTGAATAGACGTTTTATAAAATCTCTTCCTCTTTTCTAGTCTTCCAATGGCCCCACCTAATTTTTTTCTTCATATACCATTAAAAAATAGGTATCTAAACGAGGGGTTAGAAAACGTGTTAAAGATAGAAGAATAATCAGAGGTCGAAGGTTCAAATAATGAAACGGGTATTTTATTTTTCCATATATACTAAATTAGGAGAATTCAAAAAAACAAAGAAATGGGTATTTTAGCAACCCGAATTGTGTTGGTAACGAGGGAACATAAAAAAAAAGATCTATTAAAAGGTTGGAGGTTCAAATAAAAAAACGAGTTATTTTTCGATATAGGACAACATCAAATTTGGTATGAATCAACCTAGATAGTAAGTAAATGTTGTGTGATTGGTAGAGAGAGTACTAATGACCGCACATATAAAAGCTTTTTGTACTAATTTGTGTGATTGGATTGGATTGCATATATTGTAGGTGATGACTAATGGGAGATTTAAGAGTGTGAAGCATAGGGTTTTGGCTGGTACACTGAAACCCAGAGTGTCAATGATCTATTTTGGTGGTCCACCATTGAATGAAAAGATAGCGCCTTTACCATCTTTGATGGCAGAAGATGAAGAGAGCTTGTACAAGGAGTTCACATGGGCAGAATACAAGAAATCTGCTTACAAGTCAAGGTTGGCTGATTACAGGCTTGGGATGTTTGAGAAGAAAAAAACTGTTGCTGCCCAATCATAGTTTGGTCAAATTTCCCAATTTTAGATAAAAATTTAGGGTTTTTGATTTTTTTTTGGTACTAGTGTGTTTAAAATAGGTGTGAAAAAGTTGACTCAACTTCCCATAGATGGAAACAAATAGAGGCTGTTTTTTGCTTTTACTCTTCTTCCTCTTGTCTTCTGCTATGACTTTTGAGTTTTGATCTCTCTTTGTAACACCAACTACCTTTCTAATATCATCAATGTAAGTTTATCATCATCATGTCATTTATTTGTATATTTCCCATTATGACCCTAAACCATTTACTAGTATTTTATCATTATTTTGCTATATGAGTCGCATGTATTAAAATATATATACGTATAAAAAATCAATGATATCGAGATATAACCGAGACTGATTCGTCGATATAGAGTCTCACCTAACTTTTACTTATTATTTGACATCCAACAACCTTCCTTACCAAATTGCCAATTGGGTATTGCTTTTTCTCAATTATTAGTTATAAGAAATATCACAATCACATCTATATTCTATACCATGAATCAATAAAGTTGTTTTGTTTAGAAGATTTGTTATTTTGACACAATAATGTTACTCAAAATCTATGTAAGGCAAATTTTGGCCCACCTATGCAAACAAGTATGGCTACAACTACTAGCTTCTATAACTTCCTCCAAAGTCTTAACATTCATAATAATTTTTATTGACGAATAATTATTGGGTAATCTCGGGATCAACTCAAATTTTATGTTTTAATCAAACAAATAGCGATATCTACAATTATAAATCCATACTTTATAAAGACCCACATTATTGTAAGGTCCTAGCGGTAGAACTAACTACCTGTGTAAGTATGATGTGAAGTTTGAGGTATCCCTATCAAAATATCTAATATGCATTGTTTTTTAAGAAAATATCCAATATGTATTCATTTCATCGAGCAGGAAAAAAAAACAATGAACGAAATACATAATAATTTGGCGACACCATATAATGGTGTTAATTATAGAGGCTTGAGCTAGCTAGCAATATTTAAGTTTTGATTCCATGCTAAAGGTGGGTGGCCCTCCCAAAAGGTTCTAGGACTTTCATATAGGGGTAGGTCCTTCCATTCCTTCTAAAACACAAAATAGTACTATTATTTATCCTAACCTTAGAAATGTAGCTGCTCCTAGTAGTATGTATGTATGACTATCATACACACATTATTTGTTTTAATTCAAATACTTTATTTTTTAATTCATAATTGCCAGTCGTAATCCACAATATTTTATACATATAACTTATCTATTCGTAGAATTAGTCGCGTAAATTATAAAACAACGGACTTCGTAATTCCAAAACTCATTAGATATTTATAAATGAAGGGGGTATATATGTAACTTAGTCCTTTGCTAGTACTATTATTGAAGACCAAATCCATGTCAGCTCACGATTTGCAGGAGAGTGAGAGGGTACGGTGATGAGAAGATTCTGAAAGGGAAAGAAAGGAAGAAAAAAAAAGAGTTTTGTGTTTGACCAGCCAAGAACTGCACTTCACCATCATCGTCTCATTTTCTTCTTCTTTTCCTGACACTGCATTTCCTCGCCTTTAATTCAACATCAGGTTATCTGTGCCACTGTCTACTTCCTTCCTTTCTTTCCCATTTCCATTTTCCATTCAATCTTTAATGGAAGTACCCATTTCTTGAGCCATTTAAGACTACCTATTCTTCTATTTGGTCTCCTAGCTAACACCCATGATCAACATTAAATTGTAATCGATATAACTTATCGAATTCTCGAAACAATATACTTAATTTCATTCAAGCATTATCGAATTCTTAAAATAATAATTGATTATGTATAGTATTTATCTACCTCATCCAGACTTGGTGGGGAAGTCAAAATTTGATTAGAGAAGTCATCCTGATTTGGTGTTAATAATAGATGATCAATCAAACTTTATAATTCGCCACACAAATTGGGTATCAATTCGATAATATATCATTGCTTAATGAGTCATCACGTAAGTAAAAAATATGGAATTTCTATAATCTCACTGTTGGATGTGCAATCTCAACTCAAATTTTGAATGCAAATTTTAGAAAACTTAGTAAATAATGTGAGGAGGGTAATCTCATTTCGAACATGCCTTAATTAATTAAGGAAATGGTAAATACTATATTAGTAATAGTGGTAGTAATAAATGAGTGAATGTGGTTGACCACGTACAAAAGTTTGATGTGAAGTTGGAATATTTATGTGGCCAATGGCCATACCATACATATAAATAAATGCTGACATGCATCCATTTTTTTCTATAAGAGGCAGTGTTTAGTGCAACAGTAAAAGCGACATGCAATTTCAGAATTCTGAACCAAACAAGCAACTCTATAATCATAACCAATAGCCTTCATTATTAACTATAGATGCATTAACTCATTCCCAGAATTTTTATTATTATTTTAAAAAGAATTTTCATATAGTAGCTGATCGAATTCATGCCATTGGTGGCTGCAGCAGCAGACACTCGCCAGACAGTGCAAATTGCTGCTAACTTTTATTAGCGATTTGGTTAGAGTTATTCCTTTATTAGGTGAGCGGTTGGTGAGTGATCAATAAATGCAGGAGCATTTATTAAATAATATTTAAAGATTTGTTAGATATTTAAAGTACCTCACTCACATGGAGAAGCACAAGTTTAAAACCCTTGATTCCCTATTTTTAAAAAAGTTGGTATAGAATGTGCGAACTAAAATCTCACTCGAATTGTTAAAAAATAAAGCAAGACATTTTGAGAAACTATAAGAATTTAGATCTAAAACGGACAATATCATAAAAAAATTGCAGCTCATTGGTTCGGTGAGCTAACAAAACGAGCATCCGACGAACAAAAAAATACGATGAATCTAAAAGTTTTGTTGTACTTAGTTCGAGAATGTTGAGACAGTTGGCTCTAGTGATCATGGGACTTTTTATACTCACTATATTTTTTGGTCATTTTCAAGAGATTGAGTTTAAGACGCAACTACTTAAATTTGGCCATAAAATAATAATTAAGGATACAATCCCACCAATTATTTTTCGTGTTCGACGTGGGGAGTGAGCAAATTACTTGTTCATAGATTCAAAATTTTCAAAGGAACATTGATTTGAAAATTGATTGACTTTATTTTATAAAAAAAATTGAGTGTAAATGTCAACATGCTAATAATTAATATCATCAGAAATCCAATCTCAAAAGATAAAGAGCGAATGCTACTAAGAGTCACACGAGAATACATTTAAAAAAAACGCAGCTGAAATATGTTCTAAAAGATAAATTAAGCGCTACAATGATCTATTTTTTTAAATTTAAAATTAATTTTTAAATTAGTTTACGACTAAAAGTTGATTTTAATGTTTAGTTATCTAGTATTTTTTTATAATTTTTTTTTAGCTATTTGAGTTTTCCAAAAAAAAAGGTAAGAGTAAAAAGCCCTCTGTATTATCACGAAAAATAAATTTTATCTTAATTTTTTAAAAAGTTACAAACACGCCCTTGTACTATAGGTCAGAGGTAAAAAGACCCATTTTGTTAATCAAACTAACTTTCTGTTAGTTTTGACATGTGACAACAGGTTTTTTTTTTTTTAAATCTCAAAAAAAATGTAAAAAATCAAAAAACAAAATGTACAAATTCCCCAAAAAAATTAATTAATCTAAAATTCCAAAAAAATGTTAAAATTCCAAAAAAATTGTTAAAATTCTGAAAAATGTACAAATTCTCAAAAAAATGTTAAAATTCCAAAACAAATGTAAAAATTGTAAAAATTACAAAATAAATTTAATTAATCTAAAATTTCCAAAAAATCGTTAAAATTCAAAAAAAATGTACAAATTCAAAAAAAAAAATCTAAAAATATAGAAAAAATTGTAGATTAATTTTATTTTATTTTTGGAATTTTTACATTTTTTTGAAATTTGTACATTTTTTGGTGGATTTTTAAATTAAATAATTTTTTTAAAAATTTTGACAATTTTTACATTTTGTTTTGGTAATTTTTACATTTTGTTTAGAATTTTTACATTTTTTTGGGAATTTGCACATTTGTTTTGGAATTAATTAATTACAGTATGTTCATCTTTTACATTTTGGAATTAATTCATTATTGAAATCATCATCCTTTAAATTAATTTAATTATTTTTAAAAAAATTTAAAATTAATTACAGTATTTTTCTGGATTTTTTAAAATTAATTATATTATTTTTTTGAATTTTAAAATTAATTATATTATTTTTGTGGATTTATTAAATTAATTATATTATTTTTCTCAATTTTTAAAGAAAAGAAAAAGAAAAGAAAAGGGAACAATAATTTTTTTTTTGATAACCTGCTGTTACAGGTCAAAACTAACAGAAAGTTAGTTTTACTAACAGAAAGTGTCCTTTTGCCTCTGACCTATAGTACAGGGGTTGTTTGTATTAAAAGAGAAAGGTAAAATCTATTTTTTGCACGTTTTTTTGCTATTACCCAAAAAAATTAAGTGCCAATAAGATCCAAGGCAAGAAAGCATGCAATTTCAGTGGGGAATTTATAATTATAGGTTAGGCACTCCATTTTCTCTAGCTAGTTTTAGAATATTCTGTGCTTTAATTGTGACATATGATATGCCTCCCTCTTTTTTTATACTGGAAAAAGAAGAATATATATATATAAAAGGTGTAAAAAGCTTAAATAATAGTGAAAGTAGAGAATATAATAAGAAGAAAGGAATTTCAAATATCCATTGATTCTAACACCGAAAGTTGAAACTAACTCAGACAATATTAATCATTATCGGTTGTCAGCTAATGATAAATTAAATATACTATTAAAATTTTAAGATTAAAAGATTCTGACAAAACAAATTTAAGAAATAATAAAAAAAATTAAAATAATAGTCCTGAAGTACTTCTAAGTGTCAACACTCTTGAAAGATTAATTAACATTAACCATCCGTATATTAATGCAATATGAACAAGATAAACACTTTAATTACTTTTTAATAATATAATCTTATTCCATCTTTTCCAATGGTTTTGGAGGATGAATAAGATCCGATCGTGTATTGTTTGTGTTGTATTGCATTGCATATGTTTCCACCAAACCCGCCACCGTCCTTACTTTTTAAAAACAATTAAATAATATGGCCAGCTAGCTAACAATTAATAGTAGAAACCCTAAAATCTCATTTTTTTTCCACCGTAAATTTAATGGCTAAAGGTAAATCACTCAAGATAAAAACATACATTTCGATATTTCTAGTAGAAGTAGTTTGAGTATTGAATAAGTAATGAGAAAAAAATATAATATGTAAAAAGACCTTACAATTGTTTGATGAATGGATACAATAGTGAATATTCGATCGTAACACTTTAATTATTTCAAAGAATTGTTCAAAAACCAGTCCAATTTCATTTCTGTTAACTTCTATTTACCTAAAACTCGAGATATTATTTTCTTGTGAAAAAATATTACTGAATTATAAGCTCGATATTAATCATCGCTAAATATATTTGATTGATGGAAATGGACTTGGTAAACAAAAGTCAATTAGTGAGTACAATTAATTTCCACAATTTAATGTTGTAAAGGGAGGACCCTCATTAAATGAACAAACGTTGGTGCTACTAGTCTAGCAGAGATTGAAAATGGGACAAATAGTACAAATTAATCCATTGAATGCACATGCAAAATTACATGTGAAATTAAATGTACGTGCATGTCTAGAAAAAATGTCTAAGCTTGGAAGATGTCCGTATCAAATCATCCATTAATCCGAAGGTGTAAAACGTCTTCTTGGTTTTTCAAGACCGGAACGAGTATTGAATTCTCAATCTCCTGCTTATAATTGGATTTGGTGCTGACCGCATGTCAAATGCAAATCCTCTTTTGGTCTGCTTGTCTGAAAAATGTTGTAATTGGAAAACATCTTAACAACTTCTTTTGACATTAATTGCCTTAAAATCAAGATCGATCGAATTGAACAACCTAACAACTTCTTTTGACGTTAATTACTTTTAATTTTTTATACAATTAGCATCATATCCTCGCTAGGTGACTATTTTATGTCCTAGTAATGGGTGTCACTCTCACTTTCAACTTGGAATTTTACACCATCACTTTCGGCTAATTACCAAGTCCATTGAATTCTTTTTTACCCATGAAACGTATGCTTTCTATTCCCAAGTTAATTTATTTTCTAATTCATTACCATAGAATTTTAGCATCTTTTGTAATATATACATTCTTTTTTAATTCACCGTTGTCAATATATACATTTCTTTGGCCATGAGACATTTGCTTTAAATATTGATTCACCGTTGTCAACTTATATAATATATAGAACACACAAACTGAAAATAAAGATAAAAGAAAGAAGGATAAATTTACGTGATTCGACAACATATGTCTACGACGTTTACAAATTACAATTGTAATACTTGGGTTAATTATATTTTTCAAGTAAAAAAACTCAACAAATTTATCCCTTACGGGCGTAGGTGTGATGGTTAAGGAGTTGATCTCTTGGCTCAACCTGGGTTCGATTCTTGATCTCCTCTGTTAGTGTCTCTCATTTCACATGCCGGCTAAGCCTAGGGGCGGATGCATGCTGACCGTGGTTTGTACCTTGGGCTCAACCCGAAGGGTTCGAGCTCAAAGAATTTCCTCCGCTCCTTAAATAGAAACTCGAGACTTGAGTTTACGGTTGATAAAGTTTTTTTACCTAGGGTTGACAATTTCCGCCCGCGGACATGGATATCCGCTGGATACCCGCAATTGCGGGTGGATATTACCCGCAATTTGTGGGTATTTTGTGGGTATGGATTTACCTGCACCCGCAAAGTGCGGGTATAGATGCGGGTATGGATAGTGCTTACCCACTCTAATACCCGCACTAAATACCCGCAAAATGCGGGTATGGATACCCGTAATAATACCCGCAAAATATATATACATATCATAAAATTTGTAAACCTTAATAAATCCCTTAGTCAAACACAAACTATAAATTAAAGTTTACATATCCACTAAAGTAATTTCTCAACTATTTTCCAATCCAAAGTATAATACAAACCATAAATTTAAATGATTTCAAAAGAATTTGTGTTATGAAATTGAAAGATTGTCAATCTATTACTTGAAAATTTAAATTCTAAGAAATTTGCGGGTATCCGCGGGTACAATTTGTCTTCTCTTACCCGCTCCGCGCGGGTGCGGATACGGGTATGAATTACCCGCAAATTTACGGGTGCGGGTATGGATAGTGCCTTACCCGCTCCATTGCCAACCCTACTTTTACCGCTATATCATTACAAATTGTGGCCGCCAAATAAGTATAACTACATAAGGACAAAGCTAGTATCAATTATTGGACAGAAACTACAAAGTAGTACGTATATGCAGATCCATATTTGTTAAAATCGTAATAAATTCAAGGGGGAAATTCAATAGATATTTTTCAAAAAAAAATGGAAAGGAACAGCAGTCTATTTCGTTGGTACAAACAATCCTGGTCTCGAGAAAGAACACAAAATAATGAAAAGAATTGTGAAAATGACATGAAAATGTAGTGTAAAAAAAGACTAAAGTAAAGGTATAGTATACATCTATGCAAATAATTGCCAACCCAATCCGACCACCAAGAAGCCAATTATTTCATTGATTTGGACCCAATTGGTTCACGAAGGTTCAAAAGGGCTAAGGTCCATAACACCAGATTTTGGCCCGCCTGTGGCACAAACTATATTCGAAAATGGACGTATTCTTATGGACCCTTTCTTTTTTCTCTTTTCCTATTTTTTGTATTCTCTTGATTGTCGTGTGGTAAGATGCAATCAATGTACACATTATGATCCACCCTTTTTCCTTTTTACCATTTTCTTCTTTGAATGAAAAAATGATTCTCTTCATATTATTGAACATGATTTTCATGTCCAATGACTAGATTAGCCAGACTATTCGTAAAAAATATCTAAATTGAACCTTCAATTTTGGCAAATTTATTTTACGATTGTCTTTAATTATGATTTAAAGTCTTAAACAACGAGAAGAGACTACTACTCAGAATCTCTTAACATTATCGGAAATTACTTTCATGTCCAAAGACTAGATTAGAGAGATTATCAACAACTCACAAAAATGTCTAAATTGAACTCCCAACTCATGAAAATTTAATTTACAATTGTTTTTAATAATGATTTAATGTCTTATAGGACGAGAAAACACTACTCATAATCTCCTGATACTACCGAAAATGATTTTTATATTCGAGAATTAGATTATACATTCTACCTACAACTACTCACAAAAAATGTCTAAATCGAACCTCCAATTCAGGAAAAATTATTTTACGACTGCCTTTAATTATTAGCGTGCGGCGTCGTTTGTATTGTATTAGGGTGAAAAACTTGGGTTAAATCTAAATTCTCTTTTATATGGACTGGGTTTGGCTTATGGGCTTTTCACATGTATTGTATGCAAACTTTTGTTCCACGGTCCACTATATCCTGGTGGCGGTTCTTGTCATTACAGTTTTAATACTCTTTTTAGTGAACTTTTTATGTTTAGTCCCTCAAAAACATAATACTCTATTCTCCCCCTCAAAAAGTGCAGTTTAGTCCCTCTATTGATTTCAATTTAACAAACATTTTTAAACAACGAAGAATTAATGGAATAATAGTTACCATAATCAAATTAAACATCAAACAAGTTAATGATTCAAATGTATAAATCCAAAAAGTAATTTAAAAAAAAAAAAAAATTGTTTCCAAGATCAAACTAATTTAACTATTTTTCCCCGATTGAATTGTTTTTCTAGTCCGCCTACCAAACAGAACCAATTTGAGACTTAGGTTCTAGCTCACATGATTTATCAATTAAACTGACTGATTCGATCCGATTTTAATCATTATATTTCTACTATGATTTTTTATTATTATTTATTATCATTTTTGTTTCTGATTTTTTGTATTTTAAAAAAAAAAATATAAAACGTGTTTGGTAAATTAATTTTTTATATTAAATTTTTTATTTTATGTGAAAAAATTATAAAAATAGAATTATAATTTTAAAAATCAAAAAAAGTAATTTCTTATTTTCTGTTTTATGTTTTAAAATTTAGGGAAAAAAATAGAAAATCAGAAATAAAAACGATACATAATTTCAATCCTGCGAATCAACACGTAGGATTAAATTTTAAGTAATTTCCACAATTTAGTGAAATTTTATGTATTAGTAACTATTAAATTAATTTTAAGTTAAATTCAATCATAAAGTATTAAAGTTTTATTTTAGTCGGAAAAAGTCTGCAATTTATTTTTGTTTTTTTTTAGAAGCAGCGCAATTTCGTTAAGCGCGCATATAAATGGGTCGATTTGAAAATTTTGGCGATTTTGGACCTTTTTGTTTTCCTCATCTTCCTCACCACCGTCCTCTCTCGTTTTTTTTTTTTTTGATAAACTCCTCTCTCGTTCTTAGTTGAAGCCAAAAGACGCAAAAATCCATCAATGGCGCTATCAGCGGCGTTTCGTGAAAGGCTTGACCAGATGGAGTACGCAAGAAACCAGCGTCTTCTTCTTCTCCAGGCGGAGAAAGAGTTGCAAGCGAGCAAGTCTCAGATCTTAGCATCAAAGCTTGCTAGTATACGATCCATGGAACAAAGGTGCGCATGGCTTCACCACGAAATCTCGCTCCGAAACTTCAAAATTCTGGCTCTCAGGTCCGAAATCGAAAAGATGGATTCTAAACACGACGCCGTTTCGGACAAATTGAGGTGATTGCAGTGTTTCTCGTGCAGATTTTAATTTAACTTCTTGGTTTTGAAATTAATCTGGAGCTGAATGTTAGGGTTTTGAGGAGCGAAGTGGAGGAGGCGGAGGAGATGGAGAAGGAGAAAGAGAGGTTTTATGAAATGAAATGTTTGGAAATGGAATCGTTTAGGAAGGATGTGGAGAAGTTTGTTTTGGAATCTCAACGGAAAACGAAGGAATTGAAGACTCAAATCAATGAGGTAACTCTCTTTAGTAGAAGGAGTGATTCATTTCCTATGCTAATATGTTGTGCTTGAATATTATGTGATAATTTACTTCATTTGCTTGGATTTAGGAGGTAATCGGTTGCATTGCTATGTAATGGGAGTGTAAAATGAAACTGGCATAGGGTGTGGATTGTTGAAATTGATTTTTCGAATCGGCAGAATAGGCACAGGGTTCCTGTTAGTGTATTACTAGTTTGTTATGTGAAATCTGTTCCGGCTGAGCTATATGCGTCGGAGTCCTGGAACGAAACTCTGATCATTTTATTTGGTACTTTTTATTGATAAGGGTATCTCAGATGATAGTGCTGTGGTTTTGATTGATTGGTGATTGGTTTTATTGTGAACGTTCCTATGGATCAAATTTACCTTAGCATTGTTGAAGTGTAAGACAGAATACGCAGAGGTTTCCTGTTAATGAATTACTAGTTTGTTACGTGAAACCTATTCCGCCTGAGCTATATGCACTGGAGGCCTGGAACGAGACTCTGATCACTTGATTTGGTTCAATTGATTAATAAGGGTATCTCAAATGATGTAGCTGTAGTTTTTGATTGATTGATGATTGGTTTTAATTAGCATGGTCACATGGATCAAATTCTCTCTAGCATTGACGAATGATTTTTGTGTGTATTTTTACTGGATTTTTCTGGGGTCTAGTGTAGTTCAAGGTACACTTGTTCACGTCTGTTTATTTCAGCGGAAGTCAACTTTCAAAGACCTTCAAGGCAGCAATGAGTTTTTGAGCAATTATGAGATTGCTGAAGCAGAGATGAGAAAGGCAGAACTTATTGGCATGAAAGCTGCTTTGGAGAGAACTCTGGCTTCAAACCATCAATTAAGATCACAGTTGCAGAATCAGCTTCAGAGTATGTTAAGGCAAAACCATAAGAGAGGAAACAATCCCAGATGATTACATGAAACTAAGCCAATGAGAGAGTAGCCTAATCAGCACTTCTATGGTAAGGTTTAATCTTTTGCGACGCATATGAGAATTATGGGCTTACCTTGAGGATTTGTTACAACTTACAATCTACAGCTACCCGCGCAGAAGAAGAGCATCACCTCCTCATTGCTAGTTTCCCTGCTATGTTGAATAGCAATCTTTTGTCTTTCATTCATGCACACACACAGTTTGAGCTCAGACTGTTGTTGCTGACGAAACTTAAAAAAGGTCTCCGAAGTTGCAACACAGGAACGATCAATTCTTTCTATTTGATTAATTCTACGAGTTGGACACTGCGGGTTGGGGAATTATGTTCTTGAATGCAGGGTGATGTAGCCTGCATATTGAGTTGGCTGGTGATTTGTTGCGAGAAATGTGTTGTAAATCCCATTGAACTGTTCCTGGGATGTGTAATGTAGGCCATCCGGATTTACCCCAAAAAATCTGTTTGAAGTATAACGGTTCAAAATAAAATAGTCAGTATTGAGAAAGGAAAATACTTTACATACAAATAAATTCATACACCATTAGCTAAATTTCGATCCAAATATTCTAACCGAATTATCCGTAGGCTTGATAAATGGGCTCAACTCAAGTATAAATTTTGGCCTCTAATTATACTCTCCTCCCTCTAGTTGCTTCAGTTTAAAAGAAGAAAAAAAAAAGGGAAAAGAAAGAAACCTCTAGAACCTTCCGCATAAAACCCAAACATCACCAATCACCTTTAACTCTTTTTTTTTATAAAAAAAAACCATATTAATTTATTGATACTCCAATATATGAAAATTCCTTTCCACTCCACTGTCCCTTCACCCTCGCAAACAAAGACCTTACCTTTATCAAACTTCTGGTGAGTGTTGAGTCGACTCCGTCTACTTGTCCTTTCTTCCGTCGGAAATGGCAGAGGACTTCTCACTTGATTTGGAAGAGCTCAGGCAGCTACAAAGCATAGCCAAGAGGCCTCGAGTCGTCTCTCTCATCTCCTCTGAGATTCTCAAACTAGAAAAGGTTTCGTACTCTTCGGCTTTTATACTTTATTCATTTATCATTCGCAACCTTGAAAGGTCAATCCTATTTGTTTCGCAATGTTTGATTTTGATTTTGTGGATGTTATTGCGTTTTTTTGAACTGGATTTCAAATGGGTCTTTGTCGATTTTATAAAGTAGGATTAGCGATGTTGGTTTTAGGATTTGGGATTGTTACCCTTTGGTGAAATATGTGGACTGCAAGTCTAGTTCGATTACTTTGCTTGTTGGTTTGGTTGTTTAGCATCTTGTTAGTGATACTCCTTCAGTATCTTGCAAAGATGTTTCTGAGAACGCTGATGATAGATTCAGTTTTAGCATACTATCTGTTCCGAAAGAATCCCCATGTTCGATCACCTTTGCAAAACTGTTTTTAGGTTCTGTTATGAGAGACTTGTTCATGGTGATATAGCCTTGAAGTCACAGAACCATGAGCGCTTAATACGCATGCCACTTATCTTGAACTTTCGACAATACACATAGTTTTTGCTGAAGAACCTAGATAACGGCATGACTAGGAAGACCTTTTTTTTCCTTCTAAATTCTCTAACGAGGTGATGGAAATTGCACATTTTGACTAGCCAAATAAGTAGCAGTTGGTATGCGACTGCTGATGTTATGGATTACTGTTGAGTGGTAGATTGATTTTTATGGTCTGTTGTGCAAGCGTGTGCCAATGATTCTCTTCGTGCTCTTCATTTTGCTTGCAGTACTAATTCACTCTTCTTTTTCCCCCCAAAGGTACAGTCTGTAAAGCAGCCTGCTTCTGTACTTGCTCTGGCTCCAATTCCAGCTCCAATTGCGACAGGTGTTAAGGTTCCTACTCCTGCAGTTAATTATGTCACACTTGGATCATTCAGCTGGGATCAGGATACTGAGAAAGTCAAGGTAATGAATACTTGACCGGAATATCTCGTGTGCATGAACTTTGTTCTGATGTATTCCACAGTTCTGGTATCCTGCTATTTTGATTGTTTGATCCCTCTTGTCGCTTCTGCAGGTGTATGTCTTTCTAGAGGGTGTTGGGCAGGATAAGATTGAGACAGAGTTCAAGCCTATGTCGATCAATGTCAAATTCCATGATGTTCAAGGAAAGAATTACAGATGTGCTATACCTAAATTGAACAAGGAAATCGTACCCGAGAAATGTAAAGTGACAGTTAAGCTTACTAGGGTCATCATCACATTATTCAAAGCTTCTAAGGAGAACTGGCCAGATTTGCACTTCAAGGAGGACAGGGTAATGAAATTGTGAAGGATGATAGTTTCATTTGCTGTTACCTCGGATGAAAATTGTTGGCTAATTATATTTTTCACTTTCTGTTACAGCTGAAGCCAAATCTTGGCAAAGATAAGGATCCAATGGCTGGAATGATGGACCTAATGAAGGTATAGTTTCTTGGTCTCTACATTAGTTGCACAAAAGCGCACTGCCTAATCACTGATGCGGAATCCTTGGAAAAAAATATCCAACATCTACTTGTGCAAGTTCTAGAGGCGTGCTGATTATCGATGCTCTTTTGCAGAATATGTATGAAGACGGTGATGAAGAAATGAAGAAAACAATTGCGAAAGCATGGACTGATGCTAGATCGGGCAAAGCAGCTGACCCTTTGAAGGGGTATCGCTAAATCAATTTGGAGATCAAAAGTTCATGAGGTAGCATTTTCATGGACTATCCTTTTGGTGGTTTAACATTACTGGGGCTTGGTTTTGTGCTGTGTTCCTTGTTATTGGGATTTTTGCGTTCAAATTTCTAGTGAGGTAGTTTCATCTCTGGATGTATATTGCTTAGATACACAGTGAGAACAAATGGAGTTTGCCTTTCATATGATTACTCTGCTTTGAGTTCAAGTCTTTGCTTACGCATGCGTTTGTGATGAAATTTTACTCTTAGCCCAAATCCATTGAGTGTATTTTTTGGTGCTCTTCTAGTAAATCTGCTAAGGTTACTTGAAGAGAAAGAACGTAGAGGACCAAGACATCAACTCATTTAACGAGTTGATCCTGTTTTGCCATTCAAAGCCGCCAAGCACTGTTGGTTATTGACCGTTACATTTGAAAGCCAAACACCCCAAACCTACATAGTGCAGGAGCTCATGGTATAACAGTAAAAGTGCATTCCATGTTTCTCAGTTCGAACCTGGCAAAAAGAGAGAATTTAGAATGAGGGTGAAACGTAACTCCTGTAAACCAACGTTTGCAGGTTACGGCGGATGAGTAAGGTTGAGGGGAATTAAGTTTGGTATGTCCAGCACAAAGGAACAAGGAAAGCCCAGATCTAAGTTTCTAGCCACAATTTGCATACCTGCTGCAATCAGCGCAAAAAGGTTCTAAAGGAAGGGCTTAGCGATGATTCCCTCTTATAATATACTACATGTAACATGATTATGCAATTCTCATGAAACAATCTGTTGCATGCTGTTCATGACAAAGAATGAGTAACGATAAGCGTCACAACGATACTACAATGGGAATACATAGAAGCATTTATATCTGCCTTTATTGGAGTATTTGACTGCCATAATCTTCATTAAACTTCTCATACCGTTTAGTATGGAGATGAGCAGAAGGCCGTGTGTTCTTCAAAGCTGCCTCAATATCCTTTGTAAGGATCGGCCCCACTATCGGCAACTCTGCAAGACCAAGGACATGTATGTATTTTCAGTTCATCACAGAAGGTTAAAAATCAAACGCAGATGGAACACACACAAAAGAGAACAAACACATAAAGATGTTGCAAGTTGGCTCTTTATTTAGAGTTTAAGCCTAGTAAAGCACCTCACTAGTAAAATGCATGAGGACTCTAGTATGGGGTTCTAAGACCCACAGCCCTGAACTACAAATGTGCCGGTTCAGCACCTGGAATTAATTGGTAACATCTTTTTCTGTGTGCGCAATTCCAAAAGATAAAATAGAAATGCAAGTGTTTTACCATCATCCGACACTACTGCATCTCTGTCTTCAAGGATTGTCATTACGCGTCGAAGTGGCTGCATCGCGGCCTCTTTGCAAACTAATCGAATATCAGAACCTGAATAACCTTCAGTCTTTTCTACCAACAAATCATAAGGAGGCTCCACCTCATCAGGCTGTTGTGGCAGAAGTTCTTCAAACATAGCTCTTCTTGCTTCTGGTTCCGGGAGAGGTACAAGGATCTTAGTTTTCATGGTCAAAGCATAACTTTTTGAATACTAATCAATACAAAGATCTTAGTTTTCATGGTAAAAGGAGATCTATTTTGGATACTAATCAGCCATAGATTCTGTTCAGGGGGTTGTCGGTTTTATTTGGGCAGTGCCATTTTAAAAAAGAAATGCTATGACTGAACTGCAAGGAAACAAGGAAAGATGAACAAGAAAATAGTGAGAACTTCCATGGATCACCATTAGCATGCTTATATAAACTATGATTCTAATTAGAGTTTTGGTATGATTTCATTAACTTTTCATCCATTAAAAGATATGGTTATCTCCTTATTCGGTATAGAACATGTCAAAGGATACTCGTTTCTCAAGACGCCGCAGCAAGGCTGCATCCAATTCCCAGGGAAGATTTGTTGCCGCCAAAACAAAAACAAGCTCATCTGTCCGAGTCAAACCATCCATCTGCAAACTAGTGCAAGCAATCAGTTGAGATCATGATACTAAAACAGGTACTCCATATAACGAGTAAGTGCTTAATAACTTCCAAGTTTTAATGGCAATAATTCTGTTACTTAGAATCTTCCTACTAAGAAATTTTTCCACGAGCAGTAGTATGATCTATAAGCATTGTTTTGTTGAACACTGACAGTTGGTGCCTATGTCATGAACATTTCAGCAAAAGAACTTTGTTAACATTTTTTCAATACATCATAAAATGGTGATTTTGTGAAGGATAAAAGCTGTCAAAAGGCACTAATACCTTAAAATAGTTCACTGGAAAAGAAAAGGTTGTAATAACAGGCCTGGAGAAAATCTTTTGTATGATATAGTAAACTAGTATGCATGCATGGCATGTGCCAGTCGTAAATACATATATAGTTATATGCGCATTTGCAAGGGAGAGGGGAAATGGTACAATTTGAAGAAAGAAACATCACCTGGATGAGCAGCTCAGTCTTCAAACGTCTACTCGCTTCATGCTCACTGCGAGCTTCTCCACGTTGGCTAATTATTGCATCAATTTCATCAAGAAATATAGTAGATGGTGCATGGTGCCTGGCAAGCTCAAATAAAACTTTTATCAACTTCTCTGAATCACCTGCAATATTGAATAAAGGATAGTGGTTAGTTCCGCTTCAGATTCGAGTCATCTAACGGGAGAGAAATGATTTATACAATAGAAGAATTTTCTTCAATTCGTTCCCCTCAAAAGATTTGTCATGAGACAAACTATGATATGAAATACGCACTACTAACACCAAACAGAGGAGGATCAAATAGAAGATGCACGACACTTGGGGTCACTTGTGTCCTCTTAGGGTATCAAGATTTAATCTAAGTGCATAGATGCGAATTATATTACATGACCATTTGCTATGTGAAACCATTGTAAGGGAAGAGATCCAGTATAGTCATTCAGGATCTGGTTCATGACCTCTAAGCATAAAGCTGATGATTCACAACAGGTCACACAACATGATTGGATATGAAATTCCTGATCAGCTCTTCCAAGAAAGAGCAGGATCCTGGCTTTCTATATCCGGAACAAACTTTGACCACCCAACAAAAAGTGAAGATAGAAACAAATTCCATGAGATAATCCCATCCAGAGACAGATTTATGCACATGAAAGTGTAATCACAGTTTACCAGCAGAAATCGGCACCACTAAACTAGTGATGACACCACAAATATTAGATTACATTTTCCAATGAAAGCTTAAGCTTAAAGAGGAATTGCAATGTAAGGAAGGTTTGAGATTTAACTCATCTGTGTAGCCTAAAAACTCATTGGGCAAATTGTATGCTACACGCACAAGAGAATTTAACCCATAGCATGTTTTAGCAAAATTGAAAAAGGTCCAGCCACAAACATACCCCGCCACTTGCTAACCACAGATGATGCTGAGATATTGAAGAATGTGGTTTTGCACTCTGTAGCAACAGCCTTTGCAAGCATTGTCTGAAACATCAAACTCATAATTTCAGTGACCATAATAATATTGCCTGGAGGAAAAGAAAGTTGAAGCACCAGTAGGATATGAAAGCCAGTTACATCAACCAAGATACTATTATACTGTAATTAAGATAGACAAAGGCCCAGTATACAAGGCTTGTAACTAGTCAAAAACCCTTTTTTCCTTTCATTACTGAGAATAAGATCAAACTTTATGATTGAAGCCTCCCAACTCATTTGTTGGGATACAACCAAATCAGGGGCACAGCATTACTTTAACAAGTCACAAGAAAAAGGTTCTTAAGTTGTAGTTGAGTTACAAGACCAGAAAAAGAATGATAAAATAAAACATAAAGAAGATTTTTATCTGCTAACCTTCCCAGTTCCAGGAGGACCAAAAAGAAGAATTCCTTTCCATGGTGACAGAAGACCAGTAAAGTACCTAGCAAATTGGAAAAAGTTAGTTTATCTAAGAAACCTTAACTTGAAAAGACCAACCCCAGCTGGTCATATATTGATAGATTGAAATCTGAAATTTCATGCTTGGTATTTACTAAGAAATCTCCATATTCATCATAAAGAAAGGCTCTTACAATAACTGTCTTAAGGTAGACCATACAGCTTTGGCATATAAGACCTACTTGGGATATTTTATCGGCATGACCACTGCTTCTTTCAACAAACGTTTGGCGTTCTCTAGCCCCTTAATGCTTTCCCACTTAACATCTGTATTCCCACGAATGATGTCCCTGCACGACACAAAGTACAAGATCGATCAATGACACAAAAACTGTCCAATACATATCTTAGTCAAAGTATATAACCAGGTAACCAAGTAACAAAATCCAATGCACATCTTGAAAATACCAATGGCATTGTGCTTGAAGTTATTAACATTGCCAATTACCTGCATAAAGCCTCAGCTAAAGCTCGGGTCTCAACGGAATCAAAAGCCGGAAGCATAGGCTTCTGCCTGCAAGTACGAATACAAAAAAGAGAGGAAACAGCTGAGTGCAAAGCCAACTGATTTGTGATACAGTCATCAACAAGACACGACAGGTATTTTGATAAATACACTGTATAATCAGTTTATCACTCCACAAAGAACAAGCCAATCCATACAAAACTGAAAAACACATAATTATTTTATACAAATAAATAAATAAAATAACGTACGTTCTTTCACCATTTCCATTAGACAATGCTCCATTGGAATTCGCCTGCAACCAAATAAATAAATAAATAACTCGAAAGAAGTGAAAATACGGAACCAACAGCAACAGCAACAAATAAAATATTGAATATTAGCAATTAATACTTGTGCACTATACTGCTCGTAAATCGCCAAGTCCTTAGTAGCATTCGACGGAGAGCTCCCATTCGCCACCGATTCTTCCCCATTCCGGTTACCATTTCCTGCATCTTCCTTCGTCGGCGCCGCCTTCTTCCTCCCAAACTTGTCGTCATAATATAATTTAAAATCCTAGAAACGAACATCAGTAAAACGACACTCATTCTGGCTAACTAACTAACCAACCAACTATAACTGAACTGAAAAGCGTGGATTTGTATACCTGAAAAGACCAGCGGGTGATAGCAGGGTCGTCGGCCATCGCTGCTTCGTCGGGGATAATGAAACCGAGAAAGATCTATAATGTATCTTTTTTACAAAATTACGAAATTACTCACTCTATCTGCTCACCATTTTAGTCACTGATGCAGCGAACTGGAAATGAAAAATGTTTCTTTTAATTTTATTTTTTTTAAAGGAAAGGAAATGGTTAATTATTGGAGCTGTCACATCACACAATAACAGAGAAAAATATTGAATGGGAAAAACGGAAAAAGAGAAGGAAAGGGAATTATTAGTCAAATTGGATTTGGATTTTCTTTTTTCTTTTTTTGGTTACTGCTGCTATATTTATTATTAGCGCTCGTAAAACACGAACTCGAATCTTATTGATATTTTACCACCACAACTAACTACTGTTATTTACTATCCACTCTCTAATTTATGTCATTTTCAGTGTTCTTGTGGAAAATTGAGAGAGTAATTTTATGCTTTTATTAAAAAAATTAAAAAATTGTACTTTTGTAATATATATTATGTAATTTTTTTATTAAATTTCGTAAAAACGATTTATCTAATGCCCAGTTAACTTTCTCCTCCTCTGCCCTCTCTCAAGGAAACTAGTTTGGAGATGGCGTCGTTGTACGTCAGAGACTTGGATTGTGAAGTAACGGAGGATGAACAGAAAGCTGATTTTGACAAGTATGCCGGAGTGAGATCCGCTCAACCCCGCTTCGGCGTCGACGGAAAATCACAAGGTTGCGGCTACGTCGACTTCCACACCCACGATCAGGTATATTAAATAAATTTCTTACTTTATTTTATCTATTATCCTCGATTGTTGTGTAGCTAAAGTTATTAGAACCGAGTCGAACAGTGAACCGGTCTAGTCATGGTTTATTGATTTTCTGGTTTAATTGGGTTGAATTAGATTGTGTTTCAGAATCATTTGTACATCGAACCACTCAGTTTATGATTTACTGATTTACTAGTTCAACCGGATTAAACTGAGTTCAACCGATTAGTTTCTTAAAAATATAATATACATACTTTTTATTTAAATAATCATATCAAGTTAATAAGTTAGTATTAAGAAATAAATTTAGTTATATAATAATTAGTGTCAAAAACAAATTCATGGTTAAATTCATGGTTAGTTTCTCTAAGTCATGAACTAAACCATGAACTCAAAAATTTACAATAATAACTAAACAACTTCATTTTTTGACAACAACTAATACAAAAAAATGATGTCCTTTTTGGCATTTTTTTTATTTTAAAGCGCATAAACCGGGAGGTTTGAATCCAGTTCATATAAAAACCGGGTGAACCAGCCGGTCGTATCCGATTCTTACATTTTCAGTCCGTTAGGTTGGGTCGAATCGAACTGATTATTTTATGATTTTTGGTTTTATCCGGTCAGATTGGCCTGCTCGATTCAATTTTTAAAATTATGGTGTAGGCACAATATTAGGGTTAGGGTTTACTTTTGAGAATCAATTTCTACACTCACAATCAGGGTATATTAAAATTGTTTCTTGTTTAGGCACAGTATTAGGGTTTTATTTTTATGATAATCTTTAATCGATTTATTGTTTTGAATTTTTGGTAAAATTGTGTATAGCCTCTACAGCTCTGGCTGTCATTACTGCTGGTAAAGGAACTACTCTCCGTAGAGGATTTGAAGTGTAGGTTCTGATTTCTCTATTAATAGTTTGTACCCTTTATTTTCTTCTCACTACTTTGCTTGTGAAAAGTCTCAGGGGTTTTGTTCCTTCCATCGAATATGCCCCAGATGAGGAGCTTATCTAGGTAAGAGATTAGAGAATAATTTGTCATGCGTATAACTGAACAAAACAGCAAATTTAAGATGCATACATTTGCCCGTTTGATGTAAAATCTGGCTGGTTTTGGAGTATTGGCTTGTTAGCATTCCTAACGCAACTTTTTCAAAAGAATTGTGAACTAATTCTATTTCTAAATTTGCTACATTTTCAGTGTGTTATTTGCCACAGTAGTTATCATCCAAGGGGAAGGGCAGATGCTCCATCTCCACTTGGACCTCCCAAACTCACAAGTAAGTATGCACTATCTCTGATAAACAGTAGAGATGGCTCTTGTTGTGTTGATCATCACCTCTCACTCTCCACAAATCTTTCTTTTGGATACTAGATTTCTTCTTCCATAAACTAGGGATTATTATATATTCACTTAGGTGAAGTTATTCATTAGTATATTTGAAGCCAACCAAGAATCAACATTATAAAAGGGTCCAGTCTCAAATAAATAAAAAGAGTAAAAGAAGAAGAGAAATCAGATGCGCAAAGCATGGATAGATTGCTAGAGCTCTGACTAATAATTCTGCTTTCAGTTGTTAGCAACTTAGCATTATCCTTTGACTAACTATTCCTTTATTTCTTACTCAGGGAGAAGGAGAACCACAAACAGAGTTAAATCAGATCGACCTCAAACATGGACAGAATGATGCCACCCGTGATTGATCACAACAAGAAACAAAGGAAGAAAACTGCAAACTAGAGAGGGCATTGATTACAATCTTAATGCAAAATTGTTGCTTGGTGATTTTGGGTTAGGGACATGACGTGTTGAATCTTATCTTTAACGGTAAAACCTATAGTCATTTGGTGTAATTTGGTTGAAGGATGGAAGTACAAAACTATACAGCATGGTTAATTGCTTGAGTCTCCCGCTTGGTTCAACTCTACACATACCTTTGTTATCACATTATATGCATATGAATAACACACACAAAGGGTAAAGAATGGATTACCATGCCCAACTTCGCGTCTTTTCAGGCCAACTCGTTCGCCAACCTCGTTAATTCAAAATCGTGGGAAACTATAAGAATGAGCCTCGCAGTACGCAGGCCTGACTTCATCAAGACATCTTCCATCAACACGAAATTTATGTGATTACCATCTTAACACGAAATTTATGTGATTACCATCTTACGAACAACTCTGCTATATATGAGCAGCAGCAATGGTGACTCAAGGACATCAGATCTAAGAAGTGCGTAATTGTAAAGAAAATGGGGCCATCAGGAATGACTTACTTATTTTCTCAATGTATATATTTATTGCATTTTTTATAATACAAAATTTGAAAATATTATCAACCTAAATACTATATATGGTAACTTTCATCTGAAATCTATAATTTTCAAACCTTATGTATGCTACGGTGATCTCTAGGTTAACTTGGGTTTGAGCGTTATATTGTGTGTTACGCTGGGCTAAAAAAAGAGAAGTTGGTATATCCGTGTATATGTCTTTAATGGGCTGGGCCCCAACCATAATGAATTCCAGTGCACCAATGTCATCAGCCCAAAAGCCAACCGACCGCCAGCACAACCACAACCTCTCCTATTCTTTCTTTTTTTTATTGGCATTTCTTTTTCTTTTTCAAACCAAATTGGACTATTAGTCTATCGGGGAGTAATCATTAGCCTAACACACAGTATTTTCATACCTAATAATTGTACCTACAAGAAAAATAAAGGAAGAAAAAAACAGTTGAGAAAATTTTATAATAAATCCAATTTTCCTAGTTAGACTTATCGGTTGGATAAATGACATTTTTATCCATAAAGTATAACATTTTGTTTAATTCAGTCATTCTAAGGTTTTCTACAAGCTTGAGTGCTGACGTGTAAGTTACATGTCACGTGTTAGATGACCAAATTAAACAAACTAACCATACTTTAGGGACTAAATTAAATAAAGTGTTATACTTTAAATACCACATTAAATAAATTTATACTTAGTAACGCATGCTAGTTGCACGCCATATGCATCAAAATTGACACGTCATCTTCCTTAGTTGGTTACGGTAATAAAGGGGCTAAATTAAACAAATTGTCATACTTTATTACTTTAAGGATCATAATAAACAAATTTATGATTTACATGCTAAATTAAATAAAGTATTATAATTTAAGGACTAAAAATGCCATTTGACCCCAAACAATCATATTATAATTACACGTAAGATTATGCACAAATTACTAGGATTCAACCGGACGAAATTGTATTTTAAAATAATTCTCTAATTGGATCAACTATGTATATATAAGAGGTTTTATTTTTTAACTCAAAATGATGAATCAAATCACCAAAATCAACACGTGAAACTTTATACCAAATCACTAAAAAACTAAAATTAACTGAATTAAATTTGATTTTTTTTAAAAATGACCACCTAAATAACCACCACTCATTAACCCAAGGAAAGATTTTGGTTTAATATAATACCACATGCAACTATCCAATGTTTGAGCAATCCACCACATCGTATGAGTTTGAATCCTCGTTCTACTCTATAATTTCTTTCGTTAATGGAATAATCACTGGATTAACTACTCGTTATCTTCTATATAAAAAACGTACGAATAACCATCATATTCGTCGGGCAATCTAATAGATCATTGGAGTTGAAAATGAATCCTAGGAAGTGGGGGTACCAAGAAATGGTTGGGGTGCATGTGCCCACGTTGGCTGATCGAAAACAGAGAGACCATTCTCTATCAGGCTGAGCTTAAATTGTCTCCCCCATGATCCCCTGTAGTCCTCTGCATACTTAGAAAAGGTGAAAAGAGAAAACAAACCGAAAGCTCCTTTGCTAAAAGGATACCCACATGATTACCCATTTGTTGACGCTTGTAGTGTCATCCAAATGGAATAAAACTGTTTTTCCAATTTTTCTAGTACTTAATTAACTAATTAATCACCATTTTTTAAAAACTAAAAGAAAAGTATGAGTGGTTTGATACTCTCATTTCTAAAATAAGATATTGCAAGTTTTGATTCTTATTTATGAAGAAATTATGTACTATAAGTATTTTATCCGTTAGTGAGTCAACCTGATACGAATAAAATTAGTCATAATTTAATAAATTTTGGGATATTTATGATTCGGTTTTTAAAAAAGGTAAAAAAAAATTTTGTTCCATGTATATGGAGAAATTATATGTTCTAAACACTTTATTCCTTAACGAGTCAATCTAAAATGAACAAAATTAGTCATAATTCGGTGAGTTTTCAGATAACGTGATTCGATCATTAAAAAATAAGGGTAAAAAACACAAAGCAAAGAGCCTCTCTTTCATACTCCCTCCGGAATTTATTAAGTGTCCCTCGCGCATATCGACGAGGCCGGATGACGTACTATTTGACCCCAAAAAATTCTGTAGTTTTTTTCGAACATACGTTAAGATAAAGCGAGGGAGTATTTTAATTACACAAAATGTTATAGGGTGGAGAAAGAGCGTTGAAAAAGGGAGTCTTGGAGAGAAATCTTTGTTTATTATCTACGGACGGTTTATGGATTGGATTCCACGTCCAAAAGCGAGGAGATAGGTACCTTTCTTTGCAATCATCAACAAAAGATTTGACAAAAGGTAATGTCACTACCATCTACTTTGTATTATAATAATAACAACAACAACATATTTTTTACATAAACATGATTCCTAATTTCCTACATAACAATTAATAAAACAAGTGCTATAATTAAAAACATTTTTTTTTCTTTTAACGACCACAATTACAATCAAAGAAATGTTACAACTAGTTCAATTCTTCGCTTCAGCTCCATTCGGTATTTCGCATCATTTTCTTGTTGATAATTTTAGTGTTGCTTTTTTTCATAATTTATTCTCTCGAATATACGATGAAAAAGAAAGTGTTACATTTACCGTAACATGTGCATTATATTTTTATGAAACAATTTTTGAACATTTTGGAGAACTTTGGTTGTCAAATTTGTGCAAAATGTGGTACTTTGGTCGTGTCTTGATGTTGGGGTTTTTTGTTTGGAAATGTTAAATTCAAGTGCAAAGAAGGACTTGAGAAAAACAAGACCAAATTTCAAGACTATATATATTATTTACAACAACTCTCTTTGCTTAATAAGGTCTTCTCATTAAAACTTGGTAAGTCAGCAAGCACAAAAACATCCAGTACATGAAGCTTTCCATGTTCTCACCCTGTTACAAATTAAGTACCATTTAAGGATAAAATGGGGAAAGAAAAAAAGAAGATAATTAGATTATATTGATCATCAATCATCAAGAAATTAAACCTAATTAATAATCAATTAACCCAAAATACAGTATAAAATATATATATATATATCTCATTCACAAAGTTTGTAATTATATATACACAAATACAAATTGCTCACTAATTTCTATATTGATATACATTTTTCTCCCAATGCTCCATTAAATGTGAAACTCAAACCTGAATTTCTTCTATTAATTTGTTACTAGCAGATATTTATTGAGCTACATGCCCAACAAAACTGTGTATATCTTGTATGATTTTTTTTAAAATTAGCTAAGATGATCTTGAATAATTAGTTATAGATAACAGGAGAATTTATGGTTTTACCTTGGAGGCAGAGGATGTGGAATGAGTGATACCAGAAACGGTAGCTGATGATGGTGGTGATGATGTTGATGGTGATGATGTTGTTGTTGTTGATGATGATGATGATGATGTCGACGATGATGATGATGTGGTGGAAAGTGCAGAGAGTCCCACATTATATGCCATGGTACCATCAGGTTGGTAGAGCCCATAATTCCTCTCAGATTGCGGTCCAGGTTTCATATCTTCATTAAACAAAGCAAACAAATACACTTCCAATCTCAAATTAGGCCTCAAAGGTGTCCCTTCACTGCTCAATTGTCTCCTCAACAAATTCCTATTAAACATTGCTGCATTTTCTAGAGTGGCACCGATCTCATTCTCGTCCCCTTTCGATGGCCATCCTGTTTCCGACACTTTCACTTCAATATTGCCACCAAAACCCATCCTTGCCATTGCGAAAATTATCGCATCTACTTGTGCATACAACATGTTGTCATAGTTTAGCTTGGTGTAAGGATCCACCATTCCTGAATTCGGGTTGAAAAGAACATAGTCTAAAGAAACTCTATTTGGGTCATCTTTATAAGCAAAATATGGGTACGCATTGATCCAAAATGGGGATTTTGTAGCTGCCAAGAATTGCAAGAATTGATACATTACGCTCGCGACCTCGGTTTTGAAAGTCCCCGCGGAAGGCGGGAAAGATTCAGCGAGAACCGCTAGGGAATTCGGAGTCGAGATATGAATGTAAGGATCTAGCCCTAATTGGGCTAGCGCTGCGTGAAGGCTGCGAATCGTCGGCACGAGGTAGGATAGTAGTGTCGTGTCGTCATCTGTGAACACCTCATTTCCTACCGCGATCCCCGTGATTCTCGTGGCCGGGAAGTATGGTTTGATGTGTGTAGTTACCCATTGGAGTGCTTGCTGTGGGTCCATTAGAGTAGCTAACATTTGGTTCTCTACCGTGACAATTAGCTCAATGTTGGAATTGGCAAATGCTGTTAGGATTTGAGGATTAGTGTCGTAAATTCTTGCCTTAGTTACCCTAAGTGAGCTTAAAAGATCAAGAACTTTCTCCGGAGGTGGCAAATTGTTGCCAATTTGACCATAGTTGATGCCAAAAGATGCAACTCCTTGTAGAAAAACATAATTGCCTGAAAAAATATTCACACCAAACAAACATAATCAACTTCTACGTCAATTTTGTTGGAAAAAACTTCACGTGAGAGAGAGTGAAAAATCGAAACGCGGTGAAACGTTGTCCTAAAGAAATTTATTTCCCCTAGGATATAAAGATCTCTTTTAACACGTAGTTAGATACCAGGAGTAGAATGATCACATTTGGTGTATTAAAGTGTGTCACTTTGAAAAAATGACTGCACATATTTATAGGCTTGGAGATATAAGGTGGTTTTAAAAATATTTTTGTTGGAGCCATATCTTCCACTTTAAGGGGGATAAATTTTTTGGTTTCAAATACTTAAGGATCGGTTACAAACTGAATTTGATTGTTTCAAATTCAAAATGATCGTTTGAATTTAAGGTAAGACCTTAGGAACCAAAATGTAAAACCTTTATAATATCACATTTTTATAACAATTTTTTCAAGAAATCTAAAATAAATTAAACATCAGTTCAAGAATCAAAGAGAACCAAAAACAGAAAACCATACCTGAGAAAGTTATAGATAGTAGAAGAAATACTTGAATAGTGGCAATTTTGCTTAAAGATGTTAATGCCATGAGGATTGGTGAGAGAAGGAGAGGAAGAGGGTATCAGGAATTGTACAATGAGAATGGAAGATAGAATTTATAGAGAGAAAGAATATGTAAAAGGTGAGGAAAGAAGAAAGAAATGAGAATTCCTTTCTTTACTTGATTGAATATTTGTGGAGTTTTTAAGAGGTTTTAGTTAGCTCTTTCCTTACCAATAGTTAAGGTTTTTCTACTTTTCTTATTTTCTTCGACATGGTACCTTTTTAATTTATTTTAGAACAATTTTGTCTCCTTCCAATTTAGTCCAACTCATAATTCCAAATTTACCCCCCACACACTGACCTCAGTTTCTTCAGACAAAAGCAAAGGGAAATCCTTGTGATTGGTTAAATATAGAGGTGAAGCAATAAGATGATCCTACAAATCGGGGTGGGGCAATTAGGAAAATAATTACAATTAACAACATCTTTTAATCTGTTTTTTTCTTTCTTATCTAGATTGAAAGATTCTTACACTTTTTTGCAGCAAACCTTGAATAGCAGCAGCACTACAATAACCTCTCTTTTGTGTCAAAAAAGACAAAACGGCTGACGGTGTATATTACTTCTTTATACAACTTGGAGTTGAAGATTGCCATTCTTTTATACTCTTTCTTAAATATTGGTATAAAAACCTTACATTAAAATTGTCATCTGTGATGTTTTTCGTGTTCGATGCAGTGTTTAGGTCAAGGAATTTCTGTTGTATCAGCTGCTTTTTAAATGAACAAAGTTATACGTATTTGGGATGTATGCATTTCGGTTTAGTCTAGTTTTATGGAAAAAAACAGAACCAAACTCTATTACATAAGTGGATTCCTAAATTTTAAATTATGGCATTAAGTAAGTAGTTTTTATTGTATCGGCAAAAATCTCTCTAATCGGTATTTATAGTGCTTCCCTAATCAATTAGACAATTAGATCTTTTATCCATAGAATAAAATATATTGGCATATTTTTTTCATTTTTTGCTTTGTCTGAAGTTCTTTTTTTAACGATCAGGACAATCTACAGTTCTTACCCATTTGGTTTGATTTTATCTTTTTCTTAAATTTTATTGAATTTTTTCAACCAATAAAGAGTTCATGGGCGTGAGTAATGGGATGATACATAAAACCATGAACATAACAATGAAATGTTTCTTCAAAAATTATTTTTATCAACAAAGGCTTCGAGAGATGGTTTATGAGATGATATATTAACCCATTAAATATTCAAGAAATTATTTTTCCGTTTCGATTTCTAGTTTTTAGAAAAAATAATCAAGCCAAACTGTATACGATAAGCTTCCTCTTTTTAATTTTCTAAAAATTTAAACTGGATTAAATAAATCGAACGGTTCAGTTTTTAATTTGGTCCTATTTTTATACTTAGAAAAGAGATTGAAAAATATCGTAAGGTATCTTCATATTCTCTTCTTTACCACAAAAAAATCTTCATATTCTCTTAAATTTAGTTGAGATAGAATAAGATCTGCGAATGGAGGACAAACCGACCAATATAATTTCTTACTTTTAATAAGTTGTAAAATTAATGGCAGACGGCGTGAGAATGGTGGGCTATACAAAAATTATTGCAATTTAGAAGCTAAGAAATCAATGATTCTTCCCTTCACCAATCTCTAGTCATGTGTATGCAAAGCTTGCCTCATAATTTTCTCAATTTAATTATAGTGATTTTTATTTTTTATCCTTTCCTACCTTCACCCTCTTTTTTTGGAAGAAGAGAATAAAAGGCTGAATTTGTATTGTAAATTTATCGGTAAATATTAAATCTGCCCGCAATTTACTTATAAGAGGTTTGTCTATTTTTAATCCAAAATTTTAAATTCATAAGTAGAAATAAAGCAATTAATAGCGGGAAAAAATGTTTTATTTAGAACCGCACGATACTCAAATATATAATAGTATTTTATCTGAAAGGGCAAAAAGATAAATTAATTAAGTAGACTAACATTTGATGAGATAGGTGGTGGTTCTTTACTGTATCATGGGCTTTGGGCTTTGTCTTGGCCACTCTAAAGTCTATGTTTGGGCTTTTTTGGTTTTTGTTTAATCGACAAAGTATCATGTTTTGAATTTTGTTTTTTGTTTTTTGTTGAGATGGTAATTACTAATTAAACTCAACAATGACATAAATACGAGAAAGTGGAGGAGTACGCAGTACTTCACTTGACAAGTGGAGTAAAGTTGCAAGAAGACTTTTTAAAGGAATTATTATTTTAAAGGATACTTGACACCTCGTTGGCTCCTTCTCTGCTTTTATTTTATTTTATAATTTTAAGACTCAAGATTATTTTATTTATACACGAAAGCAAACAAGCTTAGCATATAAGCCATGATAAGGTGAGGGAAAGAGACTACCGAAATGTCACCACGGACAAATGCGAAAACACACGTAGGAATCTCGAATGTCAAATTAACTAAACCGTCAGTAAGTTAAGTGAGTTCATTTCTCTGTAAATACGAGTCATTTGAATATTTTATTACAACATTAAAAGATTATGAATAACTTCGAGTATACTATATAATTATCTTAGGACTTTGTAAATACTTAACATGTAATATGATATGAAACATTCATTTAATTTAGTTTATTAATTAAAGGTTGAGGTTCGGCTTGAGAAAATTGAAAGACTAATGACGTATCCGAGGCAAAAGATGAGAAGAGGCCATCGGTTGAAAAGTTGTGATGTTGTTTTTTTTGGTTTTGGCGGGTTGAAAAGTAATGTTTGGTTTGGTAAGTGGATAAGGGAATGGAATACGTGGGAATTTATGTATGATGAGACATTGAGACGTAAGTGTCCTTATCTTTTAAATCTTTTATGCTTTACTTAATGATGATGCCACAATTCACCATACACAGGTTGTTTGCTGGATAATTTAGGACCCGTTTTTTAATTACTAAAATATATCTATATGTAGAAACGTGATCAAAACATGTAGAGTAATGCTAATGCACCACAAAAGGGGTATGACAAAAGAAGATGTTAAAAAATAAAAGAATTGGGTGTGAATATACTTTTGTATATGTGGAAACGACCAATTACAGGCAAGTTTTAGACCCACTTTTACTTTTGGTTCAAACCGTAACAATTCAATCCATATGGATAATTGGATATTACGTGGGTCTAGCCCACCACTTTCCGCTTCCAGCCCCATCGCTACGCCTTAGCCTTAGCCTTACCCTAGCCGACGATCGACGACTACTTAAAATGTATTAGATTATATATATACATGCATATTAAAAAGGCGCGAAGAGTTGGTTTAGAACTCACGTTGATATTTTAAGGTTTTGTGTTCGCGTATTAAAGTAAGTAGTTGTTTAAAAAAAATTAAGATACCACTTAGACTGGTTTTCGAGCTCTAACACGATTGTATGTGGATTAATTTAGCTCGAAAAGTGATCTGACATACCACATTATATAAAAAAAAAATTGTATACATACATGTATTTACCATTTGAACACAACTAACTTTTAGAGTGCTTCGAACGAGTTCATCGAACAGACGTGGACATCCACTTGGTATAATCGGAACCCAACTAATTAAATTTGAATTTGAATTCAAGTTTGAAGAGTAAAGAAAATTATCTCGAAATAGTAATTAATTTTTCAAGATATAAAAGAGAGAAAAAGATACTTGAAATGAATAATGAAGAAAAATTATATTGAAATAGTCATTAATTTTTTAAGAGAAGAAAAAAAAGCGTGTCAGTTTATTGATTATTTATAAAAATTTAACTTCACATGAATAATGATATTTACGTTAGATCAACTAACTATAGTGACAGAAACATGACGTATCGTGAGAAGTCATTCTTAAGAGTTATATTCCGTACGTATTTGTGCTAGAATATTAATTGTAACTTAATTTACTAAGACTAATTAACCACAACCCTTAATTTACCAACTTTATTATGGTGTGACATGTACTTGACATTGATGTACTAACTACAATCTTTCAACAGGGACTTGTTGCGTAGCCCTGGCCAATGACCATGCATGTGATCTTCCCACTGAGAAAAAGAGAGAAAAGCACTCTAAAGAAATTGGATCATGTTCGAAAGTGTGGAGAGGGACCATTTCTTGATCGTCGACGTCGACCACCTTGCTTTTTCGTCAGCTATTCAATATTCACCAATAGAAACATTTAGTACTATAGTAAGTCTTACGTGCTTTAAATATATTTCTGCATAGTGCTTTTATTTTTTGTCGCGCCAGGAAGCAGTTAATAAAATAACGGGACACAATAAACTGATTAAATAAAAATTTAAAGTAAATGGTCTTATATACTTAGAGTAACATTAATGATAATCACTCTAACCAACTATTTAAAGAAATAGTCAAAATAATTGTATTGAATCCATTTTCTATTTTGAAACAAACAACGACCAACTAATATTTCGATTTCAAAGCGACATAGGGTTGAATCTCAGTGAATCGTGGCAATAAAGTCACTCTGTCACTTACAATACCCGTCGCCTATTTAAATTATGAGAATTGTACATTCCTGTCTATTATTTAACCTTATGTTTATTTTACATTAATATATAATATTTTGTGTTTGACCAAACAATTCTTGAAGATAAAAAACATAAAGAGATCATGCAATGAATGTTGTTGAAAAGAGGAGGCAAGCAAACATCATGGAAAAAGAGGGTATGGGCAATGTGAATTTTTTTATGTGGTCCACGAGGTGCAAAATGCAATGCATGAAGGGCTTAATTTGATCATTAACAGTACATGTGGATATGTTTTGACCAAATACATACTTCTTTCCAAGGATTCTAGAGAGAACTTTAGGTATATATGTTGGTTTGAAAACGTAAGAATCTTTGATCAAAAAGAAAAGAAAAGAAAATGTAAGAAACTTTGATCAAAAAGAAAAAGAAAAGAATAACTCTAAAGTTATAGCACGGTTATTTAATACATTTCCTAGGTTATTTAATACATTTCCTATTTATAACGTAGGTTATGCATTCGATTTTTGATATTATAATGATAATAATATGACCATTTTTTTTATTAAAAAAAGAAAAAGACAAAAGAAAATGTAAGAATCATTTTCAATTTTTTTTGGAGAGGTTTAGGCATTTCTCGAGTTTTCTTAGTCGAAAAAGCTTGCAAGGAATGCCTAATTAATTTGCATTTTATGACAAAAAAGGCTACCTATCGTGATAAGAAGATAAGCCATTTGGTGAGAAATGAAAAGCAAGAATGATTATTGGTTACTTGTAAATAGAGGTCTCTATTGTTGCAGGGTTTTTGGTGGAAAAAATATCAGACACACTCCCAAGGTTAAGTCATTAATCATAGATTTTGAAGAATATTCGGAGTGCCGACAGCAATACTGATATAAAAAAGTTACACATAATTCAGGTTTTTCATTTATCCGATGTGTCTGTTTAAATAGTTCAATCAATATAAAGTTATACTTGGTCTGGTCCCTTAGTGTTTTTCTTAGCGGTGAGAACTCTCTCGTCTCTAATCATCAATTCCACACATGTAATTTCTTTATTATTAGTTGTGAGATATCCAGCTATGTGTGCTTGGATGAAACAGTTAAACAACTATATAATTATTCATTTATGAGCGCAACAAATAATTATTATTTTATTCCCCAGATTTTCTCTTGCAAAATTTTATTCATTCTCTGACTTTTTATCCTCACACATCAAATACAAATAATAGGCACATTAAATTATAGTGTATCTAGTTAGTGCATACTAAGATAAAAAAATAAATCATGAGTTACACCACTTATATTTTAATAATAACTAATAATATAACAATTTTTAAATAATAAAAAGAATAGAGTATAGTAAGAATAACAATTTGGTGAAATTCGATTGTCTTGCAAGTTTCCGTGATGGCCCGTCCGTCCGCCTTCGATGGGCTTTTCATGTTTAATTCTATAATTTTAGCATTTGGGCTGGAGTGGGCTTTAGTTTGCACTATATAAAGGCTTTAAGATGCTCAATTCTTGAAATTGCTGTAGGAAATAGTATTCAATTGCACAAGTCATTATCTAGTTTAATTAATTCTTCTTTTCTTCTTTTCTTGTCACATCATCTCAAAAAAAATGTAGTAGCTACATTTATGAGAAAATGCACCTCAAGATTTTTAACGTTTTACAAAAAAAAAATTGATTGAGTTCCTAATGTATTTTAATATTCAATAAAATCCATAACGTTTGTGTATAAGATTCAATTGAGTCCTTCCGCGATAAAAATTCTACGTGGCACAAAATATTCCATTAGTATATATTTTTTAATATTTTTGGTCAAAAAATTAAGGCCCCACAGATTTATTTATTTATTTATTCCTACCTTTTCCTTTTCTTTTCTTTTATTTTTTTCTTAATATTCTAGTAATAATAATTTTTTTTTAATAATAACCATAATTAATTAATTGTTTCATTTTTATATTATTATCCTAATTAAATAATTGAAATCATTAGGTTGTTTGACAATAATTATGTTTTAAATTGTTTGCTATTTAAAAAAAATCCTGATTTTCTCATAATTTTTTTTTTTTGCGTTAATATTTTAGGTCTCTAATTGCGGGAGGGCAACAAATTTAGTTGTAAAAAAAGATATAGAATTGGGGTAGGAATACAACTTATCACTCGTCCACAAGGGACTCGTAGGTCATGATAAGAGATTCGTCCACAGAGATCTTGTTGGGGTTTCGTAGTCTTGACTCGACTTCCTCGTCACTGGAGTTGAGGGGGTTTTGTTCCTGCAATTAAAATAAACAGAGCAAGCAATAATAGCATAAATAAAAGCAATCTTAAGCAGAAGGTGATCTTAGCTAAGATTGCAGATGGAGGTTGGTTACGAACTGATGTGAGGTGGATTCCTGTTAAGGGCGAAATCGTGAGCACTTTACTTGTTTATTCGATCATTGACCTTAGATTTTCTCCTTCTCTTTCATAACTCTACTATAGATTGGGAGGAACTCCTTTCCAATCCTGCTCTCCTCCTATTGAAACCACTTGGAAGGAACTCCTTTTCCAAGTGATCATAGCCAGTGGACACCTTGCTGGTTAAAGGGTTTATCCAATTGGCTGCTGGCTTGAGGCACATGTGTTTTCTCAATGGCGTAGGGAAAGACAGAGTCTAGGCCAAGCTACTCCCAACTCGGAGCCCTAGGTTGTCAGTCTGGTTAGGCCTATATTGCTTCAAGTCCACTAACCTCCGCGAAGCTAGCTGCCTACTTATGTCACTCCAGTTTCACTCGTCCCTTTCGTGACTGGCTGCAAATTCGTCGTCTTACCTAAGATTGATCAAATCTTAGTTAAGATTGGAACCGGTTTGTTAAAACAAGCCTTGAATCAATTACGATGAGAGGATAATAAGAATAGATTGGTCTCATGAATCAAACAAGTGTACTCACTCAACCCTTACCAAGAACTTGGTGTTTAACTACTAGAAATAGTAATCAAAGAAAGGAAGAAATAGTTGATGAACATAAAAGATGGAATTAAATGCGATATTCCCAAAGGAATTATCACAACAAGTTTTTACAATAACCAGAAGAAAAGAAGATAGAAGAATGTCGTGATTGACAGCCTTCACTAACCTTTAACAAGGTTAGCGTCCCCACCAATCACGTTTCTTTCCAAATCCTAAACTTCAAAATACCTAAAAGATAGGGATAAGAATCCCAATTGTTTTAATTCGGAACGGGAAATAAAATAAAACAATTATCTAGACAAATTTATTTCTTGTTCAAAAAGATTACATCCGGGATTCATTCAAATGGACGCAATCGCCAGCTGGCTGCTCCATCCAAGCGCATCCTTCGTGAATCCATGATCAGCATGCCTCTATCTCTGCAATCTTGGCCAAGCCTGCGGGCAAGATTGCCGCATTATCGCTCAGGCCATTCGTTTCCTCCAAATCTCATCTAGCCCAAGACTTCCTTCAAAAGACAGCAAATTGACGTGAAAGATGTTATTTTTACCATAAACAGAGTAGTTTAAAGAGGTAGAAACACATGAAATTTAGCGTCAATCAGTCTCATTTATTAGATAATATTAATAAAAAAATAAAAGATAACGGAATGCTCTGTCACGTTGAATTTTTTATATGGCATGGTGATAGAACACTAAAATGTCTTCTTTTCATCATCCTTTTAGGCCTCTTTTGGGATGATGATACTGGTAAATGATATTTTTTCTCTCCTTTCTATAGATTCAGTGATTATGAAGCAAAATATTCAAAAGGAGCTAGAAGAACCTATTTTAGAGCTGTTTTGGTGAAAAGAAAGATGTCCTTACCCCAGACCTGGGATAAGGCGAGCCAAGGGCGACGTTGACCAGAGTCAACGGGTTTAATGAAGAATTCAGACTGAAGCCTGAGCTAACAGCTGGCGCGTGTTTGACAGCTGGCTGCTTCCAGAAGAGCTCTTTGTCAAAGAAACCTTACTTTGTTAGAACTCCTTTTGAAGTCGTACTCATAGTTTCAAATTAGGAGATTTAATACACTTTAATTTACCAATTATCCCGGAAGTGGTTGAAAATAATTAGATTTTCTATTTTAATAAGCTGCTTGGCAGCAGCAAAAGGGGCACTTCTTCCTCTTTTTCTCTTCTGTCATTGTTACGCACATTCTTAGTTTATTCCTTCTTTGAATTTAATTAAGTTTTATGCATATTTATATTTCTTTATTATTATGTCTGTCATAGGCTAACTATATTTTCTTGGTAAAGATTCTCTGCCCATGATTCATTGATTTGTGAGATCAAACTTGTTCTTCATAAATTCCAAACTTATATTTCTACCCATTTTAATTAAATGTCAATTTATTCATGTTTGGATTAAGAGTAGCTAACTTGATTTTAAATATGAATGATTACCGTCTTTCCTTAAAATATTGGAGTCTACATTGTTGAAGGGAATACGAAGGCAACTACCTGATCGACAGATCAGATTAGAAAAAAGGGTAGGATCAAGTTTATAGGAGTAGACACGACTCTCTCTCCCAGGCCTTTCCCCGTGTCTATCAATTGCTCAATTAAACTCTATAGAGTGTCTCTTAGGGTTATTGAGTTGATTAGGGATTTCTGATAGAGTGTCTCTTTGGAAGTCTTGTGTAGGAGGAAAGCAGGAGATCTAGGTGACCAATACCTGGTCTCTATAGTCGTCCTATAAGTTTTGGTTTTAAACATCCTTGAATCAATGATCGAGTCGCATGAACCATGGGTCAGATAGAGTCTTTATTGGGAAATTGTCACAATATAAATTACACACAATCACTTTGTTTATTGCTTTCGTTTTATTTTGTTTCTTATTTAATTGCACAAAGCCCTCATTTATTGGTATTTACCACGGTTACAAGAATTGATCATTTAGCGAGAATTAATTTAGTCGTAAAATCTCTGAGGAATGATCCTTTTACCACTTGCTACAGTTTTAATCAACTTCGTGCATAATAAATTGTACTCCCTCCGGTCCGAATTAAACGTCGCGCACGCACCTCGAGGAGGCCGGATGGCTCATGATATGATGCCTTTTTATGCATGTTTTCCCTCTCTTTCAGGTCTAATCCACACTTGATACTACTAATTTGGCTTGTTTTCCAACCATTTTGTAGATGTGGACTAAAGGGAGAAACTTGCTAAAAAGCGCGCCATTTGGATGCATTTTTGCTGATCTTTCATCGTCGAGCCCTAGATGCATTTTGTCGTCGAGACTTACCGTCTAGGCCTAGACGAGATCTTAGGTCTAGGCCTAGACGACGCACGTGGATGCTTCTTTTCGGATGACGCTTGACCAAAGATGCTAAAAAGATTCTAGCGGGATTCCATGTGCAAATCGTCCAGCTCATCAGAGAATATTCCTCTATACCATTTTGTCCCCTAGTGGGGTTGTTAGGCTATATATAGATCCTTAACTTTAGGTTAAAGGGGGCTACTCTTTAGTATACTTATCATCTTTTTAGGGTTTTCAATCATTGTAGCCACCTCTCTAACATTGGGATTTGTTCTTCCCTTATTTTTCCAGAAATTGGAGCCCCAAGCTCCAATTAGTTTTTAATCCAGATTTTCGTTTTCATCTGCACCTCTTTGCTGTTTATGTTGCTTTCTCCATCTATCTTGTGCATGATTTCCAGCATGAGTGGCTAAATCTCTTAGTCTTGGCAGGGGTGTTTTAAGGATTGCAAGAGGATAGTTGGGAGGTCAAAGTGTTCTTAAAACGTGTTCATTGTTGTATCCGCTTTCTTGCCATTTTATTGTCATTTCGTGTGAGATTTGTTGGTAGTTTGATCACCTATTTGCATGTTTCTCATGAATATTGTCATTTCCATGGTAATAACTAACGTGAGGCCATGGAATAGAGTAGGCACCTGGTCCAGAGTCATCATGTCGTTTGGTCCAATCTGGCTAGGGCAAGAAACCGGTTAGGGCAGACTTCTCAGTGTCTAGCCCTAGACGTGTCTTCTCTCCACTTCACGGGCCTGTGTGTATGACCCATAAGCGTACCTTGGGCACAGTGTCACGGCCACTCCCATAAGCGTACCTTGGGAGTGACTTCTCTTAAGAAGAGAAGTAGGGAATCTCCGTGAAAACAGGGTTCCTATAGCACGTCTATGGCGTGAACGCAGTCTATCCTTGCACCGATGACCGACTAGACCTCGACGCAATCCGCCGTCTACCCCTGCTAAGATTTCTCCTTTTATCTGATCTATTATCTTTACTTACTTTGTTATTATCTTTATTACACCTGTTAGTCTTTACCATTGTTATTGATATTCTCTTGCTTTATTTTCGTTCCCTTTTTATTTAATTATTTCGTTTGTCTAGTGTTACTTGTTATTTGCATTTTTATCCTCTGTCTCAACATCAACTGCCATCGTTGGCTAGATTCGTCTAGACCGACCAAACCCCCCCCCCTTGTGTTACTTTTATGTCTGTTGCATTTTCATCCTCATCATACATTTAGGGCAAGATTAAATTTAGTCCTTCATTTTCCCTGTGGTTCGACCCTGACTTGCTGCTATTTACCTTAATTTGTGCATCTAGCCCATCAGGAACTATTTCTATTACTTTTGACGCGCGTTTCGACGGCGCGTCAAATTTTGGCGCCGTTGCCGGGGATAGTGTTTACGGACTAATTTTCTTTCTTTTACTTGTATGACCAGGAGATCTGCACCAGACCTTCTACCCCTCGACCACGAACTCACGAAGACAGAGAGAGAATTTCGGAGACAGGCCGGAGCAACCTCTAGAAGAGTAATTCCCCGTCCTGCCCTCGACAGTCAAACCTCTAGTCAGACCGGTCCCGACAATCATCTTCATCCCGACCTCGACAACCCAGTAGTTGTCTACCCCGAGATACTCAATATGGCAGACCGTCCTAATATCGACAATCCTCCGCAGACCATTGAGGACCTCAATGGTGCCCCTGAAACACCAAACACTTGTATCGTTTGGCCCACTGTTCCTCATGATTGGACGCTCAAGTCTGCAGTCATGCACCATCTACCCCTCTTCCGTGGTGTTCCAAAGGAAAATCCTCACCGCCATCTTCAGCAATTGCACTCTATTTGCGACGCCATGAAGCCGGCCAATGTCAGTATTGAGCACGCTAAACTCCGAGCCTTCATGTGGTCTCTGAAAGATGATGCCCTAGACTGGTTCTACGATCTACCCCCAAATTCTATCAATTCTTGGGCTGAAATGTCCAAATGCTTCACCGAAAAATATTACCCATCAGAAATGGCTAATGTAACTCGCAAGCAATTGGTGTCTATAGTCCAGAGGAAAGAAGAAGATTTTGGTCAGTACCATGAGCGCTACAAAAAGATGCAAGCTATGTGCCCCTCACACAACCTTACCGAGCACGCCCTCATCCAATATTTTTGTGAAGGTCTCAAAGCTCGTGACAAGGCATTGCTCAATGCCGCTGCTGGTGGTGCTATCACAAGACTTACCCCTGTCGCCGCTAAGGCCACCATAGAGTTAATGGCAAGAAATTGCATACCCGAGGAAAGTAATCATCCAGGGCAAGATGCCCAAGTGGCCGCGATGCAGACCCAATTGACCGCTATGATGGGCATGCTTCAGAACATGGCCCCCGGACAGATAGTTCAGGTCAAGACCTGTCAGATATGCAACATGACCGATCATCCAACAGATGCGTGCCCGCATATCCCCGATGAAATTCAGAGTATCAACGCCATTGGAAATTACAATCAGGCCCCATACGGACAGAATTACAATCAGGTGTGGAGACCACCAAACTCCGGTTGGGTCAGCCATCAACAAACGTCTGGACCAGGACAACCAACGCAGTACAATCAGTACATGAATCAGACCCAGCCATCTTTCAACGTCCAAAACTTCAAGCCTAGATCTACCCCTCCCAACAACCAACAATCTTTCTATCAACCCAATCAGGGCCAGACCTCCAATTCTTCTGCCCCACCGGTTGATGAGGTAGCTCACTGTAGGAACGCCATCACTGATCTACAAAAACAAATGAGCATCATGTCTGATCTACAAAAACAAATGAGCATCATGGCCGCGGACATGAAAGAATTGAAAAACCAGGGCAGATTGCCGCCCCAGACTGAGGCCAACCCAAAGCACAATGTGTGTGCTATGACTCTTCGCAGTGGCTACGTCTTGCCCCGTCCAGAGCATCTAGGCCTCGACGTCGATAAATCCTTTCCAGAGCATCTGGGCCTCGACGTCAAAGAGTCTCCTGAATCTGAAATCTTGCCCAAGAAAATACCCAAAGCCAAGTTCATTGGGCCTAAACTCCCAGAAGTGATGGAGGATCGCATTAGATCCCCACGAGGGATGGCTCCACGAGGTGACACGAGCCCACAAGAATTTACCCAAGAGTATATACACAAGATCCTCGAGCCGCCCTTTCCTCAAAGGCTCGTCAAGACCAAGAAGAAGGAAGAGTATCAAGAAATCCTTGATATGTTCAGCAAAGTCCTCGTCAATATCCCACTTCTCCAGGCCATCAAAAATGTGCCCCGCTATGCCAAGTTCCTGAAAACGCTTTGCACTAACAAATGCAACTTGGCTGGGGTAAACAAGATAAGTGTGGGGGCGAATTTCTCTGCCATTATCCAACAGAAGATCCCTTCAAAGTGCGAAGATCAGGGCATGTTTGTCCTCCCCTGCACGATAGGGACAGTCAGTATTGGCAAGGCCATGTGTGATCTAGGGGCTGGTATTAATGTCATGCCCTTGACGATTTTCAACCGTCTTGGCCTAGGACCCCTCGAGCCAACCCCGCTTGTCATCCAATTGGCCGATCGTTCCGTAATTCGCCCCGAAGGTGTAATTAAGGACGTCTTGGTCCAAGTAGGCGACTTCCTATTTCCCGCAGACTTCTATGTCATTGCCATGGAGAATGAAGAATCCGCTAAAGCCACAGATGTTCTTCTAGGGCGACCGTTTTTGGCTACAGCCAGGGCCAAGATAGACGTTCATGACGCATCTATCTCTCTTGAGTTTGATGGAGAAATCATTAAGTTCACCATGATGGAAGCCGTGCAATATCCTTCTAATCTTGCTTGTGTTAATTTTGCTGATACGATCGATCCTTTGGTTGATAAAGTTACTGACTTGAATTCTATTGAACCTTTTCAGTCTGCCCTCGACAGAAGTGTCACGCCAGCAAGATTGGAAGTCTTGGCCACGACAAGTAAGACTCCACCAGAATTACATGAAGTCAATGCCGCGTTAGAAGAGCATTCAAATGTTGACATTGTAGACCTTATTGCTACACAAGTTTCCAATCTTGACGCGGACGACTCTATCCAGCTTGCCCTAGACAGAACTATTTCACCCGTCGCACTAGACCCTTTGGTCTTGACACTTGTGACTTCAGAGCACTCAATTGTTGATAGTGTTGACCCTATAGATACACAAGTCTTCGATCTTAACGCTGACAACTTTTCCCATCTTGCCCTCGACAAGAACATCACTACAAACTCAATGTTTGCCCCTTCTTTTCTACAGGACCCTAAGTTGGAATTGAAGAGCTTGCCCTCGCACCTCAAGTACGCCTACCTTGGCGAACATGACACACTCTCGGTGATCATCTCTAGCAAGCTTGATCCAGATGCGGAGCGCGAGCTGGTGTCGACACTCAAAGGATACCACAAGGCCCTTGGATGGACGGTCGTCGACGTCAAGACACTTGACCCAGCCCTTTGCACTCCTCAACTAGCCATTACTCCAGCTGTCGACATGACCACTTTTGAAAAGGAAACCCCCGCCTCAACTGCTACTGCTACTTCCTTGACCATCGAGGGCAAGACGCTCAATGATAACCCAACTCCGCAACCTGCCCAAGACACAGACAAGATTAACACTCACCACGATAAGTTGCTCTCTTCTAAAACCTTCGATACTGGACAAAAGGTTTTACTTTACAATTCTTGTCTGAGGCTCTTTTCCAGAAAGTTGAAGCAAAAGTGGACCGGCCCTTACCTTGTCAAGAAGACGTATGATCATGGTGTAGTCGAGATTCAGAATATGGACACGGGCCTCATTTCCAAAGTGCGTGACCACAGATTGGAAATATTTCACGAAGGTTTCCACCCCCTGGTGGCAGACCCACCAGTCTTGCCCTAGACGCCTTACAACGTCCGGGCCTGGACGAAAAAGATGGCCGGTCAAGGAGGCATTTCATCGAGCCTTATTTATTTTATTTTTCGTATCCCTTTCTTTTAATAATTAATTATTTCCGTTATTCCTTTCTTTACTTAGTTTTTATTATTATTTCCTGTTTTATTTGGTTTATTTAGGCATCCCTTTTAATTTTTCCTACTTTTATTTCCTTAATTCCCTCCCTTTGTTTTATTTTCATTTTTATTATTAATTCCCTCCTTTCCTTTTATTTTTTTTATTTTTTTTTTTCCCTCCCTTTTCAAATTTTGAAATGGATGAGCCCCTTTTTGCAGGTGGGAGTCCGCGCCACGCAGCCAAGCAACCAATCCGCGCGCGCCACGCGTCCAGCAATCAAAGCCGACCAACCAGCTCGCGCCACGCGCCCAACGCGCCTCGTCCTCTCACGCGGCGACACGCGTCCCGTAATCCGCAACAGCGAACCAGCGCGCGCCACATGGCACGCAATCTGCCTCACCAGCCAACGCGCGACACGCGCCTTATCCGCGATCCAGCTCTCGCCAATCAGTGCGCGCCACGTGGCGGTGCCTTATCCACAATCCACGGCCTCTAATCCCGCAGCGCCACGTGTCCCGCGTCATCCTCAAGGGTCATCAGCCAGTCAACGCGCTATCCTTGCGCAATCCGCGTAGACCAACCAGAGAGCGCCACGTGGCGGCGCCTCATTCAGCCAATCCGCGTCCCCCTTGGCGATCCGCGTCTCACTCCCTTGCCCAACCGCCATACGCCACGTGTCCGTCGACCACTCCAGCAGCGCCACGTGTCACCGAGTTCCCCTCAACCTCACTTATCCATTTTTCCTATCTTTCTCGTTCCTCTTTCCCTTTCAACCGAAGACCACCTTTCTCCCTCACTCCATCTTCTTCCCTTGAAACCCTAGCCACACACTCACCATGTCCCTCAAAAGACCCACAAAAATTAAAATGGTGGCTCACAAGATCGGGTCCACCAGCCGCCGCCCAACTCCGACCCGAAAAAAAAAAAAAAAAAAAAAAACCCAACCCCCACCAGCTCATTGTCCGCATCGCCGTCAGCCGCCGATTCCGGCCACTACCACTCTCGCCACACCGACCTAGGACCGGAAAATGAAAATGCTACCAACACCGGTGACCCCTCCAACTCCCAGCCGTCGTCCGATGAAGACCTAAAAGTCACCAGATCTAAGCCGACGACCTCCGCCATCACTAGATCCGGCCGGTCGACAATGCACCATCGCCCTAGGGCACTCCACAACGTTCTCCTATCCCTTTCCCCTTCCCTTGAACTCCTATTCTGACCTGAACTCTCTTGTCTGTTTTGTGCATCTCTCTCACATTGAGGGCAATGCGAAGCCTCAGTGTGGGGGAGGATTTGTGTGTTTGTGTGACATGTTTTGTATATATTTGATTGCATGCTTTGTGCAAAAATTTAAAATTTTTCAGATTTTTACTTTAAAGGATTTTGCTAACTTGTTAGCACTGCCTAGTTTTAAAACCCCCAAGTATGGACACACACTTCTGACTTGTGCACATGAAATAAACTGCCTTTCATGTTGGTCTTGCCCTAGATCTTGCATGCTTTGTCTGTTAGCTCTTATAACCTGCATCTGCACTAAACATCAGCAATTATCTATAGCACCTTGTGAGCATTTGAGACTAAACAGATATATTTTTCATGTGTGATTCAATGCTTAGCTAGGCATTCAACTAAGTTTGCATGAGACCCCTGGGTATGGGCACCATCAGTCTTGGGAAAGCAGCGAAAAGACGAGAAAAATGAACTGTGCATCTTTGTTTTCTTTTCCTTTACTTTCTATCCCTTCTCTCTTTCTTCATTTCGCCCCCGACGTTCTTTTTCATCTTGTCCTAACATCTTCTCATTTCCTTCTCATTTTTCTGTCTTCTTTATCCGCTTGTTCTCACTTTCCTTAATCCCTTTTCCTTGGCAGGTGAGCGGTATTTGTCAGAGGTGGCGGGCTAGATGATCATCAAAGCCTAAGTGTGGGGGAGACGGACAAGAAGGTGTAGATGCCGAAAAAGGTCTAGGGCAAAGTCATCAAGCCCTAGCCGAAGTAAGTTGGCAAAATCCTTGAGCTAACTCAATCTTCATCAGCTGAAGTTTGTCAAATTCGTTTTCATCTTTAAAAAAAAAAAAAAAAAAAAAAAAAAAAAAAAAAAAAAAAAATTCAAAAAAATCAAAAAAATTCAAAACCAGAAATAAAGCAAAGAAAAGAAAGTCTTATCTGGTTTCAAAGAGGAAAGAAAAACGAAAAAAGGCAAAGGTGCGAACAAGAAAAATGAAGTATTGTCAGCATGGCTCCCAAGAGAAGAACTCCCCCAGACGAAGAACTTCGTCTAGCCCTCGACTGTCTACCCTCGACGGATACTGCCTCACCGTTTCATCTCCATCCGGTTTTTTCGTTATATTCTCCTTCTCTTTTCCTTCCTCTTTGTGCTCTTTGTATATAATCTATCCTTTTGCTTTTCCTATTTTCTTTCTTTCTTTCTTTCCCTTTTCTCTCCATATTCTTCATATTCTCTATACACCTTTCCTTTCAATCCTTTTTTATGGTGCAAAGTTCATTTCTGATTGTTGATTGCCTAAGCATGTGGATTTTAACTCGGGTTGATGTGCAAATTGTATTGTGTGTCTTGTTAATTTTGCATACTTTAGTGGTTAAACACCGAGCCTAGTTGAGTGTGAGTGTAAACACTTACCCTGGTGAGGATTGCTGATGCCAAGTCTGATGTGGTAAAGTTTCTTCATTAGGGTCGTTATCCTAATGATTTGATGCAGAGTTATCTAGGCGGAGTATGTCTTGACATGGTTAGGGCTGATTGTTTGGTTTGTGAATTCTTGTGCTATGGTTGGTTGTGCTTGTCTGTGTCTTGGGGTGTGTTTTCCTTTTTGATTGCTCGAGGGCGAGCAATGGGCAGTGTGGGGGAATTTGATATGATGCCTTTTTATGCATGTTTTTCCCTCTCTTTCAGGTCTAATCCACACTTGATACTACTAATTTGGCTTGTTTTCCAACCATTTTGTAGATGTGGACTAAAGGGAGAAACTTGCTAAAAAGCGCGCCATTTGGATGCATTTTTGCTGATCTTTCATCGTCGAGCCCTAGATGCATTTTGTCGTCGAGACTTACCGTCTAGGCCTAGACGAGATCTTAGGTCTAGGCCTAGACGACGCACGTGGATGCTTCTTTTCGGATGACGCTTGACCAAAGATGCTAAAAAGATTCTAGCGGGATTCCATGTGCAAATCGTCCAGCTCATCAGAGAATATTCCTCTATACCATTTTGTCCCCTAGTGGGGTTGTTAGGCTATATATAGATCCTTAACTTTAGGTTAAAGGGGGCTACTCTTTAGTATACTTATCATCTTTTTAGGGTTTTCAATCATTGTAGCCACCTCTCTAACATTGGGATTTGTTCTTCCCTTATTTTTCCAGAAATTGGAGCCCCAAGCTCCAATTAGTTTTTAATCCAGATTTTCGTTTTCATCTGCACCTCTTTGCTGTTTATGTTGCTTTCTCCATCTATCTTGTGCATGATTTCCAGCATGAGTGGCTAAATCTCTTAGTCTTGGCAGGGGTGTTTTAAGGATTGCAAGAGGATAGTTGGGAGGTCAAAGTGTTCTTAAAACGTGTTCATTGTTGTATCCGCTTTCTTGCCATTTTATTGTCATTTCGTGTGAGATTTGTTGGTAGTTTGATCACCTATTTGCATGTTTCTCATGAATATTGTCATTTCCATGGTAATAACTAACGTGAGGCCATGGAATAGAGTAGGCACCTGGTCCAGAGTCATCATGTCGTTTGGTCCAATCTGGCTAGGGCAAGAAACCGGTTAGGGCAGACTTCTCAGTGTCTAGCCCTAGACGTGTCTTCTCTCCACTTCACGGGCCTGTGTGTATGACCCATAAGCGTACCTTGGGCACAGTGTCACGGCCACTCCCATAAGCGTACCTTGGGAGTGACTTCTCTTAAGAAGAGAAGTAGGGAATCTCCGTGAAAACAGGGTTCCTATAGCACGTCTATGGCGTGAACGCAGTCTATCCTTGCACCGATGACCGACTAGACCTCGACGCAATCCGCCGTCTACCCCTGCTAAGATTTCTCCTTTTATCTGATCTATTATCTTTACTTACTTTGTTATTATCTTTATTACACCTGTTAGTCTTTACCATTGTTATTGATATTCTCTTGCTTTATTTTCGTTCCCTTTTTATTTAATTATTTCGTTTGTCTAGTGTTACTTGTTATTTGCATTTTTATCCTCTGTCTCAACATCAACTGCCATCGTTGGCTAGATTCGTCTAGACCGACCAAACCCCCCCCCCCCCTTGTGTTACTTTTATGTCTGTTGCATTTTCATCCTCATCATACATTTAGGGCAAGATTAAATTTAGTCCTTCATTTTCCCTGTGGTTCGACCCTGACTTGCTGCTATTTACCTTAATTTGTGCATCTAGCCCATCAGGAACTATTTCTATTACTTTTGACGCGCGTTTCGACGGCGCGTCAGCTCACTATTTGTCCACAAAAAATTTCGTACTTTTTTTCGAACGTACGTTAAGGATTTGCGTACGTTCGAAAAAAAAGTACGGAATTTTTCGGGGACAAATAGTGAGCCATCCGGCCTTCTCGAGATGCGTGCGCGACGTTTAATTCGGACCGGAGGGAGTACTTATTTATTTTTTACGATTTTGGCAACCATCACCGCCAGGGACCTCAACAAACCAAAAAAATATAATGTTAGAAATTTTATTAAACCTAAGAATAGGTTAGAGATCCAATCAATTTTTTTATAAAATGTTGGGAATTTATAGGGTGTATTTTCCCCTTGATTTATTTCCATGTCCATATTATTCACAAATAAATTTTACTAATACTTTATCTTTTACCATATACCTATTTTTAAACAGTGCTTTATAAGTTTATGTACATAAACTCTGCACATACATCATGCTAATTTATGAAAGTTTTCTATTTATGAATGGTTTACCACATATTCACTCCAGCGGCACGTATTTGACCACGTGTATTTCCAAAAGAAGAAAAATGCCATAAATTAATTTCCACACAAAACAACAAACGTGGAAAAAAAATGATAGGCTTAATGACATGTCTGCCGGGATGCTAGGTCAGTAGCTGCCCACGTAATTGATTGCTGCCCACGTAGTTGATTGCTCATATGGAAAACCCGAAAGCCAAAAAAGATGTGCTGTTGCCGGCTGGACACCGTACCTAGTTTTGGATCGTCGTCGGTCGTCACTCATTCTTCCTCATTGCAAAACATAATTTCATAACAGAACATTCCGATTCGGATTCCGATATAACACTAGAGGTGATGTTTTGTTTCAATATCAGAACTTCAAATTTTCGAAATTTGGAATTTGATGTTCACCATAATGATCAATTTTCATTTTTTTTAATGAAATTAAATATAACGCAAAAGTTGGATGTTCATTTTCATTATCGATTTATTGTGAACAAAATGATATAATATACGAATTATACATTAAATGATGGCAGGATACAACAATTAAACAAAAACATATATTATGTAATTGTCAAAAAACTTGTATAGTATATTAGACATTTTCCATACTATATAAACTAGAATAGGCTTAGCCATATGAACAAGTACTGGTACATATTTACTAAAAGAATAGAAAAAATGTTCACAAAAGTGTACACACATGTATTCATAAATTAATATTATAGTGAGCCATCAGTTGGAGCCACTCTTCCATTGAAGGCTGCTCCATTATCATTCCATCCAAGTCCTTAAACGACAACCCTTTCAATAACCTCAAATTATCACCACCGATGTGGTCGCCGCCGCCGCCAATGTTGCCGCAGCCAACAACCTTATTAATTTCATCATTATCTTGAACATTGATGGGAATTGGTGCTTTTTTCCTCTTTGCACCATTGAATGAGCTCTCTTCTATCCACGAAACGCTCGAATCTTTGCCGGTTAGGCTTTGAACCACAGACTTGAAGCTCTGCATATCAGTCACAACATGTTGGGTATCGATAAGCACGACTTTCATTTGATTTTGATTCGCGGAAACACCACCACTTCTTGTCATTGGGAAAACGAAGAACGAAAAGCTCGATAAGTTGGGCCGATAGTAAACGATAACAAAATCTTTTAAAATGTAAGGAGTTTAAATCAACTTATAATTTTTTTTTTTTTTTTTTATCTTGATTTGTTCTTTTGAGGGAGTTATAGGCTTGAACTTTTAGGTGTGGTGTTAATGATTGGTTTCCTTTAGTGTTGTTGGAGGGTATTTATATAGGAGAAGAGACTGAGATAAATGCCGACAGGTTTAGCAGTTGAACATGTTGACGAAGGATTGAGAGAGATAGGCAGTATAGGATTGACCAAATACTCATGAAAATGAAGTTTATACACTACGTCAAGGCACGCAAGTTGGAATTGGCAAGAAAATAACTCGTTGGGTCATGCCAGCAATTTCTCTTGTATTTCCTGTATTTGACTTGAGCAAGAGGTATTTTAACTTATTAGTAATAGATTGCGAGTTTAATTTTTGTGTATAAAGGAATTATTTGTTGAAAATAATTATAATGTAATTAAATCAACGGTCGTGCAAATAAGATTAATTTTAACCCAATTAATTTAGAAATTAAAATATGTATAGCATGAGGAAGTTAAGTAGCTAATAAATTAAGATATTTCTTATAAAGTAAAACGAATTTAGCCTTGAATTCGAGTCATATAATTTATAATTGTTGATGTATGAGATTTTTGGTTATTGTATGCCCACGTGCAAAATTAATTTAACCTTAATATTAAACCACATTAACTATACTGTAGTGTAAGAAATCCAGATTTTGGTCTTTACTAGGAGTACGTTATAAAGGGGAAATCTGAAAATTTTCCTTTGTTCTTTCTTAAATTTCTTTTTTTGAAATTTCAACGATACATATCTGACAGACAGCGCCTTCCACGTTTCTTCCTGGCGTTTTCCAGTTTTCCTCCTCTCCGGCTTAATCACTGCCGAACTCAACTTGAAAAGCTTTTGGTTCATTGTTGAATTAGTTTCCTAGAGAGTTCCATGATCCTTCCTTCGAGTGTGATCTCAATTTATACTAGTTTTTTTTGGGTCAAAACTAATAACATTTTTTCTTGATGCGTTAACTAAAGAGTTTACGTGAGGCTGCGGAATCAATCATGCAAGCATGACTATTTTGGCACGTTTTATAATTCTTAATCAATTGTAGGTGGAATCTCATTTGTCTGTTTTTTTGTTTTTTTTTAGTAAATCATTTGTCGGTTTAGTTTGCAGAGAGAGTTGCGGATAAGAATATAGGTTGACATATTATTTTTTTGTCATATATATATCTAAAAAAATTGAATTCAAAATATATAATTTTGTCACTTATATTTAATTTGTCGGTTTAGCTCTTGTATTGGCAGGTTGTATTATATATATAATGTTTTTTTTATACAATTAATTTTTTTATGTATATTTTTTTTATAGGCGGAGGTGAGATTCGAACCCAAATTACTACTGGTACTTTTTTCGCTGATAGACAAGTAATGAGTTATATGTTCATTGGGTACTAACAAAATCTTTGATTGCACTTTATCAGTTAAGATCTAATTGTTATTTAATTTAGGCAAATTGGGAAAAAAAACATAAGATGAATGATTTTTTTATATATTTTCTTGAAGAAACCCACTAAAAATATTTATGTAAATAAAATAAAAAAACATTCTTGGATTTTCAAATTTGATTGAATTAGATAATTAAATAAACATTTAATTTAATTTAATTTAATTTAATTTATGATAAACAAATGAAAATGGAGTAGCATTTTTACCCTATAGTGCCTGTCCTACCAAATCCATTTTAATAGGACATTTTAATTTCGACCTAATTTACTTAAATCTCGCCACTAATACAAGGTCTTGGTAAGCGGACTTTCGGGCCCAATTTGTATGGCACTGGGCCAGTAGTAGACGAAACTACATGGGCCTTTTGTAGCTAGCAGCGATGAACCATGAATTCCAGGCCCACCGACTTGCAATCCATGACGGCAAGTCGGCAACATATTTCAGAAAAAAGAAAAAAGAAAATCCAGTAAAAAGTAAAAACAACCACTGGCCATAACATAACTTCCACGGTTATACTACACCCACTGTAAAAATATTGGACTGGCCATAGGAATTTCAAAAAAATATTAAAATTTGAATGGTGGGCTTTAATTTACTTTTATATATGAAATATTTATTAATATGTTGGTATTTTCTTTATATATATATAATGGATTTAAGCTTTACATGACGAGAAAAATAGGGACTAACGATGTCTCCCACAACGAGATAACTTTACTAATAATTGAAATTTTATTTTTCGACAAATAAAATTCTTCACGAAGTAAAACACCTTTTTTTGGTAAGTGGAAACAATAATAAGTACATTTTGGATCAAAATATTAAAAAGTTTATAAAAAAACATCTTTAAAAGTAAAAAGAAATTCATAGAAAATAAAAACTCAAAATTCTACAGAGGAAAAAAGACGTACAAAAGTAATGAATGATCGGTGCGAATTGCTCGATAATTTTATCACTTTAATAGAAAATCGCTAATTTAATTATCTTAAGTAATTATTTGTTTAAATTATTTTACCAGCATCCGATTAATCAAGTGAAAATAATTGATTCTAACCTAATAGACTCATTAAATAAAATAAAAAAAACATAAAAACTATAATGGCAAAGCAATGCAAAATTTAAAAACTAAAACTTCAAGAAAAAAATTCTTATTTTTCGTTTCTCTACTATTCTCCCCCATATATCGATTTTCTTCTCAATTCTTTCTTTTCTTTTTCATCCAACAATTACAAAACATGCCCTCGTAATAGATCACACACACTCACTGTTCTCTTTTTCTTTTTTTTTCCTGTTAATGTCTCTCCCCACCAAACGCTCAGCCACTGCCACCACCTCCTCCTCCGCCACTACTAGTTTCTCTCCGTTGCCACCTCATCCGCCTCCTCCCATGAAGAAGGCCAAGGCCCAAGCTCTCTCCGCTTGCTCTCCATCCCATCTCGACACCAAAAACGGCAGCCTCCACCACTTCACTCCTACCTCCTCCTCCGCCGCCGCCGCAATCGCCGATTCTGACGTTGTCTTCGACCCCTCCTCCATGTCCCTCGATGAAGATCCCAAGCTCGACCACCAACCCGCTGCTAACTTGTCTCGCAAAAAAGCCACTCCTCCGCAGCCTGCTAAGAAGCTCGTTATTAAGCTTCTTAAAGGTACCGTTTATATCATTTATTTAATAGCTTGATGTGGTTTTCTATTTTTTGCGTTTTTCATGATTTAATCAATAAGGGGTTGTGTTTTCTTTTCCTTTTTGATTCTGTATTGTTTTGTTTTTCTTCAGAAAATCTGTTATGTGAAATTTGAGTGTGGAATTTGCAGTTTGGAGAGATTAAGGGATCTGGGTATTGCTCGGATTGGTTTCCTGAATCCGTTCTATAAGTGAAATCTGAGCTTTTAACACTATTTACTCTGTCTTAAATTCCATGGTCAATTTTAATTGAGAAACTGTCAATTTTAATTGAGAAACTGTCAATTTCTTTTATTGTTGGATCTGGGTAAATGTTAGCTCATCCTTGCAGTACGGGGAATGACCTAGCTTATCTATGCATGGTAGCTGGACAGTATCCTGACTTACTTTAATTGAGCCTCCATCTCAGTGGAGGTTATGGCATAATCATTTGCAGGGACATCTGCTTTTGTTCGATTATTTTATTTGAGCTAAGCTAGGTTTTAGGTTGGTTTCTTGGTACCTGCTGGTTTAAGGCCGATCACTGGCTAAGTATTGAGGACAGTTGGGTTACCTTTGAATTGACTGTATACAGCCGGAAAATATTTACTGTTTATAGTCTAAGCATTACTTTACATTGGTATGGACTTCTTGCAATTGGGTGTGTTCAGTCGATTGTTAAAGTAATTGTTCCAGCTCAGTACTATTTAAAATGCATTCTAATTTTGGTGTTTGCATTGCAGTAATACCATTTAAGATGGTAGAATTTAGTTCTTGCATGCAGTTCATAAATCCTTAATGTAATTGTACTTTGGTGCCTGTAACGCAATTAATACACATCAAGATAGTATAATGTAGTTGATGAACTAGAGTTTTATGTTATCCTAGACCTATTTGAATTTCTCTCTATTGTAAAATATGCTTTGTGAACTTAGTCTATAGACTCTATACGCTAAAAAAATCTGCTGTTGTGTTTCATTATATCATGTATATTGTGCTGCGACATTTTATGAAACTTATTTATTATATTCTTTTAAGCCAAACCGACACTGCCAACCAATTTTGAGGAAGATACATGGGCAAAAGTCCAGTCAGCTATTAAAGCTATATTCTTGAAACAACGAGTTTCTTGTGATTTGGAGAAGCTTTATCAGGTAACTTCAGCTGCATTCTCCTCTTCTTCTGTTCAATTTGCTATGATGTCACTGTTTTCATTTGTGTTGTCCCTTAACCCATTACCATTATTAGGCTGTTCATGATCTTTGCCTGCACAAGATGGGAGAAAATCTTTATCAGCGGATAGAAAAAGAGTGTGAGACCCACATACATGCTGCATTACAATCTTTAGTTGGTCAAAGCCCAGATTTAGTGGTCTTCTTGTCACTTGTTGAGAGGTGTTGGCAAGATCTGTGCGACCAGATGTTGATGATTCGTGGTATAGCCTTGGTTCTAGATAGAACATATGTGAAGCAGAACCCAAATGTGCGTTCGTTATGGGACATGGGCTTGCATCTTTTCCGGAAGCATCTTTCTCTTACCCCTGAAGTTGAGCATAAAACTGTGACTGGTCTTTTGCGAATGATTGAGAGCGAAAGGTGTCGACTGCTTAAACTTTTACACATCTGTTGATTAAGTTTTAAATAATTTATTTGTATACTGTGTTTGAATGCTGGAAACCAAATTAAAATAGAGTCAAGTTTGCTCAATTTAAGGCTGCAGACTACTTGCTCAAGTTTGCTCAATTTAAGGCTCCAGTTGTGTTGAGGTGTTTAGGCATATTTTTATTCACCAAGTGGATGACAAATTACAAAGGAGTGGCAAAATTATGGATTGCCACCTTGGATAAAAGAGTATATAAATTAACAACTAGTTGTTTCCCCCCAGTGAAGTATTACATAAGGAGATCAAATCTTGTGAAGTTACTGGTGTAATGTGTTTTCCTTTTTTTTATTCTTTCTCAAAAGTTTGTAGACGCTATAAGTTTACTAATTGTTTTGGTTCCCTGGACTAGCTTCCATTCCTCAACATATCATGTCTTGATGTGTGGTTGCTTATGTTTTCTTTTAGTACTTGGCCTGGAAAGTTGGTAGATTTTGTTGTGGAGGTATTTGTGGGAGTTAAGTCAGGCAGAGATTGAAGCATGTTACTCACACTCCTGTAGTTTTGAAATATGGAAACTTTATCTTCTCAGAGTATTGGAGATATGAATGATGTTGTTTCTGAAAGAAGGGAACCTCATTGGTTGAGACCAATTGAGCATCTTTTTTGGCTTCTTGAATTCATAAAGGTTTTTTTTCCTCCATCTTTTGCAATGACAGATTAGGTGAAGCGGTTGATAGGACTCTTCTTAACCATCTTTTGAAGATGTTTACTGCCCTAGGAATTTATTCAGAAAGCTTTGAAAGACAATTCCTTGATCGCACATCTGAATTTTATGCTGCTGAAGGCATGAAATACATGCAACAATCAGATGTACCAGATTACTTGAAGCATGTGGAGGTGCTTTATGTTTCTCTTCTGAGTTTCCAGCATCAGCTCACTCTGTTCGTTGCTTTAATTTAGTGTTCCTCTTTTTTTACATGTATTTTGCAGATAAGATTGTATGAAGAACAAGAAAGGTGCTTACTCTATCTTGATGTATGTACCAAAAAGCCGTTAATAGCTACTGCAGAAAGGCAGCTTCTGGAACGCCACATCTCCGCAATTCTTGATAAGGTGTGTCTCCTGTTCTGATTCACGTCTCCAATTATGAATGCAGTCTGTTTGCTTTGGTTTATTAACTGCTGTTTCTCTGATCCATCCAGGGATTCACAATGCTGATGGATGGCCATCGGATTGAGGACCTCAAAAGGATGCACTCACTGTTCACGAGGGTCAATGCTCTTGAATCATTGAGGCAGGGCCTTAACTTGTACATCCGAAGAACTGGTCAAGGAATCGTCATGGATGAGGAGAAGGACAAGGACATGGTTGCTGCATTATTAGAATTTAAGGCCTCTCTCGATTCAATATGGGAGGAAAGCTTTTCCAAGAATGAAGGGTTTTCTAATACAATAAAGGATGCATTTGAGCATTTGATTAACCTTCGTCAGGTTAGTGTCTGTCCGTCTCTTGTTTTTATCCTCACTGTTTATGAGACAATGTTTTGTACTGTGACAAAATAGTATTTTTTTTTCAAGGTAGAATTTGCAATGAAAGAGGTATGAGAAATGAAGGGGCATGTTAAAGGTCAAGCCTTTGTTGATGCATCTGTTGGCCACATACAGAAAGTGGCAGTTATAGATTAGCTAGAATAGGATTATCATTCTACCATAATGCATTGCCCTCTTTTTTATGATTTTCGCCTCTCCTTTCTCTTGGAAGACTTGGCATCTGGCTTATGGGTCTTATCTGTTGACCATTATTCCCTATATGATCTAATGGTGTGCGTTAACAACATTCAAAGAGCCTATAATTTGCATTCTTTCAATGTAACCTCCTCGTAAGCTTGATCTAGGTTAAGTAATGGCTCATGGATGTCTGAGATGTTTTGAGTCACTTGTTGTAGTATATAATAGAGTGCAATAAATAATACTGGTGGTGCAAAATTTTATCTGCAAAAAGTGCTACTGTTTATATCCTTCGTGCCTGCAGATATACTGATAATTTGTTTCATACAAAAGTTTTGATATGTAGTGTTTGCATGTCTTTGAGGAATTATTAGGGATAATGATTGGCATTATTATTAGTTAATATATCTTTGTTTTGTTAGTCTTAGTTAATGAATTCCTCGTGTTGTAGTTTTCCATCAATTGTTTTATAAGCAGTCTATCTTGTTGTCTCTTGAGTAGAACCGTCCAGCTGAGTTGATTGCAAAGTTTCTGGATGAGAAGCTTCGTGCTGGGAACAAGGGTACTTCTGAGGAGGAGTTGGAAGGCACACTTGATAAAGTCTTAGTTTTATTCAGGTTTATTCAGGTATTCTTAATAAGTGCAAGTTGGGATCGGTTTGTTTGCTCTTTGAACTTGATCTTTTTTTTATCATTACTATACCTTTTGTTTTGTTGCAAATGATGCTGAGATTTATGCATGATTCTTTCTTGTTTATGAAGGGTAAGGATGTATTTGAAGCCTTCTACAAGAAGGATCTTGCCAAAAGACTACTGCTAGGGAAAAGCGCCTCTATTGATGCTGAGAAATCTATGATATCCAAGGTTGAGAATAGGAATTTTTTTGGACTTCTCTAAATTATTTTTTATTGATTGTATTGATAGTCTTATGTTGTTCCTGCAGCTGAAGACTGAGTGTGGAAGCCAGTTTACAAACAAGCTCGAAGGAATGTTTAAGGTGTGCTTCTAATCTTAGGATACTAGTTTTTGTAGACGATATAGTTTTGTATAGTTCTGGTTGCCTCCAAGAATGTCCTCTTGCCAAGGTTTGAGGCAGTCGGATGGGTCATATCTGAGGTCAATCTGGGAAAGCTGTGGAGGTTTCCCGTTTTCTCCCTCGCCTGCTTTTTAATCTCTATTCACGTTATCAAATTGCATAGTGCAACCCCATTGGTCAACGTAACATGTTTCGTGTGTTGGCCTTACCTTACTTATCCTCTAGTGATAATTCTTCCAACATTAGAGTATCATACATCTTAGAAACAATATGCTTTAAAGGAAAAACACAAAAAACAAACATTGAAGTTTGATGCTTAACTTGCGGGTCAGTAGTAATTTTTCTGCTAAGACCCACCAAGGATCTTTCATGAGGCGTTTGTGATTATTTATGAGAGTCTTGAAATGTTGATTCAGATTGAGAGCACTTTATTTGGACTGCATGCAAGTGAAAAGGGATTCCGCAGGATACAAAGATTATTTATTTTAGTAATGTTCACTGTGTATAGTGTGTTTTGATGTCTAATAACAACTTGAACTAGGACATAAATGTCTGCTTGACTGCTTTGCTCACTTGTGCAAATACTGGCTTTCTATGGATATTACTTGTAAAAGTGCTTCCAAGTTAAATTTTCCTGGTGATGCTTTCTCAGGATATTGAATTATCAAAGGAGATAAACGAGTCCTTCAAGCAATCATCTCAGGCCAGGACAAAACTGCCATCAGGGATTGAAATGAGTGTTCATGTCTTAACGACTGGGTTGGTTTAGATTCTCATTTACCATGTCCATACTGACCTATATATATATATATTCAGTCCTTCTGTGTTCCTTCAAAATTTAATAAATAACTTGCTGGTGAATGAACAGGTACTGGCCAACTTATCCGCCTATGGATGTTAGGCTTCCTCATGAGCTGAATGTCTATCAGGTAATGTACAGGCTATTTCCTTCCCAGACACTAATGTTCGATGAACAATGACGTCATCTTTATGCGAACCAGTGGTCTCATTTTAAATCCCTTCATGCAACAGGATATATTCAAAGAGTTCTACTTAAGCAAGTATAGTGGGAGGCGGTTGATGTGGCAAAATTCATTGGGTCATTGTGTGTTAAAGGCTGAATTTTCTAAAGGCAGAAAGGAACTGGCAGTTTCCTTATTCCAGGTCGGTCTCATTTGGTGTTAATTCCTAATGCATTGTGTATGCCATTGTCTATTACTGTTTGCTCCTTTCTTTTCTTGTTACCTTTCCCATTGGACATGATGTAATAATTCAGTGGTTTTATGTGTTCTGTTCCAGACTGTTGTTTTGATGCTGTTTAATGACGCCGACAAGCTTAGCTTTCAAGATATCAAGGACTCTACTAGCATAGAAGACAAGGAACTGAGAAGGACACTGCAGTCGCTTGCTTGTGGAAAAGTCCGTGTGCTCCTAAAGGTGGGTGATAAGTGTGGTTTGCATATTTTGTCTGTTTTGCACTGTACATTTGGCAAGCATCTGGTTTCTTTTGTCTTTACTGTTTTTCTTTGTCATAAATGTGTCTCGCAGATGCCTAAAGGAAGGGAGGTGGACGATGATGATTCATTTGTTTTCAATGATGCATTTACTGCTCCACTCTACCGTATAAAGGTTTATTTGCTTGCTAACTTGTTTTTTACACTGGCATTTGATGGTGTAAAGCCTGCACGAGAGAGTTGCCCACCACTCCCAAAGTGATTGCTGCATTAGATGTTTTTGCACTTCAAATTGTAGTTTTCCAGAGCTGGATACGCTTTTTTTCAGGTCTCTGTGCATTCTGTTGCTTTACTCTAACACTCTTTTGGGGAAGCAGGTCAATGCGATCCAAATGAAGGAAACGGTTGAGGAGAACACAAGCACTACTGAAAGAGTATTCCAGGACCGTCAATACCAGGTTAAATTACTGCCATTGTGATGCAAATATACTCATTGATTTTTAGGATAAGCTTTTTGTAAAGCTTTGAGCTGCACATTACAATCGAAATGTTTGTGATATTGTTGTTGTTGCATTCAGGTTGATGCTGCCATTGTTCGGATAATGAAGACGAGGAAAGTATTAAGTCATACACTTTTAATAACTGAACTCTTCCAACAGGTAAGCATATTCCATTTTGTTTTTAAGCATGTATAACATTTTGTACTTAAGCTCTACTTAGTGACTAGTGAGCTTATTGCTCAGTAATACTCTCAACGAAACCCCACCCTAGATGGTGGAGAGGTTGTCTTGATAGTTTTGCATCCCAAATTCTCTCTTTTAGTTGCTACCACATTTGGACACCTCTTTTTCTCTAACCAGCATTTGCATTGTGATGACTGATGACAATGACCTAGATGGGATGGAACCTGTATTAGAATGTACTGATAGAAAAAAATGTGTTTTCCGTGAGCAGCTCAAGTTTCCGATAAAGCCTGCAGACCTGAAGAAAAGGATAGAAAGCCTTATAGACAGGGAGTACCTGGAGCGGGACAAGAACAACTCGCAGATATACAATTACCTCGCATAATCCATTCGATCACACTAGATGTTTCCTTGTAAATGATATGGGAGACTTCTGTCCCTAATTCAAGACGGCAGATGTGTAACCATGTCAGATTAATGTACAGTAAGTTGTAGTTGCTCTTTTTGCTGCGAATATCGCTGTAATTATAAAGTGTACTCTGTCTCTTTTTCTTCTACTCTTCCTGTTAAAGATCTTGACTTGCATGAGATAAATGGCGACAACAGTGGATTTAATGCAGCTTCTCAGAATGGTTAGACTTTTACACTATAACCGGGGGATAGAAGCGATAAGAGATGGGTTTTTGAATATTTACAGCCATGATAACAGGAAATCTCATAGAAACAGGTTTGAGTTCTGCGCCTTACACCTTGAAATGTATCGAGTTACAAGCTTGTTGATCCATTGGACAAGTATTATCAGAACTGAACCGAGTAACGAACTGGAAATAAATGGGTTGCTGGTTCAATTAGAGTGCACCATTATATCGTTTTGAGCAGTTCAAATCTTGGACCAATTGAATTGAATCGATTGGTTTTTTTTAAAACTAAATATTTATCAAAATACATTTAAATGAACACCCGTCTAGGCAACGGTTGAGATCGAAAGTGAGATTTTTGTCCATTTTGTGCGTATAAAATAAAACTTCCATTTAGATCGGGGGGAAAAAAGAGCGCAAGAATTGTTCATGTTTTAGTTTTTTCAACAACCGATTTTTAGTCATTATATCTTTCGAACATAGTTTAACTAACGAAAGATTATTTCCAGGCCTTGTAAGAAAATGCTCTACCAGCATAGTTTAAAACTTGAGTTGATTAAAAAATTAGTACGTCTAATACGTATCCACAACTAATCACATTCAAATCAGGGAATTAAGCATAATTATTTATTTATTGTGTAAAAATTAAGCATTATACAACTTGCTTAATCACACTCATCGTATTCTTTTTTTATTACTAAATTAAATTAACAAGATTAATCATCCACAAACTGATTTCTCTTCAAAATTCCTCACATAAAATTAAAAATTACAACAAAAAACAGACAAAAAGACAATTTCAATGGAAATGGCAATTTAGGAAAATAACAAGTAAAGATAGGGGTGTTATAATACTTTCAACTATACAATCTGACCGATCAGACAACCTTGGTTGCTGTTGAAGAAGCATCTGGAGACCTGGGATTCGATTCTTGCGGTGGTTGTGGATCTGGGATGAGTGGGGCGCGGATGTTGGTTGAAACGACGACGTCGTCGTCGTCCGGGTCGTAGTCGGGATTGAGCGATCGGTCAACGGCTTCACGGCCCTTATCTAGACACGGCTTGCAGGCGACCTCTATCGTTATCCAACCCAACACCACTGCCACGATTACTATCACTGCACTTGTTATTGCTCCCATTTTCCTTTTTTTCCAAACTATTTTTGTTCTCTCCTCCTCCTCTCTCTCTCTCTCTCGTGTTTGATGATGTTTAGCCTTTTTAGTCTCTGCCTTTGTTACAGGCTTGATGTTAATGGGCTTTATTGGGAGTATTGAGGAACCTCATTTTGGGCTGGGCCAAGCCCTACAGGAGCCCAATATTATTTTGTACATTGGACCTTTCTAAAAAATATTTAAATTTGTCCTAAAATCTTCACCTAAAACCTAAAATGATTAAAAAAAATATTGAGCTTGTAATTCAATAATACTTCTTACTTGCTTTAAGTCTCATGATCTATCCATCACCAATATGGAAAGGAGCAAGAAGTGGCTCACTTCGTGGGCAATTGTCTCTCCTTCGATTTGATTCTTGTTATATTTGTATCCTAGGAGTGGGGTGACGACTCTCTAAGGTTTATCCTTGGGAGTCGATTTTAGAAGCTTAGAAGTGACTTATGCTCTCCTAATTTTTATCCGTTTGGGTCGAAACTAGGTTGTTTATTTTCGCACACATTTTGTGTTGCCTTTTTTCAATATATTCAGATTATATAAAAAAAAAATCGACATTATTTTTAACGGAATATCAGTTATAAAGTCTTAGAATATGAGTGCACCAACTAAGGGTGTTCATCAAAAAGTTCAATAGACTTATAATATTTTAGTTTTTAAAATTCGCATTCACTCAGTAATTATTTATTTAAATAAAAATAACATGTTAGCATTATTGATTTTTTATTTATATAAAACATGTGGTTGTGGTGCATACTGAAGTTGTCGTGTTCAACATTAATTTTATTTTATGGTGGTTAGAGATACTGTCAATCTATGGAGATCTCATCTTTTAAATAGATTCACCACTGTATTAAATTCGGGAAATTTTGGATTTCACTTATCTGCAAATGAAGTTGTGGAATTTTTTAATTCATTATGTTTTTTGACATTTTCTTTATTTTGATCTGGTTCATTCTGTTTTAGACAACAGCCATCTTGCTTTTCCTCAAAGATGCCTTCTATCATTCTAAAAACTTATCAGGCAAAAAAAAGAGTTTAACCTTTAAGCACCGGAATCAAGAGGTCACAATATCGATCCTTGTGTATGTAGTAATCACCTGTTGCGAATATTTTATCGCTTTATCGACATAATTAACACAATACCAAGAATCTCTTGCTCAGTATTTTGACCAACAACAGTTCAAACTTCAAAGTTCAAGTTTGTTTGCAAATGGTCATAGAATGCTAAGAGTGAAACTACCTCACAACACATAACTTCATTGATTTACGTAGAGAAAACATGTCTCGTAGTTCGGTATGATGATAACAAACTACACACAAAATACATTGAGCAATCATTGTTAGAACCAATGAAAAAACCGATATCAAACAACTGTAAACATCGATACATCTCTTCTACATACAGCCCTCGACACCCCCATGGATTTCATGAATATAACTATTAAGTTATTACGAGGCACACTGGAGAACTAAGCGAATAGAACCTGAGAGCTCGAGGGTGTCAAGTCTGAGAAACCATCTGGTGGATCTACAACGTGCCATCGAACACTGAATGTGCACTTTTGCTCACAGGATCCTTTGTGCAACAGTCTCGAGATATAGCCCACAGTGACAGAAAGATTCCGACCCACAACATAGATCTTGCAGTCAGATGCGTTCACAGCAAAGGGTTTGCAAATTTGCTCCGGTAAAGGGGGGCCATCGATGGCTTCCCAGGAATCAGCTTCTGCATCGTAAACCTTGAGCTTCATCCTTTCGAGCTCTGAAACAACAAACAAGCGCTCATAGACCACTACACTTGAACCAGTCCAGCCTTCCCTTAATCCAGCAGGCATACTCTCCCAATTATCAGTTTGCGGATCATAAACCTGACCCCTTGGGGAGACAAAGAATGGCCACAACCACCCTTCTGTGACAAGAAGCTTTCCATCAAGAACAGCTGCATCATAGGAAGCCATATTCGTTCCCATGCTGGCAATGCTACGCCAACTCCCTCTCGCGGGATCCAAAACTTCAGCCGAGTCAAGCTCATAAAGGTCAGTGCTGTTTCCTCCAGCAACATATACCATCCCATCAATCACCGCACTAGCAAAGAATGACCTGGCTGTAATCATCCTACTCATCACTGTCCAACGATTCTTCTGAATTTCATACTTCAAAACCATGTCAAGGGGACAATCCACATCAGATACCATACCCCCACAGACAAAGAGAGTACCATCACGGGGTACTGAAACACATCTTAATCCATGAGGGCAAACCTTTTCCTTGCAGGGCATTAGAGGGATTGTATGCCAAGAGAAATGAATAAGGTCCAGAACCTGCCACTGGATCTTTCCAGTGCATTTGTGGAAAGCAAAGACAAAGAGCCAAGGATCCTTGAAGCCTAATTCCTTTCTACGGGTGAAGAAGCGCTCTTTATTACCAAGAAGTAAATGCCATCGTTTGCAAACTGCCCTACAGGTTGCATGTGTCTGGACTGGAAGCCGGAGGAGACAATTAAGTGCGACATCATCAGGAAGCCCTGGAATAAGGGGCTCACTTTGAAGAGAGAATTCAAGCTCTGGTGAAGGATTTAACATAGAAGATTGGATTGCAGCTAACCTAAACTTGGGGGATAATGTCATTTGGGAATCCCCAAGCTTATGTACAGGTGCCTGCTGAGATGACAACCGAACCCTTTGCATCTGTCTGACCTAAGAAGCAATCTAAAACTCCTTCTGATAAGACTTCCAGTTAAGAAAGAACAAATTCCTATCTTGTTTACTTAGTATACCCTCACAATTTATTTGCCTCTATCACACAAAAAAGATAGAAGGGATTTATTCCCTGCAAATAACTTACAGTAACTATCAAAATCAGATTACACCACACACTTATAAAAACCCAAACCCAAATCCAAATTCAACCTCTAATGCATCAGAAGCATCTATCTTTACAAATTGGGTACTCTCTTATGACCAATTTGACCTATCAAGATATCAACTTGTCTCCTAAAACCTATCATCATGCCACTGCTGAGACCAAAAAAATTCTAAAGATCAGTACTCTATATAAAACCACTATCCCAAAACAGCTAAATCACCAAGGTAATCTCCTAATAGTAACAGGCTCCAACAACCCACATAGAATAGTAATTGAAAAACTCACAAATCAGCTTAAAGATTGGATTTTTACTAACAAGAAACACAACTTGACAAAAACAGAGCTAAACCGACAACAAATCTTATCTACCTTATCACTCATAAACACCAAAAGATCAGCAAATACAACAAAACAAAGATTAGAAAACTCAAAGTGCAAAATTACAGAAACTTAACTTTGGTCTTAAACTGATAAAGGTGATCCAGAGATGATTTCTTGGTGTAAGAACAAAGAAATGAGACCATTCTTCTTCCTCCTCCTCCTCTTGCTAGAATATTAAATAAATATAGAATATGTGGCAAACATGGGTTCATTGATTCGGGTAGCAGGGTTCTCACGCGCCATTGTTCGTAGATGAAGACGTGGCATGAGCAGGACTGGGCTTGGTTTATAGATGTAGCTAGAGCGTGGTGTGCACACGCGGGCACTGGGAGTGCGGTTATCTTGAAAGTTTGAGGATTTGGAAAAAGAAGATCAAGTTTCAAAGTTAAGTGCCTAACGCGTAGATTAAGGACTGAAGTTTTTGTTAATGCATGGATAAGTGGATGATTAAGAAAATGGAAAAAAAATATTACTCCATTAGGAAAGTTTAGTAAATGGCAGTAGGGATAAACTAATTTTAAGGGTAAAATAACTATAATTTATATGATGCCCAGTATAGTTTAAAAGTTGAAAAAATTTGGACAATTATGGAATTTCAAAATGGTATTTAATAAGTATAATTTAACTTCTAAAAATTACATTAAATAATACGAAAAATTTATATTTGTGTAAAAGAAAAAATTTAGCATGTTTCAAGTCAATATATTTGATACTTTATTTTTCTAACATGATTATTGTACTCATTTTATATTAATATTCATAAAAAAATAATATAAAATATAAAATTTATACAAAACTTATCGCTTACAAAAATATAATTTTTTAATATTATTTAGTACTCTCTTTGTCTTCCAAACAATGTCGTTTGGAAACAGTGGGGGGTAGTAATCCTCTTCTTCTTTTTTTCTGTTTCAAATCGAACCTTGATTTTTTGTTCAATAATTAGCCAACCTATCCTTCAACGGTAAAAAAATATAGGATCAAAGAGGCAAAAAAATGTGGGATCGAAAAAGTAAAATGACAATTATTATAAACAGTAAAAATTCGTAAAAAAATGATAATTATTAGAAGACGGAGGAAAGGAGTATAATTTTTGAAAATGTAAGTTATACAAAGCTGGAGTCAACCAAACATTATCGTTAAAAGTTTACAATATAATTTTATTTTTCAAACGCCCAGTTGGTAACAATTCTCATTATAAATAACAAATCGTATAAACGTTAAAACAATAAATAGTTTGGTGATACTTTTAGAGTTTTCTGATGTTTGACATTCATTTAGGTAAGTTAATGCTTGTTTTATGTTGATGTAATTTTGTAACATTTGACTTTATTTTTTAGTGTTTGACTTTGAAATGTAATTAAAGGTTATTTATTTCGAAATTTTTAATTAATTGAAACGTTAATGATAAAATTAAGAAAACATACCAAACATTTAAGAAATAATTTTTATCCTTCGAAATTTCAACTTGAAAGTCTTCCTCTATTTTTATTTTTTAAGGATTTAAAGGTAATATTTGCTAGGGTTTTCCAACATCCCATTCTTGGAATAAAGGGTTTTCGAACTTCATTATTGAAAACATTTTATTTTTTATGGATTAATTAGAAAATAATTTAGTTTAGTCTCACTATAAATTTAGTTTTTAAAAAAAGTATTTAAAATAATTAGTTTAATCTCATAAACTCATGAATACTTGTCGTTTAAATCTAAAATAACTTCAAATTCTAAAAAGCAATACAAAATATAAATACCATCGAAAAATACTCGAATGAAATTAGTTTCCAATCGAAATAATAGTGAGGATAGTTAGGGACTAACAAACAAAGACACTTTTCTTAATTTTTTTTTTGACTGGTTGTATAATGACATATGGCAATAAACATTTGCTTTTTTATGGAACGTTTTTTGTGTTTTTTTCGTTCCTTCCGAAACTCTCACGTGGTTTGACGGTTTCTTTTCTTAGAGAAGGTGAGGAGGTTTCACCAGAAAGTCAGAGCAAACAACAAATGGCTTGGTACATTGTAGACTTCTGCAATTGTAAGTATGTCCTGTGTAGTCGAGTAGTAAAAAATTCGTTCATATTTAATTTAGATTTGAAATTGAATTTAAAATTTTTAAAGAAATACTATAAAAATTATTCTCTTTTAACGTGCAACTATACTCAATCGGAATTCATCCTTTGCCAGAAGTATAAAAAGTATAAAAAGGATCCTTGTAAAAATTGGATGTGTTGACAAAATGAGAGGGACATCTTTCATTTAAAGTTAATAATGCTTGAATACGATCAGTCTCTTACGCGTCTTTGGCGCAGAAAATACTCTGTAAGTGAGAGAAATAACTAAGTTGGAAAACATGGTTTCTTAAGTTTTTAAATTAGATCTTCTGTTTTGGATTTTATAAAGCCCTCTATTGATCAATCCTATTAAAAACGAAAACCCTTCACTCATAACTGCATATCCTAAAGAGACGACCTGCAATTAACTTAAATCTGCAGAATGTTCAAACTCAGTCTGATAGAATAACTATGAAGAAAAAACTGCATAATCAGAGGCATAGTGAAATGATAATAAAAATGTCGATGAAATCATGAAACTGTTTTTCGATTATTGGACAATTTTTCGGTTCATCCGAGAACACGCCTAGCTTCACTGGTTTTTCTGCATCAGAATACACCAGAGTATAGAAATCAGAAATTTCAGCATGCTGATCTGCAGCCATTTGTTTTTCTGTTAGTCCATCAACCTCAAACCTTCAGGATAATAGCAAAGGATCGAAGACAGACGAGAAATTTACTGAACAAGAAAACAACCATGGATGCTTTTCAACAAGCTATGACAGGAAAAGAAACGTGATAATGCAGTACATGGTTTGCCTAAAAGCTTGATTCGAACTTGAAAACTAGCCAAAGATAATCGATCCGATGAAACAATCAGTGATGCGATTTGGAAGACACTAAGTCGACAAATAAGAGAAAATGCATGACAAAGAACTTGACACAACATAAACAAGTAAGAGACCTTCAAACCTGCCCAGTTTTATCACCCATCAGCACGAACAGAAGCCAAAAACAAATCCCATTTCTCCAAGTTAAAGGCCTCAACACAAATTTGAGGAGTTACTTAACAAAATATGGACGCTACAACTAAAATATCAAATCCTGATTATTGGTGAAATAATAGTAAAACAAGATACCATAAACATTGGATTGAGTGGTTCTCTTGAGAATGCTGTAAGAGTTCTTTTCCTGCCTAAAAAAGGATGGCGAAATCAGCAACACTGATGTCAGAAACTTATAAACCGGATTCAAAAAAACCTACGGAAGCAGAAAGTTAGGCAAGTAGCCCTATTGCGAAGTTGCTCAAAACAGAATGAGCATGAAGTTTATGCCTGCATATATATATGGATCACATGCATTATCACAAAAATAAAAAGATGTTGGTGTACACAAGAAGAAAACAGTCTACTAGTAACCAAGCGAAAATTAACAAACTTACAGTTGCAGGCACATGAGAACAGGCAGAAATTCCTGTCCTCGGAAAGCATGTGCAGTATACTCACTCAATACAAAGGAAAGAGGACACTAGCACTTATTTTTAAAAGAAGTACAAACTACAAAGCTAAAGATGCAGGGATAGGTCAAGATCTCGCCGACTTTTCTCTTCCACTTCCATGAACATCTCCAACCTAGCGTAAGCCTGCTCCAGACTCTCGAAAGGAAATTGCTCTTCTATCCCCAGCCTCTCGGCATGTACTGGTGGGTAAAAGTTCATCACAGGCCTTTTCGGTGGATTCATCATGTTAGCACCATCTGGGACATTTTCAAAGTGAGGGCTCTTATTCCCTTCAAGAGTCAGGGCACTGGTTTTGCTTGACTGACCAACTTCATATTGACCTCGACACTGCCAACGACCCCAACCAGAGAAGCAAATACCAGATCCCTTGGAGCTCAGCAATTGAGTTGAGCCAACTAGAAAGGGATCAGACATACCTGACTGGAGAAGAGCAGGCTTGTTAAGATCAATAAATGGACGGTTCTGGCTCGCATGTCCATCAGAGACTAGAGTAGCATCCATCCAAGTTTGATGTCCAACAGCATTAAAGGGGAAGAGTTCATTTGCGCCTAAACTCAATGAAAGATCAGAAGGGGAAATGATCGCTGCAGAGAATGCACATTGATTCAAGGATGGTTGAATTGTGTTTGATGCAGCATTTTCTGTTGAGAACAGATGACTAGAATGATGAATTCCAGCACTCCTTCTGGGAGATGAAAGACTGAGACACTGGAGAGACAGAGATTTGGCATTCACAAGCTCGTCTCCAAGGGCCACGGTTGTATCCACTGGGCCAGTTTTGTCTGAGCAGAACCTCTTAGAGGAGGCCAAAGGAGAAGCCTTCCCATTGGAGAGAGGCAGCATTTTCCTCACCTTCCCAGAAGATTTCTCAGGCTGGCTATCCATAAGGGTCCTGGAGTTGTTGCCAGAACTACCAGGATTGTTGCAGCTCCTACTAGACATAATCTCCTCTCGATGAACCCTCAGATGCCCCCTAAGAGCGCGATGGCTGCAAAACACCCTTTTGCAACAAAAGCACCGGTGGCCATCCACACGCTTCTCTGCCTTTCTGTTGGTAGCAACTAAAAGAGAATTCATTGCTGAAGTTAAAAGTGTGACCACTCCCCCCTTCTCACCCTCGTTTATATCAACTTTAGAGTGGAAACGGGCCACAGTGGTTGAGAGTAATTAATGTAAGCGACAACCTGATGGATTCGTGACCTTCTTCTAAAGAATCCTCCGATTAGAATAGCCATAAATGCCAAAGACTGCATGCAAGCGTTCCAAAACAAATGGCACGCATGTAGAAAAGGTACACCACTATTTCAATGTCATTAAACAACCCTTTACTAGATTCTTCACAGCCGTTAGGTAATTTTGGAAGTAGCGATACAATATTCAATGAAAGAAGGTCCATCACTGATTTTTCCCAAAATTGGTCATAAGAGGAATTTAATAACCAAGACATAGAGCAACTTAACTTAAAGCTTGCAATTAGAATATTAGCATAGTTTTACCTTCGATGTCTATAGACACATGCGTGTGAAAAAGAAAGCATGTAACTGAAAATTATTCTCAACTCACAAGCGATTTAGGTAAGTTAACAAACGTATCTTAAACTATTGAAAACTTACCAAATATGCCTCAAACGAGAATGCATGTACAAATGTAAGTTACTTATTTTTGGATGAAAATCTTGTTTATAAGGAAAATCAATGAAATTTTACCTTTCAAGTGAGATTACAAACGCGGACAGAAAAACCAAACTAGCAGGATATTGTCCATTTGTCCAATCTGTAAACATCCAACATGCTTCAATTTTTCCCTCTCAGCTAATGCATAAAACAATGAGCAAGGGTAACATCATTGACTCATGTTTCCAAACCTCGACCCTGACCACCCCTCATTCATGCCTAGCAACCACGCCCAACTCCACTTCCCTAACCATCTCAACTCCAAATGACTTAGGTCTAAACCACATGTGTATATGAGCCCAATGGGCTAGGACTAATCATGTTCGCACCAGGTCAGCCAACTAAGGCTAAAGTTCTCCCAGTAGGTAATTACTCCATACGCAAGGACCAAACTATCGACCTCTTGGATAAGGAGTTAAAGTGCCAAACCACTCGCATCAACCACCTATTGGTTCCAAATGACAGTATACTCAATCAACCCGACCCTTACAATATGAGTATCAAATTCACAAAAGAAGGGAGGAAGACACTTAAGAAACTTTCCAAAACAAACTAGGGAAAACTCACTTATTTGAGATGTATCATCAAAGTAATAAAGATTCACTAGATGGTCAATGAAGGGGGTACATTTCAATTATGTTTCAGTATTACTAATAACACAACTCACCAATGTCTTACTTACACAGTGAGCAGCATAAAAAGTACAGATCCCGGTAGATGAAGCAACAATAATTCAGCTATCATTGAACAAGTTGCCACCTGCGAATAGCATAACCAAAAGAGTATGTTCTATGTTACAGTTACACAGACAAGCTGCTCATTGGTCTAGAGGATTTAGAGAATTGAAGAGATGATTACCGACCAACTAGTAAAAAAAGTACTATTAAGTCATATTGTGAAAATTTGAATTTATCGGTAACATTCTTGTTGCCCTAATGCGTTGAAAACCTCGCTTATGGAGCATAAAAAAGGCTCTTATTGGGCTTTAATTTGTCATTTCATAATTCTTATCATATCAACAAGACTAACAGGGAACAGTATACTGTAAATCACTTAACTGATAATTCTACACCCCAAGAAACAGTAAGGAAAGCAGTAACCATTTCACTTACCCATATATCTTCCATATTTCTGCTAGATGAAAGAAATAAACCTAATTTTCTAATCTTATCTATCTTTTTCGCATTTGCAAGTGATCAAGTAAAGTAGCGAGTGAATAACACACAAAAACCATAACTTTGTTTTCATATCCCACTCTAACACCGAGCAAAAGTAACAAAACCAAACACAGACGAGACTGGGTTATGCTTAAAAAACAAACCTTGGTCCATGTAGAATCTACATCTTGAGCGACACCTCAACTGCACTCCATGCCATTAAAACGCAACAAGAGAAAACAATTTATTCTTTTTCGAAAGCAAAGAAGTTCTGGAAATGAACGGAAAACAAAATCAAGAAATGATCACAAAACACTTACCCACAATCAGGAGCTTGACTGCAGTTTTCAGGATATGGTTGATCAAAAGGATGTTCTGTTTTCCAGTTCTCTCTCTTTTTTTCTTTTGTTTTGTTAAATAGTTGGGGCTTGCTTTATGCTAATGGTGCCTGGGCCAACCATCAGGCCCATTAATTTTATGCAAAAGCTTATGGTCCATGAACAAACCAAACAAACATCAAAAACTTCTAGTACAACAAAAAGCCCAATTCCATACGTTCTACAAATATCCAAGATTGAGAGTGTACATCAAATTTTCTTTTTGCAGATTAATTATAATATTGAAACTAAATGCACATAAGCTTATAAAAAAAGGAGAGTATATAATATAAGTTTCATATTACAATAAGAGCTTAAGACTATCATTTCTCACCGCACCTCATAAAGATGACATATACTAACTCGTTGTGCTCCAAATTCGAGTGCATATAATATCGATTATTAAAATTAAATCTTTAAATTGTAAAGTAATTACTCCCTCTGGACACAAATAATTGTCACTTTCCTACGGATTCTTACTGTTCATAATACTTGTCATTTTATCTTTTCCGAAGCATATATTTTGTGCAAATGACAATTTTTTTTTTATGAATCAATCCAATTTGATGATGGTGTGGTAATTTGAGTGAAAATTATGAGTAAAAATGAAACAATGTAGAATAAAATAAGATCAAAGATCATTGTCCTACGAATTTTTACTATTCTAAAACGTCATTTAATTGTGTCCGGAGGGAGTATAAGTGAGCGAATTTTTAATTCTTAATGGTTCGATATGATACAATTATAAAATGAATTGGACACCAATGCGATTGAGTTCACAGATCAAATAAAAACAAAGGTAGGCAAGAAATTCTAAGCTATTCCCTTTGATTGGTGAAATCAAATATAATTGATACGTTGTATCGAATTTCTTTTTTTCTATAATTAGGTAGACAAGATTTGTATCGTCTTTGGCAATGGTTTTCATGCTAATTCAATTGCGTCAAGGCACTAAAACTTGAATGTGGTTTAAATTATCAAAGTGATTTATGGCCTAACATCCTCCTGCAATTAATCTTAATTAATAAAATTTTCGTCGTTTTCCTATTAAAAAGAAACAAAATTATAGCCTAATAAAATGATTTAAATAATTTGCATGTAACATTTTCCATTTTAAGTAAATAGATTTATGGTTCGAAAATATATATATATAGCCTCTTGTAGGAAATATTCGATTCATTATATTGACATGGCTTCTCGATCAAGTACTTTCTTCTTCCCTTCACGAAATAATATACAACACCAAACATTAATGCATGCATGGCATTGTACATTGGTACATGATTTTTTTATAGCCCATTTTAAGTGGACAAGACTTGCCTATATTTTTCTTCTCCCTTTCTCTAGGGTGGAAAATGGCCGAAAATGAAACTTGAAGCTCTCCAATCTCCCAACAAAAATCAGAATTTGACTAGTCATTTTAAATGGCAATAATTAAAGTTTTGTTGTGAACTAATAAAAAATAAGGTGCGGTTCAACACATAAACACCAAGATTAAAAATACGTATAAGTATGATGAGATAAAAAATAAGCGGAAAAAATTATCTCACGATGTGCAAGAAAATATCAGGTGGTACGAGGAAACTGAGATCTTTTCATACTTATATAAGCACAGTACTGCACAGGAATAATTCTCAAGAATTTTTTTTCTGCCCGCAATTTTCAAATGCGAGGACATCTTTTGAACTTCTATAAAAATGTAGGACCTACATTGACTGTGCTACGTTTACAACTTTCGACCTACCTGAATTCAGTAGTTCCAACACTTTTACTCTCTAAAAAATGTAATGGTGCGACGCATGCATTAACTTCCGAAAAGAGATACGAGATTAAGTGGCTAGAATTTCATATGGAATTGATTACGAGAAATTGTGACATACAAAAGTCACATTGGTTAAGTAATTAATGGCGTGCAAAACTCTTCATTAAAGGGCGTAAGTCTTTCAAATTCACACGCACTTGCCGGCAGGGGCGGAGTTAGGACCCGGGGGCTGCAGCCCCCCAAGCTTTTCAAAAAAATAAAATAATATATACATTGTTGGTTCAGTACGAGCCGATAATACGAGCAATTTTACCTAAAAATAAATAAAAAATTGAACCGAAATTGCTAAAATATGGAATAAAATAAAGCAAAATAATTAGTACACAGTAAGGGACGAAAAATCCTTTCAATTAAATCCCAAATCATCACTACCAATAAACTTGTGCCAAAGTCAATTCAATTTCCGCCGAAATTCAATCCCTTCATTTAATTCAATTTCTACACCAAATCATCACATATCGATCACCTTCTCAATCTCTCATTCAATTCCAATCCTAAAGTAGAGAACAATTGTAAAAAATACGTATATTGTATGAATTCTAATGTATATTTTTTTTTCTTTCTATATTGTCTTCTTATTTACCTTTTTGTTAAGTTTATCTAAATATTTGTTATTTAGTGACGGATACAAATACTCTTAAACATTTTTCTAATTTTTCGTTCAACTCACTTGTCTTCTCTTTAAAATACTCCAACAAAAAAATTTCGAGGGCGGCTACACCACCTAAATACAAATCCTGGATCCATCACTAATCTCACCCCCTCAAACATTAAGAGCAGGATCCGCCACTGCTTGTCGGCAAAAAAAATGTCACTAAATGTCTATTTAGGTTTGTTTTATTGACAAAAATTGTTTCTGGTAAAAGAATCATATATATGTTCATAATAGAAGCAATTGTAATACAGAATTTTATGTTGAGAATCAAATTAACCTTAAACATTTTACTAATTCTAACTATAAGTGGAGTTTTAGTGTCTACACTCTACTAAGACACTTACGAATTTTACTATTATCATAATATTTATGTGAATATAATGTAAGGTATAACCTGATGTATTAAAGTACCCGAAAATTTTCTTTATTTTTAAACAATTTATTAAAAAAACCAACAATTATTAGGTCTTTCATAATCTGTATCCTCACCAAGATCAAAACAAAACAAAACAAAGAATTCAAATTAATTTGAGTAGATGTCCCAAAAATTAGAATATTATAGAGGTAATCTTTGGGGAGATTGATTTTTCGGCACATAAAAGACAAAACAATAGAATAAAGAAATTTAATCGGGTGGAAAAGTTAGGTGGGTATTGGCAGTTGGTAGTTTATTTCCCGCCGATCAAGTCAGTTAGGGGAATCTTCCAATTATTATATATATTCACAGCTTTGCATTCATATATTATAATTATTTAAAAAGAAAAATATTCATAATTATATTTATAAATGTGAAAGACAAGAGACCACCTGATTTGCATCCCGTTTCCCATACATTACTCTGCTTATCGTGGTTCAAAAATATTCTACAATAGTTACACTCTTTTTTATCGGGGCAGAGAAGTGCGATTCAACGATTCAAATTTGAGACTTATACTTAATTTTTATCACTAATAAACAACTAAAAAATTACATGACTGTGATTGATTACGTATTTATATTTTTTGGTTTATATGGTCATTAATTAAAAGAAAAATGATTTAAAACTGAAAAATATCACATATATGCGGGCACACATGTGCATCCATGTGTGCAAGTAGGAGAAAGGGAAAATCTTTCTAGCTAGATATATGATCCTTCTGTTGCGATTAGGAAGTGCAACACATGGGCAACCTAAACCAAATTAATTGCTAATCACAACTCATTAATTTAAGAGTTATGATTAGCAATTAATTTTATTATGTTGCTAATATAAAAAAATGCATGTGAAGATATAATGTTGATCAGTGTAATTAATTAAACTTGTATCGTCATAAATATTTTATTTACAATTGCATATTTTTTTAGAATGTGGAGTGTCAGAGTGTCTTCTTTATCACGAAAGACCTAACATTCAAAAGCTTGAGATTTCAAATTTAAGGATCTTATATTTTTAAAGAAAAAGGAACCGGGTCAGATACGTATGCACCAAATAAACCAATAATATATATATATATTTCAAAATTCAGATACATAGTCATCTTATCTCCACCACACTAATTATTGTTATGATATATTTAATTACACACATAAATTAACCACGTGTATCTACGAGCTCAACGAAATAGTCGAAGGTTAGTTTATTTCTAACATGTAATTATTTATGTATAAAAATTTAACATGCGAACTCTTATTCAAAGTACCAAAACATGAAGCAAGGAGAAAAAGAAGAAGTTTGGCGTGAATATATGTGCATACGATCATTCAAACATTGGTCACTCAGGATCAGTGTTGTATAAGTATTGATTGCTATTTTTTGACAATGACAAAAACCGATCTTCGATTCCTTTCGTTTGCTTTTCTTCCTTATCGCTACCTAATCAATATTGAATTGTCACTCTCCAACCACGGTTTTCTTTTCCGGGACATACAAATTGAATTACAAATACCACAATACAATTTACCTATGCACGCGACAAAGAGACATGCATGCATCCAACTCGCAAACATGTGCATTCTTTATGAAAACTTTGCGAAACATGCATGTGATTTTCCATTCCAAGATCGTGGATCCTTTGCCAAAATCTTTGACTATAAGCAAGTGGCGTATAATGATGGGCATCCTTGATTACATTGCTCATGTTTCTCATGTAATACACTGTTCGAGGTCTAACGTAAAACTAATTTAAGTTGATATGTGATCCTAACCATTAGGATCTTTCAATGATTGCGTTAGCCGTTGCTTGTGTTATTTAATTAATTCCTTGAATGATATATTTGTTCATTCCATGTGCCAACTGGGCATAGAACACTATAGAATGACAAACATTAATTTCATAATGCCGACATAATTAAGTTGCTAATCATGTGCAAGCTTACTACTAATCGCCGTCAAGACCAATCTCACATTGGTAAAATAATTGAAAAGATCAAACTAATGAGTTCAATTAATTTATTCATCAATCATTGATATACTATATAGTTAGGTTAGCCTTTGTAACTAACTCTTGCTTAGCTAGTGGCCATATTCCATGATTGGTTATGATCATCCCCTTTTTAATTCATTTTAATGGATCATTCGATCTTATATTTGACGAAAACCCTTAATTAATTAATATTAGGACTGAATGAATAGTGGCTACGCCGTGATTGATGTAAATTAAGGAAATTTAATTAATTTTCTTTTTGATGAAATTAAGGAAACTTGAGTGCTAACCATGTGATAGTACACAATTAAGGGAACATGTTAGTTAATTATCCTAATTAGCATAAACACAATTTTCTATGATAATTCTTTATTTTGTTTCACCCATGTCCTCTCTGACTTTTCAGAATATTTAGTACTCCCTTTAGTTTTTTTTAATTGTCGTTTGGGCTCAAATCACGATTTTTAAGGGTTGCACTGTACCATCTAACGAATTCCAGTATTCTGTCATTTTTTGTCCCAAAAAATATTAAAAAATAAATAAAGCTGATCAAAGTGGCAGCTGTCAAAGTTTGGTTGGTACTGGCAAGCAGCGGACAAGCATGTGGGCAGCGGGTGACAGGAAAAATAATATTAAAAAAATAAAAAAGTTACTTTTTACCATAGAGCGACGTCTATTTTTACACCACTATTTTTAGACCAAAACGACAAATAAAAAAAGTTGAAGGACAAATAAAAAAAGCTAGAGGGAGTTAGCATTTAGCAGGAGACGAATTTCCAGCGTAATCTGTCTCATTTCTCAAACTTGAAATTGATAGTTGAATTAGTTAATAACCATACATACATTACATATTATTATTGGTTTCTATGGTAATTCTTTATTTTTGTTTCTTTTCTTCTCTTTCTTTTCATTCGTATGTCCCATCAATTTCTGAGATAAATTATACTCCTTCTGGTCTGAAATGTATGACTTTCTCGCATCCCAATATTCAGTAGGGAACGCATATCGAGGAGGTCGGATGACGCACTATTTAACCCCAAAAAATTCCGTACTTTTTTTCAAACGTACGTTAATCATTAACGTACTTCCGAGAAAAAATTCGGGGCAAAATTGTCTCAAATAGTGACTGTTCCGGTCGTCTTAAGATACGTTCCGGAACAGTAAAAGCAAATGCTAAAACGTCATACATTTTGGACCGGAGGGAGTAGCATTGTGAAGACATAACCTAATTTCCAACGTAATTGTCTCACTATCTCAAATTCAAAATTAATCAAAAATTGAATTGAAAATAGAATAGATTAATCATTACCATCAACAAGAATCCATAATGTTGATTCTATGGTAATCCATATTGTACACAAACATCACTTATTGAGAGAGGAAGAAGAAAAATGTAGAAAACAGAACAAGTCTTATCTATGGAAGTGCTTTATGGAAACCCTAATATTCCCAGCTTGCATCTTTTATGGCATGGTGACATGGTCAGATGCGTAGCGACTAGCAACTACTTCCTCCGTCTAAGTATGTGTCGTTCTAGGCTAAAAACGTCTGTCCCACTTTATTTGTCGCCTTTGTTAACTGTACCCTTTATAATTTTTTTTAACAAAATGCCCCTTAAATGACATGTCATACGCTTATTAAACTGCCTGTCATACGGGGGCAAAAGAGTGAAACGAACAGGAACATTATACGTGGCTGTCCTTGGGTGCAGAGTTTCTAACATGCTCTCTCTCCATCTTCTCCCTCTCTCTTCTTCATCTCCCTTTCATCTTTTTATTCAACAAATAAGCAGAGAAAAATCAAGTCGACCATAGATTCGTGCCGGAAATGACGAGAAGAGTCGAACCCAGGTGACGGCGGCGGAAACGGTGGCCGGACGTGTTCCCACTAGCCGGCGCGTGGAGAAGAGCCGCGGAGGCTTCGCCGGAGATTGGCGGCGTGTGGGTGGTCGAATTCGCGCCGTTCCACCTGCTGCCGACTCGTCTCGGCCTTCCGCTCCTTTCTGTGGGGGGCAGTGAGAATAGATGGACGCCGGAAAGTGATTCCGAACAGAGACAGGGACGAAAACAGGAAAAAAGTTTAAAAAATGACTAAAAGCTGATGTATTTCTGACGCGGGTCCACTATACTTTAATCTGTGTGATTCGTGGGCGATAACTAAATTTAGACGGAGGGAGTAGCTAGCTAGAGAGCTAGAGCTATAGTGCTAAAACCACATGCCACTATTGCTGACGATTGTCACCTCACCGTGTACTACACTTGTCGCTTCTTGAACACCTCCATGTTAGCACTGTTAGTTTTTTTTATCAATATTATTTCTTTCTTTTATCTTTACTGAAACAAGTACGTAAATATCAGGCCGACAAAGAGTGTAACAACTTTTCTTTCACTATATGGAGCAGTACACTTCTAGCTAGTGGGATTAATTATTTTCAAGTTGGTAACATATTAATTTGATGTGCATTGATTGATTTGAAACTCTAGCTACTAGTGTTTAGAATTGTCTTTAATTCTATTAAAATGCGAAAGATGAAGGTGTAAAAAGAAATAAAAAAGGGTCAAAATCAAACTAATTTTAATTTCATTGCATGAAGAAATATCTAAAAAGATGAGATTGTATTTTGTCGAGATATAATTGATTCGATACTTATATTAATATTACTAAATATTAAGTTATTTTGTCGAGATATAACTGATTTGATACTTGTATATGAAGTTATATATCAGTTCCCAAGAGAATTTATATTGGAAATTAATCATGATACTATCAAGTATTAAAGCAACTAATTAAAATTCATGATTTCGCGGAAAAAAATTTAAAATTTTGTCGCAAAAACTTAATACTCATCACTCCATCATCCACTTGTTCATAGTTTTTGAGTTGGGACGTCAAATACAACAAAAACACTGTGTTGTGGCCCCATTATCCAGCTAACCCCTTGTCCTTAGGAAGTGTGTTTTTTTCAATAAAAAAAGAAGTTTGAGTCACGTGCTATCTCTAAGCTTATTGAGACACTGTAATCTTTTCACATCGGGTGAATTAATTATAAGTAAGTTACTCACTATGATCAATTACAATTCATACATAAGAGTGTCGAAATATTGAATTACTCACACCAAACATCTATAAAATAGGAAGTATATATGTAATTTGATGATCGAGCTTACATGCAGCCTCTTATTTAAAGTGTACAACAGAACTGAACTATTTACCAATCAGCCGTAGGGTAGGAGGTGTGTGTTTTAATGAACCTTGCACGTGCGAAGGCCATCTATCGTGACAAGTTGTTAACAAGTTGCATGAACATGAAAAGACATCACGTTAAGAGAAAATTGAAGATTATAATTATTGCAAATAGGTTTCCTATATATTTCGTGTGTGTGTGGGCGACTATCACCATCTTTGTTTTCTTCCAATGATCATATTAAAAAGTTAGGAGCATGTGTGTATTCTGACGAGCCATTCTTTTCCCTCTTTGAAGGGAATTGTGAACAAGAAGTCGCGATTGAAAATCTAATTGAAAAGCTAGTAATGATATTAATTATGAGTGTTGGTATTTTTTTAAAGACGAGGAACACAAAATATCGAGTTCGAATCATTTTATCTATATTCCTATAATCATATAAAAAAACAATATTATTAAGTGTTCTTATAATAATTCTCTTTAAGTATTACAACCAACTCTTGATTGCAATTCGGCTAAATCGGAAAGAACTACGCTAGAAAAATCATATTCTTTAAAACCCGACGATATTTGAATTATTACATTTTTTTATATGAGACGGAGAGAGGATAAAAAATAAAAAGTAAAAATATAAGTATTTTTATCATTATTTTTACTTTTATAATGTCTATAAATTGCAAATAAAAATGAGGAAATTAAAGAAAAAATGCACTATATAGGGAAAAGATGGGGGTGCTCATGATCACTAAATATGCAAAACCAATGGACGATGGACATCTAGATATTTCTCCCTAAATCGTCAAAATTTTGAAGGTTGATTGGTTGGTCTACTCCTTATATATACTTTAATTAAGGAGTAGTTATAATACGTAGCACACAAACTAATCAAGAAATGGATTTGCGTGGAAGTTAATGATTGGATGCTAGAAGTCACGAAGTAGTTTATTAATTATTGTTGATAATAAAATACTGTATGAACTTAAATTCTGGTTGGAATTCAACTTTACCTTTAAAAAACAACCTTAATTTAATTAATAGTGATAAAAAAGTGAAAAAAATTCTTTCCTATAGGAGAAAAATATCTCATTTGCACACATATTTTTTTCAATAAAATTGTAAATTTGATCATTTTATATAAAAGAAATTACGAGTACATTATTTTTTAGCAGTGCGAACAATATCAATCATAATTCATCAACTTATAAAAACACGCAACTCTGACCTAAAAAATAAAAAAGTATGAAAAATATATGCCTTTGGAAAATGACAAGAAGAGCATAAATGCAATGCGGGTTGTAAATTAATTAATACCAGAAGCCTAACTCTCACTTGCTTCCCAACAATGGAATAAGATATTTCCAAAAAGAGCTTTTAAAATAAGATTCACAAGACAAAACAATCTTTCTGTAATGGTTTTTTTGAAGGAATTTTGGTGTTATTTGTTATAATATTCCTTATTTCAATTGATTTTTCTTTTTAATTTTAGAACTGCAAATTAATAAAGTAGTTATACATGGACGAGATCAATCCATAATCACTGACTTCAATATATAATTTTCTTATTAACTAATATGAATAAGTAAATGAAAAAATACGTCACATCAAGCGTACTATATTATTCCTCTTAATATGGATAAGAAATTGTTTTCAATATTCAATTATTGTCAAATCTCGAAAATAAATATTCTTATGCCTAGCTCAATTCGAGAGCTCTCTTGAAACTTGAAAGTGTACAAAGTTTTTTTTTTTATATATATATAAAGTTAAAGAAAGTGAACATGAAGCCCATATCAGCCCATCGTTGTCATCCTTCTTTATCCGGTTGGCCCTCTGCGATGGGGGCTGGGTTATAGGACCGCAGCCAATAGAATACTGTTCGCTCGAAAGATCGCAACTTTACAAATACTAGCCATTTCCCCTTTTATGCGCATCAATGTTAGTGTCATATATCTTTCATAGACGTGAAGGCAATCTTTCTGTTTTTTTGTCATCAAAGAGAAAATTCGAAGTTCGAATTCGAATTTATATTAATACTTTATAAATATTAGCCGACAATGAATGAATCACATAAAACAACTTTTATTCATAGATTTCGAATTAGTTTTTATTTCTTGTCTTTTTGGGATCACCTCTAAATAAGCTTTTGGCATGTCATTAATTAATTTCCGTATTATTATAGCTAAGGATCAAAATGCTATTGTCATGGTTGATGTTGTCAGAAATATTCCCAGTAGAGTTAGCGTTATTTTGACATGGATAATTGATAACCTTACAAGATATTGATGGTTTAACAAATAGGTACCTCATATTTATTAGAAAAAATATACAATATTCATGTATTTCCATCTTAAATGCGTATTCAAATGGATCACACAAGCCAATATGATAGTAATATTTAGAATTTCACGTCAGATCTTTTTGTAGGCTTATAAATAGCTTTATTTCAGTTGGTAGCCTTTAAATTTAGAATTTTATTTTGTTCTCTTTTAGTGATTTGGTCACGTATAACTAGTATATTAAACGATCAAACTAAAAGCGTTTTAAATGACTCTATAATTTCTAATAAAGTAAAGAGACATTATGTCATTGTCAAACTAAGATATTTTCTCAACATACAAGTCAATTTAAAGACAAACCATATATATCCATGTGAAATTTTAATAATACAAAAGAAATACGTAGACCATTTGATGTAGATTTACATCATGGGAGGGACGCGCATATATGCTACAAAACACACCAAAAAAAACTCAAAACAATTAATGGGTGCTTAGCTAACTAGCCGAAAGGAAGAAGAACATTTAATAAGAGTTAGGAATAAACATTTAATGATGGGGATTAGAAAATATGGTGAGTGACAAAGACAAAATGGGGTCATAGTTAGTGTTGATGTTGATGTAGATGTAGATGAGGCCAATGTATTGTGTAGGGGTGCCTTACCGCCCAGGGTCATGTGTGTTGCCAAAATATAGAAATTGTCAAAAATGGTTGCCCGGTCATTTTTTCTCGTGTTTAAAAAGTTATCATTTTAAATTTATTAAAAAATTAAAATTAATAGTGATTGGCGTATTTAATAAAACTATTATGAACAATTGATTAAAAATACACTAAAATTAATAATTAATTATTTTTAAAATTTTTATGTATAAAATTTGAGGGTCGTTTTTTTTTTTTTTTTTTTTGTGTTTGTGAGCGAGAGAGATAGGGTCTTCTTTTTTTCTTGTGGGGCAATTGATGTGACCAAGATTTTGTGGTTTTGAAAGGGAGAAGAAAACAGCTGCCACGTGGGCTGGGGTGTATGTGCTTGTGTGAGACCCATTGTTTCTTTTATTTGTGGCCCTTACATGTATTGATTAGTATTTTATTATAGTATTATCATTAATTCAGGTTTTAAATACAATAAAAGAGATTAGGACTCTTTTAGTGTCTGTTTGGCATTCTGGTTTGGTACCAGGAAGTTGGTTTACCAAACCAGAAAGTCAAAATAGGTGTTTGGTAACACCTATTTTAAACCAACTTCCGAAGAAGTTGGTTTATAAAACCAAAGAAAACATTGGTTTTGTCACTTGATGAGAATGCTGCAGTTGGCCAAACCAATGGTTTAAGAAAACACGGGAAGTTGTTTTCTCATTAAATGAATTTTTGGAAACCCAAAAATACCCCTCCTCATCACCACCACTAACCTCACTCTCTCTTCTCCTGCTCACAAACGAACACCCCAAGCTCCTCACGTCGGCCTTCTTCTTCCCTCGCCGATTCCCACTCCTTGCATCCGTGTGAAATTTGTAGTTGTCTCTGCTCTGGCTGTGTGTGCGCAAAAACAGAAACAAGAGAAAGAGAGAAAAGAGAGAGGAGAGGAGAGAAAAACAGATTCGTTCATCTCTGCGCAGCTGTGGGAGTTGACCGTCGGATCAGGCTGAAATTTGGACAGCAGGTTCATCCGGTTCTTCAATATGACCGGATGGATTGGTGAGACGACATCTGAGCAGGAGGAATCGAGTTCCGCCAGTAGCTGCTGGAAATCCGGTTCTTCTTGTTTTGTTTTTTTGTTTGGTGATATGAGTTTGTATATTTATATGTATTGGATGTTTTGATTTGTTGGATTGATGTTGTATTGACGATGGAAGCTTAAGTGAGGGATTTGCCAGATTTTTGGATCTGGAAATGGTTGTGGAGGAAAGGGAAAAGAGATGAAGATGGCTAAATGATGAATAAAAACATGGCCGTTGGATTGGTCTTGCCAAAAAGGTAAGATGATCCAACGGTGAGGATGAGAGTGGGAAGGAAAAAAGACTATAATTATTTAATTGGTTCGAGTTATTGGTACGAGAAGTCTCGCTAAAAATAAATAAAAATTCGAACGGAAAATACCGAAAGGATTAATAAAATGAAATAAACGAAATGATACGCGTCAAAAATTTAAAATGTGATAATGGATGGAAATATTTGATCTAAGGTTCGAAATTTTTTGTAAAAAATTGAAATGTAGTGAAAAATGAAGGAATTTCATTTTTTCATACGCCTCCGGCTGAAAAAATGAATTTCCTTCATTTTTCACAATTTCAATTTATTAAACTTTTTTTTTACATTTTATGATATAAAATAAATAAAGATTAAAATGACTATATATTAATTTAAAATGTTATTCATATAATTTAAAATGACAAAGAGGATCGAAAAATCGTGACATAAATTGAAATATAGTAAAAAATGAAGGAATTTCATTAAAAAAAAGTGTTGTTGGAACAAAATTGTAGCATAATTTCTTATTATAAATAAAATGTTAATTATTTCTTTAAAGAAATATATTGATTAAAAATATCTATATAGAGTTTGCAAAACATATATAAAGATACTAAAAAAATTATTTCTAACACTTGAAATGAATTATGCCCTTTATGGTCATTTTACATTCCAACCATAGTTTTAAAACAGTTTTTACCAAACACCAAAAACAACTTCTGGTTTCCCCACACAACTTTTAACAAACATTTACCAAACAGCAAACTCTGTTCTGAAACTGATTTTTTCCCACTCAATTTTTTTCCAATCAACTTTTTTCCAATCAACTTCCACCGAATCAGAACGCCAAACAGGCCCTTAGCAAAATAAAGAAACTAACAATAACAGGAGGAAGCCAACTATAAACATAAAACGTGAAAAACCCTCAAATTAAGATATAAATTACGAGACCAAACTATACTATTAAGATTCATAAGTGTATCACTTACACTTGTAAGCCCCCGCATATAATCCACAAAGTCACGAACGAAGTATTACTCCCTCCGTCCCTTAAAAGATGTCGTTTTAGCTTTTGCTTTTACTATTTCGACACGTATCTTAAAACGGCAGGCAGACTCACTATTTGAGACAATTTTGCCCCTAATTTTTTCTGGAAAGTACATTAAGAATTAACGTACGTTCAAAAACAAATTCGGATTTTTTTGGGGTCAAATAGTGCCTCATCCGGCCTTCTCGATATACGTTCCCTACTGAATATTGGGATGCGAGGAAGATATTTATTAGAAACCAGAGGGAGTAGAATATTAGGGAGAGTGTGAAAAATCAAAGTAACCACAAAAATAACACTTAAAAATTTAACTTGAAAAACCTCAAATTAAAAGTAACCTAAAATGTCGTTATATTAGGAATATAAGGACTCAATATAAACCGATTTAAAATAGAAGGACTTAATGTAACAATTTTATCTGAATAAAAGATATGAAATATAATTTAACCACAAACAACAAATTACTCTTAAAGAACGTTACATGCATCACATGCTCAGACATCATGCAAACTTGCATGTTAAACGTGTTAGTTGATGTCAGGTAATTATTACATCAAATTTTACTATAATCACTCAAATCATGCAAACTTGCATGTTAGTTGATAGGTCAGGTAATTAAAATTTACTATAACTTGATATAGACTACTACTACATCAGTACCTGTCATTTCATTTTTTTAATATCTTGCCACCTCATTTAATTATTTAATATTTGTATTTAATATGTGGTCCTTTAGATTACATATTGTTTTCTAACAGTCGGAAAAATTATTGAGTACGATAATAGTTCAACTCATATTTTCCAATTAAGTAAATAAGTGATGAAATATCTACCGGTTCATAAGAGCTCAACAACGAAATGAATCTCATTATTTACGTGAATAGAATATAAGATATGAGTTGATATACATTTATTTTAAGTGATTTTATTATTAATCATCATTACAATACTAGAGATCGAAACTACAACATACATTAGAAAAATAATATGTACTAATCAATTTAACTAGGAGTTAATGTGCAATCACTCGTGTTTTAAATCTCTCTTTTTTTCCTAATTCTCACTCTTATGTTATTGGTTCTTAGTTTTAGATTTCCATCCAATGAGTTCTTATTGGTTCGATGTCACAACTCACAAGCAATGGTATGACTTAAGGGGTGCCCCACAACAGCCTTATTAGTTCTTCTTCCTAATGCATAATAATTCTCGAGCCCTTTTTAATATCAATCTTCAAGTGCCCTTCCAACAAATTAATCCACCACGTGGGCTTCCCTAACATGTCTGAGGTGGACCTCCACGTACGAACCCAACCAAAAAAAAAAATTTAAAAAAAATAAAAAATAAAGAATAAAAAAAACCCCCTTTCACTCTATTTATACCCCATTTTCTCTCCCATTCACCCCCAAAATTTGATTTATCTCCCTCCCTCCCTCCTTCCCTCTCCACTTCTTTTCTCTCCTTCAAGAAAACCAAGAAAATCTCTTCTTGGCTTCTAAAAGAAAAACACCATGAACACTTCTTCTATAGCTCCCAACTCTAGTAGTTGGGCCAAAACCCATCTCTATTCTTCATCAAAATTGCTTGATTTGGGCTCCATCGCTTACAATTCCAAGAAGAACAAGCCCAATTGTAAAAAAATCAAAACCAACTCTGCTTTGCATGCTCCCTCAGTTCAATTCCCCAAAAAACCCTACCAAACAACACCTACTGTGGTAATTCCCAAAGATGACACCTATACAGTTAAAAAAAGCCCCCACCACCGCCACCAACAACAACAGAAGCAACCGCCGCACTGGAATTTTCTCCAGAGAGTGGCAGCGCTGGCCTTTGATGCAGCGGAAGGCGCGTTAATCTCACGAGAGCGCCAGCACCCACTTCCTAAAACCGCCGACCCAAGTGTCCAAATCGCCGGAAACTTCTCTCCGGTACCGGAACACTCCGTCCAGCAATCCCTCTCCGTCACCGGAACCATCCCAAACTGCATTAACGGCGTCTATGTCCGAAACGGCGCAAACCCACTCTTCGAGCCCGCCGCCGGCCACCACTTGTTTGACGGCGACGGCATGGTCCATGCCGTCAAATTCCAGGACGGCGCCGCCAGCTACGCTTGCCGGTTCACCGAAACGGAGAGGCTAAAACAGGAAAAGAAAATTGGAAAAGCTGTGTTTCCTAAAGCAATCGGCGAACTCCACGGCCATTCTGGTATCGCAAGATTGCTCCTTTTTGCCGCCAGAGGATTATTCGGGATTCTTGATTCTACCCATGGCACCGGAGTAGCAAACGCCGGGCTTGTCTACTTCAATGACAGACTTTTGGCCATGTCGGAAGATGATCTTCCTTACCAAGTTCGTGTCACTGCAAATGGGGATCTTGAAACTGTTGGAAGGTACAATTTTAATGGTCAGCTTGACCATACTATGATTGCACATCCAAAGATTGATCCTTTTACTAAGCAGCTGTTTGCTCTGAGTTATGATGTTGTCCAAAAACCATACTTGAAGTATTTTAGATTCTTCCCTGATGGTACAAAATCAGCAGATGTAGATATCCCTCTTCCGGTTCCGACCATGATGCATGATTTTGCAATTACTGAGAATTTTGTTGTGATTCCTGACCAGCAAGTAGTGTTTAAGCTGCAAGAAATGATGAATGGGGGTTCCCCTGTTGTGTTTGATAAGAACAAGAAGTCTAGGTTCGGGATTCTTGCAAAGAATGCAGAGGATTATAAGGATATTGTCTGGGTCGAATCGCCCGATACGTTCTGTTTCCACCTATGGAACGCGTGGGAGGAGCCGGAGTCCGATGAGGTGGTGGTGATTGGATCTTGCATGACACCTCCGGATTCCATTTTCAATGAATGTGATGAGAGTTTGAAGAGTGTGTTGTCTGAAATCAGGCTCAATTTGAAGACCGGTAAATCCACCCGCCGCGAGATCATTCGAGGATCAAATCATGTCAATTTGGAGGCTGGGATGGTGAACCGGAACCGGCTAGGGAGGAAGACACAATATGCTTACTTGGCTATTGCTGAGCCATGGCCTAAAGTGTCTGGTTTTGCTAAAGTTGATCTTTTTACAGGAGAGGTGAAGAAGTACTTCTATGGTGAGAAAAGATACGGTGGGGAGCCATTTTTCTTGCCGAGCGATCCGAATTGCAAAAATGAGGATGATGGGTATATAATTGCATTTGTTCATGATGAGAAAACAGGGAAATCAGAAGTGCAGATAGTGAATTCCATGAATTTACAGCAGGAAGCTACTGTCAAGTTGCCATCAAGAGTACCATATGGTTTTCATGGTACTTTTATTGACTCCAATGATTTGGTGAGTCAAGCATGATAGGGGTGAAATTGTTTTTTTTTCAATGATAGGTGTGGGAGATTTTTACCTGAGGGATTGCTTAGTCCCCGGAAAATCTCCTGGAGATAGAAAAAAGAGAAATGGTAAAAAAGGTACAAAAATCTCGTGGTTTTTGTTAGGTTTTCTGGGTTTTTTTTAGAGGAACCAACTTGTAGCTTTTGGACAGCAGATTGGAGCTCAGCTGGTTTCTGCTTCATTTGTTTTTTTGTCTCTTCCTTTTTGTGCTTGTGAAAGAGTGAAGAGAAGGTCATTCTATGCTTAGATCTTCCTCTCTTTCACATAATCAATAAAATGTTTATTTACTCATACACCTTCCTATTTACTTTCTGCAATCATACAATGTTGGTTGTGCTTGAGCGAAATAAAGACCAGCTCGAGCACGCTCTTAATTCCGATCTCATGTTCGAGTCTAAAAAACGGAGCAAACCCACTTGAACATGAGTAGCTTTTGCTATTTGAATGAGGCAGGAAGAATACCAAAAGAGTTGCAAACTATGTTGCAACCCCACTGACATATTCGAATATGATTATCAATTTCTTATTTGAAAAGGTAGAAAGGATAGCAGAAAGAGATCGATCCGAAGAAAAGAAACAAAATCAATGAAAGAACAGTGTGTGGTGGGATTGTGACAATAATAAGGTGTCAAAAACAAAACTTGTCTTCCCAAGTATTTTTGTTGGTGTTCAACTGCACAACTTTTCATGGTTTTGCTAACAGTCTCTAACACTAACAGGAAAGAGAGGAAGAAATCAAGTTGCATGCAAAAGCCAACTGTAATGTAAGCAGTAAAAACGACTGAGGTTTGCTGCTTTTTCCATGATATCTATCACTCTCGGTCTGAAAATTCAAACAAATTGCTCTCATGCATGTCTTGACAAAACCTTGTCATGCTGTTAACTTGCTGTTAACTTGTCACTTTCTATTTGATTCCAATTTCACTTTTATCACTTTTTAATTTTGTTGTTTTTGACCATGACTTTTATAATGAGTTAAGATACTTTACACCCTTTAATTTTTAAAATATCTCACTTTGGTCCCTAAACTCTTATAATTTTCTAAAAGATTCAATCTTGATTTTTCTATTGGTTAAAATTTAATGGAAAAGGAAGATAATAAAAATTAGAGGAAAATTATAACAAAGATCCTTAACCAAGTTCTCGAGTTCGAGTTTTGGGCATAGAGTAACTCGTGCTGGGAGAGGTGTTCCTTTGAAGGTCCGACACCCGAGGAAACAAAAATAAAATTGTAGCGCTCACGCGATTAATTTTTTTAAAGAAATTAATGAGAAAAAAAATCAAAAGAAATAACATAAGAATTTTAAACCAACTTTTCTCATTCTTCTAAATTCTGCCATATTTATTTTATTTTTCCTCAACCATTTCATAATCTTTTGACCTTTTTTTTAATTTTAAACTACTAAAATGGTTAACTTTATAACTTTTGAAAAAAACTATATAATTAATATTGTAAATTTTATAAAAATAAAGTTTAGAATGAAAGATTTTTAAAACTATAAGGTTATTTTACGTAATTTAATTGAGATCTTGGAAACTATAATCAACAACAAAAGTGTTTTAATTAAATAACTTAAGGGATGAATACAGGATAAAAGTGTCTTCTTGTTATTTTTTTTTTCTTGTTTTTTTATGAGGGAAAAAATACTATTAAAGTTCAAAACCCAAACTTATATAAAAAATAAAAATAAAAAGTTTCAAAACCCAAAACACCGGCCGAGTCGCCGATTGTAAAAGCCGCGAGAGCAGTCAAATGAGCACGTGTCTAGGATCCTGCTACTCTTCTTACGTCAACTAGTCATGAACCGGAAAAAAGAAGAGAAAAAGAGGAGAATATTTTAGGAATTTTTATTCTATTAAATTCTACATCTTCATCACAAACATATACTACCTCTCTCATTTTCTTTGACCTAAATCTTTTAAATCTTCAAATTTAGATAATTTCTTTTAATTATGAATAATTTGTATTTCGAAATTTAATAAAAGATACGTCTAAGATAACTTTATGTTTTTTCTCACCACAAATTTAATAGTAAAAACTCTTCTAACCGAAGCATATACGTTAATGTTTTATCCGAAATAATTTTGACCATTGAATTTGTGATAAAAAAAACATAAAGCAATCTCAAATAAACTCTAATTTAGAAGTGATTCTATTAAAAAAGAGTTCGATTAACTAAGAAGAAAGATGTTCCCTATAAATAACTATTTTTAAAAGTGTTGAACTGATCACACCATCTAACTGTTAGATCTAATTTCAAATTAAACATTCACTAGCTGACCTAATCATAATTAAGCCAAAAAGCAACCAAAAAAGATGAGTAAAAAACTAAAATAAAAAGAAATTGCACTTATCCCTTCAAGATATAAAATGATTACAACAATAATCATCTAATCAGTTATTGACAAATCATGCAAGTGGATTGAGAGATTGAGAGTGCGATTAGTTTCCAAAATGCTTTTGCTCTCCCAACCGCAATTTCCTCCTAAAAAGGTAATGTTGAACAAAGACAAGCTTGTGGCTCCATGACAAATGAAAATAATAGCCAAGGAATTTGGAACACAACAACTCATTCACGCTTTGTTGCATACATATTATTATACAAAAATTCATTTTATACTTTTTTGGTAGTTTTTTCTATCTTTTTGCTCGATATAAAACTAATTTTCTTTGAGTATTATTTGTTTTAAAAGAAATAGCGTAATTATTGTAATTTTCCTTATTTTTTAAACTTAAAATTTCAATTTTTTAAGTTTAAATTTAAGACCTGAGTTAAAAGTAAACAATCGCATTCGCGAAAACATCTATTTTGTCATTTTTAAAAAACAATGTATTTTGCCGGCAGAACAATATTGGCCATATCTTTGTAAGAAGGTGTTGGTGTTTAAGTATGCAATGAAAGCTACGCATTGAGGGAGGGACTCGGCTTGGTGGGGGCGCAATATGAATTATTAATTCCAGGTAAGCAAATATTAAATGTATTATTTCCACGTAAGCAACATGTAGTGCAACACAAAACTTTATCGTAGATTGTTCTAAAAGTTCGTCCACATCACTTCCCAAAAATTAGCTTCACCTAAAAAAACACTCCAAAAAAGTTTTTCTGTTTAATCTCTCTGGTTTCACATAATTTTTTTTTAATAAATCACATAATTTCTTTTGATACTTATATATGACTATTTATTTATTTTTGTAATTAATTGAAGCAATATTTAACCGATTCGGTCTGTATTTATTTAAAATTAAATTAAATAAACTGACGTTGAGTGATGGATTATATAATTTATACGCGCATCTTGGTTGTTATGTCATCTTTACTCACCGACACTAATTTAATCTATTAACAATAATTGTAATGGTGTTACTTCACTATCAACCATTACTCACTAACATTTTGACGGAGTTAGAAATATAATTGTTGATGTTAACCCCAAAACGAATTTTAGGATGTAACACTTAAATAGTCGCACGACTTGTAGCTCTTCTATTTAATACGTGGGTTGGGCTTGCTTGCATGATACTCCCTCCTTATTACAAAGAATGTCGTTTACTATTCCGGCACGTATTTCAAGGCGGCTGAAATAGTAAACGACGTTCTTTGTAATAAGGAGGGAGTAGAAGATTGACGCACAGACGACTATACATCCACGATAACAATCAATAACTCTTCTATTTAATATGTAGATTAAGCTTTCTCCATACCCATATTTTACTAATTTTTTCAAGTTATAGTGACTCTACAAATTAGAACACACCAAACAAAAATTACTCACATTAATCATCACCGTCCATTGTTTTTTGGTTGAAAATCTTAACAACCATGAATAATGTGTTAACTATGCTAGCATGTGCAACAACCAGATAAATATAATATCATGACCAATGGCTAGTAAGGGGCCCAAATATCACTTTAAATCACTTGGCTGGAAATGTAATTGAGTTTTATATATACATTCAATATCCAAATCTCTTTACGTACTCGAATAGTGCTCGAATATCCAGATCCTCACATTATAAACGCTGTAATTGAGTTTAAAATTGAATTTTAATTGATTTACTAACTATTTGTGCGGTTCATTTTTTGGTTAAATTTTATAATTTGTGCTTATGATAAAAAGAAAGAAAGATGGTAAGAAAAAACCGATTAAAGCATGTTTAACACCTACTGATTAGAACTTTTGGCAGTCTTTTTTCCTCGTGGTTTCATAATCAACTGTTAGCATCGATCGGGACAAGGTTCTAGAGTAGAGCTGGAATTAGCGTCAAACTTTGATGCTTCTGAGTTCTGACAACTCATGCAATCAATATCTATGAAAATTGTGAATATCTTGGAATTTTAAAACCGAGCGTTACTTCTTTATTATTATTATTTTTTTCTCGGGTTATCCGATTCGAGTTCTATCGAGCCTCCAAAGAGAAAGATGACTTTCTCAATATAACTTTCATCATTCTAAAAACTCAAACTCGAGACTTTGATTAAAAGTGAACAGATTCTTTACCACTTAACTACAACCAATATTGTTTATCAATTACTTCTTAAAATTCTCTCAATCATATTTATTTGATTGCCCAAAATTAAAACGAGTAATTACACAGTACACTCAGTGTGTCATGTCACTTCGTTCACTCATTTACATTAGACAATAAAGAAGTTACACGTTAGGATTGGTGGTTACAGATTAAACAGTTTTAAATTTTGAATTTTAAAATTACTATAAACCTAAATAGTGGTCGGGATAAACTTCAAAAAAACTCGTACATGTGTAATTATTTTATTGATTTAGGTGCAAACTTGATTAAAATACCGGTAGCTATAAATTTTCCATGAGATTGTAATTTGAAAAAAAAATGCTTATAACTCGTACTAATACATTGTGAAATCGAAACCTAGTCACACACAAATTTGCAACATGGTGAGCGGTAGCCTATATCTGAGTCCGACAACGGCCGCCATTGGTCGGGAGGTGTATACCAGGCCGTGACCTCGCAAAAGTTATAATGCAGTAACTTCGGACATTTTCACCCACAAAATACACTGCAAAAGTTCTCTTTTATAATTACAAGTGTGCGTGCCAATAGCGGCGCACAACTCCCCATTTCCCATGTACTGTAAGAATATTTTCTGACCATAAAAATACAATTATTCTTAATCTCATCAATTAACATCGAAGTTTCCCTCCGTCTAAAAATAATTCTCATTTTTACTATTTGCACGCATTTTAAGAAAGCCGGATGACTCATTATTTGAAACAATTTTGTCTCAAATTTTTTCTTGGACGTACATTAAAGATTAATATACGTTAGAAAAAAAGTACGGAATTTTTTGGGGTCAAATGTGAATCATCCGGCCTCCTTGAAACGCGTGCATGAATAGTAGGCGACATCTATTTTTAGACGGAGGGAGTATGTAATTAGTGCATGTTCTTTTTATAAAATCGTTTCATAATGCGGTGAAAAATGAAAATTTTTAACTTTATTTTGGGGATTTAGTAATGTGTATGATATAGAAAAAAAATTCTAAATTAATAAACTTTTTTTTTCTCTCCAAATTAATCTTGGTGCTCAATTGGTGGACCAGGAGATGGAGAATTTTAAAATGGTGTCATCATCTGTCCCAGGTTCTGATCAAATATTTATGGAGGCTGACGAATTCAATGATGCACGCTTCTACTTAACTTTCCATGTTTCTTTATTTATGCTTGAAATTATATAGTACCATTTTTAAAACTATAGTGGAATTCTTTTTCTCATCCATCTTTTCTTCAATAAAATACAAATAAATCACCACCTTATGTACAAAAACGTTGACCATAATCTTTATAGTCTTAGAACCTTTCTTACAAAAACAAAAATAAAAATTGGGAGCACCACATATTAGATGCGCGTTAATTGATATATATGCTAACATTTTTTATATTTTACTTTTATTAAATTCAACAACCAGTAAATAATTTGGTACGAGTGATTTTGCACTGTCATTAATTATCAGCAAGCCTAATAGTACTTTACTACTAAGTGGATTCAATCGGTACGTGAACATTAAAATATGGTGATTGGGTTTAGGAATACTTGTACTTCGGGAAAGAATTTAATATAACATGACAACATTTTTTCTATTATAATTAAGATGATAGACCAAAAAAAAATAACATTAGTAAAACCTAAAAAATAGTACTCTCTCCATTCGTATATAATTCTCGTCAAAATATATTTTTATTTTCTTTATTAGTTGTTGAAATACAATTTTCAATATAAAAAATACACTCTTCTTTTAGTTTTCAATATAAAATACAGCATACAAATGGAAATGAGACCTTTTAACATAATATGTGGATGTATATTGCATGGTTTGTGGATATAGAAACGTAATGAGAAGTGGGAATGATTAAAAAACCAAAAGAAATAACAAAGTGTGTTTTCCTTTACGTTGGTCAACTATTAGGATATAGTATTTGTTTTGTGTTTAGCCTCATCCAACTAACGTACCACTCAATCAATAACATCACAAACTGTAATAAAAAACAGTATATAATATTTTACTTCTTATATTTAAAATTTTATTTAAATATCTGATATATTTATACTCATATTTTTATTTTTGTAATTGAATAATAAAATCACTCAATTTTTTATTAAAAAAGTATCGTATTAGTATTAAAATGTCGCCTGACGGTGTTGCATTGTGGTTTTTCCTTCTGAATTTGTGTATGGTTCAATCCACTCACAAATCAAGAATTTTGGATAACATTAATAGCAACAATTGAATGATGAATGATTTCTCAACTCAACGATCAACAGCACTAAACACGAATGATTAGGACTTGTTAGTTGAAATATTAGTAGCTTTTTACTACTAATAATAATTAATAAATAAGTATAGTTGGGATTAACGCGTTAGTGCCAAATTAAGTATATAGTTTTTGTTGGTCGGCGGAAGAAGCAACTCAACTGAAACATTATGGCAGTTGACTTCTATAACCTAGATATTAGTAGATATATATCTATATATATAAGCATATTTGTCTCGATCATTTAATTTCTCCAACGGCTATATTTAAATTGATTATATATGTGGAAAATTCGGAGTGGGATTCTTTTCTTTTAAGGGTTGGAGTACATTTTTCAGTCACGGTCAAATGTGAAGAAGAATTATGAGTTGAGCTTTTCGGATACAACCATGTTTGGCTGACTCTTAAAGTCAGTTGATTCCAATATGTTTGTATATTTTATATTTCCTAAAATAATATGAAAGAGTTATATTTGTGTAAGTTGTAAATTTTGTGTAAATTTTAAGTTTTTTTTATTGATATTTTATGAGCACTAATATAAAATGTGTACAATAATCATGTTAGGAAAATAAAATATCAAATATATTGATTTGCAACTTGCTATTTTTTCTTTTTACACAAATATAAAAAATTTAGAAACTAAATTATACTTATTAAACTCAAATTTTGGAGTCAGTCCACTCCAAGAGTCATCCAAACTTTAATATGCGTGATGGCATTATAGTATATGTATCGATCATCCTCACTCAAACCCTCAACTAACTTCTTCTTCTCGATCGATCGGTCGATATATTATATGACTGCACTTAATAATTATTTCAATATTTGATCCGAGAGTTAGGAATATATCGTGCATGAAAATACCCAAAAAAAATTGAAAAAAGAAGAAATGTGTATGATCAGTAGAGCACAGATTGACGTTGGTGATGCATAAATACAGCAATGAGCAGTTCCAACCTTCAATGCTTCATTACTATTCCACCTATATACGTCATCCGGCAGTGATGGTCAATAAAATAGTTTCCCCATCTCCACACCAATTAATCCTACTTAATTGATCATCACGACTCGTAGTTTCGCAACGTGATGGCATTGGGGAACAACCTTTCTTTTTTATATAGATCGATAGGTTTTTAGTGAAAACATAATTAGTCTGACCACTAGATTTTAAATGATACAAGATATATACGTATGATTCAGACCTAAAAAGAAGAAAATATTTTACTAAATTTGATAGGGTTAGGCTTTATATCACAATCTAAAAGGCCAGTTGTCAATGAAGATGCTCCTAGTAACCTGGAGTCTAGATGGCAATCGATCGGTACATACATAAATTTGAGGAGGCAGAGACATTTCCAGGTGGTAAGTGTGAGACAATTATATATGCGGCTGCAGCAGAAAAAAAGCGAAGTTTGTTTAATGACGTTTTGTTTGCCCTTTGGGGAAATTGCTAGGACAACATAGTTAGACATAGCCTACCAAAATGGATGCAGTTGGACCCCATCTAAAGAGCAAGATGTATAATTGTGGTACAATTAATATGAGTAGCATATCTATATTACGAAACTCTGAGTAGTTCGACTTTCTCACTCATTAAGTTAGCGGTCGCTAATCAATATGCATGTAGTTCATTAGTTGCTGATGAAGCTGCGAACTGCCAGAGATTCGGATTCAGATTTGAATCTCATCTTGATTCGCCTATCAAAAGAAAAGTTAGAGGTTGTTGTTTCATTACCTAACCAAGAGTACTTTACCTATTGGTAAACTAAACATGATTGATTTATAGCTAGGTGAGAAATGTAGGGACGAGGAAGGCACAACTTGGCGCATATATAAGAGGATATGCTATCTGCCAACAACATTGCATGCAGGAGGTTTTATATTGTCTCATATATGCATACATCAATTAATTATATATAGTTTGATTGGTATATATAGGTAGCTCCTGAAAAATCGCGGGGACAAGGTAATGAGGTGGAAAAACTATGGGCCGGAGATTCTAAGCTGCAATGGTGGTCGGCTGCATGGGCAATCAAGACATTAAATTAGATGAGGTCTTTGACCTTAATTAATACTCCCTCCGTCCCATAAAGTATGACGTTTTAGATTTTGCTTTTACTGTTTCGGCACGTATTTTAAAACGGTCGGTAGATTTACTATTTGAGACAATTTTGCCCCAAATTTTTTTTGGGAAGTACGTTAAGGATTCCTCGATATACGTTCTCTACTGAATATTGGGATGCGAGGAAGTCATACTTTGTGGGACGGAGGGAGTAATTAACACTCACTTAAATTAGAAAAAACTATAATGTTTTCGCAACTTTAATTTCTCCCGTCAACTTATATTTTCTACCTTACTCACATAATTTATATTTCACACAGCGATAAGAATTCTCCTTAATTGGAACCATAAAACAAAATAGTAAAGCGATTGTAAAAAATCCCTTAGGATTTAGTAGTAAAAATCCACCACTTGTTATTTAAGTAAATAAGGTGTAAAAATTAAATGTGATTAATATTATTGGTCCTCCGGTGAAAGTTTGTGGCCCCTCCTCACCACTTACCATTTTGGGCCTACAAAGAGCGTGGACCATTGTTCACGTGGTGAGCCCCATCCCTTCACGTGGGCTCCGAATAATTACTTTTTTTTGTGTAAAAAAAAATTACTCGTAGTAAATTAGTGTACGTTGCGTTGACGTGACAACTTTTTTTAATAAACTGACGATATTATTAAATTATTAAAATAAAAAGAGTATCCAATCACCAAAAGCCACCTCTTCATTGGAATAAGAAATTTCCGACTTTCAAACCTTAATCCAAATTCATATCCGAGCAAAAATAAGCCTTTATCACATCATCATTTTCTAGTGAAATAATGACTTAACATATGATAGTCGTATTATGGGTGGTAATTAAAAATATAAACACAAAAAAATATCAAAAGTTCAAGTCGTTGTATACTCCCTCTGGCACGAATTAAATGACTTTCTCGCATCCCAATATTCAGTAGGGAACGCATATTAAGGAGGTCGGATGACTCACTATTTGACCCCAAAAAAATCTGTACTTTTTTTCGAACGTACGTTAATCCTTAACGTACTTCCGAGAGAAATTAGAGGCAAAATTGTCTCAAATAGTGACTGTTCCGACCGTTTTAAGATACGTGCCGAAACAGTAAAAGCAAATGCTAAAACGTCATTTAATTCGGATCGGAGGGAGTATCATCTAATGATAAATGTAGAGAAGAAACATGATTGCTATATGTATATATGTATAAGATGTTAATGCCACGAAACATGGCAAATCGTATCAATTATCAAAGTATCTAATCCAACTCATCACATAATAAATAAAAATTCCGATTTGATATGATTTCAAAATTAAATTCCAAGAGTATTGCCACATGCATAGCTACATTTTTAATCAAACTAATAATATAGTATAGTATATAGTATACCAATCATGCTTTAATTTAACACTCTGGATTTAACTAATAAATAAAAAGAGAGCAATACGTATTAATTTTCTCCCTCTTTAATTTAAATAGAATTCCTTTGATATTTTTATTTCCATGCATTCAATTACTATAACAACCTTGCTTCCCTTTATTGATAACTTCTTTGACTATGTATACTCCAATTTGGAAGCCTCAACAAGCAGGATCTTGGAAGGAAAACATGTTTCAGCATATTCCCAAACAAGAACATTAGAAATGGGACGATACGTTTTCGTTTTTTGAGATTTTTTTTTAAAATTTTTTTTTTGAAAATAAGGTTTCCTCCACCCTTTACCACTAGATAGGTTTATTTTAGTTTCTCATCTCTTGTAAAATGCCTAAATAAATTTTTTGCTCTCGAGTTTGAAAAATGAAATAAACTATACCTTAATTATGAGAGTTGTGAGAGTCATCCTTCAAATATTTTATAATGCTCGAATAAAAATTAGTGTCTAAAAGATATATGGAAATCCAAAAAATACGTTAGAGAATAATTAATTCATAGAAAGATCTAGAGTAGTACTCCCTCCGTTTTCTATTAATTGACACTTTACTGTTTATGCACGCGTTTCGAGGAGGCCGAATGACTCACTATTTGACCCCAAAAAATTTCGTGTTTTTTTTCGAACGTACACTAATCATTAACGTATGTTCGAAAAAAAGTACGTCACTTTTTGGGTCAAATAGTGAGCTATTCGGCCTCCTCGAAACGCATGCATGAATAGTAGCCAGTGACAATTAATAGGACACGGAGGGAGTATTTTTTTTTTTTTTAATGAATAAATAAGTATAATCTATAGTTGGGCCATATTTATTACGAACTTCCACTGAGAAGATACGTATGATTTGTTCTACGTATTTATTACACTTTATGCGCATTATATATTACTCTTAATGTCTATACGAGAATATTAATCAGCGTGCTAATTATAGCTCCGCGATAATTTTTACAGAATAAGATTGTGGTTATATCTTGCAATCAACTTCGTAATCACTTGTGATTTATTGAGGGGAAAAAATCATTATTGTGGTATAATTAATAAAAAAAATCCCTCTTTATTCACCTATTTATGTTTGAATTTACCAATCTGATTAATTTTGATAAATTAGTTGGAGATAGAGAACCAAGTTGTAGTAGAGTTGTAGGTGTGGTTGCAAGTTGCAAGAACTCCCATGTTCTTGCATGAAACAACCACATGCGACATGCAAGTGTGATCGTTTCTAATGGGCATGTTTACTCATGTTTTGGACAGATTAGGAATTGGATCGAATTGTGTTGTTGTATGTTCTGTCTCTCTACCCAGTCGTAATTTATAAACAAACAGCAAAACAGAAACTTCTGTCTGCTAATAGTGGGCCGACCTAATAAATTTGGTGGACCTTTGTTGGGTGTGGATCCATTTACACCAAATATAATCCATGTGGGCCAAGGTTTCACCCATTAAATCCAAACTTCTCCCTTTAAAATATTGGACCAAATTAAGATGGGTTTCTTTTTGTTGTTTCAATTACCTTTAGTATTCTCTCAGTTATTTTTAACAAAAAAAAAATAATTAATTTTATTCGAATACTAAACATTAAATAATTAAAAATGGAATAAATATAATATGAATCATTAATTTTTTTTATACTATCACTTAATATTCAAGTCCGATTAATCCGAACACTCACATAAAAGATTCCTGCGGGTTTTTATTCGTGCCCAGCAAAGATCGGAGTGAGTGGTGTTGTAGAGTATTTTAAAACAGTTGCTTCCCTAAAACTCGAAACCGAGACCTTGATATAAGTCCACTTAAAGCCTCCTGCGAGTTCCTATTCAAAAGTTAAAGTGATAATATTTAGGGTATTTTAAAACAGTTACTTTTCCTCGAGACTCGAAATCGAGACTTTAATAAAAGTTATTCGAACCCTATTGATAGGGATTCTTAATAAGCACTTAATTGATTTGCAAGACAAACAATACTGAATGATATGATCATCGGCGTATAGAGAATTAAAAATATTGTTGGACTGCGACGATGATCCAAAAACAAAGATCGTATAAGATTTAAAGATAAAATTTCAAAGATTGCATAAACTAATTAAATACGTATATGTGCTATGTCGAAGATGACGAGGTTCGCTGCACTAATCATGTATTCCATGACCTGTTTTTGTCTAAATTCATTGTAATTGTGAATTAAATTAAATACTTTAGTTTACGCAAATCTTTTTGAGAATTTTATTAGTTGTCATGTTTCACAACTTAGCTCTAATGGAATCCCATTAGTGAATTGGACCGTAAAACGTATTTAAAATGTTATTATAAAGTAAAAACACGTATTATCAATGAGTTACTAGTTTAGTAATATTTCGTAATAAACGGATTAGGTGTTTAGTGTTTGCGATTATCATTTATGTCAAGAAGAAAAAGCTTACTTATTAATTAATTGATTTTTTTTATTCTTCATTTGACAGGTCTTCACACTTCATATGGGAAAACATTGAATTCAAATTTTGTGGCAACTAACTATAAATTGGGCTTCGTTAGGGAGATTGGACTTAAACCCAAGATTCCTCAAAGCCCAGAAGGAAGTTATAAAGCCCACTAAAGTAAGTCTAGTTCATTGCATTGTTATAGGCCCAAAATTTCATACAAGTTCAGCCCAAGGGGTATTAAAGAGCAGCCCAACAAAGAACACTAAGCTACATGCTTGGTAGATTGGTGTTTTTTGGGGGGATACAAAGCAGGAAATAAAAAATCTCTTCACAAAATTATTCTTTTCTTAGTTTAAGTCTCTCTAGATGTTCTCTCTAGATGTTCACTAATTTCGTCCAAATATTATCGAGTCATGAAGAAAAACGGCTGTCCTTGTATAATTTTTTTAATTTCCTAAATGGAACTTGATTGCATGACCTATAAACCCTTAGAACATCACTAATTGTATTCAAACATGGTCAGCGGTAATTTCTTTCTGCACAAATCACACAAGGACTACTTACTTAAAGGATAGGATGAGTATGAAACTATTCACGTTGCTCGAGGAATGAAAGTGCAGTACCACGAATGAAAGTGTCGAGTCACTCTATGAATGATGTTTTAACTAATGCCTGCTCTACTCAGTGAAAAGATCCCGTAGTTTTAAGCATCAGTATAAGAATTTACCTTCAACTAGACATGAGTAGCTACTACAACACGAGTCATTACTACAATTTTGATGCAATAGATGGACATAAAATAAAATAAATAGAAAGAAGTACCTCAATTAGATGGACAGCACTTGCAAGTTAAGAACACAAAATTTCTGACAAAAGACGAAACTAAACAAGGATTACAAAGAAAAGCTTGGCAGAAAAATATAGGGGAACACAGCAACTCTACCACACAGTGATGTCTATTTATGCTTAACATAACTACTGGCACAGCCTCTCGACGGCTGCCACTATCTGCGGTGGTTGAACCACAGTCCATTCCTCCAATGTACCGGCGTAGGGGGTTGGCACATCTTGTGAAGACAAGCATACAATTGGAGCGTCCAAGTAATCATGGAAATTCTCATTGATAGATGCAGTCAAGCTAGCCCCAATGCCGCCAGTCCTCATGCATTCCTCCACGATCAGAACACGGTGTGTTTTCTTCACAGAATTTCCAATTGTGTGAAGATCAAATGGTTTCAATGACCTAATGTCGATAACCTCCGGATCATATCCCTTGTTCACTAGAGTTTTGGCAGCCTGCATCACATGATATCTCATCCTCGAGTAGGTTAAAATAGTGACATGCTCCCCAGGCCTAACCATCTCGGCTTCCTCGAGGTTGCAGATATATTCTTCATCGGGGATTCTCTCCTTTAGATTATAAAGCAAAACATGCTCAAAAAGTATCACAGGGTTCTCACTTCGGATCGCAGCTTTCATCAAACCCTTGGCATTGTATGGGGTTGAGCATGCAACCATCTGAATTCCAGGGATGGATTGAAAATATGACTCGAGACGCTGGGAGTGCTCTGCCCCAAGTTGCCTGCCAACTCCACCAGGTCCACGAATAACAATTGGGATAGTAAACTGGCCACCTGATGTGTAATGGAGCATGCCACAGTTGTTTGAGATCTGGTTGAAAGCTAGAAGGAGGAATCCCATGTTCATACCCTCAACAATTGGCCTCAAGCCGGTCATGGAAGCTCCAATTCCCATACCAGTGAAGGAATTCTCAGCAATAGGAGTGTCAAGAACTCTGAGGTCACCATACTTATCAGCCAATCCTCTGGTCACCTTGTAAGAACCTCCATAATGACCAACATCTTCACCCATCACACAAACACGGGAATCTCTTTCCATTTCCTCCTCTAAGCCTTCTCGTAAAGCCTCAAAAAGTAGAAGCTCATGGCTGATTATAAAATGCAGATGAGGTTTTAGTACTTCACTCACAATATAAACACTGAAATATTAGTATCAAACAAAATGAGGCAAGCATTACACACTTGTTATCTAGTGGTCAAATTGACATTCCAAACATATTTCAATCATCCCATATTAGGCTCCATTATAGGCCATGTTATTAGAATCCAGTCATCAAAACACACTAGTGGATCAGGTTAAGCAACGTATTCATGTGATATGAGAAAACATGAACCAATTGAAATACGAAAAATAATAAGCTCCCATGATGCAGTTAACACGGTTGAATAAATCTAACATGAGATGTTACTCATAACTTGAGGAAACTTGATACTGTGAGAAGAAGGAGCTCATGCATTTAGTCACCTAAGAGCAACAAATCAACATGAATCAATGCAAATCCCATTCTCAGTACAAGCAATGTAGTGTCTACTCTATAAACACATTGTTATTCAGTAAATTCAACTTGCATGGCAAAGATGGAACATGAAAAGAGCTTCCTTTCTTAACTGGTAGGCAAACTACACAGACTGCAATAACTAACAGGAACCACCAAAGCTAATAAATTCAAAAAAGAGAAGGAATTGCATGAATTACCCAGGTTTCGATGAGGTCGAAGCAGCAGAACTATCAGGTTTTGTCTACAGAAAACAAAAACCACAACCCAATCAGCAGCAAAAACTTTAATTATTGAATAAGAACATCAATGGAAAGAGGAGAAGTGAAAAGATGATTAACTGCAACTGCATTGGTAATCAGCTGATCCGCCCTGCGATGCGTCGCTTCAGAACCATTCAAGTTAAGGTTCAAATTAGATCTAACCACAAGAAACCCAGCTTTCCTCTCTAGCAAAAGACAAAACGGAAAAAAAATCACATCAGTAAAACGAACAAATGAGCAAAGACAGAGTGCTTAGAAATGGAAGGAGTGAAAGTTGTAACGAACCGGAGAGAGATCTGCGAGAAGAGAGCATCATGAATTTCTTGGCATCAAATGAATTAGACGCAGTGAACGCCGTGGCGGCACCCAATCCTTGGAAAATTGTGGCCATTGGATCCTAAACTCCGGCGAGAGGGGCGTTCGTCGGATTGGAATGAATTGGGATCGGAAGAGGAGCAGGATGAGACGGGAGGGAAGAGGATGATGGGAATTTATAAATCGGGGAAGAAGAAAAACGGGCGGAGAAAATGAGAGTGAGGTTTCTAGTTTTCTTGTGGTGGGCGATTTAATTGACAGGCGTAGAGCATAGGTTGCATCGCCATTTCCTCGTGTTAGGGAGATGGGAGTGGAGAAGGGTAGTTTGGTCATTTGACGGGTGTGGGACTGTTGTGGTGTATGTTTGTCGTTCGTTGGTGACCCACCTTCCACCTGGAAATACCAACTTCAACTAACTACCATAACTAAATTAGCGGCTTGTTATGAATTTTATTTTTTCTTGTTTTGAAAATAAATAAATACAGTAAATTTTTTTTTTATTGTTTGTGAGAATATTTTTACGTGGAATTTAAATATTAATTGAAATCTTAGTGGATTTAATTTTATATCATTGTTTGTTATTTTACTTCATAAATAAACTCCTTTATGACTATAAAAATATATAAATTTATTTTAATTTTTAATTTTCTTTTATCAAAATTTGAAAATTAATGTTTTTATTTTAGTTAATTTTAGCGACTATAATATTATTTTTTATTCAAATGAGACCTATAAGCTTAAATATTGAAAGTTCTTTTCTTTTTATTAAGCCTGCGATTTAACTTTTATAAGATTTATTAAATGTGATAATAAAATTACACTAAAATAATCTTGAGATTCTATGAGTCCTATTTAGGTTATTGTTATGCCCTAAAATAAGTATTATTTGATATATTTTATTCAATTCAAGTTATTTCATGTTTTTTCGTGAAGTTAATTTTGCAGCTGATTTTCTGTCTCATCATACTTATAATTTTAATATAAATATTTATTTACTAAACATATGATGTAACAATTTAAAACCATAACTTTAATTGGAATTCGTTATCAAAGTTAGTTTGTGTTTAAATTTAATTAACAAGCAATAATGAATTGAAAATGTCCAATTGGTATGAGAGAAAAATACAGTCGAGAAATGTATTATTTTTCAGTTTTTTTTTTTTGGCGAAAAGAATACATTTTGTTTTTTCACGTTAACTACAGCGAATAATCAGGAAGCCGCCCAACACAAAAATGGAGCTACTTTATCTTCTCTGCTCGATCATCACCACAACCTTCACTTCGTTTGCACTTTCTCTCTTCCTCCTCCTTCGCACTCTCCTCACTCGCTTCCTCCCCTCACGCGCCTCCGCTCCCTCTTCCTCCGACCCTATCACCCTCTACGAAGGCATTGTGTGGCATGAACGCCGCCGCCCGGTCCACCACTCGTTCCGTTACTCTGTGCGCTACGCTCTTTTCGACCTCGACCATGCTCCCCACTCGCCTCCTGACCACCTCTCCGCCGATGAAGCTCGTCAAGTAACCCAAACCAACGGACCAGTGTAAGTAGTTGATACTTGATAGTACTTGTACTCAATAGTTACTGCCTAGATTTGATGTTGTGAATTTGATTTAATTGAATTTCTTGCAAAAACGGTTTAAAACCCGTTACTAGGTCAATTGGGGTTCTTCTATTTGGGTTTTGGGTTCGAAATTGTTTATGCAGACTGAAAGTTGAAGTCTTTATCGTGAAATAGTAGTGTTTTGAAATTTTAATGTTCTTTTGGTAAGTTGAATCTAAGTTGGGTGTTTAGAGTGTTTGTTTATTTTGAATGTGCAGTTTTCTATTGACAATACCTCCTAGTGTGGGATATGAGCAAAATCCTCTTAGTTTGTATTATTGCTATGATTTGGAAGGGTCTTCTCATCATTTGAAGAAGTGCATTGCCGAGGTAGGTGGTCTAATACTTCAGTCCATTGCTTCATTTTGCTTCTCTTCATTCTGCCGTCTTAGATTAATCAATACTGTTTATGTTGTGCTGGTGTATAATTCTCACATTGATTCGATGTGAAGAAAGCTTTAAAACATACACATTCTTGGATTGGTTGTTTTGATTTTACTTTATTTCTCCGCTTACATAGCTGGTTTTTCTGTTGATTAGGTGACAAATACACCATGGGGTGAAAGAGTGAGGTTTGTTTTCAATCCAAACTCCGATATAGTGGCAAAACCATTACATGTCAGCCCTTTTATGGTATGTCCTGTTAACTTCTTCGCTTCTTTCTTTCTTTCTTTTTCTGTTTAGATTGTGGTATATGATTAAGTTTTTGCCGACCAGGCTTCTTTATAAATGAAGAACAATTATCATGATTGTTGCATGATTTATTTCATACATGGTTCTGAAACCTCAGGGGTATATTGCCTCTCGTATTCTTTTAAGTTGCCCTGTGCCTAGTGGAATCAATCCTTTTTTGGGATTCGTGCTGTAAAATAAAGGCCTTGAGTGGTCAATTCTGTCCACTTTTTTTAATCCACCTATGAGAATATGATTATAACTGTATCCAGTTTCCCATTAATGGAAACAAGGAACCTCATTTGTTGCTTGCCTTCCCTGTAGGTGGGCACTATTAATCTATCTGCGTAATTAGATAATATAGAGCACCACACCGATGCTGTCCATAGATCAAATTATTTCGTGTATTTCGTGTATTGGATTTCACTTGACCGTCTACGGCTCCATTGCCTGTGCTCGGGGTAGAAGTTTTGTATAAATGTATCGCCATGATGCAAAGCTGGAATATAAGAGCTTACAGAAGACTAGAATCTTTTTTAGCCATTATTTTTCATGTGAAAATGATGAGATTAGAAAGGAGCTTGGCATTTGAACATATATCCAAAAATGTTCCTATAAGATAAACTTTGATGTGGACTGGTCAGTCTATGAGAAACAGATTTGCCAGTTTTTGGCTTCAGATTCATACCTCTTAGTTAAGCTCGTTGTTTTTGAGCTAGAAAATGAAAGGCACTCTGACCTCATCAAATAATCTGAAAGATAGGGCCATAATAAAGGAGTATGATAATATACTGAGATCAGGACACCTGAAGTCTGTACAATCTACTCCATCATTGAACTCATGTTTTGCTTAATTTTCCTTAAGTTAAGTTTTCAATCATGTTCAAAATCTGTCATCAAATAGGGTTTTTTTTATAACTTTTGTTAATTAAAGCTCTCGTGCTCATGTAAATAAATGAATGAATTTCAGGATATGCTGGGGAATTGGCAGATCAGAGCAAATGACCCTGGTGATAGTTTATCAGTGGTCATCTCAGTTCAACACCCTGAGCTTGGTGACTATTTTGTAGCTACACTGAAAGCCAAACAGATACCCTTGTCACTGGTTTCTGATCATGATGTCTTCTTCTGGTTGATGCCTCATAAAGTTGCACTCTGGATATATTGGCATGTAAGTTCAACTGATTGCCTACTGAATTTTACGCAACCACTTGGCTTCCTCTCCGCCTTATCAGTTATAAAATGCTACTGTTAGAATTGTGGTTTATTAACTGTTACAAAGAATACACTGCTTTGAAGTTGAACTATTCGGTTTCTTTCCTCATGTTATTGTGCAGGCTCTTAAGTTGTGGTGGAAAAATGTGCAATTTATCCAACACCCGAGGTACACGAACTGTGGATATCGGGAGGAAGCTGTGACGCGTGACAAGAAAATCAAATGCAGCCATGCCCTTGCATGTGACAGAAATCAAAGTTTCCCCCCTAAAGAACTATCTGATCAAAATAGTAGAGAACAACGCTGGTTTAAGTGGAGGGATGCCAAATGGCCTTGGTGCTGATTACTGTGAACCTCTTTTTGTGATATATTTTAACACGACGGTATAGATGTTTCTTGTGTTAGATTTCCATATCCGCTTCGGTTTCAGGCTGTATGTGACTGGGAGTGGATATGGTGATTGAGAGAAGAATGGGAAGTCCTTGAATTGCCATTTCTTGTATGAAGAGCCAGAGCAGTGCTTTGTACCTGGAAGTTGGCTGTTGCACATTGTAGGAGCCAAGATGATATCAATTTGTTGATAAATTGATCCTTCAATTAACTATAATGATTACTAAGTATCCACTTACTCAGTCTCCATATATTTTAGCTTCTTTTAATCCAGAAGGTATTTCATTTCTGTTTAACTGTTCACGAGATTAATTCTTTATTCGAGCTAGGTCGAGAAACTGTTCGCAAGATTAATTGCCTGTTTTGGGCTGGGTGGAGTAATCAAAACTTGGGGGACCATTGCAAAGAGGCAAGTTCTTATGGCCAAGTTTAAGCACACGCAACCGATATCTTCTGGATGAGAGATTGATCTCATTCAAGTAGTATTTGGTGTCGGCGTGATTTGCTTCATTCAGCTGATACTCAAACTCGACTCAACAAAGATAAACATTAGTATTATAAATTTAGAAGCTCGATTGGTTGACAAACATAAAATGACAAGAACACCGAATTGGGATGCTTACCAAGTTCCTTTCTTCACAACCACAACATCATTTCCCGATTAGGCAACGATCATCTTTTTCCCTTTCTAAGGCTAAAAAAGAGTTGCAGACAAAACTCCAACAATATCATGTGTCCCATCTTATGAACTTTGCTGCATGTGTCCTGTAACATTGTCTTGAATATGCCTTTTGCCTTTCGTATATAAATGAGCATGAAAAACGTTTTAATATTTTTTTATTAACGGTACAAGAGTTTAATGAGAATTGTTGGAAGTATATGAATTTGGATGATCTAAGTCTCGATTTTGGATCTTGAATAAAGTTCAAGATACTCCATAATATGCATCATTTGATTTGTTAGTTGCCAGCATCGAAAAGGAAATCTCACGCTTATAGCCGCAATCTTTTTAAGAAATGACTGAATCTGAATCCAACTTGTCTTTCTCTACATTTTTGTTCCAAAAAATCTAAAATAAAAGCAAACACGTGCGAAATTGAAGTGTATCGTTAAATAGGTGAAATGAAACGTTTTTTTTTTTTTTTTTGAAAGGGTGAAATGAAACGTTGACCATGTGATCTCAGATGAGGAGTTATGATCATACATGATCACACGGTCATAAAATAATTAAAATATAAATCAATAGGCTTATGGGCTTAGGAGCTAGGATCGTGATGGATATAATGGGTTTATCTGAATGGCCCAATTCATTTTCCTAAAATGAACCCAACCCAAATGGCCTGTGTTGGCTGATGGTTTGCAAGATTTTTTTTGCAATTTTTGTTTTTATGACCTTATGATTATGACCAATTTGCCCATGTGAAAAATAGATAAAATATGATAAACTTTTATGTATGGATATAAAAACGATCCCGTTAAGAGATTAAATTTTATTGGGAAACAACAAAATAATTACAGACGAGTGATGAAATATTTTACCACGTAGTTTATGTATGATTGTCCCAATTGTAATAAAATGATGAAATATTTTACCAAATTACGTATTTATAAGATATTAGCCCGCGCATTCCGCGGAAGATAAAATTATTGTTTCTCGTTATAGGTAAACTTGAGGTTATTATATCTGTATGAATGTAAATTTAAAATATATGTGTTATTCATTATAAATAATTTGTAGAAATAGCGTCGTTTTGACTTTTGACCAATTTATGGTACTATTATTAATAAAAATATTATTTTATTATACTTTGAGTTTCAAATCGATTGAGTAAGTTTATGAATGAAGTTGAATTTTATTTTTATAACTATAATTACTTAATTTGAAATTTTTATAATTAGGTAAAACTAATTATTTGATGAATTAAATGAATTGATTTAATTTATTCTCATCTCTTTCTTTTTTACCTATTGTTTATACACATAACTAATTTATATTTAAAAAATTAAATCACCTCAACTAATTTATAATTAAGAAATTCAATTACCTCAAGTAGGAAAAATAATTATCTAACCCTTTAAATGTTACTTCCTCCATTTCCAATTAACTGTCATTTTCCTACTGAATGTTAGTATACATTTTACTTGACTTTTTAGTGTTTGCTTTACTGAATGTTACTGTTTCAAAAAGTCATTTAATTGGAAACAGAGGGAGTAATAATTAGTAACTCTGTTTAGTTCCTACAGAATAGCTAGGGAAAGATTTGAGTTCGAGTCTACTTGTTAACATTCCTATGTCAAATAACATAACCATTTGTCTAAATCTTATTTCTAGAAAAAATGTACTCCTACAAATTATTCTTTTAGCATGAATTTACCCTTATTATATATTTTTCACCATAAATTTTTTCTACTTTAACAGTAATATATATTTTTGCTTGTTTAATAGTAATATGACTTCACGTTATTTATTTTAGGGGCAATAGCATCAAAGAAAGTTATTATCATTTTTTCTTTGATTTTCATCATTTCTTACTTTTTTTTCTCTTTCTTCCATTTTCACTCTCTTTCTTTCTCTTTTATCTATTATCAATAAACATAATTACACCATATATTTAAAGTATTTAATTACCTCAATTATGAATAAGTATATATTTAACTCTTTAAATATCTTTAACCATTCGTATAACTCTTTATTTTTTAAGAAAATCAGGTTTCTATTTTAGAAAATAATTTTAAAAAACTGTTTCTTAAAATAGAAACCAGTTCTAAATTTTGACTTTTTTAAATTTTAAAAACAGTTTTTAAAAACACAAAAAAAAAATTATGAAATAGAACACATGTTTTCTGATATAATTTTTTTTCTAAAATAGAAAATAGAAAAAATCACAAAACTGCTTTTCATATTCTGAATATTGAAAACTGCTTTCTGTAGTTTTGAATACTGTTTTTTAAATTAAAAAAATGTTTTCTAATTCTCAAAAAAAAAATTGATTTTCAAAAAAAAAAAATTAAAATCACAAAAAAAGTTCTTAACATAGAAAACTGTGTTCTAAAAAAAAAGAGTTTCTAAACTTCAAAATGTTTTTTCCAATTTTAAAAATATAGTTTTTTGAATTTCTACAAATGTTTTTTAAATTAGGAAAAATGACTTCTATCTCATAAACAATTTTTTCTAAATTTTTAAAAAAACTATTCTTTCAATTAGAAAAATATGTCTAATTCTCAAAATAAAAATATTTTCTAATTCTCAAAAGTTGTATTTTTTGATTTTAAAAATCCCAAAATTGGTTTCTCAATTTTGAAAATTGTTTTCTTAGATTTTTCTAAAACTGAAATGTTTTCTTAAACAGAAAACCATATTTTAGAAAAGAAATAAGTTTTTAAAAACATAAATCAAATTTTTAACACAGAAACTGTTTTTTTTTTCAAAAACAGTTTTAAAAATCACAAAACAATTATGAATTAAAAAACATGTTTTCTGAAATAGAAAAATGATTTTTTGTTAACAGAAAATAGAAAAAAGGTTTTCTAAATTTCAAAATATGTTTTCCAATTCACAAAAAATATTTTCTGAATTACTAAATTGTTTAATAAAAAAGAAAAAATGGTTTCTATCTCAAAAATTATTTTTTAAATTAAAAAAATCTTTTTATAAATTAGAAAAATGTTTTCGAGTTGTAAAAAAAAGTTGAATTTCAAAAACTGTTTTTAAAATCACAAAAAAGTTTCTTAATATAGATTTTTCTTTCAAAAATAGAAAATTGTGTTCTAAAATAATAATAAAAAACTTCTAAATTTCAAAAAAAAAATCCAATGCTCAAAAATAGTTTTTTGAATATCATTTTTTTTTAAATTAGGAAAAATAGTTTCTGTCTCATAAAGAGTTTTTTAAAATTAAAATCTATTCTTTAAATTAGAAAAACATTTTCTAATTCTGAAAAGTTGTATTTTCTGAATTTGAAAAATAGTTTTAAAAATCACAAAACCAGTTTCTGAAAATTCGGGCACTGTTTTCTGAGATAGATTTCATTTTTCTAAAATTGAAATATTTTCTAAAACAGAAAACCACTTTTAAAACCGTAAGCAGTTTTTTTAAAATAGAAACTAGTTGTAGAAAATTGTTTTTAAAATCACAAAAATAATAATGAAATAGAAACATAATTTTAAAAATAAAAAAAAGTGGTTTCTTATTTTCTGTGTTTTGTTTTAAAAGACAGGAAAAAAAAACAGAAAACTAAAAACAAAAATGATAGTAAACAAGCTCGTAACAGAGTACTCCTTCTGTAATTTTTAAACTGTTTTATAAATTACGAAAAATAATTTAATAGTTAGATGAATTTCAAAATTTAATTTTGATGAAATGAAATATTCAAATAAATAGGACCGAAATTCTATAGAAAAAAATAGAAAAAAAGTGTCACACAGGAAAAAAGGGAATGCGCACCCGGAGGTCCCTCCACTTATTATTTTCATTTTAGTCAGTCCCTAACGTTTGTTTTTGTTCGATTTGGTCCCACACGTTACCTCCGTTAGACCCGCGGAGTCCCTCCTCCAATAACGAGGCTAACGGCCGTTAGTTTTGAATTTTTTATTATTATTTCTGATAAAAGTAACTGACAGCGGGACCCACATGTCAGGAAAATTAATTTTAATTTTAAAAATATTAGAAAAATTAAAAAAAAAATATTAGAAAAATACTAAAAAAATAGAAAAATTAAAAGAAAAATATTAGAAAAATACATAAAAATTAGAAAAAATATTTTCTTTTCTTTTCTTCTCTGTTTTTCTCCCCTTTTTTTTCCTTTCCTAACTAATTTAAACTAACAAAATTAAAACTAATTTAACTAAACAAATTAAAAATAATTATTCCTACTTTTTCTTTTTCTTTCCGGATCCAACCAGCACCTTTCTCCCTTTTTTTTTTCTTTTCTTTCCTAATTAATACCAATCTGCAATGAATTCATTGAAAATAGGAAATGAATTAATTGAATACAACAATTTCCAAATAGATTAGTAACTCTAGTCAAGTCCAAAAAAATTGCCAATGAGCCCTCTTCTACATATTGTCAATGAGCACCATCCGCACCTTCCAGTAGAATAGTCTGCCTGCACCCAACTTGTCTTTGACAAAATCTAAGTTTTCCTTTTACCAATCGTAAAATAAGCTCACATAAGGGACTCCGCCGAAAACCAGAAATAAAAAAGAAAGAAGGGTCAATGTAAATTGAGTCCCAGGTATTGAATTAATTGAACCCAAAACAATTGAATTATTCGAAAGCAACCCGTACCCGTTCATACAAACTCGTACCCGTTCATACAAATCCAAACCAAAACTCACCAGACCCATCACTCATTTTCTCTCCCTCCAAATCCAAACCGCCATCACCATCGGCAATCATCACCGCCACACCAACACAGACCCGATCTCCTCACCCACAAAGCCACACCCATCGGCAATCATCACTTCTACTCATCACCGCCACAGCTCATCCCTCATTGCCATAAATTAAAAATAGTTTCTTTCCACCCAGATGAACCCCACATCGCATCTTCATCATCCCTTTCCCTTTCCTCCCCCATTTTACTCTACCACATCCGGCCGAATTAAACCCAGATCCATCCCGTGGTTGTGCTTCTCAATCATCAACCACCACCACCACGACGTCACCGCCGAATTAAATCTTAGATCCCTCTTCTTCCTTGCTAACCATCAACCACCACGACGTCACCGCCAACCACGACCCTGCATCGGAGAAGGATTCTAGTTTGGAGAAAGCGGAGCTGGGATTCGCCGCCACCGCCGACGGTGTTGAAAACTGAAAAGACAGGAGGTTGAGAGGACATTTTTGGGAGATTTGTGTGAGAAAGGAAATTGATGAAGGAGGGGAAGAATTGAAATTGAAATTGGAATCGAAGAGGAGATGTAGGAAAGGAAGAGATGTGATCGGGCTATGTTTAGGTTAGGGATGGATTGATTAGGAAAGGAAGAGATATAGGTAACGAAAATTTGGAATTAAAATTTAAATTGATTTTAGATTTTTAATTCCATTTTTGATTTTCAATTTTTCCGTTTATTTCATTTTTAATTTTGTTAATTTAAATAAATTAGAAAAGAAAGAGAAAAGTAAAATGAGAAAAACGGAGAAGAAAAGAAAAGAAAAAGTAGGAATAATTATTTTTAATTTGTTTAGTTAAATTAGTTAGGAAAGGAAAAAAAAGAGAAGAAAAGAAAAGAAAAAAAATTTTCTAAATTTTCTGTATTTTTTAATATTTTTCTTTTAATTTTTCTAATTTTTTAGTATTTTTCTAATATTTTTAAAATTAAAATTAATTTTCCTGACATGTGGGTCCCGCTGTCAGTTACTTTTATCAGAAATAATAATAAAAAATTCAAAACTAACGGCCGTTAGCCTCGTTATCGGAGGAGGGACTCCGCGGGTCTAACGGAGGTAACGTGTGGGACCAAATCGAACAAAAACAAACGTTAGGGACTGACTAAAATGAAAATAATAAGTGGAGGGACCTCCGGGTGCGCATTCCTCAGGAAAAAGTGTCACATTCTTTCCGTTAACTTTGAAAGTATCGCTATAAAACACAGAGCTCACATTATCTTTTCCTCTTCATCCACTTCATCACATTAATACATCTTTATGACCAGTTGCTCTCATCATCCCATAAAATCAATTGGCTTGATTAATTGGGGGAAGATGAGGATGTGTTTTAATTACATTTGGTTTGGAAAAATAGGACTGAAGTTCTATAGAAAAAATAGAAAAAAGTGTCACGCCACCCTCTAATCATTCTCACAAATCCGAAAGATCATTAGAGCTCACATTAATTCATCTTTTCCTCATCTTTTCTCTCTTTCTTCAATTTGATTGCATTCATCTCCGGAACTGCAATGAATTAAGCATCTGGAGAAAAACAGGCATATGCTCTCTGCATTAAGCTAACCACATACAAAGCATAAACCACAAACAACATTCTAGTATAAGGCAAGCATGGTTCCAAAATAAAGTGGCTATATTAGAGAAATGGATAATCATAGAATATGAGATGAACACATGCTTATAATTAAGTTCGCAGAATCGGCAGATTGTAGGCATTTGTTATTAATAATAAAAGTAACTAATCAGGGTTTCTAGAATGGGATATAGAAAGCAATGACGAAGATTGTGAAAGCCTTACCACTCTTCTCAGCCACGCATTCTCTCAAATCGTCCAATCATCTTTAAAGACACATTCGAGATGATTTTTGTCGTTGGCCTCGCCCCAATGCAATGATTCCCACCACTCCTTTGGATAAACCTGGATTCTTTGAAGGGAAGGTTGTGGGAGAGGGAGCGTTATCCTCTTTAATTTCGGGCATCTAACCAGTTGAATTTGTTGTAGAGAATGACAGATGATTGCGCCCTTGTATATGCTTCTCAGTTTTGGTAAATTACGCAAATTCAATGTGGTAAGCCTTGAAAGATGGAGTCCAGTGAGATTAGGATGATCAAATAATAATTCTTCTTCGTAGTCTGTTGAGAATATCTCTTCCATGCCATAGCAAAAGCAGACTGATATATTTTGTAGGTTATGAAGGATAGGCAGCAAGCAGAGAGGGAATAGTTTCTTTAACTTGTGACACTTACATATATAAATTTGTTGTAGAGAATGACAGATGATTGCGCCCTTGTATATGCTTCTCAGTTTTGGTAAATCACACAATTCCAATGTGGTAAGCCTTGGAAGATGGAGTCCAGTGAGATTAGGCGGATCATGGTGATCTTCTTCTTCTCGGTCTGTTGAGAATATCTTTTCCATGCCATAGCAAAACTCGACTGATATCTTTTGTAGGTTATGGAGGTTAGGCAGCAAGCTGGGAGGGAATAGTTTCTTCAACTCGTCACAGAAACGTATATCAATTAACTTAAGATTGAGTAAGGAATGATTGGAAAGAGAACGGGTGGAATAATTAGAAAATGGGAATCCCCTCCATTCTCCACTCTCTCCCTCGTTCATTGCAAATATCTCCTCTATATCCTGCCAGTTGTCGACACAAATCTCTTGTAGGTTTAAGAGGGATGCCAGAAGGCTAGGAGGGAACAGTCTCTTGTACAAAGTGCTATAACAATTGTGAATATTCAGTGCTTTAATGTCAGTGGACAACGCCAAAGGATCAATAAAATTGTGATCTTTGACGGTCAGAAAGTTCCTTGAGTAATTGATAGTGGGCCGAGCATAGTAGGAATCCTCCCTCATAGTAAAAATAGAGTAATCACTGGGTGACCTTTCTCGAGATTTCAAGTACTCCTCAAACTCTCTGACATTACTAAATATGCAATGCAAAGTCTCCAACATCCTCAACTCCCCCACTTCGCTTCCTCTAATTGAGAATTTTGAATCTGAAAATTCGTGGCATAGTTTGAGGACCTGCAACCGAGAAAGCATAGGTATTATCCCACTCCCTATCTCTTTTATTCTAGTCCCAGAGAGATCTAAATACTTGAGTTTCAATAGAAATCTCACACCTTCAAACATCTGTTTAAGCCTCTTACAATCTCTAAGATCTAACTTCTTTAGTTTCTCTAGCTTTGCTAACGATGGCACAGAAGTTAGATTCCCACACGCACGGAGCAATAAGGCGGTGAGATTCACCAAATCACTAATAGACCTTGGGAGTTCCTTAATCTCACGGCACCCAGAAAGATCAAGAACCTTGAGCCCCAGAAATTGCTCAAAAAAAGAATCTGCTATCATTCTTAATCCACGATTTCCACCTAACAACAACGTTGACAGATTGGGACACTTTGGTGTATAGCCGGAAGGAATCACCTTAATGTCATTACTTACCAAGGACACTCTCACCAAATTCTCTGTCCACTTTTCCACATCTGGCAATTCTTTAAGTTGTGCCCCTACTTCCACAAGCGTTTTGGACTCCTCCCTCAATTCAAGGATCAACATGTCCCTAATTAGATCATGCATCCACACACGTGTAGTACCACCTTCCAATAAGCATGCATTCTTAAGTGTGTCAAGCATTGTGTGTCCCTTATCCAACTCTGCTTCTCTGCTTTTCCTTTCATCTATTATTCCCTCAACGATCATATACTCAATTAAATCATTTCTGTCAATTTCAGCATCTTCCGAAAATAATGCGCAGTATGACAAACATTCTTGCAATGCTGGATCATTCAAACGAAGGTAGCTGAATTTCAACACTGAGAAAACTTCTTCCCTCATCTCGTGACCCTTACTAACTTTTGATTCCTTCAATTCCTCCAGCGTATTCCTCCATGTATGAACATTACAAATTCCCTTCATACTTCTGGCCATAACTCTGATCCCTAGAGGCAAACCACCACATTGCCTACAAACAGCTTTTGCCAGTTCCTCCACTTCTGTTCCATACTTGCCCAGTTCCTCCTCTTCTGTTCCATACTTGCCCAGTTCTTGAGTGAACAAGGTCCAAGCTTCTTTTTCAGAAAGACGATTCAATTTTATTCTGTTTCCTTTACTGCAACCCATTTGTCGACAAACTTCCAGCTTCCTTGTGATAAGAATCAACTTGCACGAATTCTCTCCTACCAGAATTCCCACCTTATCCACGTCAAAGTAATTCCATAAATCATCTAAAATGAGAACACATTTTCCTTTTGCTTGCATTGCTTGAGCTAGGCTTTTAGCTCTTTTCACCTCATCTTCCTCGTCTGAAAAGTTGAAGCCAATTTCTTTGGCTATAAGATTCCGTAATTTCCAAATGCTGCAATCTTGAGATACAGTAATCCAATAAACCTCAAAAGAGCTTTGTCCCTCCAGAAGAGTCTGAATATGCCTCATTAGAGTGGTTTTGCCCACACCCCCCATACCGTAAATGCCAACTCGTAACACTTGATCATCCATCAACCAAGACCATATCTTTTCCTCATTTCTTTTAAATGCGTGGCCCACTGGCCTTTTGGTGAGTAATGCATCTGGCTTGTTACTTGATAGGTTTTTTTTCTTCAAAATATCTCCCACAATCAACTTTATAAGCTCACTCTCAAGTCTATCAAAAAGACAATCAAACAACAAAATTAACTCAATCCAAGCGAATGACAGTATTAGCTGGTTTTTAAGTGAAAAAAAGTTAGTTGCTATGAAAGAAAAAGTTACCTGATGATTTGTGAATTCCATCCGGATATATTAGCTGCTTCGTTCAAGTGAGATCTCACCTCGTTCAGATCCATCTCCCCCTCCCGTAGACGTTCTTTGAGCTTATCAAAAGCAACTCCAAAATTTTCAATTTGCTTTTTGACGTGCGATGGATCTACTCCATAAAACACAGGTATAACGAGCTGACCAATAAGATGTTTACATTGGATGATCTTTGCAAGTTCTTTCAAGCACCATTTAGAATCCGCATAGTTCTCGGAAAAAATGATGAGAGAAATAGTGGATTTTTCAATGGCAGTGAGAATAGATGGAGAAATGCCGGCTCCTCTGTTCATGTTCTCATCATCGAAAGTCAAGATTTGTTTCTTGTCTAAAGCGTCACGGAGGTGGCTTATGAAACCCTTACGAGTGTCCTTTCCCCTAAAACTGAGGAACACATCATAAGAAGAAGATGCCAGTCTCGCTTCACGGATGGTAGCAGAAGAAGAAGAAGAAGAAGAAGAAGAAGCCATTCTCGTTGGTTCCCAGTTAACTTCAACTGATCTTGAACATTCGGCCGCTTCTACTTCCCTTCTTCTTCTTAATCGAAATATATTTTGAAACAGTGTACAGATCATAACCACAGACATATACATGAATGTATACATTAATCTAAAGAGAAAAAGAAGTAGCAATTACCTGATTGATTAGAATTGTAGGGAAGATGGAAGAGAACTAGAAGAGAGCACAGACAGAGAATGAAGGATATCTCTTGATCAAAAGTCTCAATAATGAATGCATTACTACTGCCATTGCCAAAGACCAAGACTTTGTGGAAAATCAATCAAATGTGGGGCCGTGGTTTGCTTATCTTCGACGCGCAATTTTATTACTTTTACTTTTACTACGGTGACTCTCTTTGAAGAGGGATATATGTTTGAAATTAACATTTTTATGGAAGAAAAAAATTATATTTACATGTCAGCAGTTGACACATTTTTATTAAAATTCATAACTTTTGACACTTTATTTGGTTTTGCAGGTTGGGTTAGCTTTGTATAGAATAAAAGTAAAGACCATGCCTTTCCTAGCTCGGGTTGTTTTTTTTTTTAAAATTAAGCACTTGCTATAATTGCTAAGTTTTGTTCTGTTCTGTATCTCCTAGATTATCCATTTTTTGAAGCACATTACTATATTTGCATAACAATGCTGAGCATGCGATAACATCATCAGGGCCAACAACGTTCGAGCAAGTTTAGTCACATCGGGTGACCAGAGGGTAAAACTCACTTGTCTAATTTATAACAGACCAAGAATATCATAGAACAGCTTACCAACGACAAATGACAATGCTAAAGACATGGCTTTTTTTTTCTTTTTTTGAGCAGTTAATGAGCAAGACATAAAATTGAACTTCTGCTTTGACACAATGAATCACTCCTAGCATATCATAAACATTACAAGTTTTGAGCTCTTTAAAGTTATAGTAGCTGGTTGGTAGCAATACGCTTTATGGTTTGCTTCTAAAACTAGATTTACCGGCAATGATGTATGAATCTAAAACATTTGGAAAAGAAAGATAACGGAAGACTCGGGCGAGCATGTACAGAGAGTTTCACATAAGTTTCAGTTAGTCAGCAAGATGCTGCAAATTGCAAGCTGCGATAGAGTTCAAAATCCAGGCGCTGCTTACTGCCTTGGATCCAGTTGAACTTGCCAGAGCTTCTGCATCTGAGCGCCTTTGGTTCAAAATCATATTCTTCCTGCTTGCATCACACTTATCAGGCAGCTCAAGGCTGTAAATGATAAATGTTGAAGGTGTAGAAACCCTGATGTTTTTTTTCCTTGAGCTTCAGGAATCGGTTTTCTGTGCAGAATAGTTCCTCCCCCTGAAGTCAGAAGATCTCGTATGTATCCCTTGTAGGAAGGTACAAAATCTCCAGAGAAGTAGAACTTCATCCCCTCAAAAAGCCTTGGTTGCTCCATGAAATAGAACTCGTTAATAAAATTAGCCAACTTACATATGCATGGATTGGACAAAGTACAGAATTATGTCTCGTGTAAAAAAATATTCGGAGAATTCTATGATATGAAGGAACAATGTCCTGTTTCTGGGAAAGATGCGACTTTATATAGAACAAACTGAAAAAAAGGTCCATTTCCTCTTTCCAAAGACAAGATCGGACCGAGAAAATACCAGAAATAATTATGGCATGAAAATTAGACACAAAAAATACTGAACTGACACAAAAAGTAAATCCCATCTTAGCACAATTTATCGGATAAAACCAAAATGCAAATCACAGAATTGCAAATTGTTCTTGTTGGAAACCAGGAACAAACCTTGTTCAGAAGCCTCAGACTTCCAAGCTGTGGACCATCTCTGATTCCATGAATGTCAACATTAACTTCATATGGCTCCTCTGCCACAAATTCCATAGCTTTGGTGCAAGCCTTAAACCCTGTGCAAACCCAAATAAAGAAAGTATATTACAAACAGAACCATAGCAGATCAATCATATCGACAGAATCAGTTGTACTAGCACTCAATGTCAGATTCCACTTCCTGTCTAAAATGCCTATCACTATCTCTATGGTTCATCGGTTGAATTAATTGTATGTGCATAACAAAACATAAACAAGAATGTGAATTCAATGTGCTTGACAATGTTAGGCCTTTAAGCTTCATCTGTAAAAAAATCTAAGATCAGTAAACCAATCAACTTAACAAGATCAGTGATACTTACGTCTGATGCAATTACATGAGTGACACTGGAATCCCAATTCTTCATCACCGTAACTCCAGATAATCTCTCAAACTCGGAAACAACTTCCTGTAATAACCAAGAAACTGATCATTTATTTTTCCAGAAAAGAAGGGGGCAATTTTTTGTGCAGAAGTTTACATACCTTTTCTCCAATTGTGAGAGCAGAACAGCATAGGACTCACTTGCTAGTTGTTGCACTGGGTTTCCATTTATTACTTGAGCTGATGTTGCAGTTGGGAACAACTTGATTGCATTGATTGGAAGATTGTCTGTAAGGGGAAGGATTGTAAGAACCAAAATAGTGAGACTTCTTCTTTCTAGTTGTGTTTTGGGTTTTTTCTTGATGTATGTTTAGACTTTAGAGTTAATCACTAAAACAACTGTCTGAAGAATCTGCATACCTTTTTGTAACACATTTCTTTCCTTGTCTCAAAGGGAGAAGTGATTGCTCATTGGGCAACTTCGAAGAAACATGAAGAGGGCATAGCATGACAAAGTTGTCCTGTAGCAAGGATTCATGTTAATGTGAGTAAATAATTGCAAACTCCCTGGTAGAAAAACCGATTCAATTATATTGCACGTACATTATCCCATTGACATTGAGGGATCAACTTTGCACAAGAAACATGGAAACTCTTCCGACAACTCTTCTCATAACATCCAAGAGCAGCACCTTTGACTCCACAGCAGCAGCACTTAATTCTCCGACTTCTGGTTAATTCGGCTTCAAGATTGACTACGGTATCATCCTCAAAGTATACATTAGGTGCCCTGTACAAATAACTTGACTAATTATGTTTGCCACAACATCAGCTCCGTAAGGATTGGAAACTATGCATGGTAAATAGAGTCAATTTTAGCAAGGAAATTTTCATCATAAGAATGCGGTCCTCAAGAAATACTTAATGAAGCATATATACAATTTTTAACATCGCAAGGCAAGTACTCAAACCAGGTTATCAGCATTACAATAACAGAGTTGTCTCTCAAATGCTTCATGATTGCCCAAAAGACCGAATAATTTTTCAAAGCTTGAGTAGGTTGCATAACGGGGGGGCAAAGTACATGATCCACTGTACTCTTTGGTACAAGCATGCTAACCAGAAGCAATCCAAAGGGGCAAAAAACCTAGATAGCACTAAAAAGAAGAAGCAATATTTGAGCTCACTTGGAGAAACGCTTACCACTCAAAGCAGTTTCTATGAGAGTGTATCATCTTAGATCCGTCATTGTAATTTGCAGTAACAGGTCTGCCATTGTAATAGTGCATCATCTCTCCTGAAGCCTGTAATGTTAATTTATAGATATAAAACTGAGAATTTTGGAAATTAGCTTATTGGAGTGGAAGGAAGAAAGCGGAAAATTAAAACAAAGGCAACGAGAGATACCTCTGAGTCCTCTGAAGAAAGACAAAAGGCACATTGAACTTTATCAGCAACTGTCTTGCATAATTGCATTTACGCAAAGATGGTCCATTTTCACGAGAAACTTTCCCTAATGTTACAGGATTGTCAAGAAGTTTGGTTTTAAGAGCGCAGGGAACTTGGTCAAGGGATTCAGTCTTCTTTGACAAAACATTGGTAATTGTCCCGACTGTTTGAACTTCCTCCGTAGAGATGTTGCTATGGCCACCTTGACACTCGTTCACTAATGAGATGCCATTGAAGGAAACTTTAATGTTTTTTTTGGATCTTAAATCCTTGTCGTGTACTGAAGTCATTGAAGACTTAACTTTTTGTCCATGTTTGCCTCTTTCTTGGATATCTGAAATGTCCTTATCATGAAACACAGTATAGTAATGAAACCCGAAGGTTAGCATCTTTATCCATTTCCTCTAGTATTGTATGAACTTCACTCTGGTTAACCTCAGTAGACGCCAGCTTGTGTTTTTTCAACCTTAAAGACCGCTCTTGCGGGCTTTGAGATCTGATCTTTCTACTAAATTTTCCCGTCTTCATTTTGGGATCTTCCTTACTGCATTGTTTCTTACGAAATGAATCAGATGACTCAGCAACCATATCTTCGTCTCCTGGATTACGAGTCTCCCCTATAGAAACTGAAGAAACAATTTTGGGTTTTGATACAGTTGATGAGTTACCATGATCAACTTTTTTGCTTTTCTTCCCAGTTTTCTCCAGGTTCAAGGAGCTCTTACCACGTTTTGTTGCTCCCACTTTCGTAGCATATTTAACCCTCTTGTTTGATTTACGATCCTCAACTCGATTCTTGGCACATTTGGTTCTCAAAGGGGATACGGCATTATTTATCTCACCAGAATTGGCCATCCCTTTTACATTTTCAATGCTGTGTCCTTCATTTATATCTACACTTTCTGAAGGAGCCTCTGATTTGCTTTCCTCAATTTCATCAGAAGTTTCATCCTACAGTTAACTTCACATTTCAGCAAAGCAGCATGACACAACCAAAATAAACAACTTAAAAACTGTGGGTGTTGCAAATACCTGCATCTTAACAGGACTTGAGAAAAGCTCAGGAGAGCAAGCTCTCTGTGTCCATTCAAACATTTCACTGTCGAAATGATCAGCAGCATTTGATTTGCCACACACTCCATCCTACGTCATGATAAAACAAGACGAGTGAGCTAACTTCATGCATCAAGATAAAATGTTAGGGGAACTGTCAATACTTTTATATTACTATTTTGGATTGCAGCAATTATAATCCATGGCTAAAATAAACTGAAGTGGTACTCACAGATGGAGATGATTTGGAAGGGTTTTCATCCCCAGAATCCTTCATATCACTGAATGTAGGAACATTTGGTGGAGTTACATCCAAGAGGTCATCCACATCAGCAGCCTGACTTAATTTCTCTGCCTCTTCATCCCTCAACCAGAAAAATGGTGAAAACCCAGGTTCTCCTCTCTTTTCAATGGAGACATAATCCTTCTTTAATACCGCCACTGAACTGTTCCTATATCCATCCTTAACAATCTCATCCGTCCCCATTCTCTTTGATGCCATTGATGATTTTGGAAAAGGACATTGTGGCACTTGAACTCTTTTCTTAGCTGGGAAAGAGGCTTTTCAGCAACAGCACCAGAATCTTCCTGATTGGATATAATACTCTTCCTTGAACCCTTTCGTTTCAATCTCTGCTGGTTCTCCATTTTATCCCTAAAACCTTCACCAATATCATCATTGCCACAATTTTTATCACCTTCCACTTGCTTTTGCTCATCTGTAACATAGAGAACAAAGAATGACGAAGTAAAACATCTTATCCTACCGAATTGATCCAAACTTAAAATGATACCTGACCTAACCCCTATACACCAATAAAATGTCCCAAAACCCCTATAAACCAATAAAATGAGATCAAACAAACGAATCCCTCCACCCACCTGACCTAACCTCAACATGGACCCGCAGAAATACACCAAAAAACCAAACAATCAATACTCCACCAATCTAACTACAGAGATCTGATACGATGAGAGGCTCGGCCGTGATCGTATCAAGATCTAGCATTGAATCATCGGATCGAATTACCTATAAACCAATAAAATAAGATCAAACAAATGAACCCCTCCACCCACCTGACCTAATCCCAACATGCACACACAGAAATACACCCAAAAACCCAAACAATCAATACTCTACTAATCTAACTAATGAGATTTAGCATCGAATGCTCGGATCGAATTACTTACCTGATAATTTAGTAGATGCAGCATTCTGAGTGACAAATAAATTAAATCCAGAAGCAAGTTCCATGCTTCTATAAATACTCACTAAAGTATCCATGTGAGGAGCTGGCCGAACCTCTACAAACACCAAAAAGAGAAAAATGGAACAAATCTATCAAAACAAAAACGAAACACAATTTGGTACCGCCGTAAAACCAAATTCGTGTAGTACCGCAAATCAAGAATGGAAGAATACCTCGGCGACTGAATATAACTTTACAAACCGGACAATCGGATCCTGACTTCATCGATTTCCCAATACACGAACTGAAAAAATGAAATTAACTGATAGTGTCAAAAAAATTATTAAAAAAGAACAGCGATAATTTTCTCGCAGAGCTTGCTTACTTGCAGAAGACATGATTGCAGGTGAGCGAAACAGCTGAAATCAGTAAGCTCAAACTGCAAAATTACCAGAGGAAAAAAATTTATATTCGTTTTTTTTGTTTATTTTAATCTGCAAAAATACTACGCCTAAAAATATTTTGGAAAAAAATATATAAAAAAGGGAATACCAGATTGGACACTTGAGTTCTCCCCCCATTTTCTCCAGGTGAGTTGGATCGCTCATCATCTTCTTCCTCTTTCTTTCGTTTTTTGCTTCTTCTTTTTTTTTTTTTTTGGGGGGGGGTTATGTTTTAAAGCGAGAGAGTGACAAAAAGTGTGCCAAGGAAGATTAATAAACAGTGTGGAGCGACTATCGTTTTTTGAATGTTTTACCAAACCGCCAAAATATTCCAACTGCACGCCCGCCCTTATGCTAGTTTTTCTTTTTTATACTGGGCTTTTCTTGGGCCGGGCTGGGCCGTGAAAAACGATGCAGGAAAAATAAAATACGAGTAGTATATAATTTCGTTTTTTAATTTTATATTATTTTCTTTTTCTTTTTTTACCAACGGTTTTGGTCGAGTAACAAATGACTCGTCCGCCTTAACTCAGGTCACAGTTTCAAGTATAAGAATGAGAATGAGATTAGTTTCGTACAGACAACAGACTAAACATGTTCAAATATAGGTGATATTCAACAATTTATAGAAAACTCGAACCTAAATTAAAGATCAAACAAACTAATATTGACTACTATCTTCAATCTAATCTAACAAGTAAGAATTGCCTCCACCAAGGCACCAAATAATGTGATCGCAATAGCTTTATGTTGTTAAATTGAAATAATGTACAGATAGGATACAAAACCATCTTTATGCCTTCACCAGTAGTCTCCACAAGAGCGAGACACATCTCTAAAATGATGAAACCTGCTATTATCTCTCACACTAATCTCCCTCTCAAAAATCTTAGTAGATATTAATTTGAACGCCAAATGGCAATCACCACATACTCTTAAATTCTTGACAACCCTAATAGGCGTCTTTGGCGGTGTGTTGATGAGCATAAAAGCAACTGCAATCTTCTCACTGTGATGGAACAGAGCATTTTCTTTTTCTTTCTCATCTATGTCCGCAAGCACATGCACCGTGTGAGGCACATAACCTTCGGATTTCAATCTGTTCGCGATCTCTGCTAACATTGCATATATCGCCTCACTTTGAGGGTGAGTTCTATCTCCCATAACAAACTCATGGACGCGATTTCCCAGCTCTACAAGGCTATGTCCAGGAGTTTCCCTTACGCCTTCGCTAAGCATTGTGCTTCTCAGCTTATGAACATCTGACCGACGTTAAAGTATTTTACCAACTTTTGAGTCGTGGGAAATTGAACAATCCACGCTAAAGTATCCATCTTCCTCCACAACGCCTAACAGTGGAAGGGACAAAAAATGGATATTATAAGAGATCTGAATTATTTTTAAAAAAAGGTATGACATTTTACCCCTATATTTTAATGTTTTATTTAGTTACCACATATATTTATATTTTTTTAAATCACCCCTACCGGAACTGAATAATGAGAATACTTAATTTTCAATCCAAAAGAATATCACATCAATACTAAAATACTAATATTTGATAAGTGTCTCGTCACCATATCATATGTCACGTGGCATGGTGTGATGATGTGAAGGTAAAATGATGATGTGTTATGCGCTACATCATTGCATGTATTGATGTGTCGTGAACAAAAAATCATAAATATTAGAAGGATAATAAAACAAAACGTTAGTATACCAAAATAATTAAATAAAATATTAAAATATAAAAGGAAAATGTCATTAAACCATTTGTACAGGAAGAACCAAAAGAAGCTGCGTTAGGCTGGGCGGCCGCCAAATAACATGCTTTCAAATTTCTGGCCACCACAATTTCAAATCCGCAAGTGGAAAGGACAAGCCACCCGACCACTGCACTTGCTTTCTTTTACCATTATTGGATAAAAGAAAGATGATATATCCTATTGTTGTTTGAACACGTCACAACCACTAAATAATAATAATAATATTTTAAAACAGCCGTCGACATCAGCCGTGATCAACCTTGGCGTTTTAGGCTTGAAATTAGGAACAATATAAATTAATTAATATCCTTCTATTTTAATCTTACTAAGCAATTTTTATTCTAAGAATTTTTTTTACAAGTAATTCGGTAATAATTAACAGTTTAACTAATTACCTATATTATTTTTATCACATAAGTTATGAGTTCGATCATATTTTTAATAATTGATAATATAATCAATTGGTAATTATTAATTAGAGATAGCCTAAAACGTGATCATGAATCCTCAAGTTGTACCTCGATTTGGCATCACTAATTATTAAGGGTAATTTGGGAGTCTTTTGCTTCCACTATATATATTTATAAATATATTTATTGCAGTCTCAATCTGTCATTTTAAAATGACCGATTTCGTTTCCTTATTATCAAATGATAAAAATGACGACTCATAAAATGTCCGTGGTTAAATAAAAATTTAAATTAAAAATAAACAATTTTTGTATCATTCGAATACAATACGATTAAGTGATAACACATTTATCTATCTATAAATATACAAGAACATGGGAAATTGAATAGGGCGTGAAAATAGAACAGAAGAGTAAAGCAATAGCATATTAAATAAGGGGCTTAATGACATAAAACAACTCTGGATTTTAATGTTTTATTTAAGTGGAACCCTGAACTATTAAAATGTTTAATTACAATCCTAGTCTTCACAAAAAATGTCAAATTACCCCCCTACCATAACCGAGATCCGATGTGGCAACGTTGACCACCGTTATGTGCCTTGTCAGCGACTATCAGGGCGCCACGTAATAATGACCAGGGGGTAATTAAACAAAAACATTAAAGTTCAGGGTTGTTTTATGTCTTTTGCCATATTTATTTTATTATACTTTCTTTTTTTGTTTCTTTTTTATTTTTCCTTCTTCAATTAATTCCTACTAGATGGAATTAATGTTTCGTTGCCTTTCTATTAATAATCATAATTAATCAGATTAATTATGATTACCTCTAATTTTAGCAATGAAGCATTAATTCCAATTTTATTTTTATTATTATTATTATACCGTTAAGTTATTTTGTAGGTAACCTTATTCCCAGATTAATCATAATTACCTCTAATTCTAACAATGAAGCATTAATTCTAATTTTATTTTTATTATTATTATTATTATACCATTGTATATAAAAAAGAAAGGAAAAGAGGAATTTGGGTTATTGATTAAATTAAGTAAAATGACACAAAATAATTCTGAACTTTAATATTTTGATTAATCGCAACCCTTAACTTTTTTTTTGTTTAATTACCCCCTGGTCATTATTACGTGGCACACTGATGTGGCGCCCTGATAATCACTGACAAGGCACATAACGGTGGTCAACGCTGCCACATCGGATCTCGGTTACGGTAGGAAGATAATTTGACATTTTTTGCGAAGACTAGGGTTGTAATTAAACATTTTAATTATTTAGGGTTCCATTTAAATAAAACAATCAGAATTATTTTATGTCATTAAGCCGGCGGTTTTAATTAGAAGCCCAAATTAGGGAAAAAGATGTTTTCTTCATTAACAAAAGCAGAAAACATTTTCAACGTGCATAAAATCAAAAATGAAAGTTTCCCGACAAATAGTTTTTTTGTGTGTGTGTTTGCTTTGTGTGCGTTACGTGTGTAACCTTTTAATAAAAAAACATTAACGTTTGCCTTTCTAGTTCGTTTTCTTCGTATATAAAGTCCTCGTACTCTCTCCTCTTCTCTTCTAAACCCAGTAGTCTGTGTTGTCTAGATTTTTTTTGTTTTAATTAATTTTATCTTGCAAAATATATACTGATAAATAGTAATTAATTAATTATTACAAAAGTGTTATTTCATTTTTCAACCATCAAGATGAGGAGAAACTGCAATCTTGAACTCCGCCTTGTAACTTCCACCGATTCCGACGACCACCACCACCACCACCGCATGTAAGTTTCCTTCCTCTCTCTTCTTCTTTAGGATTCATGAATTCAAGAAAATGTACGGATTGTAATTAGTTAATTATTTCTTTAATTTTTCTTTACCATTTTTAATGGTTGAAGGAATGAGAACCCACGACAACAAGAACAGCCAAGTATTTTCTTTGACCGGAGAGTTTTTGGATATGATGCGGCAGAACTTCAGGTAATAATTTAAGCATATATGGTGTCTTTTTTATTATTTATTATTTTTCACTTTTCTTTTCCTCATCCTCTCTAATTATTATTTTTTTTTAAAGGAAAAAATAACAATATAATTACTATTACTACTCTACCACGTTGTTAAGTTCGAGTTCGATGTATATCTATAAAATAAGAAGGATTAAGTTTTGCGTTGAAGTCTGGTTATCGTTATTAATAAAAAAAAATGTAACTATACTTTATAATTCGTTACAGTTTATGAAGAACATTGTAATCTGATTGATTTTTTAATTTTTTTTATTGAAGGCTAGAGCTATTCTTTTGCTTGCGAGTCAAAAGATGGAGGGCGGTAGATTAAGGTCGGAAAGTGGGTCGGATCCTAGTTTGCCAAGTTTGGCATCTCAACAACTTTACAGCCCGACCAGTGGTTTATCGATGAAGAGATCGTTACAAAGGTTTCTTCAGAAGAGAAATCATCGGATCCAAGCAACTTCTCCTTACAACATTAAGGACGAGGCGCGCGGGTGCAGATTTTGGAAGTTGGAATAGCATTTTGGTTAATTAATCAATCCGGGGAGGATAATCTTGTACTTTGCCACTCAACCCAATTGTGTTAATTATTTAATTAGGATCGTAACATTTCTTCATCCATTATATATGTATATATGCTTACACACTTCATTGTAGTTAGTTATTCCCTATGTTATTTTATACATATTAAATTAATAGAAAATATATATACTAAATTTTTTTAATAAAATAATTATTATTATCTTTAAAAATGAACAAAATTCTAATTATTCCATAATTAGTATTCATATTAATATCGAAAAAATATATATATTCCTCATATTAATTAATAAAAAATAAATGTTAATGAATAATTACTCCAGATTTTCAACTATTGTTTTGAAAAATACAATTGGACAATCTTTTAAAAATATTTTTTCATCAAATCAGTCATCTATGAAATAACTTATTAGTACTAATTATGTAAATACTAGTAAATATGAGCGAATTTAGGATTCAAAATGATTTTGTATGTATTGAATTTAGATAAAGAGAGATTCGATTGATAAAAAACAAATTTAAACTTTTTTTGATGTAACATTCGTTTACAAATTTTCTCACGCTCAATATCGAAAATTATCCTTAAATTGTTACATTATAATGACATTTGCTACCGTAACTACTGGACATTCGTGGAATCCGACTGGGTTTGCACATGTAACGACACATAACGGTAAGTATACTGGTTTGGGTACTAATACCCAAAAAAATATCTGAAGGCTAAAAAAGTAATTCTCTCTGTGCCCCCCCACCCCCCCAATCGAAGGGAAAGTTAATAGTTGTGATTGGGCCTAAATGTTGGGCCCAAGTCTACTGCTTATTCCCACTCGCCCACTTGTCCGTTGCAACTTGCAATTGGGTCCAGCCGACACAATGGTACCATGTTTTTTTATGACACGGAGAGAAAACTATAAAACCAACCCTCCCATACGGATGCCCAGATAACACTTCTAATTTTCAATTTGTTCAATTAGTCAACATTGTACGCATATCTTAATTTTAAAATTTCATTTAAACCGGTTTGACTTTTCATAATTTAGTTTTTTTGCTGATATGGGAAAAAAATAGAAAAATAACATCGAATGGAAAAAAAACATTCTCTACTGCCATTTTTTAATTAAAAAATATTTCCCACGTTAGTTTTTAAGTTATATAAATTTTCACGCCAGAAAAATCTATTTTTTTAAAAAGAAGTGAAACAAATATTAACGTCACTTAAAATTAGGATATGATTTGTTAATATTAGTAAATATGGGGTTTAAATTGATCGGAATTTAATTTTTTCCGCAGAAATTACTTGCTGAGTCACAAACTTATCGACATGTGGATTAATTTAATTGATTTAGAGTAATTTCGGTGGCTAATTAAAATCAAGAAACCCAATTCATGCATATATTATTATAGACTATAGTAATTAATCAAGTACAATGAAGGAAAAAGGAATCAAGAATTGCTTGAGGTACACGCCACCGCAATGTTATAGTTGTTAATTAGTAGTACCATAGTTTCCTCCCCAAGATTTAGATAATTAATTCCACACGTTTCATGGGACAACAACAAATATCTAATTAAGAATCCATTTTTCAAAGCAAAACTACTAATTAAAAATAAATAAATGAAAAAAGATGACAAGATATTCAAAGATGGAACTGCTGGGCAGAGAGCGATACGACATTGGCCAACTAGCCGAAGTTGTAATCCTTGTCGCTTAAGTTTCCGAAACGTGGCTTTAATCTTATTTGAAATTTTGAATCCCGTTTTGAAAACAACTTGCTTATAGCTTATAGAGTTAGGTGTCTACGTCCTTTACACGCCTATAAACTTTAAAAACGTGAAAAAGACCGCACAAAAATCATTTCGCCGTATAAAATGAAAAAAAGGAGCCTCCGATCATCCTTACCCATCTTTTTTTTGTTTCTTGGGTTGGCTAAGGTAGCATCGATTTCTGGTAGGCCGCCGGTTTAGATTGAATTTGAAGTAGCCAACCGAAGTGATTGTTTATAATTATCCAGACTAATGCGATCCTCTTCATTTTTAAACTTCATATGCTCGAAATATTATAATAACTCGGCTCTAATTAGTTATTAAGCCCATGCTGTTAATTAGTTTAGTGATTCTCTGCTGACAACGAAGTACCAACAATGACTACTGATCAACTGTCATCATCAACTCATCTAAGGGAAGAAAAAAAACACGAAATTAATTAAATTGAAAAATGCAAAACGTGATAGAGATGAGAGAATCTCTTTGGTTTTATATTACTGTTGGAAAGGTATTTGTGGGCCCAAGAATTCATATGAACATATCGGAATTGTAAATGGAACTTCTAGCCGCAGCAGAACCGCAGGAGAACCAACTCATCTTGCGGCTCGAACAATCAAAGCCCACTTTCTTTATGCACCTATGTTTTACACGTATGTGAGGATTTGAAAAGGCTCACCATGATTTGAAAAGGCTCACCTATTCACTTATTTAAGTTTTTTACTAAATTGTCCTTTTTATCTCTTGTGATAATGAAATTAATTAATTCAAGCATTATTAGACCTTCAGATTAATAATTTTAATATGTTTTTTTATCATTATTAGCTAATTGTAATATGTTTTAATATCGAGATGACTTTACCATTATAACTTGATCTTTGTGTATGCAGGAATTATTTACCGGAGAGCTTTATCCCTTAATACGGACCAATTCGATACGAACATGATTATTCCTAATATATTGTTCATATTAAAAAATAATAATAATGACTCTTTGATAGCGAAAGAAAAACAAACAAAAAAACAAAAACATCAATATTATTTTTCTAATTAAGATATATCACATGGGTCCTTCTATATAAGCTTCCAATGTGTCACTCTTTAATAATTTTTCTATATATATTCCCTCCACTAGAATATAATTACAATAATATTTTTCAAATCTATTTAATACTCTTTTTGTCTTCAAACAAATGACTCTTAAGCTATTTTTCCTTATCCTTAAATCATTGTTATTTTTATTTTCAATGTATCAATTAGTATTGATTGATTATATTTACTAGAGTTATTAAGAATAATTGACTAAATATACATCAAAAATATGAATTAATCACTTTTTTAATTTTCGTAAAAATGATTTAGGCGTAATTTATTTGAGTACGGAAGAAGTAATAATCTTCGTTAATTTCATTGAACATTTTCCACGAATTCGACTTTTAATATTGATTTAATGCAAGAAACGTGTATTGTACCTATTTTGTTATAACCAAAATCAGTGTAGCCATTTCCATGAAATGAAAGAACAGTTTGCATGATAATTACGAGAGCAATTACCATCCCTTTGCCCGAGTCGCAAATTAACTACAGCGGTTTGTCCGTTCTTGGAAATTACCATCCATATACATATCATGATTGAAATACTGGGTCATCCTTTTAGTTTCCTGGAAACATCCCAGAAATTACACTTCAAAATTAAAAGAAACCACTTTATAAATTCCCATCCATCATTCTATCTTCTTAAATTATACATTAAATATTTTTTTAATTATAAATTGCTTAATTTTAAAAATTACTCTTAAAATTGCGATTAATGATTACCTTTCATACCCGTGAAAATTGCTAATCCGACATTTTATAACAAATAAATGGAGTATCAAAATACATTCTATGAATCGATTCTTTTTTTTCTTCCTGTTCTACGTCGGACTGAGTCGCAACACCGATACACAACGAACCAAACAAATTAGACACACTATACTTGGCGTGTCCAATTTATTTAGTCATAATTTCTTAACAATTAATGATACCAGATAGATATTTAATGTAAAATATATGTAAAATTTATTTTTTATATTATTGTGAACAATATTAATAACAAATTAAATTGCTAATTAATATCCCTCCACAATTCTAGTATTTAATTTTATACCTACAGTATATAGTATAATTTAAATTTAATTTTACATGTATTCGTGTGCCTGTATTTTATAATTTTTAAAAATTTAATATCATAGTGTTTATGTTTCGTGTCCGCACCAATGTCTGGTATGTGCTTCATGAGTCACCACAACAACCAACTTTGAGCATTTCCCTAAAACGTTTATTTTTAACAGGTGTCAGCTGTAGAAAAGGCACACGTTGTCCAATACGCTTAATTTCCCCCCTTAATTTTCCACAGTTAAGCGCAAAAAGTTCAACACCACCTTAACAACATTTCGGTGCCCAGGTCAAAACAAAATACTTATAATCAGCCGACAGTTAGATCACAAATCATATCACATGAACCTCATCATTCAAATCGTTTAATAATCTTAATTAAAGCACTAATCAAATTCTCTTTTGTGATCTGGAATCTTCATTAAAAATTAATTCAATAATCATAAAAGTAATTAGCCGCAAAAACAAATCAATTAGTCGACCTACTAAAATCAGACACGTGCTCAATAATAAGTTACAATTTTTTTTGTCTATTTTACCATAATCATACGAATCAAGATAATCAATTATTAATTATTTGTTACAAATAGACTTCACTAATTCAATTCAAAATTAATATATTTTACATTGATTGGGTTGCATTCTGTAACTTATACGAAAGATAAAAATAATATTAAAAAAATATCAACTAACAGCATAGGAAATGAAAAACGGACAACTAAAAAGATAAAAGTAAAATGATCGAACTAGACAACTAGCAAAATTCGGAAAGAGTACATAATGATTAAAATATTTATTTTTATATACACATGTTTTCAATAGGCCAACCCAAAATAAGTTAAGTTATCTGCGGGTGATAAAAATATCAGTATAAACTCAGAGTAAAATTAGATTCGAATTTTACCATCATTTATAAAAAGAAATTAAGTCGACATATTAGAATCAGACACGTGCTCAACAAATTTAGACAGAGAAAATGATGCACGAAAAGCTGACAGTTGAACTATAAATAAAAGGTGCAAAGTGTGTTTCACGTGCAAAATAAACTTCTTTTGTCGCCCTGTGCGTTTTTTGTGTCGAGTTTTTGTACTTCACGTGTATGACCTTTATTTTTTTATTTATCACTTCATTGTCAAAAAGCTACCACAAGTACTTGTCCACCGCACACCAGAAAAAAAAACACACACAATTTCTTTTTCTTATATATAATCCCAACCTCTCTCTCTTCTCTTCTCCATATTTTCTCATCATAAATATTCATAATTTTCTCTCTCAAGAAAAAAAGAAGATTTACATCCGCTTGAATTTACATATTCTGCCATTTTCCATCAAAGATTTGCAAAAGAAATTGAAAGATGATGAAGAGAAGCTGCAATCTTGAACTCCGTCTCTTTCCTAATCTCCATGAACAAGAACAAGAAACAGAGCAAGAACAGCAATCCATGTAAGTTTTTTTTCTTCTTTCTTGAATGTTTTTTCTTTTAGTTAATTTATTATTTTAGTAGGTTATTTGGGGTCAAAATGGAAAATTGAATTATGTTTCTGATGATGGGTCTCTCTTTTTTTGCATTAATTTACAGGCCGGAAGAGCGGCAACAGCTTACCATTTTCTACAATGGCACAGTTTTCGTTGGTGACGTCACTGAACTCCAGGTATTTATTTTTATTTTATTTCAATTGTACGCATCTTCTTCTTCCAAGAGAAATTAAATTTTTAAATTTACTAAACCCAAATCGAACCGAATCAAATTGAGAGATATTCACCCCTTGCCTATTCCTTTGCAGAATAAATATACGTTATTAGTTATTACGCTTTGAATGTTAGGTAAGGTTAGATGAGGCATGCTTTTCTCTGTTAGTTCCATGGTAAAAGAGCATTATAGTTTGAGAGAATATTTTTTTGGTTAAAAAAATTAGAAAATATAACAGGGAGTATCATGCATGAACTGCAGCTTCTAGGAAATGTCAGGAGCAAAATAGTCAATATACAGTGACCCATACGCGGTGTTTGGCCTAACAAAAACTAAATATATATCGCGATTAGATCCAAAAAAAATTACTTGCTGAGAGTATTCAACCCGATTCTCATATAAACTAAAAATCACGTCTTTTTATTTGAATATATACATTTTTTTTTTATGAAAAATGAATTTCATCATGTAATTAATTAATTAATTAATTAATTAGTAATGTATTTTTCTTGATTTGTGTTGCAGGCTAGAGCCATTTTACTGCTTGCAAGTAGAGAAAAGGAGGACTACTTGAATACTCCTAACGGGTCGGAGCCATCTTCACCGACTAATTTACCCGCCCAACAATTAGTTGGCAACACTACTGTGATCAATAGCAGCTATCAAACAGGTCTTTCCATGAAAAGATCACTGCAACGGTTCCTTCAAAAGAGAAAAAACAGAATCCAAGCAACATCGCCATACAACTATTAGTCGATTATTAGTGTGTATCACTTGATTTTTCCCACTCTTCTCGAATGTATATATTTATATTCTCTCTGACCCTTCAAGTTAGAGTTAATGTTTTTGTTCGAATATTATCGAATTCTCAGAGAGCGAATGAATTGCTTAAATTAGATAGAATTTGGAGTTTGGACTAGTGAAAAATAAGGTCTGCTCTCTAATTAATTTCCGTAAATATCTGATCTATTTTTTTTCTTCATAAATATAAGTTTTAGATAAAAGTTAGTATTATTATTAATTACCGTTGGAGTATTTTTATTAAAATAATTATATGGTAATTAATTATTAATGTTAATTGTAATAATTATTAATAATTGTATGGCACAATTTACTCCAATAATTAACCGGACCTGTTTATTAAATGAAACTAAAATTGTTCAATTTTTGATTAAATTTGGATGAACGAGACGGATATACGGACGATTTCTAGATTACCACCCCTAATCACAATAGTCGTGATCTACATTAGATCGTTATTTTCTACAACTTTAAGAGCATCATACGTTATGTTACGTTACAATTGCTGTTATTTAAAACCTTACGCCTTAAAATTGATTTACATTTAATATACGTAAATACTATATTTTTTATTGGACCGATTCAGCGCAGCGTACAGGCAAAATTAGACTCGGCGTACACATATACATTTGGAAGCGCTGGCCGCTATGCTTTTGCGCTTCTTCTACTTCTTTTCAATTGGTTGACTAATTAAGTCGTTGGTCGATGATTATTTTTAAAGATAGTGGTAGATGATTTTGAACATTGTGAGTGTTGAAAGTTGTAATTTCCTTTTTCTCCTCTTGACTGCGGATTCATGATATAAATGCGGTTGATTAGCCCTTGACGAGAATGGATTAATGGTCAGAGGGTTTTTTGAGGCTCTAAGTAGAAGTGTTGATAATGAAATAAATTATACTAATAGGAAAATTATTGTAACAATATGCACTTAATCATAAATAAACGTAATAAATAGAAAATCAAGTATAAGTTTTTTTAACGTGGTGGATAGACAAAATAGTAAAAAATTTCACTACGATTGATTGAACGCTAAAATGTTTATTATTCATCATCCTTTTAGGTCTCTTTTAGAATGATGATACTTCTAAATGATGGGTTTTTCACTCCCTTCTACATAACTTGCTTTGAAGCAAGTTATTCAAAAAGGAGCTGAAAACCCTTCTTTAGAGTTGTTTTGGTGAAAAGAGAACCTACTCTATCCCAGGCCTGGGATAAGGTGAGGATTCGCAGCGCGTTGACCATAGTCAACAGAGTTAATGAGACGCTGAAGCTGGGCCTGGGCGGTGAGCTGGACTTGAAGCGCGAGCTGCTGACTTCTAGAAGACTTGTCCTGAGAAGTCCTTGAGTGCATAGAACTCCTTCTTGAGCTGCACTTCTCCGATTCTCTTTGGAAAATATTTGAAAACAATAGATTTTATTTTATTTTGTTATCCTTATCATTTTAAAATTTTGAACAACTAGGTTTTATTTTAAAACAGCCGGAAAGGAAAAGAGGTCTGTCTCTTCTTTCTCCGTTTTCTTCTACACTACAACCATCGTTGCGGTTTCAACCTTGGTTTTATTTTCTTCTTTAATTCGATTCCAATTTATGCTTATTTATTTGTTATTATTATCATTATGTCTGTCATAGGCTAAACACCCTCTTCTTGGTAAGGATTCACGACCCATGATTCGTAGATTGTGAGGTCGAATTGTTCCTCACACACTCCACACTTATATTTCCACCCTTCTTGATTACATGTTAATTTATTCTTGTTTTGTGTAAAGCCTGATCAACTTCACTTAGAACTCGAATGATTACAATCTTTCCTTGAAACTTTGGAGTCTACATTGTAAAGAGGAATATGAAGGCGACTAACTGGTCGACGATTAGAAGAAGGGTAGAATCTAGTTTATAGGAGTAGACACGTCTCTCTCCTAGGCCTGGGATAAGACCTCTCCCCGTGTCTTATCAATTGCTCAATTAAATTCCATAGAGTGTCTCTTAGGGTTATTGAGTTGATTAGGGACTTCTAATAGAGTGTCTCTTTGGAAGTCTTGTAGGAGGAGAGCAGGAGATCTAGGTGACCAATATCTAGTCTCTATAGTCGTCCTATAAGTATGATTTTTAATACATTTGCATCAATGATCAATCTACATGAATCGTGGGCTAGGCTAGGTAGAATCCTTACTAGGAAGTCTTCATCACTTGATACACATATTCATCTTGTTTACTGCTTTCTTTAATTCTATTCCTTTAATTAATTGCACTCAACAATCTATTATTGGTATTTACCATTACAAAGAATTGAAATTGTTCGAATCCCTGAGGAACGATCCTTTTACCACTTGCTACTATTTTCTATTGCATGTGCATGGTGAATTGTACTTTAATTATATTATAAAAAAAGAATTAGAATGATTAACCCTAATTCCCTCAAACTCCCTGTATATAAAATCCAAAATTACAATAAGTCTTAACGGCTCAAATCCTTCGCTACTAAAATAAATCTCAACAAATATCAAATTATAGTCGCACCGCAAACTTCTTAAGTTAGGTCAACACTCAAACCCATATGAAAACTTCAAAACACATCAACAAAAATAGTGTTTATATATAAATTAATTTTCCACTAAAAAAAGATCGAGAGAACACAAAAAGAACTAAAAAAAATAGGTAGAAAAGTTTATAAGATGAAGAGAAATATTTTGAAAATTATAGGAGTTATTTTATATATAAAAAAAATCATAGTTAGTGAAACAATGATTTTTTTTTTCATTTTTTATATAAAGAAGTGCAAGAATTAAACATCCAGCTCCTTTAAATTTTTCTGGAACACGACCAATCATGTTAAAGGAATCTGAATCATTCAATAAAATTGGACGGATGAGATTAAAAATTCAAGTCATTAATGAGTTGACCAGTCAATAAAATTCAACAAGTGGTCAACTCATTAATTATTTAAATTTTTAATCTTATGAGTTCAATTTTATTAAATGGTTCCTATTCTTCTGATATGACTGGTCATGTTATAGGAAAAATTAAAATAGACAAATTCGTTAATTAATTAAGAATCCCAAATAGGTCCAAAAGCTGGGATTCCTGCACCTTTGCAGGCATTAACAACGTCCCTGCTTCCTTCTGGATTGCTTGTAACGATAACCACTTGAGCCCCAAATCTCTTAGCAGCATCAATGCTCATCTGAGACACGTTAGGCCTCCCGAGCACTGCTGTGTCATGGACGATCACCCTGTCTTGAGGATGTCCGCTCATCATCTCTGTAATCTCTTTACCAAAGTTTTGTTCAATCCCTTTCGCCACCCAAAGCACGCACACTTTCGCTCTGCTTGCCTGCAGCAGGAACGACAAGAAGACGCAAATCCCCGATCCGGTAGCCACCAGCAGAACCCTGTCATACATGTTCACCAGGTAAGGCAACCCTGCGAAATGCACTCCCCTGACCCACAAGTGCGTCGGTGGGTTTGCGACTAGTGACTTTGTGAAGTCCCCCACCGCTCCGGCCAGCATCAGGTGCTCTTTTTTCCCGTCAGAGATGATGCCAAATGCATGCCATTCCGAGAACGGGGAGGGGCTAATCCTTCCCAAGATTCCAGCTTTGACCCCTCCCTCGTACTTTATGACGGAGGCATGCCCTGAAGGCGCGGAAACCTTCACGGGGACTCGCCTAACTGTCAACCATGGAGTGATGATCAAGATAGTGACGGCAAGAGTGAACCAGAATTCCTGCTGTTCGATCAGCCTGGAGCCCAGTTCGTTTGAATAAGATTTTGTGACTGGATCGTAAGAGATTGTGAGGATGACGAATGCCCACAAGATACCCAGAGCTGTCCACCCAGCGAACCTGTGAGTCCGTTCGAATACGTTGTGATGGAGATGGCGGACGAGAGGGAATGCAGCTAAAGAGGAGAGGCAGAGGAGGAAAAGAATGGCAGAGGCGACGCCAATGATTTCTGGGGAAGAATCTTGTCTGTTCTTTAGGGTTAGGACTAAGGCATAGATGAGCCAGGCAATGGAAGATATGCCGCAGCTGCTGTGGATTCCCCCAACACTCTGGAGCAGAGATGTGGTGGCTGTCTTGATTGGGAGAGGTATCCAAGATTTCCCCAATAGAGTAACTGCCAGCCAAAAGACAAGCCGCAAGAAAGCCTCGCTCCTGCAGAGTGTGAGAGCAAGAATGTTGGCTATAGAGAACAGAGCAGCTCTGTTCCTTGCATACGGGAAACTCCCAGTTGCTGCAAGAACCAAGGCGGCCATGTTTACGGTCAAGCAAACAACAAAGAGTCGTTTGTAGACGGTAAACAACCCTTGATCCAGCAATATAACAGACAGTCTTGATTGATCACGCTTACGGCCGGCAGATGGCTGCTCGCGCTTGCTGCCAGAGAGAAGTACAGGGACATGATCCGCCTCCTGCTCAATACCCTCTTCCAATATGGCCAGAGTTATATCGTCTTCATCATTTTGATCATCGTCATCCGAGTCGAGGTCACAGAAATGGCTGCTGGCGCCTCGACTCGAAGACATGAATATTGAAGCAGCGGAATTAGGGAACCCTTTGGAGGAGGAGCCACCACCAAAAAACCAGAAACCCATTCTGCTGTTGCTTCCGGCTGTTGGTGGTACAGTTGGTGTTGCTGTTACGGCGAAAGGATCCATGTGAGGTTTGATCTCAAAAGTCACTCCTCTGCAGCTTGAAAACCTCACTAGCTCTCCCTCTTGCATGTTTACAATATTTAATTTACTATTTCTTCTTCTTTTAATTCTTCTTTAGAATCTATACTACTATATTTTGTAGCCTTGTCGTAGTTGGGAATTGGGGAAATGGGGATTTGATCAAGTTTGAGAGCTTGTGCTGTTGTGCTTACTACCACCATGGATGGTGGCTATTTATAGAAAGCAACCAATCTCATGGTAGATAACTATTTGTGAATTTTTAAACAAACAAAAGGAGCAAAATATGTAAGTCTAATTCGGTATACGAAAAAGTTGAATCCGGCTTTTCTAATAAATCGAATGGAGAGCTAAAATTTAGCTAATCTCAACCATTTATTAAAATAAACGGTAAATGAAAAAGTGTGGTCCTCATCATGATATAGGATGATAACACGTGCTCTAAATCAGTGTTTTTGGAACCGGACCGGACAGCGAACCGGAAATGGAAATTTCATGGTTCGACCGGGTTCAACCGGAAAAAACCGGATTGAACCATTGGATCGTTTTGAACAGGACACATATCGAACCGTTCAATCTTAGATAATTTAACCGGATTGAACCGGATTGAACCGGCTGGTTTTTAAATTCTGATGGGCTGACCCATGCCTGTAATGGGCCGGCCCATCAAATTTTTAAAAAAAAATAAAAAAAATAACCAAAACCAAAACGGCGTCGTTTTGGCCAAACTAAAACGGCGCCGTTTTGGTTAGGCACATAAATTTTTCCATTTAAAAAAAAAATTAAAAAATCAAAACGACGTCGTTTTACATTGAACCAGCCGGGTTGCTATTGAACCGGCCGGTTCGCCGGTTGCCAAAAAACCGGCCGGTTCGGCCGGTCCAACCCGGGTCACATGCATTTCGGTCTGATAAGTCGAATCAGACCGGAAACCTAAAAAATCCGGTTGAACCGGACCGAACCGGCCGGTCCGGTCCGGTTCCAAAAACACTGCTCTAAATAGTGCTAGAATATCACTATTCTTACACTTTTGAACACGTGTCATCATCCTACATCATGATGGATGTACCCAAATTTTACTCTCGTCACCCAAGTTAAATTTCATGTCGTTATCATTTTCCATGTGAGCTACCCTTAAATTTGTGAAAATGAAAAAAAAAATATAGGAAAAAGTTTGATTAAGCCTCAATTAAATTAAAAAGATATATTAATTTTTAATTAAGATTTTAAGTTTGAATCTTAACTTTATATGTCTAAAATTAAAAAGAGTGAGGATTCAAAAAGTTTCTCCTTAAAAATATGAATTTTGATAATATCAAACTTTTTTATGTATATGAAAAATTTAGATTAAAATGTTAGTTTTTATTTGCATACACAGTGTTCCAAAAAGTTTTCATATAAATAATTTGCAAACTTAATTAGTACACTAATAACATAAGCTAAATTAAATATACCATTTATTGGAGGTGGAGGGAGGAGGAGAACAAGGAAAAGGTCGTTCGTCGTGTCGTACGAAAAACATTTTTTTTTGCCGAGGTTTACCCGCCAAAAGCCAGAAGTCTGGTCTAGAACTCTAGATGGTCTAGACGGTCTAGATGGAGTATTATGTAAGAACAAACTTTGGATTTTATTATTTACTCTAGTCCCGGTACAATTAACTGTCATTTACTATTTGGGCACGCATATTAAAAAGATCGAATGATTTACTATTTGATTCAAAAAAATTCTGTACTTTTTTTTCTAACGTACGTTAATCCTAATATTATAACAATAATTATTTAAAAAAATACTCCCTCCTAGTTTTATTAATTATTTTTTATTATTTGAGTCTGCATATTAAAAAGGTTGAATGACTCACTATTTAAGACAATTTTATCTCTTATTTTTTCTCGAACGTACGAGAAAAAATAAGAGATAAAATTGTCTTAAATAGTGAATCATTCGACCTTTTTAATATGCAGACTCAAATAATAAAAAATAATTAATAAAACTAGGAGGGAGTATTTTTTTAAATAATTATTGTTATAATATTAGTACTCGAATTCATCTATAATTTACGTTAAGATATACAATACTGACAACTAAATTTCCATAAGAATTTGTTTGATGACCAACTGATTAAGCTTATCTAAAATGGTTGGTAATCTAAATATAGAGGCAAATTTTCATTTCTGGATTATAAAAATGATGTGGCTGGGTATTGTGTTAGCTTGCTGCTCTGTTTGCTGTGTCATCTTTTAAAGGTAAGAATAAGACTTCAATAGTAGTTATTTGGCCATTCCAGAAAGCATTTTTTTGTCATACTTTAAAAAAAAAATTAATATTTTGACAATAATGACATTACTTTTTATATATATTTATCATTCCTTAGATTTTACAATGATCAATTAAATAAAAAAGAATATAATTTTTTTTAAGAATTCTCTCCAATGAATAATTTTTGGAATAAAATTACATTCCTGACAATCGAATAAACTTAATCTCGATCAAGTTTCGCATCACATTTCTACATTCAAAATGTATATTATGGAAATTCGAGAAATCACTTTTTTTCTTATTAATAAAATCTATTTTATATAAAAAACTTCAAAATCTTATAAAAACCCACCTAAAATACCGGTCTTATGGTTCATCTCTCTTTGTATTAACTTCAAAATATTGTACTAGGCCTAGAATGTATCAAAGATAAATATCTCTCACCTTTCTTTTTACGGGGGAGTATCATTATTACCCCCTGTCTGAAATAAATGTCGTTTACTATTTGGACACACATTTCAAGAGGTTGGATGATTTACTATTTAACCTCAAAAAATTTCGTACTTTTTTTCGAACGTACGTTAATCCTAGGGATAGTAAATTCCTAGCTCACTTTTGGAGGGTGCTATGGGCCAAGTTAGGGACTAAATTGCTTTTCTCTACCTCGTACCATCCTCAAACGGATGGTCAAACCGAGGTGGTCAATAGGACCCTTGGAACCATGCTACGCATCTTGATCAAACGGAACCCTAAGTCATGGGAAGAATGCGTCCCTTTCATCGAATTTGCATATAACCGCACCATGCATTCTTCTACTCATTATTCTCTGTTTGAGCTTGTCTATGGGTTCAACCCACTCACCCCCATAGACTTGCTACCTCTTCCTTTGTCTACATGTGCTAGCTTAGATGGGGAAGCAAAAGCGGCCAAAGTGAGCGAAATGCATAAGATGGCAAAGGACCGCATCGAGGCCATCAACGCCAACCTAATCAAGAAACGTGACGCCGGACGCAACCTTCGCTCCTTTGAAATAGGCGACTTGGTTTGGGTTCATTTGTCCAAGGATTGCCGAGCGGGCAAACTAAGCCCACGGGGGGACGAACCATTTCTCATCCTTGAGAAAATTAATGACAACGCTTATGTCCTTGATATTCCATCTTCCTACGGCAACACTAATCCTTCCTTCAACATTAACAATCTTTCTCCTTTCTTTATAGGAGATGAAGACGACTTAGAAGAGAACGACGGTGAGGATTCGAGGACGAATCCTTGCGAAGGGGGAGGGGATGATACAGCCCAAGCCCTCGGCCCATCCAAAGCCACGCGTAGTCACGGCTTGAGAGCCCGAGACATGTTCAGCCTACTCATTCGAGCGCTTAGGGCCGAAGAAGACAGCATGAAGACCGAGGCCCAATGGAGCGTGTGCATCCACGCCAACGACTCAACTCGCAACCTCACACCCGAGTTCGAGTCCGAGCCCAAAAGCCGCACCAGCAACTCGACTCGCAGCCTCACGCCCGAGTACGAGCCCGCGCCCATCGCAAAGGTCACGCGCACTTCTATCGCAAAGGCCTCGCCAAAGCCCATCACTAAGGCTTCGGCAAGTCAGCGCGCCCAAACCGCACCCGCACCTCAGCCTTTGGCCACGGCATCGCAACACCACTCGAGCAAGCACGCACCCGCTCGCACAGCCGCACACGCAACCGTTGCACGCGAGCCAAGCAACGCGCGCATGCGAGCACCTTGTCACTTACAAGAGACACGTCAAACGCTCAAGAGAGCTCGCGTGTCTCATGAATGACGTGCCCCTTTGTCCAAGGGTATTTGGGTCTTATCCCGTGTATAGACTTTCCCTATAAATAGAAGGGCTTAGCCTTCATTTATAGTTGCTTTTTGTTTTGTGAGTTAATTCCCAAAAGCCTTAAGCCATTAGCTACTCTAGGTTCTTAGAGCCGTAGCTTCTCTCTCCTTCAAGGAATCCGCTTGCTCATCATCCTCCATTGATGATCAAGCCAACCTTGGAGAAAGTCATCGTTAGTTGTTTGTAATAGGAAGGTTGCTTGGCCTTCGTTGCCAAGAGGGTTTCCTCCAAATTTCTATATCCGAAATCCCATTATAAATATATAAGACACCTTCCTTTTCCTTTATCAAATCTTCTATTTCCTTCATGTTTTCCTTATAAATATTCCGCTGCAACTCCTTCCAACCCCCGATCGTTCCGATCCATGAACTATCCGCTTCAATCAAACCCCAACCGTAAACGAGACAAGATCCGGCTCCAATCGCGGCCACACTCAAGCTCTTGAGGAACTCGGGCCGTATCTTAACGTACTTTCCAAAAAAAGTTAGGATTTTTTTGGGGTCAAATAGTGAGTCATCTGACCTCTTTCAAATGCGTGCCGAAATAATAAACGACGTTTATTTCGTACCGGAGGGAGTATTATTGTTGTTGTTATTATTATTATTATTTATATAGTGTGATGTCACAGATTCCTTTTATGTCAGATTAATATACACTCTAATATAATCATTTGTTTATTTACTAAGAAAATAAAAGTAATTACTTGGTAAAAATATTTTATCTTTATTTATAATATCGTGACTAAATTATTATTTATTGAAAAAAAATGTTATCTTAGGCAAAAGATAATATGCAATATGATTTTAATAATAATAATTTATTTATAATAATAATAATAATATATATAAAAACACGAAGGGTCTTATTTTTTTAAAATCTATTATACCCTTAATTTTTCTTTCAAAAATCTATTACACGCTTAATTTTTAATAACTCTAATTTACTAATCTTTTTTGCCAAAATTTGTCTATTAATTGTCAAAAAAAATATATATGGTAATAACAGTTGAGATACTAACTATTTTATAAATAAAATTATAAAATTATGTAACTAATCGACGTGTATATACATACCTTTATCAAGTTAAGGATCTCTCTACATTTTTTTCGGATATAAAAATTAATTTTATTCGAGCATATATTCAAATGTAAAACCTATGGACTAATCTCTTCATATTGGTATTTTACTAATATATTGTACGACATTGATTGAAAGAAATGCTCGACTACATGCTAAATATTTGTAGTTATGTATTTGTGGGCATTCTTAATCTTAACACCATTTGCCTATCCGTGGCCGAAAGGGAAACATACTACCTTGGCTTTCAAGCTGTGATGCAAAACTCATTTTTTAAAGTACCGTATCGATATGTCATTCTTCAACCAAGGTTGTGCATGAGCAGCATTCGAAATGGAACATACATGAAAAGCTAGCAGTGAGATTTATGAGAATGCTACTGTTTGTCACTATAAAAAAGGTTTTAAATCTCCAATAAATATTGATCAATCTTCTTATGAGGTAAGTTTCCCTCTCCATTTCTGGGTGGGTGCAGTTACCAGCCACAGCGCCGCCCTGAACTTATAACCTTGCTACGGTGCGGGGAGCATGCCAGTCAGCAATGATGTGGTTCCGGGTAATCTCCTTGAGGGAGCGGCAACCACTTAATGCCATTGTCAGCTCAAACTCATCGCGAAGCATCTGCAGAACTTTCCTAACACCCGCTTCACCATCAGCCGCCAATGAAAAGACAACCGGCCTTCCAATCTGAAAAAAATGGAGACGAGACAAGAGAAACAGGTGAATATGTGCCGTTCAGAAATTGCTGACAAACTTGAACATGTAATTCTTGCATGCAATTTCAGGATCTAAATGTTCTAGCAAAAATTGCATAACATCCAGCTGTTCTAATGTATTGGCATTACTGGTTTACAATATCTATGGACTTACAAATACTCCAGAAGCCCCAAGTGCTAATGCCTTGAAGACATCTGTTCCGCGTCGAACTCCACCATCAAGGAAGACAGGAACTCGGCCTTGAGCAGCTTTCACAACCTGCAATTAGAATCAACAAGTACATTAGATCAGGGCACTCACAAATGTGAAAAATTGCGATTCAACAAGGACGCAAGAAACAAGCTGGAAAGCTTAGAAAATAGTGGTTTTCTTCAAACTATACAAGAAAAAGATGCACCGAAATAATTCCAAGATCAGGAGCAGCATACGTACTTCTTCCAAAGCCATAATAGTGGCAGGAACATAATCAAGCTGGCGAGCACCATGATTGGAGACAATTATTCCTGCAGCTCCATTCTCTACTGCTAGAATGGCTGCATTGTTAACAAAATGGAGGAGAAGATGACGGGAGTCACTTCAACGGAATGCTTAAGGAAGTTTATCGAAATGATTTCTATTTTTTAGTATTTGATATGGAGAGGGTAATTTGCTTACCATCCTCAGCCGTGAGCACGCCCTTCACTAGAATTGGCAATGATGTGATTGTTTGGAGCCACTTCACATCCTGTCCAAATGGTCAATAGAGGTTATAGAAGAAGCATGCCTACATTAGAGTCTAAGGATCATGTAATCAAAACATGCATTTAACCTTCCAGCTAAGTGATTGATCAATTTGGCCAGCAACATACGACGCTAGTCCAGAGTCATCAGTCTGCACGATGAACACAACAACAATCATGAAGAAGAGGGTAAGGATCAGGAGAAAGAACTATGAGAGTGATGTTCATAGTCATGTATGCCACAGACCTTTTCCATCTGGCCAAGGTTCAAGCCCTCAGAGTTCTTCAAAGTCAAATATGGAGGCAGAGAAGGTCTGGAAAAGAATTAATGAAGAGATATGAGTACTTCTAAGAAAGTAGCAATTATGCTTCTTCTTTTTTCTTTTCAGCTTTAATGTCTTACTTTGCCAGTGAACTTAGTGCTGTTTGAACAAATAAACATAGAACTCAATGTACAATCTACTCATTTTCTAGATCGTCCTTTTTCTCTCTTTTTTTCCTTTATTTTATGTCCAAAACTTTCGTTCACCTGTTCTTGATATCAGATTCTCTCCGGCCAAGTCTTGGAGTATCCACGGTCAGAGCAATTGCTTTGAAACCAGCCCTCTCCGCTCTTTTCACAAGTTGAGCAACCACATTCCTGTCTTTATATACCTGGATGATGAGTGAAATGATTATTGATTTATCGTATACACAATACGAAAAGGACGATTTCCGGAAAATCATTATAAAACATTTTGGTTCATGAATAGTGAAAACTTGGGACTCCCTAAAGATCCGCAGGGGGATGGGATTCTAGAATATACACAGTTCCACTCTCTATTGGAGGGATAAAACTTATCACCACCAAAATATCTATAGACTTTGTAAAGACTAAAGAGAAAAATGTAGCTCATGGGGGGTAGAGAATAAGAGCAGAGAAATTTTGTTGAATAACATGCTAAGAAAGAAAGGAACAGAAAAAAAATTGGTAAAAATATAAGGATTAAGCAAAGATGGGAGGAAATGAATAACACAATTCAGAAGAACTCATAGCATTCTCACAGAAAATCAGATGACTGTTAGCATAATAGCCCGACTAAAGTAAGAGTAGTAAAATAATATCACAAACTCACATAGAGTTGGAAAAAACGAATGCCTGGCCCTGTTGAAGCAACCTCCTCAACACTAGAAGTAGCCAATGACGATAATGTCTGAAACAATACAGCAAGTGTAACTTGACTAAGGAAGGCTTTACAATGTTGAGTGCTATGAATTGACAATGTAAAGACAAGAAACTTGGTTTTCTAATGAAAGCTATATGCTATGAGATCATTTTTTTGAATAGAATTTCACATTCACAAACCATAATAGCGCCAGCTGCTGAAGCTGCTCTTGCTGTTGCATACTCACCTGCAATTAAAAACATTTTTCTGGTCAGAAGTAATCTCGATTTTTTTTTTCCAGTTCAAAACTTGGCTGAATAATCAAGGAGATCTAGAAATGATTCCTTATTTACAGAAAGACAACTACTTATCCAATTGTTTAATGATCAGTTCGACAAGTTTACGCTGACGCAGGTTCATGCCTGAGGAAATAAGATTCAAGACAAACATGCGTTTTCACATATACAGATTGTTCGACAACACTTCCAAAAACAGGTACTTGAACAACTATCAAGGAAACTTGACTTCAAGGAATCGGATCTTTAAGGTGACCAACAATTCTTTCAATTTCATGTAAAACGGCATTGTACCTTCAGGGTGGGCCAATTTCTGCATTCCTGTTGGAGCAATCATGATTGGCATTGAAATATTGAAACCCAAGACTGTTGTGCTCATATCAATCTTTGTCACATCAATAAGAATGCGGGGGCGAAATCTATTTCAAGGAAAATAAGAAGTACAAAATAAGAACTGTGTAATGTCTACCAATTATCAAATGGAATCAAACAAACACAAGGAAGAACTACAGTATCTTTGGACTCTCAACAAGATCAATGAGCTTACAAAATCCGAGAGAATGCATTCCGGTTCTCTTTAAGAGTCCACTGGTCCTCTGCACCTGATGAATAGTAGTCGTAAACCATCTTGGGCAACTTATTCCTAGCAATTTCCTCATACTCCATAACATTAGTTATCTCCATCTTCCCAAATTGCTTGTTTGAGTTTTCCTAAGATACTCCTGACAAGGTTCCAACAAATTCGCACATCAGGATCAATTTGATTGAAACTAAAATATAACAACTTATCAAGGCATTTCAAACAGTAATTAGCAATAAAGAAACTAGAGGACATTCCAAGCCAACATTTTCTTCGATCTAATATGGTCAGGAATCATAAAACAACATACAGCATCTGTCTGAAAATCCTGCTTTCCTATGTCTTCTAAAACAAAATCTCAACCCTGTTACATATTACGCAATCTGTCCTGTTTTGGATTTTTGCAGAAAACCCGCTCCGTGATGGGAAAAGACACACCTTTTGAAGAATACCACTGTATCTGACACAGTGTAAAAAGCTTATGGGCATAAAAAAAGACTGATCCTTTGGATTGGATTTGAATTAAAAACACTCAAAATATTCACAAAATTAGTATTCATGCAACTAATTAGTCTTACTAGCTGGAGAAGATCAGAAATCCTATTGGGTTCCAATCTCATTAGAAGCTAAGACAAGCATGAAACACAATAGTAACTAAGCTGTGCAAGTGAACTTATCTAACTTGTTTTCACATATGAACGCGGCCAACAAATTAATGAATAAACATAACATTTAAACACAAGAATGATGAAAACCCAGATGACAAGAAACTCACAAGAGCAAAACTAAAACATCTTAACATGGCAATTTCAAGCATTGAACTGAGATAGTAAAGCTAACAGTAGACGAAAGAACAGACCTTTAGGATACAGAGAGTGAGATACCCAGAAAAAAATGAGAAATGAGAGTGGAGAGATGATGGTTGAGAGAAGGAGCAAAGAGAGAAACTGTTGTGTGAGCTGCCAATTGATGGAGATTGGAAACAGACAGTGACAAAGGTGGCGCTGAGAGGGAGATCACAAGAATGGTAGAAGAAGACAAAAAGAGTGAAAATGAAATGAGAGAAAAAAGGAAGGAAAGGAAAGGATCACAAGAATGGACAAATCAATTACTAATTCAAAGTGGATTTGGTATTCAAAGTGGATTTGGTTTTCCCATGGTGAGGAATTCAACACAAATCTTTTTCTAAGGTAATTTTTTGTGAGAGTTAGAGTTTAAGACTATTGTGGACTGTGGAGTGCAATTTGGGCAAATGTTTTAAGACAGGCTAAAAAAGAGTTCTCAGTCTGTCAATCCCAATAGGATTGGAACGTATGACCTCAAAAATAGTTTTCTGCACTCTTCCAGCTGAGTTAGGGCCGATTATTAAACTTAAATTATCATTAACTGTAAATAAATGTTTCGTAGCAGTAATTTTTCTGTAATACATGATTTTTCTACTTTAGGACAAAAAGAAATACTCCATAATCATATACTTACTTCGGAGTACATGTCCGGGAGGTTTTTCTCAAGCGTAGGCTCACCACTAGGCCTGTTCCTGTCACGTGGCCCATTAGGCTCAATTGAGCTTGGATCCTTTATTTTCAAATGGGCCGCAAGTAATGTTTGTAATTAAAGCCTTAATGAGAGTAAATTTTACCAATTATGAAGTAGTAAAATACTTTTAGGTAACGTTTGATTCACGGAATGTTATTTTTTTTTTTGGAATCACTCTCCCAAAAGAGTAATACCCTAAAAAATAATTGAGGAAAATGTTAGTTTTTGTTTTTGGTTTAAATTTAAAATTTCAGGGAAAGTAAATGAGTTTCAAGGAAGGGGGGGTATTTACAAATGGTTTGTTTTCGGGAAAGTAAATGAGCTTCAAGGAAGGGGGGTATTTACAAATGGCTCGTTTATTGATGTTTTGCCTGAAACCGGAAAATGATACCAACGACAAGCTTGGTTGGTGAAACTAGGAGTGACAATATGGGACATGTCTATATGTCCGTCCCGTTCGTCCAATTTTAGACGGGATATGGATAATAATTTTAGTCGCATTTAATAAACGGGACGGATCAAACCCATCCCGCTCTATGCGCGGACAGACGGGTTCACATCTGTCCATTTATTATTATTATTTTTTACCACATTATTTAATTTTTTTACAAAAATATATATTTAATTTAAAATATATATTTATTTTACCACATTTTGTTTTATTTTTTACCACTCTTCCACTTGATCGCTCTCCCCCTCTCAGTCGCCCTCCGCCACCACCTCCTCCGCGCACCCACCGCTTCCTCCACATCCAGCGCCACCTGTATTACCACCCCCTCCTCATTCTCGACCACCCACTGCATCTGCCTCTTCCGAAATCAGGCTCTTCTCCTCTCTCTGTCGATCCGAGTCATCCATCCGACAGTCTGACTCTCGCTCTCTCCCTCTCTCTCGGCTGCTCCTCCTCCACCACCCACCGTTTCCTCCACCTACAGGCTGTATCAGTAAGTTTTCTAAACTAATCAATCTCAACCCTAATAAACCCTAGATAGCTCAACTGATTGCGTTATTATTACATGAAATTCGTGGGATGGTTTCTGTTTTATCTCAGATACTGCATGCGGCTATGCAATTCATTGTAAAGATAATTTGCGTATCTTGTTTGGTCACTGAGAAAATGTGGGAAACAGAATCAAAGTTGGGATTCTGATTTGTGGGTTTATTCCCCTCTATTTGTTTTGTAGTTGAGAGGTAAGTGCTTGTAGTCGTCTAAACCTTGGAGCTATGATTTTAGATTTTAGATTCCTAAGTCTTTTGACTGGATCTTGGACTGGGGATTTTAGATTTTAGATTCCGTTTTTACTTTCAGTTCTGTCTAGGAAGAGAAAGAAACAAAAATCCCAATTATAACAAACAATATGAGCACTGTTTTTGTGGTTAAAGAAGAGAAAACCCAAGTTGAAAACTGGAGGGAGGAGGAATCTTTGCTTTTCTTGCAGTCTTGGGTTGCAAAAGAGCAAAGATTGCAATTGTTTCATGGATAGCGATGGTGGTGGTTTTAGTACTGGGAGCAGTAGCAGCAGCAGCAGCACCAGCTCTGGTTATGATTTCTTAGGATTGAAAAGTGGGGTTTTGGATTATAGGGGCTGGAGATGAAATAATAATTTGTGCAATCTTTTGTAGATTTAAAAAGAAAAAGAATATTGGGAGAGAAATGAGAACAGGGATTGTTAATTATTAGATTAAAGGCAAATCTCTCTAATTTCTCAACTTAATCTGTATGTTTAATTTTAATTTCATATATAACTTAACTAATACCAGTATCGTGCTTAGAGCGGCAAAGTGATTCTACTTTCGCTCCATGTGTTTGCCACTGTTATGTAAATTTGCAAGTTAATTAGCTCCTTAATTATTTATTATTTTTCTAATGAGAAAATGATGAATTAAGTAGTATAAAATCTGTGATTTTGCATGAACAAAAGATGTTCTAGCATCTTTCTGCTTCTTTAACAAAGATCTTAACCAAAAGTCTTATTTTCTGAAAAAGATCTTTTTGTTTACATTTTGCTTTGTTGTTTATATGCATAGATATGGAAAAACAAAGCAAATTATTTGAGGAGCTTACCCGTAATGTGTTGATTATGGAACATGAAGAGAATGATGAGGGAAGTTCTAATTCCATCAACGATATGGCATGACACAAGATGGTAAATTTTATCTTGAGATTTCAGCATTTGTTTCTTGATTGGTTTCTTATTGTCATTTTCTTTTCCTTTTTAAGAGTTGAATTTTGATGGGGTATGTTAGTTTGGGGGTAAAGGCTACAGTTTAGCGAGATGATACGGGCAAAGGATGAGAAAGTTATGCATATGAATTCAGTAGTAAAATCAATGCCTATAATTCTCATAGATTCTTTTCTGTAACTAATAGTATATTCTCCTCTCTGGGTTTAGTTTTATGCTACTTGCAGGTTTTATATAGTACATGTAGATTGTTTAATCGTTTCAAATTCATATTTGGTAATCACATTCAATCTTTCACATGTACTTGAATTTTCAACTTGCATAAACTACATTTCTTGGCTGATTCAACAAAAGTGGTTTTCCTACTCTTACATTTGGCAACAGGGAACTAAAAATAAATAAATGAATAAATAAAACTGATGTGATGTAGTAATTGACAATGTTCTTCTCTCTACTTGAACCCAATTTTATTTGTTTGGCACATGTTGTTTGGCTGGTCAATAATAGGATTGGAGAGAACAAAAAATAAAGAATGAAAAGCTTTTTGGTAATTGGCTAATTGCAGCAGCTTTTTCTGAAGTTTTCATTAGGGATCAATTTATTCTGTGAAATTCTTAGGTAAACCGTTAAGTTTTGCGAGTATGTTTCTTGTCTTCTGGCAGGGAAACGAGATGTATCAAGCCAGCTGAATTTTACCTCTTTGACCAGGAAGAGCTTTGTTTTTATGAGATGATTAGAGGGCGCCAGAGAAATGAAATCGTAATCGGGTATCGCCTTGCAAATGCATCGAACAAGTCAGAACCAATGAAATGGTCTGTTGTTGATGTTTTTGTTGTCATTTCATCTAGTGAATAGAAGATGGAAGCAATGGATGCTTTTCACCAGTATCTCAGAATCTGTTGTTAGGCGGATCACAACAGATGTGAAACCTGCTTTATCTTTCCTAGGAATTTCTTGATGGATTTCAAATGAATTTGCACAAGCCATCACTCCTTCCAAAACCATTAGAATTTACTGGCTGATTGAGTTATCAACCAATTGACTGAATGTTGAAAGGTAACATTAGTGTTCCCTTATCAAGCATATTCTCTCCCAAGTATACTTTTCCTTTGCTTCGATAAGATATCCAGAAATTTCATGATATAAATAAACACTCTACTGAAAACAGTAAAAGGGAGAATGGGCACACCTTCGCTGTTGAGGAGGATTCCCGTGCATGTTTGTTTTCCCGAATGCCAAATCAAATGGTTTCTTTCCACGCTTAATCCATGTGGTATTGATGTGCATGCATTCTTGATGTCACTCGAAGCAATAATTAATTATTAATTTTGCCATCTTTTGGACTTTGAAGCTTGAATTGATGGAGTTTCTCCTCATTCCTGCCTTACTTTCTATAAGCATATAAAATTTCATTATATTTATGTATATTTTTAAAGACATTGCTGATAATGGCACTTTCCTCAATCTTATAACACGTGGTTACAAGTACTAATGTTTTGCCTGTTGAGCAATATCGGCGCTCATATGAATGATTGAAACCATAATACAGCCAGCCGCTGAAGCTGCACTTGCTATTCAGAACCGTGTTCTGGTCAGAACATCTTTCAGTGCTAAACCTGGACATCTATAAGTGATTTTTTATTTACAGAAGGACAACTACTTAGCCTATGTGGCTGAGGAAAAGGTTAGGCCTCTTTTTTCTTGTTCTATGAAAAATAATCAAGATAAATAATCAGGGGATTTTTTTATTCTTATTAGAGTCGTTTTTGTTGTTTTCTGTTCTCTCATTTCTTAGCCTTCCATCAATACTTGGATTCTAGATTTATTTTTTTAATGAACAAGCATTGCCTAGGTTTAGTCTCTGGTAATCAAACTGCTGTTGGTTTTCTTTTTACTCTTTCTAGGATAAAATTGCTGTTAAATTGCTGTGGCTTATGGAGGTGGTTTGCCTCTTACAAAACCCTAACATGAGGGCAAATGCTTCCAAATTCGACATTTCTTTCTTCATTAATAAGTCCAGAAGAAGCAGGAATAGTTCCATTATGGCTCTTAGCTTCTTCTTTAAAAAAATTAAATAAAATGGATTTGAATTGAAACTTATTCATGAGGAATACAAAGATACAGCTTTATAGCAAGTAGTAACACTATGTAGAAGAAACTGAATATGCATTGTATCATAGCTTTTGTTTTGAAAATGAAAATGGATTTGAACTGAAAATTGTTCATGAGAGGAACACATAGATACAACACAGATAGCAAGTAGTAACACTATGTGGTAGAAATTGAATCAGCAAGACACTTTAATATTTCTGATATCTATCACACGAGTAGGTCGTGGGATTTCGGTAGAGCTTTGTAAGCAAGACACTTTAATATTGCTTATATCTGTCAAACGAGTAAGTAGGTTGCTGGTTTTTGTAGAGGTTTTAGTTAATTAACAGATGGGGTAAGATATGGAATGGGAACTAACAATAGATCATTTTTCTTGTTGGCTACAGCATCTAAACTCTCCATCATGTCAAGATTTTCTGGCCTGAGCCCTGTTGGGAGTTCCCAGTTAAAATGGTAGAGCAAGTTTGCTAGCAGAAGCTGAACATTAGCTATACCGAACAACATTCCTGGACACATCCTTCTTCCAGCACCAAATGGTAAGAATACAAAATGAGTTCCCTTATAGTCTATTCCATTATCAAGGAATCTCTCTGGATAGAATCTTTCCGATTCATTCCAATAAATTGGATCCCTTGCAATAGCCCATACGTTCACTCTGACTAGCGATTTGGCAGGTATATCGTAGCCATTAATCTTGAAATGACCTCTACTTTCTCTAGATAGTAAGGGAAGAGGAGTGTGTAATCTTAGAGTTTCTTTGATAACCAACTTTATGTAGTGTAGTTGGTGAATGTCTGCTTCATCGATGAGCCCTCCCCTTCTACCAAAGACCTGTTTTACCTCAGCTTGTGCCTTTTCCATTACTTTTGGATGCCTCATCAACTCTGACATTACCCATTCAATTGTTGTTACCGGTGTGATGGTACCAGCAAGGATTAGGTCCTGAAAACACAATCCTTGATTATTTGTGTCTAATGCACAGGCTGTGTTAGTAGAATAAACTTTTCGTAAACTCATGAGTTTATGGCTAAACTATCAAGCAATATATGTATACACTTACGTGGATGTTTGCTTTGGTGTTGCTTGTGGTGAAGGGGAATTCCAGGTTTTCCTGCTCCTGAAGACTCAAAAGAATATCTACAAGATCTTTATCATCATGCCTCTTCGCACAAGTCTTTGACCGTGCCCTTCTACCTTTATGCTCATTGATGATGCTTTCCATGATCTTATCAACCTTGGTGAACAAAATCCAAGCTTCTTCCTCAGAAAGACGCTGCAGTCGAACTATGTTCTGCTGACTGCAGCCCATTTCTAGACATACATTTGACAATCAGGTAGTAACAAACAAATTGCATCCATTACCTCCTACTGGAATTCCCACCTCATCCACGTCAAAGTAATTCCATAAATGATCTAAAATAATGGATTGAGCAAAAGGGTATAGTATAATTTCCTCTGAAGCTGAAGAATAGTCATCAAATACTATGCTGCAGAACTCTGTTGGACAAAATTTAGGGTCTGTGATTTTTCCAAAAGAGGATGAACAAACCCAACAATTTTTATTTCATAGTGAGAGTGGCAAAAGTTACTATAGTTTTAAAGGGAAAGCATAGTAGGTGTAAAACACAGGTCCCGAAAGAAGACATCAAGATTGGTTCACAACCAAAAAACTTGTCTTAAAATGACCGAACAGAATCAAAAACTTCACACTGCTCATAAGACCATGAGTTGTGGATATCCTAATTGAGAACGGGGAGGAGATAACGGAGACAATTGCGGCACGTCAAAAATTCCTTTCACATCGTACCCACCAAAGTCCCATAGCGCGGCCCAACTTGACGGCGTCAACGGCATCTCCTTCTCCGTTACTACTTCTCTATCTTCGATCACCTCATCATCAACATCTCTTCCTCGTTTTTCCTCACCTCCTTCGCTGGCGCGTGCATCGCACCTCCCAGCTTCCAGAGGGAAATTTAGTATCGCTTTAGCTCCTCTGAGCTTAAACGCAGCTCCATCGTAGGCCTTCGCCGCTTCGATCGCAGTATCGAACGTACCGAGGCACACGCGGATCTCCGCCGCGTACTTCCCCCCCTGCCTGCGTCGAACTCCTCTGTAGTGCTGCGGTTTCTTCTCTTCCGCCACCGCCACCTCCGGCTGGTGGCTGCTCGGTTTGTTAAACTGTATCCATCCTGTTTTGCTATTAGGAAGAGAGATTTTCAGATCCCGTTTTCGGTCAGTAGGAGAAATAGATTGTGATTTAGATTCGGGCTCAAAATTTCGTTTTCGAGTCATTTTAACGCTTGAAACTTCTGCTTCCGCCTCAAAGTTGCTGTAGTTATTTTCACTTGCATCCAGAATTCTCGTCGGTTCCCAGTTAACTGATCTTGAACATTCCGCCGCTTCAACCTCCCTTCTTTGGGCTGCCTCTTTAACATCCTCCGGTGCGCTTTCACAGATCCTAGTCAAATGATGCCGGATTGTTTCGGGTAGAACATCCCATGGAAAAGGATCGGCACAAAATTGACACACCCAGCTTATGTCATTATCATTCCGCAGATGTCTCATAACATTCCTATCATCCATCGCAATGTTTCCTTCTGCGTTATCTACTTCTGAAAAATCAACTAAAAAAAAACCATATAATTCATATGCTGTGGTTGAACATGAGCAGTTGAATTTTATTTAAATGATTACAAAATTAATTAGCCGACAAGACACCATAATTCATAATAAAATCTAAAGAAGCTACATACTGGAGTATATAATGAAGCATACATATATAAGACAAGACACCACAGTTCATTTTCTCAGAATCAATTACCTGACGAAATATGATTATAAAGAAGCGCAGATTTAGATGATCAATGTTCTTAAAATGATCTGATCAAAAGAAACTGTGTATAGATCATAACCACAGACATATACATGGATATATACATTAATCTAAAAAAGAAGACCCAATTACCTGATTGATTAGAATTATAAGATAGGAGGAGATCTGGATCTTACTGTCCCTTGAGCGAGATTGATTGAACGGATTTGTAGTCAAAGAGAACACTGCCAATTCTACGTTTCAGGGTATTTAAAGGAGCTTTGGGCATTTAAATTACTTATGAAGTAAGGTGTGGAATTGGTGTTGGTGGGATGATGGCGTTGATATTGATGATGGTAAGAGAGTATAGTTTGGTTGTTTTATTCTGGTAAAGAATTTGCAGAGAGAGAGAGAGAGAGAGAGAGGAGATGAAGAAGATGAAGGAGAGAGAAAAATAAAAAAGTTTTTCATTTTTAAAAGAAATACACGACTAATTTTTATTGGAGATGTCATCCCTACACCAGAAATCACGGATTTGCATTTTTTTTGCCAAAATACTTTTATTATTTTGGTTTTTCTTATAAAAAAGTAGAACGTCGAAATATTCGAAAAAAGGGGGAAAAAAGCATCGCTTTTAATTTCATATTTTTTAAATATTTTTATTTTTTTATAACTTTTAAATTTTAATTCTTGATTCTTTTTGTGTTTTTTTTATTTTTTAAATTTTAAAAAGGTATTTTCCTATTTTTTCCATTTTGAATAAAATAAAATAAAAAATATCGTCAAAGTAAATCCGTTAAAGTTTTAAATGAAAATTTTAACAAATGGGCCTCTTTGCAACGAAAAAATAATTAGGGAAAGTGAATTCAACAAAAAAATTATTAAATGACCTATTTACCGAATGATGGTATAGTTCAAAAGATAGTGGTGCTAATAACCCATATTAATTTTAATTGTTAATATTGATTTTAATTTCATCCTCCATCCACCTTTCTATCCTACATTAAAAATTAGTATTATTTTTTTTTTGTTAACTATTTATGCGCCAAGTAAGAAATTGTTATTTTGTTGAAATTTTAATTAACTTAAATTATAAATTAATAATTTAATGAACTAAATTTACAAAAAAAAAATTTGAGTTAAATCAATCATTAAATTTAAAATATATGAATGACAATAATGTCAAGTTGACAATTTCTCTTTGAAGAGGGAGGGATATATGTTTGAAATTAACATTTTTATGCAATAAAAAAATTATATTTACGTTCATTTTCTCTGGCACATTTCAATCATTGATGTTCTGTCTAAAACTGTCAGGTGTATCAAACTTGGTTATTTCGGAGGAATGTTATGTTTCCAGTTGCATGAAATGGGTTGGAGTACATTACTGTGGTAGATGAGGATTCATTTCCAAGCCTAGAGAGATTGGTTCTACGGAAGCTACATAACTTGAAAGCTATTTCTGATGGAGTTGTGGTAGCTTGTCCTCTCCAAAACCTGAAAACTCTGCACATCCACAGTTGTAGTAACCTTAAAAGTTAAAACCCTGTTCTCCCTGGGGATGTTACATTGCCTCCAAAATATTGAAGAGGTTGAGGTGTGGAATTGTCGTCTGATAGAGGAGATAATCGACGAGGAGGAACTTGATGGAGTACAGAGCAATGGCTTCTCTATCGTGTCTCTTCCCCCACTTCCACCACATCCACGCTGATATGTTACTGATTGAAACCATAATAGTGCCAGCCACTGAAGCTGCACTTCAGAACACCTTTCAGTGCAAAACTTGGACATCTATAAGTGATTTGTTATATGCAGAATGACAACTACTTATCCTGTGTGGCTGAGGAAAAGGTTAGCCCTGTTTTTTCTCCTGTCTATGAAAAAATAATCAAGATAATGAATCAGAGGCTTATTTGAATTGAAAATTGTTCATGAGAGGAATACAAAGATACAGCTTTATTGCTGATACCAAACGAGTAGGGTGTGGTGGAATTTTAGTAGAGGTTTTACTTAGTTAACAGGTGGTAAGGTATGGAATGGGAACTAATAGTAGATCATTTTTCCTGTTGGTTACAGCACCAAAAGTCTCTTTCATGTCAAGATCTTCTGGCCTTAGCCCCGCTGGGAGTTCCCAGTTAAAATGGTATAGCAAGTTTGCTAGCGCAAGCTCAACAGTACCCATACCAAACAACATTGCTGGGCACATCCGTCGTCCAGCACCAAATGGCAAGAATTCAAAACCAGTCCCCTTATAGTCTATTTTGCTATCGAGGAATCTCTCCGGATAGAATTGATCAGCTTCGTTCCAATATTTCGGATCCCTCGCGATGGCCCATGCGCTCACTATGACTTTGGATTTTGCAGGTATATCGTAACCGTTAATCTTGCAATGATATCTACTTTCTCTTGTTAGAAAGGGAATAGGAGTGTGTAATCTTAGAGTTTCTTTGATAACTAACTTTAGGTAGCTTAATTGGTGAAAGTCTGCTTCATCGATGTACCCTCTTCTACCAAAGACCTGCCTCACTTCAGCTTGTGTCTTTTCCATTACTCTTGGGTTTCTCATCAACTCTGACATTGCCCATTCTACAGTTGTTCGCGGTGTGACTGTACCACCAAGGATTAGGTCCTGGAAACACAATTTTTGTCAATCGATGCACCGATTGTTTGCTTACGTGCAATTATATATATATATATATATATATATATATATATATATATATACACACTTACCTGGATGTTTGCTTTGATGTTGCTAATGGATATGGGGAATTCCAGGTTTTGCTGCTCCTCAAGACTCAAAAGAATGTCTACAAGATCTTTATCTTCATTCTTGGAGCTGGTGCCAGTCTTTCTCCGATCTCTATGCTCCTTGATGATGCTTTCCATGATCCTGTCGAACTCCAGATGCAACCTCTTTAACTTAGGCCACACCCCACTAATTACGTGAAGTAATTTCGCGGAAGGATATAGATCAGCAAGAGTAAGCCCTGATACCACTGTTAGATACTCCTTGACGGTTGATACGAATGCTTCTTCACTACTGCTAGGTATCGTGGTACTGGAGACTGACCTTGAGGTAATGTTGTAGGTTAAAGAATACAACATCCTAGTCAAGTTGATTGCTGTTTCTCCAGCTTCTTGGGAAGAAGAAAGGGATGTGACCAGTGTTCTCGCCTCGTCTTCCCTGATAAATTTGAAGGATTGCACGCGATCCGAGCTTAGGAGCTCTGAGGTGAATATTTTCCGCAACTGTCTCCAATATTCTCCGTGTGGTGCAAATACAAGATCTGTGAAGTTGTAACTGCTGAGCTGAGTTGCAACCATAGTAGGCCTTTGAGCAAACATCAAGTCATGTGTTCTCAACACTTGTTGAGCAGTTTCTGCAGAAGAAAGGACAACAATCTCGGTTTCTCCGAGTCGAAGCTGCATTACCGGTCCGTATTTCTTTGCCAAGTCTCTTAGGCCGTGATGTGGTGGTGTAGCGCCGGCTAACTGGTGAATGTTTCCAATTAGAGGTAACTTCTTTGGTCCGGGCGGTGGTGATAGATGTGTGATTGAGTTGTTTTTGTTGAGTTTTGATCTGCCCCACGTCCTCATTACCATGAATGCAATGACAAGAAAGGCTGAAAAGATTGAGAAGGTAGGGAATTGGTATTCTAATTCCATGATAAAAATGGATGGAAAGAATCTTGGACGTGAAGTCTCTCTGGTTCAACTTGTTTCTTGGATTGTGCTGAATGAAGTCCCTTAGACCATCCACACCAATGTGTTATTGGTGTGGGTTTTTGGGTGTTTTTACCCACAGCAATGGGTTTTGAGAGTGTCTTTGGACAAAGGCACGCCACTGTCAGGCCATTATTTTAAAAAAAAAAAAATTTTGAGTTGGACGAATGGCAGCGCGCCACGCGCGCGCTGCAGGGCAGTCACTGACAGCCTGCAGCGCGCACGTGGCGCGCTGCCATTCGTCCCCAGATCCTTTCTTTATTTTTTTCCCCTCAATTTTTAAATGGGGTTTTTCATAATAAATACTGAAAATACTTTTATAAAAAATATACCATTATTTTTAATTTTTTGAGATCTATAAATAGAGACTAGGTTTGTATTATTTGGACACTAAAAAAAATTCGAGTTTTTTACATTTTTTTTCATTTTTTTCTTTTTTAAATGCTTTTTTTCATAATAATTAGTCAAAATAATTTTATAAAAAATATACCATTATTTTTAATTTTTTGAGATCTATAAATTGAGACTAGGTTTGTATTATTTGAACACTAAAAAAAATTCGAGTTTTTTACATTTTTTTTCATTTTTTTCTTTTTTAAATGCTTTTTTTCATAATAATTACTCAAAATAATTTTATAAAAAATATACCATTATTTTTAATTTTTAGGTATATTTAGTGTGTATTTTCTTGTTCGTTTGCAATAATCTCTATATGTTTGATTTACTGATTGATAAATAAAATCGTATGTTATTTTTTAAAAATATTATATTATTTATTGTATTAAAAAAGTATAGATTTTTTGAAATATGAAAAAAAATATGAAATTTAATTAATTTTTATTAAAAATATAGTATTTATTATTTATTATAGTATAAAAAATAATTATTATAGTAATTATAAATGTTAATAAGAAAAAGAAATGAAAGTTAGTGGAAAGCTGATGTGGAAGGGAGAGAAAGTGAATAACACCCTGAAAAACACATTGCTGTGAGAAGTGGGTGTTATTTGAAAATTTGATTGGGTGTTAAACTGATGTGGCAGCTGAAATAGTGAATAACACCCTAAATTTGACACCCACTGCTGTGGATGGTCTTAGACTACCAACAGCAGCGTATCAATTGGGTGTCAAAATCAATTTTGTGGGTGCAGCAGCGTATCAATTGGGGTTTAAAAGCTGAGTAGGATGAGACTAAACTGGCCTTTTTTTTAAAAAAAATAATAATGATAATCAGAGAACCAATGGTAGCGCGCCACGCGTGCGCTGCAGGGCTGTCAAAAGACAGCCCTGCAGCGCACGCGTGGCGCGCTACCATTGGCTCTCTGATTATTATTTCCCCCCTCATTTTTTAAATCGATTTTTTTAGTAGAGAATACTGAAAATTATTTTATAAAAAATATGCCATTATTTTTAATTTATTGAGATCTATAAATTGAGACTATATTTGTATTATTTGGACACTAAAAAAAATTCAAATTTTTTACATTTTTTTCCTTTTTTACATTGTGCTGAATGAAGTCCCTTATGCTACCCACAGCAGGGGAGCAAATTGGAGAGCAAATGAGGATTAACTTGTGCAGCAGGGGAGCAAGTTGGAGCAAAGGCCACGTCTGCTCGTCCGGGGACCAAATTTTGGTCCCGAACCATGTCAGAAGTTTTATAAAAAAACAAAAAAAACAGCCAATGGCAACGCGTCACGCGTGCGCTGCAGCGCGCTGCCATTGGCTGTTTCTTTATCTTCTTTTTTCCCACTCCTCTTTTAAATCGATTTGTTTTTAATAAATACTGAAAATAATTTTATAAAAAATATACCATTATTTTTAATTTTTTGAGATCTGTAAAATGAGACTAGATTTGAATTATTTGGATACTAAAAAAAATTCAAACTTTTTATATTTTTTTTCTTTTTTAAATGCTTCTTTTAATAATAATTACTCAAAATAATTTTATACCATTACTTTTACACTTATTTTTAATTTTTTGAGATCTATAAATTTGGACACTAAAAAAATCAGAATTTTTTACACTTTTTTTTCATTTTCTTCTTTTTTAAATGATTTTTTTCATAATAATTACTCAAAATATTTTAAAAGTAAAACATATTTGAAAATAAAAACACACAATTTGAAAATAAAACTCACAATTCGAAAATAAAACATATCTGGAATAAATTTGGAACAACCCTCGATTAGATTTAAAAAAATTATTTCTCACGTTTACCAATTTATTTTGTGTGTTTCTCAAGTTTATGAGTTTATTTTGTGTGTATTTTCTTGTTCGTTTGCAATAATCTAAGTCGATGTTTGATTTGCTGAGTGATAAATAATATCGTGTGTTACTCTTAAAAAATATTATATTATTTATTTTATTAAAAAAGTATAGATTTTTTGAAATCTGAAAAGAAATTATGAAATTTAATTAATTTATATTAAAAATATTATTTATTATATTATAAGAAGTAATTATTATAGTAATTATAAATTTAATAAGAAAAGAAATGAAAAACATGGTGGGGTATATGATAAATGATGTGGAAGGGAGAGAAAGTTTTTAACACCCTGAATAATCCCCTGCTGTGAGCTCGTGGGTGTTAAATGTTTTTTGGTTGGGTGATAAGCTGATGTGGCAGTGAGAGAAAGTGAATAACACTCTAAAATTTGATCCCCTGTTGTGGATGGTCTTATGATCATTGTTGCTGTCATGGGACTCGTGACGACGGATCTAGCAATTTTTTTAAGGGGGGCGGGGTTCGGGGCACTGCCATAGATTTTTTTTTGTTGAGTATTTTAAAAGGAAGGTAAGCGAGCTGAACGAAAAATTGGAAAAATGATTAAGAGTATTTATATTCATCACAAAATAACAAATATTCAAATAAACTTAACAAAAAGATAAATAAAAAGACAATATAGAAAAAAATTAATTATACATTATTAGAATTCATACAATATACGTAATTTTTACAATTGTTCTTTACGAGTTTTCATTTTTTGATATCCTTATATGATTCTCTAATTCTCTACACTATCAAAAATATCTTTTTCAACATAATCAAACAATTATTTAACATATCATCTCTCATACGGTTCCGCAGTCGAGTCTTCACAATACTTACATAAGAAAAAGGTAAAAAAGTAAATAAAAATATATTTATCAAACAGAACACGTAAAAAGTTAGTATTTAATTTTATTATTCAATCTAAAAAAATCTATTAAAGAAATAAAAATATAATTTCCCTTCTTTTGGCTTAAGTACCCAATTTTAATTTAGTGTTCAATTTCTTTGAAGAAAAAGAAGAAAGAAGATTGGGTGCCAACTACCAAATGATTGATGGAATAATTTTAAAATTAATAATTCCTAATTAAATTAACTGAAAGGTCATATTTTTTTCTGAAAAATGAGTTTAAGTTAATATTGATTTTAGTGTCGGTGGTAAGTAATTTACATAAGGTAAAACAGTATTTACATTTAAAACAATTGCAAATCTACCCAACTTACCCCACTAGGCTCTAGCTACTGATAATGGAGTAATAATGAGCATGAGCCCAATGGCCCCAATCTATTAAATTGGTTGCAGTGCATTATTGGGCTGTGGAAAGTAGAAAGTGACTGCTATCCATTCAACCAATCAAAACGATCACTCGAATATGTAAAAAGAAAACATAAGAGGCCAAATAAAAAAAAAATCTCATCCAGCCCAGGGGGGCGGCAGCCCACCCTGGCCCTGGGCTGGATCCGCCAATGGACGGATCCACAATTTGTGCTTGGTGGTGCTGGTTGGAAGAGTTTGTCTGCGCAGCAAAAACAGCGCAACAGAGAGAGGAGATGGGGACAGGACAGTAGGGCAGTGGATCCAAACCCCAGATTTATTAACTTTACAATACTCATTGTTCTTTTTAGATCGTGTTATTAATGGATTCAAGAAGTTCAAATTGGTGGGTGTGAGATATGGGAGATGAAGAAGACTTGGACAAAAGATGAAGCGAGTTGGTTTTTCTTATTTTTCCTATTTTTTTAGTCAGTTTTATTTATTTTTTATATTCTTGAAAACGTTTATCACTTTTTTTTTAAAATCTGATGTTTATGCATTTTTTATTGTTTTTTTTCAGTTTCCTATTTTTTAATTTTGATTTAGATTTTATAATTCTTTAAAAATTTATCAGTTTATTTAATTTTTTGACTTCTAAATTTGTACTTTTTTTTCTCTTTATTTTTTAAATATATATAATTTTTAAAAATAATTTATGACATGGTATCTGACATGAATTGTCAGTCAATAAAAAAAATATAATAAAAAGTCACGTGTGATTGTTCACGGTATTGGAGGAGGAGTCAAATCAATACGAAAAATTTAATAGAAAGATCAAATCTATACAAAAATAAAATTTGCATCGCGTATTGTAGGTGGAAAATTTTAAAAGGAAATTATGATTTGTGTTGCTACCATGTCTACTTCAGAAGAATTGATGCAGCAGCTGGTAAAAGAAGTTGTGGATTTAGTGTTGGAGGAAACGGAAGACAAGTGGGAGGAGACGTTAAAAGAAATAAGAGCTGAAATGGACGAAGGATCTATTAGGTCCAGGTGAGGGAGAGAGGTAGGAGGAGGAAGAGGCCCAAGAGGGAACCGACAGGTAGCACAAGGAGGAGTCTTTTAGGTCCAGGTGGGATTATGTTTCTAGTGTGTAGCAGTAGAATAAAGACATGACATGAGGATTGAAATACAAACCTTTATCAAGTTAAGGATCTCTTTCTAGATTTTTTTGGATATAAAACTAATCTTATTCGAGGATTAATCTCTAGTATTTTACTATATTGTAAGACATTGAAAGAAATGCTCGACTACATGCTAAATTTTTGTAGTTAAATCTTAACACCATTTGCCTATCCGTGGTCAAAATGGAAACATACTACCTTGGCTTTCAAGCTGTGTGATGCAAAACTCATTTTTTGGCAATTTCAATAGAGTACCGTATCGATATGTTATTCTTCAACCAAAGTTGTGCATGAGCAGCATTCGAAATGGAATATACATGAAAAGCTAGCAGTGGGATTTATGAGAATACTACTGTTTGTCACTATAAAAAGGGTTTTAAATCTCCAATAAATATTGATCAATCTTCTTATGAGGTAAGTTTCCCTCTCCATTTCTGGGTGCAGTTACCAGCCACAGCGCCGCCCTGAACTTATAACCTTGCTACGGTGCGGGGAGCATGCCAGTCAGCAATGATGTGGTTCCGGGTAATCTCCTTGAGGGAGCGGCAACCACTTAATGCCATTGTCAGCTCAAACTCATCGCGAAGCATCTGAAGAACTTTCCTAACACCCGCTTCACCATCAGCTGCCAATGAAAAGACAACCGGCCTTCCAATCTGAAAAAATGGAGACGACACAAGAGAAACAGGTGAATATCTGCTGTTCAGAAATTGCTGACAAACTTGAACATGTAATTCTTGCATGCAATTTCAGGATCTAAATGTTCTAGCAAAAATTGCATAACATCCAGCTGTTCTAATGTATTGGCATTACTGGTTTACAATATCTATGGACTTACAAATACTCCAGAAGCCCCAAGTGCTAATGCCTTGAAGACATCTGTTCCACGTCGAACTCCACCATCAAGGAAGACAGGAACTCGGCCTTGAGCAGCTTTCACAACCTGCAATTAGAATCAACAAGTACATTAGATCAGGGCACTCACAAATGTGAAAAGTTGCGATTCAACACGAACACAAGAAACAAGCTGAAAAGCTTAGAAAATAGTGGTTTTCTTCAAACTATACAAGAAAAAGATGCACCGAAATACTTCCAAGATCAGGAGCAGCATACGTACTTCTTCCAAAGCCATAATAGTGGCAGGAACATAATCAAGCTGGCGAGCACCATGATTGGAGACAATTATTCCTGCAGCTCCATTCTCTACTGCTAGAATGGCTGCATTGTTAACAAAATGGAGGAGAAGATGGCGGGAGTCACTTCAACGGAATGCTTAAGGAAGTTTATCGAAATGATTTCTATTTTTTAGTATTTGATATGGAGAGGGTAATTTGCTTACCATCCTCAGCCGTGAGCACGCCCTTCACTAGAATTGGCAATGATGTGATTGTTTGGAGCCACTTCACATCCTGTCCAAATGGTCAATAGAGGTTATAGAAGAAGCATGCCTACATTAGAGTCTAAGGATCATGTAATCAAAACATGCATTTAACCTTCCAGCTAAGTGATTGATCAATTTGGCCAGCAACATACGACGCTAGTCCAGAGTCATCAGTCTGCACGATGAACACAACAACAATCACGAAGAAGAGGGTAAGGATAAGGAGAAAGAACTATGAGAGTGATGTTCATAGTCATGTATGCCACATACCTTTTCCATCTGGCCAAGGTTCAAGCCCTCAAAGTTCTTCAAAGTCAAATATGGAGGCAGAGAAAATCTGGAAAAGAATTAATGAAGAGATATGAGTACTTCTAAGAAAGTAGCAATTATGCTTCTTCTTTTTTCTTTTCAGCTTTAATGTCTTACTTTGCCAGTGAACTTAGTGCTGTTTGAACAAATAAACATAGAACTCAATGTACAATCTACTCATTTTCTTGATCGTCTTTTTTCTATCTTTTTTTCCTTTATTCTATGTCCAAAACTTTTGTTCACCTGTTCTTGATATCAGATTCTCTCCGGCCAAGTCTTGGAGTATCCACGGTCAGGGCAATTGCTTTGAAACCAGCCCTCTCCGCTCTTTTCACAAGTTGAGCAACCACATTCCTGTCTTTATATACCTGGATGATGAGTGAAATGATTATTGATTTATCGTATACACAATACGAAAAGGACTATTTCCGTAAAATCATTATAAAACATTTTGGTTCATGAATAGTCAGAACTTGGGACTCCCTAAAGGTCCGCAGGGGGCTGGGATTCTAGAATATACACAGTTCCACTCTCTATTGGAGGGATAAAACTTATCACCACCAAAATATCTATAGACTTTGTAAAGAGAAATGTAGCTCATGGGGGGTAGAGAATAAGAGCAGAGAAATTTTGTTGAATAACATGCTAAGAAAGGAACAGAAAAAAATTGGTAAAAATATAAGGATTAAGCAAAGATGGGAGGAAATGAATAACACAATTCAGAAGAACTCATAACATTCTCACAGAAAATCAGATGACTGTTAGCATAATAGCCCGACTAAAGTAAGAGTAGTAAAATAATATCACAAACTCACATAGAGTTGGAAAAAACGAATGCCTGGCCCTGTTGAAGCAACCTCCTCGACGCTAGAAGTAGCCCATGATGATAATGTCTGAAACAATACAGCAAGTGTAACTTGACTAAGGAAGGCTTTACAATGTTGAGTGCTATGAATTGACAATGTAAAGACAAGCAACTTGGTTTTCTAATGAAAGCTATATGCTATGAGATCATTTTTTTGAATAGAATTTCACATTCACAAACCATAATAGTGCCAGCTGCTGAAGCTGCTCTTGCTGTTGCATACTCACCTGCAATTAAAAACATTTTTCTGGTCAGAAGTAATCTCGATTTTTTTTCCAGTGCAGAACTTAGCTGAATAATCAAGGAGATCTAGAAGTGATTCCTTATTTACAGAAAGACAACTACTTATCCAATTGTTTAATGATCAGTTCGACTAGTTTATGCTGACGCAGGTTCATGCCTGAGGAAATTAGATTCAAGACAAACATGCATTTTCACATATACAGATTGTTTGACAACACTTCCAAAAACAGGTACTTGAACAACTATCAAGGAAACTTGACTTCAAGGAATCGGATTCTTTAAGGTGACCAACAATTCTTTCAATTTCATGTAAAACGGCATTGTACCTTCAGGGTGGGCCATTTTCTGCATTGCTGTTGGAGCAATCATGATTGGCATTGAAATATTGAAACCCAAGACTGTTGTGCTCATATCAATCTTTGTCACATCAATAAGAACGCGGGGGCGAAATCTATTTCAAGGAAAATAAGAAGTACAAAATAAGAACTGTTTAATGTCTACCGATTATCAAATGGAATCAAACAAACACAAGGAAGAACTAGAGTATCTTTGGACTCTCAACAAGATCAATGAGCTTACAAAATCCGAGAGAATGCATTCCGGTTCTCTTTAAGAGTCCACTGGTCCTCCGCACCTGATGAATAGTAGTCGTAAACCATCTTGGGCAACTTATTCCTAGCAATTTCCTCATACTCCATAACATTAGTTATCTCCATCTTCCCAAATTGCTTGTTTGAGTTTTCCTTAGATACTCCTGACAAGGTTCCAACAAATTCGCACATCAGGATCAATTTGATTACACAGTACTCGAAGAGTCAATCAAAATAAAATATAACAACTTATCAAGGCATTGCAAACAGTAATTAGCAATAACGAAACTAGAGGACATTCCAAGCCAACATTTTCTTCGATCTAATAAGGTCAGGAATCATAAAACAACATAAAGCATCTGTCTGAAAATCCTGCTTTCCTAAGTCTTCTAAAACAAAATCTCAACCCTGTTACATATTACGCAATCTGTCCTGTTTCGGATTGCAGAAAACCCGCTCCGTGATGGGAAAAGACACACCTTTTGAAGAATACCACTGTATCTGACACAGTGTAAAAAGCTTATGGGCATAAAAAAAAACTGATCCTTTGAATTGGATTTCAATTAAAAACACTCAAAAGATTCACAAAATTAGTATTCATGCAACTAATTAGTCTCACTAGCTGGAGAAGATCAGAAATCCTATTGGGTTCCAATCTCATTAGAAGCTAAGGCAAGCATGAAACACAACAGTAACTAAGCTGTGCAAGTGAACTTATCTAACTTGTTTTCACATATGAACGCGGCCTACAAATAAATGAACACATAACATTCAAACACAAGAATGATCAAAACCCAGATGACAAGAAAATCACAAGAGCAAAACTAAAACATCTTAACATGGCAATTTCAAGCATGGAACTGAGATAGTAAAGCTAACAGTAGACGAAAGAACAGGCCTTTAGGATACAGAGAGTGAGATACCCAGAAAAAAAAAGAGAAATGAGAGTGGAGAGATGATGGTTGAGAGAAGGAGCAAAGAGAGAAACTGTTGTGTGAGCTCCCAATTGATGGAGATTGGAAAAACAGTGACAAAGGTGGCGCTGAGAGGGAGATAATACTAAAGAAATGGTAAAAGAAGACAAAAAGAGTGAAAATGAAATGAGAGAAAAGGGAAGGAAAGGATCACAAGAATGGACAAATCATTATTAATTCAAAGTGAATTTGGTTTTCCCATGGTGAGGAATTCAAGACAGATGGCTTTATTTGGGCAAATGTTTAAGACTATTGTGGACTGTTGAGAGTAAGAGTTTAAGACTATTGTGGACTGTTGAGAGTAAGAGTTTAAGACTATTGTGGACTGTCGAGTGCAATTTGGGCTGTTCCGTTTGATAATTTAATTTATATGATTTAAATCATAAAAATGAAGATGTTCAATAGGATTTGAACCTATGACCTCATAAATAAATTTTCTGCGCTCTTCCAGCTGAGCTAGGGTCAATTATTTAACATAAATTATCATTAACTTTAAATAAATGTTTCGTAGCAGTAATTTTTCTGTAATACGATTTTTCTACTTTAGGACAAAAAGAAATACTCCATAATCATACTTCGGAGAAAATGTCCGGGAGGTTTTTCTCAAGCTTAGGCTCACCACTAGACCTGTGTTCCGTCACGTGGCCCATTAGGCCCAATTGAGCTTGGATCCTTTATTTTCAAATGGGCCGCAAGTAATGTTTGTAATTAAAGCCTTGTATTTTCCTCCTTTTCCGAAGAATGCCCTCGAATGAGAGTAATTTTTATGAGTAAAACTTAGGTACATCATACATCATGCTATAGGACGATGACACGTGCCCCCAAATAGTACTAGAATACCACACGTGTCATCATCCTAGATCATGATTTAGTTTTTTCCAATTTTTACCAATTATGAAGTAGTAAAATACTTTTAAGCTTTTCGCTCCCATTTTTCCCTAGCTAACATTCTCCATGAACTGATCGGTTTGTAATCGGTGGTGCGCTTCTCTTTTTTTTTGTTTTTGCTTCTTCTTTTTTTAAATTTAATTATATGTTATTTCATCAAATCTAATGAAAACGAATATTTTTAGGCTTTTATTAGTGTTTATATGCTTTCATGTCTTTAGAGGAGATGGGCGTGACGGTGTATATGACAAATTGAGTCACATATCTGCTGGTATTAGCGGCAAGATTGTTGGTTCAAAATAAGCGGTATGTTTCGGGGGAAAAAAAACAGTGTGATATTATATATATATATATATATATATATATATATATATATATATATATATATATATATATATATATATATATATATATATATATATATATATATATATAATTCCTTCGGATTTTCTCATTATCTTTGGGCTTAATTACGTGATTTATGCATTTATTTATTTGTTACTACGACTTGCTTAATTAATACTTCCTCTGTCTTTTAATAACTGTCGTTTTTTTACGCATTCTTACTGTTCATAATATTTATCATTTTATCGATTTTGAAGTATATATTTTGTGCGATTGACAAAAAAAAATATACATCAACCCAATTTGATGATAGTGTAGTAATTTGAGTAGAAATTAATAGAAAAAATAAAACAATTTAAAATAAATAAAAATAAAAATTTATTATTTTTAAATTTTTACTATTTAAAAATGTATATTATTTCCGAACAAAAGGAGTTAGTCGAGCTTGAGGCTCCAGGCGAACGAGTCTCTCGTCACTCGAACGAAAAGATTCAATTTTCTTTTTCCTCCCAGAAAGGAGCAGTAATGCATGCTACATTGGGGAGCTGTGCATATCCTTCATCGTCAGGCATGAAAAGACTCCTTAATGTGATAAAATCCGACACTTCTGCTGCCCTTTCTTTAAAGGCTGTCACTGACATTAACACTCACTCAGTCGTGCTCCTCCTACTAGGTCCCCCACATCTTGATTCTTGTTTCAAAACATCACTTTCTCTTTCAAATTATTATTTTTTATTTATATTTTATACATATTAAAAAAATTATTTTTCATATTTAATTCAATTTTACTTATTTTATTACTCTCATTAATTATTTTTCATCAATAATAAAAAATAAATTAATAATGTTAGATAAAAAATCACATCAAAAATAGTAAAATTGTCATTTAATTTGAGACAAATAAAAATCTCAAAACGTTATTTAATTTGAAACAAAATGAATATCACAAAAGAAAAATAAAAATTTAGCTTTGTTAACGAGATGTTTTAAAGAAATGTCAATCAAATTTAAAAGGGGAAATAGCTTGAAGCACCCCTGTACTATCCGCGAAAACCAACATCCTCCCCTATCCTTCAAAAATGCCTATACACCTCCCCTGTACTACGTTGACCGAGCAATTTCACCCCATTGTAACCGTTGACTGCCATTTGACTGACTATTTCCGGTTTTATGAATAAAATAATAATAAAAAAAAGTTAAAATTAAAATTTATTTATTTTTATTTTATTTTCTTTTCTTTTCTATTACTTTCTTCTTTTATCAACAAAATAATCTACCTTTCTTCTTTCTCATTCTTTTTTCTTTCCTCCGCCTCAATCCCTCCTTTCTTCCTTTTCTTTTTTCTTTCTCTTTCTTTTTCTTTTCTGTTTTCTTTTTCGGTGATTTTGGTGATTGAGATTTCAAATCGAGAGGTGTTTATGATGAGTGATGGTGCTGGGTTTGGGTGGGTTTGATTGAGAAGGAGTTGCGACAGTAATGGGTTTTGAGGGAGAGGAGGTTGCTGGGTTTGGGTGGGTTTGATTGAGAAGACCTTCTCTTTTTTTCTTCCCTTCATCATCCTCTCTTCTTTTCTGGCTGTGCGGATTGCTGCGGTGGAGCGGCTGCGCAGATTGCGGTGGTAGCAGAGGGAGATTAGGCTTAAGGTTGGTGGTGGTTGGATTTTTGATTTGGTTGCTGCTCGTGTAATTTGGAGGTTTGATTTGGGGTTGGTTTTTAGGGCTGTTTTGGGGGCAGATTTTGGGGCTGATTTTGACTAGATTTTGGTGCTATTTTGTGTAGGATTTCAGGGCTGTTTTGTGGCAGATTTTGTGGGCTTTGTGGTAGGTTTTGGGGCTGGCTGGGATCTGATGATTTTTGGTGCAGAGGAGGAGATGAGGAGAGTGATAGGGATGGTGTAGTAATTTTTTTGGTGGTTTTAATTAATTTAGCAAAAGATTGAAAATGATTGTAATTGGGATTTCGCAGAGGGGTAATGAGATGGAGTAATTGATTTTTTTGGGGGAGATTGTTTATCTTTGGTTTCATTTTTTTTAATCAATTCTATGCTTGATTTTCTAAAAATCAAGATTCAGAAACAATAAAAATCAAACGGAGAAAGGCAAAGGAGAGGGATGATATGGAGGATTTGTATGCGTAGACACAGATCTAGATCTGAGATTTGGTACTGGACTTTTTAGAAAAACCAGATTGGTGACGGAGGAGGCAGAAGAAAAAAAAAAAAAAAGAAAAAAAAAAAAAAAAGGAAAAGAAAGAATAAATGCTAATTTTTTAATTTTAATTTTTTTTATTATTATTTTATTCATAAAACCGGAAATAGCCAGTCAAATGACAGTCAACGGTTACAATGGGGTGAAATTGCTCGGTCAACGTAGTACAGGGGAGGTGTATAGGCATTTTTGAAGGATAGGGGAGGATGTTGGTTTTCGCGGATAGTACAGGGGTGCTTCAAGCTATTTCCCCAATTTAAAATTGTTAATAATTTTTATAAGAACTATTCGAAGAAAATGAACGGTACTTTGAAGTGATTACACACCGCTGAAGTGTAGAAAATAATATAACATTTTGAGAGTATTTGAAAATTTCTCGCTGAAGAATCTATTTTTACTCATTTAAAGAAATATCAAGCAAATTTAAGAATGTTGTTAAATTTCTATAAAAACTTTTTTATAGGTAGTCATTAGTAGATATTGAGGTGATATTACCCACTCATGGGCATCTTAGAATCCCATCATTATCATCTTTCTATATGCTAAAATTTCCATTCCACGGCTTTCACCATTTGATGATATTCACATCTCTCTGAAATGTTGTACTACCACTTACCATCCACTTCACTACAATATCAAGCAATGCAAACTTATCAAGAAAACGACCCATCAATCAACTTAAAGGATATTAGAAGCATAAAAAGGTTGAGTAACAGCAGCAATAGAAGAAGCAGGGGAAAAAAAGGAAACTGCTTTTCACACTTTTATTTCTCATCAGTTTTTCATTACACAAGAAAACTTAGCAAAGAAAGAACAAGAGTACATAGAAATAACTTTTGAAGATGCAGAAGTTGTACCACCTCTAAATCTGATGAACTTACATTTCCATCATGGTCCCATTTGGTTTCCATTCCTTTGGACTCATCTGGGTTCTTGTCTTCAGGACAAGAAGTGTTGTTGAATCCTGAACAAAGTGAGGCATTACTATTATTCTCTCTGTTGTGCAGTTCCTTGTTTGTACACAATCCAGCATTCCCTTTAACATCCAATCTTTTTCCAAGCTTTCTGATGAATTCCTCTGGAAAAGATAGCTCTCCACTAAGCTGGTTGTAGCTCAAATTGAGCTGGTCAAGATTAGGGAGTGATGACCCTAGAGTTGAAGGGATGGTCCCAGATAAGGTATTGTTTTGTAGTGAAATGGCAGTGAGATTCTTCAATGTGGACAAAAAATTGGGTATTGGGCCTTTTAGATCACATCCTGACAAGCTTATGGATGTAAGCCTGTCAAGTTTGGCTAAAAACGGGGGAATCTCTGAATTTATAGGGTTGTGATCTGCAATTAGGTACTGTAATTGGTCTAATCCTGAAAGGGCTTCAGGAATTGGTCCATTTATGAAATTATGGCTTAGATCAAGCAAGACTAACCTTTTTAGATGCCCTAAATCTGGAGGGAGAGTGCCATGAAATCTGTTGGAGCCCAAATCAATCTTTTGTAGGAACTGAAGCTGACCTAAAGAAGAAGGGAGGTGCCCTTCAAGATTGTTGGAGCTTAAATCCAAGATGGTCAAGCTTTTCAACCCACCAATTTCTTGAGAGATTTCACCACTTAGATTGTTGTAACTTAGGTCAAGCTGCTCCAAATTGGGTAGCAACCCACCAAACCCAATTGGGATTTTTCCTTGTAGATTGTTTTGGGATAAAGTTAGGACTTTTAGGGTTGGGATTGTCCCTAAATTTGAAGGGATTTGACCAGAGAGATTTGGGTTGGAATTGAGGGCAAGATGTTCCAAGAAAGACAAGCCTTTAAATAGAGTAGGAGAAAGTGTGATTGGTGTTGATGTAACAAAACAGCTAAAAATGGATAGGGTTTTAAGGTAAGGGAGCTTGTGCAAGGAATTTGGCAATGTAGGGGTGGTTTTGCAAGGATGGGTGACGATATCAGGACCGATATGAATCTTCGTGACATGAAAGATCGGATCTTCGACTTCATCGCCAGTCTCGCATTGAACACCAGGCCACGGCGTATCGGTACATGGTTGAGGATGAACCTCTGCCCAATCAGGGTCATCTAAAAGACCATCCATTAACTCAAAAAGACCCAAAAGCTCTGTTTCTTCCATAACAATACCTATACCACCATCATCATCTTCCAATCTTCTTGGAATGGCAGTCACTTGATGAAAAACTACAACAAAAACAAGAAACCCAGCAAGAAAATGATACAATCTTGAAGGTGCCATGAAAGAAAGAGGGAGCTAGCTACAAAAAAAACAAAAAAAACAAAAGGGAAACCAAACTGTTTCCTCGGTTTTCCCCTGTTTTTCTCTGTTTTATAAGTTCTTTTCTAGTTTTCTTGGTGAGTGGCAAGAAAGAAAGACAAGGAATACATCTAACAGTCTATCAATTCAATCTTTGCAAACAAAGACATCAATGTATGCTAAGGCAGCATGGAAATGAATTGTATGGTCACATTCAAACATTCAAACAATCAATTCTCCAACGGGTGTGAAAATGATAGTGAAATGAAAAGAAGCAAAGAAGGTGTGGCTAAAAATGGGAAAAAGATTGTCAGATTGGTCAAAATTGGTTTTTGAAGATGGAAATGGGAAGATAGATGGGACAAAGCCTCTCTCTACTAGTATATGGTTAATGAGGCAGACATTACAAGAAGAAATTGCTGTTTTTTCTCTCTTTTCTTTTTTCTTTTGAAAAAAGCACAGGTGCTTTACAGAGTAAAACAGAGTTCTGCTTCTAATCTATCTTACTAGTCTCTTACCTTCTGTGGAATATGGCCAAATAAGATTGGTTGTGTTGCAATGGTTTATCTTTGGAATCTTTGCTCTGCCTCTTAGCTTAGCTTGTGATGGCTCTACATTAAAATGTTCTGTGGCACCCAATACTCTCATCTTTTAAAAATGTACAAATACTACTTTTTTTATCTTGTCAACATGTTTCGAAATTCAGTTATAATATTGAGTGTCGATAATCTATACTCGAACCGGGCTCCAAAAGCTGTTTTTTCTCATGTATTTTCAACGGAGACTAATCTCGTTCGAGTTTCGTTAGATTTCAAAAAAGTTGACTCTCTCAACATAATTTTTTTCATTCTGAAAACTCACTTATTTTTTTTTACAAAATATAATTAAGGCATTTACAGTTTCAATTAAGAAATTGAATGTGTGTGGCCCACATAGTTTTTCAGTAAATATTATTATTTATTATTATTATTATGGTGGTGGCAATTTTAATTTTTGAAGGATCAAAATCAAAGAAAAAAAAAACAGGACGGACCATAATCATTAGACTAATTATGAAAATGTGGGTGGGCCGCGTGTCGTTTTGGAAGTAATAGTGTTCACGAGCCCAATAAGCTTGTTCGTTTCCTCAAAAGCCCATATATTATTGGCTGCACGATATGGGCTAATGTCTTAATTAGTGTAAAGTTTAAAATTTATTTTTACCCCTTGCATTTATTAAAAAGAAAAAAAAATCTAAAAGTATTGAATTTTATTTTGGGCTGTCTCATGGTTTAATTACTTGAGTATTGTAAGTGGCAGAGTGGCCTTGCTGCCACGATCCACTGAGATTCAGCCCCGTGTCGCTTCGATTCGTTAAAAAATTTCAAAGAAAAATTAAGTTGTCTAGCTGCTCCCCGTGCTTGGCCCTTCTGGTGGCGCTAAGTGCTTCTGATGTGGGTTGTGTGAGCTTAGGTTTCTTTCTTCTGTATTGTTCTTGCTGGTTATGTGGTTTTATGTTTTTGGTTTGGTTTTTGAGCCTCTTTAGGCAGGCTCTAGTTCTGGTTTTCTGTTCTCTGCCATGCTTCATGACCTTTCTTTAATAAATCCTCTGCTTATTAAAAAAAAAATTACAGGTGTTTTAATCTTTGCATTAGTAGTATTACAAGATACATCTACTATAAACAAAAATAAAAACATTGTTATTTATTTGTTCATTTTATTGATTTAAGAATATCAAAGATATTTCTCTCCGTATTTGATTGATGTTGTTTTTGTAAAATGAATTTCTTGTGTATACTACTATAAAATGAGTAAAATTATTTGTTAAATGTTGATATGAACACGATTTAACCTAACAATTAAACTAGAATTATATTCTTTTTCAAACCATACAAAATAAAGAATTTTGGGGGAAAAGTTGTAGGAAAGTTCCTTTTGGTAGAGAAATTATACAGATTTTAACACTTTACTATCATGTGTGTAACTTTCAGCCAAAAAAAACTACACACTCCATAGACATTCTCTCCGTTTTACGCCCGAATTTGTGCTAAAAGTTGCATACATGGTTGTAAAGTGTTAAAACCTGTATAATTTCTCTAGCAATAGGAACTCTAGCACAACGTTTTTCTCGAAATTCTTTATTTTGTATGCCTTTAAAAAGAATATAATTTGAGTTAATTTGTTAGATCAAATGATCATTTGGCAAGTCAATTTACTCATTTTATAATAGTATAGGTAAGAAATTTATTATAAAAAAAAACTCTTAACGGATGACGAAATTAAAAAAGAAGCAAAAACAAGAACAGAGTAAAATGTATGACGAAAAAACGAAAACGCTTCTAACAAGAAGATTAACGAAGAGATTAATTAAATTAATACAAGTGATTAGCTAGCCAACAAGATTATTTTAAAACTCCATTGTTTTTTGTTTTTCTGATTAGACTCCATCCTTAGACACAAATGATTAGCATATGTTAATTAACATTCCCCCAACGTGTCCCATTTAAAATTAATATAAATAAATAAATTAAACCAAAGTCTTCAATTAATTCAAAAGCACGGCATAATCTTAGGCTGGTCTTGCGTTACCAAAATTAATCATTAAATCATCACACGAAAACACATCGTCGTCATAGTATGTCTTGCTGTCTTTGGAGTGTTCCTTTGGTTACTACAAAACCCCACACTTAAACCTAATTAAAAAGAGATAATTATCTCAGTAATCATCCCGCCACGCAAGAGATAAAGATGAATAATAAACCAATCAGCAACTGCCATATCGTTAATCCTCGTTTGTTTACCTCCCGTTAGAACTTCTATTTTCATAATGTATACATGTCGATTAAAGTTTTGGTACGCAAATCAATAAATCACTAAATAACATACTTTTTACTGCCCAATATCTTTTCTCGTATTTTACAACAACACTACTTTTTTTAGAAAATATATAATAATATCTTTTTACTTTAATCTCTCATATTTGCTTTTTAAAATTTTAATTTTCTCGTAATAATTCTTTAAATTCTATTTGATCTCCTAACAATATTTCAGACTCCGTTATTAAAAGAAGTCATATTATGATATATTTAAATATCGTATGCTATATTCCCCTAGTTTTTATTAATTGATTTTCTGAAATAGTAGATAAATTTAAAATAATAATTTTTAGACCACGTTTTTTTACTGTAGTTCTCAATTTACCCATTTTTTATAGTATAATTACAATAATATCATTGTATCAAATTAATTGGTTGAGTAAAAAAATTAAGACAGAGAAAAGAAGTCACAATTATGACTCAAAATGATAGTTAATTTGACAGTTATTGAAAACCGAAGGAAGTATAATATAATTTGATCATTTGTTACTGTAATTTTCATCATTATAGTTACATCACCTTCTATTCGGACCTACAAATAAACAGCAACACAAATCATGGAGCGATGATTCATTATTCTAACTTTTAGTTCTAATCATGCACCCACACATTATTTAATTATTGTAAAGTTGTAAATGATTGCAGAAAAGAAACTATGGAACTTGCGGGGATCTGCCATACACGTGTCAAACACCCATGGGATCTGGGACCCAAGACTTGGCGGCTGACCAGATTACAAATTTCATGGTAAGTGTAACCCCATGACTGTAACAAAATCATAAAACAACAATCGTGTTCTTGTTTAATAATGAAAGGGTCCACTAATACCATTATTATGATGAGATAGATTTTGCACACTTTTGGTACATGAATATCGCAAATTAAGTTCCTATGGAAATTTTCTTTTTTAAAGAAATTACAAGGAGATTCTACAATGATATTTTTTTTTAATTCAGATTTTTAATTTGAATTATAATGAAGAAAACTATATTATAATAAAGTCATTATTTTTAGAACTTGATAATGTTTAAATGGGATTATTCTTTTATGTTAGATAGTAAAAACAACATTCGGGATGCTCGAGAGGAAAAAGAAATTCTTGACGCTGAAATTAATCATTATAAAAAATTGAACAAATTCATAAAGTTTGGAAAAGTTAAGACTTTGGATCGATAGTCAACAAAAAAAATCGATTGAAAATACACGTCGATGCATAAAAATTGGGTTGATTGAATAGAAGGTACCACGTCTACTAATGATGTGATGTGGCATTGCTTAGTAAACAACTATACTCGTGGCCATATTTGCCTCTTTGGATGCAATTTTAGAAGTAGGTAGCCGCAAATATTCTTGCCCATAGCAATTTGCAATTATTGCCATATATCCTTCTAGACACTCTAGCTAGTTAGATGTCATTCCATACAATATACTTAGATATGTTATATTGGAAGTAGCTAAAAACAATCTTGCCAATAGCATTTTGTAATTATTGCTATCCTTCTAGCTAGACAATTTAATGGACTTCCTTGTAATTTCTAAGGATCTCAATTATTATACCCTCTTTTTCTCCTTCCTATATATAAGAAGCCCTCTAAATTTGTTGCAATCCACCATCCTCATCTTAGAAAAAAATTCTACAATTCCTCTCAACCATGGACAAACAACCTCCAAATTTAGTCCAAAATCTAAAAAATGCCTTTAAAACCAAGGATTTCTACTCACAAAAGGCAAAAGGGATATCTTTCCCTGCATTTATTTTCTCTATCTTTATCTACATTTCCATCTTCTATATCTTCAACCTCTCCCCTTCAAAACTCTTGCACAACAATAAGTTTTGGTTCTCCATTTCCAACACTCTTATCCTCATCCTCGCCGCGGATTATGGTTATTTCCTTAAAGACAACATTTACGACGAGTATAGCATGAGGAAGTTTAGAATTCATCCAAACATACCAACCCCTAAAAAATACACAGCATTCCCCGACCAAATTACTACCAAAAATTACAACCAAGAAGTTAATTTCCAATCCAAAAAAAGATTAAACCATCTGAAAAGCTTGCCACCTCTCGCGGCGTCCGACGTAGAAGACACCCTAGTAGACTCTAGCTTTTGTTTGTACAAGAAGAGGCAAGAAAAGACACGTGCCCTAAAACATCATCACATTAAGGAACATATTGTTTCTTACCACAAGAAGAAGAAGAATGTGTCGTCGGCATTTATGAAGAGGAGCCGGTCGGATGTTACCAAGCGGGTGGTGATTGATGAGAGTAGAAACATTGTACGGAGGATCGAAAGTGATTTTGAGCCATCGGATTACAGTGATCAAGATATCGGTTATGATGCTCAAGAAGAGAGTGGAAAAAATGAGTATGCAAATTTGTCCACTGAAGAATTGAATAGAAGAGTTGAGGACTTCATTCAACACTTCAATATGCAAATCCGACTCCAAGCAAATTAACCGTTGGATTAGTAAGCTTGTAGTTCAGTAATATTTCTTATAAAATTATGGAAAGTCTGGTGAAAATTAATTAGGATTAATTATAGTAATATTAATATTAATATTAATATTAGTAAATGTATGAGAAAAGATGGGATTTTCCCATTTCGGCGTATGTTCCTGTTTTTGTCTCGTCGTCCTCTTTGTTATTTCTTAGGTCTCTATTGTGTTAAATGCTTGAGACTTTTGTATACTAAGGTCTTTTTTTTTCTTTTTTTCTTTTATATAGGAAGATATATATAAAGACGGAGACCTTCTTATATAATTTCCTTCCGATCTAATTTTATAATTTAATAATATAATTAACTTTATATGTATAACTATGTCCAATTGTTGTTCTATTAATTATTGTGTTTAATTTGTTATACTTTAATTAATCATATGATCATTACACTTAAATTAAAAGTTAATTTCACATTTATAGATCACCGTATATAAAATACAATTGAAAAATTCGTACCTAAAATTTAACATTTTTTCCTTGATAGAAAATACCGCTGAATAATAAACTCGTTTGGTGCAAAACTGGGAGATGTATATTGGGAACTAGGAAAAAAAAACAATAATGTCTTATATTTATGTCTATACAAGACATCTAATGAAATCATACCCCAACAAGATATTTCCTTAATTACGTGATAATGTCTTAAGCACAATGTGGTTTGTACTTTGTACATGCGTTACAGTTTACAAGGGCTAATTGGAAGAGTTCAGAACCTAAGAGGCCCAGGCCCAGGCCCATGAAGCCTGACCTTACACCTATGGATATTCAGCCCATGAAACTAATAATTTTTAAAATTGTTTACAAGCCTGCCTGACCATACACCTGAGGTGATTTTATGATTTTTTCTTAAACCATTAAGCCCAAAATTTCATAATGTAAAGAAAAAGAAAACTGTACATGAAATATTTCTTTGGTTATTCTTAAAAAAAATAAAAAAATCATTGGTGACCACGAAGGCTAACTTCCAATGCTTTTTACTCTATCCTTGAAGAGAATGAGGAAACAGTTTTTTTTTTCCAGTTACACACACAACATAAGTAACATGGTTATGGTTTTGGGTTCCATTAATAATGTCAGCACTGCCACTTCAATCTCTCCACTACAAAGGATCATCTGTTCCTTAAATTCTCAGAATTCATCAGATGAAAAGGCACTTAATTATGCTGTTGCAAGAAGAGGAGCCATGATAGCTCTTGGTTCCAGTTTGACAGTGGCTTCTCTCCTCAACTTGCACAACAATCCCAATTCAAAGCTGTCTTTGCTAAAACCTGCTCTTGCCCAAGTACAAGAAGATGAAATCCAGAAAGAAGAGGATAGAGTTGTTAACCTATTCCAGGTTAGTCATGTACTTTTCTCCAATTGGTTAAAGAATCCATCTTTCTATTCTAATTTGATGACCCATTTAGCTGCAGATATGATTAATTATGAGATTTTGTGTTCTTTTCTCTTTTGCATTGTGTTTGTCTACAAAAAAATTACCCATTTGGATAGAATAGTAATAAAAGCTGTGTGACCAACATTTGGATGTGGTGGATTAGTAAATAACTTGTCCATCATTAACCTAGATGTCAGGTTCGAGTACGAACAGCAGAGAAAACTATACTGGGAAAGTCATTGAATGCATCGATTGTTGTTTTTGGGGTTTCTGAAAAAAAATGTAAGAAATGGCCAATTACCCTTCTATTGATCATTAGAAGCAGCATTTTGTAGTGTTCTTGAATGGGGCATGGCACTGCCAAATATTTTCTTCTGATATCGCTGTGAAGTTTGCCTCACCTCTTGTTTTGTGATGACATTCTATTTTAAACTTGTTGTAGGCAACTTCATCATCAGTTGTTTTTATTAAGGACCTTGAATTAGCAAAAATCCCCAAGAGCTCTTCTTCTGAAGCTGTGGTAGATGAGGATGAAAATGCAAAAGTTGAAGGGACCGGTTCGGGCTTCGTCTGGGACAAATTTGGTCATATTGTAGGCATTTCTCTCTACTTATGTTACATTAATCTTCCAGTACTAAATGCGATTACTTGGGTGTGTTCTCTGGTTGCTGCGTTACTATGAACTCGTAATGTTCTCGGTATAACAGAGTGTACGCAGCTGGAAACTCCTTTGTACGTGTTATCATTAGCAAAGTTGTTTCCTACCTATGACAGGTCACGAATTACCATGTCGTGGAGAAATTTATCACGGATCAAAGTGGATTACAGCGTTGTAAGGTCTCGGCTTTATCAATTTTAGTCTACTCACTTTTAGTCCCACCATTATTCTGACAGGCCAATGAACTGCATCAGTTGTAGTGGCAGTCTGACGAATAGCATGCTTTTTCTTTCACTTTTTTTCCAGATATTTCTCGTTGATGCTGGAGGCAATAGCTTGTACAGGGATGCTGAGATTATTGGCTTCGACCCAGCTTATGATCTTGCTGTCCTGAAGGTATCTGGTCATATCCCTATGTTCAAGTTGTTATATAGTTTTATGAGGTAGCTTACTATAGTTACCTTCTTCATGTTTTGGGACAATTATTAAGAGAAACCTGACAATTTAGACAATCCAATGAGTATTTCATGCGAGGAAGAACTTTATTTACAAACTAAACAGGCATTTAGTTGCTTTAAGTTAAATTTAGAGCTTGCAATCATACTGGCTTGAATATGCAATCTGCAGGTTAATGTTCAAGGATATGACTTGAAGCCTGCTGTTCTTGGCACTTCTAATGGTTTACGTGTTGGTCAGAGCTGTTTCGCTATTGGGAATCCTTATGGATATGAAAACACCCTAACCACTGGAGTAAGTCTCTCATAACACGACCCTTTTACAAATTTATTTGTACGATAATGCCCCTTAATTACCTACTTGCAAATTCTGAAATCTGATAGTAAACGTTGGATCACACTGTCAATAGTTCGTATGGACCGATCAGAATTCTTGAATCCAGCATGTCCGATTATTTCAAAATGAAGCATTATGATTGGATAATCGTGATCTGTGAGTTGGAATGTTGCAGGTGGTGAGTGGATTAGGCAGGGAAATACCATCTCCAAACGGAAGGGCCATTCGAGGAGCAATTCAAACTGATGCAGCTATTAATGCTGGTAGAATCTTTCCCCTATATTAGTGTCAAGTTTCATTTTGTGATTCTGACTTTGTTTCACCATTAAGTAGCAGTAAGAGTTGTAACTCCGCTCCAGGGAAAGAGAAATTTGCAGATATGATGCTTATAGTTTGAACATTAACAAGAAACTTGTAGATTATATCCTTATGCTTCGAATCGAATCTTGGTATAGGGAATTCGGGTGGCCCGTTGATTGATTCGCATGGACACGTTGTTGGAGTCAATACTGCAACCTTTACTCGAAAAGGTGGTTTAAGATCTTAAACATACAATTTCAAGTGAGGTTTGCTGGTTTTGTTCAGAACTCTAAAGATTTGATTTTGGCTTGACATTCATTACATTTACAGGTACTGGAGTATCCTCTGGAGTAAATTTTGCAATACCTATCGACACTGTTGTGCAGATCGTACCGTCCCTTATTGTTTACGGAACTCCTTACAGAGAGAGGTTTTGATCACCTGTCTTTTTTCATGTACTAGATTTCGATGAAGCTGAACCGAAAAATGTTTCGTTGTATTATCATGTGAACATCTTTCTAATTAATGAAGCTACAAGTGTTCTACTCAACAAAAATGGGTACAAAAATAGCTAATAGGAGAAGTAACATTTTAATCTGTTGTTCCAACTCCATGATACAAATAGCTACTAAAAATGGTACAATGGTCCTAACCCACTTGCCGAAAAGTGCATCGAACTGCTGCTTACTCTTGAACCTTTAAAAGCGACAACTGCTCTTCAATGGAGCAATCCACATGACATGAGGTTCGGCAAGAGAAAGGGATTAGAATGAGACCAAGGGACCGCTGTTCCATGGGAGAAGGAGAGGAGCGTCGGGTGTTCCGATATTCTACTGAATCTTGGAGAATAATGTTCCCTTGCTTGTCAATGCAATGAAAAGTGCCCAAGAAAAAGCGCCCGTCTTTAATTCCTACCAGCATTCGACGAAACAGCAGCTTCTTCGCTTGAGATACGAGACTTGAGTTGCTGGTGTTGGAACTATCTGAACTTCCTACCTGTGCTGGGGATATCTCCACATTCTGCTCCATATCCATCCAATACTTGAACTGAGGACTATTTCTATGAAAATAAAAGATGAGAGAAATATTTAGAAATCTTGAGACAGTAAAGCAGTAACTCAAGAACCAGAATTCTTGATGCAGTGAACCACCTTTAGGCCACATAACACTAAACCAAGCAAATTCAAATACAGAATCTTCCTGGAAGTTAGAGACCAGAAAAACCGAGAAAACAAAAACGATACTGTCACATTTTCACTGTAAGAAGATACTTATGCACCGCATAGCTAAAGTAATCCCATTAATTTGCAAGCAAAAGCAACAGTATATCCTAAAAATCAATAAAACTGAATAGGTCTAAGATGCAGAACAATAAAACTACCAATACCACCTAGCGAAAAGTAATCCCTTCATGCCAAACAAAGGAGTCATCTCACCAAACTACAAAGGGAAAACTAAAAAAATTCAAATTCAAAGCTGACTCGAGTCACCAAAGTTATCCTTTTATGGTCACTACTTTCATGCCAAAACTACAACAGCAGCACAATGACAATGCCTCCTCCTCAACTGGGGTGGGAATTAGGAGTGAAACCGGCTTTAATCAACTTTCCATTCCTACTCGCTTTTCATTAGACCGCTGTTGGCCACAACATCCCTGTCTACACTTTCTCATTATCTTGTCTACTGCTCGGACGGGGAAAAGACATACTTGGGCAGACTGGGAAAGAAAAAATCTTATCTACTGTAATGCTCTACCTCATTAAGCACAATGTTAGAAAAATACTAATTTCAAGCAATTCATCCAACTCAAACAATCAGAGAATGTAGCCATTGACATGTCTAGACAAAGAAAAAATAAAACTTGAGCAAAACCCAGAAAAGGTCAAACTTTATACAAAACTCAGCAACAAAAACCTCAATAAAATTACGAAAAACGGGGAAAAAGGATTCATTACATTGCCATTATAATTTCACAACCTACAGCCAGAGATTTGCAGAAGAGAAACCCAAAACAAAACCCAACACACAAGAAATCTAATATACAAAATAAGTAAATTGAAGAGTAATTCAATTAAGCAATCGATACGGTTCAAAGCCATTAGCAATTGCAAGGGCCAAAAAGTTATAAGATTTCAGTAGAATATTGAGAAATCGGAGATGGGTTACCTCCAAGACGGGGACTTTTGGTGCGGAAGTATCGCGGGTTAAATCTCCAGATTCGTGTTCTTGTTCAAAACGACTCAACGAGGACAACAATGAAAGTAAACCTGGGACTCTTAATTGAGCGACTGGTCGGAGGACTCTTTATGTTATGTTATGGAGACAATTCCCAAAAGATGACACGTAGAAATCTTTATTATCAAAACAGGGTAGTTTTAAATTAAATTATCAAAATAGGGTAGTTTGTGCCATGTAGGATCCATATTATCATTACACTAATACAATGTCATCAATTTCTTTTAAATTTACTTATTAATTAATTATTTTTCTTTTTCTTGTTCACTTCATCCTCTTCATCTCCTACCTCCATCTCCAATCTCCGCCCCATTCTCCTCCATCGCCCTTAACCACCGCGCCACCACCTCCAAGGTGCTCACTATCGATCAATCCTTTCATCTCGAATAACCACGGCAAGACTCAACAAGAATAGCACACAATTATGAGACTCAAAGAGGCAAAAGAAGGAACTGAAATGCAAACAAGACTCAGGAAATGCAAGTTACAGCTGCTGGAAATTAAAGAAGAAATTTGCAGTTGTGTTTCTTTTGTGTTTTTTCTTGTGTATCAACAAAAGAGACAATTTGTGTAAGTGAGTGATTGCAAGGCCATGGAAGAGAGGAAAATTAATGGCTGCTGATTTTAAATACAAAATACATGAATTTAGATGACAGGAGTGGATCAAACACAAGTTTTTCTTCAACCAGCTCAAGAACGCTCAAGAACACTTTGAATTTTCTTGGCTGGAAAATTCAAATTTGTTTCCGGAATGGAAAAACAAATATGAAATCAAATACTCTTGACTCTAAACACTTTGTAAGACTCAGCACAATAAAATTCAACCAAGCAAGAAGAAGAAAATTCGGTTAAAAAGGTAAAGAAATTTTGACAGCTTGATGAACACCAAGAACACCAAAAATCTGAAAAATTACAACTCTCAAATTTGGTGCTCAAATGGTTTAATTTCTCCACAAAAAACTCAGCAACTCAAGACAATCACTAACAACACAATAATAGAGGTTTTCAACCAGAAATTTTGACTCGATTTTGATAGGATGCAAAAGACCCAAAATCTAGCTTGTGTTTCCAGTAAAAAAAACCATTCCAAACCCTAGAATTAACGGTGGGGATTTGGACGGAAGAGCCGGCGTATGCTCGCCAGATTCGGGAATCGACACGGCGAAGGAGCTCCCCTGACGGCGGGTTGGGCGACGACGGTAGCATTGGTTAGTTAGTTAATTGGAGATCTCATAAAAGAGGAGAGAAAGAGAGGGAGGGGAGCTGGTGTTGAGGAAAGAGTCGTGCGGAGGGTGCGTGAGCACCTTGGAGGAGGTGGCGCGGTGGTTGGGGGCGGTGGAGGAGAATGGGTTGGAGATTGGAGATGGAGGTAGGAGATGAAGAGGATGAAGTGAACGAGAAAAAGAAAAATAATTAATTAATAAGTAAATTTAAAAGAAATTGATGACTTGTATTAGTGTAATGGTAATATTAATCCTACATGTCACAAACTACCCTATTTTAGTAATTAAGTTTAAAACTACCCTATTTTGAGAATAAAGATTTGTAAGTGGCATATTTTGGGAATTGTCTCTTATGTTATGTGTCGTTGTTGGCTTGTTTTCTGTGGATTTCTTTTTTTTCTTGTTTTCTTTTCCTATGGCTTTGGGACTTTAAATAATAAAATTAGACTTCTAAGAAAAAATTGGACCTGTAAACATTTATATAACATTGCACTGGTTTTAACAAAAATAAAATAAAATAAATATATATATATAATAATAATAAATTGCACCTAAGGAATAAATATGTTAATAACAATCTACTATTATTAGATCCCTTTGTCCAACCCCAAATTCTTATCAATGAGTCTACAAATATACTAACATGGCAAGAAAAAAGTATAGATTGTAGAAAAATGAATGCACTCTAGTGAAATACGAGCATTACAAAATCTCCTATTTCTTAAACAAGCATTTAGTTTTTTTCTTTAATAGAAATCTATTTTAATGCATTCCAAATAAAGAGAATATCAATGCACTTTGCATGCATGAGATTTTTGTATATTAAATTATTTTACATGCTTATAATAATTCATTCCATTTTTGCAAGATATATAACAAATTGATTCTAAGCCCATTTTTGGCAAGATGTATAATAAATTATTTTCAAAGATACTTCTTGATCAAAGTTTGAGTTTTCTTTTATAGATTATAGTTTGAGTTTACTAATTATATTCTTATTTGAAGTTATTATTTCTTGATCACTACACTTTTGGCGAGATATATAATATAATAAAGTCAATTTTTGGTAAGATATATAATAAGTTGTTTTTGATTTTTTTTTATCAATAAGTCATTTTTTAATACTTATCGATCACGGTTCAAATTTATTATTTATATCAGTATGATATTATTAGAAGTTATTTTTAGATCTTAGTTTAAGTTTACTAGATATATTATTATAATGTTATTTGAAGTTATTTTTAGATCATAGTTCGAGTTTACTAGCTACATTTTTATATAGAGTTTTTTTTGGATCATGATCATAATTCGAGTTTATGAGTCATATATTCTTATTTATATTTTTAAAAAGAATAATAAGTCACTCCTCCTCGGTTAAAAAGAAATTATATATGGAGTATAATAATAATTATTAATAATAAATAATAGCCATGTAGAGAGAGGCAGCAGGATTGACGACCTTGCTTGCTACTACCAACTAGGAATCTGTTGACAACAGACCCTCACTAACGAACAAAGCCCAGGCATATCCAGCTTCATCTGTTTCTCTCTAGGGTTTTGCGTTTCATTCACAAAGGTACAATCTTTAATGCCCCAATCAAACTCATTTATCTTATTTTGACCATCAATCTCAACTGGGTTTTGTTCGTAATTCTTGTTTCAGCTTTAAAATAAGAATTCAGTGGTAAAATGCAGGTTTTTGTTTTTCTTGTTTTGGGTAGCGATTTTATGATGGTTGTGGCATCTCAATTTTATTCACAGTGTTGTTTCGTTAAGTTGCAGAGTTCTTTTTCTATCTTCTGTTCATGTGCTTGTTAAGCTCTTGTGGGTTCTGATTGTTCAAACTTGTTGTATTCTGCTTTTAATTGACCAGTGTTGTGTTTCAGGTCTCAATTGTTCTTTATTAACATGGGGGAGAATGGGAAGCGGTCCCGGTTCCATAGAGATTATGATGGGGACTATAGGAATCAGAAGAGAAGGGCAAATGAGAATGATGAAAAGAGTAAGGATGAATTGGTTGTTTACAGGATACTGTGTCCAGATGGGGTTATAGGGAGTGTGATTGGTAAAAGTGGGAAAATTATAAACTCGATAAGGCAGGAGACGAGGGCTAAGGTTAAGGTGGTCGATCCATTTCCGGGTGCTAAGGATAGGATTATAACTATCTATTGCTATGTTAGGGAGAAGGGCATTGTTGAGGTTGATGATGAGTTCAATGATAATGAGCCTTTGTGTGCTGCACAGGATGCTCTTCTTAAAGTTCATGCTGCAATTTCTAATGCCGTTTCATCTATTGGGGAAACTGACAAGAAATGGAGAGATAAGGAGGAGTGCCAAATTCTTGTCCCGTCTAGCCAGTCTGCAAATATTATTGGAAAATCTGGGATGACTATTAAGAAATTGAGAAGCAAGACAAAGACGAACATTAAAATTATTTCAAAGGATGCCTCTGATCCAACTCACTCGTGTGCCATGGACTTTGATAACTTTCTTATGGTTAGTGTACAGTACAATCTTCTATCGCTCATGGTTCTCTTAGTTAAATTGGATCTGATACCCAGAGTACTAGTCAGTTGCCTACTGTTGCTTTTATGATACCTATCTCGAGAGTCGTATATTTATTTCTGATCATGAGCATTTGGTATTAATATATGAAGGACCATCCATTTTGCTGGACCACATACCTTCATTTTCTTTATTAGTTTATGCCACCCTTTACTGAAACTTGTTTGATATGTTGATTCATGTCTCAATGTATTTGGGATGCACAATGCATCCCCATGAGCTTCATTGTGGTATTTGTTCCCTGAGGTTGGTTTCGTTTGATTTGACTGTTAACTTTTCGTTGTGAATAGATAAATGGTGAACCAGAAGCAGTAAAGAAGGCATTGTTTGCAGTCTCTGCAATCATGTATAAATTCACTCCTAAAGAAGATATTCCACTCGATACAACTGTTCCAGAAGGTCTTCCAAGCATCATCATACCATCTGATGTCCCTATTTATCCACCAAGTGGATTATATCCAAATGCAGATCCCCTTGTCCCATCTAGATCTGTTCCATCTATCTTGGGCGCTACACATGTACCAGAGCTTCAGGCTTATGGCGATACAGGGAGTTCGTGGCCTGTTTATTCATCCAACCTCCCTGTACTTCCTAATTTTAGCAGTGCCTCCCAATCTGAGGAGTTAATCATACGCGTGCTGTGCCCCTTTGACAAGATTGGGCGTGTTATTGGCAAGGGAGGGGGTACCATTAAAAACATAAGGCAGGCTACTGGTGCACGTGTTGATGTTGATGATACCAAGGCTGACCGTAATGAGTGTATCATTACAGTCACTGCAACAGAGGTGCCATCTCTTTTCTCTTGCTTGTTTATAGAATGGTGTTGTTAGAGATATTCGTCACTTGGATTTTGTTTCATTGTAGCCCAACTGAGCTCAACCAAGTCTTCATTTGAATTGGGAATGCTGACTGCATTTGTTTTTCGGATTGTGTGGGACTTCAGTACTAGTGATATTATATGTAATTGGGAAAGATAAAAGTAATATTCTTCTGCTTCTTCTCCAGTAAATATAGTTTGCTCTACCATTCAGTTAATAAAACAAACCCAAAGTTTTCCCTTAAACACCACGTTTATAGAAAAAAATAGCAAGCAGTGCTTTTCTGAAGCATTTTTGTATCCTCTCACAAGTCTTGCTGCTTCCTAATATGTGTGTGTCTACTGTTTTCAGTCACCCGATGATTTGAAATCCATGGCAGTCGAAGCTGTTCTCTTGCTACAAGGGAAGATTAATGATGAAGATGATGAGACTGTTGGCATTCGACTCCTTGTTCCATCTAAAGTTATCGGGTGCATCATAGGGAAAAGTGGTTCTATTATAAGTGAAATCCGGAAGAGAACCAGAGCTGATATTCGTATATCTAAAGGGGAGAAGCCCAAGTGTGCAGATGGCAGTGACGAACTTGTTGAGGTCCAGTTTTTGAAACTTATTACTCATAATAATAATAAAATAATCTAGTAATTTTTGTACATATTCTTCTAATCTGTACAAATGTTTCTGGCTGACATTACCTTGTACTCAATAGGTGGTTGGCGAAGTTAGTAATGTGAGAGATGCACTTGTTCAGATTGTTTTAAGGCTCAGAGCTGATACTTTAAAGGAAACTGATGGTGCTCATAGTACTTCTGTTGGTGCCGATCCTATGTACCCAGTTGGCCCTGGTATTTCCATGCCTCCTCTTTTACCTTCTGGTCCTCCAGTTGCTCCATTGGGTTATGAGCAGAGGATGGAAACTGGAGGTGGCTTGGGCCTTATTTCATCTAACAGCCTCTATGGGTATGGGCCATTAGCGGTAGGTCACCTTTTTATGCGTATTTTTTATCTCCTACAATTTATTATTTCACCTTCTGTGATAATTATTTTAAAGCTACGACGAAGTCTCTGTATGTTTTACCTTTTGCGTAGTTTTCATTTGATTTCTTCCCCTGCCAGATACCATTGATATAACTATTTTTTTTGGTTTCTTGTTAGATGGGGGACAATGGCTACCATTCCATGTCCTCATATTCCTCATCTAAGCTGTATGGCAGGTTAGTACTCTTTCTTGGCTGAGTGTTATTACCTTTAGCTTATGTTGTTTCTTATTTCTGTTATGCTACAGATTGCCCCCACCCTCAACTCTTGAGATGTTGGTGCCTGCTAATGCAGTGAGTAAAGTGTTGGGGAAAGGAGGAGCAAATTTAGCAAACATTCGGCAGGTTTGTCATCCTACATCTCTTTTCCCCATGAATCTTTGTTAACTCCTTGTATTTGAACAAAAGGTATAAATAGTCTTTGTTGTACATTCTGTGACTTACATTAGGGGGCAGATTACAGTACATGTAGAGGTATGCCAAGACTTTTTGTTTTCATAGCTATATTTGTCAGGACTGGTGCAGCAAACAATTAGTCTACCTTAATTAGTTTTGTTTTGATGAAGCCCCTTGGGCAACAAGTTGATGATACATGAGATGGTGGAAGAGTGTGGTCTAAAGTTTATGACAGTGAATTTATTGGACGTGGAATTGGGATTATTGATAAAATCCTCCACCTCTTTGTAGTCTTTGATCCTTTTTGTGGGATTTTCTCCTTTGTGTTGTCTTTCTGCAACTAAAATGTTTTCTCCTCTTGGTAGTCTTGGTAATATTTAAGAAGACTCTTTTTTGTGCCACCCTAGTGCAACTAAAGTGTTTCACAATAAGATTGTGTGTTATTTCATGAAAGACCATTTGTTCATCCTACAAATGTTAAAAGCTAATTCTGGAGAAAGGGTGGGAGGTTCTTTCCCCCAAGAGTACTGTATGATTTCAAGACAACAATGCCAAAAAGATGCTAAAGTTTTCGTGCCTGGCACATATCTAGGATGACAGGAATTTATGCAGATCAAATGAGGTGCCCCTTGTGATAGTTATATCCTCATTAGATTATTTGGGGGGTCATCTGTTTTTTACTTGAAAGTACAAATTTTAAATAATTATTCAATGTTGTTCTGACCTAACTCTTAGCAGCAACATTAGTTGTGTTTTGAGTATTGTGGAATCCACTCACCGGAATTGAGTCCTCCTTTTTTCTTTTTTTCTCTTCAGATATCAGGAGCAATGATAGAGGTATCTGATGCCAAATCTGCAAGGGGTGATCGTATTGCCCTGATATCTGGCACGCCCGAGCAGAAGCGTACTGCAGAAAACTTGATCCAGGCATTTATTATGGCCTCATAAGTACTGGGAGTGCTTTAGATATTTGAAGGTGATAATTAAATCTTTGGCATTCTCTTCCTCAAATATTTCTTTAGTTTCTTTAGGCTTCATCTGGAGAGGGCTTATTTTTTAGGCTTCTACTACTACAACTGGATTCTTCCCGTTTCCTCACATCTACTCATCCCATGACATCTGCCTATCAAGATCATATCGGGAGATCTGCTACTGTTTCAATAAACTCAAAAATAGGTTTCTGATACTGTGGGTTTATCTGTTCCTCATACTACCAATCTTAGAACGTTTTAGGTTCTTTCCTACCATTTTTTTTATCAGATCTTATCAATTAGTTGTGTGGAGTCCGGCTTATTACGAGTGTTGTTATACTCTAACTTTATTATTGCGCCAGGAAGTTTGTTCAATAACCACATTGCCAAACTGATGATGTATGTGCACTATTTGCTGCCCATATGATCTCTTTCTCTATAGTTCTTGATAGAGGTATCCTTTCTATCCTTGACGCAAAGTTTTGGGGCAGTTCATTCTTCTTCCTGTCTATGAGAAAAACAAAAATCATTGCAGAGCTTTATTCCTTAAATTGCTATATATCAACAGCAATTCTGGGTTTTTCTTGATATAACTTGCCTCTATATATCAAAATTTCCTCTCATTTTAGTGTCTACCTGAATATTAACGATGTGAAGATGCTTCTTAGCCATTGCTTGATACAATTAGCATAATTCATATTTGCTGGTCATATGAAACAACTTTGAGTTTTGTCCTTTGGCCAATCAGCTTCGATATCCTAAATTCAGTTTACCATTAATGGTGTGACTTCAGAGAGGGGATAGCTGGTTTTCTCGTGTTTTCTTAATTCTTATACCTCAAAGTAAAAATAATCCCTCTGTTAATGTGGTTATCCTGACTCCATGCTGGACCTCATGTGTACTTGCCCTGTGTCCTAGCATAAATGCTTGCTTCATTTTGGCAATAGCTCCTATTTCGCCAAAAGTGCCTTGCAGAATTCACTTCTCATTTGAAGTGTTGAGGACATTGTTCATACAATGTTTCCACTCCTGACTATAAAAGTCCGCGTCATCTCTAGTAACTGTCTAGTTTGATGCTGCGTCAGTATGATCTGTAGCTTATCCCTTTCTGTCGTTTATTTTCCTTCCTAGCAATCATGGTTGCTTATCAACTGATTCTATTCTAAGCCTTTAGCTTGAAAATCTACAGCGAAGCACGATTTTCAATGCATTGTGCTTTCCGTCTAGGATTTGATACTTCTTGTTTCTTAATGATTCATCAAACATGTTAGACAGCAGCATCTATTCCCGCTTTCTGAAAATGCAATCCAAGCACGGTTGTTTATTAGTCGAAAGTGTCTAATGTCTGATTGCCTTAGCTCTTATTTAAACCTCTTATTTTATATGATTATACTGAATCATTTTCAATTTCTTGTCAACATTCCCTTATACATGATGTATAAGCCCTAGGTCAAATATCAGTTGCAGTTCTTTGCTTTTAGGATTGGCAACCAAGCCTACGTTGATGAGACAGTATGTCGGAAGTAGGATCGTTTAAATCTATTTCCCCTTTCCTCATATCTGATTAGTACTTCTGTTGCATAGGAATCTCTCTTTCCTCCTCTTTCTTTCTCTCTTTTGTAAGATTTAAATTGGTGCCTTCAAAGTGGTTGATCGGTAACAACCTATCGGGTTAGCATTTCGTAGATATTCTGCTGTCATTATTATAGGTCTTGTAAGCCATTGATTAGACACTAAAAGAAAGTATTAGTATAGTGTAGGAAGATCTATATTTTGCCTGAATTTTGTTGTGTTGAGGTAGTTTTATGTATTCATTAGCTCAAGCGTAGGAAGATGTATATTTCGCCTGAATTTTGTTGTGTTTAAGATAGTATGTATTCATTAGCAGACACTTTTACATCATAAACATTGTTGTAGAAGATTTATACTGTGATTATATGCTAAATGCTTTGATTAGTGAGCTACAATTTCATTTTTGTGGCAAGAAGCTGTACTTTGTATGGTTTGGTAACTGAAGTATTTGTGTGGATAAGCTCTACCTTTACTCTTCTGCTTTTCTGTGTATGCTTGATTATGTTTGCTTTATTACTGAAAAGACAAAGAAGCTTCACATGATATTGACTCTCAGCAAGATGATATCGATGCTGCATCTCAACTTGAATTCGACCATAAAACTAACATCATATACAGTTGTTTTGTACTCTACTACGTTTAACTTGGATTCCGATATTGAGACTTGAGAAATGGAGCAAATCACAACTAGAAGGGTTGTTCCCTTTAGTGTTTTAAACGAGATTTCTCTTAATGTAATGCCACAGAAATGCTCCATGAAATTAAAACATGTTCTTCCCACCACCAAGATTATATTTAGGCAAAATCCAAGTGTATAATGGTCTGTAAGATGAAAACAACAATATTAACCTAAATGGTATGCTGACTTAGTTCCAAGACCAAAGTCACTAAAGCCATTATCCAATGAAGCACCGGTTTGCTAACGAATCGACAAAGAGAAATCTCTTACGACAATGGACTTTCAATTACAAAATTGTCCCCGATTAAGCAAGTTTTCCCTCATCTGAAGTGAAATCTGAGAGGCGAAATTCGGATTTTTACAAGAGATGGCTTGTCTGTTCTAAATTTTCTTACGAACGATATGGTCAGTGATAAGATGAGTCAGTGATCAGTCATCAGAGGATAATGCTTTGAGACTTTGTGTCACTCCAGATCTAAACTCGTTGTTATAACATTAAAGATTAGTACTACTTACTACTACTATTCTGATACTGAAATTCAAATTGGATAAAACAAAACCGTGTCAGAAAGAAACATTTAATTAGTTGACTGTCTACCGACCACTGGTTATTTCTTTCTTTTATCGATGGCATCAGCGAAAAGGCCTTTGCAGTATTTGTTGAGCAGACTTCAGAGGGAGAATTTTAGTGTTAGCCGTTGTAGAATGGGTCATAATGCTGTTCCCGAAGGAACCACCACTCCTTCTTCCTCTTCTCAACAGCTTATCAACTTGGAATATGAATTTAGTGCCCACAAGTAAGGTTTTTTTTGTTTTTCTACCCTCTTCATTTCATTCTTTGTATCATCACTTCGTATTCCTGTTTTGGCTTCTGGGTTCCTCTCAAATTTGTCTGAAATGTCTGTAAACTTGTTTGTATGCTAAATTTAGTGGCTTTACTGTGTTAAAAATGAAGAATTTGTCTGTATTCATGACATTTCAATTCATTTTATGGTTCGGTTCCTGGGTTTTGCCAATTGTGTCTGAATTGGTTACGTAATGCATTTTTCTCTGTGTTTATGTTTTGAAGTTTATGCTTTCGGTCTGTTCCTTTCATAAAGTTCTCATCTTTTGCGCCCTATCTGACGTAGACGGATGAAGGATAGTTCAGTCTAATTGAAAGAAGAAAAAAAGAGAGGAGGAAGCCATAACCTCAAAGTACTTGGCTGATCTAACAAATATCTTTATGATTTTGAAAAAAATCAATTTTGGAATATTATGGGTTCTGCCCAAGATTGTGACGTACTGTTCCGTTGATGATAACTTTTCCCCTGTCATACTGATGGAATGTTTTTAACTTTTCTGTTGATTAAAAATCAAATCTCTGGTTCAATGCAGTTACCACCCTGTCCCTGTTGTATTCTCTCAAGCAAAGGGATCTACGGTATGGGATCCTGAAGGCAACAAATATCTCGATTTTCTTTCAGCTTACTCAGCGGCTAACCAGGTAACAATTATGGGTAAATGATGCTATGATGATAGTAATAGTAATAATCTGTGTGGTTTTCCTGATTATAGCATGAACAATATTCATATTTTAGCTCCTTTGTAGGGACATTGTCATCCAAAGATCTTGAAGGCATTGCAAGCTCAGGCAACAAGGCTTACTCTAAGCTCTAGAGCCTTCTACAATGATCAATTTCCAGTATTTGCAGAACGTCTAACTAACATGTTTGGCTATGATATGGTGCTACCAATGAACACTGGTGCTGAAGGTGTGGAAACAGCTTTAAAACTGGCTCGGAAATGGGGATATCAGAAGAAAATGATTCGTGATAACGAGGTTATAGCCATAAAAACTTTCAAGTGCTTTGCTTGATATGAAATTGCTTACTAAGGATTTTGAGAAGAATACGGAACTTAATTTTTATGAAGAAAATATTTATGAATTGCGTTTAAACTCATGTATGGGAATGCTTGTTCAACTGAATGTATTTTACTTGTCCATCAGCTAACCAAAGATATTTTGTGCATTTGAAAATCCTCTAGCTTGGGTGCAGTTTTATGCTTCACTCACTCTATTTCCAAAACCATGCTGGCACATCACTGCTGTGTATTGTGGGATGCATCTGATCTAGTTTTTGTTAGAGTGTTATGCAGTTCTTCTCTTTCTTTATATGTGATAAGTTCTTCTATTTCTTTTATCGTGACCATGAATGTCATATGTAGATTTTTCTTGATTTTAAACTACAGTACTTATCCTCACTTTTCCCCTGTTGACACTTGCTACTATTCTGATACTGAAATTCAAACTGCACTTCTCTTGTTTGATCATGTTTGAAGGACCACTTTAGCTTAGTATTTCAGAAATTCCCCCTGTTAAAGATTTCTCTTGTGCAGGCCATTATCGTCTCTTGTTGTGGATGCTTCCATGGCCGTACTATAGCTGTCATTTCTATGAGTTGTGACAATGAAGCTACTCGAGGTTTTGGACCATTGTTGCCTGGTCATCTTAAAGTTGATTTTGGAGATCAAGTTGCCCTTGAAAAAATTTTCCAAGGTATTAATAAACCAAAACATGTTAATGATCACTCATCTGTATTTTTTTTATACAGTTGAGATATTATAGTCAGCATGTGAGCAGACTCGTAACATATCTCTGGTATGGCTTGCAGAAAAAGGTGATCAAATAGCTGGATTTCTTTTCGAACCCGTGCAAGGAGAGGCTGGAGTATGTACTTTCTTTAACTGAACTGACTTCTTATTTGATATGCCACAGAGGTTGTCTTATCTGTGTTTGTGCATACGCCTATGGTGTTTTACTCATTTACTTTTCCAGCCGCATGAAACAGGCAACATTGTTTTTATGGGATAATCGTAGGCAAACATTTGAATGATTCATATTTACAAAAATTATAATTCTCTACCATTTTCAATTTCATTGATTTCTTTTCACCAAAAATAATCCATATAAAATATTTCTTTATACCCAACACTTTGCTTGATGACGATAGCCGAATTTCTGTGTTTTTTGTCTCTATTTTGTTGGCGAGTATTGACAGAATTATTTCTTTTTAGGTTATAATTCCTCCTCATGGTTACTTAAAAGCTGTCAGAGATCTTTGCTCAAGATATAATGTGTTGATGATTGCTGATGAAATTCAAACTGGCTTAGCACGTACAGGAAAAGTGCTGGCTTGTGATTGGGAACAAGTTCGCCCAGATATAGTAGTAAGCCCCTCTCTTTATTTTGATGAATTTTCCAGCTTTCTGGTGTGAGAATGCAACAGTTCTGTTCTTTTGAATTGATCACATGGTTTACTTTACTGAATGGTGACTGATAAGTCCAAGTTAGGTTAGGTCACAACAATTGGTACACAAGTTGGGTTCTTTTAATTCTCTAGATGCTGTAGTTTGGCTTTAAAGCTGGTATACCGGGTCTCAGACTTAATCCTTCTGCAACTTTGCAAAACCGGCATTATGTGAATCAGTTACTGTAAAGAGTTCAACTGAAAATGAATTAATTTAAAAGTTAGCAGCAATTTGGTTTTCACACCAGTATTGCTGAAAAGAGACTACAAATATTATGACTAGAGGAAGTTCTTCTCTTATGCCTGCATAATTTAATATGTTTTTTTTTCTCCTCAGATTCTAGGGAAGGCTTTGGGTGGTGGAGTGGTACCTATAAGTGCAGTGCTTGCTGACAAAGATGTAATGCTTTGTATTCAGCCTGGAGAACATGGAAGGTCTGCCATTCTAACAAGCTTGTTTTTCAGTTTCTTCCTCTCCCATCAATGCCCTTATCGCTTACTTTTCAAGAGTCGGTGCTTATTTACCAAAATTCTCCATCTTGATTGGTGTCAGTCTTTCGTTTCATCTTCATTCAAAAACCTCTTCCAAGTCATGCCACTCAATCTCTGCTATGAACTTCAACGTAGAATAGCTTCATCTCTTCCTTTTTTCACTTGTGTTAGTTAAAATACTTTCTGTTTTGTTTTCTAAAGTAGTTACACTTTGATCTTTGTTTACCGTCACTTTGTTTGGTGACTAGTCTGGGTTTTATATAACAATAGTTTTTCTGTGCTATTTGTCTCTATTCTCAGTACATTTGGGGGAAATCCTTTAGCCAGTGCTGTTGCCGTTGCCTCACTTGACGTTATCAAAGATGAGGGACTTGCTGAGAGGTATAATATTCACTATCATGACATCATGAACAATTTCTGGATTATGAATAATTAGTTCCTATCAATGTAATGTCTGGCAATTTAGATAGTATAGGAGTATATAAAAATATGATCAATGCCCATTTATAGCAGGGGAAAACACATGGTCATTTTGCATGGATTTTCTTTTATATCTTTTCAAAATTTTAATTATATCAAAAGGCTTAACATAGTTATCGATCTTTTCAATGAAAACTCACAGATATCAATTCCTAGGATCATCAATATATGTAAAACTGGGTTCCTCATATAACCTCTATTATGCATGACATTTGAATTCTAGCATTGTTCATTCTCTTCTTCTTCTTTGTTTAAAAGAATTAATGTAAAGTTATATGTATGGATGTTTTCCTGTTTTAAAGATCTGCTCAATTGGGAGAGCAATTCGGGCAGCAGTTATTGAAGGTTCAGCAGCTGTTTCCTGGCTACATCAAGGAAGTTCGAGGAAGAGGTTTGTTTTATGCCGTCGAGTTCAACAGCAAGGCTTTGTCTCCTGTTTCGGCTTATGATATCTGTCTGAAGTTGAAGGAGAGAGGAATTCTAGCTAAGCCAACGCATGATACTATTGTCCGGTTAACTCCACCACTCACCATTAGGTAACGAGTCATGTTTTATGCAATAGGCATTGATGGTTTACTTTTATCTGACACTAGGGGACCCTCTACTCGGTTTAAAAGGAGTAACGAACAACGATATTGGTCAAGTCGATTCCACAAGATGAATGCTAACAACCAGAAACCTTAACCTATGTGTTAGCCTTATTCACCTTTTATGGAACTCTGAGTTGGCACAGCATATATGATTTACTGCGTGATTTTTCTAATTTTACCAGATGAGGTTTCAAAATCTTCTAACGGTCGAATTTTACAAAAGAAGAGAAAGTTTCAGCTATGTTTTCCAGATTGAGCCTATCTTATAATCAATACACCCACTGCATTGCATATGTAGCAGAAAATATGTAGATTGGCCTACAACTACATAAGAATTGACTTAACGAAGTTGATGTTTCATCGGACTGTTCTTAGTCGCATGACTTAAATTATTTGTGTCATTTTCAGCTGGGATGAGCTCCAAGAAGGCGCAAGAGCATTGCAGGAAGTCCTCGAAATCGATCTACCAGAGATGCAGAAATCCAAACCAGAGAAGGCCTCGCCAACTGCTCCCGTCAAATGTGACCGATGTGGGCGGAACTAACTACATTGAGCATTTTCCATGACCCTCTGAAATAAGTAAGCATTGCCCTTTCTTGTCTGCATTAAATGTCACTCTCATTTCAATCTGGATTTAATTTTGTTATATTTTAGTATTTATGACAATTAATGAAATAACATTATCAATGAAAATAAATTGCTCCTCTCCCGTTCCCTAGTTTTTTTTATATGAAAGTTCTGCTTTATTTTTAGTCCATGGTTTACATTTTTACACAAAAATCCCGAACCACGCTGGACACTCCTGCCCCTACATAATATCTGCATAAGCTAGCATTAGGGATTCAAGTTCGAGCTCATAAGTATGTAGATCAACTGGTAGGAAGTTGTTCTAGCTTAACTAAAGGTCTCAAATTCGAGCCCGAAGTATGCGGCTGTGTTAAAACTTGTAAGGGAGCTTTATTTACCACCTTTCGGGGTCTTGCCCGGCTAGAATATGGAGTAGTCGGCACCTAATATGATGACCCAATTACCGGATAGTCTCGGGAAAAAAAAAGAATTCGAGTTTGAATCTCACTCTAGCTCTGTGCTCGGAGTGAAAGTAAAGTTCCTCTTTATTAAAATACACATATAGTTGTCAGCGGGTGGCAAAACGCTAGTAAGGACTCGAGTCAGAGTCCCACTGTCCCATATAAAGAAGGAAAATGCACCTGTCAAGTGAGACTATCCGTACATTCAGACAATTAGTTCTTTGAATCTGTGCTAATTAATCTGTTGAAGTCGGCTGCAATGTCTTTTCTAATATTTAGCATGTTTTATTTAACAAGTAGATGGATAGAATCCAATTTAGTACACACAGATTGAAGTATTTGGATCAAGGCAAGCTATGTCTTTTGTGTTTGAATGCAAACAGCAGAGGAGGAGGGGTGGGGTGCGTGGTGTGCGTGTGCATGCATGTGTACATGTGTTTCTCTGATTTAGTTTAGTTTCTTAATCTAATCATGATTTACGTCCAATCCATGTTTTAAGCTGCTTAATCTACATTTACATTCCCTTGTCTTTTAGTGCAATTTTGTCTTGTAGTACATGAGAATAATTAAAAAGGTTGCTTAACTTAATTTGAGATGTGGTAACTTGAAATGCATTGATGACAAGATCTAATGAAGAAAATGATGCATATAGTTAATTACATTTACAACCGACCTCGGAATAGTTTTTTCTTGGAGACAGGTCGGCTATGGTCGACTCGTTTGTCCTTAATTTAAATTGAGTATACATGTTGAGAGTTAGATTTTTTTTTAATCAAGCTTCATCAATGTTTGAATGAAATCAGTTTCCGACTCGAAAAGGAGAACGAAGAGGACACCCAAGAAGGCTAGACAACTTCTTGGTGTATTTATTATTACAGATGGGACATGGTTAGCCATGAAGGGTCTATGATATCGAGCGTGTGGCCAAATTCTTTCATTTTGTTGCACTGCTACTCTTTTGCTGGACATCATAATTATAATAATAATGCTCTAGTTTAATGCACAAAAAGCTTAGCTGTTTCATATGCATATCCAGCTAAGTGCAATATTCTATTTAATTAAGGAAAAAGGGAGTTGCAATCTAATGTCGGTATAATATTTAATTTGTTTAATATTCTATTCGATAGGAGACTAATTCGTTTACCTGTTATCGAGTATCGAATGAGAATATTTTCAGCGTGATTTGTTCCATTTTACAAGTTTTAAAATGTTACTGAGTAGTATCAATTTGAGGATTTATAAGAAGAAGAAAAACTAGTAAAAGAGGAAAAAATATATTTAATGGGTATAATAATGACACGTACGTAGAAGTCACCTGGACTGCCCTTAGCCAAACCCTTGAATGCGATTGTTGGATCAGGTCCATTCCATATAGAGGTGTTTTATTTTGGTCACTCATTCTACTGTCATTTAATTCCAACACTTATGACAGTCATGATCATAGAATAAATTAGGCGAAAGTGATTATGTCTCCCAAAACCTTTGATCCTAGACTCCTACTTATAAATCTAGCAAGAGAACTAAGTAACTAGTAGTTCATATGATATAATTAATACCAAGCATATCCCTATCCAATTCCATGAGTCAACTTTGTCTCCATCAACAATTTCATTTCTTGAAACACTTAATAAAATTAAACAATTATGTAGAAATTAATACATGCAAGTTGCACTATCTTATCAAAATAATAGATTACACAGTGCTTGTTGTGGTTGAGCATGACACCACCAATATGAATTTATGACCAATAATCAATCAACATGGATGAATTTATAGTTTTATACTCCATATAAGATCTACTTACTCCCTCGTTATGAACTGTAAAATAAAAAGATAATTAAATCGTGATTTGTGAGTTGAAGTTTCACATCTACTAAAACTAAAAATATTAAAATCGTTTAAAAATCAATACATTCTGAAATTTCATAATTTTCAGGGCTAATTTTTATTTGAACGTTGTTAAGAAGAGTCACACTTTTTTTGTTAGGATTGCTAACTCATCAGCAACAAAGTTAACTTTACGATAAATATTATTACGATTTTTCTTTTATCGGTTCCTTCTCACATATTCCTCTTACATTTATTTTTGTTGAATTATTGGTTTAGGCAATTAAATACCGGTTCACGTCCGAATTAGTCCCGGCGAATAATTCTCAATTATTAACAAATTATGGAGTCGCATCATGCCATGATAAATCATTACAGATAAGTATGTATATGTAACATCAATTATTAAAGTGTGATCCGTTTGGCACACAGGTTTTTTGGGTCAAAAGTTGTATTAGTAGTAGTTGTTTGAAAAGACATACCCCCTCCAGATTTTATTAAACGTCTTTTACTATTTGGGCACACATATTAAGAAAGCCGGATGACTCACCATTTAAAATAATTTTTTCTCGATTTTTTTCTCGGACGTACGTTAAGGATTAACGTACGCTCGAAAAAAAAGACAATTTTTTTTTGGGTCAAATAGTAAATCATCCGGCGCATTAAAATGCGTGCCGGAACAGTAAATGTCATTTAATAAAAGATGGAGGGAGTAATTGATTGTAATTATATATGTTTTTTTTTCTAATCACATATTATATATTGTTTTTTTTCTAAGTTACCGAATATATTAATAAGCACAAAAATACGTACGAAAAAAAATTAAAATCGACCTTAATAAGATAAATTTTAAAGCGTTATAATCTAAACCTCAAACTAAAGACATGCTAAATTCAACCATAGACAAGATGAATCATATTCTATAATAATCAAAAGAGAGAAAACTAATTAGAATAATGTTGTTTTAAAATATCTTAGCAATTAATTATATTTTAATTATATCAATCCAATTAATAGCTTCCAAAACAAGGCAATATATTATAAAAGGGTGTTGTTAATTATTATTATTTTATTGAAAATATAAAAAACAATATTTTAATAATGATAGCATTTTTTTTTTAATTAGGAAGTCATTTTATTAGTGATGGAAGAGTATGTAGTAAGGTTGTCAAACCGGTGAGCATTTTTGTTTTGTCATTGTTATGAGATGTACCGATCCCAGTTAAAATATCGATTTTGATTAGCATTTCGGTATCCTATTTTTCTTATATATATAATACATATAATTACATACAACACACTTTTTATATATTTTTTAGTATTGAAATGAGACATAGTATGACTGGTCTAAACTATATTTTTTATCTCGTTTTTAGTATTGTGATGAAACAACTAATCATATCTGTCAGTATTGTACGAGATTGATAACAATACACTACTACTTAATTACCCATAGTGAGAATTGACTATTGACTATTTGACTATGTATCTACTGAAGGGTGTGTCTGTACTTTCATATTGTACGGAGAAAAACCAGGTTACGGTATAGTGATCTTCTTCGTCCTTTGCTTGAAAAACTCGTGTACACGCTTCCCGATATCATTTGTGGCAAATCAGTACGTAACACGTGCTACAACGTGTGCCAAATTAATAAATAACCTTCATTATTATTATTATTATTATCTAATAAAACGCACTCCACCATTGCACATGATATTGCTAGATATTACCTTGATGAGAAGCAACACCCCATCCTTCATGTTCATAGCTTTAACTAATATTTTACTAAATTCATGGGTGGATCTAGAATTTAATTCATGGGGAGGTCCAAAGACTTTTATGCCAAAAAAAAAAAAATCAACATATTTTGTTAATTGTTTGTATTATTTTAGGCCCTTCACATCAAGCTATTAGTTGTAGGAGAGTGGGGGATTAAAATATGATGTCATTTTATTTTATTTTTTCTTCAAAGAAAGTATAAATTTATATGGAAAAATAAATAAAAAACAATTGGGGTTAGTTTAATGCACTGTTTTTGAGTTTTTTCTATATTTTTTATTGAGCTTAAATTGCAGTGGTTTTACCACTTATTTTCATGCATTTTCGGATGGTAATTCTATTGATTTTAGTATGAATTTCATGATTATCGCAGGAAACAGATCCGGAGAGTAAATGAGTAAAAGGAGCGTAAACGGGTCAATCTTGGACAGTGACGGATCCAGGAATTATTTCCTGGGGGGGTGGGGGTTCGGGGGCAGCGCCCCAGATTTTTTTTTTTGGAGTATTTAAAAGAGAAAGCAAGCGAGATAAATGAAAAATTGAACAAAAATTTAAATAAACTTAAGAAAAAGATAAATAAGAAGACAATATAGAAAAAAATTAATTATATGATTATACTTCTTACAATTGTTCTCTACGAGTTTTCATTTTTGAAATCCTTGTATGATTCTCTCATTCTCTACACAATCAAAAATATCTTTTTCAACAAAAGTAATCAAACAATCATTTAACATATCATCTCCCATACGGTTCCGCAGTCGATTCTTCACAATGCTCATATAAGAAAAAGTCATTTCCACTGTCGCAGTTGCAATCGGTAAAATCAAAGCTAGCTTCAAGAGTAAATACACCAATGGATAGACAATATGCTTTTTTCTTTCAACTAACTTTTCGGAAAGATCATTAATCCCTTTCAAATTTGAAAATCCAACATCCGACCGCATATCCAAAATATAATTCTCAAGTTGATTATCAAGAGCAAGAACATCAATGGTAGAAAACTCATTAGGATAAAATTGAGTCAATTGAAGCAATTTCTCCTTATTGAAAGCAACAAAGGAGTCTCTTGGATTTAAGCATCCCACACAAATGAGTAATTCAGTATTCCTCTCATCAAATCGATTATTGAGCTCATGAAGTTGCATATCAATGACTTGATAAAATAAATCAACTTGATAATGATGTAGATTGGAAATTTGCTCACCTTTCCGCCTTGGTCTACCTTGGGTAACAAACATATCACTCATAGTTGGAAGATTTATATTATGTTTGCCACAAAATCCAGATACTTCAATAAGTAATAACATCCAACCTTCATCCCTCATTGACTGTAGTCTCAACTTGGATACTTTGAGTAAATCTAAAGCATTTACTATGTCTTGATCTTGTCTTTGAAGTGCTTGAGAGAATTCATTAGTAATTCCAAATATATTCTTCATCAAATGCAAACAAAATATAAAGTCAAAACATTGTACCGTATTCAATAATGCACATGCTTCTCCTCTTTGATCTGCGCTCAAGCCATCTTCCTCTATCATTTCAAGCACATCAATTACTGAAGAGAATAAATCGATTAAGCTGAGCATTGTACCATAATGTGAACCCCATAGAGTATCTCCTGCTCTTTTAATGGTCTTCTCTTGATTCAAACCTTTTCCACTACATATTTCACCATTTTGTAATCCTTCGACCACATGATCTTTTTGCTTCTCCCGAAGGGCATCTTGCCTTTTGCATGAAGCTCTAACCACATTGCACACATTAGCAACCATATTAAAAAAAGATGAAATTGCAACTTGTTTTTTTGCAACAACAACAAGTGCAAGTTGAAGTTGGTGTGCAAAACAATGAACATAAAATGCACATGAATTCTCCTTCAAGATCAAACTTTTAAGACCATTGAATTCTCCTTGCATGTTGCTCGCTCCATCATAACCTTGGCCACGTACCTTTGACAAGCTCAAGTTATGTTTGGCAAATAAAAACTCCAAGGCTTTCTTGAGAGAGCAAGCACGTGTGTCAGTAACATGAACAAGACTAATAAAACGTTCAATAATTTGCCCCTTCTTATTCACATACCGCAAAACAACACCCATTTGCTCTTTAATTGATATGTCACGACATTCATCAATTAAAATAGCAAAAAAATCATCTCCAATATCCTCAAGAATAATATTAGTAGTCTCACTAGATGCAACACTAATAATTTCTTTTTGGATACTCGGTGCTACCAACTTAAGATTTCCACGAGCATGACTCAAAACATTTCTAATGGTCTCATTGCGGTCTGCAAGGAACTGTAAAAGCTCAAGAAAGTTTCCTTTATTAATTGAATCTTTAGACTCATCATCACCACGAAAAGCTAATCCCTGACGAAGTAGAAACTGAATACAATCAATTACTGCAGTCAACTGAATCCGATAATCTTGTTTTATTTGACTAGATTGTTGAGAAAGAGCCATTTCAATATGCTGCTCTTGATTCATCAATGCTTCACATTTTCTCCAAGCATTATTATGACTACTATTAACACTACCAACATGTTTATGTAATCGTTCTTTCATGTCTTTCCAATTGTCAAAGCTAGTAGAAATAAAAACACCACTCCCTCCTGGCTTGGAACCCATCAAATAACAACATAAACAAAAAACTGCATCTTTGGACGAACTATACTCCAACCAATTACCAAATTCATCATACCATTTAGAATTAAAACGTCGTTGAATACTTCCAATTAATGTTTTAGGAAAATCTATGTCTCGTGGTTGACAAGGACCTTTCAACATATAAGCTCTACGAATTTGATCCCGATCATTAGGATGGTATGCTAAAATTTGTGGTCGCATACCTGGATCAGCAGGAAGATTTTTCAAATCAACTTCTAAAAATCTCTTCGACTTCTTCGCAAGTCGTTCTTCACTTTCATTTAGACCAACATTTGATGATATTGATGGTGCTTGAGTAGATGGTTTAATCAAATATTTGTCCATATCTACAAAAAAAAAATTAATACAATTAGCATATTAACATTAGGAGATAATTTTTTCTCTAACCATTACATAACAATCTTTGTCTTCCTTTAGTATCTTCCAATATAATAGCCTCATTTTGTTAATAATTCCCTCTGTTATATGTAGAAATCCACCTCAATTAAATTATTGATCATGGCAGAGCACTTGCAAGAAAAATATTGGCAGAAATCCACCTCAATTAAATTATTAACGGCCATTTCATGCATTTATGGACTAAAGTAGGACTGCCACAAGGAATTTCATGATAGCTAGCTAGGTTTAATCAAGTTGATCCTTACGTGGAGAACATGTGGAGGTTGCTAGAAACCAAATTCTTTTGACTTAGACCCCAGTTAATAGCACTAAACAGTTCAAGAGAGGAGAAGTTACCTTTGAGGTGCCGGGTGCGGCGTTGGATGAGGAGATGGGGAAGATGTGGGTTAGGGATTGGGTGAAAACTGATGTGAAATGGTGAAGGATTAAGGACTTGGGCTTCAGCCTAATTTTTTTTTGGATTGGGTCGGGGTGGGCTTTAGCCCACCCTCTCTATTGAATAGATCTGTGCCTGATCTTGGACAAGATAAGCACAAACACCTCCCTTGGCTTGTCTCTTGATCAAGACAAGTCACTTGACTGGCAGAATCCTATGACATGAGACAGACACCTTTCTTAGCCGCCCTTTCAACCAAGAGGCATCATCTGGGCAGACAACCTTGCAGAGTGATACTTACAGAGAAGTCCTACAGCAATGATGATTGTTGGTCTTATCCAAAAAAGTGTTGGAGTTGCACCCTTACCTCCTTATCTCGGCCGTGTAAATTTCTAGCTGGAAAGAAAAAGTGATTAGATACAATTTAGATTTTTAATAAGATTTAATTCTTTTACTTTCTTTAGAGATATTATGTTATGAGAAAACTATATATACTCCTCCTAAGTTATTTGAGAGGGGACTTCGCTCAGAACTTGACGGCCCTCTCTGTTTTTATCTCTTTCGCTGAATACAACTTTGCTCCTTTGGAAACGAAGGATTTTTCTTATTTTCAATATATCTTTTGTTATTTTCAAACATGAGTACGAGTAGCTAAATAAACCATTCTTAGTAGAGGCGTTTAAAGCATGAGTATGAGCTTATCTGAGACCTAATCGATCTTATTAATCTTTTAATCTGCATTTAACTAATCTCATAATAATTGTACTGTGTTTTCTTTTGGATTTTAGATCTGGCTAATCTAGGGTTAAGTTGATTATCACAACAGTCATTCCTCTTGGTTACGGCAACCCGTTTGGGTCACTTTACGGACCAAGAGGATCGAAGTAAACACCTAGCGTTGATGGATCTACAACGAACTAGCCCGGAGTACTGCTAGGGTGAAAGATTAACCTGATTTAGTCTCGATTGACGACAGAGGATACTAGGTCTGGAGTTGTCTTCCCCTAATCGATCATCAGCCAACTTACTAAACCCTTTAACCAGCAAGGTGCTAGTTGGTTAGGCATCATCTCTAAGCGTACCTGAGGTGGTGTTGATACAGGAGAGAAGCAGGGGTCATAAGCGTACCTTGATCATATAGCAACTCTGTAGATTGAAAATGAATACCCCTGCGTCAATGATTGCTACTCATATCTCATCGCTTGCCAGCCTCTATTAGGAATTTCTCTCATATTTGATTGTTTCGTCTTGACCTGTGTCTTGACCAAGAACCTTATTCTTGGCCTGGATTGTTTGCTTGCTTTATTTACTTTCCATTTTTTAGTTTTAAACAAAATCCTCCAATTACACCTAAGTGTCACCCCTAATCTTTACAAGTTCTCACGAAACTCATACTAGTATTCCCTGTGGATCGAACCTCTTACTTGCTATTTACAAATAACTTGTTCTTAGTAGTGAGTTGTAATTTATAATTATTTTTGGCGAATTCGACGCTCATCAATTTTCTTCGTCAAATATATAAGTATTTTTTCTGTCTATTTTACGATATATTAAACTAATTTTTTATAAAGCTCAGCTCGGCGAGAAACAATTCTCTTTCTGATTATGCTTTATTAATTTAATCGTACTAAATGTAACTTAACAATAAAGTAATTCTATTATAATACGAGGGAAAAAAGTCATTTTACAATAATAACTTCTCTAAGTTTCACCAAATTAATTATGAGATTAAACTTTAAATACACTCAAAAGTATTAAATCCAATAGATTTGGTGAGATGGTTATGAGTAATTAGGAGATTTTTGGAGAGTCGATCCACTTCCAAACCCAATTCTTGTAAAAACAAACGAATCAAACACAAAGACCTGTCTTGTGCCTTTGTTCTCGCTGTTTATTACTCTCCACAGATCTAAAAACCAAGCACATGTCCATCTCTCTCAAACCATCAAAATAATCTATCTTTAGTCTTTTGTTTGTGTAGTTTTTCTTTCTCTTTGGAGTCTCTCACTTTTTTGTCTTCTTGCTCTTAATTTTTACACAAATCAAGCCCTACTAAATCACCAACATAGCATTCATTTGTTGCATTAAAAAAATGAAAAATAAAACCAACAAATGGGTGGTGTGAATGGTTCGACGTAAGGTTATAGGTTCGATTCTTATATATGAAGTAATAACCTATTGTGAGCACTTCAATTCTTAATGCACTAATCCAGTGTGAACAAGATTAGTTATAATCCAGTAAACTTAAGAATATATGCCGTTTTTACCTTAAAAAAGCTCAAATGGGTTTTAGAGTGTAACTAATGGGCTTCATTGTCAAAAACTAAAGGGTAGGGTTTGTTGGGTTTAGAAGATCCAGATGAGTAGAGCCCAAATCCAACTAACCTTATAGATTGTGATTATTCCCCACCACCACCACCACCAAAATCACAACACAAGTTGCATGTTGAAAGTTGAAATTGTATCTGTCCTGTCCACCACCCATGTCTATCCATCTCCACTTTTCCTTTTTAATGCATCCAAATTTCCAAAACCATATTTTAATCCATATTAATTAGTGTAATTACTACCACATGAGTTATATAATTTTATTGGTTAACATCACTTAATTGTCTTAATTATAAACTCATTTTTCTCCTACGAAGCCTAAACACTTTCAATATGATTTTTAACATATTTTTTTATAAAATTACAATTTTAACATTAATTTTGAACCACGTGTATTTCTAAATGGGGTAATAGCTTAAAACACCCCTGTACTAACCGCGAAAAATAAATTCCTCCCCCGAACTTCAAAAACGCTAATACACCTCCCCTGGACTATTGTTTTCGGGCAAAAAGGCCATTCAATGCACATGTAAAAATTCTAAAAAAAATGTAATTAACCTAAAAATCAAGAAACATTGTAAAAAATTCCAAAAAATCACAAAAAAATGTAATTAATTATGGACATAAGGGGCTAATTGCACGGTAAACGTAGTTTAGGGGAGGTGTATTAGCGTTTTTGAAGTTCGGGAGAGGAGTTTGTTTTTCGCGGTTAGTACAGGGGTGTTTTAAGTTATTACCCCTTTCTAAATTCGTTAAAATAGAAGACTAATCTTGATCGTTTCAGGTTAGCCCATTAAAGATAAAATGCACTTAACAAGTAACACATGCAACTTTTTATTTAAAAGACAAAATAGTCCAATTATTCGTACCAATAAACTATCGTTGATCCGTTGTTTTGATTCTTTTCATGCATTTTAGACTTACGCCTAAACTAAATTTTATACATATAGCAAAAAATTATAATTTTTATATTAAGCCAACATGAAAAACTATAAGATCATTAAATTAGTTCATATTAGATACCGACTTTATAAAATAAAATGTAATAATTTATTTTTTAATACTTTTTTATGTTATAAAAATATTAAACTATTTACACCATTAATCACTCTTAATTATAAAAAAATATTATTAAAAAATAGAAAGAGTATCAAATAAATTAAAATTTAATAAAACCAATGGTAGAATCATATAGACCCAAAAAAAAATTTTAAAAAATCTCTTTTAGCTTGTTGCTTACAAGAATCTCTACCAAAATGAGATAATAGAGATTTAAAAAAAAAAATCATTACCATGACCCAAACAACCACTCCATTTTTATTTATTTATTTCTACTAATTCTTACTAGCATATACGACAACATTTACACCACCCAACAAAATTGCCACTTCCCACTCCTCTACCCCTCTCTCTCTCCCCCTTCCCTTTCCTCAGCTCACATGTCCTTATCTACCTCATCATCCTCCTCCTCCTCCTCCTCCTCCTCCTCTCTCTAAAGACAAAAGCTTTCATATCTATATCCCATCCCCATCTCCACGACCCACCTCCTCAATCCTCAGATCTAACCTAAATCTACCACCTTTCTCCCTTGATAACCATCTAATTTTGATAACCCGACCCATCAAAATCAGAGATTGAGAATGACTTCTATCCGCCCAGATCCAACTTCCCGAATCCATCCAGAGCCGGAAATGTTCTTCATCGACCACTTTGATCGTCTCCCCGACTCTGTCCTGCTCTTGGTCTTCAACAAAATCGGCGACGTCAAGGCCCTCGGCCGATGCTGTGTCGTTTCTCGCCGATTCCACTCTTTAGTCCCTCAGGTTGAGCACGTCGTCGTACGTGTCGATTGCGTCATCTCCGATGACGATACATCACCTTCCTCCTCCGCCGACAAGTCGCGCGCCTCTACCTCCTCTGCTCCTGTTTCTTCAACCGCCTTGTCCTCCCTGTTCCGGGTGTTCTTTGGAAACATTTCCAAACCCTTCCAGGCGCTTTCGCAATTGATCGGACCCAAGCGGGACTGTTTGGTTAGTTCTTACACGAATTCTCGAAATGGGTTTGGGTCCACGCTCTCCGTCGGATCCGACTCTGACCTGGATATGGATCCGGTTGGTGTCACCCATCACTCACCCACGCAAGTCCTGAAGAATTTTAATGAGATTCGATTCTTGAGAATCGAGTTACCAAGCGGGGAGCTTGGGATTGACGATGGTGTGTTGCTCAAATGGCGGGCTGATTTCGGATCCACCCTGGATAACTGTGTCATCCTGGGCGCTTCATCAGTACTTAATAGTAATAATAACAGTAATTTAAGTAGTTGTTTTCAGCAGCATGAGAATGGCAACACAGGTAACAATGGAGGGGATGATAATGGGAGTATACCCGAATCGTTTTATACAAATGGGGGCTTGAAATTGAGAGTGGTGTGGACAATTAGCTCATTGATTGCAGCTTCTGCTAGGCATTACTTGCTGCAACCGATAATTGCAGAGCATAAGACATTGGACAGTTTGGTATTGACTGATGCTGATGGTCAAGGGGTGTTGTGTATGAATAGAGAGCAGTTGGAGGAGTTGAGGGTGAAGCCTTTATCAGCTTCTTCTGCATCGAAGAGGACTCTTGTTCCTGCCTTGAACATGCGGCTTTGGTATGCTCCTCACTTGGAATTACCTGATGGGGTTGTGTTGAAAGGAGCCACTTTGGTTGCAATAAGGCCTAGTGAGCAGTCTCTTGGTGGTGGGAAGAAGGAGGTGTCCGATGTCTCTTGGGTTTCTACTGCATTTGAGGAACCTTATGGGACAGCTGCCAGGATGCTGGTGAAGAGGAGGACTTACTGTTTGGAGATGAACTCATTCTGATCGGAGTAGTGGGAGCTGAGGTAAATTTGCTCTTCTATTGTCTGAAAATGTGAGGGTTTCAAGCTTTGTAGCTCTTGTGGGGTTAATTAGGATTGGATATTTCAGTTCTAAAGATTATATGACATGATGTTTTTGTCCCCCTTTATTGCCAAAGCCTAACATAATCTGAGTTATTTATAGTGTAAATTGATTGCATTGTTTCGTGTTCGTAAATCTGTTTTATCATGTGGTGTGTTCTGCTTTGTCTGCTCAACTTGTTTCACACAGGTCATGGGAGAACAGAAAAGATGAGTATTTCCCTCTCAAAGATGTTGGGGCATCAACTTACTTTGGAGATTATGCTGTGACTAACTTGTGCAAAGTATAGGAACTTGCATTTCTGTTTCACATGCCCGGTGTCACGTAATACATGTGTGCATCTTGATCAATGTGTATATATTTTCACCTGGATAAACATCACTTGGCTGGCAATGGCATATAAGAGTTTCCAGTTGTGTGCTTTGTTTGTAATATGGTGCCATGTGTTTTGCAAGTGGTATTGTAATGGTGTGAATTTCTTTTAGACTTGACTGCTTAACTAATTTCTAATGGCTTTACAGGAAAGCTCGGCATGAAGGGATGGGATATGCAAGCAAGTTCCATCGGAGTGAACAATCAGAACTCAGTTTTGCTCTGGTATTGGCCCCAACCATATGCAGTGACCCATAGAGCTGAATCTTACTTCGGACTGCCATGCGACCCCATTCGCAGTTGATTTATGCCCTGCCATAATGTCATCGAGTCAGCTTTAAATGCTTGAATTGATATTTAATATGCACTGCCGGTTGCTCCTTCCAGACATGCTTTGTAAGGATGCACTTATGCAACTAGGTGAATGTTGTAAGAGCTTTGAGCTTGTAGTCATTTACTTGTGCACGTAGGATCTTCTGTATGTGAATATTGTAGGTATAAATATCCTGTGCTTATGTTACACTTTTGACATACATTGAGCAATGTAGTTTGAATTAATAATCTTGAGCTCTTACCTTTTCCTCCAGCAAAGTAAATACTTTCGGTGAACTTGTGCATGTAGATGACTTGATAAGCTGATATACGCCAGAGTAGTGGTAGTGCTTGTATTGCAACTTTATTTCGATCTCCACAGGTTATGCGCAGGGATCTGCACATAGAGGGTAAGTTCAATCTTTTAGGTTTTGGATATTGCTATTCGAGAGTAGGTAGTTGGATGTCGCAAAAGTGGAGTAGTTAAGTAGAGATTTGATGTGCATTAGTTGTTGCTTTATTAAGCCGTCTAACGATGGTTTTGCTATCGGGTCGTTGCTGTTGTTGATGATGAGCATGGACATGTAATTTTTTTTGTGTGCCATTGTTTGGATTCCATTCCGGGTGATGGAAAGAGAGTTGCTAGGTTAAGTTGGATGCAGGTTACATATTCAGAGATCCTAAAGTTTGTCATGTGCATTGTTGGTATTTTGCTGAATGTCACCGCCTTTTTGGACAATAAGCTAATCTTGTTTGAGCTTCCTTGTTGTTATACTCACTATTTCTGGTCTGTTTTGCTTAGTTTTTTTAAAATTAAGAATAGGGATTTAATGAATGCAACCTGCATTTGGCAATGGCAGGTAGGTAGTGGACCCAAAGCATCTAACTTTGATGAATGCAAACAAAAATCTAAATGCTTTTTCTTCTCTATTCTGAACTCTGCTCTTTTTGTCAAATGATTCTACTACTTATGAATAGGGAGAATTGTTTGTACAATTCATTCTGATTGCATACAGAATCAACAGTTGTTTCGGAATCTGCAAGATTTGGCAAGCCCATTCAATCTAATTCTACAAATTCATTTATTAGAAATTCTTGAAGGTATTCTCAATGTGTCAGTTCATAGTTTAGACTCAGGAACGAAGTTGTACCCTGAGGGATAAGAGGTTCTTAACAAATTCATAAGATTTTAACGATGGACTGTACTATTTACGTGATTGAGTGTGAGTATGATGTAATAATAGTTGTATGCTAGTGTGAGTGAAACAATATGGTATGAAGTGAGAAGATATGATTGTTTTTGTTTTCCTTAGTTTTTAAGATGCTAATAATTATTTTTATATTTGAATGAATCTGAAAACCATAGCTGGATAAGTTAATGGATGTGTGTGGCCATATGATATCTCTTTTTGTCAACAGAAATAGCTGTTTCTTTCTCTCCTTTTACCTGTTTATTACTATCACATGACAGATCTTCCACTCATAATTAACAATCCATGTGGATGAAGCCTGGCTTTTACCTATAATTTGTATAATACAAACACTTTTTATGGAAAATTAATACCCTTTTGACTTTTTTTTATATAGAGAAATCAAACTCGAATTTGAATTTTATCGGTATTTTAGCATCAGCAGATAATCGATAAATTTCATGTTTATTTGCTACTTTTTGACTTTGCCTTATAATTTTTTAATTCTGTAATGATTTTGCCACTAATCAATTGCAATTATTTTAGTAAAATGTGATTAAAAAAGCTAATTCCACTCATAATTGGAGATTAAACTGTAGGCTAATTGTGTGGGGAGCAAAGTAGTGTAAAACACAAATGCCCCACACGCTCATTTATGTTAGGGCAAGCAATAGCTGTGATTGTGTGGAAGAGATGAGGTGGGTTTATATAGAGAAGCAATTATGAATTTTATTGAGCCATTCTAGACATGTTAACAGCAAATACTCACTATCCGCTGGTGGTAAAGTACGAGCAAAAAATCGAATTTGGTGCCCAACTCCACTTATTAAGAAAAAAATATGTAAATAAAATTTTATTTTTTCACATTTTTAGATATTATTTGCCAGAAACGAACTAATACAAATAAAATTAATTATGTTTAAAATCTAAATAAATATATTTTATACCAAATACTTTTGAGTTTGAAAGACAGAAAATGAAACAAAGAACCAAAATAAATGAATCGAGATACACTTGAGTTTGATGGGGGAAAAAGATTAGTTTAATTTGAATATTAAAACATTTTTTTCTATTTTTATGATTGCTGTTTTGACACATAATCAAGTGGCGTAGCTCACTTCTAGCCACGAAAATTTTAGGGGATGTGATGAATTTTATTCATTATGAGGTGTTTTGATGGTTGACTCACCTCTTATTCTTCTTTTTTTTCACGGGTTCAAGCATGCAGCTTATGTCGGCGACTGCAACAAAAGTACAAGAGAATAATAACTTGAGTTTCTTAATCAAAATCTTAAGTTCGAGTACTCCATATAATCTGGCGATGCATATTTAAAGTTTAAACGATAAAGATTAGTCTCTTGTTAGAAAGTCAATAAAAAAAATCCTCGATCTTTTTAAAATTCGATTATAATTGAATAAAATTAGACAATAAGAATAATTCTTCTTTTTAAAGTCCGAGCATGTTCGATCAAAAACTAAATTTTGTAAACAAATTCTCCCTAACTAAGACTTAATTTCCAATGTTTGAAAATTAAAAAGAAAAAAGAAAATATTAAAATGACATTTCTTTTTTCTTGAAACTCTAGAAAACAGATGCACACATTTCTTTTTCTTTGACAAAAAATCCCACTTTGTCAAAGGAAAATGGGAAATTTAATGCAAGAATCCTATACATAATAATAAATCCACATCCATCCATCCTACCTGATCTTGATTATTTTGGTCCATTGCATAAGAATCCTGGACAAAAAGAAGAATACAACTGAACAGCTTTTCTCTCTTTTTTTCTTGGGGAATTGCTATTTTGACACACCATGCAATAATAAAGCAAGAAATGGTGGCGCTATGTTGGCAGCCTTAGCTAGTTGCCATAGTACAAAACCTTTTTTGGGGATAGATAGATATCAAACAGATTCTTGCTGGGTAAAAAAAAACGTTACTATTATACGTCGGTTCAAAGCAAGAGATCAATCTCATTCGAGTTTTGTCAGGTTTTCTATACGAATCACTCTTCCTTTCTTTATTTTATACTAGGTTGGTATCTGATACACGATGAGGATGTAGAACAGATAGCTCAATAATAAGAAAAAACCCAAAATACTTCCTTTCTTTTTTACTACCAGTTACTACTGTAAGCATTTTCAATGCATTGTCTAGTTTAACTGGCTTAGGATACCCTTTTTTGAAATCACTTTTTGCAGCCAATTTGAAACTGTTGTTTCTTCAAGAAACTGTTGTTTCTTCAAGAAACTGGCTTTTGAATCTTTAATTTTGCTATTTTGCATCTGGAAGGATATAAAAATGGAAACACCATGACCAAGCTTCTCTTTTCCTCAGTAGTCTCTTTCAAGCAAGTCTTGCTTTTCCAGCTTTAGGTAAAAAAAGATGGGTACAAAAGGATATGTTCCCCTTCCATCCCCTATCGAATTGACAAGAGTTGAGCCCAAATGGGTCCATCTTGGACTTGCAAAAGAAGAAGCCTACAAATCAATTTTCGCGCCTTAAAGATAATATTTTGTTTTATATTTTCCTGGGAGAAGTTTAAATTCATCACTCACCTATCGGTTTGAGCACGATTTAATCTCTATCTTACCAAAATTAACTTTATAATTAATAACTCTTTCGTTATTGTTGACTCACTCATCTGTTAAATCTTATATGACCATATGATTGACTGATCCAATTGGTACCGCAACCAACGATACGAATCTTTTTTTCTTCCTGGTGTTCCTTGTCTTTCCAATGCTGAAAAACCTAGATGGACCACCGATGGAATATGATTATGAAGCACAATGCACATGAACATACCCTAGACCATAACATGATGATGATGGTTGCATGTGACAGAGTGCAGAGGCAGAGTACTACAATTTAGGGAAAAAGAAGAGAACATTTATTGACAGGGAAGCAGATGATACTCTTGCTTGCTTGTTCTATGCTAGCTAGCTAGCTACCACCATGGTCATAAATGGTGGAGTAGTACATTCCTTAGTGCTTGCTACACTGCCAAAACAATCATCCAAATTCCAAAACCTAATCAATTGCCTAGCACTGCTACACACTGTCATGGCCAATTCCATCACCTTTCTTTTTCAACAATTTAATTACAATTTTTAATTTGTTTATTTATTTATCTATTTTGGAGAAACGATTGGGGTAAGGAATAAATGATTACGTTTTGAGATTAAACCTGTTCGAATATTTTTAGATTTTGAAAAAGAATGAATCTCCTGTCACTCATGTGCGAGTTGAAAGTTGATAAATATTAGTATGTCATTTGAAACAAAACAAAAATTATTGTTATGTAATCACTAACTTTCATATGCTTCCTTTAAGGTTATGCTTATATGAGATTTATTTTTTAAAATGACATGGCATAAAAGTTACACCCTACACTTATTTTATAATTGAAAAATAAAAAAGTTGGATTAAAATATTCAAAAATAAAAAATCGAGCGGGATCAAAATAATATTTCCTTTTCCAGCAATAAAACATCGAGTAAGATCAAAATAATAAACAATTATTTTTGTGCACTCAATTTTATTTATTTATTTAGTTTTTGTGACGTCGATTTTTTATATTTTTATTTTTAAATTTAAATTTTAAATCAGCATGGTCATATGTTGGTTTTTTAGATGCCAAATAATGTATAATTAGAAATGATTAACGTAGATCAAGTGAACAAATGCAATGATTTATTTGACTCAATTATAAATGTAGTGGCTTATCCTAATATATGATACAAATTAATGGAGGGGTTAATTTTACCCTTTTTTTCATAATTATATAATTAATTAATTAATTAATATCATTATCCGTTGTTAGTGAAAGAATTAGTAAAAGAAAATTCAAAATGTAAAATAGTATCCAGAAACATTAGGGCTCAGTTTGGAGATCCATATCCACGAAGGCAGCCCATTAACAAAGACGTTGAGCCCAAGATTGAGCCCATAAACTAAATGCAGCAACAACAAGCCTTTCTTGTATCTCTGTCAAGTATATAGTATTGTTATCCTCCTCTTGAACCTCAACATCATACCAATTCTTTTAACTACAAATTGATTAGTATTTTAGAATACACCATTCACCCACCTATATAATTAGTTAAATCAAATTTTGACTGAACACAATTTTTAAAATGACGTATTTTGATCAATCATACATTACGTATTTTTTCTTCTATTATAAATGAAAGTAAGACTCGAAATCAAATCCTTCGTAATTGACAACCAATAGCTACATCAACTGCTTATATACATGAATCTTTGCAACCAAAGTTTACATTTTTTTATGTAATAAGAAGAAAAAAAACACATGATGCCAAGTTGCATTCCCAAACAAACAAATGTGGTGCAAGTCTCCATCTACTTGCCTATTTTCTACAATTTCTAAACAAAATCTGATGAGTGTTCTTAAAGCATATCCCAAGGTTGCCAACTGTTCACATCAAACCCAAATTCCAATTGCCTTTTGGTTGCAACAAAAAGACACAAGATATAGCAAGTAGAAGCCGAAAGGAGATACCATGCATGCCACCAAAAAGCTGAAATTAACATCATTTTCTAGGGTGTGAAATGGAACATTTTTCAAGATTTCTGCTTTGATCAACAAATTAATCTCATAGAAAATCTTGACAAGAAAGAAAGAATCATAAGTTAATTCAATCGGAATCAAATCGAATTGTTTTCTTCCAAAACACACGACAAATTAAAAGGTTTACACGCATAGAGATATATGGATTGTATCCTCATCAGAATATTGGATGTGAATGCAAGCTGAAGGGACTTCTCTCCAAAATGGGATCATAACAGCAGACAAAATATATCAACAATTTTCAGAAGCATTAAATAAATAAAATCATCACCCAAGCCATGCATTTGCTCATCATGATGATCATGGCATGCTGCTCTGCTCTCTCCTCCCCCTCCCCTCCTATCTTCAAATCAATTCCTGCATCAATTTTTTTCCATATTTCAAGTCAATAAATATGTGCATGGAATTCAGCTGACAAACAATGGAAGCTCAGTAGTGCACTTTGGTTATAAAAAGATGCATCTTGCATGTGCATAGGAATCATAGTAATGATTAATGAATTAAACAATTTTAGCAGTCTTTTTGTTTTCCTAGGTTTTGTGAGATTATAGTTACAAAGCCGGGAAATTATCGGGATATACAAATCAAAATCCGGAAATTAACTTGTTTCTGTAACATGGCCATAGAACCTAAAAGTAAGTGATCATGCCACTAGATGGTCCTCCATCTACCCCCTCAGCATTCTTGCTAAACAAGTAGGGTTCCTGTTCCTTGTTGACCTGGTTCATCTTCGTAATTGCTTAAAAAAATTGTTGTGAAGTTGATATCTGTTTTTTTTTCTCCATAAACAAATCCTATGATCAAAACTGTCCATATCAAAGATAAAAGCAAAAACATAACTCCAAACAGATTTAGACTCTATTTAACTATTTTCTGTGGATATGTTTGTGTTCTCCACTTTTCTAATAAATCCTAATTAAGGAAGAACTTATTACTTCCACAGTATTTGACCAACTAGCCCTCCTTGCTAGAAATATTAACATTTTATTTACCCAAAAATGACTCCGAATTCTATCCTCTAAGAAATAAAATAAAATACAAACAGTTTCTTTTAGCTTGAAAAATGATCAAATTAAACTGGTGTTTCAAACCATACTAGCTCTACATACACAACTTGAGTTTGTTTAAAGCCATGCAACTCTATAACTTTGACCTACTCATAAAGAAGCAAAAACTGGAAACTAAATGTAGCATCTCAGAAAATATCAAAACACCACCACAATAAAAAGGAATAGTAGTCTAGGCACCAATATTGATACTGGACTCCTACTAAAAAAATCAGATATTGAATTAATACTCATGTGTTTCATTTATTCATTGGAAAACTATCTACCTCTCAGGCTCTCCGAGCAACTGCAATTGCAGAGGATCATTAGACTGTGAAATGTTCTCTTTCACTTTGAACATGAGGATTTTTTTTTCAAAGGAAGGTTAGAAAAAAAAAAGCAATGGTTTTTCTTTTTTCAAAAACATTCACTTAATGCACATTATGAGAAGAAAGTGAGTTTGATATGAATATTCTCATAAAAATAGATAAAAAATAGTGCGGAACACAAGTATTGGCCTTATAACTTTCCATTCCTTATGAAACTCTTAGTTTGAGTTTTTAAAAAATACTATTTTTTTTTCACAAAGAAAATAAAGATGAAAAGTTCTACCAAATAATTTATATTTGCATAATGATTATAAGGGAGGCATTAGCCTTTTCTTCCACCCAAAAGAAGTTTCCATTCCTTCCCAAACTAGAACTAGCTAGACCCAAAAGGCCAAACTTATAGTTAGTCCAACAATAAGTAATTTTTTTCATAAATCTGCATTTTCTTCCAAATTCACCAACTTAATGTACCCATTGAGTGCAGTACAGTCATTTTCTTCGAAGTTTTACGTATATACTATTGTTTTGTTTTTTCTTCCAAATTCACTAACTTGATGCATCCTATCTATTCTTTTATATATTACATGGAAAAGAAAACAAGATTATAATGTACTACCATTCAGAATATTTTCACACCAGCACTAGCTAATTGTGATTGGAAGATGTGAATCTCGAGGACTGCAAAAGCAATTAACCTCGACTAAGATAATTGACCATTTAGAATAGAGTTTGGAGATTTTTTAACGAGGCAACGAGTACTATATGCCTAGGGCAATGCAAACCCCATTCATTTGATTACATTACTACCTTTTTTTTATACACTAGAATGGTTAGTTGTTAGTAGTTAGTTTTTACATGTATAGAATATTATTATGGTCTTAGTAAAAGGGTTTAAACACAAACACAAGTCTCACTGGCTAAGCTCTAGCTATCAGGTCATGGCTATTTCCAGAAGCTAAAAGCTGGACACTTGGATACACATTCCATTACTCCAGTAACTAATTTTTCTTCATATTTTTTAACCTTATTCTTACGTTATTTTTTTGCTCTCCCTTTTTTTGTTAATGTAAGCATTGAAAAAGAGAAGTAAATTATAAAACATTTGTGAATAAGAAACATATACAAAATTTGATTTTTGCTCAGCGCAAATGCACAATATTGTTATTAATTACTAAACTTAATTTCTTTCAAGTAATTTACTTGCTATATTTTACAGATGTAAAGTATTTGTATAAATCTGTTTATCTTTAAAATGGTAAATTCTGAATTTCTATTTAAAATACAATAAGTAATGTACATTAACAATATGAGTAAACTATCAACAAATTATTTGTTTTTATATTCTGAATTTAATTTTGAAGAAAAATAATTATGTCAGAAGGGGCGATAACCTCACAATATCAACCACAATCAAATATTACCCAAAAAAAAAGAAAACATAATCAATAAATTATCCAGACTTGTTTTGTACTAACTGATAAATTCTTCAAACATGATCACTTGTTAATCATGGCAAATCATGTTTTAAAATGTTAATTATTTACACATTTTTTACGCTATCCAATTTCAAAGAAAGTATTAGTATCATTAAGCAAACCCAAATCTTCTTTCACTAAACAAAGAAAGTTTAAGAATCCAATTCTACTGCTTGAATAAGTGGCAGTCTATCTAATCAAGTTTCACAATTAATATGTAATTAATAGAAATTAAAAACACTCTTAACTTTCCCACTCCCATTAGCTATCTAGGATTTCATTTTCTGTGTGCCTACGTGCATGGCCTAAGCCAGTTAAATGAAAACCACCAAAAATAAATAAATTTGCAACTTAAACTCTGAGCATCTCTTGGCACAATCTGACATTGAGCCCATTCATTGCCATGTGGTTAAGTTCAGTGGCTAAAGAAATTAAATTGGGATTCTAAAGGCATTAAGGTTTCATTTCACCCTAACAGATGTGATGTGAAGACTCTTTTGTTTCAGCCTGTTCAAAAAACACAAGGTTATGGCCTAACAGATGCTAACACCTGGCATGGTTTTACAGATGTTAGGAAGAAGGGAACCAAGAAGAGAACAAACAAGGAGACAACCAGCCGATTCTTATTCTCAGTAATCCATGCAGCAGGAATAAAAAAATCAAAATGCATAAATGCTACATAAGTTAACAACCATAAAAATACACCAATGACTAACTTTCTTTTATGAAAACCAAGAAAATATATTCATTGTTAATTCACTAGTTACTGCACTAAAACACTACTACTAGACGCTCATTTCAAATATTAAGGCAATGACCAAGACATGAGACAGAACAGGCAATAACTAAGGAAGCAAAGCATAAAACTTTAATAAAAAGGGCAATTGAAAAAATAAAAGGCAATAAAGAGTGGACTGTTTTGGCCTTACCTGAAAGATAGAGCAAGAGGAATAGTAATAGCTTCTTGGCATTAATCAGTTCTTGCCCTTGCCTTTCTGGTCATGAGAATTCCTGGTTCCATCTCCATAGCAGAGCTGCAATCCGGGTGGGAACTGATGGTGGTGGTGATTCTCCATTGGTTGTGGTGGTGCAGCACCAATGAAGAAAGGTACACTAGTTGATCTCTCTAAGGAAGAGGAAGAAGAAAACCTCTGTCGGTGAGGCAAAAGAGAGTGTACTGATGATGAATTGGACTGAAGGGTCCCCCTATTGAAACCAGAAAGGCCCGAAGATATGGTGAAGTTCAGATTATAGTCTCCACCGAAACCCGGTTGTGCTGTAGTTGTTGGTGTGGCCACTGGGATCAAATGATCGAAAGGGAAGTGCTGCATCTGCTCCTGATGATGATGGTGATGCTGATGTAGATGATGATGATTCTCCCCTGATATATTAAATGGTGGGATTGACATCGTCATTGCTTGTGGGATTATTGTATTCCCCAATTGAATCTGCCCAGAAAACCCAGATGAGTGATGGGTCGACCGCGAAGAGGATGGCCCTAGAAGCCCAGTACCAAAGTAATCCATTGGTGCCGAGGGCCATTGCCTTGCAGCGGCCGCCTTGTGGAAGAAATTAGCTTCAGAACCAGTAGGACTAGAGGTATTATCACTATGGTTGTTGTTGTTACTATTACTAACAGTACCACTAATCCCACCGGTTAAAAGCTCAGTAAAGGTTGAGTTTTGAGAAATGGGGTTTACATTTTGGTGCTGATGATCTCCATCTTTCTCCTTCTCTTTAGCAGTTCTCTCTCGAGCCCGCTCTCGGGCCTTAACCCGCGCATCGGACCGGGCGAGGGACAAGCCTGAACCTTTACTGGTTTCTGAGGTGCTACTGCAAGCGGATTTAGACAAGGAGAGATGCTGATTCTGGTTGTTATTACCGCCGCGGAGGCTAAAGTTTGGATCTTCAAGCTCCAAATCAGCTGAATCAAACCCATGTTCTGTTCCTTGATTATCATTACCTCCTCTCTTCTCATCACTCAGCTGCTTTGGAGTCTCAGGAAATGAACTACTGAGCGAAGGAAGCTCAGAAATTGCATCTTCAGCTGCTTTAATCAGCCATTCCACAGCTTTACTTGGCTGATCATACCCTAACCGATCTTGCAGATCATAGAATTGAATCGCTGTGGTCACCGATAACCGGACTCTCCGGTCTCTTAAACCCTTTGAAGTCCACACCTTGCTGTGCCGATCCTTCCCACCAGATGCTCTAGAAACCCTAATTATCCGCGAAGAGTGGTGGTGCCAACCGCGAGGCCTATTACCGCCATCACCACCACCACCAACACTCACAATAGCATTACTGTTGACCCTTTTGAGCTCACCGTCTTCATCATCTGGGTATTGGTGGTGGTTAGTACCATTACTGTTACTACCCTTTAGGCCTAATTTGGTAGTGTCACTCCTTCCATTACTACCAACTCTAGAGAACTTACAAGGCTGTGTCTGGATTTCCTCTGCCTCCATAACACTTTCATAACTTTGTCAAAAACAGCCACATCAAAAACCAAACGACCCTGGCCTCTTTCTGGTTTTTCTTGATTCTTGCTTCAAAAAGATTTGATTTTTCTCTCACTTTCTAGTACTTGAAACAAAGGAAGAGAAAGAAAGGGTAAATTAGAAATTTGGGGTGAGGTGGGTTTTGAGTTTTTAGGAAGGGAAATGAAGAGGGGGAGATGGAGATGGTGGTGGTGGTGATAGGAGAGCAGGAGGACAGGAGTGCAGGTGGGGTTGTTGCTGTGCGCTATAGCATTGATGACGAAAACACAGATAGGGTGCTTTTTTTTCCACAGTCTTGATATATCACAGTCCAAGTCAGAGGAGAGACCCCTTTCTCTCGTTTAAGCTTTTTTGCAGTTCTGCCTCCTGCCAAAGCAAAAAATTATCAGCAACTGCTGCAAGGAAAAGAATACCCAGAAAAGAAAATCAAAAACCCACCACAAAAAAATGCAAACTTTATCAGAAAATGAAAAAAAAGAGCACCAGATGCTGAAATATAAGTACACTTATTATTATACACAGCAGCTGAGATCTGACTTTTTACATACTAATACTGTGCTTTGTGGTGCTGATTTATGAAGCTAAAGATGATTAGCTTTAAGAAAAGGCTATTTCGTTTTTTTGCTTTTTCAGCTTCAACATGAAGCTAAAGAGGAAGCAATAATGGTGCGCAGGTCGGCTGATCTGTATAATTAGTTCTTCTCTGTATTTAAAGCTTTCGCTGACCCTAAAAATGGCAGACACTAACCACAGCTGCTAGACACTAACAAAGAACAATAAATGACAAAATAACATTAAATTAAAAAAAAAAAACTGTTTCAAAATTACCAACAAGGTAAATCCTTAATTAAAAAAGAGAGTATGAGCTTGCACATTGAAACTACAATGTTAGGTGTTGCTTACAGGTGTCAAGCTGTTAAAACCTGAATTTGGAAAGAGGGTTTATTTAAAACTTTTTTAAATTTATTCAAATTACTCTTAATTCCTTTCCTTTCCTTTCCCTGTTTGGATTGTTTTCCCTCTTCCTTTTTATAGCAAACAGATCTTTACTTGCAAAACCATCCAAAAACCAAAAATCACAGATCTGCTAAACCCATTGAAAAACACAGATCTGCACTCTTCTTTCTTCCTCCAAAAACACCAAACCTAATTGCTGATGAATTACCACCAACAACCAAAAACATTTTTCTTCCTTCTTTTACTAATTAAACTTGAATGTACGTACATGTTATATGTATTACTACCATTTTCTTCCTTCTCCTGCAATTGTTATTCTAGTAACAGAAAATACAGTCTTTTGAGAGAAAAAAACACCAGTAATTTCATAAAAATGAAGCAAGAAACAGTTTCGTGGAGGTGTGTTTTTGTTGTATCAGCTCTAAAAATGCACATAACAAGAATTGAACTCAATACTCACCGTTTCTTGCTAATTATCAAGAAATGTCAGAAACTCCAAGAAATTAGGGAGAAAAAAAAAAGATGGGTCTTTTTGATTTTCTTGTTTTAGGGTTGATTGTTCCAAGAAAATGGATAAAGGGAGGAGCTTTAGGAGAATTTAGAGTTTTTATAGAAAGACAGTAGTGGAGAAGAAGAAGAAGAAGGTGATGAAGTGGTGAAGATGAAGAAGAAGGAGAAGAAGCCCATTTTGAGCAAATCCAGCGGGCTTATCAGGAATCGACAGGCATTGCATTGCGCCGTTTCTCATCAATCTTTGTTTAATACATCTCACTTTTCATCTTCCTGTTTTGCCCCTCTTTCATCTCTCAATTTCCTTCTTCATGCCATCCTTTCACTGTTTTCTTTTTCCTTTTTGTTTTCTAGTACTACTACTATATCTTGCATTATTATTAAAGATCTCAGTCAATTCTCTATTTCTGATACTCCTTAGCATTAATTATTAATAATACTTGTTTTTTTAAATTATTTATTTTAAATTTTGCAATAAAAATAATAATACACTTTGTTTTGTTCTTATTCAATTTTGTTTTTTCCTTTGGACTTGTTGACATCAAGAACTTGTGGTATACTAAGATGAAAATGAATTTAATACTATAACAATGCTTTTTTTTCATTTTAAAAAAGAAAAGAAAAGAAAATAGATACTATACCCGAAATATAAAGATACTATCCGAATTAAATTTTCATTAATTTACCTCTCCGAATAAATATTTTAATGCAATATACATCTTTTGTTAAGATTATTTTCATTTAGCTATTGATTATATATACATATTTTGCTGTATAATTTTTTTATAAAAATGTAAATTTTCATGCATCGTTGACGATATCAAACAATAACTATCATTTATTTTCTTTTAATATTTTAGCAAATATAATTTTTTTCGTCTGTTTTATGTATAATTAAACAAATACTATAACTTTTATTTTAAGTTATTTTAAAAATTGATTTATGGAATTGGACATCTATATCTATAAAAAATGTAAAACAATTCCTTATAATTGCGTCACTCAAAATGGTAGAATTGTAATTGCAAGAAAATGAAAGGGTTAATTACGAGAGTATAGTTAATAGTGGAGCACTAGCAGAATTGTAAAGTGGTTTAAAAGTATAGTCTCTCCCAAATGTCAAGTTGAGAACTGACTCTCCCTCCCAGCTAACCACTAGTTTTTTTTTTAAAATTTATTTTTAGGAAAATTTATTTTTAAATAATTTAAATTGTATTAATTATAACCTAAAGTTAAGAAATATTTTAATTAAATTGATGGGTTTGTTTGATAAAGCAGGGATTTTGGGATTTAACTAATATGAGGAAACCTATCTGTCCGTACTAGTAATGATGGTCACTATGTTTCCCTTCTTTAATACAATAATCACATGATTAATTAACTAATTAATTAACTTTAACTTCTAAGGTGGCAGATAATGACTTGATGGGCAAAGAAGATACTAGCAGAAAACCCACTTATAATGATCCCTCCCCTCATAAGCATTTCCTTTTTAAGGGGAGCTATACTGGATTTTTTTCAAAAACTCGAATTTTTTAGTGTCACGTTCCCATAGACTATGATGTGAATTTATCGCACATCAAATAAAAAGCTCTTGTGAAGCTAATATCGCTTTAAGAGAGTGTAATGATTTCACTATGACACAACTAACAAAGCCAACCTTATCGACTCATGCTAAGCCCCTCTCTTTAGATCATGGATAGACAGAGTGGCCAACAATATGAGGACGTTGTTGGATCAGATGGAGGAAAATGTCACTCTTCGATAAACTGTGAGGTGTATTTATTTCACACCAGATAGGTAAGGAGTTTTTGAAAATTTTATAAGTAGTGGCGTTCCACGTCTCATCATCAGACTTATCCTTTGAAGAGAAAGTAATTATAAGGTTTATACCAAATGGAGAAAAGGAAACAAGCAATCCGCATTCTTATTTCTTTGATATTTTAATTCGTCACATAAGAGCTTGTTGATTTCGAAAAGTACTCCCTATTATAAGTAAAGTGTAAAGAGTGACTCAAACAACCCCAAAACTATGGAATTGGCAAAAAAACGTCTTCTGTTCTTGCACTAAAAAAGGACAAAAGATTTCGAAACAAATAGAGAGAAAAGGGGACGAAAAGGAGAGAGGCGTGTTTCGCAAATCCATGCTAAATCACTTGCCGGTTAAAAACAAGCCAGCATTAATATAATCCAATTGCATCTTGAAAAGGCTCAAACCTATAGCTATACTTCTTGTAAAAAATAAAATATTCTGTGCAATTTATGCATATAATTATATCTAAGTACTTTACAAGCATATAATTAAAGGTGTACATATTACCAAAAATATATTCTTTTCGTTCTCAATTGCCCATCGTTTAAGGTTACACTGAACCTAATTTATAAAAGTATTATTTTGTAAAATATCCCCATAATCCTCTTAAATTACACATCCTTATAAGGAAAAAGAGAGAGTAAATGACTACTATTAAGTAAAAAAAATAGAATTATCACCTAAAAATGATAAGATGAGTAATTATGAAATAGTACTGATTAACGAGCTGATTCAGTACGAATAAAATTAACAATCATCATCGAAATAGCAAACAAAACCCTATAATGTGGCTAATTTTAATGGAGAATGCAAGGAGGATGGAAAGGACGAGTGGTGGTGGTGGGAGATGATCAAGGCAGGTGAGGAGGAGGAGGAGGAGGAGTGGCAGACTTTAGAGTGACACGCTCGAGAGAGAAAAAGGGAAGGAAGGCACGTGTCGTGGTGAAAGAGGAGAGGAAAAGAGAAAAGAAATGTTATAATATCAATGCGTTTGGATTAGCTGACTTCTCGATGACCACCAGACCAGAGCACGTGTCGTGGTCATGGCGACCTGTACTGTACTAATGTGCACTGCTGTGTCATCTAAATCATCTCTATCTATCCCTCCTTCTCTTCTTTCCATTTGTAATTTAGTTCTAGATTTGTGGTTGGGCTTGGACTTGTTGTTACTTGTACTTGCTTGCTTCTAACACACCCATCACTTTTTTACTTTTCAACACAATTTTTTTAATTTATAATTTACATATTTTTGTCTAATTATTCAGTAATTTGTGTTAATATTACTTAATTACTCTAACTATTGACTGATGTTCCGTCGTATCTGTTTTAGCGTATACAAAATGTTATTAGAGCAAAAAAACTAAATCGGTCAAAAAAATTATCAGAACGACCAAATTAAATAAAAGTTACTCCCTCCGGTCCCTATTAAACGTCTTTTACTATTTGCGCACGCATCTCAAGGAGGCCGGATGACTCACTATTTGATCCCGAAAAATTTCGTACTTTTTTTCGAACGTACGTGCATCCTTAACGTACGTTTGAAAAAAAATACGAAATTTTTCGGGATCAAATAGTGAATCATTCGGTCTCTTTCAAATGCGTGCGTAAATAGTAAAAGACATTCTTTGGGGACCGGAGGGAGTAATTGTTACGACAAGGACTACATTAGTCATATATTATCATCACAGTGACTAAATTAAACTCACCATATATCATCTAACCAAAAAAAAGAAGCTTGAAAGAAGACATTTTCTTTTCGTTTATGTGTTTTTTTCCTTCTCAAATACGATTTTTGTGGGAACTAATTATACCGTAGAGACGTGTTATTAAAACTAAATGTCCATTTCTTAAGGTATCAAAAAATTCCATACACGTCAATCGTGAGTGATCCTAGTTTATCAACACCATGATTGTATATTCCTTAATTCTCATGGATTGCGAATTTGTTGACCACAAGTTTAATGTTCTTTTTTTATATATATAAATATAAATTTAGTCGATACAATAATCCTATTTCATGGGCCAATGAATTCAACAATAAGTATATCGGGGCCCAATCCAAGAGTCCAAGACAAGACAAATCACCCCGTTCACATACCAATGACCAAACTACTTCGTCTTTCCAAATATATCTCTCGTCTCATTTGGATATGATCGATTTTGTTGGATCACAAAGAGAAATGACGAAAAAAAATTAAAATCAGTTATTTATTTTATTTTTCGTGGTCGAATTTAGCTAATTCATGTCTCGATTTCAAATCTTAGCGTTAGGATTGAAGATCCACAATTAATTTGTTCAATTTCCCCTTAAATTCTTGCATGTTGAATTGAGCGTCGTTTTTTAGATTTTTTTCTTGAACTATTTGTTTCACGTTAAAAAAAATACAAGATTCAATTAAATGGACTAATTATCCAATGTTTTGTGAAAAAGAAGAAAGTAGGCAACTCATAATACCAAACATCTCTTTCAACAAAAGTAAACTAAAAATTTAGAAAAAGTTTAGATATATAACTTCATCATCATGATGACTACAACCCATCCAATGTTTTTCTTGATTACTATTATTGTATAATCTCAACTTTAATTAGGCTAATTTAATTATTATTTTCAAGCTTGACTTGCTTTTTTGGGTACAAGTCAAAATAACTATTAATAAACAAGAACAATAGATGCAAATTGATGGCTTGAAGTGGGAATCTTTGATTTTTTTAATTTTTTTAATTTTGACCTTTTAAATTAGGAGTATAATTCAATATATATATAGATAGATAGGTAAGATATTCTATTGGATGGTTAATAAAGATTTGGGTTTTGTTCCTTATCAATCTTTGACTTAATAGTTACCAACAATCGGGGAGATCATAGACTTGGGACCCCTTAGTAGGATCTTCCTCATACCATGGATTTCTTAAATATTTTATGGCAAAAGAGAAAAAGGAAACATGATTAAGAAATGTACACGCGGTGAAATGATAAAAGATTTGTATATGATTATGATAAGCTGGGTCTTGACTCTTGATTGATTGTTTAATGCGGCCGAAATAAGATTTTAATATAGATTTCAAAAGAAAAAAATTGATTTTAATACAATAAAGGAGAAGAAAGTGAAATATGTAAAAAAAAACAGATCAATCCCTAAAAAACAAGCAATGATATGATCATTACAATATTTAATCGAAGTCTAATGTTATAATTAATTTAGCAGCGGTCCATTTTGTTAATAATAAAAAAAAGGAGTAGGGGTCGATTTAAATCTTTGTCAGAGAATACACTAATGTTTGTTTTTTTGATAATCAGAGATACTATTGTTGTTGTTAGTACTGAACGACATGGACAAGAATAATTGATTATGGTGGAAAATAAAACATTTTGGTAAAAAAAGACCATAACCTTTTATTAATATTGAAAAGCTTATTATATAATGTTCCCCGTACACATGCATACGTATATATATTTTTATAATATTTTTGGTAAAAAAACATAATAATGCAGATTGTTTTATAATTTAGTAGTAAGACAAGGCATATGACTAAGCATGAGAGCATGTAAATCTTTTACATCATTAAAATTATTATTAGGTATTAATTGTTTAGTATGATTAGAGAAAAAACGACTTCAGCGCTACTTTGAGGTTGTATTTTAACCGATTGGTGCATGTCATTTTATGACGTAAGTTATGATATCGATTTTATTGTAATGATACTTATTAATATAACCATTTTTGTCAAATTATTTTCTCACATTGTTGTCATTCGAGTATGAAATTAACCGGTTCGAACATTCCTATTTCAGATGATTCTCTTGAAATAATTTACTTAAAAAGGTGAGAAACTCCTTACAAGTTACAATTCAACCCAACATTAGTCCACGAGTTTTAATTTAATTAGTATGTAGATATGCCATTTAATAAATTAAAATTACTTAAAAGCTTTCCAATTTCATGAAAAATTGTTTTCAACATAGCCCTGTCCCAATTCTCAATTGAGCTCAAGCCCATCAAGCCTGAGCTGCCTGTCACGCTTCATGACCTACATGTCACTCCCTCACATGCTTGAATTTCTCCTCATTTTCTACATATTAACTTTAAGGTATATATCATAATATCCATTATTTTTAATTGTGCAATATTTAACAAACAAGTTTTCAAATAATTTTGTTATTTGCATTTTAATTTTTGTACACCAACAATTACACTCTCTTTTTTTCTTTTTCCGTCAGTATTCTTTTCATTAAATAAAAAATTATTCTAATTCAAGTATTATCCGCTCCTAAAAAAATAATAGTTTCCGAGACACTTGAACTTAGTGAGGGGTGTGCCAAATCTCGCTTTAAAAACACAAATTCATGAACAAAAGTAAGAAGGAAGTGTAACTTTCTTTAGTGTAGTTTAGTAGTATTTCATACAAGTATCGAATTTGAATCCGAATTTGAATCCACCGACCCTCAATTTATATATACACGAAAAGCTTATTTTTGACTACCCTATAATTAAGGGATTAATTTTGTAATTTCCTTCTTTTATTTTAACATAATTCTTGTTTTGTTTTATTAGGAGATACCTCAAAGCCCATTAAAGCGCAAACAATTACCTGAAGCTCTGACACTTTGAGCTGCTTGTTACGTTGTTCACTCGGACTCGCACCACGGCACCAGAAAAAGATTTCCAATTCTCCTCTCCTTCTCCAGTCTACCTCGCAATCTCCTCCAAACCCAACAAATTTTTGGGTTTTGGGTTTTGGGTTTTGAAAGGAATGGTTTTAGAAGACTTCGTTACAAGGGTTTAGTGTCTGGAAAAGGAAGAGAGAAAAATTAGTTAGGTAATTCTACGAGTCCTATGTAAAATTGTCTCTGCTATTCCGATAAACAAATGTTAACGTTAACTGTGTTGTTATGATCTTCTTCTTTTTTCACAGGTAAACAAATGGCAGCAGGTTTAGCTTCAAAATGCTCTCTTGGTACGCAATTTATATTGTATCCAATCTTAAACATTGTTTTCTTAAAGTTGAGATTTTTCCTGGTTTCTTATTTGACTGTTATCAATGCAACGTTAAACATGATCAGTTGGTTTTCCATTATTGGCGGGTTTCGGCAACAAGGCTTCTGGGTCCTTGAGCACATCACAAGAAATCACAGACACCAAGTTCTTGTCTCAGGTCAGTTGATTATTGTCTTATATAGGAGTAATTTTTATGTTGCTTGGGTCAAAGTTGGTTCCTTTATGTAATATTTGAACTGTTAAAGTTGCAATCTTGCTACATTAGAAAATCTCAAGTAGATAATTTGAAAACCATCGGTCATAAGATGTTCTGATCAAGCAAGTGGTTTTTTTTATTAATGTTGTTTGATTCTTTGTTAAATGTGCAATTAGTCTGATTATCTTAACTTGGGTTTGGTATCATCATCTCCAATGCACCTGTGTCAGTTCTCCAAATGATGTATGGGATTAGCTGATTTATTCATTGTTATTCTTTCTTCAACTCTTTTGTCTTAAATCTTCTTAAATGTACCTTTTTTTGCAGCTGTCTTTGCACCGTACAGCACGAGAGCAGCAACAACGGACTTTTGTACAGATAAGTACCATGCTTGAAGTTGCAGACAACTCAGGGGCAAAAAAAGTGAAGTGCATACAGGTTTTGGGGCCGCAAAAAGTGGCTAAATTGGGTGACACGATAGTTGTAACAGTAAAGGAGGCTGCCCCAAATGGAGCCGTTAAGAAAGGCCAGGTCCTTTATGGTGTTGTTGTGCGTTCTGCCATGCAAAGTAGCCGTTTAGGTGGGTTTAGGATCACGTTTGACGACAATGCCGTGGTACTCATTGACTCCAAGACGAAGAAGGAGAAGGGTCAACAATCTACCAAAAACCAAAAAAAGGAGACGGGTCAACCAATTGGGAGCAGAGTTTTCGGGCTGATTCCGGAAGAACTAAGGAAGACGAAACATACCAAGATACTTTCTTTGGCGAAAAGCGTTATCTAAGGTATGAATTCATCTGTGGAAATTTTAGAACCCTTGGGATGCTAGGTACTTTTGTTGTATTGCAAGGGCTAAACTTGTTGACGGATTAAACAAAACCATTACGGCTCTCTTAAATGGATGAATTACATCACTGGAGTCTCTCTTTTTTCTTGCTTTTGCTGCACAAAACCATCTCTACTTCTAGTTGCACATTTGATGCTTTCATGCTTGAAGTTGTTGGGATCTCATATTCTGTTACATTACCATCTGCAATTTTTATCATAATATGATAGACTTATGATGTATTTTGTCGATAGGACTGCGTTGCATTTTCCTTCGACGGATAGTCAGCCGAGTGCTGTGACATAGTATTAGATAATTTATTTCTTTGTATGTCCCAGATAATGGTGAGGAAACAATTTTCAGCGATTGCCTAAATATCATAGAGACTCACTTTAGGCCTCTGCCATAATTATCTAAGGTGGCAAATTAGGCACATTACAATTGGTTGTGTAAAGTTTAAATTAGACAATAGGCATTGCTCCCTATTCTAATAATCCATTGCTAAAACTCACTTCTTGGTTCTTGTTCTTCTCTAATGACCCGTGGGAGTTTGTCTGCCAGAATTTGTAGTGGAAAGCTCTGTTCTCCAGCATTTTCTCAATCTCTTCAATAGGCAGCCCCTTTGTTTCCGGCACACATATTAGGACAAAGATCAAAGCTACAACAGATATGCACCCGAATATTAGGAATGTCCAAGATGTCCCGATAGCCTGTGTTAAGGATAAAAATGATTGTGCAACAATGAGGTTAGAGATCCAATTGGCAGTAGCAGCTATTCCTCCACAAACCCCTCTAAACCTAAGTGGGTAGATCTCAGAATTGACAATCCATGGGACTGTACCCATCCCAGGTGAGAAGAATATGATGTAAAGCGCGAGGCCAATCAGCGCAAGCCACCCGAATTTGCTCGGGCACCCTCTTGTGTACCATTCCCTGTGGTTGTTGTGGCAAAGGTCCTTCACTGTACTATTTGAGATCAAACAGGATCCTGGCAGTAGCTGCAGTGTAATGATGAAGATCAGAGAAGATTTGTGTAAACAATCTGTTAAGTATCACATTGCAAGATCAGAGCGAGCAAAGTCTTTTTACCTTATCAGAAGCTGCAGAGCAGAATCCACAATCTGGATGTGTAGCCTTCAGACATTTCATGCAGTCCCAAGCACCAGACTTTGGTGCTGCGCTAAAGTCGGGGCAACTATAGGCTGCAAATTGAGATTCTGCTGTTCTGATCTGCGGTGAGTGGCTGGTGGTCTCATGGAAAACTCCCGACAATAGACCGAGTGAGATTATCACACCGAACAAGCTGATGATCAAAAGTTTTTTCCTTCCAGTCCTATCAATGAAGTATATGCTGACTATGGAGCCGGCAGCATTAAGCCCAGCAGTGACGAGCGAGAGGAGGAGTGCAGTTTGGTTTGACGCGAAACCAGCTAACTGAACTATGGTAGGGCTGTAATACATGACAGTGTTGATGCCAACAAACTGCTGGAAAACCTGAAGGCCAACTCCAGCTATCAGCCCTCTTCTTACCGTGGTGGTTTTACATAGTTTGATTATGTTGATCTTATCGGAACTTCCTTCTTCTTGAACTTCTTTGTCGATGGATTCCTTTAGATCCTGGATTTCTCTTTCCACATCCTCAGCAGGGTATATTTTCCTTAGTATTGCTTTTGCTTCATCTTCCCTCCCCTGTCATTAAAAAGAAGTATTAAGTGCCGATAATAAACAAGAGATCCTAAGACCCCTCGCCACTCGCCCAACCGCAATGGCTTTGACAGTAACGAGTTGAATTAGTACCTTGCGAAACAGCCAACGAGGGGATTCTGGAAGACACAGCATTAGGAAAAACTGTAGCAGAGCTGGAAGTCCTGCAACTCCGAGCATCCACCTCCATGTTCCCGGTGCCTATGAAAAGCTCAACCGCGCATGAACACACATGCAAGTAATCTCAGGTCTGTTTTGTTAGGGAAAAAGAGGATGTCTGTTTAACTTCTTTTTGCTAGAGCTTACCTTGGTGAATGCCAAATTGATGAGGTAGGAAAGGAACTGGCCACCAGTTATGAGGAAGCCATTGGTACTGACAAGCGCGCCTCGTATTTTCGCTGGAGAAGCCTCTGAGATGTAGAGAGGAGCAGTCATGGATGCCATTCCGACGCCAAGTCCAACGAAAACTCGACCAGCGATGAGGAAAGCAGGGTTAGGAGCAGAAGCCATTACCACAGCTCCAATGAAGAACAGGATATCTGCAAGTAGGAGTGCTGCTTTCCGTCCGAACCGATCGTTACCCCATCCACCTACTGCCGCTCCTACGATTGCTCCAGCAACCGCCATGCTCACAATGCTCTCCTGTTTTAATGTTTCACATGTATAGATTAGATGACTAACCACAGTTACTTAGGAAAAAAACCTAGATAGTTTCATCATTTTTGTTACACTTCTACTTTCAGTCGCCAATCGCCATAACATAAGGTGAATGTTTGAACTACAAATATCCTTAAATTCATACCTTTAGCTTTTCGAAACCTATAATTTCCGATCCGATTTCAACAGAAGATCGTAAAACAGATCCTGTATTTTTTTTTCACTGAAGAAAAATGTGGAATTTTATAGTTTTTACTATACAGAAAAGACTAAAAGAGAAAACAAGGAAAAAAATTGGGACCATCATCAAAGATTCAGAGTTGTTTCTAAGTTGACTGGGAGAGCAGAAGCCCTAACCTGGAGGCTTCACTCTCTTCAACACACTTACACTTGTCCTTCTCATATTAGTCAGTTGAAACTTATAATTTATTTTTTCTTTTAACATCCTTAATTATGGTAAAGAAAATAATGTTTTGCAATTTGGAAGTGGAAGAAAATTCAACTTAATTTAATATTGAAAATTGAGAAATAGGGTGCCCACTTAAAAAAGATATACTCAGCTATCTACCAAAATCCATCTTTTGAAATTTTATTTTAACAAAAAAGTTCTAAAACCAGAGTCTTTGCACTTACAAGACCATTAATTAACTCAAATAATTACTACTTTTTACCAAAAGAGCTAAGAATAATTTGAAAGAAAAGGAATTTTTTTTTTTTAGAGGAGAATCAAGATTAAATTAGTGTTTATCAACCCAACTAATGTATTTGGTTAGGTGGTAACTGTTAAGAGACTACTCTTTTCTTAACTGAGAATTTGAGTTCAAGTTCGAGTTATCTCTCTCAGAATTTGAAAATGCTCAAACGAAGTTGAATTTAATGTATAAGGAAAGGTAGAAAGAACTAAGAAGAGCACACCTGTAATACAGTTTTTTTATCCACAGATTCGAAATCATCTCTGATGTAAAGAAGAGCACCAGAAATAACTCCTGCAATTAATTAAAAATCACACCAAAAACACCATAAACCAAATTAATATACAAAAGAACAACAAAAAAGAGGAAAAAAGAGTGAAATTAAGGGAAGTAATTACCAGTGTCATAACCAAAAAGAAGGCCGCCAATTCCAGCAGAGAATGCTAAACGAAGAACATAAGGATTCTTCCAAGCAAGAGAGAAGCAGTCTCTAAAAGCAGAGGAATCTACTCCTGGATGCACCCCTCCTTCCATTTCTTGATCAACCCAATAATTTTAAGTTAAAATTAAGATTAGAAACTTATTTAATTAATTAATACTTAACAGTGGTTTTGTTGGCGTGGAACAGAACAGAACAGAACAGAACAGAACAGAACAGAACAGAGTGCTCTGTTTTTGGGTATGGAAGAAAAGAAAGACAGGGGAGAAGGGAGAAATGGAAAGGAAAGAAAACAAAAGAAAAAGAAAGAGGTAGTGATAACTGATAAGAAAATTAGAGAGCATGAGATTATCCTTATATTGAGAAGATGAAGCCAAAGTCAAGAGCCAGTCATCTTTGTTTGTCCCACGTTCATTCATCATTTTATTTTTAGTAATATAATATAATTTACTAATATATGGTTGTTTTGCCTGATTCGATATGATGATACTATCAGCTCTCGAGCAATAGTAGCTGGTTCGATCATCATTTATAAAATAATTACGGAAAATTTTTAAGTACATTAAGGATATCTATCACTCGGTCTTTCTACATAAAAAAAATGATACGTGTTAATTTTGAATTAATATGTCAATAAATATTTAAGGTTTATTGTTTATATATTAGGTTATAATAAAATATAGCTCAATTATTGTCGCATGTTAATTTTTTTATATGGAGAAGTGTCGTGAGATAGATATCCTCAATGTACGTAAGAGTTTTTAAGTGTCACATAATTACTTGGTGCTAACTAACAAAACATATAATTCTATTTCTATTTGTACTTATTAAGGTTCGATAGATGTTCATTAACTAGTTCGTCGTATCCCACGACATCATTAAACGTGTGTTTTAATGTCTTACATCATAAAAATGGACGAATCAAAATTAATTTCATTCATATCAAATTAATTAACTAATGAAAAGTAAAATATTTTGTAGAGGTAATTTCGAAATTGGGTGAGCATAACATGATCCATCGAAAGGGACCAATTATATGAAAATGGCGCATGTGTACATAAGGAAGAAGACAATCTATCTTATGCCGGTATTTGGCCAAACAAGTACAGTATTTAGCAATGATACCGGTTCAAACTTCAAAAACGGATATGCCAGAAATTTCGAACCGATAACTTAATTTTAACTTTTAGCACTTATGATCCGAATCTGTAACTGCTACATGAATCGAAGACATAACCCCAACACGATCCTAAACCGACATTTTCGGTCGGTTATGTTTTGGTTCGTGTTTGGTTTTTACTTCAATTTTTACTCAATTTTCTCAGTTTGGATCGAACATTTTCTTGGTTCTAGTCGAACAACAATGGAACCACTTTGAATTGGTCTAATTCGAATAAAAAAAATATTGGAATTCAGTTTGAATCGGTCGGGTCCGATTCAATTTGCTCGCTCCTGTAGCGAGTGATACATAGCTAGGGGAATTGTCTAATGCGCAAAACACACAAAAACCAACCAACTTTTTCTCACCTATCAAATTTCGCCCTCCAACTATCTTTCTAGACATAAATACCCCTAACATTTGTTAGGTTAGACACTCTTGTCCTTAACCTTTTCTCCATTAACATCTAAGCCACCGGATTACACTTTTTAACTACCGAAGTACTTAATCATCTAACTATGAGACTTGTTAGGTGAATAAACTATCCCATTCACGTGGTGACAAAAATCATTTCTCATTTTTAATTCGTCAAATTTAAATTCTAGATTGTCAGCGTTCAATATAATAACTAGATAATATATGATTTTGAAAAAAAAACTGTATTTTCACTCTTCGTTTTGATAAAATATACTTTACTAGAATATAAAACTAATTAGTACAAATTAAAACATTTTAATTTGCACAATCATGCTTGTAAGATAAACCGAGCCCACGTACTTCTTTTTTCTAAAATCATTTGATGGAAAGTCTTGGCGTCAAGTGGTGACTTAAAGTCCAATTGCGACTCAAAATCCTTTTAATAAAGAGACCACCTTTTTTTCCCTTTGGATTTTCATTTGCACGAGGAAAGTTTTTTCTTTATAATATCATCCGGCAATTAGATTATTATATTAGGTAATAATTATTTCAGATTTAAATAGGACAGAATTCTAAAAAATGATAGATTTTTTCCTCATAAATTTTACCACAATTGTATATTTTAAATTTAAATATAAAATATCTAATTAAATTAGAATAATTTTCTATCAATTGATTCACGTGCTAGGTTGTTCGAGGGAAGTTGAATCCAAATAGTAAAACATATCCATCAAAACGACAAAAGTGACAATACTTTGACAATGAAAGTGATAAAAACATTGTTAATCCATATTGCTTCTAAATAAAACTCATAGTCCAAAAAAAAAAAAAACACTACTAACCGCTACCAGCCAATAGCCAGAACTGATTAATTAGAAATCAATTCGGTTTGAACTACCTACGAAAAAACTAGTTTTGTTAATATGGATAGGCCTACTAATTAGGCATGTATGAGTTTATGAAATAGAATGGAATGAAAAAGAATTAGGGTTGCAAATTAGTCGAAAGCCAGCTCATTAAATTTTAGATAAATTTCAGTTTAATTCATTAATAAAATAATTTATATTGAGTGGGCTTAAACGAGCTATCAAGCTTTGAGCGGCTCATGGTTTACGTTATTGCATGAGAAAGAAATGCCACTTGGATGTGTTTGTTTAGGTGTAGACAACAAGACCCACCACTAGGATCGATTTAGCTATTTATGCCATCTAACGTGCATATTAATGGTACACGGTTTTAATCGGTCAATCCTACTTAAAGGAGAACAAGCAGATATAATCAACCATCTTTCCAATTGAAATTGGAAAAATCTTATCTTTTATTAGAAAATAAAGATTTGGTCGTTATAATTAATGGGTCATCATCAAAATTATATGTTATTGAAAGCAACAACAAACAAATTTCATAAAAAGAAATCATCTAAGATACTAAAACTTCAACTTGTGGTTACATTTTGTATCACTAAAGAGCAATTTCATAACATCTTATTGAATTTATTTATGTCAGTTGTGGTCGAATGATAAAAGTAGTAAAAAAAATCATCAATCTTTTATTAATATTGAAAAGATCATTCATTTGGAGTCTGATTTCAAACGAGATTAGTTCCCACAGACATGACTATGAGCACATAAGATACTAACAATACTAAAAAAATCATAAAAAAATCTTTTTTTTTATAGACATACGAATTCAAAATTAAATCCGAGTTCCTACTAATATTCACCAGAGTGATGAATTAGAGGAAATAGACATGACAAGATTGATTATACAGTCCATCACATGTATACTTTTCAAAGGTTTAGTTGATTCTGGGAAATTCCACTGAGGAAGTGGAGATATGGCCATGATCGCTATCAAGGACCATGACTTCATTTTTTTTTACTTTGTCTAAAGATTGCTTTTCCCACTCTACTTTTTGCTCAAAGATTGGAACTTTAAGTACGAAATATACCAAACCAAGTTTGCAAGCTTTTCATGATGAAATTCTTATCATGTTAAATGCTAAATGTGTTACACAATTCATGCTCTTGGCTAATTAGGATTACTAAAACTAACCAATATCTTTAAGATTTGAAATAAGTAGTAAAATCTAATTATTCACTATAGTACAGTTAATTAAGGTTTCGATTTTAAATATTAAGTTAAAGTAAATCATATTGAAAGAATCATCTCACTCTAGGATTCGACAATGCTTAAATAAAATGATCTCCTATCCGAAAGTCGAAAGGAACTGAGAGAACACAAGAGAGACCAATAAAATTAATAATTAATAATTAAAATTTCACATTAACATCACTTTTGTTATGAAAGAGTGGCCCTCTCCAAGGGTCAGCTCAGCTCCACAATTTTCAGATATTCGAGATTAGAGCGGGCCTGTTTGGTATATTGGATCTCTTGCTTGGCCCATATCAAGAAAAACCATTTGCTTGCTCATAATATTGGGCCATTTCTCCTCAGCTAGGTAACATTTGAGCCCACTTGGTTTTCTACAAGCGTCAAACATTGGTGCGTTTAAATATTTTTGTAGGAGACAGTATAATGAGTTTTTATTTGTAAGGTCATAACTAACAAGTTCTGTCGTATCCTTGCTTGGTTGGTATTGTACCTTAGTGTAAGATGAATTTATGGTAAGTTATTTGCACAATAAGGATCGCTGAACAGTTGTACAGACGATTTAACACAGGTCTTTCTATAAAGCTGTAGAATTATAGTTTCATGTGTGCTTTTTTACGTGCTTTTCGATGATGTGATGGGTGAAAAAATAGCCAGTATGCATAAATAGTAAATATCAAAATGGATAAGTTCTTGAAAGTCCATGAAGTTATATGATCAAGAATTATAGTTTCCGTATTGTTGTCATGGAGAATGCAGTTGCATATAATTTAATGGTAGAAATATCACGTCAATGATGTCTTGGAAGACGAATATGATGGCGGCGATCTTGCAACTGGAGAAAATAGGAAACGCTTTGGTGGGATGGTTAAGGCTTCTAGAGGTCCTTCTAACATTTCTATCACCTTGCTAATCGATGACCTCCCAGCTGGATTCGTCTGAGTGCACAATAATCCAACTATAGTCATCTTCCTCACAATTTCAATATCCTATGCTGATATTGCAACTTGTTGCAACTCAAATTCTAAGTCTACCTCAAGGAGTTTATAAATCCACTGCGAAAAATATTTCTCGCTTGAGTTTTCTGTTTGAGCTTCGTCTTTCATTCTTGCTCCGACCATTTCCAGAACCAACATCCCATAACTGTAGACATCGGACTTGTGTGAAACCCCGCCGAATTGTCTGCTGAACACTTTCGGAGCTATGTAACCAATGATCCCTCTAGCCATGGACATGGACAGGAAACTGTCTTTCCTGGTGCAGAGTTTTGAAAGTTCAAAGTCTGAAATCTTGGGGCAAAGCTCTTGATTGAGAAGAATGTTGTGAGGCTTTATATACAAGGTGATAGAAATGTTAGAAGGAGCTCTAGAAGCCTTAACCATCCAACCAAAGCGTTTCCTATCTTCTCTAGTTGCAAGATCGCCGCCATCATATTCGTCTTCCACGACATCATCGATGTGATATTTCTACCATTAAATTAAATTATATACGACTGCATTCTTCAGGACGACAATACAGAAACTATAATTCTTGATCATATAACTTCATCCAACAAGACCTGTTTGTACAGAAATCACAACATCAGTACAGAAATTTGCTTCTCAATATCAAGATTGGTAAATTTAAGACATAATAGAATTGAATTATCATCACATACAATGTATGAAGGTCCAACAAGAAAAAAATGGTGGGCACTCATATTACATATGACTACCTTCCTTACTACGTTACCAAGGTAATTGCCACCTGAAACATAATAACATTAAGCAAGGTATCAAACGGATAAGATAGTATTCGAAAAGAAACGCTAAATTAAAAGATATGAAAGAGAAAAAGAAGAAGTTACCTAACTTCTTTAAATGAGGTCCTTCTAACATTTATATCACCTTGCTGATCGATGGCCTCCCAGCTGGATTCGTCTGAGTGCACCATAATCCAACTATAGTCATCTTCCTCATAATTTCAATATCCTCTGCAGATATTCCAACTTGTTGCAACTCAAATTCTAAGTCTACCTCAAAGCGTTTATAAATCCACTGCGGAAAATATTTCTCGTTTGAGTTTTCTGTTTGAGCTTCGTCTTTCGTTCTTGCTCCGACCATTTCTAGAACCAACATCCCATAACTGTAGACATCGAACTTGTGTGAAACCCCGCCGAATTGTCTGCAGAATACTTTCGGAGCTATGTAACCAGTGATCCCTCTAGCCATGGACATGGACAGGAAGCTGTCTTTCCTGGTGCAGAGTTTTGAAAGTCCAAAGTCTGAAATCTTGGGGCAAAGCTCTTGGTTGAGAAGAATGTTGTGAGGCTTTATATACAAGGTGATAGAAATGTTAGAAGGAGCTCTAGAAGCCTTAACCATCCCACCAAAGCGTTTCCTATCTTCTCAAGTTGCAAGATCGCCGCCATCATATTCGTCTTCCACGACATCATCGACGTGATATTTCTACCATTAAATTAAATTATATACGACTACATTCTCCAGAACGACAATACGAAAACTATAATTCTTGATCATATAACTTCATCCAACAAGACCTGTTTATATAGAAATCACAACATCAGTACAGAAATTTGCTTCTCAAGATAAAGACTGGTACATTTAAGACATAATAGAATTGAATTATCATCACATACAGTGTATGAAAGTCCAATAAGAAAAAGATGGTGGGCACTCATATTATCTATGACTACCTTCCTTACTACGTTACCAAGGTAATTGCCACCTGAAACGTAATAACATTAAGCACGGTATCAAACGGATAAGATAATATTAGAAAAGAAACGCTAAATTAAAAGATATGAAAGAGAAAAAAAAGAAGTTACCTAACTTCTTTAAATGAGGTCCTTCTAACATTTATATCACCTTGCTAATCGATGGCCTCCCAGCTGGATTCGTCTGAGTGCACCATAATCCAACTATAGTCATCTTCCTCACAATTTCAATATCCTTTGCTGATATTCCAACTTGTTGCAACTCGAATTCTAAGTCTACCTCAAGGCGTTTATAAATCCACTGCGGAAAATATTTCTCGCTTGAGTTTTTTATTTGAGCTTCGTCTTTCGTTCTTGCTCCGACCATTTCCAGAACCAACATCCCATAACTGTAGACATCGGACTTGTGTGAAACCCCGCCGAATTGTCTGCTGAACTCTTTCGGAGCTATGTAACCAATGATCCCTCTAGCCATGGACATGGATAGGAAGCTGTCTTTCCTTGTGCAGAGTTTTGAAAGTCCAAAGTCTGAAATCTTAGGGCAAAGCTCTTGGTTGAGAAGAATGTTGTGAGGCTTTATATACAAGGTGATAGAAATGTTAGAATGAGCTCTAGAAGCCTTAACCATCCCACCAAAGCGTTTCCTATCTTCTCTAGTTGCAAGATCGCCGTCATCATATTCGTCCTCCACGACATCATCGACGTGATATTTCTACCATTAAATTAAATTATATACGACTGCATTCTCCAGAACGACAATACGAAAACTATAATTCTTGATCATATAACTTCATCCAACAAGACCTGTTTGTACAGAAATCACAACATCAGTACAAAAATTTGCTTCTCAAGATCAAGACTGGTACATTTAAGACATAATAGAATTGAATTATCATCACATACAACGTATGAAAGTCCAACAAGAAAAAGATGGTGGGCACTCATATTACCTATGACTACCTTTCTTACTATGTTACCAAGGTAATTGCCACCTGAAACGTAATAACATTAAGCAAGGTATCAAACAGATAAGATAATATTTGAAAAGAAACGCTAAATTAAAAGATATGAAAGAGAAAGAGAAGAAGTTACCTAACATCTTTAAATGAGGTCCTTCTAACATTTCTAGCACCTTGCTAATCGATGGCCTCCCAGCTGGATTCGTCTGAGTACACCATAATCCAACTATAGTCATCTTCCTCACAATTTCAATATCCTCTGCTGATATTCCAACTTGTTGCAACTCAAATTCTAAGTCTACCTCAAGGCGTTTATAAATCCACTGCGAAAAATATTTCTCGCTTGAGTTTTCTGTTTGAACTTCGTCTTTCGTTCTTGCTCCGACCATTTCCAGAACCAACATCCCATAACTGTAGACATCGGACTTATGTGAAACCCCGCCGAATTGTCCGTTGAACACTTTCGGAGCTATGTAACCAATGATCCCTCTAGCCATGGACATGGACAGGAAGCTGTCTTTCCTGGTGCAGAGTTTTGAAAGTCCAAATTCTGAAATCTTGGGGCAAAGCTCTTGGTATATACAAGGTGATAGGAATGTTAGAAGGAGCTCTAGAAGCCTTAACCATCACACCAAAGCGTTTCCTATCTTCTCTAGTTGCAAGATCGCCGCCATCATATTCATCTTCCACGACATCATCGACGTGATATTTCTACCATTAAATTAAATTATATACGACTGCACTCTCCAGGACGACAATACGGAAACTATAATTCTTGATCATATAACTTCATCCAACAAGACCTCTTTGTACAGAAATCACAACATCAGTACAGAAATTTACTTCTCAAGATCAAGACTGGTACATTTAAGACATAATAGAATTGAATTATCATCACATACAACATATGAAAGTCCAACAAGAAAAAGATGGTGGGCACTCATATTACCTATGACTACCTTCCTTACTACGTTACCAAGGTAATTGCCACTTGAAACATAATAACATTAAGCAAGGTATCAAACGGATAAGATAATATTAGAAAAGAAACACTAAATTAAAAGATATGAAAGAGAAAAAGAAGTTACCTAACTTCTTTAAATGAGGTCCTTCTAACATTTCTATCACCTTGCTAATCGATGGCCTCCCAGCTGGATTCGTCTGAGTACACCATAATCCAACTATAGTCATCTTCCTCACAATTTCAATATCCTCTGCTGATATTCCAACTTGTTGCAACTCAAATTCTAAGTCTACCTCAAGGCGTTTATAAATCCACTGCGGAAAATATTTCTCGCTTGAGTTTTCTGTTTGAGCTTCGTCTTTCGTTCTTGCTCCGACCATTTCCAGAACCAACATCCCATAACTGTAGACATCGGACTTGTGTGAAACCCCGCCGAATTGTCTGCTGAACTCTTTCGGAGCTATGTAACCAATGATCCCTCTAGTCATAGACATGGACCGGAAGCTGTCTTTCTTGATGCAGAGTTTTGAAAGTCCAAAGTCTAAAATCTTAGGGCAAAGCTCTTGGTTGAGAAAAATGTTGTGAGGCTTTATATACAAGGTGATAGAAATGTTAGAAGGAGCTCTAGAAGCCTTAACCATCCCACCAAAGCGTTTCCTATCTTCTCTAGTTGCAAGATCGCCGCCATTATATTCGTCTTCCACGACATCATCGACGTGATATTTCTACCATTAAATTAAATTATATACGACTGCATTCTCCAGGACGACAATACGGAAACTATAATTCTTGATCATATAACTTCATCCAACAAGACCTGTTTGTACATAAATCACAACATCAGTACAGAAATTTGCTTCTCAAGATCAAGACTGGTAAATTTAAGACATAATAGAATTGAATTATCATCACATACAACATATGAAAGTCCAGCAAGAAAAAGATTGGTGGGCACTCATATTACCTATGACTACCTTCCTTACTACGTTACCAAGGTAATTGCCACCTGAAACATAATAACATTAAGCAAGGTATCAAACGGATAAGATAATATTAGAAAAGAAACGCTAAATTAAAAGATATGAAAGAGAAAAAGAAGAAGTTACCTAACTTCTTTAAATGATTTACATAACTTCATTTAAATGAGTTACATAACTTCATTTAAATGAGTTACCTAACTTTGAAGAAGTTCTACTCATTTTCTAATTTAATTTTAATTAGATAAAACATCTAATTCGATATGTAGAAGCTCTACTTATTTTATATTCAACTGTATATTTTAAGTTTGAATATAAAATATCTAATTAAATTAGAATAATTTTCTACCTGTTGACTCAAGTGCCCGAGGGAAATTGAATCCGAATAGTAAAACGTAACCATCAAAACGACAATAGTGACAATACTTTGACAATGAAAGTGATAAACCAATGATGTTTCTCCATGTAATGACGTGAAGAAAATAATTAAATTCCTTTTTTAATCAAATTATAAAGCTAGAGGCAAAGTTGCTAATCCATATTGCTTCTAATTTATTTTCTAGGATATATGATGTTTTTAGTAACACGGTTTACATTATTGCATGAGAAAGAAATGTCACTTAGATACAATCAATACTAGGGCTGAGCAAATGACCCGCCCAACCCGCCAAAATCGCCAACCCGAACCGACCCGACCCGCCAAAACTTAAAAAACCGTCAACCCGCCCATATACAGATACATAACCGACCCGCTTATTCAGTGGCGGGTCGGTTCGCGGGTCAATTTTACATATATTGCAAAATAACCGACCCGAACCGACTCTAACCCTAACCCTAAGTATATATACATCTCTTTCTCATTTTTTCATTCATTAGCCGCTGCTTATTTTTCTTTTCTCCTCTTTTCTTCCTTCTTTCTTCTTCCTCACTCTCCCTCTCCAAACAAACAATCACAAACCTCTCTCCATGAATCTCAAACCCGATCTCTTCACCCTCTCCGCCTCCTCCATCTACACAGCATCATCTACTCTGGCCTCCTCACCATCTTTCTCTTCCCCTTCCCCGTTCGCGATTTCTCCTCCCTGCCGTCGCGCCATCTCCGTCTCACCACCCTTCTGCACTTCCTCCTCCGTTGGCTCCTCCGTCTCCTCTACTGGATCCGCCCCTACGGTTACAATATTATTTTGTGAACAATCAATTAATTTGTAATTTTTTTTTTGATTTGCTCGGATGTTTCCTCGTATTGTTTTAATGTTAATTTATGTTTAATACTAAATTTATGTTCAATTTGTGGGTTTTGTTGTTCTGGATCTGAGGTTTGGTGTTGATGTTAATTTGAATGCTATTTTATTTCTCTGGTTATTAATTCGTATGAGTTAGATCTAGATTTGATTTTTTCTTGTAAAGTTAGATCTAGATTTAAGAAAAGTTTATCATGTGGAGGTTTATAGATCTGATAAAAAGATCTAGTTTTTTGTATGATAAAAGTTTGGATTTAGACGGCTAGATATTTTTGTTTCTGTTTAGGGTTTGTTGGAGGAAGAAGAAGATGAGATGTTGTTTTTGTTTTAGGTTTGTTAGGTTTGGCTGATGGGCTCAGCCCAGTTGGAGGAAAGAAAGGTTGAGTTTTTTTTTTGTTAAAACCGGCCCATTATTTTAGGCCCAGAAATATAACCGCCAACCCGCCGATAACCGATCCGACCCGCCACACCCGCGGTTATATGTACCTATAACCGACCTGAACCAACCCGCTAAATTTTAGGCGGGTCGGTGGCGGGTCAGGCCTAAAACCGATCCGACCCGACCCGTGCTCAGCCCTAATCAATACTTAAAGATTATTAAGGATATTGAGCCCATCACTATTCCAGCAGCCCAAGCATCAACTCCTGCAGCCTGATACGCCGTCGAAACACGCATCAAATATAGTATAAAATATTTCCTGATAGGCTAGATGCACAAATTAATGTATATAGCGGCAAGTCAGGGTCGAACCACAGGGAAAATGAAGGACTAAATTTAATCTTGCCCTAAATGTATGATGAGGATGAAAATGCAACAGACATAAAAGTAACACAAGGGGGGGGGGGGGGTTTGGTTGGTCTAGACGAATCTAGCCAACGATGGCAGTTGATGTTGAGACAGAGAATAAAGGTGCAGATAACAAGTAATAATAGACAAACAAAATAATTAAATAAAAAGGGAACGAAAATAAAGCAAGAGAATATCAATAAAAATGGTAAAGACTAACAAGTGTAATAAAGATGATAGCAAAGTAAGTAAAGATAATAGATCAGATAAAAGGAGAAATCTTAGCAGGGGTAGACGGCGGATTGCGTCGAGGTCTAGTCGGTCATCGGTGCAAGGATAGACTGCGTTCACGCCATAGACGTGCTATAGGAACCCTGTTTTCACGGAGATTCCCTACTTCTCTTCTTAAGAGAAGTCACTCCCAAGGTACGCTTATGGGAATGGCCGTGACACTGTGCCCAAGGTACGCTTATGGGTCATACACACAGGCCCGTGAAGTGGAGAGAAGACACGTCTAGGGCTAGACACTGAGAAGTCTGCCCTAACCGGTTTCTTGCCCTAGCCAGATTGGACCAAACGACATGATGACTCTGGACCAGGTGCCTACTCTATTCCATGGCCTCACGTTAGTTATTACCATGGAAATGACAATATTCAAGAGAAACATGCAAATAGGTGATCAAACTACCAACAAATCTCACACGAAATGACAATAAAATGGCAAGAAAGCGGATACAACAATGAACACGTTTTAAGAACACTTTGACCTCCCAACTATCCTCTTGCAATCCTTAAAACACCCCTGCCAAGACTAAGAGATTTAGCCACTCATGCTGGAAATCATACACAAGATAGATGGAGAAAGCAACATAAACAGCAAAGAGGTGCAGATGAAAACGAAAATCTGGATTAAAAACTAATTGGAGCTTGGGGCTCCAATTTCTGGAAAAATAAGGGAAGAATAAATCCCAATGTTAGAGAGGTGGCTACAATGATTGAAAACCCTAAAAAGATGAAAAATATACTAAGGTGTAGCCCCCTTTAACCTAAAGTTAAGGTTCTATATATAGCCTAACAACCCCACTAGGGGACAAAATGGTATAGAGGAATATTCTCTGATGAGCTGGATGATTTGCACATGGAATCCCGCTAGAATCTTTTTAGCATCTTCGGCCAAGCGTCATCCGAAAAGAAACATCCTCGTGCTCCGTTTAGGCCTAGACATAAGATCTCGTCTAGGCCTAGACAGTAGGTCTCGACGATGAAACTGCATCTAGGGCTCGACGATGAAAGATCAGCAAAAATGCATCCAAATGGCGCGCTTTTCAGCAAGTTTCTCCCTTTAGTCCAAATCTACAAAGTGGTTGGAAAACAAGCCAAATTAGTAGTATCAAGTGTGAAATTAGACCTAAAAGAGAGGGAAAAACATGCATAAAAAGGCATCATATCAAATTCCCCCACACTGCCCATTGCTCGCCCTCGAGCAATCAAAAAGGAAAACACACCCCAAGACACAGACAAACACAACCAACCATAGCACAAAAATCAACAAACCAAACAATCAGCCCTAACCATGTCAAGACATACTCCGCCTAGATAACTCCGCATCAAATCATTAGGATAACGACCCTAATGATGAAACTTTACCACATCAGACTTGGCATCAGCAATCCTCACCGGGGTAAGTGTTTGCACTCACACTCAACTAGGCTCGGTGTTTAATCACTCAAATATGCAAATTAACAAGACACACAACATAGTTTGCACATCAACCCGAGTTAAAATCCACAAGCTCAGGCAATCAACAATCAGAAATGAACTTTGCACCATAAAAAAAGATTGAAAGGAAAGATGTGTATAGAGAATATGAAGAACATGGAAAGAAAAGGGAAAGAAAGAAAGAAATCAAATAGGAAAGACAAAAGGATATTTTATATACAAAGAGTGAAAAGAGGAAGGAAAAGAGAAGGAGAATAGAACGAAAAACCCGGATGGAGATGAAGCGGTGAGGCAGTATCCGTCAAGGGCAGACAGTCGAGGGCTAGACGAAATTCTTCTTCTGGGGGAGTTCTTCTCTTGGGAGCCATGCTGACAATACTTCATTTTTCTTATTCGCACATTTGCCTTCTTTCGTTTTTCTTTTTTTTCTTTTTTTTTTTTCTTTTTTTTCTTTTTGAAACCAAATAAGACTTTCTTTTCTTTGATTTGTTTCTAGTTTCGAAATTTTTTTTTTTTTTTTTTTTTTTACAAAGATGAAAACGAATTTAACAAACTTCAGCTATGAAGATTGAGTTAGCTTGAGGATTTTGCCAACTTACTTCAGCTAGGCCTTGATGAAAGAACTTCGGCTAGGGCTTGATGACTTTGCCCTAGACCTTTTTCAGCATCTACACCTTCTTGTTGATCTCCCCCACACTTGGGCTCTGCTGATCATCTAGCCCGCCACCTCTGACAAATACTACTCACCTGGAAGGAAAAGGGATCAAGAAAAGTTAGAACAAGTGTTTAGAGAAGAGAGAAATGAGAGGAAATGAGAAGATGTTGGGGGCAAGATGAAAAAAAACGTCGGGGGCGAAATGAAGAAAGAGAGAAGGGATAGAAAGCAAAGGAAAAGAAAACAAAGATGCACAGTTCATTTTTCTCGTCTTTTCGCTGCTTTCCCAAGACTGATGGTGCCCATACCCAGGGGTCTCATGCAAACTTAGTTGAATGCCTAGCTAAGCATTGAATCACACATGAAAAATATATCTGTTTAGTCTCAAATGCTCACAAGGTGCTATAGATTGCTGATGTTTAGTGCAGATGCAGGTTATAAGAGCTAACAGACAAAACATGCAAGATCTAGGGCAAGACCAACATGAAAGGCAGTTTATTTCATGTGCACAAGTCAGAAGTGTGAGTCCATACTTGGGGGTTTTAAAACTAGGTAGTGCTAACAAGTTAGCAAAATCCTTTAAAGTAAAAATCTGAAAAATTTTAAATTTTTGCACAAAGCATGCAATCAAATATATACAAAACATGTCACACAAACACACAAATCCTCCCCCACACTGAGGCTTCGCATTGCCCTCAATGTGAGAGAGATGTACAAAACAGACAAGAGAGTTCAGGTCAGAATAGGAGTTCAAGGGAAGGGGAAAGGGATAGGAGAACGTTGTGGAGTGCCCTAGGGCGATGGTGCATTGTCGACCGGCCAGATCTAGTGATGGCGGAGGTCGTCGACTTAGATCTGGTGACTTTTAGGTCTTCATCGGACGACGGCTGGGAGTTGGAGGGGTCATCGGCGTTGGTAGCATTTTCATTTTCCGGTCCTAGGTCGGTGTGGCGAGAGTGGGAGTGGCCGGAATCGGCGGCTGACGGCGATGCGGACAATGAGCTGGTGGGGGTTGGGTTTTTTTTTCGGGTCGGAGTTGGGCGGCGGCTGGTGGACCCGATCTTGTGAGCCACCATTTTAATTTTTGTGGGTCTTTTGAGGGACATGGTGAGTGTGTGGCTAGGGTTTCAAGGGAAGAAGATGGAGTGAGGGAGAAAGGTGGTCTTCGATTGAAAGGGAAAGAGGAACGAGAAAGATAGGAAAAATGGATAAGTGAGGTTGAGGGGAACTCGGTGACACGTGGTGCTGCTGGAGTGGTCGACGGACACGTGGCGTATGGCGGTTGGGCGTGGGAGAGAGACCCGGATCGCCAAGGGGGAGCCATGTGGACACGTGGCGCACGTTGATTCAGTGGAGACGTTGGGGCGCGGATTGCCAAGGGAGGACGCGGTGTGGCTGAAGATGTAGGACGCGTGGCGCTCTCTGGTTCGACTACGCGGATTGCGCGAGGATAACGCGTTGACTGTCTGGATGACGTTGAAGAATGACGCGGGACACGTGGCGCGCGGGGATACGCCATGAGGATTGCGTGACACGTGTCTCGCGCTGGTTGGCCATCTCTGGATTGCGGATAAGATACTTTGGATGGGGGAGCTGCCACGTGGCGCACAGCGGTTGGGTGCGCGGATTGTGGATAAGGCGCGTGTCGCGCGTTGGCTGGATGGCAGATTGCGTGCCACGTGGCACGACGCGGTTGGGCGAGGATGTGGATAACGGTCGGATTGTGGAGGACGCGTGTCTCGACCTGGTTGGCTCCGCGTGTCGCGCTCCGATTGATTCCGCGTCTCTCAACCTGCAAAATGGAGTTCAGCTATTTCAAATTTTGAAAAGGCTGAGGGAGAGGGGGAAAAAATAAAAGAGAAAGGAGGGAATTAATAAAAACGAAAATAAAACAAAGGAATACTACATAAGAAAATAATAATAATAATAATAATAATAATAATAATAAATAAAATAAAATAAAAATAGGAATAACGAAAATAATTATCTACACGATAGATACGAGGAAAAAATTAAATGAGGCGCGTGGAATGCCTCCTTGACTGGCCAAATTTTTTTTTCGTCCAGGCCTGGACGATGGTATGCGTCTAGGGCAAGACTGGTGGGTCTGCCACCAGGGGGTGGAAACCTTCGTGGTATAGTTCCAATCTGTGGTCACGCACTTTGGAAATGAGGCCCGTGTCCATACTCTGAATCGCAACCACACCATGATCATTCATCTTCTTGACAACGTAAGGCCCGGTCCATTTTTGCTTCAACTTTCTGGAAAAGAGCCTCAGACAAGAATTATAAAGTAAAACTTTTTGTCCAGTATCAAAGGTTTTAGAAGAGAGCAACTTATCGTGGTGAGTGTTAGTCTTAGCCGTGTCTTGGGCAGGTTGTGGAGTTGGGTTATCATTGGGCGTCTTGCCCTCGATGGTCAAGGAAGTAGCAGTAGCAGTTGAGGCGGGGGTTACCGTAGCCTCAAAAGTGGTCACGTCGACAGCTGGAGTCATGGCTGGTTGAGGAGTGCAAAGAACTGGGTTGACGTCGACGACCGTTCATCCAAGGGCCTCGTGGTATCCTTTGAGTGTCGACACCAGCTCGCGCTCCGCATCTGGATCAAGCTTGCTAGAGATGATCACCGGGAGTGTGTCATGTTTGCCAAGGTAGGCGTACTTGAGGTGCGAGGGCAAGCTCTTCAACTCCAACTTAGGGCCCTGCACAAAAGAAGGGGCAGACACTGAATTTGTAGTGATGTTCCTGTCGAGGGCAAGATGTGCAGAGTTGTCAGCGTTAAGATCAGAAACTTGTGTAACAATAGGGTCAATAATATCAACAATTGAGTGCTCTGAAGTCACAAGTGTCAAGACCAAAGGGTCTAGTGCGACGGGTGAAATAGTTCTGTCTAGGGCAAGCTGGATAGAGTCGTCCGCGTCAAGATTGGAAACTTGTGTAGCAATAAGGTCTACAACGTCAACATTTGAATGCTCTTCTAACGCGGCAGTGACTTCATGTAATTCTGGTGGAGTCTGAATTGTCGAGGCCAAGACGTCCAATCTTGCTGGCGTGACGCTTCTGTCGAGGGCAGACTGAAAAGGTTCAATAGAATTCAAGCCAGTAACTTTATCAACCAAAGGATCGATCGTATCAATAAAATTAACACAAGCAAGATTAGAAGGATATTGCACGGCTTCCATCATGGTGAACTTAATGATTTCTCCATCAAACTCAAGAGAGATAGATGCGTCATGAACGTCTATCTTGGCCCTGGCTGTAGCCAAAAACGGTCGCCCTAGAAGAACATCTGTGGCTTTAGCGGATTCTTCATTCTCCATGGCAATGACATAGAAGTCTGCGGGAAATAGGAAGTCGCCTACTTGGACCAAGACGTCCTTAATTACACCTTCGGGGCGAATTACGGAACGATCGGCCAATTGGATGACAAGCGGGGTTGGCTCGAGGGGTCCTAGGCCAAGACGGTTGAAAATCGTCAAGGGCATGACATTAATGCCAGCCCCTAGATCACACATGGCCTTGCCAATACTGACTGTCCCTATCGTGCAGGGGAGGACAAACATGCCCTGGTCTTCGCACTTTGGAGGGATCTTCTGTTGGATAATGGTAGAGAAATTCGCCCCCACACTTATCTTGTTTACCCCGGCCAAGTTGCATTTGTTAGTGCAAAGCGTTTTCAGGAACTTGGCATAGCGGGGCACATTTTTGATGGCCTGGAGAAGTGGGATATTGACGAGGACTTTGCTGAACATATCAAGGATTTCTTGATATTCTTCCTTCTTCTTGGTCTTGACGAGCCTTTGAGGAAAGGGCGACTCGAGGATCTTGTGTATATACTCTTGGGTAAATTCTTGTGGGCTCGTGTCACCTCGTGGAGCCATCCCTCGTGGGGATCTAATGCGATCCTCCATCACTTCTGGGAGTTTAGGCCCAATAAACTTGGCTTTGGGTATTTTCTTGGGCAAGATTTCAGATTCAGGAGACTTTTCGACTTCGAGGCCTAGATGCTCTGGGAAGGATTTTTCAACGTCGAGGCCTAGATGCTCTGGACGGGGCAAGACGTAGCCACTGCGAAGAGTCATAGCACACACATTGTGCTTTGGGTTGGCCTCAGTCTGGGGCGGCAATCTGCCCTGGTTTTTCAATTCTTTCATGTCCGTGGCCATGATGCTCATTTGTTTTTGTAGATCAGACATGATGCTCATTTGTTTTTGTAGATTAGTGATGGCATTCCTACAGTGAGCTACCTCATCAACCGGTGGGGCAGAAGAATTGGAGGTCTGGCCCTGATCGGTCTGATAGAAAGGTTGTTGGTTGTTGGGATGGGTAGGTCTAGGCTTGAAGTTTTGGGCGTTGAAAGGTGGCTGGGCCTGATTCATATACTGATTGTGCTGCATTGGTTGTCCCGGCCCAGACACTTGTTGATGGCTGACCCATCCGGAGTTCGGTGGTCTCCACACCTGATTGTAGTTCTGTCCATATGGGGCCTGATTGTAATTGCCAATGGCGTTGATACTCTGGATCTCATCAGGGATATGAGGGCACGCATCCGTCGGATGATCAGGCATGTTGCAAATTTGACAGGTCTTGACCTGAACTATCTGTCCGGGGGCCATGTTCTGAAGCATGCCCATCATAGCGGTCAATTGGGTCTGCATCGCGGCCACTTGGGCATCTTGCCCTGGATGATTACTTTCCTCGGGTGTGCAATTCCTTGCCATTAACTCTATGGTAGCCTTCGCGGCTGCAGGTGTGAATCTGGTGATAGCACCACCAGCAGCGGCGTTGAGCAATGCCTTGTCACGAGCTTTGAGACCTTCACAAAAATATTGGATGAGGGCGTGCTCGGTAAGGTTGTGTGAGGGGCACATAGCTTGCATCTTTTTGTAGCGCTCATGGTACTGGCCAAAATCTTCTTCTTTCCTCTGGACTATAGACACCAATTGCTTGCGAGTTACATTAGCCATTTCTGATGGGTAATATTTTTCGGTGAAGGATTTTGACATTTCAACCCAAGAATTGATGGAATTTGGGGGTAAATCATAGAACCAGTCTAGGGCATCATCTTTCAAAGACCACATGAAGGCTCGGAGCTTGGCGTGCTCAATACTGACATTGGCCGGCTTCATGGCGTCGCAAATAGAGTGCAATTGCTGAAGATGACGGTGAGGATTTTCCTTTGGAACACCCCGGAAGAGAGGTAGATGGTGCATGACTGCGGACTTAAGCGTCCAATCATGAGGAACAGTGGGCCAAACGATACAAGTGTTGGGTGTTTCAGGGGCACCATTGAGGTCCTCAATGGTTTGCGGAGGATTGTCGATATTAGGACGATCTGCCATAGTGAATATCTCGGGATAGACAACTACTGGGTTGTCGAGGTCGGGATGAAGATGATTGTCGGGACCGGTCTGACTAGAGGTTTGACTGTCGAGGGCAGGACGGGGAATTACTCTTCTAGAGGTTGCTCCGGCCTGTCTCCGAAATTCTCTCTCTGTCTTCGTGAGTTCGTGGTCGAGGGGTAGAAGGTCTGGTGCAGATCTCCTGGTCATACAAGTAAAAGAAAGAAAATTAGTCCGTAAACACTGTCCCCGGCAACGGCGCCAAAATTTGATACGCCGTCGAAACACGCATCAAATATAGTATAAAATATTTCCTGATAGGCTAGATGCACAAATTAATGTATATAGCGGCAAGTCAGGGTCGAACCACAGGGAAAATGAAGGACTAAATTTAATCTTGCCCTAAATGTATGATGAGGATGAAAATGCAACAGACATAAAAGTAACACAAGGGGGAGGGGGGGGTTTGGTTGGTCTAGACGAATCTAGCCAACGATGGCAGTTGATGTTGAGACAGAGAATAAAGGTGCAGATAACAAGTAATAATAGACAAACAAAATAATTAAATAAAAAGGGAACGAAAATAAAGCAAGAGAATATCAATAAAAATGGTAAAGACTAACAAGTGTAATAAAGATGATAGCAAAGTAAGTAAAGATAATAGATCAGATAAAAGGAGAAATCTTAGCAGGGGTAGACGGCGGATTGCGTCGAGGTCTAGTCGGTCATCGGTGCAAGGATAGACTGCGTTCACGCCATAGACGTGCTATAGGAACCCTGTTTTCACGGAGATTCCCTACTTCTCTTCTTAAGAGAAGTCACTCCCAAGGTACGCTTATGGGAATGGCCGTGACACTGTGCCCAAGGTACGCTTATGGGTCATACACACAGGCCCGTGAAGTGGAGAGAAGACACGTCTAGGGCTAGACACTGAGAAGTCTGCCCTAACCGGTTTCTTGCCCTAGCCAGATTGGACCAAACGACATGATGACTCTGGACCAGGTGCCTACTCTATTCCATGGCCTCACGTTAGTTATTACCATGGAAATGACAATATTCATGAGAAACATGCAAATAGGTGATCAAACTACCAACAAATCTCACACGAAATGGCAATAAAATGGCAAGAAAACGGATACAACAATGAACACGTTTTAAGAACACTTTGACCTCCCAACTATCCTCTTGCAATCCTTAAAACACCCCTGCCAAGACTAAGAGATTTAGCCACTCATGCTGGAAATCATGCACAAGATAGATGGAGAAAGCAACATAAACAGCAAAGAGGTGCAGATGAAAACGAAAATCTGGATTAAAAACTAATTGGAGCTTGGGGCTCCAATTTCTGGAAAAATAAGGGAAGAACAAATCCCAATGTTAGAGAGGTGGCTACAATGATTGAAAACCCTAAAAAGATGAAAAATATACTAAGGTGTAGCCCCCTTTAACCTAAAGTTAAGGTTCTATATATAGCCTAACAACCCCACTAGGGGACAAAATGGTATAGAGGAATATTCTCTGATGAGCTGGATGATTTGCACATGGAATCCCGCTAGAATCTTTTTAGCATCTTCGGCCAAGCGTCATCCGAAAAGAAACATCCTCGTGCTCCGTTTAGGCCTAGACATAAGATCTCGTCTAGGCCTAGACAGTAGGTCTCGATGATGAAACTGCATCTAGGGCTCGACGATGAAAGATCAGCAAAAATGCATCCAAATGGCGCGCTTTTCAGCAAGTTTCTCCCTTTAGTCCAAATCTACAAAGTGGTTGGAAAACAAGCCAAATTAGTAGTATCAAGTGTGAAATTAGACCTAAAAGAGAGGGAAAAACATGCATAAAAAGGCATCATATCACAGCCCAAGCATCAACTCTTCCTCTTCTAGAATGCATGATGCATGCATGACACTAATAACACTCAAGCTCAAGTGGTGCACTAACATTTCTATGGTGGTGCACTGTGAAATTAATTTACATTTCTTGTCATCTATTCTTAACTCAATCATAAGAAGCAATGTAGTCTCTCAAGCTTGGCTCTCAAGCCAAGCTTTCCTCTTCTTGTATTCTCCTATTCATAAATACAATTCTCCTATTCAATCTTCTATCAAATCTATTCTAAGTTTCTATATGGTAGCGGAGCTTCTCTCTAACGAGCTCCTACGATCCTTCAGATATCAATTCCAAAGTTTGAATTATTTCTCTTGCTGCTTCAATTTCTATTGCTACATTCATTTCTGCTGCTGGAATAGTGATGGGCTCAATATCCTTAATAAAGATTGAACAATCAATACGATTTAGCTATTGATGCCATCTAATATGCATATTAATGGTGCACGGTTTTAATCGATCAATCCTACGTAAATACAATCAACTATGAACAAGCATATTTATGCCATCCTACGTAAATACAATCAACCATCTTTCCAATTGAAATTTGAAAAATCTTTTCTTTTATTACCAAATAAAGATTTGGTCATTATAATTAATGGGTCATCATCAAAATTACATGTTATTGAAAGCAACAACAAACAAATTGACCCTTTCAAAAAAAAAACCAAACAAATTGACTGAATCAAGAAAAACCATTTGCTTGCTCATCTTCCATAATATTGGGCCATTTCTCCTCAGCTAGGTAACATTTGAGCCCACTTGGTTTTGTACAAGCGTCAAACATTGGTGCGTTTAAATATTTTTTGTGCAATTGGACACGACTATAAGACTACCCCTTTTCTGAAAGAAAGAAAAAAATTCTGCGAGGAGATTAATCTTTTTTGAGAATTTGATACTTTCTGGTTAACTAAAAATTTATATAATTTACTTAAATCAAGTTAATTAGAGCTTATTAATAATTAATAATGATGAATAGACACTCACGTGTATTATCTAAAATTTATCCGAGTCAATCTCCTACATCAAAGCCTGATCAATCCCAATAATAGATCATAAACGAAATACTCCTAATCTTCTCTTGTCCAAAGAAAACAACCAAACAAAAAACATTTACTAATCAATCTCTTCCAACTTTCATCCCAAACCAAAAAAAATATATTAAAATTATTTTTTCCCATAAATACCCTTGTTTACACTACGCCTATGGAATTGAAATCTTTTGCAAAATCCGTACAAATCAAAAATCCAATAAATACCCCTGTTTACTTCTTCTCCCCGATAGGGGTGTCCAAGAACTGAGCCGGCCCAGTAATCGGACCTAAACCGTCCTTTTTTTTACCCGGATTGGACCGGAAAGTTCCGGTTCGGTCCGGTTCTCCAACCCTCAAAATCCGGGAACCGGTAGAACCGGAAATATATATTTATAAATATATTATTGTGCCAAATGATATAAATATATTATTGTGCCATTGAACCAAATGAAAACTTTGATATTATTGTGCATATATATTTTATATATTTATAAATATATAAAATATATATGCACAATAATATCAAAGTTTTCATTTGGTTCAATGGTTAACTCATCAGCTATTATATTAAAGGGGAGAGGTTCAAACCCTCTTGGCTCCCACTTTTTTTGTATTTGGTTTTAAGTAAAAAAAAAAAAATCCGGGCCGGAACCGGAACCGGAACCGGCCCGGATCGGAAGTGTCCGGGGCGGGCCGGTTCTGTTCTGGACAAGAACCGGTAAGTCCGGTCCGGTCCGGTTCTACACCCCTACTCCCCCACATACCTCTATTTCTGCTTCTTCCGAAAACCAGTTTCCTTCTTTGCTTTTCTCTCTTCTTCTTTTTTTAAAATATGAACAAGCTGCACGAACTGTGCCAGAAACGAAAATGGTCGTTTCCAAACTATGAAAACCATAAGCTAGGGTCAAATCATTGCCCACTTTTCCAATCCACGGTTGTTGTCAATGGTATCTCTTTCTATTCTCCATCTCTTTCCAGATCCTCTAAAAAGGCTAAACACGATGCTGCTAAGGTGGCTTATGATCACTTCATGCTCCCACTTGGCTAAGCAGCGGCTTCTCTTGGCCAAGACCAAGGCCGGGACCAGCCAGCTGCCCCTCCTACCGCACCAGCCCCCACCCCTGAGACCACTTTTCCGGCTCAACTGCAAGAGTCCAACCGACTCCTAAAATAAGTTGTCACTCTGAATGAGGCCATCCTTGACTCCCTGCAACGGTATTTTCACTCTTCCTTTTGATAAAATTTATTTACATAGAAAATATATTGTTTACTAGATTAGAAACTAATTAGTACAAATTAAAACATTTTAATTTGCACAATCATGCTCGTAAGATAAACCGAGCCTACCTACTTCTTTTTTCTAAAATCATTTGATGGAAATTCTTGACGGTAAAATTTTTTCTCATAAATTTTACCACAACTGTATATTTTAAGTTTGAATATAAAATATCCACATACCTCTGTTTCTACTTCTTCCAAAAACCAATTTCCTTCTTTACTTTTCTCTCTTCTCTTTTTAAAATATGAACAAGCTGCACGAACTGTGCCAGAAACGAAAATGGTCGTTTCCAAACTATGAAAACCATAAGCTAGGGTCAAATCATTGCCCACTTTTCCAATCCACGGTTGTTGTCAATCGTATCTCTTTCCAGATCCTCTAAAAAGGCTAAACACGATGCTGCTAAGGTGGCTTATGATCACTTCAAGCTCTCACTTGGCCAAGCAGCGGCTTCTCTTGGCCAAGACCAAGGTCGAGACCAGCCAGCTGCCCCTCCTACCGCACCAGCCCCCGCCCCTGAGACCACTTTGTTGGCTCAACTGCAAGAGACCAACCGACTCCTAAAACAAGTTGTCACTCTGAATGAGGCCATCCTTGACTCCCTGCAACGGTATTTTCACTCTTCCTTTTGATAAAATTTATTTACATAGAAAATATATTATTTACTAGATTAGAAACTAATTAGTACAAATTAAAACATTTTAATTTGCACAATCATGCTCGTAAGATAAACCGAGCCTACCTACTTCTTTTTTCTAAAATCATTTGATGGAAATTCTTGACGGTAAAATTTTTAAGATTATTGCATGAGAAAGAAATGTTACTTAGATACAATCAATACGTAAAGATGAACAATCAATACGATTTAGCTATTGATGCCATCTAATATGCATATTAATGGTGTACGGTTTTAATCGGTCAATCCTACGTAAATACAATCAACCATAAACAAGCATATTTATGCCATCCTACGTGAATACAATCAACCATGAACAAGCACATTTAGGTCATCCTACGTAAATACAATCAACCATCTTTCCAATTGAAATTTGAAAAATCTTTTCTTTTATTACCAAATAAAGATTTGGTCATTATAATTAATGGGTCATCATCAAAATTACATGTTATTGAAAGCAACAACAAACAAATTGACCATTTCAAAAATACATATTTTTATATAAATATTAGTTATTTAGTGACGGGTATAAATACTCTTCAGCATTTTTTTAATTTTTTATTCAGCTCACATGCCTTCCTTTTAAAATACTCAAAAAATATATATATTCAGAGGCTCTGTCCCCGAACCCCCGTATCCCCTGAATACAAATTCTGGATCCGTCACTAGGCCGGTGGAAACGCAACTGAAATTATTTGAAATCTCATAAGATTTTGACTATATTTATTGAGTGGTCAACAAATATCTTGTTTGGGTATGTAATAATTTAGAATTTAATGTTGTTTTTTCATCCAATAACTCATCCATTTCCTTTTCATCTTCTACATAAATAGGTTGGTTATGCTTTTTTCCTCACTCCCTCTTCTCCATTATCCAATCTCCAACTCCAAATAGAAAAAAAGGGAAAGAAAATGGCAAAATCTTCTTATTTGATAGTTTCCCTTGTTCTCACCCTTGTCATCACGCAAAGTAAGTCACAATTCAATTTTCAGTTTTCAACAAAACAAACACCCCATTGGAATGATTGCAGAAGGGATTTACTCTGTACCCACCCTTATAATAACTAGATAATAGATGATTTTGAAAGAAAAAAAACGGTATTTTCACTCTTCCTTTTGATAAAATTTATTTACATAGAAAATATATTATTTACTAGATTAGAAACTAATTAGTACAAATTAAAACATTTTAATTTGCACAATCATGCTTGTAAGATAAACCGAGCCTACCTACTTCTTTTTTCTAAAATCATTTGATGTAAAGTCTTGACGGTAAAATCATTTTAATTTTTTTTCTAAAATCATTTGATAGAAAGAAAGAAAGAAAAAAGTTACCTAACTTCTTTAAATGAGTTACATAACTTCATTTAAATGAGTTACATAACTTCATTTAAATGAGTTACCTAACTTTGAAGAAGTTCTACTCATTTTTTAATTAAATTTTAATTAGATAAAATATCTAATTAGATATGTAGAAGTTCTACTTATTTTATATTCAACTGTATATTTTAAGTTTGAATATAAAATATTTAATTAAATTAGAATAATTTTTTATCTGTTGACTCAAGTGTTCAAGGCAAGTTGAATCCGAATAGTAAAATGTAACCATCAAAACGACAATAGTGATAATACTTTGACAATGAAAGTGACCAATGATGTTTCTCCATGTAATGACAATCAACCATGAACAAGCACATTTATGCCATCCTACGTAAATACAATCAACCATCTTTCCAATTGAAATTTGAAAAATCTTCTCTTTTATTACCAAATAAAGATTTGGTCATTATAATTAATGGGTCATCATCAAAATTACATGTTATTGAAACCAACAACAAACAAATTGACCCTTTAAAAAAAAAAAAAACAAATTGACCGAATAAAAAAAAACCATTTGCTTGCTCATCTTCCATAATATTAAGCGGGCCTGTTTAGTATTGGATCTCTTGCTTGGCCCATATCAAGAAAAACCATTAGCTTGCTCATCTTTCATAATATTGGGCCACTTCTCCTCAGCTAGGTAACATTTGAGCCCACTTGGTTTGTACAAGCGTCAAACATTGGTGCGTGTTTAAATATTTTTGTGCAATTAGACACGACTATAAGACTACCTCTTTTCTGAAATAAAAAAAAATTCTGCGACGAGATTAACCTTTTGCGAGAATTTGATAATTTCTGGTTAACTAAAAATTTATATAATTTACTTAAATCAAGTTAATTAGAGCTTATTAATAATTAATAATGATGAATAGACACTCACATATATTATCTAAAATTTATCCGAGTCAATCTCCTACATCAAAGCCTGATCAATCCCAATAATAGATCATAAACGAAATACTCCTAATCTTCTCTTGTCCAAATAAAACAACCAAACAAAAAACATTTACTAATCAATCTCTTCCAACTTTCATCCCAAACCAAAAAAAAAAGTATTAAAATTATTTTTTCCCATTAGAAAAACACTTATTTCCTTTCTGACATGATCCTATTTCCCTAAATCACTAATCTTTTGTCACATTGTTGATTAAAGATGGACACAGAGCTCCAAAGCATAAGAAAACTATCATCAATCAAAATGAGTAGAACTTCTTCGATCGCCTCAAGGACGGAAACTCCAGATCACTTCGACATCGACGAGCATCGATATACGAGCCTGAAGGACATCATTGTCACCAACTCACCTTCATGGCACAATGCAATGACATCAAGAAGTTGTGATCAATTCAATGATTTCGACCCGTCAAATATCATGATCAAGAATCAACTAGTTAAGCATGCTGCTTCTGCTTATGTTCAATCGACGGCGATCCTCGTATGTCGGCACCAGAATTGCTTCCATACCTTTTGGGAGCAGGTGAACCGTAGGGTTCAAGCAATCAATGTTGTGTCCTGTTTGGTTGGTTGTGTTTGTGTTCCTTTCTGGACTTGCTTTGAACCCGTTTTTCATCTTATTCGGATCCCAGTCCGGGTTGCATAGTATGAATGAAATATATATATCAATGTAATACTATTAATAATTGTCTATCTTTTATATTTCATTGGGTAATCTGATTTGGTACTATCACCCTAACTCATTCAGTATCGATTTGATTTTATTGTTTTTTATTGGGAGAATATTTTTATAACAAGAAGAATAAAAAATACGAGATAACTGTAAATTTGAGGCGAAAATCAAAATCCGACATATTTCCAAAGAGATTAAATGTAAAGTTGAGGCGGAAATTTTAATTCTCTAAATATATCTTAAATTATAATTATTTTTATAAAAACAAAAGTAGGCAAAATCTATTTGATTAAATGACTTAATATCTTACGAGCATTTGTTATTGTCAAGCGATAAGAGATTATTTTGGAGAACGAAGAGAAAATCATATCAAAATAATTTTTTTTTTATTACGCAGAACGAGATTAATCTTTTAAAATAACCGTAAAAATAGTAGTATAACTAAAAAAAAAAAAAAAAAAGTCATTTTCAGTCATCGAGATTAAAACTTTTGGCGCTAAAATAAAAACACCAAAAAGTAATTTTAGAAGCCAATGGATCGCCAAAATGTTCTTCTGAGTACAATGTTTCATCCAAAACATTCCTCAAGAAACCTTCTCAATCCATTTTCCCTTCCCTAAATCCCACATTTTCCCTCCATCCAAACAAGGCAGTTAAGTATCCATTCTTCCCTCCTACACTTCTGCAAGATACCACAGCTCCTTCAACAACTTCATGCAAGATTCGTCCTTTACGGTCTCCACCAGAGCCCATTTCTTGCTTCCACACTCATTGACTCTTATGTCAATCTTGGACTCCTCTATCACGCCAAGAAGATATTCAAATCTGTTTCCAATCCCAATGTTGTTCTTTGCAACTCTATGCTGAGGAGTCTGGCTGAGGTCGGAGAGTTTAAGGATGCTCTTTCGATTTACCAAAACATGGTGATAAAATCGATGTACCCAGATGAAAACACATACCCTTTTGTGTTAAGGTCAAGTTCATGCTTGTTAGATGTTAATAATGGGAAATTGATTCATGGGCATGTTGTGAAATTAGGGTTTGAGTCATTTGAATCTGTTGAATCTGCCATGTTGGAGATGTATTGGAGTTTTGGTGGTTCTGTTAAGGATTTGAAATATAAATGGAATTTATTGATTTTCGAGGCCTTGAAATGTGGAAATGCCAAGGAAAGTTTTGAACTTTATGGGCAAATGAGAATGGTGAGAATTGGACCTGATTCTGCTACTTTAATTAACATGTTGAGGTGCTGTGTTGATTTGGAGTCATTGAGGGCGGGAAGGTTCATTCATGGTGTGGCTGTTGTGTCTGGCTTGGATAAACATATGTCATTGGATACTGGATTACTGTCATTGTACTCAAAGTTGGGTGCTTTAAGTGATGCGAGGTTAGTGTCGATTTTGGAAGGAGCACAACATCATGGATATAACAGAGAAGCATGATTTAAATTACAAAGTAATAATTTAATTTGCAGAGAACGTTCATTTTTTTTTCATGAAACTAATATATAGACTCTTCATTTTATTTTATTTTTGTTTATTGTATTTCTTTTTATTCTTTTAATCTTTCAACCTTTGTTTATCTTTGGAACTAATTGTGCCGGTTAGTTGTTCTTAGTTTTTCATTTTGCTACGTAAGAGTTGAAACTCGATCTGATTACCTTACTAGTACTTTTCTGCCGATAACTAATGAGGTACATGCACAACCGATCTTTAAATTTAGTAAAACAGTTTTTTTCCAAAAGCTAATTTTTTTTTGGTTAGTAATCAAAGCCCTACTATATCAACAAATATATAAGAAGAAAAAAATAGTAAAAATTTCATGAAAATGTTTCCAAAATTAGATTAGTTTATATATATTTTTTAAGGTAGAAATGTAGACGATGAGACAAAAGTTAGAACTTTGTTATTCTTATGCGCTAAATTAGAAGCCCAATGGGCCAAACTGTTTTTCATTAAAAAGCTTGATGGGCTGTCAACTAAAGAAGAAAGAAATAGAATTTAGATTTTCTTTTGATTTAATTGTCCCTTAAACCCGACTCTCTAACTTTAATCCCTCTGCTCGTACCCATCTCATACCGGTCCTATCACCACCGTCGCTGCCGCCGGCGCCATCGCAGCCTCCGGCTCGTCAGACGACACCATCCACCTCTACGACCTCTCCTCCTCTGCATCTCTCGGCTCCCTCTTCCACCACACCGCCTCCATCACTCCCCTCTCATTCTTCACCCCTCCTTCCTTCTCTTTTCCTCGCAACCTCCTCTCCGGCGCAGTTGATGGCACCGTCTCCATATTTGATGCAGACCCATTTCTGCATTTGAAGACTATTTCTGCCCACAAGAAAGATGTGAATGACTTGGCCGTGCATCCATCTGGGAAGCTGGCGTTGACTGTGGGGAGAGATGAGCGCTTAGCAATATTGAATTTGGTGAGGGGGAGAAGGAGTTTTTATTGCAGGCTGGGTAGAGAAGCGAGCTTATTGAAGTTTGATGGCAGTGGAGAGAAGTTCTTTATGGTTACTGGAGACAAAGTTGGACTGCATGAAGCTGAAGATGCAAAATTGGTTTCTGAGTTTGAGTGTCCAAAACGGGTTCTCTGTGTTGCTCCTGGTGAGGTTAGTTTAATCAAAGTCTGAGGCTTTTCACTTTCTAGGTTTGACTTGTTTTGCTGGTTTGATGGTTTTGTTAATGCCTTGAGAGTAATGTTTGCTAACTATCATAGGTTGAAGTTATTGAGCTTAGCTAGTAAAAAAAAATGCTTGTTAATGAATTCCTTGGTTGTTCGTGAATTGTGTGTGGTTTCTTGTTCTTGCTTTTGGGTATAATTTTGCTTAGATTAAGAGGTTGTTTTTGGGTATAATTGTGTGTGGATCAGAAGGCGTCATTTTGCATAAGATCTTCCTTACATGAGTACATTACTTTTGTGAAGAAAGAGAAGAAGTCTTGTGTGTGGATCAGAAGGCGTCATTTTGCATAAGATCTTCCTTACATGAGTACATTACTTTTGTGAAGAAAGAGAAGAAGTCTTGCAGTATGTTTTTTGTACAACTACAACCTGAAGCAACACTACCAACCATTGATTTTCATTTTGGTGCTATGTCCAGATTGAATTGTTTCTTTATATTACCATCTCGGTATACTAGCCTGTTATATTCTTCTGAAGTTGAAATCAGTTTAAAAAGCTTGTCCATGCTTCTTATCACATGAACCGGATGAATATCCAGAACACTAGTGATTCTATTTGTTTTTATGGGCCAAGTTTCTATAATGTCTTCATCTGTGCCTTTTGATATTTCCTACATCTGAATTTTCATTCTTTCAACAGAACGGACTTCTATTTACTGCTGGTGAGGACCGGAATGCTACAGCATGGGACACAAATAGCGGGAAGGTTGCATATTGCATTGAGGGTGCACATTCAGCCCGTGTGAAAGGTATTGTTGTGCTCACAAGGAATAATGGTGGTGCCGCTGATGATCCATATTTATTGGCATCTGGATCATCTGATGGAATTATACGTGTGTGGGATGTCCGGATGGCTGTGAATGAGAACCCAAGTCCTTTGGCGGAGGCTAAGACAAAATCAAGACTTACTTCCCTTGCTGGATCATCTCTTAGATGTAAGTACTTTTCTTGTCTCCTTTTCCGGGTAAATTGATCTAGAATATGCTTATTTTACTGAAACGAGTTGGTAAATAGCTAGTTATGTGCTTGTATATTGTAGTGTATGTCTTCCCCTTCTACTATGCATGATCCTCATTCCTTCAACTGAAACATCTTGTATTTAGCTAATGAATTTCAAACTATGTTACTGCTTCAACTTCAACGCATGATGCTGCCTTTGGCTTTGTACTCTCTCTGAATAACAAGTTTTGTTCACCCTGACGCAACCATAGAATGTCGATTGATTTGTTCATTCTGGCGCACATGCACTTACTAGTTACTACATACAGCAAGGGATGAATTTATCTGTTCCATGTGAATCAGAATTGGTCCTCAATTCTCATTTTTCTTCTTTTCAGCTGTCAAATAACCAAAGAAGGAAAACACTATTCCCGAAGAGAAGCAAGATCCAGCAATTGTGGAATCATAATCCTATCGTGGTGTGGAATGTGGAAGTTGATGTAAATGATCTCCTGGCGTTCAACGCGTGCATTTCTCCATGTCACTTGCCATGTTTCTCCATACATCCACGAGTCAATTTGCTCCAAGAAATCAATTTTGACTTGCGAAAAGCTTGTGCATCTTACAGTTCTTCAGGAATTTGTTGTAATTTGTTACTCCCTCCTTATTACAAAGAAAGTCGTTTTAGCTATTGGCACACTAATTAAGGACACACTATTCGGCCGTGTGTGATGACGAAATTGCCCTTGGACTATTACTGCGTGTTTGGTACTTTCAGTCACTGTACATGCTCGCGCTCTCCCTCACCTCTGCTCATCCCCTGCGTCAAATTTTTCCCCAATTTGCAAACCCTAATCCCGCGTTTATTTCCAATTCTTTCAAGTAAAATTTTGTGAATTATGCACAAAATGATTGTTAATTTGGCTTTTCGCTGGAATTTATTTAACAGATAACCTTGCGAGTTTATCGTATTATAATTTCCAAGAAATCATGGTTTGCTTCAATGAACTTCGTTGACGAGTTCTCTTATCAACCCGGTAACAAAAGAGGATTGGAAGTTCAAGGTTGGACTGGGGTCGAATTTATAATTTTTTGTAATCTAAATACGAAAGTTTGGAAAATAATGTTTGAATTTTGATTAATTCTTATATTCTTGCTAGAAAAAAAATTATATAAGCAATGGAGAAAATGAGCTAAATTGTTAAATTAATACCAAAAAATAAAAATAAAAATCGCTAAATAAAACAGAAACTACTCTTTTTTGAAAAAAAAATGAAAGCCAAGGCAAGTCGTTTACGATCTCAGCTGCGTAGGGTAACGACAAGTCGGTGAGTGTTCTATTTTTTAAACAAACAACTTGTCGTCTGTAGTTTCCCTGTAATCCACCTATTCTACGCCCAGCGCACTCTCCACGAGTGCACACAGTAGCTTCTCAGATTTCCTAATTCTCACGCACTCATGGCCGAACCACAAGATCAAATTCCTCCGCCTTCTTCTCCGCCTCCTGCGGCGGAGGACCCACCTCAACTTACTGAGCCACAATCTCCGCCTCCTCCTCCTCCTTCTTCTCCTCCTCCAGGTGCTGCTGCTTCTCCGCCTCAACAACCACCACTGACGCCACCGCCTTCATTCGACCCCAGTCGTAGTAAATTCCTCCACCCTTTCTTCTAAAATTTGATGGGTTTCTTCTATTTCACTAATATAAATTTGCAAGTATATGTATTTGACACGTCTCTGTTTGGTTTTCTAGTGATTGGGATTATAAAAAGGAAGGCTTTGATCAAAGAGTTAGCAGCTGTGTACCACGCGGATTGCCTTGCGTACTGTCAAGAACTTTTGGAACTGCAGAAGAATTACGAAGAGGTAGGTAGCTCATAATCATCTTTCTCAGTATGATTGTTGTGTTTCTTTTTTCCTCCTAATTTGTAGTGTGTGTGGTATCTGTTGTTGCAGCCCTTTGTTGATGTGAAGGTTCTTGATGATTCTAGGAAAGACACATTGCGGCCGCAGCCCAAACGCCAGAAGAAAACGCGCTAGAAATGCTCACACAGTGTAAGTTTTGCGAATCATTCGACCAAGATTTCCATTTTGTTTTGTTCTATGTTGATCTTGAATTGGTCTAATACATCAAAATTAAAGTCACTTATTGGGAATTTCAATGGGTTTGCAATATGAACGTTTTAGTAACTTGAGTGATTTCATTGATGCAAGTTTTGCTTAGTCTGCCTTCGTTACATTACGCCTTCGCTTCTTCCATTGGCTTATACTTCTTGGATGGTGTGGCATTTTCAGTTTGCAGAAGTGCAATGCCTGAGTTGCTGCATTGTTGTAACAAGCATATTCAATTCCTGGGCTCAATAACAGATGATATGCATGATGGGTGAGACGCGCATCAGTTGCGAACCGAGGTTCGGTCCACCGATTGTTCATAAGCCGCCAGAGCAGCAATTGTATCTTTTTAAAAGTGTATATAGGACGGAGCCATTAGCAGTAGGATCATTTGCTTAAGAGCACTCTTGATTTGATTTCGTTGGCAACGGTATGCCATTGTTTTTATGTACAATACATTTAGGTCATTACAGTTGATTGTTCTGTGCCAGTGATCATCCCTCATGTTTGAACTTATTTGCAATTTGCTTAGCATCTTAATTGTAGGGAAAACCCTATCCTTGCTTCAGCACTATTCAATCATTCGTCGCAACAGCGACTCTGTTGTCGGTTTGTTTTGTTCTCTAGAGGTTGTGTTCTGTTCTCTAGAGGTTGTGTTCAAGGATGATATGTGAAACCAATGAACACCATCTTTATGTTTATATTTGTAAGAACTTGATGGCAAAATATTGCTCATTTCATCATAAATACACAGGTTCAAAAAAATACGGGCCAAACATGCACTTAATAATTAATCTTCTCATCTCAGAATGTAATTAAGTAACGATTAGTATGAGATGATATGCTAATCAATCACAAAAATGCCGTAAACTGTCGGATACAATTAACAGCTAATTCTCTGAAAGATACAGAACAATTAATCAACAGTTAGTTCACTAAAATATACCGAACAATTCTCGACTTCACAGTTCTCAAGATTCTTGATTACCTCCTCTGTCTTCTTCTTGCATAGCAATAAAAATGTTATTCTTCCTTGCCCGTCTTCTCAGGAAACACATGCCCAAGAAAAATAGCACAACAGAAGCAATGGAAGCTATAACAATGGCTACAATTGCAATTGTTGTGATACCACTCTTTCCTGTTTATAACAGACATTATAAAGTTAATTTTAGGAATGAAGAAAATTATGTTAAAAAATCAGTCAAAGATTCAATAATATTCTAAGGGGACTTGAGATTAAAAAAATATATGTGTAAAAGTACCAATTAGGTGCCACAAAAAAAAAAAGGGAAAAAAGTCAAAAAGTAGTTTACGTTTTAGATCTGTTACTGTAACAGGAGGTGGCGGAGGAGGAAGAACAGGCGGCGGAGGAGGCGGAGCAATGGCGGCGGAAACGTTAAAAAACGGATACAGTTCGTAGCGAACGGTACAGCTGGGAGCGAGAATCCTTCCGCCTTGCTGCGCACTGCAACATTGCGGAAAAAAGGAGAGCGATTGGCGAAGGCAAAGATTGCAATCGATGCTAGACAAATCTGGTGTGCACTCCGCCATTGTGTAAAGATCTAGAAACGCAGTAAAATTGACTTGTTTTACAGCGAATCTTTTGCTCCCAGCTGCTGCGCTAACGGCCACCGTCACCACATCGTTCATGGTCTCCCCCAAAATCTGGTTAAAACTTGTTGGGTCGGTAATATTACTCACGTTCCACATCATTACGTTAGGCGTTTGGTCCCAAGTGGAGGCAATGGATTTGTTAGAGTAACGGAGAAAGCACTGGTCGTACCATGCGTAGCCCACGGCTCCGATGGGACAACGTTGGATCATGTCTTGGGTGGAGAACGTGGCACAGTCCTGGCAGACTGTGGTGCTGACATCGCCGCGACAGAGTAAGAGGCCGTAAACACGGGAGGGGTCGTTTGGGCCGGCGGAAGAGATGGAGAAACCGTTATAGCTTGCGGTTGCAGCAAGAGAAGAGAGAACGCGGTCAAGATTGGCCTTGTAGGAGCTGTTTTGAAAGTTAGGAAAAGTTGCGTTTGTGCACAAATGATTGACGTAACTAATATCAGCTTGGGCAAGAGATAATGAGGTAATCAACAGAGGTGAAGAGAAGAGCAAGAACATGAAGAATTCAATACACTTCATTCTTCTTTTGATTAACAAACAGCAGCAAATGGAGGAAGAGAAACAATCTATATTAACAAACAGCACATAAGAAAAGAAAGCAGATATTAGTCATTTTATAAGCTAACCAATGGAGGAAGAGAAACAAATGATGAAAAAAATAATTGACGGGTGAGTGTAATTTGTACTTCCAGTGGAAAAGTTCAATTGACATTATTTCTGTCAAGTGTGAATGGAAGAGAGATGGAAAAATGAGAAGATTCCACAGAGCAACTTCTTGGTTGTTTCCGATTTGCAAAAAGGCCAAAAAAAAAAACATTAATTAACAAAAATAGGTTAACGGCAAATTAAAAGAGCTAAATTCGTTTATTTCTACCTCCAAAAAAGCACTCACTCTTCTCCACCAACCCTAACCGCTGCTTTTCACTTGCTCATGAAAGTCATTTATTTACCCATTAATTCATTATTTATGGACAAATTACCAACTAATGAAATGCAGTTATATTTTTAGTATCTGATTGACCCATTAAAAAAATTGTTGCTAACAAAAAGTATTTAATTAGTTATATTCTTACTTAAAAAACACTAATAATATTTGTACCTGATTGACTCACCGTGAGTAAAATATTAAGCTGCTCTTAATAAGTAATTATTTCTTAATTACACAATAATCGAACTAATAGTATTTCAGTTAAAAGATAAAAGCGACCACTTACATCAATTATTGCTATTCCGCTTCGTAATGCATGTCGTTTACAGTATGGGTACACTGCTCTTTTTTTAACTCTCTTTTCTTTTTTCGACATAATTCTACAATTAAAATTTAATAAATCGATCAGTAAATTTATGATGAAAAAAAGGACTTAACGACCCCTGTAGTTTTTATGTTGGTCCAATTTGACCCTAAGGGTCCTTATGTTTTTAATTACATCTTATAAGTCCTTATGTTCGTCCAATTTGAGCCTACAAATCCCTATGGTTAAACTTAAAATGAAACATTTTCTTATTTCCAGAAATTCAAAAAATAATTTTAGTAAATTAATATCTTACGTGGCATTTGTAAATAAAAAAATGAGATGTCTATTTAACATCCTCCGGTGCGCTTTCTCAGATCCTAGTCAAATGATGCCGGAATGTTTCAAGTGGTGACTTAAATTTAATAAAGAGACCATTTTTTCTTTCCTTTGGATTTTCCTTTGAACCAGGAATTTTTTTTCTGTAATCAGATTATTATATTAAGTAATAATTATTTCAGATTTAAATCGGACAGAATTTTAAAAAACAGTAAAAAATTCTCATAAATTTTACCACAATTGTATATTTTGAGTTTGAATATAAAATATCTAATTAAATTAGAATAATTTTCTACCAGTTGACTCAAGTATTGGGTTGCTAAATACTCCCTCCGTTACTGAATAATTGTCGCGCACGCATATCAACATTGGCCGGATGACTCACTATTTGATCCCAAAAAAATCCGTACTTTTTTGTAAAAGTACGTTAAAAAAAGTACGGATTTTTTTGGGATCAAATAGTGAGTCATCCGGCCAATATTGATATGCGTGCGCGACAATTATTCAGTAACGGAGGGAGTAATAATAAAGCATGGTTTTTATAAAAAATTGAAGTAATTTTGATTTCATACTAATCTAGTTGTTGACTATCGGGTTTAAGGATTAGGTGAATAATGTCAAGATACTTTCTAGTAAAACTATTCATATTTAGTTGTGAGAAAAACGCGTCATCACCAAAATGGAAAAACAAAACCACACTATCCCTTAATACGGGGCGGCAATTGGAAGAGAGGGTAAACCCTAAAAGAGGACAATAAAAGTAAAAACGCTTAAAGTAAAAAAGAAGAACGATTGTGTTGAATGTTGATTGTGAAAAAGTTATGTTATTCTTTGAATACGCGTAAAAAAGAAGAACGATTGTTTTGATTGTGAAAAAGTTACTCCCCCATCCCCTATTAAACGTTGACTGCACTGTAGATACGCATATCAAGGAAGTTGGATGACGCACTATTTAAGGAAAATGATTAATGTACGTTTGAAAAAAGTACGAAACTTTTTGAGGTCAAATAGTACGTCATCCGACCTCCTCGATATACGTATCTACAGTACGGGCAACGTTTAATAGGGGACGGAAGAAGTATGTTATTCTTTGAAAAAAACCATAGTACAGCACGATTTGTTGTTTCCGATTTGCAAAAAGGCAAAAAGGCAAAAAACAAAAAAAACCATTAATTAACAAAAATAGAGCATGTCATCTAATTCTCACTAAAAATTTGACTCCTCTTAATCCCAAGCGTCCAATTTATTGGATGACTCAAATCCTTTTAATATGACTCGTCATAAAATTGGACGACTCAAATCCTTTTAATATGACTGGTCATGTTACATGAGCCAAATCCATTTGTATCTACCTGCAATAAAATTAATAATTGTTTCCTTTTCTTACCCTTGGTGTCATCTTTTTTATTTCTAATAATTTTTTTTATTTCATTGGGTAATTTGATTTGTTATTGTCACTTTCCAAAATGAAGTAACTCACCCAATATGGTTTTTCTCCATTCTCAATACTCGAACTCGAATTCGAGTCCTGAGAATAAATTATTTCTAATTTTTTTAGAGAAATAATATTCCCCATTTTTGTTGGTTACAAATGTGGCACACATTATAATTTTTTTTTTCATTGAAAAAACGATGTACATACCTTGGGAATTAAATAAGGATGTATATTTTATAAATATTCTTTGTAAATTAAGAAATGGTAAGGCACTAACGCGTAAGAAATTTTATTAGACACGCCTGATGCATTGTTATCTAACCCGTGTGATTGAACTTATTTGCATTTGGAATGAAGTAAAATTGTGTTTAGTATGTTAATTAGTGATTACAATAATTAAGCCAGTTATTTAGAGACGAAAAAGACTTATAATTAGTTGATAACTTCTATATAAAAAAATAGCTAGATTCGTATGCAAGGGGGAAAAAAGAGACGAAAGACTGAAAATATTTCAAAGTTTACCATTAATGGTAGTTGGGCCAATCAATTTGGTCTGATTACATCGAGCCCATGGCAGGCCAAGGCCCAAACTACATCCTCTCTTTCATATTGCAAGTGCCACAAAAACCATACAAGATTCGACTTTATTGATTTTTTTTGCTCGTGGCTATAATGATAAATTAAATTATACACGGATAAATAATCTCTTCGAATATTTTCTACTTTTCTTACGAGAGATTAATTTTGTTAAAATATAGTAAAATTTTAAAATAATGGCTCTTACAAAATTTTTTTTTTTTTTCAGACCCGAAACATAACATTTGAATTAAAATGAAATACTAAATTTTTTTTAGTGGTTTATTTTATTTATAAAATAAGTCCTTATATTTCATATTCGAGTCCCAATTATTATAAATTTTAAAATATACTTTTTTTTAATTACTCCAACATTTTTTCCTGCCTTAAAATATACTTTTTTTTAATTACTCCAACTTTTTTTCCTGCCCTTTGATTGGTTAAACCTAATTTCTTTTCACTTCTTAGTTCTTACCCAACAATCAGCACAATTTTTCAGTTACTCTGTAAAAGGATTCTTCACCCCCCGAAAAAAAATTGTATTATGTGTAAATAGATCATCCATTTCCTTTCTGTCATGAGGATTTATTCACCAAGTACAAGTTAGTTTGGGAAAAGATAAAAAATTTATATTGCATGTAATTTTTTTTATATATAATGATCGAATTTACAATTTTTCATTCGAAAAATAAAAGTGTCAAATTAAGAACATTTTACTCCCTCTTGTTTGTTTTAAATGACTTTTACTATTTGGGCACGTATATTAAGGAGCTCGGATGACTCACTATTTGAAATAATTTTGCCCCGAATTTTTTCTCGGAGAAAAAAAGTACGATTTTTTTTGGGGTCAAATAGTAAGTTATTCGGCTTCCTCGATATGCGTATCCAAATAATAAGAGTCGTTTAAAAAAGAACGGAGGGATTATATTTTATAGAGAACTAATTAATTTGTAAAATGGGTAGAATGGTAATTGACCAAGAGAAAAAAAAGGACTAAAAGCTTATGATGGAGGGTATCTTTGACCAACAAAATGAGTGGAAGAAGAGGAAGTAGAAGTACACCATCAAATTCAAACCGATCTTGTAAGAACATAATCTGACGGCGTCACCATCTCTTACCAAAGCAACTGACTGGAACTGTCAAACGACGGCGTTTTCAGTCCTACCCTGTCGGTTTGTCGGCTCTTCTTATTCGTTTCTCCTCTCCTTCATGTACAAAACAACAAGAAACAGAATATTTTGAAGTTCCACTTTTGGGCATATGCAGTACATTTAATTACCACTACTATAACTACTTACTAACTACCAGCTACGTAGCATAGCTTATTGCCCGTTTGAAGAAAAAAGAACCCAAAAAAAAACTTTTAGTACACTGCAATTGTTATCATGCCTTTAAAGAACCCATAAATTATGATTAATATTTTTGGTTTTTTGCAATTGGTTCATCTATTTCTAATTCAATTCGAAGTTTGAGTACGAAAAATGAAACAAATTATATTAAAAGAAAAGAAATCATTTTGGACAGTTTAGTAATACAGGAATGTTATTAGTGTCTCATGCTTTAGCATTGCATACACACACAATGTTTGAGCCAACGGAAATTATGGTCAAGTTGTACTCAATCTAGATCCCGATAATGAATCAGGTACGATATGAGTCATCATATGTCAAACCCAACAATACTCGAATCATTTATCGAGCGTTGGATTGCAGTTGAATTCATCAATCATGAGTCTGAATTCGAGTATGAATAATGAAATAAATCAAACTTGAGCAAACATTTCTTTCGAATGTTATTAGTGTTTTCCGCTTCAATATTACATGCACAAACATTTGCTAGCCGAACATTCACCTCAATCCATATCATGATAACAAATTCACTATTAGAAGTGACACGATCAATTGTTCTTTTATTCGAAATTACAGATTGGACACTCGTAGAGAAGAAAAGACCCCACCACTAATATATAAAAATCAAAAGAAATATGGCTTTCTTTTGCTGCAAAACTGTGTCATACATATACATAAAATTTGTCCCATGCGAATCCTCTCTTTCCCCAGAACATCAGTTTCTTTCTTCTACATAGGCGTGACACTGCAAAATCCTTTTCTGTTGGGATTTTTCTTCCTCTCTTTAATTGCATGTTATTGCATCCTTTGTACTATATATTTATACATATCATATATTCAAATTATAATAAAACTTTCATGTGGGTTTTCTTTCTTTTAGCTGCTTAATATATAGTTCTTGAATTTAATTATAATTATAAGTGTTATTAAAAGAGAGATTAATTTTTTCTGGTCTGGCACGTCAAAGTTGGAGCTAGCAGCTGCTGCAGAGTATACTGGTGTAGAACAAGGGGCATGCCTAGTAAAAGTGGATGATTAGGTGTGTCGCTGTCGTCTTGCATACAGAAAAATAAGAATTCTAAGCAGTAAAAAGAAAGAAAGAAGAAGATCAAAGCAGTCAGTTCTTGCCGGGTACGTACCACTTCTATTTACCACTCCTCTCCCTCCTCTTTCCGCAGATGTTGTTTTCCTTTGTTCTTTTTCCATATAAAAAATGCATAATTATACACATCTTTTTCTTGTTTTTTACTACTTTCTAGTGAAGTAAGTACAACTAGTTATGGTAATATAATGATTAATATGACCACTCTTGGTGTCATTGTTATATTCTTTCCCTTTCTTGTTCAAATCCTTTCAAATTATATATAATCCTTAATTTTCTTTTTCTTGCTATGTACTTTTGACCATCTTATTACCCCAAACCCCCCCCCAAAAAAACACTAAATCTTGCTCTTCTCCTTTCTTGCTCCTTTTTCTTTCACTATATAACACCTATTCTTGTTCTTCTCCTCCATTCTTGAACTATTTCTTTTAAATCTATTTTCTTGCACTACAACACCTATCTATAATCTTGCAGAAGAGAACAAAAGGAAAGAAAATCTTGTTCATCTCCTTCTCATTTCTTGAATATACTTCTTTAAAGCTCCATCTTCTTGCACTTCTAGTTATAATCCTGCAAAAAAAGGAAGAAAAAGAAGAAAATCTTGTTCATGTCATCTTCCTTTCTTGAATTGCAATTCCTTAAAACTAACTCCATTTTCTTGCACTATAACTCCTAATAAATCTTGTTGATCACCTCCTCCTCATTCAGTTCTTGAACTACTACTTCTTTAAACTCCATTTTCTTGCTCTATTATAACACCTAACCTTTGCAGAAAATTAAGAAGAGAGAGGAAAGCGAAACAAAGATCATGCAGGCGGTGGCGAACAAAGGTGGGATCCGAGACTGTGATGGAGGAGGAGGAGCAGCGGCTTCCATGGGCTTGAACGACAACGCGTACGAGGTGGTGAGGCGGCTGGCTTCGACCAACGCCGTGGTTGTCTTCAGCGTGAGCGGTTGCTGCATGTGTACGGTGGCCAAGCGCCTTCTCTTCAGTCTTGGGGTTGGGCCCACCATTGTCGAGGTGGACCATCTGGCTTCCGGTCCTGAAATCCAAGGAATCTTGTTCCAGCTAGCAACCGAGAGCCGGCAGCCGGTGCCTGCCATCTTCGTCGGCGGGAAGTTTCTTGGTGGGGTTGAAACCCTCATGGCTTGCCATATTAATGGTACCCTGGTGCCACTTCTCAAGGATGCTGGTGCTCTTTGGCTTTGATTATAATTATGAGCAATCTAAATTGACGTCTAATTATGTTTTTTTAGTCTATTTTTTTCTATTAGCAAGAACTAATTAGAATCTAAGTTAAGCGCAATAATGCTCAAATTATTATTATGATAAAGAAATATTCGGTAGGAGAACAAAAAAGAGAGTATTGTATAAATCTATTATCACATCATCCATGCTTATTTAAAATTAATTAATGAAATATTTTATATCTTTGGTGTCTTTATAATTTGACTACTTTTATAATTTAATCAAATATAATTAATAAATAACATGGCATACAAATTGATAAACAAAAGTAAATAGTTTTTAAATATTCAAGATAGGAGGGCAAAAAAAAAAACATAATGAGAGAAAAAATTATAAATAATAATGAAATAAAATAAAACAATCTTTTTTATTTATTTATGAGAACACAATTAGCTAGGCATGCAAAATACATAAATTTGACTGCAATATTTTCCCATTTCCGCGATCAGAAATGAAATCACTAATATGCCCTTTAGCTGACGTTGTATTCTGTTTTTCCTTGACCGTTATCAAACAACCATTTTTTTGTTTTGTTTTTGTTTTTGACCATTTACCATTACTCAACTGTTCTCTTATATTCAATAAATAACACTACGGACTTCCAAATTTTGGCCCATATAAAAGTCTGGGCCCAGTCTATGAAGTCCAAGAATAAAAAGGCCGAGTCTTTAATATCACTTGAGTTTGACAGGCCCATTGATGGTTACGTGCCCTCTGTGTCTTGCCGCCTCGCTGTCTCTCACTCTGTCTCTCGCCGCTTCTCCCTCTCTCTTGCCTCCTCGCCGTCTCTCACTCTCTCTCGCCGCCTCGACATTTTGAAATTTTAGGCTTGGGTTTTGGAATTTCAGGTCAGTTTTTCAATTGGGTGTTTTTCAGTCTCTTTCAATTTCAATGCGAACTACAAGACACAAGACACATTGAAAAGCTCAAGGAAATGGATTCTATCAATTTTGAAACTGTGAGTTAAAGATGAATTTAATGAAAGTAGTTTCAATTTCAGTTGCTGATGGGTTTGGTGGAATGGCAGGTATTGTTTCTGGATATCCACTTGATACTCTGCGTATCCGGCAACAGCAGCACTGCAATTCTGGGTCTGCTTTTTATGATTTCATCAAGTGGTTGCAGGGAATTTAAGATGATCCTGTGGCTGTGGAGGATTGTGATCTTATCTTGTTTGGTCCCAAGAGAGTTTTGTATGTACTTTTATTTTTTCAAATTTCTATATTGAACTTCTTTTGTGGCAAAGATTGAGTGATTAGATTGAGCTTGTATTGTGGGGACTAGAATGTTGACAGCAGGAGGATTAGCAGGAGTTGCAAGCTGGGTCTGCTGCTATCCCGTAGATTTTCTAAAAAGAAGACAATGGAAGCATTTAAACAGAAAGCACTATCTGGAAGCATTCAAACAGAACTAGATTGTTATATCCTGGCAACTTTAGCCTCTTTTGTTTCCACTTAGTTGGGTTGGTCTGCACCGAATGACATCACAATAGAATGTAGTTCTCCAGTTTGTATCACTGCACATTGCTGCTGGAAGCCACAAAACAAAAGCACATATTGTTGAATATCTAATTTCCTGTTACCATTTGTGCAATTAATTTTCTTTTGCATGGCAGGCACAAAACAAAAGCACAGTATAGTTTTTATTGCAATCCCTTTTCTTGTTTTTCTTTCAGTCTCCATCAATGTGATCAATTTTACACCAAATGCAGGAATCTCTAGCCAGTATGAGTTGCGGAATACCATCCTAATAAGAGTGGATCAAATGCAATCCTATTGATCCAAAAACTTAAACGTGAAGAAGATTTTTTTGTGTGCATAATCTTGTTATATACATAGTTTGTAGTTCTTTCTAGTGTTTACGACGAACAGGAAAATATAAACATTCATATCATCAATAAAAGCTAGAAAAGATACCCACAGTAGTAGGTCCATGAGCCCAAATATAACTGAAGCTTTTCAATTCATTCAGCATGTATATAGACATAGATAAGACAGAAGTCTGAAATTAGGAGTTAGCATCCTCGAAGGTGCAGGACAGAATGGATCATAGACTCATTTTGGATATTATAATCAGCAAACGTCTTCCCATCTTCCAATGGCTTGCCCGAGAAAACTAACCTTTGCTGGTCCGGTGGGGTACCGTCTTTTTCCTCAATCTTCATCTTCAGTATATCAATCGTGTCGCTGCTGTCGACCTTTACCCTAACAGTCGTGCCTTTCAGACTTTTCACCGAAATCCACATCTATCCACATTTTTATAACATAACAAATTAATTTCTAATTCATTAAGATTCAAAATCCTCATTATTTTTGTTTGGATTGAAATAGGAATGTTAATTTTGGATGGTGAAACATTCAAGAATCAGTGGATACAAATAATAAGTTCCAACTACTACTTTTATTTCCGTTTAGGTGAACAATTTATAAAAAAAAAATCATAATTTTAAAAACTAAAAAAAATAATTCTTTATTTTTTATTGAGAATTGCTATTTGGTTTACTGAAGTAGCCAACTGAAATAGAAATTTTATTTTAAAAAAAATATTGGTTTCCTTCTCCCTACCTCAATCAGCGTTCTTCTCCCTCGCTGAAAATCAAAATCAAAAATTGAAGCCCACCCCCTCCTCACCATTCGACAAACCCAACTCCCTCACCCTCCTCCTCCGGCCATCTCTCCTCCTCCGGCCATCTCCTCCTCCGGGCCCACTTTCTCAAAACTCTTTCTTTAGCTGAGCCATGAGCATACACTTCATTCTTGGATGTGCTAGCAACATCAGCAGGACCATCGGGAGATGCCCTTCTCAAGATTTGCAATGGCATAGAAGTGAATCCATTTCTAGCTCCTCGTAAAGCATACAACAATGGGTTGAAGATGACAGCAAGCAATACTTCACCTTTTGCAACTATGAGATACTGTAAATGCAAAGTTATATTATAAACACAGAAAATTCTCATCATCCATGACAACCACCTGACTGCAGCTAAGCCCCTAATTTTTCACTTAAGTTTGTATTTCTATGGTGAATTGAGTCCTTTAATTTCTTTTTTCATTTTCACAACCAAATTTCCCTCTAATCCTTCTTTTCTATAGTCTACCAATTCACGCACATGATTATGTGAAAAATACTAAAAAAGCTAGATGGCCGGAGGAGGACATGGCCGGAGGAGGAGAGATGGCCGGAGGAGGAGGGTGAGGGAGTTGGGTTTGTCGAATGGGTGAGGAGGGGGCGGGCTTCAATTTTTGATTTTGGTTTTCAGCTAGGGAGAAGAACGCTGATTGAGGTAAGGAGAAGGAAACCAATATTTTTTTTAAAAAAAATTTCTTTTTTTAATGACGTGGCTGGCTACTTAAGTGAGCCAAATAACAATTCTCTTTTTTATTTGGGAAAACGCCACCAAAGGTACCTGTACGTTGGGTTTGAACTTTATTTGGCACCTCAATCTTTTTTCGTCTTTAAATGGTACTCGTACGTTAGTGTTTGATCACATTTGGTACCTGCGGCCGTTTCCGTCAACAATTTGCCGTTATATAGCCGATGTGGCATGCCACGTCATCATATTTGATGACGTGGCATGCCACGTCAGCATTAGTTTAATTTTTCTTTTTTTCTTTTTTTATTTTATTTTCTTTCCTTTTTTTTTCCTTTTTTTTCTTTTTTTTCTTTTTTTTTATTTTTCTTCCTTTTTCTTTTCTTCTTTCTTCCTCCTTTTCTTTTTCTTTTTCTTTCTTTCTTTCTTTCTCTCTTCTTCTTCCCCGACCCCTTACCTGCCAACTCCAATACCACCACTGCCAAAAATCAATTCCTCTACAAAATTGATTTCAGCCAACAAAATCAATTCCCAATCATTTAATTTCAAATCCCCTGCAAAATTGAATTAAGCCAACACCAATTCCTTTTCTTCTTTCTTTCTTTCCTTTCATTTCTTTTTTCTCTTCTTTCTCTCTTCTTCTTCCCGATCTCCACGGCCACACCAACCCCTCCACGGTCACACCAACCCGATCTCCTCTCTGTCGCCGCCGCTGCTCATCTCCTCACCACCGCCAAAACCTAACCGGCCTCACCCAAAACCCAACTTGCTGCTCATTCCCAAAACCCAACCGGCCTCACCCAACCACTCTCTTGTTTTCAATTAATTCAATTACTGTCTTTAATTAATTGCTTGCTCTGTTTTGGATTGAATTTGATTGTTATTTTCAATTAATTGAGTGCTTGTGGTGGGATTAATTGACTGCTCCGTTTTGGGAATTAATTGGATTTGTTCTGTTTGTCTCAATTGATTTCGTTGTTTCGTTGATTGGATTGGTGATCGGTTTGTGGTTGGATTTGTTGGTTGATTTCGGGTTGTTGCGGGTTGGCAGGAGGATGGATTTGGATTTGGATTGGTAGAGGTTTAAGATTTGATTTTTAAGAGGAAATGGGAGTTTTCGTTAGAGGAGGAAGAAAGAAGAAGAAAGAAAGAAGAAAAGAGAAAAAAAAGAAAAAGAAAGAAAAGAAAAGAAAAGGAAAGAAAATAAAATAAAAAAAGAAAAAAAGAAAAATTAAACTAATGCTGACGTGGCATGCCACGTCATCAAATATGATGACGTGGCATGCCACATCGGCTATATAACGGCAAATTGTTGACGGAAACGGCCGCAGGTATCAAATGTGATCAAACACTAACGTATGAGTACCATTTAAAGACGAAAAAAGGTTGAGGTGCCAAATAAAGTTCAAACCCAACGTACAGGTACCTTTGGTGGCGTTTTCCCTTTTTATTTTATGTTTTAAGAACCAGAAAAAGAAAGTAGAAAACTAGAAACAATACAAAACAAGAAATTATTTTTTGTTTTAGTAAGGGATTTTGAAATTCAAGAGCTAACCTTCGGCTGCTGCGGGTGCTGCCAGAGGGCGATCATCTGGCGCATCTGGGCGCTGAGCGAATTGAACCTGCCAAGTAAATCGACTTGTTTCTTGTTGGAGTCTTGCTGCAGCGACTCTATCTGCTCCTTCAGCTGCGACACCTGTTTCAAGTCGTCTCACTCTACTGTTCCCGACCATCACTTGTTCCTCAAGTTCTTTCACTCTGCTATTCTCCATCATTCTGCTGCTGGTACTTGGGTTCTTTGGCTGCTCATGACATTCGTACATTTCAAAAAAAACTTGGGTTCTTTGGCTACTCATTCAACCGCGATAGTTCTATATGAACACATACATTGATAAAGCGGCAGCTCAGACTAAGCCTTCTCAGGTGATTTAGTAGCCTTAGATGATGGTGACTTGGGTTCTTTGGCTGCTGCTTTTTGGACAGAAACCCTAAGCTGGGTTAGAATAGGTTTGGTAGCGAATGAAAAACAGAAGGGTAATTTTGGAAGAACATCAAAGACACGTTATTCGCACGGCGATTTCGCTTCTTTTCTTCTCACTGTTTAACATTATCCTTATAATATATTCCCTCCGTCCCATATTAATCGTCACTGATTTTTTGGACACGCATATTAAGGAAACTAGATGACTTACTATTTGACCGCAAAAAAATTCGTACTTTTTTTCGAACGTACGTTAATCCTTAATGTACGTCCGAGAAAAAAATTCAGAACAAAATTGTCTCAAATAGTAAGTCATCCGACCTCCTTAATATGCGTGTCCAAAAAGTCAGCGACGATTAATATGGGACGGAGGAAGTACTACTCCCTCCGGACCGTAATAAAGTCATTTTTCTACTGAATGTTACTGTACACTTTACTTAACTTTTTAGTGTTACTATTTTAGGAAGTCAATTAATATGATCCAAAGGAAATAATAGATAATAATATAATATATAATTAATAAACCTTTAAAAAATCATAAATTGTAAAATGTGAGAGATTTAAAAATGATGGGAAAGCGTATTTGTTCCTCTTTTAATTTAAAAAATGTTTTTCGTAAGGAAATTTGATTTTCTTTTAAATTTTTTTTGATGGTGTTACTCTCAGGGAAAAGGCACCACGGGGTCCCTATGATTATTATTTTCATTTTAGTTCGTCCCACATTTCAAATTATGTTCAATTTGGTCCCAGACGTCATCTCTGTTAGCACTCTGGGGTCCCTATCGTCAAAATTGACGTTAACGGTCATTATTTTATTATTATTTTTGACACGTGTCAAATAAAAAAATATAATTAATTAAAAAATTCAAAAAAAATATAATTAATTAAGAAATTCAAAAAAATTAATTAATTAAAAAATTCAGAAAATAATATAATTAATTAAAAAATTCATAAAATAATATAATTTATTAAAAAAATTAGAAAATAATATAATTTTTTTTCTTTTATTATCTAATTAATTTTTAAAAAATCAGTTTTATTATCTAATTAATTTTAAAAATTCAGAAAATAATATAATTATTTTAAAAAAATCATAAAATAATGTAATTAATTTATAAAAAGTAATGTAATTAATTTAAAATTTCAGAAAATAATATAATTTTTTTTTCTTTTATTATCTGTTATTTCATTTATTTTCACTTCTCCTCCTTTTTTCTTTTCTTCTTTCTATTTCTTTCTTTCTTTTATTTCTTTTTCTTTTCTTTCTTTCTTTCCCTAGTCAAATGTAAATAATGTAAACAGTGTAATTAATTTTATTTCTTGTCTATACACAAAAAAATGAGCCCCCTTTACCTGGCCACTCATCTTGTCTGCCACGCTCCACTACCCAGATTCCCAACCAAACCCAACACCGTCGCCCTCTCTTTATCATCTCTCCTATGCTGTAATTTTTTTTTTTAATTTATGTTATTTTTTGAAATAATTAATAAAAATATTTTGGAGATATTTTTGAAAAGAGGAGGAGAAGTGAAAACAAAGGAAATAAGAGATAATAAAATTAAAAATAAAATTAATTATATTATTTTTTTGAATTTTTAAATTAATTACATTAATTAATAAAAAATTTAAATTATTTTCTAAATTTTTTAAATTCATTATATTGCTTTTCTGAGTTTATTTAATTAATTATATTTGTTTTCTGAATTTTTAAATTAATTACATTTTTTAATAAAATTTATAAATTATTTTCTGAATTTTTAAATTAATTATGTTTTTTTCTGAACTTTTTAATTAATTATATTTTTTAATAAAATTTTTAAATTATTTTCTGAATTTTTTAAATTAATTATATTTTGTTTTGAATTTTTTAATTAAATTTTTTTTTTTGAATTGATACGTGGCAAAAATAATAATAAAATAATGACATTAATGGCAAAAGGTGACCGTTAACGTCAATTTTGACGATCGGAACTCCGGAGTCCTAACGGAGATGACGCCTGAGATCAAATTGAACCGAATTTGAAATGTGGGACGAACTAAAATGAAAATAATAACCATATTCCATTCTACTTGTCGGTACAATCAATGAGAGGGATTAGGCATTTAGCACGTGGTATGAAGGAAAACAGCAAACGTGGCCACTTTTTATTGGTCTTATGACATGTCTTTCACCATGTGGGCCTTAAAGCCTCCCAGCGAAGAAAGCCCAACGGAATTAGCCGCCATCTGTTTTTCACATCGCCAAACTTCCTCTGGTTTTCTTCTCTGATTGCCCATTGTTTTTTTTTCTTGGTTTGACAACTGAACATTGAAAACAGCAATTGAAGAAAATCAAAAGAGGAAGCAATAGATAGAAGAAAAACCCATCATAGTAACGCCCATCATTTACCCATCTATTTAATTTATTCAAGGAAAGAGTCGCTGTCGCCGTTAAATACACCACTGACCCTCATTGTAGTCTCACGCCAATTTCTCTTCTAACACTACAATCCTAAAATTTCTAACTTCTTTCATTTGATCGTGGGTTGTCGGTAGCTAAACGGGGGTTTTAGGTGAGGTTTTTGGTGATGGTGGAGTCAAAGACTGAGACAAAAACGAAGGTGGAGGAGGAGAAGAAGGAGAGTGGGAGGAAGCAATGGAGATGGGTTGTGGTTGGTGCTTTCATTACTTTGATTGTTGGATTGGCTATGGCTTCGAGGATTGCCCCAACGATTTCTCCTGCTGGAGAAATGGCTCCGTCCTGTGGCTGTGATAAGGTTCGTTGCTTTGTTTTTAACTTTGTTATTAAGAAAATGAAGGAAAGTAAGAGAGATCATTCAAGAACTGTTTGCTGTTTTTGTTATTGTTTTGTTGGGTAGGCTGGAAATGATGAAAGTTTGGAGCTTTTTAGTGTTTTCTGATCAATTTGATGATATTGCCAAATGGGTGATGACGAAATCAAATTTTGTTCTTTTCCCGTTTGTTGGGATTAAGAGATGATTAGAAGTTGCACTTGATTGTGTTTTCATTGCTCAAGCTCATGCTTTTCGTTAATGGTTTTTTTTCCCCCTTTTTGTGCACAGAAATATAGTGGGATGGTGGAGGATTGTTGTTGTGAATATGAGACTGTAAACCATCTCAATGAGGAAGTGTTTTATCCAGCTCTCCAAGAGCTTGTCAAAACCCCATTCTTCCGGTATTTCAAGGTTTGTCGCTTAGTTTCATGTGTCATGCTAATTACCATAAGTAGTTGGGTTTAAAAGTGATTTGAAATTTAAATCTTATTTGAATTGATATGGATATAATAACCCTTCTTAGCCTTGGAAAAGTTTATGAATTGTTCTACCAAGCATAAAGCTTCAAACTTTAGTAGCTGAAGTTACTACTTGCCCATGGTAAGTCTTGTTTGAGAAGATAGTGGGAATTATGGTTTTCTACACAACTAATTCATGTGTTACAAGTTGGAGCTCTGTCCAGCTGAATTTGAGTTGTCAGTTTTCTTTGGTCGTATATGTTTGTATTAAACCTTTTATTGCTTCTCGTATTTTTATACATTCTTGCCTAGTAAGTACATGATTCCATTTTGAAGCCAAAGAGTTCTGCAGAAACTCCTAGTTGTCTTGCGACGTTGTTCATGCTCAAATTATCAAATGTTGGAGTTAGTCATATTTTTCCGTTTCCTACTGGCTGAAAATGTAAATTTTGTAGTCATGTTTATATTCAGGTTTTGGCATGATAACAAACATACTGTGCATTGTATTTGTTGTTGCTCTGGCTTGTTACTTGCTTGACTCAGTATGCAGATTAAACCTAACTCATTTATCATTGCTCACTGGCATCTGAACTTTTTAAAAGCACGCTGACCTTTTCCTTGGCAGGTTAAATTGTGGTGCGACTGTCCTTTCTGGCCTGATGATGGCATGTGTCGCCTGAGGGATTGCAGTGTCTGTGAATGCCCAGATAGTGAATTCCCTGAACTATTTAAGTCACCATTCCAGCGTGGCCTTCCTACAGACAATCTAATGTGTCAAGAAGGAAAACCACAATCTGCCGTTGATCGGACCCTTGATACCAAAGCTTTTAGGGGATGGATGGTAACTGACAATCCATGGACAAACGACGACGAAACTAACAATGGTGCATTTCCTCACTGTTCATACTCAATTTAACACTTGTTATTGATATCTATCTAATCACGTCTGTAAGTTTAAATGTTTTATCATCTTGCTTTTAGTCTTATTCCAAGGTTATATTTGTATTGCAGTAGGGCCATGGGAATAGTAGGGTAGGGTCGCACTACCCTTGATATCTGCAACTTTAATCTAATTGTTTTAGGCTATGATACATTTTTGACAATTATATCCAGTGAGATTCAATGGCACAATGGTTTCTAGAATGCCAAAATTGTATAACTCATTGACAATCTAAGAAGGCATCCTCATTTTGCAGATGAAATGACATATGTGAATCTTAAACTGAACCCTGAGCGCTATACTGGCTACAGTGGTCCATCAGCTAGAAGGATTTGGGATGCTATTTACTCTGAGAACTGCCCCAAGTGTGAGTTCCTCTTTTGTTCTGCACTTATAACCATAAATATTTTCTCCTTCTACACAGCTGATGATTTCTTTTGGCTCTAATTTCAATTTATTTCATTCTTGCTGATAATAGTTAGAATTTGAGCCGATCTCACTTAAGTCTAATTTGGATTTTCAATGTGTGGTGCAGATCCATCTAAAGAGTTATGCCAAGAGGAAAGAACGTTGTACAAACTGATATCTGGACTTCACTCTTCTATTTCAGTCCATATAGCTACTGATTATCTACTTGATGAGTCTACAAACTTGGTATGAATTTTAGCTCATGCCTTCAGAATTCGGATATGTACTTGCTATTTTTTAGTGTATAAATTTGAGAGATTCACCTCTATGTATCTAAAGCTTCTAGCCTGTATGTGTTAAACATCCAATCCTGAAGTTATATTAAGACCATTTGGTATAATTGTTGGAGGTTGGGAGGGAACATTTTTAATCGTCAAGAAAGAAATGCTTTCCATAAGATTTACATTGTTTGTACTTTGTATGCATCCTATTCCGATGAAAATTCTAATGGTACTCACTACTTTTTTTCCTTTTGCTGATTGCAGTGGGGACAAAATCTCACGTTGCTGCATGACCGGGTCTTAAGATACCCTGATCGTGTTAGAAATTTGTACTTTGCATTTCTCTTTGTTCTCCGAGCTGTAACAAAGGTGAGTATTGACAGAGTAGGAAACCAGATTCGCATGTTTTTTATCAATCAACTGAATGATAGAAATGGTCTTTGTTGAGGTAATGGTTTCTCTCTAAACACATTTCAGACAGCAGACTACTTGGGTCAAGCTGAGTATTCCACTGGTAATCCTACCGAAGATCTGAAGACACATTCATTGATTAAGCAGTTACTCTATAATCCAAAATTTCAAGCTGCATGCCCCGTCCCATTTGATGAGGCTAAGTTGTGGAAAGGGCAAAAAGGACCTGAACTAAAGCAGACAATTCAAGCACAATTCAGAAACATTAGGTTTTTATCGAACTCCCCTTTTGCTTGCGGTTCTTGTGATATTTATGTTACAAGTATTGGTGCTGGTGAAATGCTAAGAGCTGTCATTTATTTGGTTACTACCTCTGCTTCATTTCTAGTGTTAAGCTAGCTTATCTACAAGGAAACAATAACATTAAATCCTTTGGCAATGCAGTGCAATAATGGACTGCGTAGGCTGTGAGAAGTGTCGCCTTTGGGGAAAACTTCAGGTTCTTGGTCTTGGTACTGCTCTAAAAATCCTCTTCTCTGAGAATGGACACTCGAGTCAGAATGTAAGTATTTGTTCTAGAATTTAGCTACAGCTGCAAATTTAAGTTCCCTTTTTGTCTGGCAGATGCTTAGATTTCATGTCAGTGGCGTGAGAAGAGTAATCATAAAACTTTTGCACTGATTATTCTTGATCGGCTATCAGCTGCAGTTACAACGAAATGAGGTGATCGCGCTGATAAATCTACTCCACCGACTATCAGAATCTGTCAATTTTGTGCATGAAATGGGATCTACGACTGAAATGATCGTGAAAGGTCAGGTTTCTTCGCCAACTGCTCAAACTGGCCTATGGCAAAGAATGCGATCCTGCTTTTTAACATCATAGGTATGTTCTTATTGCCCGGCATTTGCTGTGTACACGAAATTCAGATAGTTATCAGGTCTAACTCCTGACTTTACTCATCATAAGCGTGCTATGCTAATGCAAAACCTGCTGATGATGGGGATCGATAACGAGCACTCGGCTCTGATGTTGTAACACTTTCAGAATACAGAAGATGCAGTTAGGGAGGAAATCCATTTTTGCGAAAATGGACCGTGTACAAGAAACACTGTACTAAGAATCTTGAGAACTGTAAAATTGAGAATTGTTCGGTATATTTTAGTGAACTAACTGGTGATTAATTGTTCTGCTTCTTTCAGAGAATTAGCTGTTAATTGTATCCGACAGTTTACGACATTTTTGTGATTGATTAGCATATCATCTCATACTAATAGTTACTTAATTACATTCTGAGTTGAGAAGATTAATTATTAAGTGCATGTTTGGCCCCGTATTTTTTGAACCTGTTTATTTAGAACCTGTTTATTTATGATGAGATGAGCAATATTTTGCCATCAAGTTCTTACAAATATAAACATAAAGATAGTGTTCAATGGTTTCACATATTATCCTTGAACACAACCTCTAGAGAACAAAACAAACCGACAACAGAGTCGCTGTTGCGATGAATGATTGAATAGTGCCGAAGCAAGTATAGGGTTTTCCCTACAGTTAACATGCTAAGCAAATTGCAAATAAGTTCAAACATGAGGGATGATCACTGGCACAGAACAATCAACTGTAATGACCTAAATGTATTGTACATAAAAACAATGGCATACCGTTGCCAATGAAATCAAATCAAGAGTGCTCTTAAGCAAATGATACTACTGCTAGTGCTAATGGCTCCGTCCTATATACACTTTTAAAAATACACAATTGCTGCTCTCACGGCTTATGAACAATCGGTGGACCGAACCAGTCTGGTTCGAAACTGATGCGCGTCTCACCCATCATGCATATCATCTGTTATTGAGCCCAGGAATTGAATATGCTTGTTACAACAATGCAGCAACTTAGGCATTGCACTTCTGCAAACTGAAAATGCCACACCATCCAAGAAGTATAAACCAATGGAAGAAGCGAAGGCGTAATGTAACGAAGGCAGACTAAGCAAAACTTGCATCAATGAAATCACTCAAGTTACTAAAACGTTCATATTGCAAACCCATTGAAATTACAAATAAGTGACTTTAATTTTGATGCATTAGACCAATTCAAGATCAACACAGAACAAAACAAAAAGGAAATCTTGGTCGAATGATTCGTAGAACTTACACTGTGTGAGCATTTCTAGCGCGTTTTCTTCTGGCGTTTGGGCTGCGGCCGCAATGTGTCTTTCCTAGAATCATCAAGAACCTTCACATCAACAAAGGGCTGCAACAACACATATACCACACACTACAAATTAGGAGGATAAAAGAAACACAACAATCATGATGAGAAAGGTGATTATGAGCTACCTACCTCTTCGTAATTCTTCTGCAGTTCCAAAAGTTCTTGACAGTACGCAAGGCAATCCGCGTGGTACACAGCTGCTAACTCTTTGATCAAAGCCTTCCTTTTTATAATCCCAATCACTAGAAAACCAAACAGAGACGTGTCAAATACATTTACTTGCAAAATTAGATTAGTGAAATAGAAGAAACCCATAAAATTTTAGAAGAAAGGGTGGAGGAATTTACTACGACTGGGGTCGAATGAAGGCGGTGGCGTCAGTGGTGGTTGTTGAGGCGGAGAAGCAGCAGCAGCAGCTCGAGGAGGAGGTGGAGATTGTGGCTCAGTAAGTTGAGGTGGGTCCTCCGCCGCAGGAGGCGGAGAAGAAGGCGGAGGAGTTTGATCTTCTGGTTCGGTCATGAGTGCGTGAGAATTAGGAAATCTGAGAAGCTACTGTTTGATCTTGAATTATTGCTGTGCACTCGTGGAGAGTGCGCTGGGCGAAGAATAGGTGGATTACAGGGAAACTACAGACGACAAGTTGTTTGTTTAAAAAATAGAACACTCACTGACTCGTCGTTACCCTACGCACTTGAGATCGTAAACGACTTGCCTTGGGACTTGGCTTTCATTTTTTTTTCAAAAAAGAATAGTTTCTGTTTTATTTAGCGATTTTTATTTTTATTTTTTGGTATTAATTTAACAATTTAGCTCATTTTCTCTATTGCTTATATAATCTTTTTTCTAGCAAGAATATAAGAATTAATCAAAATTCAAACATTATTTTCTAAACTTTCGTATTTTGATTACAAAAAATCATAAATTCCACCCCAAACCAACCTTAAACTTCCAATCCTCTTTTGTTACCAAGTTGATAAGAGAACTCACCAACGAAGTTCATTGAAGCAAACCATGATTTCATCGAAATTATAATACGATAAACTTGCAAGGTTATCGGTTAAATAAATAACAGCGAAAAGCCAAAGTAACAATCATTTTGTGTATAATACTATCAAATTACAACAAATTCCTAAATAACTGTAAGATGCACAAGCTTTTCGCAAATCAAAATTGATTTCTTGGAGCAAATTGACTCGTGGATGCATGGAGAAATGCACGCGTTGAACGCCAGGAGATCATTTACATCAACTTCCACATTCCACACCACTATAGGATTATGATTCCACAATTGCTGGATCTTGCTTCTCTTCGGGAACAGTGTTTCCCTTCTTTGGTCGTTTGACAGCTGAAAAGAAGAAAAACGAGAACTGAGGACCAATTCTGATTCACATGGAACAGATAAAATCATCCCTTGCTGTATGTAGTAACTAGTAAATGCATGTGCGCCAGAATGAACAAATCAATTGACATCCTATGGTTGCGTCAGGGTGAACAAAACTTGTTATTTAGAGAGAGTACAAAGCCAAAGGCAGCATCATGCGTTGAAGTTGAAGCAGTAACATAGTTTGCAATTCATTAGCTAAATACAAGATGCTTCAGTTGAAGGAATGAGGATCATGCATAGTAGAAGGGGACAACATACACTACAATATACAAGCACATAACTGTAGCTATTTACCAACTCGTTTCAGTAAAATAAGCATATTCTAGATCAATTTACCCGGAAAAGGAGACAAGAAAAGTACTTACATCTAAGAGATGATCCAGCAAGGGAAGTAAGTCTTGATTTCGTGTTAGCCTCCGCCAATGGACTTGGCTTCTCATTCACAGCCATCCGGACATCCCACACACGTATAACTCCATCAGATGATCCAGATGCCAATAAATATGGATCATCAGCAGCACCACCATTATTCCTTGTGAGCACAACAATACCTTTCACACGAGCTGAATGTGCACCCTCAATGCAATATGCAACCTTCCCGCTATTTGTGTCCCATGCTGTAACATTCCGGTCCTCACCAGCAGTAAATAGAAGGCCGTTCTGTTGAAAGAATGAAAATTCAGATGTAGGAAATATCAGAAGGCACAGATGAAGACATTATAGAAACTTGGCCCATAAAAACAAATAGAATCACTAGTGTTCTGGATATTCATCCGGTTCATGTGATAAGAAGCATGGACAAGCTTTTTAAATTGATTTCAACTTCAGAAGAATATAACAGGCTAGCATACCGAGATGGTAATATAAAGAAACAATTCAATCTGGACATAGCACCAAAATGAAAATCAATGGTTGGTAGTGTTGCTTCAGGTTGTAGTTGTACAAAAAACATACTGCAAGACTTCTCTTTCTTTACAAAATTAATTTACTCATGTAAGGAAGATCTTATGCAAAATGACGCCTGCTGATCCATTAGAATCCAATCTCTTGTAGCAAAAGTATATAGCTAGTGAAATCAGCTGCCAACAAAATGTAAGAAATAATAGTTTCTAAGTAGATGGTAGGAAGCTATAGAAATTAAGCATTTCCATTGCAAAGAAGTGAGCTTCAAAAGTTGGCCCAATTCTCTTATTTTACTAGATCTCCTCGTGAATAGCTGAAACTGATGAATTGTACTAACAACCTCTTAATCTAAGCAAAATTATACCCAAAAACAAGAACAAGAAACCACACACAATTCCCTAACAACCAAGGAATTCATTAACAAGCATTTTTTTTTTACTAGCTAAGCTCAATAACTTCAACCTAGATAGTTAGCAAACATTACTCTCAAGGCATTAACAAAACCATCAAACCAGCAAAACAAGTCAAACCAAGAAAGTGAAAAACCTTAGACTTTGATTAAACTAACCTCACCAGGAGCAACACAAAGAACCCGTTTTGGACACTCAAACTCAGAAATCAATTTTGCATCTTCAGCTTCATGCAGTCCAACTTTGTCTTCAGTAACCATAAAGAACTTCTCTCCACTGCCATCAAACTTCACTAAGCTCGCTTCTCTACCCAACCTGCAATAAAAACTCCTTCTCCCCCTCACCAAATTCAATATTGCTAAGCACTCATCTCTCCCCACAGTCAACGCCAGCTTCCCAGATGGATGCACGGCCAAGTCATTCACATCTTTCTTGTGGGCAGAAATAGTCTTCAAATGCAGAAATGGGTCTGCATCAAATATGGAGACGGTGCCATCAGCTGCGGCGGAGAGGAGGTTGCGAGGAAAAGAGAAGGAAGGAGGGGTGAAGAATGAGAGGGAAGTGATGGAGGCGGTGTGGTGGAAGAGGGAGCCGAGAGATGCAGAGGAGGAGAGGTCGTAGAGATGGATGGTGTCGTCTGACGAGCCGGAGGCTGCGATTGCGCCGGCGGCAGCGACGGTGGTGATAGGACCGGTATGAGATGGGTACGAGAAGAGAGGGGTTAAAGTTAGAGAGTCGGGTTTTAGCTTGTAACCCCAAATGAATTTCTCGTAGGAACCTGCAATTATTGACATGGCGGCGGGCAGCGGACGCAGACGCAGACGTCTGCGATTTTGGTGGTTTCTGATGAGAAAGACGATCTTTATTGAAAGGGAAGGGAAGAACTAGGGGTTTGTGTGGGTTTAAGGGACAATTAAATCAAAAGAAAATCTAAATTCTATTTCTTTCTTCTTTATTTGACAAAGCCCATTAAGCTTTTAATGAAAAACAGTTAGGCCCATTGGGCTTCTTATTTAGCCCGTAGGAATATCAAAGTTCTAAATTTTGAGTCTCATCCTCTACAATTTCTACCTAAAAGAAACGGTAAACTAATCTAATTTTGGAAACATTTTCATAAAATTTTTACTATTTTTTTCTTCTTATATATTTGTTGATATAGTAGGGCTTTGATTACTAAAAAAAAAAATTAGCTTTGAAAAAAACTAATTTTGTTTTACTAAATTTAAAGTTTTTTTTACACTATCGGCAAAAAGTAATAACAAGGTTATTAGTTCGAGTTTCAATTCTTATATATCAAAATGAAAAACTAAGATCAACTAACCGGCACAATTAGTTCCAAAGATAAACATAGATTGAAAGATTAAAAGAATAAAAAGAAATACAATAAACAAAAATAAAATCAAATGAAGAGTCTATATATTAGTTTTTTGAAAAAAATGAGCACTCTCTGCAAATTAAATTACTACTTTGTAATTTAAATCATGCTTCTCTGTTATATCCATCTATGATGTTGTGCTCCTCCCAAAATCGACACTCGCATGTTGCTCTTCCATTTATCCTTTCAGCTCCACAAGTGTAACAGAATTGATATCCACATCTGCATAACAAAAAGCAAGGTCCTTTACCAAAATCCCACAAATTAACAGTAATCAATGCAAGAATCATCTCAATAACTCATGCAAAACGTTATATTTTGGTTTCTTCGAGTGTACTCTCGGCCCTTTCCGGGCAGGAGATGATCTCATACGAGGAATAATGCTCATTAGTTAAACACTTCAAGTCCACCTATCTAAGCTGTCTCCTTCCATACACATGGCTACTTCTTCATTGCCAAACCAATCTCCTAGTTAGAAAGAATAATGATGATAACGTAAGAATCGAAGATGGAAGGAAATCAACTTACGTGCAGGTAATATGGAAGCAACCACCAGCAAGTTCAATCATGTTATTGCACAGCGTACACTGACGCCAGTGTTTTGTTGTCGCAAGATATCTTAAGCTCTGTTCGTCAAGGGGACAAGGGTTCGATCGTTTGTAATCATCGCAGGTGGCATCTTTATGCTAAGGTACCTTGCAATCGATACAGAGATGATGCAGGCATTTAATACAAATCCTCGCTCCTGATTGGTCATGTCTGGATATCTTCTTGCGCATCAGACTGCTTTTCGACATTAATGTTGAGCATCTTGGATACGGGCACTAAAGTTTATCAGCAGCAGGCAATGACGCTTCCATCATTCGTTCCTTCATAACTTCAATGGCCTCTGGTTCCAAGAATTTTTCACAATTCTCAACTTTCAATTTGGATTTGCAGCCTTCATGAGGACATTCAGCAGTCATTCCCTTGAGAAATTTCTGTTCCACATGTGGTGGTGGTGGTGTGGAGGAGGGGAGGATCATCTTTTGTTGGTTGGGAATCCGTTTTGTTTGTTAGCTTGGTTGATAGATGGAGGTTACTCGGGTTAGTAACTCGGCGCCTCGGGCTAGTGACGCTAGTCTAAAAAAATAATTATAAAAAAGATACATTTTGGTCCCCCAACTATCACGAACTTCCGAATTTAGTCACTGAACTTTTGTTTTGCAACAATTATGTCACTAGTGCTATTAAAAATAATTAATTTAAGGTTTAGAAAAAAGATAAATAATTGTGTGAAATTGCCATATGAAACTCTCATATATCGCTAACTTAAATAAAATGATGTTAAAATGATAACTTGGACTAGCGTGGGTATTTGAAATGGTAGGTAAGACGTGGAACTATTATTAGAGAATTAAACGTTTTTTTAGTTAATATATGAACTCATGCATCAAGATGAAAATACATTTTGGTCCCCCAACTATCATAAAATTCCGAATTTAGTCACTGAAGTTTTGTTTTGCTAAGTCTTATTTATTTTCTTAAGCATATAAAAAAAAGAGGTGGTCTATATATTACCAAAAAAAGGGTCTCTTAATCGAGAACTTCCTTTGCAATTCTAAGTATGGCATTCATATCTTTGCATTTGAACAATAAGGTAAATAAATCAAAAAGATTGCTAAACATGTAAATTTATGATTAGTTAGTAAATATGTCACTCTCCTTACAAATTTAGAGATTCTAGTTCAATAATATATACATTCTTCTTGCATATAAATAATTGGACTCTTCATCCAAATATCATAAAAAAAATTAGCTTTAATTATCTCAGATAAAAAAAATGGAGAGAGTTTCTTCTAAAATGACTTTTTGTATCATGATCATGCTCGTCATAAGCAGTAAGTCTCATGAATCTGATTTTTTATTTTTTACATAATTAAGCACACGAATGTTGATCTTAATTAACAAAAAAAATGATCATCCTAATCATATGATTGAATTAAGGGTTTTTCTACGGTACCCGAATCTATTTTTAGACACAGATGTCCGACTAATAAATATGTGTCATGTGTATTATAGAATCAAGCAATAAAATATTAAGAGTCCTTTTCCTATGCATACTTCTCCAAATTGAACAAGTTATATTAGTAAATGCATGCAATAATGTACACCCTATATTCATACAAATTGTAATTTAAATTTTTATAATAGTTAAAAAATAAAAAATAAAATAGAAAAAAAAGTATAGAAAACGATTGAAATTGTGACAAAAAAATATAAACAAATATATAGTATATTTTTAATTATTTAAATTTTATGGCATTATAATTATTACTAATATCTAAAAATTTAATTCTCAAGGCTAGCAGGCAGTGGTGGTGTGAAGTTGACAAGGGAAGTTGATGGCGAGAATTATGTACTTAATGATGCTGGGTGTAAAACTGATAAAGATTGCGGACCCGGTTTCTTATGTCCCAATGGCCAAAAGTGTATTCCATCTTGTCTAAGTAGTGGTCTTTGTGCATGCGTATGTAGACAGTAATGAATGTGTTACATTTTTAATAAAATTTCTTGGTAAAATCATTCTCCATCTCCAACTTAATTGAAAGAAAATTTTCAATGGATTTATTTTAATTCAACTAATTTATTTATTTTTTTACATAAAAAAACCGAATGAGTAACGAAAATAGTTAATGTCATCTATATCCAACTACATTTTCTCGATCAACTTCTGAATTATCAGTCAACTTGGCATTTGAACCTGCCAAAAAAATGTCTCATAGTTATAAAAAATATAATTTTCTTATTGATTTAAATTTTTTCATTTCATCAAACCGTTTGACCTCTTAGGTTAATAGTTCAACTAAATTTACTGTTAATTTAATAGAATATAAAATACATATTTGTATCATGAAAATCAACTATGGGTCCAAATCAACAATTTACCGATATGACTGGTTGGTTCAATCCGATTTCCCCACAAACTACAATTTCGGCGTTTATTATAGGTAAACAACTCAAAGGATATCAATTCAATTGTGTTCATGAAAGTTTGATGCATGATTCTACAATTTTTTTCCATCTTTTCTTATTTTTGGCACTATTTAAAACATTATGTTTAAACGGAAATTTAATGCTTAAGCTTGCGAGTGATTAGTATACCCACTACAAGGTTATGCCTTGGTCAAACCTTGCTTGCAGCAAGATAAATATGATGAGGATCATGGTGTGATGAAGGGTGGAGATCATGTGATGTGTGGCGGTGATGGCATGGGCTTTATCCTTAAAAGCCGAGCGAGCCAAGAGAGCTCCCTCCTAATTAAATACTGCATGTATGGTATTTTCCGTATGTGCGACAGTGATGGTAGCCAAGAGTAGGAAAAGATCCCCCTTGCTCTCACGCGGGAGAGGTATTTATATACCCGCTTTGGGTCGTTACTTAGGTGCTAGATCGCATTAAATGCCATTAACGACGCATCTACTGTATTAACGATGTATTAAACATCATTAATTGCGTGTTCAATGTCTGTACAAAAATGCCCCTTCAATATTTATTAGTATTATCAGTTGGTTAGTGTCTGGGGGCTTGATTGATGCTTACCTCTCATCACAGCTGAGATTATTGTTTGTTTTTGTTTATCTTATAACTATGTTTGTGGTCATGTGCTGATTCACTTTTAATGCAGGTTTTGGTGAACAACCGAACAGCTAGTGCAAGACTGCAAGTGAAATTGTGAGTAGCTTCTTTCACCAAATTTATATGTGCTGTCCGTTGAGGTTTCTGATAATATTAGATACCGGGTGGGGGTTTTTCTGTAATATGGTACCTGGACCAGACTGGGTTCGAGTCTCAATGCTCCGTGTACGGTTGATTTATTGGTCCTTCTCGTTCCGTTCGATGGTATCTGAAAAGTGCGCCGGGGGTTGCCCCAGCGTATACACTCCGACGATCAAATCAGTCGGCAGTCATTATGAGTATATATCTAATATACTGTCCGTACATACTTTATTGTACATACGATGATGCCATTATAATTAATATGGACATGCTACTGATCACGGTCAGTATAATGAAATAAAGGTTGGTACATACCTGGTACCGTTACCTGTTACCATTGTTGTATATGTTGCCTTCCGGTACATGTGTGTCCGTTAGCCTTGACCCGTGTGATCTGTTACTGTGTACGTGCTATCCGTTAGCCTTGTCCGGTAGCTTCCAAGTCACATGTGTGCCAAGTCACTTCCGGAACCTTGCATGACCCGTTACCATGCTTGTCCGGTAGCTGCCAAGTCACATGTGTGCCGTTTCCTGTGTGCATGCCGTTACTCATTGCTGTCCGGTAGCTTGTGTACAATAACGGGTGCATGCCCTTACTTCTACCGTCACTCCAACAATTAATTATGGGCGTTGTTGTCGTGTTGTTGGTGTGGAGACCTTTCAATAAGGTGATGGCTAATGAATATAGCCATGGTGGCAGTATGCTGATGACAATAATCATAGCTGGATAAAATATATACAAGTGAAGATCATGGCTTGATCATGCTCTCCATTCTCCTTCTCGGGTCTTCTTTCTTTTGTGCAGAGCCTGCTCCTTTTCTCCAAGAGATCCTCCTCCCCTCCTTTCTCGCGGGAGAGGTATTTATATACCTACTTCTGACCGTTACTTAGGTGCTGGACCGCCATAAATATCATTAACGACACATTTATGTCATCAACGGCTACTGCATTAACAAGGCATTTTTTTTTTAATACGCAAAATTGTATTAAATGTCACTTATAAAGTCAAGGCATGGCCGTTACTGTTTATAAAGTGATGTTAGTCGCTTGTAAAGGCATAAGCATAAATATTACTATAAACAGTAATTATATTTGTGCCATCAATAAGGCCAAGTTAAGAATTCGAATATTTGGCAACGTGTCATTATTGACATGGCTTTTACTCATAATCCGTTACCTGCACTGTACTGTACCTCTACCGTTTGATTTCCGTTTCATGTGCAGGAAGGACGGGTAACGGCTTAAGAGGACGTTGACGCTTACAACTTCCTTCCCGTTTCATAGCAGCCCGTTATTTGATCCCCTGAATTCCTGTTAGTTAGTCAAGTAAATACTAACAACAAGGGAAATAGCATACCGTTGACTTGCTTGGACCTTTCACATGTCACTTGCATGCCGGTACTGTGCCAAGCCGGTAGCTTGTGTGCTTGTTTCCGGTAGCATGTATATATATGCCGTGATTGATGATCGGGTACAATGCATGCTTGGCTTTTGTATTTGCTTAGTAACGGGTCATGCCGTTACCCATGGATACCGTTACCCATGGGTACCATGCATACCGGTACCCTTTGACCATGTTCCCGTTTCTTGTCTGGATACCGTTGCTGGCATACGATCTGGTTTTTTGGGCTTGTGGGCCTATCATGGTGATCCGGTTGCATACTATCCGTTGTGCTTGGAACCGTTTCTTGTCCGGTACCATACTTTGTGCATGCCGTTGATTGCATGAACCGTGGTTTGTCAAGCCCGTTACTATGCAAGCTAAGTCCATTTGGCTATCTTGAGCCCATTTGGTTGCTCCTTTTGCAAGTGCTGCCACGTCACCTTGCTAGCATGACCCGTTAGCATTGTTCCGTTTGTCTACTTTACGGATTGAGGGCGTTGTCTTCTTGTGCTTGCCAATACTTCCACCATTAATTCCAGCCACTACTTTATAGCCTTGTTGTCGTTTTGTGAGTGTGGAGATCAAATGATGATCATGGTTTGATCATGATGATGATAATCATGGTGTGGCAGTGACGCAGCGGCTTGAGAGATGATGGGCCTCAAAGCCCAAATTGGCCAACAAAGCTTCCTTGCCAAGCCTTTTCTTGCATTTGTTTAGTAACGAGTCATGCCGTTACTTATGCATACCGTTGCTTACGCATTCCGGTAATACACGCCATTCCATGTGTCAACACCAATAATTACTTTGTTGTCGTCATCTGCATTAACAAGACATTAAACGCCATTGATTGCGTGTTCACCGTCGGTATAAAAATGCCCTTTCCATATTTATTAGTGTTATCAGTTTTCATTTATAAACGTGGTTTGCACTTCAGGTTGCCTCTGCCCTTCACGATAACTGTAGAGCTATTCTTGTAGGGGAAAGGACCTTTGGCAAGGTTAGTTAATTGTTGATGATGTGTATATAATTGTCTATGTGATAATCTGTGGGACGGGGTGAGGGTTCTTTGGTAATTGCGTTGGGTAGGGTGGATCTGCTTGCGGCGAGGTACCTGAAAAAGCACCTGAGGGGGCCTCCGGTGTAGAGGCTCCAACGGTCAAGTTAGTACGGGGGTAGTATGAGTAATGCAGGATTTTAGTGAGTAGTGCCGTGTTCAGCTTACCTCCCGTGAGTGGGGGATTGGGGGGGGTCTTTATAGGCTTCCCTCTCCTAAGTCGGTGGGACACGTGTCGCCAAGGAGCCGTGTCCGCTAACAGGACACGTGTCGCGCCCAGACGCATTGGGTGTCCGTTAGCCCGAAAGGTGGCCGTTGGCTCCGAGAAGTGTACTGGCCCGACTTGGATGGGAGGAAAGGTCTGTGATGCCTTCCAAGTCTGATTATGTATTATCACTATGCTTTTTATGTTTGTTTCAATCATGTAATGTATTCCATATTATTGTTCACGTTTTGAGCAATTAGTTGATCCAAATTGTTGTGGAGCGAGAATAGAGGCAACTCATGGTTTCACCTACAATTTTGCAAGGTTTGATTCAATCCGTGTTTGAACTCCGTGATGGGTCTGGAGTGGTTGTTACTGTCGGGAAGTATGTCACACCGAATCATAAGGACATAAATGGCAATGGCATAGAGCCTGATTATCAAAACATTCAAGGTGAAACTCATCTAACGGAAAAGGAAGCTAACGGAACATGAAAGCAAACAGGAAAGGAACCTAACGGAACATCATGATCATCATCGTCTCTACTCTCCGACATATCGGAATCATCTCCATTATCATGGCCATAATCCATAAAGGGAGGCAAACGGGTGGAACCAACGGTTTAGCATCTAACGGATGGAACCTATCGGTATGGGCTCGGTATCTAACGGGAACAACAATCGGGAGTAAGCTACCGGGATGCTACATTTGTAACCAACAAAAATGGGGAATATTATTTCTCTAAAGAAATTAGAAATAATTTATTCTCAGAGTCCGAATTCGAGTTCGAGTATTGAGAATGGAGAAAACTATGCTGAGGGAATTACTTCCTTTTGAGGGTGACAATAACTAATCAGATTACCCAATGAAATAATTTTTTTTATTAGAAATAAAAAAGATGAAAAGGAAACAATTATTAATAGTATTACATTGATATATATTTCATTCATACTATGCAACCCGGACTGGGATCCGAATGAGAGGACCCAAACAGGACACAACATTGATTGCTTGAACCCTACGGTTCACCTGCTCCCAAAAGGTATGGAAGCAATTCTGGTGCCGACATACGAGGATCGCCGTCGATTGAACATAATGCATAACAAGTTGATTCTTGATCATGATATTTGACGGGTCGAAATCATTGAATTGATCACAACTTCTTGATGTCATTGCATTGTGCCATGAAGGTGAGTTGGTGACAATGATGTCCTTCAGGCTTGTATATCGATGCTCGTCGATGTCGAAGTGATCCGGAGTTTCCAACCTTGAGGAGATCGAAGAAGTTCTACTCATTTTGATTGATTTTGATTGATGATAGTTTTCTTATGCTTTGGAGCTTTGTGTCCATTTTTAATTAACAATGTGATGAAAGATTAGTGATTTAGGAAAATAGGGTCATGCCAGAAAGGAAATAAGTGTTTTTCTAATGGAAAAAAATAATTTATTTCTTTATTTATTTTTTGGTTTGGGATGAAAGTTGGAAGAGATTGATTAGTAAATGTTTTTTGTTTGGTTGTTTTCTTTGGACAAGAGAAGATTAGGAGTATTTTGTTTATGATCTGGGTTTGGTGAGACTTTGATATAGGAGATTGATTCGGACAAGTTTTAGATAATACATGTGGGTGTCTTTTTATCATTATTAATTATTAATAAACTCTAATTAACTTGATTTAAATAAGTTATATAAATTTTTAGTTGATTAAAAATTATAAAATTTTCGAAAAAGGTTAATCTCGTCCCAGAAATGTTTTCTTTTCTTTCAGAGATGGGTAGTCTTATAATGGGTTTGGGCACCCGCCGGTCCCTAAGGTTAGGGCTTTTATTTTTATTGATCCCTGATGGTGACTTTTATTCGATCCGGTCCCTGACGTTACCTCTATTAGCCGTCTGCGACCCTGATTCCCTAACGGCCACAAACTGCCGTTAAAATCAATTATTTTAATATTATGTTTGAAAATGAGTCAGGTTTGTAGGACCCACCACCAAGCTTCCGCGAGAAGCTACGTTAAAGCCGGATGGAGCCGTTAACGTCCGTTAACGTTTTTAAATCTTCAAACAGTGTAATGGGTCCCACAAACGGCTAATTAACTCTCTTCTTCTTCTTCTTCTTCTCCGTTTCCACGACTTCATTTTCCATAACAATGTTAGAAAAATTAGAACATAAACCAAAGCAAATTAATTCCTTCTTCCATCTCTTAGCCCTTCATCCTTCGTTAATACTCATCTATTTATGTTCTTCATCATTTGTTCTTCTTATTTCTCTAATTTGTAACCCTCCTTAAACCCTAATTATCAATCCATTCAGTTTTTCTCTATATTTGAACCATGATGGCTGAAAGTTCTGTTTCTTCGAGGCGCACTAGGCGGAGAAATACCCAACATGGAGATGACAATTATATAGGAGTTACCGTCATGCATAAGGGTAACATCGTGACCCGGTACCATGCATGGTAACTGATACGATCCTAGCCACGAGGCTAACCCTAGCGCGCACACACGCCTTGCGACCAAGGCCAATCAACCCAAAGCGTCGAGCCCAAGATGTTCCAAAGCTTCAAGAGAGGTTAGAACAACCTCTAGACATGGAAACTAGGCAAGGATCATTGCTGGATCAAGTCCTTAGACAAAGGATGACATGGAAGGTGGCTTGGAGGCTCTTAGGGCAAGACTTTGCATCCGACCAAGCCATGACATGGAAGCGAGGCTTCAATCAAAGATCCAACACATATACAAGACCTATTTGGATCTTAGGAAGACTGTGTCCAAGTTTCAGAGCATTTGGACGAGTATATCTCAAGGAGGTTCGAGATGACAATCAAGCATGCAAGTGTCCTAAGCGCAAACGTGACGGACAACTTCGTCGGACCATATCTAGACCTTCCGACGTCATAATCGTGCGATCTATATCAATTCTGAAACCTCAGGATGTCTTCTTAATTGTGTCCAAATTTCAGGGCAAACGGACACGCCGTTTGTTTGTTATCGGTCGAGACATTTTCGCTGACAGCAATCCTACGCGGACGAGGACTTCAAAACGCGTCCGTCAACGCCAACGACCATTCTTTGGACCAGTCAGGCCCGGACCAGGAAGAGGAGCACCCTCCTACTATTTTTGGGTCTTAGCTATCGAATGGGACAAGTTTCAGCTCAATTGGACAAGCCAATCAATAGTTAGGGTGGGGAGACATTTTGGCGCGCAGTGTGAACGCGAGCAGCCCGCGACTTGGAGAATTCGGCCCAAACCTTGGCCTGATGATGCGAATGCTTCTGGGAAGTTCTAGAAGGATTTATTTGTATTTATTAATTAGTTTTTACAGTTATTAGACTAGTAGAAGTTCTATTTCGAAGTTACTTAGGAGTTCTAGTTAAAATAGGTTTTCTAGTCTTAGTTAAACTTGTATTGTTTATGCCTATTTAAAGGCAGCCGCTTGGCTTAATAAAATAAGATCTTTTTTTCAGCCAAATACTTGCGTTAATTGATCTCACTAAGAACCTTGAATCCTTTGAGTCCGAACACTCGAAGAACAACTCAAGTAAATTGAAAGTTCAAAACCCATCACAAGACATCGGTAAGGTCAGCTACGCTCGCCTTCACTCACCCTTGTGAGAACCTCATCAAGGCATCGGCTAGGCCAGCGAGAGCTCGTCTATGCTCACCCGACGTGAGTCCTATTCAAATCATGTTATCAAAGACTTCCGCAACGAAATCCACACTTGAACAACGATCGCTTAAGGAGAAACGATTCAAGCCTAGCGAGGATCGTATCAGTTGGTAGCGGAGCGAAGGCCGTCCTTTGATCACTTATTCCTGTTGACTTGGTCAAACGGTCGCGGTGCCGTTTTGGCTGGTCAATCAGTACTTTGTGAAGGTGCAAAGTCCATTATACCCTTCTGATAATTTTATGTATTATCAGAGGCCTAACAACAAACGAGCCCGAGTGTTTACCAAGGGCTTGCCTCTTCCGGTTTGATGATTGTAATCCGTCACCGCTTCGATTTATTTCCAGGTCTTTGAAAAGTTTTTCTTCGTTCCTGCAAATAATAATTAATAGCGATAAAGTTAATTTTGAATTAAAGTATACCTGTGACGTGGCGCTTTGAGGTCCAAGCGTTTGTAACCGCTCGTTGCTTTTGAGGAGAAAAAGTCTCTTCAATTTAATAAAGTTTTTGAAATTCAAAATTCAAAACCCTTGGAGAAACGCGTGCGCCGTTTCTCATTAAATGCTTGGCTTCAGCTTTATTGGCCACTTGTTGCCTTTTCAGAACAGACTTGCCACTTGTCAGTGAGCGATTGGACACGCAAACGGCTGAGGATTTATTTCTTTTAAAAACATTTCCCTTGGAAAACCTAAATCACTTTTCGTTTCCCAAGCGCCGCTCTCATCTTCTTCCTCGACACTCTCTTCCGCTGTTCAAGCAAGAGCTCCCTCTGCCATTTTCGATTCCTGGCTCTGTTCTTCAAGAATTTCTGCAATCAACTGGTATTTCTGTACCCTTTCTTCTCCATTTGCGTTGTTTGTGATTGAGAAATGGCTCCTAGACGCCCTGTTGTTTCCACTGATGAGTTGCTTGAGAAAACTGCCACCAAAATTAGGACTGTAGATGAACTGAATCTGGAATTAGAGAAGTACGGGATTGTATTGCCGATAGAGTATGAAGCCCTGGTAGCTCCTCCTAATGTTAGGTTGAACAGTGAGTTGCTAGATAACCGTAGGGTTCTGTATTCTAAAATGTTTGCTTATGGGTTTCGTCTTCCTTTGAAACCCATGGTGAGGAATCTGTTAGTGCAGCATCTTCTTAGTCCAGCCCAGATCACTCCCAATTCCTGGGCTTCAATCTATGCATTTATCAATGTCTGTGCTCACCTCCAAATCAGAGAACCTTCGCTCCAACTGTTCAAATACTTTTTCCACTTAAGTATTAGAAGCAGTTTGGTTACCCTTCGTCCTCGTAAAGATGAGAATCTTCAGCCGTTTCTGAAGAATTTCGACAGGTATGAATCTTCTATCAAGGGATGGAAGGACCATTTTTTCATGGTTTCCTGCACAACCAAACCCCAATGGCTTTCTGGGTTCAATCCAGCGATTAATGAGCTTCAATGGGTAAGAACGGAGGAACCTTCTGGTCCGCTGCAAGCCCAGATCGACATTCTGCTGGCTTTTGATACGAAGTTCAATGTGCAGAAGATGGCAATGGGCTTGCCGTTATTGGACTGCGCCGTTGATGGTAAGTTATCAATTTTTCAAGGGTGCCGATTTGTTGTAAAATTGTGATGCCGATTTTATTCTTATGCAGATGAAGGACGACCGATTAGAGCATCCGTTGCTGCAGGACCTTCCTTGGTCCGTTCTCGCCTTGTCGATTCTGATGAAGAAGAAGTAGCCGATAACGTGAATCTCTCTGAAGATCCAGAGGTAGATCGGCCCGCTGACGATGAGGATGTTTCGGCTCCGTCAGTCTATAGACGAAAGAAGGTTGGCCGAGATACCTTTGAGTATTTCCCCTTGGAAAACCCTGACCCGCAAATTATTGAGGCGGCGAAACGGGTTCTGCTGAAAAGGAAGAGAGCTGCGGAGAAACGGGAGAAGGCTAAGGCGGCAAAACGGGCGGCTACCGTTTCGACAGAAAATGTGGAAGATCGGCCTGGAGCCGTTTCTGAGGAAGCCGGTCCGTCTGCTGCCGTTCCCCTTCCGTCTGAACAAGCAAATCGGCAAGAAGCCGTTTCTGAGCCAATTAACCTTAATCGGACTGATGCCGATTTAGAGTGTCCGGATGCCGATGCGGCTACTGAACCGATTGTCGGTGAGGGTCCGTCTGTTCCTCCCCCAGAAGAGCAAGCAAATGCTTCAGCAGATGTTCCTCCAACCAGCTCTTCCGGTTCTGCTTCTGTTTTTCTTCACTGGGTGGCCGGTCCGCGCTCATCCGATGCTCCATTTATTTCAGATGATCGTGCCGTTCCACCCCCATCTGATTTCAAAGGCTATCTCTCCAACAACGGTCCTGACGGCGAGGTTACTCACATCGCTAGTTTGAATAACCTTGGAGAGAGCTGTGGCCGTTCCCTTGGTTTAAAAATGCCAGCTTGCAATGATTATCGGACGGGTCACTTGATAGGTGAAATATTTGCCAATCAAGCCGACAGAGAACGCTACAGCCGCTTGGAACTTAGCTCTCACTTCGCCAACCTGCAAAGCATTATGTATAGCAGTCTATGTGCTTCCCGATATGCTGCAGAAGTTGTGGATTCGAAGCTTGAAGAGTCTAGGGAGGCACTTCGGCGATCAACCGCTGAGAATGCTTCCCTTAAGAAAGAAAAGGAGAGTCTGACGGCCGCCCATGAATCGGACAAGAAAGCTGTCATTGACGCACGCAAGAAGCTGGCCGATAGTCTTCACGAAAGGGATGGCCTTTCGGCTAAGATCAGGGAAGAGCAGGTGCGGATCGGGGAGCTGTTGTCAGACAAATCGGCCCTGTGTGAATCCGTCACCAAACTTAGTGAAGATAAAGCCGCTCTGGTTAATAATGTGGCCAAGCTCACTGCTGAACTGGAAGCAGCCCGTGCCGATTTGGAGACCACAACGGTAGAGTTGGAATCAGCTAGGAGCAGTATTGCCGATAAGGACGCTGAACTGGAGAAAGTTCCCGGCAAGATCAGCTGGTGGCGTCAAAAGACAAAGGACATCATGTTGACAGCTATATGGAATTCTATGGGGAGATTAACTTTGATGCCACGAAGATCGGCTCATATGTTAACTCCTTGGAAAGAGAGGCTGAGGCAAAGGAGTATCAATCCTCTTCAGAAGATGAACCATAGAGCTGTCTTTGTTTAGACCTTGTCTTTCTCTGTTATGCTGATTATTGCCGTTTTGGCACGTTTTGTAATGAACAATATTACTCAAATATATAATTTTTGCAATTTTTAGTTATTGCACATGCTTAATCATTTCTGTTATGTATATATATGTATACTCCAGAAAATTAAAAAAGATAAAACAATTGCAAATTGAACTTATCTTTCTTTGGCAGAATCGGCTGCTCGCCGTTTTGAAGATGCCGTTTTGAGGTTGAAAAACCTTTGATGAATCGGCACTAGGCCGTTATGAAGATATTGCCGTTGCACACTTTATTACTTCAATGGCGACATATGCTTCAGCAACGATATATGCCTCAACAACGCTATATTCCTCAATAACGCTATATGCTTCAATAACGCTATATTCCTAAATAACGATATATGCCTCAATAACGCTATATGTCTTGGTGACAGTATATGTATCGTTGGCAATATATGTACCGTTGGCAATATAGGTATCGTTAGCAATATATGTATCGTTGGCAATATATACCCTTGTTGCAATTTGAACCAATCGGGCTGGAGCCGATTTGGTTGTTGGCCTTCTCAGGCAGCGCCTTAGGTAACCCTAGTAGCAATAACTTCGCCAATTTTTGGATTTTGGTAATGTGGTTTAGTGTAAAATAACCGTTCATCCACGATTTTTAAATCTGAAACCATATGATAAGCACACTTCGGGCAAAAGTATGTATATTTAACATTGTTAGTTGCATATTACTTTGCATCCGCAATACTTTCATTATTTATGAGTCAATTGAAAACAACACATTTACTCTGGAGTGATATAGTTTTAAATTGCAAATATTCCAAGAGTTGGGTATCGGAGTACCGTTCATTGTTTCAAGGTGGTACGCTCCTTTGCCAATGACTCTGACTACGCGATATGGTCCTTCCCAATTCGGCGTTAGCTTTTTCTTCTCTCGGCCAGTCGCCGTTACGTTGCGCAAAACTAAATCTCCAGCTTTGAGTAGCCGTTCTCTGACGCGCCGATTGTGGTATTTCGCCATTTTTCGTTTGTAGTGCAGCGTCTTGAGAATGGCCTCTTCTCTTAACTCTGGCAAAAGATCTAGTTGCTCCCTTAGCCTTTCTTCATTTTGTTCTTCGTTGAAATATTCAACCCGAAGGCTGATTGCTCCGATCTCTACCGGGGAGACAGCTTCTACTCCATATGTCATGGCAAATGGCGTCATGCCGGTGCTTACTTTAGTTGTCATCCGATAAGCCCACATGACAAACGGCAACTCCTCTGGCCACTTCGTCGGTTTGCCCTCGAGATTTTTCTTGATCCCGTTAAGGATTGCTCTGTTGGTGACTTCCGTTTGCCCGTTTGTTTGTGGATGCGCAATGGAGGAGAACCGTTGTTCAATTGAGTATTCTGAGCATTTCTTTTTGAAGTAAGCACTGGTGAATTGGGTGCTGTTATCGCTCACGAGAATTCTTGGGAACCCGAATCTCATGATAACGTTGTTCATAAAAAACCTCCAAGTGCTGTCTGCCGTTATCCTTGCCACAGCTTCTGCCTCAGCCCACTTTGTGAAATAATCGACAGCAACAATAACATATTGGAGCTGATTTTTGGTGATTGGGAAGGGTCCCAAGATATCAATTCCCCATTTTGCAAATGGGCATGGACTCACCATACTTGACAATTCAGCTGCTGGCCGTTGTGGTTCCTTTGCAAATTCTTGGCATTTATGACAAGATTTTACAAAGTTATCCGAATCTCTTCTAATTGTTGGCCAATAAAACCCGGTCCGAAGGACTTGAGCAGCCATGGTATTTCCTGAGGCATGCATTCCGCATATTCCTTCATGGATCTCCCTGAGGGTATATAAGCCTTCTTCTTCCGTTATACACTTTGCCGCCGGATAAGTAAGACAACGGCGAAGAAGTACCCCGTCATGATAAGTGCATCTGGCGGCCCTTTTGAGGATCTTCAGCTTCTCACTCGCAGTTTCTGGCAGCTTACCATGCTTGAGATAATCAATCACTGGAATGCGCCAGTCATTAGCTGCCTCTAATACACATAGCACTTGCTGCTCTTCCATAAAGGAAGGAATGGAGATTTCCTCCACCGTCACATCGGGTGGCATCATTGCCTCGGAGTTTGCTGCCAGCTTGGCAATCTCATCGGCCTCTGCATTTTTCTCTCTTGGGATATGGCTGATTTCAGCATGAATTCCCATATTTTTAATTTTGGCTAGCTCCTTCTGTACTTTCTTCAAGTACTGAATCATAATCGGCTCTCTAGCCTGAGAATCGCCGTTGGCCTGATCAATGATCAGTTTTGAATCTCCGTAGATGGCCAAACGGACGTTGGCCGATTGTGCATTACCGATCAGATCCCTTCCGATGCGCAATCCTGCCAATAGAGCTTCATATTCGGCCGCATTATTTGATAACGACCTTGAGATTTTTAAGGCGTACCTCATTTTAATCCCTTCTGGTCCTAAATGATAACGCCGGCTCCTGCTTCGGTTTGATTCTTGGCGCCATCCACAAAGATTGTCCACCGATCTCCGTTCATATCGGGAAGCGGTAAGCAGGCTTCTTCTTTGCTTTCTGGCGAAGGAATTGGCTTCTGGACAAATGTGCATTCAGCAATAAAATCGGCCAATACCTGGCCTTTGATGACGGGTCTAGACTGATATTGCAATCCATATTGATCCAATTCAATGGCCCAAATGACCATTCGGCCAGACGACTCAGGTCTCCTGAAAATCCTTCTTAGAGGCTGGTCTGTCAGCACGACCACCGGATAAGCTTGGAAATATCGGGCCATCTTTCTACCAGCTTGCAACAGAGCGAAAGCGATTTTTTCAACTTGAGAGTACCTTAGCTCAGCATCCTTCAAGATCCGGCTGATAAAATGAATCGGCCGATGTATGCCGTTTTCATCCCGAACCAAGACGGCACTGACCACCTCATCGGCCGCCCCCAAATAAAGAAAAAGGGTGTCCCCTTCTTCGGGTCGAGTTAGCAACAATTCAGAAGACAGATACTGCTTCAGGTCGTGAAAGGCCTTTTCACAATCGTCACCCCATCCGAATGACTTTGAAAAACGGGAGGCATTTCTCGCCCTGCTTGGAGATGAATCGGCTCAAAGCAATTATTCTTCCTGTGAGTCGCTGCACCTCCTTCACATTCCTTGGCGAAGCCATGTCCTTGATTGCCTTCAGCTTGGCGGGATTGGGCTGAATTCCTTTTCTGCTAACAACATAACCAAGGAATTTCCCCGTTTGGAATGCGAACATGCATTTTTTGGGATTTAACTTCATTCCGAATTTTTGCATTATCCCAAATGCTTCCTCAAGGTCTCGCAGATGCGCCTCAAAACTCCTGCTTTTCACCAGCATATCATCAACATACACCTCCAGATTTTTTCCGATTAGCGGCTCGAAAATCTTATTGGCCGTTCTCTGAAATGTGGCTCCAGCATTCTTCAGACCAAACGGCATAGCCCAGTAGCAGTAGGTAGCCTTCGGTGTGATGAAAGACGTTTTCTCCTCGTCTTCGATTGCCATCGGTATCTGATGATACCCCGAGTTGGCATCAAGCGAACTTAGATACTCATACCCTGCCGTTTGATCCACCAGTTGCTCTATCCGTGGCAGCGGATAACAGTCCTTGGGGCATGCCTCGTTCAGGTCGGTGAAATCAATACACATCCTCCACTCCCCGTTTGGCTTTCTCACTACCACTGGATTAGCTAACCATGGCGGATACTGAACCTCTCGGATGAAGTTAGCCTTTAAGAGCTTGCCCACTTCTTTCTCAATTGCATCTGCTTTTTCTTTGGAGAAGGCTCGCCGTTTCTGTTGCACTGGCCTGGCATCCGGGTACACGTTCAGTCGGTGCTCTGCCGTTTCCCTCGAAAGGCCCGATATGTCCGTCGGGACCCAGGCAAATTCTCCTCTGCACTTGTTTAACAGAAACGCAAGCTGGTCACACTCTCCCTTGCCCAGCTTCTCGCTTATTAAAAAATGCTCAGTGGGCAGATCCGCCACCGACACTTGGGCCATTCTCTCCAATGGCTGCGTACGCTGCTCCTCATCATCTTCTAGTGAATCGTCCGCTACGCAAACATAGCGATCACAACAACCATCAACCATTGTGATGTAGCATTCAGCAGCTACCTTCTGATCTCCTCGGACCGTAACCACGCCATCCCAGGAAGGGTATTTCATCTTCAAATGCCTTTGCGATATTACCACACCGAAAGCATTTAAAAAAGGACGCCCCAAGATCACATTGTACGGCAGGTTTAAGTCCACCACCAGAAATAGCTGATGCTCCTTTCTGCGGGAGCTGTCTTCCACAAAAAAGATTGACAGAAAAGTTAAACCTACAACAGGAATGGGAACACCATTTACCCCAATGATCGGTCGTCGACAAGGCTTCAAGTCTGGCTTAGGTCCTTGCAAACGGTTAAAGGCGTTGGCAGAAATGAGGTTCACAGCACTTCCGTTGTCCACCAGTGTCCGCCTGACTCTGCAATCGGCAATGATGGCTGTTACCACTAATGCTTCATTCTGAGGATATGTCACCCCGATCTCATCCTCCTCTGAAAATGTTATGGCCATTCGGTCCAGCTCCGATAGACCTGTTTTTTCCCCAACGGGATCATTCCGCTTTCTCTTTTCCCCAATCGGTACATCCTCCGATTCCTCCTGCTGGGTTCCTCCTGCTATCAAATTGATCATGGGGAACTCATCGAGAGAGGTTGTCAGCACCTGCTGCTTTCCTCTGTCTCTCTGGACACTGGTTCCGGCTACATTGGGATCGGCTTCCGCTTCTCTCCTGTTGCTGTCAGTTCGATCCTCCCTGGCCCTATTTCGAGCCTTGGCCGCAAATTCACCCAAATAGCCTTCTTCAATCAGCTTTTCGATAGCCTTCTTCAGAGAGAAACAATCCTCAGTGTCATGCCCTTTTGCCTTATGGAAACGGCAGTAAGAATCCTTATGCGGTCCCAGAACGACGCCAGGCTTGCGCTTAGGATAGTGAATCGGCAATCGTCGTTCCTCTATGATGGCAAAGATCTCCGCTACTGGCTTAGTCAGCTACAACGCAGAGAAATCCGTGAGACGATCCGTCTGTCAGCCCCCGGCCGTTTGTTTCTTTTCTCCCTGTTTACGGACGGCCGTTTCTTTCTTAGGCAGATCGGGCTCCTCCCGTTTCTTCCGCTGGAAATCGGCTTCCTCCATCCTTGCATATTTGTCCACCTCAATCCGTAGCAGGTCCAGGGTCTTCGGGGTGCTCGCGATCAGAGCATTTTCCAACTCCCGATACCTGCAATTCCTCCTCAGAGCCTCAGCTGCGAAGTTGGGCGCCACGTCAGGTAGAGTTGCCAGCGCAGCATTAAATCTAGCGACATATGCCGTTAAGGATTCCCCCTACTTCCGCACCATATCGAACAGGATTGCTGGAGACTTCTCCACCGGAATACAGGAACTGAATCGGCTGATGAAGACCTTGGACAGTTGTTCGAAACAATCAATGGATCCAGCCGGCAGCTTCTCAAACCAAGTATTGGCGATCCCTTTCAAAGTCATCACAAATATTTGGCACAACGCCTCATCTTTCCTAGTAAAGAACTTAACATGTTTCTTTACCAAACTCACATGAACTGTCGGATCTGTCGTCCCCATGTAGGAATCGGTTGGCAGTTTGACGTGTCGGCTCACCCGATGCTTCCTAACCCGGAAGGTTAAAGGATTCTTTGGATCATCATCCTGCTCTTCACGAGCTCGCAGGGAGGCAGAGCCTCTGGAGGCATTCCGATCAGCCCTCTCGCGATCTCTTCCGGACTGAGGCCGATCCATTGACCGAGGCCGATCCATTGACCTCTCTTGACCTCTTCCTCTCTCGGATCTTCCTTCTACTGATTGCCTCTGGCTCCTTCTTGGGCTACGCTGGACTGCCCGGCTGTTAGCCTCTTCCATGTTGTCCAGGTATCCTTCCCCTCTAATCGGATTTTCACTCTGACGGGGTAGCCGGAATTCATTCGAAGGATTTCCTCGTTGAGCTGGCTGACTGACGTGTTGATGCACGGACCTGACTGGCTGGAACGGAGGCACTAACGATGGTGTTACCGCAGGTTGATCGCGGATCTGCTGAGGAATGATCTGCTACTGGGGGAGGATCTGCTGCTGGGGAAGGATCTGCTGCTGGGGGAGGATCTGCTGGTGGGCAGGCGGAGGGATCCTTACCATAAACGTTTGCATCATGATATCCATTCGTCGATGCAAGGCGGCAAACTCATGCATGACTGCTGGTGGGATGACTGCTGCTGTAGACGGTCCAGGTTGTGGAGTGCTGGGAAATAACACTTCTGGAATTTTTGGGAAATTGAGCCGGCGGGCTGTGGCGTTCATCTCCACAAGGGAAGATGAGACATGAGGCGGTGGAGTCTCATGCTGACCAGCAGCACCACCGGTAGGTTGATTTGATTGAAAGTTTGGATCGGATGCCATCTTTGGAAATGAAACCCCAAGAAAATAGAAGAAGAAGAGCTTTGAATTTCAAGGTTTGCTCACTTAAAATTTCAAAAGCTCTCAATGAAAGCACCAAATGATAATCCGTTGAACGGAGTGAGGGGTTTTTGGTAAAGTGGCGCGCTGGAGGGTGGTAACTGGAGCTCCGCGAGGGACCTGCACAGTGCCGGAAGTGTGTTCCGGCGTAAAAGCTCCAATGCCCAAGTCAGTTTTCTCGTTAAGTGTAGGGAAAGTAAGTGTATCTTTCAGTGTGTTTGAGTAAAAAAGAGAAACTTCCCTTATATACCTCCCTCTAGTCCTTAGGCTGGACTAGAGTGGTTAGATCTCTGACATCCCTTCCCCTTTTTCCTCGGCAAGTGGTCTAGGAGCAGGGATTCATCATTGTAACGTGGGGTAAAGACCTTACTTTAGGGGAATAGAGTCGTCCCCTTGTCCAGTTGTCAGATGGTGAATTGACGGGAGTAGGTTACCCTCCCTGCCAACCTTGACTAAAAGTATACTGACTATGGAGTATTGTATAAATAATATCAGTGAGGGGAGCGTAATATCTGTGCCCAATCAGTACGATGCCGTTAGGGTGGAATCGGCAGGCTGCCGTTGTGTAGAATCGGCTGGGTACCGTTTTGTGACACATTGACCAGGCCGGGGGGTATAACGGTGCCGATCCGTTTCCTCGTACTTGGGCGGATGGATCGGCCTTGTCCTGATTTGAGACAATCGGGCTAGACTTATCCTTTGATCACTTATTCCTGTTGACTTGGTCAAACGGTCGCGGTGCCGTTTTGGCTGGTCAATCAGTACTTTGTAAAGGTGCAAAGTCCATAATGCCCTTCTGATAATTTTATGTATTATCATTAACCATATATTTACTTTGATTGGTAGCCAAACAGGCCAACCGGAGTTTCACATCAAGGAATTGGTAGAGGCAGACTGGCTCCAAACTCCATGCCAGAGTCCAGTAGATCCAATGCAAGTGGAAGGGGAAGGGGAAGGGGAAGGGGAAGGGGAACACAACCTTCACAACCTCCTATAAGATGGTTTGGAGATTACATGCATACAAGTGGTACTGCACCAGAAGCAAGTATGCCACCAAGTGTTACAGAAGCAAGTAATCCACAACCTGTAGAACCAAGTAATCCACCATCAAGTTATATTCCACCATCCACCCAGTCCAGTATCCAGCCAACTTTTGCAAGGAGAAAAGAGAACAAGGGAAGGCCTAAAGGTTCAAAAAATAAGAAATTTAAAAGTCTTCAATGATGTTGTTAATTGCACAGTTAGCTATTATGACAATGTCCTGTTAAAATTGAATGATTATGAAAATTGTTGGATTTGTTGGATTTGCAGATGGATATGATATTGTTTTGTTGGATTTGCATGATATTATTTTGTTGGATTTGTTGGATTTGCAGCTGGATATTGATAATAATAGAAACCGGGTGAGGGTTGGTACATACCTGCGTACCTTCCCGTAGCTTGTGTGCTTGTTTCCGGTAGCATGTATATATGCCGTTACAGCACCTAATTAATATATTTGCATGCCGTTATTGCACCTAATTAATATGTGTGCATGTCGGTGGCTAATATGCCGTTGCTTGCAATCCGTATCCCGGTACCTGCCAAGCCGTTACCATGCTGACCTTGCCAAGCCGTTACTTTGCATGTCCGGTACCATGCAAACGGGCTCCCTTGAGGTCAGTTTACGTCATGCCAATTAATAATAATTGGTGTAGGAGGAGATGGCCACATGATCATGATGATCATGGCGTGGTGATGGCTTCAAAGCCCAAATTGGCTAAGAGAGCTTCCTTGCCAATCCCAGTTCCGTTACTCATCAAGCCGTTTCTTGTTGACTTACCGTTACCATGCATGGTACCGGGTCACGATGTTACCCTTATGCATCCCGGTACCTGCCAAGTCGTCCGTTACCAACTTACCATGCTGACCTTGCCAAGCCGTTACTTTGCATGTCCGGTACCATGCAAACGGGCTCCCCTGAGGTCACGTTTCCGTCATGCCAATTATTATTAATTGGTGAAATTTGAATAAAGATCCAAATTTTTACTAAAATCATTCCTCTTTTTATATAGTCTTGTTAATTTATTTATTTAAATAAATGTTGGTGAAATTTGAATTTAAATTTGAGTTTCTACTAATATTTTTATGATCATATAACTAATGAGCTATATACCAATTGACTAAATTTAACTAATTAAAAGTAATGAATGAATGAATATATGAAACCTAAATTAAGAGTGAAATACTCAACTCAACTTAATTTTAGTGTGAACATATCTCTTAATACACGACTATAAATAATTATATATTTTTATCATTATTTTTATGAATCGTTTAACTATTTGTTTGGTATATTTACGAGGAGATGAGATCGTTCAGAATGCATCTTCACATCATAAGAACTTTTAAGATGAAACAAATGACACCCCTCCGAAAAAACATAGAAAAGTCAATGGTCAATAATCTTTATTGAAACTTTATTTAAATATTACGCTCTCCAAACTCCAAACATATTTAACTTTTAATTTGGCTAAGAGATGGAAGAAGGAATTAATTTTCTTTGGTTTATGTTCTAATTTTTCTAACATTGTTATGGAAAACTAAGTTGTGGAAATGGAGAAGAAGAAGAGGGTTAATTAGCAGTTTGTGGGACCCATTACACTGTTTGAAGATTTAAAAACGTTAACGGCTCCGTCCGGCTTTAACGTAGCTTCTCGCGGAAGCTTAGTGGTGGGTCCCACAAACCTGACTCATTTTCAAATATAATATTAAAATAATTGGTTTTAACGGCCGTTTGTGGCCGTTAGGGAATCAGGGACTGCAGACAATTAACGAAGGTAACATCAGAGGCCGGATCGAATAAAAGTCGCCGTCAGGGATCAACAAAAATGAAAGCCCTAACCTTAGGGACCGACGGGTGCCCAAACCCGTCTTATAATTGTGTCCAATTGCACAAAAATATTTAAACGCACCAATGTTTGACGCTTGTACAAAACCAAGTGGGCTCAAATGTTACCTAGCTGAGGAGAAATGGCCCAATATTATGGAAGATGAGCAAGCAAATGGTTTTTCTTGATTCGGTCAATTTATTTATTGTTTTGTTTTTTTGAAAGGGTCAATTTGTTTGTTGTTGCTTTCAATAACATGTAATTTTGATGATGACCCATTAATTATAATGATCAAATCTTTATTTGGTAGTAAAAGAAAAGTTTTTTCAAATTTCAATTGGAAAGATGGTTGATTGTATTTACGTAGGATGGCATAAACATGCTTGTTTATGGTTGATTGTATTTATATAGGATTAACCCATTAAAACCGTGCACCATTAATATGCATAGTGATAATCCGTGGGACGGAGTGAGGGTTTTCTTGTCAAATGGCATGCTGTAGTAGGGTGGTTGAAGCTTCTGGAACGCCATGAGCGACCTGCAAAGCGCCGGAGGTTTACTCCGGCGGAGAAACTCCGATGATAAAGTCAGTGGTGATCTTTGTGTGAATGGTGATCCGTGGATCTAATTCTTGAGAGTGTGTATGAATACTCTCTGTGTTTATGTGTGTGTATGATCTTGCCCAAGGTTCTGATCTCTCCTCTTTTAGTGTCTCCCCTCTTCCTTATATTATGGAAGAGGGGTCCTCCACTTTAGACATATTCCCCCTTTTAGTCCAAAAGATGGTCAAAAGGTGGGAATAAACAACTAAAAGTAGAGATAGTGCCTTTGGGGGAATAAATATTCCTTGTCTAGTGACTTTATCAGGCTTGAGTGGGAGCAGAAGATGCTGTCTCCCACGCGTGGCTTTGACCACTATCACAATAGAAATAATATACAGTGTACCTTTATTTGGAGCTTATGCCGTTTGTGCCAAATCGGCAGGGTGCCGTTTGTGGTGAATCGGCAGGGTGCTGTTATCACCAAATCGACTGAGTGCCGTTTGGTGGCATCTTTGACCAGGTCAACACGTGTATCGGTGTGGACCCGTTTCCTCATGCTCCGGGGTGAATCGGCCTTGTGCCGTTTCGTTGATAACGGACTGGACTTGCCCCTTAGTCACATATTCCCGTTGACGTGATCAATCGGTAGCGATGCCGTTTGTATGGTCGACATGGTCAGACCGGTCATGTACCGTTTTGACTGGTCAACGGTACTTCGTGTGGGTGCAAAGTCCGTTGTGTCCTTGTGATAATTTTCTGTATTATCAGAGGCCCAACAACAAACGAGCCCGAGTGTTTACCAAGGGCTTGCCGTTTCTGGCTTGATAGCTGACAATCGGTATGTTTCCGTTTTGATTTATTTCTGCCATTCGAGGAGTTTTTTCTTTGCTCCTGCAAATAAAAATAAAAAGTAAATAGTAATAAGTTAAATTTAAATTAAAGTATACCTGACGACGTGGCGTTTTGATGGCCAAGTATTTGTAACCGCTTGTTACTTTTGAGGAGAGAATGTCTCTTCAATTGGCAGGGTTTTTGAATTTCAAAGTTCAAAAAACCCTTTGAGAGACGCGCATGTCGTTTCTCATTAAATGCCTGACAGCTTTGTTGACAGTTCGCTGCTTTTCAGAACAGACTTGCCACTTGTCACTGATCGGTTGGTCACACAAACGGCTGAGAATTATCTCTCTTAAAAGCAGTTTTTCCTGGAAAACCTAAATCACTTTCTCTTTTCAAACGCCGCTCTCATCTTCTTCCTGAAAACTTTCTCTCTCTGCTCAAGCAAAACTCTTTCTGTCATTTGCGATTTCAAGCTCATTTCTTCAAGGATCTCTGCAACCATCGGGTATTTCTTATCTCTCTCTTATCTTTGTGCTGTTTGTGATTGAGATTTGTGAAAAAATGGCCCCTAGGCGTCCTGTTATTTCAACTGATGAGTTGCTTGAGAAAACTGCAACAAAAATCATGACTGAAGATGAACTGAATCTTGAACTAGAAAGGTATGGTATCGAGTTGCCAGTAGGGTGTAAGGCCGTGGTAGCTTCTCCTGATGTTAGACTGAACAGTGAGTTGCTAGGTAACAATGGGATATTGTATTCGAAGATGTTTGCTTATGGCTTTCGATTTCCTTTGAAATCTATGGTGAGGAATATGCTGGTGCAGCATCTTCTTAATCCTGCCCAGATCACTCCCAACTCCTGGGCTTCGATCTATGCCTTCATCAACGTCTGTGGTCACCTCAAGATCAAGGAACCTTCATTGCAACTGTTCAAATACTTTTTCCACTTGAGTACTAGGAGCAGTCTGGTTACCCTTCGCCCTCGTAAGGATGAGAACCTTCAGCCGTTCTTGAAGAACTTCGATAAGTATGAATCTTCCATCAAGGGATGGAAAGATCATTTCTTTGTGGTTTCGTCAACTGAGAAACCCCAGTGGCTTTCTGGGTTTAACCCAGCAATCAATGAGCTTCAATGGATAAGGATAGAGGATCCTTCTGGTCCGTTGCAGGCTCAAATCAACATCTTGCTGACTTTTGATACGAAGTTCGTTGTGCAGAAGATGGCAATGGGCTTGCCGTTGCTGGAATGTGCCGTTGATGGTGAGTTATGAGTTTTTGAAGATATCCTGTGTACCCGTTGTTGTAACATTCTGATGCCGATTTTGTTTCTGTGCAGATAGTAGACGACCGATTAGAGCAGGACCGGCACCGATCCGTTCTCGCCTTGTTGATTCTACCGAAGAAGAAGAAGAAGTTGGCGATAACGTGGATCGCTCTGAGGACCCCGAGGTTGATCAGCCTGCTGCCGATGAGGGGGTTTCGGCACCTTCGGTTTATAGACGAAAGAAGGTTGGCCGAGATACGTTTGAGTATTTTCCCTTGGAAGATCCTGACCCACAAATTATTGAGGCTGCGAAACGGGTTCTGCTGAAAAGAAAAAGAGCTGCGGAGAAACGGGAGAGAGCTAAGGCGGCAAAACGGGCGGCTGCCGTTCCGACAGAAAACGTGGAAGATCGGCATGAAGCCGATTCTGAGGAAGCCGGTCCATCTGTTGCCGTTCCTCTTCCGTCTGACCAAGCAAATCGGCAAGAAGCCGTTTCTGAGCCGATTGACCTTAATCGGACTGATGCCGATTTAGAGTGTCCGGAAGTCGATCTGGCAGGAGCAACTACTGAGCCACTTGTCAGTGAGGGTCCATCTGTTCCTCCCCCGGAAGAGCAAGTGAATGCTTCAGCAGATGTTCCTCCAACCAGTTCGTCTGGTTCTGCTCCTGTTCATCTTCATTGGGTGGCCGGTCCGCGTTCATCCGATGCTCCATTTATTTCAGATGACCGCGCCGTTCCGCCCCCATCTGATTTCAAAGGCTATCTCTCCACCAATGGTCCTGACGGCGAGGTTACCCACATCACTAGTTTGAATAGCCTTGGAGAGAGCTGCGGCCGTTCCCTTGGTTTAAAGATGCCAGCTTGCAATGACTATCGGACGAGTCACTTGATAGGTGAAATTTTTGCTAATCAAGCTGACAGGGAACGCTACAGCCGTTTGGAACTTAGCTCTCACTTTGCCAACCTGCAAAGCATTATGTACAACGGTTTGTGTGCTTCCCGATATGCTGCAGAAGTTGTGGACTCAAAGCTTGAAGAATCCAGGGAGGCACTCCGACAATCCGCCGCTGAAAATGTTTCCCTTAAGAGAGAAAAGGAGAGCCTGCTGGCCGCCCATGAATCGGACAAGAAGGCTGTTATCGATGCTCGCAAGAAGCTGGCCGATAGCCTTCACGAAAGGGATGGCCTTTCGGCTAAAATCAGGGAAGAGCAGGTGCGGATCGAGGAGCTGTTGTCGGACAAATCGGCCCTGTGTGAATCCGTCACCAAACACAGCGAAGATAAAGCCGCTCTGTTAAATACTGTGGCCAAGCTCACTGCTGAACTGGAAGCAACCCGCGCCGATTTGGAGTCAGCTCGGAACACCATTGCCGATAAGGACGCTGAATTGGAGAAAGTTCCAGACAAGATCGGCTGGTGGCGACAGAAGACAAAGGACATCATGATTGACAGCTATATGGAATTTTACGGGGAGATTAACTTTGACGCTACGAAGATCGGCTCATATGTTAACTCCTTGGAAAGAGAAGCTGAGGCAAAGGAATATCAATCCTCTTCAGAAGATGAACCATAGAGCTGTCTTTGTTTAAACCTTGTCTTTTCCTGTCATGCTGATTATTGACGTTTCGGCAGATTTTGTAATGAACAATATTATGCAAATATATAGCTTTTTGCAATTTTTAGTTATTGCACATGCTTAATCATTTCTGTTATGCCTATACATATATACTCCAGAAAATTAAAAAGATAAAACAATTGTAAATTGAACTTATCTTTCTTTGGCTGAATCGGCTGCTCGCCGTTTCGAAGATGCCGTTTTGAGGTTGGAGAACCTTTGATGAGTCGGCACTAGGCCATTATGAAGAGACTGCCGTTGCACACTTCATTGCTCCAATAGCGATATATGCTTCAATAACTCTATATGCCTTGATAACGATATATTCCTCAATAACGCTATATGCTTCAATAACTCCATATTCCTCAATGACGATATATGCCTCAATAACGCTATATGTCTTGCCGACAGTATATGTATCGTTGGCAATATATGTATTGTTGGCAATATGTGTATTAGTTAGCCATATATGTTATCGTTGGCAATATATGTATCGTTGGCGATATATGTATTAGTTAGCCATATATGCCTTGGTTTTGATTTGAACCAATCGGGCTGGAGCCGATTTGGCTGTCGGCGTTCCCAGGCAGCGCCTTAGGTAGCCTTGGTAGCGGTTTGAACCAATCGGGCTGGAGCCGATTTGGTTGTTGGCATTCCCAGGCAGCGCCTTAGGTAGCCCTAGCAGAAATGATGTCGCCAATTCTTGAATTTTGTTAACGCGGTTCGGATTAACCTACATCCACGGCTGAATTTTGTTAACGCGGTTCGGATTAACCTACGTCCACGGCTGAATTTTGTTAACGCGGTTCGGCTTAACCTACATCCACGGCTGAATTTTGTTAACGCGGTTCGGCTTAACCTACATCCACGGCTGAATTTTGTTAACGCGGTTCGGCTTAACCTACATCCACGGCTGAATTTTGTTAACTCGGTTCGGCTTAACCTACATCCACGGCTGAGTTTTGTTAACGCGGTTCGGCTTAACCTACGTCCACGGCTGAATTTTGTTAACGCGGTTCGGCTTAACCTACATCCACGGCTGTTTGAATCTGCAACCATATGGTAAACACACTACGGGCAGAAATATGTATATTTAACATTGTCAGTTGCAAATAACTTTTGCATCTACAATATCTTTAATATTTATGAGTCAATTGAAAGCAGCATATTAACTCTGGAATGATATAATTTCAAATTAGAAATATTCCAAGAGTTGGAAATCGGGGTACCGTTCATGGTCTCAAGGTGATATGCTCCTTTGCCGATGACTCTGACAACACGATATGGTCCCTCCCAATTCGGTGTCAGCTTTCTCTTCTCTCGACCAGTTGCCGTTACATTACGCAGGACAAGATCTCCTGTTTTGAGTAGCCGTTCTCTGACACGCCGGTTGTGGTACTTGGCCATCTTCCGTTTGTAATGCAGTGTCTTGAGAATGGCCTCTTCCCTCAATTCAGGCAAAAGATCAAGCTGTTCCCTTAGCCTTTCTTCATTCTGCTCTTCGTTGAAGTACTCAACTCGAAGTCTGATTGCGCCGATCTCGACTGGCGAGACAGCTTCTACACCATATGTCATGGCGAAAGGTGTCATTCCGCTGCTAGATTTAGCTGTCATCCGATATGCCCACATGACAAACGGCAACTCCTCTGGCCACTTGGTCGGTTTGCCTTCAAGATTTTTCTTGATCCCATTGAGGATTGCCCGGTTGGTGACTTCCGTTTGTCCGTTTGTCTGTGGATGCGCAACGGAAGAGAACCGCTGTTCGATTGAGTAGTCTGCACATCTCTTTTTGAAGTAAGCACTGGTGAATTGAGCGCCGTTATCACTTACGAGAATCCTTGGAAATCCGAATCTCATGATAACGTTGTTTATGAAGAACCTCCAGGTATTGTCTGCCGTTATCTTCGCCACTGCTTCGGCTTCAGCCCACTTTGTGAAATAATCAACAGCAACAATAACATACTGGAGCTGATTCCTTGCAATCGGAAAAGGTCCTAAGATATCAATCCCCCATTTTGCAAACGGGCATGGGCTCACCATATTGGTCAATTCGGCTGCTGGCCGTTGCGGTTCTTTGGCAAATTCTTGACACTTGTGACAAGATTTCACAAAATTATCAGAATCTCTTCTAATCGTTGGCCAGTAAAACCCTGTTCGAAGGACTTGAGCAGCCATAGTGTTTCCTGAAGCATGCATTCCGCATATGCCTTCATGAATCTCCCTGAGAGTGTACAAGCCTTCTTCCTCCGTTATGCATTTTGCAGCAGGATAAGTGAGACAACGGCGAAGAAGTACTCCGTCATGATACGTGCATTTAGCAGCTCTTTTAAGAATCTTTAACTTCTCACTCGCATTTTCCGGTAGCTTGCCATGCTTGAGATAGTCGATTATTGGAATGCGCCAATCACTGGCCTCTTCCAACACACACAGCACTTGCTGCTCCTCCATGAAAGAAGGAATGGAAATCTCCTCTATCGCCACATCGGGTGGCATTATTGCTTGGGAGTTTGCTGCCAGCTTGGCAATCTCATCAGCCTCGGTGTTTTTCTCTCTTGGCACATGGCAGATTTCAACATGAATCCCCATATTCCTGATTTCGGCCAATTCCTTCTGTACTTTCTTTAAGTACTGAACCATGATCGATTCTCTAGCCTGAGATTTACCGTTGGTCTGATCAATGATCAACTTAGAATCTCCATAAATGGTCAAATGGACGCCGACCATTTGTGCATTGCCGATCAGACTTCCTCCGATCCGCAACCCAGCCAGTAGAGCTTCATACTCGGCCGCATTATTTGATAACGACCTTGAGATTCTTAAAGCATACCTCATTTTAATCCCCTCTGGACCTAAAATGATGATGCCAGCTCCCGCTTCAGTTCTATTCTTGGCACCGTCCACAAAAATCGTCCACCGATCTCCACTCATGTTGGGAAGCGGTAAACAGGCTTCTTCCTTGGTTTCAGGGGAAGAGACCGGTTTCTGAACAAAAGTGCATTCAGCAATGAAATCAGCCAAAGCTTGACCTTTGATGGCTGGTCTGGACTGATAATGCAATCCATACTGCTCCAATTCGATGGCCCAGATGACCATTCGGCCAGACAATTCAGGTCTCCTAAAGATCCTTCTTAACGGCTGGTCTGTCAGCACAACCACTGGATGAGCTTGAAAATATCTAGCCATCTTTCTAGCAGCTTGCAACAGAGCAAATGCAACTTTTTCGATTTGAGAGTATCTGAGCTCAGCATCCTTCAGAATTCGGCTGATGAAATGAATCGGCCGATGTATGCCGTTATCCTCTCGGACCAGTACGGCACTAACCACCTCATCGGCAACTCCCAAATAAAGGAAAAGGGTGTCTCCGTTTGTAGGTCGAGTCAACAGCAATTCTGACGTCAGATACTCCTTTAAGTCGTTGAAGGCCTTTTCACAATCATCCTCCCATCCGAACTGTGCCTTCTTCCGAATGACCTTGAAGAACGGGAGGCATTTCTCTCCTTGCTTGGAGATGAATCGGCTCAGAGCAATTATCCTTCCCGTGAGCCGTTGCACTTCTTTCACATTTTTCGGCGAAACCATGTCAATGATTGCCTTTAGCTTGGAGGGATTAGGCTGAATTCCTTTTTTGCTCACAACATACCCAAGGAATTTTCCTGCTTGAAATGCAAACATGCATTTCTTGGGATTTAATTTCATCCTGAATTTGCGCATTATTCCAAATACCTCTTCAAGGTCTCGCAGATGCGCTTCGAAGCTTATGCTTTTCACCAGCATATCGTCCACATACACCTCCAGATTTTTTCCAATCAGCGGCTCAAAAATCTTGTTGGCCGTTCTTTGGAATGTCGCGCCAGCATTCTTCAAACCAAATGGCATGGCGCGATAACAATACGTGGCTTTCGGCGTGATGAAAGCCGTTTTATCCTCATCTTCAATGGCCATCGGTATCTGATGATATCCGGAATTTGCATCAAGTGAACTTAAATACTCGTATCCGGCTGTTTGATCCACCAACTGTTCTATCCGTGGCAACGGATAACAGTCCTTGGGGCAGGCCTCATTCAAATCGGTGAAGTCAATGCACATCCTCCAGTCCCCGTTTGGCTTTCTCACCACAACTGGATTGGCTAACCATGGCGGATACTGGACTTCCCGGATGAAGTTAGCCTTCAACAGCTTGCCTATTTCCTTCTCGATGGCATCTGCCTTCTCTTTGGAAAAAGCTCGCCGTTTCTGCTGAACCGGCTTGGCATCCGGATTGACATTCAATCGGTGCTCCGCCGTTTCTCTTGAAATGCCAGGAATGTCCTCTGGAACCCAAGCAAACTCCCCTTTACACTTATTCAGCAGGAACGAAAGCTGATCACACTCTTCCCTGCCTAGCTTCTCACTTACTAAGAAGTGCTCAGTGGGAAGATCGGTTACTGATATCTGAACCATTTTCTCCAATGGTTGGGTGCGATGCTCTTCATCATTTTCCAATGAATCGTCAGTTATGCAGACATAACGGTCACAACGGCCATCGACCATCGTTATGTAGCATTCGGCAGCTACCTTCTGATCTCCTCGAATTGTGACGACGCCATCCCATGAAGGGAATTTCATTTTCAAGTGCCTTTGAGATATTACTACTCCAAAAGCATTCAAAAACGGACGCCCCAAAATCACATTGTATGGTAGGTTTAGATCTACTACCATGAATAACTGCAGTTCTTCCCTTCGGGAGCTATCTTCCACAAAAAAGATAGACAGAAAAGTTGTGCCCACAACCGGAATGGGTACGCCGTTCACCCCAATAATCGGCCGCTGGCAAGACTTTAGGTCTGGTTTGGCTCCTTGCAATCGGCCGAAAGCATTGGAGGAAATGAGGTTTACAGCGCTTCCATTGTCCACCAGAGTCCTTCTGACTCCGTTGCCATGAATTATGGCTGTTACCACTAGGGCTTCGTTTTGAGGATAAGTGACCCCGATCTCATCTTCTTCTGAGAACGTTATAGCCATTCGGTCCAGCTCCGATAGGCCTGTGTGCTCTACACTGAGATCACTCCATTTTCTTTTCTCACCAATTGGTAGATCTTCCGATTCCAATTGCTGAGTTCCTCCTGCTATCAAGTTGATCATGTGGAACTCATTGAAAGAGGCTGTTAACACCTCCTTTCTTCTGTCTCCTGGAGCGCTGATCCCAGCGGTGTTGGGATCAGCTGCCGCTTCTCTCCTGTTGCCGTTAGCTCGGTCCTCCATGGGCTTATTCCGAGCTTTGACCGCAAACTCTCCCAAATAACCTTCTTCAATTAATTTTTCAATTGCCCTTTTCAAAGCAAAGCAATTCTCTGTGTCGTGTCCCTTTGCCTTATGGAATCGGCAGTGGGAATCCTTATGGGGTCCCAGAACGGCACCAAGTTTGCGCTTGGGATATTGAATCGGCAACCTCCGCTCTTCTATAACGGCAAAGACTTCTGCTACCGGCTTGGTCAGCTGCAAAGTAGAAAAATCCGAGTGCCGATCTGCCTGTCGGCCTTTTGCCGTTTGTTTCTTTTCTCCCTGTTTACGTGCAGCTGTTTCCTTCTTAGGAAGATCGGACTCCTCCCGCTTCTTCCTCTGGAAATCTGCCTCTTCCATCCTCGCGTACTTATCTACCTCAATCCGCAAGAGGTCCAGGGACTTTGGTGTGCTCGCAATCAGAGCATTTTCCAACTCCCGATATCTGCAACTCCTTCTCAAGGCCTCGGCTGCAAAATTGGGTGCAACATCAGGCAGAACCGCTAGCGCAGCGTTAAATCTAGCGACATATGCCGTTAAGGATTCTCCTGACTTTCGCACCATATCAAACAGAATTGCCGGAGACTTTTCCACAGGAATACACGAACTGAATCGGCTAACAAAAACCTTTGCCAATTGCTCAAAACAATCAATAGATCCAGCCGGTAACCTCTCAAACCAGGTATTAGCAATTCCTTTCAAAGTCATCACAAATATCTGGCACAACGCCTCATCATTTCTAGTAAAGAATTTAACATGCTTCTTTACTAGACTTACGTGAACTGTCGGATCTGATGTCCCAATGTAGGAATCGGTTGGCAGCTTGACATGTCTGCTTACACGATGCTTCCTAACCCGAAAAGTTAAAGGGCTCTTTGGATCATCGTCTTGCTCCTTACGAGTAGGTATGGAGACAGAGCCTATGGATGCATTCCGATCAGCTCTCACATGATTTCTCTCTGATAAAGGCCGATCTGCTGATCTCTCTCGATCTCTTCTCATCTCAGATCTTCCTTCTATAGAACGCCTCAGGCTTCTTTTTGGACTGCGCGGGACTTGCCGGCTACTGACTTCTTCCATATTATCCATATATCCCTCCCTTCTGGGTAGATCTTCATTCTGACGTCCTGGTTGAAGTCCACTCACAGGATTTTCTCTCATGGCTTGCTGGCTAGCAGGCTGGTGAGCTGATCTGACTGGTCGGACAGCCAGTGACTGAGACATTAGAGGTTGCGACACCGCCGGTCGGTTCTGAATCTGCTGAGGAACATGCGGCCGGACGGTAGGCGGTTGAACCCTCTCCACGAGGGTCTGCATCATCGTGTCTATCCTTCGATGCAGGGTATTGAACTCGTGCATGATTGTCGGTGGAATAACTGCTGTTGTAGATGGTCCAGTTTGAGGAGTGCTAGGAAAGAACACTTCTGGGATTTCTGGAAAGTTGAGCCGGCGAGCAGCGGCGTTCATCTCCATGTGAGGAGGTGAAGCTTGAGGAAGTGTAATTTCAGGTTGACCAGTAGGTTGAGGTGATTGAAAATTTTGGTTGGATGCTATTTTTGAGAATGAAAACCCCAAAAATATGAAGAGGAAGAAGAGCTTTGAAACTCAAGGTTGGCTCACTTAAGATTTCAAAAGCTCTCAATGAAAGCACCAAATGATAATCCGTGGGACGGAGTGAGGGTTTTCTTGTCAAATGGCATGCTGTAGTAGGGTGGTTGAAGCTTCTGGAACGCCATGAGCGACCTGCAAAGCGCCGGAGGTTTACTCCGGCGGAGAAACTCCGATGATAAAGTCAGTGGTGATCTTTGTGTGAATGGTGATCCGTGGATCTAATTCTTGAGAGTGTGTATGAATACTCTCTGTGTTTATGTGTGTGTATGATCTTGCCCAAGGTTCTGATCTCTCCTCTTTTAGTGTCTCCCCTCTTCCTTATATTATGGAAGAGGGGTCCTCCACTTTAGACATATTCCCCCTTTTAGTCCAAAAGATGGTCAAAAGGTGGGAATAAACAACTAAAAGTAGAGATAGTGCCTTTGGGGGAATAAATATTCCTTGTCTAGTGACTTTATCAGGCTTGAGTGGGAGCAGAAGATGCTGTCTCCCACGCGTGGCTTTGACCACTATCACAATAGAAATAATATACAGTGTACCTTTATTTGGAGCTTATGCCGTTTGTGCCAAATCGGCAGGGTGCCGTTTGTGGTGAATCGGCAGGGTGCTGTTATCACCAAATCGACTGAGTGCCGTTTGGTGGCATCTTTGACCAGGTCAACACGTGTATCGGTGTGGACCCGTTTCCTCATGCTCCGGGGTGAATCGGCCTTGTGCCGTTTCGTTGATAACGGACTGGACTTGCCCCTTAGTCACATATTCCCGTTGACGTGATCAATCGGTAGCGATGCCGTTTGTATGGTCGACATGGTCAGACCGGTCATGTACCGTTTTGACTGGTCAACGGTACTTCGTGTGGGTGCAAAGTCCGTTGTGTCCTTGTGATAATTTTCTGTATTATCACATAGTATATGGCATAAATAGCTAAATCGTATTGATTGTATCTAAGTGACATTTCTTTCTCATGCAATGATGTAAACCACATTATTAAAAACATCAGATATCCTAAAAAATAAATTAGAAGCAATATGGATGAGCAACTTTGCCTCTAGCTTTATAATTTGATTAAAAAAAGAATTTAATTATTTTCCGAAACATCATTGGTTTATCACTTCATTGTCAAAGTATTGTCATTATTGTAGTTTTGATGGTTACATTCTACTATTTGGATTCAACTTGCCTTGAGCACTTGAGTCATAGAAAATTATTCTAATTTAATTAGATATTTTATATTCAAACTTCAAATATACAGTTGTGGTAAAATTTAAATTTTACTGTCAATACTTTCTATCAAATGATTTTAGAAAAAAAAGTAGGTAGGCTCGGTTTATCTTACAAGCATGATTGTGCAAATTAAAATGTTTTAATTTGTACTAATTAGTTTCTAATCTACTAAATAATATATTTTCTATGTAAATAAATTTTATCAAAAGGAAGAGTGAAAATACCGTTTTTTTTTTCAAAATCATTAGGATTCTAATTCTAGGAAAAAAAATTAATAAATACTTTTTATTTTATTTTATTTAAAATAAAGCCAGGCAATAGTCAACCAACCGGCTAGGTCTTATCCAAATTTGGTAATTAAAAATAATTAAAAATAATAAATAAATGGTTGGATGATTTAGAATTGTTCTTTTTCAAATAAGATATATTTTGAATTTGTGAGAAAAAGTTATCAAAATATTAATTTAATTTTTATTGGCCTAATTTGTAGCTATGTGATATAGTATTCCATACATGTGGTTTTTTTTAATAAGCTGAAGAAATATATTCACTCCCTACAAAAGGGAGGCAAGAAAAGGATAGAATGTACAAAGAAAAGCTCCTCAACAGAGGAAGCTACAAATCGAAGAAGACAGAAAAAGCAGCCTCGAAGGAATAAAAGAAAACGCAAGACTACTGAACTGACCGACCCAGCGAAAGTAACCAGGACGGGGACAACAACATCATACCCAAAGTGTAAGGGAAAGCATGATCTGAGCTCTTTAACCACCTATACCAGAAGGAAAAGGTGCAATTAAAAACCCGTCTCGAACAGAAGGTATCATGATTAAAAACTACCTTGTTTCTCTGCAACCACAAGCTCCAAACCAATGCATAGAACAAAACCCTCCACTTCTCTTTAACCTGCATCCCTTTCCAAGGCAGTAAGCTCTCCCAAAAGCCCCATAATTCGCCAATAGTCTTAGGAGAGCACCAGGACACACCTAACCAACGTATCACGGCATTCCAGTAAGTCATGAACTTTTGACAATGAAGTAAAATATGATGGACAGATACATGTGGTTTATATATTAACAAATGATAATAATAATAATAATCAACAAGCTCGTAATTTTACTAAGAATTAAATTGTAATTTTATTCATAATGTACAAGATTGTTCAAGTGTTATATTCGAGATTTTATTCGGGCTGAATTCTAAAGACACAAAAATACGATAACAACATAAACTTTGAAATGCTTGGTGATTCCAAAAATGGTGTTTGCCAATTGCCATGATTTTGCAATTGCTTCTTTGACTTGAAAACCAATATGCCATGCCCAAATGCATCAACTTCACGTCGAAGGGTTGAAAGAAAAGTTTCCACATTTGGTGCTTTTTAACATAGTTATCAGAACCGGACCGGACAACGAACCGGAAACGAAAATTTGGTGGTTCAACCGGGTTGAACCGGGTTCGACCGGATTGTAGTTGCTGGTCCGTCCGGAACCGTTTACACATTAAACCGGTAAATCTTAGACTATTAAACCGGATTAAATCGGATTGAACCGGCTGGTTTTTTTACTGTAGCGTTTTATAATATACTATCAAAATAAAGTATATCAAGTAGATCAAAAGTTGAAAATAAAAAAACTATCTAACATTCAAATGAAATGATATTCAAAGTTCAAACACACTTAAATATCCAAATTACAAAATAAAAAAATAATCCAACTTTCAAATTAAATGATATTCAATTCGAAAATGTCTTCATAACAACGTTTATAAGCGTCCATTTAAGGGTAAGGGATAAAGGTTTATATGAGATCCTATCAACGTCATGTTTTAACCCAATTATATTAAAAAATTACTGAAAAAAAGACAAAATTTAAAAAAGTAAGAATAGGTGAGCACTAATTAACAATACACAATGAAATTATATGTATAATTTATGGCAGTAAAATTTTTCATAGACAGTTTATTTACTATCAAAAAAGAAGAAGAATTTATTTACATGATATATGATTCCTTATTACCATAATACGATTTAAGTACTATTTTTTATAAAATAAAATTTTAGTATTTCTATTTTTTTTGAAAATATAGAAATTAAAATAAATTTTGATATTAGAAATGTATTTTATATTATATATTTATTTTTTTTGTTTATTATTGTTTTTTTTTCAAAATAGCAAAATCATGTACCAAACCAACTAACAACTAACAAGTGATGGGCTGAATTTCAAAAAAAAAAACAAGTGATGGGCTGAATAAAGCCTAGCCCAATCATAACCAAAGACATATTTTCCTTCCTTTCATTTTTCCTTTCCCGACAGTTCTTTTACTTTTCTTCCTCTCTTTTTCTTTTACTTTTCTTCCCTTCTCTGCACCATTCTCTCTTTTCTTTTCTCATTCAAAATTTCAAAGCCATCTCTCTTCTTCTCTGCACCATTTTCTTTTCTCTATTTTCTTTACTTTTCTTCCTCTCTTTTTTTCTTTTCTTTCACTGCTCTTCCTTCCCTTTTTTTTCTTCTGTGGAGGTGTTGAGATGGTGATGGGTGTGTGACAGTGATGATGTGGGGGTGGTGGGTGGATCGTGGCGGTTGGTGCAGTGGTTGTGTTGATGTGGTTATTCGGGTTGTTGGATGGTTGTAGTCGGAGGTTGTGGGCGGTTGTGATGAGTGGATCGTGGCTGATCTGCGAGGGAGATGAGTTTGGTGGTTGGGATGATTTTGAGGGTGAGGAGATGGGTTTGATCTGGTGTGATGGGAGATGAATTTGGTTTGGGTTCGCCTAAACGGCGTCGTTTGGACCCATGAGTCATCAAACCGGACAGTTTGGTAGAAAACCGGCCGGTTCGTTGGTTGATAAAAAACCGGCCGGTTTGTCCGGTCAAACCCGGGTCAGAGGCGCATCCGGTCCGAAAGCTGAGTCGGACCGGAAAGTTGAAAATGGCCGGTTGAATCGGACGGACCGGCCGGTCCGGTCCGGTTCTGATAACTATGCTTTTTAAGGTTTTGCAAGGAATAATATACGCACTATGGTCTAATGCATCAACATCTAACTATCGCTCTCACAACTACGTACCACAGGCCACATGGATTTTGCAATATCTAATCCTGGAAATTAAAAGGTTAATTAAGTCAAGTCTACGTGTTTTTGGGTGTTACTTTAGTGGATTAGGAGAGGGCTAATGAGGGCAGTTGTAACTATAATATTCATTAATGTGTGATTATATAATTAATTATTCTTTAAATTAAAATTCATTAATGTACGCATTTCCAAATCGACATCTAACTATGGCCTAATGCATCAACATCTAACTATCGCTCTCACAACTACGTACCGCAGGCCACATGGGACTTTGCATAATTCATTAATTAATTCCAACCACCACCGATACACGTAATCTTCCATAATTCAAAAATTTGATACGAGCCATTTTTCTATAAATTGTGAACCATCTCTGCCAAAAATGAGGACAGAAGCAGCAACCATCTCACCTCTCCTCCTCAACCATCATCATCTCCCTCAAATCAACACAACACATAATCCCCAAAATCAACCACTCCCGATCTGCCACCGCAGCAACCACTCCCGATCCCCAAATGCAATTTTTCGAACTTTCAAAACAGGCCAATATTGTAGGAGCTGTTTTGAAAGTTCGGAAACGTTGCGTTTGTGCAGTCGTGATGGACGTAAGTAATATTTGCTTGGGCAATGATGGATAATGAGGTAGGTAATCAAAGGTGAAGAGGAGCAAGAAGATGAAAAATTCAATACACTTCATTCTTACTTTTTTTTTTCTTGATTTCTCAGAGTTTTAGATTATGTATATTGCAAATCTTTAATATAGGCAGAGTATGCTACCATCTCCACCTCAAGCGGCAGCCACCGCCACCGCAAGCGACAGCCACCGCCACCGCAAGCGACAACCACCGCCACCGAATCCGCTTTCTTCTCCTCGAATCGGTAACAATTCTGCTAATTTTTGGGTTTTTGAGGTTTAAAGTTTTAGCGTTGAGATGGCTCATGATTGCGACTTAACTTAATCGATAAGAACGATGAAAAATTTCCATTTTGTTTAACAGCTAGTTATACTTGATTTGACTATATTTTGGTCTAAATGATACACGAATCGGACAACTTTTATTTGCTATTTCTGGTGTGCTAACTGCATCACTAAATGCTGTATTTCATTTTTGTGTTTAAGTTATTTTGCTTGAGTTATGTGGCGGACGAACTAATTATTCGGTTGTTCCAGTCAGGTGCTTGGATTTGATTACAATTTTGTGGAATTCGTGGCATTGCGTTCCAATATTTCACAGAGATTTAGTGTTTGTTGCTCACTTATCTTAGGACAAAATACCTGAAGTTACTTAAGATTGCTATTTTTCAATCAATTGGTGTAATGTTCTTTCATTGTAATGTGATTTATGTTTCTGTTTCTGCTTCATTTTTCCGACATTTCTGCTTCATTGTAATGTGCTTTATCTTTGTTTCTTTATCTTTGTTTCTTTTAATTAGCTACAAAAGGAATTTTTTTGACCTTGTTATATATGATTCTTTTTTTCACTTGATGTGATAAATGGATAATCATGTATCATGAATATGATTAAAAGCTGAAAATATGTTGTTCAAAAGTCATTGGATAACACGAGGAAGACGACGGGGAGGTTGGAGATTTGGTTCATATCAGATCTCTGTTTTGGGTGTCGTTGTGTACATGGGGCAGTTATCTTCACAACCACAAGCCATAGTTCTTCAATTCCTTTCATTGGAGATTTGGTTTGGACTTGCTTTGTATGTTTGTGTGTACATCTTTATTTATTTGAAAGATGCAATCTTTCCAGGCATTTCTGCTTGGATAACGATAACTTATGTATTGCACAGTTTGCACACGGCTTGTGCTTAATAAAATGAAGCATGCTTCCACTTTCCTTGTAACCTCTCTTTCTTATGTAAGAATTTATCTGTTTCTGTTTGTTTCCCTGTATATTTTAATTGATGACCTTATTATCATCATGGTCTGGATCTTGACTGTGTTGGATTCCATTGTTTGCAAAAAGAAAAAGAATCGAAACAGAATCTTGCCATACACATGTAAATTCTGCAACTTTCATTTTCCAGAGGAAAGGAAGTATGTAGCTAAAGCAACAAGAAAGTCTCTGTAATCCCCAGTTGGAATGCTTTCACATATTGCTTCCTTTAGTTCCATGCCATGATACCTTTGCATAGTAGTTTGGGGGTTTGTACATGCATCTTATGACAGTTTTAAGTGAATCTTCAAACTCTATGGACATTCCCTTCTGGAGTGACTGAAAAAATGAGGAGGAGGAGGATTAAATCAAACCAGAGGAATCAAAAACTACAGAAATACCATATAATTAAGAAACGTATTAATTAGGGTTTAATTACTTTTGTGCATTCATGTCCATAGATGTGCTTGTAGCTAGATAACGTAAGCTTCATCTGTGGAATGCTCCTTTTACTTAAAATCTCCAGCACAACATCTTCTTGGAGGATTGCTCCTTCCCCTGCTTCATATAAGGAAAACTTGCGTTTAGGGAATGGGCCTGCCTAATCGCATCGCATTTCGCAATGTGTTAGGGTGTTTTTAGTTTAAGGGACAATTAAATCAAAAGAAAATCTAAATTCTATTTCTTTCTTCTTTATTTGACAAAGCCCACCAAACTTTTTAATGAAAAACAATTAGGCCCATTGGGCTTCTTATTTAGCCCGTATGAATATCAAAGTTCTAAATTTTGATTCTCATCCTCTACATTTCTACTTAAAAGAAACGGTAAACTAATATAATTTTGGAAACATTTTCATAAAAAATTTACTATTTTTTCTTATATATTTTTTGATATAGTAGGGCTTTGATTACTATCAAAACAAAATCAGTTTTAATTAGCTATGAAAAAAACTAATTTTGTTTTACTAAATTTACAATTTTTTTTACATCGTTGTGCATGTTCATTAGTTATAGGCAAAACGTACTAGTAAGGTCATTAGTTCAAGTTTCAACTCTTACGTACCAAAATGAAAAACTAAGATCAACTACCTGGCACAATTAGTTCCAAAGATAAACAAAGCTTGAAAGATTAAAAGAATAAAAAGAAATACAATAAACAAAAATAAAATAAAATGAAGAGTCTATATATTAGTTTCTTGAAAAAAATGAACACTCTCTGCAAATTAAATTACTACTTTGTAATTTAAATCACGCTTCTCTGTTATATCCATCTATGATATTGTGCTCCTCCCAAAATCGACACTTGCATGTTGCTCTTCCATTTTTCCATTCAGCTCCACAAGTATAACAAAATTGATATCCACATCTGCATAACAAAAAGCAAGGTCCTTTACCAAATTCCCACAAATTAACAATAATCAACGCAAGAATCATCTCAATAACTCATGCAAAACGTTATATTTTGGTCTCTTCGAGTGTCCTCTCGGCCCTTTTCGGGCAGGAGATGATCTCTTACGAGGAATAATGCTCATTAGTTAAACACTTCAAGTCCACCTATCTAAGCTGTCTCATTCCATACACATGCCTACTTCTTCAATGCCAAACTGCCAAACTAGTTTGGCATTCCAATCTCCTATTTAGAAAGAATAATGATGATAACGTAAGAATCGATATCAACTTACGTGCAGGTAATATGGAAGCAACCACCAGTAAGTTCAATCATGTTATTGCACAGCGTACACTGACGCCAGTGTTTTGTTGTCGCAAGATATCTTAAGCTCTGTTCGTGAAGGGGATAAGGGTTCGATCGTTTGTAATCATCGCAGGGGACATCTTTATGCCAAGGTACCTTGCAATCGATACAAAGAAGACACAGGCATTTAATGCAAATCCTCTCTCCTGATTGGTCATGTCTGGATATCTTCTTGCTCATCAGAGTGCTTTTCAACATTAATGTTGAGCATCTTGGATATGGGCAGTAAAGTTTATCAGCAGCAGGCAATGACGCTTCCATCATTCGTGCCATCATAACTTCAATGGCCTCTGGTTCCAAGAATTTTTCACAATTCTCAACTTTCAATTTGGATTTGCAGCCTTCATGAGGACATTCAGCAGTCATTCCCTTCAGAAATTTCTGTTCCACATGACGTTTCATGCAAGTAAAGCAATACTTGTGGAGGCAAACATCAACTGCGAAAATGTATTTGATATGGGTTTCTTCAAAACATATTTTGCAAGTCATCTTCTGTGCTTTCGCCCTTCTGCTATTCACTTTTACACTCTTGACATGGCCGGTATCCGTTGCTGCTGTTGCTAGTGGAAGAGCGATATTGCAGTTGTTCTACCCAGAAAAAGATCGGCCGCATTCTGTAAACTGTTTCTCAAGAAGAGTCACCCACTCAACTAATGATGCAACATTGCTCTGCCTAGGTTTCACCGCGCCTGTTACCTACATTTAGAAATACAAAATGTCATCCACCTCCAGTTAGTTGTTCAAGAAAATTCACTCAAGAGGGCATTACGAAGATTGGATTTAGAAGGTGTTATAAACTAAAAGAGTTAGTAAATAGTAACGACCGTACATCTGTAAAGCGTGTAGTCATTGCACAAATAGGTGACGTTCTTCAAACAGTGGCGAAGTGCTTCCTCGAGCCCTTCAATAAAAGCCATGGCGTCGAAACCTGTTTCGCTCATTCCAGAGTCGGCATCTTCCAAAGGCTTACTCACATGGAACTTTGGAGAATCCTTCTCATCTTCACATATCGCTGATTCCAATCCCTCCGGGTTTTACACCATCCCTGCTTCCAAGCCCCTCGAAATAAATACAATAACAACACTCCTTCTCCACAATTGAGTTCCTTCTCATCACGATGTTACAGAAACTGAAGAAAAAGGTTGCCAAATCTCTCAAAAGAATAATGAAAATGCAAAATGCAAAAAGAAATAAGATCGAAGAAAACTTGTATTTGTGTATTACACGAACACAAAGAGCAATATTACTCCACTATTGGATAATCATTGTATAATCAAGAGTGTCACAGGTTACATGGGAGTGAAATTCTGTGCTGGATAGGTTAGCAGAAGGGTTCCGCATGCTTCAATTAAGAGCAAAAATAGAAGTACAATAGGACTGTTCTATAGCTATTCATCTAAGATATTCCAAATTTATCACTTGACCTTTTATCTTTCTACAATTATTTTGCTTCATTAACTTCGTTCCCTATTTCCTTTCTTTTCCTTTCCTTTCATGAAAAGTTTTATGCAGGGGGAGCATACAAAGGGTCCTACTAACAAAACCTGATAACTTCGTTACTCTCAATGGACAATACAGTATAGACTTTAGAGTATATGGACGGACATTTAAACAAAAATCAGTTCATAAAAAGAGAGAGAGAGGGAGAAAAAACAGTAAAAAAGAACAATACTATTTTCCTGGTTTATAATTCTTGCTTCTTCGGTTAATTAGGTAATGAAGTCAATAGGTAATCAATAAACTACAGTAATCCCCAGATGTACCTTGCATCAACTCTCATGCTCCGGCCAGGGACATTATGAAGCTGCGGACAAATGAGATAGACAATAAGACAGGTCTCTTGAAGGTAAGTGTTGAACTACCGTGCTTCTGGAAAGAGTAATATGCCCAGTGGTGAAGGGAAGTGTTGAACAACTTCCGGGAGCCAATTTGATTCTGGAAAAAAACTGATAAATTGTTCATCGCAGCAGTGAATTCCCATTTTGTTGGCTGTTTCACTGTTATTAGGCTTCACAGTAGTGGTCACAGTAGTGGTCATAGTCATAGCTGAACCTCACCAATACGGGTATGCTACCAACTTCTCTGTTGCAACCCTGGTGCTCATGAGAGGAAGTCTATAAACCCGCATTGCCATGGCACAACCACCCAAACATGGTGCGGGGAGGCTTCGGGACATCATACACAGCCAAAACTGAAAAAAATCACCAGATTTGGAAACAATCGTCATCTGAGACACTGTTTTCAAATCTCTCTCATCCTTAATTTCCAACTCCAATTTTCCTAATAAACTGTAAATTTCATCTGCTTTTGGATGAGATCGATCAGCAACACGAAACTCATGTATACACCCACTTGTCTCTAGCCAGCTACATCCTGGGGTTTTCTTCAGCCTTTTGTCTCTTAGAAGGCTCCTCATCTTGGCTACTGCATCCCACTTCCCCGCAGCAGCATAAATGTTAGAGAGCAATATATAGTTTCCAGCATTTCTAGGATCCATATTTAAGAGATTTTCAGCAGCAAACTCTGCAAGCTCAGTCTTAGAGTGCATCTTACACGCACTTAATAAGGGACCCCACACGCGAGCATCTGGTTTGAAAGGCATGCTTTTAACAAGTTCCCTGGCATCATTTACATTCCCAGCCCGCCCCAGTAAGTCCACCATGCAGGCATAGTGTTCCTGGCCGGGCTGGTAATTGTATATTTCCTTCATCTCAGTGAACAAATTCCACCCTCCTTTAACAAGGCCTGAATTCACACATGCTGTCATCAGACCAAGAAAGGTAAATTCATCCGGATTCAGATTCGATAGCTTCATTTGGCTGTAGAGCTCGAAACATTGGGACCACTCACCATGCTTCGCATATGCTGTGATCATCGAGTTCCAAGAAATTACATCCTTGCTGATTTTCTCCTCATCAAAAAGCTTCCTTGCCATCTCTATGCATCCACATTTTGAATAGCTGACAAACACCGCTGTATTAACAGATGATAGCGTACTGAGGCCCAACTTAATTGAGTATCCATGAAGGTATTTCACTTGCTCCAATGCTCCAATATCTACACAAGCAGGTAAGATGTTAATAACTGTAATAAAATCAATTTGAGCTCCATACAGTTTCATCTTGGAGAAGAGGGAGAACGCCTCAAGAGACTGGTCATGGTTTACATATCCCTTGATCATTGAGCTCCATGAAACCACAGTCTTATGGGCCACCAAGTCAAAAATCTCGCGCGCATACTCTAGGCAATTGCATTCACAATACATGTCAATAAAAGAATTATGAACAGATACTTGGTAGTCTAATCTATTTCTTAGTGCTACTACATGAGTTTGCTTCCCGAATTCAATAGATTTCAACTTCCTAATTGATGAAACAGCAGGTAAGGTGGAACCCCAGATTTTACCATATGCCTACTTTTGTTTTTATAAAAATAATTATAATTTAAGATATATTTAGAGAATTAAAATTTTCACCTCAACTTTACATTTAATCTCTTTGGAAATTTGTCGGATTTTGATTTTGCGCGCCAAATTTAAACGTAGTTATCTCGTATTCTTCTTTTGATAAAAATATTTCCCCAATAAAAAGCAATAGATTGGACAATTTAAAGTTGAAGATGGATAATAGTAATAATTTTCACACTTTTTCAAAGCCAGAATGTCTTTTAAGGCCACACATTCTTTAACAATTTTTTTTTTTTTTTTTTTTGCAGGTCTGGAAACATTAGAGAGATGAGACAATTTTGGAAGTGTTAGATCCGATTCTACACGAAGCGCATTCAAGGAATGAAGTTACTGGATGCATCCATATCGAGTTGCTATGCGTTCAAGAAGATCCAGATAATCGACCAACAATGGCGTCAATTGTGCGCATGCTAAATAGTTACTCAGTCACCTTACCATTACCTCAGGAGCCAACATTTTTCAGCTATAATAGAAAACTGGAGAGCATATCCAGTTTTACCTAACTTCATTTAAATGAGTTACCTAACTTATTTAATTGAGTTACCTAACTTCTTTAAATGAGTTACCTAACTTTATTCAAATTTCTTAGATGATAAAAAGTTAGGTGAAGGTGGATTTGGTTGAGTTTACAAGGTAACCCAGTTTACAAGACATGTCTTAATTAAGGTCATCTTTCGTGTAAACTATACAATCATACTGTTGGAACCAATTTGACAGGGCATACTTGGTGATGGATAAGCAGTAGCTGTGAAAAGGCTATCTAGTGGTTCTGGGCAAGGTGGAGTAGAGTTCAAGAATGAGGTTATGCTGCTGGCAAAGCTTCAACTTAGGAATCTAGTGAGGCTAATTGGAATTTGCTTAGAAGGAGCAGAAAAGATTCCAGTCTATGAGTTTGTGCCAAACAAAAGCCTTGACTACTTCCTATTTGGTCTGGGTTTCCAAATCATGACTAGTTGCGATTAGTTAGTTTAGATTGATTCGTTAATATATAATTTGATTTGAACAAACCTATTTCCACTTTGCAGATCCTACAAAACAAGGATAGTTAGATTGGTCAAGACGGTTCAAAATAATAGGAGGAATAGGTCGAGGAATGTTGTATCTTCACGAGGACTCTCGTCGTCGAATTATACAAAGCGAGCAATGTTCTGTTGGATAGAGAAATGAACCAAGAGATTTTAGATTTTGGTATGGCTAGGATATTCGGGGTTGATCAAACTCAAGCAAACACAAACAAAATTGTGGGCACATTGTAAGTCTTGCAAATTTTGAAAAGTCTTGATTTTTTAAGTAGTTTAAAGTGGATAAACGGTGTTCTGCTTCTTCTTGTGTACTAACTAACATTGTTGAACCATTTTTATTGGATTTTTAGTGGTTATCTATCTCCTGAATATGCAATGCAAGGATAGTTCTCCGTCAAGTTAGATGCCTATAGCTTCGGCGTCTTGACTCTTGAAATAATTAGTGGAAGGAAGAACAGTTCTTTCTTTGATACAAATGGTGCTACAGATCTCGTGAGCTATATGAGTGTCAAATTTTCACATTTTTTCAAAGCCAAAATGTCTTTTAAGGCCAAACATTCTTTAACAATTGTTTTTTTTTTTTGCAGGTCTGGAAACATGAGAGAGATGGGACAATTTTGGAAGTGTTAGATCCGATTCTACACGAAGCGCATTCAAGGAATGAAGTTATTGGATGCATCCATATCGGGTTGGTATGCGTTCAAGAAGATCCAGCTAATCGACCAACAATGGCGTCAATTGTGCGCATGCTAAATAGTTACTCAATCACCTTACCATTACCTCGGGAGCCAACATTTTTCAGCTATAATAGAAAACTGGAGAGCATATCCAGTTTTACCGAACTTCATTTAAATGAGTTACCTAACTTATTTAATTGAGTTACCTAACTTCTTTAAATGAGTTACCTAACTTCATTCAAATTTCTTAGATGATAAAAAGTTAGGTGAAGGTGGATTTGGTCGAGTTTACAAGGTAACCCAGTTTACAAGACACGTCTTAATTAAGGTCATCTTTCGTGTAAACTATAAAATCATACTGTTGGAACCAATTTGACAGGGCATACTTGGTGATGGACAAGCAGTAGCTGTGAAAAGGCTATCTAGTGGTTCTGGGCAAGGTGGAGTAGAGTTCAAGAATGAGGTTATGCTACTGGCAAAGCTTCAACTTAGGAATCTAGTGAGCCTAATTGGAATCTGCTTAGAAGGAGCTGAAAAGATTCTAGTCTGAGTTTGTGCCAAACAAAAGCCTTGACTACTTCCTATTTGGTCTGGGTTTCCTAATCTTGACTAGTTGCGATTAGTTAGTTTAGATTGATTCTTCAATATATAATTTCATTTGAACAAACCTATTTCCACTTTGCAGATCCTGCAAAACAAGGATAGTTAGATTGGTCAAGACGGTTCAAAATAATAGGAGGAATAGGTCGAGGAATGTTGTATCTTCACGAGGACTATCGTCTTCGAATTATACAAAGCGTGCAATGTTCTGTTGGATAGAGAAATGAACCCAGAGATTTCAGATTTTGGCATGGCTAGGATATTCGGGGTTGATCAAACTCAAGCAAACACAAACAAAATTGTGGGCACATTGTAAGTTTTACAAAATTTAAAAAGTCTTTATTTTTTAAGTTGTTTAAAGTAGAGAAACGGTATTCTGCTTCTTCTTGTGTACTAACTAACATTGTTGAACCATTTTTAGTGGCTTTTTAGTGGCTATCTATCTCCTGAATACGCAATCCAAGGATAGTTCTCCGTCAAGTTAGATGCCTATAGCTTCGGCGTCTTGACTCTTGAAATAATTAGTGGCAGGAAGAATAGTTCTTTCCTTGATACAAATGGTGCTACAGATCTCGTGAGCTATGTGAGTGTGAAATTTTCACACATTTTCAAAGCCAGAATGTCTTTTAAGGCCACACTTTCTTAACAATTGTTTCTTCATTTTTTTTTTAAGTCTGGAAACATTAGAGAGATGGGACAATTTTGGAAGTGTTAGATCCGATTCTACACGAAGCGCATTCAAGGAATGAAGTTACTAGATGGATCCATATCGGGTTGCTATGCGTTCACGAAGATCCAGCTAATCGACCAACAATGACGTCAATTGTACGCATGCTAAATAGTTACTCAGTCACCCTACAATTACCTCAGGAGCCAACATTTTTCAGCTATAATAGAAAACTGGAGAGCATATCCAGTTTTACCTAACTTCATTTAAATGAGTTACCTAACTTATTTAATTGAGTTACCTAACATCTTTAAATGAGTTACCTAACTTCATTCAAATTTCTTAGATGATAAAAAGTTAGGTGAAGGTGGATTTGGTCGAGTTTACAAGGTAACCCAGTTTACAAGACAAGTCTTAATTAAGGTCATCTTTCGTGTAAACTATACAATCATACTGTTGGAACCAATTTGACAGGGCATACTTGGTGATGGACAAGCAGTAGCTGTGAAAAGGCTATCTAGTTGTTCTAGGCAAGGTGGAGTAGAGTTCAAGAATGAGGTTATGCTACTGGCAAAGCTTCAACTTAGGAATCTAGTGAGGCTAATTGGAATTTGCTTAGAAGGAGCTGAAAATATTCTAGTCTATGAGTTTGTGCCAAACAAAAGCCTTGACTACTTCCTATTTGGTCTGGGTTTCCTAATCTTGACTAGTTGTGATTAGTTAGTTTAGATTGATTCGTCAATATATAATTTCATTTGAACAAACCTATTTCCACTTTGCAGATCCTGCAAAACAAGGATAGTTAGATTGGTCAAGACGGTTCAAAATAATAGAAGGAATAGGTCGAGGAATGTTGTATCTGCACGAGGACTCTCGTCTTCGAATTATACAAAGCGAGCAATGTTCTGTTGGATAGAGAAATGAACCAAGAGATTTCAGATTTTGGCATGGCTAGGATATTCGGGGTTGATCAAACTCAAGCAAACACAAACAAAATTGTGGGCACATTGTAAGTCTTGCAAATTTTGAAAAGTCTTGATTTTTTAAGTAGTTCAAAGTAGATAAACGGTGTTCTGCTTCTTCTTGTGTACTAACTAACAATGTTGAACCATTTTTATTGGCTTTTTAATGGTTATCTATCTCCTGAATACGCAATGCACGGATAGTTCTCCGTCAAGTTAGATGCCTATAGCTTCGGCGTCTTAACTCTTGAAATAATTAGTGGCAGGAAGATCAGTTCTTTCTTTGATACAAATGGTGCTACAAATCTCGTGAAATATATGAGTGTGAAATTTTCACACATTTTCAAAGCCAGAATGTCTTTTAAGGCCACACTTTCTTTAAGAATTTTTTTTTTTGCAGGTCTGGAAACATTAGAGAGATGGGACAATTTTGGAAGTGTTAGATCCGATTCTACACGAAGTGCATTCAAGGAATGAAGTTACTGGATGCATCCATATCAGGTTGCTATGCGTTCAAGAAAATCCAGCTAATCGACCAACAATGGCGTCAATCGTGCGCATGCTAAATAGTTACTCAGTCACCCTACCATTAACTCGAGAGCCAACATTTTTCAGCTATAATAGAAAACTGGAGAGCATGTCTAGTTTTACCTAACTTCTTTAAAAGAGTTACCTAACTTATTTAATTGAGTTACCTAACTTCTTTAATTAAGTTACCTAACTTCTTTAAATGAGTTACCTAACTTCATTCAAATTTCTTAGATCATAAAAAGTTAAGTGAAGTTGGATTTGGTCCGAGTTTACAAGGTAACCCAGTTTACAAGACACGTCTTAATTAAGGTCATCTTTCGTGTAAACTATACAATCATACTGTTGGAACCAATTTGACATGGCATACTTTGTGATGGACAAGCAGTAGCTGTGAAAAGGCTATCTAGTGGTTTTGGGCAAGGTGGAGTAAAGTTCAAGAATGAGGTTATGCTGCTGGTAGAGCTTCAACTTAGGAATCTAGTGAGACTAATTGGAATTTTCTTAGAAGGAGCTGAAAAGATTCTAGTCTATGAGTTTGTGCCAAACAAAAGCCTTTGACTACTTCCTATTTGGTCTGGGTTTCCTAATCCTGACTAGTTGCGATTAGTTAGTTTAGATTGGTTCGTCAATATATAATTTCATTTGAACAAACCTATTTCCACTTTGCGAATCCTGCAAAACAAGGATAGTTAGACTGGTCAAGATGGTTCAAAATAATATGAGAAATAGGTCGAGGAATGTTGTATCTTCACGAGGACTCTTGTCTTCGAATTATACAAAGCGAGCAATGTTCTATTGGACAGAGAAATAAACCCAAAGATTTCAGATTTTGGCATGACTAGGATATTCGAGGTTGATCAAACTCAAGCAAACACAAACAAAATTGTGGGCACATTGTAAGTCTTGCAAAATTTGAAAAGTCTTGATTTTTTAAGTAGTTCAAAGTTGATAAACGGTGTTCTGCTTCTTCTTGTGTACTAACTAACATTGTTGAACCATTTTTATTGGTTTTTAGTGGTTATCTATCTCCTGAATACGCAATGCAAGGACAGTTCTCCGTCAAGTTAGATGCCTATAGCTTCGGCGTCTTGACTCTTGAAATAATTAGTGGTAGGAAGAACAGTTCTTTCTTTGATACAAATGGTGCTACAGATCTTGTGAGCTATGTGAGTGTGAAATTTTCACATTTTTTCAAAGCCAGAATGTCTTTTAAGGCCACACTTTCTTTAACAATTGTTTTTTTTTTTTTTTCAGGTCTGGAAACATTAGAGAGATGGGACAATTTTGGAAGTGTTAGATTCGATTCTACATGAAGCGCATTCAAGGAATGAAGTTACTGGATGTATCCATATCAGGTTGCTATGCGTTCAAGAAAATCCAGCTAATCGACCAACAATGGCGTCAATTGTGCGCATGCTAAATAGTTACTCAGTCACCCTACCATTACCTCGGGAGCCAACATTTTTCAGCTATAATAGAAAACTGGAGAGCATATCCAGTTTTACCTAACTTCTTTAAAAGAGTTACCTAACTTATTTAATTGAGTTACCTAACTTCTTTAATTGAGTTACCTAACTTCTTTAAATGAGTTACCTAGCTTCATTCAAATTTCTTAGATGAGAAAAAGTTGGGTGAAGGTGGATTTGGTCGAGTTTACAAGGTAATCCAGTTTACAAGACACGTCTTAATTAGGGTCATCTTTCGTGTAAACTATACAATCGTACTACTGGAACCAATTTGACAGGGCATACTTTGTGATGACAAGCAGTAGCTGTGAAAAGGCTATGTAGTGGTTCTGGGCAAGGTGGAGTAGAGTTCAAGAATGAGGTTATGCTGCTGGCAAAGCTTCAACTTAGGAATCTAGTGAGGCTAATTGGAATTTGCTTAGAAGGTGCTGAAAAGATTCTAGTCTATGAGTTTGTGCCAAACAAAAGCCTTGACTACTTCCTATTTGGTCTGGGTTTCCTAATCCTGACTAGTTGCGATTAGTTAGTTTAGATTGATTCGTCAATATATAATTTCATTTGAACAAACCTATTTCCACATTGCAGATCCTGCAAAACAAGGATAGTTAGATTGGTTAAGACGGTTCAAAATAATAGGAGGAATGGGTTGAGGAATGTTGTATCTTCACGAGGACTCTCGTCTTCGAATTATACAAAGCGAGCAATGTTCTGTTGGATAGAGAAATGAACCCAGAGATTTCAGATTTTGGCATGGCTAGGATATTCGGGGTTGATCAAACTCAAGCAAACACAAACAAAACTGTGGGCACATTGTAAGTCTTACAAATTTTGAAAAGTCTTGATTTTTTAAGTAGTTCAAAGTAGATAAATGGTGTTCTGCTTCTTCTTGTGTACTAACTAACATTGTTGAACCATTTTTATTGGCTTTTTAGAGGTTATCCATCTCCTGAATACGCAATGCAAGGACAGTTCTCCGTCAAGTTAGATGCCTATAGCTTCGGCGTCTTGACTCTTGAAATAATTGTTGGTAGGAAGACCAGTTCTTTCTTTGATACAAATGGTGCTACAGATCTCGTGAGCTATGTGAGTGTGAAATTTTCACACGATTTCAAAGCCAGAATGTCTTTTAAGGCCACACTTTCTTTAACAATTTTTTTTTTTTTTTACAAGTCTGGAAACATTAGAGAGATGGGACAATTTTGGAAGTGTTAGATCCGATTCTACACGAAGCGCAATCAAGGAATGATGTTACTGGATGCATCCATATCAGGTTGCTATGCATTCAAGAAAATCCAGCTAATCGACCAACAATGGCGTCAATTGTGCGCATGCTAAATAGTTAGTCAGTCACCCTACAATTACCTCGGGAGCCAACATTTTTCAGCCATAATAGAAAACTGGAGAGCATATCCATTTTTACCTAACTTCTTTAATTGAGTTACCTAACTTCTTTAAATGAGTTACCTAACTTCATTCAAATTTCTTAGATGATAAAAAGTTAGGTGAAAGTGGATTTGGTCGAGTTTACATGGTAACCCAGTTTACAAGACACGTCTTAATTAGGGTCATCTTTCGTGTAAACTATACAATCATACTACTGGAACCAATTTGATAGGGCATACTTGGTGATGGACAAGCAGTAGCTGTGAAAAGGCTATCTAGTGGTTCTGGGCAAGGTGGAGTAGAGTTCAAGAATAAGGTTATGCTGCTGGCAAAGCTTCAACATAGGAATCTAGTGAGGCTAATTGGATTTTGCTTAGACGGAGCTGAAAAGATTCTAGTCTATGAGTTTGTGCCAAACAAAAGCCTTGACTACTTCCTATTTGGTCTGGGTTTCCTAATCCTGACTATTTGCGATTAGTTAGTTTAGATTGATTCGTCAATATATAATTTCATTTGAACAAACCTATTTCCACTTTATAGGTCCTGCAAAACAAGGATAGTTAGACTGGTCAAGACGGTTCAAAATAATAGGAGGAATAGGTCGAGGAATGTTGTATCTTCACGAGGACTCTCATCTTCGAATTATACAAAGCGAGCAATGTTCTGTTGGATAGAGAAATGAACCCAGAGATTTTAGATTTTGGTATGGCTAGGATATTCGGGGTTGATCAAACTCAAGCAAACACAAACAAAATTGTGGGCACATTGTAAGTCTTGCAAATTTTGAAAAGTCTTGATTTTTTAAGTAGTTTAAAGTGGATAAACGATGTTCTGCTTCTTCTTGTGTACTAACTAACATTGTTGAACCATTTTTATTGGATTTTTGGTGGTTATCTATCTCCTGAATATGCAATGCAAGGATAGTTCTCCGTCAAGTTAGATGCCTATAGCTTCGGCGTCTTGACTCTTGAAATAATTAGTGGAAGGAAGAACAGTTCTTTCTTTGATACAAATGGTGCTACAGATCTCGTGAGCTATATGAGTGTCAAATTTTCACATTTTTTCAAAGCCAAAATGTCTTTTAAGGCCAAACATTCTTTAACAATTGTTTTTTTTTTTTGCAGGTCTGGAAACATGAGAGAGATGGGACAATTTTGGAAGTGTTAGATCCGATTCTACACGAAGCGCATTCAAGGAATGAAGTTACTGGATGCATCCATATCGGGTTGGTATGCGTTCAAGAAGATCCAGCTAATCGACCAACAATGGCGTCAATTGTGCGCATGCTAAATAGTTACTCAGTCACCTTACCATTACCTCGGGAGCCAACATTTTTCAGCTATAATAGAAAACTGGAGAGCATATCCAGTTTTACCGAACTTCATTTAAATGAGTTACCTAACTTATTTAATTGAGTTACCTAACTTCTTTAAATGAGTTACCTAACTTCATTCAAATTTCTTAGATGATAAAAAGTTAGGTGAAGGTGGATTTGGTCGAGTTTACAAGGTAACCCAGTTTACAAGACACGTCTTAATTAAGGTCATCTTTCGTGTAAACTATAAAATCATACTGTTGGAACCAATTTGACAGGGCATACTTGGTGATGGACAAGCAGTAGCTGTGAAAAGGCTATCTAGTGGTTCTGGGCAAGGTGGAGTAGAGTTCAAGAATGAGGTTATGCTACTGGCAAAGCTTCAACTTAGGAATCTAGTGAGCCTAATTGGAATCTGCTTAGAAGGAGCTGAAAAGATTCTAGTCTGAGTTTGTGCCAAACAAAAGCCTTGACTACTTCCTATTTGGTCTGGGTTTCCTAATCTTGACTAGTTGCGATTAGTTAGTTTAGATTGATTCTTCAATATATAATTTCATTTGAACAAACCTATTTCCACTTTGCAGATCCTGCAAAACAAGGATAGTTAGATTGGTCAAGACGGTTCAAAATAATAGGAGGAATAGGTCGAGGAATGTTGTATCTTCACGAGGACTATCGTCTTCGAATTATACAAAGCGTGCAATGTTCTGTTGGATAGAGAAATGAACCCAGAGATTTCAGATTTTGGCATGGCTAGGATATTCGGGGTTGATCAAACTCAAGCAAACACAAACAAAATTGTGGGCACATTGTAAGTTTTACAAAATTTAAAAAGTCTTTATTTTTTAAGTTGTTTAAAGTAGAGAAACGGTATTCTGCTTCTTCTTGTGTACTAACTAACATTGTTGAACCATTTTTAGTGGCTTTTTAGTGGCTATCTATCTCCTGAATACGCAATCCAAGGATAGTTCTCCGTCAAGTTAGATGCCTATAGCTTCGGCGTCTTGACTCTTGAAATAATTAGTGGCAGGAAGAATAGTTCTTTCCTTGATACAAATGGTGCTACAGATCTCGTGAGCTATGTGAGTGTGAAATTTTCACACATTTTCAAAGCCAGAATGTCTTTTAAGGCCACACTTTCTTAACAATTGTTTCTTCATTTTTTTTTTAAGTCTGGAAACATTAGAGAGATGGGACAATTTTGGAAGTGTTAGATCCGATTCTACACGAAGCGCATTCAAGGAATGAAGTTACTAGATGGATCCATATCGGGTTGCTATGCGTTCACGAAGATCCAGCTAATCGACCAACAATGACGTCAATTGTACGCATGCTAAATAGTTACTCAGTCACCCTACAATTACCTCAGGAGCCAACATTTTTCAGCTATAATAGAAAACTGGAGAGCATATCCAGTTTTACCTAACTTCATTTAAATGAGTTACCTAACTTATTTAATTGAGTTACCTAACATCTTTAAATGAGTTACCTAACTTCATTCAAATTTCTTAGATGATAAAAAGTTAGGTAAAGGTGGATTTGGTCGAGTTTACAAGGTAACCCAGTTTACAAGACACGTCTTAATTAAGGTCATCTTTCGTGTAAACTATACAATCATACTGTTGGAACCAATTTGACAGGGCATACTTGGTGATGGACAAGCAGTAGCTGTGAAAAGGCTATCTAGTTGTTCTAGGCAAGGTGGAGTAGAGTTCAAGAATGAGGTTATGCTACTGGCAAAGCTTCAACTTAGGAATCTAGTGAGGCTAATTGGAATTTGCTTAGAAGGAGCTGAAAATATTCTAGTCTATGAGTTTGTGCCAAACAAAAGCCTTGACTACTTCCTATTTGGTCTGGGTTTCCTAATCTTGACTAGTTGTGATTAGTTAGTTTAGATTGATTCGTCAATATATAATTTCATTTGAACAAACCTATTTCCACTTTGCAGATCCTGCAAAACAAGGATAGTTAGATTGGTCAAGACGGTTCAAAATAATGGAAGGAATAGGTCGAGGAATGTTGTATCTGCACGAGGACTCTCGTCTTCGAATTATACAAAGCGAGCAATGTTCTGTTGGATAGAGAAATGAACCAAGAGATTTCAGATTTTGGCATGGCTAGGATATTCGGGGTTGATCAAACTCAAGCAAACACAAACAAAATTGTGGGCACATTGTAAGTCTTGCAAATTTTGAAAAGTCTTGATTTTTTAAGTAGTTCAAAGTAGATAAACGGTGTTCTGCTTCTTCTTGTGTACTAACTAACAATGTTGAACCATTTTTATTGGCTTTTTAATGGTTATCTATCTCCTGAATACGCAATGCACGGATAGTTCTCCGTCAAGTTAGATGCCTATAGCTTCGGCGTCTTAACTCTTGAAATAATTAGTGGCAGGAAGAACAGTTCTTTCTTTGATACAAATGGTGCTACAAATCTCGTGAAATATATGAGTGTGAAATTTTCACACATTTTCAAAGCCAGAATGTCTTTTAAGGCCACACTTTCTTTAAGAATTTTTTTTTTTGCAGGTCTGGAAACATTAGAGAGATGGGACAATTTTGGAAGTGTTAGATCCGATTCTACACGAAGTGCATTCAAGGAATGAAGTTACTGGATGCATCCATATCAGGTTGCTATGCGTTCAAGAAAATCCAGCTAATCGACCAACAATGGCGTCAATCGTGCGCATGCTAAATAGTTACTCAGTCACCCTACCATTAACTCGAGAGCCAACATTTTTCAGCTATAATAGAAAACTGGAGAGCATGTCTAGTTTTACCTAACTTCTTTAAAAGAGTTACCTAACTTATTTAATTGAGTTACCTAACTTCTTTAATTAAGTTACCTAACTTCTTTAAATGAGTTACCTAACTTCATTCAAATTTCTTAGATCATAAAAAGTTAAGTGAAGTTGGATTTGGTCCGAGTTTACAAGGTAACCCAGTTTACAAGACACGTCTTAATTAAGGTCATCTTTCGTGTAAACTATACAATCATACTGTTGGAACCAATTTGACATGGCATACTTTGTGATGGACAAGCAGTAGCTGTGAAAAGGCTATCTAGTGGTTTTGGGCAAGGTGGAGTAAAGTTCAAGAATGAGGTTATGCTGCTGGTAGAGCTTCAACTTAGGAATCTAGTGAGACTAATTGGAATTTTCTTAGAAGGAGCTGAAAAGATTCTAGTCTATGAGTTTGTGCCAAACAAAAGCCTTTGACTACTTCCTATTTGGTCTGGGTTTCCTAATCCTGACTAGTTGCGATTAGTTAGTTTAGATTGGTTCGTCAATATATAATTTCATTTGAACAAACCTATTTCCACTTTGCGAATCCTGCAAAACAAGGATAGTTAGACTGGTCAAGATGGTTCAAAATAATATGAGAAATAGGTCGAGGAATGTTGTATCTTCACGAGGACTCTTGTCTTCGAATTATACAAAGCGAGCAATGTTCTATTGGACAGAGAAATAAACCCAAAGATTTCAGATTTTGGCATGACTAGGATATTCGAGGTTGATCAAACTCAAGCAAACACAAACAAAATTGTGGGCACATTGTAAGTCTTGCAAAATTTGAAAAGTCTTGATTTTTTAAGTAGTTCAAAGTTGATAAACGGTGTTCTGCTTCTTCTTGTGTACTAACTAACATTGTTGAACCATTTTTATTGGTTTTTAGTGGTTATCTATCTCCTGAATACGCAATGCAAGGACAGTTCTCCGTCAAGTTAGATGCCTATAGCTTCGGCGTCTTGACTCTTGAAATAATTAGTGGTAGGAAGAACAGTTCTTTCTTTGATACAAATGGTGCTACAGATCTTGTGAGCTATGTGAGTGTGAAATTTTCACATTTTTTCAAAGCCAGAATGTCTTTTAAGGCCACACTTTCTTTAACAATTGTTTTTTTTTTTTTTTCAGGTCTGGAAACATTAGAGAGATGGGACAATTTTGGAAGTGTTAGATTCGATTCTACATGAAGCGCATTCAAGGAATGAAGTTACTGGATGTATCCATATCAGGTTGCTATGCGTTCAAGAAAATCCAGCTAATCGACCAACAATGGCGTCAATTGTGCGCATGCTAAATAGTTACTCAGTCACCCTACCATTACCTCGGGAGCCAACATTTTTCAGCTATAATAGAAAACTGGAGAGCATATCCAGTTTTACCTAACTTCTTTAAAAGAGTTACCTAACTTATTTAATTGAGTTACCTAACTTCTTTAATTGAGTTACCTAACTTCTTTAAATGAGTTACCTAGCTTCATTCAAATTTCTTAGATGAGAAAAAGTTGGGTGAAGGTGGATTTGGTCGAGTTTACAAGGTAATCCAGTTTACAAGACACGTCTTAATTAGGGTCATCTTTCGTGTAAACTATACAATCGTACTACTGGAACCAATTTGACAGGGCATACTTTGTGATGACAAGCAGTAGCTGTGAAAAGGCTATGTAGTGGTTCTGGGCAAGGTGGAGTAGAGTTCAAGAATGAGGTTATGCTGCTGGCAAAGCTTCAACTTAGGAATCTAGTGAGGCTAATTGGAATTTGCTTAGAAGGTGCTGAAAAGATTCTAGTCTATGAGTTTGTGCCAAACAAAAGCCTTGACTACTTCCTATTTGGTCTGGGTTTCCTAATCCTGACTAGTTGCGATTAGTTAGTTTAGATTGATTCGTCAATATATAATTTCATTTGAACAAACCTATTTCCACATTGCAGATCCTGCAAAACAAGGATAGTTAGATTGGTTAAGACGGTTCAAAATAATAGGAGGAATGGGTTGAGGAATGTTGTATCTTCACGAGGACTCTCGTCTTCGAATTATACAAAGCGAGCAATGTTCTGTTGGATAGAGAAATGAACCCAGAGATTTCAGATTTTGGCATGGCTAGGATATTCGGGGTTGATCAAACTCAAGCAAACACAAACAAAACTGTGGGCACATTGTAAGTCTTACAAATTTTGAAAAGTCTTGATTTTTTAAGTAGTTCAAAGTAGATAAATGGTGTTCTGCTTCTTCTTGTGTACTAACTAACATTGTTGAACCATTTTTATTGGCTTTTTAGAGGTTATCCATCTCCTGAATACGCAATGCAAGGACAGTTCTCCGTCAAGTTAGATGCCTATAGCTTCGGCGTCTTGACTCTTGAAATAATTGTTGGTAGGAAGACCAGTTCTTTCTTTGATACAAATGGTGCTACAGATCTCGTGAGCTATGTGAGTGTGAAATTTTCACACGATTTCAAAGCCAGAATGTCTTTTAAGGCCACACTTTCTTTAACAATTTTTTTTTTTTTTTACAAGTCTGGAAACATTAGAGAGATGGGACAATTTTGGAAGTGTTAGATCCGATTCTACACGAAGCGCAATCAAGGAATGATGTTACTGGATGCATCCATATCAGGTTGCTATGCATTCAAGAAAATCCAGCTAATCGACCAACAATGGCGTCAATTGTGCGCATGCTAAATAGTTAGTCAGTCACCCTACAATTACCTCGGGAGCCAACATTTTTCAGCCATAATAGAAAACTGGAGAGCATATCCATTTTTACCTAACTTCTTTAATTGAGTTACCTAACTTCTTTAAATGAGTTACCTAACTTCATTCAAATTTCTTAGATGATAAAAAGTTAGGTGAAAGTGGATTTGGTCGAGTTTACATGGTAACCCAGTTTACAAGACACGTCTTAATTAGGGTCATCTTTCGTGTAAACTATACAATCATACTACTGGAACCAATTTGATAGGGCATACTTGGTGATGGACAAGCAGTAGCTGTGAAAAGGCTATCTAGTGGTTCTGGGCAAGGTGGAGTAGAGTTCAAGAATAAGGTTATGCTGCTGGCAAAGCTTCAACATAGGAATCTAGTGAGGCTAATTGGATTTTGCTTAGACGGAGCTGAAAAGATTCTAGTCTATGAGTTTGTGCCAAACAAAAGCCTTGACTACTTCCTATTTGGTCTGGGTTTCCTAATCCTGACTATTTGCGATTAGTTAGTTTAGATTGATTCGTCAATATATAATTTCATTTGAACAAACCTATTTCCACTTTATAGGTCCTGCAAAACAAGGATAGTTAGACTGGTCAAGACGGTTCAAAATAATAGGAGGAATAGGTCGAGGAATGTTGTATCTTCACGAGGACTCTCATCTTCGAATTATACAAAGCGAGCAATGTTCTGTTGGACAGAGAAATGAACCCAAAGATTTCAAATTTTGGCATGACTAGGATATTCGGGGTTGATCAAACTCAAGCAAACACAAACAAAATTGTGGGCACATTGTAAGTCTTGCAAATTTTGAAAAGTCTTGATTTTTTAAGTAGTTCAAAGTAGATAAACGGTGTTCTGCTTCTACTGGTGTACTAACTAACATTGTTGAACCATTTTTATTGGCTTTTTAGTGGTTATCTATCTCCTGAATACGCAATGCAAGGACAGTTCTCCGTCAAGTTAGATGCCTATAGCTTCTGCGTCTTGACTTTTTATTGAGTGTTTTTTTTTTCCAGGGGTAGAAAGCAAAAGGAAATATTGTTATGGATGAGAATGTTATGAAATATCTGCAGAATAATAATGACATAAGCTGGGTGTGTCAATTTTGTTGCCATCCTTTTAGATGGGAAGTCCAACCCCAAACATTCAGGCATCATGACTATGATCTGCAAAAGCGTGAAGGATGATGTTAGAAATAAACATTCGAAGCAGAATGTTCAAGAGATGGAGGTAGCGAATTGGTAGCTCCTGGATGCATGTGTGTTGTTATTATATAGGAAGATTACGCTTTTAAGAATACATGTTTTAAGCTGATTATATACATGAAAATGTAATTGAAATGCTTAAGGAAAACCTATTATATATCAATATAACTCTAACTCCCCAATGATCACAACTACAACATCTCCTTTAATTTTAGTAACTAACAAGTCATGTTGTTTGCAACAGGGAGCCGTACTGCTAGTACATCAGTTGCGAGCAACTCTGTGGCTCAGGCTGGAAAAGATAGATATGATCAGGGAGCAGAAGTTTCAAGTGTTTGTAGGAATTGGGAGAATCAAATGAGAGCTAGGAATCCGTAAGATTCACTCTCATGAACCTAATCACACTGCAACGGAATCGTGATTACTCGTATGGGCAACTTCTCCTGCACACACACTTGTTTCTTAGTTCAGTGAGTTCTAACACCATTTGTTGTATAGAAAGCACTCTCTTAGGACAGTTTTGAATCAATCTTATGCCATACAAGCGCCAAGGCACTATCATTAACCTTCCATAACATTTAAGACAGATACCATTTTGGTTTATTTGATCTTCCAATGCAGTTATCGAAAAAAGGAACAACCAAGTCTTGATCAAATCCTTGTCATTTAGGGCTAGGTTGGTGCAAATTATTTTCCCACCACAGAAACCCAAAGTTTTATATACCTGCAACTTCTGTCATCGTATTGCACTGGACACTACACCAGTACACTGATGTACTTAAAATTCTTTACCATCCAACCCCACAATGACTACCTTGCTTCTGGAAAGAGTAATATGCCCAGTGGTGAAGGGAAGTGTTGAACAACTTCTGGGAGCCAATTTGATTCTGGAAAAAAACTGACAAATTGTTCATCGCAGCAGTGAATTCCCATTTTGTTGGCTGTTTCACTGTTATTAGGCTTCACAGTAGTGGCCATAGTCATAGCTGAACCTCACCAATACGGGCATGCTACCAACTTCTCTGTTGCAACCCTGGTGCTCATGAGAGGCAGTCTATAAACCCGCATTGCCATGGCACAACCACCCAAACATGGTGCGGGAGGCTTCAGGACATCATACACAGCCAAAACTGAAAAAAATCACCAGATTTGGAAACAATCGTCATCTGAGACACTGTTTTCAAATCTCTCTCTCATATCCTTAATTTCCAACTCCAATTTTCCTAATAAACTGTAAATTTCATCTGCTTTTGGATGAGATCGATCAGCAACACGAAACTCATGTATACACCCACTTGTCTCTAGCCAGCTACATCCTGGGGTTTTCTTCAGCCTTTTGTCTCTTAGAAGGCTCCTCATTTTGGCCACTGCATCCCACTTCCCCGCAGCAGCATAAATGTTAGAGAGAAATATATAGTTTCCAGCATTTCTAGGCTCCATAGTTAAGAGATTTTCAGCAGCAAACTCTGCAAGCTCAGTCTTAGAGTGCATCTTACACGCACTTAATAAGGGACCCCACACGCGAGCATCTGGTTTGAAAGGCATGCTTTTAACAAGTTCCCTGGCATCATTTACATCCCCAGCCCGCCGCAGTAAGTCCACCATGCAGGCATAGTGTTCCTGGCCGGGCTGGTAATTGTATATTTCCTTCATCTCAGTGAACAAATTCCACCCTTCTTTAACAAGGCCTGAATTCACACATGCTGTCATCAGACCAAGAAAGGTAAATTCATCCGGATTCAGATTCGATTGCTTCATTTGGCTGTAGAGCTCGAAACATTGGGACCACTCACCATGCTTCGCATATGCTGTGATCATCGAGTTCCAAGAAATTACATCCTTGCTGATGTTCTCCTCATCAAAAAGCTTCCTTCCATCTCTATGCATCCACATTTTGAATAGCTGACAAACACCGCTGTATTAACAGATGACAGGGTACTGAGGCCCAACTTAATTGAGTATCCATGAAGGTATTTCACTTGCTCCAATGCTCCAATATCTACACAAGTAGGTAAGATGTTAATAACTGTAATAAACTCAATTTGTGCTCCATACAGTTTCATCTTGGAGAAGAGGGAGAACGCCTCAAGAGACTGGTCATGGTTTACATATCCCTTGATCATTGAGCTCCATGAAACCACAGTCGTATGGGCTACCAAGTCAAAAATCTTGCACGCATACTCTAGGCAATTGCATTCACAATACATGTCAATAAAAGAATTATGAACAGATACTTGGTAGTCTAATCTATTTCTTAGTGCTACTGCATGAATTTGCTTCCCGAATTCAATAGATTTCAACTTCCTAATTGATGAAACAGCAGGTAGGACAGTAAATAAATCAGGTCGAACCCCAGATTTTACCATATGCCGTAACAATTCCAAGGATTCCTCCGGGCATCCGTGCTGAAAGCAAGCAGATATCATTATGTTCCACACAACACAGTCTTTCTCAGCCATTTCATCGAATACTAACCTCGCATCACTTAAAGTACCCAACTTTGAGTACAATGACAGTAATCCAGTATTCAATGACATATGTTTATCCAAGCCAGACACAACAGCCACACCATGAATGAACCTTCCCGCCCTCAATGACTCCAAATCAACACAGCACCTCAACATGTTAATTAAAGTAGCAGAATCAGGTTCAATTCTCTCCATTCTCATTTGCCCATAAAGTTCAAAATTTTCCTTGGCATTTCCACATTTCAAGGCCTCGAAAATCAATAAATTCCATTTATATTTCAAATCCTTAACAGAACCACCAAAACTCCAATACATCTCCAACATGGCAGATTCAACAGATTCAAATGACTCAAACCCTAATTTCACAACATGCCCATGAATCAATTTCCCATTATTAACATCTAACAAGCAAGAACATGACCTTAACACAAAAGGGTATGTGTGTTCATCTGGGTACATATTTATCACCATGTTTTGGTAAATCGAAAGAGCATCCTTAAACTCTCCGACCTCAGCCAGACTCCTCAGCATAGAGTTGCAAAGAACAACATTGGGATTGGAAACAGATTTGAATATCTTCTTGGCGTGATAGAGGAGTCCAAGATTGGCATAAGAGTCAATGAGTCTGGAAGCAAGAAATGGGCTCTGGTGGAGACCGTAAAGGACGAATCTTGCATGAAGTTGTTGAAGGAGCTGTGGTTTCTTGCGGAAGTTTAGGAGGGAAGAATGGATACTTAACTGCCTTGTTTGGATGGAGGGAAAATGTGGGATTTTGGGAAGGGAAAATGGATTGAGAAGGTTTCTTGAGGAATGTTTTGGATGAAACATTGTACTCAGAAGAACATTTTGGCGATCCCCTGCTTCAACCTGTTTCCTTTCAACCCAAAAAGTATGTATTTATTTTAGCGCCAAAGGTTTTAATCTCGATGACTGAAAATGACTTTTTTTTTTGGGTTATGCTCCAAGGGCGCCAATAATAAAGAAAATGACTATTTTCACATAATAAAGAAAATGATAATTTTGATATAATTTTCTCTTCGTTTTCCAAAATAGTCTCTTTATGGCCTGCCAAAAAAAAGTCTCGTCATGCCAATTATTATTAATTGATGAAATTTGAATAAAGATCCAAATTTTTACCAAAATCATTCCTCTTTTTATATAGTCTTGTTAATTTATTTATAGTTGTGTTGTGTCCAATTGCACAAAAATATTTAAACGCACCAATGTTTGACGCTTGTACAAAACCAAGTGGGCTCAAATGTTACCTAGCTGAGGAGAAATGGCCCAATATTATGGAAGGTGAGCAAGCAAATGGTTTTTCTTGATATGGGCCAAGCAAGAGATCCAATACTAAACAGACCCGCTTAATATTATGGAAGATGAGCAAGTAAATGGTTTTTCTAGATTCAGTCAATTTGTTTGTTGTTGCTTTCAATAACATGTAATTTTGATGATGACCCATTAATTATAATGACCAAATCTGGAAAGATGGTTGATTGTATTTAGGTAGGATGACATAAATATGCTTGTTCATGGTTGATTGTATTTATGTAGGATTGACCGATTAAAACCATACACCATTAATATGCATATTAGATGGCATAAATAGCTAAATCATATTGATTGTATCTAAGTGACATTTCTTTCTCATGCAATGTTACTAAAAACATCATATATCCTAGAAAATACATTAGAAGCAATATGGATTAGCAACTTTGGCTCTAGCTTTATAATTTGATTAAAAAAGAAATTTAATTATTTTCCTCACGTCATTACATGGAGAAACATCATTGGTTTATCACCTTCATTGTCAAAGTATTGTCACTATTGTCGTTTTGATGGTTACATTTTACTATTCGGATTCAACTTGCCTCGAGCACTTGAGTCAATAGGTAGAAAATTATTCTAATTTAATTAGATATTTTATATCTAAATTTAAAATATACAGTTGTGGTAAAATTTATGAGAAAAAATTTTACCGTCAAGATTTTCCATCAAATAATTTAAGAAAAAAGTAGGTAGGCTCGATTTATCTTACAAGCATGATTGTGCAAATTAAAATGTTTTAATTTGTACTAATTAGTTTCTAATCTAGTAAATAATATATTTTCTATGTAAATAAATTTTATCAAAAGGAAGAGTGAAAATACCGTTTTTTTTTTTCAAAATCATTAGGATTCTAATTCTAAGAAAAAAAATTAATAAATACTTTTTATTTTATTTTATTTAAAATAAAGCCAGGCAATAGCCAACCGACCGGATAGGTCTTATCCAAATTTGGTAATTAAAAATAATAAATAAATGGTTGGATGTTTTAGAATTCTTCTTTTTCAAATAAGATATATTTTGAATTTGTGTGAAAAAGTTATCCAAATATTAATTTAATTTTTATTGGGCTAATTTGTAGCTAGATAATATAGTATTCCATACATGTGGTTTATATATTAACAAATGATAATAATAATAATAATCAACAAGCTTGTAATTTTACTAAGAATTAAATTGTAATTTTATTCATAATGTACAAGATTGTTCAAGTGTTATATTCGAGATTCTATTCGGGCTGAATTCTAAGGACACAAAAATATGATAACAACATAAACTTTGAAATGCTTGGTGATTCCAAAAATGGTGTTTGCCAATTGCCATGATTTTGCAATTGCTTCTTTGACGTGAAAACCAATATGCCATGCCCAAGTGGCAAATGCATCAACTTCACGTCGAAGGGTTGAAAGAAAAGTTTCCACATTTGGTGCTTTTTTAGGTTTTGCAAGGAATAATATACGCATTATGGCCTAATGCATCAACATCTACGTACCGCAAGCCACATGCGATTTTGCAATATCTAGTCCTGGAAATTAAAAGGTTAATTAAATGAAGTCTACGTGTTTTTGGGTGTTACTTTCGTGGATTAGGAGAGGGCTAATGAGGGCAGTTGTAACTATAATATTCATTAATGTGTGATTATATAATTAATTATTCTTTAAATTAAAATTCATTAATGTACGCATTTCCAAATCGATGTTTACTAAATTAATTAATTAGGTTAATTCAGAATAAAAGATTTGGAAGAATTGATCCCTCGCAAAGATATTATTATTTATGGAAGCATAAGGAATGGTGAAAGTGTACAATTTATAAGGATGTTAGTTTCGTTGAAAACTGAAAATTGAATTGTGACTTACTTTGCGTGATGAAAAGGATGAGAACAATGGAACTATGAAATAAGAAGATTTTGCCATTTTCTTTCCCTTTTTTTCTATTTGGAGTTGGAGATTGGAGAATGGAGAAGAGGGAGTGAGGAAAAAAAGCATAACCATCAACCTATTTATGTAGAAGTGGATGAAAAAACAACATTAAATTCTAAATTATTACATGCCCAAACAAGATATTTGTTGACCATTGAATAAATATAGTCAAAATGTTATGAAATTTTAAATAATCTCAGTTGCTTTCCCACCGGCCCAACTTCGTTTCTTCCCTGTCATTAATTAATTCCAACCACCACCGAACCATTTTTCTATAAATTGAGAACCATCTCTGCCAAAAATGAGGACAGAAGCAGCAACCATCTCACCTCTCCTCCTCAACCATCATCGTCTCCCTCACCCAACTTCTTTTCTTTCTTTCTTTCCATTTTCCGAACAGACTCTGCCTATATTAAAGATTTGCAATATACATAATCTAAAACTCTGAGAAATCAAGAAAAAAAAAGTAAGAATGAAGTGCATTGAATTTTTCATCTTCTTGCTCTTCTCTTCACCTTTGATTACCTACCTCATTATCCATCATTGCCAAAGCCAGTATTACTTACGTCCATCAGGACCATCACGACTGCACAAACGCAATTTTTTCGAACTTTCAAAACAGCTCCTATAAGGTCAACCTTGACCTCGTTCTCTCCTCTTTCCGCAACCGTAAGCTCTAACAGTTTCTCCATCTCTTCCGCCCGCCCATACTCCTCCCGTGCTTACGGCCTCTTATTCCATGGTTAGTAAGATTGGGTAGAAATAAATTGGGTTTGGTTCATTTTTGTGGAGTTGTTTTGTTGATTTTTGGTTTGGCTGTTGGTTGATTAGTTATGGGGATGGAGGAGCTGGTGATGCATTCAATGAACATGCAGTTGACAACCCAGAAGAAGTTGCTGCTATGGTTGAAATGTAATATCCCCTTTTCCCATTATTCTCTCTTCGTTTTTTACATTATCACTAATTATTGGAAGGGGCGAGAAATTGTAAAATGCTGATTGTGACATGTAGGTTTGGTGGTTATGGTATTGTTATCACTACCCATTCTTACTAACCGTGGAATAAGAGGTCGTAAATGATAATACATAAAAATATCAGAAGGGCATAATGGATATTGTGCCATCACAAAGTACCGTTGACCAGTCAAAACGGCACATGACCGGTTTGACCAAGTCAACCATATGAAACGGCATCGTGACCGATTGACCTAGTCAATGGGAATAAGTGACTAAAGGACAAGTTCCGCCCGTTGCCTCCAAACGGCAGCATGCCGATTCAACGCAACGGTAGCATGCCGATTCAACCCACAACGGCTCCTTGCCGATTGCTGCACAGACGGCTTGAGGCCCGCAACTCTGGTATATTTTATATAATTCCCAGCATATATTTAGTCAAAGTGGGCATGGGAAGCCTGACAATCTCCCCTGCTCCACGTTACTATTATTAATTCCTACTTTTGAACCACCTTGGAGAAAAAAGGGGAAAAGATCTAACCACTCTGAACCACTCCAACTACTCTTGTCCTACATAAGGACTAAGGGGACAGAAGGAGGGGGGGGGGGGGGGGGATTGACTTCTTTTTCATACTCACTACACTCCATTTTTTGACCAAGGACTGACTTTGGCATCGGAGTTTCTCCGCCGGAGCAAACCTCCGGCGGTCTTGCAGGTCGCCCCAGGAGCTCCAATCTCCACTCCGGCGTGCCATTTGACGGAAAAGCCCTCCCATCCATCTTCGGATTATCATTTGGTGCTTTCATTGAGAACTTTTGAAGTTTCGAGTGAGCAAGCCTTGAAATTCCAAGCTCTTCCTTCTCAATAATTCGGGGTCTTCATTTCCAAAAATGGCATCCAATCAGAATTTTCAATCAAATCAACTTACTGGTGTTGCTGCTGATCAACGCGGAACACCACCGATGCAAACTTCATCTCCTCAGCCGGATGCAATCGAACCAGCAATCATGCTCGAGTTTGCTGCCCTACACCGAAGAATGAACGTGATGATGCAAACGTTCATAGGAGGGATTCCTCCACCAGTCAATCAGCCAGTCGTTCCTCAACGGATCTATCATCAACCGGCAGTTGTACCAGCTGTTGAGCCTCTACCAAGCCACCAAGGTGCAGATCTACCCAGAAGGGAAGACCAAGAGCGCAACATAGAAGAGTTCATCAACCAAATAGCTCAACGTAGCGCAAGAAGGAGTCGTGAACGATCATCTCAAAATAGATCCGAGAAAAGGAGAAGCAAAGAGAGATCGGTGACTCCATATCAACCAAGGAGAAATCGTGATAGAAATGATTCGGATCTGTGTGAAGACTTGGTTCAGAAACCAAATCCTGAAGAACGGGATGATGATCCCAGAAATCCGTTGACTCTTCGGGTTCGGAAACATCAAGTGAGCAGGCATGTCAAGCTACCATCCGATCACTACCATGGGACAACAGATCCAACGGTCCATGTGAGTTTAGTAAAGAAACATGTCAAGTTTTTTACTAGAAATGATGGGGCTTTGTGCCAAATATTCGTGATGACCCTTAAAGGGATAGCCAACACTTGGTTTGAGAAACTTCCAGCCGGATCCATTGACTGTTTCGAGCAGCTAGAAAAGGCATTCAGAAGCCGATTCAGCTCATGTATACCGACGGAGAAATCTTCAGCCGTTCTGTTTGACATGATGCGAAAGTCAGGGGAGCCGTTGGCTGCATATGTAGCTAGATTTAACGCAGAGCTAGCAACTCTTCCTGATGTAGCGCCTAACCTTGCAGCAGAGGCATTGAAAAGAAATTGTAAATATCGAGAACTGGAGAATGCTCTGATTGTAAACACTCCTAAAACCTTAGATCTTTTGCGGATTGAGGTAGAAAAATATTCCAGAATGGAAGAAGCAGACTACCGAAGGAGGAAACGGGAGGGACCCGATCTTCAAAGTGTAGAAAAGAAGCAAACGGCATGAAGCCAATGTGCAGATCGATCAGCCGATTTCTCAAAATACCGTTGTCCAGGTCAGATGGCAAAACGGCGATGCATTCAAAACGGGCCAGTGTTGAGTAACTGTTGGCCTCAAACGGTCCCCTCAAAACGGCATTTGGCCGAATCGCCAAAACAGAGATAAGTTCAACTGATGACTGTCTTATCTTTGTTAGTTTTCTGGAATATTGTGTATAACATGAAGTATCAAATATTTCCAAGCAAGGGAAAATATATATTTGCAAGTATTGTTTCTCATATGATTGCAGATCTTGAGAAAATAAAATCAGCCGTGGACGTAAGTCATTTTAGGCCGAACCACGTCACCAAAATCCAAGAACCGCGATATTATTTCTACCAAGGATACCTAAGGCGCTGCCTAGGGATGCCAACAGCCAAATCGGCAGCAGCCCGATCTATTTAAATCGCCAACGATACATATATCGCCAACGATACATATATTGCAAACGATACATATATCGCCACCGAGGCATATATCGCTATTGATGCATATATCGCTATTGATGCATATATCGCTATTGATGCATATATCGTTATTGAGGCATATATCGTCATCATATATTCTTAAAGACCACTTTGCTCCTGCTATATCAGACGATGGCAAAATATAGAAGAATTCAAACCTATCTGCGTTCTAATAAACCAGATAGTGAACAACGACAATATCTCCAAAACGGCTGGAAGCCGATTCCAGGAAATAAAATCAGCCGCGGACGTAGGATATTTTAAACCGAACCGCGTTATCAAAATTCAAAAATTGTGGAAGTAGGTTATTTTAAACTGAACCACGTTACAAAAAAAAAAATTTAAGAGTCAGCAACAACCAAATCGGCTCCAGCCTGATGGGTTCAAAGTCCGTTCTGTGTGATCAGACGGCAAGATTCTAAAGTCCGTTCCCAAACGGCAAAATTTCTAAGACCGTTTTCCCCCTTATCAAACGGTAAATATTTTTCAAAACGGCTCAATGACCGAATCGACAGAGAGGCCAAGACAAAACGGTTGCAAACCTCAAAACAGCCATAACAGAACGGCAAGCAGCCGATTCTGTCAAACAAATGAGATAAGTTCAATTTCAATTGTTCTATCTTTGTTTATTTTTCTGGAGATATGATATATATATACATATATATATATATAACAGAAATCATTAAACATTAGCAATTAATAAAAATTGCAAAATTATATATATTCCGAGGGATAATTGTTCATTACAAAATGTGCCAAGTAGGCAATAATCAAAATAAAGCCAAGTGTTCAGACTAACGGCCCAGATCCAGAAGCGGCGTTAGGACCAACAGGAACATTATCATCATCCTCATCTGCATCTGAATCAGAGAAAGGTTCATACTCCTTAGCTTCGGCAATCCTTTCTCCAGCAGCGACATATCGCGAGAGATTGTCAGGGTGGAAATTCTTCTCGCCATAATAGGAGACATAGCTCTCCAGCATGATATTCTTCATCTTCTCTCTCCACCAACCGATCTTCTCAGGAACTTTCAGCAGCTCTGCTTCCTTAACGGCAATGTCATTTCTGGCAACTTGCAAATCGGATCGGGCTGCGTTAAGTTCCTCAGTCAGCTTGGCAACGGAATCGGCAAGAGAAGCTTTCTCTCCCGAGAGCAACGCAACGGAATCGGATAGAGCAGTCTTCTCCTCCAGCAGCTCACCGTTTCTCCTTTGCTCATCCTTGACCATGGCAGAAAGGCCATCTCTTTCTTTTAAGCTGTCGGCTAGTTTGCTTCGAGCATCCATAACAGCTTTCTTGTCAGTCTCATAAGAGGCCTTCAGAGTCTCATTCTCTTTCCGAAGGGAAGCGACTTCAGTGACTGAGTGCCGAAGTGCCTCTCTGCCCTCTTCCAGCTTTGACTCAACGGCCTCAGCTGCATAACGGGTAGCACACAAACCGCTGTAGAAAATACTTTGCATATGGGAGAAATGGCAACTCAACTCCAAAGCTCGATAGTGTTTTCTGTCGGCATCATTAGCAAGCATCTCACCAATTAGTTGACCGGTCCGATAATCTTTGCTACCAGGACTCTTCAATCCGAGAGATCGGCGGCTGCTTTCTCCAAAACTGTTCAAACTAACCGTATGAGTAGTCTCCCCGTCAGGACCATGACTTGAGAGATAGCCTCTAAGAACGGAAGGAGGAGCGACGGCATGGTCATCAGAGGTAAATGGTTCAGGCAAAGGCGGACCGGCAACCCAGTGCAGGTTAATCGGCATCGGCGATGAAGGACCTGGCTGAACTGGATTAGCACTTCCAGAGGCGACCGATGTGTTGGCAAAAACGGGAGGTGTTAAAGGCGTTTCCAAAGGTGGAACCGAAGCCCCCGAACCATCACCGCGAGCAAAGAATGGAATGTTGGGAGCGGGCGTTGAAACGGTTTCAGCCGTTTCAACATTCCCGGGTTCTGAAACGGCAGACGCTCGTTGTTCTTTATCGGCAGACGCCCGTTGTGCTTCATCAGCAGCTTTTTTCGCTTCAGCTTTCCTCCTCTTCCTGAGGATTCTTTTGGCAGCCTTTATAATTTGAGGATCAGGATCAGGCAGGCCAGTCGTCTCAATTGTCTTACTGAGCCGTCGCCGTTTGATAATGAGAGGAGAATCTTCTTCTTCTTCTTCCTCGAAGGAAAAGTTCACCGTTGTCTCTTGTCTTGCCCGCTGCTCACTCTCCTCAACGGCCTCTTCGGCCACCATTCCCTCATCCATCGGCTCATCGACCAAGGGACCTTCATCCTCAGTTCGGTCTTCTGCCGATTCATCATCAGTCTGCATTCTGTCTTCAGCATGAGCTTTGCCCTTTGTAGAGGCCAGCCGATTTGAAGAGGCAGAAGCGGAAGCAACCTTTTTAGCTTTCTTAGCTTTCCCTGCAAACGGAATTTGTGTAAGAGCTCAACAAAGACAAAACGGAAATTTGCTAAAGTTAAAGAAACTCACCAAGAACACAATCGGGTAACGGCACGCCTATTGCCAAGAACTTTGTGTGAAACGGCGTGTCAACCGATAACAACAAATCGACTTGGGACTGAAGAGGCTCACTAAGGTTCTCCGGCTTGAGCCAGTGTTTCTCATTCATTTCCCGATTGAACCCAGAAGGCCATTCGGCCGAAGAAGATGATGACACCAAAAAGAAGCGTTCTTTCCAATCTTTGACAGAAGAGTCGTATCTTTGAAAGATGACATTGAAGTGAGAGTCCCGTAGGGGGCGAATCATCATCAAGCTTCCACGATTCGTCAGATTAAAGAAAAACTTAAACAGAGCCAGTGAAGGTGATTTAATCCCATTCAATTCACAGATCTTAAGAAAAGCATAAATTCCAGCCCAGGAATTTGGAGTAATCTGGGCCGGGCTCAACAGATGTTGGGCTAGCATCTGCTTGATCATGGAATCCAGGGGAAGCCTAAAGCCAAAGGCAAACATCCTAGAATACAAAACTCTGGTATTGTCATCGAAGCTACTGTTCAACCTAATATCGGGAGAGGCGACAGTGGCAGTATACTCACCAGTCAACTCAATCTCTAAAGCCTCCATCTCAGCATACAACTTCTCTTCGCTATCTAACTTAGTGGGAGTTCTATCAATGATCTCATCAGTAACTAGTGGACGTTTGGGTGCCATTCCTAAATCTCAAGCAATAGATCAGAGAGGGAAAGGAATGGGTAAATACCTAAAAACGCAGAGGTCTTGGAGAACGGAGCCCGAAATTGCAAGAGAAGGTTGTGGAAGCGAGAGAGAGCAAGAGAATTCTTTGAAGAGGAAGATGAGTGAGAGCGGCGCTGAGAAAAGAAAGTGAATTAGGTTTTCCCAAGAGAAGCCACTTTTAAAAGGAATAGCACTTCAAGAGTCAGTATTCCCAACTCATCAGTGACAAGTGGCAGGTCCGATTGTGATCAGACTGACACACGTCACTAAAGCTGCAAGAGTATTAAATGAGGAAACGGCGCACGCGTCCCTCCTAAGCTTTGAATTTCGAAATTCAAACTTGTCAGAGAACGAAAAGACGCTTCTTCCTAAAAAGCTCAACCAGCAATCATCATTCTATGGGAAAATGCCACGTCAACTGGTATGCATTTAAATGCATTAACCCCTTTTTATTGATATTTATTGTTTATTTGCAGGATTGAGAGAAAAAAACTCAATAACTGCATCAAGTCAAAAAACCAAACGGCAGCATGCCGATTATCAAGCATTAAGCCAGAAACGGCAAGCCCTTGGTAAACACTCGGGCTCGTTTGTTGTTGGGCCTCTGATAATACATAAAAATATCAGAAGGGCATAATGGACATTGTGCCATCACAAAGTACCGTTGACCAGTCAAAACGGCACATGACCGGTTTGACCAAGTCAACCATATGAAACGGCATCGTGACCGATTGACCTAGTCAATGGGAATAAGTGACTAAAGGACAAGTTCCGCCCGTTGCCTCCAAACGGCAGCATGCCGATTCAACGCAACGGTAGCATGCCGATTCAACCCACAACGGCTCCTTGCCGATTGCTGCACAGACGGCTTGAGGCCCGCAACTCTGGTATATTTTATATAATTCCCAGCATATATTTAGTCAAAGTGGGCATGGGAAGCCTGACAATCTCCCCTGCTCCACGTTACTATTATTAATTCCTACTTTTGAACCACCTTGGAGAAAAAAGGGGAAAAGATCTAACCACTCTGAACCACTCCAACTACTCTTGTCCTACATAAGGACTAAGGGGACAGAAGGAGGGGGGGGGGGGGGGGGATTGACTTCTTTTTCATACTCACTACACTCCATTTTTTGACCAAGGACTGACTTTGGCATCGGAGTTTCTCCGCCGGAGCAAACCTCCGGCGGTCTTGCAGGTCGCCCCAGGAGCTCCAATCTCCACTCCGGCGTGCCATTTGACGGAAAAGCCCTCCCATCCATCTTCGGATTATCAGTAAATACGGGAGGAGTATGGGCTGGCGGAAGAGATGGAGAAACCGTTAGAGCTTACGGTTGCGGAAAGAGGAGAGAGAACAAGGTCAAGGTTGACTTTGTAGGAGCTGTTTTGAAAGTTTGGAAACGTTGCGTTTGTGCAGTCGTGATGGACGTAAGTAATATTGGCTTGGGCAATGATGGATAATGAGGTAGGTAATCAGAGGTGAAGAGAAGAGCAAGAAGATGAAAAATTCAATACACTTCATTCTTACTTTTTTTTCTTGATTTTTCAGAGTTTTAGATTTATGTATATTGCAAATTTTAATATAGGCAGAGTCTGTTCGGAAAATGGAAAGAAAGAAAGAAAAGAAGTTGGGCAGGTGGGAAAGCAACTGAGATTATTTGAAATTTCATAAGATTTTGACTATATTTATTCAATGGTCAACAAATATCTTGTTTGGGCATGTAATAATTTAGAATTTAATGTTGTTTTTTCATCCATTTCCTTTTCATCTTCTACATAACTAGGTTGATGGTTATGCTTTTTTCCTCACTCCTTCTCCATTCTCCAATCTCCCACTCCAAATAGCCAAAAAAGGAAAGAAAATGACAAAATCTTCTTATTTGATAGTTTCCATTGTTCTCATCCTTTTCATCACGCAAAGTAAGTCACAATTCAATTTTCAGTTTTCAACAAAACAAACACCCCATTGGAAATGACACTTTGCCATTCCTTCTGCCTCCATAAATAATATCTTTGCAAGGGATCAATTCTTTCAAATCTTTTACTCCAAATTAACCTAATCAATTAATTTAGTAAAAATCTATATATTTTTAGAAGTAGTGCTTGTTGATTATTATTGTTATCATTTATTAATATATAAACCACATGTATCGAATCCTATATTACCTAGCTACAAATTAGCCCAATAAAAATTAAATTAATATTTTGATAACTTTTTCACACCAATTCAAAATATATCTTATTTGAAAAAGAAGAATTCTAATTATATATATAAAAAATTATAGTTTATAAAAATACTCCATTTAACCGCTATAGTCTAAAAAATTACAATATGACCCTATAAATCTCTAAAGTTGCAATTTTAATATTTCTAGTGGTTAAAAAATAAAAAATAAATAATAAAATAATTACAGGAGAGTTCAATTCACTAAAAATTTAAAATTTAAAATATTTTAAAAGGAATAAATTAAAAAAATTGTAAATAATTTTTTTGATTTATTTTATTATAAAATTTGGAAAAACAATGTAATTAATATGGTAGAACTTAATACAATTAAAAATAAATAAAAATAATTTTATTTACAAAATTGTAATTTTTAGAAAATTATAAGGTTTATAGTGCATGTTTTTAAACTATAGAACGTTAAGTGAAACATTTTTTAAATTATAATATGTTTTTTAATGTAGTTTACCCTGTATGTTTGGTAATATATAAATAAATAAAAAATGAAATGAAAAGAAACGAAATAAAGAAAATCGTTACCGGTTACTGTACATGTCATTACCGTACTATCCGTTAGCTAATGCATAGTAACGGGTCATGAGGTTACCCTTGTGCATGCCGGTACGTCTTGCACATGCCGTTTCTATATATGCCGTTAGTAATCCGGTACCCTGCATGCCGTTTCTTCTTGGCATGCCGTTACCATGCATGCTTGGCTTCTTGCCAAGCCGTTACTGTGCCAAACCATTTCTTGCACCCGTTACTTGCCAACCGTTTCTTGCGTGTTGTCCATATGTGACGTTTACTCATGATGTGGGCCTTTGGTCAAACCTTGCTTGCAGCAAGGTAAAATGATGTGGATCATGGCGTGATGAAGGGTGGTGATGGCACCTTTGGCCAAGTGAGCCTCCTTTCTCATTAAATAATACATCCATTATATGTGCGACAGTGATGGTTCTTTCTTTCTTTCTATGTGCAGCAGAGATGGTGACAAAGTGTTCAAAATGATCTCCCAGTTCTCTTATGCAGGAGAGGTATTTATACACCCATTTCTAACGGTTACTCGGGTGCTATAAAGAGCAATAAATACCATTAACGGCACACTTAATTCCGTAACCGTTACTGTTATTAACTGTGTATTTAATGCCTAGACGAAAATACCCCTTCGATATTTATTAGTATTATCAAAGTGTTTCGGAGTTTCCGACCTTGAGGCGATCGAAGAAATTCTACTCATTTTGATTGATGATAGTTTTCTTATGTTTTGGAGCTCTGTGTCCATTTTTAATTAACAATGTGACAAAAGATTAGTGATTTAGGGAAATAGGGTCATGTCATAAAGGAAATAAGTGTTTTTCTAATGGAAAAAAATAATTTTAATAATTTTTTTTTGGTTTGGGATGAAAGTTGGAAAAGGGTAAAAACCAAAAATAATACCTACAGTCTAATTGATTGACTTATTTCAGCCCTCTGTTTTTAAAAATAGTTTTCCATCCTTCCATTCAGTTTTATATTAGATTTCAGCCCTCACCCTAACGCCATCCAATTTTTCCGTCCGTTTGAGTACGTGTCGTGCCACGTCAAGCGACACGTCAGTGACTGCTCATGTGTCACGCCACATCATTCTTTTTTTTCTTTTTTTCTTTTCTTTCTTTCCTTTTGTTCCGGTACCATGCATGACCGGTACCATGCATGCTCCTGTTTCTTGTTAACAAGGATGCCGTTGGTGATCATACCTGGATTTTTGGATCAGCAACAACATACTCCTTCAAGAGCCTATCACCAAATGCACGGGAGACGGCAAGAACACCACCAACCCTCCAAGTGCCTGCCGTAACCGTTTCAGTTAAAGAAGAATGGCAAGAAATTTATCACCGGTGAGGTTTTAGGAAATAGATAAAAGGACAACAGGAGGAACTCATTACCTGCCCACATCACAAATCCTCCAGCATCCTCAATCCGTTGTCGCTCATCAGTTTGGTCTGGCTTGTGGTCTCGAGAGTAATGTTTATTTTTCTCTCATATTTTCAATTATTTATTATTTTTTCCTTTTTTTTCTATTTCTATTTCTTATTGGTTATTTCTTCTGTCATCTATGATTCTCTTTTATATATATATAAAAAACAGATTAACTTGCACCATTAATCCGGGCTCCTAAAAATTAAGTTAATGGTAATCACGAAGGAGTTTATCACTTGATCACATGTTCTGGCTGGTTGTTTCCAATCACTTTAATTCACTTCAAACTCGTCATAAGTTAATTTCATATTAATTTGTACGAAAGTTTTGTAGAATTTATTTAGTATGCGAAGCACATGGCGGCAAATGAGCTGAACTAAATCGAGCTTTAAATTCGACTCTTCAAATTTTAAGAAAGTTCAAACTCGATTTAAGCTATTGATTTTTTTTAATAAGCAAAATATATATTAAATGGTCATGGAGCACCATGACAGAAGGAACAAGCAGATAGACTAGCTACCTGCAGTAGCCCATACAAACTCAGACACAAAACCTCCCACCTATCAACTCAACAACAGAAGCAACAACGAAAGAAAAAAGACTAGCACTCCTACTCATCCTAGGCGAAATAACCAGTCCGGCCCTAGGATCATCTGCGAATGGGAGTAAGGAAACCTAGGATCCAACGCCAGCAGCCACTGCTGCCAAGAGCTGAAGATGAGATTAAGACATCCAAATGAACAACACCTACCATCTTTGAAGACCACTTTATTCCGCTGCAACCAAATGGAGTAGCACCCAGCATACAAAAGAATCGACCAGTATTCTTTAACCACCACTTTGTTGCACAACAGCAACGACGACCAAACTTCCCCAGAGAGCTATCATAGACTTTGGGAGCACCCACTGCACTCCTGCCCATTTCAGAATCGCCAACCATATTTGAAGAGTAAACTTACAATGAAGTAGTAAGTGATCAACCGTTTTCTCGCTATCCCCACACAGAGGACACCTATCACCAGCAGGATCAATAATGGCCCTGTGCCGCAGGAAGTTCCTAGTAGCAATTCCGTTATTCAAAGCCAGCCAAGTAAAGACTTGAACCCTGTGAGGAACCTTCGCCTTCCAACAGAGCTGCAGGGGACTGTTCCTACACGCCACCTCACTCCTCCTCGTTTTCTCTCTGCAAAAGGAACCAACCGTAAAATTACCAGAAGCATCTAAATCCCACATGATCTTATCCATGGAGTCTCCACCCAGTGGATGGGAGAGCCTAAGCTGCATATCCCTAGCCTCATCCAACTCCCATTCGAACAGAGCTCTGCGCCACCTGAAATCCCACTCCCAAACCCCATCATACCAGTATCCTAGCTCCCTAATCGTCCCCAACTTGTTCGTCGCTAAGTGGTACAGCCGAGGATGCTTAATGGCCAGGGGAATCCTATCAGCCCAAGGATCCCACCACACCTTCACCCGAGTTCCATTCCCAACCTTGACCTTCACCTGAGTAGTCCAGAAATCGAACGCCGAACCATTCCTACCACAGACAGCAAGCATATCCGCCCACATCGAGGAGGTCACCACTTTCTCAGAGCGCCACACATCCCCTATAGAGTGAACCCCGTATTCGGCCCTAATTATCCTCTCCCAGCTTCCCTGCTTACCTGTCACTACTCCCCAAAATCATTTCAATAACAACGCTTCATTTCTGGTCCGCAAGCACCCTAGTCCAAGGCCACCATCCTCCTTGCTTTTGATGATTTTTCCCCACTGAACTTTCGGCATTCCCCTGTGGTTACCATCACCACCCCATAAGAACTGCCGCATCATCTTCTCACATTGACGAACTACCCCCAAAGGAGTTCTAAAGATAGACATGTTATAGACCGGTAAACTCATCAAGACTGACTTAATTAAAGTAATCCTCCCCCCTATCGATAGAAGCGCTCCTTTCCAAGACACTAGTCTTCTCCTAACCGCGGACAGCAGACCTTCCCAATTAGATAGACGTTTAGGATTAAGCCCTACGCTAGATCTAAGGTACTTAAACGGAGTAACTTCAAACTTACAACCCGCTCTCCTAGCTAGAGCTTCCCCATCCATCGAGTTAACATTAATCCCCACAAGCGAGCTCTTGTGAAAATTAACTTTAAGGCCAGAATAAGCATCGAACCACCGGAGAATACCTTTAACAGCTTGAATCTCGTCTTCATCATTGTTAACAAAGATCAGAGTATCATCTGCAAACTGCAGATGATTGATGACCCAACCATTCCCTCTAACTCCTTTCAAAATCCCCTCCTCCAACGCTAGGCTGAACAGCCTATCTAAACCCTCTGCTGCAATGTTGAATAGAAAGGGAGAAAGAGAACAGCCTTGCCGAAGGCCACGACCCACTGGAAATTGCTTCGTCGGGGAGCCATTAATCAGAACAGAGACCATCGCCGTTTTTAAACACTGCTGCACCCAACCACTCCACCTATTACTGAACCCCATATGTCTCATGACATCCGCTAAGTAGCCCCAGTCTACCGAATCATAGGCCTTTTCGAAGTCCACTTTAAATAGGAACCCTTTCCTTCTCGAAGCTTTGAGGGTGTGGACCACCTCATTAGCAGTGAGAACACAATCCAAGGCTTACCTCCCCTTGAAGAAGCCATGTTGATTTTCACTAATCAGAGAAGAAATCACATTACCCAATCTTCCAGCTAGCACCTTCGAAACTATTTTATAATAGCTGTTAACCAAGCTAATGGGGCGAAAATCTTGGAACTTGCAAGCCCCTGACTTCTTGGCGATAAGGGTGATGAAGGAAGTATTAGCTCCTGGAGGAAAACGCCCTAACCTGAAGAAACTCTTGACCGGACTACACATGTCCTTCCCAATAATATCCCAAGCACGCTGGATGAAAAACATAGAATATCCATCGGGACCAGGGGCTTTGCCGCTGCCACATTGATTAACAGCCCCCCAAATTTCCTCATCCGTCACCTCCCTATCCAAGTAATCCACTTCGGTAGCAGATAAACAGGGAAAGCCAAAATTCTGCAGCTTAGGCCTATCCCACTGATCCGCTTTGAAGAAATTGCCAAAATAACTCCAAGCCTCCTCTTTGATTGCAGCAGGAGAAGTTAATCTGCCGTGTCTAGTAACCAGCTCCTCAATATTATTACGCCGCATACAGTTTTTCGCAATGCGGTGAAAAAATTTTGTATTACGATCACCATCCTGATTCCACCTCACCCGGGCCTTCTGCTGCCAAATCCTACTGAGCTGCCCTTGCTTGACCCAAATGGAAGATTCGAGATGATTCTTCTCATCTAGTTCAGTTGTCGATAAAGCACGCGTGTCTCCTTGGCTGTCAAGCCAATCCAATCTATTCTGCATCGACAAGAGCAAATGCTCCACATTGCCAAATTCCACCATATTTAAGCTATTGATGAACCTAACCATCCAATTCCAAGTTCGGGAGAATAATAAGATTATGATACTTGACTGATAACAATCCACCTAAAAGAAAGGGTATTTTCGTCTATCACCCGACGGAAAGAGGCCTAGCTAATGTTCCGCACCACCACGGTAGGGACAAGATTACTACCCTCTCCTAAGGCTAACGCCACAAAGGCTAACGGGGACCCACCGGCCCCTCTCACGGACCTCATGAATGGCTCCAGGAGTTATCTCACCCTCAGAGGAAAACCACGCGTCAGGATTGATGCCCCGGCAGCTATCCCACCGTGGCCATATCTGCCTACTCACCTACCGCCAAGGTAGCGTATCATGATAAGGGCGAACCGCAGACCCTAACGCTAGCGATAGCTCCGTGCCCGTTTACTCGGGCACGAACGCCTCTTTTTCTATAAATACCTCCCCCATAAAGGAGGCAGGTAAGCGGACTTGACGAGCCCAAACTCTGCCCATTTCAGTACACCTACTGACTTAAGCATCGGAGTGTTTCCGCCGGAGACCCCCTCCGGCGTATTGCAGGTACTGTGGATCGCCGCGCACACTGACCTGAGAGGAACTGTCCCGCCATACATCCTTCGGCAGAAGACAAATTATTATCAAATTGGTGCTTTCATTGAGAGTTTTGGTTCTATTAAGTGAGCATCCTTAATAACCAAGCTCCTCCTCCCGAAGCTAGAAGGATTATGGCCTCAGAGTCAGATCCGGCGTTGTCCCGAACTTCCAGCATCCCATACAACACCCGCAGGCGCTTATTTCCCTTTGCTACCTTTGATATCTCTACCCCCGGACAGGACATCACTATAGGAGAATCAGATATTCCCCTTGGACCAAGTTCGGAAGAACTCACCTTCCAGATCTGTTCTCCCTTCTCCCATATAACGGGAAGCAGCCATTCTACCCCCCAAGCAGGGAGATCTATGATTGGAGAAGTGGACAACCCTTTCGCGAGCTCAATAGCGGCTCTCCAAGCTCAGCTGAATCAGCTGACCGAGATGGCTGCTGGATTTACTCCTCATGCCTCGAGATCGGGTGTGCCCTCTCAGATAGTTTCACTCCATCCATTGTCAACGAACGACCCCTATCGCCCCAACTGTCTAGGGCACTCCCGCCCACTTTACCTTTCCCCTTGGCCCCCGTGAATGTCCTACCATTCACGCGCGGACCTGGCGGCCATGTTGCACAATATAGGGGAGGAATCTCTATCCCCGAAACAGTCCACCAACATGATGAGTATAGAGAACCCTGGGATGATCGACGGGGGGATATAGTGAGAGACCCGTCTCCTAGATACAGTGAGAGATCTAGCAGCAGAAGTCGACGAGCTCGAACTCCAAGGAGCCGTAGCCGCTCTCCGAGGAGGCATCCGGAATATGACCCTCAAAATCCCAGATATGACGCTGAAATTCCACCTCAGCGTCAACCTCGTAGGATCCCCGACGCTAACGTGGGTCATCCGTTCAGTTACCGTGTCAGGCACCACAGAGTCCATCGACATGTGAAACTCCCAGCAGAATCATATGATGGCACGAAGGATCCCATTTCTCACCTCAATAAGGTGAAGGATTTCGTACAATTCCAAACGCGTAGTGACGCAGCATTGTGTCAAATTTTCGTAATGATGCTGTCGGGAGTGGCACGTCTATGGTTCGAGGGGCTCCCCGCCGGATCTATTGATAATTTTTCTCAATTGGAAGAAAAATTCAAAAGTCGGTTTAGCACGGCTATCCCTATCAGAAAGTCAGCAGCTGCGCTGTTCGACATCCATCGAAAACCACAGGAGTCGTTGAATGACTTTTTGGGACGATTTGACCTCGAAATGTCCCTAACGTCAGGGGTCACTATTGATTTTGCAATCGAGGCTCTAAAACGCAACTGTCGATACAGTAAATTGAAAGACACGCTAACGGTGGACCCCCCAATGACTCTGGATGCGTTGAGACTAAAAGCGCATAACTATGCGAGAATGGAAGAGGAAGAAAATAGAGATTGGATCCAAGGCATGCCGGCAGACCCATATATGGCCCCTAACGTTCTACACAACAATGCCCCTGACGCTAAACCCGTCGAGGATCCCGGGCAGCAGAAAGAGCATAACACCAAGACCTCTAACCGGCAGAGAGGCAATTTCTCAAAGGGAAGACCTGGAGGGTCCCCTACTCGGAAGCAAACGGGCCGGCCAAAAGGCCGGATATATGATCCTGACCTCCCATCCCTCATACTCCCAAGAGCGGAGATCCTGGCGATAGTCCAACAGAGAAATCTGCCTATCCGCTACCCAGCTCCCGTGAAACCAGGAGTAATCATGGGAGGAAGAGAAAACGCATACTGTAAGTTTCACAAGGTCAAGGGACATTCAACCGAGGTATGCAGAGAACTAAAATTAGCCATAGAGAGATTGGTCGATGAGGGCTACCTAGGAGAATTCGCCACTAAGGCGAGAGAGGAGGCCAGAAACGACCCAACTGGGATGACAACCGATCAAAGACATGCGCCCTCGCGCGCCACGGGAGCTAACGCAATTCCCCTTGGGCAAGATAGAGAAGCTCTAATTGTCCATAGCGACCAAATGCCTATGATCAATATTATTGCGGGAGGAACACCTTACTGTGAGGAAATCACGCCGAAAATGCCAAACCAGGGCGAAAAACGCAAACGCGAGAGTGCGCAAAAGAAAATCGAGCCGATAAGTGCCTTAGACAGAATGATATTGTCTTTCTCAGAAGAAGACGAAAAAGGCATCGTCTTCCCACATAATGACGCGATGGTCGTAACACCTGTCATTGGAAGTCACGGGGTGAGAAGGACCCTTGTCGATAACGGCAGCGCAGTAAATCTATTCTCGTTGGAGGCATACAACTTGATGAAACGACCCGATAATGATCTATCGCCCTGCACGAGGCCAATTATTGGGATCGACGGAGTACCGATCCCGGTGGCTGGGATAACATCCCTGCCAGTATACTTCCGAGAAGACACGTCCAAACGCTCCGAAGAGTTACTTTTTCTGGTCGTAGACCTAACGTTGCCGTATAATGCCATTTTGGGGCGACCGTTCCTCAATCGTTTTGGAGTGGCCATATCTCAAAAACACCTGCGGATGAAATATCCCTCATGGGACGGTGTGGTCTCAATCAAAGGGGACCAGAAGCTGGCGGCCGAATGCTATCTGCTCATGACTCAAAGGAGATGCGACCGCTACGTTTGCGTGGCAGACGACCCTTTCGATGACAAAGAAGAAAAACGCACTCAGCCACTAGATCAGATGGCATCAATACCTATCGGCAAGGATAACGAAATGAACCTCTTAGCCAGCGAGAAGCTGAGCCTTGAAGAAAAGGCACAATTAACCCTGCTACTGAGGAAATGCGAGGGAGAATTTGCGTGGAAACCGGTAGACATGCCTGGAATCTCTCGGGAGATTGCAGAACATCGGCTGAACGTTAGTCCTGACGCCAAACCCGTCCAACAGAGGCGACGCGCTTTCTCGTCGGAAAAGATAGCAGCCATCGAAAAGGAATTGCTGAAGCTCACAGAGGCAGGGTTCATTCGAGAAGTTCAGTACCCGACCTGGCTAGCTAATCCCGTGTTAGTCCCAAAGCCTAACGGAGACTGGCGCATGTGCATCGACTTTACTGACCTAAACAATGCTTGTCCCAAGGACTGCTACCCCCTTCCGCGAATAGATCAGTTAGTCGATCAAACGGCTGGGTACGCTTATCTAAGCTCCCTAGATGCAAACTCCGGATACCACCAAATCCCCATGGCCGTAGAAGACAAAGAAAAAACTGCCTTCATTACTCCTAAGGCTACATTTTGCTATACCGCAATGCCGTTTGGGCTAAAGAACGCCGGTGCGACATTTCAGCGCATGGCAAAAAAAGTTTTTGAAAATCAAATCGGAAGAAACGTGGAGGCCTACGTAGATGACATCTTGATCAAAAGTCGAAGTTTCAAAGAACACCTCGTTGATTTGGAAGAAGTCTTCGAAGTGATGAGAAGGTACAAGATGAAGTTAAACCCGCGGAAGTGCATGTTTGCATTCCAAACGGGAAAATTCTTGGGCTACGTGGTCAGCCGAAAGGGCATACAACCAAACCCATCAAAAATAAAAGCCATTCAGGATATGATATCCCCCCGGACTGTCAAAGAGATACAGAAGTTAACCGGGTGCATCATCGCATTGGGGCGATTCATATCTAAGCAAGGAGAGAAATGTCTGCCTTTCTTCAAAGTCATCCGAAACAAGGCCCCTTATGGATGGACAGACGAGTGCGAGAAAGCGTTTACAGGGCTAAAAGCCTACCTGTCATCAGATCTAGTACTGACGAGGCCCGAGTCTGGCGACGAGCTATATCTATACTTAGGAATAGCCGATGAGGCAGTCAGCGCTGTCCTTGTACGGAACGAAGGGCACGTGCACCGTCCGGTATTCTTCGTAAGCCATATATTGAAAGACACCGAACTACGATACGCTCCCATCGAAAAGGTAGCCCTCGCTCTAGTGCAGGCCACGCGAAAGATGGACCGATATTTCCAAGCCCACCTCGTCATTGTACTCACAGATCAACCGTTGAGAAGAATCTTCAAAAAACCTGAATCTTCCGGAAGAATGCTAATTTGGGCTATCGAACTCGAACAATACGGACTGCAATACAAGGCTAGACCGGCCGTTAAAGCCCAAGCGTTAGCTGACTTCTTAGCCGAGTGCACGTTCACAAAGGACGATAAAGTAGATCCGTTGGAGGAAGAAGCTGAAAGTTCATGCCTACCGTCTCCGGAAACATATGCAGATACATGGGTCATCCACGTAGATGGGGCAAAAAATCAAGAATTTGCAGGAGCAGGAGTCTTCCTAGCTGGACCAAACGGCCTGGAGATGCGATACGCCATCAGAATCCTGCAGCCATTGTCCAACAACGCGGCCGAATACGAAGCGCTACTGGCAGGACTCAGAATTGGGAATAGTTTCTCCCTCGAAGCCACTCTCGGTGCGGAAAAGGAAGATAAAACACGTTTAAAAATCCAAGGAGATTCCAAGCTAATAATGGATCAAGTCTTGGGGAACTCCCAAGCCAGAGAACCCATCATGGCCCAATACTTGGCCAAAGTAAAGCGAGAGCTGACAAACATACAAGGGAAAGATACTCTGGTCACATTGGAGCATATTCCTAGAGAAAACAATGAAGAGGCTGATAGCCTCGCCAAGATGGCAGCCAGTCCGGAACCCTCGATACCGAGCAACGTGTGCTATGGAGAATTGCCTACGCCTTCTTTCATGGAAGAGCAGGCATCGCTCTGTGTGGAAGAAATGGAAAACGATTGGAGGACCCCAGTGATAGAATATTTGAAACACGATAAACTACCGAAAGACCACACAGAGAAAAAGAAAGTCCTAAAACGGGCAGCGCGATGCACTTACTATAACGGAGAGCTAATACGAAGATGTTTCTCCCATCCGGCTGCCAAATGCATAACGGAGCAAGAAGGCCTACACGTGCTACGCGAAATTCACGAAGGGATATGCGGCATGCACGTCGCTAGCGGTACTCTGGCCGCCCAAGTCTTCCGGTCGGGATTTTACTGGCCCACCATTCGACAAGATTGTCATAACTTCGTGAGAACCTGTCAGAAGTGCCAAGAATACGCTAAGATTCCTCGAAAGCCTGCTGTGCCAATTTTAGAAATAGTGGCTCCGTGCCCGTTTGCAAAATGGGGGATTGACATCCTGGGCCCGTTTCCAAAGGCCAGATCTCAGTTAAAATTTGTGGTCGTAGCGGTAGACTACTTCACAAAGTGGGCCGAAGCTGAGGCGTTAGCCACCATCACCACCGAAAAAATCTGGCGCTTCTTCAAACATCAAGTCATCATGCGATTTGGAGTACCACGCGTGCTAGTCAGCGACAACGGGACACAATTTACAAGCTAGTTCTTCAAGGAGCAATGCGCAGAGTTCCAGATAGAGCAAAGATTCTCCTCTGTGGCACATCCCCAAACCAACGGTCAGGCGGAAGTAACTAACCGCAGCATCCTTAGTGGTATCAAAAGAAACTTGGAAGGTTCCAAGAAGAAATGGCCAGACGAACTGCCATATGTGTTATGGGCCTACCGCATGACTGTCAAAGCTAGCACGGGAGAGACCCCGTTCGCGTTAGCATTCAGAACCGAGGCTATCACACCAGTCGAGATCGGCATGATGAGCCTCCGGGTAGCCCACTTCAAAGAAGAAAACAATGAAGAAAGGTTACGAGCTAACCTCGATACTCTACCAGAAACACACGAGGAAACCCTCCTAAAAACTCTGCATTACAAGAGGAGAATGGCACAATATCACAACCGGCAAGTAAAGGAGCGATTGCTCAAAACCGGAGATTTAGTGCTCAGAGACAGACGAGCGGCAGGACAACGAATGGGAAAACTTAGTCCAAACTGGGATGGACCATACCGTGTCACCCGCATTGTGGGAAAAGGAGCATATCACCTGGAAACGCTCGAGGGCGCGCCCCTGCAGAATTCTTGGAACATCGCTCGGTTGAGACTATACCATGCCAGGAGCTAATCGGGTAACATCAAAGTTATTCTAATATATGAATATTGAGATATTCACCTCGCGTTTGCTACTGGTAATATGCAGGTAGCGAAGAATGCCAGGGGTGAAAATCCTATCCTTGTGACGGCTGGTCTTGATCAGACAGCTCACTAAGACGAGGCACACCCTGGCATAATAAGGCGTTTGGGAGTGAAAATCCTATCCTTGTGGTAACCGTGCTCACATAGACGGCCCATAAAGACGAGGCACGACCCCAAACGGTTTCCCGGAGTGAAAATCCTATCCTTGCGGCAACCGTGCTCACATAGACGGCCCGTTAAGATGAGGCACGCCCCGGAATCCTTGGGAGTGAAATCCTATTCTTGTGGTAACCCCATGAGGAGAGGCACGTCCCAAGGAGAGACCAACTCCGTCCTGGAAGTGAAAATCCTATCCTCGTGGTAACCGTGCTCACATAGACGACCCATTGAGACGAGGCACGATTCCACGGATGCGAGGTACAACGCTTGGGGGTGAAAAGTCCTATCCTTGTGAAGGCTGGTCCTGATCAGACAGCTCACTAAGACGAGGCACTCCCCAAAGCCTACCTGTGGCGAAAGGAAATAAAAAAAATACCAACTAGTAGCTGCGCGGTTGATACCCGGTGAAGCGATGTTGGAGCCTACCTGTGGCGAAAGGAAATAAAGAAATACCAACTAGTAGCTGCGCGGTTGATACCCGGTGAAGCGATGTTGGAGCCTACCTGTGGCGAAAGGAAATAAAGAAATACCAACTAGTAGCTGCGCGGTTGATACCCGGTGAAGCGATGTTGGAGCCTACCTGTGGCGAAAGGAAATAAAAAAAATACCAACTAGTAGCTGCGCGGTTGATACCCGGTGAAGCGATGTTGGAGCCTACCTGTGGCGAAAGGAAATAAAGAAATACCAACTAGTAGCTGCGCGGTTGATACCCGGTGAAGCGATGTTGGAGCCTACCTGTGGCGAAAGGAAATAAAGAAATACCAACTAGTAGCTGCGCGGTTGATACCCGGTGAAGCGATGTTGGAGCCTACCTATGGCGAAAGGAAATAAAGAAATCTCAACTAGTAACCGCGCGGTAGATACCCGGTGAAGCAATGGTGGAGCCCATCTAAAAAAAAAAAAAAAAAAAACTCTAGTAGCCGCGCGGTGGATACCCGGTGAAACGATGACGGTACGAGGACCACACCTCAACAACAACGACAAGTCAGACATAAAGCCCCCTTTGACAATAAGGAACGACAAGAATATGAGTACAACAGACGTGGAAGCGCATTAAAGAAATTTGAAAAAAGAGAAGTTACTCGTCGAGACTCCCCAAAAAGGGGGCGACAATATTGACTCGGTCAGAGTAACCGCGAAGCAATCAGTCAGGCCAACCGATTACGTTAGCTATCATCAACAACTCACTGGCTAACGGTAAAAATGACAAAAAAGGAAAGACGGAAAGTATCACTCTTATTCATAAAAACGCCAATAGGCGGGTACAATACGAAACGGCTAATCCTCATCAGGCCAGTAAATGCCATGGTGATAGACCCCGTCGTCATCAAGGAATGGCATCTTCCCGTCAGCATTTGGGACAGGCTTGTCTGCCTCTCTCTCTGGGCAAGACCCTGACGGGCGTGACTCCCCTTTGACACCCGGATCTACCGACCCCGCACCAGCACCGGTAGGAAAGGCCTTACTCAGCGAACAATCAGGAGAAGGAAAGCGTTTGCCTCCCTCTTGGACAGCAGAACCAGAAGAAGCGAAAGTTGTGCTGGGCGCCTTGGGAGTTTGTTTCCCCTGCTTCTTGCGACCTTTTCGACGGGCCGGAGGCCTCCATGGGGGCGAAGGAGGAGGATGATCTGAATCCGGTGAAGTTGGGGGAGTCGGCAAAGAATCACGATCCATGGAGCTCAGGAAATAAAAATCTGCCATGTGACCTGCAAAAAGCAAAGGAGCAAAGAAAAGGAAAAGGATGAAGATGAACAGGAAAGGGAAAGCGAACCCACTTTATATAGCCGAGCAAGTGCTCCGACCTTCGCGCCGATTCCTGAAAAATTACTTAAGGCGCTTGGGAAAAAATAACTGCCATTGCGGAATCTGATCAGCCACAGACGCATCTGCTCGTGGAAACGTACCAATCAAAGGGCACCAAAGAACCGCCCAACCACCTGCTACTGAAAAAACGGCCCTGCAGCAGTTAAGGCAGACCATTTATTGACGACTCCCAGAACGCGACCATTGCAGTGCAATGTCCCGAGGAAGACCCATTTTCAGTTGGGCTCATGACACATATCTCCAACCAATAAAGCAAGCAACCAAGCAAGAAAAAGAGAAGACTTGGGAAAAAGCAAAGACAGTTATTTATTTATGGGCAGGCGGCCTTAACGTTCAAATATATACAAGAAACAGAAGGGAAAACAACAAGAAGAAGCAAAAGCCAGCAGTCAGACGTGAGACCCCGCATCCTCTTCCCCTGGCACAAAGGGAACCTCCTTTAAGGCGTCAGCAACAGAGGTCAGTTCGGAAGAGCAAGCTCTCATGCCCCTCAGGCAGCAGGCCAAAAGATCCTTCCTCTGCTGCAGCATCGAGGCCACCACATCGATGTGGGCACTAGCAGTGGCCAGCTTCGCCAACCTCTCTAAGGGATTGAAATCCTCCGGAGTTATACCCAGCTGTCTGGACAGAATGGGAGTTAGCACTCCCTGCAACTCCAAAGCATCCTCGGAGGTCTTGGTGATCATCCTCTCCAAGAAACCGATATCGCCCTCAGTAAGATTCTTCAGGGCCAGCATTTTGGAAACCAGGAAATTGCGAGTCAGTTCATCCATGGCAAAATATGAGAAGAAAGAACGTGAAAAGGCGAACAATGTGGCGAAAAGGAATCTCTGATTTATAGATCCTGACAAAAAACCGTCAGGATCATCTCCTGAGACAAACCTTCCCGGTACTTAGAAGAACTCCGTAAGAGAAAGACCGTTAGCCCTTGGTAAACACTCGAGCTCATTTTCAGTTGGGCTTATGATAACAATCCACCTAAAAGAAAGGGTATTTTCGTCTATCACCCGACGGAAAGAGGCCTAGCTAATGTTCCGCACCACCACGGTAGGGACAAGATTACTACCCTCTCCTAAGGCTAACGCCACAAAGGCTAACGGGGACCCACCGGCCCCTCTCACGGACCTCATGAATGGCTCCAGGAGTTATCTCACCCTCAGAGGAAAACCACGCGTCAGGATTGATGCCCCGGCAGCTATCCCACCGTGGCCATATCTGCCTACTCACCTACCGCCAAGGTAGCGTATCATGATAAGGGCGAACCGCAGACCCTAACGCTAGCGATAGCTCCGTGCCCGTTTACTCGGGCACGAACGCCTCTTTTTCTATAAATACCTCCCCCATAAAGGAGGCAGGTAAGCGGACTTGACGAGCCCAAACTCTGCCCATTTCAGTACACCTACTGACTTAAGCATCGGAGTGTTTCCGCCGGAGACCCCCTCCGGCGTATTGCAGGTACTGTGGATCGCCGCGCACACTGACCTGAGAGGAACTGTCCCGCCATACATCCTTCGGCAGAAGACAAATTATTATCATTGACATTGTAGGAAATTTAATAATTTTGAAAGTTTTAATCCACGTGGTAAAAATTTATATGAAGAGGTACTGAATTTTTATTATCGGAAGATATACGGGAAATTTTACCGTGCTTATGTGTCTACGTCTTCTTCTATCTTTATTTTTAAATTTAGGGGTAATAGTATTTTACATCCCTGTACTATCGCCGAAAAACAGATACCTCCCCTGTACTTTAAAACGTCCATGAGACCCCCCTGAACTATTGTTCCCATGCAAAAAGGTTTTTAATGCACATTTTTACAATTCTAAAAAATTCTAAAAATTCTAAAAAAAATGTAAAAATTCACCAAAAAATGTAATTAACCTAATGTTCAAGAAACATTGTAAAAAATTCCAAAATTTTACAAAAAAATGTAATTAATTATGGACAGAAGGGCCTTTTTGTCCGAAAATAATAGTTCGGGGGGGTGTCATGGACGTTTTAAAGTACAGGGGAGGTATCTGTTTTTCGGCGATAGTACATGGGTGTAAAATACTATTACCCCTTAAATTTATATATAAATATATGAAAGGTAAAATGATGTTATATATAAATATATTAATAAGAATACTTTTAAATTTATATTTAAAGAGTTGCTACAAATTTTTATTTAAGAATGAAAAATCTCGTAGGATGTACAATTTTCACACAAACTCAATTAGCATATATATAAAACTCAATTAACATTGTTCTAATAAGGGAATTTCAAGTTTTTGTACATAGGCATGCAATGTTATGTTAATAATATTAATTAATTCCTTTGAATAATCAATAAAACCAAAAGTTGCAAAAGTGAAATACTACTAACTGTTAGGTCGATAGTGCAAATGCATTAAAGGATGAACAACGAACATATAATTTCACATAAAATAATATTTTACTATTACTAAACAGTTAAACTCGAGTCTAAATGGTCAAACCCAACCCTAAATAGTCAAACTCATGCCTAAACGATAAAACCCGAGCCTAAATGGCCAAACCCGAACCTAAATGATCAAACATGAGCCTAAATGATCAAACACGAGTCTAAACAATAAAACCCGAGCCTAAATGGTCAAACCCGAACCTAAATGGTCAAACCCGAACCTAAATGGTCAAACCTGAGCCTAAATGGTCAAACCCGAGCCTAAACGACAAAATCCGGCCTAAACAGTCAAACTCGAGCCTAAATGGTCAAACCCGAGTCTAAATGGTCAACCTTGAGCCTAAATAGTCAAACCCGAGCCTAAACAATAAAATCCGAGCCTAAATGGCCAAACCTGAGCCTAAATGATCAAACACGAGCCTAAATGATCAAACACGAGTCTAAACGATAAAACCCGAGCCTAAATGGTCAAACCCGAGCCTAAACGACAAAATCCGAGCCTACACGGTCAAACTCGAGCCTACATGGTCAAACCCGAGTCTAAATGGTCAAACCCGAGCCTAAATAGTCAAACCCGAGCCTAAACAATAAAATCTGAGCCTAGATGATAAAATCATCATACACAGTCAAAATGTAATCACATAGTCAAACTTTGTCAAAATCTACATTTTTTTGGTCAAACATAGTATTTTTAATCTTACTTAATAAAAAATTATATTTATTGAGTGGGTATGATTTAAATGGGTGTAAATGGGTATTAATGGGTGGGTATGATTAAATGGGTATAAATAGGTATGGGTACCCATTTAAAAAATTATATGGGTAATAAATGGGTATAATACCCATATCCACCCATACCCATTTAGTCATTACCCATACCCACCCATTTGCCACCCCTACTTATAGTTGTGTCCAATTGCACAAAAATATTTAAACGCACCAATGTTTGACGCTTGTACAAAACCAAGTGGGCTCAAATGTTACCTAGCTGAGGAGAAATGGTCCAATATTATAATTCCTAATCCTGACTAGTTGCGATTAGTTAGTTTAGATTGATTCGTCAATATATAATTTCATTTGAACAAACCTATTTCCACTTTGCAGATCCTGCAAAACAAGGATAGTTAGACTGGTCAAGGCGGTTCAAAATAATATGAGGAATAGGTCGAGGAATGTTGTATCTTCACGAAGACTCTCGTCTTCGAATTATACAAAGCAAGCAATGTTAGAAATGAACCCAGAGATTTTAGATTTTGGCATGGCTAGGATATTCGGGGTTGATCAAACTCAAGCAAACACAAACAAAATTGTGGGCACATTGTAAGTCTTGCAAATTTTGAAAAGTGTTGATTTTTTAAGTAGTTCAAAGTAGATAAACGGTGTTCTGCTTTCTTGTCTACTAACTAACATTGTTAAACCATTTTTATTGGCTTTTTAGTGGTTATCTAGCCCCTGAATACGCAATGCAAGGATAGTTCTCCGTCAAGTAAGATGTCTATAACTTCGGCGTCTTGACTCTTGAAATAATTAGTGGCAGGAAGAACAGTTTTTTCTTTGATACAAATGGTGCTACAGATATCGTGAGCTATGTGAGTGTGAAATTTTCACACTTTTTCAAAGCCAGAATGTCTTTTAAGGCCACACTTTCTTTAACAATTTTTTTTTTTGCAGGTCTGGAAACATTAGAGAGATGAGACAATTTTGGAAGTGTTAGATCCGATTCTACACGAAGCGCATTCAAGGAATGAAGTTACTGGATGCATCCATATGGGGTTGCTATGCGTTCAAGAAAATCCAGCTAATCGAACAACAATGGCGTCAATTGTGCGCATGCTAAATAGTTACTCTGTCACCCTACCATTACCTCGGGAGCCAACATTTTTCAACTATAATAGAAAATTGGAGAGCATATCCAGTTTTACCTAACTTCATTTAAATGAGTTACCTAACTTCTTTAATTGAGTTACCTAACTTCTTTAAATGAGTTACCTAACTTCATTCAAATTTCTTAGATGATAAAAAGTTAGGTGAAGATGGATTTGGTCGAGTTTCCAAGGTAACCCAGTTTACAAGACACGTCTTAATTAGGGTCATCTTTCATGTAAACTATACAATCATACTACTGGAACCAATTTGACAGGGCATAGTTGGTGATGGATAAGCAGTAGCTATGAAAAGGCTATCTAGTGGTTCTGGGATAGGTGGAGTAGAGTTCAAGAATGAGGTTATATTGCTGGCAAAGCTTCAACATAGGAATCTAGTGAGGCTAATTGGATTTTGCTTAGAAGGAGCTGAAAAGATTCTAGTCTATGAGTTTGTGCCAAAGAAAAACCTTGACTACTTCCTATTTGGTCTGGGTTTCCTAATCCTGACTAGTTGCGATTAGTTAGTTTAGATTGATTCGTCAATATATAATTTCATTTGAACAAACCTATTTCCACTTTGCAGATCCTGCAAAACAAGGGTAGTTAGACTGGTCAAGATGGTTCAAAATAATATGAGGAATAGGTCGAGGAATGTTGTATCTACACGAGGACTCTCGTCTTCGAATTATACAAAGCGAGCAATGTTCTGTTGGACAGAGAAATGAACCCAGAGATTTCAGATTTTGGCATGGCTAGGATATTCGGGGTTGATCAAACTCAACCAAACACAAACAAATTTTGGGCACATTGTAAGTCTTGCAAAATTTGAAAAGTCTTGATTTTTTTAAGTAGTTCAAAGTAGATAAACGGTGTTCTTCTTCTTCTTGTGTAGTAACTAACATTGTTGAACCATTTTTATTGGCTTTTTAGTGGTTATCTATCTCTTGAATATGCAATCCAAGGATAGTTCTCCGTCAAGTTAGATGCCTATAGCATCGGCGTCTTGACTCTTGAAATAATTAGTGGCAGGAAGAACAGTTCTTTCTTTGATACAAATGGTGCTACAGATCTCATGAGCTATGTGAGTGTGAAATTTTCACACTTTTTCAAAGCCAGAATGTCTTTTAAGGCCACACTTTCTTTAACAAATTTTTTTTTTTTTGCAGGTCTGGATACATTAGAGAGATGGGACAATTTTGGAAGTGTTAGATCCGATTCTACACGAAGCGCATTCAAGGAATGAAGTTACTGGATGCATCCATATCGGGTTGCTATGCGTTCAAGAAGATCCAGCTAATCGACCAACTATGGCGTCAATTGTGCGCATGCTAAATAGTTACTCAGTCACCCTACCATTACCTCGAGAGCCAACATTTTTCAGCTATAATAGAGAACTGGAGAGCATATCCAGTTTTACCTAACTTCATTTAAATGAGTTACCTAACTTCTTTAATTGAGTTACCTAACTTCATTCAAATTTCTTAGATGATAAAAAGTTACGTGAAGGTGGATTTGGTCGAGTTTACAAGGTAACCCAGTTTACAAGACACGTCTTAATTAGGGTCATCTTTCGTGTAAACTATACAATCATACTGTTGGAACCAATTTGACAGGGCATACTTGGTGATGGACAAGCAGTAGCTGTGAAAAGGCTATCTAGTGGTTCTTGGCAAGGTGGAGTAGAGTTCAAGAATGAGGTTATGCTGCTGGCAAAGCTTCAACTTAGGAATCTAGTGAGGCTAATTGGATTTTGCTTAGAAGGAGTTGAAAAGATTCTAGTCTATGAGTTTGTGCCAAAGAAAAACCTTGACTACTTCCTATTTGGTCTGGGTTTCCTAATCCTGACTAGTTGCGATTAGTTAGTTTAGATTGATTCGTCAATATATAATTTCATTTGAACAAACCTATTTCCACTTTGCAGATCCTGCAAAACAAGGATAGTTAGACTGGTCAAGACGGTTCAAAATAATAGGAGGAATAGGTCGAGGAATGATGTATCTTCACGAGGACTCTCGTCTTCGAATTATACAAAGCGAGCAATGTTCTGTTGGACAGAGAAATGAACCCAGAGATTTCAGATTTTGGCATGGTGATACGATCCTAGCTAGGCCAAGATGCGCATAAGTGACGATCTAGTTCTCTTGTAGGTTTGATGCGCGGAATCGATCGAAAATCCCCTTTTTGTTCTCCACGAAAGTTCTTGGCTGTCTTGAAAGGAATCCACCCTTCGAGTTGATGGTTGTTGGCAAGAGTCCACTTGCCTAAGTACGCCCTAGTCGCACCCTAAAGAGAATCCACCCTTTAGCAAAAAGATTGAATCCACAATCTTCACAACGATCGAATCCACGAATCGCCAACACGCTTGCTCACGCTCCTTCCACACTTGACTCCACAAATGCCACGCTTTGCTCACGCCACACTAGTTCACTAGCCCTAACCGAGTCCACGGCTAAGTTAAACACAAGAACGGCTTGCACCGGAGATCAAGAAAGTAAGAAGGTAGAACAATGTAAACGGGGATTTGGTAAGGTGTTTGATGGAAATTCTGATCTGAATTTTATTAATAATAAGCAAGCCTTTAAATAGGCAAATTACAACTTCTAATTAAAATAGGAAAAGAACTAAATAGGCAAATTACAATACAAGTCTTACTAGAAATAGAACTACTAATACTATCTTAACTAGAACTTCTAATCTAAGATAAACACTAATTATAATTACAATAATTACAATTATTATCACTCTAGAACTCCTTCGTAGAGTAGAACTTCATTCCTTGCGTTTCCAGACTGCGCACTGATTTCTTGACTCGACTTTCATTATGATTCCCTCGTCAGATTGACCTGATTTTTGGACAGGATCTTCCTAACATCTTCAGGTATCTTGTATTTTTGGAATTAGTCAATTCGGAGTTCATCTTGACCACCAAATCGTCTCTGGACTCTGACACAGTCTTAGGCTCTTCTCGCGTCTCTTCATTAACACACCCTAGAGTTTGGTGCGACCCTTGAACCGTATCACATGGCTAGGATATTCGGGGTTGATCAAACTCAAGCAAACACAAACAAAATTGTGGGCACATTGTAAGTCTTGCAAATTTTGAAAAGTCTTGATTTTTTTAAGTAGTTCAAAGTAGATAAACGGTGTTCTGCTTCATCTTGTGTACTAACTAACATTGTTGAACCATTTTTATTGGCATTTTAGTGGTTATCTATCTCTTGAATACGCAATCCAAGGATAGTTCTCCGTCAAGTTAGATGCATATAGCTTCGGCGTCTTGACTCTTGAAATAATTAGTGGCAGGAAGAACAGTTCTTTCTTTGATACAAATGGTGCTACAGATCTCATGAGTTATGTGAGTGTGAAATTTTCACACTTTTTCAAAGCCAGAATGTCTTTTAAGGCCACACTTTCTTTAACAATTTTTTTTTTTTGCAGGTCTGGAAACATTAGAGAGATGAGACAATTTTGGAAGTGTTAGATCCGATTCTACACGAAGCGTATTTAAGGAATGAAGTTACTGGATGCATCCATATCGGGTTGCTATGCGTTCAAGAAGATCCAGCTAATCGACCAACTATGGCGTCAATTGTGCGCATGCTAAATAGTTACTCAGTCACCTTACCATTACCTCGGGAGCCAACATTTTTCAGCTATAATAGAGAACTGGAGAGCATATCCAGTTTTACCTAACTTCATTTAAATGAGTTACGTAACTACTTTAATTGAGTTACCTAACTTCCTTCAAATTTCTTAGATGATAAAAAGTTACGTGAAGGTGGATTTGGTCGAGTTTACAAGGTAACCCAGTTTACAAGACACGTCTTAATAAGGGTCATCTTTCGTGTAACCTATACAATCATACTGTTGGAACCAATTTGACAGGGCATACTTGGTGATGGACAAGCAGTAGCTGTGAAAAGGCTATCTAGTGGTTCTTGGCAAGGTGGAGTAGAGTTCAAGAATGAGGTTATGCTGCTGGCAAAGCTTCAACTTAGGAATCTAGTGAGGCTAATTGGATTTTGCTTAGAAGGAGCTGAAAAGATTCTAGTCTATGAGTTTGTGCCAAACAAAAGCCTTAACTACTTCCTATTTGGTCTGGGTTTCCTAATCCTGACTAGTTGCGATTAGTTAGTTTAGATTAATTCGTCAATATATAATTTCATTTGAACAAACCTATTTCCACTTTGCAGATCCTGCAAAACAAGGATAGTTAGATTGGTCAAGACGATTCAAAATAATAGGAGGAATAGGTCGAGGAATGTTGTATCTTCACGAGGACTCTCGTCTTCGAATTATACAAAGCGAGCAATGTTCTGTTGGATAGAGAAATGAACCCAGAGATATCAGATTTTGGCATGGCTAGGATATTCGGGGTTGATCAAACTCAAGCAAACACAAACAAAATTATGGGCACATTGTAAGTCTTGCAAATTTTGAAAAGTCTTGATTTTTTTAAGTAGTTCAAAGTAGATAAACGGTGTTCTGCTTCTTCTTGTGTACTAACTAACATGGTTGAACCATTTTTATTGGCTTTTTAGTGGTTATCTATCTCTTGAATACGCAATCTAAGAATAGTTCTCCGTCAAGTTAGATGCCTATAGCTTCGGCGTCTTGACTCTTGAAATAATTAGTGGCAGGAAGAACAGTTCTTTCTTTGATACAAATGGTGCTACAGATCTCATGAGCTATGTGAGTGTGAAATTTTCACACTTTTTCAAAGCCAGAATGTCTTTTAAGGCCACACTTTCTTTAACAATTGTTTTTTTTTTGCAGGTCTGGAAACATTAGAGAGGTGGGACAATTTTCGAAGTGTTAGATCCGATTCTACACGAAGCGCATTCAAGGAATGAAGTTACTGGATGCATCCATATCGGGTTGCTATGCGTTCAAGAAGATCCAGCTAATCGACCAACTATAGCGTCAATTGTGCGCATGCTAAATAGTTACTCAGTCACCCTACCATTACCTCGGGAGCTAACATTTTTCAGCTATAATAGAAAACTGGAGAGCATATCCAGTTTTAAATAACTTCATTTAAATGAGTTACCTAACTTCTTTAATTTAGTTACCTAACTTCATTCAAATTTCTTAGATGATAAAAAGTTAGGTGAAGGTGGATTTGGTCGAGTTTACAAGGTAACCCATTTTACAAGACACGTCTTAATTAGGGTCATCTTTTGTGTAAACTATACAATCATACTGTTGGAACCAATTTGACAGGGCATACTTGGTGATGGACAAGCAGTAGCTGTGAAAAGGCTATCTAGTGGTTCTTGGCAAGGAATGAAGTTACTGGATGCATCCATATCGGGTTGCTTTGCGTTCAAGAAAATCCAGCTAATCGACCAACAATGGCGTCCATTGTGCGCATGCTAAATAGTTACTCAGTCACCCTACCATTACCTCGGGAGCTAACATTTTTCAGCTATAATAGAAAACTGGAGAGCATATCCAGTTTTACCTAACTTCATTTAAATGAGTTACCTAACTTCTTTAAATGAGTTACCTAACTTCATTCAAATTTCTTAGATGATAAAAAGTTAGGTGAAGGTGGATTTGGTCGAGTTTACAAGGTAACCCAGTTTACAAGACACGTCTTAATTAGGGTCATCTTTCGTGTAAACTATACAATCATACTACTGGAACCAATTTGACAGGGCATACTTGGTGAAGGACAAGCAGTAGCTGTGAAAAGGCTATCTAGTGGTTCTGGGAAAGGTGGAGTAGAGTTCAAGAGTGAGGTTATGTTGCTGGCAAAGCTTGAACATAGGAAACTTGTGAGGCTAATTGGATTTTGCTTAGAAGGAGCTGAAAAGATTCTAGTCTATGAGTTTGTGCCAAAGAAAAACCTTGACTACTTCCTATTTGGTCTGGGTTTCCTAATCCTGACTAGTTTCGATTAGTTAGTTTAGATTGATTCGTCAATATATAATTTCATTTGAACAAACCTATTTCCACTTTGCAGATCCTGCAAAACAAGGATAGTTAGACTGGTCAAGATGGTTCAAAATAATAGGTGGAATAAGTCGAGGAATGTTGTATCTTCACGAGGACTCTCGTCTTCGAATTATACAAAGCGAGCAATGTTCTGTTGGATAGAGAAATGAACCCAAAGATTTCAGATTTTGGCATGACTAGGATATTCGGGGTTGATCAAACTCAAGCAAACACAAACAAAATTGTGGGCACATTGTAAGTCTTGCAAATTTTGAAAAGTCTTGATTTTTTTAAGTAGTTCAAAGTAGATAAACGGTGTTCTGCTTCTTCTTGTGTACTAACTAACATTGTTGAACCATTTTTATTGGCTTTTTAGTGGTTATCTATCTCTTGAATACGCAATGCAAGGACAGTTCTCAGTCAAGTTAGATGCCTATAGCTTCGGCGTCTTGACTCTTGAAATAATTAGTGGCAGGAAGAACAGTTCTTTCTTTGATACAAATGGTGCTACAGATCTCATAAGCTATGTGAGTGTGAATTTTTCACACTTTTTCAAAGCCAGAATGTCTTTTAAGGCCATACTTTCTTAACAATTGTTTTTTTTTTTTTTTGCAGGTCTGGAAACATTAGAGAGATGGGACAATTTTGGAAGTGTTAGATCCGATTCTACACGAAGCGCATTCAAGGAATGAAGTTACTGGATGCATCCATATCGGGTTGTTATGCGTTCAAGAAGATCCAACTAATCGATCAACAATGGCGTCAATTGTTCGCATGCTAAATAGTTACTCAGTCACCCTAGCATTATGATAGCATGTATTTTATGCATATTTTCCTTCTATTTTTGCCTTGTTTTAGGCCTTGATACTACTAATCCACTCGTGTTTCCATCTTTATCACAGATTGAGAGCAAGAAGGAGAAATGTGCGAAAAGACATGCTTTTTGGGCAATTTCAGCAGGGCTCAAGCTTCAAGATTAACATCGAGACCAAAGCGCCAATTTCTTCATCGAGGCCTATCATCGAGACCTCGATGGACCAAGAGCTTTATATCCACGTGTCCTCGCAGTTGTGCTTCCACGTGTCCCCTCTGATGTCTCCCAGAATATTCCCAAAGATGCTAATCTCCTGCCCTCGACATGTCATCGAGACCTCGACAAGCAAACGCCAAATCCACGTGGCTCCACTCCAATCACTCCACGTGTCCTCCCTGGTGCATGTCAGATAATTCGTGGATCCCAAGGAATATTCCCCTTTTCTGCCATCGTGGGTCAGCCATTTTGCAGGAGCATGGACTCCTTGTGTTGTACTTCCCTTAGCTGGAATTTTGTCCATTAGTGGGTGGCTAGTGTATATATACAACCTTATGTGCTAGGGTTTCATCACCTCATGACATTTTAGATATTTTACTCTTAAACTAATTTTAGTAGCCTTCTTCTAGTTTATTAGTTTTGGGACTTGTTCCTCCCTCTTCTCTCCATAGCTGCTGGCTCCAAGCTTTGTAACAAGCATCATTAATCAAGTTTTATCCTTTACTCTTCCTTTATCTTTTATTATGTTATTTCCATCTATTATTTGTTTATCTCTTAACATGAGTGGCTAAAACCCACGATCTTGGTAAAGGTGCATCGAGGGTTGCTTGGGTAGATTCGAGGCCTAATTGCTCTTAACATGTTCTCTTTGTTATATCTGGTTGCTTGTCATTTTAATTCTATTTTTGCTTAGGGTGATTCGAGGCCTGATCATCTTTTAATCTTCCCTTTGTGATTATTGTCGTTACTCTGCAGTGATAGCTAGCGTGAGACTGTTGGGTAGGTGTAGACAACTAGATTAGTGTTCTCGGGTAGATCTGGGTTCATTCGTCTAGGGCATGCAGCTGGTTAGGGTCCTGTTGACCGAGCGTCGAACACGTCAAATATAGTAGTGAAATAGTTATGGAATTGGGGGTAGAAATACAACTTATCACTGTCTACGATAGCTTGTAGATGGTGGTAAGAGGATCGTCCACAGAGACCTCTAGGAAATGTAGTTCTTGAGTTTGACTTCCTCGTCACTGGATTTTGGTTGGGTGTAATCTGAAACTAAAGACAAAAATAGAAAATAATGAAAACAGTTTAAAATATAAAATAGTATTGGCCGAAGTCTAGGCCAAGACTGCGGGCTAGATTGAGAATAAGTCTAGTGATACGGAATTCCAGGTAAGGGCGATGGGTGAGCTTGCGTTCTTATGCATCGGTCATGGACTGATGTATGTTCATCTCTTCTTCATAGTACTGCTATAGAGGGGAGGAACTCCTTTTCCCTCCTATCTTCCCTCCTCTTCAAACTACCTGGCGGGTACTCCCTCTCCTGATAATCCTAGCCAAGGGACACCTTGCTGGTTAAAGGGTTTATCCGTTTGACTGCTGTCTTGAATGGTTGCTCACCTCTTCAATGGCGTAGGGGAAGACAGTACCTAGGCTAAGTTCCTAGGTTGTCAATCTGGGCTCTACCTATTCTACCTATTCTTCTAGTCTGCTCGAGACTAGTCACCTACTCCGTCTAGCCGGCGGGTACTCCCTCTCCTTCTAGACTGGTTACAACTCTTCTCTCCTAGAGAACAAGGATGATCAAGCCTTGGCTCTAGTGAGTAAGCGATAGATTAAGTTCACGAATAAATAAATACGAAGAAAGAGATTGTGAAGAACGGTTTGTGTCTCACGATTGCATTGAGAACTTCAGCTCATCACCCTTACCAAGAATGGGGTTTTAGTTACTCATACTCATGGATAAAAGATGAAGGAATTAATGTGCATAAATATCTTAAATCCGAAAATAAATTCGGAGCGAGGTTTTTGACAATGGTAAACTAGGGAAAAAGGAAATTGCGTTCTAATTTTCAGAGATTGGATCCGGACAGAGGTGAATAATGTTTAGCTAAAATAGCCATAAGAACCTCTGTCCCAATCTAACTCAAACTCCTAAAAATATCCTAAAAGATTATTACAGTTTAATTGTTCATAAATGGAAACTAAATCGCAATAATAAAAGAGGGAGATCCCTTGCGGGATTCTACATCAGATAGTCTTCCTATCCCTCTAAAGTTGCTGAACAGCTGCTACGTGCCAGCTGTGAGAGTCCATCTTCAAAAGTACTTCAATCGCTCCAAGCTGCAGTCTGATCGCAAAGGAGTCTTGGCCGAAGTCTAGGCCAAGACGATTCTGGTAAGCGCACTGCGTCAGGTACGATCTTGTCTAGGCCAAGATCCAGGCCTAGACTCGAATAAACAGCTTCAGCTCTGAACTTCATGAATTCTTCTCATTCAGCCTCCAAACCAGACCTGATCAAATGTGGGAAATAAAAGGGAATATCAATAGAATTACTGTCCAAAATAACTAGAAAATGGACAACAAAACATGATGAAATATAATGCAATCAAACTCCCCACACTTAAACAATGCTTGCCCCCAAGCATACAGACTCAAAGACTCAACAAAAATCAAAAACACATCAAAACAAAACAGACATCCTGAACCCCCCGGACTTTCTCATTTTCAGATTGCTCACCCCTCCACTGGGACTGCCAAGACACGTTACAAGAGTACCCAATGCAAGACTAACAAGGAATGATCAATACCCCGAACGTACACCTTCCATATGGTATCAAGACACCATACTAGACTAGATGGATAAGGTATAGGGCAACAAGGTTCACCAAGGATTCAAGTCCCACCAAGTGTCGTCTATCCAAAAGTGCCTAAAGACTGGTGTCATTTAAATCACTTTGACAGAAATAATTTTTTTTTTTTTTTTTTTTCTGACAAATAATGTGTCTTTTATGTGATATATTTTTCTGTTTTAAAGACACTGCATCACATAGACAGAGCTTGTCCTTTTCAGCAGGGACTTCCACCTTTGCTATGTCTGCCCTATGACACTCCAACACCTTATTTGTCTCGCACTATAAACAAATAGATCGACACTCTCAAATCCGGGCAGCAAACCTCATCACCCTAATAGAAATAAAGGTCCTAGCTAGGTGTCCTTACGACCATATGGATGACTAACGTTCCGGGAAACATCAGATTAAATGCCCCCTTAGGCATTGATCATTTACGCTCATGTGCATCCCTGTTACTAAAGCATTGTATTCCCTAGCAAGTGTCTACGTGCAATCCCACCAAAAGACTAAACAATCTAAGCAAGAAAACAGGGATTCGGATGTCACAACAAAACAAACTCAAAACATGCATAAAAATACAAATAAAAATCATGCAGTGACTGACTCTATACTGGACATATTGACATAAAAATTAAAAATTAAAACACACTAATTTGACTGACAAAAACAGACATTAAACACACAAACAAACATTCAATATTCAAAAACACAAGACATATTTAACACCCTCCCCACACTTAGAAGACACAATGTCCTCATTGTGTGGAGAGAAACAAAAGAAAAAACAAAACAGAAAAGTTAAAGGAAGGAAAGGTACGACCTGGGGGCAGAAGCAACTCAAGTTGCTGGGGTCTGGGGATCTTGGCCAGAGGCTTGGCCTAGATCAGGGGCAGGAGAGTCCTTCGGCTTTGGATCTCTCGGAGCTGGAGGGCGCATTGAAAGGTTCTGTGGTCTTGCGGGCTGTGGATCTGGTACATTCTCCTCATCAGATGACTCGGAGTCACTCTCGGAACTCAGATTGTCGTGGAGATCCTTGAGGATTTTGTAGTGGACTTGGAGGTGCTGGTAAACGTGGAGGACGTTTGTCCTCGTGAGCTTCATCTGCTCAAGGAGAACATCCTGCCTGTCATTGAGACATTTGGCCCACTGAGGCACCACGTCAGCACTGCTGGATGCGGGCTGGTCTTGACTCTTGTCTTGGCCTAGACGCTCCAGGATTATCTTCTGCTGCTCAAGAATGAGCAGCTGGCGTGCTTGAAATTCCCTGGCCCATGCTGGAGGCTCACTGGTGCTACTGGCAGGAGGATCTTGGCTCGTGTCTTGGCCTAGATCGGCTGCAGCAGCAGGAATGGAAGTGTCTTGGCCAGCGTCTTGGCCTAGATCCTGGGCAAGATTGCCCTCTGCTTCTTCTCCTGGAATGATAATGGGTCGTAGCTTGTACTTCCCTCCATTCTTCTTCGAGAATATGTGCTCCGAAACCGGTGTAAATCCTGTATTACAAGCAACAAACTCTCCTTCCAAATGGAAATGTCCCATTTGGTCGAAGGATCTAAAACCAAGGATTTTCGGGGAACAAGATAAGTGCAAATCAGAAGCAGCAGGATCTAAACTAGCAGTTTGCATAGCAAGCCAAGTAATCAAAGAACCAAAAATCATTTTTGTTTTAGATTCACGGGCATGCAACACTTGAACCAAATACAAGCCTAAGTTGACCTTTTTCTTGTGCAAAATGCACCACAACAGAAACAATTCAGACTTGGCTAAATTTCCAGAGACTTTTGTCTTCCCCGAGAGGTTGATAGACAAGACTCTATGGAGCATTCTAAGCGCAGGGTTTTGTATGGCATGTGCCTTAGAATTCCTATCAAATTTTGCATTTTCATCTCCAGTGATCTCCCTAAAGGCAATATTATTATCCCAATCTTGGGGATAATCAAAAATGGCTTCATCAGCAAAGGCAAATCCTAGCAAAGCATTGAAGGCATCAACAGACAAGTGATTCCACTTATTACACAACCTAAAATTAATCACATCAGGAGCGGCAAAATCTGGTTTGTCTCTACCCCTAGCATACAAGGTGTCCTCATCAAACCAGAAGGTTGTGTGAAATTCAAGACATAATTCAGCAAAAGCATCACACTCAAGAGTCATAAAAGGGACCCAACCAATCGCATACACATATTCCCTAATTTTATCCCCTAATGCCATTTCATTCAAAAAATCAAATTCCAAACGAGCATAAGCAGGAATAGAACAGGTATGCATGTCAAGCAATTTGGCTTTAAGGTCTGGCGTATCAAATTTCAACCAGCCTCTTAGTGTGTGCAGTGGAGGAAGGGAACGTACCTTAGGAGTCTTGGCCGCAGTCTTGGCCAAGACTAACTCGTCTTCAGTTTCTTCATCAGATTCCTCCACGGTTACCTTCTGCTTCCCTTTGCTTTTGCCTGAGGAAGGGGCGACAGTGACCTTACTCTGCTTAGGGTTTGGTGGCGGTGATGCAATTGGGGCTTTTGCCGGCTTCTTGGGCGGCGCTGTTATTTTGTGTGCCACCTGCTTATATCGCCCGGACTTCTTGGGCGGCGCAGTGGCTGATGTTTTCTTCGCCGGAGGTGGCGGAGGCGGTGTGGTGATGGTGTCGTCATTGGCAGCAGCAGTGGGTTTCTTCTTTATAGCGGTGGTCGGAGCTGGGTTTGAGGCTCCTGCAGTTGCTGCCTTCAATGCCTGCCTGCTCTGGCGACGGGCTTCTCTGTCCTTCGTTGTCGTCGGAGCAGAGGTCTTCATCTTCTTCGCTAGAGGAACGTCATCGGAATCTGAATCGGACACGACAACAGCCCGGTCGACTCCCTGGACACTCTCCTCTGATTCCTCGGGAGACTCATCTTCGGAGGACATGGAGTCCTCATCTTCCAGCGCTTCCAGCAGACGACGCACAGCGGTGGTGGAGTTGGTCGGCATTCCAGTCGGCGCGGCTCCACGGAGGTCGTCGCTCTCCTCAGGGACGGTTGAAGGTGAAGGACGGCTGGGTGCAGTCATTGTCGCGAGATGGAGAAGAAGATTGAAAGGATTTTGGGATATTTGGGTGCTTTGCGTATTGTGTGATTTTTGATTGGGGAAGAAGAAGGAGAAAGGTTTTATGCTTTTAGCTCAGGTGGGAGAGGTTTAATTTGTATTGGACGTGAGAAGATCGTGTCAGAGTGGGAGAGAATATGCAGAGGTGGTGGTTTTAATTCCCACGCTGCCTAATTAATTCAATTTAATTGATTTTTTTTGGAGCTGTCCCACTAGGTAAAGGAGGCTCTCCACACGCTGAGCAGTCTAGCTCTCAGTCTTGGCCAAGACCTCGGCCAAGACTACTTCAATTTCCCCACACTTAATTTCCTGCAAAAAAACGAAAAATACTCAGAAATTAAATGTGACAAAAACAAATATTTACATCTTAAAATTTCAAAATACACAAGGGTTGCCTCCCTTGCAGCGCCCTTATTTTAAGTCCTAGGCTTGACTCTCTATTTTCTTTAGTTGTTTTGAGGTGGCTCGTCCACCTTTTCAGAGACCTTTTCTTCCTGAAAATTCTCAAAGAATGGCTTTAATCTTTGCCCGTTCACTTTGAGCTCGGCACCTGTTTTATCATTCCTAATATCTACTGCACCATGTGGGTAAATGTTAGTAATAACAAAAGGGCCTTCCCAACGAGTTTGCAATTTTCCAGGAAATAATTTAAATCGGGAATTATAAAGAAGAACTTTCTCCCCTATGTGGAGAGGTTTTCCAATAATTCTCCTGTCGTGGTAAGCTTTCATTCTGACCTTGACAATCAACTGATTGTCATAGGCTAGGTCCCTCAACTCCTCTAGCTCGTGGAGTTGTAATTTTCTTTCTTGGCCAGCCTCGTCATAACTTAGGTTGCATTTTCGTATTGCCCAATACGCTTTGTGTTGCAATCCTACTGGCAAGTGACATGTCTTCCCGTAGACTAGCTTGTACGGTGTCATCCCGATTGGTCCTTTGTAAGCCGTTCTACAGGCCCACAATGCGTCATCTAACCGCTGGCTCCAATCGCGTCTGTCTAGGCCTACTGTCTTGGCCAAGACTGACTTCACCTCTCTATTTGACACTTCGGCTTGGCCGTTTGTTTGAGGGTGATAGGCTGTGGATACCCTATGTGTGATGCCATATTTCCTGAAAAGAGAAGATAAAATCTTGTTGCAGAAGTGAGATCCTCGATCACTAATGATCCCTCGAGGAATCCCAAACCTATTTAAGATATTAGATTTGATAAAGGAAATAACAGTCCTAGCATCATCATTTCTTGTGGCTTTCGCCTCTATCCATTTTGATACATAATCCACTGCTAAAATGATATATTTGTTGCCAAAAGAAGTAGGAAAAGATCCCATAAAATCTATGCCCCAAATATCAAATATTTCACAAGAAAGAATAAAATTCATAGGCATTTCATTTCGAGAACTAATATTTCCCACTTTTTGACATGCCGAACAAGTTTTACAAAATAGAGCACTATCCTGAAAAATTGTTGGCCAATAAAAACCAGCATCTAAGATTTTTAGGGCTGTTCTACGCGCGCCAAAGTGGCCTCCACATGCTTGGGAATGACAGAATTCAAGTATGGATTTTGTTTCGCTTTGAGGTATACACCTCCTTAGCAATTGATCGGACCCTATCTTCCATAAATATGGATCATCCCAAACATAATACTTACTGTCATGTTTGACTTTAACCTTCTCATAGGTGGTCATGTCACCATAGTATTTACCTGTTGCTAGGTAATTCGCTATTTCAGCGTACCATGGTCGCGGGTTTGGCTGGAGTCTAGGCCCAGACTCCGGGCTAGACAGTGCGACAGAAAACAGCTTCTCGTCTGGAAATTCTGCTTTGATCTCGTTTGTGTCTCCCTTTGCTAGGCAACGGCTTAGATGATCTGCTACAAGATTTTCCCTTCCACTTTTGTCCTTAATTTCCAGATTGTGCTCCTGCATAAGGAGAATCCAACGGATTAATCTTGGTTTAGCATCATGCTTAACCAAAAGATATTTCAATGCGGAGTGATCTGAAAATACAATAATTTTTGTGCCCAATAAATATGATCTAAATTTTTCCAAGGCAAAAACTATGGCAAAGAGTTCTTTTTCAGTCGTGGTATAATTCCGTTGGGCATCATCTAGCATCTTTGATGCATAGTAGATGACGTGAGGGTCTTTCCCTTTCTTTTGGCCAAGAACCGCGCCAACAGCAGCATCACTTGCGTCGCACATCAGCTCGAACGGCAAGCTCCAATCTGGTGGTTGGATGATCGGTGCTGTGGTCAGTCGTTCCTTAAGCTCTTCGAAGGACTTCTTGCATGCTTCATTGAAGTCGAACTCCACCTCCTTTTGTAGTAACTTGCACATAGGTTCAGCCACCTTTGAGAAGTCCTTAATGAACCTACGGTAGAAACCTGCATGTCCAAGAAAGCTACGAACCTCACGCAAGCATGAGGGGTAAGGCAAGTTCTTGATAGTGTCAATTTTGGCTTGATCAACCTCAATGCCTTTCTTAGAGACTACATGTCCAAGGACAATCCCTTGGTCTACCATAAAATGGCATTTTTCAAAGTTCAAGACTAAACATGTATCTACACATCTCTTTAAAATATTTTCCAAGTTATGTAAACATTGATTGAAATTATTACCATACACGGTAAAATCATCCATAAACACCTCGATACTCTTCTCTACATACTCAGAAAATATGCTTACCATGCACCTTTGAAAGGTGGCTGGCGCATTACAAAGCCCAAACGGCATGCGCCTATAGGCAAACGTTCCAAATGGACAAGTGAACGTTGTCTTTTGTTGATCTTCAAGAGCAACGGGGATTTGATGAAACCCCGAGTATCCATCTAGGAAACAGTAGTGAGACTTTCCAGTAAGTCTCTCTACCATTTGATCGATGAAAGGCAGCGGGAAGTGGTCCTTCCGAGTGACTTGATTCAGCCTTCGGTAGTCAATACATACCCTCCATCCGTTCTGAATTCTTGCTGTTCTTTGAGCGCCATCTTCTCCTTCTATTACTGTTGTTCCAGTCTTCTTAGGGACTACCTGCACAGGAGATACCCAATTACTATCCGAAATAGGATAAATAACACCCGAATCTAATAACTTAATTATTTCTTTCTTGACAACTTCCATCATAGGAGGGTTTAATCTCCTCTGGGGTTGCCGAATGGGTTTCTTATCCTCTTCCACATTTATTTTATGGGTACAGATATTGGATGATATCCCCTTGATGTCTGCCATAGTCCAGCCAATCGCTTCCTTGTATTTTTTTAAGACAGCTACCAATTTATCTTCTTCCTCTCTTGATAGCTTGGCTGAAATTATGACGGGTAGGGCGTCATCTAGGCCTAGATAGGCGTACTTCAAGTGATCTGGTAGGGACTTCAACTCTAACTGTGGTGCCTGCACAACAGAAGGTAGAATTTTTGGACTCGTTGATTGCACATATTGACAATTAACTACTTTTCTTCTTTTGTTGGCAGTCTTGGCCGGTGTCTCGGCCAAGATCGAGGCCAAGACTAAGTCTTCTTCTTCTTGTTCGGCCAAACAGTCCACCATTTGTTGGAGTTCCCTCTGATCTCCAGTGCGGTCTTCTAGCTCTGGCAGTGTTTGAGTGGAAATTCCCCTGGTCAAAACATACTCAAGGGGATCGTTATGATAAATGTCAGCTATTTCTTCTGTAATTGGATCCAAAACATCCAAAAAACTGACACAATGCAAGTCGTTTGGGTGTTTTAGAGCATCTGAAATGCTGAACTTAATTGTTCTCCCACAAAATTCCAGAATTATGCTTCCTTCGAAGCAATCTATCTTTGCTTTTGAGGTCCTTAGGAAAGGTCTTCCTAATAAAATGTCAGTAGTACAAGATGGCAATTGAACATTCATCTCAACTATATAAAAGTCAACTGGATAGATAAAATCGTTTACCATTACCAGGACATCGGTCACTACACCTTTGGGTCGGATGATTGTTCGATCAGCTAGTTGTATCACCAAGTCAGTCTCCTTCATGGTTCCAATCTTCAAGGTTTCAAATTCACTTAGAGACATTACATTGATGCCAGCCCCTAAGTCACAAAGGGCTTTCTCAATGATTTTGTTTCCTATTTGGCATGGAATCGTGAAGGTTCCTTGGTCCTTGCACTTCTCTGGGAGTTGTTGTACTGCAGAGACATTGTTAGATAAATTTACCCTCTCTATACCTGCAATTTTCTTTTTATTAGTACAAAGTTCTTTAAGGAATTTAGCATAGGAGGGGACTTTTGCAATTAAATCCAACATTGGAATATTCACGGCTATTTTTCCAAAAACAGCCATGAAATCCCTCGCTTCATCTTGTCTCTTTTCTTTGGAAGATCTTGGTGGAAAGGGTGGAATGATTTCTATAACCTCCTCCTTATGGTCTGTCTTGACCTGAGTCTTGGCCAAGACTGGCTCTTTTTTCTCTGGTTCTGCGGTAACGGCAATCTTGGCCTGAGCCTTAGTCAAGACTACTTCCGCTTCAGCTTCTTCTTCCTCATCTTCGTCCACATCTTCCGAAAGGATTTTCTTTATTTCCACATCTGTCTTTGCTCCTTCCCTTTCCGGCAACACCACTCCACTCCTCAAACTAATAGCACTCACATTATGGGCTGGATTATTTACCGTAGTCGGAGGCAATTTTCCTTGATTTGCTATTTGAGTGATTTGCTTTTGTAGCTCCGCCAAGCTGGTCTGTGTGGACTGCATATGATTCTTCTGCAGCTCCATCATTTGCTTGAGCGTATCCTCCACTGTAGGGCCAGTAAGCTGCAAAGGTCTAGGGGCAGGTGGTAGTTGAGGTAAAGGAGGTTGGCTTGGCGCTTGGCCTAGATTCGGGCCAAGATTCTGATTTGGAGGTCGCGGTACGAAGTGTTGGAAATTGATAGGAGGCTGCTGTTGCTGTTGAGGTACACCTTGATTTTGATTCTGATTTGGAGGGATTGGATCTCTCCATCTGAAGTTTGGATGTGCCCTCCACGCATACTGGTTACTTCCTTGAGGAAAGTTTTGCATGCTCCCTTGGTTTTGTGGGTATGCTGCGTTAACCTGGCTCACATCATCTGGATGCTGCACCATATAGCAATTGTTGGTTTGGTGGTCTTGCTGCTGGCATATCCCACAAACAGATGCTACTGGATCTTGGTTCTGACTTCCTGAAGGCATTGAACCTGAAATATTAACAGAAATGGCTTTAATCATATCGGTTAAATCATTTAATTTTTGTTCAACATTAATTGAATTTAGGGAAGAAGGAGAAGCATTTCTATCCGAAATGGTATTATTTTGGCAGTTGTCTGCCAATGTTTGGAGCAACATCTTTGCTCTTGTGACTGTTAAATCTTGCAATGCTCCACTTGCGGCTGAATCTACTTTTTCCTTGCAACTTGGGAGCATCCCATCATAGAAATACTGTATCATAGTGTTGTCTGCTACTCCATGAGTGGGGCAGACTTCTTGCAAATCTCTGAACCTCTGATGATACTCAGAGAAGCTTTCTCCGCTTCTTTGTTGTATAGCGGCCATATCTTTCCTAGCTATGCCAGCCTTCGTGGCATTCCAATACTTGTTGAGGAACATTGTGGACATCTCCGCCCATGTGTTGATGGTATTATGAGGCAGACTGTAAAACCAGTTCTGAGCTCCCCCTTCTAGAGAGCTTGGAAAGGCCTTCAGTTTCGCCCTCTCCATGCTTACCGTAGTGGGTTTCATGATGTCGCACTGAACATGTAAGTTTCTCAAGTGCTTGAATGGATTTTCGTTGGAATGGCCGTAAAACTTGGGAAGGTTCGCCACCATGTTGGTCTTTATGGACCAGTCATTGGCTACTGGAGGGAGATTGATGCAGGAAAAGGTCTCCTGCTCAGCTGTTTTATTCAGCTCCCTCATCGTCGGTTCTGGTCTATCTTCTGCCATGTCTTGATCTGAGTCTAGGCCAAGACCGTGGTCTAGACTATATTCTGATTCGGAGTTGGAACTTTCCGATTCACTCTCTGCTTGGGCTGCTCTTGATCGAGCTTGCTTCCTTAGCTGTGCTTCGGTCCTAGCGAGATTGGGATTGATGGGTAACAAATCTTGTTCTCTAGTTGAGGACCTGGTCATCAACTGTCATAAAAAAAAAATAAAACAAAAACTACAAATACCGTTAGAGGTCCCCGGCAACGGCGCCAAAATTTGACCGAGCGTCGAACACGTCAAATATAGTAGTGAAATATTTATGGAATTGGGGGTAGAAATACAACTTATCACTGTCTACGATAGCTTGTAGATGGTGGTAAGAGGATCGTCCACAGAGACCTCTAGGAAATGTAGTTCTTGAGTTTGACTTCCTCGTCACTGGATTTTGGTTGGGTGTAATCTGAAACTAAAGACAAAAATAGAAAATAATGAAAACAGTTTAAAATATAAAATAGTATTGGCCGAAGTCTAGGCCAAGACTGCGGGCTAGATTGAGAATAAGTCTAGTGATACGGAATTCCAGGTAAGGGCGATGGGTGAGCTTGCGTTCTTATGCATCGGTCATGGACTGATGTATGTTCATCTCTTCTTCATAGTACTGCTATAGAGGGGAGGAACTCCTTTTCCCTCCTATCTTCCCTCCTCTTCAAACTACCTGGCGGGTACTCCCTCTCCTAATAATCCTAGCCAAGGGACACCTTGCTGGTTAAAGGGTTTATCCGTTTGACTGCTGTCTTGAATGGTTGCTCACCTCTTCAATGGCGTAGGGGAAGACAGTACCTAGGCTAAGTTCCTAGGTTGTCAATCTGGGCTCTACCTATTCTACCTATTCTTCTAGTCTGCTCGAGACTAGTCACCTACTCCGTCTAGCCGGCGGGTACTCCCTCTCCTTCTAGACTGGTTACAACTCTTCTCTCCTAGAGAACAAGGATGATCAAGCCTTGGCTCTAGTGAGTAAGCGATAGATTAAGTTCACGAATAAATAAATACGAAGAAAGAGATTGTGAAGAACGGTTTGTGTCTCACGATTGCATTGAGAACTTCAGCTCATCACCCTTACCAAGAATGGGGTTTTAGTTACTCATACTCATGGATAAAAGATGAAGGAATTAATGTGCATAAATATCTTAAATCCGAAAATAAATTCGGAGCGAGGTTTTTGACAATGGTAAACTAGGGAAAAAGGAAATTGCGTTCTAATTTTCAGAGATTGGATCCGGACAGAGGTGAATAATGTTTAGCTAAAATAGCCATAAGAACCTCTGTCCCAATCCAACTCAAACTCCTAAAAATATCCTAAAAGATTATTACAGTTTAATTGTTCATAAATGGAAACTAAATCGCAATAATAAAAGAGGGAGATCCCTTGCGGGATTCTACATCAGATAGTCTTCCTATCCCTCTAAAGTTGCTGAACAGCTGCTACGTGCCAGCTGTGAGAGTCCATCTTCAAAAGTACTTCAATCGCTCCAAGCTGCAGTCTGATCGCAAAGGAGTCTTGGCCGAAGTCTAGGCCAAGACGATTCTGGTAAGCGCACTGCGTCAGGTACGATCTTGTCTAGGCCAAGATCCAGGCCTAGACTCGAATAAACAGCTTCAGCTCTGAACTTCATGAATTCTTCTCATTCAGCCTCCAAACCAGACCTGATCAAATGTGGGAAATAAAAGGGAATATCAATAGAATTACTGTCCAAAATAACTAGAAAATGGACAACAAAACATGATGAAATATAATGCAATCACCTGTCGTGATCCTGACAAATCGAGGCATCGATCCCTAGATGTGTCTTTCTTGTTCTTTATCGATGCTCTGATATTCTGTCCGCTTTGTGCTAGTGACAAGCTAAAGTGAAAAAGGCTGTCTTTTGATGACAAGATAGGTGGTTGAGAGGATATCAAAGGATCGAGGCCACCTTATTAACAGTGAAAACGGTGGGTGGCTCCTTACGAAAGAAAGCAGGGGGTCTACGTGAAAACATGACCCCTATAGCACGTCTGTAACGTTAGAACGGAAAACCTTTGCGCTGATGACAATCGAGCCCTCGACACAACCCAAGAAAGCCCTTTACCAAGTTCCCTTCTCCTTGACTTATTATCTTTGCTTATTAATCTAATTGTTTATTTTGCGTTTTATTTTATCTCTGATCTTTATTATTATTGTTTACTCATCGTGACCTCGATTGTCATTTTTAGTAGCTAGAATTGTTAGCTCTGATCACTCTCTTGGTTAACTTGATTAACCTATAACCCCCCCCCCCCCCCCCCCCCCCGCCCCCCCCTTTTGTTATCGTGATTCTGTGCATTTTTACCTCTGTCATACAATCGAGGGCTTGATCTCGTTTCTCTCAATTTCTGTGGTTCGACCCTGTTACCGCTTTACACAAATTAGTTTGTGCATCTAGGCCTCAGGAAATATATTATTTTTGACCCGTTTCGACGACGAGTCACAGTACCTCGGGAGCCAACATTTTTCAGCTATAATAGAAAACTGGAGAGCATATCCACATGCACAACAACAAATGAATCCCAGCTCAAGGTATGGGAGTCTGATCAATCTACTATGACCGAGTCAGTACCAGTACCACTCTCTGTGTCTATCTGTGGATGAGGAATCAATTACCCAAGTCTAGCCCCGGTAGTTCGAGTGACTATATTAAGTATAAACGTATGTGCCCCAACTGCCATGATCATTTTCCTATACTGAGTTTTCTTTTGGTCCTTCTTATATTTGCTTCAATGCTATGTTGCATATATTTGTAAAATAATGACAACTGGAATTCATGATTGATTAATTTTCCTATAAATTAAGAGGGACAAAACAAAATCGGGTGCTAATATTACATTTTTTCAAAAGATAAATGCAACAAAATCCAAAGAAATGGAAGTAATGGTAGCTGCACAAGAATGGGCCGATGCCCGCAGGACTAGCCTTAGAAGTAAGAAGAATAAGGTGCAAGCATATATATAGGTCCGAAAACGGCTTATAATAGAAAGTCGGGTTAACCTATATTCTCTTTGTTCATAATTAATGAAAGTTTGGAATCCAAAATTTTGTCCACAAATAATGGACGTTTTAGTCTAATCAATAAATTTTTGGTCACACTTGTAAATAAAAAGTTATTTTATAGTGGGCCGAAATCTGAATAGAAAAATTGAGAAAAATTATGAATCTTATAAAATTTTAAAGGTAGGCCAAAGAACAACACTTTTTCAGAAAATTTTTTTTTCTTAAAATTTGTACCATACATTTATAAAAAAAAACTCCAACTCTAGAGTCTATATTGCCGGTAACAAATTGATTCGAAGAAGCTGATGGGCTAGAGGCCCTTTCCGTCCTTGATGGCCTAGAATTAAAATAATTTTAACTCAATTAAGTAAATTATTTTTATAAATTTAAATTTAAAGTTTAAAATGATGTTTCATATTATTTTTATTTTATTTCAGTTCTTCTGTAAATAATTATGTATTTATTTGAAAACAACCACTAATAATTTTTTTTCTTCAAAATTTTAAACTCAATAAAAAATTATATTTAATATTTAATTAAAATTATGATTTAAGTAAATGTATAAACTATTTTTTTCAAACACAAGAGGAAACTTACATTTGGAAATCAAAAGATGAGAACCAAATCCTAGCATAAAACGGTATGGATACAAATTGGAGAAACTGAGACTTGGAAATCAAAGAGCAGAAGCAAAATACTAAAAGGATTAGATCTCGTTGTCATTGGTGTTGCTTAACCTGCAAGATGGAGCAAATGGTTTGTATGGTGGCGAGCAGGATAATGTAAACAGCTGCAGAAACTGAGATGACCGTCCATGGATTCTTGAAATAATTTTGTCTCAAGATTGCTCGCCACTTGTGCCTCTTTCGCCTGCAGTGCTTATTGAGATCATCGACAAGCTCGGTAAAGGAATTGAGTGTTTTTTTTTCCAGGGGTAGAAAGCAGAAGGAAATATTGTTATGGATGAGAATGTTATGAAATATCTGCAGAATAATAATGACATAAGCTGGGTGTGTCAATTTTGTGGCCATCCTTTTCGATGGGAAGTCCAACCCCAAACATTCAGGCATCATGACTATGATCTGCAAAAGCGTGAAGGATGATGTTAGAAATAAACATTCGAAGCAGAATGTTCAAGAGATGGAGGTAGCGAATTGGTAGCTCCTGGATGCATGTGTGTGTTGTTATTATACAGGAAGATTACGCTTTTAAGAATAAATGTTTTTAGCTGATTATATACATGAAAATGTAATTGAAATGCTTAAGGAAAACCTATTATATATCAATATAACTCTAACTCCCCAATGATCACAACTACAACATCTCCTTTAATTTTAGTAACTAACAAGTCATGTTGTTTGCAACAGGGAGCCGTACTGCTAGTACATCAGTTGCGAGCAACTCTGTGGCTCAGGCTGGAAAAGATAGATATGATCAGGGAGCAGAAGTTTCAAGTGTTTGTAGGAATTGGGAGAATCAAATGAGAGCTAGGAATCCGTAAGATTCACTCTCATGAACCTAATCACACTGCAACGGAATCGTGATTACTCGTATGGGCAACTTCTCCTGCACGCACACTTGTTTCTTAGTTCAGTGAGTTCTAACACCATTTGTTGTATAGAAAGCACTCTCTTAGGACAGTTTTGAATCAATCTTATGCCATACAAGCGCCAAGGCACTATCATTAACCTTCCATAACATTTAAGACAGATACCATTTTGGTTTATTTGATCTTCCAATGCAGTTATCGAATAAAGGACCAACCAAGTCTTGATCAAATCCTTGTCATTTAGGGCTAGGTTGGTGCAAATTATTTTCCCACCACAGAAACCCAAAGTTTTATATACCTGCAACTTCTGTCATCGTATTGCACTGGACACTACACCAGTACACTGATGTACTTAAAATTCTTTACCATCCAACCCCACAATGACTACCTTGCTTCTGGAAAGAGTAATATGCCCAGTGGTGAAGGGAAGTGTTGAACAACTTCCAGGAGCCAATTTGATTCTGGAAAAAAACTGATAAATTGTTCATCGCAGCAGTGAATTCCCATTTTGTTGGCTGTTTCACTGTTATTAGGCTTCACAGTAGTGGTCATAGTCATAGCTGAACCTCACCAATACGGGCATGCTACCAACTTCTCTGTTGCAACCCTGGTGCTCATGAGAGGCAGTCTATAAACCCACATTGCCATGGCACAACCACCCAAACATGGTGCGGGAGGCTTCGGGACATCATACACAGCCAAAACTGAAAAAAATCACCAGATTTGGAAACAATCGTCATCTGAGACACTGTTTTCAAATCTCTCTCTCATATCCTTAATTTCCAACTCCAATTTTCCTAATAAACTGTAAATTTCATCTGCTTTTGGATGAGATCGATCAGCAACACGAAACTCATGTATACACCCACTTGTCTCTAGCCAGCTACATCCTGGGGTTTTCTTCAGCCTTTTGTCTCTTAGAAGGCTCCTCATTTTGGCCACTGCATCCCACTTCCCCGCAGCAGCATAAATGTTAGAGAGCAATATATAGTTTCCAGCATTTCTAGGCTCCATAGTTAAGAGATTTTCAGCAGCAAACTCTGCAAGCTCAGTCTTAGAGTGCATCTTACAGGCACTTAATAAGGGACCCCACACGCGAGCATCTGGTTTGAAAGGCATGCTTTTAACAAGTTCCCTGGCATCATTTACATCCCCAGCCCGCCCCAGTAAGTCCACCATGCAGGCATAGTGTTCCTGGCCGGGCTGGTAATTGTATATTTCCTTCATCTCAGTTAACAAATTCCACCCTTCTTTAACAAGGCCTGAATTCACACATGCTGTCATCAGACCAAGAAAGGTAAATTCATCCGGATTCAGATTCGATTGCTTCATTTGGCTGTAGAGCTCGAAACATTGGGACCACTCACCATGCTTCGCATATGCTGTGATCATCGAGTTCCAAGAAATTACATCCTTGCTGATGTTCTCCTCATCAAAAAGCTTCCTTGCCATCTCTATGCATCCACATTTTGAATAGCTGACAAACACCGCTGTATTAACAGATGACAGGGTACTGAGGCCCAACTTAATTGAGTATCCATGAAGGTATTTCACTTGCTCCAATGCTCCAATATCTACACAAGCAGGTAAGATGTTAATAACTGTAATAAAATCAATTTGAGCTCCATACAGTTTCATCTTGGAGAAGAGGGAGAACGCCTCAAGAGACTGGTCATGGTTTACATATCCCTTGATCATTGAGCTCCATGAAACCACAGTCTTATGGACCACCAAATCAAAAATCTTGCGCGCATACTCTAGGCAATTGCATTCACAATACATGTCAATAAAAGAATTATGAACAGATACTTGGTAGTCTAATCTATTTCTTAGTGCTACTGCATGAATTTGCTTCCCGAATTCAATAGATTTCAACTTCCTAATTGATGAAACAGCAGGTAGGACAGTAAATAAATCAGGTCGAACCCCAGATTTTACCATATGCCGTAACAATTCCAAGGATTCCTCCGGGCATCCGTGCTGAAAGCAAGCAGATATCATTATGTTCCACACAACACAGTCTTTCTCAGGCATTTCATCGAATACTAACCTCACATCACTTAAAGCACCCAACTTTGAGTACATTGACAGTAATCCAGTATTCAATGACATATGTTTATCCAAGCCAGACACGACAGCCACACCATGAATGAACCTTCCCGCCCTCAATGACTCCAAATCAACACAGCACCTCAACATGTTAATTAAAGTAGCAGAATCAGGTTCAATTCTCTCCATTCTCATTTGCCCATAAAGTTCAAAACTTTCCTTGGCATTTCCACATTTCAAGGCCTCGAAAATCAATAAATTCCATTTATATTTCAAATCCTTTACAGAACCACCAAAACTCCAATACATCTCCAACATGGCAGATTCAACAGATTCAAATGACTCAAACCCTAATTTCACAACATGCCCATGAATCAATTTCCCATTATTAACATCTAACAAGCAAGAACATGACGTTAACACAAAAGGGTATGTGTGTTCATCTGGGTACATCGATTTTATCACCATGTTTTGGTAAATCGAAAGAGCATCCTTAAACTCTCCGACCTCAGCCAGACTCCTCAGCATAGAGTTGCAAAGAACAACATTGGGATTGGAAACAGATTTGAATATCTTCTTGGCGTGATAGAGGAGTCCAAGATTGGCATAAGAGTCAATGAGTCTGGAAGCAAGAAATGGGCTCTGGTGGAGACCGTAAAGGACGAATCTTGCATGAAGTTGTTGAAGGAGCTGTGGTATCTTGCAGAAGTTTAGGAGGGAAGAATGGATACTTAACTGCCTTGTTTGGATGGAGTGAAAATGTGGGATTTTGGGAAGGGAAAATGGATTGAGGAGGTTTCTTGAGGAATGTTTTGGATGAAACATTGTAGTCAGAAGAACATTTTGTCGATCCTGGGCTTCTAAAATTACTTTTTGGTGTTTTTATTTTAGCGCCAAAGGTTTTAGTCTCGATGATTGAAAATGACTCTTTTTTTAATACTATTTTCACGGTTATTTTAGGAGATTAATCATTCAGCATAATAAATAAAAAAATTATTTTGATTAAAAAAATTGATTAATCTCGATGATTGTAAATGTTTTCTTATTTTACATCAAGGAATTTTAAAGATGCACAAAAACCAGTTGTTAGACAAATTGAATTGGAACAGTATATCGGGGACAACTGCCAAAGCAATCTTGTCTGGTTTCCAACTACATTTTCTCGATCAACTTCTGAATTATCAGTCAACTTGGCATTTGAACCTGCAAAAAAAACAGTCTCATAATTATAAAAAATATAATTTTCTTACTGATTTTAAATTTTTTCATTTCATAAACCAAACTAGATATCAAACCGTTAGACCTTTTAAGTTAATAGTTCAACTAGATTTACCGTTGATTTAATAGAATATAAAATACATATCTATATCATAAAAATACAAAAAAAGCAATTAAAAATTTGAGAAATAGTATAAAAAAAAATCAGTTTATTCGGCTCAAATGTTGAAAATTATCGGACCGAAGCGACTATGGGTCCAAATCGACGATTTACCGATCAGACTGGCTGATTCAATCCGATTTCCCCACAAACTACAATTTCGGCGTTTATTATAGGTAAACAACTCAAAGGATATCAATTCAATTGTTTTCATTTAAGTTTGATGCAAGATTTTACAACTTTTTTTTTTCATCTTCTAAAAAATGTTTAAACGCAAATTTAACGCTTAAGCTTGCGAGTGCTTAGTATACCCACTTCAAAAATGTCGCGATAATTTTTTTCGTCTCTTTTATATCAAATTTGTTTGTAATCTTAGTATCAATTTTGATGAAAGTTAAATAAATAAATAAATATTTGTGTGATTTATGCATAGTTTTTGACATTCATAAAAGACTTACTGCATACGAATAGGACCAAAGTGATCATAGCCAAGAAAGCCATTTTAGAAGAAACTTTCTCCATTTTCTTCAGCTGTATGTATGTATGTGATGAGTATAAGAGTTTTCTTTTTCTTTTTTTTAATGGGATTTGGTTGAATGGAGAGTCAAATATTTATATGCAAAGGAAATATGTAACTTTTAGTTTGGATTTCCTTGTTGGCGGTAAATGTATTTCTGTTTGGATTTCCTTGTTGGCTGTAAATGTAAGGATATTATCAAACAAAATAATGTAAGGATGTTGATGATGTTGATGCCGTATTTAGCATTGCTTTCTGTGTCGAAAAAATCTATTGGCCAAATCCGGAAAGGGGGAGAGTCTTCCCCTTCAGGACCCGATAGCACTCCAATAAGAAAAGCTTTCTGTCCGGAAAAAGCTGGGAGGACATCAGGGAAGATTGAAAAAAAACTGAAGTTTGCATCAAAACATTGACCTTCAGGACTCTCTTATCTTTATAGCCCTCTGGAGGTTGAAAGTAACCTGCCTAATGAAAGGCACAACCAATCTCCACAGCCTGAAGTTTGCATCAAAACATGACTACCAATTCTGACAAACTTGATATAACCACCACCTATCTGTCATGTACAAAAATCATTGCTATAAGCAAAGAAAGTGCTTTATCCTTCGCGGTATGATGCTCCGGATCATTAATCATCTTCTATCTTAGGATCGAATGATGTATCGCTCGTCCCAAAGTGGACACTTGCAGGTTGCTTCCTTGTTTCTCCATTCAGCTCCACAAGTGTAACAGAACTGATATCCACATCTGCAAGAAAGGTAAACAATACAGCAGAGGGAACTAATGTAATGGTGAAACAACAAAGGGTAACAGTGTATTTGTTCATAAAATCATCTTCACAAACTTATCAAAACAATACAGATTTGATAAATCTCAATACCAAAATTCAACATCGTGACAAAAAAAAGTACCTGCAAATAATATGGTAGCAACCTTCAGCAAGTTCGATCATATGCTTGCACTGACCACACTCACGCCAACATCTGCTCTTCGCAAGAGATCTTATCATTTCTTCTCCATCGGGATAAGGGTTCAAACTTTTATAATCAAAGCAAGTCATACTATGGTGCCAAAGAACCTTGCAATCGAGGCAGAAAATGCTACAATATTTATCACATTTCCTAGCTCGAGTATGCCAATCATCATCAATAAGTACAGTCTTATGCTTAAGATCACTTTTTGACATCAATGCTGAGCACCGCAGATTTGGGCAATAAACCTTATCAGTTACTGGAATCGTAGCTTCCTTCCTACGTTCTTTGATTACGTCAACTAATTCAGATTCTAAAAACTTTACACAACTATCAAGTTTCACCTCAGAATCACAACCCTCTTTAGGGCATCTAGCCACCAACCCACCAAGTAACTTAGGCTTCACGTGCTGCCTCATGCAAGAAAAGCAATATCTATGAAGGCAGCTTTCTATACGAAACATCTTATCGACAGCAATATCATCGAAACATATTCGACAAGTTTCCATCGGTTCGTGCAGCTTCTCCTCTCTCCAGAGATTATAACATATCTTTTGCAAGCTTAGATGCAGGGGAAGGATCACAATATGTGAAAATTTCCCCAAGAACAGCCACCTGCAGTAGTAAAGATTCTATCTTAGTGTAGTTTTTTCCTCCAAATTTAACCTATATTTTAAATACACAACTGTCAAGACCTCTAATTTATACTGTTCAATGACAAGAACATAAGCAAAGTGATGCAAAACAAAAGCAAAACCAAACAAAAGTTCCTGTGTTCAAATAACTGAATACTCAAAATTGGCAGATTTAATGTTCTTGTCGCAGTGCATGACTACAACTACAACATCATCGTTATAAATGCCATTGGTTCCAATTAACCACTAAAAATCAAAACTTGGAAGGTCTTGTCGGGTTTTTGAGAAGAACCCAGATTTTGTTCATGGGATTCTTCATCTTAATTAAACCCTTCTTCGAAACAATAAAAAAGAACCCATCAATCAAAATGGCAACTCTTTTTACGCATTTTGTTCACAGGGCAAAGAAATATGAGAAGAAAGATGGTAAATTATTAAGTAATTAAACATACCCAGTAGCGCAACAAATCGTGGCACCGGGAAAGTTACTTTCTTTATACCCAAGTGGAGTGGTGCTCTGCTTCAAGCCGCCCTTCCTCCACTTCTGTCAATTTCTTGCTCGCTTCGAATATTACAGGAACATCAAGTCCCATGAAACAAAAATACTACTCATCGGAATGTCGACAACAAGTCATCGCAATTTGAATATTGATGAGGTTAAGGATTTCGGTGTATGGATTCAGGTGACGAATTGACGATTAGAGAGGAGCGGCGTGTAGGAAGACCGACATGTAACTTTTTGTTTTCCTTTGGGTCGTGGAGCGGCGTTCAGGAAGACGTGACAAAAAACCTCGGAAAGATGGTTTGCAGTTCCAAAAAATTTAATCAACCCCTAAAATTCTACTCTTTTATAAGAATGGTCCCTAAAGTTCTATTATTTTTTCATTAATCCTTTATATTTACTGTGAATAAATTTTGAATTCTTATAAAATATCCTTAAATTTTTTTTTTCAACAATCCTCCAAATTTCCCAACCTCCCCGGTTCTATTTGAGGAGAATTCAGAAGGAAAGAGTTCTCTTTGACCATTAAAAGTGGGTAACTCGGCCCGTTTTTTACGTTTTTTTAATTATATTCGATCTCATCATATCACATTATGTTCTGCAATATTTAAAAATTACTATGTGTAAGTCCGGTATAATCTTTTGTTCCATACTTTAGGAGAGTTTACAATTTACAACTAACCAATTAAGAATTTTCAGATGTACTAGCACCAATAAGTGCATCAAATATATGACTCTCACTGGAGACGACTTTCGACTCTACCATTAGATATAAATGATATTAACTATTTTCATTAATCGTTCGACTCTTTTATGTAAAATAAATAAATAAATTGGTTGTCCATCAACAAGGTTAGAATTAAAATATATTCATTGATAATTTTCTTCCAATTAAGTTGGAAATGGGATGATTTTACCAAGAAATTTTATTAAAAATGTAACACATTCATTAGTGTGTACACATGCATGTACAAAGACCACGTAGACAACCTGGAATACATTTTGGGGGGGGACATTTGGGTGCGCACTGTTTTTCAGATTTACACACAGCATCATTAATTACATAAACTTCCCTTGTCAACTTCACACCAGCACTGCCTGCTACCCTTGAGAATTGAGGGCCTACACCAAATTTTCAAATGTTAAAAATATACTTATATTTTCAGATGTTAGTATAATTATAATGCCATAAAATTTAAATAATTAAAAATATGACTAGGATGATCATTTTTAAGCTATAAGGAGAAAACTCTTAATTCAATCATATGACTAGATGATAATTTTTTTTATTAATTAAAATCAACATTTATTAAAATGAAATAAATATCTTTCATTCGTGTACTTAATTATGAAAAAAATAAAAATAAAATTAGATTCACGAGACTTACTGCTCATGACAAGCATGATCATGATGAAAAAAGACATTTTAGAAGAAACTCTCCCCATTTTCTTGTAGCTTGAGATCTGTAAAAAATAAAAAGGCTAATAATTAAAGCTATTTTTTATGATATTTGGATGAAGAGTCCAATTATTTATATGCAAGAAAAATGTATACTTTTTTGAACTAGAATCTCTACATTTGTAAAGAGAGTGATATATTTGCTAACTAATCATAAATTTACATGTTTAGAAAAATAAAATCATAAATTTACATGTTTAGCAATTTTTTTGATTTATTTACCTTATTGGTTCAAATGCAAAGATATCAATGCCATACTTAGTAGGGGTGAGCTCGGCGGACGGACCGATCCCACTCGAGCTCAAGAATTCCGACCGATCCGAACATTTTCGGACACGGGATGGGAGGAGGCAACTGGAATCCGAATTCTGATTCTGGAATCCGGATTGCCGACAATCCGACCTTTTTTTTTTTTTAATAAGCAAGATTGTATTAAAAGTCATGAAGCACCATGACAGAAAGGAACAAAGCAGGTAGTCAGACTACCTGCATCCGGCAATCCGACCTTAAATACCTTTTCCCTTACCAGTTTTCAAATTCCCATTTTCAATTGGAAGCGAACATAATACATATGCTTAGCAAGAGAATTGGTAGAAGCTACAGAGAATAAGAGAGGAGAGTTACCACGATTTCTTCGGATGAGAAGATGTGCGACAGCAGCAAGAGAGTAAGGAGAGGTGCAGGTTTTAGTCCTTTAGGTTTTAGAGATGAAACCCTAGCAACTCTTGTATGCAATTTTATAGCTGGATGTGCTTCTGTTGGCTTATATGTAATTAATTACTTTAGAAGGTTGAAATTAATTATTACATAATATATAATTACTTTAGAAACCAAAAGTGAATCCCAAAAATAATAATAGTAAAGAGACAATTTTAAACACAAATTTGATATATCATTCATAATGAATTGTATGAAAATTAGTACAATGAATAATTATTTAGGTTTTCACTTGGACTTTATTATATCCATAAACCTTAATTAATTTGGTTATTTCAATTTTCCTGCATGTTTGTAATAGACCGGTCTATTGGAATCGGATTTGTTGACAAAAAATTCAAAAATATCCGAATTCGAATTTATCCGATCCGAAATCCTAACGCTCACCGCTAATACTTAGAATTGCAGAGGAAGTTCTCGATTAAGAGACCCCTTTTTTGGTAATATATAGAGCACCTCTTTTTTTTATATGCTTAAAATAAATAATCTATACTATATAAAAAAGCACAAAGAGACCTATTTTTTAAATTACTATTATACCCTTAAATTATTAAAAAACTTAAGGGTGTAATAGATTTTTAAATAATAATTTAGTAAATATATTTTAATTAATTAAATTATTCAATTAATTTTAAAAAATGCGTTTGATTGGGTTGATTTACACAGTCACAAACTAAGTAATTAGACATCCTTTCAAATTTAACTTGGTAGATATTGGGTTTGTGAAATATAGTTTTAATTAATTAAGTTATTCAATTAATTAACCTACTTATTAAATTAATTAACCTACATATCTACAACTTCTTCATCATCATCATCATAGCTCTTCTTCTTCACCTTTAAAAGGTTAGTCTCAATGAATGGTAAATTTCAGATTGTGTTTTATGATAGCATCTAGTCACAAACCAATTAATTACATTCAATTTGTGTTTTATCTTCTTTTCATATATTTATATTCAATTTTTGTGTTATGTTAGTAGACTATTTTTGCAGCAAGTGTTAGCACGTCAGGAGTATTGGCACTCAAAACTGCCAAGCACTCCAATTCAGTTCAAGTCCTGAGAATGGAGAAAACAATACTATAAGAGTCACCTCCGTTTTGAATGTCTGACGATACTCAAATCGAATTATCAACCCGATAAAATAATGAGGTATTGGGAAAGTCATTTCCGTTAGGAGGCTGACATTAATCGAACCAGATTAACGGGTGTTGTAAAGACTATTGTTGATCACATAGTGAAGGAATCTCATGGTGGGTACAGCTAAGTGGGATGATTAGCTAGAGAAATTGATGTTGCATGAAATAAGGCCAACATCGAACGTGATAGTTCTTTCATAATTTGGAATTGCGGACAACGATGAATCACGAAACTATCTTTTTTGGTACACCAATTATTAATTTGTACAGTGCCAACCGCATCTAATCAATCAAGGCCTAGCAAGAAATAGGAAAAAGCCTTTAACCTAATATCTGAAAGTGTAATAAAAACCACGTGAATGTGTAAGAGATCTTGAAAGATCGCAAGACTAAATTGAATATTTAACTGTTTGAGTTCTCGAATCATTAAATTAATGATTTAATTAACTTCAGGTCATTAGATTTTTTTTAAAGAAGATATTGAAATAAATAAAATAAAATAAAGTTAAACAGTCTAAATCGACCAAATTATATACTTAAAGAAGTATTTCTTTACGGTCCAACAATTATATTTAAGAAAATATAACTTCTTATACATACGGGTGATCATCTGGTTTGGGTGACACGTTAATCATTAATCCATACGTTGATGGTAAAAAATATTGGTCTTAAAAAATATTGGTCTTTGATTTAATCAGTATCCTAATCAATTTGGTCTTTGAGTTAGTTGCTTATTGGTTCGTGTGGTCTCTTTTAATCTTAACATGGTGGTCCGTTTAATTTGCTTTAGTAAATTGATGTTCTGAATTTTCAAAACCGATTATGGATTTTTTTTCATTTTTATATACAAATATGATATTTAAACTCAAATTTTTATTAATATTTTATTATCAGTAAATAATTAATAAGCTGAGTGCTCATTGTCACGGGATTAGTTGGATCAAATCCAAATAATTTTAAGTAGAGTCAATTCATTAGGACCTGGCTAGGATTTCATTTCAACGAGTTGGGCTTAGCTTAGTTATTCGGGCTAGCCCTTATTAGCTTAATTGTTGGCCTGAGATGGGCCTAAACTATATTGTAAAATTACCTTTGACTTCTGATTTGAAGCTACAGCTCGTGGTAAAAATGACTTTTCCATGTATTGTTGGTTTCGTCATTTGTGATAACACATTCACGCTCCGGTAATTTATATTCACATTTTTTTTTGGGAGATTGAAAAATGAGACCCATAGCCAATATTTTCTTACAAATAAATAAAATACATTAGTTTGAAATATAAATTGGTGATGAAAATAATGAGAACAAAATAAAAACACAAAGATATATAAGAAGATTTTGCCATGTGGTTGTGGAGCATCCAGCTCTATAGTCATGAGCAGATATAAATGAATAGTGAAAATTTTAAAATCTAAAATTTAAAATATTCAAATTTTATCCCAAAACAATTAGAGAGACGTCAGATTCAAATTCGAATCTCACATTCATTTATAAATAAATAATTAATTAATTAATGTTTCAATTATTTTGACTATTTATCGATGATATCCAACCACATGTTCTTGAATGCTGTGCTTCGATGAGAAATTAGATTCAGAAGGAGCGAAAAATATATCTAGAGAAATTTGAAGAAGAAAAATACAATTATAAATTTGGTCATTTATAATAAACAAAACCGATGGAGTCAATCTAAAATTGAATAATGGTAAAAGAGAGCCAAAAGACTCGTATTAATTATACTGAAAAAAACAACAACATTCAACTCAACTATATCATTGTCCAAGAATGACAAGTGTTGAAAGAAATTATTCAACATCATAAATTAATTAGCATAATTTAAGTTGGCAAAAGCAATTGTAGCTAGTACATTTAATCTTAGACTTAGGGCAATCCTTTGGGCATAGCTTGTCGCAATCTCTGTATTTCTTACATTCTGGTGTACATAGGCAAAAGCATTCTCCCTTAGAACAATGATTAATGCAACGCTTTGGGCACACATTCAAACAATCTGTCTCTTTTACATTCATGAATATCAGCCTTGATGCCAAGAAAATTTTTCTCATCTTCTGTCGCTGCTTTTGAGAAATGTGCATCTATATGTATTAAAATCTCATTTCGTTAGTGACTATGAATAATAATTCATCCAGAATCGACACAAATACGCAAATGAATATGAAAAAAAGAGAAAGAGCACAAGGTTTATGTAATTTTGACAATAAATATATAAGACGAATAATAATATTCTATAATGATAAAAATCGAATACACAGTATAATTCAAACAAAAAATCAAATATAGTACTTAATTTAGAGCTCGTGTATGCTTTCGCTCACAAAGGCTCCGACTCTTATTTATTTCTAGCCAAAATTTAACAGTTAGGTTCTCCAAATTAGGAAAATTAATTAAATTACTTGAAAAGAGTAGTAAGTAAATTGTCTCATTCTCAAAATAAAATAAAATATATAATAATTTTAAGTCTTTTAGATTGATTTAACCTTAACTTCTTATATTAAATTTTATGTGTGCATTTGATGATTATTATGGATAATTTATTATTTTATGTATATGATATTGAATGTTATTGAAGAATTTAACTATAATAAATTTAACATTATTATGATGATGATTAGTAAATTGATCTTCTGAATTTTCAAATTTCAGATAAAACAAACACAGACACAACTCCGATAATGGATTTTTTATTACTTTTATTAACGGTGCTGAGATTTTGACTTAAGTTTTTACTAATATTTTTTCTATCGATAAATAATCAACAACGCAGATAACATTAAGGTTTTCGTCATTTGTGACCACTCATGCCTGCTACCCTTGAGAATTGAGGGCCTACACTAAAATTTCAGATATGTTTATTGCCATAAAAACAAGTCACTACATAAAAAGGAAAAAGAACAATCGATCGATAAGTTTTTCCCCAAATTCATGAAACTTACAGCATATGACCAATATTATGATGAAAAGAAACCATCTTAGAAGAAACTTTCTCGTAATTTCTTTTAGCTGTGATCAGTAAAAAATAAAGTTAATTTTTGTTTTGACGAAATCTGCAGGTTGAAGAGTCCAAATATTTATATGCAAGAAAATCTGATCACCTGAGTGATATATTTGCTCACTAATCATACATTCACATGTTTAATTTGGCTGCTTAACCTAACAATTTGACGTGTTAATTATCCTAATCAATTTGGACTTTGAGTTAGTTGCTAATTGGTTCGTGGGGTCTCTTTTAATCCTAACACGGTGGTCCTTTTAATTTGCTTTTGTAAATTGATTTTCTCAATTTTTAAAACGGATTATGAATTTTTTTCATTTTTACAGACAAATGTGAAATTTAGAGTCAAATTTTTATATTTTATTATCAGCAAATAATTAATAAATTGCGTGTTTATTGCCACGGGATACGTAATTAGTTCGATCAAATTCAAATAATTTTAAGTCAAGTCAATTCGATAGGAACTGCCTAGGATTTCATTTCAACGAGTTGGGCTTAGCTTAGTTATTCGGGCTAGCCTTTATTAGCTTAATTATTGGGCTGAGATGGGCCTAAACTATATTGTAAAATTACCTTAGGCTTCTGATTTGAGGCTACAGCTCGTGGAAAATCTGACTTTTCTATGTATTGTTTGTTTCGTCATTTGTGATAATATTGAAAGAAATTTTTCAACATCATAAATTAATTAACAACATTCAGTAGTACAAAATTAAACTTAATTAATTTAGTACTTTCCAATATGTATCAAATATTACATACTTTAAGTTGGCAGTAGCAGCTGTACCTAGTACATTTAATCTTAGACTTAGGGCAATCCTTTGGGCATAGCTTGTCGCAATCTGTGTCTTTCTTACATTCTGCTGTACATTGGCAAAAGCATACTTCCTTATAACAATGATTAATGCAACCCTTTGGGCATATATTCAAACAATCTATGTCTCTTTTACATTCATGAATATAGATTGTCTCTTTTACATTCATGAATATCAATAACCTTGATGCTAAGAAAATCTTTCTCATCTCCTACTGCTGCTTTTGAGAGATGTGCATCTATATGTATCAAAATGTCGTTTCATTAGTGACTGTGAGTAATAATTCATCTAGAGTCGACATGAATACCCAAATGAATGTGAAAAGAAATGAAAGAAATATAAGATTTACGTAGTTTCGACAATAAATATATAAGACAAATAATAATATTCCACAATGATAAAAACGAGTACACAGTACACCTCAAACAAAAAATCACTTATATAACTCTAAATTTAGGATTAAGACGTGTTTGCACTCACAAAAAATAATATTTCATTATGTCGGATATCGGGTACAAAGCATACAACTCAAAGGAAAAACCAATTATAAGAAATTCTAATTTTTTTGCTATAAATATAGTACTTAATTTAAAGCCCGTGTATGCTTTCGCTCACAAAGATTTCGACTCTTATTTATTTCTAACCAAAACTTAACAGTTAGGTTCTCCAAATTAGGATAATTAATTAAATTACTTAAAAAGAGTAGCAAGTGAATTGGCTCATTCTCAAAATAAAATAAAAATATATAATAAAACTTACAATGCGTGACGAAAAGTGTTAGGAGAAAGATCACTAGTATATAAGAAGAATTTGCCATGTCTTTGAGTTTTTTCTTTTTTTCTATGAGTTGGAGATTGGAGGAAGAAGCATGACCAATCACCCTATTTATAGGAAATGGATATGACTTTTTTTTAAGAATACATTAGTGGATGGCTCACCATTGCATTTTTCAATTATCACATGGCCAACCAAGAAATAATGAATCTTTTGTTTTTGTTATAAGGAGAAATAATATCAATACAACAACGCAAAATACGTGCTGAAAAATGATGAGAAAAACATTAATTGTTTTTAAAATTATTAGATTTAAACTCGAAAAGTAAAATCTAGGGATATAAGTAGTTTTTTTTTAATACACACTGTAAGGGGACTATTTGCATTATAAATTGTCATATTCGTAGACCAATTTGCCATCACTACACACATGATTTTTATCATTGTGGAATAGTATTATTTGACTTATACATTACATAAACCTTGTGTCTTTTTCTTTTCTTTTCTTTTCATATTTGTTTGTGTGTTCGTGTCGATTCTAAATGAATTATTATCCACATTCACTAATGAAATGAGATTTTGATACATATAAATGCAATCTCTCAAAAGCAGCAGCAGGAGATGAGAAAGATTTTTTTAGCATCAAGGCTGATATTCGTGAATGTAAAAGAGCCATAGATTGTTTGAATGTGTGCTCAAAGGGTTGCATTAATCATTGTTCTAAGGGAGAATGCTTTTGCCTATGTACACCAGAATGTAAGAAAGACAGATTGCGACAAGCTATGAGCCCCTGGCCCGTACTTAGCACCGACAGCGAAGATAAACTTATCCAACGCGAGTTTTTGCAACTTGCTAGCAATACAATAGTGGTTGCCAGGAAGTTCTGGATAATTCACTAATTTATTGCAACTTGCTAGCAATAGTACCTTGGCCTGTACCTACGACCGACAGGGAAGATAAAGGTATCCAACCCGATTTTTTTATGGAACCCATAATTTACAATAATGACTAATCAATTAAACTGTAACTATATGTGATCCAACCCGATTATAAATTATTTTGTTTATAATATCTAATTCTAAATAAGTAATTAGTAGTTTTGTATGTATACTATAATTACCCCAATTAAATAAAAACATAAATAAACAATTAACGTATAATTAAAGTTGAAAGAAGACAACTTTTTATAAAATTTTAAATCTTTTAGATTCACTTAACCTTAACATCTTATATTAAATTTTATGTGTGGATTTGATAATTATTATGGATAATTTATTATTTTATGTATTTGATATTGGATGTTAATGAAGAATTTAACTATAATAAATTTAACATTATTATGATGATGATTAGTACTATTATTGGAGTATTATCTTACACACGTTTTTTTGTAATAACGAGTATTTAGTGTGTTAAACCTTTACTGATATGATTATTTCATAAAAAATAAGTTCTGTTACTCGAGCGAGACTAATTTTAAATATCCGTATTTTTTTCCGGTTTAATCTAACAATTGCAAGCTCTGATAAAACACATGAACATAGAGAGAGAGATGGACAACGGGTTAACCGAATTGGTAATTATAGAACCAATTAAGAAATGATTATAAAAAAACACAAATTACTCAAATCATAAATATTATTAGTGCTTTACTTTCATTCAAGCACATGTACAGATGCAGGTACTGTGTATACAATTATAAAAGCAGGGTTTTGGAGGACATGCGGTTTTGCAATCACTGTCTCGTTTACATTCTGGTTTCTTTTCCTTTACTCTAGGCGTTCTAGTCCCTTCAACGAAATCTTTCTCATCGCTAAAAACTCTTTCTGCTGTTGCGAGATGTGCACCTATAAATACGAATCATTAATTTATCAAGTAATTGGTTTATGTATCAAATAAAATTAAAGTTGGTATGACTTACTTTGCGTGATGAAAAGGATAAGAACAAGAAAAACTATGAAATAAGAAGATTTTGCCATTTTGTTTCTCTTGTTTTCTATTTGGAGATTGGAGATTGGAGAAGAGGGAGTGAGGAAGAAAAAAGCATAACCATCAACCTATTTATGTATATTCATTTTGAGTAACAAATGCCTCAATTTGACACTTTTCTGCGTAAAAGTGGCTCTCCATAAATTACATTTGTTGTAAAGGGGTAGAGATGAGTTCTATATTTCTAAAAGACCAACCCGAACTAGCAAAGATATGGTCTTTACTTTTGATGTATACAAAGCTAACCCAAACTGCAAAACCAAATCAACTGTCAAAAGTTAGAATATCTATATATAATATAAATATAAAAAAAATGTGGTGGAAACTTAAATTAAAACTGAATAGGAAACCATATAGTAGGGGTGGAGCTAAAAAAAATAATTTGGGGGAGAAATTAGATGCAAAAATAGACTATTTTTTTGGGTCAAATGGTACTACATGAAATATTTAGGAACCATCTTAGAAAATTATAAAAGCTAATAAAACATATTTTGGAAGTTTTGATTTATTTTTCAGAAAATCAACTTGAATTTTAAATCAATCCTGAAGTCCAATTGAATTTCTAAGATCAAATATCAAACTTTTGGATGAGTAAAAGTATGATTCATTAAAAATTTTAAACATTTAAGGACTCTAATAAAACTTTTTAAAAAATAGAGGGCAAATATAATTTTTGTGGTTAATTAAATAGATTTAATTGAAAATTATAAAATTTAAGGGACTAAATCGGTACTTTTGAAAAAGTGACCCACCCCTATCTCGGCCCCTGCCACATAAGATCCATGAAATTCTCTTCAGTTCACACTGTCTTAAATTTTCAAGTTTTGACATTTAGCAATATTAAGTATTAATTATATTTTCTAATTCTCAAATTTGAAGAGTTTTTTCTCAATTTATATGATTTATTTACGTTACTATTATTTTACATTAATGAAAATTTATTTATTTTTAATGAAAATTTATGACTTCTAACATATTTATATTTGGGCTTGGTAATATGCCTAATGGAGTAATAGGGCTTTTGCATAATAAAGTCCTCTTTTGGTGCTAAGTGCTAAGAGCATGTATTTCTAGTTGGCTTGAGAAATTCTAAGATAAAAAACATTGATGGTGGCAGCAATGAGGAGACTTCAGGATATGGGTGCCTCAGGCTTCATTCTTGATCTCAGAGATAATCTCGGTGGATTAGTACAGGTGTTTGCACTCTCCCTGCAAACAAAAATACAATAAACAAAAATAAAATAAAATGAAGAGTCTATATATTACAGTAGTTTCTTGAAAAAAATGAGCACTCTCTGCAAATTAAATTACCACTTTGTAATTTAAATCATGCTTCTCTGTTATATCCATCTATGATGTGCTCCTCCCAAAATCGACACTTGCATGTTGCTCTTCCATTTTTCCATTCAGCTCCACAAGTATAACAAAATTGATATCCACATCTGCATAACAAAAAGCAAGGTCCTTTACCAAATTCCCACAACTTAACAATAATCAACGCAAGAATCATCTCAATAACTCATGCAAAACGTTATATTTTGGTCTCTTCAAGTGTCCTCTCGGCCCTTTCCGGGCAGGAGATGATCTCATACGAGGAATAATGCTCATTAGTTAAACACTTCAAGTCCACCTATCTAAGCTGTCTCATTCCATACACATGCCTACTTCTTCAATGCCAAACTGCCAAACTGCCAAACTAGTTTGGCATTCCAATCTCCTATTTAGAAAGAATAATGATGATAACGTAAGAATCGGCGATGGAAGGATATCAACTTACGTGCAGGTAATATGGAAGCAACCACCAGCAAGTTCAATCATGTTATTGCACAGCGTACTCTGACGCCAGTGTTTTGTTGTCGCAAGATATCTTAAGCTCTGTTCGTCAAGGGGATAAAGGTTCGATCGTTTGTAATCATCGCAGGTGACATCTTTATGCCAAGGTACCTTGCAATCGATACAAAGAAGACGCAGGCATTTAATGCAAATCCTCGCTCCTGATTGGTCATGTCTGGATATCTTCTTGCTCATCAGACTGCTTTTCAACATTAATGTTGAGCATCTTGGATATGGGCAGTAAAGTTTATCAGCAGCAGGCAATGACGCTTCCATCATTCGTTCCATCATAACTTCAATGGCCTCTGGTTCCAAGAATTTTTCACAATTCTCAACTTTCAATTTGGATTTGCAGCCTTCATGAGGACATTCAGCAGTCATTCCCTTGAGAAATTTCTGTTCCACATGACGTTTCATGCAAGTAAAGCAATACTTGTGGAGGCAAACATCAACTGCAAAAATGTATTTGATATGGGTTTCTTCGAAACATATTTTGCAAGTCATCTTCTGTGCTTTCGCCCTTCTGCTATTCACTTTTACACTCTTGACATGGCCGGCATCCGTTGCTGCTGTTGCTAGTGGAAGAGCAATATTGCAGTGGTTCTACCCAGAAAAAGATCGGCCGCATTTTGTAAACTGTTTCTCAAGAAGAGTCACCCACTCAACTAATGATGCAACATTGCTCTGCCTAGGTTTCACTGCGCCTGTTACCTACATTTAGAAATACAAAATGTCATCCACCTCCAGTTAGTTGTTCAAGAAAATTCACTCAAGGGCATTACGAAGATTGGATTTAGAAGGTGTTATAAACTAAAAGAGTTAGTAAATAGTAACGACGGTACATATCTGTAAAGCGTGTAGTCATTGCACGTTCTTCAAACAGTGGCGAAGTGCTTCCTCGAGCCCTTCAATCAAAGCCATGGCGTCGAAACCTGTTTCGCTCATTCCAGGGTCGGGATCTTCCAAAGGCTTACTCACATGGAACTTTGGAGAATCCTTCTCATCTTCACATATCGCTGACTCCAATCCCTCCGGGTTTAACACCATCCCTGCTTCCAAGCCCCTTGAAATAAATACAATAACAACACTCCTTCTCCACAATTGAGTTCCTTCTCATCACGATGTTACAGAAACTGAAGAAAAAAGTTGCCAAATCTCTCAAAAGAATAATGAAAATGCAAAATGCAAAAAGAAATAAGATCGAAGAAAACTTGTATTTGTGTATTACACGAACACAAAGAGCAATATTATTCCACTATTGGATAATCATTGCATAATCAAGAGTGACACAGGTTACATGGGAGTGAAATTCTGTGCTGGATAGGTTAGCAGAAGGGTTCCGCATGCTTCAATTAAGAGCAAAAATAGAAGTACAATAGGACTGTTCTATAGCTATTCTTCTAAGATATTCCAAACTTATCACTTGACCTTTTATCTTTCTACAATTATTTTGCTTCATTAACTTCGTTCCCTATTTCCTTTCTTTTCCTTTCCTTTCATGAAAAGTTTTATGCAGGGGAGCATACAAAGGGTCCTACTAACAAAACCTGATAACTTCGTTACTCTCAATGGACAATACAGTATAGACTTTAGAGTATATGGACGGACATTTAAACAAAAATCAGTTCATAAAAAAAGAGAGAGAAAGGGAGAAAAAACAGTAAAAAAGAACAATACTATTTTCCTGGTTTATAATTCTTGCTTCTTCGGTTAATTAGGTAATGAAGAAGTTAATGAAGTCAATAGGTAATCAATAAACTACAGTAATCCCCAGATGTACCTTGCATCAACTCTCATGCTCCGGCCAGGGACATTATGAAACCGCCGACAAATGAGATAGACAATAAGACAGGTCTCTTGAAGGTAAGTGTTGAACTACTGTGCTTCTGGAAAGAGTAATATGCCCAGTGGTGAAGGGAAGTGTTGAACAACTTCCGGGAGCCAATTTGATTCTGGAAAAACACTGATAAATTGTTCATCGCAGCAGTGAATTCCCATTTTGTTGGCTGTTTCACTGTTATTAGGCTTCACAGTAGTGGTCATAGTCATAGCTGAACCTCACCAATACGGGCATGCTACCAACTTCTCTGTTGCAACCCTGGTGCTCATGAGAGGCAGTCTATAAACCCGCATTGCCATGGCACAACCACCCAAACATGGTGCGGGAGGCTTCGGGACATCATACACAGCCAAAACTGAAAAAAATCACCAGATTTGGAAACAATCGTCATCTGAGACACTGTTTTCAAATCTCTCTCTCATATCCTTAATTTCCAACTCCAATTTTCCTAATAAACTGTAAATTTCATCTGCTTTTGGATGAGATCGATCAGCAACACGAAACTCATGTATACACCCACTTGTCTCTAGCCAGCTACATCCTGGGGTTTTCTTCAGCCTTTTGTCTCTTAGAAGGCTCCTCATTTTGGCCACTGCATCCCACTTCCCCGCAGCAGCATAAATTTTAGAGAGCAATATATAGTTTCCAGCATTTCTAGGCTCCATAGTTAAGAGATTTTCAGCAGCAAACTCTGCAAGCTCAGTCTTAGAGTGCATCTTACACGCACTTAATAAAGGACCCCACACGCGAGCATCTGGTTTGAAAGGCATGCTTTTAACAAGTTCCCTGGCATCATTTACATCCCCAGCCCGCCCCAGTATGTCCACCATGCAGGCATAGTGTTCCTGGCCGGGCTGGTAATTGTATATTTCCTTCATCTCAGTGAACAAATTCCACCCTTCTTTAACAAGGCCTGAATTCACACATGCTGTCATCAGACCAAGAAAGGTAAATTCATCCGGATTCAGATTCGATTGCTTCATTTGGCTGTAGAGCTCGAAACATTGGGACCACTCACCATGCTTCGCATATGCTGTGATCATCGAGTTCCAAGAAATTACATCCTTGCTGATTTTCTCCTCATCAAAAAGCTTCCTTGCCATCTCTATGCATCCACATTTTGAATAGCTGACAAACACCGCTGTATTAACAGATGACAGCGTACTGATGCCCAACTTAATTGAGTATCCATGAAGGTATTTCACTTGCTCCAATGCTCCAATATCTACACAAGCAGGTAAGATGTTAATAACTGTAATAAAATCAATTTGAGCTCCATACAGTTTCATCTTGGAGAAGAGGGAGAACGCCTCAAGAGACTGGTCATGGTTTACATATCCCTTGATCATTGAGCTCCATGAAACCACAGTCTTATGGGCCACCAAGTCAAAAATCTTGCGCGCATACTCTAGGCAATTGCATTCACAATACATGTCAATAAAAGAATTATGAACAGATACTTGGTAGTCTAATCTATTTCTTAGTGCTACTGCATGAATTTGCTTCCCGAATTCAATAGATTTCAACTTCCTAATTGATGAAACAACAGGTAGGACAGTAAATAAATCAGGTCGAACCCCAGATTTTACCATATGCCGTAACAATTCCAAGGATTCCTCCGGGCATCCGTGCTGAAAGCAAGCAGATATCATTATGTTCCACACAACACAGTCTTTCTCAGGCATTTTATCAAATACTAACCTCGCATCACTTAAAGCACCCAACTTTGAGTACAATGACAGTAATCCAGTATTCAATGACATGTGTTTATCCAAGCCAGACACAACAGCCACACCATGAATGAACCTTCCCGCCCTCAATGACTCCAAATCAACACAGCACCTCAACATGTTAATTAAAGTAGCAGAATCAGGTTCAATTCTCTCCATTCTCATTTGCCCATAAAGTTCAAAACTTTCCTTGGCATTTCCACATTTCAAGGCCTCGAAAATCAATAAATTCCATTTATATTTCAAATCCTTAACAGAACCACCAAAACTCCAATACATCTCCAACATGGCAGATTCAACGGATTCAAATGACTCAAACCCTAATTTCACAACATGCCCATGAATCAATTTCCCATTATTAACATCTAACAAGCAAGAACATGACCTTAACACAAAAGGGTATGTGTGTTCATCTGGGTACATCGATTTTATCACCATGTTTTGGTAAATCGAAAGAGCATCCTTAAACTCTCCGACCTCAGCCAGACTCCTCAGCATAGAGTTGCAAAGAACAACATTGGGATTGGAAACAGATTTGAATATCTTCTTGGCGTGATAGAGGAGTCCAAGATTGGCATAAGAGTTAATGAGTCTGGAAGCAAGAAATGGGCTCTGGTGGAGACCGTAAAGGACGAATCTTGCATGAAGTTGTTGAAGGAGCTGTGGTTTCTTGCAGAAATTTAGGAGGGCAGAATGGATACTTAACTGCCTTGTTTGGATGGAGGGAAAATGTGAGATTTTGGGAAGGGAAAATGGATTGAGGAGGTTTCTTGAGGAATGTTTTGGATGAAACATTGTACTCAGAAGAACATTTTGGCGATCCTTGGCTTCTAAAATTACTTTTTGGTGTTTTTATTTTAGCGCCAAAGGTTTTAATCTCGATGACTGAAAATGACTATTTTTTATCTCCAGGTATACTATTTTCGCGATTATTTTATAATTTCGTTCGATATGAATAAAAAATAATTATTTTGATATAATTATCTCGTATTTTTTATTTCTTATTACCAAAGTTATAAGAACCAAACTATATATCATAAAAATATAAAATATATATTTAAATCATAAAAATACAAAAAAAAAAACAATAAAAAACTGAGAAATAGTAAAAAAAATCGGTTTTATTCTGGCTTAATCATATTATGTTGAAAATTATTAGACCGAACCGATTAAGGGACCAAATCGACAATTTATCAATTGAACTAGCTCATATAATCCGATTTTCCCACAAACTACAATTTCGACGTTTATTATACGTAAACAACTCAAAGGATATCAATTCAATTGTGTTCGTTTAAGTTTGATGCATGATTCTACAATTTTTTTTCCATCTTCTCAAAAATGTTTAAACGCAAATTTAACGCTTAAGCTTGCGAGTGATCTTAGTATCAATTTTGATGAAAGTTATATATATATTATATACATGAATTAGTTACATAACTTTATAATTTTTTGGATTTTTTTTTGCAGGAAGGCCTCTGTACTAAAAAAAAAACAGCTTCCTCTCCTGAACTATAAAAATTCAAATACTGCCCCCTGAACTCTAAGTCAATTGCAAAGGGAGGCCCCTCCGTCAGTCAACGCTGACGCCTGTCAATTTTGACCTGTTTCTCCCGGTTTCCCTTTTCCTCCTCCCGGTTGCAACCCCTACTCCTCCTGATACTCCTGACATCCAACCTGACATGATTTGACATTGTTTAAATTTCAAAAAATGAAATGTAAACCCATTAAACAACGAAAGTGAGTTTATTTGGGAGGATATTGAACGTTTTGTTTCCTGCAAAAAAATTGAAATGGAACCCTAAAATATATTTCCTAGAAAAATTGAGAGAAGGCGAAATTTGAAGCCGACGACGACGCTTGAAGACGGCGAAGCTTGAAGAAGTGGAAACATCATCGAAGGAAAACAGAAACCCTAGAAGTTCTATAAGAATCGACTGGCATCTCAACCGCCAATGACTTCTTCAAGCAATCGGTCAACAGCGTCGGCCGCCTGTACTGGCTCAGCATCGTACATACGATACAAGAACAGATTGTGCAATTGTGGGGTTAGGGCTGCGGTGAAGATATCAGAATCGAAGGAAAATCCAGGTAGGTTGTATTATAAGTGCTGGAATGTGGAGTGTGGTTTCTGGGCATGGTGCAATCCCGAAGGCGGAACGGAGATGCGCCGGGATGAAAGTGATGGAAGGGTTAGTTTGAAGGATGATATTATCGATGTTATCAAGGAAGAAAGCATAGTGATTCGCAGTGAATTGAAGGACTTTGTTTACGCCGTATCTAAAAGAGCGGCAGCACAGGTGAAGGGGACCCACAAGTCGTATGTAGTTCCATATCTTGCCATCATCCCTCTGTTTGTCTTTATTGCTATTGTAATTTCTAGGGTTTGAACTTATTTTTCAATTTTAGGGTATGATTATCGTTTTAATTTGTAGGGTTTATTTTGTTTGTGATTTAGGTATGCTTTTGGTTGTATGATGACTACTGAATGAATGAATTAATATTAACAATTATTACCTTGAGCAGTCTCAATTCATGGGAAACTGAATAGGCACCATTGTTGGGAAGCCAAACATTGGAAAACCAACAGACAGCAACTTTATGCGTCTGTTGAATGGCAAAAGACAGTTATTTGTGCTATAAATTGTGTGTATTACACCACATTCTTCCTTACTCTCGTTTCCTTTGTCATTTACTAATTCTTCTTGTCTCTGTCCACAATGATTAACAATTTGGTGAAGGATAAGTTTGTTGAGGAGTCTCTCATGGTCATCAACAACTCCGGTGAGGCAGGGACAAACCTCCTCTTCAAGAAGCGTCGCGTGGAAGAAGACTTAAAGTGTTTCAAGAACCATGAGAGATTTCTATTGCAGGAACAGGCCCGGATGCACAACTGGTTTTCTACAAGGCCAGTTAGGGAGTACATGGACCATCTAACCAAAGCCCTGGGGAGCATTAAGGTCTGTATAATGCTTATGGAACAGTGACAGAGCATTGTCGAGATGGAGATCTCCGTGGCGCAGAAGGTCCTGGATGCAAGTGATGTCTACCATGGCGAGATGAAGGATATGCCTAACTGGCCTTGTAGAAAACCAGTTGTGCAAGTGTGAAGAAAATTAGTCATGCCTATTTATAATGTGGCAAGAAAATAATTAGAGAGCATATTAGTGTGTAAGTGTGAAGAAAATTAGCCATGCCTATTTATAATGTGCGTTTAGTGTTATAGCTTACAATGTGTCAAGAAATTATGGAGAGAGTTTCTTCTAAGATAATATTTTTTATCATGATGTCAGTCATATGCTGTAAGTCTCCTATGCCTATTTATATTGTGTGTTTAGTGTTATAGCTTATAATGTGTCAAGAAATTATAAAATTAGGTAACTAATCTATGTATATACATTGATTAGTTACATAACTTTATAATTTTATTAATAAAATAGTTATTATATTACTATATATATATTATTATATAACTTAAGGACCTTGAACTACTTCATGCATGCCTATTTATAGTGTGTGTTTAGTGTTATAGCTTATAGGGTCTGTTTGGCGTTCCGGTTCTAGTCCGAAAAGCGCTGTGGCAAAAGTACTTCTGGAAAAGCTAGTATGCTGTTTGGTAAACATTTCTTAAAAGTGCTGCGGGAAACGAGAAGTTATTTTTGGTGTTTGGTAAAACTATAAAAATGAAATAGTTGGAGTATAAAACCCATTTTTAAAAAATTAATAAAAATAGAAAAAGTGGATCTAGAATTACTTATCTTGAGATGAAGATTTTATTGAGGTAGTTTTTAATTTATTTTGTTCTATTATATAAAGTAAAAAAAAGAAATTAAAATGAAAGAAAAAAGAAGAAGGAGAGAGGCAAGCAAACGCAGCACTGCGTTTGCCACTGCAGGAAAAAAGGGCAGTCAGGAAAGCCAAGCTTTGTGAGGCGTTGCACCCGTTCCAGGAAGCCAGCTTACTAAAAAGCTGGCTTCAACCCTTAACCCCAAACATCCCAAATCAGCTTTTTCAATTCAACCCAACCCAACCCAACCCAACTTGGAATGCCAAACACTAGCATAGTGTGTCAAGAAATTGACGGTAATTTTCAAACATCACAGAATAGAATGTTAAAAAATTATAAAGTTATGTAACTAATTCATGTATCTCAACTATAATTTTAAAGTAACTAAGTTATGTTAAAATTACATAATTTTATAATTTTATTAATAAAATAGTTAGTATCTCAACTATTATTACTATATATATATATATAGTAAATATATTATATACATGAATTAGTTACATAACTTTATAATTTTTTAACATTCTGTTCTGCGATATTTGAAAATTACCGTCAATTTCTTGACACATTATAAGCTATAACACTAAACACACACTATAAATAGGCATGAAGTAGTTCAAGGTCCTTAAGTTATATAATAATAATATATATATAGTAATATAATAACTATTTTATTAATAAAATTATAAAGTTATATAACTAATCAATGTATATACATAGATTAGTTACCTAATTTTATAATTTCTTGACACATTATAAGCTATAACACTAAACACACAATATAAATAGGTATAGGAGACTTACAGCATATGACCGACATCATGATAAAAAAAATTATCTTAGAAGAAACTCTCTCCATAATTTCTTGACACATTGTAAGCTATAACACTAAACGCACATTATAAATAGGCATGACTAATTTTCTTCACACTTACACACTAATATGCTCTCTAATTATTTTCTTGCCGCATTATAAGCTTTTAACTATTATAATAGTTTAAATTGCAATTTTTATGAATATAGGGTGTACATTATTGCATGCTTTTAAGCTATAGGAAAAAAAACCTTAATTCAATCACATGTCTAGGATCATTTTTTTTGGTTAATTAAGATCAACATTGATTAAAATGAAATAAATATCTTTCATTTGTGTGCTTAATTATATAAAAAATAAAAAATCAGATTCACGAGACTTACTGTTTATCACGAGCTAAAAGAAATTATGTACTTAATGATCAGTGTCCCACTAAGCAACTAACTCAAAGACCAAATTGATTAGGATAATTTTTTTTTTAATATGCAGAGATATTATTGATAAGAATTGCCATGAAGATCATGGCAAAACCAGAAAAGAACCCAGTAGACTGCTACAAATAGCAGTTGCACACGCCAAATAGCAAGAAATTCTGCAGACAATTACAACCAGCAGCTGCAGACGCCAAACAGCAACAGCTAACTTAAACAAGACCCTAATTGATCACCATTAGACAGCGACCAGCCCGACATCGCAGACAACGCCGGCAACACACACACCCACGACAACGCTCTCAGACCCAAAAACACCAGCCACTGATTGAGGAAACTGCTCAGAAAAACCTATCAAGTAACCTCAAAATGACAACCAAGGATCCAGACAGAAGACTGCATCATGTCAGTCATACTGTACGCAAAAGAGTGATCTTTGCTCTTCAACCACCAATACCACAAGGTAAAAATCTTTTGGGTACACTCCAGCTCCGAGTACTCCCTCTGATTAAACACCACCTCATTCCGCTGCTTCCACATAGACCATATAATCGCAAAGAACAGGGTAGACCACATCTCCTCAGTTTGCTTGTCAGAATGTGGTTTAATATTCCCCCAAGACTGCGAAAGATCAGCTAGATTCCGAGGCTGACACCACATAATTAATATGTCAAATTGTTAGGTTAACCACCATTAAATGGCATGCACCTCTTCCATTAATTTTTGCTAGGACCTTGAACTACTCCATGCCTATTTATAATGTGTGTTTAGTGCTATAGCTTATAATGTGGCAAGAAAATAATTAGAGAGCATATTAGTGTGTAAGTGTGAAGAAAATTAGTCATGCATATTTATAATGTGCGTTTAGTGTTATAGCTTACAATGTGTCAAGAAATTATGGAGAGAGTTTCTTTTAAGATATTTTTTTTATCATGATAGAATTAGTTACATAACTTTATAGTTTTTTAACATTCTGTTCTGCGATATTTGAAAATTACCGTCAATTTCTTGACACATTATAAGCTATAACACTAAACACACACTATAAATAGGCATGAAGTAGTTCAAGGTCCTTAAGTTATATAATAATATATATATAGTAATATAATAACTATTTTATTAATAAAATTATAAAGTTATGTAACTAATCAATGTATATACATAGATTAGTTACCTAATTTTATAATTTCTTGACACATTATAAGCTATAACACTAAACGCACATTATAAATAGGCATGACTAATTTTCTTCACACTTACACACTAATATGCTCTCTAATTATTTTCTTGCCACATTATAAGCTATAGCATTAAACACACATTATAAATAGGCATGGAGTAGTTCAAGGTCCTAGCAAAAATTAATTGAAGAGGTGCATTTAATGGTGGTTAACCTAACAATTTGACAAATTAATTATCTTAATCAATTTGGTCTTTGAGTTAGTTACTTAGTGGGACACTGATCATTAAGTACATAATTTCTTTTAGCTCGTGATAAACAGTAAGTCTCGTGAATCTGATTTTTTATTTTTTGCATAATTAAGCACACAAATGAAAGATATTTATTTCATTTTAATCTTGAGTTAGTTGCTTAGTGGGACACTGATTATTAAGTACATAATTTCTTTTAGCTCGTGATAAATTATAAGTCTCGTGAATCTGATTTTTTATTTTTTGCATAATTAAGCACACAAATGAAAGATATTTATTTCATTTTAATCAATGTTGATCTTAATTAACCAAAAAAAAATGATCATCCTAGACATATGATTGAATTAAGGTTTTTTTTCCAAAAAAAAAACTATAGAGAAATTATAAAGTTATGTAATTAATCTATGTAAATACATATGTGTATATATATAGAGTGTATATATAGTAATAATAGTTGAGATGCTATTATATATATATATATATATATATATATATATATTATTATATAACTTAATGACCTTGAACTATTTCATGCCTATTTATAGTGTGTGTTTAGTGTTATAGTTTATAATATGTCTGGAAATTATAAAGTTATCTAACTAATTTATGTATACACATCAATTATTTACAAAATTTTATAATTTTATTAATAAAATAGTTAGTATCTCAACTATATATATATATATTATAAATTAATGACCTTGAACTACTTCGTGCCTATTTATAGTGTGAGTTTAGTGTTATAGTTTATAATGTGTCAAGAAATTATGGAGAGAGTTTCTTCTAAGATACTTTTTTTCATCATGATGTCGATCATATGTTGTAGGTCTCATATGCCTATTTATAATGTGTATTTAGTGTTATAGCTTATAATGTGTCAAGAAATTATAAAATTAAGTAACTAATTTATGTATATACATTGATTAGTTACATAACTTTATAATTTTATTAATAAAATAGTTGCAAAACTGAAAAAGAGTGCGCACCCAGATGTCCAATTGATTGTATTCCAGGTTGTGTACGTGGTCTTTGTACGTGCGCATGCTCGTGATAAACAGTAAGTCTCGTGAATCTAATTTTTTATTTTTTGCATAATGAAGCACACGAATGAAAGATATTTATTTCATTTTAATCAATGTTTATCTTAATTAACAAAAAAAAATGATCATCCTAGTCATATGATTGAATTAAGGGTTTTTTTCCTATATATATATATAAATTAATGACCTTGAACTACTTCATGCCTATTTATAGTGTGTGTTTAGTGTTATAGCTTATAATGTAAAGTTATGTATCTAATTTTTATATACACATCAATTAATTACGTAACTTTATAATTTTATTAATAATAGTTAGTATCTAAACTATATAATATATATATATATATTATATAACTTAAGGACAATTTTATTAATAATAGTTAGTATCTAAACTATATAATATATATATATATATTATATAACTTAAGGACATTGAACTACTGCATGCCTATTTATAGTGTGAGTTTAGTGTTATAGCTGATAATGTGTCAAGAAATTATAAAATTAGGTAACTAATCTATGTATATACATTGATTAGTTACATAACTTTATAATTTTATTAATAAAATAGTTAGTATCTAAAATATTATAAAATTAATAAAATAGTTAGTATCTAAAATATTACTATATATATTATTATATATATTATTATACTTTCTCCGTTTTCGAATAATTATCGTTGGCTACTATTCCTGTCGCTTTGTAAAATGGCCGGAATAGTAATTATATGACCTCGAAAAAGTCCGAAATTTTTTTACAACGTATATTAATCTTTCACGTATGTTGAAAAAAAAATTCATATTTTTTTGAGATCATATAGTTACTATTCCGGCCGCTTTAAAATGCGTGCTGGAATAGTAAAGTGTCAATTATTCAGAAACAGAGGGAGTATAACTTAAGGATCTTGAACTACTTCATGCCTATTTATAGTGTGTTTAGTGTTATAGTTGATAATGAGTACAGTCTTATGCTTAAGATTACTTTTTGACATCAATGTTGAGCACCGCAGATTCGGGCAATAAACCTTATCAATTATTGGAATCGTATCTTCCTTCCTACGTTCTTTGATTACGTCAACTAATTCAGATTCTTAAAACTTTACACAAGTATCAAGTTTCACCTCAGAATCACAACCCTCTTTAGGGCATCTACCCACCAACCCACCAAGTAACTTGGGCTTCACATGCTGCCCCATGCAAGAAAAGCAATATCTATGAAGGGAGCTCTCTATACGAAACATCTTATCGACAGCAATATCATCGAAACATATTCGACAAGTTTCCATTGGTTCGTGCAGCTTCTCCTCTCTCCAGAGCTTATAACATATCTTTTGCAAGCTTGGATGCAGGGGAAGGGTCACAATATGTGAAAATTTTCCCAAGAACAGCCACCTGCAGTAGTAAAGATTCTATCTTAGTGTGGTTTTTTCCTCCTAATTTAACCTATATTTTAAATACACAACTGTCAAGACCTCTAATTTATACTGTTCAATGACAAGAACATAAGCAAAGGCAAGGACGGAGCCACGCTATGACCAGAGGAGGCTGTGGCCACCCCAAGCTTTTAATTTTTTTTTTTTTAATATATGTCATTAGTATGTTAATGATTAAAAAAAAAAAATGAGTACTCAAAATTTCCAATTCCAACCCCTACTCTCCCTCTCCCTCAACCAAATTTCCTCCATTAAACCACATTCTTCCAAAATTGAAACTTTAACTCCTAATCCTTCTCTAAATAAAACCCAACCTTCAATTTCGCTCCAAAAATACCCAAATTTTCTAAAAACTCGAAATGATGCACACCCATTGTTAGAATAATTTTGTTTGTACCGAGTTAGTGTGTTACAGTTTTAAAGTACAACTTGCAAGGTAAAGTACAAATACTCTTAAACATTTTTTTCAATTTTTCATTTAGCTCGCTTAACTTCCCTTTAAAATACTAAAAAAAAATTCGGGGTCTGAATACAAATCCTAAATCTATCACTATCGCCCCCCAAACATCGATTCCTAGCTCCGTCACTGAGCAAAGGGATGCAAAACAAAAGCAAAACCAAACAAAAGTTCCTGTGTTCAAATAACTGAATACTCAAAATTGGCAGATTTAATGTTCTTGTCGCAGTGCATGACTACAACTACAACATCATCATTATGAATGCCATTGGTTCCATTGACATAAAACAATTAACCACTAAAAATCAAAACTTGGAAGGTCTTGTTGGGTTTTTGAGAAGAGCCCAGATTTTGTTCATGGGATTCTTCATCTTAATTAAACACTTCTTCGAAACAATAAAAAAGAACCCATCAATCAAAACGACAACTTTTTTTACGCATTTTGTTCACAGGGCAAAGAAATACGAGAAGAAAGATGGTAAATTATTAAGTAATTAAACATACCCAGTAGAGCAACAAGTCATCCTTCGAATAGTAATTGTTCAAGCCGCCCTTCCTCCACTTCTGTCAATTTCTTGCTCACTTCGAATAGTATACTACTCATCGGAGTGTCGACAACAAGTCATCGCAATTTGAATACATGTATTGATGAGGTTATGGTTTTTGGTGTATGGATTCATTTCAGATTACGAATTGACGATTAGAGAGCTTTTTGTTTTCCTTTGGGTCGTGGAGCGGCGTTTAGGAAGACGTGACAAAAAACCTCGGAAATGATGATGGTTTGCAGTTCCAAAAAATTTAATCACTCCCTAAAATTCTACTCTTTTATAAGAATAGTCCCTAAAAGTTTATTATTTTTTCATTAATCCTTTGTATTTACTGCGCATAAATTTGGAATTCTTATAAAGTATCCTTAAATTCTTTTGTTTTCACCAATCCTCCAAATTTCCCGACCTCCCCCGTTCTATTTGGAGAGAATTCAGAATGAAAGAGTTCTCTTTGACCATTAAGAGTGAGTAATTCGACCCATTTTTCGTGTCTTTCTTTTTATTGTATTTTATCTCATCATATCACATTCTGTTCTGCGATATTTGAGAATTACTGTCAATACCTCATTGTAAGTAAGTCCGGTATAATTTTTTGTTCCATAGTTTGGGGCAGTTTACAACTTACAACTAGCTATGAACATAGTCCGGTGTAACTATTTTAGTTAATCGTTCGGATTTTATACGTAAAAATTAAATAAATTGGTTGTCCACAGAATTAAAATACATTTATTGACAATTTTCTTCCAATTAAGTTGGAGATGGAGAATGATTTTTATCAAAAAGTTTTATTCAAAATGTAACACATAAATTATTTTTGGCATAAGCATGCACAAAGACCATTTAGACAAAGTAGAATACATTTGTACTCTGTATCTTTGGGACATATGTCTGGGCAATCTGTAACAGTTTTACACTGATCATCATTAAGTACATAATACTCGCCATCAACTTTCCTTGTCAACTTCACACCAAATTTGCCTGCTACCTTGAGAATTGAGCGCCTATACTAAATTTTCAGATGTTAGTATAATTATAATGCCATAAAATTTAAATAATTAATAATATGACTAGGATGATCATTTTTAAGCTATAAGGAGAAAACTCTTAATTCAATCATATGAGTAGGATGATCATTTTTTTTGTTAATTAAGATCAACATTGATTAAAATGAAATAAATATCATTCATTCGTGTACTTAATTATGCAAAAAAATTAAAAAAATCAGATTCACAAGACTTACTGCTTATGACGAGCATGATCATGAAGAAAAAAGCCATTTTAGAAGAAACTCTCCCCATTTTCTCGTAGCTGAGATATGTAAAAATTAAAATTAATTGTTACATAATATGTATAATTACTTTAGAGGTTTGAAATTAATTATTACCTAATATATAATTACTTTAGAAACCAAAAGTGAATCCAAAAAATAATAATAGTAAAGGTAAGTTGAATCTGACAATTTTAAACACGAAACTTGATTTATCATTCATAATGAATTGTATGAAACTTAGTAGAATGAATAATTAAGTAGGTTTTCACTTGGACTTTATTATATCCATAAATCTTAATTAATTTGGTTATTTCAATTTTCCTGCATGTTTGTAATGGGCCGGTCCATCCAAAAATCCGATCAATCCGATCCGAATCCGAACTTGTCGGATTGGAATCGGATTTGCTGACAAAAAATTCAAAAAAATTCGATCCAAAATTATCCGAATCCGAACTTATCCAATCCGAGCTCATCAGAATCCGATCCGAAATCCGAACGCTCACCCCTAATACTTAGAATTGCAAAGGAAGTTCTCGATTAAGAGATCCTTTTTTTGGTAATATATAGAACACCTCTTTTCTTTATATGCTTAAGAAAACAAATAAGACTTAGAAAAGCGGGATGTCCATGGCGTATACGTGTAGGATGAACCAAATGCTTGTTGATTGTGTCATAAGTAATTTGCACGCTGGCTTGTTGGGTGTTGCCGATGATAGTATGTGGGAAGGGAGAGGATTTAAAGGCCAGGCAGTAGGTATGGCTGTTGTCTAGTTTGATGAGAATGGCATGCATACCCAAATTGACCGTAACAACATCGAATTGTAACGATATAAGAGGTAGTTTGTACCCGTAAATGGCTTTTGATGTCAAGTTATAGCAAGTGTCGAGAGCAGTAAGAAATGGAGAAGGAGTAGCTCGAGGGATGTCTCGTGTTTGCACCACGAAACTATCCCTTATGGCCTCGTACATGACTTGAGGAAACTAGGTCACGACCGTGCCACTATCCATGATCACGCCTCCTCTACCGGACTCGGTGTCTATGTCGAAGATACCATCCAGGAGTTGCAATTATTCTTGTCCAACGTAGATAGCCAATAACCGGACATAGTAAAAGCTTGGAAACAAGGGGTTGTCCAAGAGGGTGGTCCAATATGGTTGTCGCCCATTTGGAATTATGTCCGGCCCGAAACCGAGCCAACCTGAAGTTACAACCGATGGGTTCGAGAGACAATATCCGAATGTCCCGCTAATTTTAGGATTGATTTGCTGAACTAACGACGCTATACCCCTTTCGAGACCAAGGATGCCGTCGAATCCTTGGAAATTGCCAGTATTGTCACGACCACAATCCATGGTTGTCCCGAGAATAGTGGTATCCCCGAGCGCAATGTTTTAAGAAATCAACTACCCTTTGCTTTGTGCACCGTCCGCATACTCAATGTGGTGCATTGGTTTTCCTGGCAACCACGATGCCCTTCCGGGAGTAGGTTTTGACATTGAGTAGACTCGCAAGAGAACACCCGAAAAGACGAAGACGAGGCCGGCTGGAAAATGGGATCCACTTGGTTGTAGCAATGTTGACACGGGAGGCATTGAAACCATGTAATATCACTCCCCGTATTCACCAGTAGTAGTTGAGTAACCGGTGGTGTCCTGATATGAGCTCGGACGAAAAATAGCTCTCCATTGAACTCGGGAACAATGTCTGTGGAGAAATTGTAGGCATTGGTGTGGTACGCCTCCTTGCCTAGCAGGATGGTGGCAATGTAGGCCACCCATTGCGTGTCCCTCTCCATTCTAGAACGAAGAGTGAGGTTGAAGCGATGGAGAGGGATATTTCGATCAAGTCGCGGAGAGACGGCTGCTGGGGTACTAGAACTTGAGAGTATGATGAGAAGAGTAGTGAGAACCAAGATATGATGAGCCATTGTAACACACTGGTGTTTACTAATTTTTTTCACACTTACACACTAATATGGGATCCAGCTCCTCTAATTTTCCCTTAAACATGATCAGTCATGTTAGAAGAATCTGAACCGTTCAATAAAATTGAACGGATGAGATTAAAAATTCAAGTCATTAATGAGTTGATCGGTCAATAAAATTCAACAAGTGGTCAACTCATTAATTATTTGAATTTTTAATCTCATCCGTCTAATTTTATTGAACGGTTCAGATTTCTCTAACATGACTGGTCATATTTAAGAGAAAATTAGAGGAGCTCAATCTCACTAATATGCCCTCTAATTATTTTCTTGACACATTATAAGCTATAACACTAAACACACGTTATAAATAGGTATGAAGTAGTTCATGGTTCTAGAAAAAATTAATGGAACAGGTGCATGCCATTTAATTTGGCTGGTTAACCTAACAATTTGACATGTTAATTATTCTAATCAATTTGGTCTTTGAGTTAGTTGCTAATTGGTTCGTGGGTCTCTTTTAATCTTACCATGGTGGTCCTTTTAATTTGCTTTAGTAAATTGATCATCTGAATTTTCAAAACCAATTATGGATTTTTTTCATTTTTATAAATGAATATAAAATTTAAACTTGAATCTTTATTGATATTTTGTTATCAGCAAACAATCAATAAGTCGCGTGCTCATTTGCCACAGGAATTTGTTGGATCAAATCCAAATAATTTTAAGTCGAGTCAATTCGATAGGACCTCGCTAGGATTTCATTTCAACGTGTTGGGCTTAGCTTAGTTATTCGGGCTAGCCCTTATTGTTGGGCTGAGATGGGCCGAAACTATATTGTAAAATTACCTTTGACTTCTGATTTGACGCTACAGCTCGTGGTAAAAATGGCTTTTCCATGTATTGTTTGTTTCGTCATTTGTGATAACATTCACGCTCCAGTAACTTATATTCACATTTTTTTTTTGGAGATTGAAAAATGAGACACATGGCCATAGCCAATATTTTCTTACAAATAAATAAAATACATTAGTTTGAGATATAAATTGGTGATGAAAATAATGAGAACAAAAGAAAACACAAAGATATATAAGAAGATTTTGCCATGTGGTTGTGGACCAATTTCCTAGCAATATTGTTGTGGTTGTGGAGCATCCAGCTCTATATAGTCATGAGCAGATATAAATGAATAGTCAAAATTTTAAAATATTCAAATTTTATCCTAAAACAATTAGAGAGACGTCGGATTCAAGTTTGAATCTCACATCCGTTTATAAATAAATAAAAAATTAATTTTTCAATTATTTTGACTATTTATCGGTGATATCCAATCGCATGTTCTTAAATATTATGCTCGGACGAGAAATTACAAACATGATTCGATTCAAAAAGAGCAGATGAATTTTATTAATAAAAAGAAAAGACAGGCTTCTCTAAAATGGAACAATGGTAAAAGAGAGCCAAAAGACTCCTATTAATTATACTGAAAAAAACAACATTCAACTCAAAAAAATGCATAATTTAAGTTGGCAATAGCAGTTGTACCTAGTACATTTAATCTTAGACTTAGGGCAATCCTTTGGGCATAGTTTGTCGCAATCTCTGTCTTTCTTACAGTCTCGTGTACATTGGCAAAAACATACTCCCTTAGAACAATGATTAATGCAACCCTTTGGGCACACATTCAAACAATCTATGTCTCTTTTACATTCATGAATATCAAAATCTTTCTCATTTCCTACTGCTTTTGAGAGATGTGCATCTACATGTATCAAAATTTCATTTCGTTAGTGACTGTGAATAATAATAATTCATCCGGAATCGACACAAACACGTAAATAAATGTGAAAAGAAAAGAAAGAGGCAGAAGATTTACGTAATTTTGACAATAAATGTATAAAACAAGTAATAAAATGTCACAATGATAAAAATCAGGTATACATTACAACTCAAACAAAAAATCAATTCTATGACCCTAAATTTAGGACCAAGATGTGTTTACACTCGCAGAAAATAATATATAATAAAACTTACAATGTGTGACGAAAAATGTTAGGAGAAAGAACACTAGTATATAAGAAGAATTTGCCATGTCTTTGAGTTTTTTTCTAATTTTCTATGAGTTGGAGATTGGAGGAAGAAGCATGACCAATCACCCTATTTATAGAATCGAAGATAAAGGAAATGGATATGAAGTGTCGATATGACTTTTTTTTGCAAAAAATGTGCTGAAAAACGATGAGAAAAACATTAATCGTTATCAAAATTACTAGATTCGAAAAGTACAATTTAGGGATATATTATGTTGACAATAAGGGGACCTATTCGCATTATAAATTGTCACATTCGTGAGTATTCTTGGCCCGTGGCCCATACCTAGAGACCGACAGCGAAGATAAACGTGAGTATTCAACCCGATTTTTTGTATAAAAAAGTTCGGTTGTATTATGGATCAAATTCATAACTTATAATAATAATTAATCAATTAAATTATAACTGTATATGTTCCAATCCGATGATAAATTATTTTATTTATAATATCTAAATACCCCCATTAAATATAAACATAAATAAACAATTAATGCATAATTAAAGTTGAGGAAAGACAATTTTTCATAGAATTTTAAGTCTTTTAGATTGACTTAACCTTAACTTCTTATATTAAATTTTATCTGTGCATTTGATGATTATTATGGATAATTTATTATTTTATGTATATGATATTGAATGTTAATGAAGAATTTAACTATAATAAATTTAACATCTATTATTAAGATGATTAGTACTATTATACAAATGCTTTTTTTAATAATGAGTATTTAGTGTATAGTAAACGGGTAGACTCTTGTTTCATAAAAAATAAATTCCGATACTCGAGCAAGACTAATTTTAAATATTTATATTTTTTTCGGTTTAATCTAACAATTGCAAGCTCTGGTAAAACACATGAACATAGAGAGATATATGAACAAAGGGTTAACGGAATTGGTAATTATAGAACCAATTGGACAAAGAAATGATTATAAAAGAACACAAATTACTCAAAATCGTAAATATTATTAGTGCTTTACTTTCATTCAAGCACATGTACAGATGCAGGTACTGCGTATACAATTATAAAAGCAGGGTTTTGGAGGACATGCGGTTTTGCAATCGCTGTCTCTTTTACATTCTGGTTTCTTTTCCTTTACCGTAGGCGTTCTAGTCCCTTCAACGAAATCTTTCCCATCGCTAAAAACTCTTTCTGCTGTTGCGAGATGTGCACCTATAAATACGAATCATTAATTTATCAAATAATTGGTTTATGTATCAAATAAAATTAAAGTTGGTGTGACTTACTTTGCGTGATGAAGAGGATGAGAACAAGGAAAACTATGAAATAAGAAGATTTTGCCATTTTCTTTCCCTTTTTTTTCTATTTGGAGCTGGAGATTGGAGAAGAGGGAGTGAGGAAGAAAAAAGCATAACTATCAACCTATTTATGTAGAAGATGAAAAGGAAATGGATGAAAAAACAACATTAAATTCTCAACTATTACATGCCCAAACAAGATATTTGTGTACCACTTTGCTAGCTGTATCACACCTGTGGATCAATTTGCTACAGTGCTATTGAGATATTTTTTTCTCAAAATCTTATGAAATTTCAACAGGGGCCATTTTATCCATAAGTTAATTATGGAAAAAGGGGTTAAAAACCGGAAAAAAATGGAGCAAGTAATATTCTTTTAGAGCATGATATTGGCTAGTTACATTATGAATCGAGTTAGTTAAATTTAAAAACTTAAGTGAGTGAAATGAGTTTGAATGTCTAACGTCGGAGAGTGAGAAGGATGGAAAATGTGTATTAATCAAGTAAAAGGACTATTTTAAACAATTTCAGAAAAAAAATAAAAGCTAGATGGACCGAATGTTAGGCTCTACAGAAATAGGGATTTTGGACTATATTTTTGACAGCCCAGCCCAGATCTTCAATTTTATGGGCTTCTCGCCACAGAATGCCAAAAAAAAAAAAAAAATCGTAGGAAAAAGAGGAAAAAAGCGATTCCAAATTTCGAGTCCACGCAATCCCTCCGATGTATGACCTTGACCTGTGTATCTGATCCCGCCATTTTCAATCCTTTCCTCCCTCCTCGTCGCCAATTCCAACACCGAATCGCCTGTTGTACCTAACTGATTCATTTGGGTTACTGAAAAATTTCTACTTGATGGATGTGGACGGAGGAAACAACACTGCATCGACCTCCACGGTAATCCGAAACATCCCGATTCCCTCATCATGGCGAGAAAATGGTAAATCTACTCAAACCGTTCCTCTCCTTCGTTGTTCGTGTATTTGATTTGGCCACTTAATCGGATCTCTCCTTCTTTGTTTGTGTGTTTTGATTTGTCCACTTAGCTTTAGGATTGGGAGCCGCTGATTTTTTGTTGTATTTTGGTGATGTAATGTATGGTTTAATATTTTTATTGTTTGGCATTGCAGCTTTGCGTCAGTTTAAACAGCAGAATCTTCCTGCTTGTAAACCTGTACTTACGCCAAACTCGGTTTGTACTCGAAGGCTATCTATCTTTGCCCAATTTGGTAGTATTTGTTTTGTTCTCTTTGTTGTTGTGTTGTGGAATGTTGATTGTTTTCTGTTTTTCAGGTTATCACTACGTTTTTGTTGTTGGGTTTTGTTTTCATTCTTGTTGGGCTTGTCACTCTTCGTGCTTCTCGGAGTGTAATTACCTTATCCAGCCGCATTTTGTGTGATTTTTTCCCATTAAATCAACTGTTGTTAAGTGGAGCATTTATTGAAGTTTTGATACTTGGTGTGCAGGTTGTTGAAATTGTGGAGCGGTATGATGTGGAATGTGTACCTGAGCCATACAGAGCCAACAAGATGTCATATATCACAGATAGCTCTCTACCCAAGAATTGTTCTTGGTTCTTGAAGGTGATACTTTGCTTGGCATTGACTTATCTTTGGGGTGCTATATTTTCATAAATTATTGGAGCTATCGTAATTGTGAGACATTCATTAAACTTGATGAAGTCGATTAGTTCAGTTTGAGTGCCTGGTCTTATATATCAATGATTGCAGCAGAGCTCTTCTATCTCTTCTGTTTGTTATGTTTTTCCTGGTCATGCTAAGATGTTACTTATTATTATGAAAGTGAATCAAATGATCTATAATTTTACTCTTTTAGAAAACAGACACATGACTTTGTCTACACTTTGACACTGAGTCAGAACTCCTACGATGTAGAGAGCTTAATCCCAGAGATTGCATGATGATGGTTTAGGCAGCTTAAATGGATCTTATTGATTTGGTTCCGCTCCATTTCACCCTATAAGAAAGGGGGAAAATGAATTAACAAAGAGGCTCGTTAAAACCTAGATTTCTTATGTACTTGAAGTTTTGTATTAGCATCTCTGGCTTCCTTTTATTGGATGATGACCTAGCAAATAGATAACTGCAAGGATCGGCTTATCTTGTCCCTGAAAGAAACCAGTAACCAGTAATGAACTTCATGTCTTTTCCTGTCTTATTCCTACACGTGGACATCTTCTGTCTATGGCTTCCCTGGCAGCTTTTATTTTTTATTTTTGATCTAATTGGCTGTAGTGAAATACTGTATGCATGTGAATTAAGACACTCACTTCTAGCTCTTTTTGCATAACTTGCCATACAGGTGCACAAGCGTATGAAGGCACCTATTTACATCTATTATCAACTTGATAATTACTATCAGAATCATCGAAGGTGAGGATTCTTTTTATTTTCCAAAATTGTCATGAGTTTGCTGAACAAGTTAACCTTCTTTCTGCTATAATCCAGTTTACTTGTTTTCTTCTTTCACCTGCGTTTTGATCATTTTTTGAGTACTCCAAGTAGCTACCAATTGTCATTAGGCTTTGAATAAGAAACTCTTTCAATTTTTTTCTTATGGAGATATTTGTTTCTATTGATCCTTTTGAAGTTTGTTTTCCTTGGTTCACTTGATACTGAAAATTTCATTAGTCTCCTTTTCTATCCCACATTAGGTACCATGTATTTATGCAGCATTGGTTCCTAATTATTTTGCAGGTATGTCAAAAGTAGAAGTGATCAGCAACTCTTACATGGGCTGAAGTCCAATAAGACAGGTACATGCAAACCTGAAGAGTCTAGGAATGGCCTTCCTATTGTCCCTTGTGGGTTGATTGCGTGGAGTTTGTTCAACGACACATATACATTATTTAGGGGGTCAGAAGAGTTGAGGATCAACAGGAAGAATATTGCATGGAAGAGTGACCGTGATCACAAATTTGGGAAGCATGTGTATCCTTTCAATTTCCAAAATGGGACCCTGATTGGTGGTGGAAATCTTGATCCAAATATCCCTGTAAGTAATTACAGAGTGCAGTTTGTGATCCAAATTTCTATAGCTTGTCAATGCAGTACCTCTTAGAGCCTAAATACACGTCAACCTTGTTGATTTGAGTAATGTTGATAAAAGTAATGCCACATGTTCTGTTTTTGTTTTTAGCGAGATTTCTTTTTTTGGATGCTTATGGCATGAACTTTTGTTAGATTTTCTACTCTTTATGGTGCAAATACTGGTTTAACTGTGGTGTGACTGTGGAATGTTTAAACTGGCCAACACTTTCCATATCTCTATGCTCAGTATCTATGGCAGAATTGATGTTGCTGCAAGAAATGAGTATCATAGGAGTTTCTTTATGGGACTAACTTTTTTACACGTCCTTTATTCTAGAATTTATTTCCAACATGAGTGCCCATACCATCCAGTTTATAGTTTCTCTGCACAACCCGACTTGTTTCATATTGATATGACAATGTTTTGAAACATTCTGTTCAGCCAAAACTTGAGTCCTCATCTTCTTTTCTTTGTTTCGCCTTTCCTTACTCTCTTTGTCCTTTGGTTTGTGTGGATTACATTTCTAGCTAAGCGACCAGGAGGATCTTATAGTATGGATGCGCACTGCTGCCCTTCCTAGCTTCCGGAAGCTCTATGGTAGAATTGAAGAGGATATAGATGCAGATGATGTGATAGAAGTCAAAATGATGAATAACTACAATACATACAGCTTTGGGGGTAAAAAGAAGCTTGTCCTGTCTACGTCAAGCTGGTTGGGAGGAAGGAATGACTTTCTGGGGGTTGCCTATATCTTTGTTGGGTCTACTTCTGTGGTATTCTCACTAGTGTTCCTGTTGCTTCACTTGAGAAGCCCAAGGTAATACTTCATATGATTTCCAGTGTGATTTCTTCACTTGTCTGTATATTCATGTCTGGCCACATCTGGAATATAGGATGCACGCCCCATCAATTGGAGCTTAGGGATTGGGAAGTGCCTTGAACATTTTGTTGCTAATGTCTCATTCATGCGAATGTTTTTGGTGGAAGAGTTAATTTGGGGACAAATTTTCTCATACGCTACATTACGTGTACAAATTTCTAGGATTCATTACACATGCAAGTGAGATACTTCAGTTGATTATTGTTTTCTTTATTTGCAGTCCTAAGCAGCCTTCCTACTTTGAGTTGTAGTAGTTTGACCACCAGTTTCTGGTTCACCTCACGCATTCACTGAGCTGGTTGCTTCTGCTCCTGTCCTAGCTCCTCTGGGTGCCACCTTGAACAATGTCTAGCTCGTTTTGACTTGTCTTTTATTGGCTAATTCTAGAGTACTAGTTGCAATCGTACTCCGATTGCTTTCCCTAACTTCATACCCGTCTTTATTTACAGTTCCCATGTCATTTAATTGACTCAACTTGTGCATTATCTCTGGGAAACAAGCTGTTAGTGCTTCTGGTGTGCCACATGTATATGAGCCTTATGGACTCGTGGATTTGACTCGTCATTGTCTGCCCTCAAAACATGAAACTTGATTGGATTTGTATGATTGTATAAAAAATGATCTTTATGTAATATTTTAAACGATGCTGCCTTCATTTGTTATGTAACATGCCTTCTTCTTTTTCTGCTGTCACCATATGTGCAATGCTTGATGCTTAACTTTTTTCGAACTAAATGTATAAATCCTAATAGTCCTTTTTGTTTGTTTTTGAAAAACAAAATTGCAGACCTTATGGGGACACAACCTATTCACCCTGGAGCAGAAAAGGCATTTCTTGTTGAAAAGGTGATGTAACTTTCCAAACTTGAAGTTAGTTACCATGTGATGATCCCATCATATCTGCTCTTCTTTTTTCCTTTGCAATTTTTCTAATTTGTCAAATGATATTACGCTAGGAAGAGTAGTACTTATTAGTTGATACAATCTGAAGGAGTGTAAAAATATGCAAACTTGTTGATGTTGTTGCTGTACACATCTCATTGTAGTTAGAGATCATGATTACTATAAAGAATTTATACGACTAAAGTTATTGTAGTGAGCTAAATATAGTAGTGTTACTGGAATGGAAGGATCTTGCATATCGCAGTTAAAGTACGTGATTGGTTAGATTCTTTGGCGAGCCAGAGAGCCTCTGGTCATGGTACAAAGAGGCTGTGGCCACTCGTCACACTGTAGTGCTTGTAAGTGTTTCGATTGAGTGATGTTTGCGATTCATCCATATACTTGGACGAGTTATTATTCTTTCTTCTTCTTGGTGTCGGATTGCAGTGTCCGGTAATCCAGACTCGAGCTGTTGTCGCATGTAAGGTCTTAGGAATTTGAAGTGACTAGAAGGAAAAAGCAAGCCGTGTGTTAAAAGAAAATTCATGATCCATGCCAATTTTGGTTAGGGTTGGTCTAACTTGGCTGCTAGACTAGGTATGGTACAAAGAAGCTTCCATTTTTGTACTTTTTTTTTGCTTAACTCGTTTTGACCAGTTATTGCTGAGGAAGAAAATTGGTAGCATTTTGTCTGGTTGCTGATTGCCGGTGATTAGTATAAATGCATAAAATAAAGGATAAATTATCTAGGGGTGTTCACGGTCCGGTTTGGTCCGGTTTTGGGCCTAGAACCGGACCAAACCGGAATTTTCCGGTTCTGGTTGGGTTAGAACTGGACCGGATCGGAAATTTTCGGTCTGGTTCGGCCCGGTTAGGCCCGGTTCCAATTTTCCGGTTCGATCCGGGCTGGTTCCGGTTTAGAACCGGTTCTATTCACTTTTCTCGAAACTACGTCGTTTTGGTGTTTTCTCAAAAAGACGTCATTTTGGTTAAACACGCAATTTTGATTTTTTAAAAAAAATAATGCTTTGATTTATCAATTTATAAGTAATGACCTAATATTATAAAGATATTTTAGTATGATAAATCTTTAAATTTTATGATACAAAATATATAAAAATTTAAAGTGACTAAATATTAATAAATAATGAGTATTAATATATTTAAATATAATGAATGTATTTAATAAATATCTAGTCAAGAAGTATCGTGCTTCATATCGAGCATAACATATACATATGAAAAATTTATGAAAATAAAATTAGATCACTTAAAATTTTCTATTTTTTGGTTCTAAATAGTTATTATGGAGACAATGTCTTTTAGATAATAAGTATTAATAATATATATTAACTATATAAATGGCTGTTAATAAGTATTAATAATACATATTAACAATTAACTATATAAATAGCTATTATAATTTACAATAATATATTTTTCAACAATATTAACAATATGATGATAAGATTATGATGTATATATATTATGATGATAACATATGGTTCTTAATAGTTATTATGAAGACAATGTCTTTTAGATAACAAATATTAATAATATATATTAACTATATAAATGGCTATTAATAAGTATTAATAATACATATTGACAATTAACTATATAAATAGCTATTATAATTTACAATAATATATTTTTGAACAATACTAACAATAAGATGATAAGATTATAATATATATACATTATGATGATAACATTTATTTAGAGCTTAGTTAAGTTTCAAAGTTTAAAAGAGAATGTCTTCTACTCATAATAATTCTTATATAACTTGCTTAATAGTTTTTTCTATTTAAAAATGAAAACTTTTAATTAAGTTTAAAAGAAAAAAAATGAGGAATTTTAATTAAGTTTTGGATAAAAAAACAAAGATAAGAAATTAAGTTTAGAAAGAAAAAAAGAAAATGCAAGCTTGGGGATTTGAACCTCTAAGGTAATGGGTAAAATTTTAACCATTAAACCAAATTTGAACTTTGATATTAATGTGCATATATATTTATTTAAATATAAATATAAATATAAATATAAATATAAATATAAATATAAATATAAATATAAATATCGGTTCTACCGGTTCTACGGTTCGGTTCTGATTTTTCAGCTCTGGAGAACCGGACCGTCCCGTCCGGTTCGGGCCGATTTTTGTTCACCCCTAAAATTATCTATCATTTTCAGTATATCTCTGTTTCTTGTTTTGTTCAATAAAAACGAAAATGCATGTGCTTCTTAGAAATGAGTTCTTGCCTCTTTCTCAAGTAAATTTTCGTGAGGGATCAAATAAGGTAAAATTCTTCTTTTTTTTATGAGAAGACAAAAAGCATTACACGAGAAGAGTAGTATCTTACTCTATCATCAAGAGAGACCACTCGAAGTGTCTTGACGTCATTAAGATCGTTCTTTGTGATCAAAAGTTATATTAGTTAAGTAATCTTTACATTACATATTAATTCTTTTAAATGAAAAGTGCAATTATAAAACACTATTTAGATGTCTATTATTTCATTTCGAGAAAAAAATTAATCTCGATCAAACACGATTGAATTTAAAAAAAGACAAATCTCCTCAATCCTAACATGATTTATTTACCTTCTAGTAATCTTTAACACCTTATTTGAAACCAAATCTTAAGTAGAAATGAATTTATTTCAACCCTTCTTATAGAGATGAAATCATTTCATAATGAATTTTTATGTTTGAATTTCCAAAAAAAAAAAAAAATTCAATTCATTTTATTTGTTTGAAATATCTTCACGTACAATAGAAAAGAATTTATATACCATCATTTGACTAAAATATCCTCAATTATATTGTATTAAAATATTAAAATTCTATTACATGAAAATACATTGTTACTTTGACATGGAAAATAAATACTTAATAAATGAGATTTATCCAAACAAAAAATATGAAAAAAAAGAAAGTGCGCCACGTTGAGGTGTGGCGGTAGATTACTTATATATAAATAAATAAAAATTAGTTTATGTTAGGTTAATTTTGTAATTTTAATGTTTTAAGTAATTTTTCTACAGAATTTTCACTTAAATCAAACTTATTTTAGTAGGATATACTTTCTAATAAAAGAACAAAAACTTATAAGTTGATTAGAGTTTGACTAGAATTTAAATCCTAACTATTTATCTACCAAGTAATAAATTTGAAATTAAATTATCTCATTTTCTAACAAATTTGAGGTTCTAAATAAACTATAAGACATTTAAAAAGCAGAAATGGGAAAGAAATAATGAAATAATGGGATTAAAATTGTTTTTTAATTAAAAAAATTCCACTTGTCACTCTTTATTTATACATTTTGTTACGTGTCAGTTTGTTTTAGTCCCATGATCCAGTCACGACGTTGACATGGTCAAAATCCCTAATTTCTAACCAAACCTAGAAGAAAAGAAAATAAAAAAAGACCTAGTCAAACAAAAAAATATTATTCTTTCATTCACACCATTGATTTATTAGTTATTTATTATTATATTAGTCTCTGTGTCATTTCCTTCTGGTTTCCTCTTCTAATTTTAGCTGTCGTTGACCATTTGACCTCTTTCAACTATCTATAAATCATTTCTTGTCCCACCCCACATTTCTCATCCCAATCTTCTTCTTCTTCTTCTACTTCTACAACCATAATCTCCAAATCTTCATCAAAAACAAACCCTAATCACTCTCTAATCCTCGTTAATTTTTAATTAATTAGTAATTAATTAATCAAGCAATGGTGAGGAGTGCTGGCAAGTATGTTCAAAACTTTGGTGAGGTGGCACCAACCCTTCTGATATCACACCAGAAATCTGCATCACGTTTTCTAAGATTAGAGACCATCTCATCATATCAATGATAATTATATTCAAGAAGTTGTTGTTCCTAAAAGGGTTTTGTATGTTCTTCCTATAGTCCTGTCTTTGATCATGTATTTCTTGTTATGTCAAGGTGTGGTGGTAAGTGGTGGTGGTGGAGGGGCTAATTGAAAAAATAAGATTGTATGAGGAGTCAAACAATAATTTTATTTTAGAAGATTGGAGATGGAAGGACAGGAATGTTTTCATGTATTTGAGAACATATGATAAAAAAAAAAGGCATATGGGTTTTGCAAGAAAGGCAGTGTATTAGGATGCCATTCTTGGAATTAAATTTGGTCAAGATCATTTGTTGTTGTTGTTGTGTGTTCTATACTCCTATATTCCAATTTTTGTACATTATTGTTTCAATAATTTTTATGGGATTTGGTTAACCTTGATTAGTGTAATATCACCCGAATTTTTTAGTTATTTTTTTAATTATAATTTCACATATTAAAGTGATAATTATCTTACGATATTCAGTATTTTTATTATTATTTAAATTGAATAATTAAAAATATCCGAAAGGAATAATACCTCACCACCGTTTAAATCATTTTGAGTAACAAATGCCACAATTTGACACTTTTCTGCGTAAAAGTGGCTCTCCATAAATTACATTTGTTGTAAAGGGGTAGAGATGAGTTCTATATTTCTAAAAGACCAACCCGAACTAGCAAAGATATGGTCTTTACTTTTGATGTATACAAAGCTAACCCAAACTGCAAAACCAAATCAACTGTCAAAAGTTAGAATATCTATATATATAATATAAATATAAAATGACTGTGGTGGAAACTTAAATAAAAACTGAATAGGAAACCATATAGTAGGGGTGGAGCTAAAAAAAAATAATTTGGGGGCGAAATTAGATGCAGAAATAGACTATTTTTGTGGGTCAAATGGTACTACATGAAATATTTAGGAACCATATTAGAAAATTATAAAAGCTAATAAAACATATTTTGGAAGTTTTGATTTATTTTTCAGAAAATTAACTTGAATTTTAAATCAATCCTAAAGTCCAATTGAACTTTTAAGATCAAATATCAAACTTTTGGATGAGTAAAAGTATGATTCATTGAAAATTTTAAACATTTAAGGACTCTAATAAAATTTTTAAAAAAAATGGAGGGCAAATATAATTTTTGTGGTTAATTAAATAGATTTAATTGAAAATTATAAAATTTAAGGGACTAAATCGTTACTTTTGAAAAAGTGACCCACCCCTATCTCGGCCCCTGCCACATAAGATCCATGAAATTCTCTTCAGTTCACACGTGTCTTAAATTTTCAAGTTTTGACATTTGGCAATATCAAGTATTAATTATATTTTCTAATTCTGTATCATGTCTGAATCTAACTGAGGTAGAGTTTTTTCTCAATTTATATGATTTATTTACGTTACTATTATTTTACATTAATGAAAATTTATTTATTTTTAATGAAAATTTATGACTTCTAACATATTTATATTTGGGCTTGGTAGTATGCCTAATGGAGTAATAGGGCTTTCTCTTTGGGCTTTGTTAAGTAATGGATTTTTTTTCTTACTTTTTAAAAAACTATTTGTTTAATTATTTTGATTTTAAGGGTTTTTTGATTCCACTTTAATTAAAAAAGAAAAAAGAAATAAATTATGGACATTTAAATTATTTTGATTTTAAGGGTTTTCAACTCTCTCTTTTTTGGTACGAATACGAAGGCTCTCAACATTATTGATGACTATGAAAATGATGCGGTTGGCATTGTACAAATTAATAATTGGTGTGCCAAAAAAGATTGATGAATCATTCATCACTGTCCACAATTCCAAATTAGGAAAGAACCATCACGTTCAATTCAAAAGGGAGGTCATTGTTGGTAAACTCTACCTAATCATGCACTTATCTCTCGCCCATTATTATTCATCAACTACTGTACGTACATGAGATTCGCTCACCATGTGATCAAGAATATTTTTGGTAAACAATCATCCATCACCGATTATTAATAGAAGAAGAAGAAGAAGAATAGGGCATTCATTCATTCTTTCATTTCATTTCATTCACTCCCAAATCACATCCAAACGGATGAGCTTGCTGTTAGGTAATCCGATCCCAGTTTCCAACTTTCTTCTTCTCAATTTATTTATTAACTAATCGATAATTATTATTTTAATTAATATCAAAATGTTTCTCAGCTTCAATTAATCTAATTACAATTTATTGATTTCATTTTCATCTTCATCTTTGTTTTATTTCTTCTCTTTCTTTTCTGGAATTTTGTTCTTGTTTCTCATACATTTGAATCCAATTTTAACATCAATACTAACTTATGATGCATATATATTACTTCTGTTGATCAGATCCCTATTCATGGATCTGTGGTCGGGGATTCCCTATTCATTTATGGCATGATGAGATTTTATTTTGAAGTTGTAATTAGTACACTTGAAGATGAAAAATGATTTGTTAATATTTCAGATGATAGTAAATTTCTTCATTGAATTGCTTAGATCTAATACGGAGATGCATCCAAGATTTGTTAATTTGTTTTGGAGTACATAAGACTTTAATCTTCAGATGGTAATCTATGCTTAATTACATGTGATTCATATGACTTACTTATTTACTTATAATTCTTTCAGGAATAAAAAGCAGAAGAAAAAAATTAATTGTATGATGGATAGGGATGTTATGATCTGTATCAGATCATAAGAAAAATCAATCAGGTAATTGCTACTTCTTCTTTTTCTCTTTTGATTAATGTATGTATCCATGTATATGTCTGTGGTTATGATCTGTACACTGTTTCTTTTTCATCAGATCATTCGAAGAACATTGATCATCTAAATCTGCGTTTCTTTATAATCAACCACAGCTGCTAATTAATTATATTTCGTCAGGTAATTGATTCCGAGAAAATGAATTTACACGTCCTTTATTCTAGAATTTATTTTCAACATGAGTGCCCATACCATCCAGTTTATAGTTTCTCTGCACAACTCGACTTGTTTCATATTGATATGACAATGTTTTGAAACATTCTGTTCAGCCAAAACTTGAGTCCTCATCTTCTTTTCTTTGTTTCGCCTTTCCTTACTCTCTTTGTCCTTTGGTTTGTGTGGATTACATTTCTAGCTAAGCGACCAGGAGGATCTTATAGTATGGATGCGCACTGCTGCCCTTCCTAGCTTCCGGAAGCTCTATGGTAGAATTGAAGAGGATATAGATGCAGATGATGTGATAGAAGTCAAAATGATGAATAACTACAATACATACAGCTTTGGGGGTAAAAAGAAGCTTGTCCTGTCTACGTCAAGCTGGTTGGGAGGAAGGAATGACTTTCTGGGGGTTGCCTATATCTTTGTTGGGTCTACTTCTGTGGTATTCTCACTAGTGTTCCTGTTGCTTCACTTGAGAAGCCCAAGGTAATACTTCATATGATTTCCAGTGTGATTTCTTCACTTGTCTGTATATTCATGTCTGGCCACATCTGGAATATAGGATGTACGCCCCATCAATTGGAGCTTAGGGATTGTGAAGTGCCTTGAGCACTTTGTTGCTAATGTCTCATTCATGCGAATGTTTTTGGTGGAAGAGTTAATTTGGGGACAAATTTTCTCATGCCCTACATTACATGTACAAATTTCTAGGATTCATTACACATGCAAGTGAGATACTTCAGTTGATTATTGTTTTCTTTATTTGCAGTCTTAAGCAGCCTTCCTACTTTGAGTTGTAGTAGTTTGACCACCAGTTTCTGACTTTCTGGTTCACCTCACGCATTCACTGAGCTGGTTGCTTCTGCTCCTGTCCTAGCTCCTCTGGGTGCCACCTTGAACAATGTCTTGCTCGTTTTGACTTGTCTTTTATTGGCTAATTCTAGAGTACTAGTTGCAATCGTACTCCGATTGCTTTCCCTAACTTCATACCCGTCTTTATTTACAGTTCCCATGCCATTTAATTGACTCAACTTGTGCATTATCTCTGGGAAACAAGCTGTTAGTGCTTCTGGTGTGCCACATGTATATGAGCCTTATGGACTCATGGATTTGACTCGTCATTGTCTGCCCTCAAAACATGAAACTTGATTGGATTTGTATGATTGTATAAAAATGATCTTTATGTAATATTTTAAACGATGCTGCCTTCATTTGTTATGTAACATGCCTTCTTCTTTTTCTGCTGTCACCATATGTGCAGTGCTTGATGCTTAACTTTTTTCGAACTAAATGTATAAATCCTAATAGTCCTTTTTGTTTCTGTTTTTGAAAAACAAAATTGCAGACCTTATGGGGACACAACCTATTCACCCTGGAGCAGAAAAGGCATTTCTTGTTGAAAAGGTGATGTAACTTGAAGATGAAAAATGATTTGTTAATATTTCAGATGACAGTAAATTTCTTTATTGAATTGCTTAGATCTAATATGGAGATGCATCCAAGGTTTGTTAATTTGTTTTGGAGTACATAAGACTTTAATCTTCAGATGGTAATCTATGCTTAATTGCATGTGATTCATATGACTTACTTATTTACTTATAATTCTTTCAGGAATAAAAAGCAGAAGAAAAATTAATTGTATGATGGATAGGGATGTTATGATCTGTATCAGATCATAAGAAAAATCAATCAGGTAATTGCTACTTCTTCTTTTTTCGATTAATGTAAATATCCATGTATATGTATGTGGTTATGATCTGTACACTGTTTCTTTTCATCAGATCATTTGAAGAACATTGATCATCTAAATTTGCGCTTCTTTATAATCATATTTCGTCAGGTAATGTCTTATCTTATATATGTCTGCTTCATTATATACTCCAGTATTTAGCTTCTTTAGATTTTATCATTAATTATGGTGTCTTGTCGGCTAATTAAAATTCAACTGCTCATCTTCAACTCATAGCATATGAATTATATGGTCAAATAAGATGTAATTAAAAACATAAGGACCCTTAGGGTCAAATTGGACAAACATAAAAACTACAGGGATCGTTAAGTCCTTTTCTTTCATCATAAATTTACTGATCTATTTGTTAAATTTTAATTGTAGAATTGTGTCGAAAAAACAAAAGAGAGTTGAAAAAAAGAGTTGAAGAGTCATGACACATAGAAATTCTTTCTTTAGGTGGGCTAACATTAATATATAAAAAAATATTATAGTATATATAATAGCTTTTAATTAATTAACGAAATACTTAATAATTATAAATGTATATTAATATTTTTTATTTTACTTAATAATTATAAATGTATACTAATATTTTTTATATTAAAATAAAAAAAATAACAAAACAACTATACTAATACGTACAGTTACCTAAGAAGTTTAAAATTCAAATAATCTCAGTTGCGTCTCCAGCCTTTGCGTTATGAAATGACAAGCTGCATATATTAGGAGGGCTGAGGAAAGAGGGGAGATTAGAAGGAATGTTTGGTTTATTTTTTTGAATTATAAGCCCGGCTCATTATTTTTGGTATGAATTAAAAGTTAAGCCAATTTTTGGTCCTGAAACCCAACCCACCAACTCTTTTATAACCGACCCGACCCGCTCAATCCGTGGTTATAGATGTGAAAACCGATCCGAACCAACCCGTTTGATTTCTGGTCGATCGGTGACGGTTATATGCTATAATCGACCTGACCCGACCCGTGAACACCCCTACTTGTAGGGTTGCTCATTCGTTAGTGACAACCGATAAATCGAAATTCCAATTTCGGTTTTGTAAAATTCTGTTTCGGATTTCAGTTAACCGATATATACTTCGGTTTGATTTCGAAAGTTGGTAAGAAAAGTTTGGTTAACCGAAATAATCGAACTTTTCTTACCCACTATATAAGATTTTTTAGTGATCGAACCGCATCTCTCTCTGTCTCTCAAAAAACCGCTTTCTCTCTTCTCGGAGTTCTCTCCTGACTCTTAGTTGCATGGAGCCATGCACCACCAGACCAATCAGTAGTCACCAGTCTCCTCTGACACCGCCTCCTCCTCTCTCTCCCCCTCTCGTTCGCAAGTCGCACACCAGTGGCAGTCACCACCATCTACTGCTGCTTCTCATCCGATACGGCCTCCACCTTCTCCTCCGAGGCTTCGACACCGCCTCCTCCTTCTCTCTCTCGTTCAAGAAGATCTAGCTACTCGACCAACAATGACAGGGTTAACTTATTTCTTACAGAACAGAAGAGTCATTAGAAAACCTTGCTGAGAGTTGGATTAGCTTGTTCATACCACCCTTCTCAATAATAGCGCATTTATTTCTTGATTGACTACTATTCTTTAACTAGGCCCAACTTTTCTTTCTTTCCATCCATTTTCTGAACAGACTCAGCCTAAGTTAATTAAAGACGTTCTAGATATATAATCTAAAGGAATAGTAGTCAATCAAGAAATAAACGCGCTATTATTGAGAAGGGTGGTATGAACAAGCTAATCCAACTCTCAGCAAGGTTTTCTAATGACCCTTCTGTCCTGTAAGAAATAAGTTAACCCTGCCATTGTTGGTCGATTAGCTGGATCTTCTTGAACACATAGTAACTTGATATGGATGCATCCAGTAACTTCATTCCTTGAATGCGTTTCGTGTAGAATCAGATCTAACACTTCCAAAATTGTCCCATCTCTCCAATATTTCTAGACCTGTAAAAAGAAAAAAAACAATTGTTAAAGAAAGTGTGGCCTTAAAAGACAATCTGGCTTTGAAAAAGTGTGAAACTTTCTTCACACTCACATAACTCACGAGATCTATAGCACCATTTGTATCAAAGAAATAACTTTTCTTCCTGCGACTAATTATTTCAAGAATCAAGACGCCAAAGCTATAGGCATCTGATTTGACGGAGAAACGTCCTTGCATTGCGTATTTAGGAGATAGATAACCACTAAAAAGTCAATAAAAATGGTTCAACAATGTTAGGTAGTACACAAGAAGAAGCAGAACACCGTTTATCTACTTAAAAAAAATCAAGAATTTTCAAATTTTGTAAGACTTACAATGTGCCCACAATTCTGTTTGTATCTGCTTGAGTTTGATCAACTCCGAATATCCTAGCCATTCCAAAATCTGAAATCTTTGGGTTCATTTCTCCATCCAACAAAACATTGTTCGCTTTAAGGTCTCGATGTATAATTCGAAGACAAGAGTCCTCGTGAAAATACAACATTCCTCCTATTATTTTGAACCGTCTTGACCAGTCCAACCATCCTTGTTTAGGATCTGCAAAGTGCAAATAGGTTTGTTCAAATAAAATTATATATTGACGAATCAATCTAAACTAACTAATCGCAACTAGTCAGGATGAGGAAACCCAGACCAAATAGGAAGTAGTCAAGGCTTTTGTTTGGCACAAACTCATAGACTAGAAACTTTTCAGCTCCTTCTAAGCAAAATCCAATCAGCCTCACTAGATTCCTGTGTTGAAGCTTTGCCAGCAGCATAACCTCATTCTTGAACTCTGCTCCACTTTGCCCAGAACCACTTGATAGCCTTTTCACAGCTACTTCTTGTCCATCACTAAGAGTGCCCTGTCAAATTGGTTCCAATAGTATGATTGTATAGTATACACGGAAGATAATCCTAATTATGTAAGATGTGTCTTGTAAACTGGGTTACCTTTTAAACTCGACCAAATCCACCTTCACCGATCCGGATCCTCTCATTTTCACTATGATCTGAGTCATTCAATTAAATTGGACGACTCAAATCACTCTTACATGACCAATCATGTTAGAATGAAAATGAGATGAGTAGGATCCGGTGAAGGTGGATTTGGTCGAGTTTACAAGGTAACCCAATTTACATGACACGTCTTATGTAATTAGGGTTATCTTTCGTGTAAACTATACAATCATATTGCTGTAACCAATTTGACAGAGCACTCTTACTGATGGACAAGAAGTAGCTGTGAAAAGGCTATCAAGTGGTTCTGGGCAAGGTGGAGTAGAGTTCAAGAATAAGGTTATGCTACTGGCAAAGCTTCAACACAGGAATCTAGTGAGGCTGATTGGATTTTGCTTAGAAGGAGCTGAAAAGTTTCTAGTCTATGAATTTGTGCCAAACAAAAGCCTTGACAACTTCCTATTTGGTCTGGGTTTCCTCATCCTGACTAGTTGCGATTAGTTAGTTTAGACTGATTCGTAAATATATAATTTTATTTGAACAAACCTATTTGCACTTTGCAGATCCTACAAACCAAGGACGGTTGGACTGGTCAAGGCGGTTCAAAATAATAGGAGGAATGTTGTATCTTCACGAGGACTCTCGTCTTCGAATTATACATCGAGACCTTAAAGCGAACAATGTTCTGTTGGACGGAGAAATGAACCCAAAGATTTCAGATTTTGGCATGGCTAGGATATTCGGAGTTGATCAAACTCAAGCAGATATAAACAGAATTGTGGGCACATTGTAAGTCTTACAAATTTTGAAAAGTCTTGATTTTTTTAAGTAGATAAATAGTGTTCTGCTTCTTCTTGTGTACTAACTAACATTGTTAAACCATTTTTATTGGCTTTTTAGTGGTTATCTATCTGCTAAATACGCAATGCAAGGACGTTTCTCCGTCAAGTCAGATGCCTATAGCTTTGGCGTCTTGATTCTTGAAATAATTAGTCGTAGGAAGAACAGTTCTTTCTTTGATACAAATGGTGCTATAGATCTCGTGAGTTATGTGAGTGTGAAGAAATTTTCACACTTTTTCAAAGCCAGATTGTCTTTTAAGGCCACACTTTCTTTAACAATTGTTTTTTTTCTTTTTACAGGTCTAGAAATATTGGAGAGATGGGACAATTTTGGAAGTGTTAGATCTGATTCTACACGAAGCGCATTCAAGGAATGAAGTTACTGGATGCATCCATATCAGGTTGCTATGTGTTCAAGAAGATCCACCTAATCGACCAACAATGGCAGGGTTAACTTATTTCTTACAGGACAGAATGGTCATCAGAAAACCTTGCTGAGAGTTGGATTAGCTTGTTCATACCACCCTTCTCAATAATAGCGCGTTTTTTTCTTGATTGACTATTATTCCTTAACTCGGCCCAACTTTTCTTTCTTTCCATCCATTTTCTGAATGGATTCGGCCTAAGTTAATTAAAGACGTGCAAGATATATAATCTAAAGCTCTAACTTTGATGAGAAATCAAGAAAAAAAGTAAGAAGAAAGAAGTGTATTGAATTCTACATGTTCTTGCTCTTCTCTTCAGGTCTGTTGATTACCACTTTATCCCTTGCCCAACAGATATTAGTTACGTCTATCATGTGTGCACAAACGCAGCTTTTCATAACTTCCAAAACAGCTCCTACGAGGCCAACCTTGACTGCGTTCTCTTTTCTTTTTCCACAACCGCAAGCTCTAACGGTTTCTCCATTTCTTCCGCCGGCTCAGACCCCTCCCATGTTTACGGCCTCTTACTTTGCCGTGGTGATGTCAACACCGTCGTCTGCTAGGACTGTGCCACGTTCTCCACCCAAGACATGATCCAACATTATCCCATTGGAGCCGTGGGCACCGCATGGTACGACCAGTGCTTTCTCCGTTACTCTAACAAATCCATTGCTTCCACTTGGGAACAAACATCCTAAACACCTAACCTAATGATGTGGAACGTGAGTAATATTAACGACCCAACACATTTTACCCTGATTTTGGGAGACCATGAACGATGTGGTGACGATGGCCATCAGCACAACAGTTGGGAGCAAAAAAATCCTTGTAAAATAAGTCAATTTTACTACGTTTGTAGATCTTTACACAATGGCGGAGTGCACACTAGATTTGCCTAGCACCGATCGCAATCTTTACCTTCGCCAATCACTCTCATTTTTTTTGCAATGTTGTAGTGGGAGCGAGAATCCTCGCTCCCACTACAACATTGCAAAAAAAATGAGAGTGATTGGCGAAGGTAAAGATTGCGATCGGTGCTAGGCAAATCTAGTGTGCACTCCGCCATTGTGTAAAGATCTACAAACGTAATAAATTGACTTGTTTTACAGGGATTTTTTTGCTCCCAGTTGTTGCGCTAACGGCCACCGTCACCACATCATTCATGGTCTCCCCAAAATCTGGGTAAAATATGTTGGGTCGTTAATATTACTCACGTTCCACATCATTAGGTTAGGTGTTTGGGATGTTTGGTCCCAAGTGGAAGCAATGGATTTGTTAGAGTAACGGAGAAAGCACTGGTCGTACCATGCGGTGCCCACGGCTCCAATGGGATAACGTTGGATCATGTCTTGGGTGGAGAACGTGGCACAGTCCTGGCAGACGGCGGTGTTGACATCGCCACGTCAAAGTAAGAAGCCGTAAACATGGGAGGGGTCTGGGCCAGCGGAAGAGATGGAGAAGCCGTTAGAGCTTGCGGTTGTGGAAAGAGAAAAGAGAACGCGGTCAAGGTTGGCCTTGTAGGAGCTATTTTGGAAGTTAGGAAAAGCTGTGTTTGTGCACACATGATAGACGTAACAAATATCTGTTGGGCAAGGGATAAAGAGGTAATCAACAGACCTGAAGAGAAGAGCAAGAACATGTAGAATTCAATACACTTCTTTCTTCTTACTTTTTTTCTTGATTTATCATCAAAGTTAGAGCTTTAGATTATATATCTTGCACGTCTTTAATTAACTTAGGCTGAATCTGTTCAGAAAATGGATGGAAAGAAAGAAAAGTTGGGCCGAGTTAAGGAATAGTAGTCAATCAAGAAATAAACGCGCTATTATTGAGAAGGGTGGTATGAACAAGCTAATCCAACTCTCAGCAAGGTTTTCTGATGACCCTTCTGTCCTGTAAGAAATAAGTTAACCCTGCCATTGTTGGTCGATTAGCTGGATCTTCTTGAACACATAGCAACCTGATATGAATGCATCCAGTAACTTCATTCCTTGAATGCGCTTCGTGTAGAATCAGATCTAACACTTCCAAAATTGTCCCATCTCTCCAATATTTCTAGACCTGTAAAAAGAAAAAAAACAATTGTTAAAGAAAGTGTGGCCTTAAAAGACAATCTGGCTTTGAAAAAGTGTGAAAATTTCTTCACACTCACATAATCCACAAGATCTATAGCACCATTTGTATCAAAGAAAGAACTGTTCTTCCTGTGACTAATTATTTCAAGAATCAAGACGCCAAAGCTATAAGCATCTGACTTGACGGAGAAATGTCCTTGCATTGTGTATTTAGGAGATAGATAACCACTAAAAAGCCAATAAAAATGGTTCAACAATGTTAGTTAGTACACAAGAAGAAGCAGAACACCGTTTATCTACTTAAAAAAATCAAGTCTTTTCAAAATTTGTAAGACTTACAATGTGCCCACAATTCTGTTTGTATCTGCTTGAGTTTGATCAACTCCGAATATCCTAGCCATGCCAAAATCTGAAATCTTTGGGTTCATTTCTCCGTCCAACAGAACATTATTCGCTTTAAGGTCTCGATGTATAATTAGAACATGAGAGTCCTCGTGAAGATACAACATTCCTCCTATTATTTTAAACCGCCTTGACCAGTCCAACCGTCCTTGTTTTGTAGGATCTGCAAAGTGCAAATAGGTTTGTTCAAGTAAAATTATATATTTACGAATCAGTCTAAACTAACTAATCGCAACTAGTCAGGATGAGGAAACCCAGACCAAATAGGAAGTAGTCAAGGCTTTTGTTTGGCACAAACTCATAGACTAGAAACTTTTCAGCTCCTTCTAAGCAAAATCCAATCAGCCTCACTAGATTCCTGTGTTGAAGCTTTGCCAGCAGCATAACCTCATTCTTGAACACTGCTCCACTTTGCCCAGAACCACTTGATAGCCTTTTCACAGCTACTTCTTGTCCATCACTAAGAGTGCCCTGTCAAATTGGTTCCAATAGTATGATTGTATAGTATACACGGAAGATAATCCTAATTATGTAAGATGTGTCTTGTAAACTGGGTTACCTTTTAAACTCGACCAAATCCACCTTCACCGATCCGGATCCTCTCATTTTCACTATGATCTGAGTCATTCAATTAAATTGGACGACTCAAATCACTCTTACATGACCAGTCATGTTAGAATGAAAATGAGATGAGTAGGATCCGGTGAAGGTGGATTTGGTCGAGTTTACAAGGTAACCCAATTTACATGACACGACTTACGTAATTAGGGTTATCTTTCGTGTAAACTATACAATCATATTGCTGGAACCAATTTGACAGGGCACTCTTAGTGATGGACAAGAAGTAGCTGTGAAAAGGCTATCAAGTGGTTCTGGGCAAGGTGGAGCAGAGTTCAAGAATGAGGTTATGCTGCTGGCAAAGCTTCAACACAGGAATCTAGTGAGGCTAATTGGATTTTGCTTTGAAGGAGCTGAAAAGTTTCTAGTCTATGAATTTGTGCTAAACAAAAGCCTTGACTACTTCCTATTTGGTCTGGGTTTCCTCATCCTGACTAGTTGCGATTAGTTAGTTTAGATTGATTCGTAAATATATAATTTTATTTGAGCAAACCTATTTGCACTTTGCAGATCCTACAAAACAAGGATGGTTGGACTGGTCAAGACGGTTCAAAATAATAGGAGGAATGTTGTATCTTCACGAGGACTCTCGTCTTCGAATTATACATCGAGACCTTAAAGCGAACAATGTTCTGTTGGACGGAGAAATGAACCCAAAGATTTCAGATTTTGGCATGGCTAGGATATTCGGAGTTGATCAAACTCAAGCAGATACAAACAGAATTGTGGGCACATTGTAAGTCTTACAAATTTTGAAAAGTCTTGATTTTTTTAAGTAGATAAACGATGTTCTGCTTCTTCTTGTGTACTAACTAACATTGTTGAACCATTTTTATTGGCTTATTAGTGGTTATCTATCTCCTAAATACGCAATGCAAGGACGTTTCTCTGTTAAGTCAGATGCCTATAGCTTTGGCGTCTTGATTCTTGAAATAATTAGTCGCAGGAAGAACAGTTCTTTCTTTGATACAAATGGTGCTATAGATCTCATGAGTTATGTGAGTGTGAAATTTTCACACTTTTTCAAAGCCAGATTCTTTTAAGGCCACACTTTCTTTAACAATTGCTTTTTTTCTTTTTACAAGTGTAGAAATATTGGAGAGATAGGACAATTTTGGAACTGTTAGATTCGATTCTACACGAAGCATATTCAAGGAATCAAGTTACTGGATGCATCCATATCAGGTTGCTATGCGTTCAAGAAGATCCAACTAATCGACCAACAACGGCATCAATTGTTCGCATGCTAAATAAGTACTCAGTCACCCTACCATTACCTCGGGAGCCAACATTTTTCAGCTATAATAGAAACCTGGAAAACACAGGCACAACAACAAATGAATCTACTAAGACCGAGTCAGTGTCACTGCTAGTACCACTGTTTGTGTCTGTGTCTGTCTGTGGATGAGGAATCAATTACCCAAGTCTACCCCCAGTAGTTCGAGTGACTATATTAAGCATAAACGTGATCCCCAACTGCCATGATCATTATCCTATACTGAGTTGTCTTTTGGTCCTTTTTATATTTGCGTCAATGCTACGTTGCAGATGCCCACAAGACTAGCCTTAGAAGTAAGAAGAATGAGGTGCAAGCATATGTGTAGGTCAGAAAACGACTTATAGTAGAAAGTCCGGTTAACCTATACACCTTTCGTCCATAATTAATGGATGTTTGAAATCTAAAATTTTGTCCACAAATAATGGATGTTTTGGTCCAATTAATATACTTTTGGTCACACTTGTAAATAAAAAGTTATTTTGTGGTGGACCAGAATCTGACTAAAAAAATTGAGAAAAATTGTGAATCACATAAAATTTCAGAGGTGGGCTGAAATGGCTGTCATTGACAACACTTTTTCAGAATTTATTTTTTTTCTTAAAACTTGTACCATCCCTCCAAACATCTATCAAAAAATAAACAGAGGGAGTATACATTTATAAAATAAATAAAAAACTCCAACTCTAGAGTCTAGATTGCCCGGTAAGAAATTGATTCGAAGGAGCTGATGGGCTAAAGGCCCCTTCCCTTGATGCCACGAAACATAAGTTTCACTCTCGCCTAGTTGCAATTAAAATCACCTCATTAGTGTAACAATAAATATGAAGGAATTCATTTTAGTTATTTACTATGTTACCATTGAATCAAAATTAATTAATTTAATTTGATTTTGTGTTTTAAGCCACTACCTTTTAAGAAAAAAACACTTCCAAGTTCTAACAATTTGTCAATTTTCTCTCCTTGACCCTTTTCGATGGGAAGTCCAACCCCAAACATTCAGGCATCATTTGACTATGATCTGCAAAAAGCGTGAAGGATGATGTTAGAGAAGCACCTGCCTGGTTTTTCGAAGCAGAATGTTCAAGAGATGGAGGTAACGAATTGGTAGCTCCTGGATGCATGTGTGTGTTGTTATTATATAGGAAGATTACGCTTTTAAGAATAAACGTTTTTAGCTGATTATATGCATGAAAATGAAATTGAAATGCTTAAGGAAAACCTATATTATATATCAATATAACTCTTAACTCCCTAATGATCACAACTACAACATCTCCTTTAATTTTAGTAACTAACAAGTCATGTTGTTTGCAACAGGGAGCCGTACTGGTGGTACATCAGTTGCGAGCAACTCTGTGGCTCAGGCTGGAAAAGATAGATATGAACAAAGATAGATACGAGCAGAAGTTTCAAGTGTTCGTAGGAATTGAGAGAATCAAATGAGAGCTAGGAATCCGTAAGATTCACTCTCACAAACCTAATCACAGTGCAACGGAATCGTGATTACTCCTTTTTTATAAGGAAGGAGTCTAATTTCAGGGAATTGGACATGACGATGGAAACGAGCATAACAGATGACAGAGTTGTTATTGATCCCGTCATTGCCCACAGACCAAGGTGGTGGTGATGATAAAGAAGAAGATGAGCAAGTAGGACTCAATCTTCCAAAGCTAACGGAATTGCAGTTTACCGGAAGAGGTTTCGAGATCCAATCATGAGGACAAAAATGAAGTCTAGTAATTCTAGCTAACCAATCCCCTACACTATTGACACTTCTAGGAACAAAACAAAAGAATAACTATGGAGGGATCTTGGATCAGTTACCCATTTAAGGAGGCTATCCTTTGCTAATAATACATAATGTATAATCATTTGAATATAAGTTGACACTTACAAAATGTTAGAATTTTGAAATGGTAATTTTCATTATCAAATTTGTCATAAAGTTGTAACAAGTAACAACGTAGTTGACTTCGGAAAGCTTTTTTAAAGAAAAAAGTAAATAAAGAAATTGATTTTTTATCATTATTATTGTTTTTAATTGACACGTGTAAAACATTTTTCTCATTATTGCACTAAATTCATCCCAAGTTTAATTCTTCAACTAATTAATATGTCCTTTTAAATTCTTTTTAATTTATGAAATTACATAATTCATTTTTCATATTTCAATCATTTCACATACCATGTGTCATTCTCTTTAGGATTCAAAAAATGTCACTGGGCCTCATGAGAGTGATTTATGAATTTTCAAAAATGGAGTGGTTTGTGAGTTACGCAATGTGTAAAGTCTCATATTAACTATATAAACGTTTCATTTTGAGATTTTATATCAACCACTCCATTTTTTAGAACCGAAACGCAATAATCATTGCATTTTGGTGTTTTATGTTACAAAGACACAAGTATCATCATAAATTCGTAATATTTTACTAGAAAATATGTTCTTCAAAATCGTGTCATTTGTATGCTTTTCTAGTTCTTCATGTAAAAAATCTTTAATATTTTTTGTAAATTGTGATAATTTCATGACGTGTAGTTTGTGTGATTTCTTCAAAATGACACATTTTCTTCCTCATATATAATTAAATAAACAAATCAGGTTTGACTTTTTTTTAATTAACTAACCCTTGTTGGCTTAATTACTACTAATGAATTCCTAAACTTAATTAATCACACATCCATTTCTGCAGCCTGTCCTGTGCTATCTTTTACTCTCCGGTTCTCATGTTATTCTAATCAGGTAATTATCCATTTATACTTGCTACTTTTCTTTTTTCTTTTCTTTTTGATTATCCATGTCTGTATATATTGCTTATTTTGATCGGATCATTTGATGAAGAACATCTTCTAATCACTAATTGTCATTGTATTCTTTCAGGTTTTACTAGCCTCATCTGTGTTCTCTAGTACTTCTCTTCAATCTTCCCTATAGTTCTAATCAATCAGGTAATTGCTACTTCTTCTTTTTTCAATTAATGTATATATCCATGTATATGTCTGTGGTTATGATCTGTACACTGTTTCTTTTGATCAGATCATTTGAAGAACATTGATCATCTAAATCTGCACTTCTTTATAATCATATTTCGTCAGGTAATTGATTCTGAGAAAATGAACTGTGGTGTCTTATCTTTTAATTATGGAAGAGTATCTTAACACTCTTAAGCTTTTCTTTGCTAGAAACATTAAAAGGTGAAACGAGGGTGTATTGGAATCGAAACCCATCTATCCAAGATACTTAAAGGTGATCGGTGTTAGATCCACAAACCAACCACCAGAACAGATCCTCCGTCGCCGTGCGCATCAGGTTTGACTTTTGTTTAATTAACTAACCCTCGTTGGCTTAATTGCTACTAATGAATTCCTTATTTTTGAACTGTGGTGTCTTGTCTGTTATTTTGACCACTTTTAATCAAGTAGTTTTGCAAAGAGATTCCTAATTAACCGAAAAACAAAACTTTGTATCAATTTAATCGACACTCTTATTACATATATAGTTTTAGTTGTTCTTTAATTCTAATCCATCACTCATGTAACATTGTATTATTGCATATACGTAGGTTTCTGAGAAGAATGGCAGGTGAAAACGTTCAGCAATATTTCTCAAGGGACCAAGTGACAGGCGATTGGAATTTTCCGTTGGGTCAAGTCTGTTGAAACACATAATCACTTGAAACTTGTATGAAAGACCAAATCAAAGAAAAAGGCCATTGGAAGGACCTTATCTGTTGTTATTATTGATAGTGGTTCTCCTTAGTTTGGTGGTGTGGACTGTTGGTATTATTGGTACGTGGTTCTCCTAAGTCTTCTTGCAATTGGAAGGACCTTATCTGGGTGGCAAGTGTACAGGCAAGTTCCTATTGAGTGAGTGGTTCTCAGAATACAAAAGTTGAAAGGAAAGTGAAAGGAATTTTCCTTTGGGTCAAGTCTTCCCCAATTAATTAATTATTTTGTTTCAATACAAAGAAGAATTTCCAGCTATGTAATTCCTGTTTGCACAATATCAGACCGTATGTGATCATTTTCTCTCCTTACTATTTCGACCTTCTCCTTACCCTTTTCACACATAAATGGCTTCTTCTTCTGCTACCATCTGTGAAGCGAGACCTTATGTTGTCTTCCTCAGTTTTAGGGGAGAGGACACTCGCAATGGTTTCACAAGCCACCTCCATCAAGCTTTAAGCGATAGCCAAATCTCGACTTTCATTGATAACAAGCTTGAAAGAGGAGACGACATTTCTCCAGCTCTTCTCACTGTCATTGAAGAATCCACTATTTCTCTCATCATTTTTTCCGAGAACTATGCAGATTCTAGATGGTGCTTGAAAGAACTTGCAAAGATCATTCAGTGTAAACATCTTAATGGTCAGATCGTTATACCTGTGTTTTATGGAGTAGATCCATCGCATGTTAGAAAGCAAAGAGAAAAATTTGGAGTTGCTTTTGATAAGCTCAAAGAACGTCTGCGGGAGGGGGAGATGGATTTAAACGAGGTGAGATCTCACTTGGAGGAAGCAGCTAATATATCCGGATGGAGCTCATACGACATCAGGTAACTTTTTCTAGTTTTGGAAGCTTCTAATTTTGTTTCATTTCTAGATCAAATTTGTACTTGATGTGATTTTTGCTTGAATTAAGCTAGTTTTGTTGTTCGTTTGTTTTTTATAGCCCTGAGAGTGAGCTTATAAAGTTCATTGTGCGAGATATTATGGAAAAACTCAAACAAAGAAGGGAGGTAGAAGCGGCGGAATGTTCAAGATCACCTACGGAAAGGCTAGTGGGCGATGCATTTGGAAGTAATGTGGAAAAAATATGGTCTTGGTTGATGGATAATCAAGTGTTACGAGTTGGCATTTACGGTATGGGCGGTGTGGGCAAAACCACTCTAATGAGGCATATTCAGACTCTTCTGTAGGGACAAAGATCTTTTGAGGTTTATTGGATTACTGTATCTCAAGATTTCAGCATTTGGAAATTACAGGATCTAATAGCCAAAAAAATTAATTTGAAGTTTTTAGACAAGGAAGATGAGGAGGAGAGAGCTAAAAGCCTAGCTCAAACATTGAAAGGAAAAGGAAAAGGAAACGGAAGATGCGTTCTCATTTTAGATGATTTGTGGAACGACGTGGAATTGGATAAAGTGGGAATTCCGGTCGGAGTGAATACGTGCAAGTTGGTTCTTACCACTAGATCGCTGGAAGTTTGTCAACAAATGGACTGTAGTACAATACAAGTGCAACCTCTTTCTGAAGAAGAAGCTTGGATCTTGTTCACTCAAGAACTGGGCAATTATAACACAGAAGTGGAGGAACTGGTGAAAGCTGTTTCTAGGGAATGCGCTGGTTTGCCTCTAGGGATCACAGTTATGGCAAGAAGTATGAAGGGAAATTTTAAGGTTCATGCATGGAGGAATACGCTAGTGGAATTGAAGGAATCAAAAGTTAGTAAGGGTCACAAGATGCAAGAAAAAGTTTTCTCTGTGTTGAAATTCAGCTACCTTCATTTGAATGATCCAGCGTTGCAAGACTGTTTGTCATACTGCGCATTATTTCCGGAAGATGAAAAGATTGGTAGAGATGAGTTAATTGAGTATATGATTGTTGAGGGGATAATAGATGAAAGGGAAAGCAGACAAGCAGAATTGGATAAGGGACACACAATGTTTGACACACTTGAGAATGCATGCTTATTGGAAGGTGATACTAGATACGTGTGGATGCATGATCTTATTAGGGACATGTTGATCCTTGAATTGAGAGAGGGGTCCAAAACGCTTGTGGAAGCAGGGGCACAACTTAAAGAATTACCAAATGTGGAAAAGTGGACAGAGAAGCTAGTGAGAGTCTCATTGATGAGTAATGGCATTGGGGTGATTCCTTCCGGTCATACACTAAGGTGTCCCAATCTGTCAACGTTGTTGTTATGTAGAAATGATTTATTAGAAATGATAGCAGATTCTTTTTTTGAGCAATTTCAGAAGCTCAAAGTTCTTGATCTTTCTTGGTGCAATGAGATTAAGAAACTCCCAAAGTCTATTAGTGATTTGGTGAATCTCACTGCCTTATTGCTCCGTGAGTGTTGGAGTCTAACTTATGTGCCATCGTTAGCAAAGCTAGAGAAACTAAAGAAATTAGATCTTAGTGATTGTGAGAGTCTTAAACAGATGCCTGAAGGTGTGAGATTTCTATTAAACCTCAAGTATTTAGATCTCTCTGGGAGTGGAATAGAAGAGATAGGGAGTGGGATATTACCTACGCTTTCTCGGTTGCAGGTCCTTAAACTATGCAACGAATGGGGATATTCAAAATTCTCAATTAGAGGAAGCGAAGTGGGGGAGTTGAGGATGTTAGAGACTTTGCATTGCAGGTTTAGTAATGTCAGAGAGTTGGGGGAGTACATAAAATCTCGAGAAAGATCACAACAATCACCCAGTGATTACTCTATTTTATAGGGAGGGAGTATTCCTCTTGGACAAGTGTGACAAACTTGGGGTCAAGGAAATTTGTGAGCGTAGCAGCTTACAGTTTTATTTATCCTCCCTTGTCGTTGCCCACAGACATTGAAGCACTGAATATTCGTGGAGATTATTACCATTCTATTTATTCCACCTATTCTATTTCTAATCATTCCTTACTCAATCTTAAGATAGTTGATATATGTGAGTGTCACAGTTTCAAGAAACTATTTCCTCCCGGTTTGCTGCCTAACCTCCCTAACCTACAAAATATATCAGTCTGCTTTTGCTATGGCATGGAAGAGATATTCTCAACATACCGAGAAGAAGAAGATGGGCAAGAATTATTATTTGATCAGCCTAATCTCACTGGACTCCATCTTTCAAGGCTTACCACATTGAATTTGCGTAATTTACCAGAACTGAGAATCATATACAAGGGCGCATTAATCTGTCATTCCCTACAACAAATTCAACTGCTAAATTGTCCGATGCTAGAGAGGATAACGCTCCCTCTCCCACAACCTTCCCTTCGGAGAATCATAGTTTATCCAAATGAATGGTGGGAATCAGTGCAGTGGGGCAGTGCCAACGACAAAATTCATCTCCAATCCGTTGCTGGATTTTCCTTCTCTACATATGTTTAGTCCTCTTCATAGAGAAGAACAAAGCTGCGTGCAAACTGTTTGATAAAATGCGTAGCCCAGAAGAATGGTAAGGTTTTCACAAGTGTTCATCTCATATACTATGATTATAATCTGGCGATTCTGCCAACTTAATTATAAGCATGTGTTCATCTCATATACTATGATTATCCATTTCTCTAATATAGCCACTTCATTTTGGAAGCATGCTTGCCTTGTACTAGAATGTTGTTTGTGGTTTATGCTTTGTATGTGGTTAGCTTAATGCAGAGAGCATATGTCTGTTTTTCTCCGAAGGGAAGGTAGTAGATGATCATTGGTTTCGGTTCCCCGCACTTGATTAATGTAATATCATTTTCTCTAATTGTGTGATTATCTTGTTTGATTTCTATTGGGTTGCCATACTGGTATGGTATCAGTGAAGCAATACTGCGACTTTCTGTAGAACAAATTTGAGAGAGAAAATTAATGGAGATGATGTTCTGTGTGTTTTGTGCTTAAAAATTACTGCTTTATTTATTGTCTTCTCTGAATTGATGAATAAGAAGGACGTCAGAGCCCTTTTATAGGTAAAAGCTGCAACTTTGAGTTTTCTCATTTGTGAGCGACCAACACTTACGTTTGCATATTTTCCACTGGGTTTTCTCATTTGATAGTTTCTTTACTTTTACGTTGGTTGTCTTTTTTAACAGGGTAAGGATGGATCTAAGAAATGTCATTCGTCTGGAACTGTAGACAAGTGATGTTGGGCTGCTGCGTTTGCTTGTGATACCTTCTTCAAAGCATGTACTGGATTGCAACGCTTTACACTTAAGGTATTACCATCAGCTGTACTATTATCTATCATAGCTTAGTTGTAGTTCAAACCTGTGATGGTATTTATTCCCCCTGGTTGGTGGCAGACATCATTGGACCAAACAACCCATTTTTGGAAATTTGACAACTACCATCCTCTTAGGAGCCTTCAGGTGGTAGAACTACTTGGCTTTCGTATCTGCTTCAGAGTTCCAAGCAGCTTGAGAAAGTAATTATACATCCTTGTTGCGGGCTACCTGGATCCTTGAAGGAGATGTTGGGCAGGAAACCTGGGAGGAACAAGAAAGCTAGAGACCGCTCCTTGGAGCTGAAAGCTGCACTCTCTCTATGGGAATTTGATTGACTGGAACCCTTCTTTCTTTGACGACATCATCTTGTTAATGCCTCCTTCTACAGCACCTTGAAAAGCAGACAAGCAGAATTTGATAAGGGACACACAATGCTTGACACACTTGAGAATGCATGCTTATTGGAAGGTGATACTAAAGATGTGTGGGTGCATGATCTAACTAGGGACATGTTGATCCATGAATTGAGAGAGGGGTCTAAAACGCTTATGGAAGCAGGGGCACAACTTAAAGAATTACCAGATGTGGAGAGATGGACAGAGAAGTTGGTGAGAGTCTCCTTGATGAGTAACGACATTGAGGTGATTCCTTACAGCCATACACCAAGGTGTCCCAATCTGTCAACGTTGTTGTTATGTACAAATCCTAGATTAAAAATGATAGCAGATTCATTTTTTTGAGCAATTTCAGAAGCTCAAAATTCTTGATCTTACTTGGTGTGATGAGATTGAGGAACTCCCAAGGTCTATTAGTGATTTGGTGAATCTAACTGCATTGTTGCTCCATGGCTGTAGGAGTCTGATTCATGTGCCATAGTTAGCAGAGTTAGAGAAACTAAAGAAGTTAGATATTAGTGATTGTGAGAGGCTTAAACAGATGCCTGAAGGTGTGAGATTTCTATTGAACCTCAAGTATTTAGATCTCTCTGGGACTGGAATAGAAGAGATAGGGAGTGAGATAATACCTATGCTTTCTCGGTTGCAGGTCCTCAAACTATGCGGTGAATATGGAGCATCAAAAATCTCAATTAGAGGATGCGAAGTGGGGAGTTGAGGATGTTGGAGGCTTTGCGTTGCAATTTTAGTAATCCCAACAAGTTGGGGGAGTATGTAAAATCTCGAAAAAGTCTCCCCCTATCCTGATTACTATTTTTACATAGGGGAGGAGTGCCATTAGGTTACAGTTTTATTGATCCCTTGGCGTTGCCCACAAACATTGAAGTGCTGAATGTTGATTGTTGTTATAGCACTTTGTACAAGAGACTGTTCCCTCCTAGCCTTCCAGCAGCCCACTTAAACCTACAACAGATTCATGCGTTCAAGTGGGGTGCTATAGAGGAAATATTTGCCATGAACGAGTGAGAGAATGGAGAATGGAGAATGGAGGGGATTCCCATTTTCTAATTATTCCACCCATTCTATTTCCAATCATTCCTTACTCAATCTTAAGCTAATTGATATATGTGACTGTCACAAGTTGAAAAACTATTCCCTCCCAGCTTGCTGCCTAACCTCCATAACCTACAAAAGATATCAGTCCGCTTTTGCTATGGCATGAAAGAGATATTCTCAACAGACCGAGAAGAAGATCACCATGATCCGCCTAATCTCACTGGACTCCATCTTTCAAGGCTAACCACATTGGGATTGTGTGATTTACCAGACCTTAGAATGATATGATCCGACCTAGAATAAGTAAATCGAATAATATATGGAGCTTATGAAGGATCTAGCCGATGGAGTTCAATACGAGACTCGAATAATGGATGGACGATTTAACAAACAAGACGCGAACGAGCAGCGGATAGATTAATAAAAGAAACGATGGATAGGAGAGATGTTACCCGGAATGACGATGTAGATAGATGGACTAATAGGAAGTGATGAACAAATGCTAAACTCGTGTTGCTCAAATCGACGAATAGCAAGCAATGCATACAGATGTTTAATTATCCCAAATTATTGTCGAACAAAATACAAGTGATTTCCCGGAGGAAGATCGGGAGGAGTGCTCTCAACTCAAGCGATCTTTCTCCAAGAAGAATTGAAGAGTTTAAGGCCTAGGTGATAATGGAAGGAGTGCTCTCAACTTTACAATTATCACTTAAGTCTAAACTACAGTCAAGAGGAAGAAATACAAAAGCTATTTATAGGTGGGCAAAAGAAAGGCTTGAAAAAGCCCAAAATACGCTCAAGGCCTGATGTCTGGCGGTATACCGCTCCAGGAAGAAAGTCCCTGGCGGTATACCGCTACACTCGCTTGGAAATGGCCATTTTAATTCAATCCCTGGCGGTATGCCGCCCCAGTCATGGCATTCCTGGCGGTATACCGCCAGGCTTGGTCTTCAAGCCTCCGCTTGGGTTTCGAACTCCGAAATGATGGGCAATCAACACCAACGTGCGGCCTCGTTCTTGGCCCACATCTCGCCTCATCCTAGCCTCAATCCATAGGGTGGTTTGCTTGGCCTTGCTCCGGGTGATCGGTCCTCCTAATGTGGTCGGGATCACATCATTAGAAGCATATACAACGGCGCAATCTTCTGTCATTCTCTACAACAAATTCAACTGGTTCATTGCCCGAAGATAGAGAGGATAACGCTCCCTCTCCCACAACCTTCACTTCAAAGAATCCAGGTTTATGCAAAGGAATGGTGGGAATCATTGCATTGGGGCGATGCCAACGGAAAAAAATCATCTCGAATCCCTTTGTCTTTGAAGAACTTTTTTTGGGTACTATTCCAAACTTTTTTTTCCCTCTCTGGTTTCCTGGTCTTGTGAAACATTAGTTGGTTAAGGTAATGACAATTTAACAATTAATCTGTTTACGAAGAGGAAGAAGATAACTAATACTCCCTCCGTTACTGAATAATTGTCACGCACGCATACCAATATTGGCCGGATGACTCACTATTTGATCCCAAAAAAATCCGTACTTTTTTTGTGTTTTTTGTAACGTACTTCCACAAAAAAAGTACGAATTTTTTTGGGATCAAATAGTGAGTCATCCGGCCAATATTGGTATGCGTGCGCGACAATTATTCAGTAACGGAGGGAGTATTAACATTACTATAGATTTATCGTCAAGGCCAAAAGATGCAAGGGGAAGTTTGGTCGAGAGATTCTAAGATTTCTATTGAAACTCAATTATCTAGATCTGTTGGTTTTGAGGTTGATGAAGATGGAAAATTGATTATGATTCTGAAATTATTTGATGTTTATCAGCAAAGATATTTTTCTCGTTAATTTTCTCAAAAATTACATACGAATATCTTACATAAATATATATAGTGCTGCTAGGAAGTTCTAGATTCTACAAGAAAAAATACACGTGGTTATTCTAGATTTTACTAGCTAAGTACAGGTGGCTGCGTTATCATGCCAAGACAAAATTAACTAGTTAACTTAACATGCTAAGGTAATTAACAAGCTAAGGGACAGTAACAGCGATAACACTCAAAAGAGTATTAATCCAAGACAACGTTAACGTGGACGACAGCTTTATCCAACACAGCAGCGTCATCAAGGCAGCAACGTTATCATGGCTGCGGCAGCACGGCAAAAAGGGGCGACATCATGCAAAAGGGCGATATCCACATATCATGCAAAAGTCAACTAGCAGCAGTTAACAAGCTAAGGAAGGCGGCAGCGTTAGCAGGCCAACGACTTAACGCCAAAAATGGCTTAACGCCAAAAAAGGCAAAACACCCAAAAGCACTTTAGCAGCGGAATCCCGGCAGCGATATCATAACAGCGATATCATGCAAAAAGGAGCATATTTCAACACTCCTCCTTGATCCTTTTGCATGATACTCCAAGTTTCATACGAAGATTTTCAAATTTATCTCTAGGTAGAGATTTTGTCAAAATATCAGCTACTTGTTCATGATCATAGCAATGCTGCAGATCAACTTCACCTTCATTTTCAGTTTCTCTTATAAAATGAAACTTGACTTTAATATGCTTGGTTCTTCCATGCTGAACTGGATTTTTTGCAATTGCTACAACTGATTGATTATCAACAAATATAGGAGTTGGACCTTCTTGCTTCAGCTTCAAATCTTCCAAGATTTTTCTCACCCAGATAACTTGATTTACTGCTGCTGCAGCTGCAATGTATTCAGCTTCAGCAGTGGATTGAGCAACTGTTTTGATATGATGCCTTTTTATGCATATTTTTCCCTCTTTTAGGTCTAATTTCACACTTGATACTACTAATTTGGCTTGTTTTCCAACCATTTTGTAGATGTGTACTAAAGGGAGAAGCTTGCTGCAAAGCGCGCCATTTGGATGCATTTTTGTTGATCTTTCATCGTCGAGCCCTAGACGCGTTTTGTCGTCGAGACCTACCTTCGGGACCTAGACGAGATCTTATGTCTAGGCCTAGACGAAGCACGTGCGTGTTTCTTTCCGAATGACGCTTGGCCGAAGATGCTAAAAAGATTCTAGCGGGATTCCATGACCAAATCATCCAGCTCATCAGAGAATATTCCTCTATACCATTTTGTCCCCAAGTGGGGTTGTTAGGCTAATGACGCGGTGACACGTGTCGCGCAATCCCCCTCTCCAGCCAACTCGCGACACGCGTCCTTCCCTTATCCTTATCCGCAATCCGTGTCGTCCAATCACGGTGCGCCACGTGTACACAATCCGCGGCCTCCAACCCCTCGGCGCCACGCGTCTTCAACGGTCATAAGCCAGTCAACGCGTTATCCTCGCGCAATCCGCGTAGACCAACCAGAGAGCGCCACGCGTCCTACATCATCTAGCATCACCGCGTCCTCTCTTGGCGATCCGCGTCTCAACGCGTAGGCTAATCAACGCGTGCCACGTGTCTTCAACGTCAGCGTGCCTTCCCCTGTGGCGATCCGCGTCTCACTCCCTCACCTAATCGTCGAGCGCCACGTGTCAGCCCTCCAATCCCTCAGCGCCACGTGTCATGGATGCTCCCTCAGCCTCACTTATCCATTTTTTTTTTCTTTCCTTGTTTCCTTTAGCCCTTTCCAACGTTCTCCCGTGTCCCTTTCACCTTCACTCCATCTTCTTCCCTAGAAACCCTAGCCACACACTCACCATGTCCCCCAAAAGACCCCCAAGAATTAAAATGGTGGCCCACAAAATCGGGACCACCAGCCGCAAACCCACTCCCACCCGAAAAAACCCCTCACCCACCAGCTCATTGTCCGCATCGCCGTCATCCGCTGATTCTGGCCAATCCCACTCTCGCCACACCGACTTAGGGCCGGAAAATGAGGAAACCTCCGACCATGAGCCTCCGTCCGATGAAGACTTAGAAGTCACCGGGTCTAAGCCGGCGACCTCCACCATTACTAGATCCGGTCGGTCGGTCCCTAAGATCCCAGACCTCAACATCTACAAGTCGGCGGCACCGATGACTGAGCCGGCAATCGTCGTCGAAGAGGAAGCCGCGGCAGGGGAAGAGGAAAAAATAATCTTCGTCATGAGGAAGCCTAAACCACCTATGTCCGTCAAGGTTGAGGAGGCTACCATCGACGCCGACGAACCATCTGCTCCGGTGAGTAAGAAAAGAAAGGCCATCGGAATGGAAAAAGGCAAAGCAAAGGCCACCACCAGATCTACAAAACCTCACGCCACTTCGCCCGCACCAGCTTCAGATCAGGTTACATCTGAACTCGCCGACCTTAAGGGTTGGCTCACTTTTGATGATAAACACTCTCTTGATAGACTTGTTACTTTTAACTCGAAAGGTGTTAGCCCATGCGCGCGCCTTGATCTTGTGTTTTTAGACAAAATGGGTATAGGCTCTCGAGTTCGAGAGCTTGTAAAAGGTATTGGGTGGGAATCTTTGTTCTTCCTGGAGCACCCGACCTTTTCTGAGCTCTCACTTGAGTTCTATTCCACATTTTGGCTTGCTTCGGACCAATTCAAGCCTAAGGGCAAGACTGGTCCGTGCCTATCAGCCCCCGATATTGTCCATTTTAGGCTGATGGGAAAATTGCGTAAGATGTCTGTCGATAAGCTGAATTGTGTGTTGGGTGCTGTGAGTTTTGATGAGTTAGAGTCTTCTTTGTATAGATCTGCCCATACCATGTATCCTACTGATTTTGATGCTGATGCTGCCTTTCAGGAGCTGACCGGCAAGGCAAATGCCGAGTTTAGCCCTAAACTTTCCAAAGGACATGAACTTTCTGACACTGCTCTGAGGATCTTGCATCGATATTTGGCCTTTACTTACTCGGGCAAGCCCCATTCTTCTGGCCAGTTATCGATGCAAGAGCTGTTTTTCTTGTGGTGTATGAAGCATACGATTAGGCTTAATCTTGGGTTTTGGTTTGCTACTGCTGTTTCGTCTGTTCAGGCCATACCTCGTAGTCCTATTATGGGGTCATTGGTCACTAGTATTGCTATAAACGACAAATTTTTTAATTTGGTTTTGCCTAGTAGCAATCTGTCTGCACCTGTTGATTTTAAAATGCTAGATCCCAAGACCCTCGATCAGATGGGTCATTTGTGTGTCTCACAGCGTATATTGCAGTTTAGTACACGTTGTACGCAGGTGAAAGATCAAGCATTCGGCACTAAGCACCAAGGAAACTTCATGTATCCGACTGATGCCCAAGCCGAGCATCCCGGCCAAACTAGCTCTGCCCCAGACGCTCCGACCAGTCCCGGCCAAGATGATCCACCTAGTGCTCCATCAGCCCAGGATGTTCCTCCTGCCCTCCTTGGCGCCATATCAGAGACAAATATCCTCCTCCGGTCCATTTTGAAGCAACTACAAGATTTGACCACGGAAGTTGCTAGGCGCAACCTCCCGCCTATGTAGCGTTCCCAGACTATGTCCCATCACCTTAGGGCAATCCGCCACATTCCCATTCCCCTTCCCCCTGAACTCCTTTTTACATATTCTAAACTCTCATATTTGTTTTGTGCGCCTCTCTCGCATTGAGGACAATGCGAAGCCTCAGTGTGGGGGAGGGTTTATGTGTTTGTGTGATATGTTAGTATATATAAGTTTGACTGCATGCTTTGTATATATTTTTGATCGCATGCTTTGTGAAAAAATTTCGGATTTTCACTTTAAAGGATTTTGATAACATGTTAGCACTGCCCAGTTTTAAAACCCCCTGGTATGGACACACACTTCTGACTTGTGCACATGAAATAAACTTCCTTTCATGTTGGTCTTGCCCTAGATCTTGCATGCTTTGCCTGTTAGCTCTTATAACCTGCATCTGCACTAAACATGAGCAATCATTTATAGCACTGATCGCGCGTCGAACACGTCAAATATAAGTGTATAATAGATATGAAAAAGGGGTAGAAATACAACTTATCACTTGTCCACAAGGAACTTGTAGATGGTGGTAAGAGGATCGTCCACAGAGACTTCGGGGGATTTGTAGTTCTTGGTTGACTTCCTCGTCACTGAGTTTGGTTGGTTGATTCTGAAAATTAAAACAAAAGCAAAAGCAATTAAATAGTTCAAAACAGTCTTGGTCGGAGTCTAGGCCTAGACAGGGGTCAAGACTGAAAACAGTAAAAAGAAGGTTCCCGGTAAGAGCATGAACAAGCTATGTTCTTATGATTCGATCACTGATTCAATGGTGTTCATCTCGATATCTGCAGTGCTGCTATGGATAAGACAACACCCAACTCAAGTTTACCCTCGGTTGTCAGTCAAGGCCCACGGTTGTCAATCGGGTCTGAGTTGTATTACTCATTTAACTGGGTCTCCCAAGCTAAAATCTGAATTGTCAGTTCTAAACTTGAACAAGGAAGTAAAGAAACCAGAAAATAAATAATTACAAAAATAGAGATTATTAAGAGTAATTAGATCTCACGAAATATAAGAAACATAGCTCTCAAGCTCTTACCAAGAATGGTGATTAGCTAGATGTACTCATGAATGAATTATAAAAATACTTGCTTGCATAAATAAATTAAATCCGAGATTTAAAGAATTAAATCCGGAGCAAAAATATAAAAGTGTCGAATTGGGGAAGAAGAAGAAAGCGTAGAGAGAGTGTGTGGAAGGGGAGGACGAGTTCAGCTATAAGTAAGCTAAAACTCCTCTGTCCTTCTCCAACTCAATCTCCTAAATAATCTCCTAAATAATCTCCTAAAAGATTATTACAATTAATTGTTCTTAAAATGGAAACTTAATCACAATTAAATAAAGAGGGAGATCCCTTGCGGGATTTTACATCAGATAGTCTTCCTATCCCTCTACAATTGCTGGACAGCTGCTACGTGCCAGCTGTGAGAGTCCATCTCCAAAAATACTTCAATCGCTCCAAACTACTGTCTGATCGCGGATCAGTCTTGGCCGGAGTCTTGGCCTAGACTCTGGTCTAGACTCGGGAAAACAGCTTCAGCGCTCCAAAAATTAGATTCTTCTATAAATTGCCTCCAGACCAGAACTGCTAAGATATGGGAAAAACAAGGATAAATCAGGAGGTTTACTGCCCAAATAACAAGTAAATGGATAGTAAAAACATGATGAAATACAATGCAATCAAGCACCTTGTGAGCATTTGAGACTAAACAGTTATATTTTTCATATGTGATTCAATGCTTAGCTAGGTATTCAACTAAGTTTGCATGAGACCCCTGGGTATGGACACCATCAGTCTTAGGAAAACAACAAAAAGACGGAAAAAAATAAAATTTGCATCTTTGTTTTCGTTTCTTTTTCTTTCTATCATCCCTCTCTTTTTCTTCATTTATCCCTCGACCCCCTTTTTCGTTTAGCCCCCGACATCTCATTCCCTTCTCATTTTTCTCTCTTCTTTATCCACTTGTTCTAACTTTCCTTGCCCCTTTTTCCTTGGCAGGTGAGCGGTATTTGTCAGAGGTGGCGGGCTAGATGATCAGCAAAGCCTAAGTGTGGGGGAGACTGACAAGAAGGTGTAGATGCCGAAAAAGGTCTAGGGTAAAGTCATCAAGCCCTAGCTGAAGTAAGTTGGCAAAATCCTTGAGCTAACTCAATCTTCATCAGCTGAAGTCTGTCGAATTCGTTTTCATCTTTGTAAAAAAAAAAAAAAAAAAAAAATTCAAAAAAATTCAAAACCAGAAATAAAGCAAAGAAAAGAAAGTCTTATCTGGTTTCAAAAAAAAAGAGGAAAGAAAAACGAAAGAAGGCAAAGGTGCGAACAAGAAAAATGAAGTATTGTCAGCATGGCTCCCAAGAGAAGAACTCCCCCAGACGAAGAACTTCGTCTAGCCCTCGACTGTCTGCCCTTGACGGATACTGCCTCACCGTTTCATCTCTATCCGGTTTTTTTCGTTCTATTCTCCTTCTCTTTTCCTTCCTCTTTGTGCTCTTTGTATATAATCTATCCTTTTGCTTTTCCTATTTTCTTTCTTTCTTTCTTTCCCTTTTCTCTCCATATTCTTCATATTCTCTATACACCTCTCCTTTCAATCCTTTTATGGTGCAAAGTTCATTTCTGATTGTTGATTGCCTAAGCATGTGGATTTTAACTCGGGTTGATGTGCAAACTATGTTGTGTGTCTTGTTAATTTGCATATTTGAGTGATGATACACCGAGCCTAGTTGAGTGTGAGTGTAAACACTTACCCTGGTGAGGATTGCTGATGCCAAGTCTGATGTGGTAAAGTTTCTTCACTAGGGTCGTTATCCTAATGATTTGATGCAGAGTTAGCTAGGCGGAGTATGTCTTGACATGGTTAGGGCTGATTGTTTGGTATGTTAATTCTTGTGCTATGGTTGGTTGTGTTTGTCTGTGTCTTGGGGTGTGTTTTCCTTTTTGATTGCTCGAGGGCGAGCAATGGGCAGTGTGGGGGAATTTGATATGATGCCTTTTTATGCATGTTTTTCCCTCTTTTAGGTCTAATTTCACACTTGATACTACTAATTTGGCTTATTTTCCAACAATTTTGTAGATGTGGACTAAAGGGAGAAGCTTGCTGAAAAGCGCGCCATTTGGATGCATTTTTGTTGATCTTTCATCGTCGAGCCCTAGACGCATTTTGTCGTCGAGACCTACCTTCGGGACCTAGACGAGATCTTATGTCTAGGCCTAGACGAAGCACGTGCGTGTTTCTTTCCGAATGACGCTTGGCCGAAGATGCTAAAAAGATTCTAGCGGGATTCCATGACCAAATCATCCAGCTCATCAGAGAATATTCCTCTATACCATTTTGTCCCCTAGTGGGGTTGTTAGGCTATATATAGAACCTTAACTTTAGGTTAAAAGGGGGCTACTCCTTAGTATATTTTTCATCTTTTTAGGGTTTTCAATCATTGTAGCCACCTCTCTAACATTGGGATTTGTTCTTCCTTTATTTTTCCAGAAATTGGAGCCCCAAGCTCCAATTAGTTTTTAATCCAGATTTTCATTTTCGTCTGCACCTCTTCTCTGTTTATGTTGCTTTCTCCATCTATCTTGTGCATGATTTCTAGCATGAGTGGCTAAATCTCTTAGTCTTGGCAGGGGTGTTTTAAGGATTGCAAGAGGATAGTTGGGAGGTCAAAGTGTTCTTAAAACGTGTTCATTGTTGTATCCGCTTTCTTGCCATTTTATTGTCATTTCGTGTGAGATTTGTTGGTAGTTTGATCACCTATTTGCATGTTTCTCATGAATATTGTCATTTCCATGGTAATAACTAACGTGATGCCATGGAATAGAGTAGGCACCTGGTCCAGAGTCATCATGTCGTTTGGTCCAATCTGGCTAGGGCAAGAAACCGGTTAGGGCAGACTTCTCAGTGTCTACCCCTAGACGTGTCTTCTCTCCACTTCACGGGCCTGTGTATGACCCATAAGCGTACCTTGGGCACAGTGTCACGGCCACTCCCATAAGCGTACCTTGGGAGTGACTTCTCTTAAGAAGAGAAGTAGGGAATCCACGTGAAAACAGGGTTCCTATAGCACGTCTATGGCGTGAACGCAGTCTATCCTTGCACCGATGACCGACTAGACCTCGACGCAATCCGCCGTCTACCCCTGCTAAGATTTCTCCTTTTATCTGATTTATTATCTTTACTTACTTTGTTATTATCTTTATTACACTTGTCAGTCTTTACCATTTTTATTGATATTCTCTTGCTTTATTTTCGTTCCCTTTTATTTAATTATTTCGTTTGTCTATTATTACTTGTTATTTGCATTTTTATTCTCTGTCTCAACCTCAACTGCCATCGTTGGCTAGATTCGTCTAGACCAACCAAACCCCCCCCCCCCCCCCCCCCCCTTGTGTTACTTTTATGTCTATTGCATTTTCATCCTCATCATACATTTAGGGCAAGATTGAATTTAGTCCTTCATTTTACCTGTGGTTCGACCCTGACTTGCCGCTATATACATTAATTTGTGCATCTAGCCTATCAGGAAATTATTTTATTACTTTTGACGCGCGTTTCGATGGCGCGTCATGTTTCTTGCTTTTTTGAGTTCCAAGTGAACATACCAAATCCAAAAGAACAAGTGTAACCTGACGTACTCTTCATATCTTCACTTGATCCTGCCCAATCGCTATCCGAATACGCATGTAGCTTGAAATCTGAACTCTTCTTGTACCAAATTCCATAATCCATGGTCCCTTTGACATACCTTAGCACTCTTTTCACAGCAGCAAAATGATTAATACTTGGAGATTGCATGAATCTTGACAAATAACTTGCAGCAAACATTAAATCTGGTCTTGTTGCTGTCAAATACAACAAGCATCCAATAACACTTCTATACAACTTCCCATCAACCTTTTCAGCAGCATCTTCCTTTTGCAGCTTCAAATTTGCAACAAGCGGAGTTGGAGCTGGGTTGCACTCCTCCATTCTAAACTCTTTCAGAATTTCTCTTGCATATTTAGCTTGAGAAATGAAGATTCCTCCATCACTTTGGCTGATTTCCATACCCAAAAAATAGCTCATTATTCCCAAATCAGTCATCTCAAATTGCTCCTTCATCTCCTCCTTGAAGGCTTGAACCAAAACAGGATTGTTTCCTATTACCAACAAATCATCAACATACAAGGAGACAATCAAAATATTATTCTTTTCAGCTCTAACATACAAAGTTGCTTCGCTAGAGCTTCTGGCAAATCCTTTTTGAGCAAAGTAAGCATCAATCCTGTTGTACCATACTCTTGGTGCTTGTTTAAGCCCATAAAGAACTTTTTTCAACCTGTACACCTTGTCTTCACTCCCCTCGACTTGAAAGCCTTCTGGTTGATCAACGAACACCTCTTCCTGCAAGTATCTGTTAAGAAAAGCTGATTTCACATCTAAATGATGAACTTGCTAGTGATTTTGCGCAGCTAATGCCAGCAACATTCTTATTGTGTCATGTCTTGCGACTGGAGAAAACGTGTCACCATAATCAATTCCAGCTTCTTGAGCATACCCCTTTGCAACCAATCTGGCCTTGAACTTGTTTACACTCCCATCTGAATTCTTTTTAGTTTTGAAGATCCATTTGACGCCAATGACCTTCTTTTCCTGTGGCCTGCTCACCATCTCCCAAGTCTGATTTTTCTCTATCATTTTTAGCTCCTCCTTCATTGCATTTTTCCATTCATCATGCTGCATAGCTTCTTCAACACAAGTAGGTTCAGTGCAGGCAAAGTTACACCTCTCATAGACATCGGAGAGAGATCTAACTTTCCTTGGTGGGCTGTCAGAGTCATAGTCTTCTTCATTGATATGAGATGATTCACCAACTTCATTGTGCTGATGCGATTTGCTACTTTCAGGACTTGCAGTAGTATCATTTTTCCTTTCCACTTTCTTCTCATCCCAATTCCACATAGCGTCTTTGATCGTCACTCAAATATACTAATATTTTCCTGGTGCCTAGATGCACAAATTAATGTGTACAGAGCAAGACAGGGTCGAACCACAGAGATTGAAGGATTAATCTATTAATGAGAATGTATGACAAGGTAATAAGTACTGGTCTAACCAAAGTAAGAACACTGGGGGGGGGGGGGGGGGGGGGGTTTATGTTGATTAATAAATTAATCAACGCAGAGTATGGGAGCTAACAAAACAGAATTGTAAAGTATTTATCTAGGGCACGAAAGTAAAATGCAATCCAGGGCACGAAATATAAAAGATCAAGTAAACGGAAAATCAAGCATAGGAAAGTAAGAGAGATATAAATCAGAGAGAGGGAGAATCTTAGCGAAAGGTGTTCTTTCGGGTTGTTTTCTAGGGCGGCCAGTCATTGATGCAGAAGTTTTCTAGACTCATGTGCAGATCTGCTATAGGGACCGCGTTTCCACACCGCATCCCCTGCTTACCTTCTTAGATAAAAGTCACCCCCCGTTTCCACATATGAGGTGACCTTGACGTTCAGCCATCCTCCCAGCTACCTCCCTTGTTATCAAAAGGTAGCCTTGACCGTCCGGCCTGTCCGGGCTCGAAGTAGGGAGGCTAAACTCTGAACGCCCATGAAGGGGAGGTAAGACAGATCTAGGGCGCGATAGCTCAGCTTGTCAAGCCCGTATTGCTCCCTAGATTCCTGTTTACCCCTAGGTGAGGCCTCTCGCGCTGCCTCCCCTAGGTGTCTGCTCAAACTCCAGGGCTTCGCGTTAGTTATAACACTGGAATATGACGTTACTCATGCAGAAATACTAATAGATGATCAAGCTCTTAACATTTCTAGACAAGCATGACATTAAATCGGTAAACAGTTATGTACTACAAGAGAATATATTAAGCATGCATTAGACCTCTTAACCGCACCCTACAACCCTTAGAGACACCCTTCACCAAGAAAGGGGTGTTTAGCTACTCATAATATAATATAAACAGTAGATATATGAGATCATACAACAAATAAACAAGAAAAGTAAGAAGAGGATTAGAATAAACCGATAGATTAATAATAATAGAAGAGGAAAGACAAAGGCTGTTCTTCGTGGGAAGAAGGACCTGATTCCCAGAAATCAAAATGCTGAAACTAATGTATGAAAATATCCTTTGGACAGTCGTCCTTACAAAAACCCTAAAACTATGCTTATATAGCCTAATGCTAACTAGGAGACAAAACAGCTAAGGGCAATGGGGAGATGACAGCACGCGTCCTTGCAAAAGGAATATTCTGGGATTCCTGACATGCCTGCTGTCTTCTGGAACCGCTTGGGAATCTGGCGGATCTTTGAAGATGTTTTTCCTTGAAGAAGGCTCAGGGCTGCCGAGGCCTTGAGACTGCGCACTGGTCTGGTTCGCGTCGAGGTCTTAACATCGCTCGACCTTCTAGGCCTCGAAACTGGAAATCCTCAAAAATGCTCCCAAATCGCTTCTTTTCGGCCTTTTCCCTCCTTTGATGCTATTCTGCAAGTAAAGCTGAAATGAAGGTCAAATAGCAGCATCGAGCCCCCGAAAGGGCTAGAAAGGAGGTCAAAACAGAGAGTATGGAACATGCTATCAGTCTTCATCAACCTTCACATCTCTGCTTGTAATCACCTTCTCGGTTTGAAGATTAAACACCCTATAACCCTTTGACGCTGAGCTATAGCCAAGAAATACACCCTTTACAGCTTTGTCTTCCAGTTTATGCTTTTTTTCTCCTGGAATATGAACATAACACACAGAACCAAACACTTTTAGATGTCTAACACTTGGTTTCACCCCACACCATGCTTCAATTGGAGTGACACCTTCAACAGGCCTTGTAGGAAGTCTGTTCTGCAAATACACAGCTGTAAAAATAGCCTCTGCTCAAAATTTCTTTGGCATAGATTTCTCCGCAATCATACACCTTGCCATCTCCATGACTGTCCGATTCTTCCTCTCATAAACACCATTTTGTTGTGGCGTGTAGGGAGTTGTGAGCTGTCTATCAACACTATGTTCTTCACAAAACTGATTAAATTGTGTTGATGTGTACTCTGTGTCGTTGTCATACCTTAAAGTCTTCAATTTGCATCCACTATAGTTTTCAGCAAAAGCTTTGAACTTCTTAAAAACAGTAAACACATCTGATTTCTGTCTTAGGAAGTAAACCCAAGTCATTCTCGTCAAATCATCAATAAACAACAGAAAGTACTTGATTGGAGCGTTAAATGTCTATTTATCGTCGTCTTTTATGTCTATTTTAGAACGATGATACTGCTAATTCTTGCGCTTTCCACTCCTTTTTACAGATTATGTTGCTGATAAGCAAAACGATTCGAGAGGAGCTAAAATCGTCAAGTTTAGAGTTGTTTTGGTTCAAATAGTGGTTCAAATAGTGGTTCAAATAGTGGGTTTTCTCGGATTGCTGATGGTCCTTCCCCCAGGTCTGGGATAAGGGCCCTCTGAGGTGTCCGAAAATTTTCTGGTTGTTGTTCTTCAGGAACAGCCCTCTGATTCTTCGCTTGCTTCCTGTACTGTGTTTCCCTTCTTGTAATCTCTGGGTTGTACGGAATCAATTCTGAATTAGAGGTCCTGGTCATACACAAAGAAAATTAATTAGTACCGATGAATCCCCGGCAACGACGCCAAAATTTGATGGTCGTCGAAACCGTCAAAATAAAATAATACAATTCACCTATGCTCATGCAAATAAGAACAGTAGCAAGTGGTAAAAGGTTCGCTCCTCAGGGATTCGGTGGACAATTAAATTTCCTCGTAAATGACAAGATAAGTAACAGGTGGTAAATACCAATGTTGAGTTGTTGTGAATAATTGCAAAATATAAGTAACAGAAAGTAATAAACGGATATGGTGTGTGAAATCAGATGTGACAAATTCCCAGTGAGGATTCCGATGAGCTCATGCATTTAATTAATTGATCATCGATTCAAGTATTCTCAATACCAACTTGCAGGCGGCTATAGAGATCAGGTTCTCACCTAGATCTCCTGCTCTCTACCTATTCGAGATTCTTAAAGGTTCTCACCTATTAAGGTCCTTGATATATCTTATGGCCTAAAGAAGCTATTCTATTAGGTCTAATAAGATAACCAAATGATTCTACCGTAAGAGACCTTCCCAGGTTCAGGAGAGAGAAGTGTCTACTCCTGTAAACCAGACTCTAATTGTTTTCCAAGCTAATCCGTCGATTAGTTGGTTGCCTTCGTATCACTTTCTACAGTGTAGACTCCAAGGTATCAAGAGAAGACAGTAATTATGCAAATCCTAGTGTAGTTGATCATGCTTCAAAAGAAGTATGCATAATTTGACAATCAATTAAAACAATTAGAGATGCAAGATGGAATTTAATAAAGTCGTTTAGATCTCACAATCAATTAAGCATGGCTGTTAATCCTCACAAGGAATAAATAGAATTTAGCCTATCATCATATAATTAAAGAAATAAATAAGATGTAAGCATAAAAAAGGGATTTAATTAAAGGAAAGAAGTTGCAGCAACGTCAAGCTTGCAATGGAATAGTCCTCTGCCAAGAAGAAAGAAATTTGCTACTGTAAAAGATGAAGTCTCTTTTCTACAGAGGCGCAGCCTCCTTTAAATAATAACTAATTACTTAATTAATTCTCTAATTACAAAATTCAAAATAGGATAGTATCTAATAATATCTGTTCCAAAATCCTACAGAAGCGTAGTAGACATTCAGTAGCAGCAGGACTCCTAGCTGGAATAGAAGACAAGCAGAACGAGGTCTTCTAGAAGAACAAGACAGCTGGTTCACTCTGGAATTTCTGGCGTTCCATGCTTCAGACCAAAACAACTCTAAACTTGACGATTTCAGCTCCTCTCGAATCGTTTTGCTTATAGCAACATAATCTGTAAAAAGGAGTGGAAAGCGCAAGAATTAGCAGTATCATCGTTCTAAAATAGACATAAAAGACGACGATAAATAGACATTTAACGCTCCAATCAGTACTTGTTTCCACTCATTGATGGAGTCCTCATTGGTCCGCTAAGATCAGTGTGAACCAATTCCAGCTTCTCACTAGCTCTCCAAGCACCTGTTGAACTAAACGTCTCCCTTTGCTGCTTCCCAAGTTGGCAAGCCTCACAAATTTCCTTGCTTACTTGAATAATAGGTAGTTCCCTAACCATGTTCTTTTGATGAGCTAACTGCAACGCTTGATAATAAAAGTGCCCAAATCTCCTGTGCCACAAGCTTGATTCATCTTTGCTAACAAAATTACATGCATTTGCACCAGCAAAATTACATTCAATTTGAAAGCTATTGTTTATCATGAGAATTTTAGTGACTCCTTTCCCTTCAGCATCATAAATTCTACAGTGATCATCCTTAAAAATCAGAGAATAACCTCTCCTCATCATTTGACCCACACTAAGCAAATTGTTTCTTAATTGTGGAACTAAAAGTACATCTCTGATTAGTTTTGTACCTTTGCTGGTTTGCATGGTTGCTATTCCTTTCCCTTCTGAATAGACAACTTCTCCATTTGCTAGCTTCACACGAACGTTGACTGTTGGGTCGATCTCCCTAAACAGAGTTGAATCATTCGTCATATGGCTTGAGCAACCACTGTCCAAGTACCACGATTTGTTGCACCCCGAATTTGGTGAAGTTTCAATTGTGAATGCAAACTCTTCTTTTTGTTCTTCTGTGAAGTTTGCTTGCTGATTCTAGTTCTGATTCTGAGCTGCAGGTTTTGGCTGTTGTGCATAAGGTTGTTGACTTCCTTGATTTTGCTTAAATTTGCAAAACTTTTCCAGATGGCCAAATCTCTTGCAGAAATGGCATTGCATCTGCATCTTTGCTCTGCATACTCTTTCTATGTGGCCAAATCTATTGCAAGCTTCACATTGAACCTTCTTCCAGCAATCTTTTTCTCTATGGCCAAATTTGTCACAAGCTTGACATTGAACTTTCATCAGGCAATCCTTTTTAAAATGGTTGGTCTTATTACACACACCACACGGAGGAAAATTTCTTTCCAGTTGTAATTCTTCACAGCTCCTGAATTCTCTTCTTCTTTCTTGTAACCACTGCTACTTTCTTCACCCTTTTTCTTCTCATTTTTCTTGAATCTGAAATTGTGCCTAGCTTGAAACGCACCTTCAGTTGTGCTTTCTAACCTGTGCAAAAGCCTTTGTTCATGAGCTTGCAGGGAGCCTATTAACTCTGTAACACTGAGTACTGATAGATCCCTTGATTGTTCAATCGCGGCTGCAACTGAATCAAACTTTTCAGGAAGTGTGATTAACATTTTCTCAACAATTCTTCTTTCTTCAAACTTTTCACCAAGCAACTTCATTTGATTCACAACTTCAATTACTCTTGACGAGTAATCTTTGATTTTATCTGTGTCTTTCATGTTGAGACCTTCAAACTGTCTTCTTAAAGTCTGCAACTTGATTGCTCGAACTTTCTCTGAGCCTTGATACTCTTCCTCCAAGATCTTCCACGCTTGATAAGTTGATGATGCGCTAACAAGCCTTGGAAAAATATATTCAGACACACATGAATGCATAAAGGTGAGAGCTTTCATGTTCTTGGTTGACTCCTCCTTTTCCTTCTTGATTTGAGCCACTGTCATCTCGCTTGTATCTGCTGGTTGATATTCTTATTCAACTGATCCCCAAAGATCTTGAGCCATAAGAAAAGCTTTCATCCTTATGGACCAAAAATCATAGTTTTCTCCATTGAAAATTGTTGGTACTGGCAAACTTGCATTGGTTGACATTTTGATTTTCTTGATTTCAAAACAGATCTGATTTTCTTGATCTCACAGCAAATCTGACCTTCTTGATTTCTTGATTTCTCTTGATTTCAACACAGACCCTTAAGATCAATAGAGCTCCGTTACCAATTGTTGGTTTTGAGGTTGATGAAGATGGAAAATTGATTATGATTCTGAAATTATTTGATGTTTATCAGCAAAGATATTTTTCTCATTAATTTTCTCAAAAATTACATATGAATATCTTACATAAATATATATAGAGCTGCTAGGAAGTTCTAGATTCTACAAGAAAAAGTACACGTAGCTATTTTAGATTTTACTAGTTAAGTACAGGTGGCTGCGTTATACTAGATAAAATTAACTAGTTAACTTAACAAGCTAAGGGACAGTAACAGCGATAACACTCAAAAGAGTATTAATCCAAGACAACGTTAACGTGGACGGCAGCTTTATCCAACACAGCAGCGTCATCAAGGCAGCAACGTTATCATGGCTGCGGCAGCACGGCAAAAAGGGGCGACATCATGCAAAAGGGCGATATCCACATATCATGCAAAAGTCAACTAGCAGCAGTTAACAAGCTAAGGAAGGCGGCAGCGTTAGCAGGCCAACGACTTAACACCAAAAATGGCTTAACGCCCAAAAAGGCAAAACACCCAAAAGCACTTTAGCAGCGGAATCCCGGCAGCGATATCTTACAAAAAGGAGCATATTTCAACAAGATCTCTCTTGGAGTGGAATAGAAGAGATGGTGAGTGGGATAATGCCTATACTTTCTCAGTTGCAGGTTCTCAAACCAATACTCTCAATTGGAGGAGAGTTGAGGAGGTTTGCAGATTTAGTAATGTCAGAAAGTTTGGGGAGTACATGAAATCTCGAGAAAGGTCACGTGATTACTCTTTTTCTATGAGGAAGGAGTCTAATTTCAGGGAATTGTACATGACGATGGATACGAGCATAACAGATGACAGTTGTTATTGATCCCCTGTCATTGCCCACAGACATTGAAGCGCTGTTTATTGATCCCCTGCCATTGCCCACAGACGGAGGGCACAATACTAATATGAATACTGCTCTCTTACCATTAATCCCATTTTATAATTACTCCACCCATTCTCCTTCCAATCATTCCCTTCTCAATCTTCAATCAATTGTTATAATCTACTACAGATTAAAGTTGAAGAAATTATTCCCTCCCGGTTTGCTGCCTTAACCTCCATAATCTACAACAGATTAAAGTCTCGATTTGCAGTGGCATGGAAGAAATGTTTGTTACAGACCAAGGTGGTGGTGATGATAAATAAAGAAGAAGATGAGCAAGTAGGACTCAATCTTCCAAAGCTAACAGAATTGCAGTTTTTACCGGAAGAGATTTCGAGATCCAATCATGAGGACAAAAATGAAGTGCTAACCAATCCGCTACACTATAAACAAAAAAATAACAATCGAGCTCTTTTAGCAATCGCTATCATAAACAAAAGACAACTTGAATTGGTCAAATTGATCAATCTTCCATTACCTCATTATTTGATTATAGTAGTAACAAATTGATACTAAAATAAAATAAAAAAAGACGAGCAAACCACATTTATAATTTGACAAAGTCTTTGGCAGCATTAACGTTGACTTATGCTTAATTAACCAACCCTCCTTTGCTTAATTTGCTACTAATGATTTCCTAAACTTAATAATCACACATCCATCTTGCTCCGTGTTCTCTTTTACTCCTTCTGATCTAGTTCTAATCTCAGGTAATTATCCACACAATTGCTACTTTTGTTTTTGATCATCCATGTCTGTGCTTATGATCTATCTGTTGCTTCTTTTCATCAGACCCGTTGAAGAACATCTTCTGCTGGTTTACTAGCCTCATCTGATCATTAACTTGTTCTTCCTCCTTGGTGATCGTTAATTTGAAGGACAATCACATATGTATACTACTTGTCGTCGATCTGCTTAATCAGCTGGTAATTAAATCAATGTTGTTTGCTACTTCTCTCCTTAATCAATCATGATAGTATATACTAGGTTTACACCCGCGGGTAATATTACGAGTAATTTATAAAATATATGTTAATATGCAAAATTTCACACCATATACATAATTGTTTTACAGTCGAAATACTCATCTAATAAATAAAATTATTTAATTAAAATTGTAAACATATAAGGAATGTAATAAACTTTGACTTGCACAAATAACTATCAACATTTATAGACAATTCCAATTGAGATTTGTAAATGAAACGAATGATTTGTAAGTACTTATATAGAGAATCAGGCAACTTTTCAAATCCTTAAACATCTTCTATTTTTTTATGGAAATTAAATTGTATTAAGTTTAATATATTATTTATGGAAATTAAATCAATTTAACATGAAATTTCCAAAACATTATTTCTTACAAATTTCATGACTTAGTTAAAACATAAACGGTCATTAAAAGAAATCATCATGTTTATTTATTGTTATTTGAAGTAAAAAATGATTAATAAACAACTTTTTTTTTAAAAAAAAATTGTAGAAAAGTAAGAGTATTTTCATAATAGCCCAATATGCGACAGATCAAACGTTATTCTTCTGATCTGGGCGATCACTTATTAGATATGCGAACGTTTTTATACAACAAAATTTTTTCAAACTAAACATAGTAAAATACTGTGAATCATATAAAAATAGTTCTTTTCTTATTTCACTGTAACAAAACCTAGTTTCTTTTCTTTTATGAAAAAAACAAACTAGAAATATTAACTACGTGTGCAAATATACAAGCTTAGAAATAGGATGATTCTAAGCTTGCACCCGATGAGCTATATACCTCCTTCATATTTCAAAAAATTGTAATCATTTCATTATTTCCAATCTAAAATAATCATTAATTTAATAAAAAATAAATCTAAAATAATCATCACCTTGATATGCGAGATTATAGTTTAAAAAATAACTATTTTTTTTTAAGAGAGTATATATATGATTTATTTACATTATTATTTTACATCGATCAATGACAATTTATTTATTTTTAATAAAAAATTATATCTTTTAAGCTATACAATTTGAAGAGGTTTGTGAGTTACGTAATGTGTAAAGTCTCATATTAATTATATAAATGCTTCATCTTAAGATTTTATACCAACCTCTCCATTTTCTAGAACCGAAGCGCAATTGGAATAACCATTGCACTTTGGTGCTTCATGTTACAAAGACACAAGTATCATCATAAATTTATAATATTTTATTAAAAAATATGTTCTTCAAAATCGTACCATTTGTATGCTTTTCTAGCTCTTCAGGTAAAAGTTTTTTAATACGTTTTTGTAATTTGTGGTAATTTCGTAATGTGTAGTTTGTATATTCTAAGAACTGAAAAAAAAATTTGCGTATTCCCGCAACGCGTTTAACGCTAGTTCTTTTAATTATGGAGGAGTATCTTAACACTCTTAGGCTAACCCTCGTTGGCTTAATTGCCACTAATGAATTCCTAAACTTAATTAATCAAACATCCATTTCTGCAGTCTGCTCTGTGTTATCTTCTACTCTCCGGTTCTGATGTTATTCTAATCAGGTAATTATCCTTTTATACTTGCTACTTTTCTTTTTGATTATCCATGTCGATATATTGCTTATTTTGATCGGATCATTTGATGAAGAACATCTTCTAATCATTGTATTTTTTCAGGTTTTACTAGCCTCATCTGTCGTCCATCCTTTTCTCTGTGTTCTCTTTTCTACTCCGTTTCATCCTCTGATCTAATCTTAATCAAGTAATTAATTATTCATATTCTTCATACTTTTTATATATATATATACTACTTGCACTGATTTGCTTAATTAGAACCAGCTAGTAATTCTACGCTAATTGCTACTTCGTTTTCTTAATTAATGAAAATATATAGTCACAAACATGCATTAATTATGGTGTCTGCGATTTGTAAAATAACTGTTGCAATATAAATCCTATAATTTTTTTAAAATTGCAATTTTAGCTTCTTTAATAGTTTTTATTTTTATTTTTATTTTTATAAAAATGGTAAAATATACTTTGCTGCTTTATCTGTGATCTTGTTAATTAATTATCTACCCCGCCTTAAATTAATCATAAAAGATGGTGTCACCCTTTTACAAACAGAAATGAGCTAAATTGGTGAAAATATTAAATAAAATATTTTAAATTCCTATTTAAAAATCGAACATGTGATATTTTTTTATTAGAATTATATGATTTATATGACTTTATTTATTTTTCTTTCAGGAATAAAAAGCAGAATAAAATTAATATTGTGATGGATAGGGATTTTATGAAACATCTGAACATAAGGCAGGATAATAGTAGATGGGAGTGCGAGTTTTGTGGCCATCCTTTCCCATGGACTGTTTCAATCAAAACCTTCAGAAGTCATTTGACAGGAGTTCAGGGGTCTACCTCTCGTATTAGGATCTGCGAAAGCGTACCGGAGGATGTTAAAGAGGCAGCTGCTGCGGTTCGAGTTGAACAAACAAGACCCAGAAGAACTAGAGGAGTTGACAAATTTTCAATATCAGTTGAATGTAACGACAGCAACTTTAAGGCAAAAACAGAAGGTTCCAAGTATGAGTGTCAAGAATTACAAGGAGTAGAAGAAGAAGTTTCAAGCGTTCAAAGGACTCGAAGAGAAGGCATTGTTCAAAGCAGCAACAAAAGACGCAGAAGCATGCCAAATGCATTAGCAATTGCGGCTGAAGTTGAAGTTCTGGAAGGTATTCAAGAGACCGGAGAATCCCCATCACTTACTAATAGGCCAGTGGGCGATGCATTTGGAAGAAATGTAGAAAAAATATGGTCTTGGTTGATGGATGATCAAGTGTTACGAGTTGGCATTTACGGTATGGGCGGTGTGGGCAAAACCACTCTGATGAGGCATATTCAGACTCTTCTGGAGGGACAAAGCTCTTTTGAGGTTTATTGGATTACTGTATCTCAAGATTTCAGCATTTGGAAATTACAGGATCTAATAGCCAAAAAAATTGATTTGAAGTTTTTAGACAAGGAAGATGAGGTGGAGAGAGCTCAAAATCTAATTCAAACATTGAAAGCAAAAGGAAAATGTGTTCTTATTTTAGATGATCTGTGGAACAACGTAGAATTGGATAAAGTGGGAATTCCGGTTGGAGTGAATATGTGCAGGTTGGTTCTTACCACTAGATTGCTGAAAGTTTGTCGACAAATGGACTGTAGTGAAAGGAACACAATACAAGTGCAACCTCTTTCTAAGGGAGAAGCTTGGAACTTGTTCACTCAAGAACTGGGCAACTATAACACAGAAGTGGAGGAACTGGCGAAAGCTGTTTCTAGGCAATGCGCTGGTTTACCTCTAGGGATCAGAGTTATGGCCAGAAGTATGAAGGGGATTTGTAATGTTCATACATGGAGGAATACGCTGGAGGAATTGAAGGAATCAAAAGTTAGTAAGGGCCACGAGATGCGTGAAGAAGTTTTCTCTGTGTTGAAATTCAGCTACTTTCGTTTGAATGATCCAGCATTGCAAGAATGTTTGTCATATTGCGCATTATTTCCGGAAGATGATATGATTGACAGAAATGAGTTAATTGAGTATATGATTGTTGAGGGAATAATAGATGAAAGGAAGAGCAGACAAGTAGAATTGGATAAGGGACACACCATGCTTGACACACTTGAAAATGCATGCTTATTGGAAGGTGATACTTATTATGTGTGGATGCATGATCTAATTAGGTACATGTTGATCCTCGAATTGAGAGAGGGGTCCAAAACGCTTGTGGAAGCAGGAGCACAACTTAAAGAATTACCAGATGTGGAAAAGTGGACAGAGAATTTGGTGAGAGTGTCCTTGATAGGTAATGGCATAAAGGTGATTCCTTCCGGCCATACACCAAGGTGTCCCAATCTGTCAACGCTGTTGTTATGTGGAAATGATGGATTAAAAATGATAGCAGATTCTTTTTTGGAGCAATTTCAGGAGCTTAAGGTTCTTGATCTTCATTGGTGCAGGGAGATTAAGAAATTGCCAGGGTCTATTAGTGATTTGGTGAAACTCACCGCCTTGTTGCTCCGTGACTGTAGGAGTCTGATTCATGTGCCATCGTTAGCAAAGCTAGAGAAACTAAAGAAGTTAGATCTTAGTCGATGTGAGAGGCTTAAACATATGCCCGAAGGTGTAAAATTTCTATTGAACCTCAAGTATTTAGATCTCTTTGAGAGTGGAATAGAAGAGATAGGGAGTGGCATAATACCTATGCTTTCTCGGTTGCAGGTCCTCATACTATGCAACGAATATGGATATTCAAAATTCTCAATTAAAGGAAACGAAGTGGGGGAGTTGAGGATGTTGGAGACTTTGGATTGCAGATTTAGTAATGTCAGAGAGTTTGGGGAGTACATGAAATCTCGAGAAAGGTCACAACAATCACCTAGTGATTACTCTATTCTTGTAGTGAGGGAGGATCCCTCTTGGCCAATTATAAAAGAATTGGGATCAAGGAAATTTGTGAGCGTAACAGGTGACAATTTTATTGATCCTTTGGCGTTGCCCATAGACATTGAAGCACTGAATATTTACAATTGTTATAGCACTTTGTACAAGAGACTGTTCCCTCCTAGCCTTCTGGCATCTCTCTTAAACCTACAAGAGATTCGTGTCAAAAACTGGGGTGCTATAGAGGAGATATTTGCAATGAACGAGGGAGAAAATGGAGAATGGAGGGGGTTCCCATTTTCTAATTATTCCACCCATTCTCTTCTCAATCATTCTCTTCTCAATCTTAAGCTAATTGATATATATCATTGTCACAAGTTGAAAAAACTATTCCCTCCCAGTTTGCTGCCTAACCTCCATAACCTACAAATGATTTCGGTCGGCCTTTGCAATGGCATGGAAGAGATATTCTCAACAGACGAAGAAGAAGATGGGCAAGAATTATTATTTGATCAGTCTAATCTCACTGGACTCCATCTTTCAAGGCTTACCACATTGAAATTGCTTGATTTACCAGAACTGAGAAGCATATACAAGGGCACAATCATCTGTCATTCTCTACAACAAATTGCTCTGGTTAATTGTCCGAAGCTAAAGAGGATAACGATCCCTCTCCCACAACCTTCCCTTCAAAGAATCCAGGTTTATCCAAAGGAATTGTGGGAATCATTGCATTGGGGCGAGGCCAACGACAAAAATCATCTCGAATCCCTCTGTGTATTTAAAGAAACCATATTTAGTTACTTTTCTGATTATTATAATAACAAATGCTTATAATCTGCCGATTCTGCCAACTTAATTATATAGCCACTTCATTTTGGAAGCATGCTTGGCTTGTACTAGAATGTTGTTTGTGGTTTATGCTTTGCATGTGGTTAACTTAATGGAGAGAACATATGTCTGTTTTTCTCCAGATGCTTATTAACTATGTTTGTACTATTCCAAACTTTTAATTCATTGCAGCTCCAGAGATGAATGCAATCAAATTGAAGAAGAAAGAAAATAATAAAATTTGCAATTTTAACACTATAATCCTATGAAAATAATAATTTGTATATTTTTATTATTTAAAAATTCAAATAAAACAATAAAATTGTAAGTCGTTATAAAATTTGGAAAAAAAAACTAATGTAACCGTTATTTAAGGAGTAAGATAATAAATAAATAAACATTTTAAATTATTTTTGCATTTTGTTTTTGATTTTTTAAATAATTTCCTCATTAATTTTTTCGATGTTTCAATAGAGTGGACACTACTATATTTTTACATTTTTTTGTTAAATTTTTATTAATTTATTATCACTTTTTTTTAACTAACAAAAAGATTTAAAATTGCTAATGTTAGAAAACTGTCTCTAAGATTTAATTATATTGCACTTTTTAAAAATATAGGGACTAAAGTGGTTGAAAACTATGGATTTTTTTGTTGTTGTTGGTGATGGTGGTCACGGACTCAAGGTCATCTCTTAATCTAGTCATCAGATTGGGTGTCGATTACTCCAAATTCGAGTTAGATAAAACTTTAAAAGACTGTAAAAAATTTCCAACCAAATTTTAACACAATTACATACATATAGCTCGAATTTGAAACTTTTAGTTAATTTAGAGCAACTTTTAACAGTTGATTTAGGTGTGCTGGTGGGTAACTATGAGATTTTTAATATAGTTTTTTTTTTAATATATATATATATATATATAAAGAAACAAGTAGTAGTATATTAAAACGCCTCCCCTCCTCCACCCAGCAGTCCAGCACTACACCCTGTCCGTGTCGCCAAACAGATAGTATTTCTTTATTTTCCATCACTTCCCCGAGAAAATTAATCCATCCCTCCAATTAGTTTTCTTTTCCAGGAAAGTTTCAACCGGAAAGAAAAAGAAAGAATGATCAAGAGAAGGTTCCAGTTGTCAAACAACAACAATGCGTATGATAAAATGAGCGAGATCAGCTCAAGCGCAGCAGAGACAACGACGACGACATCGTCTGGAGCGTTGAAAGATGAGTGGGAGATGAGACCAGGAGCAATGCTGGTCCAGAAAAGAAACGAAAAAGACGTCGACCGCTCAGCCGTCCTAAATGTGCGTCTCAAAATTGCGTATGGCGCACTTCGGTACGAGATCTCAGTCAACTCTCAAGCAACGTTTGGTATGTACATAAGTCCTTAATTTTCAATTTATAACCAACTAATCTAGTTTTATCTTAAATTTTAGAAAAATAAAAGATGATGATATGATTTCACTAATCTAGTTTTTTTTTTGGATTTGATCCATTTTCTTACAAGAATTTTGGAAAAAAAAATGCACTTTTTGGCGCAAATTACCAGCTCTTAATTTAATTTATTTAATTTTCAACTTGGTCGGCATTTGTTTAAGACTTGGTCTAATCTACATGTTGGCATTATTGAGATACATAATTTTAATACGATCCTTAATCTATGATTAGTTCTCTATTATCATAAACTTTGGTGTGAGGGGTAGAATGGTAATTTGAAAATGGAGTTGACTAACTGACATTGGTGGACTAACAGGGGAGGTGAAGAAGCTTCTAACGGCAGATACAGGGTTACAACCCGGTGAGCAAAAGCTGGTGTATAAAGGGAAAGAGTAGGGGTGTACACGGTCCGGTTCGGGTCGGTTCTTGGGCTAGAATCGGACCGGACCGGAATTACCGGTTCTGGGTCAGGACAGAACTGGACCGGACCGGTCATTTCCAGTCCGGGCCGGGCCGGTTCTGAATTTTCCGGGTCGGACCGGGCCGGTTCCGGTTCTGACCCGGAAATTATTATTATTATTTTTTTTTTTGGTATTTATGAGGAGGAGTTAAGTTTAGAAGGAAAAAAGAAAGTGGGAGCCAAGAGGATTTGAACCTCTACCCTTTAATATGGTAGGTGAGGTGTTAACCATTAAACCAAATGGAAATTTTGATTTCATTGTGCATATATATATATATATATATTTCCGGTTCTACCGGTTCCCGAATTTTAAGGTTGGAGAACTGAAACCTTAATTATTTATTGATAATAATTAATAGCTATATTATTAATAATTAATGGTCTTAGTTTATACATATTAACTATATAAATGGCTATTACAATTTACAACTATATATTACTAGTATGTGTCATCTTAACTATATAAATGACTATTAAAAAAAAAAATCTTAGGTAATATAACATCCTTAATAAAATTATCTATTTAAAGTAACAAATAAAAAGAAAAAAATGAGGACTTTTAATTGAGTTTAAAAGAAAAAAAGAAAAAATACATAATACATTAGTAATTTAAACATTAATACAATTTAAATTAAAAGCATAAAACTCTAAACAATTAGTCAATTTTAATTTTATGACAATTGATAATAATCCCTAAACTATATTATTAATAATTAATGGTCTTACTTTATACACATTAACTATATAAATGGCTATTACAATTTACAATAATATATTACTAGTATGTGTCATCTTAACTATATAAATGGCTATTAAAAATTTATTTCTTAGTTCATATAACATCCTTAATACAATTTTGTATTTAAAATAACAAATAAAAAGAAAAAAATGAGGATTTTTAATTGAGTTTACAATTATATTACTAGAAAAATATATACATACATGAGAAATTTTAATATAATTTAGAAGGAAAAAAAGAAAGAGAATGAGTTAAGTTTAGAAAGAAAGAAAAAAAGTGGAAGCCAAGAGGATTTGAACCCCTCCCCTTTAATACAAAAGGTGATGAGTTAACCATTGAACCAAATGGAAACTTTAATATTATTGTACATATATATATATTTATATTTTTTTTATATATATACTTCCGGTTCTCCGGGTCGGTTCCCGAATTTAGAGGGATGGAGAATCGGACCGAACCGGAAGTTCCAGTCCGGGTCAAAAAAAAAGCCCCGGGTCGGTCCGGTCCGGGTCAAAAAAAGGCCGGTTCCGGATCGGTTCCCGGTCCCGGCCGGTTCTTGTACAGCCTAGGAAAGAGAGGGGAAATGGGGAATACTTGGACACGTGTGGTGTCAAGGACCGCTCAAAAGTCATACTAATCCAAGACCCGACCAGCATTGAGAGAAGATACATTGAGATGAAAAAAAATGCTCGAATCCAGACCGTTCATCGCGCCATATCTGACATCTCCATGGAGGTTGATAGACTTGTGGACCAGGTTTCTGGTATTGAGAAATGTATCTGGAGTGGAGTTAAGGTGGCAGAAATTCAGATTACAACATTGATTGAGTTGCTGATGAGGCAGGCAATTAAGTTGGACAGTATCACTGCAGAAGGAGATGAGGCTTCTTCTGCTCAAAAGATTTTGCAGGTGACGTTATTTAAATGTTTAAAAACCTTATCTAATTATCTATTAATTATAATCTTATCATATAGTTGTATTCTGTAATTGTTTTATTTAGGGGAAGAGGGTGCAGAAAAGTGTTGAAAGTCTAGACATGTTGAAGATATCAAATGCAAAAGTAAAGCCTGTTATTGTGTCGACGAAATGGGAGACGTTTGATCATCCTCATCCTCAAACAACTGCAAATGCGCAGTGGGAATTATTTGATTCATCTTTTTAGTTTTAATTTTTCTAATATTTATTGTATTTATTTAGATTGAGAGAGCAAAAAAGTGAACTCTTTCACTTGTATTTTGTTGTCCTTCTACCACAAAACTTTTGTCAATAAAGCATTATTGGTGGTTATAATTAGAAATCATTTCAAACATTTATATTATGTCTCCATTTATTCGGTACTTGGAAGAAAAATCTACACTGCTTAAGTTATTTTATGGAACACATTGCTCAATTCGATATTTTTCGCGCAAAATTGACTCTATAAAGTACAATCTTTTTAAAACTAATTCGTATTATCAAAGGTAGGGTTTTTACTTTTAGATAAACCAACCTACAAAACCAAATCAGTGATAAAAAATGTTAATTTCAAACATATTTTTGTTCAAAGAGATTAAGATTTTGTAAATTTTAATTATCTTGATTTGTTTTCCTTTTCTCTCCTCAATTGGGTTGCCATACTGGTATGGTATCAGTAGTAAAAGTAATGAAATTGGGCATCGAAGATAAGCAAACCACGGCCACACATTTGATTGATTTTCCACAAAGTCTTGGTCTTTGGCAATGGCAGTAGTAATGCATTCATTGTTGAGACTTTTGTTCAAGAGATATCCTTCATTCTCTGTCTGTGTTCTCTTGTACTTCTCTTCCATCTTCCCTATAATTCTAATCAATCAGGTAATTGCTACTTCTCTTTCTCTTTCGATTAATGTATATATATATATATATATGTATGTCTGTGCTTATGATCTGTACACTGCTTCTTTTGATCAGATCGTTTCAAGAATATCCATCTTCTAAATCTACGCTCAGCTGCTAATTATATATTTCGTCAGGTAAGTAATGGAAGAGATTCTTTTAATTATGGAGGAATATCTTTTAACACTCTTAAGCTTTTCCTTGATAGAAACATTAATAGGTCAAACGAGGGTGAATCCGGAATCGAAACCCACTGTCCTCGACCATAGATCAGCTATATATACGCTATTTGCTACTTTGTCGTGTTAAATTGATTCTTGGAACAGCTTGTTGGTGCAGTTGTTTAACTCTTATCTTTCCCTTACTCGCTCTTCTCAACCAATTAGTTAATTTCTTCTTAATTTTATTTTTGTCATATCCCTATTCATTTGTAGTTTCTCCAATTACCAACCGAAGTCAATTTCGTTCTTGTATCATATCATGCATGGGATTCTTTTATGAATACTTGGTGCATGTTGTCCTTATAACAGTCGTCATGACTCATGGGTTCAATCCTAGTATTGTAATGACAACATTTAATATTTATATGAATCAGTCATTCATGTTATGTATGCAGTTTTCTTCTGAGAAGAATGGCAGGTGAAAACATAAAGCAACATTTCAATAAGGACACAGTGAGCGACAAGTATCACTGCAAGTTTTGTGGACGTGATTTTTCCGCAGGGACATCAGTAACGAGGCTGAGAGCTCATCTAGCAGGATTGACAAACGCTGGCGCTAGAATTTGTTCACATGTTCCCCCACATGTCAAAGATTCTCTATCAATTGAAAGCAGCAACAAAAGACAAAAAACCTTGTCTGCTTGTATCGCATCCTCATCCTCTTCACAACAACCAAAGCGTCACTTTGAGGAATTGCAATTGCCATCTCAACACCAATTAGAGCCACCCATTTTGGGTGACCATATTGCTGATGAGGAGTGCATTGCAGAACCGATGCAGCTGGATCTTGAGGAACAAATTAACAAAGATATGGAGAATATCTCAAATTTTCCACCCGGAGAAAGAGGAAGCTTGACAGAACCAACTACAGATTTAGTCGCTCAATTAGTTGATATAGACTGGAATACGATTGAACTTATCACGTCAACATATCCAAATGAGAGTGGTAGTGTTGAAAATTTGCTACTTCCAAATGACATGATTGGAAGGACAACGCAATTGCAACACCAATTTACTACCGAAGATTTGATTCAGACGCCTCTTGAAGAACAAACCAACGAAGCATCTCTGATGATGGAGGAAACGCCAAATTTTCCACTTGGAGGAAGAGCAACGATGGCATCAAATGAGAGTGGTAGCAATCTCCAACTAAAGGCATTATCATCGGCTGCAGATTTCATGTCTCAAGATTTAAGAAATTGCCGCTTGATTGATCAGGCCGATCAACATGAAGTGAGAGATGAAGTAACGGTTCAACAAGAAGTTCAAATGGTAGAAGGTAATCAAGAGGCTGAATCTGCATCCCGAGCCAAAAGGCCGGTGGGTGAAGCTTTTGTGAGAAACGAGAAAGATATTTGGTCTTGGTTGATGGATGATCAAGTGTTACGAGTTGGCATTTACGGAATGGGGGGTGTGGGCAAAACCACTCTAATGAGGCATATTCAGACTCTTCTGGAGGGGCAAAGCTCTTTTGAGGTTTATTGGATTACTGTATCTCAAGATTTCAGCATTTGCAAATTACAGAAGCTTATCGCTAAAAAAATTAGCTTGAACTTTTCAGACGAGGAAGATGAGGTGAAAAGAGCTAAAAACCTAGCTCAAGCAATGCAAGCAAAAGGAAAATGTCTTCTCATTTTAGATGATTTATGGAATTACTTTGACGTGGATGAGGTGGGAATTCCGGTAGGAGTGAATCAGTGCAAGTTGGTTCTTACCACTAGATTGCTGGAAGTTTGTCGACAAATGGACTGTAGTGAGGGGAACACAATACAATTGCAACGTCTTTCTAAAGAAGAAGCTTGGATCTTGTTCACTCAAGAACTAGGCAACTATAGAACAGAAGTGGAGGAACTGGCGAAAGCTGTTTGTAGGGAATGCGCTGGTTTGCCTCTAGGGATCAGAGTTATGGCCAGAAGTATGAAGGGAATTTGTAATGTTCGTACATGGAGGAATACACTGGAGGAATTGAAGGAATCAAAAGTTAGTAAGGGTCACGAGATGCGAGAAGTTTTCTCTGTGTTGAAATTCAGCTACCTTCGTTTGAATGATCCAGCGATGCAAGAATGTTTGTCATATTGCGCATTATTTCCAGAAGATTATAAAATTGACAGAGGTGAGTTAATTGAGTATATGATTGTTGAGGGAATAATAGATGAAAGGAAAAGCAGACAAGCAGAATTGGACAAGGGACACACAATGCTTGACACACTTGAGAATGCATGCTTATTGGAAGGTGATACTGTAACTGTGTGGATGCATGATCTAATTAGGGACATGGTGATCCTTGAATTGAGAGAGGGGTCCAAAACGCTTGTGGAAGCAGGGACACAACTTAAAGAATTACCAGATGTGGAGAGATGGACAGAGAAGCTGGTGAGAGTCTCCTTGATGAGTAATGGCATTGAGGTGATTCCTTACAGCCATACACCAAGGTGTCCCAATCTGTCAACGTTGTTGTTATGTAGAAATCATCGATTAAAGATGATAGCAGATTCTTTTTTTGAGCAATTTCAGGGGCTCAAGGTTCTTGATCTCACTTGGTGCAATAGGATTGAGGAACTCCCAAGGTCAATTAGTGATTTGGTTAATCTCACTGCATTGTTGCTCCGTCGCTGTAAGAATCTGATTCATGTGCCATCGTTAGCAAAGCTAGAGAAACTAAAGAAGTTAGATCTTAGTGATTGTGAGAGGCTTAAACAGATGCCTGAAGGTGTGAGATTTCTATTGAACCTCAAGTATTTAGATCTCTCATGGACTAGAATAGAAGAGATAGGGAGTGGGATAATACCTATGCTTTCTCGGTTGCAGGTCCTCAAACTATACTACCAATGGGGAGAACTCTCAATTAGAGCAAGCGACGTGGGGGAGTTGAGGATGTTAGAGACTCTGCGTTGCAATTTTAGTAATGTCAGAGAGTTTGGGGAGTACATGAAATATCGAGAAAGGTCACAACAATCACCCAGTGATTACTCTATTTTCATACAGAGGGAGGATTCCAATTGTAATCCCAACAAGTTGGGGGAGTACGTGAAATCTCAAGAAAGGTCACAACAATCACCTTGGTTTAAGAGGAAAATTTGCTGGCCAACAGACTTTGAAGGAAATTTGGCATCAAGGAAATTGGTGAGCGTAACAGGTCACAATTTTATTGATCCTTTGGCGTTGCCCACAGACATTGAAGCACTGAATATTAACCGTTGTTATAGCACTTTGTACAAGAGACTGTTTCCTCCTAGCCTTCTGGCATCCCTCTTAAACCTACAAGAGATTCGTGTCGACAGTTGGGGTGCTATAGAGGAGATATTTGCAATGAACGAGGGAGAGAATGGAGAATGGGGATTCCCATTTTCTAATTATTCCACCCATTCTCTTTCCAATCATTCCTTACTCAATCTTAAACTAATTGAGATACGCGACTGTCCCATGTTGAAGAAACTATTCCCTCCCAGCTTGCTGCCTAACCTTCATAACCTACAAAAGATTTCGGTCGGCAGTTGCTATGGCATGGAAGAGATATTCTCAACAGACCGAGAAGAAGAAGATCACCATGATCCGCCTAATTTCACTGGACTCCATCTTTCAAGGCTAACCACATTGGAGCTGCGTCGTTTACCAAAACTGAGAAGCATATACAAGGGCGCAATCATCTGTCATTCTCTGCAAGAAATTGAACTGTTTCATTGTCCTAAGCTAAAAAGGATAACGCTCCGTCTCCCACAACCTTCCCTTCAAAGAATCAAGGTTTATCCAAAGGAATGGTGGGAATCATTGCAGTGGGGCGAGGCCAACGACAAAAATCATCTCGAATCCCTTTGTGTCTTTGTGCGTGGGTGAGAAGAGCGGTAAGGCTTTCACAATCTTCGTCGTTGATTAGTTACTTTTATTATTAATAACAAATGCCTATAATCTGGCGATTCTGCCAACTTAATTGTAAGCATGTGTTCATCTCATATACTATGATTATCCATTTCTCTAATATAGCCACTTCATTTTGGAAGCATGCTTGGCTTGTACTGGAATGTTGTTTGTGGTTTATGCTTTGTATGTGGTTAGCTTAATGCAGTGAGCATGTCTGTTTTTCTCCAGATGCTTAATTCATTGCAGTTGCAGAGATGAATGCAATCAAATTGAAGAAGAAAGAAAAGAGGAGGAATAGATGAGCGACCTCGGCAAGTTTGCAGGAAGACGTGGAGCTTTTTTGTGATGAATTAATGTGAGCTCTAATGATATCTCGAATTAATATACTACTTTTATGGTTAATTTTTATAAATGAAGTATCTTTTACAAAATTATTTAATATTTTGATATTTTTGTGATATTTAGAATATGTTTAATTTCATTAATCAAACTAAAATTTAAATTTTGTACTTTTGTTTGTTTATTTGTTAATTATAATTTGATATTTACAATATATTTTTTATTAATCTAAGTAAAAGTTATTAAATTTTGTATTTTTGTTTAGTTTAGAGTTTAGACACAAAATCAAGTAAAAACTAATGTATTGAATCTTAATTTAATTTAACTTTTTTAAAAAAAAAAACAGATTAACGGCCTTGTGATCTTGAGATCTGAAAAACACTAAATTGATTTAATAATCAAATTGAGCATATAGTGTTGTGTACAAGAATTAATAAAAAGACATCCAAATATATGGAGATGTAGTCGCATAAACTAGGAGATTACAAGGAGGAAAATAACCTAAACAAGAGAAATATCAACAGCGCCCACCAAACAATTATCTTGCAGAAGCACTCAAGGTGTGTATACACATATGTAGCCCCGTGCCTGCTCTGCTCTCCGACGAATGTCTCCTATGCTCTTTTTCGTTTAAAGATTCTCAGCTCGATCAGGAGGGAGTAAAACATTTCAAGACCCAAAATATGCCGATGTAAGCGTGCTTGATCTTCCGGTCTCTCAACGGACTCTTCTCTTACGTACCGATGAGGAATTTATCATAAGTGATTAATTCTCTCATTTGCATTGAACACCGATTTCACTACCTTCGTGCGAGATTGAGAATTCAGGACAAACGCTAAAAAAATAACTTATACATAGTATAGAAGCTAGAATTGTTGGGAAATTACACCATTCTTAATGTCTGGTACCAAATTGAACTAACTGAAATGATAAAACTCAATAAAAATCAAACAACAAACGTTAAGCACATCGGGTTAATATTTTTTGATCTTAGCAATCGCTATCATAAACAAAAAAGTCAACTTGAATTGGTCAAATTGATTCCATTACCTCATTATTTTACTTTTTCTTTTGAAAATCATTACCTCATTATTTGATTATAGTAGTAACAAATTGATACTAAAATAAAATAAAAAAAGTTGGGCAATCAAGACGAGCAAACCACATTTATAATTTGACAAAGTCTTTGGCAGCAATAACGTTGACTTTTGTTTAATTAACCAACCCTCGTTTGCTTAATTTGCTACTAATGATTTCCTAAACTTAATAATCACACATCCATCTTGCTCCGTGTTCTCTTTTACTCCCTCTGATCTAGTTCTAATCTCAGGTAATTATCCACACAATTGCTACTTTTGTTTTTGATCTTCCATGTCTGTGCTTATGATCTATCTGTTGCTTCTTTTCATCAGACCCGTTGAAGAACATCTTCTGCAGGTTTACTAGCCTCATCTGATCATTAACTTGTTCTTCCTCCTTGGTGATCGTTAATTTGAAGGACAATCACATATGTATACTACTTGTCGTCGATCTGCTTAATCAGCTGGTAATTAAATCAACGTTGTTTGCTATTCTCTCCTTAATCAATGATGATAGTATGTACTAGCTTTACACCCGTGGGTAATATTATGAGTAATTTATAAAATATATGTTAAAAAATATGGTACATAATAGAAAAATAAGAGCATTTTTCGTAATAGCTCAATATGCGACAGATCAAACGTATTCTTCTGATCTGGGTGATCACTTATTAGATATGCGAACGTTTTTAAACATTTTTCTCATTATTGCACTGAATTCATCCCAAGTTTAATTCTTCAACTAATTAATATGTCCTTTTAAATTCTTTTTAATTTATGAAATTACATTATTCATTTTCTCATATTTCATCATTTCACATACCATGTGTCATTCTCTTTAGGATTCAAAAAATGTCACTGGGCCTCATGAGAGTGATTAATCACACATCCATTTCTGCAGCCTGCTCTGTTATCTTCTACTCTCCGGTTCTGATGTTATTCTTAATTAGTTAATTATCCATTCATAGTTGCTACTTTTCTTTTTTCTTTTCGTTTTGATTATCCATGTCTGTATATATTGCTTATTTTGATCGAATCATTTGATGAAGAACATCTTCTAATCACTAATTGTCATTGTATTCTTTCAGGTTTTACTAGCCTCATCTGTCGCCCATCCTTTTCTCTATGCTCTCTTCTACTCCGTTTCATCCTCTGATCTAATCTTAATCAGGTAATTAATTTCATCCTCTGAAGTCTGATCTAATCTTAACCAGGTAATTAATTATTCATATTCTTCATACTTTTTCTTTTCTTTTTTTATTATATATATACATATACTACTTGTACTGATTTGCTTAATTAGAACTAGCTGGTAATTCTACGCTAATTGCTACTTCGTTTTCTTATTTCTCTTTCTTTCCCTCCTTAATTAATGAAAATATATGGCGTCTGCGATTTGTAAAATAACATTATACTTTACAGAAAATGTTGTAATATAAATTTTATAATTTCTTAAAAGTTGCAATTTTAACCTTTCTAGTAGTTTTTTATATATAAAAATGGTAAAATAATTATACATATTTGAGAAAAAATGTAACAAATAAGGAAAAGTCCACTTCACTAAAAGATTGAAAAAATTAACTAGGAAAATATTTAAAATAATTAAAAAGGAAAAATTAAAAAAAAATTGTAAATAAAAGATAATACTGTATAGAAAAAACTTATAGTTTATAAAATAATCCACATTTTACTTTATAGTAGTTTAACAACGTGCAGTATAAACGGTGTAGTTTCCTAAAATTTATAATTTTAACCTTTGTAATAATAAAAAAATCAAATAAAATAGTAAAAAAAATAGCAAAATATTATGGAATTTGGTAAAAAGTAAAAAATATTGTTGGACATATTGAGACAATGACAAGCATTAGTTTAAATTTTTATTTACAATTTGTTTTAAAATTTAAATTTTTTAAGAATTTTAAAAAACGTTTCTCATTATTCATTGAAATATACTCTCATATGTTTATTACATTTTTCCTCTATTTATTTTTTATTTTTTGACCATTGTTTTTCTCGTGGAAGTTTCCAATAGTTTGGTAATAAATTATTAATCACCACCTACCTACCAACTCTAGCATTTCTTCTGCATTTTGCAAAAGAAAGAAAGAAAGATGGTGAATATAGAGGTAACAATGTCGAAACAAAACAACCTCTCTCTTCTCTTTTGAAACGATACCCGGCATCTGTGAGAATTCTGTGCAACAAACCAACAACTCCATCACAAAGCTTTTGTTTTGAAATACTACTATATACATGCAGGTTGTTGAGAAGGATGGCAGATATTAGGCTGCATTTTAATAAGGATTCCGGCAAGTATAAGTGCAACTATTGTGGACATGATCTTGCTGCAAACACTTCAACAACAAGGTTGAGAGGTCATCTAATCGGAGTGCCTAATACTGGAACTAAAAGATGTCCAAATGTTCCGGGTGATGTTTGGATATCTCTATCATTATGTGAAATCAACAAAAGACAGAAAACCGCGACCGGCTATATACCATCCCCTTCAAATCTTACCCCTGTAGAAACAGAAGGTATGACAGTAGCGATGACGACGTTAGTTTTGCCACCAAATGGAAGTGGTGCAAACAACTACTTGGGGAATCAAGGACAAGAAAACCAGTTGAGAGATGATGCAAACAACCACTATATCCCATCCTTTTCACTAGAACTAAACAACGACTTCGGCAATGAAGGAGGGGTGCTTCAATTTATGATGTCAACACATCCAAATGAGAGTGGTAGTGTTGAAAATTTTCCACTTCCAAATGACATGATTGGAAGGACAACGCAATTGCAACACCAATTTACCAACGAAGCATCTCTGATGATGGAGGAAACGCCAAATTTTCCACTTGGAGGAAGAGCAACGATGGCATCAAATGAGAGTGGTAGCAATCTCCAACCAAAGGCATTATCATCGGCTACAGATTTCATGTCTCAAGATTTAAGAAATTGCCGCTTGACGGATCAGGCCGATCAACATGAAGTGAGAGATGAAGTAATGGTTCAACAAGAAGTTCAAATGGTAGAAGGTAATCAAGAGACTGGAGAATCTGCATCCCGAGCGAAAAGGCCAGTGGGTGAAGCTTTTGTTAGAAACGAGAAAGATATTTGGTCTTGGTTGATGGATGATCAAGTGTTACGAGTTGGCATTTACGGTATGGGCGGTGTGGGCAAAACCACTCTAATGAGGCATGTTCAGACTCGTATTAAGGGACAAAGCTCTTTAAAAGTTTTTTGGGTGACTGTATCTCAAGATTTCAGCATTTGGAAATTACAGGATCTAATAGCGAAAAAAATTGATTTGAAGTTTTTAGACGAGGAAGATGAGGAGGAGAGAGCTGAAAAGCTAACTAAATCACTGAAAGCAAAAGGAAAATATGTTCTAATTTTAGATGATTTGTGGAACAACGTGAAATTGGATAAAGTGGGAATTTCAGTAGAAGCTAATGGATGCAAACTAGTACTTACCACTAGATTGTTGGATGTTTGTCGCCAAATGGGTTGCGGTAAAGGAAACATAATACAATTGCAGCGTCTTTCTGAAGAAGAAGCTTGGAGCTTGTTCACTCAAGAACTGGGCAATTATATCCCTGAAGTTGAGGAACTAGCAAAAGTTGTTTCTAGAGAATGCGGTGGTTTGCCTCTAGGAATCGGAGTTATGGCAAGAACTATGAGGGGAATTTGCAATGTTCATACGTGGAGGAATACGCTGGAGGAATTGAAGGAATCAAAAGTTAGTAAGGGTCACGAGATGCGAGAAGAAGTTTTCTCTGTGTTGAAATTCAGCTACCTTCGATTGAAAGATCCAGCATTGCGAGAATGTTTGTCATACTGCGTATTATTTCCGGAAGATACTGAAATTGGCAGAAATGAGCTAATTGAGTATATGATTGTTGAGGGAATAATAGATGAAAGGAAAAGCAGACAAGCAGAATTGGATAAGGGACACGCAATGCTTGACACACTTGAGAATGCATGCTTATTGGAAGGTAATACTACACGTGTGTGGATGCATGATCTAATTAGGGACATGGTGATCCTTGAATTGAGAGAGGGGTCCAAAACGCTTGTGGAAGCAGGGGAACAACTTAAAGAATTACCAGATGAGGAAAAGTGGACAGAGAATTTGGTGAGAGTGTCCTTGATAAGTAATGACATTGAGGTGATTCCTTCCTGCCATAGACCAAGGTGTCCCAATCTGTCAACGTTGTTGTTATGTAGAAATCATGGATTAAGAATGATAGCAGATTCTTTTTTTGAGCAATTTCAGAAGCTCAAAATTCTTGATCTCACTTGGTGCGATGAGATTGAGGAACTCCCAAGGTCTATTAGTGATTTAGTGAATCTCATTGCATTGTTGCTTCGTGGCTGTAGTAGTCTGATTCATATGCCATCGTTAGCAAAACTAGAGAAACTAAAGAAGTTAGATCTTTGTGGTTGTGTGAGGCTTAAACATATGCCCGAAAGTGTAAAAATTCTATTGAACCTCAAGTATTTAGATCTCTCATGGACTGGAATAGAAGAGATAAGGAGTGGGATAATACCTATGCTTTCTCGATTGCAGGTCCTCAAACTATACAACGAATGGGGAGAATCAAAATTCTCAATTAGAGGAAGCGAAGTGGGGGGGTTGAGGATGTTGGAGACTTTGCATTGCAGATTTAGTAACATCAGAGAGTTTGGGGAGTACATGAAATCTCGAGAAAGGTCACAACAATCACCCAGTGATTACACTCTTTTTATAGCAAGGGAGCATTCCCGTTGCAGAAAATTGGGATCAAGAAAATTTGTGAGCATAACAGGTGACAATTTTATTGATTCTTTGGCGTTGCCCACAGACATTGAAGCACTGAATATTTACGATTGTGATAGCACTTTGTACAAGAGACTGTTCCCTCCTAGCCTTCTGGCATCCCTCTTAAACCTACAAGAGATTCGTATCAGCTGCTGCGGTGCTATAGAGGAAATATTTGCAATGAACGAGGGAGAGAATGGAGAAGGGAGGGGGTTCCCATTTTCTAATTATTCCACCCGTTCTCTTTTCAATCATTCGTTACTCAATCTTAAGCTAATTGATATACGCCGGTGTCACAAGTTGAAAAAACTATTCCCTCCCAGCTTGCTGCCTAACCTTCATAACCTGCAAAAGATTTCGGTCGAAGGTTGCTATGGCATGGAAGAGATATTCTCAACAGACCAAGAAGAAGAAGATGGGCAAGAATTATTATTTGATGCGCCTAATATCACTGGACTCCATCTTCCAAACCTAATTGCATTGGAATTGCTTAATTTACAAGAACTGAGAAGCATATACAAGGGCGCAATCATTTGTCATTCTCTACAACAAATTCTACTGGTTGATTGTCCGAAGCTAAAGAGGATAACGCTCCCTCTCCCACAACCTTCCCTTCAAAGAATCCAGGTTTGTCCAAAGGAATTGTGGGAATCATTGCATTGGGGCGAGGCCAACGACAAAATGCATCTCCAATCCCTTTGTGTCTTTGAATTCTAATGATGGCAAACTATTTGAGAGAATGCGTGGCTGAGAAGAGTGGTAAGGCTTTCACAATCTTCGTCGTTGCTTTCTATATCCCATTCTAGAAACCCTGATTAGTTACTTTTATTATTAATAACAAATGTCTATAATCTGGCGATTCTGCCAATTTAATTATAAGCATGTGTTCATCTCATATACTATGATTATCCATTTCTCTAATATAGCCGCTTCATTTTGGAAGCATGCTTGGCTTGTACTAGAATGTTGTTTGTGGTTTATGCTTTGTATGTGGTTAGCTTAATGCAGGCTCTGTTTTTCTCCAGATGCTTATTAACTAAACTTTTAATTCATTGCAGCTCCAGAGATGAATGAAAGAAAAGAGGAGGAAAAGATGTATTAATGTGAGCTCTAATGATCTCTCGGATTTGTGAGAATGATAAGAGGGTGGTGCGATCAGCAGCGGCGGAGGTGGTGAAGAAGGAGCGGCTAAATGATTGTGTTAATCGAATAATATTCGTACATGATTATGTCATTTTATGATACACATTGCTCAATTGCACAAAACTTACTTTACAAAAAAAGTTTTTCCTCCTTATTGAGAAGAAGTTGGTTTCCATTCCACCAGTTTGCAACTTATTTTCCATTGAAAGATTGATTATTTTCCCAATACTAAACATTAGAAAATAAAATAAAATTATTTCCCCAAAATAAACGGTATAAAACACAGCTCTTATAATGTTGTATACAAGAATTAATAAAAAGACATCCAAATATATGGAGATGTAGTTGCATAAACTAGGAGATTACGAGGAGGAAAATAACCTAAACAAGAGAAATATCAACACCGCCTACCAAACAATTATCTTGCAGAAGCACTCAAGGTGTGTATACACATATGTAGCCCCGTGCCTGCTCTGCTCTCCGACGAATGTCGCCTATGCTCTTTTTCGTTCAAACATTCTCAGCTCGATCAGGAGGGAGTAAAACATTCCAAGACCCAAAATAAGCCGATGTAAGCGTGCTTGATCTTTCGGTATCTCAACGGACCCTTCTCTTACGTACCGATGGGGAATTTATCATAAGTGATTAATCCTCTCATTTGTATTAAATACCAATCTCACTTATGTCGACCTTCGTGCGAGATTGAGAATTCAGGACAAACGTCGAAAAAATAACCTATACATAGTATAGAAGCTAGAATTGTTGGAAAATTACACCAAATTTGAATGATTCAAAATATTTCCGTAGAGCAACAAGAAAGAAGCTAAAGAAAGAGCTACCGGAAGAAAAAGCAACACCCTCTTTGGCAAATCATTAGTAGTAGTAGTGCTCTTGATCAAGCTAACCACATCGGATGACCCTTCTTCAAGAATTGTCTCCAATTTAGGTGACCTTGAGCATCTTTTGTGGCATATTAGGACGGATGGAGCCACTTCTCCAAACCCTAATTGGGTGTTGTACCTCCTTTTCTTTACCATTTTCTTAATTAAAATTTGATTTTGATGCGATTAATGATAGTGTTGTGAAATAAATTAGTGTTGTTAATTACTAGGTAATTAATTAGAGTTTGATATGGGTTTTCTTTGAAATTGTTTAATGTTGATGGGTGTGTATTTAAATGGAAGTAAATGGTGAGAAAAATATGGGAATGTTTGTTGAAACATTGGAGTTGATTGGTCAATAATTACAAGACTAGATGGATATGTAATTTTGGAAAAGATCATAGTCAACATTACCCAAAATTAAATGGTCAACGCCTAAAATTAGTTTATACCGGAACATGGAAGAACTAATTTTTTAGAGGATAAGCGGTTAAGGAGTAAATCGATAATTAGTAAATGTGGTGTTATTTGACTCGAAGCTATAATACAACTAGTTGGTGCATATCTTATTTATTTGATAGGTTACAAATTCGATTTATAATAGGATGCGAAATGAGATTTGTATGATTTGTAATGAGTTAATACCGGAAAAAAAAATAACTTTTTTCTTTCTTTCCAACAAAAATAATTAAAATTTATGAATAGTCATAGAAACGTGATCTTATCATTTTTGGTGGAAATTAGTACAAGAAAATAATAAAGCTCACGTTATATTACAAGACAAAGGGCCTAAACGAACGACGAACTTATACTTGTAGCTTGGTGTGATAGTCTCTGCAAAATAAAGAAAGCTACCAAATACCCAGAGGAAAAAGGAACTAGTAATTAACACTAATCTAGCTAGTCTATTAACTATATATGATAGATAAACCATGATTTTAATAAAATATCTCATGGATTGCATCATATATATATACTTAATTTATTATTTTAGATCGGTACGTTTGCTCTTAGCGACTAATTACTTCATACGTAGGATGGAATCAACCAAGCGTAGCTCCTAAACACACCCTAAGTTGTGGCTGAAGGATGCCAAAGGGCTTTGTACTTGCAAGAAACAAGTGGAGGACTGAGTTGACAAGACGGATGATAGATTCTGTCCCATCATCATCTCCATACATTCTTCTTCATTTTCTTCACGAATTGTTGCTAGGGTTACTTCAACATGGATCCTGGAGGATGCGACGAAGCACGGCGGTGCGATGGCGGAGAACGGAGACCGGGGAGAGGTCTTGGGATGTTGAGTAATGGTGGGAAGGAGAAAAGCTAAGTGGGTTGTCATGGACTGAATTGTTGACATGTTTGTTATGAAGAGATTTTTTCTCGAAGAGGAGAATTTACTTGCAGGAAGGGGCAGGTTTTTGTGCTTAGCTATGGGATATTTCCTATTGCGTTGTTTGATTTATATAGAAGTTAGCATAACTATTATGTCCTTGGATTTCCTTATATTCACATAAATGTCATTTGACGTCAAGTTTACGTATGTATTGCACAAAAAGTTATTAGGTACTTTCGATGTGTCAATTCACATCTTACATTCTATTCACCCAAGTAGTAAAATTCAACAACTAAATCATACATATATAACAGAGTCTACTCATTTGTATAATATGATATAAGCTAACATGTTAGATTCTATGAGTTTTCATTAGTAAGTGTTTAGCCCAATTATTACAAGGGGTCAAGACCTATGTTGAGCAAAAATGGCTAACCTAAAAAGCTTGCAGAGTTTTCCTAGAACTATACTGTGTTCCATTTTCATTTTCTCTTTATTTTCCTTTCTCTTTTACATTTAGTGGGATTAAGTTACAAATGGCTTGAAATGATCAAAGTTTACGAGCCTCTAGACTTGGTATTTGATTTGTGAATGCAACTCCAAATAGGATATGATAGTCGGCAATCCAAATTAACTAGGGCAAAGATGGCAATCATATTGGGGCCAATCCGAAAATGAGATTTGAGAAAAAGGTTAGCAAAGCTTTGCTTTATGACTTGAATGCAAAATTTGGAGCTACACGCTACACTTTAAGAGGTACCTTTTTTCATTTTAATCACCAATCTTCATCAATTCTATAAAAGGACGACTTGACTCATGCACATCCTGGCTTAAATGTTGCTCCTTTATAGCTTTTTGGTACGGCCATCCATGCCTTAAACTCACTCCAACTCATAACTCTACCATTACTAAAAAAAAGCAAGGCTTGTAAACCCAGATCTCACCAAACAGTTCAACCATGAAAAAAAGGGGAACCAGTCACTTAGCTGCCCCAGTCCGGTCCGGAATGAATAAATACTTAAAAACCTAATTGATAAGGGATGATATTCCCGAGAGATCATATCCAAACACATTTGGCCCTCTCGAGCTAACCTTATCCACAGCAATGTGTACTGGTTGTTTTCTGCCCATACCGCCACCATACTCGAACCCATGTGAAAAAGAATAGAGAAGAAACAGCAAGGAAACCTCTAAAACTAAAATGGAGAAGCAACAATAAATTTCAATTGTGGTCCTTACCTGCTGCTCTCTATCTCAGACCCCACTAATTTATGCCATAGATAAGAAGTAAAATGCGAGTGCATGGCTAGTTTTCAACCAAGACAAGCCAAGTTATCAAAATACCTGTGATGGACTGGTTGTCACTTGGCATCTTCTGCTTCGTTGAAGCATCAACATCCTGCGAATAATGGTCATGATCCTTCTATGCATGTGATATGTGGTCAATTGTATAAGCAATGCATAGGAGCAGCAACAGATTAATCTAGCTACTGTCGGATTGAGGTTAGTGTTCAAAAGCACCACATGATCCACAACACAACAAGAACAAAGTACAGAATTATTAAGAGAAAAACTTTCAGTAATGGCACAACACAACATGATTTCTCTCTTTTTCCAAAGTAACTTACGTGCAATGCACTTTGTATTAGGATAACCAAACTTTTTTATACATAAACGAGAAACGTAACATGACTATTTCAGTATCCTATAGACAAATAGAAAAGTATGTGTTGCAAAATGTATGTAGAAGGGATGGATGGATGGATCCATCCATACGTATACATGCATATATAAGATGCCATATTCTCTCTCTCACTCCTTTTTTTTACAGCTATGAAGATTGGTATGTCCACAACTTTCCCTTGTGTGCCGTGTAGAAAGTGCAAAATAGTGACTTGTCAGCGAGATGGACTTTATCGAATAATGACGGAAATTTACATAAAATGTATGACTTTTGTAACAACCAACAGCACATCAACCATCAAAGATAGGCAACTATTCATGAAGATTGCTGCCTAAATTTAGCTGTTGTCTGTTAATATGTTGTTATTGCCGAAGAATGACCATTTCTTGCATTGGAAATTCATTGATGAACAAGTTTCTGTTAAGAAGTGGGCTGCCAGAAGTGTTATTACTTGTTGGTATGAATCCATATGCACTATGGCAGTGAGACTCTAGTACACAATCACCATTAATTACATCGAACTCATTGACTACATCCTTCCTAAGCTCAGCAGTATATTATTCGGTCATAATTATGAATGTTGGTTTGCATAATCATAAAAAAATTTGCTCCATCTTCCTTGGAGTTGCCTTCAGAACTTGTTTCTAGTTCCTACTCTACTGCTTAAGCAAGCACTGGTTGCTCGTAGTGCTGCAATTTGTTTAGTTGCAGGTAACTACTACAACAAAAATCTGTGCAATATCCAATGTGGAGTGGGAGTAGGAGTGTGGGGTGGAGTGTGTGAGCGTGTGTGGGGTGAGTAGAGCTAACCCCTAAGTTCTTTTAGGGTTCACTGCGATGGAGTATGGTTCCCCTTTCAACAATGTCAAACCATACTTTGTAGGGCAGGTGAATATTTTTGTGCTGTTTTTAATCTTCAAAAACTCTTTATATAAAACAAGAATATTCTACCCAGTGCTGCAGCTTCATCATGTTTACAAAACATCAAATTTTAGGTTATAATTTTAAGGATTTTGATTAAACAGAGACTACTAGTCTTAAGAAAAACAAAAAAGTTGAAAAGAAACCTTATTTTGTATGCTAATTTTCTCTTAATTAATGTAAAACTTTTGGTTAAAGAATCAACTTCTGAATAGCAATTTTACAACAAGTATCATAGATGTTAGTCTATCTTGAACATTGTTTTTTTTTTTTTAATAAGCTGATCTTGAACATTGTTGAGTAACTTTAAATAACTTGTAACATTATAACTGTAATTTCACTCAATGCATGGAAATGCCAATTTTAAGCATAAATGTTAATAGTTATATGGTAAAGTTATGTTATCTGTGCATTACACAAAGAGAAGTTATAACTAAACTTCACTAAGCAATTACTTCTCCATTTGTATAATTTTAAAAGTTTGAATCTAATGCATGCCTGATGTCAAATGTTTGCTGCTCTTAACTGATTGTAGAGATTTCAATATGAAAGACTATTATAAAAGTTGAAATATGTATATTAAAGTTGTAAATCTCAACTTATAAACATGAAAAGATTAGAAACTATTACTATATAAAGATTTATAGACATTGTACCGTATTTAAAAACTATAGGACTGACACGTATACTGAGACACATTTTATGGGCCATTATAAAATATTTTAGAAACTACAGGTTCTGATATGAAAACTGAAACATTTTTCAAGCACCAATACGTAAACTGAACCATCTTTACTTGAACTTCTGTGTATTTATAATCTTTAAACATACATCCATAGATATTTTTTTGCTGACACCTTTCTCTTGATATTTTGCATTTCACAAAATAAATTAGCAAAAGATCTAGAATTAGCTTAACAAACAAGCAGAAACCTTAAGCACGCTTACCATATTACCCATCCTGCTTTTCTCTAGGCTTCTCAAAATAGATAAAAAAGAATCCATGTTATTGGACTAAAAATGACCATTCTATGGTTAGCATTTCTTCAAACTATTCATGAAAGCAAATCCTGAACCAAATGGGACAATAGCTTACCTGATGGGCAGGGAAGTTGAGTCAAGAAACTTCTTGTTGAAATAATTGTTCAACACAATCTCCAACAACTTGTTGAATCCCTATCTCCTTAGCACGCCATGTGAAAGTTGGCAAGGATTCCCTTTTCCAGCAAACACATCAAACTAACAGATGTCATCAAACTGGATGCCCCAAGTTTAGGCCAATAAAGTCGAAACTTGGAAGCTATTCTAGAAAACAAAAACCTAATCTTCAGAAATCTTACTATTTCCATACAAACATGACACGTGTCATCAAAATGGTCCCAAGAGGAAGTTGTCTCCTGAAACTTTCTTGGAAGCATCAGGCCTTGGCATTAATACCAAGTTAGTGCCGGCATTAACTGACAAATATAAGCTTTCGCGAGGCCTGTTTTGAGTAGGACTCGTGACTTAATTTCAGCCTAAAGGTGCACCTATAAATCTCACCCATAGTTTAAGTTCATTCTCATCCACAGTCAAGCCTCATACAGATACACAACAAACATTTCTGCCTCCCGAAAGCTTATATTTGAACTTATCTTCCTTCCTACTTTCTAGACTACCAAACAATTTCAAGAATGGCAAACGCACGCGTAGCAAGATTCATTACAGAGGTCGCACCACCACAGTATATTAATGTCATAAGGCATAGAGCAACAAAGATGTTAGATACTATTAGTGAGGAGGACAGAGACCTATCAAATGATTCTCTTATTACATCTACCAAGTCACCTAGTTGTTCCAAAGCTGCTGTCATCACTGCAACTGCAGCAGTTAATTACATGTACTTCCTCAAAGGGGTTCAAAAAACTTTCATCTTCAAAAACTGAGGACTCCTGAAGGGATTTTCAGTTGAATTTCAAAAATTGCTTTTTGCTTCAATAATTCTCTCTCTAGTTTTTACTCAATATCTCAGGATTCGGTTTTTATTATGAATCTAGTCTGTAGTTGATGATATATGAGGGGACTCAGTTTTTGCAAACACGGAAATGTTTAAAATTCTATATTGTACAGAGTTAAAGGTTCAGTAATGATCAAACTGTTAGTTCATGGTTTGAAATATTAAGTATTTGTTTGGTGTGATGCGAAATCAACTTTTTCTCTCTTAATAGGTACAATGGATACAACATTTTCAATGGGTTGCAACATTTAACTTAGTGATTATATGATCTCAATTACTCAAACAAATGCATACTATGAAGACGAGGAAGTATATATCAAAAATGCATGTAGAAAAGCACTACGACACTTAGAATGAAATTGATGTTTAAGAGCAATTGGATGATTTTCATTTTTGAGAGAGAGGGTTAGAAATGTGGTTGAGGATGTAATAATGTTCGAATGCAGTTTCCAGAACAATATAGCTCTTTGTAACAGTTGTTTCATAGATGCTGTAACCACAAGTCTAGGAAGTATGGAGGCTGAACACCAGTGAAGTCACATAGAATCAAGCGTTTGAAGGGATTCAAAGTTTGTGCGAGGTCTCATTGCATATTTCTATATGTAAACCTTCAGTGTGGCCACCAAATTTTCCAATTTCCTCTTTTAGGTTTCATAATTTCAAGCATATTAACAACTCAGAAAGTTTAAGTCCAAAAAAGGATGGGATAGGATCTACAAAGCTGACCTTAATTAGTTAGATACTAAAATATGAGACTTAGTTGAGGTGAACTATAAAATCGTGAAGGAGTTGAGTTAATCATTAATTTTAGGTCATGAAGAAAAGTGTATACGAAAAACTTTTTTTCTTTAACTTCAAGAAATAAACCAAATTATTATGCTTTTATTAAAAAAATATTAATAATTAATTAAGTAAGTAAAAAATATAAGAGGGTAATAGCAAGCATACATAATTAGGTATGGTACAAAATTGTATTTATCAACTTTGTTAACTTTGACATGGAGGAAAGTATAACCTCAAGTATTAAAATGGCTGTAAGTAAACTTCAGTTATCAACATAAAGTTTTTCATCATTAACTTTCTTCTCAAAACAGTATGTCCGCAGATCTTTTGCTTTGGGAACACTTGAACTAACCTTTAGCCACCCAAGTTAGAAAAAGCCAGACAGAGATCACCCTGTTAGATTTGATAAAGCTATTGCCCAATGGATTCTTTTCCCTCTATTTTGCTCCCACTGGAAGATCTGGAACCAAATTTTCGCTTCTTTGATGCTTCTGATTCAACTCTCTCTTTCAGTTTCTCCAGAGCTGCCATGCATAAAGGAATGAAAGGCTCAGCATTTTTGATACACGTTGATGGCATTCTATTTAACATTGAAAGCCACTCTTCAGGTGCTCTCCTCATCCACACAAAATGAGACTCAAATTTTAATCAGAATCATGTCATAAAGCTCATTTTCATTATATAATCTGTATAACCTTTTCTTCCTAGGGTTCTAAGATGATATGAAGACCTGTATCAACTTATAAAGACTTTTATATACTATAGAGGATAAAAGTAAATACAACTAGTGCAATAGAAAATCCAGGCACAGGGGAAGAGGCTCACAACAAATAAAACTCAAGATTAAAAGCTTGAAAACCGACTGGCGCACAAACAAATCTATCCTGGTTATGCATCAATGCCATTGCACTCGGAGAAACTACAAAGGGGTATAAATCAACCAATATGGGCTTATTCAATGAAGAAGAATACAAAGAAATTACCCGATACATATATGGACTGTAGTGACTCAATGGAACTGGATTGGACAGGATACACAGGACAAGAATCAATGTTGGCTTTTTGTAACATTTTGTTGAAACGCCTCATCTGAAACAACAAAATTAAAATAGCAATTAATAAGCATAAAAAGTACACACCCAAAAAAAAAGGGACAAGCATGTGAAACTCATTGGGTGTCAATTATTAAACTTCCTTTAAAATGCATCTTGAACTACTGTCACAGAATTACCAAAAAATACAGGGGGGAAACTCAAGTTCACATCCCTGCTAAGCCACGCTAAGAAAGTCTCATGCTACCAATTAAGACCTAATAAAACCACTCAATATGATTCAAAACATTAAATCAAGATTTCAGTGACCATGGAAACAGGTGGGCTATGACTAGGAAGTGAGCGGTTCCCAGCCATTAGTGAAAATCCAAGGAAAGCAAACACGATATATTGGTTGTGCAGAGTTCCGGAGGTCACTCCCAAACGAAATGATTGATTCACTTTGACTGAGCTGTCATTGCCTAAGACAATTCTAAAACCACAGGCAGATATAGCCACCATCCTTAATATTACACTATTGTTGTCAGCCAAGCTTCAAGCATAAAGGACAAATCCTTTTCATTGACATTGAAGGAATCAAATACTTTCATGCCATTCAGTAGGTTGGGTGGGATGTAGAAAAATAGTTGAAGATCACACTGCAATAAGGTAAACTAAGGCTATCAAGTCTTCTTGGACCAGATCAAATGTTAAAGGCAGCCCAAAGCTAAGAATAATTGAAACCTTCCATCATTCCCAACATGGACAATAGACACTGGGGAAAACAACTGATTCAGTACAAAGTAGAAAAATAGACACATAAATATGGAATGTAAATTTCAAGTTAAGAGTGTATATGATACCTCAACTCTACGTAATAATGTGAAGCAACGGCCAGTCTGGCCTGCTCTTGCTGTCCGGCCAGCTCGATGAATATATGTCTTTATATATGGAGGCATATCATAATTAATTACGTTTCTCACACCTTCAACATCCATTCCACGAGTCATTGCATCAGAGGAAACAAGCACTTGTATCTCCCCTTCTCGAAAGGCCTTCAATGTCTTGCTGCAGGACATTTTTTCCATTTTAAACAGATTCAAGTTCTATTCAAATCAATTGTGTGCCTTTGCGTGAGCCAGACACTAACTACAGCTATGAAATAGGAACTCATGTACGTAGATCTTACAATTTCACTCACCATTCTTCACCATCTTATTCACATACAACAAGCAACAATAGTTAAGCAAGCTACTCTCAGTATGCAACTGAAATTCCAGTACTAAATCTAAAATCTTCAGTCAAGTGATACATGATTGGATTTGGCTTCTCCAATATTAGAATAACAAAAAAAGTTTATATGGAATAAACCTTCAATTTCAAACTAAAGTCTTGGTTTGCGGGATTGGACAATACCCAAAAGTAAAAAAGGATTAATTTCAAAGTTTCTCCAGACAGCTTCTGCTTTCTGAAGCCATATTACATGTAAGAAGAACACAAGCACCTAACAAGAATGGTTGTAAACAAATAATGGATGGAACAGATGTTCCTAAGTTTAGCTTCAGGCATAATCTAGTTAAACCAATGAATCAGCACTCAATTTGAAACATCAGCCAATCAATCATATCCTGCAGCTCTGGAAATACTATTAAATATTGGAATTCTCAAATGATCATTATGTCAGGCTAAAAGTGCCTTCACCAGTCCCTCATGTTTGTGCAGACCTTATTACAAGAAGGTAGCAGCATAGCATGTATCCCATGAATAAAATGAAAGTTATCTAGGTGTTACCTCCTTAAAGATTGACGTTGCAGGCCTGAATATTCCTTAATCTTCACTTTCAGATCACCAAAGAAATTCAGTAATGTGCAAAGCCGATGAGTTGACTCCACGGACGAAGTGAAGACAATGCATTTCTCTGCTCCCAGGTTTTGCAGGACCGCAGCCAAGTATAGAGGTTTCAGCTTAGACTCACATATCTGTGGAAGATGTTGAAATTTAGATAGATCCGCAATGGTAAATACTTTTTGCATGAGCAAATTTCCCCCCTATCGACTGATCCATAAACACCCTAGAGAAGATGATCTAAACTATGATTAAAAAGGCTGCATAGAACTAAAAACATTGAATATTTTAATGATGAGTGAATATCCATGTGAATTCAAGCCCTGGATGAACTCCACATTAAAAATCCAGTGGAAATGAAGTAATCAGAGGAATCGATAGTTAACAGTCTTTTAGAACAGAACCAGAAGCCAAATTTGCAAAATGTATAAGCCTATTAGTACATTTATAAAACCATACCAGTCTATACGATTCTAATTTTTCAGGAAGCTGATAGCGCCTTTTCCCAGTGGTCAAGAATAAAGGATGATGCAGACCAAGTTGTGCAAGCTTGCTTGGATCTTGGGTTAATGTGGCAGATAAAACCAATTTTGCAAGCCTAGGATAAGATTTACCCTTATAACCTCTTTCAATACCACTGCAATGAATTCAAAATAAAATTACATCCATGACCAAAAGTATCGTAAGCTATATAACTCACTTGTTTCTAGAAAAACTGAGGAATATTAACACCTCCCACAGAACTCAGTTAAGGGTTTATCACCACCTAAAGATCATCATTAAACTACCATTTCAATCATCCAAATCAGATTGAGCATCTGCAACCAGCAAGTTTTACCATATTTGCTAAAACAAAAGATAGGTTATTGTTGAATGTGGACTGGGTCTAGATCCTAAAAGTATGTTTATTGCAATCCAGGAAAGTGCTCGAACTAGATATAGAACTTACCATCTCCTTATGGTTTTTAGAGAACCAAATGCAGAAGGAAGAAATCTACTAGCACAAGGCACAAGGCTTTCATTATGAGAGCCTGTCAGCTTGAGAACAGTAGGAAGCCAAGACTGGTATGCCTCCCTAAGCATGCGGTCTGTTTCATCAACAACCTGAAATAGTTTGATCTCATCAGCAACACAACAAGGCATATATAGGAACATAACTACGCTAACCATAGGAGTTGGGGAGTTCTAATGTATAGAGACCTAGCGAATACTCTTTAAGAATGCTTTCCACCTCACATTCATGTCAGCACATGTTATTTCAACAATTGAACTTCCATATTTTCAAACTAATTGTTATACTATCAAGTATCAATACATCCTTACAGATACAAGCAATAGGGCCTATACAAAAGGGGAGAAAAAGAGGGTGGCGAGACAATACAGAGACAGCTATCAGCAATCAATGGGACATCTTGTAGAGGAAAATGATCATAAATGTAGTAAAAAAATGTCACCAGAGAAATTACTCTAGAATGATTATTCAAAATTGCTCTCTTGTGTGTACTTCAATGTATCAATAAAAGCCAAAACTAGACTGACAGAAAACAATTTAACACACATAATAGATTCAACTACAAGAGTCAAACAATATGATCATTAAATTACATTTCTGTTAACTCCTTCAACTAGGCTAGTGACACTTAAACAAAAGGAAAACCATATAGCCATTGGAAGATCTTTACTGGGATTGAATCCTATATAAAGTAGATATTGTATTGATTTATAATCCCATAATCAAACAGACATACATTAGAACTTCAGAATTGAAAATACAATGAGTAACTGGGGAGGTAGCACAATGGACTGCTTACAAGATAACAGAGATGCTCAAGTGTAAATCCCTTTGTAGTAGTGATGTGGTCCATAAGCCTCCCTGGGGTGGCAATCAGTATATCCACCGCACTCTGTAGCTCTTGCAATGGGTCGGCTGGGTCATAACACATACCTGCCTCAAGATTAGGTCTTTTAATAAGCTCTGAGATTTCATCTGCCATTGAGGATTGGCCAACAGCCAACCCAACTGATAAGCCCACTGCAGGTGCAATAGCAGCAAAAACTTCCTTCACCTAAATCAGAGAGATGAAAACAGCTATGTTTCAAGAGTCCTTACAGTTGGAAATGCTACAAACTAGAAAATGCTTTTAAACCAAAGTAAGAGCTGGAAATATGAATAGCGGCACTGCAGGAATAAAATCATCATTAACCAAAGAAACAGACTTCTTCAACTCCATTATGATATAAACCTTCAAATAGCTCATACAACAGGGACTAAAGTTCTGGAAACCTAAGTCAACCTAAGCAATGGACCATAACAACCAACTTGAATTGTTTTGAATTTACTTGAAGATGAATAATCCACGCATTACAGATTGCAATAACGAACTGAAAGCATGGGTCATGGAGAAATGAGTATACTAATGAAAAGGTCAGGATACGGAAGAAAATAGTAACCTGCAATGCTAAATCACGAGTTGGCAAAACAACCAAAGCACGAAGACATCTGACAGCACGAGTTGACAGCTTTTGGATTATAGGCAATGCATAAGCCAAAGTTTTCCCGCTTCCGGTGGGTGAATTTACACAAAGGTCTCTCTCAAAAGCACCTGGTCCAATCGTCTCTTGCCATACACCAACTTGCACGGGAAAGAGTGACGAAAAGCCCATGTTCTCTAAAGCTACCTTCAACCTAAACCAAGAACAAATGAAATGAACATAACAGCAAAAGACTCAAATCAAATTACCCGCACATGCATTCAAAAACCTAGAATTCTAAATTGAAAAACACAACAATCTGAGTGTGTGTGGGAACCTGGGGTCAAGGCAAGGAAGGAGGTCAAGAGGACAGTCCTCCAATGAACTGACATCAACTGGGCTTCTCATCCATTGCAAGACTGGAACACTCTTCTTCTCCTTTGCAGTTGGCTCCTCCATTATTTCTGTTTTTTTTTCCCGCACTCTCTTTCCTTCCCTCCCTGTTTGCTTTGCCAGAAAAACGCTCGCTTAAACCCTGCTCAATCAGGGTTTTAGCCCCAGAATTCAGAGGCTGGAATTTAATGAGGCCCAGCATACATAAACTAGACCTGGGCTCTCGGCCCAATTTTCCCATACATGGGCCCTACTGTCTTTTTCATTTTTTTATACAGGCCCAAGTTAGATTTGAATCTAATTTTAATTCCTTACTGGTATCTTTACCACCCTTTACTGTCGAATTTTTGTTTTTTTATATTGTTAAATTGTTTGGTTGACTGGTAGGATTGGCATAAATCATTTTTTTTCCTTTAATAAAATGTTTTGATATTTTGTCTCTTTCAAGTTTTCAACACTTGCTATTATGGTCATAATTGTTTGGAGTCTCAAAAGTCAACGGATTAATAGTTTAATTTAATTTCGATTACACTAATAATCAAAGTTTATTGGTAGTTGAGTATATAATTATGTTTTCTACCTTAAAATTCAAAGAAAAATTGTAAAGGGAAAATTAGAGAATACGATTCAGCAAGTTCGAGTCCACTCCACGTACTTAGCTTTGTTCATGTACTATTCCCATCAACGGCCCCTCTGCGTTTAGTAATCTGATCTGATCATATCTACGGCTCCAAATTATTGAAATACTTTTGTGGTTTTTTATTATCATTCTTCTTTCTTCTTTTTTCCCTTTTTGCAATGGTTTTTTGTGTGTATTTGATTACAGTGTCACACGGTACTTACGATGTATATATATTAATATGATGACACGTGTGATTTTCAAAGCAACCTTAATCATACTTTGAGACTTCTTTATCATTTTTTATCAAATCATTTAACCTTAATCATAGTACTCTGACGCTTGCATGTTTTGTGATTAGTGCACTAACATTTTTTTTATAAAAGTTCTTTATAGTTCAAAAGATACATGATTAATTAATTGGTATTAAAAAAGTCCGAGCATCAAATTAATGGCAGGTAACGTGGCGTTCTAGAATAAGTTGATAATTAAGAAAGAGATGGGCACATAGATTTATTTAATTAAAAAATTAATTATTGGACTAATTAATACTACTATTTTTTATTTATTTAGAGGACTGAATTTTTATATGTTATCTCCCACCTAAAAGCCTGTATCAAATAATTTTGTCTAACATCATTATTTATAAGAGATTGTTGATTTGATCGTTTAATATTTATAGATAATTCAACCGATCGTAATCGAGTAAATTTAGCGATATTTATATAATTTGAGCCTAAAAAAATAACTAATGACGCAATGAGCTTCAAATGCATAGAATCTTTGCCAAGCCTACATGTGGTTTGCTCAAGCTATGGAGAAAATTAAAATTAGAATTTCAAAAGATTGATGTTTAATTATTTGTAGTATAATGTCATTAATTTATTATCTAATGATTTGTTTTTAAAGTTAAAAAGGGTTAATACGAGAATAATAGCTCATGGCTCTGACTTAGGCCAGGGAGTAACTCATTATCTTTTTTTCATAAACAAATACTTAGAAATAATTAAAAAATATCAACATTGATTATGGTCAAGTAATAAGAGATTTGTCAGTATTCAATAAATATCTCGAGTTCGAATCTACACGAGTGGTAACTGGTAAGAGACTTGTCCATCTTTAAGGGCAAAACAAATGACTTCCTCGCATCCCAATATTCAGTAAGGAACGCATATCGAGGAGGCCGGATGACTCACTATTTGACCCTAAAAAATTTCGTACTTTTTTTCTAGCGTACGTTAATCCTTAACGTACTTCCTCGAAAAAATTAGGGGCAAAATTGTCTCAAATAGTGACTGTTCCGGCCGTTTTAAGATACGTGCCGGAACAGTAAAAGCAAATGCTAAAACGACATTTGTTTCGCCCCGAGGGAGTAAAAAATTTGAGTTTGAGTTTTAATAATTGAAAAACTATACCGGAAGAGTCGCCTCTTACGAAAGTTTGATAGTGCTTGAACGAGATTATACCAGAAACAAATTTATTAAAACATTTAAGTCTAAATGACATTTTACAAATATTAATTAATTGTATTACAGTAAAATAAAATAAAATTGTAAATAAATACATTGAGAAAAAAGTAAAGATATCACCAAACCGCCCAAAACCACCAACAAGTACAACTTCATAAAACTCGCAGATCTACGCAGTAGAACTCAATTCCTCTTCCTCCTCCTCCTCGTCTACTCTTTTCCTCTCGAGATCTCGGCCGCCCAATCCAAAAAAAAAAAAAAAAAGTTATAAGTAGCTACAAACACGACCACCTAAGTTTCCTTTTTTGATCTCGCAATCAAATAGATCAATCTCCGTTGATTTCTCCGACTTTATAGGCCTGATGTCTGATCCAACCGTCTGTTTGCCTCCATCCTCTTCTCCCTCGTCCTCCTCAATAAACTTCCTTTTTTTCCCCTAATTACCTAACATAAATAAATTCATTTTTTTAAAAACAATTCTTATAAGCAAAGATGAGTATGGTCAAGTCTCAGGTATGGCAGCCATGCAAGAAGAAGAGGTCTTGATCTTCAAGTTTAGTGTTTTATATTAACTATTTGTTGAAGAAAAGGAAAATATAGAAAAATCCCGCGAATCGGAGCTTTTTTTGCCATTGTGGAGAAACGAAAACGCGATTGATTGAGAAAATGGCGTCGCGAGGAGCAGGAGCAGGGAATTCCAGTGGGAGCAGGACACGTGTCGGGAGGTATGAGCTCGGGAGGACGCTTGGAGAAGGAACGTTCGCGAAGGTGAAGTTTGCCAGGAACACCGAGACGGGAGAAAACGTCGCGATTAAGATTCTTGATAAGGAGAAAGTCCTCAAGCACAAAATGATCGGCCAGGTATGTAACTAATTGCTGTTGAATTGCTGGATTACTGAAATTCGTGTTTGGTTGCCTGGAAAATGGAAGAAAAATGTGACTAAAGAATATAGGGAATATCCGTTTGTTATTTTCTTTAGTTTTTTATTCGAATCTTACTGCACATTGTTTGATGAGGTAAAATAAAACAAAAAAAGGGAAGAAAAAGTCTACTCAACTGGAATGCGAGAGAGGTCGCTGTCCTTTTGTGATAATGGAGGATTTTTTTATTTTTTTTATTTTTTATCAGAGAAGTATTATTATTATTTTTACTGTTTTGATTGTTTGGATTGTTCTGTTTTACTGTTTGATGCTTTTGGTCTTGTGAACTGAATTGTCACTGTTACTCTATTGGTGTTGTATCCTGTGCAGATTAAGCGTGAGATTTCAACTATGAAGCTAATTAGACACCCTAATGTCGTTCGAATGTACGAGGTTAGAGTCTTTTTCATTGTCGTTTTCCTTTTTGAGTGTAGTAGGATGATCATGCTTTGCCTTCATTATGCATCATATTGTAGGAGTACTTGGTTACCTTGAATTTCCGTTCTTGAGTGAGTTCCAGCAGTTTATATGTTGCTGCAGGTAATGGCAAGCAAGACAAAAATATACATCGTTCTAGAATTTGTGACTGGCGGTGAACTTTTTGACAAGATTGTAAGTTCAATGCCTTTGAATTGGTTATGACCACACGCCACGTTGCAAATTACTTGGGCTGTGAAAATTAATTGTGTTCTTTCATTATCTATGATAGGCTAGTAAAGGCAGGCTAAAAGAAGATGAAGCAAGGAAGTATTTCCAACAGCTTATCAATGCCGTGGATTATTGCCATAGTAGAGGCGTTTGCCATAGAGACCTAAAGGTGTGACGCTTCTAATCTTGGGTTTCCTACTATATTTTTCATATTCCAATCATGTCAACCCCCATACTTGTTCAATAAAGTTTGAGAGGTGGAACACATTCTATTATTATTGTCGATGATAAACGAAGTTGTTATGTTGGATTCGATGTTAATTACTGATGTGGTTTTAACTCAGCCTGAAAATCTGCTACTGGACAATACTGGATTTCTTAAAGTTTCAGATTTTGGATTGAGTGCACTACCTCAGCAAGTTCGAGTGAGTTTTATGATGAGACTTGTGTCCTTTTTCCACTTATTTTATTTGATGTTTGACTTAAAGTGCCAGAGATAACTGACATGAGCATTGCCTATTTATTGTTATTTTATGCTTAGAAAGATGCATAATCGTTTATGTTTGTTTCTCCTTTAGGAAGATGGGTTACTCCACACGACGTGTGGAACACCAAATTATGTTGCTCCAGAGGTGCGTCAGCATTTCGTGCAATCAATTTATCTACACTTCGTCAACTCCTTGTTCTCTTCAGCTTATTATCCGTCACTTTTTTTTTCCAGGTGATCAATAACAAAGGCTATGATGGAGCTAAGGCCGATTTGTGGTCATGTGGTGTGATCCTTTTTGTCTTAATGGCTGGTTACTTGCCTTTTGAAGAATCTAATCTTATGGCCTTATATAAAAAGGTGAACTTTTTCTTTCTTTTCTCATTGCAGTATCTATGTGCACATGGGCTAGGGCTTCCTGCTGTTATTGTTGTTTTCATTGGCTATTCCTTATTGCTTTGTGATTGCAGATATTTAAGGCTGAGTTTAGTTGTCCCCCATGGTTTTCCTCTAGTGCAAAGAAGCTAATCACCAAAATTCTGGATCCTAATCCTGCGACAGTATGTTCCTCTGCTTTCCTATTCTCCTTGTAACTTCTTTTTGGAAAAAAAAAGCCTGGAAGAGTGTATACAGAGTTTGATGCCTGTGAATTTACTGTCTATCCTATGGTGTGAACAGCGTATTACAATTGCTGAGGTTATTCAAAATGAGTGGTTTAAGAAAGGGTATAAGCCACCTACGTTTGAACAAGCTGACGTCAGTTTGGTTGATGTGGATTCCATCTTCAATGAAATGGGGGTAAGATTCTAGTGTCTCGCTTGCATATTATGCTCTTTTGGCTTAGCACATCATCACTGGGGTTTGTACCTGATTCTTCTTTTGGTGAACAGGATTCTCAAAGCCTTGTTGTGGAGAGGAGAGAGGTTGTAGGTCCCATGGCACCTGTGACCATGAATGCATTTGAACTCATCTCTACGTCTCAAGGCCTCAACCTAAGTAGCCTTTTTGAGAAACAAATGGTATGCTCAAGACTAATTAGTGCGCTTGGTAAATGATACCAACTTACATTTCATTGCATTCTGATAGTTTAAAGCAATCTATGCAAAATATCAGAATTGATGAATCTTCTGTCCATGCATGCTGTCGTGCATGTTTCTCCACAATTCTGATGTGTAACGAGCCAAAAGTATTTTGGTGATTTGTGTTCATTTTCAAGTTACATGCCCACATAAAGTTAAGGGGGTTAACATTTCCTTTGCAACCAGGGACTTGTTAAACGGGAGACAAGATTCACATCCAAGCATTCAGCTAACGAGATAATCTCACAAATTGAAGCAGCCGCAATGCCTTTGGGTTTTGAAGTAAAGAAAAATAACTACAAGGTATGATAAGTAATCTCTCTCGCTTTCTGTCGCATGGGCACGCAGGCTTAGGTTTTTTAGATGGTACGGATTTAGTTCTTATTGATCAATATAATGACTGGTTTTCTCAATCTAAGTTCCCAGCGTGACTTCCACCCTTCTGCTTGCTATGTGCAATCCTGATTATGAATCATTTATGAATTTTGTCCTTTTCTTCTTGCTTGCTCCTTTTATCATCACCAGGAATATAAATGAGATATCTGTGTTAGGCCTCTGTTACTTGGAGGCAGATGTCTAATTGCTCCTGTTTTCAATCACAGATGAAGCTTCAAGGGGAGAAGGATGGACGTAAGGGCCGCTTAGCAGTTGCAACAGAAGTAAGGCTACACATAGAGGAGCTGTTTTGGCGAATCATTTGATTGTTGTTTTGTAGTTTGAGCTGGTTGTTCATATATTTTTCTTTCCTTCAGATCTTTGAGGTTGCCCCATCCCTACATATGGTCGAGCTTCGCAAGTCTGGTGGAGATACTCTAGAATTTCACAAGGTATGTCTTTGGAATGTTGTTGGTTTTGTGAATGTACCTGTAACTACTAGTACATCAATTTTTAAAATTCTTAACATCATGTGAGCTCCGGTTTTGAAATGAAATGGTTTAAATTACAGTTCTACAAGAACCTCTCAACTGGGCTGAAAGATATTGTATGGAAAACAATTGACGATGAGAAAGAGGAAGACAAAGGTGGCAAAAACGGTCAGTATTCATTACCTTGCATGCAGTCGAGGCTTGCATTAACTCTTCGTAGAGACTCTTATCCGCGTCAAACGGTTTATACATTCTTGGTAGCATGCTAATTTTGTCAGGCAAAGATGAGACTGGTCTTTTGATTTCTGGGTTTCTTTTCCTGCAGGTGCCAGTTCCAGTTCAAAAGCTTGACAAATGAACTCGATTCCTTCGGTGCCGCGGAGAACTATCATGAGGCTTCTTATTCTTTCCATGAAAAATGATTTTCAAAAGGAATGTTAAATCCAAATATTGATTGTTCAAAAGAATTTTATCTAGATTACAGGGATTTATCTTGATTATGATGGAAGGCAATGGGGTACATAGTACAGTTTGCATCGAGCAGAACTCAATTTTATATCAAACACCTTTATGGCCCAGCTTTGAACTTTGTAATTCTTTCTTCTCTTTCTTTGATTTGATTTTATTATTTGTTCGTATTTTGTTTTTATATTGTTGTTTTTTTTCCTCTTCTTTATTTTCTTTTTTCAATTTCCAACTTACATTGGAAGATTCTCAACTAAAACCCACAAAAAAATTACTAAACAAAATCAAAGAAAAAAAGCAAAATGGATGGATTAATTAACAAAAAATTAGATGACTTTGTAATAAATAGGATAATTTTGAAGGCAAAATTGTGTCAATTGATGAGTCAACAAAGGCATGAAAGATTGACAAAAACTGGATGAATAGTGCAATCCTGGTATATGAAGAGATTTCACAGTTACTAGTTTTGTTTTCAACTCCTGTATTTTCATTGCTGATCGGTAGTCAGATAGCATTCCGGCTTCAAGACACCAACATATGGCAAATTCCTATATAGTTCGCCGTAGTCCATTCCATAACCCACGACGAAGTAATCTGGGCACTGCAAAATGGAATGCAAAGTTAAACACCGATCGATCATCTCTAATTTGTTACAAATGTGCGCCCGATTATGTACCTAATGGGATGCAGACTTCAGCAACTAGGCAATAATAAGTTATAAAATGGATTTTAAACTTCTAATGTCAACTTAGATACCGTTTATCCCAATATTCAGTAACAAAGAAAAAACAGATGCACAAACAAAAAACACTACCATACTAAGTGAAATTCAATTACTGAGCAAAAGCAAGCTAAAGATATAAATGATACTAAGAACTAAAAACATTACGAGCAAAGCAGGGTTCTTGAATACAAACCTAATGAATCTAAGTTTGAGTAACAAATGAAATCAAGAATGTTCCTCCGACACAAGCAATGCAACCATTGTAGCTTTTCATATTAAAAATTACTCTGTTCATGATCAGGTGAAGAAAGTAGATGATGGTTATTTCATGATTTATAATGCCTTGGTCCTAGTTTCATACCAAAGTTAGGACCAAGAGGGATGAAAACTGCAGGATTCATATGCATTTGAGGTGAACTTTCATCAAGAAATACCACATTATTCTCCAACTCAGATAGGAAATCATGTTTTTTTCTTCTTCTTCAGCTTATGGATGTAGAGAGCAAGTCTTGGCACAGGAGAAGGGGGAAGAGAGTACCTCGAAACCTCGGTAGTATTTCCCATCACCCACTAGTTCGACTTGAATCTTCCTTCTAGCTGGCTTATCAAGGAAAGTACACACCGATACAGAATCAGCTCCCTTGGATTTTAAGTGTGTAATGAGACAAGATAAAGTGCATCCGGTGTCTACAATATCCTCAACCTGAGATGATAAGCACCACTAATAAATCGTAGCAATAATCATTAAACAACAAGCAAAAAGATGTTGCTGTAACGAATTATAAAGAGATATGGAGTGTTAAATGCCTTCCAGAAACTGACAACTAAACTAACATAGTATCCATTCATAATGTTTCAGAAGAACGAACATTAATTTTTATTTCTCAGGCACTAATTCAAAGAACATTACAGGTAAAACCTACTTTTGAAAGTTGGTTAGCTAGAAAAAACATTCTTTAACGAACATTAGTAAGCTACAAGCAATTCTTTCGCCAAATGACAACTTCATGTCAAAGTTAAAGCAGGTTTTCTATTCGAAATAAATAAACAGTAAAATGTTTAAGGATGTTTTCAAACAAAGGAGAATTCAGCAGACAAAATGCTAAACAAGCTGTAGCATGTTTTTCTTAGAGCAAAAAACTAAGCGAAATAAATTAAATGAAATGCAAGAACAAGACAAGCATATCAGCAAATAGTGAGTAAGTAAAAAGATCCTTTCTTAAATTCAGGATAATGGCGCAGGATTGAAATCATACCAGGATAACATGTTTGCCTTGAACGTCGAGCTTGAGGTCGAGAGAGAGAAGGGGGTTGCCGGACGACTGGGTGCCTGAGCCGTAGGATTGGGCGCGAATAAAGTCGACGGAGATGGGGAGGTTGATTTGACGTACCAAGTCAGCGAAGAACAAGAATGCTCCGGTGGCGACACCGATGAGGATGGGCGGCGGAGATGTTGCGGCGAAGTCAGCTGAGATTTGGGATGCCAGCTCGGTGACCTTCTTTGATATTTGGTACTTGCTCCAAAGTACCTTCTCTATCTTGGAATCCAAAGACATGGTCAAAGTTGTTGAGTGTTCAGGGACGCGCCGCCGCCGCTGCCGGTGGCCACACCAGAAGGAAAAGAGATGATGAAATTGTTGAGATGTTTTTTCTGTGTTTGCTTCGGTCCCAACTCCCAAGAGGTAATTAGTTTCATTAAAAATAAATAAAAATAAAACAAAACTTGGTGAATGAAACGACGACGTTGAAGTTACAAATCCACTGGTTGATTTTCACTGCGAATATTCCGATTCGATTATTATTCGGGCATGTGAATATTCCAACCTGAATTACATTTTTTGTTTGACCGAACGGGAGGAAATATGCTGCCGCTGCCGCTGCCGATAAATGAATATAATCGAGTGGTAAAAAATTCGTTTATTTTAAATGAAACTAATATTTAAAAAACCAAAATAACGGAGAAAAAAACGATAATAAATGTTTGTTGGGTTTTTTTCCTTTTTAAGTTAAATATTATATTTATAGGCATCAATTCGCAATCATGAAAAACAATTTAGATACTCAACGATTTAAAATTATGAAGTTATGAGTTAATGGTTATTATTTCAATCTGATACTCAACGATCTAAGGTCTATCAGGTTTTGTTAGTAGGACCCTTTGTATGCTCCCTTGCATAAAACTTTTCATGAAAGGAAATAGGGAAACGAAGTTAATGAAGCAAAATAATTGTAGAAAGATAAAAGGTCAAGTGATAAGTTTGGAATCTCTTAGATGAATAGCCATAGAACAGTCCTATTGTACTTCTATTTTTGCTCTTAATTGAAGCATGCGGAACCCTTCTGCTAACCTATCCAGCACAGAATTTCACTCCCATGTAACCTGTGTCATTCTTGATAATGCAATGATTATCCAATAGCGGAGTAATATTGCTCTTTGTGTTCGTGTAATACACAAATACAAGTTTTCTTCGATCTTATTTCTTTTTGCATTTTGCATTTTCATTATTCTTTTGAGAGATTTGGCAACCTTTTTCTTCAGTTTCGGTAACATCGTGATGAGAAGGAACGTCACCTATTTGTGCAATGACTACACGCTTTACATATATGTACGGTCGTTACTATTTACAACTCTTTTAGTTTATAACACCTTCTAAATCCAATCTTCGTAATGCCCTCTTGAGTGAATTTTCTTGAACAACTAACTGGAGGTGGATGACATTTTGTATTTCTAAATGTAGGTAACAGTCACGGTGAAACCTAGGCAGAGCGATGTTGCATCATTAGTTGAGTGGGTGACTCTTCCTGAGAAACAGTTTACAAAATACGGCCGATCTTTTGCTGGCAGAATCACTCCAATATTGCTCTTCCCCTAGCAACCGCAGCAACGAATGCTGACCATATCAAGAGTGTAAAAGTGAATAGCAGAAGGGAGAAAGCACAGGAAGATGACTTGCAAAATATGTTTCGAAGAAACCCATATCAAATACATTTTTGCAGTTGATGTTTGCCTCCACAAGTATTGCTTTACTAGCATGAAACGTCATGTGGAACAGAAATTTCTCAAGGGAATGACTGCTGAATGTCCTCATGAAGGCCGCAAATCCAAATTGAAAGTTGAGAATTGTGAAAAATTCTGATAAACTTTACTGCCCATATCCAAGTTATGAAGGAACAAATGATGGAAGCGTCATTGCCTGCTGCTGATAAACTTTACTGCCCATATCCAAGATGCTCAACATTAATGTCGAAAAGCAGTCTGATGCGCAAGAAGATATCCAGACTTGACCAATCAGGAGCGAGGATTTGCATTAAATGCCTGCGTCTTCTTTGTATCGATTGCAAGGTACCTTGGCATAAAGATGTCACCTGCGATGATTACAAACGATTGAACCCTTATCCCCTTGGCGAACAGAGCTTAAGATATCTTGCGACAACAAAACACTGGCGTCAGTGTACGCTGTGCAATAACATGATTGAACTTGGTGGCTGCTTCCATATTACCTGCAAGTAAGTTGATTTCATCGTCGATTCTTACGTTATCATCATTATTCTTTCTAAATAAGAGATTGGAATGCCAAACTAGTTTGGCAATGAAGAAATAGGCATGTGTATGGAATGAGACAGCTTAGATATGTGGACTTGAAGTGTTTAACTAATTATTCCTCGAATGAAATCATCTCCTACTTGGAAAGGGCCGAGAGGAATTGAGGCCGTTTGGTATGGATTCATTTCATTTAAAATGATAGAATTCATTTCCTTTAAAATCATTTGTACCAAATCATTCGTTTGATATAATAAAACATGCGAGAGTTCAATTCTCGTTAGAATTGAACTGCAAATTTTAATGAGAAGTAGAATTCTACAACAAAAAGGTACGATTTGTTGAGGAATTCAATTGACTCTTTTATAATTAATTAGGTTATTACTTAAATACCCTTCTGTAAAATATATCCATGTCCCTTTTCTTTTCCTTTTCACGCAGAAGCTAAAATAGCGAGAGAGATCGTGAGAGAACGCACGCGAGAGAGAGAGGACGAAGAGCAATCGAGAATTCCCCTACTATGCCCCAATTTTTGGATTTGATTTCTAGTTCTAGGGTTTATTATAAAAAACATGAATTTTCTTGGGGTGTTGTTTTCTGTTTGTACATGTAGGCTACTAGTTGCTGTTTTTCATCATCACTGCACTTCTCAAGTTTGATAAGGTCACAGAATTTTCTGATACTTTCAATTCCAAACTTTTCTTATGAATTTTTTTTGTGGGTATCTGGAAAATCTGTTTTCATGTTCTAAGTTTTGCTCCTTTTCATTTAACTGCTCTAATATATATTGTAGGGTGATTATTATCGTTATTGCACATGGGTTTATGCTAAAATATTCAATATATTTCTCTTTTAAATGACTATCTCAACATAAAAAGGTTTAGTGCTATTATGAGTAGGTTTTGTTTTTATAGATGAACCTGTGGTAACCTTTCATTAGAGGAAATCTTGCTTGAAAATGAGTTATGGTCATTTTGATGATAAATAGTAGCAACGGTTCATGAGAAGATATATCATGACTATTACCCTATGCAGTATATTAATTTCGACTTAGTTTTAGATCCTAACTAAAGGGCGATAATCTCTTTTTTTTTTGGAAGTTGCTGATTTGCATTAAGTATTCATGAATCTTTCTTTATGTGTTTAGCTGAAGGTCTATGTCAATATCCCATACCTTTTATGAGAGAGAGCACCTTGAGTTAAGGCTTCGTACCCCTAAAAGCAAGATTCCATACTTAGTTGGAGAAAAGAATCAAATGCATTTACTAAGCTTGATCAATCCAACCAATCGTGATTTAAAGAAGAAGACTCGGTCATTTTCTCTATATAAAGTCTACAGCCTTGGCCCTTCTTTAACAAAAAAAAAAAAAAAAAAAACAGGCCAAGGCATTTAGATTCAATTTTACCTTTTATTCAAAGCATTTAGATTCTTCTATACGATTCAGTAGCTAGTGCCCAAGATAGTCTAACTGGTGGCAACATCTCTCCTTTGAAATGCATGGTCATGTGTACATGTCTTAGAGGCATGCAACCTTTGATATTTTGTTTGATATTTTAAAGTGCCATTAAATTCTCTGAAAAGTATTTTATTGGAATCAAATCACTTTTTTTTTCTCCTGGATTCTATTATGTTTATTGTTTTTTATTTGTGTATGATTCTTTTTTATCTTTGGTTCTTTCCATATGAAAGAACACACTGAGAAGTCTGTGACATGCAAATATATTGTATTTTCTGAAATTTCTATATTTTTAACATTAATGAGGTACTATCAGGAAAGGTTATAATGTTGATAGATATGTAATGATACCAAACACCCCGTAGAGACCAAAATATAACATTTTGCATGAGTTATTTGAGATGATTCTTGCATTGATTATTGTTAATTTGTGGGAATTTGGTAAAGGACCTTGCTTTTTGTTTTGGAGCTGAATGGAAGATCAACATGCAAGTGTCGATTTTGAGAGGAGCACAACATCATGGATGGATATAACATAGAAGCATGATTTAAATCACAAAGTAGTAATTTAATTTGCAGAGAATGCTCATTTTTTTCATGAAATTAATATATAGACTCTTCATTTTATTTTATTTTTGTTTATTGTATTTCTTTTTGTTCTTTTAATCTTTCAACCTTTGTTTATCTTCTTTTTTTGCAGAGAATGCTCACTTCAATGGGTTTTTTTTGGGGGGGCATTCTGTTGCGAGAAGCCCATAAAATTAAAGATCTGGGCTGGGCTATCAAAAGTATAGTCCAAAATCCCTATTTCTGTAGAGCCTAACATTCGGCCCATCTAGTTTTTATTTTTTTTCTGAAAAAGAAAAGGTAATTTTTTCATTTAATCAACCAATTCAATGGATCAATATTCCTTTAGCGATAGTAATATGTTACAAGAAAATATATTATAATTTACAAGAAAAATTATTTCCCCATTGAAGTGATTTTGTAGAGAAAAATAGCTTTTTTTTTATACCAAACGCTATCTAAAGTACGACTTTTTAATCTCTCATCTCTTAGTATAGTTTGATTTTTCGAAACCATTTCTATCAAATCCACCTTATTATACTCAAAATATAAAATTCACATTCCTCTAAAAATGGAGTAATATATATATATAGGCACTCTCTCAACTTGTGTGTATATATACACACACGTATGAAAACTGAAGCTCAGAAAATACCTCATTGTGGTGATGTCATGTCAGCGCGGATCTACACGACGACACCACATCAGCTGCCTCCTTGACTAATACGATCACGCTATATTATTGATTTTTTTTTTTGCTAGATAATTAAGCTCACGTATAAATGTCAAACTTCAAAACTAATTATACGTCAAACTTCAAAACTAATCTAAATCGTATTGAACTTAAAATGCAATGGGTATTCCAATTGTGCTTCGGTTAAAAAGAAGAAGAGTAGTTGATGTGAAATTTCAAGATGAAGTATTTATATAACTAATATGAGACTTACATATTCCATAACTCACATCTCTTCAAAATTCTATAGGTTAGAAGATATAAATTTTCATTAAAAATAAATAAATTGTCATTTATGTAAAACAATAATGTAAATAAATCATATAAATGGAGAAAAAATTCTTCAAATTTGAGAATTAGAAAATATAATTAATATTTGATATTGCCAAATGTCAAAACTTTAAAATTTAAAAGATGACACGTGTCAACTTAAAAAGATTTCATGAATCCTATGTGGCAAGGGGTGGGTCACTTTTTCAAAAGGACCGGTTTAGTCCCTTAAATTTTATAATTTTCATTTAATCCTATTTAATTAACCAAAAAGATTATATTTTTCCTCTATTTTTTTAAAAGTTTTTATTAGTCCTTAAATTTTTTAAATTTTCAATTAATCATACTTTTTACTCATCCAAAAGTTTGATATTTGATCTTGAAAATTTAATTGGATTTTAGGACTGATTTAAAATTTAAGTTAAAATAAATCAAAACTTCCAAAATGTATTTTATTAGCTTTTATAATTTTCGGTTCCTAAATATTTCATAAGTCAACTTTTATATTAGAGTGTAAAAAAATGTAGTAGTGTACTAAAAAAAATGCGTAGTACCATTTGATCAAAAAAAGTCTATCTCTGCATCTAATTTCGCTCCCTCCAAATTATTTTTTCTAACTCCGCTCCTATTATGTAATTTTCTATTAAGTTTTTATTAAAGTTTTCACCACATTTTTTTTATATTTATATTATATATAGATATAGATTCATAACTTATGTAATTTAGAACTTATCTCTACCCCTATACAACAAATGTAATTTATGGAGAGCCAATGATTTAATCGCGGTGGCAAAGGCATTACTCCGATTCTTTTAATTTATATTATATCAGTTTTTTTTAGGAATCCAAACATAAAAATTCTTCATTATGAAATGACTCTATAAGAAGGGTTGAAATGAATTTATTTTTAATTAGGATTTGGTTCCAAACAAGGTGTTAAAGATTACTAGAAGTTTTTCAATCATGTTAAAACTGAGGAAATTTGTTTTTTTTTAAATCTAATCATATTTGATCGAGATTAGTCTTTTTCTCGAAATGAAATAATAGGACATCTAAACAATGTCTTATAATTTCCCTTTCCATTTAAAAGAATTATTATGTAATGTAAAGATTATTTAACTAATCTAACTTTTGATCACAAAAAACGATCTTAATGACGTCAAGACACTTCTGAGTGGTCTCTCTTGAGTCTTGATGACAGAGTAAGATACCACTCTTCTCGTGTAATGCTTTTTCTCTTCTCATAACAAAATAAGAATTTTATCTACTTGAGAAAGAGGCAAAAACTCATTTATAAGAAGCACATGCATTTTCATTTTTATTGAGCAGAACAAAAAATAAAGGTACACTGAAAATGATAGATAATTTATCCTTTATTTTATGCATTTATACTAATCATCGACAATCAGCAACCAGACAAAATGCAACCAATTTTCTCCTCAGCAACAACCGGTCAAAACGAGTTAAGCAAACAAAAAGTACAAAAATGGAAGCTTCTTTGTACCATACCTAGTCTAGCAGGATAGTGAATTTTCTTTTAACACACGGCTTGCTTTTTCCTTCTAGTCACTTCAAATTCCTAAGAAAATGCATGTGCTTCTTATAAATGAGTTTTTGCCTCTTTCTCAAGTAGATTTTCTGAGGAATCAAATAAGATAAAATTCTTATTGAGCAGAACAAGAAACAGAAGTACACTGAAAATGATAGATAATTTATCCTTTATTTTATGCATTTATACTAATCACCGACAATCAGCAACCAGACAAAATGCAACCAATTTTCTCCTCGGCAACAACTGGTCAAAACGAGTTAAGCAAAAAAAAAGTACAAAAATGGAAGCTTCTTTGTACCATACCTAGTCTAGCAGGATAGTGAATTTTCTTTTAACACACGGCTTGCTTTTTCCTTCTAGTCACTTCAAATTCCTAAGAAAATGCATGTGCTTCTTATAAATGAGTTTTTGCCTCTTTCTCAAGTAGATTTTCTGAGGAATCAAATAAGATAAAATTCTTATTGAGCAGAACAAGAAACAGAGGTACACTGAAAATGATAGATAATTTATCCTTTATTTTATGCATTTATACTAATCACCGACAATCAGCAACCAGACAAAATGCAACCAATTTTCTCCTCAGCAACAACTGGTCAAAACGAGTTAAGCAAAAAAAAAGTACAAAAATGGAAGCTTCTTTGTACCATACCTAGTCTAGCAGGATAGTGAATTTTCTTTTAACACACGGCTTGCTTTTTCCTTCTAGTCACTTCAAATTCCTAAGAAAATGCATGTGCTTCTTATAAATGAGTTTTTGCCTCTTTCTCAAGTAGATTTTCTGAGGAATCAAATAAGATAAAATTCTTATTGAGCAGAACAAGAAACAGATGTACACTGAAAATGATAGATAATTTATCCTTTATTTTATGCATTTATACTCATCACCGACAATCAGCAACCAGACAAAATGCAACCAATTTTCTCCTCAGCAACAACTGGTCAAAACGAATTCTTATTGAGCAGAACAAGAAACAGAGGTACACTGAAAATGATAGATAATTTATCCTTTATTTTATGCATTTATACTAATCACCGACAATCAGCAACCAAACAAAATGCAACCAATTTTCTCCTCAGCAACAACTGGTCAAAACGAGTTAAGCAAAAAAAAAAGTACAAAAATGGAAGCTTCTTTGTACCATACCTAGTCTAGCAGGATCGTGAATTTTCTTTTAACACACGGCTTGCTTTTTCCTTCTAGTCACTTCAAATTCCTAAGACCTGACATGCGACAACAGCATGAGTCTGGATTAATCAAGGCCAGATGTGGCTACCGGACACTGCAATCCGGCACCAAGAAGAAGAAAGAATAATAACTCGTCCAAGTATATGGATGAATCGCAAACATCACTCAATCGAAACACTTACAAACACTACAGTTTGACGAGTGGCCACAGCCTCTTGGTACCATGACCAGAGGCTCTCTGGCTCGCCAAAGAATCTAACCAATCACGTACTTTAACTGCGATATGCAAGATCCTTCCATTCCAATAACACTACTATATTTAGCTCACTACAATAACTTTAGTCGTATAAATTCTTTATAGTAATCATGATCTCTAATTACAATGAGATGTGTACAGCAACAACATCAACAAGTATGCATATTTTTACACTCCTTCAGATTGTATCAACTAATAAGTACTACTCTTCCTAGCGTAATATCATTTGACAAATTAGAAAAATTGCAAAGGAAAATAGAAGAGCAGATATGATGGGATCATCACATGTTAACTAGCTTCAAGTTTGGAAAGTTACATCACCTTTTCAACAAGAAATGCCTTTTCTGCTCCAGGGTGAATAGGTTGTGTCCCCATAAGGTCTGCAATTTTGTTTTTCAAAAACAGAAACAAAAAGGACTATTAGGATTTATATATTTAGTTCGAAAAAAGTTAAGCATCAAGCATTGCACATATGGTGACAGCAGAAAAAGAAGAAGGCATGCTACATAACAAATGAAGGCAGCATCGTTTAAAATATTACATAAAGATCATTTTTATACAATCATACAAATCCAATCAAGTTTCATGTTCTGAGGGCAGACAATGACGAGTCAAATCCACGAGTCCATAAGGCTCATATACATGTTGCACACCAGAAGCACTAACAGCTTGTTTCCCAGAGAATGCACAAGTTGAGTCAATTAAATGACATGGGAACTGTAAATAAAGACGGGTATGAAGTTAGGGAAAACAATCGGAGTACGATTGCAACTAGTACTCTAGAATTAGCCAATAAAAGACAAGTCAAAACAAGCTATACATTGTTCAAGGTGGCACCCAGAGGAGCTAGGACAGGAGCAGAAGCAACCAGCTCAGTGAATGCGTGGTGGTCAAACTACTACAACTCAAAGTAGGAAGGCTGCTTAGGACTGCAAATAAAGAAAACAATAATCAACTGAAGTATCTCACTTGCATGTGTAATGAATCCTAGAAATTTGTACATGTAATGTAGCGCATGAGAAAATTTGTCCCCAAATTAACTCTTCCACCAAAAACATTCGCATGAATGAGACATTAGCAACAAAGTGCTCAAGGCACTTCACAATCCCTAAGCTCCAATTGATGGGGCGTACATCCTATATTCCAGATGTGGCCAGACATGAATATACAGACAAGTGAAGAAATCACACTGGAAATCATATGAAGTATTACCTTGGGCTTCTCAAGTGAAGCAACAGGAACACTAGTGAGAATACCACATAAGTGGACCCAACAAAGATATAGGCAACCCCCAGAAAGTCATTCCTTCCACCCAACCAGCTTGACGTAGACAGGACAAGCTTCTTTTTACCCCCAAAGCTGTATGTATTGTAGTTATTCATCATTTTGACTTCTATCACATCATCTGCATCTATATCCTCTTCAATTCTACCATAGAGCTTCCTGAAGCTAGGAGGGCAGCAGCGTGCATACATACTATAAGATCCTCCTGGTCGCTTAGCTAGAAATGTAATCCACACAAACCAAAGGACAGAGAGTAAGGAAAGGCGAAACAAAGAAAAGAAGATAGGCCGGTCACGTGGTTTTGGTTTTGTAACTTTGGCTAATGAGACAGAATTGAATGATGCCATTGCTGCTCTTGATGGACAGGTAATAGGCACATCTTATTTTAGATGTTTGAAATCTCTATAGTTAGTAGTTGCTTCTACAATGTAGATCATTTTGTGAAAGCTGGTAGCTAGTTTTGCTTGAAGTAAGAAATGAAACCTTTCTGGTTGAATTATCGTCCTGCAGTATGCTTGCTTAAATTCATTGCTGATATTATGGGGGACTTGAAAGAGCTAAACACAGGAAAGGCGGGGATGGTATATTGGGGTTCATACTTTATCAGGACTTATTAGTACTTGAATAAAATTTCTTTCCGCGAATACCAAGCAAAGCAATTGGTTTTTTCCCCCCTACAGTCACGAATAAATTCTCTTGCTATTGTGATTGTTTCCAAACAACTAATCCGAATCATGTGCTGTTGGGTGCAGAGTTTGGAAGGCAGGGCAATCAGAGTAAATGTTGCTGAAGATCGACGAAGGCGTAGCTTCTGAGCATGAGGCAGTAATCCACAAGTCCTGATGCGACCCTTCACACAGGAGATGCTGGAATCATAGTTATTTTTCCCTATTGGATGTTATAGAAACTTAGAGATAGAAAAGAGAAATGTGTTTGATATTGATTTATTTGATGATTTGATTACAAGTTCCTACTCTCCTATTTATACACACATAAAGGATGTAAGTAATTAATGGGGGTAGAAGGTGGTTGTGTGTTAGATGCATTAAATGAGGTAGATGAATTAAATGAGGTGGTTGTCGTCATTGCTCACGTATGCATGGTTGTTGTCATTGCTCACGCATGCATGTTGGGCTGGGCTGCGTGCTTGAAGTTGATGGGCTCAATACTCCCCCGCAAGCTGAGGATGGGGATGACACCAGACTCAGTTTGGAGCGAAGAAAACTAAACCGTTTGGTGGATAGTGATTTAGTTAATATATCAGCAAGTTGATCGGTTGTGGAGACGTACTGGACAGACAGTTCACCTTTCTTGACAAGATCCCGAACAAAATGAAAGTCGACCTCGACGTGTTTTGTGCGAGCATGAAAGACTGGATTGGCTGCCATGTAGGTGGCACCAAGATTGTCGCACCATAGGATGGGAGGTGGTAAATTGGTGTAGCCTAATTCACACAGTAGATTTCGCAGCCAGACGACATCAGCTGCTCCATCAGCGAGTGATTTGTATTCAGCTTCAGTGGAACTGCGGGCAACCGTTCTTTGTTTCTTTGCTTGCCAGGTGATGAGATTGCAACCGAGATAAGTAAGGAAACCCCCAGTGGACTTGCGATCGTGCTGATTGCCTGCCCAATCAGCATCTGTGAAAACTTGGACTCGGAGTGGACTCGCAGCTGAGTAGAAAAGGCCATAGTTGAGAGTGCCTTGTAAGTATCGAAGAATGCGTTTGACATAGTTCCAGTGTAAATCAGATGGTGCATGCATGAATTGACACACTCGGTTGACAGCATATGTGATATCTGGTCGAGTCATTGTTAGATATAGGAGGGATCCAACAATGGAACGATAAAGAGTTGGATGGGAGAAGTTGGTAGAGTCGGTGGATTTAGCCAACTCAGAATCAGCGGCTGATGGTGTGTGGAGTGGCTTACAGTTGGCCATGCCGGCCCGAGATAGAATGTCTGTAGCATATTGTTGTTGAGATAAGAGGAGCCCGGCTTTCGATCGTATAACAGAGATACCAAGAAAGAAGCTGAGTGCACCCAAGTCTCGTAGCTTAAATGCTTTGCCAAGTGTGGAAATGGTCTGTTCAAGGAAACACAGATTGTTGCCAGTAATAATGATGTCATCAACATAAACAAGAATATAGACGATTAGGCCCCCTTTGTTAAGTATGAAGAGAGATGTATCAAGAGTGGAGGGAATAAAACCAGTGGATTGGAGGAATTCACTCAAGCGTCGGTACCAAGCCCGAGGAGCTTGCTTGAGACCATAGAGAGATTTCTTCAGGAGGCAAACATGGGTGGTATGATGGGAGTCATGAAATCCAGTTGGTTGTTCCATGTAAACTTGTTCCTGTAACTCGCCATGAAGAAAAGCATTGTGGACATCAAGTTGACGCAAAGGCCAGTTGAGAGAAATGGCAATACTAAGGATAGTCCGAATAGAAGGTGGCTTAATGACTGGACTGAATGTTTCACCATAGTCTAGTCCCTCAATTTGGTGAAATCCCTTGGCGACTAAACGGGCTTTGTAGCGTTCAATGGTACCATTGGATTTGCGTTTGATGCGAAAAACCCACTTGTTGCCAATGACATTCATGTGTGGTTCTCTGGGGACGAGAGTCCAAGTGCCAGTGGATAGTAGGGCATTTAACTCTTCTGTCATGGCATTTCTCCATAAAGAATTTTTGTTGGCCTCAGTGAAGCAGGAAGGTTCAGATGGAGTGAGAGAAGGTTGTGTAGTGGCTAAGTTTGCATATTTGGGATTGGGATGTTTAGTGAGACGGAGTGTCATGGGATGAGTTTTAAGGGGAGCTGTAGGTTCTGTAGTGGTTGTAGGTGGAGTGGGGTGATCTGGGTGTGGATCAAGAGTGCTGCCGGACTGAGTAGACATACATGGCCTTGGTTGACATTCTGGATGAGATGAATATGGAGTGGATGATAGAGTGGGCTGAACGACTGAGTGAGTAGTGGATGATTGTCCTTGATTGGGATGGGTGGAGTGGGTGATTGGATTTGGTTGGATGGAGGGAATGATTGTGGTGGATAAGAGTGGGTTTGGTACAGGAACAGCTGCGTGATTTTTGGATGAAGGTGGGAGATAGGGATTTGTTTGTATAAAAGGGTATGTATTCTCATCAAAGGTGACATGACGAGCCACATAGATTCTTCCAGAAGATTTGTCTAGACATCGATATCCAAGATGGAGAGGACTGTAACCTAGAAAGACACACGGGTGAGATCGATAATCAAATTTGTGGGTATTGTATGGTCTAAGATACGGGAAGCATAGACAACCAAAGATTTTGAGGAATTTATAATTTGGAATTTGGTGAAATAATTTTTGATATGGGGATTGATTTTTGAGAACAGGTGTAGGTAGACGATTGATGAGATAGACAGCTGTTTCCATGGCAAAGGTCCAGAATTTGAAGGGAAGATTTGCATTGGCAAGAAGTGAGAGACCAGTATCGACAATGTGTCTATGCTTGCGTTCAACTTGGCCTTGTTGTTCATGAGTGTGTGGGCACATTATACGATGGTGAATGCCCAAGGAGGAGAAATACTGATTTAGTTGACGATACTCCCCACCCCAATCGGTTTGGGCTGATTTTATGTGTTTTTGAAACTGACGCTCGACAAAGGTTTGGAAGGTTTTAAAGGTAGGGAAGACATCTGATTTTTTGGTGAGGGGATAATACCAAGTGAATTTGGAATAATCATCTACAAAGATAACATAGTATTTATGACCTGTGGTTGACACATATGGAGATGGTCCCCAGACATCCGAATGAATAAGTTCAAGGGGTGATGACGTTGTGTGACCAGTGAGAGGAAGGTGTTATCGAGATAATTTTCCCATTGGACAGGAAGGACAAAAAAACTTTTGAACTTGATTTGATTTATTGTGCAAGACAGGTAGATTAAAATGAGAGATTACATAAGTAAGAACTTTGGAATTTGGATGACCTAGACGGTGGTGCCATAGGGGAACAGAGACACATTCTAAGGAGTTAACATTGGGAGATGAAGAAGATGAAAACGGTTGTGCGGAAGAATTTTGAGGAAGTGGGACACTTGAGGATGATTGCAGATGGTACAGGCCATGTCTACTCGGTCCGTTCAGTAGCGTGGTCTTGGTTGCCATATCCTTTAAAGAAAAAGAGTTGGAGTCAAAGGTCCAGTAGGCATGGTTATCTTGTGCAAGTTTTTGAACGGAAAGTAAAGGTTTATTTAGTGCAGGAACATGGAGAATAGAGGATAATTTAAGAGGTTTAGAGGGAGTAGGTAAGAAACCTTTACCGATATGAGCAATTGGAACATGCCTACCATTGCTGAGTTCCAGAGAGTCAGATCCGTGATATTCTTGGTATTGAGAGAGTTGTGATAGATCAGGAGTAACGTGATGTGAAGCACCTGTATCAGGGTACCAATAGTGGTGATTGGCAGAAGGAGAGTGCATGACAGAGTTGGCGCGGGGACCAGAGAAGCGTTGAGGAGGGAACCGCTGATAGCAAGTAGTAGCCATGTGGCCTACTTGTAAGCAATATGTGCACCAAGGTCGTCCGTTTGGAGTGCGTTCTGGTCCATAGTCATTACGACCGCCTCGGTTGTTATAACGGCCACGGCCGCGGCCACGACCACGACCAGGATTGCGGCCACCTCGACCATAATAGGTGGGAGGAGAATGGTTCATGGTGCGTTGAGTATTGTTGGCAGTGTGGGAGGCGGTGATTGGGAACAATGGAGGGTTTATGGTTGTTTGGGGAGTAGGTGTAGTGACTGGTTTGTTGAGGAATTCCTAGGAGAGACAGAGGCTGATGAGATCATTGAATTGGACGGTTTCGACTCGAGCATTGAGTGTGGTGACTAGGGATTTATAATCATCATGTTTGTTGAGTGCCCGGAAGATATGAACATTGAGGTCTGCAGTGGAAATTGGTCGACCAGCTGCCATTAGTTCATCTGCAATGGCCTTGGCTCGGTGAAGAAACACTGAAATTGATTCATCTGAATCGAACAAGAGCTCATGTAGACCTTGATGGAGGGTCGAGATTCGTGTGTTAGAGGGAGAAGCGAGTGAGGTGGCTAGGGTTTGCCATATTTGATGTGAAGTTCTCATGCCACTGACAAGGCCCATTGTTTCTTCAGAGAGAGAGGATCGGAGAGTGCTAATGATGAGGCTGTCTTGTTGGATCCAAAGCTGATGAGCAGGGTTTGGAGTAGGTGGTTGTGAGTTCTCACCAGGAATTTGAGAGGGGGGACAGGTGACCGTACCATTGATGTAACCAAGCAGACCTAATCCAGTAATGTAAGGTTCTACAAGATCTCGCCAGAAGAGATAATTTCGAGTTGTTAATTTGAGGGAGATAAAATGTGTTGGATTTGTGATGTGTATGATGCTTGAGGTGTTTGTGGAAGTGGTGGGAGTAGTAGTAGGAGTAGGAGTGGCCATGATAGTAGAAATTGGATAAGTTAACTCGATAAACCAAAGAGGTAAGTGATCAAACCGGATTTTTGGAGACTGAATTAGGAGAAACGGACCTCAGATTTGGAAAGAGCACCCTCAAAAATGGTAGGACCGGTCGGAATGTAGTGGAAAACCGGTCGGAATGATAGTGAACCGGATGGTCAAAGAGTTGAACCGGTTTGGTCAAAGTCAACGATTTGAATCATGCAGTGACACGTGGACCTGTAGGAGAGATCCACGTGGACCAATAGAGAGGTGACACGTGGCGAACGTAGACCAATAGTTGGCGGACACGTGGAGACGTGGACCAATAGTTGACGAACACGTGGACCAATAGCTGATGAACACGTGGACCAATAGTTGATGGACACGTGGCGAACGTGGACCAATAGTTGACGGACACGTGGAGGCTGATGTGGCAGATGCAACGAATGCCGAAGAGCCACGTGGCGAGGATTGCGCCACGTGAGACAGAAGCAACTGGCGGCGCGTGGAGATGTAGGAGGCGCGTGAGTGGTCCGATTGAGCTGAAAATTTACTGGGAGATGAAGTCGACGACGGTGAGTCGTGTAGGGTGGCGCGTGTTGTATCTGGATGGCCGGAAGAGACTGTAAAATGGAAATTACAGTCGGTCGAAGTTCGACCTAGAGAGCGGCGCGTGGCGGCGCGTGGGGACTTGTGCGGCGGTGGTTTGCCGTGAAACTTTCCAGATTTGATTTTAAAAATGTGGAGAAGAGGATGGTGTAGAATGTGAATGAATTTGGAAAAAAAAAAAAGTTGCAGAGAACTCGTTAGAGATATTGCTCCGCTACCATATAGAAACTTAGAGATAGAAAAGAGAAATGTGTTTGATATTGATTTATTTGATGATTTGATTACAAGTTCCTACTCTCCTATTTATACACACATAAAGGATGTAAGTAATTAATGGGGGTAGAAGGTGGTTGTGTGTTAGATGCATTAAATGAGGTAGATGAATTAAATGAGGTGGTTGTCGTCATTGCTCACGTATGCATGGTTGTTGTCATTGCTCACGCATGCATGTTGGGCTGGGCTGCGTGCTTGAAGTTGATGGGCTCAATAGATGTTTTCTGTTTGTTGGTTCCAATTATCAATGTCAAAATAGGTTTTGGAAGTTAAATGTCCTCACACCATGCTTCTGCTCATCAATATTATCATTTATTTATTTTTGGTTATACAGGAATTTGAACACCCATCCTCATAATATAATACCCTCAACATGAAATTTTTGCATCCTCGTAATATACACCCTATTGAACGGACATGGATTACTCTTTGGATTTACATAACTGATGATCCGTATAACAGGGATATTCTATACTTTACTGATTTGAATCAATTGAAATTGCACAAAGCAACAAGTTGTATAATGTCAACTAAACTAGCTTATGGTCGCAATTCTTGCATGTTTTTTCACAAGACAATTCACTCGTGTGCATATCAAAAATCAGAGGAAGGTGCAAAGACAAGATCTCATGCAAGATGGCAAAAATTTCATGCACGGGTGTGAAATTGCTCTGGCTTCTGTGTTTACAAATACAGTGAGGTTGTTGCTGTTGCATCTCTTCACGAGTCGGTAAACTTGTACATCAAAATTGCCCAAAATTTTGCACAAAAAAAGAAGAAAAAAGTTACATTGCATGCTAAGGGATGAAAAGAAGAAAAAAGCTACATTGCATTGCATGCTGTTGCATCTCTTGCCACATCACTTCAGGAGTCATCAGGAGTTTGTTTCACCTTGAATTCTGGAAGTCCTCATAATATGTAGTTCTCCTCCATTCTCGAAATCTGGTTTGGACCACCATTTGATTTTGTGTACTCACAGGAAAATGATCTGAGATGACGAAATTGACAAGTGGACCATCAGCAGAATCGGCCAAAATGTTTCTAATCAACTATTGTTGACACTTGGAAGGCCAACAAGTCTTGTAACAACTCAACGATAGAGTGGCAGCGTGCATAATAACTGTGCAGGCATAGACATTGAATAGAAGTTGAAGTTAGGACAAGACATTTCTTGCTTCCTCAATTGCTTCAACGTAGTACCACAACCTTTGAACTATTACATTATCCTAAAAGACCATAAAACTGAGATGGCATTAGACACTATTGACATTTGACGCTCCAAAAACCCATAGCTAACTGTAAGTTTACCTCTTCCAACAAATCAACAACAATTTCATCATTGCACTGCATTTGGGGTGGCTTCTTATGCTGGACAATAGCAGCAATGCGCTCAAAATTCCTTGGAGCTAGTTTCCCGATTCGATTTTGAAGCTGCTGCTTCTCATTTATGCTTATTGGCCTGCAGAGTGGAGTTGTAATTTATCCATATCCAAAGAATCAAAAACTTAGAGCATGGCTGCTACATATATATAAAGCTCATTTCAAAGAATTTTTCAGATTAGTGAAGTGCGACAAGCTATGGAATAAGCAGGATCAAATTTAATGTCGATCACCTTCTAGACATTAGTGCTGTAAACAACAGATTCAGACTGTAACATTAGAGAATGATGTCAGCCTTCAATCCACTGAAATCAATCAGAAACCCTATTCATCCCCTTCCATGGATTTTCACTCGTCCAATCATGACAGGTGGGATTTGACTTGGCATGCAATTTTCATACAAGGAATTTAAAGAGGAAACTGGAGTTGCGATTCTAATCTTAGTTTCGCTTGGTGAATAAAATTATTTCATTCATCCAAAAGAAAATCAAAGAGGATAGTTGCAAGCAAATATCTCAGTTAAATTAGCTTAAATATAACATACCTGCATGAAGACACCACAGCATCAAGGAGTTCTTCAAGCTGCTTTTCCATGTGACCAATCTAAAAAAACAAGCAATTAGCGTCAATTTAGCTGTATATTATCAAAAAAATTGTCAATACTCAACCATGGTCACGATAATAAGCCTCAGGTGAAAGTTCATCAGAAAATTACACTTGCAAGTAAATCATCAGAATGTTTCTTCACGGCCTCCTCCACCAACGAGCTATCATTTTCTAGAAGGAACCGCAAATCTTCAGTCTGGAAAGAAGGGAAAGAAAAAGAAAATCGCAGATGAAGAAAACACCCTAGATTGATTCGGGTTGAGGAAGAGGGTGTGAACCGTGATGAAGAAGGAGATCGGTGGCATTTTCGTAAATTTAATGTCGATGGCAAACTTGTAATTAGGGTGACGTGGCAGAATGTGGCAGAGGGACGTGACGGTGCCACATCATTCCTTTTGTCTTCTCCTCTTGTTTCCTCTTTTTGTATAGCATTACTCGGATAATTAATATGTCAAATCGTTAGGTTAGCTAGCATTAAATGACATACACTTCTTTCATTAATTTTTATCAGGACGAACTATTTGATTACCTATATATAATATGTGTGTGTGTTATAACTTATAGTGTCAAGAAAATAATTAGAGAGCATATTAGTGTGTAAGTGCGAAGACAATTAGTCATATGGGGAGAGTTTCTTTTAACAATGTTCTTTTCATCATGATGATGTTGGTCAGCTGTAAGTTTCTTCTAAAATTTTTGTTCTTTTTCCTTTGATTGTAGGACGTGTGTGTATATATAATAACTAACATATTTTAAATTTTGGTGTAGGCATCATCGAAATTCAGGCCACGTACGGTTGCACAAGTGCAAAACAGTGCTTACCCAAATGTCCAATCGGCTGCATTCCAGGATGTTTACGTGGACTTTGTACATGCACTTGCTCGGCGGGATAAGCAGTAAGTCTCTTAATTTGATTTTTTTTTTTTTGCAAAAAAAAATGATCATCATTGAATTAAGGGTTTTTTTCCTATAGCTTAGTTAAAAATTCAAAAAAAAAAAAAAAAAAAAAACGTTTTGCATGAGTTATTGAGATGATTCTTGCATTGGTTATTGTTAATTTGTGGGAATTTGGTAAAGGAACTTGCTTTTTGTTATGCAGATCCGGATATCAATTCTGTTATACTTGCAAGTGTCGATTTTGGGAGGAGCACAACATCATAGATGGATATAATAGAGAAGCATGATTTAAATTACAAAGTAGTAATTTAATTTGCAGAGAATGCATTTTTTTCATGAAACTAATATATAGACTCTTCATTTTATTATATTTTTGTTTATTGTATTTCTTTTTATTCTTTTTGTCTTTCAACCTTTGTATAACTAATTGTGCCGGTTAGTTGATCTTAGTTTTTCATTTTGATAAGTAAGAGTTGAAACTCGAACTGATGGTCTTACTGGTACTTTTCTGTTGATAACTAATTAATATGCACAACGATGTAAAAAAAAACTTTAAATTTAGTAAAACAAAATTAGTTTTTTTCAAAGCTAATTTTGTGTGTGTTAGTAATCAAAGCCCAATTTGTCGGATTGGATTCGGATTAGTGACCAAAAAGTTCTAAAAAATCCGATCCGAAATTGTCTGAATCGAACTTATCCGATTCGAACTCGTTAGATTTCAGTCCGAAATCCAAATGCTCACCCCTAACAAATATATAAGAAAAAAATAGGAAAAATTTCATGAAAATGTTCCCAACATTAGATTAGTTTAGAAATGTAGACGAGACTCAAAATTTAGAACTTTGTTATTCTTACGGGCTAAATAAGAAGCCCAATGGGCCTAACTGTTTTTCATTGAAAAGCTTGATGGGCTTTGTCAAATAAAGAAAAGAAATAAAATTTTAGATTTTCTTTTGATTTAATTGTCCCTTAAACCCACACAAACCCCTAGTTCTTCCCTTCCCTTTCAATAAAAATCGTTTTTTCCTCATCAGAAACCACCAAAATCGCAGACGTCTGCGGCCGCTGCCCGCCGCCATATTAATAATTGGAGGTTCCTACGAGAAATTCATTTGGGGTTACAAGCTAAAACTCGACTCTCTAACTTTAACCCCTCTCTTCTCGTACCCATCTCATACCGGTCATATCACCACTGTCGCTGCCGCCGGCGCCATCGCAGGCTCCGGCTCGTCAGACGACACCATCTGTCTCACTCTCCGGCGTTAGACATTTTCCATTTAAACTCATTTCACTCACTTAAGTTTTTAAATTTAACTAACTCGATTCATAATGTAACTAGCAAATATCATGCTCTAAAAGAATATTACTTGCTAATTTTTTGTTATGCGCGTAATTACTTGCTCCATTTTTCTTTCGATTGTCGGTCTTTAACCCCTTTTTTTCGTAATTAACTTGTGATACAGCTAACAAAGTGGTACACAAATATCTTGTTTTGACATGTAATAATTGAGAATTTTATGTTGTTTTTTCATCCACTAATTCATCCATTTCCTTTTCATCTTCCATAAATAGGTTGATGGTTATGCTTTTTTCTTATATATTGTTTTAAACTCATTTTTTATGAAACAATCATACCAGTAAGAGTCTACCCGTTTACTACACACTAAATACTCGATATTAAGAAAAAACATTTGTAAGATAATACTCCAATAATGTTAAATTTATTATAGTTAAATTCTTCAATAACATCCAATATCATACACATACAATAATAAATTATCCATAATAATCATCAAATGCACACATAAAATTTAATATAAGAGGTTAAGGTTAAATCAATCTAAAAAACTTAAAATTCTACTAAAAGTTGTCTTCTCTCAACTTTAATTATACGTTAATTGTTTATTTATGTTTATATTTAATGGGGATATTTATAGTGTACATACAAAACTACTAATTACTTATTTAGAATTAAATATCATAAACAAAATAATTTATAATCAGTTTGGAGCACATATAGTTATATTTCAATTGATTAGTCATTGTTGTAAGTTATGGGTTCGGTAAAAAAATCGGTTGGATACGTTTATCTTTGCTGTCGGTCCTAGGTACGGGCCACGGGCAAGGGTACTATTGCTAGCAAGTTGCAATAAATTAGTGCTTCACAAATCTCGTGTAGTGATGGCAAATTGGTCCACGAATGTCACAATTTATAATGCGAATATGTCCCTTAACAGTGTGCATTCAACAGATATATATCCCTAGATTTTACTTTTCGAGTTCAAATCTAGTAATTTTGAGAATGATTAATGATTTTCTCATCGTTTTTCAGTACATATTTTTTGATATTTCTGTCTCATTAAGTATTAATATTCAAGAAACTTTGAGCACTTCATTCCTGTTAATTTTGTAAAGACTCGTAAAAATGTAATGCAAGGAATAAGAGCAGCAGTCAAGAAGAGGAAGAAGTAAAGGAAAGAGTGGTTGTTTGTCTTGTTTGCATGATTCTGTCAAGGAGTGCCTGGAATTTTTAATCATGTGGATTTAGGATGCTTGGGGCATTGAGCAGGCCTGGTAATAAGGAAGTGGGATCTGGAAACTGATATATTTGAAAAATCTAGAATAAAGAGGTGAATCGTTGAGTGCAAGTGTCAGTCCTGATTTTTGTTTTGTGTCTTTTCTTTGTTTTGAGTCAGTTATGCTTGGGGGCAAGCATTATTTAAGTGTGGGGAGATTTGATTGATCATTATTTTCTCATATTTTTACTATTTAAATTCTAGTAAATTGGATAGTAAATCTATTGATTTCCATTAGTTCTCCCCATTTTTGTAGGAATCACATGGAGGTAGAAAGAATGGAGAAAAGCTATCTCTGGAGCAAAAAAATCAGACAATCAGCAGTCTTGGCTGCAATCTTGGCCAAGACAGACAATCTGCAGTCTTAGCCGCAGTTTAGGCCAAGATTGCCAAGCGAGATGCGTGCTGAGCGTGGACTCGAGGAATTGCTGGAGTGTGGATGACAACTGGATTTGTGCTGGAGGAAATAAGATGAAAGCTATCTCCGGAGCGAAAATCAGACAAACGAGCAATCTTAGCTAAGATATCGGCTAAGATTACCAAGATTGCCATGAAACGTGATGTGCTAGGAGTCATGGGATTTTGAGCTAAAAGAGTGAATTTGACAGCTGGAGACAGATAGAGAAGATTAGTCATGATCCAAGATTACATCCTTTAAGGGATTATCCTCTATTTGAACGAACAAATCAAATATTTATTTATTTTGAATTTGAATAATTTAAATTTGTAATAATTAGAATTTTGAATGAGTTGGAGTTGGAGTAGGACGACTTAGAGGGGATTTATTAGCTGCAGGTCTCCATATCTCCAGCCATCCATCACATCATCTCTTTCTTAGGTTCAAAACGCTTTGCTCTACAATTATTCCAATTCGGAAAATTGCAGATTTAATTCCAATTTTATGTTCTACAATTATTTATCTTCTTCCATGATTATGTCCCGTAGCTAAACTCCTAATTCTTGGTAAGGGTTGAGTGAGTGTTCTTATGTATTCGTGAGACCAAATCGACCTTAACAACCTCTCCATTGTAATCAATCCAAGCTCTAGTTCAACAAACCGGTCTCCATTAGAGTCAAGACTTGGCCACTCTTAGGTTTTTATGAGAGATTTGTAGCCAGTCATGAAGGGGACGAGTTGAAACCGGAGTGACACAAGTAGGTAGCTAGCTTCGCTGAGGCTAGTGGGTTTGGAGTGATATAGGCCTAACCAGACTGACAATTTAGGGCTCCGACTGGGGAGTAGCTTGGCCTAGACTCTGTCTTTCCCGACACCATTGAGCAAGCGCATGCGACTCAAGCCAGCAACCAATTTGGATAAACTCTTTAACCAGCAAGGTGTCCGTTGGCTAGGATCACTAGGAGAGGGAGTTCTCGCCGAGTGATTTCAAGAGGAGGAAAGTAGGATTGAAAAAGAGTACCTCCCAATCTATAGCAACGTTATAAAGGAGGAGGCGAATACCTATGAGTCGATGATCGGATTATAAAAACCACGCTCACGAACTTACCCTTACCAAGAGTTTCCCATTATCAGTTTACAGCCAATCTTAACCACCAATCTTAGCTAAGATTCATTCTTACCTAAGATTATCTTTTTCAATTATTTTTCTATTGTTCCTTTTAATTGCTTTGTTTATCTTAATTGCAGAACAAAACCACTCAACTCCAGTGACGAGGAAGTCGAGCCAGAACTACAAACTCCCAACAAGGTCTCCGAGGACGAACCTTTTACCATGATCTACAAGTCCTTTGTGGACAGTGTTAAGTTGTATCTCTTACCCCATTTTATATCTCTTTATACAACTAAATTTGATGCCCTCAACACACAATCACATGTGAATTAAGCAAATTAAATGATAACATTTCTAAATAATCATGCATACGATTATATGCGAAAAAGCGGTGTAATAAATAAAAGGGGGGAAAATATATACTTGAGAAGGGGTATTGATTGATTTACCCTACAAAGCTAAAATTATTAGCACGAGAAAATAATAATTGATAAACAAATAAATATTTAACGTTTATCGTATGTGAGAAAAATAATTATGTAAATATTTGAAAGCATGCAAAATAATTAATTAAACATTTGAACACATGCACAATTATTAATTAAACATTTGAAAGCATGCAAAATAATTAATTAAAAAATTAAAAAATAATTATTTAAATATTTGAAAGCATGCAAAATAATTGTTTAAACACCCAAAAGCATACGAAAATGATTAATTACACAGTACAAACATATGATTAATCGGCACGAAAAAAGTGATGGGCCGAAATTGGGCTCACAAGCTGGGCCCACTAACAGGCCCAAGACAGACCAGTCCAACCCAGCAGGTGGGCTGGTCCCTTCTACTCTCTTCTCTCCGCGTGGGCTGGCCAGCAGCCTACTCCTTCTTCGCTTGGGCCAGGTGAGGGACCCTGCCCATCAACCAAAATTAAATGTTTAAACAAGCCCGACCTTTCTTCCTTCCCTCCACACAGTGTCGCCTTCAACCTTGGGTCGTTGACGCCATTGCAGGCGACTAAGCAGAACAACAAGCAACGAAACCAGGAATTAAATGACCCAAAACCAGTAGCGGATCTTGCTCTCGATGTTTTTGGGAGGGGGGGGGGGGAATCAGTGATGGATCTAGGATTTGTATTCAGGAGGTTCGGGGGCAGCGCCCTCGAATTTTTTTGTGTGGAGCATTTTAAAGGGAAGGCAAGCAAGCTGAACGAAAAATTGAAAAAATATTTAAGAGTATTTGTATCTGTCACTAAATAACAAATATTTAGATAAACTTAACAAAAAGATAAATAAGAAGACAATGTAGAAAAAAATTAATTATACATTAGAATTTATACAATATACGTACTTTTTATAATTGTTCTCTACTTTAGAATTGGAATTGAATGAGAGATTGAGAGGGTGATCAATATGTGATGATTTGGTGTAGAAATTGAATTAAATGGAGGGATTGGATTTCGGCAAAGATTGAATTGGTTTTGGCTCGGGTTTATTAGTAGTGATGATTTAGGAAATGAGGATTTGGGATTTAATTGAAAGGATTTGGGTGTTGGTTGGGTTTAAAACTTGGGTTGGGCTTTGGGTTGGGTTTAAATTTTTTTAAACTTTTATCTCTTACGTTCGAACTTTTATGGTTTACGAGCGAATTTTTATCGAACTATAGAGAAGACTTTTCGTCGCTTACTGTGTACTAATTATTTTGCTTTATTTTATTCCACACTTTAACAATTTTGGTTTGAATTTTTATTTATTTTTAGGTGAAATTGTTCGTATCTTCGGCTCGAACCGAACCAATAATGTATATATTATTTTTTTTTTTTAAAGTTTAGGAGGGCTGCAGCCCCCCGGCCTCTATGAGGCTCCGCCCCAAAACAGACCTCACCATAGCATCAATTAAATTGACCATACACAACACTTTAATTAATCAAAACAGTGGAGCAAATTAAGCAAATAAGCGATAAAATTAATTAAACAAAGCTTCGAAATTAAACCGAAATAGCAAGCAATTCAACTAAGAGAATAAAGGTAATTAATTTAGAGAAGTAATAGAAATTATTTAAAATCAAAACAACAATTTTTTTCCAAAAAACACAAACAAATTAATCTTTGAAAAAATTGCAGAAAAACGTTAAAAAGGAAATTTTGAACTTGAAGACAAGCTTCCTCCTTTCGTTGAGCCCGCTGCTAGTGAGAGAGTAACTTTAGAGAGCGTGCTTGATTTCGTTCGTACTTTACTTGTTGCCTTGAGGAATCTATTTATAGGAGAAGTTGGAGTCGGTTTAGAGAAGGCGATGATGATGAGTGGCTGGCGAGGCGGTGGCTTTCGGCGATGGCAGAGGACGTGATTTGATCGCGAAGAGATGAGGAAGAACAAAGCTTGCTTCTGTGCAGAAAGGTGGCAAATGTTCATGGTGACGTGGTAATTCCTTGAGCCGTTTGATCTGGTTTAAATTTCTTTACGCAACCAGATCAACGGTGATGATGGGTCTTGACTCCTTCCGTTGATTATTTGGTTCGAGCCAATGATTACCATATGAAATCTCTTCTTGGTACATAAATTGAATTGCCAAATTTTATGATGTTGTCTTTGGCTCAGGAGATTCTGAATATTGGTTTACTTGATCGTGTCTGCGTTAGATGCCCCATAAGCTTTATTAAGTGCTAAATTCTGGATATTGTTCTCTTCTTTTTCTAATGAATGGTTACCTGACTTCCGGTCAGGTAAAAGTTTAAGTACCTGCTATGTTTTCACTGTTCGTCTTTTCTGACAGGAACTCTTGCAGTTTTTGCACGTATAACAGGAATTTCAGCACTGAGTTAATATTGGTGTGCTAATTTTTGCTATACCGGTGTTGTTTAACCATCAAGAAACTAGTGATTGTTCAATGCGTCTCAGCGAACTCAACGATTGTGGGATTCTCCCTTGGAAGAGATTACCTTCCAAATGCAGGCCTACCATCTAAGTAAGCATCCTAGGCTTTTCCATGGGGAAACTTGCCCGTCAGGTGATTCTTGTATAGGTCGAAATCACTTGTTTGGGAATGGCTCCACTCAGTTCATTTTGGGCAATCAAAGTACATTCTTTTACAGTTTTACTACAAACTATTTTGACTACTGGATATGCGCTGAGGAAAAAAACAGGAAATGATCTCAAAAGAAGTGAAATGACAGAACGGCGAAAATGTTGGCAGCCGGATGTCAATATCACAATTTACAAAGATCCTCCATTTTCAACTCGTTATTAATTAAGTATGAACAGTAATGAATTATGCAACACGATACAACCACACACACAGGTGGTATTTTGGAACACGACCGTTGATTATTTTTTAAGAACGGCACTAGAGATTCAACAGGCATGAGCGCTTGTTAATACCTCTTTCTTTCGGTCACTCAAATGATTCAACTGTTAAAAACTTAAAAAAGTTTTTATCAAACTGGCAACCATCGGAATTTCAGAATCGGAATTCTGAAATTCCGTTTGGTTTCAAAATAAAGTTCGAATTTTTTTTTTAAAATTTGGAATCGAAATTTCCGTTTTGAAACGGAACGGAACAGAATATATTCAGGAAAGTTCAAAATTTCAAACTTTCTGAAATTTTAAAATTATATATATATAATATATGTAAATATTTTTGTTTTAATCCAACAAGTCAAGGCAACAACACTATTAATCGGTTTTAAGTTTTAACGGTTAAAGTAAGACTTAAATGAGCAGTTTAACCATCCTAGTCATTATGGTAAATTGAATTTTTTTAATCAAATCAATTGTATTTTCAGTCCAATATATTAGACCTACCGGTGCGAGGTCTAAACTATTGCCGGTCCGACCAGTTTTATAACCTTGCATTGAACTCCCTTGTCGTCCCTCGTCAAAAAGCGATGAATAAATAAATAGTTTTTGAGTTTTGACGTTTGACCGAGGAGGGGGCACGTTGCGCGCCACGCACCAAAATAACTGATTCCCTTTCTTCGCACGCCACTTTCACTCTCCTCTCTATCCTCTCTCTCTCTAGCCTCCATTCTCGTTCCTCTCTCGCGCTCTTCGCCTGCTGCACACACCATAGCAGAAATGCGAGAAGAAGTCATCAGCTCCGGTGGCGGCACCATGGACCCCACTCCTGCTGCTAGGTATTGTATCCTAACACCTTACCGATCCCCAATTCACTCCAATTTCCTGAAATTAGGGTTTTTTTTAGAAGATCTTCTATCATTGCATTCACTTATTATTTCTTTGTTTTGTAGCTCTGCTGGGGCATCGTCGCCTGCTGGTCCAGTGAATGTGGGGAGGAGTAGTCGTGCGAATAATAATCGTAATATTGATAACAATGTTCATTCTACTAGTAATTCCAAGGTAGCAGCTGTGGCTGCTGCTGTAATGACCCCAGCTGCTTCTGGGAGTGGTGTTGGTTCGCAATGGACTTCTTCGTCCAGGCCTTCATGCAGGCCGTGGGAAAGAGGGGACTTGCTTCGGCGTTTGGCTACGTTCAAGCCTGCAAATTGGTTTGGAAAACCTAAGGTTAGTTGCCCTCATAATTCATTTTTTTAGCTGTAGGTAGTTGGTTTCTGTTTCTTATCAAAGTAGATAAAAGAAAAAACAAGGGCCTCGTGATTCATTGTTGTGTAATTGGTTCTCTGGTGTTTATAAGTTTGGGTTTTGGGAAGATTTGTTACGTTCTGAGTTTGCTTCTTTTTCTTGGGTCTAAGCTGACTGATTAGTGGTTAGAGTGGTCGCTGGTCACTTGTCATTTTTAAAACTTGTGTGGAAATGGTGATGAACTTAGATGTGAATGGAGGAGTCAAAAGTGGGAAAAGGTTGGTTTGGTAGAAGGGTGTTGAGAATTCTGCGGAGATGGGGCAAGTAGTTTCGTTTTGCTCTTCTTTTATTATTTTCCATTAGTCCATACATCTAGCCGCATTGTAGTTATCTTTGACAGTTTTTAGGCATCTGTTTATCCCTTTTCTTAATCGTGGCAGGCTGCTGGTTCGTTGGCTTGTGCTCAGAGAGGTTGGGTGAATACTGATGTTGATGAGATTACATGCGAAACTTGTGGTGCCAACCTGAAGTTTTCTCTATTACCTTCCTGGACCACTGCTGAAGGTCAGCTATTGTAATACAAGGGCCATGGTCTTTAGTTTGGGTGTCTGCTACTGTCTCTATTTTTAGGAGAAGTGCATTTAATTGCTCATTAGGCGTAGCATACCTTTGTCATCTCTTGCAAATACTGATGGTGTTCTTTCTTTGTTACTCTCTTCTTGTATGATATTTTGGGCTGAAGTTGAAAGTGCTGCTGAATCCTTTGCCAAGCAGCTGGATGATGACCACACAGCCAGCTGTCCGTGGAGAGGAAACAGCTGTCCAGAAAGCTTGGTACAGTTCCCGCCTACTCCTGATTCTGCCCTAATCGGTGGATATAAGGATAGATGTGATGGACTGCTGCAATTTCATTGTCTCCCTATTGTTGCTACATCTGCAGTTGAGCAAATGCGGGGTTCTCGGGGTCCACTGATTGATCGCTTTCTAACCCAGTCACAAAATTTTATTACCGGAGAAGGAGACCTCAAGTCAGAGGGTATACCGGAACTTGAAACTTCTAGAGATGGAGCATCTGTCTTATATTCTCGCGTAAGATATACACATCCTCCATCTTTCTGGTAATTCTTTGCCGATCAATTCCACACTGATGTTCTTCCAACTGTCTGTTACCCTATAATTTCCTGGCAGGCTCAAAAGCTTATAAGTCTCTGCGGATGGGAACCAAGATGGCTTCCAAATGTTCAAGATTGTGAAGAACACTCTGCTCAATCAGCTCGAAACGAATGTTCTTTTGGGCCTGCGCAGGCCCAGGTCCATATTTCACATGATCCTGGACCTAGCAATAAAGCTCACTCTGTTTCAGCCAGAAAAAACACTGGAAAAAGCAAATTATTAGCTGTGGATTCTAGATATGATTCCAGGTCTCCTTTGTTGGATTGTAGTTTATGTGGTGCAACTGTCAGAATATTGGATTTCTTGACCGTTCCTCGGCCTGCTTGTTTTGCTCCCAACAATATTGATATACCTGATACGAGTAAAAAATTGGCACTAACACGTGGTATAAGTGCAGCCAGCGGGATTAGTGGTTGGGTTGGTGCTGATGATGCTGAGAAAGAACAGACCGAAGATCGCGACGAAGTGGCCACAACAGACAAGGGGAAACTGATGCAGAACCCTGATGTTGATTTGAACCTTACAGTGGCAGGTGGTTTGTCTTTCACCCATGTTGATAAGGCAGAAGTGCGTGAAAATATTCTTGATGTAGACATGGGAAGGGATTTAATCATTGGCCAGCCTGCAGGCAGCGAGGTAGGTGATCGTTCAGCTTCATATGAATCTCGTGGGCCCAGTTCTCGTAAGCGGAGCCTGGAAATAGGTGGAAGCTCAGACAATAGACCACAATTAGTGATGCAGCCAGCTGATAGTGTAGAAGGAACTGTCATTGATCGTGATGGTGATGAAGTCACCGATGGTAGACAATTTTCTGTGGGGCCATCTAAACGTGCTCGTGACTCGGATGTTTTTGATACATTCTGTTCACCCCATCAGAGAGATTTGTCTGGTGCGGGTCCTAGCCATTCAGTAGGTCTTGAATTAGACACAGATGGGAGGATTGCTTCAGTGCAGCAAGGAAGTGACAAATTTGTGGATATCCCGTCAACTAGAGATTCTACACGGGCATCATCTGTAATTGCAATGGATACTCTATGTCACAGCACAGATGATGACTCTATGGAAAGTGTTGAAAATTACCCTGGAGATATTTATGATGTTCAATTCCCCTCTTCCAGTATTTATGGCAATCTGGACATGAATGAGACATCAGAACTGAATTATAGCAATCAAGCCCAGCAAAGTATTTGTTTCCGACCTGCAGCTGATGGAGTTCCTGGAGAAATGGGTGTCAGTAGTACAAATGATGGTGAAGAAATTTTCAATGCAGAAACTGTTACTGCTCAGGCTCGAGATGGATTTAGTTTTGGGATTAGTGGAGGAAGTGTGGGTATGTGTGCTAGTCATGAAGCTGAGATACATGGTGCTGATGTTTCCGTCCATAGAACAGAGAGCGTAGTAGGTGATGTGGAACCCCGAATTGAAGACCTTGAAAATCAAGGTCAGACTGGTGAATCTGCTCCTGATCCTGGGCTAATGGATGAGATTGTCCCGGATGAAATGAACCGGGAAGATCCTCATGGGGATAACCAGGAGATGCTATCTCGATCTGTAGAAAGGGCTGATAGTGGCTCTAAAATTGATGGTTCAGCTAAGGCTGAATCTGTTGAAAGTGGTGAAAAGATCAGCCAAAGCTGCAAGTTATCCCTTGATAACAATGCTCAGCCATCACTTTCTTGCAATGCTAAGATAGACTCTGGGTACAAAACTACCAAGAAAGGGGCATCAAAGGCTGAGAAGTCCTCATCTACAAACAATTTTCCATGCAAAGAGTCGGATTATGCAGTAGCCAATGGCATAGGTAAGTTTGGCACCTTACCTGTTCCTGATCTGTCATCTTGTGATATACTCCTTTTCTTCCTGTTCCTTTTGGAGATTGCTGTAACAACTCTGCATTGAGATTTCTTCCTGGTCCTTTTTTTTTGCTGGTAAACTTCCCGGTCCTTTTTGAGATTGCTGTAATAGGCCTATGTTGAGATCTAGCTATAGACTTGGGCATTAAACCATGCTGGGAAGATATGGACAGAAAAAAACAACAAGCTTAACAGTTTTGAGATTGCTGTTAATCACTTCATTCAACTTAGTAATTCTCGTCTGTGCTACCCTTGCCTTTAATCTGCAACCCACTTTTCGTAGTTTGGAATAGCTATTGTCCTTGTTTTTTGCTCCTTTCTTTTTCATGGTGTTCTTGTGTGTGGGTGTGTTCCCTTGAAAAGTGGGTAACAGAAGTGGACCATTATGTTTTTGTCTTTTGAAGCTTTAAACTTTTTACTCCTCTATATGGCTTCCCTTTCCAATGTTTGTAGCTGCATTTGTTTGATTCTCAGGCCCTCCAAAAGGTGAAAGCAATTATGAAGAACCAATAGAGTTTGATCCAATTATTCATCACAACAAGTTCTGCCCATGGGTGAATGGAAATGTTGCTGCTGCTGGCTGTAGTAGCCGTGGTTCTGGCAACAGTGTTGATGGTGCTGCACCCTGTGGATGGCAGCTGACACTGGAGGCACTTGATGCATTACGATCACTGGGGCATATTCCAATTCAGACAGTACAGTCTGAATCGGCAGCTTCTCTGTACAAGGTTAGTAGATACTTGTGGCAATATCCCAAATTTAAAAGAAGTAATGGAGTAGCTTTTTTCTTTTACATATCTCCCAGCATATTCTCATTTGTTTTAGAAACTTTTTGATGCTTTATAGTTTATACAGTCAATTTATATTTCATTTTTACTTTGGAATTGATTTACTTGATGGAGTGGCAAACTTGCTCCTCTCCCCATCTGCCAAGTTGTTTTAAACTTTTTTCCTTACCACCTAAACCTGAATGTAGATGTAGAAAGATCTATTTATCTTCTTTTTTTAGAAAAAAAAAAAACTCTGGTGTTTTGAGTTTGCTCTTGATAAATATAGACCTTAACACAGAGCAAACTCAATGGTGTTCGATCCATAATACCTTAACCCTTAAGGTCTATATTTATCAAGTATTATGGATCAAACACCATTGAGTTTGCTCTGTGTTGTCTATGCATGTGCTGGACGTGGCGAGGCTTCTAGCCCTTGGTTAATTTATTTTTTGCTTGACCTAAGCCCAGGCCTGGCCCTGGAGATTGGCCTGTCATGAAGTCCATTTGGACCTCGTAGTTTGAACTTAACCTTTTGATATTTTTAGCTCCGAGCTGTCATGTCTTCCTATTTTATTTATTTATTTTTAAGAATTCTGTTGCCTGTCACTCAACATGTACGTTGCTATAATTTGCTTAGGATGATCACAAGACCCCTGGTCAAAAGCTTATTCGACGAGAATCTATGAGCAAAAGCCACGGCCAGCATTGAGATTAATTTGCGTATCAAAGGTACATGCAAGTTGCAACTATTCATAACTTAACTATTTATTTTATCAGTTTAGAAACCCAAAGGGGTACTGATGCAGACAATGGAAGGAACCTAGTAAGTGGTGAAAGAGTTAAATATTTTATACTCCATGGAACTTAATAGTGTAGTCAAAGCACAAGTCAGCTCTTTGGTATTCAAAGTAGCGCTCCAGAGAAAATTATGCCTCTCACTGCACCAAATGGACTTGAAGTGAACCTGCCACTTTCAGATAGACATCATCTAGTCACACATTCTTTCATATTATTTGCGCTATATTAACCCTTTGAAATAAATAGATATATAGTTCAAATTTCCTAATCCTGTACTGTTCTCATGAAAATTTTGTGCTAAGATGATTTGCTGGCATATCCATTCAAATGTGAGCTCAGTGAGTTGTCTGTCCCTAGCTGCCTCACTAAGTTGTCTTAGAGGATTTTTCATGCTTTAAGGTCGATTTTCGTGAGATGAAATTCATCATCATAGGAATGAAAGGTGGATGGGCTTATGAAAGGGGAAAAAATAAAGAGGTACATGGCTACTCTTTAGCTAGGGTTTGGGAAGTGAGCCCAAGATGCTCCTATTCACCTGTTTGATTTTCTGCTGGGGCTTGGGAAAATGGTACGGGATGCAGCTGTTCTCAAATTGATGGGAATGTTGCGAGTTGGAAGACATTGCATATGTTGTAGGACTAGGAGCCTTACCCTCACAAAAAGCAGAACATCTTCTTCCACTATGCTCCGCCCTTGTTTATTTTGGCATAGATTGGATGAGACCTAAAGAAATCTTGACTATGTTTTAGGTTTTTACTTCAAATTCTCTGGGGTATTGTATTTGGACCATTACATTTCAGATCCTTTAGTGGCTTATACAGAGCCGTCCTTGGTAAATGGTTAGAGATTCATTGTTCATGATAAGAAAAAAGGTTAGATGTTGGAGGTAACCAAGGAATCGTAAATGGTTAGAGATTCATTACATTGTTGTAATGAATTGGAGATATTTCCAAGTTCCAGTAGATTAGAAAATCATACAGATGAATTGATTTGGAGCTAATTTACTGTCCATTACTACAATGTTTCCTTTGGAGAAAAAAGTTCCAATGGGCTGAAAGGAGTTTCCTAAACGGTTACACCAGCTGCGATAGTATAAGGCAAGTCAGTTAACTAACAAATTTGATCAAGATAGAATCAAACCTTGTCCTAGACTGAGATGAATGTCATATTGTGCGTTCGTGAGCATCAACTTGAATCCTTTTGCTTTTTGTGATATTTTTTCTTTTTTGTTAGATGCAACCGAGTAATTGTGATCGTGTGCTATGGATGATGACGTTGTGTAGATCTGAAACTACTTCAAGATTGGAGGTAACCAAGGAAGTGGTTCTGCAAATGGGCCGACAGCGTTTCTGGTGAAGAGCTGTAGCAGTTTTTTCTCTCTTTTCACCGTAAATTTTTTCCATCTTCAATAGTCAGTAATTTATATGTTATGAATTTCAGACGCCAGCTTATGATGTATACCTGAAGAGATTGCTCTTTCTTATTTTCTCTCTGTAGTAAACCTGTGAAAATTGAACCATGAACATTTTTTTCTACTCGAGTAGAAGTGAACTATATCTGATCTAATGCAGTTTTCTTATTTGTTGTCTGGATTAATCTTTTCTTCTCTACCAAAGGATACAAACCTGTTTCTATCCACTTCATGTATTGTCAAAGCAGACAGTTTTGTTAACGGGTGGAAGAACCAAAAATGACTACCAAATTGTTCTAAATTCTAATAACCAATCCGAGACCGCTGTAGAACACTTCCGGCAAAAGTAATTTTCGTCATTGGATATGAATACGAAATGTTGTTGATAATTTTTTGTTCGAAGGAAAAAACTTGTAAGTGGATTGGATGCCTAGGATCTCCTCCACCCCAAAGCTTATTTTCAAATTTCAAGCCATACCCACAATCCCAATTCCAGCCAATCAATACTAACCGATGTGCCTACGTGTCATTTCTACAAGGTAAGAAAAATGAGTGGTATAAAATTCTAGCAATAAAATTCTGGCAATCGAGTCTTTCTTCTTTCTTCTGTTACCAGTACACCATGTCAAGTGCAGCAGCAGCATTACGCTCTGCTATCTGCTTTTCTGCACAGAAACAAACACCACCACCATCAAATTCCCAGCAACCAATCACACCCTTATCAGCAAAACCTAAAAGTCTCCTCCACAAGCACCCACTCTACATTCCAGCACAAGCAAACATCTCCCTTGACATCAAAGAAAAAATACTGTGTCTTGAAATCATGGGTGTTGACTCTGGTAAGGCATTATCTCAAAACCCTGCTCTCCACAAAACCTCTCTTTACTCCATCCACTCCATCATCTCCTTCCTTCAATCCAAAGGCATCCATCAAAAAGACCTAGCAAGAATCATAGGTATGTGTCCTAGAATCCTCACCTCTAACATCAAAACTGACCTTATCCCAGTTTTCAATTTCCTGTCACATGACCTTAAAGTCCCTGACAATAACTTCAGAAGGGTCATCAACAAATGCCCTAGATTTCTTGTTTCTAGTGTAAGAGATCAGCTCAAACCATGCCTGTTTTACCTTCAGCGACTCGGGTTTAAAGATTTGGAAGCATTGGCTTATCAGGATTCTGTGTTGCTGGTTTCTAGTGTGGAGAACACTCTAATTCCCAAATTGAAGTATTTGGAGAGTTTAGGGTTTTCTGATGATGAGGTTGTGGGGATGGTTTTGAGGTGCCCAAGTTTGCTTACTTTTAGTATTGAGGCTAACTTTCAGCCGAAGTTCGAGTATTTTGTTGAGGAGATGAAAGGGAAGGTGGAAGAATTGAGGGAGTTTCCACAGTATTTTACATTTAGCTTGGAGAAGAGGATTAAGCCAAGGCATTTGATGATTGTGGAAAGTGGAGTTGCAATGCCTTTGTCATTGATGCTTAGGAGCAATGATGAAGGATTTTGGGAGATTATAAGGCGAGGAGCTGGCTAATTGCGGCCACTGGGAAGTGTTTCTCCTCTGTATCACTTTGTGTATGATCTTACTCAATTGTATAGATTATAATGACTTGATTTGTATTGCGAAGTTGTTGTTTGGAGCCTCTAATCTTTGTTAATAAAATGATAATTGATAATTCAGGGTCGCCGGTGCATTATCTTTAGCTATCTGTTTCCTGCATTTGCATCTGATATGGTTATTTCAAAAACTTGAAGGATTCACTAAAAGCAAGAGCATTGTCATTTTAGTTTAAATCTTTTAAGTTTTATCATTAGAAGACTCGCTGCAACTAAGCAGTTGGTAGAAACAATGTTCTGGAAATGCTGGAAATGCAGTTGATAGAAACAATGTCCAATTTAGTATGGATTGGAAGAGCACTACTCTTCCAACTTCTGCTTTTGTTCTTCTTCCAAGGACGTAACACTCTCTTCCTCGTCGTCATCCATGTGTTCGAAGTCCTCGTAGCTCTCTTCGGCAGCTCTAACGGTATTCCATGCAACAGCTGTTATAAGAAAAGAAAAGAAAAGAAAAAGAAGCACGGGTAACCATTTCTATCTTTCTATAATAGAACTAGCAGAGAGGCTATACCATTCTGCTTTATGTATTCGAAATAGACGAGTTTCAAAACCCTACCTCGTTCTTTATCCAACCAGGTGTTGTTAGAATGCCACTGTTTCAACATGCCAAGAAGCATTTTTATAAGAAACTTATATTATAACCAGAAACAAACTGTACTAACCAGCAATGCTTAAAGAGAATTGTAGTTTCTCTTCATTCTTCCATAACCATTACTTACCAGCAGATCTTTGTGGTGGTTTTACTCGGCTTCGACGCGCTTGAAGTCCCGTTTTGTCGCAGCACGCCTGCAAATTGAGAATACAACCCAGATGAGTAACCTACCACTATATCAGATTGATGAGAATTGTACCAGTAAGAACAACGATCGATCGCATTTTGCAATGTTGAAACATACAATTCTTGAAAACTCAGTGCATGATTAGAATCTCAATTTTTTATAGGCGAAGGAATTGAAATCTGACATAATGGTGAAAATTATTAGAAGATTCTTTCAGATTACAAATTTACAATTCCTTGATTAATATGTGATGCGGGTAAATTAATATTTCCATCAAATCTCTTCGGTCTATCCGTTTGAATGTTAGACGTGGGTGACCATTTCCGAGTCTGGTTTACTCTATTTTTCAAATTGTAACTTAAGACATTGTCCAGTTACTAAAATACTTTTAGAGAAAGTAGAATTGATTTAATAAATTCTATAGATTTTTAGTATCATCAGTTTTTTTTTCTTCTTTTGTGTCTGTTAGGGAATTTTGTGTCACCATTTAATTTCCTGGTGTACAAGACACGTGGACCCGAGATTCACCCAAGCCCAGTACCATTTATGGGCGAAAAGCCCATTACAGAGTGTCATATATATGGTAAGAGAGGAGAGGAGAGGAAATTACTAAAAAGGAGGAAATGCCGAAGAGAGTGGTGAGAGAGACCGAGAGAGGAGAAAAAAGGGGGGAAATTGAACGGTAGTGATGAGAGAGAAATTAATTTTTTATTAAGTAATAGTTACTACTATTACTAACGTAAACTTGATGCCTATTAAAGTGTTTCAATAAAAAAATGATAATTAGTGTCCACTGAAAAATGGACACAATCCTAACCTATCCATGAAAAGTTAGCAAAACCCTCGTATAAATTGATAGTTTATCTGGCTTGGTACAATGTTTTCCAGCCAAGAAACATAAACAACAACACATCAGTAACATGTTATTGAATCGAATCATGCAGGTAAAGAGGATGCTGCCGAGTATACGAGTTCAATAACCTTAAGAAATCCTTAGCGATGCAGAACGAAACCATGAGAGCACCCGCTACCACTGAAAAAAGGACAAAAAGCCAACGGCCAGGTTACTGTCCTAAGAATTTAAGAATGTCAGGCACCTCGCTTGTGTAATAATCAGGCTGAACGTTGTTCCCAGGATCTTGAAGACCAGCTTTAGTGGTACAACCTGCAATTTTAGCGAATGAGAATGACCCGGGTTGCAAAATTTAAACGTTGTTGGGATTTATTTTAGTTTTCCTGAAGCACAGCCACAGAATACAGACAAGTCAGTAATAATACCTGAAAGAACAAGAAGAGTTTTACAACCAGCATTTTGTCCAAACAAAATATCAGTGTCCAGTCTATCTCCAACCATACACATTCTGGAGGTATCAATCTGAAATCTACAAAAATTGGATGCGTCAAAACTCTATAATATCTTCTTCAATAACACAGGGAATGTGAAAGTCAGCTGCATTTTGGGAGAAAAATGTCAAATAATATCGAGATATATGCGATGTTATGCAAAATGCCCATCTGGATCTGTCATTTTGTTAAAGGTGCACTGAAGGTGCTTTACATAATCTATGAAGGGCAGGATAAACGAAAATGTGCAGCACACCTTAATAAATTTACTTACTTCTTTAGTAAAAATTCCATCATGAAGATAGATGGTTTTCCAACTACAATGGGTTCTCTCTCAGTCGTACCAGAGATGGCAGCAACCATACAACCCGCACCTGCACCCACAACAGTAGTTGTTATAGTCTAAACTATGAAGCATGCAGGTAGATGTGTAAGCACAACTTCTTACCAGGCCACTCTTGTGTGTTTGTCACATGTACTACAGCGTCACAATTAGTGGCAATGAAAAGGCAGCCTGGATTCTCACGAATGCATATTGTTCCATACCTGTCAATCAATGTTCATCATGAAATAATGAACATGCAACTAAGAGAAAATCCTTGATTCCCAGAATCAATTAAATTTCTTTAGGTATAAACCACAAATATAACTAAGCCGACTAGGATACGACTAATCTGTTCGCATAAGGATTGTGCCGGTGATCTCTTGCTTAACAGGTGAGAGTGTTGAACCACTCACACCAACCAAATGTTGGAAGAATCTATCTATAAAATTTTACAGAGTTATAGAAACAAAAAGAAAAGTGAGCTTCTTTAACCATGCAAATGAACCACATGCCCAACGAGGTAATAAATCTTTTAGACATTGTCAACGAAAAGTCAAATTTAAATGCATGTTTTATTTGTGTTAATGGGTTCTCCCAAAAATTCCCTTCAAATGTAGACATTAGGTATTGTTTAACCATTGATGCCAAAGCAACTTGGAAATGTTAATTGATACAAATTGCATTACAAAAGGAACTAATTAGGATTTTGAATAGCATTTGCACATCAACGAAGGCTATAGCTTATACAAAATGAATTACGTAGTGAGATATTTATAACCATCATGATTTAATACATAAAACTGATGCCGTGTTTCCTCTGGGAAGTATGAAGATTTAAGATCATAGATAAAACTTGCCTAAGTTTTAAGCTTTGGGATATGTTCAGCTGAAACAAGGCCAATACCGAACTAAAATATAAACGTCAATAAGGAAACATGCCGTTATGAAATATTTGTAAGATGTCAGTTTTAATGGCGAAAAGGAAATTGGAACTGTGAAATACAGAACTGAGAGAGGGTTCCATATGCATTCAGAAAGCAACCATGACAGGAGAGTTCACTCAAAAGTGATATACAAGAGCACAAGGGGATTTAGATTCTTACTGAAGCTTGTAATAATTGATATATGGATCTAGTCCCACTACAACTGCTCCAACCTGAGATATTTGTATGCATCGATATAAATCTCAAGCACAAAAATTGCATAAGCAAGAAATGCATAAAGAAACTGTCTCTGAGATGTTACAGTACACTCTTATCATGTTGAAAGAAGGAATTGGATTTCAGATCTACTCCTTTTTCAGCATCTTCCTGCAATAAGTAGTTTTCATAGTTATTGCTGGAAGAAAAAGCTTCAGGAAAACAAAATGATACGCTCCCTTGAAGAAAAAAATGGGAACCAAAAAAGAAGTCCGAAAGCAATTAGGAATTACAGCAAACAGAATAGAGTTTGGAGATTAGCCAACGAAACTTATTAGGGATGATTATGTATAATTGTGCATGATGCTACTACAGCTAACTACTCAAGCATTGACTCAGTTCTTCAAAAGCAGTATGCTTTTTATAAGCATCTGTGCTACTGTGCATGCATCTCACAACTTAAGATTCATAAACAGTATTTGACAGGGTGGATCATGCTTAGGAGAGCAGTAAATGAGAGTCAAGTAAAGAGTATTCATGTTTGGACAACTATTCCTTTGTTTCGTGCTTCCAGCATAGCAAACATGATTACAACTGTACCAAAATTTCACACTAAAAGGGCCAAGTAATGTTTGGAGTAGCAATGACATATTATCTGACAAGGTAAAGAGTCTGGAAAACTTGCATATGCAACAGATAAAAGAGAGAAGAAAGGAGCGAACGGAAGGGGGCACCGAAAGGAGCGAACGGAACATAACATGATTAGAACTGTACCAAAAAAATTACACTAAAGGGGAACGAAAACACAAAAATGGAAACAGAAGGGGGTACCAAATGGAACTAAGGATAGGAAGACCCACCGGACCACCAAGAGCTGTATATCCAGCAAGCTGCAGCTCTTCGACTATACCCTCCATACCTATAACATAAACCTTGAAAGCCAACAACAGAAAATCTAAATGCCCATTTGTGCTAGGGATGGATAGTTATTTGAAAAGAGAGAATCAAAAGAGTATGTTAAATGAAGGAACCTTCTTTTCTGGAGGGAAATTGTTGACTTCGAAATACATAGCAGCTGCGAAAGAGGAGCAGAAAATCTCATCCTAACCAGGAAGCACACAGACTAAACAAGTTATTGGTATTCACAACAAATGCGGCAAAATGGGCGATATAAAGAAGAAAGAAAGGAGAGAGGAGGAGAACCTGAGAGACAGAGATTCCAAGAGAAAGGAATTTCTGAGCAAACTGTTTTCTTGATTTGGCGGAATTGTTGGTGACGAAAACCAGCTTCTTACCCTTTGAACGAAGCAATTCAAGGGTGGGAATGATGCCATCAATCAGCGTATCCCCTTTCCAGATTACACCTGAAACATGTGTCAATCTCACATTTTAATACTAGAATATATGCATATAGATTACTGCTGGAAAGAAAACAAAGCATCAATATATGGTACCGTCGCAATCAAAGATGAAAGCGTCAACGGAGTTGAGAAGAGAGGCAGCGTTTTCAGAAGAAAGGAGTTGGGTAGCCTGCTCTCCGTTGCTCATTGTCATTGTATCTGCGGCGTCAGTAACAGTATGCTTCTCCTTGTTAAAATATTTAATCAATCTCATCCGTTCATTACTTGAGATTTGATTAAATTTATTTAAAATTTAATACTAATAGTTAATTAATTAAATTACTTCCTTTTTTTCCATATACATAAAAAAAGAAAAATATATATTATTTATCTTGGGAAAAGTTATCACCCTTTAAGGGACAAAAAACCGTTAAATTCCAGCATTACAAAAAAAAACCACTCCATTATATTTTTTGATTAAGAAACTTTATCACCATCTTTTAATGCAGACAAACCCATAAATCAAATTATTTTAATGCGGTATAAACTAAAAAAATATAAACTATTTTAACTCTGATATATTTTTCTACTAGTTCACAATTTTTGTTTTAAAGTTTTCTGAAAATATTAAGATATTTTGATGATATTGAATATAGCTTGTATATTACATTATTTCCAATAGAATAATCGTATATTACGATTTTTAATGTAAATATGGTAGGAATTTAATAATTATCATTATAATTTAACAAATATGATATATGACGGAGTCTAAAAATAGAAAGCAACTTAATTTCTACTACCTATTAAAATTTAAGAAAACACAATCAAATTTCAACTATCTATTTGTAATAAATGAATAAGATTAATCTAAAATAATAGATCATATTTTCACAATAAACATATATTCACAAGATACCTTAATAATTATGTAATAGAGTAAGTATTAATGAAAATATTACTAGTATATGTCGTATCATTAATAATCAATGGTTTTAGTTTATACATATAGTTGATTAATGACATAACTATTATTTTATTTTTTCTATTTATTTTTTGTTGCGTTTACTTTTTGTAACCTTGATGATTATTAAAATATTTTAATAAAAAAATTATAATTAGTGTCCACTGGAAAATTGACGCAATACTAACCTAAACCTACCTATGAAGTGAACAAGTTAGCAAAACCATATATATATAAACTTATATATTTTCTTTGTCAATAAACAAAAAGATCAAGTGAAATTAAGTGAACTTGAAAATTCTATACCAACCCCCAAAATTTTAAATGGCTTTACTTTAAATTGTGAGATTATAAAAGGGAATCTAGTATTTTTTTTTAATTTATTGGTATGTATACTATTATTTTTAAACTAATTGATCGCACTTACTAACATGAATTATGGTCGAGTAATATGAAACTCGTCTATTTTTAACTCACAAATATTGCAACTAAAACTAATAATTTTTTCTTCATGATGTGCCTAATGATAATCAAACTGTAAGTCTTTGAGAAAAATATGTGGCATTTTGATAATAAAAGAAAAAAAGAGAACAATTGTGGTTTCTATGATCATATAGCCAAAATTGTGTCACAATTACTATAGTACCGTGTAAATTTATTGTCAGAAAATTTCTCCGGTTATCTGTCACATCAGCATGAAGAATTTTAAGTGTTACGAGAGTAAAAATAGAAAGACTAAATGTGTCATATATGTAAATAAATGGTCCCAATATGTAGGGGTGTACACGGGCTGGTTCGATCCGATTTTTGAGCTAGAACCGGACTGAACCGGAAAGTTATGGTTCTGGTTGGGATAGAACCGAACTGAACCGTAATCGAAAAGTTACGGTTCAGTTCGGTTCGATTCTAATTTTCCCGGTTCATGCTCATGACTCAACCCATCAACAATGATTACAACTACATAATGAAAAAAAACACTATCTTTAAATCTTTTAAACATAGTACATCACCGTGAAACATGCATGAATAAAAATTCAACTAAACCAAGAATACATAAAATTTAAAAAAGTTGATATGAAATAAATATTTAACAAGATTCCGCATTGTAGTTGTTCCGAGAAATCTGAAAAGAACATATAGCAATTAGCAAACTGTATAACATCAAATTGACATATTCATTACCTAAAGGAGAGAGAGGTAGTTGTTGCTCTAATGATTTCATTGATTTGCCCTAATGTCAAAACGACGTCGTTTAGTTGTTAAACATACCGTTTTGGTGCTTTTTATTTTTAAGTAACTTTTATTTACCAATTTATAAATAATAGCCTAATATTATCACAATATTTTAGTATGATAAATCTTTACATTTTACTATTTTAGTATAAAAATTTAAAGTGATTAAATATTAATAAATAATAAGTATTAATATACTGAAATGTAATGAATACGTTGAACAAATATCTAGTACACGTCAAGAAATATTGAGTAAGTATGAATATTAAAGTATCAAATACGATTTACGAGCCTAACATATATAGACGAAGAATTTTCAAGTATAATCGTGCTCCATAGGATGATAAGATTAGATCACTTATATTGAACAATACTATAGTTAATTACTTATACTCATGTAATGCGTAATACATTAATACAATTTAAATTAAAAGCATAAAACTCTAAACAATTAGTAATTATATTTTTATGACAATTGACATGATTCTCTCTTACAACAATATAATTCTTTTTTTATTAAGTAAAATATTGAACAATAAACATATATCCACGATATACCTTAATAACTATATATTAAAGTAATTAGTAATGGTAATATTACTAGTATGTGCCATATTATTAATAATTAATGGTCTTACTTTATACATATTAACTATATAAATGGCTATTACAATTTACAATAATATACTTTTTTCTCATATTAAAATTTTCAATTTCTTACTACGAAAAAAAAATCCTCATAATTCTTACATAATTTATTTCTTAATAAAATTTTCTATTTAAATTTTTAAATAAACTCTTCTAATTAATTTTAAAATAAAAAAAGGAAAAAGTACTTAAGTTTAAAAGAAAAAAAGGATTAAATTTTTTTATTTCATAGTTCTTACTACGGAGAAAATATTTTTTCCTCATAATAGTTCTTATATAACTTCCTTAATAATTTTTTCTATTTAAAATAATGACTAAAAGGAAAAAAATTAGAAATTTTAATTAATTTTAAAATAAAAAAGGAACAATGATTAAAAATTTCTATTTCTTATTTCTTACTACGGAGAAAATATTTTTTCCTCATAATAATTCTCATATAACTTCTTTAATAAAATTTTGTATTTAAAATATAAATAAAATAAAAAATTGAGAACTTTTAATTAAGTTTAAAAGAAAAAAAGGAAAAAAATGAGGAATTTTAATTAAGTTTAGAAGGAAAAAAGAAAGAGGAGTTAAGTTTAGAAGGAAAAAAGAATGAAAAAAAGAAAGTTGGAGCCAAGGGGATTTGAATCTCTCCCTTTTAAGATGATAGGTGAGGAGTTAACCATTAAACCAAATTTAAACTTTGATATCATAGTGCATATATATATGAACGAGTTCTCCCGATTTTACGGTTCGGTTTACAAGTTTTAGATTTGGAGAACCGGATTGAATCGGACATGACAGTTCCCGGAAAAAAAAATTGAACCGAACCAGCGGTTCCGGTTTGATTTTCAGGTCGGTTAGATTTTTATACACCTCTAGCAATATGTCACTTGTAGCTAAATAGAGGACCCAGTATAATTTAAGAGAATCTAATCTATAAAATTGCAAAAAAAAGGAATCTATAATGGAAGTTTCCTTCAAAACGGGAAAAGCAGATACGTCGATAATAATATAGTTACTTATTTTTTAAATTTAATTCTAATAATTGTGAAGCGGAAAAAGCATAGACGGACACGCACGGCATTAGGCGGACCGAAGAGAGGGTTTTACGGCCTCAAAACCTCAACACACCTACACATGGACAAGGCCTCATCTTAGCGGACGCCATTACATTAACACACATGACTAACTTAAAGGTCAACCCCAACCTCAAAAATCCTTTCTTTCTTTAATGTTCTTTTTCTGTTCTGTGATTCTCTCAGTTAGACCAGCAAGACTCTATTTTTTTTCTATTTACTGCTCTTGTTCCATCAAAGCTCGGAATTTTGGCTGTTGTTAGTGTATCAATTTAAATACCATGTTGTTGTCTCGGATTTCAAAGTTGAGTAGAAGCGGCAGCTTGTTGGGCTGCCGTTGGCTTCTTTCTCATAGGCCTTACCACAGGTTACTTCTCGTATCTGGCAATTCCCAGTCTCCCGCGGGGTGTACTCAAAAGGTAATAATCGGCTGCTCGTACGTTAAAAATTGATCTTTTATGGTTTTTGTGCTGTTTTGGTTGGTTGGGGATTAATGATCAAGCTCATTGTCAAAAAGGTTGTGTTTGTTTTATTTTTTAGGTTGCTTCTTTGTATATTTGTTTTGTTAGTTATCTGAGGTTTCAAAGGCTGGGATTGGGGATTAGAAGTTAGGAATGGTGTAATCCGATGATAAGATTGGTTAAAAAGGCTTTCCTTTGGAGGAATTACAATGTTGGAGTGATGTGTTAATGCGTTTTTTCTGTTTGAAAACCAATGTGATAGTGAATTGATGACAGTAGAATTCAACTGTATGAGCTAGTAGTTAGCATCTTGCTGTTGGGCCCTCTTTAGCTTTTGAAGGGTAGAGGCTTAGCTCCTTGTTAGCCCCTAAGATAAGAATGTCTATACATTCTCTTCTTAATTAAAGGTATCATGAACTAGATTCCATGGACCATGTCATACTGTTGTTAAAACTACATACTTCTACTGCTTAGAGCTTAACCTTATGACTTTGATGTGTCTAAATTATGTAGTAGTAACCATTTAAGTTTCTTTGTCATTGTTTGTGGTGATTAGTAGGCTTTCGGTTGCAGAGAAGCATATTTGTTGAATTTACCCGCCACTTATGGATTCAAGCATCATATTCATCAGAGCAGCTCCTTAGTCGAGGTAAAGTGTGGTGTTGCTCCTTAGCTTTATCTCTTCGCATGTTGTTTCCTCTCTGTTTCTGGATTATTTTCGCCTTACTTGTTGAGTGTGCTCAAGCAACTAATGCACGCGAGAGTAATCAGTATATGACTGTAGGTTCACTTGAGGGATTTTAGTGGTGAAGCCCCTTCTTTTTCCTATTCTACTGCAAATTTCTTGTTTTATGTTCCAAAAGTAGAATAACGTTATTCTTGTAAATTATTAGGTGATTCTCCTTTCTGTAGACATTATTTCATCTTGCTTTTAGTGTGTTTCAGGTACTATCATGCTTTTTTTTACTTTCTTAAGCAAACTTTAGTTTACAATATGTCTCTTTTTCAGGATCAACTTGATCCGTTTTCACTCGTTGCCGATGAACTATCACTTCTTTCTAGTAGATTGCGGGCAATGGTAGTTGCTGAGGTATCCAATCTATCTTTCTCTAGCTTCTTTGAATGGGTTGTTAAATAAAACGATAGATTTGATGTAATATACTGTATGAAATCCTGGTCTTATTCTATCCAGGTCCCCAAACTTGCCTCAGCTGCTGAGTATTTCTTCAAAATGGGAGTAGAAGGGAAGAGGTTTCGTCCCACGGTAACTGCGATGATACTTATTTTCTAATCATCAGTGGTGGTTTCTTGCTTTTTGTTTGTTAGTGCCTTGCCAATTTTAATGATCTATATCTTGACTATTTGTTAGTGCTAATTCCTATGATAATCAAAGCATACATCATGCCAATAAGTTCTTTAAAAAATGCTTAGGTACAGGCCTCTGTTAATGAGTGGCTGACATTTGTTCTTTCCTAAATACATTTGTGGAATGACTTGAAGAGAAATGTAGGGTACTTTGCTTTAGTCTCACATTTCCATTTTATGCTCATCATTTGTCCGTGTTGTGTTTTCTGTCTGATGTGGATTTTGGGGTATGCTTTTTGCAGGTTTTGTTGCTGATGGCAACAGCTTTGCATGTGCATATACCTGTGCCCAGTCCTGATGGTGTGGGAGAAGCTTTGTCCTCAGAACTACGTACCAGACAGCAATCTATAGCTGAGATTACAGAGATGATCCATGTCAGTTCTCGTGGTTTATAATTTTCATTTGTCATTAACTTTGATGCTGTAAATTCATGCTTCAGTGCATGGAAGTTATTTGTTACTGCTTTAACTAATTCAGTCATTCTCATGTCTCAGGTAGCAAGTCTTCTCCATGATGATGTATTGGATGATGCAGATACAAGACGTGGTATTGGTTCATTAAATTTTGTTATGGGCAATAAGGTACTGAGTTGTTCTTATGCCTTTATAGTGGAGCATTTATTCATAGTTAATGCTACCGCTCTATACGGAGTGCTTTTTTTGTTTTCTTCTTGTTGCCAATGAGATATGGGGTCAAATAGTTATCATCATAGTGTATCTATGAGAAACTTTTTGGGGAGATTTTCTTATTGATGGTCTCTGAAGCTAGTTACGAGGTCCAAAATATTGTAATGAATTAGACGAGACTTGCAAGTAGTGATCAACAAATTTATAACTTATGCATCTATATACTTAGGAACAACATCATGTATAGCTTTACATTTTCATGAATCTGTAGTCTCATGTTCCATTTTAGAGTAGCTATGTTTAATCGATTTCTACATAGATATGATTGTGTCATAATCTATGGTCTCCTCCATTGACTGGTCGCATTGCAGGTGGCAGTATTAGCTGGAGATTTTCTACTTTCACGAGCTTGCGTCGCCCTTGCTGCTTTGAAAAATACAGAAGTGAGTCTAAATTCTTGAAAGGCTTCCCAATGACCTCTTTAAACTCTTTGTAATAGCTTCTTCTGATTCATAAAAACGATCTCTTAGAATTGCTCATGATCTCATGGTAACAATAGGTGGTGAAAGAACTTTGGGCTCCAGTAATTTTATGAATTAGCAAGTTTTGGCCTCATTTAGACTTTTCAGTCCCCTCATTTTCATTGTGGTATTTGGGTACAACTAGGTCACCGATTATTATGGTGTACAGGTCATCATACATTTGCTTGTAATGACTACTGAGCTAATGTTAGTACTTGTTACGACAACAGATTGAGGTTGCAACTTTTCCTTCTTAACAGTGGATAGGGTTTCGCTGATTTGGTGGGTGTTATGGCAGCATCCGTATTGGACTGCATAGATTCGATGTCTTTTTACTCATTGTCTGCACCATTTATGTACCTGTAGGTTGTTTCATTACTTGCAACAGTTGTAGAGCATCTTGTAACAGGCGAAACCATGCAGATGACTTCTACGTCTGAGCAGCGTTGTAGGTATGCTGCTTTTCTTTTCCTTTCCTTGTTTCGGTATATGCTAGGGGTGGATGCAGAACGTCGTATAAAATGATACTGTCTATGGGGTCATTGTTACATACATTCCGATGCTTGTGTAAGAATGTCTCAAAGATTTATACATGTAGTTTATTTTGCTTAAATTATTGTTCCTCATGCAGTATGGAGTATTATATGGACAAGACATACTACAAGACTGCATCTTTGATTTCAAACAGCTGCAAAGCAATTGCGCTTCTCGCCGGACAAACAACAGAAGTTGCAATGTTGGCTTTTGAATATGGAAGAAATCTGGTATGCAACCTTACAAGTTCTTTCAGTTTCCAATTAATTCAAAAATAAACAACTATCATTTCTTTTTATTTATGATCTACAAAGTCAGGACTAAGCAAACTTGTAAGTCAGATAATATGAAATAAACACTTTAATTAATAGAATGAGAAGGGTTTCCAAGCTTATCAAGTTGACTGGTTCTTGCTGTGCTATTTTTTTTGGCCATGCTTAAGAGTATACCAACCGCGACAACATTCACAGATTGAGACGTTCAATTACGATGCAAGTTGGATCTATTGTAGAAGTACCTGTGATACCTCACATTATGGAAATCTCTTCTGGTCTATCTGCTCTAGGATATGTTTTAGTTATGGCAGACAGGCTGAATATGCACTATGCAGTATAATCAGTTTTTTTTGCTTTCTGCTTCATTCCTCCATCTGATTTTCATTGGTTTGGTATCCTATACTTCCATCTCTAACAGTTTTCCTTTTCTAGGGCCTGGCATTTCAATTGATAGATGATGTCCTTGATTTCACAGGCACCTCTGCTTCCCTAGGAAAGGGTGCATTGTCCGATATACGCCATGTAAGCCATCTTAGACAAGTTTGAGTTGTCATTTTTAGGACTACATGAACCAGTTGTCTGAATGTTCCTTTTGTCAACAAGAATTCAGAGCTTAGCTTGATTCTGTTTTTGTATATTCTGGTTGTTTTAACAGCTTGGACATAATTTTGCAGGGAATTATAACAGCTCCAATATTGTTTGCCATGGAGGAGTTTCCCCAATTGCGTGCAGTTGTTGATGAGGGTTTGGAGAACCCTGAAAATATAAGCATAGTAAGTTTCTATTAATTCTATGCCTATCTTGAGATTTATAATCTCTCTTGCGTAATAGCTAGTTCAGAGTATCCAGTGAAATTTAAGCTCTGATGGTTATAATCTGATTTCCTATTTTAATCGCTGTAAATTCATTTCTTATTAAATTTTATCGACTTCAAAACTCTGTTTGAGCAATAACCTTGCGTTCTCCCTCGTTGTCCTTGTTCCTTTCCTCCTTTCAGTTGGTTTATTTGTTTAAATGAAAATTGTCAGCTCCTTTCTCATATTATAATTATAAAAAAACAGGAGGCAAAACTTCCTTTTTGTAGCTATATTGTTCTTATTACAAGACATCATAACTGATATTTTCATACGAAAAGACGTAACGCAACAGCTTACTTGAGCTTACTTCCTGGTTTGATGGCCGAAGTTGCCTCTGCTTATGATTTGTTTCTTGTACTCATGGTCATATGCTTTTCCCCAAATCTTACTGGAGCTTGTCTGAACTTGAAACACACAGGCACTTGATTACCTGGGGAAGAGCCGTGGGATACAAAAAGCGAAGGAACTAGCGACGAAGCATGCTAACCTTGCCGCAGCAGCTATTGATTCTCTACCCGAAACCGACGATGAAGAAGTAAGAAAGTCAAGGAGGGCACTAATAGATCTCACTCACATAGTAATCACAAGAAACAAGTGACAGCCGGCTCTACTAAGCCCCGCCGGTGCAATTTACCACATTTTTGCTTGTTTTTTCAATTGCTGTTCGCTTAGCGCGGGGGGCAATCTGCCCCGTTGCTTCCGAGTTATTTATTCAATTACTTCAATTTTAGTTCCAAAATAAGGATTGTGAAGAAGAACTGATTCTTGTAAATTTTACTTCCCAAACACAGAGAGTTTACGGGTAATGGTTAGGTGATGTATAATAGTCATGCCTGAAGCATAACTGTTTGTTTTTCCTCAAAGAAACAAGTGAAACACAGAATATTGGTTTTGTTTTGATGAACACATTCTTCTAATACTACAACACAATGAGATTCGTCTATTATGAAAACCAAAATTACGTATCTATGGCTATTTAAATAACAAACCATGTAGTACATGTTACATAATAACTTGCACCCTTTCAAATTTATAGGTTTAAAAACACAAATTGTCATTAAAAGATAAGTAGTTAAAATTAATAGTGAAATAATTATGTAAATAAATCAAATTAATGGAGGAACTCTTTGAAATTTTATGAGTTAGAAAACATAATTTCTAATACTTCTTCCGGTGCACAATAAATGACTTTTTTCTACGGATTTTTACTGTTTATCATACTTGTCATTTTATTTTTTCCGAATCATATATTTTGTGCAAGTGATAATTTTTTTTTATGCATCAACCCAATTTGATGATGGTATGGTAATTTGAGTAAAAATTAGGAGTAAAAATGAAATAATGTGAAATAAAATATCAAAAATTATTATTTTACGAATTTTTACTATTCCAGAACGTCATTTATTTTATCCGAAAGAAAGTAATATTTAATTATTGTCACATGGTAAGACTGAGACACGATATCTTAGAAAATGATACATGATAGTTTTAGGTGGTTTTCCCTGAACCACCACAAAGGATATATATAGAATAGTTTGGCTGCTTGTGTGATGCCACTGACGTAAAATAGAGATATTTGTGCTACTTATATTTAATATTGAATTTTTTATTTCATGTAACATCTAAGCCTATATATAAATAAATAAATGAAAGAAATGCCGAACATAAATGAAACACTTGGTATATCATAAAAAAAAAATAGTAAAAAGATAACTAAATAATTAAAAATATTTTTTGAATTTTTGTTTTCTCTAGTGTGACAGTTGATGGATGTGCAAGTCAATAAATACTCATCAATTGTTTAAGTCTTGCCGATCAAGTTGGTCATTTCATTGTCTGTAATTTATACCGCATTGTATCATATAAATATAAATGGTGAGATCTACACAATATATCTTACAATAACCTTGCTGTTATCAATTCTAAAGTATAAGATAATTAGTTGTAAGGAGTAAGGAATAAAAAAAGGCACTTGATTTGTAGTTGTACTCTTTCATTTTGGTTGGTTTCTCGAATTTAATTTTCTTTAATTTAATATATATTTAAGTATTTATTAACTTATTTTAAATATTGCTTTATTCATTGTTTTCTATAATAATATATAATATATTTCAGCATAAAAATTAATAACATTTTCTACTTTCTTCTTAGTTTATAATTTATCAACATTTTAAAAACTATTTTAATCAAATACTTTAACAACTCCTTTTATTCTTCGGGTTTACCATCTGATTCTAATAAGGTAATTATCCATATACTACCTTCGGTTCGAAACAAACGTCGTTTTAAAATTTGTTTTTACTGTAGTTTTTACTTGTATTTTTAGTGTTAAACCTATTAAATATTGAGATGCGAGGAAGTCATTTGTTTGGAACCAGAGGAGTATATATCAAGGTTCTTCTTTTGCTTATATAGATCCAATATATGTAATTTAGCTACTTTATTTTTCTCTCTTTTGATTATATAAATATCCATGTCTGTGCTTATGATGCATATATATATATATAGCTATTCATGAATTTTTTAAATGTTATATCTTATTTATTATGTTTTGCAATTAAATTTTTCATTTTAAATAGTATTTGTAATCTTAATTTAAAATTATTTAAGGTTTTGTTCCTTTTATTTTTCCTGATGAGATTTTATTTTGAAGATGAAAAAGGATTTGTTAATATTTCAGATGACAGTAAATTTCTTTATTGAATTGCTTAGATCTAATACGGAGATGCTTCTAAGATGTGGCTGAACTTTTCTTTCATCTAAATCCATATTTGACACTTTGGAAGATGGTCCATGAAGGGTCATGTTGTCAGTGCCGTAGCTGTAAAAGAAAGTGTTATTGCATACAATGCTAAAGACATGTTATTTTTCAATTATTTATTACTACTTTGTTTCTTTGATGCACTCAGTGTGCATCCATTATTGAGGATGACATTGGTATCAATTGCTGCAGCTGCTATGTTTTAGCTGCATTTACAATTTTGCATCAGTATGCTTATTCCCAACACTAAACTGTACATTTCATTCATGTTTTTTGTCATCCTTAAATATTATATATTGCTTTTGTCATAGTAATTTAGAGACTGGAATGTCTTGCACACTCACTATGTGCCAACTGATAGGTTTTAGCTGAGTTTTACAACAGTTTATGACCCACGATAAATTAAGACCCTACGTGGATTGGCTAGAGTTGGGTTACATACAAGATGGGGGCATAACTTCTTTTAGCTTGAGATTTCTGTCAAGAATGACCATGTGTGGTGGAATAGTTGAAGATGTGTTACCTGATTGTTGTTGAAATAGGTGGTGTGAATTAACAAAGCTAATAATCAATCAAGTGGAGACACCAGCTACAAAAACTTAACTTCTAATTTAAATGGAAGTGAAAATTACAAGTGAGATACAATATTTATTGCCTTTAGATAGGCATACAAACACTCACACTCTTATCTTCTCTACTTTGCCTCACTCCCTCTCTTTTATTTTCTTCTCACTTCACTACACTACACTCTCTATTATTTTACTCTCTACACCACACCACTTCCATGGGAGAGCAATATCTATTTATAGTCATATGAATGACTCATAGTGTAGGGGTAATTAATGGGTGGTTGTGAAGGTGGTAGTTGGGATGATGTATTTAATAGGTAGGTGGGATAGTGTAATTAATAGGTAGTTGGGATGATGTATTTAATAGGTAGGTGAGATAGTGTAATTAATAGGTAGTTGGGAGAGTACAATAAATTTGGTTGGTGGTGGTTGGAAGATATATCTAATTATGCATGTGTTGGTGTTGACTTTAACACTCCCCCTCAACACCAACTTTCGCCTTTTCCACCATACCGATCTGATGATAAAGCTTTTCAAGCTTAACTCCACTCAGACTCTTTGTGAACAAGTTTGCAGCTTGATTCTCTGTTTTAACATGCTCCAATCCAATTTCTTCTTGCAAGACTTTTTCCCTGATAAAATGATAGTGTACTTCCACATGCTTAGTTCTTGCATGAAAAACTGGATTCTCCGCTAGACGTATTGCTGACAGATTGTCACAATACAAAGGAATGACATACTCTGTTTCTTGATGCAAGTTTTCCAGTAGTTGCTTCAACCAAGTGCTCTCTTGGGCTGCCATTGCTGCTGCTCTGTACTCAGCTTCTGTTGTTGATAAAGACACTGTTGGTTGTCTTTTGCTACACCAAGAGACTGCTCCAGATCCAAGCATAAATACATACCCTGTAGTTGAACGTCGGGTATCATGATCACCTGCATAGTCAGCATCGCAGTAGCCAACTAGTTTGTCATCTCCACCTTTTTTGTACATAATACCATAGCCAAGTGTATTCTTCACATATCTCAAAATTCGCCGAACTGCTTCAAGGTGAGGCTTCTTTGGATTTTGCATGTACCGACTCATCACACCAACTTTCATTTTCCACCATACCAGCCAACTCCAACTCATGCTTGATTGTGTGCTATAAGATTTGGTTTGCTTCTTCTTAGAATAAATTTGTAGTTGTTGTGAAAAGGCATGTGCCAGTGCCCTCTCACGACGACTTGTTGTATCTTGCCTGTTCTTATCCCTCATCTTCGTTATATTGCTACTCACTGTGCTATCATCCCAATCTTTCTTTAGCTTTGCTATGGCTTTCATTTGCATGTGGTGACGAAAGGCCACACCTTCTTCTCTGATAAAGAGAACTCTAGCAGAATGTCCGGTCTGTACTCCAACCGATATGTCTTTGGAGTCTCTACTTGTATTTTTAGTTTCTAGAATATGGTTGGAAGCTGGACTCTCCATTTGAGGATCCTTCTCTGGCTTACTGTCTTTCAGTAGCACTTCTTTGCTTATGCGTGTAACTAGAAAATTCCTAAAAGCTGATTGGATGACGATTGCTGCATCTTCTTTGTGAAATAATGAGTAGGTTGAATTATGCTTCACCTCTTCGATGCTCTCCATGCTATCTTCACTTTGGACATCCATGTCTGTAGAACTTTGTAAGATAGGCTGGGTTTCCATCGCCTCCAAGCTCTTAACTGAAACTGAATCTTCCTCCGCAAGCACTAGATCAAACTCATCGCTCCATAGATTTAATGTAACAGTGCTCCACCTTTCCTTATCTTCTATCATATGATTTGAGCAACCCGAATCAACAATCCAATCATCAATTTGGTTGGATGTTATTGCTGTAAAAGCACTTTCCTCATCTTCTACAGCAAGGTTCGTCTCCATATCCCACTCTTCTTCATATTTAGAAGTAGCGGCACTTTCTTCCGCAATAAAGTCCGCTTCCATATCCCACTCTTCTTCATAGTTAGAAGTAGCGGCGTTGCTCTCCATGGTCTTTTTCTTTGACCAACAGAATTCTGCTTTGTGTCCCATCTTCCCACAATTGTAGCACTTCCCTTCGAACCTTTTATTTTTGCCATGAGCCCCCCCTGCACGAGCGCTTCCTTCACCATGATTACTTGTCGCCTTATCAACATATCCTTTAAATCCTCCAACTGTCCGCTGCCTAAAATTTCGCCGATTTTTGTTGGTGTAGAGTACTTCCTCTTCACCTTTTAGCGAAACTCCACCAATCTGCTTAGCTAATGCTTCTTGACTAGCTAGCAAATTCTCGAACTCAACAAGTGATGGTTGGGTCGGCCATCCCTGTACTGCAGCGACAAACCCTCTGTACTTGGGCCTCAAACCATGGATGATTATTCTTTTCATCCTGGTTTCTCCGATTGGAGCTTCTGGATCTAACTCAGAAATTTCTCGGCACAACGACTTCACTTTATGAAAGTACTGAGCAATTGTCAAATCATGTTGCATTATTGACAATAACTCACTTTCTAAAAGTTGGAGTCTTGTGTCATTTTCTTTGAGAATCGCTTGGCGAACGTATCCCAAGCTTCTTGGGGAGTTTTAGCATCGCGGATATACTCCAGGACCTCTTCATCAACTGTTGTCTTCAAAGCGAACATTGCTTTTCCCGCCTTGATCTTCCATTTTCGAAGGTCACCGTTTGCATCCTCCGCCTCCGATGGTGTGACTTCACTTCCATTTACTATCTCCCACAAATCTTGTCCTTGCATGTAAGACATCATGCAAGTAGACCAAGAAGTGTAGTTTTGATTATTGAGCTTTTTAATTCCACCAACAACTTGAAGGTCACCCATGGTCCGATAACCAACCAAGCTCCGCTACCAGATTGTTGAAATAGGTGGTGTGAATTAACAAAGCTAATAATCAATCAAGTGGAGACACCAGCTACAAAAGCTTAACTTCTAATTTAAATGGAAGTGAAAATTACAAGTGAGATACAATATTTATTGCCTTTAGATAGGCATACAAACACTCACACTCTTATCTTCTCTACTTTGCCTCACTCCCTCTCTTTTATTTTCTTCTCACTTCACTACACTACACTCTCTATTATTTTTCTCTCTACACCACACCACTTCCATGGGAGAGCAACATCTATTTATAGTCATATGAATGACTCATAGTGTAGGGGTAATTAATGGGTGGTTGTGAAGGTGGTAGTTGGGATGATGTATTTAATAGGTAGGTGGGATAGTGTAATTAATAGGTAGTTGGGATGATGTATTTAATAGGTAGGTGAGATAGTGTAATTAATAGGTAGTTGGGAGAGTACAATAAATTTGGTTGGTGGTGGTTGGAAGATATATCTAATTATGCATGTGTTGGTGTTGACTTTAACTTCATACATGCCTACTGGTTAAGCCCCTACCATTATGTTTATCCTTTAAATTGTTCTACGTTTATGTTGTAGGTATCCTCAGATGACAGAGGATGAAGTTGCTAAGGGATGGAGCATGAAATGTATAAAACTGCAGTAGTGGTTCTCCTTAGTTTGGTAGTGTGGACTGTTGGGTACGTGGTTCTCCCAAGTCTTCTTGCAATTGGAAGGACCTTATCTAGTTGGCAAGTGTACAGGCAAGTTCCTATGAGTGAGTGGTTCTTAGAATACGCGCTTCAATTTATCTTAGGGTGTGTTTGGATTAAGGGGAAAAAATAAAGTTGAAAGGAAAGTGAAAGGAATTTTCCTTTGGGTCAAGTCTTCCCCAATTAATTAATTATTTTGTTTCAATACAAAGAAGAATTTCCAGCTATGTAATTTCTGTTTGCAGAATATCAGACCGTATGTCATCATTTTCTCTCCTTATTATTTCGAGCTTCTCCTTACCATTTTCACACATAAATGGCTTCTTCTTCTTCTTCTTCTGCTACCATCCGTGAAGCAAGAAGTTATGATGTGTTCCTCAGTTTTAGGGGAGAGGACACTCGCAATGGTTTCACAAGCCACCTCCATGCAGCTTTATGCAAGAACGAAATTGAAACTTTCATCGATTACAACCTTAACAGAGGAGACAACATTTATCCAGCTCTTCTCGCTGCCATTGAAAATTCCGATATTTCTCTCATCATTTTTTCTGAGAACTATGCAGATTCTAAATCGTGCTTGAAAGAACTTGCAAAGATCCTCCAGTGCAGAAAGCTTAATGGTCAGATCGTTATACCTGTGTTCTACGGAGTAGATCCATCGCACATCAAAAATTAAACTGAAAAAGTTAAACTTGCTTTTGATAAGCTCAAAGAACGTCTACAGGAGGGGGAGATGGACTTGGACGATGTGAGATCTCACTTGGTGGATCCAGCTAATATATCCGGATGGAATTCACAGGACATAAGGTAACTTTTTATTTCATAGCAACTAACTTTTTTTTTACATAAAACCCGCTAATACTGTCATTCGCTTGGATTGAGTTAGTTTTGTTGTTTGATTGTCTTTTTGATAGACCTGAGACTGAGCTTATAAAGTCGATTATGGGAGATATTTTGAACAAATTGAACCTTTGCAGCAACAAAACACACATAAGCATGCCAGATGCATTACCAAATAGGCTAGTGGGCCACGCATTTGGAAGAAATGTGGAAAAAATATGGTCTTGGTTGATGGATGATAAAGTTTTACGAGTTGGCATTTACGGTATGGGCGGTGTGGGTAAAACCACTCTAATGAGGCATATTCAAACTCTTCTGGAGGGACAAAGCTCTTTAAAAGTTTTTTGGGTGACTGTATCTCAAGATTTCTGCATTCCCAGATTACAGAATCTTATAGCCAAAAAAATTGGCTTGAACTTTTTAGACGAGGAAGATCAGGTGGAAAGAGCTAAAAAACTAGCTAAAGCAATGCAAGCAAAACGAAAGTGTGTTCTCATTTTAGATGACTTATGGAACTACGTGGAATTAGATAAAGTGGGAATTCTGGTCGGAGTGAATACGTGCAAGTTGGTTCTTACCACTAGATTGCTAAAAGTTTGTCGACAAATGGACTGTAGTGAAAGGAACACAATACAAGTGCAGTGTCTTTCTGAAGAAGAAGCTTGGATCTTGTTCACTCAAGAACTGGGCAACTATAGAACAGAAGTGGAGGAACTGACGAAAGTTGTTTCTAGGCAATGCGCTGGTTTGCCTCTAGGGATCAGAGTTATGGCAAGAAGTATGAAGGGAATTTGTAGTGTTCATAGATGGAGGAATACGCTGGAGGAAGTGAAGGAATCAAAAGTTAGTAAGGGTCACGAGATGCGGGAAGAAGTTCTCTCTGTGTTGAAATTCAGCTACCTTCATTTAAATGATCCAGCGTTGCAAGAATGTTTGTCATATTGCACATTATTTGCAGAAGATTATAAAATTGACAGAGGTGAGTTAATTGAGTATATGATTGTTGAGGAAATAATAGATGAAAGGAAAAACAGACAAGAAGAATTGGATAAGGGACACACAATGCTTGACACACTTCAGAATGCATGCTTATTGGAAGGTGATATAGAAACTGTGTGGATGCATGATCTAATTAGGGACATGGTGATCCTTGAATTGAGAGAGGGGTCCAAAACGCTTGTGGAAGCAGGGGCACAACTTAAAGAATTACCAGATGTGGAGAGATGGACTGAGAAGCTGGTGAGAGTCTCCTTATGGAGTAATTCCATAAAGGGGATTCCTTCCGGCCATACACCAAGGTGCCCCAATCTGTCAACGTTGTTGTTATGTAGAAATCGTGGATTAAGAATGATAGCAGATTCATTTTTTGAGCAATTTTAGGGGCTCAAGGTTCTTGATCTTTCTAGGTGCTATGCGATTAAGGAACTCCCAAGGTCTATTACTGATTTGGTGAATCTCACCGCCTTATTGCTCCGCCACTGTAAGAGTCTGATTCATGTGCCATCGTTAGCAAAGCTAGAGAAACTAAAGAAGTTAGATCTTAGTGCCTGTTGGGAGCTTAAACAGATGCCTGAAGATGTGAAATTTCTATTGAACCTCAAGTATTTAAATCTCTCATTAACTGGAATAGAAGAGATAGGGAGTGGGATAATACCTATGCTTTCTCGGTTGCAGGTCCTCAAACTATGCGGTAAATGTAGAGCATCAAAATTATCAATTAGAGGAAGCGAAGTGGGGGGAGTTGAGGATGTTGGAGATTTTGTATTGCAGATTTAGTAATGTCAGAGAGTTTGGGGAGTACATGAAATCTCTAGAAAGGTCACAACAATCACCCAAAATGATTAATTTAAACAATCAAACGCGAACAAGATAATTATCTAAGCATTCAAAGCGTACGAAAATAAGCAAGCATATGAAAAAAATAAACAGTACAGGTGTGAAAAATAAATAAATAGTACAGTACGAAAAAATATGCGATGGGCCGAAAAAATTAGGCTGGGCCGACAGTGGGCCCAACCCACCCTTTCCTTTCTCGCGTGCCCGCGAGGTGCGCTACTGCTGTTTGGGCCCGCGCGGCCCAAACCCAAACATTTGAGAACAGAGCCATCCCTGACCTTGAGTTGCCGGCGAACATGCTTCGTTTATACCACAATGATCAACATCACCACAGAAATTTAATAGAATAATTACAGCAATGATTACATTGCATTTCATCATGTTTTATTGTCCATTTACTTGTTTGTTTGGACAGTAAACCTACTGATTTACCCTTGATTTCCCATATCTTTGCAGTTCTGGTCTGATGGCAAAATATTGAAGAGTCTGATTTTTTTAGAGCTGAAGCTGATTTCCAGAGTCTTGGCCTAGCGCTTGGCCAAGACTCCTTCGCATTCACAAACAGCGCGCACCAGATCGTCTTGGCCAAGCTTGCGGCCAAGGCTCATTTCGCGATAGAGGACATTTGAGCAGAAGCGTTGACGACCTTTTGGGCTTCGCTTCACATGGGCCTTGTAAGCTGGCAAGTAGCAGCTGTCCAGCAAATCTAGAGGGATCTGAAGCCGATCTTTCGAAGAATCCCGCAAGGGATCTCCCTCTTTTGTATTTGCGATTTAAATTCCAATTTCAAACAACTTATTGTTACAATCTTTTTAGAGATTTTCTAAGAAGTAGAGTTGAAATAGGACAGAGGAGTTTTAGGGCTATTTAGCCAAACATTGTTCCTCCTCTGTCCGGATCGGAAAACCTTTCTTCTCTTTTCTTCTTCATTGACATTAAAATACTTTTTGCTCCGAATTTATTTAAATCTTGGATTTAATTTATTTATGTAACCAAATATATTGTCTTTTTAATTATGAGTATGAGTAACTAAACACTCATTCTTGGTAAGGGTTGATGAGCTGAAGTTCTTATGCATTCGTGAGATTAAAACCGTACTTAATAATCTCTTCACTTGTATTTATTTATTTCTTGAGCTTAATTCATCGCTTACCCACTAGAGACAAGGTTTGATCATCCTTGCACTCTAGTAGAGAAGAGTTGTAGCCGGTCTAGAAGGAAAGGGAGCACCCGTCGGCTAGACAAAGTAGGTGACTAGTCTCGCGCCAGACTAGAAGAAATAAGCAATCTAGGTCAAGACCAGATTGACAACCTAGGATTTCCATAGGGAGATACCTTGGCCTAGGTACTGTCTTCCCCTATACCATTGAGGAAGCGAACAACCATTCAAGACAACAGTCAAACGGATAAACCCTTTAACTAGCAAGGTGTCCTTTGGCTAGGATTATCAAGAAAAGGGAGCACCCGCCAGATAATTTGAAGAGGAGGGAAGACAAGAGTGAACAGGAGTACCTCTACTCTATAGCAGTACTATGAAAGAAGAGATGAACATCCATGAGTTCTATGATTGAAGCATAAGAACAGAAGCTCTCACATCGCCCTTACCTGGAATTTCCTTTTATCGGATCTATTTCAATCTTGACCCCTGTCTTGGCCTAGCCTTTGGTCAACACTATTTTGAACTGTTTTTACTTCTTTATATTTTGTCCCTATTTTCAGATACTACCAAACCAAATCCAGTGACGAGGAAGTCAACCTAAGAATTACATCTCCTAGAGGTCTCTGTGGACGATCCTCTTACCATAATCTACAAGCTCTTGTAGACAGTGATAAGTTGTATTTCTACCCCCATTCTCATACATATTTTACACTCATATTTGACGCATTCGGCGCGCGATCAAGCAAATTAATTTCAACAGAACAGTGCTCAAATAAATAAAAATGAATTAAAATTTAATTAACGAAAAATCCAAAATTCGTCTTAATCGTTCAACGATTCGTTAAAAAGAAGCAAGGTAATTAAACTATACATTAAAACTAGGCTTTTTGAAAGAAAAACAGCAAGCGATTTCATCAAAACATGAATGATTTAATTTTTTAAAATATTGCAAAAAAAATGTTGAAAAATAAAAATTTAAAGAGCTGGAGATCAAGCTTCAACCTTTGTTGAGCAAGTCTGCTAGCAAGAGAAAGCTTTTATAGAGTGTTTTAGCTCGTGTTTTGGTGAGGAGAAAACTTGGAGAACCCTCGCTTTTTATAGGCGAGTTTAAGTCGGTTGAGGGCGAGGGTGACGTTGCCGGGATGACATCGGAGTGCTGACGATCGATGACGAGGGGCGAGGAGGACGTGTCGATGAGCAGCGGTTATGTGGCTGAGGATCGCTAGAAGCTTCGAGACTGCTCGTAGCCTAGGGGTGACGAGCAAGGCTAGCGAACGGATGAGGTTGCTTTCCCGTTCTCGTGCATGAACTGGGCATGGAATGGGTGTGTCCAACGTGGAAATTATCATAGCCGCTTGATCTTGGTTGACTCTCTTGGAAATGGAACGGGAAATTACCAACGTGGAAATTACGATATATTTTTTGAAAAAATTACGAAATAAAATTTAAATAGACGAGAATAAATGGAAATATGATTTTAGAAAATTGACGTTAAAAAATGCGAAAGAGTTGAGAAAAAAATCAAAAATCGGGTAGCAACATAATCAATCAGTTACTTAAACTTATTTTAATTGCCTTATGTTCGAGTTAATTTTGTTGTTCTTGCATCAATTTAACTGCTTACTGTTTTAATTATTTATTGCTTAATTTTTGGTTTAATTGCGCTTGTGTTTCGTTCGTCAAATCGCTTGCTATTTTTGGATTAATTGAATTGCCGTTTTAGTCGGTTTGGTTGTTGCGTTGTTACGTCTGTCTTGGTCGTTCAATTGCCTGCTTTCGTGTGTTTGGTTGGGCTTTTGGTCGTCGATAATGGCGCCGACGACCCAAGGAAGAAGAAGGCACTGTTTTGAAAAGGGAGTGAAAGTTGACGGGCTTGGCCCGTTGTCTGTTTGAGCTTGGGCTTGGCCATTCTTTGGCCCAAGCGGAGAAAGAAAAGGATTTTCGGCTTTGTCTGTCCCAAGCCCATCAAGAGGAAAGAAAGCTGGGCCCCGTTCTGCCCGGTTATCGAGGCCCGCCGATTTATTTTTTGTCAATTGTTCGTTGTAATAATTATTTTATCGCTTTATTCAATTGTTTATTTTAATTAAACTAATCATTTTATTTTGCTTATTATTTGTCATTCCCGTACTAATACTTTCACCTTGTAGGGTAAAATCAAATACACGCTCGCAAGTACACTTTCTCTATCCCTTGTTGCATGGATTTCTAAATGGCAAAAAGATATAAAACAACCCTAAACTTTAATGTTTTGATTAATCGCAACCCTGAATTTTAATATTTTGATTAATCGCAACCCTGCCACGTGGAGTCTGACAGGGCAGGTTGCAAACGTGGCGAGCTGACATGGCACATAACGTCGGTCAATGGTGTCACGTCAGATTTCTGTCATGGTAGGAGATGATTGAACAATATTGACGACGACTAGGGTTGTAATTAAACCAAAAAAAAAAAATTAAAGGTTGCGATTAATCAAAACTTTAAAATTCAAGGTTGATTTATAATTTTTTCTCATATTTCTATAGATGCTAATTTTTAAAAAATGTACCAGCACAAGTTAAAATATCGCTTTAACTTGTAATCATGCTAAGTATTTAAATCTCATGTTGCAAACAATTTATTAAGAGTTTGTTTGAAATCACTTTCTATTCTTAAGTGTTATAGATCTAATGGTTAAAATTATTTTTGGCAAATTACACGCTTATTATATTGAAAAGTGAACTTGTGATAAAAAAAAGAAAAAAAAAAGCTACCCGAATATACTTTAAATATCCTCAGTTAAAGTTGGCACTCAATTATTTCAATCTTGTATTTTTTATATGAAATTAGGTTCCAACAATCATGGCCTGTGTTTCTCTTCCATTTTCTTTTTTACTTGAATGAGGATATAACATATATTAATCTCCATTTCATTAAGACGAATCTCTTTCCCCGTGTGAATGATTTTGATGCTCTTGTAAGGTTTCGATGGGTTTCGCTGTCTTCAAGTTTTCAATGTGTTTGTACGGATTGTTTCTAGGCCCCTGTATGAATATACGGAAAAAACTTGGGTAGATCATGATCTACCTACATCATGATCTAAGATGATGGCACATGTCCTAAATAGTGCTAGAATACCACTATTTTTGATATTTTTTGACACGTATCATCATCCTACATCATGATGTAGGTAGATCATGGTATAATTGGCCAATTGAGGATGAGTGACTGAGTGGTTTGGTTACGGAGGGGCTAATATGTCCCACACAGCGGATGGGACATCTATAGTATGGATTTATACAAATATATTAAAATCACTCACATAAATTAACATTTAAGTAATAAGTTTATTTTAACTAAGATTTCGAGTTTAAATTTTAAGAGTGAAGAAAATCATGATGGGAGAGTCATCGCCTTTTAAAATCTCAATATATATAATTCAAACCATAATTATAAAAATCAAGTCGGGCCGACCGATCTAACCAGAAAAGCCAAAAATCACAAGATCACCAGTTCGATTCGACCCAACGGACCAAAAAAAAAATCGGGTTCGATCGACCGGTTCACTAAATTTTTATATGAACCGAACGAACCGCACGGTTTGACTTTACATGCAACAACAACAACTCATGAAAAACAGAAAGGCAAGTATTTTCTGGTCTAGATCTGACGATAATAGATATCTGATTCATAGGTTGTGAGTTTTGGGTCCAATATTATATTAGATGTTACTAAAGAGACCATCTATTTTTTAAGGAAACGATTCCCATGTTCAAGTGAAGGTTTCCCATGTCACTAAAGGGACAATAGATCTCCATGTATATTTATTTTATTGAAGAAAGATCTCCATGTTGTAGTTAGGGTTGTACAAGTTTACATTAAACAAATTAATTACACTTAGAACAAGTAAATGAGTTTAGATATTAGGCCGCAGTGACCGTTACGACACGAGTTTCTATCCCACAAACATTGGTACCGCTGCAGATCCTGAAATATCCTTTCTCTCCCCACGTCCCACCCCATGAATTCTTGACAATCCAATGTGGCTTCACCATAGAGTCACCCGCGCCATAACCCACAAACAGCACTGCATGCTGACGCTGTAATGGGCAATCAGCGGGACATGTAACTCCGCCGACATATGTGCGCAAGAACTTGAGATTGAGCCCTCCTGCGTATTAATTAAGATTATTTCAAGTAAGAACACATCATCTCATTTATTTAAGTGAAGAAAAATAGAAATAAAAGATCTATCCTATACCAGCAAGTGGACCGTTTTTCACGAGAGTGGCAGCATATTGGTTTGGGTCTTTAAGACTACTGTAACTGGCTACCTTAGCTTCAATCTTGGTCTTGTCAAATTTACATTTATCCCTTGGAGTTGACTTACAAGTACGACTTTGAGATGTGAAGGGATAGTCTTGCTCACGCATGATGCCACCCGCTTCGTCTTTGATGTACTTAAGTGCTTTATCAATCGATCCCGGACAGCACCCACTTTCCCCACCGTTCTGCATATATTGCCAACTCCTTAGTTTTATTCAATAAGCAAAATAACAATAATAATAATAATAATAATAATAATAATAATAATAAGCAAAAAATAAAAGTCCAACATTGAGGTTGCAATCCACTAGTTGTTGCTTGCTGAGGCTAACAAGCTTGTGTTTAGTAAGGAAGTGAGCACCTTCCAAAGCTCCAACTGCGGCGAAAGCCCAGCAGCAGTCACACTTACCCTAATCCACAAACCAAATCATAATTATATGCCGTGATTAAAATAATTACTAATTAATTATGCAAGTAATTAAGCATGCATGCATGCCTGGGGGAGATATACCTGGTTTCCGACGGGAGTGACGGCTCCTTTATCTCTCCAATCAAAATTATTAGCAGCAACCAATTTAGTGGGCAATTCCAGGGAATTATTCACGCCCTCCGGAAATTCGAGTACTTCTCCTTCTTGGACCCCCAAGAACCGTTCCTTGAACTCGTCCTCTGTCAAATCGGAGAACTGAGTCACTCCATGAATCGCGGTTGGGTCTAGTTCCTGGTTACGAGCAGCGTGTCTCAGGTTTGACCTAAACACTTCGAACTTGGAATCCTGCTCCTCCTGAGAAGCATAGGATTTGTTGAACTTTGCCTTAAAGAGAGAGAAACGATGCTCGTCACTCAGGGGATGAGGGTTCCTCGCCTTCAACCATGATTCATCATCATGATCATGATCATCACCGTCCACCACCTGCCTGATCAAATCAGCCTCACCCTCTGATGAGGTAAAGGTAAGCCTCTCCTCCTTCCAAAGAGCAAAGGCAATAAGGAGAGGGAAAATGAGGAAGATGGAGACCCTCATCATCATACTCATTGCTGAAAGCTAATTTAAGTGTATTGCTGTGAAAAGAAAGCCTGAGACTAAACGTATATGTAGACAATTAATGAATAGTTTATGCCAAATTTTACTTCGATAATTTAAAAAAGAGTATTAGTGTCGTACATATAAATAAATTCTACAAAATTTTCATACTAATTGATGTGTCAAAATATGAGTGGTGTGCATTAATTCACTTGAGAAGCTCATAACTTAAAGTATACAATTTATATTTTGACACAATAATTAGTATGAAAATTTTGTGGGAATTGTTTATTTGTATAACATTTTCCTTTACAAAAAAAATAGAATAGTATAAATTATAGATTTGAACAGCCAAACACTTCTCATGAATGACGTTTTGGATAGTCTTACAGCCAAAGCCCTTCATAACTCAATACCAAACAAGCACTAATCCAAATTTTGACTAGATCAATATGGAAATTACAAGTGGCGCCACCAAACAGTTAACTCATTAAATTGATTTACTTCATTGAGGATAATCTGAAAAATATTGTCTAAATTAATGATAAAAAAATGTACCTTTTCTAGCAACGATTGCTTTCCAGAAATGTAAATAATGTATTCCATCTGCGGTTAGTAATTGATCTGCTTTGATGTGCATGTAGTATTTGATTGGCGGAATCATGAAAGAAAGTGATTCGGAAATCTGAGATTCTGAATTTTATTACGTTTGGTTGCGATAAGGAATCACTCTCTCCTAGAATCCAACTTTTTTTGACCGTCTTGACTTTTCAAAAAATGGGGGAAAGTGATTCCTTGGCTAGGGGTGGGAAGAGTGATTCCCCCTAGAAGAAAAGTAATTTTTTTATTAAATGATATATTTGTCCAAAACTAATTATAAAAAATTAACCTAATAAAGCATCTTCTTCTTTCTTTATTTTCTAAAACTTTGCCAAATTATATTAATTAAACAAAAATTATATTAATTACACAAAAATTATAATTAATTACATAAAAATTATAATAAATACATCAAAATTATAATAATTACATCAAAATTATATTAATTACATCAAAATTATAATAATCACATAAACATTACATAGTAATGATGTAAATAATAATAGGTAGAAGAAAATACGGTTAGGAACGGGAATAAATCATCCAAGAAATTCCTATCCTAGACTTGTCTATTGTTGCAATTATATTTTTTTGCATTGCTAGAATAATATATGTCATACTTTGCTATAATTTTCAAGGACTCTAATACAAAGGTTATGTCATTTGTCATGTTCTTTAACCTGTAAAAAATCATAGTCATAAAATAAACTTATTTAATATTTTGATTGTTAAAATATAGACAATTAAATAGAGAGAAAGTCTAACGTGTTTAGAGGAAACTGTGTAGCACAATATATATAAAAAATAATAATTAGACACCTAACAAGATTACAAAAAAACACCAAACAAGATAACAAAAACACAAATATAGAAAAATGATAAAATAGTTATTTTTTTTACTTCCTTCAAAATTTTCAAGTACAAAACAAACACAATAATGGTATCTTAAATCTCAACCAAACATAAAAAATGACATTCCCCTCAATCACGAAAAGTGAGAACATAGATAGTTAAACAAAAACATGTTAAATAGTTTAATTTTTTTTGTTGCTAGAATTACCGTAATTCTAAAACCCGAACTACTTTTATTCAAACTGAGTTAGTTCACTATTTCTACACACAAGAATCATTCACACATATAAGACCTAAAAACTTGTTAAATAAAATTGACTGACAAACAAGTGGTTGTTATTAATGGTTTGATATTCTTTTTAACCAAGAGGTTAATCCATATTGTTGACTCGATGGAATTATTTTACTTTGTAATAGTCCAACTGATATAAATATAATTAGTTCTAATTTAGCGGGTTTAAAGATACCCATGAAAAATTACAAGGTTTGTTAAAAACACAAGAGGACAGGAAGAGAAGCAACAATGGAAGGGAACTCTTGAAAACATTAAACAAAGACTTGGACTTGGGTTTCTGCAAGTCCACTTGTTGAATTGTTCCAAGTCTACTTCTTGATTTGATTTAATTATTGAATGGGTTGTTGAGTTGGCACGCGTTTCATGTTCTTTTGCCTAAAAACAATTGGTTTGAGTCATTTGACTAATCTTGGCATTCTAGACCGCAAGCCAGTGGCCCAACAGGTCTTTTTTCCCTCTGTTACCGCACACGACGAAACTTCTCAATTCCTTCCTCTGCAACCATCTATACACCTGTATAAATACATATTTAAACTCTTTCTTTTCCATCATCTTCATCTTCTAATTTATTAGCATTTTATTTCCTTTCTTCAATCTGTGGTTACTCCTAATTCACTATATACAAATCCAGATCAGTACACTAATCCCATCTGAAAATGATGGTGAGGTTTGCCTCTGTTACAAGCTAAACCACAATTTCCTTGAACCAAACGTTGACTACAAACTATATGGATGTCTAGTGGCAACTTGCCCTTATACAGCTTATTTTAGCCTAAAAGATGCTCTTGTGAAAGAGAGGTGTAACTGCTTTAATCATCAATTAGTGAAATTTGTTTTATATTGGTTGCATAATTATTGTTTTTGTTGAACACAACTGTTTAAAAATGGCCGATTGATGTAAGAATGAACGAGTGGACATGCATGTGTGGGTACTACATTCAAATTTCAATAGTAGAATTTTGATAATTAATATTATGAGTAAAAAAAAAATATTGGTAGAGATTATTGGTGTTTTAAAAAATTATAAATTTAAAGAAAATAAAGCCAGGTTTTTTTTACAGCAATTCTTATAGCCAACCTCTGTTGACCCGCAATAGATTCAATTTTTTTATAAAAAATTGTATTTAACTTCTAAATTTTTCATTATAATAATTAATAATTTATTTATATTTTTACTTGGAAACCACTTATTATGGACTGCACATGTATGACAACGTGTTGGAGTGCCTAAATTATTTTTCCATTGTTATTTATAATATTTTTTATACTTATTCACATGATTTTTGTTGTATTTGATCATATCAGGATGACTATTCATCCCGCAAAGTCTTTTATTTTTTATTAAAAATAAACAAGTTTTTTAACCGCGTGAGTTATTTCGTTCTTTTTCTTATAATTTGAATTCAATATTTAATTAAAAATAAATAAATTTCTTATCACTTAATTAATAGCAGTAGATAAGTTTTTTTCATCCATGCCATTAATTTCATTCTTTTAACTTTAATTTAATATCTTTGATTAAATTAAGAGTAATAAATCTATTGCCATTTAAATTTAATACCCAAATTAAGAGTTGGGGTTTCTTATACTCCCTCCGTCCACATACTGTTCCGGCACGCATTTCAAAGAGGTCGGATGACTCACTATTTGACCCCAAAAAATTTCGTACCTTTTTTTGAACGTACGTCCGGGAAAAAATTCTGAGTAAAATTGTCTCAAATAATGAGTCATTCAACTTTTTTAATATGCGTACCAATAGTAAAAACGTCAGTTATTAAAGAACAGAGGGAGTAGGTTACCAGTCAATCTAACACCCACACGGTAGAAAAACAATATATTAATCTTGTGACCAATGTGTTTTATTTTAAGTTCCATAGTTACATTATATATTTTAAAAAAGTATAGTAAAATTATGAAAAAGTCTTCAACCTAGAGAGCAATAATTCAATAGGAAATATTTGGATACGACACTTTGCATTATTGACTGTACTGTGGCGGTCCAGTCCTCAACCTTGGATCTTTTTCCATCATCACCTTTCCTTATTCTTCCTTGATTACAATTTCTTTTCCTCCCATTTTTGCTTTGGCATATTTTAGTTTTTTTCCACCCTTAACTAATATTCTAGGTTCGAATTTTAGGAATTAAACAAAATTATACTATAAGAGTTATTATTTTTTAAAATGTCAATTATGTTCGAGTAAGATTAATTTTGGTTAAAAAAAATATTCAAAGAGAAAAGAATATCATTTTTGTTTTTAGTTATCTTTTACTCTTCTTTGTTTATTTTTGAAGAATTTATATATACATTTAGTCTGTCGGTGTTGCTAGTTTTAGTAACATATGAATGAATTACTGAAATGGATATGTACCTTTTTCTGCTTCGTTAGTACAACAATCACGTAAATTATCCATATGCATTAATTAATTGAAGGTTACTACAAAACGTCCACATGCCCTTAATTCAATTGAAGTTATCCATATGCATTAATTAATTGAAGGTGACTCCAAAACGTCCACATGCCCTTAATTCAATTGAAGTTATCCATATGCATTAATTAATTGAAGGTGACTACAAAACGTCCACGTGCCCTTAATTCAATTGAAGTTGATATGTACCTTAATTCATTAATAAATAAATGACGTACTTAATAATTAATAAAATCAATCAATTGAAGGTGACTATAATAATTTATAGATGTGTGATAATCTAGACAAAATGCATACTATAATATCCAAAATCCAAAATCCAAAATACCGAAATTAGAGGAGGATTGAATACAATTGATCATATGAAAGCTATTGAATCAATCAATATATAAGCTAACATCTTTTTTTCTTTTTTAATTAAAATGGAAATGTTTAACTTGTTAATTTTTAAAAAATTTATTAAAAATTAAATGGTTAATAATTCTCCAAATAAATCTAACGATTCGGTGCTTAAAAATTAAATAACGCGTGTTAGAAAAACTCATTAAGGGTATGCATAAGTAAGCATTAGATTTGATATCGACATCAATTTGAGAAGTCTATATTTTCAAATCTTAAGCATTCAAATGGTTAACCCTTGCGAGATCATCGAGACCCTTTAAATTTAAGTTCAATCTATATTGATTGTGCTCGATTAGCAGGGGCGGATCCTTGTAGGGACGGGGGGCCAAACTTTTCAAAAAAAATAATAATATATATATTGTTATTCGGTTCGAGCCGATGATACGAGCAATTTTACCTAAAAATAAATAAAAATTTAAACCGAAATTGCTAAAATGTGGAATAAAATAAAATAAAATAATTAGTACATAGTAAGAGACGAAAAAGTCCGCTCTATAATTCGATAAAAATTCGCTCGTAAGCGTCAAAAGTTTGAACATAAGAGATAAAAGTTTAAAAAAATTTGTTCGTAAGCGTTAAAAGTCCGCTCTATCCCTTTTATTTATTTGACGTTTTTTTGAATATATGTTCGTATGCATGATTATTTAAAATCGTCAGAATTTAAAATCAATCTCGTTCACATGAATAACTTGTTTAAATCACTCGCTTTAAATTCCATGATTAAACCTTTTTAGCTTATGGTTGTATTAAATGCATGTGTTTGGTGGCTTCGATCCCACACCTCAGTTTTACTTTTTTCGCATTCATTAATCGGTACTTTGTTAGTTTTATGCATGATTAGATCACTTAGTAATTAAAATTTAATCATGCATGGCCCGATGATAACAAAAGGGTGTCTGCTTTAGTCAAAATTAACGATTAATCAGTCCCGACCAGTCCCGACTAATAAACGATTAATCAGTCCCGACCCGACGAAAGACTAAAGCGACTATTCCTCTGAGGGCCTCATTACTTGTTTAAAAGTTTTTAACACCTCGTCCCTTTTAATCGGTAACCTTTTTTAGGATGTGCCTCCGGTGCCTAACACCTTCCCGAGTCTATAAATCGACCTCGAACCATCGTTCTCGGGTTTAGACCCTTTTTGCCTTAGCTTTTTATTTTTATGCCATGACTTTAGGTTCCCTAAACCTTATAAACAAAATAGGGTGGCGACTTCATTGCATTATGCGAAGCATCCTTTTATGCTCCGCATTCGTCCCGAACCCGCTCGCAAAATCGAAAACGAGGTGCGACACTACATTATTTAAGTCATCCTTTTTATGTACAATGTATGTGCTTGAATAATTCTTTTTTGTTGAGAAAATACATGAATACTTCTTCTTTTCATAAATACATAAATATATAAGTAAAAAAGGTAATGAGTGTAATTTCATGTAAATCTATTTATCTAGATATATATTGTTGATTTAATCTTTATTATACTAAATAATTTTAAGTCTAGATTTATTTTTAATGTATGACATATGAGTTGAGAATTTAAATTTAGCGCATTTACATAACCATTTATTTATTCATGTATCAGAAAATCGACTAATATCTATTTGGAAACATATAAATAGAGGGGCAGTTTTTATTTTATCCAGTGACTGCCCCATGTTGAATCCGCCGATGTATAAAGGGCCAATAAGGCGATGATCCAATACAAAATTTTCAGTATTCTAGTACAACTATAATGAAAGAAATTAATTAAAGGCAAATTCTATAATGACGCGATGACATTGTAATTACGATGTTATCATCTTAGATGTTGACATCTGTTTTGTTATTATTAAAATTGTAATTAAAAAATATATATATACACCGATTATAACAAGTAAAAAATATATATTCAAGCAACGTCGATTATTTATTTAATCATCATTTTTTTTGTAAATTTTTGTTAAAGTGCTAATTATATAAAATGTTTATATCCAACTCACGTTAGTCACTTACATTTGGAATCTGTAATATTAAGTTTAGAAGAGGATTAATATATCAATTATTATCCATTAATTACATAATTCACATTATATCAAATAAACTTAAGTACCGATTACTTTTACTATCAATCATGTTTAATTATCAAAAATAATTATAATAGAGAAACATTGACATTTTCGATTAATTTTCTAGTTAGTATTATTGTCATTTTTTTAGTAGTGCTGATTATATAAGATGTTTATGTCCAACTCATCTTAATAATGTCGTTTAAATTGTTAAAAAATATTAGTACATAAAGTTTTGTGGCCCAATATCATAGGCATTATATCAAATAAACTTAAATATCAATTACATCTACAATCAATTATATTTAATTATCAAAAATAATTATAATAGAGAAACATTCACATTGTCGATTATTTTTCTAGTCAACATTATTGTCAATTTTCTTATTAGCGCTGATTATAAGATTTTTTTTATCCAACTCCCCTTAATATTGTCGCTTACATCGTTAAAAAAAGTAGTACATTAAGTTTTGTCGTTCAATATCATAATCTGTATTATATCAAATAAACCTAAGTATCAATTACATCTACAATCAATTATATTTAATTATCGAAAATAATTATAATAAAGAAACATTAATATTGTCGATAATTTTTCTAGTCAGCATTATTATCATTTTTCTTAATAGTGCTGATTATATAAGTTGTTTATCTCCAACTCACTTTAATATTGTCGCTTATATTAGTAATATTAATTTTTTTAAGAAATAATATATCAATTATCGTCGTTTAATATCATAATCGGTATTATATCAAATAAACTTAAGTACCGATTACATCTACAATTAATTATATCTTAATAATTTAATAAGACTAATTTATAAACATAATTTTTTTTTTCCATTTCAATGAATTATATTTCAATAATTTAATGAGACTGTTTTATAGACAAAATAATTTTACCCATTTTGTCCACCTATTACATCCACAATCAATAATTTTCTCCATTTCAATAATATTTATCAAATTAATCATTTTTTTTTTATAAAACTTAAGAATGTATTGGATCTATCAAATGTTGACCACGTTTGCTTCACTTTGAATTCAATAACTATACAATAATTGTTTTTGTTCACCATAATGTGTTTGAATGATTGTTTAATTAGTATAACTTATACCTTATATATATATTCAATTGTTTAATTTGTTAATTAATACTATACTTTTATACTTAGTTCATTGTTTATTTTGTTTATAAAATAGTTTTATTAAATTTTAATTTAATAATTTATCTTTAAAAAATCATTTGATATTTATACACCAAAGTACATTTAAAAGCATTAAGTTAAATCATTTACGCGTAATTGTACTTGTTCTAATTGATAATAATTTTATAACGCATAATGTGATATATAAAATATGTTGAGATGTTCCATATATTTTTCAAAATTTGTAAAATTAGTACCTAGTTGGTTTACTTGAGCTTAGCTTTTATTTTGTTTATAATGACTTTTGTCTTCAATTGATTAGTTTTGGCCCTTCTTTTGGTAGACAATTGATATTATATATTATATATAGAAATAATATTTGAATATTTACTAACATGATTTTTAATTAAATCAAATCTATTAAATATTTGTCCCAAAATTGATTTTCGACAATAACTTTTTTTTTTTAAGACTGCAGTTAGTCAATGATTTTTAATTATAAAATAAATATATGTAATAATAAAATAATTTAAAAATATCTAATTAAAGTCTAAAATAATTAACTAAGAATACTTGCGCATCGCCCAGGCCTGAGTCTAGTTTGTATAATGATATATTTAGATCATTAACTATTTTTTACAAGAAATTTTTTCTTCTGTTTATCTATTTATTTGCACCTATCATGTTTTTGCTTAACCGATGGAACCATTACTTTTACGGATTTTGCTAGTTACGATGGATAAGCCCAAATTACAAAACGTTCATAATTTTCCATTAAAATATCGTATTTTTAAGATAGATTTTTTATCCTATTATAAACAACGTTTCCTCTCTAAATAAACGTTACTAGGACTTAATATCATTTATTTCGATGTACCTCATTATTTTTAATAGAATAAAATAATATACAAGTTGTTAAATGGATTTTTGTATTTTCTCTATAACATTTGTACTTTAGGAACTACATTTTGTATTTTTAGAAAGTACAAAATAACACCCTTACAAAACTCATTTATAATTTTTGGTAGTAATTTTAAGAAGGGTTGTCATCAGATTATTAATAATATTTCATTCATGAATCAATGTTAGTAAAATTAAGTACGGCTTGTTTCGATATACCTCTAGCCTCTAGGAGACTGGGCTGCCTAAGTTGGGTATCCCTTCCCAACGAACAGTTACTTCAGCTCTTCCAATCTACGAACGAGAGTTATCTGGCTTTTGAAGCATACTCTTAATGTTTGCGCTTTACTAGTTCGGAAGCTCCATTAGTGCTATGCTATGTTTTTTTTTAAAGCTTTTTGCCTGTCAGTTGCTGATGCCTTCTCTTCCTTTGGTAGCTCATGATGGTTTATGGTATCACGGGTCTCTAAAGTTATTATTTTTATTTTAGTTGATCCTTAACGGCGATTTTGGTTCAAGTTGATCCTGAACGTTAGCTACCAGAGGTTCTTATTGGCATAATCCATTAAACAGCCGTTAACTATTATTATTTTATTATTTTATCTGAAAAGCGACCTGACGGGGGCCCCACATATCAGAAAACAGTAATTTATTTTAAAAAACTTAAATTTAAAAAAATAAAAAGAATAGATTATTAAAATTCCAAAAATTTTAATGCGGGACCGCATATTTTCAAATATTACTTCTTGCTTCGATTTACCAGAAGCACGAGTGCCACAAAAACTATTTCCCTGTTCTTCATCTACTTCTTCTCCGTTTTATATTTAATTAGAAACAAACCATACAAGTAAACATGAAATTCTTCCTTTATTTCTTCTGTAATCCCAAAACCGAAAACCATTCAATTTTACAGGTGAGAAATTTATACCCTTATACTCAATATTACATAATTCCGAACCCATTAAACAAGCCATCTCCTCCTCCTCCCTGTATTACCCAACCATTTCAATTTATTTATAATTAATTAAATAAATAAATCAATTATAAATATCCATTAAATTAAATTAATTTCAAAACCAATCCCCAATACCCAATCTATAAAAATCAATTACCCAATCTGTAAAATTAAAATACCCAATCTGTAATAAATTAATTGAAAACAACAATTGAATCAATTGGAAACGAGCAATTGAATTAATTGAACACAAAATAATTAAATTAACCGAAAGCAACTCGTACCCGTACCCGTTCATAAAAATCCGTACCCGTTCATATAAACCCGTATCCGTTCATACAAGCCAGACGGAGACGGACCGACAGAAAGCGTTTGAATTAATTAAAAAAGAACACCTACTCTCTCTTCCACCTTCCCAGCACCAATTATCAATGGCATCAGCTTCATCTCTCAACACATTTCTCTCACAATCCATTCATTCATCAAAGCCAAGCCAAAACTCACCAGATCCATCACTCATTTTCTCTCCCTCCAAATCCAAACCGTTCAAACACCTCTTAAACCCACAAAACTCACTCCCAGAATCTGTGCAATCATGTCGATGGCTGGATCAAATTTGAATTCGACAAAACCCACTTCCAACGCCGTTGGAAGTGATGGCGAGCTACTAATTTTGCAGATTGGGTTTTAGAATTAATTAATTTTACAGATTAGTTTTCCCTTAATTTTAAAATAATTTTTTCTTTTTTATATTTTCTGTTGAAACAAAGTAAAAAATTGGTCAATTTTGAAGAAGATGGTGAAGGTATGGTGTTTGAAAAAATAGGGAATGCTAGTAAATGATGGATGATGGATGGGCATAGATGAAGAGAGGGAAAAGAGATGAAGTAAAATTTGAACGGGTCCCACTTTAAATTTTTTAGAATTTTAATAATTTATCCCTCTTCGTTTTTTAACTTTTTATTAAATTTTTTTTGCAAATAAAACTAATATTTTAAAAAAAAATCAGAAAAATTTGAGTTGTGGATCTAATGTCTGATGCTTTTTCAGTTTTAATAATAAAAAATTGAAAAATAACAGACGTTATCTCCGTTATGACAAAAAAAATCCCTAGTGGTTAACATTCGATATCAACTTGAACCAAAATCATCATTAGGGACCAACTAAAATGAAAATAATAACTTTAGGAACTCGTGGTGCGATCATATGAGCATAAGGGACCATCTAATATTTCTTCATTCACCCAAGAAAATTAAAAAATTAAAACATTAAAAAAAATTGTTATAAATATTATTCATGTGTGAAATAGGAATTAATTTCAAGTAAAGTGAGGCCGCAGAACAAGCACCATAAAGAAGTCGCCGGTAAAACCACCGATCCCCACCACCGCCGACACATCAGATCTCGACACCGGCGGAATAAGCACGCTGCGGCTCCACAACTCAGATCTAGTCTCACCCAACCGGATCTGAGTCGAGAAACATCCATAGGCTACCTATTAAAAAGAAGAAAAGCATATACACAAAATAACCCAACCCAATTCCTTAGCCGTAACCGGAACTGGATTGGTGAACGCAAACATTATTTAATACTCCACATAATAATCTTAACAAAGCCATCACTGTATGAGATCCTTGGAGTCCTCCCGCAATTCGATTTCCTATTCTTCTTCTTGGAGCCCCGAGTAGCCTTCCCTGAACTCGTCCTCTGTCAAATCGGAGAACTGAGTCACTCCATGAATCGCCGTCGGGTCTAGCTCTTGGTCACGCGCCGCGCGTATCAGGTTTGATCTAAACACTTCCAATCTGAAATCCTCCTCCTCCTGAGAAGCATAAGATTTGTCGAATTTTTCCTTGAATAGAGAAAAGCGATGCTCGTCGCTCAGGCGATTGGGGTTCCTCGCCGTCAACCATGATTCATCATCAATATAACCACTGTTCACCACCGGCTGCCTGGTCGTCGAAGCAGTGCCCTGATCATCGGTAAAGCTCTCCTTCGCCGGTAAAGAAGATGAGGACATATTTAAGAGGGAAAAAATGATCGGGCAGATGAAGAGACCCTTAGGTGATAGGAAGTCAAGCTGTGGAGAGAGAGGCAAGGTCACTGAAACATATATAGAGAAAGACGCGATGCTCGTTTTGAGCAATACGACATGGTATTGAATAAAAGGCATTTTTTATTGGATGCAGGGACATTTTAGTGGAACACGCGTTTACGATAACGAGCAAGACTGGACATTTTATTGGACGAGATTTTTACAGAAAATAAAATAAAAAGGTCCCGTCTTTCTAATTTTTTATTCCACCTCCCTAGTAATTTGAGTCAATTGCAAAACTAGATCATTCTGTTAGTCAATGCTCTGTTCTATTATTTTTTTGTTAGTTAACCGTTGAATTTGATTTAAAAAATGTAAAAAATCCATAAAAAATCCAAAAAAAATGTAGAAAATCTAAAAAAATTTGTAAATATTCCAAAAAAAATGTAAAAATTATATAAAAAAATTAATTAGCCTAAAAATCTAGAAAATATGCAAAAACTCCAAACAAAAATTAATCTAAAAATACAAAAAAAATGTAAAAATTCCCAAAAAAATGTAACAATTCTAAAAAAAATAATCAATCTAATCCAGAAAAAATGTACAAACAAATCCAAAAAAAATTAATTAATCAAAAATTCTAGAAAAAAATTTAAAAATTCTAAAAAATTTACAAACTCCAAAAAAAAAAATTCCAAAAATATGTAAAAATAACCAAGAAAAGTTAATTAATCTAAAAATCCAGAAAAATTGTAGAAATCCAAAAGAAAATTAATTAATCTAAAAATCTAGAAAAAATGTAAAATCCAGAAATTAATCTAAAAATCAAGAAAAATGTTAAAAATTCAAAATAAAATTAATTAATCTAAAAATCAAAAAAATGAAAAAAAAATAATTAATTGTAGATTTTTACATTTTTCTAAGATTTTGGAATTTTTACATTATTCTATGAATTTTTTTTTTTTAATTTTTTAGAATTTTTATTGATTTTTTTACATTTTTTTAGATTTTAAAATTAATTAAATATTTTTTTAGAATTTTTACATTTTATCTAAATTTTTAGGTTAATTTTAAAAAAAAATACATTTTTTTGGGGATTTTTTACATTTTTTTTTAGAATTTTTATATTTTTCCTGAATTTTTTAATCAATTACTCTATTCTTATAGGGAGGGATTATTACTCTTTCAGTCGTGAATTGAGATCAAGGAAATTTGTGGGCGTAACAGATTACAATTTTATTGATCCTTTGGCGTTGCCCACAAACATTGAAGCGCTGAATATTTGCCATTGTGATAGCCCTTCGTACAAGAGACTGTTCCCTCTCAGCCTTCTGGCAACCCTCTTAAACCTACAACAGATTAGTATCAGCTGCTGCGGTGCTGTAGAGGAAATATTTGCCATGAACGAGGTAGAGAATGGAGAATGGAGGGGATTCCAATTTTCTAATTATTCCACCGATTCTCTTTTCAATCATTCCTTACTCAATCTTAAGCTAATTGATATAAGATGGTGTGACAAGTTGAAAAAACTATTCCCTCCCAGCTTGCTGCCTAACCTCCATAATCTACAAAAGATTTCGGTCAGCTGTTGCGATGGCATGGAAGAGATATTCTCAACAAACCAAGAAGAAGAAGATAACCATGATCTGCCTAATCTCACTGGACTCCATCTTTCAAGGCTAACCACATTGGAATTGCGTTTTTTACCAGAACTAAGAAGCATATACAAGGGCGCAATCATCTGTCATTCTCTACAACAAATTCAACTGGTTCATTGTCCGAAGCTAAAGAGGATAACGCTCCCTCTCCCACAACCTTCCCTTCAAAGAATCCAGGTTTATCCAAAGGAATTGTGGGAATCAATGCATTGGGGCGATGCCAACGACAAAAATCATCTCCAATCCCTTTGTGTCTTTCAAGCAAATAATTACCCAATGTGAGAGAACGGGTGGCTGAGAAGAGTGGTAAGGCTTTCACAATCTTCGTCGTTGCTTTCTATATCCCATTCTAAAAACCCTGACTAGTTACTCTTATTATTAATAACAAATGCCTATAATCTGGTGTTCTACCAACTTAATTATAAGCATGTGTTCATCTCATATATTATGATTATCCATTTCTCTAATATAGCCACTTCATTTTGGAAGCATGCTTGGCTTGTACTAGAATGTTGTTTGTGGTTTATGCTTTGTATGTGGTTAGCTTAATGCAGAGAGCATATGTCTGTTTTTCTCCAGATGCTTATTAACTATGTTTGTACTATTCCAAACTTTTAATTCATTGCAGTTCAGAGATGAATTAAACAAAAAATAACATAAAAAATAGTGAAATACCATATAATTTGTGGAAGAAAAAAACCCTCAAAACTCCACTTAATTTTGAAATAAAATAAATGGAGTAAATGGCTTTGGAATTTGATACATATCAATATATATTTTTCACACTTTTTAAGTTTATATTAGTCACTAATATCTTTCTTGTCTTATTGATTGACGTTTATTTCTATGTGTTTTAACCATCTAAAACCACCTTCATTATGGTAAAAACAATCCCTTTCATGTCAATTTGTGGTCTTTTGAAGGAAGTTTTGGGCATGAGAAAAAATGAAGGAAACAGATGCCTTGAGCGATAAAGTGGCAATCTTGGCCGCAGGCTTGCCCAAAATTGCAGAGACAGAGGCGTGTTGATCATGGAATCAAGGAAGATGCGTCCGGATTGTAGAGCTAGATGGCTGTTGCGTCAATGTGAATGACTCTCGGATGTAATCTTATTGGAACAAAAATAATCTGTTTAGTTAGTTATTTTATTTTATTTTATTTCCTTATGAATTCAAACAATTGGGATTTTATCCCTATCTTTTAGGCTTTTGAAGCTTGAAATTTGGAAAGAAACGTGATTGATTCCATCTTCTTTTCTTCTGGTTCTCGTAAACACTTGCTGTGATAATTTCCTTTTGGAATATCGCATTTTAATTCTATTTTCATGTTCTTCAACTATTTCTTTATTTCCTTAACTATTATGTCTAATAGTTAAACACCTAATTCTTGGTAAGGGTTGAGTGAGCATTCTTGTAAATCGTGAGACCGATCTGTTCTAATTATCCTCTCATTCGTAATTGATTCAAGTTCTGTTTTAACAAACCGGTTCCCGTCTAGGCTAAGACTTGATCAATCTTAGGTAAGACGACGAATTTGCAGCCAGTCACGAAGGGGACGAGCGAAACCGGAGTGACACCAGTAGGTAGCTAGCTTCGCGGAGGTTAGTGAACTTGGAACAATATAGGCCTAACCAAACTGACAATTTAGGGCTCCGAGTTGGGAGTAGCTTGACCTAGACTCTGTCTTTCCCTACGCCATTGAGAAAATGCATGTGTCTCAAACCAGTAGCCAATTGGGTAAACCCTTTAACCAGCAAAGTGTCCACTGGCTAGGATCACTAAGAAAGGGAGTTCCCGCCAAGTGGTTTTAAGAGGAGAAAAACAGGATTGGAAATGAGTTCCTCCCAATCTATAGCAGAGTTATGAAGGAGAAGGAGAAAATCTAAGGTCGATGATCGATTAAGCAAAGGAAGCGCTCACGAATTCGCCCTTACCAGGAATCTATCCCATATTAGTTCACAACCAATCCCTATCCCCAATCATAGCTAAGATTACTTTCTACCTAAAATTGTTTCTTTATTTCATTTTTACCTTGTTTCTCTTTTATGCTTTGTTTATCTTAATTACAGAAACAAAACCCCTCAACTCCAGTGACGAGCAAGTCGAGTCAAGACTATAAAACCCCAACAAGATCTCTGTGGACGAACCTCTTATTACGATCTACGAGTCCCTTGTGGACGAGTGATAAGTTGTATTCCTACTCCATTTCTATATCTTTTTATACAACTAAATTTGATGCCCTCGACACGCAATCATTTATTCTAACATATCATACCTAATTATTTACACTAATTATCTCGGGAAATTGCAAAAATTGGTACCTGTACAAGAATTTAATGAAATGTTTCATACCTCATCTGTAAATTGCTTTTAAAAGATGCCTGTACAATACGAAAACGTCACATTTGGTACCTCAACCTCACGCCGTCCAACAATCATCGTTAACTGTCCTACGTGGCAAGCCACGTCCACGTCATCACATCTGACCTGGGTCTTCCTCCACGTGTGAAACGACGTCGTTTCACACGAGGCATGAATGACGAGTAGTTCACATGCTAGCATTTATCATTCTCCAAATAAGGAAAATCCAAGAATCGAACTCTGGACCACCGGCAGCACAAGCGAGAAGCTTACCACTAGACCAAATGCTCTTGATGTGTTATCATTGATTACTACCGATATTTATTACTCCAAAACCCTTTCCTTAGTTCTCAACCCTAGACCGCCCCACCTTTCTCTGCCTCACTCACTTCTCTTCCATTTGGTGAATAGCTTTCGATGTTCATCTTTTAAAATTTTCAAAAAATGTAATAATTCCAAAAAAATGTAAAAATTTCAACAATAATTTAATTAATCTAAAAATTCAGAAAAAATGTAAAAATTCTAAAAAAATTCTAAAATAATTTAATTAATCTAAAAATCCAAAAAAAATTAAAAATTCTAAAAAAATGTTAAAATTCCAAAAATAATTGTAAAAGCTCCAAAAATAATTTAATTATTCTAAAAATTCAGAAAAAATATAAAAATTCTAAAAATTGTAAAAAATTACAAAACAAATTTAATTAATCTAAAAATAAAGAAAAATTTAAAAATTCCAAAAAACAATAGTAAAAATTTAGATTAATTTCAGGATTTTATAATTTTTTATAGATTTTTTTTGAAATTTTAACATTTTTTTTAGAAATTGTACATTTTTTGGAATTTTTATGTTTTTTTGGAATTGAACAACGTTTTTGGATTTTTAGATTAATTAATGTTTTTTTTATTTTAACATTTTTTTTGGAATTTTACAAGTTTTTTTGGATTTATAGATTAATTAATTAAATTATTTTTGTGAATTTTTAACATTTTTTTTAGAATTAGTATATTTTTTTTGGATTTTTAGATTAATTAAAACTTTTTTGAAATTTTTTAGAATTTTTACATGTTTTCTGAATTTTTAGATTAATTAAATTATTGTTGAAATTTTTACATTTTTTGAAAATTTTAAAAGATGACATCGAAAGCTATTCACCAAATCGAAGAGAAGTGAGAGAGGCAGAGAAGGTGGGGCAGTCTAGGGTTGTGAACTAAGGAAAGGGTTTTGTAGTAATAAATATCGGTAGTAATCAATGATAACACATCAAGAGCATTTGGTCTAGTGGTAAGATTCTCGCTTGTGCTGCCGGTGGTCCAGAGGTCAGATGTGATGACGTGGCATGCCATGTCAGCTGTATCCCACGTGGCACGCCACGTAGGACAGTTAACGGTGATTGTTGGACGGTGTGAGGTTGAGGTACCAAATGTGACGTTTTCGTATTGTACAGGTATCTTTTAAAAGCAATCATTAAATTCTTGTACAGTTCACACGTGGAGGAAGACCCAGGTCAAATGTGATGACGTGGCAGGCCACGTCAGCCGTATCCCACGTGGCATCCGACGTGGCGTGCCACGTAGGACAGTTAACGGTGATTGTTGGACGGTGTGAGGTTGAGGTACCAAATGTGACGTTTTCGTATTGTACAGGTATCTTTTAAAAGCAATTTACAATGAGGTATGAAACATTTCATTAAATTCTTGTACAGGTACCAATTTTTGCAATTTCCCAATTATCTCTTGTCAATAATTATAAGTAAATTAATAAAGTTTAATAAAAAATCAACTAAAAATAATAAAACATCATTTAAGCAATTTTTAGCCGGACCCAATCTTTTGATCCACCTAGGCTTCAGATTGGGCCACCGATAAACACGAACTCTTAGAAAAAAGAAGGCCCGATAAACAATAGGTGCCCATGAACAGCATGAGAAAAGCAGTGAACAGGAAAATGCCCAAGTCAATTCTAAGTCGTCTCCCTTTCAAATCAATCGCCATTGCTCGCTCCTGTACTCACTCTGCAACCTTCCTTCTTCCTCTTTCCGTACGGAGAAAGGAGAATTCGTTTTCGTCATATCAGATCTTTCCCTCCTGTATTCTTCTCTTCATCAGGAGTGATGAGCATCTCCTCAATCTTCAATTTCCTGATTCTGTTCCTCTCCGGAATGCAAAACGACGTGCTTTAGAGTTCCAACTACAGAGGAACAGGCAAAAAGAATTCAGCGATCATCTCCAGTCAGCGATCTCTGGAGCTGGGTTTCGCACTTTCATCGGCAGTAACAATGCAAAACCCTTCGCCTTGAATTTGGAACGATGAAGAACGAAATTGCAAAATCTAGGGCATGGTTTTACGAAGGAAATTAATTTGATCTGATCCATTGGAGAATTATTTCAATTTTAAGCATTTCTGCTTTAAATAATCCGTTACTTTAATTAGGCCTAATTTGGAAATGCGTCAGTGTCTGATTTCTGTGTTGAATTGATTCATAGATGTTTAGGGCTAAATGATTTAGAATTAAATTTGTTGGTAGCTATTTTGGTCTGTGTTGCGCATCTGAATTATTAACATCACAGGGTTGAACAATAACAACTAAGTTACGATAGATAATTAGGACAGCTGATGGTAATACCTTAAATGTAAAACGTTGCAAGCCAGTACATGCTTTGAAGAAGGTTTCACAAGCAACCGCAGCAACCCGAAGACAACTTGCAAACAGTTCCAGATGAATGACATTTCCTAGATCAGGAATGTCACGGAATATACCATCAAGAGACTGTTAAAAAAGACAAACCAAATATGCACAGGAATGTGTTGCTCACAAAAAAGCATAGCAGGTCCATCTTAAGGGTTTGTAGCTGTGAAAGGACAAGACGATGATTTGGTAGGTCTTCTATTTGAAAATCATAGCCAAGAGAAACCTCCTTAAGACTAGGGACATGAATAAAACTGATGCGTGTATTTTGTCCATGGCATGCAAAAGACAAGAGATACATAGCTGATATCTCCACCACTCTCAAACTGAAGCAGGCCCATATCTTCAGGTACTTCAACTTAAGTGAGGGGGAAGAAAGTTTAAGGGCCTCAATACGTGCAGAATGCTCCAAGCTCAACTCCTCAAGATGCACACATGAAGATAAAAGGGAGTCCATGGATTCTGTTGTCACGTCTACCCATTTCAGACGCAAGGTTCTCAAAGAATCAAAAGAATTGACCAAACAAGGGGGTAACATGAAATTTGTAATATCTTTGGGATGTCGATGTCGGCAGCCAGAAGTTAAGTTCAGCTCAAATATTTTGACTTTATTCTGAATTGCAAAGCGTATCCATTCCTCAAGAGTTTGCACACAATCCACATGAAAACAAATCCTGAACCCTTCTACTGTTGAGCACGGCAGTGAATCCAAAACCTGATTCACCCAATTCACATACTTTGTTCTTGCAACAGCAAATCTCTCAGTTTGTGACGACATATAAAGCATTGCCAGTGCATCTTCACCGTCAAAGTCCAGCACACCCATAAAAGATTTCCACAAGTCCTTCCACCTCCGGGAAACAATGCTTGTACTGACAGCTTCTTTCAAGGTCAAGCAGGATAGGATAAGCACTAGAATCTCACATGGCAATGCACTAATCCTATCCTCCTCAGCCCTATCGTTCCATTTACCTCTCTTTCTGCTTCAATTGGGGCAATTATCATTACTGTCAGCTTCCTGCTTCTTCATCTACACAGATGTTTTCTTTTAATCTGATATATATAAATACATGTATCGGTTATTGGATGCATCAAAAAGCAAAACCTTGCGAATAATATAATAGACCTGAAGCTAACAACATTTGTAGTTTCGATGGATCACAAAACAAAACCTTGCAAATTATATAATAGACCTTGTAGCTAACAACTTGTATATAGAGATAAAACTGAGGAGCAAAGTTACGGCTTTTACCTGTAACAGGGCTCTGATCCCGGCTTGTGGGAAGAAGAAGGAATCCCGTACCAGCTTGTAAGTACTTCTTATTAATTAATTCATACGAGACAATAAATAAAGCAGTAATCTTTAACCACAAAACATACAGATAGAACAACCTCTAAACTCAATTTTGTTATAGAGAGGCCAATTGTTGTTGATGATATCGCTCTGCTGACAGAGGTATGGATATTGGTCTAGGGTTTTAAAGGTAGGCGACAGTTTTTCAATTCGATAAAATAAAATGTAGTAAGGTTTTTTTTCTTTTTTAAAAAAAATAATAAAAGAGGAAAAAAACCTAGGAAATCGCTGATTTGTAGTACTAATAGTTATGGAGTATCGTAGAGTACAACTCCTTGTAGAAGTTGGATGAGCCATTAATGGCATTAGCTTTTCTTTTCACCCTATGCAAGAGAGATGGCTCATACCATTGCTAATTCATCCAACGAGGTTTTCCTCGATTCAGGTGATTTGCTGCTGACCCTTCAGAAAATGTAGATATTGAAATGCTTATTTGGACGGATGTTTTGAAATCAGGGATTGTTATGTATGTGTAGGAAAAAACTTGTCAATAGAGAGAGCTGTTTTCTTCTAGTGAGGGTAATGTGTATGATTGCAAATCAGTTCTGGTAATGTAACGAATGGTTTGTATGGTTGCTGGAAAGACAAGTTTATTTTCTATAACAGGATTTCTGAGGAATATTGCAATATCTTTTCGTTGAGGAGTTAGAAATCGGCAATGATCTGAATTTGTTTTAACTCTTAATAATACTCTGAGTTGTTCCTTTCTGATCCAAAATGGCCAAACGCGGCAGTGTTGCTGGTTTTTGCGCTCCGAATTATGTATCGTTACCCTGGGAAATCTTAGGAATCTTGCAAATCATGACATGAACACAGGAAAAAATATTCTTAAATAACTTCTGTTTCACTCTACACTCTTAGTAACAAAGACTTACACTTCCTGCACAATATCTTCAAAAACCCTAGCTAGCTTCTTATCAGCTTTCCTTCAAACTTCTCAAAAAAAAAAAAAAGATTTTACAGAGATGTGGAGTTTCCTGCTACGTAAACAAGACATCTTGTGAGATAAATGCTCCCCAAGCATCCTGTAAGAACATACACAAATATGTCAGACTTGTAATTCAATTGTGTAGTTCCGTTTATACTAATATGAATCATGACAGAGCTGAAGTATCTACCTGTAGGATAGAAAAGGCCTTCTCTGCGACATATTTCTGCGGGAGTGTAGCTCCTCTTTGTTGCAACTTGTCCGGGTGGAGACATAATCTTGCTTTCTGATAAGCCTTTTTAACATGCGCGCTTTGAATGAGACTTGTTAGAGGGATTGCATGCCATCCACTGTTTGGCCATAGAATCTGAATTCCATACATCATATGATTTGATTAGTTCTTTGTCATCCAAATCATCTAGCGATACTCCCAAACAATGTTTGCAAGATAATTAGAGATCTTACATGGTGTAAGGTTGAAAGCAGCACTCGAACATTTGTTTCCTTTCCAGCTGACCACAGCATAATATCACCATTCAATTGCTGCAACTCCATCTGTTGTTTTACAAAAGAGAGTGAAAGTTTAGATCAAAACCTCATTCCTTGATTATCCCTAGTCCTACTGCCATATCGAATTTGTTAGTATCAAGACCTAGAAGAAGCTTACATCTTTCTTTGATCGTTCCATTTCCTCTTTTTTCCATTCCTCCAACTGTTCTTCCTGCAAAAGTAGATGGGAAAAGATGTTAGATTCTCTTTTAAAGTATTGTAAATGATTCCTAGTTCTAAACTGAAACACTAACTCTCACCAAATCATATTTCTTAAGCTTTTGAAAAAAGAAAAACAGAAGCTGAAATTACCATAGGAGTTAGAGTCCTTCCGCATCTGTCAATTTGTTCGCTTGAAAAATCACTTGTGTCACGGCTCTCTGCAAAATTATGAGCACAAAAAGAAGGAATTTGTAAGTTTATCTGTCACAAGGTGGGAAATTTCAGGTCAATCTCTAGGTAAGAACAGCACCTTCTGCTCCAGCCGAGTTGTCTCTCTCTTGCTCTCTGTCAGAAGAACTGTGTGAGTGATACTTCTCTTTAGCCCATGCAATCGCGTCGTCTATAGACACTGCTTCACAGTTTACATCTCTGTAATCAGAATTGATCTCGATGACATAAGAACTCATAACTTCATCATCTTCATCCTGTTCCATTTCATCGTCATCTAACATAGTATCGTGCTGCACGCCTGTCTTACCCTCAGGTTCTTCACAGAGTGATGATGCTGGTGTCGAAGGTGAGTTGAGCTCTAAATCATCAACAGACACTTTAACGCTTCGATACGAACCAGGCTCGACACTAATAGTTTCTGGGGATGAGCCTTGTCTCGAAACTCTAACGCATGATGAGCTTCTGAAAGTTTCATTATTTTCATCTTCAGTGTAATAATTTTTTGTATAGGAAGATCCATTGCAAGGGAAAGATTGCATCCCTACTTTCCTTGACTGTTCTTCCACCCTCACATCAGTCGAATTCCATCTCGGAGGCACATTGATCGGCCTATAAAGATCCCGAAAAAAAATACAGAATTCATCAATTGAACAAAAAGTAGAAATCTCCAAAAATCTATCAGGAAACAAAGCCAGCCAACCAAGGGTTGACGACCCAACAAGCATGTGGAACGTTATCTAACAACTTCTCAATAATGATGCACTGATAAAAGAACATGACAGTGGTGTTATTGTCATTTCTGGACAGCAAGGCAAAAACATAAATCATCTTAACAAATGAAAGGGCTCCACTAATCTTCTTGAAATCTTATCTTAGCAGATTGGTTAACAGTAATCATAAACAAATAAGTTAAATGATTCTCATTGGCGCGTCCGTCACAAGTTCAAATCAGCTTTTCCATTAGTCTGGAGAAACTACCGGAATTGAATAGCGGAATGACATGGCGTACAGTTTCGTAAATAAACGATCATTTTATTTACGAAACTCTCACGTTACGTCATTCGACTAATCAATCGTTAGTTTAACATTACTAGTCAGTGACAAGAATGTTCAAAAAAATTGTGGAAATTAATCTTGAATTTACTATTTTTTTTAACTTGAAAATTATGATTTTTGCTTCACCAAAATAATCACAAAAATAAATCAATAGAAAATTGTGAGTGCCTTTTTTTTTATTTTTAAAAATGAATTAGTTGAGACATGAAGAATATTATCTGAGCAACAACGACAGGTTCCTGCCATAACAATCTAGAGCAAAGTGTCGCTTTCTATTTCTTTATAATTTTAGCCGCCGAAATTATAGGGAAAAATAAGTAAATAAATAATGCAAATCAGCAGGGGCAAAAATGTCAACTCGTAGGAAGTGAACTGAAAAAACTGGGTTTGTTGTAGATTTCTTTCTCGTTACCTGAGCTTTGAAGCAAAACAGTACAATGCCACGTCATCACCGGTCACCGGACGCCGGAGAGGGCTCAGCTCCGCCGAACTCAGCACAGACGAGGAGTTAGACTTCGACTTTGCATTGGAGTTCGGCCTCGACCTCTCCCTCGATCGCCGGCCACCGCGGCCGTACCCGTCCTCCGCCCCAAACACGTCGCTGTAAAACCCTTCTCCCCTCGCCGGGATCCTGAACGCCGGCAGGTTGCGTCCTCCTCCCCCACCTCCACCTCCACCTCCGCCGCCATATTTACTCTTAGAATACACAAACTCCGGAAGTCGGAAAACCTCCTCGTAGAAGGAGCCGCCGGTAGTCGATTGCGAGAACTCACCGGAAAATTTCCGAGATAGGACGCTCCGCGGAGGCCCGCCAAACACGTCAGTGAAGTCGTCGGGGTCGTGATGTGAATCCATGGATCGCCGGGCCAGAAGTCGCGCCGCTGCCGCTGACGACGTGTCTTCCACCGAACGACGCCGAGGAAGGCACGGCGTTCCCATCGGCACTCTCCATGATTCATCCATGTGTTCTTCTGCTCCTAAACACACTACTACTACCACTCGGAGAAAATGTATAAATGTGAGTGGAGAGGAGGGAAAGGAGAGATTTTTTTAAGATGAAAAAGAAAACGAAGAAAAGTTTGTTTCTTTTTTTTTTAGAGAATGTTGGTTACAACTTTATTGCTCAAATGTGATGAGTATTTTATATTTATAGGCTTTTGAGATTATGTTAATAGTTTCTGTTTACACTGTATATATTTAATAAAAATATATTAAATGACATTTTTGCCCATTATATTTACCCCAATTTCTCGTATTAATATAACCCTAATTGCTCGTATAATTTATGAAAAAATCACCATAAAATTGTTAATTCAAATAAATTGAATAGATAAAATGCGCAATTTGAAATTTTATTACTATTTAGGAGCCTAAATGAGAGGGATGACCTTGAATAGTTTTTGTAAGGTATGGATTAGATTTAATTATGATATATAATATTTATATACACAAAAATTGAATAAATAACTTTATATTTAAAGATGCGCGTCAAATTACTCACACCAACAAATAATATTTAACGGTCGAGGAAACGACAGCAATAAAACTAACGAGGAAAGCAATAATGTGTGCATAAAAAGAATGTTCTTTTTCTTTTCTTTTCTATTTATGAAGTGGAAAATGATCATATAATCAAAGTTTGGCATTTGGATACTAGGCCGCGGAAAGAGGCTTTCGGCGGTGGCAATGTTTTTGGTCCCTACATTCTTCTGTGTATTATATACTCTTTCCGTCAATTATAAACGTTTAGAGAAAGGGTACAATTTTTAAGAAGAAGAAAAAATTCTCGTCTATTTCTAAAAATTTATGTGGTTCACAAATTTTCTCAAATTTTTTATTCAAATTTTGGCTTACTACAAAATAATTTTTTATTTATAAGTGGGATCAAAACGTTCATTATTTATGGACAAAATTTTAGACTCCAAACATCGGAAATGCGATATTATTTGGTGAGCATGAGGACAAAAAAGAAGAAGAAGAAGGCGTAAGTGATTTAATTAGTAGAAAGAAATTAGAGAGGACATATATATAATATAATCAAATAGAAGAAGTTGATGGCTTACTATTTGTAATTTGTACGAATTATATATGATCATACATGAGAATATAATTGAAGTAAATGACAAGTCCCATAATACATCATCATGCTTCACGTTATTCAGAAGTCATCTTTCTCAATTCTCATCCTAGTCAACAGTCATCATATCAACTCCATTGAATATCGCGGCGTTTTATGATTTTTTTTTTAAATTTATTCTCCGAACTCAAATTTAAATTTTAAATTAAATAGATAATTTTTTAACCACTCAACTAAAATATTGCTGATAATATCATAATGAATATGTTCAGTTTGGGAAGACTTTTGTCGCACCCAAAAGCTTCTGCTGATTGTCATATTTTTGGAGAAGAGCGGTTTTAATACCTTATGCAGAAGGGGTGTCTCTTCTTTAAGGATAACGTCTTGTGGTGTGCTTCAATTATCAAGCTACTTCTATCCTTATTTTTTTTGTTATTTTATTTATAAATATTATCGAATATATCAATTATTTATTGTGTCTATATTCGATCTTCTCACATTATTAATTCTAATATTTTAGTGTATTCTAATTCATTATTTATTGTTTTTGTTAATGATTAACTCAAACTACTAAACTAGTTCCACTTCTTTTAATTAATATTTGCTTCATAATGCAAATTATTAAATCAATTGATTAGCATATATAATTGTTAATTAAATTTCAACCATGGATGATGAAAATGAAGAAGGACAAGACAAAGAACATAACGCGGGATTAAAAGTTGAAAGAAAAAGTCAAGAAAGCAAATTTAGTGTCTTTCTTTTAACCCTTTCTACTGTTTGTGCATATATTCCTTGTCACATTATGATCAATTAAAGGTTCTTTTCAGTTTTAATTTCCATACTCTTCTTCAATTTCTAACTCTTACTTTGAATTTATTACTATGTCAGTCGACTTTCATATTTGTAAAACGTTTACTCCCTCTTATAATTATTGATTTCGATTATGAATACACCTCACTAATTATTATTTTTTATCAAATTAATCACTTCACTTTAAATTGATCAATTTAAAATTAACGTACTTTAAATTGATTAAAAACACCAACTAACCTTCTAAAAATTATAAATACGACAATTAATTACAAACAATTTTTTTTACCAAAATGAACATCTATAAAAATTCAGATGAAGTAGTTACCATGTGGCAAAAATGTACTCCCTCCGTTCATAATTAACGGACGTTTAGAGTCTAAATTTTTTTTCATAAATAATGGACACTTTGGTCCAATTAATGTACTTTTGATTCATTTGTAAGTAAAAATTATTTTATGGTGGACCATAATCTGAATAAAAAAATTAAAAAAAAATTATGAGTCACCTAAAATTTAGGTGAACTAAAGTGACCGTTATTGACAATACTTTTTTTAAATTTGTACCTCGCTCGAAACGACGGAGGGAGTATTACTTAGTGGACAATATTCGAGATATATTATTGTCGATATGATAGCAGTAGTAATGTCAAATCCAAGCCATGCAGGATGCGGTGGATTGATTAGAAAGTTATTTTATTTTACTTTTTACAATTTACTTAGAATAGAGGTCGGCGTCGTGTTGTTGTATTTGTATAGAATATCTAATTCGACAGACGTCCTCCATGCAATCTCCCGCGCCTTACTTCATACTGATCATTTGCTAGTTTTGTTTCTTTTTTCTTGTTTGATCTTAGTTTTTGAATCCATAAAAATTCAAGCCAAATTAGCATTATTTAGTTTTCAAAATCAAAACGGTGTCATTCTCATGGTATCAAGCATTGTCAACCGAATGCAACCAATAATACAATGCAAAACCTTGTTTTATTCTCATCATTCACATCTCCTTCTAATGACTATATCTTATAATTTTTTTTATCAGATCTAATTAGGTATTCATTCCCACATGGAGCATCCCATCTTTTGTAGGCAGCATAGGAGCAATTATAATTATTATAATAACAATAATATATATATTATAAACAAATAATAATAATAATAATTACTATTATTATTCTTTTTTTCTTTTTGCTTCATGGCCTCAGCAATGGAAAGGGTAACCTGTTACCTAACTTAAGTTTTGTGCCCTACCAACACAACCTCAGTTAGGCTTTTAGACAACCTCAATTAGGCTTTTGTAGATTGTAGGGATTAATTTGAAAACTTTTTCTAAAGTTTTTTCGATTTTTTCGGTTAAGCACTTGGACAAGAAAACAAAGAAAACACCTGTGATCTTCTGCTAAAAACCAAACCACAAATCTTTCAAATTAACAAACTTAAAAAAAAAAAAAAATCATTGATCGTTTTTAGGAGAAGTCATGTAATACTTACAGTCCTATTGTTCCTCACACATTTAGTTAATTGAATCTCCTATCAATTGAGTGCTTATATATAAGCAGATAGAAAATATGTATCAGATTGATAATCTAATTAAATAATTAGGAAACCTACGAGTACGGAAGCTAGATCGATAGAATCACGCGTCTAGATCAATTATATATATAGTTATAAGTTATAACACACATATTTATAGCGTATTGTATTATGATTAATAGCTTTACTTAAGGATTATGAGCTTGCATCCTTTTTGCATTGACAATGTCCAAATTTATATATTATGGATAAATTTTAAATTCTAAAAAAGGGTTAATGACTTATTTAATACTACACAAATTCTAAATTTTTTATATTAACTCACTACTTATATTCGTTAATTTATTTATTGTATATGTGTCATGTTTTCATTCGTCCATGCATGTGTCAAAATCTTTACCAAACACGTGTAAAAAAAATACCGAATTAGTACAACCTAGCTGGCTAGCAAGTATAAATGATTGTATTAAGGCTATTAACATAATCTAATGCACAAGTACTAAATTAAGGATACGAAAGTTTTGGCTAGGTGCGTGATGATCATTTCCGCAACCACTTGTGGTAAATTATAAAATGGGAGGAAAATTAATGAAATAATTAGGATTGATGGCATTGGCCAAAGGTGGTAAAGGGCAGGTGGGTGAGAGGATGGTTGATACCTATAGAGGGGACAAGCATGCGGTACATTGATTTGCAATCGAAAGCTTTATGCCCACTCTTTTCTTTAGTCTTTATAACAAAAGCAAAAGACGATTCATAATCATCAATCTTTCAACCAAAAGAAAAGAAAAGAAGACGACTAATCTCATCAATGTTGACACGTGATAATATTATTAGTTTTACTTTCGATCTTATAACTTAGTACTCTCTCCGAACATAAATAAATGACGTTTTAGAATAGTAAAAATTCGTAGGACAATGATCTTTGATCTTATTTTATTCTACATTGTTTCATTTTTACTCCTAATTTCCACTCAAATTACCACACCATCATCAAATTGGGTTGATTTATTAAAAAAAAATAGTCATTTGCGCAAAATATATGCTTCGGAATGCATAAAATGACAAGTATTATGAACAGTAAAAATTCGTAGAAAAGTGACAATTATTTATGTCCAGAGAGAGTATAAGTTATAACATTTAGATAACGTATAATTCATTTTCTAATAACATTTTGAACTGATGAGATTAAAAATTTAAGTAATTAATCAACTCATTAATGATTTAAATTTTTAATCTCATCCGTCCAATTTTATTGAACGGTAACATAACTGATCATGTTCAAGGAAAATTAGAGAAATTGGATCCACTCTTATCTGTAAACAAACTCTTGAAACAACATATTCTCATCTAACGGTTCATAATTAATGAAAGAATATGAAGAATTAACCTCATAATTAATGATGAGAAATCAAGATAATCCAATATCTTAGATTATCTTGAATCTGTCTACAGTTTTGTGTTTGTCGTTTGGTCCAAATATATACATCAAACAATAATATAAGCATTTATTCTGCCAAATGTGGTGGGGAAGGGGAACATGGTGATTCTTTTAAAAAAAATTGGATCTTTAATATAAAAATCAACAATCACTAAATCTGCACTGTTAATTCGTTAAAGACAGATGTTTATTTCTTGCTTACACGAAAGACCCACTCACTTCTCTTAATCATTCTTCAAGAAAAGAAGACGACGAAGAAATTAATAGTATTTGATTTTTTAAAACTATATTAGGATCAATATTCAATATACTGTGGGGTGAGAAAAAAATTCGAAATTTTTCAGGGTCAAATAGTGCGTTATCCGGTTTCCTCAAAACGCGTGTCTACTGTACACGCGTCTATTATACAAGGTCAGAGGGAGTAGCATTTTTTTCCAAATTGATTTAGTTAAAAAAATCTCAGGGGTTGGACTAAAGAAAGCAAAATAGGGAAATAAAGGATAAGCTAGGGAAGACATGACGGGGCAATCGAATCAAGTCATAAATAGCTTTTACTCCTTCCGTTTTTAAATAGTAGTCGTTTAATTTTTTTTAAATAAATTAATTAATCATTGAGTATTTTTAATTTTTTTTAGGTAAAAATTGATTTTTCTTTCTAAAAATATCTATTTCTATCATTAACCATGTGTGAAATTAGAGAATAAACTAAAATATCTCATTGAAACTCTATAAACAATTACTATTGTGAAATAAAAAATAAAAAATTTAAAACGGAAAGAGTAAATAATTAAGATGAATATAGGAAAAAAACCGTCTTTAATGATATTTGCTTCTCTGTAAATACGTCACAGTGCAAACTTCCCATGAAAGGCCAAGGAGTTGTCGAAGAACAGAAATAATTATAGGTTTTAATTAACAGTAATGATAAACTAACGGAAAAAATTGTCGGAATTCACAAACGGAATAACATGTCGTGACAGTTTCGTAAATAAAGAGTGACAATTTTGTAAATAAAACGATCATTTTATTTACGAAACTGTCACGCCACATCATTCCGCTTGTGAATTTCGATAATTTTTTTCACTAGTTTAGTATTGCTCTCTAATTAAATATTTTTTAACATAATTAAAACCTAATTTGTCGCTTCTTTTAAACTTTTGTTTCCCAATCCGTCAATCGGGACATGAACTGAGTAATTTGTCGATTAGAAAAGACTCGGATTTTGGTAAAAAAGAAAAGGAAAACTTGGCAGTTCTCCTTAACAATTAGCACATTACACGTGGCTATAATATTTTTTATTTTATTTTATAATGACGTGGCAGTTTTGGATCACGCAGGGCAGGGTACTATCATTACTGTATGAATGATGTGCTCGTGTCGTGCCACTTCGGATCCACACTCCATGAGCCACGCGCACCAGCTCGATTCAATCATAACTGGAGCCACATAATTCGTTGTAGAAATCTTTTTAGTTTTATTTATTTATTTATTGGAAAATTAATCATTTTTGCTAAGCATGAGATCTTTATTTTTTAATAATTTAATAAACGGATGAAAGTTCATGCTACCCAAGAAAAAGATACAATGATAGTGTTTGTGTTACACCAATAATATTTCCATTAAATAATACTCCCTCCGGTCGCGTAAGAATGTCGTTTAAGACATTCTTCCGCGGTCGACAAAGGATGTCGTTCTCGAGATCCAAGAATTCTTTCTCCCATTTCTGACCGTTTTACCCTCGATCTCTCTCATCTCTCACTCACTCACCGTCTTCATCTTCATCAACATCAATTACCGATTGCAATTACCCAATCAATTTAAACTCATCTACAATTGATTTCTGCGTTTTGGTTTCTGTGTTTTGGTTGCAATTGATTTCTTGATTGGGTAATTGATTGGGTAATTGCAATTGCTCTTTGATTTCTGCGTTTGATTTCTGCGATTGGTTGCAATTGATTTCTTGATTGGGTAATTGATTGGGTAATTGCAATTGCTCTTGTTTCTGCAATTGATTTCATCAATCATCTTCATCTGCAATTGATTTCTGCATTTTGGTTGCAATTGATTTCTTGATTGGGTAATTGATTGGGTAATTGCAATTGCTTGTTTCTGCAATTGATTTCTGCGTTTTAGTTGCAATTGATTTCTTGATTGGGTAATTGATTGGGTAATTGCAATTGCGCTTGTTTCTGTTGGTTTTGGCTGCAATTGATTTCTTGGTTGGGTAATTAATTGGGTAATTGCAATTGCGCTTGTTTCTGTTGGTTTTGGCTGCAATTGATTTCTTGATTTAGGCTGCAATTGATTTCTTGATTTTGGTTAATTGATTTCTGCAATTGATTTCTTCAGATTGTTGTTTAACTGATGAAGATGGTTTGAAGGGCAAGAGCAAGGAAGGGTAGCTTGGTAATCACACACGGACGAACAGTGTGGCCTTAATCCGTGTGCCCGGTCGCGAAACGACATTGTTTCGCGACCGGAGGGAGTAATAATAGACGAATTCGGAACTCTGTAATTAAATATTTTTAGCAAAGTATAATATACTTAGTACTTCTCTTGATATCTATTTTTAGATATGTCGGTCTATACTTTAAAAGTATCGATCATATCATAACATATTTTTAGATATGCTTATTTTTTTTATACCCCTTGATGGTTGTATGATATACATCGATGGGGAATTTCCCTAGTTTCATAGACAAGTAGACTCCACACCATTGTGTAATATCCTATTCAAACCTATTTCACTCTGAACTTATAACTTAATGATATATATAAGTTCGATAAATTAATCGAGTTCTCGTTGTCCTCTAGCTTACATGAAAATCAATGTACAAGTTGCATGTGTATAGACAGCTACTAGACTTGCGATTGCGAATAGTACAGTGATGGTGATAAACCCCCATCGCTTCATATGTTTCATATGCATGTACGTACATGTATAACTATATAGTTGACCGATCGAAATTGAGGAGGAAAAAAAATAATACAAAGGACGTCACTCGAAAACAGTAGCAAAGTCCATGGAACAACCATGCGGAACAGTGACAGTTCAAAGATCAATACATAGGCTACAAATGGATGGATAGTTTCTGTTCATCATCTTCTGTTTGAAAGGAAATATCATACAGCAAGTTGCTATATACTATATACATCAAGGTTTGTGCATGCATGTCTGGCAACAAGCAAGGATATTTGTTTAATAGGATCGTACATCTGTATTGTTAAACAATACAAAGAGACGAGAACAATAGTAATTTTTTCTTCATAATATACTAAATTTTAAATAATTAAGTAACCACCTAAACCATTCATTATTGGCACAAAATTTTGAATGTATAAATATTTTTCATTAAACTCTAACAAATTTAGGTCTAAAATTATAAGTATTCCCTAATAATTCAATTGCTAATTATATGATCGTACATTTGTATCGTTAATTAACAGTAGAAGAGAACAAAAGTGGGTAGTTGGCAATATAGCTCGATATCTTAAGTAAAAGCTAATCAAGATGTTAATTATATATGCACATGATGAGCTTGTAGTTCAATTGGTTAATACTTGGCTGTCTTTATAACGAAGGTTATGAATTTGATCTCTAGTGTATTAATAATAACTAATAATATAACCATTTTTTAAAAGCATGTTAAATTATATGTTTTAGTGCCTGACCTCATAAATTGGATCTTCCAAATATGGTTAAATGTAGGATTTTGTTTTGGAAAAAAATAACTTTTAAATTTTAAATAAATCACCCTTGAAATCTACCAATAAACATGTTGTTCATTGATTATCATATAGATGACAAAGGGTGTACCAATAGAGATTCGGTCTGAGGTTCAAATCTCACTCTGCCCGTAAAAAAAAACATAAAACCATTTATTAATATCGGCACAAAATATTGAGCATATTAGTAATATTTTTCATTTAATTATAACTATTAGAAAATTAGGTATAAAATTAAGTATCCCCTTAAACCCAATTGTCAAGAATAATTTAAGAACATTTAAAATGTTAGATTGAACAATGTAAATGGTTACACCAGCTTCGTCGACGTAACATCTCCAGCTTGTACTATATTGTCTTGTGCGTTTGTTAGCTTGCATTTATTTGTTCATTTTAAGAAACTATTCCCCCGGATTTTGCAAAAAATATAAAAAATCTTCGTACGGGCAATCCTCGCCATAGTGTTTTATTTTAATTTCTTGTTTTTATTTGTTCAATTTTGATATAGGGTTTTAATAATGAATACGAGATCTGCTTCTATTTGGTAAATTTACACCCTTTTTTGTTTTACCTTTAGTGAATTTTTAATTGTTACTTCATTCACACTTTCATAACTTTTCAATGGTGTCTCTATTATTTTTTTAAGACTTATCTTGTTCGAATATGATCAGACTCTAACAAGTAGTTATCCCAATATGATTACGAGAATGACTCAACCTTTACATTGGACGTGAGTGATTCGGCATTCACATTTCAAAAACCAACATGTGGTTGCTGTGAGTGATTCAATCAATCAACACCACATTCCTAAATAAAACCCATTACTTAGCCGGAGTACTTGACCGCAACCAAAAGAAGACCACCCTACAGTTGACGGGAATGATTCGACATTGCATTCCTACGTGAAACTTATTACTTAGCTAGAGCACTTTACCCCGACCAAAAGAACATCTTACGAGATAAAGAAAACGAGAAGAAAACACCTGCTACAGTCAAAGTACAAGCAAAATGAAGAGCCAAGTCTGCACACAGAGCAACCAAAAGCTACAGCATAACAAGTACAGGTAGAATTCATTCTGTCCATACCTCTAAATATCTAAGGACAAAAGGCTGCAACATACAACAGTACAGTGTCTACAGTTCTAAATATCTTAGCCTAACCATTGAAAGAAGAGGCAGCAAATGATCCAAACATGATCATCACATTCTAGAAAAAAAAAGCAATTATTACATGCAGGCAAATCAAATCAAATAATAGGACGAAAAAAGGTAATCGAACGTGACGATGTTTTGGATATTTATCCCAAGCATTTTTCATGGAGGAAGTACTTTTGCAGTTCTGTCAGGGTTTTTATGGCAAGTATGTCACTGAGTAGTACAAGACCTGTAATATGGTTCCCAAAAGTCACTGTTCTAACGAATTTTCAGGTAGGGTTTTGGCGCATTGTGATGAAAAACTAGGGTTTAAACAAAAGATTCTTCTATGGGAGATGTCAAGTTGATTTGTTTTGTTGGGTTGGTTTGGCATATCTTGTCTTGCAGAATTAATTAGGTCTTCAAGAGAAAAAAATGGAGGAACTTACTCTCTCTCAATGTTTCAATCGAATACACAAAGATACGGAGCACTTGTCATTTCCTTTGCCAGACCTTGTAGTAACAATTCAGAAGCTTAAAGGAAACAAGAATCTTTCCATTTCCTATCTATTGGCATAATCAAAAAATTTGGTCTCCTAGACTATCCTCTCTACCCCTTTCAGCTAAGACACTAATCCAGTTCAAGCATTATCTAGGATAACTCTCACATCATAATTTGCTCTATTTCTCAAACTGGGTTACTGAGTTAACGGTAGACAAGTCCCTAACTACTCGACTACTACAAACTTTGGTCGAAGTCATTACTTCGGCAATAACAATCCAACCTATAATTTTACACTTACCTAAAAATGAGAATACTGCACCGGTGGCCGATGGCTGCCGGGTATATCAGTACAATCTTTGGAAATCCATGGGTTGGCCATGAAACAGACAAGTAAGAAGGTTCCACTTCGAGTTTGGCCAGAGGATACCCTTTTTATAAAGAAAATGGCAGAAAAGTAAGTCAAGCCCCACCATTTTCTATCCTAATTGCTCTCCCACCTTTTCCTCTCTTTTCCCATCCGTCCAGATAGTTTGGCTCCATTGTACTACTGAAATGGGATCAATAAACAGTTCTTTTCAGGAGCATATGCAATTCTATTATGACATGGCACTTTCTAACTTTGAAGTGCATCAACAACAATTCATGACCAAGCAACTGGTGACCGAAAGAGATCTCATTCTTTTCCTAAAGTTCAATCCATAGAGATTGTCTGCCAATACTTCTGCTAACCTTTTATTAAGTAGCTGTAGTACCTTTGGGTAAAAGGAATGCAGGGTCCCGATCCTGCTGGCCTCAAATTCAGAATTTGTTTTCATCAACTGTAACCACAGAATCCTCGAACCTGGTGTCAGCTCATCAGGGATGAGCATGTTCAGAGAGTTGCAGGATTTCTCGATGTAACTATGTTCCTCAACTACCAGGCCGATACTGTCTACTGACATTTCACCTATGGCAACAGGCTGCAGATTATTTCACAAGGAAATTCAGTTCAAACACTGAAGGAACAAACAGTTAATTCTGGCTAAGAAGTCGCAACATAAAAGTAAAGACTCTATAGTCCGTACCAAGAGATAATCCAATTGCAGAGAGTGAAACTTCAAACGGGTTTGGGCAATATGCAAGTCATCACATGGAAGTTGGAATCCATGATGAAACCTGAAAACCACAATTGAGGATGATAATACCTCAACTCTGAATTTTACCTCACAGCCACACCATCAGCAAACCATTAACAGGGTGTTAAGAAATTGATTCTCACGTCACAGCATCCAGAGGGCAATACTATTTTATTCTAGTGCCACCCAAGTCCAGAATGCCCTCCACTCTCGATGCTCAACAGCTTATTTCTCCAATTGCATCTCAAAGAAACTTAGCTGCATGTATGACGAAAAATCATTTTATTATGAATTAGCATAATAAACTATTACCCCATAGTAACAAGAATCAACTAAAAGTGACAATACAATTCAACCAATATTCACTAAGAGAAAAAGGGGGGAAATCAGTTACACTTGGTGAAACGTATTTGGTTTGATCCCACTTGGTACTAAAATTTCATTATCACATGCTGGATCTTATTAAGAAAACAGGGAAAATAAGACTAAAAATATGAATCTGATGTCCAACCACTTCGTTACATACAAAGAAAAGCATCTATAGTACTATCCCCAAATATGTTATCCAGTTTGATTAAAAATGGGAACCTCTGGTCAATATATTAAATTAAAGGAAATTTGGGAAATTATATCGCAGCGGTCTAAAATTGTAAAAACATGATATTGAAGATAATCCAATGCACCATAACAGGAAGAGTTAGCTCTATCATCTGATCTGAACTTAGTAGGAATCCATGTTGGAATAGCTAAGCCATTAGCTAACTGATGCCAAAAGTGAAATCAGAGCTCTGATACTAAATCCAACTACACAAACAGGTCCCCACATATGCTGACAGCTTACAAGCCACATGAAAACAGCAGGAAAGCACGTTTTGAACAAGGTATCAAAGTAACTGGTGTTGATGCACAAAGCACGGCATATACAAATCATACCCATCTTTACTCTTCAATGCCAAAGAAACCAACCCCGACATACAAAAGTAATAAATAGAATAAATGGTTAATTTTAAGAGTTCCTCTATAAGAGTGTATTCCTAAGCATTATATTGGGCATTCTTATATTTATCAGCTATAAACTCAATGGCATATCAAGAGAAAAGAAATAAATCAGAATTGGTGAGCTTTTGATACCCACAGAGATACTTCACAATGCAGAAATGAATTTCACAAAAGAAAAAAAGGAGAAACGGAAAGTTCTTACCATGTCAAAGACATTGAGGATTCCGTAGTGCAAAGAAGCAGGAAAATAGCTACGACCAACCAAGAAACAATACTCAAGATTCCGAATGATGTTGATAGTGTGGTGAAACATTTCCACGTTCCACAAACTGCAATATAAGCTTATCCGCCTCTTCTAATTTTCCTTCTAAGATCAGTTTCTTCCTTACCCGTTCACACAACTTCAAATCAGGAATCAGATTTCGGTTAAACATACGGCAGGCCACTTTATATGCTGACAAAGGACTCCCTTGTCGCAAATAACTCTCCATTAGCACATGGCATGTATTGGCATCAGTTCTTGAGGCTGTTCTCAGAACCTTACTCAAGATTTTATCAGCTGCGTCCAGTTTTCCAAAACTACAAAGTTTCTCGATAACTTGATTATATGCTGTTGAGTACTTTGTCCTTGAAAGCATTTTATCTAACAATTTTAATAGATCTTCCACTCTACCCATTTCACAATAGCGATGGATCACAGTCCTGTATGTCACAGGTGTGGGGTCTAAACCCCTCCCAAGCATCTTCTTTGCAAGTTCATTTGCCTCGTCTATTCTACCCTTCTTGCCCAGTGCATCAATGATTGTTGTATAAGTTACTGCATCGGGGTGTTTGTTGCTTAGATACATGTCATCAAGCAATGATAAAGCTGCCTCTAAGTTATCCTTCCGGCAAAATCCATGAATTACAGTAGTAAAGTTTACCACATTGACAGCACAACCTTTGTTCATGCACTCCTCCATGAACTTTTTTGCCTCATCCATTTTCCCCTCATTGCAGAGAGACTGGATTAGTAAATTAATTTCAACTGGTGTGGGGAAAAAGCCCTTTCCAATCATCTCCCTCACCACATTGCATGCCTCAAACAACTTCCCCTCCCTCCGTAACCCATGCATCACAACACTATATGTGATGGCATTTGGGGTCCACCACTCTTCCTCACTCATATTCATCATCTCCCTTGCTTCTAACGAGTTCCCATTTCGACAGAGTCCATTTAGCAGGGCTGTGTATGATACAGTGTTTGGCTTGCAGCCACGCTTATACATTTGCTGGAGCATGTTTTTGGCATGGTCTACTTTCCCAACCTGACAAAAGCCATGAACAACAGCAGTATAAGTCACGACATCAGGAATGCAACCCTTTGTATACATTTCATTCACAATTTCCTTTGCCTTGTCTATCCTTTCAAGCTTACAAAATGAGTCAACTACTGCACTATACCCAACCTTATCAATGCTAAATCCCCTTTCTTCAGCCTCCTTCAAAAATTCAAGTGCTTCATCAGCATGCTGATGTTTGGAAAGCATATGAATTAGAGTATTATATGTCACCTGATCTACTAACAACTTACTGTTGTTTCTCATTTTCTCCATTACGTCTCTCACTTCTTTGATCCTTTTGTCCTTACAAAGAAAACCCATCACAGTATAGTAACTAACTTTATCTGGGGAGCACCCTCTGAAGGGCATTTCAGCAATCATTTCCAAGGCATCTTGAACTCGATTAAGCCCGCAATATCCCTTGATCAAACAGTTATAAGTGACAACATTTGGTGTAATTCCAACAAGTTGCATTCTTTCTAGAAACTTCATTGCCTTCTCCAATCTATTTGACATCACTAAAATGTGAATTGCAGTGTTACATATGAGCAAATTAGGCTCAACACCTGCTTTCTGCATCATAGTTAAAACCTGCATTGCATTCCTCAACTTACCTGCCCGGCTATATGATACCATCAAATAACTAAAAGCTTCAGGTTGACATGCAATGCCCCTACGTGTCATCAACCGAAGAACCCTCCTAGCACCTTGACACAGTTTAGTTTTACTAAGGATCTCAAGCATCACATAATACACATTTGGATCATGTCGGTACCGCCACTGCCGATCAGCCCAATAGAAGAACTCCAAAGCAACCCTTTCATCAGTTTGAGACAGCAAAACAGCACAAACTAGTCTAGGTTTGAGACTTCTGAGCAAATTCCTCATTAACCCTTCATTCTTAGCATCCCAAGACGACCTAAGCTCAATCAACCTACAGATTTCTCTCACCAACGGATGTCGGAAGTCAACTTCCTTTATCTCAATTCTCATAGCATCCTCCTCCCTCCGCTCGTTAACCCTATCATACGAATTCAAAACCATCAAACCATGGTCATCATCATTATCACCTTCCTTCCCCTCCTCCTCCTCCGCCTCCTCCTCCTCCCCATCATCATCTGAATCCTCAATCTCATCAAAACCATCAAATTTAGTACTGCCTCTCACTTCACACTCACCATTCAGAAAACCTAGTTGTCCAAAACCATTAAATTTATCACTACCATCATCAAAATCCTTTCTTTCCTCATCATGGGCATCAAAATGACTACTACAAAAACACCTAAAGTAACTATTTTTTGTAGAGAAAAGTGAACGCAAGGCGATATAACCAGAATGGTACCTAGAAACATGCTTTTTGGAAACAGAAACAAACTCAATGCCGTGAACGCAAGAGTGCAGCTTACATAAAGTATGAAACTTTGACAACATCTTGCTCTGCTGTTTTGATAGTTATAAGAAAGTAATGCCTGGAGCGAGTCCTGTGCGCTTGTCCAGACTCTACAGTGGTTTGGGGACGATTCTCCGGCTTCTTTGAAATGATTCAGTAATCGGTATGGTAGCTAGCTGGGCGTCATTCTTCGTCAGTGGTTCTTTGCGCCTTTGCCCCGGTAGCCGATATGGGTCGGCCATTATAATAAAAAATTAAACAATGTTGCTGGAGTTGGGCCTTACCATTGGGCCCTTTCCAGTTAAAATTTTCTAAAACAAAGTGTTACAATTTACATTTAAAAAAAACAAAAAAATAGACTACCTCAATTTTTTATATAAATTAAAATAATTGTTTTATGCTGAAGTATTCTACTTCTTAAATAAATTTTTAAATTCACACGAAATTGTAATTCAACTGATTAGTGTATGTTATCGTTATAATGTAAAATTTTTGATCCCTGCTATTATAATGATAATTAATAATATAACCAATTTTATTTTTAAAATTAAATTAAATAAATAAATAAATTTTAAAATTTATTGACAAATATTTTTGTTTATGGTACGATAGAAATGTAAACACCAACGATCTATGGAAAAATAACCAGAGACTAGTGAAAAAACAACTTTTGGAAACACATGAAAAAATAGAACAATAAATGACACATAAATTACATAATGATTAAAACAATGTTAAATGTTAAATGCCACTTTAATTTTATATATTTATCCATAATAATTGTGGTTATTCGCCAGCTTGAGGTGGCTAGTCACTTATAATGCACTCTACTAAAGCATTGTAATCTTATAACCTACAATATATTCTTTTGTAACACTAACACTATAATTTATAATTTTTTTTCTTGTTAAATCAACAATTTATAATTTATTATTATCCAACGGTGGAGAAATACTATAATTGAGTTACTAGGTGGCGAATATCTTTTATTCATACAAATAAGATTGATAGAACGCTAAAATGTCATCTTTTCATCATCCTTTTACTTCTGTTTTGGGATGATGATACTGCTAATTGTTGGTTTTTCTCTCCTTTCTACAGATTCAGTGATTTTGGAGCGAAATATTCAAAAGGGGCTGAAAGAGCCTTTCTTAGAGCTGTTTTGATGGACGCAGAGCTGTCTTATCCCAGACCTGGGATAAGGCGAGCCAGAAGTGACGTTGACCAAGGTCAACTGGATTAATGAGGATAATACATATGGGCCTGGGCCGTGAGCTGAGCGTGTGTGCCAGCTGCTCTGCTTCCAGAAGGGTTTTTTTCTGCAGAGTTCAACTCCAGCTAGAAGTCCTTTTGTTAGTGAAACTCCTAGTTTCAATTTAGGAGATTTATAACTACTTTATTTATCCTTATCACGGATTTTTTGGGAAAACGATTCCTTAGGTTATTATTTAATCAGCTGCTGGGCAGAAGAAAAAAAGGAGTCTCCTTCCTTATTCACGTTCTGTCATTGTTGCAGCTCAAACTCTTATTCTATTTCCATCTTTATTTAATTTAATTCCGATTCAGTTTATGTTCATCTATTTATTATTATTATTGTTATGTCGATGCTAGGCTAAACAATCTCTTTCTGGTAAGGATTCAAAGCCATGATTCCTAGGTTGTGAGATCAAATCGTACTTCACACACTCTATACTTGTATTCTTATCCTTCTTGTTTGCATGACAACTTGTCCTTGTTCTTAGTAAAGTCTGATCAACTTCACTTAAGGTTTGGAACGATTACAGTCTTTTCTGGCGGCTTTGGAGTCTACATTGCCAAGAGAAATACGAAGGCAACTAGCTGGTGACGGCTAGAAGAAGGATCAGATCTGGTTTATAGGATAGACACGATTCTCTATCCCAGGCCGGGGATTAGGTCTTTCCCTGCGTCTATCAATTGCCCTGATTAAATCCTATAGAGTGTCTCTTAGGATTGTTAGGGTAATTAGGGACTTCCAATAGAGTGTCTCTTTGGAAGTCTTGTGTAGGAGGAAAGTAGGAGATCTAGGTGACCAATACCTGGTCTCTATAGCCTTCCTATAAGTTTAGTGTTTAACACTTTTGCATCTATGATCAACCTAGTCGAATCATAAGCTAGAAGGAATCCTTACTGGGAAGTCTATCACTTGGTTCCACACACTCAATCTGTTTACTGTTCTTTAATTCTGCTTCTTTTATTATTTGCACTCAACCCCCACTTATTGGTATTTACCACCCATCATATTTCATTACAAAGAATTGAAATTGTCCACCGAATCTCTGAGGAACGATCCTTTTACCACTTGCTGCAGTTTAATTTATATTTGTGCATGGTAAATTGTACTCTATTTATTTTTGACGGTTTCGGCAACCATCAAATTTTGGCGTCGTTGCCGGGGATTCAACGGTATTAATTGATTTTCTTTGTTTGTTTTATGACCAGGTCCTCTTATTAGCAGTTAAACAACCTAGAGATCACCAGAGGTAGAGGACAGAAAAAGAAGAAAAAAAAAAATTTCCAGAAAATAACTCGTCATCAGACGCAGCATCAACAACAAAGGGACTCTTTCCCAGGCCTGGGAGAGAGAACATCTGCACTCAGATGGCTGGAGCAATAGAGGTATGGTTAAAATCCATAGACAATAAAATAAATAACTTACATGTTCGTATCTCTTCTGTTGTAGATCAAGTGCAACAACTCTCATATGGAGCGTCAGGCTTCCAATCACATCCTTGGGCGGATGCCCACAACTACAATCAAGGATGGGAGTACCCCCCAAACTTCAATTGGGCACCACCACAACAGCAACATCAGTACCACCTGCAAGATCCCATGCTCATACACCCAGTCGCACAACAACCTATTGAAACCATTGTTGATTCTCTGAGTGAAACACTTAAACAATGCATGAAATCCACCCAAGCATCCATTTCTAATGTAGAAAGACAGATTTCACAGCTGAACATTAACAACCAGGAGCAGGGCAGTAGGCTACCATCAACTACAATCGATAACCCGAAGTATAATGTCTCAGCCATGACGTTGAGGAGTGGGACAGAAATTCCAGAAAGAACAGCCCTTTCCCCAGGGCTGGGGAAGAAGCATTCTACTACACCACCATCAGACCTAATGGAACCAGAGGCAGAGGTAATTTCAGAAAAGCAAGTCAAGGTAACCCCTACTCCTGAGGTATTCGTACCAAAGAAGGAACAGGTAATCCATCTTCCTTTCCCTAATAGGTCTGAAAAGACCAAGAAGGCAAAGGAAGAAAAAGCTATCTTGGATTTATTTCGTAAAGTAGCCGTAAATGTTCCCCTTCTTGACATGATTGCACAGGTTCCTAAGTATGCAAAGTTTTTAAAAGAGTTATGTACTAACAAGAAAAAACTTGCAGGGGTAGAGCGGATTAACCTGAATGAAAACGTATCTGCCATTTTTCAGAAAAAGTTGCCGAACAAGTGCAAAGATGGGGGGACATTTGTGATCCCTTGTAAGATTGGGGATCAGACTATTGAGAATGCGTTATGCGACTTGGGGGCTGGGATTAATGTGTTGTCATTAACCATTTTTAATAGTTTGAACATTGGAGAGCTAAAAGAAACTAGGGTTGTGATACAATTAGCGGATAGATCAATTATCTACCCTGTCGGTGTCATAGAGGATGTGTTGGTGCAGGTCAACGATTTTGTTTTTCCTGCAGACTTTTATGTGGTGGATATGGATAATGAACAAACCTCTAAGTCTACTGAAATATTGTTAGGCAGACCCTTCTTGAGGACTGCTAGGGCTAAGATAGATGTGTTTGGAGGATGCTTGACTTTGGAATTCAGTGGCGAGATTATTACTTTTAATATGTATGATGCCATGCGATTTCCCGAAGACATGCATAGTGTTAATTGCATAGATATTATTGATCCTGATGCTGATAATATTCATAAATTAATTGCTATTGACCCCTTGGATTGTGTTCTTAGCAGAGACATTGACAAGCCTAAAATGCTTGAGATGGAGGAAAATTTTGAAATAAAAGAAGAAATTCAAGAAACTGTTTTTGAGCTTGATTATTCTAATTCTCTTCCTGATATCAATATTCCTATGATTATGGATTTTCCAACCATTAATAACACTCTTCTCCCTTCAGATTTGCAGATCCCAGACCTAGAGCTGAAAAATTTACCAGATCACCTGACGGACCTTATCCCAGGTCTGGGAAAGAGCCTGCCAGTGACAATTTCCAGCAGGCTGATAGAACTGGAAGAAGAAGAGCTTGTGAGAGTACTGAAGGAGTACAAAAAGGCTGTTGAATGGAGGATTGCTAACACCAGTGATGCAATCCACAACCTACCTACTGGAGATTGAACAAGAACAGTGTCTAGTCCAAAGACAATAAATCAGGACGCTTCTTGGGAGGCAACCCAAGTCTTTTAATTTAGTAATTTTCATTTCAATAAAACTTCTGTCAATGGGAACTTTCTTATGGAATTCTGATTTTCTTGACAGCAAGACGCCTCTGTCCCAGGTCAAACAGCCAGTCCCGAACCATGTCTTATCCCAGACCTGGGATAAGAGTCCAGGAGTAAGAATCGGAAGAACAGAAGCACATCGCAGCTTTACACTCAAGACTGCTTGTTCTGCTTCGAGATCCACCCGACCCACCTCATACCCATGATTGCCCCGGGTATTTTCTTTCCTTGTTATTTCTTTTATTTTTAGTTAACGTTGAGTCTTTTTCTTTCTCACACTATAAGGACACAGTGTCATCTAGTGTGGGGGAGATTTTCTGTGCTGTTGATCTATTTTGATTACTTATCAGAGTCTGTTTTTCAATTATCACTTTAGAGTCGCGTCTGTCTGTCTTGAGCATGCTTTGTTTTGATTTTATTGCATGTTTGTAGATAAATTTTGTGTGTCCAAGCAAAGATCATGAAAATCAGGTTCAGATTATGCATTTCATCATATAGGAAACAAAAGATGCTTGAGTTCATAAGTCCATGTTTTATTACCAAGGTATAATCTTTCCAATACCTGTGAAACTCACTTAATCTACATAGGGTCATGATACTTGGGCTTTCTGATCGAATTTTGCGAGAGAAAACATGTAGAACTGGCATTCTTCACCCTGCTGCCTTTAACACATTGACTATCTCTATAGGCCTACCCCTGAAATCATTTTTAGAAGTTTAGCAGCTATGAAAAAAAAAAAATTATGAATAAAAATGTTATGTTGCTGCTTTGGTATTCATGCCTCATTTAAGCAAGAATATCCAAGGAACTACAATCAGCTCTAAAAAAGGAAAATTTGCATGTCTTGGTACCCAGGCCTAATTTAAGCTAGGGTAATCAAGAAACTTTAGCTGATATAATTTAAGAAAAGAAATTAGGAAATGCCTAGGGGGAAGGCTGAAAATCTTATCTAGTCAATGTGAAGGGGGTGGTAGAAGGAAATGGGAATTGTGCTGTATGTTTTCAATTGCAGGGTTTGATCGCTAAGCACTCGATTATGAGACTATATCAGATCAGGTGAGTTTCGGGTCTTGGTCAAGCCTTGGTAATATTGGATAGAGCTTTGAGCTTAAGTATCTGTGGATCTTATGTGATGAACTGGGTGCTCTGAAGTCGATACTGATTGATCTTTGTTTATATGTGTTTTGTTTTGTTGAGTTTTGTGTTAGGTTAGAAATGCTTGGGGGCAAGCATAAGATAGTGTGGGGGATTTGATAGAACGCTAAAATGTCATCTTTTCATCATCCTTTTACTTCTGTTTTGGGATGATGATACTGCTAATTGTTGGTTTTTCTCTCCTTTCTACAGATTCAGTGATTTTGGAGCGAAATATTCAAAAGGGGCTGAAAGAGCCTTTCTTAGAGCTGTTTTGATGGACGCAGAGCTGTCTTATCCCAGACCTGGGATAAGGCGAGCCAGAAGTGACGTTGACCAAGGTCAACTGGATTAATGAGGATAATACATATGGGCCTGGGCCGTGAGCTGAGCGTGTGTGCCAGCTGCTCTGCTTCCAGAAGGGTTTTTTTCTGCAGAGTTCAACTCCAGCTAGAAGTCCTTTTGTTAGTGAAACTCCTAGTTTCAATTTAGGAGATTTATAACTACTTTATTTATCCTTATCACGGATTTTTTGGGAAAACGATTCCTTAGGTTATTATTTAATCAGCTGCTGGGCAGAAGAAAAAAAGGAGTCTCCTTCCTTATTCACGTTCTGTCATTGTTGCAGCTCAAACTCTTATTCTATTTCCATCTTTATTTAATTTAATTCCGATTCAGTTTATGTTCATCTATTTATTATTATTATTGTTATGTCGATGCTAGGCTAAACAATCTCTTTCTGGTAAGGATTCAAAGCCATGATTCCTAGGTTGTGAGATCAAATCGTACTTCACACACTCTATACTTGTATTCTTATCCTTCTTGTTTGCATGACAACTTGTCCTTGTTCTTAGTAAAGTCTGATCAACTTCACTTAAGGTTTGGAACGATTACAGTCTTTTCTGGCGGCTTTGGAGTCTACATTGCCAAGAGAAATACGAAGGCAACTAGCTGGTGACGGCTAGAAGAAGGATCAGATCTGGTTTATAGGATAGACACGATTCTCTATCCCAGGCCGGGGATTAGGTCTTTCCCTGCGTCTATCAATTGCCCTGATTAAATCCTATAGAGTGTCTCTTAGGATTGTTAGGGTAATTAGGGACTTCCAATAGAGTGTCTCTTTGGAAGTCTTGTGTAGGAGGAAAGTAGGAGATCTAGGTGACCAATACCTGGTCTCTATAGCCTTCCTATAAGTTTAGTGTTTAACACTTTTGCATCTATGATCAACCTAGTCGAATCATAAGCTAGAAGGAATCCTTACTGGGAAGTCTATCACTTGGTTCCACACACTCAATCTGTTTACTGTTCTTTAATTCTGCTTCTTTTATTATTTGCACTCAACCCCCACTTATTGGTATTTACCACCCATCATATTTCATTACAAAGAATTGAAATTGTCCACCGAATCTCTGAGGAACGATCCTTTTACCACTTGCTGCAGTTTAATTTATATTTGTGCATGGTAAATTGTACTCTATTTATTTTTGACGGTTTCGGCAACCATCAAAGATCTAACTTTACTCTTTAATATCAATAAGTTGAGAACTCCCAAGAGAAACTAGGGAGCTAGTAACTGTGAGAAAGAAACCAAACCCAGCATACAACAAATAAAATCTGACATCATGAATTTTGTTCTCAACCTTGAACAGATGCAGAATGAGGAGAAGAAATAAAAACCAGTCTGCAAGCTGACATGACGTTTTGTATATAAGCAAGTAGTCTTATATTTGAATACTATGCTTACATCTTGGAATGCAACAGAACACATTATGTTAATTCAAAATACCATCTGCATAAAATAGAAGAAAGTGCACCACAATACCAGTGTTGAAATGGTGGTGCTTGAGCAGTCATTCAAATGATTCAATGGCATTTTACCACATTCCTTTCCTAGTGGGGATCCACAAAGGCCGGGGTTTCCCAAATAACTACTGTGATCAAATATTGCAAATTGTGAGACTGAAGGTACTGGTCCTGATAGATTATTGAAAGAAACATTGAAGTGTGAAAGGGAAAGAAGATCTGTCAGGCTTTGAGGCAGAGAACCGAACAGATTGTTGCGCGAAAGATCTAGGCTTTCCAACTCAGTTAAGTTACCGAAATTCGCAGGAATTTGCCCTGTCAGAAAGTTGTTAGACATGTTCAAAGCGAATAAGCTTCCTAGCTCTGAGATTTGGTGGGGAATTGTTCCTGTCAATTTGTTGGATGAAACATCTATCATGGATAAAAATAAAATTGCATGCGGTATTCCAAGTTCAGCAGAAAGATCTGGTGGGAGTGACTTATAATCATTGATTAAGAAAGAAGTAACATTGTTAAGGCAGGTGGGAATCTCACCTGAAAGAGCATTTCCATAAAGGTCTAGGATTTGCAAGTTTTCCGTTTGGCACAATCCGAGGGGGATTGTCCCTTCCAAATGGTTTCCCCGTAAAATGAGTATTCGTAGTTTAGACAGGACAGGAAAATTCATGGAAAGCTCTCCTGACAGCGCGTTATTGGCAAGGGAAAGAATCACCAAAGATGGAGAGTTTGACAGGCTATCCGGAAATGAACCGGAGAAGCGATTTCTATCGAGATAGAGGAGTCTCATGTTGGGAAAACTGGAATTTAAAGGAAGTGGTTCCCCTTCCAGGTTGTTGTTGGATAACCCCAAACAATCTAGAGATGTCATGTTACTCTTCATACTTTGAGGCACCCTTCCACTGAGAGAATTGCTTGATAAGTCAAGAATGTGGAGTTGTTTCATCTCCCCGACAGATCGAGGAATGCTGCTGCTGAAAGTGTTGTAGGAGGCATTTAGGTGGATTAGACATGGAAAGATGAGGTTGATATCTTCAGGAATTGGGCCATGGAGAAAATTATCGGAGATGTCGAGAACTTCTAGCCATGAGCTCATGTTATTTTCAGTTCTCGGAAATAAACCACTCAAATTGTTGCCTCTTATCCACAATTCTGAGGAGACATTGTGATCGCGCGTCGAACATGTCAAATTTAAGTTGTATAAATGAATATAAAACGGGGTAGAAGTACAACTTAACATTTGTCCACAAGGAACTTGTAGAGGGTGGTAAGAGGGTCGGTCCACAGAGACTTCGGGGGGTTTGTAGTTCTTGGTTGACTTCCTCGTCACTGAATTTGGTTGGTTGAATCTGAAAATAAAGACAAAAACAGAAAGAAATAAAATAGCTCAAAACAGTATTGGCCAAAGTCTTGGCCTAGACAGGGGTCAAGATTGAAAACAGTAAGAAGAAGGTTCCCGGTAAGAGCATGAACAGGCTATGTTCTTATGATTCGATTACTGATTCAATGGTATTCATCTCGATATCTGCAGTGCTGCTGTGGATAAGACAACAGCCAACTCAAGTTTACCCTCGGTTGTCAGTCGAGGCCCACGGTTGTCAATCGGGTCTGAGTTGTATTATTCATTTAACTGGGTCTCCCAAGATAAAATCTGAATTGTCAGTTCTAAACTTAAACGAGGAAGTAAAGAAACCAGAAAATAAATAATTACAAAAATAGAGATCAGTTCTAAACTTAAACGAGGAAGTAAAGAAACCAGAAAATAAATAATTACAAAAATAGAGATTATTAAGAGTAATTAGATCTCACAAAATATAAGAAACATATCCCTCAAGCTCTTACCAAGAATGGCAAGAATGGTGATTAGCTAGATGTACTCATGAATGAATTATAAAAATACTTGCTTGCATAAATAAAATAAATCCGTGGATTCAAACAATTAAATCCAGGAGCAAAGTACAAAGTGGCGGAAGAGAAGAGAAGAAGAAAGTACGTCCGAGCGTGAAGAGAGAGCGTGTGAGTGTGTGGAAGGGGAGGACAAGTTCAGCTATAAGTAAGTTAAAACTCCTCTGTCCTTCTACAACTCAATCTCCTAAATAATCTCCTAAATAAAATCCTAAATTATCTCTAAAAATAATTATCCTGATTTGTTTGAGTAAAAATAGGAATTTAAAATATACAAAGATGGAAGGAGATCCTTGATAGGATTCTTAAATAAATATCTTCCTGATCCTCATCTTTGTCACTGGACAGCTGTGATTTGCCAGCTCGCAAGGCCCAACGCTGCTGCTCAAGATTCCTCTCTCGCGGATCAGTCTTGGCCGGAGTCTTGGCCAAGACGACGGTCAAGAGCGCGCTGCTTCGGATGAGAAAACGTCTAGGCCAAGATCCCGGCCTAGACTCAGGTAAACAACTCCAGCTCTCCAAAAATCAGATTCTTCAATATTTTACCTCCAGACCAGAACTGCTAAGATATGGGAAATACAAGGATAAATCAGTAGGTTTACGGCCCAAATAACAAATAAATGGATAGTAAAAACATGATGAAATGCAATGTAATCACATTGTAAATCATCCATGGAGGAATGCTGCCAAGGAGTGAACTGTAAGATAAATCTAGGTATTGCAAGTGGTGCTGTGTGGATATGAAACTCGGAACAATACTGCCACTTCTGCTGTTGAGGTTGCAACCACCTAGTCTAAGCTGACTTAGACTGAAAGATGGAGACCAACTCGGGGACTCGGTTTCAATATCAAGATTTGGACAGTACGAAAGATCGAGGTGACTGAGTTTCGACAGATTGGCGAAAGTGGAGAATGAAATCCTATCGTGGAACTCATTATGTGAGACGATGAAGGACTCGATACTTGTGTTGTTACGAAACAGAAATGAAGGAAAGCTTTCACTGAACCGGTTACGGGAGAGATGCAAATGTTTCAGAGAAGTCAAGTTGCTGAAGCAAGCATCAATGCTTCCATTCAGTTGGTTGTTTGAAAGTTTTAGCTCAATAATGGACTGACTTTTGCAAAGGCACTGTGGAATGTCTTCGTGTAGTTTATTTTTTGACAGATCTATGAATTGAAGAGTAGGGATGCTCCCCCAGCAGAAATGAGAACCAGTAGCTATGGAATTGTCATGCAGATCCAACTTCTTTAGGTGTTTCAGCTTCTGCAGAGCTGCAAAATTAGCTTTTGATAAGAGTTAACATTGAGAAATCCTACTTCTATCAGATAATTCCAGAGTCCCTCCTGGTACTTTGCCACCACACCAGTAGACAACTGCTAGGTGGGATACATGCTGAACGGCTATTATAAAATCAATTATCACTATTTAAGAATCAAAAGACAATGAAAGTATGGAAATTAAACACATTCTAGGTGAAGAACAGTTTACCGGTAGGTGATGTGAATCCCCCAATTTGATTCCCTGGCAAGTGAAGTTCTTGTAAACCAGTAAACTGAGCAAACAAGGTAGCATTTGGATACCAATCTTCACTTATGTTTTGTTGTCTCCTCCTTTGCTTCCGGAAAAAGATCTTATTAACGCGAAGCGTTGATGCGTCGCATTCAACTCCCTCCCACTCGCAGCAGTTTTCTCCATACCAGCTTGAGAAAGCAGCTCCGTCAGGACTGTTTATTGAGGCTTTTATTTGTAGGAGAGCTTCCCTCTCCTCCTCCATGCACCCTTCATGTTTTACTAGGAAGGGGAGAAGAAGTAAGGCCAAGAACACAACAACACTCGTCATGGATTTTGATTCTTTACTGTGGGTGATTATTCTGAGTTTTAGAGTTTTCTGTGGAAAAACTGTTGAATTATGTTTATCCAACAGAAAATTATGTTCTTCATTTCAATAGTCAAGTCAATGAACCATCAATGATCCAATAACAGATTTTATTTTGGGTCCATATTGTTGGAGTCCAGCTTATATCAAGGTAAGGAATGCGAAAGTTGGAAAGGGTGGCCAGACGCAATGTGGACAGTGGGAAAAGAAAAGGTGAACATGTGCAAAAAGGTGATACACATGTTAAATAGGGTGGACGGTGGAAATGTGCAATGCATGGGTTGAGAATTGCAACCGAGTGCAATTGAGAGAAGGAGAGAGAGACTTGATCAGTTGCAACTGAGAGCAATTGAGCAGTGTGTAAGAGAGTTGTTGTTGAGTATCATTTGAGAGAAAAATATGGAGTATTTTTTTTTTGTTAGTGATTGAGAGAAAAATAACGTGAGAGTAATTATTTTTTTAGTGTGCTCTTCTCGATCTAGATGTAAAATTGAATTGAGAGAGATTATGAGAATCAATATTTTTTGGTATTAATGTGATTATAAAACTAATAATTTATTATTAGTGAAGATTGTCGGAGTTGACTCCGTGATTTTCATCTATTGAGGTTTTCATGTAAATTTTAGTGTTTTCTTTTTATCTTTTATTGTGATTGTTTGATTGTTACTGTGGTAGGAAAAAGAAATTGATAATGGGCGGTGCACTTCAGTTTTTTCCCAACACATGCACTTATTTTAGTTTCCACGTTTCTGCCATTTTCTGTCTCAATCAACACAAGTGTGCTTGAATTTGTAAGAAATTTCCTTGAAATGCTTTGATTAATCAATAAAGCTGGTAAACTTGACTCCTGTAGGGACACAAATTTTGGTAAACTTCATTTCTGCCCCTTCCTAGTAAGAGATTAAACTCGTTCGAGTATTATTGATCCCGTAGGATATGACTCTGCTACCATGATTTCTCTCATTCATTCTACTTAAACTTTATAAGTGGCTAAGTTTCTTACCACTCGACCGTTAGTATTATTGAGTTTCAAAGTATGCATATTTCAATAGGATTCAACCGTTTCCAACTTATCTAAGTTATAAGGAACGGTGAACACATAATTGCTCAGCTTCACTCTCTCTGAGCATAAACAGGTAGCAAGCGATGAGCACTCTTAAACATACTCCTGTTCTGCATTTTCTGGTGATGTTATTATGCATCTGCTGCTACTTTTGTTGGTGCAAGGGTTGCTTGGATGATGAGAGAAGGGCTATCCAGCAAATCCTGGATTCAATGGGTTACCAGCCCGATTCGTCATCAGAAGAAATTGATACTGATGATTGTTGTCAATGGGAGGGTGTTGATTGCAGCCTCACGAACTCCCATGTGGTCAGACTTCTTCTCGACGATTACAGGGAAGGATTACCAGAAATTTGGTTCCCAGACATGAATCTCTTTGCTCAAATCAAGCAACTGAGAGAGTTAAGTCTTGCAGGGAACAGTATCGGCGGATTGGACCGTCCTGAAGGTAACAAAAACTTCACTTTGGTATGTATATTGGACTTGTCACTGCAATTAAAATGCTAACAGGCACATCGCCACAAATTGCAGAACTGTGCAACCTTATGAACTTGGAACTGTTGAATCTTTCTGAAAACATGATTGAAGATGATGTTCATCCATGTTTGGCCAACCTGTCATCAATCAAAAATCTGGTCCTGTCGAAAAACAAATTTCAGGGTGATCTCTCCTTTCTCAGTAACCTATCCAAAATCGAGTACATTGATGTTTCTTATAACCATTTTCAAGGTCTGATTCAACTTTCCCTGTTTGCCAATCTCTCAAGACTTTCTTATCTGGATTTATCTTACAACTATCAGTTACAATTGGCATCCCACTTTTCAAATACAGCATCTGCTTCTTGCAAAATGCAATCTCCACCGTCTCCCCTCGTTCCTGTTCACCCAACAAGCACTCAACTCCATAGATTTATCCAACAACTTCCTTGAAGGGCCTTTTCCTACTTGGATGCTGCATAATGTTTCTTCATCATTGTTTTTGAGGGGCAATTCATTTGTTGGCCAATTCCCAAAATCTCAGATATCCTTGACACTCGTTGACCTGGATATCTCCTGTAACCATTTTGATGGGCAATTACCATCAGACATTCATGTTCTTCTTCCAAATCTGTATAGGTTCAATGCATCTTTATGTCAATTTACCGGTCTCATTCCCCCATCATTAGGAGAGATGCAAAACCTGCAGCACTTAGACTTGTCCAACAATCACTTCTCGGGGTTCATTCCCAGTGGCCTGACCGAAGACTCTGCACTATGGTACTTGAATCTCTCAAACAACAGCTTAGACGGTGTGTTACTCCCCCAACGCTGCAATCTAACACGGTTGAAATGGTTGCTACTCCACAACAATCACTTCGTCGGAAATATACCCATTTGCTTGTCAAACAGTCCATCTTTGAAGATGCTGGATGTCAGACATAACAATCTATCAGGAATGCTTATCGACCAAATGCCAATCCTCTCCGAATTGGGAGCACTCCTCCTACGAACGAACCAATTCAGAGGCTACATTCCTGACCAATTATGTCAAATGCATAAGCTGCAGTTTCTAGATCTCTCCAGCAATAGCTTCTCAGGATCCATTCCTTCTTGCCTCCGCAACAATCTGTTTTGGAAAACCAAGTTTGAAGCTAACTCTTGGGTACCTATTGATTTTACCACAAAAGGCAATTCATATTCTTACCAAGGTATTCCTCTTCGTCTAATGACTGGCATTGATCTCTCAGTTAACCTATTAACAGGCACAATCCCAATCCAACTCGGTGAATTGCTCGAACTTCGTGCTCTAAACCTGTCACACAATCATCTGATTGGCCAATTTCCAGGATCCTTCAAGAATCTCAAAAATTTGGAGAGCTTAGACCTCTCCTACAACAAGTTAACCGGACAAGTACCTTTCGAAATAGCACAGATAACTTCTCTCACAACTTTTCGTGTCGCCTTCAATGATCTCTCGGGAAAAATACCATTTTTTCAACAGCTTACTACATTCCCAGAGAGTAGTTTCATTGGCAATCCGAAGCTCTGCGGAGAACCATTACCTGAGTGCCATACTGTTGACAAGGGAGAGAAGAAAAGCGATGGCCACAAAGAGAATGATGGTGATGATGAAGAAGAGAATCATCGACTCATTGATGAACCACTACTCTTCTACTCATTTGTGTTCATCTCATATGCTCTTGGCTTTTGGATTGTCATGGCACCTCTTTGCTTCAGCAGAAACTGGAGAAGAAAATATTACAAAACAATAGACAGATGGATGAATCCTCATTCTTATTAGTTTCTCTATGAAATGTGTTGTTAAATTTCAAGACTGTAAAAAAAAAGGGTGAAAGAATTTAAGACTAATCTCATCAAAAGACATCAAATTTAGACTTCCACTCACTTCACAGTCATCATTCAGAAAAACCTAATTGTCCAAAATCATTAAATTTGTCACTACCATCATCGTCATCATCAAAATCATTTATTTCCTCATCATGGGCAATTGGGCATAAAAAACACCTAAAGGAGCGATTTTTTGAAGAAAGAAAGTGAACACAAGGCGATACAGGAAGAAGGGTACTAGAAACATGCTTCTTTCGAAACAGAAGCAAGCTCAATGCAATGAGCACGAGAGTGCAACTTACATAAAGTATGAAACTTTGACGACAACATCTTGCTCTGCTGTTTTGACAGTGAACAAAAGACAGTACTACCTGGTCGTCGTTTTCTGAGTGTAAGAACTAAGAACGACACTTAATTACTTAATTATAGTATATGGTAAAGAATAAAAGTTCTTTTTCTTAAGGATTTGAAACCATGATTCCTTAAAAGCCTTGATCCTGTAATATGTAATGAGTTTTAATTCAAACAAACAAACAAAAAAAAGGTTTCTTTTTATTTATAGAACCAAATTAATCATTAGAACAAATCTCATATTACCACAAATTGGACATGTAACAATTTCAAAGTTAAAGGAAAAAAAGAGAGAAAAATGAGTTAAAATTGACCCGTAACATAAGGACAGAATAGAACAATACAAGAAAACAAACTCGTACGGCAACATCAGTATCGTCACTGTTAAATGGTAAAAAAAAATGCAGTCCCCTTGTACCACTGGATTTAAATCTAAAGCTTCTAGTTGTCGTTCTCTTTGTTGATCAGGATCAGAAATTTAGAGCAATGAATGTTCTCTTCACAACTATCCAAGATATGAAACTAGTGCGTTGAGACGCAACAATTTATCCTATTTTAATTTCATCAATACCAGACTGTATAATTGGGATTTAAGAGCTTCGTGGATACTTAATTAAATAACGTAATTGCCGCTAAAACTTAAAAATTCACGAGGTTTAAACTTGTAAGCCTCCAACATACCCATCTCTCTCGTGCGTTTCTTCAAACAGATGGGGAGCATCTACCCACATGGATTGCAGTTTCCTGTGAGGCTTGCAGCAGAATATGCAGAACCAATATCAGACACAAAACGATTAGGTCCGTCTACGCAGGTCCGTCCAAAATCAAGAGAACAATAAATTTGGGTCACACAAAGTTTACTTCTTTTTCTAACTCTACGCTGGTCAAGCACGTTTTGACATCTATTTCCTTCCTTCTCCCTTCAGCGTGTTAGGTGGTCAAGACTAATTTGCTGGGCCTTTCGTTTTCAGGTCAGTTTTCTCTTCAAGACAATTAGCTTGAGTAAAGAAAGGGGCAGAGCTTTTGTATTTTTTGTGGCACAGAAATGTTTGATTTTTCTTCATGATTTTAGTTTCTGGTAATGACTGAACTGGTCACTCGACTTGAATGACAAAGCATTGTATACAAACCCGCAACACCCAACAATAACCCGAACACCCAACCCGTTCCTTGGGTGAGGAAGAAGAGGTATAAGAGAGGAGGAGGAGTTACGGGAGGATAAGGAAGATGAAGGTAAAAAGAAAATGTTTTATTATTTGTTTATATTTTTTTAATTATTTTTCTGAGGTAAAAATGCTTACAGGGCTAATACATATTTAATGAAAGAAAAAAAGATTCAAAAATAAATTTCATGTCAGCATTTAGCTGACACGTATTAACGGAGGATGTAAAATGTCAATTTTGACGAATAGAGGGTTTATTATGGCTCTTTTTTCCGTTAAAAGTATACAATACCAATTTCGGTCAAGTATAGGGTGTAAAATATCACTACCCCAAAATTAAACAACTATCTAAATAACCAGAGACTAGTGAAAAACAACTTTTGAAACACATGAAAAAATAGAACAATAAATGACACATAAATTACATAATGATTAAAACAATGTTAAATGTTAAATGCCACTTTAATTTTATATATTTATCCATAATAATTGTGGTTATTCGCCAGCTTGAGGTGGCTAGTCACTTATAATGCACTCTACTAAAGCATTGTAATCTTATAACCTACAATATATTCTTTTGTAACACTAACACTATAATTTATAATTTTTTTTCTTGTTAATTCAACAATTTATAATTTATTATTATCCAACGGTGGAGAAATACTATAATTGAGTTACTAGGTGGCGAATATCTTTTATTCATACAAATAAGATCTAACTTTACTCTTTAATATCAATAAGTTGAGAACTCCCAAGAGAAACTAGGGAGCTAGTAACTGTGAGAAAGAAACCAAACCCAGCATACAACAAATAAAATCTGACATCATGAATTTTGTTCTCAACCTTGAACAGATGCAGAATGAGGAGAAGAAATAAAAACCAGTCTGCAAGCTGACATGACGTTTTGTATATAAGCAAGCAGTCTTATATTTGAATACTATGCTTACATCTTGGAATCCAACAGAACACATTATGTTAATTCAAAATACCATCTGCATAAAATAGAAGAACGTGCACCACAGTACCAGTGTTGAAATGGTGGTGCTTGAGCAGTCATTCAGATGATTCAATGGCATTTTACCACATTCCTTTGCTAGTGGGGATCCACAAAGGCCGGGGTTTCCCAAATAACTACTGTGATCAAATGTTGCAAATTGTGAGCCTGAAGGTACTGGTCCTGATAGATTATTGAAAGAAACATTGAAGTGTGAAAGGGAAAGAAGATCTGTCAGGCTTTGAGGCAGAGAACCGAACAGATTGTTGCGCGAAAGATCTAGGCTTTCCAACTCAGTTAAGTTACCGAAATTCGCAGGAATTTGCCCTGTCAGAAAGTTGTTAGACATGTCCAAAGCGAATAAGCTTCCTAGCTCTGAGATTTGGTGGGGAATTGTTCCTGTCAATTTGTTGGATGAAACATCTATCATGGATAAAAATAAAATTGCATGCGGTATTCCAAGTTCAGCAGAAAGATCTGGTGGGAGTGACTTATAATCATTGATTAAGAAAGAAGTAACATTGTTAAGGCAGGTGGGAATCTCACCTGAAAGAGCATTTCCATAAAGGTCTAGGATTTGCAAGTTTTCCGTTTGGCACAATCCGAGGGGGATTGTCCCTTCCAAATGGTTTCCCCATAAAATGAGTATTCGTAGTTTAGACAGGACAGGAAAATTCATGGAAAGCTCTCCTGACAGCGCGTTATTGGCAAGGGAAAGAATCACCAAAGATGGAGAGTTTGACAGGCTATCCGGAAATGAACCGGAGAAGCGATTTCTATCGAGATAGAGGAGTCTCATGTTGGGAAAACTGGAATTTAAAGGAAGTGGTTCCCCTTCCAGGTTGTTGTTGGATAACCCCAAACAATCTAGAGATGTCATGTTACTCTTCATACTTTGAGGCACCCTTCCACTGAGAGAATTGTTTGATAACACGAGAATCCGGAGTTGTTTCATCTCCCCGATAGATCGAGGAATGCTGCTGCTGAAAGTGTTGTAGGAGGCATTTAGGTGGATTAGACATGGAAAGATGAGGTTGATATCTTCAGGAATTGGGCCATGGAGAAAATTATCGGAGATGTCGAGAACTTCTAGCCATGAGCTCATGTTTTTATCAGTTCTCGGAAATAAACCACTCAAATTGTTGCCTCTTATCCACAATTCTGAGGAGACATTGTAAATCAACCATGGAGGAATGCTGCCAAGGAGTGAACTGTAAGATAAATCTAGGTATTGCAAGTGGTGCTGTGTGGATATGAAACTCGGAACAATACTGCCACTTCTGCTGTTGAGGTTGCAACCACCTAGTCTAAGCTGACTTAGACTGAAAGATGGAGACCAACTCGGGGACTCGGTTTCAATCTCAAGATTTGGACAGTACGAAAGATCGAGGTGACTGAGTTTCGACAGATTGGCGAAAGTGGAGAATGAAATCCTATCGTGGAACTTATTATGTGAGACGATGAAGGACTCGATACTTGTGTTGTTACGAAACAGAAATGAAGGAAAGCTTTCACTGAACCCGTTACGGGAGAGATGCAAATGTTTCAGAGAAGTCAAGTTGCTGAAGCAAGCATCAATGCTTCCATTCAGTTGGTTGTTTGAAAGTTTTAGCTCGATAATGGACTGACTTTTGCAAAGGCACTGTGGAATGTCTTCGCGTAGTTTATTTTTAGACAGATCTATGAATTGAAGAGTAGGGATGCTCCCCCAGCAGAAATGAGAACCAGTAGCTATGGAATTGTCATGCAGATCCAACTTCTTTAGGTGTTTCAGCTTCTGCAGAGCTGCAAAATTAGCTTTTGATAAGAGTTAACATTGAGAAATCCTACTTCTATCAGATAATTCCCGAGTCCCTCCTGGTACTTTGCCACCACACCAGTACACTACTGCTAGGTGGGATACATGCTGAACGGCTATTATAAAAGCAATTATCAACTATTTAACCATCAAAAGACAATGAAAGTATGGAAATTAAACACATTCTAGATGAAGAACAGTTTACCGGTAGGTGATGTGAATCCCCTAATTTGATTCCCCGGCAAGTGAAGTTCTTGTAAACCAGTAAACTGAGCAAACAAGGTAGCATTTGGATACCAATCTTCACTTATGTTTTGTTGTCTCCTCCTTTGCTTCCGGAAAAAGATCTTATTAACGCGAAGCGTTGATGCGTCGCATTCAACTCCCTCCCACTCGCAGCAGTTTTCTCCATACCAGCTTGAGAAAGCAGCTCCGTCAGGACTGTTTATTGAGGCTTTTATTTCTAGGAGAGCTTCCCTCTCTTCCTCCATGCACCCTTCATGTTTTACTAGGAAGGGGAGAAGAAGGAAGGCCAAGAACACAACAACACTCCTCACGGATTTTGATTCTTTACTGTGGGTGATTATTCTGAGATTTAGAGTTTTCTGTGGAAAAACTGTTGAATTATGTTTATCCAAATGAAAATTATGTTCTTAATTTTAATAGTCAAGTCAATGAATCATCAATGATCCAATAACAGATTTATTTTGGGTCCATATGCGCTTATTTTAGTTTCCACGTTTCTGCCATTTTTTCTCAATCAACACAAGTGTGCTTGGATTTCTAAGAAATTTCCTTGAAATGCTTTGATTAATCAATATAGCCAGTAAACTTGACTCCTGTAGGGACACAAATTTTGGTAAACTTCCGGAAACTCATTTATGTCCCTTCTGAGTAAGAGACTAAACTGGTTCGAACATTGTTGATCCCCGGAGGATATGACTCTCCAACCATAATTTCTCTCATTCACCATACTCAAACCTTATACATGTGTTAAGGGTGGATAAGTCTCTTACCACTCGACCCGTTAGTATTATTGAGTTTCAAAGTATGTATAATTCAATAGGATTCAACCGTTTCCAACTCAGCTTATAAGGAACGGTGAACACATAATTGCTCAACTTCCCTCTCTCTTATAGCACAAACAGGTAGCAAGAGATGACCACTCTTAAACAAACTCCTGTTCTGCATTTTCTGGTGATGTTATTATGCATCTGCTGCTACTTTTGTTGGTGCAAAGGTTGCTTGGATGATAAGAGAAGGGCTATCCAGCAAATCCTGGATTCAATGGGTTACCAGCCCGAATCGTCATCAGAATAAATTGATACTGATGATTGTTGTCAATGGGAGGGTGTTGATTGCAGCCTCATGAACTCCCATGTGGTCAGACTTCTTCTTGATGATTACAGGGAAGAATTAACAGAAATTTGGTTCCCAGACATGAATCTCTTCGCTCAAATCAAGCAACTGAGAGAGTTAAGTCTTGCAGGGAACAGTATCGGCGGATTGGTCCGTCCTGAAGGTAACAAAAACTTCACTTTGGTATGCATATTGGACTTGTCACTGCAATTAAAATGCTAACAGGCACATCGCCACAAATTGCAGAACTGTGCAACCTTATGAACTTGGAACTGTTGAATCTTTCTGAAAACATGATTGAAGATGATGTTCATCCATGTTTGGCCAACCTGTCATCACTCAAAAATCTGGTCCTGTCGAAAAACAAATTTCAGGGTGATCTCTCCTTTCTCAGTAACCTATCCAAAATCGAGCACCATTTTCAAGGTCAGATTCAACTTTCCCTGTTTGCTAATCTTTCAAGACTTTCTTATCTGGATTTATCTTACAACTATCAGTTACAAGTTGAATCAGAAAGTCCAAATTGGCATCCCACTTTTCAAATACAGCATCTGCTTCTTGCAAAATGCAATCTCCACTGTCTCCCCTCGTTCCTGTTCACCCAACAAGCACTCAACTCGGTAGATTTATCCAACAACTTCCTTGAAGGGCCTTTTCCTACTTGGATGCTGCATAATGTTTCTTCATCATTGTTTTTGAGGGGCAATTCATTTGTGGGCCAATTCCCAAAATCTCAGATATCCTTGACACTAGTTGACCTGGATATCTCCTGTAACCATTTTGATGGACAATTACCATCAGACATTCATGTTCTTCTTCCAAATCTGTATAGGTTCAATGCATCTTTATGTCAATTTACCGGTCTCATTCCCCATCATTAGGAGAGATGCAAAACCTGCAGCACTTAGACTTGTCCAACAATCACTTCTCTGGGTTCATTCCCAGTGGCCTGACCAAAGACTCTGCACTATGGTACTTGAATCTCTCAAACAACAGCTTAGACGGTGTGTTACTCCCCCAACGCTGCAATCTAACACGGTTGAAATGGTTGCTACTCCACAACAATCACTTCGTCGGAAATATACCCATTTGCTTGTCAAACAGTCCATCTTTGAAGATGCTGGATGTCAGACATAACAATCTATCAGGAATGCTTATCGACCAAATACCAATCCTCTCCGAATTGGGAGCACTCCTCCTACGAACGAACCAATTCAGAGGCTACATTCCTGACCAATTATGTCAAATGCATAAGCTGCAGTTCCTAGATCTCTCCAGCAATAGCTTCTCAGGATCCATTCCTTCTTGCCTCCGCAACAATCTGTTTTGGAAAACCAAGTTTGAAGCTAACTCTTGGGTACCTATTGATTTTACCACAAAAGGCAATTCATATTCTTACCAAGGTATTCCTCTTCGTCTAATGACTGGCATTGATCTCTCAGTTAACCTATTAACAGACACAATCCCAATCCAACTCGGTGAATTGCTCGAACTTCGTGCTCTAAACCTGTCACACAATCATCTGATTGGCCAATTTCCAGGATCCTTCAAGAATCTCAAAAATTTGGAGAGCTTAGACCTCTCCTACAACAAGTTAACCGGACAAGTATCTTTCGAAATAGCACAGATAACTTCTCTCACAACTTTTCGTGTCGCCTTCAATGATCTCTCGGGAAAAATACCATTTTTTCAACAGCTTACTACATTCCCAGAGAGTAGTTTCATTGGCAATCCGAAGCTCTGCGGAGAACCATTACCTGAGTGCCATACTGTTGACAAGGGAGAGAAGAACAGCGATGGCCACAAAGAGAATGATGGTGATGATGAAGAAGAGAATCATCGACTCATTGATGAACCACTACTCTTCTACTCATTTGTGTTCATCTCATATGCTCTTGGCTTTTGGATTGTCATGGCACCTCTTTGCTTCAGCAGAAACTGGAGAAGAAAATATTACAAAACAATAGACAGATGGATGAATCCTCATTCTTATTAGTTTTTCTATGAAATGTATTGTTAAATTTCAAGACTGTAAAAAAAAAGGGTGAAAGAATTTAAGACTAATCTCATCAAAAGCCATCAAATTTAGAGACTTCCACTCACTTCACAGTCATCATTCAGAAAAACCTAATTGTCCAAAATCATTAAATTTGTCACTACCATCATCATCATCATCATCAAAATCATTTCTTTCCTCATCATGGGCAATTGGGCATAAAAAACACCTAAAGGACAGATTTTTTGAAGAAAGAAAGTGAACACAAGGCGATACAGGAAGAAGGGTACTAGAAGTCTAGAAACATGCTTCTTTCGAAACAGAAGCAAGCTCAATGCAATGAGCGCGAGAGTGCAACTTACATAAAGTATGAAACTTTGACGACAACATCTCGCTCTGCTGTTTTGACAGTGAACAAAAGAAAGTACTACCTGGTCGTCACTCGTCAGTGGCTCTTGCCTCTTTGCGCCTTTGCCCCGGTAGCCGATTACGGGTCGGGCATTATGATCAAGTTCGATTTTTTTTTTTAATAAATAAAATTATGCGGCCGTCACTGGAGTTGGGCTTCAGGTTTGGGCCCTTAGCAGCTAAGATTGAAAAGTACTATTTATAATTTACTCTTTTTTTAAAATAAATTGCTATATAAATTAAATAATTGTTTTATGCTGAAGTAGACTAGTTTATTACACATGAAAAATGTAACAATATTGTGACATATAACATTACATAATAATTAAAACAATTATATAGACGTGCTTTATTAATGATATGATTTCATTTTATTAGAATAAAAAATCAATTTCGTACTAACACAATCATTCTTAATTTTAATTTTAATCCTCAATATGGCAAATTAAATCCGTTCGTAACTTAATAATACTCGAGTAAAAAAAATTAGAGATAAAAAAAATGGCGCAATAAAAAATTATATCAAAGATAAATTTATCAATTACTTTGAGAATATAAATTAAAAAAGGTTTTAAAATAAATGTGCATATATTTATATCTAGTCTAGTCGTGCTGTTCCTCTGTTGCGTACAAATTCCTCAAAAACCCGCGAAAAAATTCCCTCCACATTCTCCACGCCCCACTTGTCTTCCTTCCTTCCTGCATCCTCAGATCCGGATTCCCAGATTCCATTCTCCATGGAGCCCCAAATTCAGTCCCAAAACGGCACCATTCTCGATTCCGATCCTCACCGTCGTGATAATCAGTCGGCTTTGATCTTCCTCGGCTCCGGCTGCTCCAGCGCCGTCCCCAACGCAATGTGCCTCATCCAGCCGTCGGATCCTCCGTGCTGCGTCTGCTCCCAGGCACTGTCCATCCCACCGGAACAAAACCCAAACTACAGGTCGTCGTCTTTCACGTGGTCAATCAAAACACGCTTATCTGTTTGTTTTGTTTTGTTCTTTTAACCTTAATTTCTTTTCTTTTTTTTGTTCTTTTATCCCCAACTACAGATGCAATACTTCGCTTCTTATAGATTCTTATAGCGACGAGGATGATACACATAGCTATATCTTGATTGATGTTGGAAAAACGTTCCGGGAGCAAGTTCTGCGGTGGTTTCCGCCGCATAAAATTCCTCGTGTTGATTCTGTGAGTAACTTTTTTTCACTCTCTTAATATGTTATTAGTTCTGTTTTTATTATATTATCTTTGGGTTGCATTTTTAATTATGCGGCATGTCATGTTATATAAATGAGGCAATGCTAATTATTGCGGCATCAGTGGATGTTGTTAAAGGATGTGTTAGTGATTTCTCGATCTGTATTTGTAATTATATGAAAATAAAAAAAGATTTCATGTGAATCTGCAAGTGGGATTTTTAGTTGCAGAATAAGCCTTAACTGACGGAGCACTTGTCATTTCCTTTGCCAGACCTTGTAGTAACAATTCAGAAGCTTAAAGAAAACAGAATCTTTCCATTTCCTATCTATTGGCATAATAGACTATCCTCTCTACCCCTTTCAGCTAAGACACTAATCCGGTTCAAGCATTATCTGGGATAACTCTCATATCGTAATTTGCTTTATTTCTCAAACTGGATTACTGAGTTAACGGTAGACAAGTTCCTGACTACTCGACTACTACAAACTTTGGTCGAAGTCATTACTTCGGCAATAACAATGCAACTATAATTTTACACTTACCTAAAAATGAGAATACTGCACCGGTGGCCGGTGGCCGGTGGCTGCCGGGTATATCAGTACAATCTTTGGAAATCCATGGGTTGGCCATGAAACAGACAAGTAAGAAGGTTCCACTTCGAGTTTGGCCGGAGGATACCCTTTTTTTATAAAGAAAATGGCAGAAAAGTAAGTCAAGCCCCACCATTTTCTATCCTAATTGCTCTCCCACCTTTTCCTCTCTTTTCCCATCTGTCCAGATAGTTTGGCTCCATTGTACTACTGAAATGGGATCAATAAACAGTTCTTTTCAGGAGCATATGCAATTCTATTATGACATGGCACTTTCTAACTTTGAAGTGCATCAACAACAATTCATGACCAAGCAACTGGTGACCGAAAGAGATCTCATTCTTTTCCTAAAGTTCAATCCATAGAGATTGTCTGCCAATACTTCTGCTAACCTTTTATTAAGTAGCTGTAGTACCTTTGGGTAAAAGGAATGCAGGGTCCCGATCCTGCTGGCCTCAAATTCAGAATTTGTTTTCATCTACTGTAACCACAGAATCCTCGAACCTGGTGTCAGCTCATCAGGGATGAGCCTGTTCAGAGAGTTGCAGGATTTCTCGATGTAACTATGTACCTCAACTACCAGGCCGATACTGTCTACTGACATTTCACCTATGGCAACAGGCTGCAGATTATTTCACAATCAGTTCAAACACTGAAGGAACAAACAGTTAATTCTGGCTAAGAAGTCACAACATAAAAGTAAAGACTCTATAGTCTGTACCAAGAGATATTCCAATTGCAGAGAGTGAAACTTCAAACTGGTTTGGGCAATATGCAAGTCATCACATGGAAGTTGGAATCCATGATGAAACCTGAAAACCACAATGGAGCATGATAATACCTCAACTCTGAATTTTACCTCACAGCCACACCATCAGCAAACCATTAACAGGGTGTTAAGAAATTGATTCTCACGTCACAGCATCCAGAGGGCAATACTATTTTATTCTAGTGCCACCCAAGTCCAGAATGCCCTCCATTCTCGATGCTCAACAGCTTATTTCTCCAATTGCATCTCAAAGAAACTTAGCTGCATGTATGACCAAAAATCATTTTATTATGAATTAGCATAATAAACTATTACCCCATAGTAACAAGAATCAACTAAAAGTGACAATACAATTCAACCAATATTCACTAAGAGAAAAAGGGGGGAGATCAGTTACACTTGGTGAAACGTATTTGGTTTGAACCCACTTGGTACAAAAATTTCATTATCACATGCTGGATCTTATTAAGAAAACAGGGAAAATAAGACTAAAAATATGAATCTGATGTCCAACCACTCCATTACATACAAAGAAAAGCATCTATAGTACTATCCCCAAATATGTTATCCAGTTTGATTAAAAATGGGAACCTCTGGTCAATATATTAAATTAAAGGAAATTTGGGAAATTATATCACAGCGGTCTAAAATTGTAAAAACATGATATCGAAGATAATCCAATGCACCATAACAGGAAGAGTTAGCTCTATCATCTGATCTGAACTTAGTAGGAATCCATGTTGGAATAGCTAAGCCATTAGCTAACTGATGCCAAAAGTGAAATCAGAGCTCTAATACTAAAGGTCTGTTTGGCGTTCCGGTTCTAGTTGGAAAAATTCTGTGGGAAAAGTTCTGTGTAAAAATGACTTCTGGTAAATGAAAAAGTTAGATACTTGAGGTGTTTGGTAAAACAGTTTTTCAAAACTATGGTTTGGCGGGAAAAGGCACCCCGGGGTCCCTACGGTTATTATTTTTATTTTAGTTGATCCCACTTTTCGATTTCTGTGACATTTGGTCTCATCCTTTATTGCCGTTAGCACCCGGGGGTCCCTATCGTCAAAATTAACGTTAACGGTCGCTTTTTGCCGTTAACGTCATTATTTTATTATTATTTTTACCACGTCATCAATTTTGCAGGTCCCACATGAGAAAATTTCTGGACCAAATTGAAAAAAAAACAACTAAACTGGACTAAATTTCACCCAAATTTTACGGGCCCCACCATATGTTTTAATTTCACCCTCCCAAACCCTAAATTCCCACGAACTCATCTCATCTTCTCCCAAAACCTCATCCTTTCATACCCAGCATAATAATGTTGGACCAGGACCATCATCCTCATTTCTTATTCTTTAATTTTTTTTTCTTGATTTAGTCTTCTTATTCTTTAATTTTTTTTTCTTGATTTAGTTTTCTCCAATTGAAAAATTCATAAAATTAATTTAATTTAAATAAGGGTTACTAATTCAATTTAATTAGAATTTTAATTAAGATTTTTCATGACCCGGATCCGTTCATCCAAACCCGACCCAAGAAATTCAATTACCCATCACCAAATCGCTTCCAATCATCCAAACCCGTCCCAAAATTCCAATTTCAACAACAAATTCAATTCCATCACCCTCTCCCTCGATCAGATCGGCTTCCCACCACGATCAGCCACCATCGCCGCCCTCTACTACTAATCCACCATCACCGGCCCTACTCAATCTCCTTTCATCTGCCACCAAATCAAACCCAACCAAAAAAACCAGCCATCAAATCTCTTCCCCGCCATCGCCCTCGTCGACCGCCATCATCACAACCTGATCGGCAAATCCAAATCATCCCTCATCAAACCAAATAATCAAACCCAAATCACCAAATCTCGAAATTCAACCGCCGAAGAAGGAGAGAAAATAAATAGAAGAGATTAGAGAAAGGAGAGAAAAATAAAATAAAGAGAGGAAATAAAAGAAAAAAGAAAGAAAAGAGATGGATCTGGATCTGGATCTGATTTGAAAGAAAATGAAAAGAAGAGAATAAAAGAAAGAGTGGCTTCGGCCACAAACAAATGAGGAAGATGAAAGCTAAGTGGGGGTGGGTCTAGAGGGAGATGGGTGTTTGGGTTTAGATTTGGTGCAGAGGAAGAAGAAGATGGATTTTTAATGGGTTGGAATTGCAATTGTAGAGGTGGTACCGTGGTAGTATATTTGAGTTTGTTAATTAGTTTGTTTAGTTAGCTAATTAATTAGTTGATTTTTATTTCAAACAATTTGGTCCAGCATCGTTGATTTTTTTTTCAATTTGGTCCAGGAATTTTATTATGTGGGGCCCGCAAAATTGATGACGTGGCAAAAATAATAATAAAATAATGACGTTAACGGTCGTCGTTAACGTCAATTTTGCCGATAGGGACCCCCGGGTGCTAACGGCAATGACGGATGGGACCAAATGTCACATAAATCGAAAAGTGGGATCAACAAAAATAAAAATAATAACCATAGGGACCCCGGGGTGCCTTTTCCCATGGTTTGGATGTAAAATGATCATAAATGTATAAAACCCATTTTTAAAAAATTAATAAAAATAGAAAAAGTGGATCTAGAATTATTTATCTTGAGTAGAGATTTTATTGTGGTAGTTTTTAATTTATTTTGTTGGTTATATAAAGTAAAAAAAATAGGAGAGAGGGAAGTCCAAACGTTTGCCACTAGAGCATTTTGAAGTCCTTTTCGAGTAGGTGTTACCAAACACCTACTCCTCCGATTTTCTACTCGGGAAAGTCATTTCTCGAGTAGAACCGGAACGCCAAACGGCTACTATGCTGACAGCTTACAAGCCACATGAAAACAGCAGGAAAGCACGTTTTGAACAAGGTATCAAAGTAACTGGTGTTGATGCACAAGGCACGGCATATACAAATCATACCCAACTTTACTCTTCAATGCCAAAGAAACCAACCCCGACATACAAAAGTAATAAATAGAATAAATGGTTAATTTTAAGAGTTCCTCTATAAGAGAGTATTCCTAAGCATTATATTGGGCATTCTTATATTTATCAGCTATAAACTCAATGGCATATCAAGAGAGAAGAAATAAATCAGAATTGGTGAGCTTTTGATACCCACAGAGATACTTCACAATGCAGAAATGAAGTTCACAAAAGAAATAAAGGAGAAACGGAAAGTTCTTACCATGTCAAAGACATTGAGGATTCCGTAGTGCAAAGAAGCAGGAAAATAGCTACGACCAACCAAGAAACAATACTCAAGATTGCGAATGATGTTGATAGTGTGGTGAAACATTTCCACGTTCCACAAACTGCAATATAAGCTTATCCGCCTCTTCTAATTTTCCTTCTAAGATCAGTTTCTTCCTTACCCGTTCACACAACTTCAAATCAGGAATCAGATTTCGGTTAAACATACGGCAGGCCACTTTATATGCTGACAAAGGACTCCCTTGTCGCAAATAACTCTCCATTAGCACATGGCATGTATTGGCATCAGTTCTTGAGGCTGTTCTCAGAACCTTACTCAAGATTTTATCAGCTGCGTCCAGTTTTCCAAAACTACAAAGTTTCTCGATAACTTGATTATATGCTGTTGAGTACTTTGTCCTTGAAAGCATTTTATCTAACAATTTTAATAGATCTTCCACTCTACCCATTTCACAATAGCGATGGATCACAGTCCTGTATGTCACAGGTGTGGGGTCTAAACCCCTCCCAAGCATCTTCTTTGCAAGTTCATTTGCCTCGTCTATTCTACCCTTCTTGCCCAGTGCATCAATGATTGTTGTATAAGTTACTGCATCGGGGTGTTTGTTGCTTAGATACATGTCATCAAGCAATGATAAAGCTGCCTCTAAGTTATCCTTCCGGCAAAATCCATGAATTACAGTAGTAAAGTTTACCACATTGACAGCACAACCTTTGTTCATGCACTCCTCCATGAACTTTTTTGCCTCATCCATTTTCCCCTCATTGCAGAGAGACTGGATTAGTAAATTAATTTCAACTGGTGTGGGGAAAAAGCCCTTTCCAATCATCTCCCTCACCACATTGCATGCCTCAAACAACTTCCCCTCCCTCCGTAACCCATGCATCACAACACTATATGTGATGGCATTTGGGGTCCACCACTCTTCCTCACTCATATTCATCATCTCCCTTGCTTCTAACGAGTTCCCATTTCGACAGAGTCCATTTAGCAGGGCTGTGTATGATACAGTGTTTGGCTTGCAGCCACGCTTATACATTTGCTGGAGCATGTTTTTGGCATGGTCTACTTTCCCAACCTGACAAAAGCCATGAACAACAGCAGTATAAGTCACGACATCAGGAATGCAACCCTTTGTATACATTTCATTCACAATTTCCTTTGCCTTGTCTATCCTTTCAAGCTTACAAAATGAGTCAACTACTGCACTATACCCAACCTTATCAATGCTAAATCCCCTTTCTTCAGCCTCCTTCAAAAATTCAAGTGCTTCATCAGCATGCTGATGTTTGGAAAGCATATGAATTAGAGTATTATATGTCACCTGATCTACTAACAACTTACTGTTGTTTCTCATTTTCTCCATTACGTCTCTCACTTCTTTGATCCTTTTGTCCTTACAAAGAAAACCCATCACAGTATAGTAACTAACTTTATCTGGGGAGCACCCTCTGAAGGGCATTTCAGCAATCATTTCCAAGGCATCTTGAACTCGATTAAGCCCCAATATCCCTTGATCAAACAGTTATAAGTGACAACATTTGGTGTAATTCCAACAAGTTGCATTCTTTCTAGAAACTTCATTGCCTTCTCCAATCTATTTGCCATCACTAAAATATGAATTGCAGTGTTACATATGAGCAAATTAGGCTCAACACCTGCTTTCTGCATCATAGTTAAAACCTGCATTGCATTCCTCAACTTAGCTGCCCGGCTATATGATACCATCAAATAACTAAAAGCTTCAGGTTGACATGCAATGCCCCTACGTGTCATCAACCGAAGAACCCTCCTAGCACCTTGACACAGTTTAGTTTTACTAAGGATCTCAAGCATCACATAATACACATTTGGATCATGTCGGTACCGCCACTGCCGATCAGCCCAATAGAAGAACTCTAAAGCAACCCTTTCATCAGTTTGAGACAGCAAAACAGCACAAACTAGTCTAGGTTTGAGACTTCTGAGCAAATTCCTCATTAACCCTTCATTCTTAGCATCCCAAGACGACCTAAGCTCAATCAACCTACAGATTTCTCTCACCAACGGATGTCGGAAGTCAACTTCCTTTATCTCAATTCTCATAGCATCCTCCTCCCTCCGCTCGTTAACCCTATCATACGAATTCCAAACCATCAAACCATGGTCATCATCATTATCACCTTCCTTCCCCTCCTCCTCCTCCCCATCATCATCTGAATCCTCAATCTCATCAAAACCATCAAATTTAGTACTGCCTCTCACTTCACACTCACCATTCAGAAAACCTAGTTGTCCAAAGCCATTAAATTTAGAGTAATGCTAAACAGCACACCGAGATAGCACACTGAAATAGCACACTAGGCCAATTAATGGCATTTTTGTAATTCTCGATTGACTGGCACAATCATTGATTGGCTTGGTGTGCTGTTTAGCATTACTCAAAAATTAGACGTTGTCGCTCGAGTTGGGCCTTACCATTGGGCCCTTTGCAGTTAAAGTTTTCTAAAGGTCTGTTTGGCGTTTCGGTTTGATAGCAAAAAGTTCTGAAGTAAAAGTTAGGTGGGAAAATGACTTTTGGGAAACGGAGTGTGCTGTTTGGTAAAAAAAATTAAAATAGCTATGAGATACCTGAGGTGTTTGGTAAAATGACCATAAAAGGGCATAAAATCCATTTTTAAAAAATTAATAAAAATAGGAAAAGTGGATCTAGAATTACTTATCTTGAAATAGAGATTTTATTGTGATAGTTTTTAATTTATTTTGTTGGTTATATAACGTAAAAAAATTAAAATGAAATGAAAAAGTAAAAAAAAAAAAAAAAAAGGAGAGAGAAGGTCAAATGGTACTCCATCTGCGTTTGCTCCATTCCCTAAACCCCTGTTTTTTTCGTTTGGTCACCCAAAAATGCACTTTTTCATTTGGGGAATGGCGTTTACCAAACACCAAATTCGTCATTTCATTCCCGGAATGCTGGGTTAGGTACCCAACCCATACTAGGGGTGAGCTCGGATCGGAGGATCCGACCGATCCGATCCGATCCTATCCGAACTCACCCATCCGATCCGATCCGTACCATTTTCGGATCCGGTTCGGAGGAGGCAGTCGGATTGATCGGATTCCAACGGTCGGATTCCGATAATCCAAATTAGATACCAAGCCGTCGGCCTCCACCAATCCCAGATTCAGACACGATCATCCTCCACAACAGCTCCCGCCACCAAGCCGCCGGCCTCCGCCAAGCCATCTCTCCTCTCCCGATCTGCTCTCTCGATTAGTCTCCACCGCCATCACCACTCCCAATCACACAAACCCATCGCCCAAGACAGAGAAACAAAAGGAGAAAGAAGAAGAAGAAGAAGGAAAGAAAAGAACAGAGAGCAGAGAAGAAAAAAGAGAAAGAGAAAATGAAAAGAAAAGAAGTGTAGGTAGGCTTGTCAAACTCGTTTGACAGCAAAGAAGAGAAATAGGAGAAGAGATGGGCTACGGCCCATCAAGGAAAATGAGAAAGAAATGGGTTGTGGCCCAAGAGAAAAAAGAGATGGATTCTTTTAATTGATTAATAATGGGCTCGAATATTGGGCCATAAATATGAACCAATGGTTTTTTTTAATTAAATTGTGGACTAATTCGTCTTCATATTTTTTTGTAGGTATCGAGTTTGCGATTACCGTCCCGATTAAATGCTTCGTCAACTTTGATATTGGTGACAATTTTCTAAACTTGAGCTTTAAAGCTTACTTCTCATTTATTCTAATATATAATTAATTTTTTTCTATATTCTTTCTTATTTATCTTTTCGTTAAGTTTATCTAAATAATTTTTATTTAGTGATGGATACAAATACTCATAAATAATAAGTTACTTTAATTATTTTAAAGATCAATATATTTTTTTCATTTTAAGGAAATATTCTTTGTTTTAAATTAGTGAGCCGTTCGAGTCCTAGATTTGGTAAATAAGTATTGCTAGTGTAGTTAATTCTATTTCATACCGGTCGATATGAATTACAAATTTACAATTACGATCGAAAATCTGAAAAAAATCCGAAATTCCGACCGAACCGATCCGAAACCGAAGGTGTCGGATTGGTTTCGGATTCTCTATCAAAAAATCCGAAAAAATCTGATCCGAACTCGTCGGATTCCGATCCGAAATCTGAACGCACGCCCCTAACCCAGACTCCCAAACACACACTAAAACAAAGTATTACAATTTACATTTTTTTCTTAAAAAAAAATAGACTACCTCAATTTTTTATATAAATTAAAATAATTGTTTTATGCCGAAGTATTCTACTTCTTAAATAAATTTTTAAATTCACACGAAATTGTAATTCAACTGATTAGTGTATGTTATCGTTATAATGTAAAAAATTTGATCCCTATTATTATAATGATAATTAATAATATAACCAATTTTATTTTTAAAATTAAATTAAATAAATAAATAAATTTTAAAATTTATTGACAAATATTTTTGTTTATGGTACAATAGAAAAGTAAACACCAACTATCTATGGAAAAATAACCAGAGACTAGTGAAAAAACAACTTTTGGAAACACATGAAAAAATAGAACAATAAATGACACATAAATTACATAATGATTAAAACAATGTTAAATGTTAAATGCCACTTTAATTTTATATATTTATCCATAATAATTGTGGTTATTCGCCAACTTGAAGTAGGGGTGTACACGGTCCGGTTCGGGCCGGTTCTTGGGCTAGAACCGGACCGGACCGGAATTACCGGTTCTGGGCCAGGACAGAACCGGACCGGACCGGACACTTCCGGTCTGGATCGGGTCGGTTCTGAATTTTTCGGGTCGGACCGGGCCGGTTCTGAACCGGATTTTTTTTTTTTTTTTTTTGTTTTTTTTAGTATTTATGAGGAGTTAAGTTTAGAAGGAAAAAAGAAAGTGGGAGCCAAGAGGATTTGAACCTCTACCCTTTAATATGGTAGGTGAGGTGTTAACCATTAAATCAAATGGAAATTTTGATATCATTGTGCACATATATATATATATATATATATATATATTTTTTTAAAGGTTGGAGAACTGAAACCTTAATTATTTATTGATAATAATTAATAGTTATATTATTAATAATTAATGTTCTTATTTTATACATATTAACTATATAAATGGCTATTACAATTTACAACTATATATTATTAGTATGTGTCATCTTAACTATATAAATGACTATTAAATTTTTTTTTCTTAGGTAATATAACATCCTTAATAAAATTCTGTATTTAAAGTAACAAATAAAAAGAAAAAAATGAGGACTTTTAATTGAGTTTAAAAGAAAAAAAGAAAAAATGCATAATACATTAGTAATTTAAACATTAATACAATTTAAATTAAAAGCATAAAACTCTAAACAATTAGTCAATTTTAATTTTATGACAATTGATAATAATCTCTAAACTATATTATTAATAATTAATGGTCTTACTTTATACACATTAACTATATAAATGGCTATTACAATTTACAATAATATATTACTAGTATGTGTCATCTTAACTATATAAATGGCTATTAAATTTTTTTTTCTTAGTTCATATAACATCCTTAATACAATTTTGTATTTAAAATAACAAATAAAAAGAAAAAAATGAGGATTTTTAATTGAGTTTACAATTATATTACTAGAAAAAATATATACATACATGAGAAATTTTAATATAATTTAGAAGGAAAAAAGAAAGAGAATGAGTTAAGTTTAGAAAGAAAAAAAAAGTGGGAGCTAAGAGGATTTGAACCTCTCCCCTTTAATACAAAAGGTGATGAGTTAACCATTGAACCAAATGGAAACTTTGATATTATTGTACATATATATATATACTTCCGGTTCTACCGGTTCTCCGGGTCGGTTCCCGGATTTAGAGGGGTGGAGAACCGGACCGAACCGGAAGTTTCGGTCCGGTCCGGTCCGGTCCGGGTCAAAAAAAAAAAACCCCGGGTCGGTCCGGTTCGGGTCAAAAAAAAGCCGGTTCCGGGCCGGTTCTTGTACAGCCCTAGCTTGAAGTGGCTAGTCACTTATAATGCAGTCTACTAAAGTATTGTAATCTTATAACCTACTCCCTCCGGGATTTATTAGATGACGTTTTAGAATTTATTTTTACTGTTTATTTTACTTGTATTTTTAGTGTTAAACCTACTGAATATTGGGATGCGAGAAAGTCATCTAATAAACCCCGGAGGGAGTACAATTTATTCTTTTGTAACACTAACACTATAATTTATAATTTATTTTTTTGTTAAATCAACAATTTATAATTTATTATTATCCGACCGTCCAGAAATACTATAATTGAATCATTATAAGTAGTTGAGGATTTTAGGTGGCAAATATATTTTATTCATATGAATAAGATCTAACTTTACTCTTTAATATCAATAAGTTGAGAACTCCCAAGAGAAACTAGGGAGCTAGTAACTGTGAGAAAGAAACCAAACCCAGCATACAACAAATAAAATCTGACATCATGAATTTTGTTCTCAACCTTGAACAGATGCAGAATGAGGAGAAGGAAAAAAAACAGTCTACAAGCTGACATGACGTTTTGTATATAAGCAAGCAATCTTATATTTGAATACTATGCTTACATCTTGGAATCCAACAGAACACATTTTGTTAATTCAAAATACCATCTGCATAAAATAGAAGAAAGTGCACCACAGTACCAGTGTTGAAATGGTGGCGCTTGAGCAGTCATTCAAATGATTCACTGGCATTTTACCACATTCCTTTGGTAGTGGGGGTCCACAAAGGCCGGGGTTTCCCAAATAATTACTGGTAGGTGCTAATTGAAAAACTTTGCCTGAAGGTACTGGTCCTGATAGATTATTGAAAGAAACATCGAAGAGAAAAAGGGAAATAAGACCTGTCAGGCTTTGAGGGAGAGAACCGAACAGATTGTTGCGCGAAAGATCTAGGCCTTCCAACTCAGTTAAGTTACCGAAATTCGCAGGAATTTGCCCTGTCAGAAAGTTGTTAGACATGTTCAAAGAGACCAAGATTCGTAGCTCTGAGATTTGGTGGGGAATTGTTCCTGTCAACTTGTTGGATGAAACATCTATTGCGGAAAGAAACCTTACATCATTTACCGCAAAACGCAACCGCCTTCCTTCATAGAGTTCAGCAGGAAAATCTGATGGGAGTGGCTTATAATCATTGCTTGAGAAAGAAGTATTATTGTTAAGGCAGGTGGGAATCTCACCTGAAAGAGCATTTCCAGAAAGTTCTAGGATTTGCAAGTTTTCCGTTTGGCACAATCCGAGGGGGATTGTCCCTTCCAAATGGTTTCCCCATAAACTGAGTACTATTAGTTTAGACAGGACAGGAAAATTCATGGAAAGCTCTCCTGACAGCGCGTTATTGGCAAGGGAAAGAATCACCAAAGATGGAGAGTTTGACAGGCTATCCGGAAAAGAACCGGAGAAGCGATTTCTATCGAGATTGAGGAGTCTCATGTTGGGAAAACTGGAATTTAAAGGAAGTGGTTCCCCTTCCAGGTTGTTGTTGGATAACCCCAAACGATCTAGAGATGTCATGTTACTCTTCATACTTTGAGGCACCCTTCCACTGAGAAAATTGTTTGATAACTCGAGAATCTGGAGTTGTTTCATCTCCCCGATAGATCTAGGAATGCTGCTGCTGAAAGTGTTGCTGGAGGCACTTAGGTGGATTAGACATGGAAAGATGAGGTTGATATCTTCAGGAATTGGGCCATGGAGAAAATTATCGGAGATGTCGAGAACTTCTAGCCATGAGCTCATGTTTTTTTCAGTTCTCGGAAATAAACCACTCAAATTGTTGCCTCTTATCCACAATTCTGAGGAGACATTGTAAATCATCCATGGAGGAATGCTGCCGAGGAGTGAACTGTAAGATAAATCTAGGTATTGCAAGTGGTGCTGTGTGGATATGAAACTCGGAACAATACTGCCACTTCTGCTGTTGAGGTTGCAACCACCTAGTCTAAGCTGACTTAGACTGAAAGATGGAGACCAACTCGGGGACTCGGTTTCAATCTCAAGATTTGGACAGTACGAAAGATCGAGGTGACTGAGTTTCGACAGATTGGCGAAAGTGGAGAATGAAATCCTATCGTGGAACTCATTATGTGAGACGATGAAGGACTCGATACTTGTGTTGTTACGAAACAGAAATGAAGGAAAGCTTTCACTGAACCAGTTACGGGAGAGATGCAAATGTTTCAGAGAGGTCAAGTTGCTGAAGCAAGCATCAATGTTTCCATTCAGTTGGTTGTTTGAAAGTTTTAGCTCGATAATGGACTGACTTTTGCAAAGGCACTGTGGAATGTCTTCGTGTGGTTTATTTTTAGACAAATCTATGAATTGAAGAGTAGGGATGCTCCCCCAGCAGAAATGAGAACCAGTAGCTATGGAATTGTCATGCAGATCCAACTTCTTTAGGTGTTTCAGCTTCTGCAGAGCTGCAAAATTAGCTTTTGATAAGAGTTAACATTGAGAAATCCTACTTCTATCAGATAATTCCAGAGTCCCTCCTGGTACTTTGCCACCACACCAGTAGACAACTGCTAGGTGGGATACATGCTGAACGGCTATTATAAAAGCAATTATCAACTATTTAAGCATCAAAAGACATTGAAAGTATGGAAATTAAACACATTCTAGGTGAAGAACAGTTTACCGGTAGGTGATGTGAATCCCCCAATTTGATTCCCTGGCAAGTGAAGTTCTTGTAAACCAGTAAACTGAGCAAACAAGGTAGCATTTGGATACCAATCTTCACTTATGTTTTGTTGTCCCCTCCTTTGCTTCCGGAAAAAGATCTTATTAACACGAAACGTTGATGCGTCGCATTCAACTCCCTCCCACTCGCAGCAGTTTTCTCCATACCAGCTTGAGAAAGCAGCTCCGTCAGGACTGTTTATTGAGTCTTTTATTTGTAGGAGAGCTTCCCTCTCTTCCTCCATGCACCCTTCATGTTTTACTAGGAAGGGGAGAAGAAGTAAGGCCAAGAACACAACAACACTCCTCATGGATTTTGATTCTTTACTGTGGGTGATTATTCTGAGATTTAGAGTTTTCTGTGGAAAAACTGTTGAATTATGTTTATCCAACAGAAAATTATGTTCTTCATTTCAATAGTCAAGTCAATGAATCATCAATGATCCAATAACAGATTTTATTTTGGGTCCATATCGTTGGAGTCCAGCTTATATCAAGGAAAGGAGTGTGAAAGTTGGAAAGGGTGGCCAGACGCAATATGGACAGTGGGAAAAGAAAAAAAAAAAAAAAAGGTGAACCATGTGCAAAAAGGTGATACACATACTAAGTAGGGTGGACGGTGGAAATGTGAACAATGGAAAGAAAAAAATGGAAGGTTGCATATATGCAATGCAATGCATGGGTTGAGAATTGCAACCGAGTGTAATTGAGAGAAGGAGACAGGGAGTTGATCAGTTGCAACTGAGAGCAATTGAGCAGTGTGGAAGAGAGTTGTTGTTGAATATCATTTGAGAGAAAAATAAAGAGTATTTTTTTTGTTAGTGATTGAGAGAAAAATAAAGAGTTGTTGTTGAGTATTATTTTTCTAGTGTGGTCTCCTCGATTTAGTTATGAGATTGAGTTGAGAGAGATTGTGAGAACCAATACTTTTTAGTATTAATGTGATTGTAAAACTAATAATTTATTATTAGTGAAGATTGTCGAAATTGGTCCCGTGATTCACGTAAATCCTATCTTTTATTGTGATTGTTTGATTGTTACTCGTTTTGTGGTGGAGAAAAAGAAATTGATCACGGTGCAGTTCAGTTTTTCCCCAACACGTGCATTTATTTTAGTTTCCACGTTTCTGCCATTTTCTGTCTCAATCAACACAAGTGTGCTTGCATTTCTAAGAAATTTCCTTGAAATGCTTTGATTAATCAATATAGCTGGTAAACTTGACTCCTGTAGGGACACAAATGTTGGTAAACTTAGCTAAGTTATAAGGAACGGTGAACACATAATTGCTCAGCTTCACTCTCTCTGAGCACAAACAGGTAGCAAGAGATGATCACTCTTAAACATACTCCTGTTCTGCATTTTCTGGTGATGTTATTATGCATCTGCTGCTACTTTTGTTGGTGCAAAGGTTGCTTGGATGATGAGAGAAGGGCTATCCAGCAAATTCTGGATTCAACGGGTTACCAGCCCTCATCAGAAGAAATTGATACTGATGATTGTTGTCAATGGGAGGGTGTTGATTGCAGCCTCATAAACTCCCATGTGGTCAGACTTATTCTCGACGATTACAGGGAAGAATTAACAGAAATTTGGTTCCCAGACATGAATCTCTTTGCTCAAATCAAGCAACTGAAAGAGTTAAGTCTTGCAGGGAACAATATCGGCGGATTGGTCCGTCCTGAAGGTAACAAAAACTTCACTTTGGTATGTATATTGGACTTGTCACTGCAATTAAAATGCTAACAGGCACATCACCACAAATTGCAGAACTGTGCAACCTTATGAACTTGGAACTGTTGAATCTTTCTGAAAACATGATTGAAGATGATGTTCATCCATGTTTGGCCAACCTGTCATCACTCAAAAATCTGGTCCTGTCGAAAAACAAATTTCAGGGTGATCTCTCCTTTCTCAGTAACCTATCCAAAATCGAGCACATTGATGTTTCTTATAACCATTTTCAAGGTCAGATTCAACTTTCCCTGTTTGCCAATCTTTCAAGACTTTCTTATCTGGATTTATCTTACAACTATCAGTTACAAGTTGAATCAGAAAGTCCAAATTGGCATCCCACTTTTCAAATACAGCATCTGCTTCTTGCAAAATGCAATCTCCACCGTCTCCCCTCGTTCCTGTTCACCCAACAAGCACTCAACTCGGTAGATTTATCCAACAACTTCCTTGAAGGGCCTTTTCCTACTTGGATGCTGCATAATGTTTCTTCATCATTGTTTTTGAGGGGCAATTCATTTGTTGGCCAATTCCCAAATTCTCAGATATCCTTGACACTCGTTGACCTGGATATCTCCTGTAACCATTTTGATGGCCAATTACCATCAGACATTCATGTTCTTCTTCCAAATCTGTATAGGTTCAATGCATCTTTATGTCAATTTACCGGTCTCATTCCCCCATCATTAGGACAGATGCAAAACCTGCAGCACTTAGACTTGTCCAACAATCACTTCTCGGGGTCCATTCCCAGTGGCCTGACCGAAGACTCTGCACTATGGTACTTGAATCTCTCAAACAACAGCTTAGACGGTGTGTTACTCCCCCAACGCTGCAATCTAACACGGTTGAAATGGTTGCTACTCCACAACAATCACTTCGTCGGAAATATACCCATTTGCTTGTCAAACAGTCCATCTTTGAAGATGCTGGATGTCAGACATAACAATCTATCAGGAATGCTTATCGACCAAATGCCAATCTTCTCCGAATTGGGAGCACTCCTCCTACGAACGAACCAATTCAGAGGCTACATTCCTGACCAATTATGTCAAATGCATAAGCTGCAGTTTCTAGATCTCTCCAGCAATAGCTTCTCAGGATCCATTCCTTCTTGCCTCCGCAACAATCTGTTTTGGAAAACCAAGTTTGAAGCTAACTCTTGGGTACCTATTGATTTTACCACAAAAGGCAATTCATATTCTTACCAAGGTATTCCTCTTCGTCTAATGACTGGCATTGATCTCTCAGTTAACCTATTAACAGACACAATCCCAATCCAACTCGGTGATTTGCTCGAACTCCATGCTCTAAACCTGTCACACAATCATCTGATCGGCCAATTTGCAGGATCCTTCAAGAATCTCAAAAATTTGGAGAGCTTAGACCTCTCCTACAACAAGTTAACCGGACAAGTACCTTTCGAAATCGCACAGATAACTTCTCTCACAACTTTTCGTGTCGCCTTCAATGATCTCTCGGGAAGAATACCATTTTTTCAACAGCTTACTACATTCCCAGAGAGTAGTTTCATTGGCAATCCGAAGCTCTGCGGAGAACCATTACCTGAGTGCCATACTGTTGACAAGGAAGAGAAGAACAGCGATGGCCACAAAGATAATGATGGTGATGATGAAGAAGAGAATCATCGACTCATTGATGAACCACTACTCTTCTACTCATTTGTGTCCATCTCATATGCTCTTGGCTTTTGGATTGTCATGGCACCTCTTTGCTTCAGCAGAAAGTGGAGAAGAAAATATTACAAAACAATAGACAGATGGATGAATCCTCATTCTTATTAGTTTTTCTATGAAATGTGTTGTTAAATTTCACGACTGTTAAAAAAAAGGGTGAAAGAATTTAAGACTAATCTCATCAAAAGCCATCAAATTTAGACTTCCACTCACTTCACAGTCATCATTCAGAAAAACCTAATTGTCCAAAATCATTAAATTTGTCACTACCATCATCATCATCATCAAAATCATTTCTTTCCTCATCATGGGCAATTGGGCATAAAAAACACCGAAAGGAGCGATTTTTTGAAGAAAGAAAGTGAACACAAGGCGATACAGGAAGAAGGGTACTAGAAACATGCCTTTTTCGAAACAGAAGCAAGCTCAATGTAATGACTAATGAGCACGAGAGTGCAACTTACATAAAGTACGAAACTTTGACGACAACATCTTGCTCTGCTGTTTTGACAGTGAAGAAAAGAAAGTACTACCTGGTCGTCGTTTGAACGACACTTAATTACTTAATTATAGTATATGGTAAAGAATAAAAGTTCTTTTTCTTAAGGATTTGAAACCATGATTCCTTAAAGTCCTTGATCCTGTAAAATGTAATGAGTTTTAATTCAAACAAACAAACAAAAAAGGTTTCTTTTTATTTATAGAACCAAATTAATCATTAGAACAAATCTCATATTACCACAAATTGGACATGTAACAATTTCAAAGTTAAAGGAAAAAAAGAGAGAAAAATGAGCTAAAATTGACCCGTAACATAAGGACAGAATAGAACAATACAAGAAAACAAACTCGTACGGCAACATCAGTATCGTCACTGTTAAATGGTAAAAAAAATGCAGTCCCCTTGTACCACTGGATTTAAATCTAAAGCTTCTAGTTGTCGTTCTCTTTGTTGATCAGGATTAGAAATTTAGAGCAATGAATGTTCTCTTCACAACTATCCAAGATATGAAACTAGTGCGTTGAGACGCAACAATTTATCCTATTTTAATTTCATCAATACCAGACTGTATAATTGGGATTTAAGAGCTTCGTGGATACTTAATTAAATAACGTAATTGCCGCTAAAACTTAAAAATTCACGAGGTTTAAACTTGTAAGCCTCCAACATACCCATCTCTCTCGCGCGTTTCTTCAAACAGATGGGGAGCATCTACCCACATGGATTGCGGTTTCCTGTGAGGCTTGCAGCAGAATATGCAGAACCAATATCAGACACAAAACGATTAGGTCCGTCTACGCAGGTGCGTTCAAAATCAAGAGAACAATAAATTTGGGTCACACAAAGTTTACTTCTTTTTCTAACTCTACGCTGGTCAAGCACGTTTTGACATCTATTTCCTTCCTTCTCCTTTCAGCGTGTTAGCTGGTCAAGAATAATTTGCTGGGCCTTTCGATTTCAGGTCAGTTTTCTCTTCAAGACAATTAGCTTGAGTAAAGAAAGGGGCAGAGCTTTTGTATTTTTTGTGGCACAGAAATGTTTGATTTTTCTTCATGATTTTAGTTTCTGGTAATGACTGAACTGGTCACTCGACTTGAATGACAAAGCATTGTATACAAACCCGCAACACCCAACAATAAGCCGAACACCCAACCCGTTCCGTGGATGAGGAAGAAGAGGTATAAGAGAGGAGGAGGAGTTACGGGAGGATAAGGAAGATGAAGGTAAAAAGAAAATGTTTTATTTATTTATTATTTTTTTTTTAATTATTCTTCTGATGTAAAAATTCTTCCAGGGATAATACATATTTAATGAAAGAAAAAAAAAATTCAAAAATAAAGTTCACGTGAGCATTTAGTTGGCACGAATTAACGGAGGATGTAAAATGTCAATTTTTATCAATAGAGTATTTATTATGGCTTTTTTTTTCTTTTAGAGGTATATAATATTATTTTTGGTCGTACAGAGTGTAAAATGTCATTAACTCAAAAGTAAATAACTAGAAAAATAACTAGATACTAGTGAAAAACAACTTTTGGAAACAATGACATACATGATTAAAACAATGTTAAATGTTAAATGCCACTTTAATTTTATATATTTATCCATAATAATTGTGGTTATTCGCCAGCTTGAGGAGGCTAGTCACTTATAATGCACTCTACTAAAGCATTGTAATCTTATAACCTACAATTTATTCTATTGTAACACTAACACTATAATTTATAATTTGTTTTCTTATTAAATCAACAATTTATAACCTATTATAATTGAATCATTATAAGTAGTTGAGCACTTCAGGTGGCGAATATTTTTTATTCATACGAATAAGATCTAACTTTACTCTTTAATATCAATAAGTTGAGAACTCCAATAGAAACTAGGGAGCTAGTAACTGTGAGAAATAAACCAAACCCAGCATACAACAAATAAAATCTGACATCATGAATTTTGTTCTCAACCTTGAACAGATGCAGAATGAGAAGAAGAAATAAAAACCACTCTGCAAGCTGACATGACGTTTTGTATATAAGCAAGTAGTCTTATATTTGAATACTATGCTTACATCTTGGAATCCAACAGAACACATTATGTTAATTCAAAATACCATCTGCATAAAATAGAAGAACGTGCACCACAGTCCCAGTGTTGAAATGGTGGTGCTTGAGCAGTCATTCAGATGATTCAATGGCATTTTACCACATTCCTTTGCTAGTGGGGATCCACAAAGGCCGGGGTTTCCCAAAAAACTACTGGCATCAAATGTTGGAAGTTGACCGCCTGAAGGTACTGGTCCTGATAGATTATTGAAAGAAACATTGAAGTGTGAAAGGTAAGCAATATCTGTCAGGCTTTGAGGCAGAGAACCGAACAGATTGTTGCGCGAAAGATCTAGGGATTCCATGAAATTTAAGTTACCGCAATTCGCAGGAATTTGCCCTGTCAGAAAGTTGTTAGACATGTTCAAAGAGAGCAAGCTTCGTAGCTCTGAGATTTGGTGGGGAATTGTTCCTGTCAATTTGTTGGATGAAACATCTATCGAGGAAACAAACCTTAAATTTGTCGAATAACTCGACAGCCATCCTTTCATACAGAGTTCAGCAGAAGCATCTGGGGGAAGCGAATTATGATCATTGCTTGAGAAAGAAGTAATATTGTTAAGGCAGGTGGGAATCTCACCTGAAAGAGCATTTCCAGAAAGGTCTAGGATTTGCAAGTTTTCCGTTTGGCACAATCCGAGGGGGATTGTCCCTTCCAAATGGTTTCCCCGTAAAATGAGTATTCGTAGTTTAGACAGGACAGGAAAATTCATGGAAAGCTCTCCTGACAGCGCATTATTGGCAAGGGAAAGAATCACCAAAGATGGAGAGTTTGACAGGCTATCCGGAAAAGAACCGGAGAAGCGATTTCTATCAAGATAGAGGAGTCTCATGTTGGGAAAACTGGAATTTAAAGGAAGTGGTTCCCCTTCCAGGTTGTTGTTGGATAACCCCAAACGATCTAGAGATGTCATGTTACTCTTCATACTTTGAGGCACCCTACCACTGAGAGAATTGTTTGATAACTCGAGAATCTGGAGTTGTTTCATCTCCCCGATAGATCGAGGAATGCTGCTGCTGAAAGTGTTGTAGGAGGCATTTAGGTGGATTAGACATGGAAAGATGAGGTTGATATCTTCAGGAATTGGGCCATGGAGAAAATTATCGGAGATGTCGAGAGCTTCTAACCATGAGCTCATGTTTTTTTCAGTTCTCGGAAATAAACCACTCAAATGATTGCCTCTTATCCACAATTCTGAGGAGACATTGTAAATCAGCCATGGAGGAATGCTGCCTAGGAGTGAACTGTAAGATAAATCTAGGTATTGCAAGTGGTGCTGTGTGGATATGAAACCCGGAACAATACTGCCACTTCTGCTGTTGAGGTTGCAACCACCTAGTCTAAGCTGACTTAGACTGAAAGATGGAGACCAACTCGGGGACTCGGTTTCAATCTCAAGATTTGGACAGTACGAAAGATCGAGGTGACTGAGTTTCGACAGATTGGCGAAAGTGGAGAATGAAATCCTATCGTGGAACTCATTATGTGAGACGATGAAGGACTCGATACTTGTGTTGTTACGAAACAGAAATGAAGGAAAGCTTTCACTGAACCCATTACGGGAGAGATGCAAATGTTTCAGAGAAGTCAAGTTGCTGAAGCAAGCATCAATGCTTCCTTTCAGTTGGTTGTTTGAAAGTTTTAGCTCGATAATGGACTGACTTTTGCAAAGGCACTGTGGAATGTCTTCGCGTAGTTTATTTTTAGACAGATCTATGAATTGAAGAGTAGGGATGCTCCCCCAGCAGAAATCAGAACCAGTAGCTATGAAATTGTCATGCAGATCCAACTTCTTTAGGTGTTTCAGCTTCTGCAGAGCTGCAAAATTAGCTTTTGATAAGAGTTAACATTGAGAGATCCTACTTCTATCAGATAATTCCCGAGTCCCTCCTGGTACTTTGCCACCACACCAGTAGACAACTGCTAGGTGGGATACATGCTGAACGGATATTATAAAAGCAATTATCAACTATTTAACCATCAAAAGACAATGAAAGTATGGAAATTAAACACATTCTAGGTGAAGAACAGTTTACCGGTAGGTGATGTGAATCCCCTAATTTGATTCCCTGGCAAGTGAAGTTCTTGTAAACCAGTAAACTGAGCAAACAAAGTAGCATTTGGATACCAATCTTCACCCCTCCTTTGCTTCCGGAAAAAGATCTTATTAACGCGAAGCGTTGATGCGTCGCATTCAACTCCCTCCCACTCGCAGCAGTTTTCTCCATACCAGCTTGAGAAAGCAGCTCCGTCAGGACTGTTTATTGAGGCTTTTATTTCTAGGAGAGCTTCCCTCTCTTCCTCCATGCACCCTTCATGTTTTACTAGGAAGGGGAGAAGAAGGAAGGCCAAGAACACAACAACACTCCTCATGGATTTTGATTCTTTACTGTGGGTGATTATTCTGAGATTTAGAGTTTTCTGTGGAAAAACTGTTGAATTATGTTTATCCAAATGAAAATTATGTTCTTAATTTTAATAGTCAAGTCAATGAATCATCAATGATCCAATAACAGATTTATTTTGGGTCCATATGCACTTATTTTAGTTTCCACGTTTCTACCATTTTTTCTCAATCAACACAAGTGTGCTTGGATTTCTAAGAAATTTCCTTGAAATGCTTTGATTAATAAATATAGCCAGTAAACTTGACTCCTGTAGGGACACAAATTTTGGTAAACTTCCGGAAACTCATTTATGTACCTTCCGAGTAAGAGACTAAACTGGTTCGAACATTGTTGATCCCCGGAGGATATGACTCTCCAACCATGATTTCTCTCATTCACCATACTCAAACCTTATACATGTGTTAAAGGTGGATAAGTCTCTTACCACTCGACCCGTTAGTATTATTGAGTTTCAAAGTATGCATATTTCAATAGGATTCAACCGTTTCCAACTTAGCTTATAAGGAACGGTGAACACATAATTGCTCAGCTTCACTCTCTCTGAGCACCAACAGGTAGCAAGAGATGACCACTCTTAAACATACTCCTGTTCTGCATTTTCTGGTGATGTTATTATGCATCTGCTGCTACTTTTGTTGGTGCAAAGGTTGCTTGGATGATGAGAGAAGGGCTATCCAGCAAATCCTGGATTCAATGGGTTACCAGCCCGAATCGTCATCAGAAGAAATTGATACTGATGATTGTTGTCAATGGGAGGGTGTTGATTGCAGCCTCATGAACTCCCATGTGGTCAGACTTCTTCTCGACGATTACAGGGAAGAATTAACAGAAATTTGGTTCCCAGACATGAATCTCTTTGCTCAAATCAAGCAACTGAGAGAGTTAAGTCTTGCAGGGAACAGTATCGGCGGATTGGTCCGTCCTGAAGGTAACAAAAACTTCACTTTGGTATGTATATTGGACTTGTCACTGCAATTAAAATGCTAACAGGCACATCGCCACAAATTGCAGAACTGTGCAACCTTATGAACTTGGAACTGTTGAATCTTTCTGAAAACATGATTGAAGATGATGTTCATCCATGTTTGGCCAACCTGTCATCACTGAAAAATCTGGTCCTGTCGAAAAACAAATTTCAGGGTGATCTCTCCTTTCTCAGTAACCTATCCAAAATCGAGCACATTGATGTTTCTTATAACCATTTTCAAGGTCAGATTCAACTTTCCCTGTTTGCCAATCTTTCAAGACTTTCTTATCTGGATTTATCTTACAACTATCAGTTACAAGTTGAATCAGAAAGTCCAAATTGGCATCCCACTTTCCAAATACAGCATCTGCTTCTTGCAAAATGCAATCTCCACCGTCTCCCCTCGTTCCTGTTCACCCAACAAGCACTCAACTCGGTAGATTTATCCAACAACTTCCTTGAAGGGCCTTTTCCTACTTGGATGCTGCATAATGTTTCTTCATCATTGTTTTTGAGGGGCAATTCATTTGTTGGCCAATTCCCAAATTCTCAGATATCCTTGACGCTCGTTGACCTGGATATCTCCTGTAACCATTTTGATGGACAATTACCATCAGACATTCATGTTCTTCTTCCAAATCTGTATAGGTTCAATGCATCTTTATGTCAATTTACCGGTCTCATTCCCCCATCATTAGGAGAGATGCAAAACCTGCAGCACTTAGACTTGTCCAACAATCACTTCTCGGGGTTCATTCCCAGTGGCCTGACCGAAGACTCTGCACTATGGTACTTGAATCTCTCAAACAACAGCTTAGACGGTGTGTTACTCCCCCAGCGCTGCAATCTAACACGGTTGAAATGGTTGCTACTCCACAACAATCACTTCGTCGGAAATATACCCATTTGCTTGTCAAACAGTCCATCTTTGAAGATGCTGGATGTCAGACATAACAATCTATCAGGAATGCTTATCGACCAAATGCCAATCCTCTCCGAATTGGGAGCACTCCTCCTACGAACGAACCAATTCAGAGGCTACATTCCTGACCAATTATGTCAAATGCATAAGCTGCAGTTCCTAGATCTCTCCAGCAATAGCTTCTCAGGATCCATTCCTTCTTGCCTCCGCAACAATCTGTTTTGGAAAACCAAGTTTGAAGCTAACTCTTGGGTACCTATTGATTTTACCACAAAAGGCAATTCATATTCTTACCAAGGTATTCCTCTTCGTCTAATGACTGGCATTGATCTCTCAGTTAACCTATTAACAGACACAATCCCAATCCAACTCGGTGAATTGCACGAACTCCGTGCTCTAAACCTGTCACACAATCATCTGATCGGCCAATTTCCAGGATCCTTCAAGAATCTCAAAAATTTGGAGAGCTTAGACCTTTCCTACAACAAGTTAACCGGACAAGTACCTTTCGAAATCGCACAGATAACTTCTCTCACAACTTTTCGTGTCGCCTTCAATGATCTCTCGGGAAAAATACCATTTTCTCAACAGCTTACTACATTCCCAGAGAGTAGTTTCATTGGCAATCCGAAGCTCTGCGGAGAACCATTACCTGAGTGCCATACTGTTGACAAGGAAGAGAAGAACAGCGATGGCCACAAAGAGAATGATGGTGATGATGAAGAAGAGAATCATCGACTCATTGATGAACCACTACTCTTCTACTCATTTGTGTTCATCTCATATGCTCTTGGCTTTTGGATTGTCATGGCACCTCTTTGCTTTAGCAGAAACTGGAGAAGAAAATATTACAAAACAATAGACAGATGGATGAATCCTCATTCTTATTAGTTTTTCTATGAAATGTATTGTTAAATATCAAGACTGTAAAAAAAAAAGGTGAAAGAATTTAAGACTAATCTCATCAAAAGCCATCAAATGTAGAGACTTCCACTCACTTCACAGTCATCATTCAGAAAAACCTAATTGTCCAAAATCATTAAATTTGTCACTACCATCATCATCATCATCAAAATCATTTCTTTCCTCATCATGGGCAATTGGGCATCAAAACACCTAAAGGAGCGATTTTTTGAAGAAAGAAAGTGAACACAAGACGATACAGGAAGAAGGGTACTAGAAACATGCTTTTTTCGAAACAGAAGCGAGCTCAATGCAATGAGCACGAGAGTGCAACTTTCATAAAGTATGAAACTTTGACGACAACATCTTGCTCTGCTGTTTCGACAGTGAACAAAAGAAAGTACTACCTGGTCGTCACTCGTCAGTGGCTCTTGCCTCTTTGCGCCTTTGCCCCGGTGGCCGATTACGGGTCGGGCATTATGATAAAGTTCGATTTTTTATTTTTAATAAATAAAATCATACGGCTGTCGCTGGAGTTGGGCTTCAGGTTTGGGCCCTTAGCAATTAACATTGAAAAGTACTATTTATAATTTACTCTTTTTTTAAAATAAATTGCTATATAAATTAAATAATTTGGTTTTAAATGAATTTTCAAATTTATTGTAACATTTATTATTTTGATGGTCAAACAAAAAAAAACGAGCTACCTATTGAAAAAGAATGAGGGGCTAGTGGAATATATTATTTTCCCAAAAACACATGAAAAATGTAACAATATTGTGACATATAACATAATAATTAAAACAATTATATAGGCGTGCTTTATTAATGATATGATTTCATTTTATTAGAATAAAAAATTAATTTCGTACGAACATAATCATTCTTAATTTTAATCTTAATCCTCAATATGACAAATTAAATTCGTTCGTAACTTGATAATACTCGAGTAAAAAAAATTAGAGATAAAAAATATGGGGCAATAAAAAATTATATCAAAGATAAATTTATCAATTACTTTGAGAATATAAATTAAAAAAGGTTTTAAAATAAATCTGCATATATCTAGCACCCGTTTGGGGTTACTGTTGCGTTTGCAGAAGTACTTTTGAAACCCAAAAGCTGAAGAGTTGGTGTTTGGTAAACTAGCTATGGAATAGAGTTTTTCAAAAGCTCTACTAATTTCCTTTACAATTTGCCTCCATTTCTCACTGCACCAAAATAGAGCAGTGGCCACAGCGCTTTCCCATGGACACGGGAAGCTGGGATCTCATTTTCATTTGGACAAAAATATTGAGGTGAGTTCATTTTATTTACAAAAATACCAGTTATAAATAAACAAAAAAAAACTCCTCATCCTCCTCTCACGCTCTCCTCTCACCCTCATTTTCGATTGAGAGCAGATCTAGTATTTATGTGTGGGTTTTGATTGATGAGCTAAGGTTAATAGGTTAGGTTGTTTAACTTGTTTTATTTTCCAAATTGGAATTTGGATACATCGCACGACGCAGTCGCAGGCACACACACATCTTTCTTCTTCTTCTTCGCAAATCTCCGGCGCTCTCTCTCTCAATCTCCGGCGCTCTCTCTCTCCCTCCGGCGCTGTCTCTCCCTCCAACTTCGACTCCAACCAGTAGCAAGCAAGATTCTTACCTCTCACTCTTTCTTATCTGTTTCTCTGGTTTGTGGATTTTATGTTTGTTGGTAGTGATTTGTGGATTTTATAGTAGTGATTGGAGGAGGAGAGGAGGAGATGGTGGTGGTGTTGTTGGTGAAGATAACCGGCAGTGTTGTGGAATCAGTTTGCAGAATTGGTGATTTGTTTCACGCCTGTGAACTGTTCGATGAAATGCCTTGAAGAAACTTTGTAATAGTTTCCGAAATTTCATGTAATAGTTTAAGATGAAATTGCAGGGAAGAAGATGATGTTTTTTCATGCGAGGAAACTTTCATGTAATAGTTTTAGAACACTTTTTCTACTGTTTTTTCTATTGAGCAAAGTGCAGAAATTTTGCAGGGAAGAAGAAGATGAATGTGGTTTTGTAAAACTTCGGAAATATGGTTTTCCGAAATTGGCAAATATATATATATATATATATATATATATTTTTGTATGATACTTGTAACATCTGTGTTGAGAATTCGAGTAGCCATTGATGAAACTTAGCTAATATATTTCCATTGTGAATAGGAATAGTAGTATAATAAAATGTTAACCCATCACAAAATTAAAAACGAAATACAAAATGTATCATAATATTTCCACGTAATATATATAATAAAATTGGAATATCGAAATGTCAGTCGAGACCGGTATTAGTGATCGAAATATCAATTGGAATATATCGTATTAGTGATCGGTGACTCACCACTTTGTTGTATAAGATTAAGAGTTAAAAAAGGAAATGAAAATGCAGGTTAAAAAGATTGAATTGTTTTGTAGCATAGTTAAAGTAGAAATTCATATGTTACATTAATTCGCATAAAAAAAATATTATTGATAAATTCGCATAAAAAAAATAACTCAATAGGTAATAGATTAATGATCAATAGATAATTGTGATTTTATATATGTAAGCTTTTAAAATAGTGCTCAATATTTAACTTTATTTAATATTAGATTTAATGCTTGAAACAAATTGTGTCCTTTATAGTTAAAAGTTTAAAATTGCATATTTTAGAAAATTATAGTTAAATTATTTGTTTAGAAAAAAAAATTGAATTAAATAATGTAAATAAAAAATACTAAAAATGACTGATGCCCTTTATAGTCATTTTACACTCAAACTATAGTTCTAAAAGCAGTATTTACCAAACACCAAAAACAACTTCTCGTTTCCCACAGCACTTTTAAAAAATGTTTACCAAACAGCATACTAGCTTTTTCAGTTACTACCCTTCAAAAAAAAAAAAAAGTACTTTTACTACAGTACTTTTACCACAATACTTTTCCCACCACAACCGGAACGCCAAACAGACCCCTAGTCTAGTCGTTCTGTTCCTCTGTTGCGTACGAATTCCTCAAAAACCCGCGAAAAAATCCCCTCCACATTCTCCACGCGCCACTTGTCTTCCTTCCTTCCTGCATCCTCAGATCCGGATTCCCAGATTCCATTCTCCATGGAGCCCCAAATTCAGTCCCAAAACGGCGCCATTCTCGATTCCGATCCTCACCGTCGTGATAATCAGTCGGCTTTGATCTTCCTCGGCTCCGGCTGCTCCAGCGCCGTTCCCAACGCAATGTGCCTCATCCAGCCGTCGGATCCTCCGTGCTGCGTCTGCTCCCAGGCACTGTCCATCCCACCGGAACAAAACCCAAACTACAGGTCGCCGTCTTTCACGTGGTCAATCAAAACACGCTTATCTGTTTGTTTTGTTTTGTTCTTTTAACCTTAATTTCTTTTTGTTTTGTTCTTTTATCCCCAACTACAGATGCAATACTTCGCTTCTTATAGATTATTATAGCGACGAGGATGATACACATAGCTATATCTTGATTGATGTTGGAAAAACGTTCCGGGAGCAAGTTCTGCGGTGGTTTCCGCCGCATAAAATTCCTCGTGTTGATTCTGTGAGTAACTTTTTTTCATTCTCTTAATATGTTATTAGTTCTGTTTTGATTATATTATCTTTGGGTTGCATTTTTAATTATGCGGCATGTCATGTTATATAAATGAGGCAATGCTAATCAGTGCGTCATCAGTGGATGTTGTTAAAGGATGTGTTAGTGATTTCTCGATCTGTATTTGTAATTATATGAAAATAAAAAAAGATTTCATGTGAATCTGCAAGTGGGATTTTTAGTTGCAGAATAAGCCTTAACTTACGGGGCATTTTTCTGCAAGTGGGATTATATGGGGCATTTTTCACCACAACTTATGAGAATGGATTTTTGTGTTTAGTGTGTGTGCTGTAGAACGTGTTAGCGCATTTGGGAGTGAGTTTTTTGGTTTAGAAGTAGTACAATGTGTAAGCTTTCGGTTGACAGTTTAACGTAAAACTAGTAGAAATCGCATGATTACTTTTTGTCTTTGGACCAGAGAGATACTCACTGAAGTGGTATTCAGTGTATACTTATTCTGCAATTTTTTTCTGTCATTGAGACTTTTATCTTTCTGAGAAAACCTTTTGTGTGTTTATGAAATGCAGATTATCTTAACTCATGAACATGCTGATGCAGTTCTTGGTCTTGATGACATACGTGTTGTTCAGCCGTTTAGTGCTACAAATGATATCAATCCTACTTCAATTTACCTAACCCAGTTTGCAATGGACAGGTACCTTCAGGCATTCCATAGTTTATGCTCTTGAAGTACTCATCATTGTCATATATACACATAAAGCGCTGCAATTATTAATTATTAGAGTTTAAATTTTAGTTCACAATTAGATGTCAAAGTTCCTCAGAAAACAGAACTCCTTTCTTGTAATAATCTTTTACTTTGGCAGTATGTTACTTTTATAATCATTTCTCAAGTGGTCGAGATAAATGGCTGTAATAAATTGATTCATGTGCGTGTTTAGTGACAAATTCTATAAGACCTTAAAATTGTTTGTGGCGTCCTTTGCTCTTGGTATTCTGACGTCTGATGTGTATGTTTTGTTGTACCTTGGAAACAGCATTGCAGTGAAATTTCCTTATTTGGTAAGGAAAAAATTAAAGGAAGGCCAAGAAATAAGACGAGTGACACAGCTAGACTGGAAGATAATTGAGGAAGATTGTGAAAAACCTTTTGTTGCATCAGGCTTACAATTTGTACCTTTGCCAGTTAGTTGCTCTTGAACTCCTTAAAGTTTCTACAAACACAAATGTGTATACACATTGAGGTTGTCTCTATGTTGTTGTTTCTTATGTGAGTTTTCTAATGCAGGTGATGCATGGAGAAGATTATCTTTGTTTGGGTTTCCTCTTTGGTGGGAAAAGTAGAATAGCTTACATATCTGATGTTTCACGTTTTCTTCCACAAACAGAGCATTGTGAGTATTATTTTATTAATCTTCCTTATGAGAATTATTTTTTATACATACCTTACATTGTTACGTTGTTCATCTTCTCATTGGAGCCGATGTAATAAGTTTCACAACATCTAGACATGTTATCATCAGTGCCTAATATCTGGAAAATATAAACATTTGTATGCTTATTGTGGAGGAATATCTTTCAGTGTTTGTTCTGGAACATTAAGTAGCATACTTACTTACTACACTTCTATCTCCTTTTTTTTATAAAGATTTTTATGTATTAAATCATTTCCTTTCAGTAATCTCAAAAGCTGATGGTGGACAGTTGGATCTTCTTATCTTGGACACTTTGTACAGGGTCAGTGACCTCAATCCTCTTCATTGCATTTTCTGATTACCCCTCTGTGATTTCCGTGGATATGAAATGCTAAAACTGTTAAATTATATCTTACTCCTACGGTATCTCTATTATCAATCTGTAGAATTGCGCGACATGCCATAAAATGGTTTTCAAAACATGAACTGCTGGATGCATTATCAAATGTACAAATATGAATTGTCCTGTTTTTGTCTGAAGGAAAAAGATTAAGTTACTGTAGTTTTCAAATCAGTACACTGATAATATCATCATTTGGTACACTCATGATATTCTATATCGAATATTGGAGTTGGACAAAAGACTGCAAAGATCCTCACCAATTGCTTGGAAGGAATTGACCATTTTGGCACTAAAATATTCATCGTAATTTCATTGTTCCAATGATGTAAATAATTGTATTTCATTCGCATTTTATTTCATTAATGCATTCCATTGTAGGTGTGAAAATTAAAAGTGGCATCAATAACTTTTTAGGAAGTCTTAGAATTGATATTGTAGAAGATAAAAGTGTCGCGCCCTACCTATGGAACTCTCATTCACTTTGTGTTTTCTGATTTCCTCATGGGTTTAGTGTCATTGATCCTTGCTTGCCTTGTTTCTGCAGAATGGTTCTCATAATACTCATTTTTGCTTTCCTGAGGTTTGTTTTTTTTTTCTTCTTTTTAGAGCTGTTCAGTTTTGGAAATTTTATTGCTTCTAAAGCCACATCTACTACCATGCAGACCCTTGAAGCTGTGAAGAGATTATGTCCGAAGCGAGCCCTTTTAATTGGGATGACTCATGAATTTGATCATTGCAAGGACAATGCATTTCTAGCTGAATGGTCTGAAAGGTATGGAAGCTGCTTCCCTCAATTGTAATGTTCTCACATGCAAATAAATCGAGTCACATAGGATTGAGTTTTATCTTTCATTTTATAGGTAGTCGTTCTTTTGACATGGATCAAAGAATAAGTTTGTCATTGTTTTCTTGCAGAGCAGGAATACCAGTGCAGCTTGCTCATGATGGTTTGAGAGTTCCAGTAGAGCTCTGATAAGGTATTTGATCAATAAAGCTTCTTATTCACTTTTAAGCTTGTTTGTCTCTTGTATCTGAAATGATGAAAGAATGTTCTTCATCAAATTAAAATGACCACTTTAGGTATGCCTTCCATGTCAAATGTCAGATACCATATTAATGGAAATACCAATGCTAAACATGAGAATCCACTTGCAAACCCAAACGAGAGAGGAACACAGACTCGTTAGTTTTCCCGTATCATTAATACTTTTCTTTGACTGTAAGATATTGACATAGAATCCTCATAATCCTTCAGTATAGTTAGATTTAGGAATATGACTACACAAATAACAATTACCTTTCGTTCTTTCTGTTTTCAGGTCTGAGATATTAACTGTTGACCAATCCCCACATACGTACTTCATCGACTATATTATATCCTAATCGGGAGAGGGAAAGCCCAGATCATCGACCAAAGCAGCATCTCATATTCAGCAACAGAAACAGTCAACAAAAATTAGTTTATAGGATTAGGAAGTTCTAGATGTAAGTATACTGGATTTATATGGATTGCCCTATATCTTTGACTAATGAGAAAATGTGAAGATACATACTACTACCTCAAATGATGCCTCTGGCTCTGTTGCTTACATTGATTTCATAGTATTAGGACCAAAAAGGTTGCTGTAAAAACCCTAAATTTGTAATTGGCAAAGATAAGAACTTGAAAAATTGGTCTGCCCATACCAATCCTTTTATTGCATTATGAGGTCATTTCAAGTGTAACTGTTGCTATCAAATGTGAACTATGTTTTTTTTTCCAGATTTGTTATATTCATCATAAGACGATTTTAGTGGTCATTAGCGTGTTTGACATGGAATTGATTAACATTTAAAAAATCCTAAGCAAGTTCTGAACAATTGCGTGTCTCCCTTTAGATGTGAATTATATGTATCCTTAAACATACTCGATTAAATCCGTCGAGATAAAAAAAAACACTTGAATACCTAATTCTCATCTACCTGGGGTCTCCAATTCCGGCTGGTTTGGCAGCTGGAGTAGAATTTGGGCAATTAGTTTTGTATCTAGCGTAGATTTTGTGGTTTAAGTCCCTAAATTACGTTGGCCATCTACATTTTTCTTGCCTTGTGCTTGACTAAAACCAGGACTAGAAAATCCAGTCAACTCGATCCAAACACCACATATTCGTACCATATTATTAATCAAGTTTACTTTTTTTTGCAGACTGATTCGTGCGAACAAAATTAGTCTTAATTTAATGGGCTCATAAAATGATACTCATTGGTTCAAACTTAAAAAAGTGTATGATTAGCGCTAATGAGAAGATAATCTTTGAACATTTCTCTGCTTTCATCGCATCTACGCATCTCTGTTGTCTAGAAACAGTCAAAAAGCAAGATTAATGCCATGTCCTTTTCCAAAGTCTTTCAACACTAATATTTCTTTTTCTTCTTCATCTTCTTCTTATTCTGTTATATTCCAACATTTCTATAATCTATTTAAACAATAGAAATACAAAAAAGATTGAAAATTGAAACTGACCTTCCTTTGAAATTCAAACCCTAAGAACACTCCTCTTGGCTTTTCTTTCTTGTTTCATATTTGAAAGATAGTACCAACAAGAAAAAGAGAGAGAAATAGAAGAAGATGGCATGTTTTGTGCCATTTAACAACAAGAATTTGGATATAAGTTTCTTTGCATTCAGGCCAACAGTTGTATTGGTTGATGAGCTTTTGGAGACTCTTAAGCACTTCTCAATTTGCACAACAAGTCTTGGTTGTGTTCAGAGTTCTATACTTCAAAGCATCCATGGAAATATGGTAAGAAAAACTAAAATCCTTCAAATCTATCTGTCCAATCTTCGCCACTGTTATGTTCTCCACTAGATTTACTTGTCTGGTTGGGTTTTGATTAGAAATTTAGTGGTTATCTTATATTTTGCTATAATTTGTCTGATCAGATCATATGGTATGGAGCATGGATGAAGAAATCTTGTGAAAACAAAGAACTTTTGACCGAAGCCCTAGTAAGTTTGATTGACTATTAGATGCATTTACATTGGAATAATTTTAATCTGTAATCTCACCATTTACACTCTACTCATATAAACGATGGAGTCTAATACTACATAGAGGGTTTATAAGTATAGGGTCGTTAGTAGACTTCACAACTTATACGAGTATATGTTCGGAATTAGGCTAGAAGTTCTAAGTACAATTTTAAACTTTTGAGGATAAAATGTTAACTCACACTTACAATACTCGTATATATGATTCTGAGTAGAATGTAAAACGTGAGTTGACATACATAAGAATTTCTCGTTCAACGGACATATCATGTTCCTCATTCTTTTGTTCTTGTTACCAGCTATCGATGTTAACAAACATATCAACCATGGCAATCTTGGTTGAGCATAGCTTCTTTGATGCATACGCCGGAGAATCAACAGACGGCTCCTCCGCCGCAAAATTCACCACCGGAGACACGATTTCAATGAACATGATCGTACCGCGGGCCGGTGACATTAATGGCATTTCCTACGCAAACTTAGCTCTTTTCAAATCCGGGTTCCATAAGATGGAAGGTGCAACTTCTGGGGTGTGCTTGAATTGCCAAACCATGCCTAGAGTAGCAAGTCTATATGTGTGGAAATCACTCCATTCTTGCTATTCTTGGATTCTGAATTCTGATTTTAGGAAAACGATGCTTCCTTATCTTGAGAGTTTCTCTTTAGATGTCAAGTATGACATTTTTCGAGTTGTCCATGTTACAAGTGATAGCATGGTAGGTTATGAACATGTTTTTCCTAGGCAGATTATGGAAAAACAGGCTATTGTACAAGATTAAATGATATAAAATAGTCTGTCAAGATTTCGTTAGAAACTAATCTCGTTCAAACTTCAAACACCTAAAATGGGTGACTTTCTTTATTATTTTTTCAATTTTTGAGACTCGAAGATAAAACTTGGGTTGGAGTATTAGTCAACCACATTTGGGATATGGAAGTAAGATTCAATCTTCCATTTGTGAAGGAAATTAAGCCACTTTTCTACCCACGAAAATGGGCCGAGAAAAAGTAGCAGGTTGGATCTGTTGCCCACTACTTTACTGTTACTCATGAGCCCAAATAGACAACATAAACAAAAACAAATGGGCTTATCTTTCAAATTAGATAAAAATGGGCCAGGCAGGTCCATTTTCAGCTGCCAACTTCTCTCACAAGACAACTCTACAAAGTTGCTCCGAATTTAGAATGTCTTGATGATTTTGATTTATCTTAATTTTTCGAAATTAATGGTCTGTATAATATTATGTGTAATTTATATATAGACAACCAAATATAGGTCCTTTCTATACCAAAAAAAATTACATATTAGATATATTTTACTCTTTAACGAATCAAAGATATGAAAGAAGGTTTACAGATAGTTGTGGTTTCGGAACTAAAATTATATTTTTGTTACTTATCTCGTTGGTCAGACATACTTTATTTCTTAGTGGATCAATGTGATATGAAAAGGGGTTTACAGATACTTGTGGTTTCGGAACTAAAATTACCTCTTCATTGTTGGGCATTGCATGGCACGAGAGGCCAATTAAGTTTTATTTGGTAACTAGATCGACATAGTTTTAACATGAAGGACCCATATTGTCGAGTAGAGCCTTTCAATGAACTCTCCTGAAATTGTACTTTTGCCTCATCTAATTGAAGAGCTAGCATATATAGACAAGAGAAAATCCTTCAACAAATTTGCTACATCTACCTCACAAATCCTTCCAAAATGTCACAAATCATGATCATGGACCATTAAAAAGTTAAGTGAGTGTATCCTATTTATTGATCCAACAAAGAAAAAAAGTGCCAATATTTTCAAAGTTTGGAAGAAAAAATAATAATAATTCAAAAAACCCATGAGCAAAGAAAAAAAAAGGATTTTAAATGCCTTTTTGTAGTCAAGCTTCATGTTTTTTAAAACTATATTCCTTTTACCAACTTAGTATTCTTTCCATTGCATGTCCCACATTTTTCTTTTACCTTTTCTCTTCAATCTTCACCTTTGATTTTTACTAAATTTAAAATTTAATCGAGAATTTAAGTGGCACATCATCACTTACTAATTTTCATTATTTTAGAGAAAATATTTATTTTTAATCTATGAGATACCAATTAGTCGAATTTTTAGGTTCTAACGTGATAAATCGTGAATTAATTTAACTCTGAAAATGAACTCAAAACACCATACGAAACGATAAACAAAAGTAACGTTAACTAATTATAAGGGAAACTTAGTTAGTGATGATTTGTGCATCTAAAGTAGATAGTATATTTTCAAAAAAAATAAAAATAAAGTAGATAGTATATCACATGAATTGTTAGTATAATTTATTTTTTTGAAAGGACATGAATTGTTATAATTGATGAGACAAGTATGTGATCAATGATCATGGTAACAACTTTATGCATCTTTCATTAAACAAATATATAAACTTATCGAATTTTAAGATTAGTGATAACTAATTGAGTTCTTTGTTATGTGGCATGTGGAGAATGTGGTCAAACAAGTAGGCTAGCTATAACATTTAAGTTGGAAGAGGGCTAGTTATTATGTTCACATTATATATTTAAAGAAAATGTTCAAAAAAACATTCTATTCAAAGAGAATGAGGGGACCCAAATTAATTTAATAAGTGGGTAAATTAATTGCTGGACCAGCAACCAAACAAGGCCATGCATATCATGCCACAACCTCACCTCACACACCAAAAATGACAAATTGGCCGAAGAGACAAAGGGAACAATCCATGTGACTATTGCTCGACGCCACACTCCACGCCACGACCCACCGGCCACCACCACCACCTTCTTTACTCAAATATCGATCATATCACTTTCTGTATAAAGAATGTCTTTGGACTCATACATTAATTTAGGTAGGGAATGGAAATAGGGACCAACTCCAAAACTGAAAAACTGAAAGGTACAGTCATCCAAATGGACGGAAAGCGAAGGGGACGGATCTGTCAACAAGCGGCAGCACCGGCAGAGAAGGCGCGAGAGTCCCCTAATCCTCCACCGGAAAAACAGCCTTCAGGCTTATACATGTAGTCGTCTCTATGATAGGTAGATTAAAACTCTGAGTGATCGGTCCAACATATTTAAATTTTGAAGAAAATTATTTTTTTCAACCTTATATTTGGATTGGTTATTGTTATTGAGGCATGTTGAGGTAAAGAGAGACAAAATGAAGCAACCATTACAGAAAGAGTCAATCATGAAATAGGAACAAAAATTCTCCACACAAAATTAATATAATTAGACCCGACCCATTGAAAAAAATGTTATTAAAAGAGACACTTGTTCCTTCGGTCAGATAGCAGGACTGATCAGAACTTTAAATATTAATTAGTACTAATTAGCAATGGATATTGTTTTTTAATCAAAAGGGTTACTGGGTTTAGAGCCCTAATTACGTTTAGTGAAGCGAAACTAATGGACACTTTTAATTTTTTATACACTACGGTCATTAAACTTTTACTCTCTTTTTTTATTGTTTCTTTTCTTCTATCGATAAGCGACTGAGTCCAAGAAAAAAGAAAAGAAATCATATGATCATGGGAACAACATACACGTACGCAGTAAATACTCCCTCTGGACACAAATAATTGTCACTTTTCTACGGATTTTTACTGTTCATAATACTTGTCATTTTATGCATTCCGAAGCATATATTTTGTGCAAATGACTATTTTTTTTTTATGAAACAACCCAATTTAATGATAGTATGGTAATTTGAGTGGAAATTAGGAGTAAAAATGAAACAATGTAAAATAAAATAAGATCAAAGATCATTGTCCTACGAAATTTTACTATTCTAAAACGTCATTTAATTGTGTCCGGAGGGAGTATCATATAAAAATAATTATTATTAACTAAGAATATTTCACTCCATTTGTTCTTTTATATTAGTACGAATCTGTTTAGAATAGTTTTCTAGCGAATTCTATTTTCTCACAAATTTGATCTAATAGTCGAAACAATTTCTGATAGAAGCATGTTAAATTTGTTTATTATTAGAAGGATAAACTTGAAAAACTAAACAAATAATATTTTAACTTTTAATTGACAATTATTTTGAAATATTTTAGTAAAATGACGAGTAAAATGGAATCGAGGAAGTACCTTTTGGTGAGCTAATTATGTACATAAATGTGATTAATTCTAATATAGTAACTTTAAAAAAAATACTCTTTTGTTTCTTTTTTTTAATTTTTAGATAACACTATAATTTAAAAAACTCGAACTCAAAAAAAGGTGACTTCTCAGCTTAATTACTACTCATGACACCATTTAGGTTGAGTGCTTTGTTCTTTTTGTTCATATGTTGCTAATGGAATCCAATAAAGGGTTTGTCTCGGGCTCTTCTTCTCGATTGGCTTCTTTCTAAATTCTATTATGGATTTTTGCAAGCCCTAGTGGCTAGAAGTAGTACTCCCTACCTATATAGTAGTAAAACCATTTGGTGAAACAAAACTTAAAATAATTGGAAGAACTAAACGATCTATATTCTGCAGGTGTTTCTTTGGTGGATTAGGTTAGCTATAGGTCTCCTGCTATAAATTCTAAGTTCAACACTTGAGCTTCTATATACCATTAATCATTTTTGCTAACACTAGCATTTTTTTACTGCTCTACTCTATTCTCTCCTAAATTATTTATTATTTATTATTTATTGGATGTGTACGTCCAATATTGACCAATTTCAATTTAATGCGTCTACGTTTACTGCTAATTTTGGACCAATGTAGATGCTGCCGGTGCTTCCACTTCACAAAAATGGTTGGACCTTTTCCCTCTCATTTTCCTATGCCAATCTTAATCAACGACACAATATTAGTTGCATTGGATCTGTTGCTACCCGATTTTTTCAAAAAAGATGCGACAAAACCAATAAAATATACTTTACTTTTAATTTATATGTCAATTTTTTATAATTAAACTAAATGTCGAATTTAATGTTAAAATGTAAAGAATCGTTATTCTCTTTCCAAGAAAGAAAAAAAATATCTTTTAAACAATACTAAGTGTTATAGCAACGGTCAAAATCCTCCTCCCTCATCTTTAAAAATTAAACAAACTTGGAATTGAAGTTTTAATAAATATTAGAAAATGCCCCAATTGAATAGGGCAGGGCATAGGGCATAGGGCAGAGGGCAGAGGGCAGAGGTGATTAGTCCTCCAAGGCAAAGAAAGGGTCACACACACTATAGAATTCTGTACCCAAAGATGTCTGCCTCACTGACAATTTCCTCCTTCGATCATTCATTTGCCACATTTCAAAGGTTGAGTGTCTTTTGGATTTTGACTGATCATTTCAGAAATAATAAAAGATTAGTGAAAATATTATTATTCTCTTCCAATTCCAATCTTCATTTCTTTTATAGGTGAAAGTGATACCTTACCGTCAGCATAGCATAGGATCCTCGATGTGCTTTTTTATTTTTAGATTTTAATAATTATTGAAAAAATAAATTGAAATCTCATAAAAATTGTTCAATTATAAAATTAATTAAGCAATAAAAGTTATTCTTTACTGATTTACTATATATGACGTTATATAAAATAAAACAATTTAGTCCTTAAAAAAACTAAAAAAGTTGAGAATCACATTCGAACGAAGTTAATTTACTAATAAGAAGCTATTATATACAAGTAAAATATAAAATTATAAAACCATTCACACCAACTATTCATTGATCGATCTATAAAACGTACAGTTTTATACGATTCGAGTAGCATTAATTCTCACTCAGTGGGTTGAAGTTGAGAAGTACATAATGATGTACTTTTATTAAGACTTTGAAGGAGAATATGTACGTACGTGCAAGCAAAAGATCCAAAGGAAGTCAAAATTTGAGAGAGATAAATCTCAACTACTCCAATCCAACTTCTGAAATCAAATCTATTGCTTATAATAAGTACCAAAACATTAAATCACTGTCTTATATACGGATGATTTATTATTATTATTAATGGGTCAAAGTTAAAATAAAAATAAGAAAACCTCCGATTCCACTTCATCTCCTCCGGGCAGGAGGAGTGTTGGAGGATGGAATGGATGGCGGCCATGGTGCCCGTATACCCAAAGCCCGGTTTTTTTACCTTCGGGTCAATTTTGCTGACGTAGTATGACACATCAGTAAAATAACATGTGACATCTGACGTATCATGCCACGTTGGACATTTAACGGAATGCGTTGGACGACGTTAGTATGATAAACCAAATGAGAACAATCATTCGAGTGGATGTACTAAACGAGACGTTAAATGTACCAAATCAATACACTTAAGTGAGTGCATGTACCACAAATATCTTTAAGCCTATAAAAATATATGGGTTTGTGCATTAGGAGAAATTAAGCGTCAATTAATTGAATTAAATTAATTTCAAAAAAAATCAACACAGAAAAACAAAAACGTAAAGGAAAAGCAAAATGTAAACAGAGCATACCATACCATAATAGTCAGTCAGTCGGTCAGTCAGTCAGACGATCAGTCAAAAAGATGAAACCTCCCATAAATAAAAAAGGCTCTCTTCTTCTGATGGGATAAATATGATAATTAAAGCAAAACACAGCTAATTATGATTTGATTGTAGATCTTTTCACCCATTATTATCTATCCTTAACTGGCAAAAACAATAACTTCTTTCTTTTCCATAGATATATATTCGTTAGAAGGTAAAATATTCTTAATGTATTACTCCCTCCGTACTGAATAATTGTCGCGCACGCATATCAACATTGACCGGATAACTCACTATTTGATCCCAAAAAATTTCGTACTTTTCTCCACAAAAAAGTACGGATTTTTTTGGGATCAAATAGTGAATCATCCAGTCAATGTTGATATGCGTGCGCGACAATTATTCAGTAACAAAGGGAGTATTTTTTATACATAAAAATCGAATATATAATATTTTATTCAATAAATTGTAGTGTTAAACTACTCATACTACCGATAGTAAAGATAAATTCTACTTTTTCCATCATTGTCACTGTTCAAAGGCTTGGTCTCAATCATTCCCATTTACTTCCTTTCCAGATTCTTGCCTTCAACTTGTAAAAAACCAAAGGGAAGAAACAACCCACACATGAACTCTTTTTTATTTTATTTTCAGTTGATTTTTACAATTACTAAAATAAAAGTGAATCTGCCAAATATAGTTTTTATATTTTACTTGGTCAAATATTTTAACTGTTAAGATCATATGTTAGAAACTTGATTTTAATTAGTTCTTATTATATCTCTAAAATATACTTTGAGGATTAATACACTTAAAATCGGTTGTATTTCCGGTAAAATAGAAAAAAATCGAGTCACCTAAAATTATGATTACGAAGTTTGTTTCACTTTTTTTCGAAAAAAAAAAATCTCTTGTAATATCAAACCAGAACATCTACATTTACCATAAATGTATTAGTAGTTTTATTAATATTTTTTATATTTACTTTTTTCGATAAGCATATTTTTTATATTTACTTTTTTGATAAACATATTTTTTATATATTTTAATAATTATTCATTTTAATAAATTAATAAGCGAGAAAAATCTAAATTATATACTACTATTATTACATTACATGAGTTATTTGTTTTATTACAAAAACAGCTTCAAAGTAACACTAGTGCATAAAAAGAGAAAAAAAAGAAAAGAATACAGTTTTGTTTTTTTGTTTTATTTTTAATCGGCAATTCCTCGGCTGGTCAATGGAAGAAACTGCCGGCCAACATTTCTTCAGTCATAAGTGGGGCCCACATAAGGGAGTGGGGCAGTGGTGACGTGGAGAGATTTGAGTGGGTCAATGCACGTTTATAGATAGTACTCACTACTCAATACTCTAAAGCGTAGGGGAAGAGATGAGATGAGAGGAGAAGAGAAGAGGAAGTGTTAAATTAAGTTATTAGCAGTGCTAATCAGTAATTAGTGATTAGAAGAAGAAATGGATTATTTATTTGAGTAGAAACTGGAGAGTATTGTACAGTGGTCACAGTCTTTAACTCAAACTTCAGAACTGCCTCTCTGCTTGCATTTCCACAAAAACACTCTTCAAAAACCAGACACCCAAGAAAAGAGAAGAGGAGAAACAGGACAAGAAAAAGAAAAGAATTTTACAACAAAACAAAACTTTTGATTGTTTTGTTTAGCTTCCTTCCTCAGTTTGTGCATTTTTTAGAGAGAAAAAGAGATTAGGTGAGAAAGAAAGTTCAGTACTTTAGAGAAAAAGATAGAGAAGATCTAATGGAGTACGAGAGGATACACAAAGTGCAGGTATGATTTCACTTTATTTATTTATTTATAATAATTTTTGGACCCATCTTCTTATTATTGTCATTATTAGCAAGAATTCGAAAAAAAGAAGAGACCTTTTTTTCTTGGTTTCTCTTTGTTTTGTTGTTTTTGATGTTTCTTGCAAGGAAATGGGTGTTCTTTGTTTTGTTGGTTTTTGTTGGTTTGCATAAGAAGTGAGTTAATGTGTGGCTAAAGGAAGCATCGCCTCCTGGTTTTGTTAAAAGATTTCCTCTTTTTCTGTGTTTTGATGAGTGATTTCTTCTTCTTCTGTATTTTCTCTGAGTTGCTTCTTTATATTCCAGAGTTCTTGTAATTCAACTGCAAAAAAATGAGTTTATCTTTTAGTTTCTTCTTTGGTGTTGTTAATGCTGAATAGGTGAATTTGCCAAAAATAGTAACTTTTGTACAATGAGTGTACAAAAGAGGCGATTGATTAATTGGGAGTTAAGATGATTCAAACTAGAATCTGTAGTTATTGTTGTGTTTTCTTAGCTCAGTTCATCTTTTTCATGAAATTAATTGATATGACCTTCTTTTGTGTATAATTTGTTTATTTTCCTGCTGTTTCTTTTGCTTATCAATGACAGACTGGTATAATCTCTCCAAGTAAGCTGAGGATGAAGCTGATGGGACCTCACCATAGTAGAAAAAAAGATGGATCAAACAGTAATTCATCAAGAACATCTCCTTCAAGGCTTGAGGATTCTGAATTTGTCAAGAACAGTTTATTAGCCTCTGACTGTGCCGATTTTGGAGAGGAAGGTCGGTATTACCACCTCTTTTTTAATAGAAAAGATATGAAGTGGGTATTGTTTGCTTAAAGTGGCTTTCATTTTGTTGATTTACTGTAGTTTAGGTATCTGATTTGTTTAGATTTGTGGTAAGTTTTTTATGAAGTTGCATAGATGTTGCAGTTTGTCTGATAACCGTGGTCTATTGTGGTTGCAGCTTCCAGCTTAGAAGTCACATCTGCAAATGTACAGTGCATGACAGTCTCAGATTCCAGTCAAGATGATCAGACATCGTATCAATCCAACACGACCTTCGCAAAGGAAAATGGCGAAGTGGGTCGTGTTAAAGTGCAGCAATTCTCGAAAGCTGAAAGTGGGAATTCAAGTGCAGTTCACCCCATGAGGACCGTGGAAGATGAAAATCTTGATTATGACAGTAATGCTAGCTCGTCTAGCTTCGAATTTCATAATGAGAGATCAGCGTCAAATCATTTCGCGAGATCGTTTTCGAGGCCTATGCCATCGAAGTGGAACGATGCAGAAAAATGGATAATGAAGAGGCATAATGTACAACCTAATCATTCTAAGAAGAATGCATTGAACAACCAAGTTAATAGGGTGTCAATGACTAACGCAGTGAAAGTTGCTTCAGATTCATCAAATTATGATCTCAAGTCATCTACAAGCAGGATGTCTGACACCAAGCTTTTGGATTATTGCCAATCTGCTTCGCAATTGGTACCTGATAGGTTCTCGTTTACTCCTCCGGAGAGTCACTCGATTTCTGGTCAAGCATATGACGGGAATACTTTAATCGATCAGTGTACTCAGAGCAACGATATGAAGGAAATGGATGAAGGATCTTGTACAAAATCTTTGGAGGAAGATGAAACTGGTAAATTTCAACCCTTATTTTAGCGATACAATTAATTAAGTCAAGAACCATAATGATTATTGTTTTGCTATCGATTGAGAGTTCAAGATTTTTCTGCAAATTATGGTTTTTGGGTAGGTCAACTTACACCACAGTAGGTTGCAAGTGTTATTTCTTTCCTTTGACGATTCGTTTGCATGACATTGCAGTTGCTCCTGGCATAAGATCTGTCTGCATGAGAGATATGGGTACAGAGATGACCCCTGCAACAAGTCTAGAGCCTTCAAGGAGTTGTACGCCGGTGGATGCAACAACTCCACTCCGCAGTCCAACTTCCTCGATTCCATCTACTCCACGAAGAGGGGCACCAGCACTCACACCTGCTGAGCACCACACGGATGAGGATGTAAAGCGTACATCTGAAAGTGGGAAAAAACAATTGACAGAACAAGAAATGAAAGAGAAGACACGAAGAGAGATCGTAGCCCTAGGTGTCCAGCTCGGCAAGATGAATATTGCTGCCTGGGCAAGTAAAGAAGATCAAGAAAAGAATACAACTCCTGTTGATACTGCTAAAATGGAGGAACTCGAGAGAATTGAATTTGAGAAACGTGCAGCTGCATGGGAGGATGCGGAAAAAGCTAGACACACAGCAAGGTTTTACTTAGTTTCCTATCCTGGTGGACTTGTATAACATTGTTAACTATTTTTCTGCAGTATAAATTCTAAATTTTACAAAACAATTTTCTGACTTTTCAGGTACAAAAGCCAAGAAATACAAATCCAAGCATGGGAAAGTCAGCAGAAAGCAAAACTAGAAGCCGAGATGCGCAGAATAGAGGTATTTGGTTGCTTGCTCACATTTACCAGTGATGCATCCAACTTGAGTTTTGTAACTTTTGTTAACGAAAGCAAATCTTTCTTCAGGCACGAGTTGACAAGATGCGAGCACAAGCTCATGCAAAGATGATGAAGAAGATTGCAATAGCAAGGAAAACATCAGAAGAGAAAAGATCAGCAGCAGAAACCAGGAAAAATCAAGATGCAGAAAGAACCGCTGCACAAGTGGAGTATATTCGACAAACGGGACGAATGCCATCGAAGAATCCTTACATGTGTTGTGGCTGGTTGTAGTACCACCTAACAAATGAACAGAGCGAAACTGCTCATCCTCTCCATTGAGCATTTGAGCCGTGAGCCAAGATAGTTAGCGTCTCGTGTACCTCCATTCGGGTCTGTTTTATGATCCGTAGAGTGTTTGTTCCCTCTGTCACTCAGTTTCTATGTAAGTGATCGATCGACTGCAGGTTTTGAATACAAGTTGGAGGGAGTTGATTTTCTTCATTCTTGTGGTCAAAAAAATGAATTGTTATGTGCTAAGCTAACTGCTTAAACGTAATAGGGCTAAAAGACTACTATTACGCGAATCATAGGCCGCGTAGGTTTTTCTGGCCAATCCAAACCAACTCAACTGATTGCCAACGTTGTAAAATCAGAACTGAGACTTGAACTGGAAATGAAAAGGGCAAGAGATTTGAAATTTGATTGGTCGAACTATTCATATTCATATCATAGGAATTCCGAATTCGTGTATCGGATTAACATTTTTCTCCTCAGCGAAAGCATGAGATCGCGAATGATAGGCCTAAATTCCTACATTATAAATTACAATTACATAATTTATGTTTAAATAAAAAAATTGGAAAATTAGTTTCAATTTTGATAAACCCACGAACAAAAAAGCAAAAAAAAAAAGAATGCTCAATCGTATCAAACACCATGAAAAAGTATGATCCTATTTCAATATGCTTGATATGATCTTATTTTTGCTCCAATTCCCTCATCACAACATTCCGGACTGACTTTCCTGTCTCGATTTTAAAACCTGCGATTGAGGAGAGAGAAAATGAAGACTGTCTTTGTATCAGATATGCTCCGAGAACAAAAAAATATAACAAAAAGCCTCAGCTGCTGATACGAAGGTGTTGTCATGGTTGGGTAAAAGATGCCGGTCATCATTAGATCAAAAGAATAGATCCCATACTCTCTTATGACGGGGTAGAAAAGCAGACTCGGAATCCTGACTTCCCACGGTCATGATCTTGTTTCTTCAAAATGTGGCAGTAGTTTAACTGGAAACAAACGAAGGATGTTAGAGAAAATAACATGCTAAGCTTACGAATAAAATCACTAGATAGAAATAGGAAACAACAAAAACACCACCATCTATGATGGAAATTCAAAACAGTAAATCAAACCAAAGAGGATCTATCTGAAGTATTGTTTCTCATGGCAGAGAAAACAAACAAGAGAAGAAACGCAAATCTGAGGGACGTTCGAAAGAAGCCTCGACAAGTAATAATAACTAATTCTTATCTATCAACATTCTCCCCCCTTCAATAATAATATCATCATATCTCATTAGGATATCTAAAAGTTCAAACCACTGTTTCAACAATCTTCAGGAGGGGATTAGACTATAATTGTAACAGCATATACAGTTTGTTTCCGGGGAAATGATGATTAAAAAAAAACTTCCCTAGTGTTGAAAGGGGAGTGAGCAGGAAGTTTCTAAAGCACAATATCAGGAGGAAAACCAAAAGTTCTGAGCAATGTATGGGACATCAAGCACATGATGCAATAGCCAACAGGATTACCTCCTAAAATCATAAAATGATATTGAACTGTTCTATACTGTGTAGTTTAAAATGAAGACAATAAAATAGTTTACTAACCTCCATACGGAACAGAAGCGTAGGAATAACAATCCCAACTCCTACAGAGCTTCGAACTGTTTCTCTGAACTTCTGCAAAGAGAAGTTTTTGTAGGCATTTTCAGTTAATTTGTCAACATTCCCTGCACATGCAAAAACGTGTCCATGGATTCCTTTTGCTCTGCACCAATTAGATGGCAAATCAAAAGACAAATCTGCAAAAGCAGTAACAGCAACATCTCCTCCAAGATAGTCTCTTTCAGGCTCAAAGTTCTCTTCAGATGGAGCAGTTTGCATTTGCCTTCGAGGCTCTGTCGGTCCCATACCCCTTGTCCTAAACCCCCACAATGTTGCTGGGCCTCCCACTGTGCAAACTGGTGATAAATTGCCTCCCAAAAAGAACCTCTCAGGCAGGGGGGAAAGCATGTTTGAGGATCCACGCCCCCAGGGGAAAAGAACACCAGCAGCGATCCCAAAATTTAGGGCAGAGTTGTAAAATCCAAGAGGGAGAGCATAACGAAGGTCAAACTCCTGTTTGAAATATCGAAAGAATGGACATCCAGTAAGAGGTCTGAACATATATGGAATGGGAATAGAGAAAGGATCTCACATATACTAATGCATCCAAAGCTCAAATTTTTTTGGTGGAATTAGAAACCAGACAAGAATGATCAAGTGCAGTTAAAAACTGTAGCAACCACATATATAATATACACTAAGCAAACCAATTAAAAATATCAAGATGCCAATCTCACTTAACAGTATTGAGCTCTTGATAACAAACAATGGAAAACCCATTTTCACAACCCAACAAACAGAGCTTAAGAAAATAGTTTGTAGGCATGAAATATTACTAACTAATATTTGATAACATATAATTCCCTTGTTTAACTACCTCAAACAAGACAGGACTAAATCCACATTTTGAATTACAAAAAGATTATTCAAGAACTTCCACTTTCAATTAGCACAGGTTGATATATACTGGGCCACAACAATGGAGCAAGAAGTTCAAAAAATGGAGGGAGAAAATCCTTGTCTCCTCTTTTTACATGGCATTCCTATCTTTGTACACAAAAACTCAAGCACTAAAAACAAATAAAATATAAGATACATGCATTAGGTGAAAAAGAAATCAAAGAATAAGAATAATAAGATGACTAAACCTGACGCAAAAATCGCAGGCTCCGACTGTCAGGTGCAAGACCACTAATCTGAGAACTAGAAACAAAAGCATATCCACTTGTTGGCCTCAGAGTAGAATTTCTGTGATCCAGCTTGAATGTGTACTTCAAAGATGAAAGTAAACCATGACCGAGCTGCCTCCTTACTGGCCTAGAAGCTGTTTGTGGTGGGTCTGTCAAAGTACGCCATGCAAGATTGTATGACACGTCATGGTTCCTGGTTGAAAACAAGCCAATGGAGAGGCCCATAGATCGCTCTTTGAAAGATGAAAACTTTAGCCAATCTTGGGATAGTAGGAATGCTCGTGCCGTCACAGGAGTTACAAATCCTCTGAATCTTGGCAGATACACACCAGCACTTACCTCAGCCATATGGTCACAACTATAAGCCAAAGACCCATCCCAAAGGTCCCCATAACCAAATATGTTTTTGTACTTCAACGATCCTTCAACTGTTGAAGCCCTAGCCTACAAAACCATTTTACCATTTCAGAAGCCAGGAAACCACTATGTCAAAATTGCAGATTATAAATAGGCTTCCACAATTATACATAAGCAGAACATTTCAACAATCAGAAAATTAGCCATCTCATAGCGAGCTCCCATCAGCCACATTACACTAACACGGGCAGGTTTCAATAGTGGTTAAATTCCAATACCTAGCCTAGTACAGGAGCATCGCATGCAATCCATTAGCACATTAACTCTCCAAGTAGTAAAACCGAAACTGAAACCGAAGATTGAATTGAAAAAGGGAAAACAGGTTATACCTCTCCTTTGGTGTACACCCCCACTTCACCAGTGAGTGGGCTCTTCGTCTCCACAACTTCAACAACCACATTAGCAGTGCCAGGAAGCTCCAGCGGACCGGAATCAAGCGTGACCCTGACAGAATCGAAGACTTCAAGCGCGTGTAACCTTAAAGACACTAGTTTCGAAGCCTGCAGCAACTCCTGCATAGTAGAAACGTTCTTAAGCGGCGCCGTTATGTCCTCGAGCAAGGATTCCTTAGTCTTACTGTTCCCTCTGATGATCACGTCGTGAACGCGAAGCGAAACCACGCCGTGCTGCATCCGCCGGGAGAGAGTCTCCATCTTTGATCGGTAGCTCTTTGGGGGTTCAGGTATTACTTCTTCATCTTCCTCCTCCTCCTCCTCCTCATCTTCAATGTCCTTCTCGTCTTGTTCTCCGTCATCGTTTTCGTTGACGATGTCGTCTTCGTCGTCCTTAGGGTTCTGCGAGATCGGGTCGGGTTTGTCCATATCGGAGTGTACTCTTATTTGGTGAGAAATAAAATGGGTTGTTTGGTTTATCGGAGACGGTTTTCGGCGAAAAGAGGCTTTCTTATAAGCGAAACCGCTGTTCGCAGTTCAATAAGCACAAGCACGACCTGGATTTCTTTTCCCCCAAATAATAGTGTAGTTATTTTTTTTTGAAAAATAATACTCCAATAATTATATATATGTACAAAATTAATAATTGATATTGATAATCATACTAACCAGATGACTTGGGCTAATTATGCAGCCGTATTAAAATTTACGAGGAAATATCTTACCAATTTTGAGAATTTTACCCAATTTAAGTGCGAAAATATTGGAGAATTATTCAATTTCGAAATCAACTTGATTTATTTCATTTCTCAGCTTTGAAGTGAAGAATGAATATTATAATTTTAGTACTTCAACAGTTGGTTATACATTGCAATAGGGAAAGAGTAAGACCGAGGAGGAGGAGGAAGAGGATTTGAGTTCTACTGCGTAGATCTGCGGGTTTTGGGCAGTTTGGTGACGGGTTTTGAGTGGTTTGGTGACGGAATAAATAAAACACTCTTTTTAAAAATAGTAAATGAGGTATAAATTATAATCAATACTCATCTATAGAAAGATTATATTTATTTTTCCTATTTAAAATGAATGATTTGATAATTATAGGAAGAATTATATTTATTATCCTATTTAAAATGAGTGATTTAATATGATTTATTATCTTACTTTTGTTGGAATTTTTGGTTAAAATATTTATTCTATTTCCTTTATAAATTATTTCAATATTCTTTTTGCTTGCATTATAAATACACGTGGCTATATCATATATTCAAAGTATTTCATTACCTCAATTATGAATAAGCAGACACTTAACTCTTTAAAGTATCTTTAACCATAATCTGTTTTTTAGAATAGAAAACAGTTTCATAAAATCATTTTCTAAACCACAGAAAAATGTTTTCTAAATTTCTAAATTTTTATTTATTTACTTTAAAAGCAGTTTTTAAAAGCAAAAAAAATTATGAAACCGAAACATGTTTTCTGACATCTTTTTTCTTTCCAAAATAGAATATAGAAAAAATCACAAAACTACTTTCACATTCTGAATTTTGAAAATTGCTTTCTGAAATTTCAAATACGGTTTTCTGATATAGATTTTTTTTTTCTAAAATAGAAAACAGGAAAAGTTTTTAAAATTTCAAAATATGTTTTCTGAATTTCTAAACTGTTTTATGAAATAGGAAGAATGGTTTCTATCTAAAAAAATTTTAAAAATATTTTCTAATTCTCTAAAAACAAATTGATTTTCCAAAAAAAATTAAAATCACAAAAAAAGTTCATAATATAGAAAACGTTCTAAAATAAGAAAAATATTTTAAAACAAATCATTTTTTAATATAGAAACTGTTTTTTATTTATTTTCAGAAACAGTTTTAAAAATCACAAAACAATTATGAATTAGAAAACGTGGTTTCCGAAATAGAAAAAAGTTTTTTGTTAACAGAAAATAGAAAACGGTTTTTTAAATTTCAAAATATATTTTCTGAATTTCTTAATTGTTTTATAAAATAGGAAAAATGTTTTCCAGTTGTAAAAAAATTGAATTTCAAAACAGTTTTTAAAATCACAAAAAAGTTTCTTAATATAGATTTTTTTTCAAAAATAGAAAACTATGTTCTAAAAAAAAGAGTTTCTAAATTTGAAAATTTGTTGTCCAATTCTCAAAAGTAGTTTTTTGATATTCTATTTTTTTTTAAAATTAGGAAAAATGGTTTGTCTCATAAACAGTTTTCTAAAATTAAAAAAACTATTCTTTAAATTAGAAAAATATTTTCTAATTCTGAAAAGTATCGTTTGAATTTAAAAAATAGTTTTAAAAATCATAAAACAAGTTTCTGAAATTTCGAGCACAGTTTTCTGAGATAGATCAATAATAGAAAGAAAAAAAACTTATACAAAAGGGAAAAAAAAAAAGTAAAATTCACCAGTTTGCTACTTATTTTCCATTGAAAGATGGATTATTTTCCCAAAATAATCGGATAAATTTCAAAATTCAATTTTGATAAAATGAAATATTCAAATAAATTGGACTGAAGTTCTATAGAAAAAATAGAAAAAAAGTGTCACGCCACCCCCTTTATCATTCTCACAAATCCGAGAGATCATTAGAGCTCACATTAATTCATCACAAAAGCTCCACTTCTTTCTCCAAACTTGCCCACGTCGGTCATCTTTTCCTCTTTTCTTTCTTCTTCAATTTGATTGCATTCATCTCTGGAGCATCTGGAGAAAAACAGACATATGCTCTCTGCATTAAGCTAACCACATACAAAGCATAAACCACAAACAACATTCTAGTACAAGGCAAGCATGCTTCCAAAATGAAGTGGCTATATTAGAGAAATGGATAATCATAGTAAATGAGATGAACACATGCTTATAATTAATTAAGTTGGCAGCATCGGCAGATTATAGGCATTTGTTATTAATAATAAAACCAACTAATCATGTTTTCTAGAATGGGATATAGAAAGCAACGACGAAGATTGTGAAAGCCTCACCTATCTCCATTGTTGCGGATACAAGATGAATCCAATTCTAGAAAAGTCACAAAGGGATTCGAGATGATTTTTGTCGTTGGCTTCGCCCCAATGCAATGATTCCCACAATTCCTTTGGATAAACCTGGATTATTTGAAGGGAAGGTTGTGGGAGAGGGAGTGTTATCCTCTTTAATTTCGGGCATCTAACCAGTTCAATTTGTTGTAGAGAATGACAGATGATTGCGCCCTTGTATATGCTTCTCAGTTCTGGTAAAAAACGCAATTTCAATGTGGTTAGCCTTGGAAGATGGAGTCCAGTGAGATTAGGCTGATCAAATAATAATTCTTGCCCATCTTCTTCTTCTTGGTCTGTTGAGAATATCTCTTCCATGCCATTGCAAAAACCGACCGAAAGCATTTGTAGGTTACGAAGGTTAGGCAGCAAGCAGGGAGGGAATAGTTTCTTCAACTCGTGACACCCCCATATATCAATTCGCTTAAGATTGAGTAAGGAATGATTGGAAATAGAATGGGTGGAATAATTGGAAAATGAGAATCCCCTCCATTCTCCAATCTCTTTCTCGTCGCAACAATGAATATACAGTTCTTCAATGTCTGTGGGCAACGCCAAAGGATCAATAAAATTGTCACCTGTCATTACGCTCACAGATTTCCTTGATATCAATGTTCTCATAGTTGGCCAAAGCCAATTGGAATACTCCCTCTGTATAAAAATACAGTAATGACTGGGTGATTGTTGTAACCTTTCTCGAGATTTCATGTACTCCCCAAACTCTCTGACATTACTAAATCTGCAATGCAAAGCCTCCAACATCCTCAACTCCCCCACTTCGCTTCCTCTAATTGAGAATTTTGAACGTCCATATTCGTCGCATAGGTTGAGGACCTGCAACCGAGAAAGCGTAGGTAATATCCCACTCCCTATCTCTTCTATTCCACTCCTATTGAGATCTAAATACTTGAGGTTTAATAGAAATCTCACACCTTCAGGCATCTGTTGAAGCCTCTCACAATGACTAAGATCTAACTTCTTTAGTTTCTCTAGCTTTGCTAAGGATGGCACATGAATCAGACTCTTACAGCCCCAGAGCAACAATGCAGTGAGATTCACCAAATCACTAATAGACCTTGGGAGTTCCTCAATCTCTTTGCTGAAAGAAAGATCAAGAACTTTGAGCCTCGGAAATTGCTCAAAAAATGAATCTGCTATCATTTTTAATCTAGGATTTGAACATAACAACAACGTCGACAGATTGGGACACCTTGGTGTATGGCCGTAAGGAATAACCTCAATGCCATTACTCATCAATGAGACTCTCACCAGCTCCTCTGTCCACTTTTCCACATTTGGTAATTCTTTAAGTTGTGCCCCTGCTTCCACAAGCGTTTTGGACCCCTCTCTCAATTCAAGGATCATCATATCCCTAATTAGATCATGCATCCACACATTTTTAGTATCACCTTCCAATAAGCATGCATTCTCAAGTGTGTCAAGCATTGTGCGCCCCTTATCCAATTCTTTTTGTCTGCTTTTCCTTTCATCTATTATTCCTTCAACAATCAGATACTCAATTAACCAATTTCTGTTAATTTTAGCATCTTCCGGAAATAATGTGCAGTATGACAAACATTCTTGCAATGCTTGATCATTCAAACGAAGGTAGCTGAATTTCAACACAGAGAAAACTTCTTCCCACATCTCGTGATCCTTACTAATGTTTGATTCCTTCAATTCATCCAACGCATTCCTCCATGTATGAACATCACAAGTCCCCTTCATACTTCTTGCCATAACTCTGATCCCTAGAGGCAAACCAGCGCATTCCCTAGAAACAGCTTTCGCCAGTTCCTCCACTTCTGTTCCATAGTTGCCCAGTTCTTGAGTGAACAAGTTCCAAGCTTCTTCTTCAGAAAGACGCTGCACTTGTATTGTGTTTCCTTCACTGCAACCCATTTTGCGACAAACTTTTAGCAATCTAGTGGTAAGAACCAACTTGCACGTATTCACTCAGACCAGAATTCCCACTTTATCCAATTCTACGTAGTTCCATAAGTCATCTAAAATGAGAACACACTTTCGTTTTGCTTGCATTGCTTTAGCTAGTTTTTTAGCTCTTTCCACCTGATCTTCCTCGTCTAAAAAGTTCAAGCCAATTTTTTTGGCTATAAGATTCTGTAATCTGGGAATGCTGAAATCTTGAGATACAGTCACCCAAAAAACTTTTAAAGAGCTTTGTCCCTCCAGAAGAGTCTGAATATGCCTCATTAGAGTGGTTTTGCCCACACCGCCCATACCATAAATGCCAACTCGTAAAACTTGATCATCCATCAACCAAGACCATATTTTTTCCACATTTCTTCGAAATGCATCGCCCACTGGCCTATTTGGTAATGCATCTGGCATGCTTATGTGTCTTTTGTTGCTGCATAGGTTCAATTTGTTCAAAATATCTCCCACAATCGACTTTATAAGCTCAGTCTCAGGTCTATCAAAAAGACAATCAAACAACAAAACTAACTCAATCCAAGCGAATGACAATATTAGCTGGTTTTTAAGTAAAAAAAAGTTAGTTGCTATGAAAGAAAAAGTTACCTTATGTCCTGTGAATTCCATCCGGATATAATAGCTGCTACCTCCAAGTGAGATCTCACATCGTCCAAGTCCATCTCCCCCTCCCGTAGACGTTCTTTGAGCTTATCAAAAGCGAGTCCAAATTTTCCAGTTTGATTTTTGATGTGCGATGGATCTACTCCGTAGAACACAGGTATAACGATCTGACCATTAAGCTTTCTGCACTGGAGGATCTTTGCAAGTTCTTTCAAGCACGATTTAGAATCTGCATAGTTCTCGGAAAAAATGATGAGAGAAATATCGGAATTTTCAATGGCAGCGAGAAGAGCTGGATAAATATCGTCTCCTCTGTTAAGGTTGTAATCGATGAAAGTTTCAATTTCGTTCTTGCATAAAGCTGCATGGAGGTGGCTTATGAAACCATTGCGAGTGTCCTCTCCCCTAAAACTGAGGAACACATCATAACTTCTCGCTTCACGGATGGTAGCAGAAGAAGAAGAAGCCATTTATGTGTGAAAAGGGTAAGGAGAAGCTCGAAATAATAAGGAGAGAAAATGATGACATACGGTCTGATATTCTGCAAACAGGAATTACATAGCTGGAAATTCTTCTTTGTATTGAAACAAAATAACTATGATGAAACATTGTAGTAGTAAATAATTGAAGAATAACATGTCTTTAGCATTGTATGCAATAACACTTTCTTTTACAGCTACGGCACTGACAACATGACCTTTCATGGACCATCTTCCAAAGTGTCAAATATGGATTTAGATGAAAGAAAAGTTCAGCCACATCTTAGATGCATCTCCGTATTAGATCTAAGCAATTCAATAAAGAAATTTACTATCATCTGAAATATTAACAAATCATTTTTCATCTTCAAGTGTACTAATTACAACTTCAAAATAAAATATCCAGACATGGATATTTATATATGCATCATAAGCACAGACATGGATATTTATATAATCAAAAGAAAGAAAAAGAAAGTAGCTAAATTACATATATTGGATCTATATAAGCAAAAGAAGAACCTTGATATATATATATGGATAATTGCCTGATTAGAAGAATAAAAGGAGGACACTATCATCTGATGAAAAGAAGCAATAGATAGATCATAAGCATAAAGCACAGCTGTACAGACATGGATTAGCTGATCAATGTTCTTTGCAAAACTACTTAATTAAAAGTGGTCAAAATAGCAGACAAGACAGCGCAGATTTAGATGATCAATGTTCTTCAAATGATCTGACCAAAAGAAACAGTGTACAGATCATAAGCACAGACATACATGGATATATACATAAATCGAAAGAGAAAAAGAAAAAGAAAAAGTAGCAATTACCTGATTGATTAGAACTATAGGGAAGATGGAAGAGAAGTACTACAAGAGAACACAGACAGAGAATGAAGGATATCTCTTGAACAAAAGTCTCAATAATGCATTACTACTGCCATTGCCACAGACCAAGACTGGGTGGAAAATCAATCAAATGTGGGGCCGTGGCTTGCTTATCTTCGACGAGCAATTTTATTACTTTTACTAGTTTTACTGCAGTGACTCTTTGAAGAACATTTTTATTAATCAATTCAGAGAAGAAGACAATAAAGAGAAAGTAGCGGTATTGCTTCACTGATAGCATACCAGTATGGCAACCCAATTGAGGAGAGAGAAGGAAAACAAATCAAGATACTTAAAATTTACAAAATCATAATCTCTTTGAAGAAGAATATGTTTGAAATTTACATTTTTTATCACTGATTTGGTTTTGTAGGTTGGTTTATCTAAAAGTAAAGACCATACCTTTCATAATACGAATTAGTTTTTAAAAATTATAACTGTATTTTATAGAGTCAATTTTGTATGGAAAATATCGAATTGAACAATGTGTTCCATAAAATGATTTAATTAATGTGTGGTTGTGATTTGCTTCATTTTCAATGCAAGTTTTATGGATCATTTCATGATTTTCTTTCTCAAAACATGAACCAATGTTTAACTCTCACTAATAATAATGTTTAAATAAAAATAAAAATTCAACTGTAACTAATTTAAGAAACATAAAAGGTTCATGTCTCACGTCATGACTTTTTCCTTCATTCATGTACTCAACCATTGAATTGCATGCAGAAGCAATAAACGAATCTATAAATATTATATGTAAATTACAAAAATAAATTAACCTTTTCAATTAGGAGAATGTATTATTTTATTATTTTAATATTTATAATTATATGTATTAATACAAAATACAAGTGAAAGAATTCACTTTTTTGCTTTCTCTCAATCTAAATAAATACAATAAATATTAGAAAATTAGAACTAAAAAGATGAATCAAATAATTCACAATGCGCATTTGCAATTGTCCTCGTTTGCCCATTTGCTGTACTTCTCGTGGTGAGAGTATTTTGATGCACCACATACTGTTTACGAACTTACTGTTTGAGATAATTTTGCCTTATATTTTTTCTCGAACATACGAACATACTCAAAAAGTACGTTTGAGAAAAAATAAAAAGCAAAATTGTCTCAAACAATAAGTCATCATGTTTTTTTAATATGCATGTCCAAGTTAAAGCCTCAATTGAAAAATTGACATAGCTATTGAAAAACAGCTCGCTAGATTTTTTTTTTACATTTTCATCATCAAATTTTATGTTAGCTATTTATATATCACCATAGTCTTATTTTTTTATCAAAATAAACTGACATAGCTCTCTAAGTTTGATATTTTTACATGTTTTATAATATTTATGTAAGACTATTAACATTTAGTTTTACAAACTTGAAATTCATTAATAGAATCACAAAATCAAAATAAAAACTCTACTGAAATTACTTCAAGTTCTGGATATATTAAGAAAAGAAACAAATTACTGTAGAATCAGCATCAAAACAATAATTCAAAGCTTGCAGAATCAAAACTACAACACAAAAAGCTGACCATTTCTTGTTGCAGAGCTGAAATCAGTAGGGGTGTAAGAAACCGGATCGAATCGGAAATCGAACCAAAATCGGAGAATTTTGACCCGAACCGTAACTTTCTGGTTTGGTCCGGGTTTACCAATATAGAACAGAAAAATTTCCGGTTCGGTACGGGTATAAGAATATAAAACCCGTAAAATTGAACCGTAGAACCGTTTGAATCAGAAATGTTTATATATATATGCATCAATTATTAAAAGTTTAGTTTTAGTTCACTGATTAAAACTTTTACTCTCTTACAAAAGGGAAGGGGTTCGAATCCCCTTCCCCTCAAATTTCTTTATTTTTTTCCTTCATGGGGCTGGGCTGGGTCTGGGCTGGGCCGGGCCATTTCTTTATTTATTTATTTTTTTTAAAAAATCAACTTTTTCTTAATTATTTTAAAATATCCATGATAACAAAGAAATATTTTTTTCATGAATAAATAGTAGTTTTCCTAATTGTTTAAAAAAAAAAAAATTTTATCGGAAACCAAATCGAATCGAACCGGACTAAACCGACCCGTTTACACCCGTAGAAATCAGCAGAAACCCTGATTATTAAAAATGAGAACATTCATTAGCTTATGTCATTATCATTCCGCAGATGTCTCATAACATTCCTATCATCCATAGCTATATTTCCTTTTGCTATATCTACTTCTGAAAAAAATCAATTAAAAAAAAGATTTATACAAATCCAGTAGAATTTTATTGAAAAGACTACAAAATTTACTATCACATCTTAGATGCATCTCCATCAGATATAAGCATTTCAATAAAGAAATTTTACCATCACACTTTTTTTTTCATCTGAAATATTAACAAATAGTTTTTCATCTTGAAATGTACTAATTACAACTTCAAAATAAAATCTCATAAACTTAAAAGTTCTCTAAATTAGGAAAAATAAAAGGAACAAACTTTAAATAATTTTAAATTTGATAAAAGTCAACAAAACAACTAAAAAAAGATTACAAATACTATTTAAAATGAAAAATTCAATTGCATTGCATATTAATTAAGACATAACATTTTAAAAATTCATGAATGCTATACACTAAACTAGTTAAGTAATTACATAAAGATTGACAATTATATTTTATATTTTATATTTTTATACTTTGCCTTAAAGGTGAAAACGATAAATTACTCACACCAATATATTTTATAGAAAAATATTTGATATCTAATAAATACTCATTTTACGGTTCTCAGAGTATTAAAAAATTTAATATAATAACTAGCTATAAAATTTCCTAAAAGTCGATGACTAACCATATCGTAAATTCTTGTGCTTTTCCTTAAGTGACAGTTATTAGGTACCGGTAAGGTTCATAATCTAGGCACAACCAAATGTAATTGAGAAACAAGGTACAAGGTTCAGCCCATGTTAAATTTTAAGTTAGTAGCTAGTACATGGCCAAATTGTTCAAGGATGTAGAAGATTTTCAATTGTAGTGTAAGATTGTTTCAACTTTAAAGCTCAAAACTAAAGCATCTCAAAGACTCCAACACCATAGAGCTAATCACCCAAAATTTAATCTTCCGAGGATCCAGAAGCATGATGAGGGTACTTCGACCACACATCTGCCCATGTCGTGTGTCCATCTGCTAGCGACTTCACAACTGATGCTGCTTCTTCCACATTGACACGGACTTGATCCTTGCTATCTCTCTCCCGGATTGTCACAGAAGATGTTGAATCGACAGTAATAGCGAAAGGCACACCAAGTTCATCGGTTCTTGCATATCGTTTTCCAATTGAGGTCCCTGTAAAAATCAGCAAATCAGAAATACAAGACTTACTTTCCAGACGGGGTTTTTCTATTCCCAAGAATCATACACAATGCAACCACCATATAAGGTAATCTGATATTCCTAACAATCCCTGACTCACACAATGTAAAATGATACGCTGGGTTATCTTAAAATCCCTCGACCAAACACCACTTTTCTAGTCTCTAGTGTTTCAGCACCTGTACTTATACATACACATAGCAGAACGAAAAATGCATTCACTAAAATTTTCTCAAACCAATTAAAGACAATTTCATAAGCCATGCATATATGCTTGTAAACTTTGATAATGGCAAAAAGAGAATTACTGCAATGGTTCATATTTGCCACCTACCTGTAATATCCATCTGGTGTGAGATTCCAGCAGCAGTCAATGACTTCGCTATGGTTTTGGCAACATTCTCATACTGCTGATTCTGGACGAGAGGGAAAACAGTGCACTTTTTATATGCCACAAGGGGAGGCAAGCGGAAAACATTCAACTGTTGATCCCCTGCTTTACTCGGTCTTGTGTAGAAAGAGTGCTCAAAGAGGCAGTATATTATTCGTCCAATACCAAAGGATGGCTCAATAACTGATGGTGTGAAAACCCTTTGGTGTTCCTTCTTTATCTCTTTTGAAATAGTAACCATGTTTTTCTTTATGCACACATTTTTCCCAAGTGTACAGACAGTAAATTCAACCTCTCCTTTGGTTTCTAAAGCAGCTTTCATGTCGAAAGCTTCTTTTTCATTCATTGCCTAACATGAAAACTTGAAGTCATAAATCAAAACAGAGGCAAGTAGTTTCATTGCTGAGGAGGTATTGAGAAATATAAGCTACCTCCAAAGCTTCAGCCACCATTTTCTGGTTACCCTTAAATGCAAGCCCCAGCTCCTTCTTCACTGGTGTAATGACCAATTTCTGAAATGGTAGTATGCGCATTAAATATTTTTCTTCTCGGGGTAAAAAGGAATTGATTGTCAATATTTATCATTGGAACAAACTTGCAAATGATGCGCTAAGAGAATAATAACAATCATGTCTTTGTTAAGTGTATAACAGATAAACTGAATAGCTAGAGTGAATATGATTACCTCCACCTCCCTAGGTTCAGAAAATTTTTCATGGGCAACAAGAGCAGTTCCACTTTTCTCCTGGTACACAACGCAAACACCGTGTAAGTATGCATTTTTTCCATATGAAAAAAAGCCAAAAAAATAATCCTTCAAAATATAACTTTTTCCTGGTCCTCAAACTATAGCAGATACAATTTCACTCAAGATACAAGTTATCCCGTCATTAGTACAACACTAGGAATTCATACACAGATAAAGCGACAAACTACCAAAAGCCTACAATCAAAATGTGACTTGGGTTAGAAAATGTATGTTAGTGTATTCTGTCTTGTAGCATTCAAAATATGAAGTGTAGGGAAAAGTATGTTTCTATTTGCATATTAAGAAAGTTCTTACCGAATGAGCACGTAAATCATATGCAGATCTATCTGCAATACCCACACACTCAATCCAACCATAAGAACTTTCAATCTCAGCATCCCAACAATCTGCAGCGTAATGAGCCATTTCATTTGGAAGATGTTGCCGGAACCGTAATCTATCTTTGTCTATGCCAAGCCGAGTTAGGAAAAGATAGACCCGCCCAATGAAATAACCGAGAGTTTCATTGTTGACAGTACCCTAAACAACAGCAGATCAAGTAAGCACCAAAAAGAGGAGATGCAGTAGACAATAAAAAAGATTATTATCCAACCAAACCTTCGAAACTGCTTCACCAAGCCGAATAGTCTTTGCAGATTGGCCAGACATTTGTTCGTCCCTAGGGAACATCAGGAATTCAAGGTCTGCAACTTCGTGGAATTTGGGGTGTGATTTGTCTTCAGGATCAACAAAATGCTCAATCTCCGCCAATGTGAATTCACGAACTCTCAAAAGGCCTTGACGAGGAGCAATCTATATGGACAGAGAACGTCATGAAAACTCCAAAGAAAATATAGCTATTAATTCTAATTAATGAGCAATCTAGGCCTTCAATTACCACAATTTGTTCTTTCAAGAAAAAAACTCTAATTTGTAGGATTTAAACAATAAATGTTACTAGTTATTAACACATACTCATCCATTGATCATAAGAAACTTGCACCTATTGTTTAAGAATTTCTGTATGAATATTCAGCCCTTAGAAATTAGAAAAAAACTTTTTTTCCTCTCCGGACAAATTAGTTTCTTTCACATTCAAGATGCAATTTTCCCACTGTGGATATTAAGGTGGATGGACAAAATGAAGTCTTTCCTTCAAAATCTCTACCTAAGGTGATCGCAAGATTTGAACTCCTAAAGGAAAAGGAAATGAAACATATGTTACTGTTTCCATTTAAAACCCAGTTCAACTGTTCAAGGAAAAGAACCAAACCTCGTTTCTGAAAGCCTGACCAATTTGAGCAGCCGCAAATGGTAACTTATTCCCATTGTAGTAATACAAGTCTTTAAAATTCACAAAGATGCCTTGAGCTGTTTCAGGGCGCATGTACCTAATCAAATATAAAGTTAAGAATTATTTCAAAGCATATGAAATTAGAAATGACCTGAGCTAGAAATACAAATACATACACATGCAATCAAACACTCACCCAGGGCTCAAACCAGAAGGACCAATTGATGTCTGGAACATCAAGTTAAATGGATAAGGGTCTGAGAGTGGATTCTTAGTATCAGGAGCCACAATACCATATTCCCTGATCTTGGCACCCAGGTCCGCTTGCGAGAGATCATCCAATGTCGCGAGCACATGTTTCAATTCTGCAGCTTTTTCTGGAGTAATGCTAAGGTCTTTTTGAAGCTTCTCGTTACAATAATCCTTAACCAAATGATCAGCTCGATGACAGTTTCCGGTTTTTTCATCCTTCACCATAAGGTCAGTGAATTTATCAACATGTCCTGAAGCTCTCAGCACAACATCTGGCGTCACACAGGGGCAGTCCACTTCCAACATGTTCTCCTCAAGAACAAAATGCTACAAACAGAACCAACCAAGCAAAGACTTTAGCAAACAACTAAATAAATAAAAAATCAATTCGTTCGAAATTAAAGAAAAAAATCACCAAAAACAAAAATGTCACACACCTGGCGCCAAAAAGCGAGGACATTAGTCTTAACGGAGACGCCAGGAGGCCCATAATCAAAAAATCCAGCGACGCCGCCGTAAATATCGTAGGAGGGTTTACAGAAATAACGGCGTTCAAGCGTGTTATTGACAGCTTGACGGAATGCTTCCTTGTTGAGAGAGGCGGCGCTGCTGCTACCGGAAATGGCAACTTGGAGACGTTTCTCGATGGTAGATTTTTCGAGTTTCAACAAATTGAGAGCCTGGACGGCGGCATCGATTTCCGATTTCGAAGCTTTGGCATCTTTGAGGCTGCGGACGACGGATCCTTGCGATTCGACTGCCGATAACTTCTGGGAAAGGGATGATCGGAGGGAAGATTCGTCCATCGGAGAGAATTGCAGGGATGACAGACGACAGAAGGTGGTGCGGCGGCGGAGGAAATGGGTGGAGAAGGAAGTTGATAAGGAGATGACGAGTGGGTTGATGGAGAAACGCAAGCGCATGCCAAGTAGTAGTCACTTTGTCACCACTCACCACCACTACTCTGTTCACTAGGGTTTTAGGATTGGGTGGTGTTTGGAAAAGTGGCTAAGAAATTTCATGGATAAGACAAATTACATAACATATCTTAAAGTTTATAAAACAATTCATTTTGGTGTCTATAGTTTCAAAGCATACAGTATACAGCCTTTCCTAAAACCTGCAAAAAAACATTCCTAATATATAGTTAAAAAATTAAAAACATTGATGGAAAATTGCAACAAATTACGCAAATAGGAGAAAAAATGTAACACGATGGTAGAGTCCATTTTTTAAAATTGCTGAATTTAAACGAAAACATTCTTAAAAGGGATAAAAAAAATTAAATAAATAAACTTTTCTTCATTGTTTTTTAAAACTATTTTAATTTTTTTTTTAGTTATTAGAAAAATTAAAAAATAATCTCGCTAAAAACATATTATTTTTTTGTCTATTTTTTGTCAAGATTATCCGGTAATCCGGTCACCACATGTCGATAATTTTAGATTTGAGTCGAGCAGAAACTTGAAAGGCGATAAAATTCTCTCTTATAAATTTTAATACAACTCTCTGCATACCTAGGATTCGAACTTGAACTTTTATTTTAGCACAAAGAAAAATTAAATAGAGAAAGGAACGGGGAGGAATCACCCTTTGGGAAATAAACCACCTTCCATTACTGCCAAGAAAAGTCTGTTTTCTTTTTTTTATAAAAGGTGGGCTCCAATATTAGCCCATTTCAGAGTTTTTGGGCTCTTATGTCAGTATTGAAGTCCACTAGTCAGGAATGCAATATGGACTCTTAGGCCCATTGCCATTGATTCTTCAGTCCTAATTCCTAAATGGTCCGTGGTTCAAAGGCATGGAGAAAGTTGGGCTTTTCTGCTCGATGTATTTGGTTGGGTTCTTTGCCATTTTTTCCCCTTTATGCATCCCCTTTTTTTCTTTCCTTTTTTTTAAAGATGAATAGAAATATAAACAAGGACTCTAGAACTCTTGAGCTTTCGCTCTATATACTTTGTAAAATATACCATCAAATTAAAAATACTACGATATCGATGGGTAACTCTTCGATCCATTCTCTAAATTCACAATTTAAATTAAAAATGAACAAATTATCTATTACTCGAGCACGATTAATAGTGATGATTAATTGCACCGTAGCATTAGATGTTTATTGGCGTTTTCTAAGAAAAGCGCTTGTATTTATCAAGTACTCTTTCATTTTACATGAATACTATTATGTTAATTAATATTTAAGAAAATGATGGAGTAGAACATAAGTAAGATCATTTCATGACTTCAAATCCTCTAAACCTAAGAAAAAATGTATTTTTGAAAAATCTTTTAAGTTTTTAGGTAGATATCAATTATCGAATGAACTTTTCAATCTCTCTAAATGTCCTCTCCGCCTCAAAGGGATCGAACAACTATGTGAACGAGCAAATGAAAGAAAAAAAGAAGCAAATTAGGGTTTTGTATTGATCTACAAGACTTACATGGTTGAGCATATTCCACGTGTATAACGATATTGAGCAACTCATTTTCCATCCATGTTCTCTTTGACAGGAAAAATATGGTCAAAAAATAAAAACTTTTTGGTACAAATGCAAAGTTAAAAGGGGGAAAAAAGGACACCCCACCAAAATATAAGATCAAATCGAAAGGGTTGTTGGGCAGCCAACCCTACATTTTATTGGCACTATTATTATTGATAGTGCCCTTCCTTGTCACCATTCCATCCCTCCACAAAGTCCCATCCCTACACCACATACCCCACAACATGCATAACAAGACACAAACCTTTAATTCCAACTTTAAACAGTCACCAAACCAGTCCCACACTAAGAAAGAAAAAGAGAGCTCTCAAACTAAGCTCTCTTTTTCTCCTCTCCTTTCCCTTTCACTCACTCAATATCATCCTCACAAAAACATAGAAAAAGATGTAGGAATTGATAAGAACAGAGTGTAGATGGGGAGAAAAAAATGAAGGAAGAGGCACGTGCCGCCGCGCAGTTTAATCTGCCGACATTGTACTGTCTCTTTGTTAAGGTTAAGGGCGCACACACACTAGGGTACCCTACAAAAATTGGGAATCATTCACCCCCTTGGAACAATACAACTGCATTTTTTCTTCAAACTTTTGAATTGAAAACATTTAGCAGCCACTACACTCTCTAGACAGTAGACACTAATACCTTTCCATGACCTCCGCATGCTTGAAACTTATGTTCCCTTTAGAATCTAACCATGCTCAAACAAGATTAGTCTCCTGCCGTAAGGGCAGAGATGACCTGAAATGAATTAAAACTTTAACCGCACATCTAACGGTAAAACATGTGAGGCACCCTATGTACTCTCATGTCACCTCAAAAAGCAACTAGGACAAGTGAAACTTCAAGATTTTATGCAAGGCAGATATTATTGGACAAAACAAGATGAGAGGTGGGGATAGGGTTACTTTCCTAAACCAACGACCTAACAAGATGGGAGGCCATTTTCCCATTAATGCAAGCCAGGAAAGAGTAGTTTTCAACAACTAGCTAATAAAAAAGACCCAGCACATGCTAATGGAACCTACAAGATGCATTAATCATCCAACCCCATAAGGTCTTGTCAAGGGCCATAAGGTCAAAATTATGGCACCAGGACAAACATGTTCATTTTACAGTAAAATTTGACCGATCATGAATCGACTGCAGAGCGACAAAAAATTAGCTAACTTCACATAATATAAAGGTCTCCTACTAATTATGGATAGTATGTATTCAAAAACATAAGATGAGATTGGTATCATCTAATTACAGTATATATAAAACTTAAAGCTAAAGACTAGGTAATCCTTTCCACCTCTATATGAAGGGGTTGGAAGAGATACTAATATTACAGAACACGTGTCTTAACCAGTTAAATTGTTCAGTAATCCAAAGACCCCACGGAAGTCATACCAGTGCTCAAATTTCTTGAGTCTCGCCGGTTCGTAAACTCGTCACAGCTACCATTGGAAGGCCTCTGCATTGGGACAGAATTCAGAAGCTTTAATCCTCGTTTGCCCATTTGCTGTACTTCTTGTGGTGAGAGTATTTTGATGCACCACACACTATTTACGAACTCCCTGTTATATACAAGCATAAAAGATATCAGGATAACATCGATAAAAAGGTTGAAATTAACTTATTGAGATGTAATGTGCCAAATCTGCTGCATGTAGGAGACAATACAATTTCACAGTAGCTTCCTAACTGCCAAAATATTAGAAATCATCCCAATTTGTTGCATCAGCACATAATTCATGGGCGAGCTTTTACCTTTTTTCAGTCTTAAGTTAATAAAATGTTTCTTGCATAAGTAAGCCTGCAAATTTAACATCAAAACATCCAAAGCATTTAAGGCACAAGAAACAAGTACAAAGAGAAGTTAGAAACTCACGGCCAGGGGTCGTCGCCAAGGAGAAGAACGTCATTCTCCCGGTCAACAAATACAAGCTGCCAGCCTGATCTCACAGGGTCCTCCAGCTGGCCTTCAAGGCCAAACATGCGAGCAAGTTCGCTCCGCAATTCATTGTAGCTGCTGAATTTGGTGATGTCTAGCGACCTACCAAAGGACCCTGACTTGTGAACCTGTAAATGGTTGCAATATTAACTACAAATGAAGTGAAATAAATAGGCAAAACCACCAATACACCAAAAAAAACAGAGTGCTCTGCATCAGCTTATAAGCAACAATTAGGAGTCCCAAAGGTTAAAGACAACTGACCTTAACAAAGGTTCGAGTGGGTGCGTTTACTTGACCCACATTATCTGGGGACTGCAAGAAACCTGATTCATCAATGCAACTTGACGGTGTCATTGCTGGATTGAGAGAAAAATCAGTGCCTGCAGTACTCATGTAGTTTGAAGATGAGAAAGGTATGGTTGTGGAATCAGCGTCACTGCCAACTCCCCTAAGGTTTGACATTCCATTCTGTAGAAGAAGCGACGAAGGATCTATATTGACTCCAAACAGAAGATGGCTTTGTGGATCGGTGCTCCCATCTTGGTCTATTGAACACTCCCTTCCAGGGAATGGTGGCAACGAAACGGAATTCTGGGTGATGTTTGCTTGATTCTGTCCCATGTTCTCTACATGGGACAGAACGCATTGAGGAGCTCCAGGAGACATAAGAGATTCAACTGCAGCTCGCTTTGATGGCCAGCCAGAAGAAGTCATCATGGGATTTGTTCTAGGCAGGTTGAGCAAATGAGATGTTTCATCCTGTGGGTATGAACCCAAGAGACTGTGCAGGGGAGAAACAACAGGGCTTGTCATAGGGTTCCCATTTGAGTCAGAAAAACTCTGCTGGTGGCACATTGACATTGCTTGCGATGGTGGTGACTGAGATTGAGAGGCTGAAGCAAATTGAGACATTGCAGAGACCACATTTGGAAGCTGCTGATGATCAACTAGTTGCTGTTGTGTGAGTTGATGGTGCTGCTGCTGTTGCTGCTGTTGTTGTTGCTGCTGCTGCTGCTGTTGCTGTTGCTGCTGCTGCTGCTGCTGCTGCTGCTGCTGCTGCTGCTGCTGTTGCTGCTGCTGCTGCTGTTGCTGCTGCTGCTGCTGCTGTTGTTGTTGCTGATGCTGACTATTAAGAGAATGTTGATGCTGCAATTGTTGCTGCATAAGTTGCGATTGGCTTTGAGCCTGGGACTGGTTCTGATGTTCTTGGACATTCTGAAGAAAAGCCTGTTGAGGCTGGGACTGAAGCAACATCTGGTGTGGCATCAATGCAGCAGTCCTACTTGGAAGATTCTGGTGTTGCTGAAATTGCAAAAGGGACGTAGCTGATGCTTTGGAAGGATCCATAGCTCTCATGTCATGAAGAGCATTACTAGCCATGACTTGGTACATGTCAGTTTGCAAACCAAGCATGGAAGTATCAACCCTAGGTTGCATCCAAGGCATGACTCCCATCCCCTGAAAGTTCATCGACTGAATTCCACGATCTCCATCTCGAAGCCACAGCAAAGGAGAATTTATCCCCAGGTCTTCATCTTTGATCCCTAAAATTAAAAGAAAAAAAAAAAACAGGTACACTGAGCGGTTAAAGGAAAGAACAAAATGAGGATAAGTTTAGAAGAGAGTGTCCATCCAACAAGGCCATCAATGTAGGTAAAGATAAAAATTACCATGGAAAGAGGGTAGTCCAGGTGGCCATGGCCGCTTAAGCCTCAAAGGAAATGGGGATGGATACATGGGAAATGTCGTTAGTGGTTCGATTTCCCATAGGGAAACTCTTGGCTGCCTCTCCCCAGCTGTAGATTCATCCCAGCCAACCTGTATTAATTTTATCTACTTTTGTTATTTGGAGATTCAAGAAATATAGTGTAAAACATCAAGAAAAAAAGTCCATCAATAATTCAGCAATAAACAATGACAGAACGATTGGTTTCAACATACCTTAACTGAGCGCCAATGTGAATTTTGCCACCGAACAGAATCTAAGTCACTAATGCCTGTTATCGTCCCCATATAGCTGAACAGAAACAACTTTTAGAAGACTTTAAAACAAATTAAAACTAAGGAAATTCATTCCACTAAAAGGGAAAAAGAAAAATGCTGAACTATCCATAGAACAATTTACAGTTTACACAATAGATAGGAGTATGCCAACAGTAAGTGAGAAAAGTCTAAATTCCACTGTTTCATTTCATCCTAATTATGACAAGAAGATATTATTGTGTCCAGTATGTTAAGGATTGACTGCTGTGGCAAAATGGACCCCAACAACAGAAATGAAGATCACTTTAATAGCAACAAGATACCAAGAAAATCACACTAATGCCTGTTATCGTCCCCATATAGCTGAACAGAAACAACTTTTAGAAGACTTTAAAACAAATTAAAACTAAAGAAATTCATTCCACTAAAAGGGAAAAAGAAAAATGCTGAACTATCCATAGAACAATTTACAGTTTACACAATAGATAGGAGTATGCCAACAGTAAGTGAGACAAGTCTAAATTCCACTGTTTCATTTCATCCTAATTATGACAAGAAGATATTATTGTGTCCGGTATGTTAAGGATTGACTGCTGTGGCAAAATGGACCCCAACAACAGAAATGAAGATCACTTTAATAGCAACAAGATACCAAGAAAATCACAAAACTGAAAAGGCATTTATCATAATAAATTATGGAATAGAACAGTAGAAACTGTAAGACCTACCGACGAACGCTTGATTCTTCTGTTTCAAAAAGCATCCTAAAGCGCATGCCAACAGACACCCGTGTATAATATACTGCTTTAACATACTTTGACAATGGAATGACAAATTCTGATGGGCTAGCCCTGAACAAGAGGATGAAAATTAAAGGGTAACAAATGTCTAAAGGACTGGAGAAGTACGAGTAACATTAGCATAGTCATACCTGGGATTGTAAAATATCGTGAATCGGCTATTTGTTGCAGCTGCATGAGCTGCAGCAGCAAGAAGTCCCAGGTGCATGCTGTCACTAGATAAGACGGATGATGGCATCACAGTTTGAGGGCGATTAGCACGCCGAATTCCAAGGAGCAACTGATTCTTCTCGTTCCTAACAAAATGAAATTGAATGCAATAAGAATCTATACACAAGGTCAAAATGTAAGATGCGAAGTATGATTCTCTTTTTTGCCTAATCAGGAAGCAATTTAAGTTTTCAAAGATCCAAGGGAACAACTAGACAGTTACGAGCTCAACTATCTGAATGTGCTTTCCAGGCTCTACTAATAGTGAAGTTCAAGCAGACTACCCCAAAAAAATGCACTGCCTTTCCACAAGTACCGTCTAGATGAAATGTGTAAAAGGATCAACTAAAGGCATCATATGACAGCTTACCAGATAAAAAGCACAGAGTCCCCAGCAACAAGTCTTTTAGCACTCACAAAAACACTCCAGCCTGTCGTAAGAAGGTGTCTTTTGGGCTGTCCTGAATAAAGAGAATCAAAAAGTATCAACAACTCAAATTCAAAGCACGGTATTTTATTCAAAAGTAATTTATATTGTCTTGTCTAAGTAATCCTCAAGAAAAGCAGAATAATCCCCAAACATGTATTCAACTTGATATACTTTTAAAGTGCAGTATATAGAGATGACAATTTTGCACCAGTTTGACACATAATTGCATTAAACCAATTCACTGCTAAGAAAGCTGCAGAGTATTGGACTGATTAGTCAGATAATGGCCAACATTAGGATCAAATTTTGCAAGTAACTGGTAGAGATGAAGCAGGTTATCATACCCTACCGATCCTGAGAAGGACAGAAAAGAAGAAGAAACAAACTTACCGCGAAAAATGTGTCTAAATTTCCATTCATTGTCATGCAGATCCCGAGCAATTAACTCTTGGGCTGGAGGTTGCTGGGAAAAGTCCTGCAAGTGAAGGGTTTACATTTTAAATTGTAGGCACATTTGAACCAACGTAAACTTAAAATTCAGTATTGATGGTCATGTCCCTCAGTTTCCAGGATTTTTACCAAGGGAGGAAACACTTTTTCAGCTGCCCGGCGAGGAACAGAAAATCCTCCATGAGTACTTGTGTCACTAGCTGTCAAAGTCTTGCAAAAGTAATTGGTTGGCTGTTTGCTGGGCGTACCCAATTCAGCTGGAAGGTAGGCATCCTTTTGCTCTTGCTGCATAAACCAGGTCAATGTCAGTATGTAACGAATAAAAGGAATTACAAGGAAAATGAATCAAAAGCCAATAAAGAAAATGTCATACTGGACTTAGTGGCTGCAAAGTCATTTGTGCGTAAACTTCATCTGTTTCCACATCAGCCTGAAATTGAGACGTCACTTATAAGAAAGAGTCCATAGGGGTGTAAATAATCAAGGTCCAAAAAACTAAAACATCCCTTACATGCATGGTCACATTGTGTAGCTGACAGATAAGTTGAGGAGGTAAGCTTGGATAGTTGGGGATATGTGCATCCACTTCCTTGTTTGTTGATGCAGCTACCTGCACAGGAGAGTATCAGCCGTGTGTATACTGTATGTGGATCATACACAACAAAAGTAACAGAAGAGCTATGGAGGAAGTATGTTTTGGTTGGCTTAATGCAGCAGAGTTCATTCAGATGACATGACTGACCTGTTCACTGTGACCTTGCGGGAAATAAACAACACGGCTTCCGACTGCAGGTAGGGAAACCAGAGGACCCGCACATGCATGCCAGAGTTCAGAATCCAGAACCCTCTTTTCTCCTGCAAAATCCATTCCCCCCAACTAAGTTAATTCAAGATTGAAAAACAAAGGAAGATTCACAAGACGCAAAATTCATTCAGAACCCTCTAAGGGTTCAGTAAGATGCACCACTAGCCTAGCCACACTCCTAAAACTGATTACTTAGAACCTTGAAGGGTAAAAATAAACAAAGGTTTCAGCTGTCTACGGCTAAGGATACTACTATGTAAAAGGCCAAAAAAAGGACAATAAAAAGCTAAGTTCATGTCCCAACTGAGCTTTTTAAAGATCTCAATTTGTTTCCCTTCCCTACATTTTCTCAGCAACCAGGTGGGGACTGCAGATATCCAGGAGGATGTCACTATACAAATAATTCACCCCAAAACTTTAGAAAAGAAAAAAAGGTAGACCAAAGAATAAAAGAAGAAAAAAAGTGAGAGAAATGCATAAGCAAGATTGAATTAAAAAAGAGAAGAAAAAGAATCTGCAAGCAACACTAAGCATACCTTCCTGGGTTTCTGGATTAAAACCAGCAGAAGATAGCCTCATTATTACAGAGAATTAATACCACCTTATGAACACCCAAGTTGAGACCCACAACTTAAAAGATCCCAAAAAAACACTCTTTAACTACACCAATTGAACCCCAAGCTACACCAACCCAACCACTTAACAATCCTTCTCTTCACTTCCTTCTCTCCAAGCAATATCATGCCTTCCCTCCCGCTTCTCCTCTAAAAACCAAGCCCAATTGACAACTTTCAATTCTCAAGCATCAACAATAACACAAAAGTTAAAAGCTTTTCAATGTGCAACTTCATTGGAAAGACGACACCCAAGAACTTAGATAACCCCAAATTGACAGGAAAAAAAAAAAAAATTTAAAAACTCCCTTCCTTTAACAAATAAAACCCTTCAACCGAATCCGGTTTTGCTACAAAAAACAATCGATTTCAGCCTCATCAGCTCACAATATCTCTTCCTCCCCCACCAAAACCCTTCTTAGTTTCCTTTCCAGTCATTGGGAAATCTTCAGCTTCCAGTGGCCCTCAACATTCCAACCTTCAGAAAGAACCAAACTTTCAGCCCAATAACTCACTTTTGCTCCACCAAAATACAACAAAGATTGGAACTTGACAGCTTCAACACCAACTTAATCAAAAACCCAGATGCCAAAACATGCAAAACACCACCAGATCTCACTTGCAAGTGCTTCCCTTCCAATTTTGTGAAAACCCAGATCTTAATAAAGCCTAGGAACTCAAAAGAACAAAGCTTTTTTTCTTCAAAACTATTAATAACGAGTCAATAACAGAACATAATGGCTAAACTAGACATGCATGTTTGCCCAAGTGCTTGTTCTTCTTCAAACATAAATTACTTTACTATTATGACTAGGATCTCAACAGAAAAAACATATAGTTGTGACTATAAATAGATATTAAAGTATGATATGTATATATGTATGTGTGGAGATTTAAGGGATGGGTGTGTTGTTGCTAGTAATGGAAAGTAATAGTCATTTGTGTGGGGGTGGTGGTGGTGATGGTTCTGCTATGCTGCTGCTTGCTCTGCTGCAGCTGTGCTACTACTACTATTGCTTTACCTCTCTTTTCTCTCTCTCTTTTCTCTCTATTTCAGTATTTTGGCTCAATCAATGAACACACTAGCGCCATTATTTTTTGCTGTCTTTTTTATACCAAAGAGAAAAAGGCAGAACAATGCAGAGACTCTGGAGAGAGAGAAAGGAAGAGAGTGCCTGTGTCAGATTTTTATTAGCAAGAAGGAGAGATAAAGAGTTGTATTTATTTTTATTTTTTATTTTTTATTTTTTGAGAAATTGTTTATTGTTATTATTATTATTTAAATTTGCTTGGAATTTTATTTTTTAGTAAAACTTTGTTCTTCGAAAATTTTAGTACAAAATGCATTTAAAACCAAATACATATGGATCCTTATTCCATTTGGCCAGTTGATCCGACCCGATTGATACAAATGATATACATATATTGATAAAAATAACTAAATATACTACTACTTATTAATACAATGAAAAATTATTAATATTAATAAGTCACCAATAATCTTCAATGAATATGTAGTTTATTTATTGTCTATTTGATGATAAAAATATCAGTAGAGATTCGAACTCGGTTTTAAATCTTACCTCTGTTTATAAAAAAATCACAAACAATCTATATCTAAATAAATTAATAATATTGTCAATCTTCTTCAATGAATGACACACGCCTATGGATTTTAACCTAGTTGTCTCTCATTTCTTCTCTACACATTTATTTTCTTTGTTTTTGGATATAGGATGAGAGTCGAGATTGTTGTTGGTTTTAACTTTTAACTTGCGGGGAGCTCCTCCCTTTCTTTTCTTTTGTTAATCATAAATATGAGTTCTTTTTTATTTTATTGATTTATTTTTGTATTGTCGAATTTAATTTATACAAGAAAGAAAATGATTAATCAACAATGATCGTTGCGGTGGAATTGTTGATCCAAACATGAACGTGAATCGACTCGTGAGGGGATGATAATAGACATGACACTACGATAAGCTAAGGAATTACTAAAAAAAAATATTGAGAATATTTTCATACTTATACAACAGCTCAAAATATTTTTCTTTTCGTTAAGGAAAGAGATGAGAAAATCTTAGATATATTGCAGCTATTTCTCGATATCAAATGATAAATACCTCCTGATGTACTTAAAATTTTTTCATAGAGACATAGACGTAGAGGTGCATCTATTTAACAAAATGAAAATACCGAAAAAATTTACTTAAAAAATCAAAGAATTTAAATTTAATTTACCTTTCCCTCAATCTTTTTATTATTATTATTAATATTGACGTGGGCTTAGAGACGCCCCAAACCTTAAAGAAAAATGTTGAAAAAGTGTACAAAGGAATAAAAAAAATAACCAAAATTGATTATTACTCCGATGGCACCATACACAAGAGTATGGTTGCAAGTTGGAAGAGATTGATTGTCACGTACTTTGATATGGGCCAAACACTAGTCCCATTACACATACTATAATAGGATATTAAAAAAATAATTAACATGACCTTTTATTAAAAACTCCATGCATGTTTGTTTTGATAGTTTAGGAGATAGCAAAATAAAAATAAATAAAACAAAGAATGTCGCAAATATGATAGAAAAATATTGGTTAAATTATTTTTTTGCAATTTGTTTTTGATTTTTTTTCTTTCTTTTTTTCAACAATGTGGGTTTTATCATGTTCGTTACATTTTATTCGTCCAATTTTCATAATTGTTCACAATATTTTAACAAATAGGAAGGTCAAAAAATTGTAAATTCTAAAAACTATAAAATAGAGTCATCAAGTATTTCACTAAGGTTTAAATTTAACCCATTAGTTACATGAAAGTAAATTTTAACGATTTTTTTCCGATTAAGTCTTTAACTGCTCACGAACAACGCGACTCGTTTATAATCCTATCGACTAATTTCTAGGTTAAGTGGTAATGATATACTTTTTTAACTCCAATTTTATACTATAATCTAAGAGTAGCTGATCGACGGATTTAGGAGGTCAAATACGGCTACCAGTAAGGCAAAAAAATTTAAAAAATATTTGTTGGGTATATTAATTGCAGAAATCCCAAATAAATACAATGTAAATAGTTATTATTATATAATAAATGTGCGAGGCTGTACTTTGCAGGTTCTTATTCCAAGCTAACTCGAGTCCAACAGTTAACTTTCCTTTGAGGGACTTTTGAAGGGCTAGCCCTAGTAGCATAGGGTAGGTAACCTTAACACTCGCTTTTATTCATCATGCCTGTGCCACGACGCATCATGGAAGGTTAGTGCTTGTTTGACATTACGTTTTACACGCACTTTTATTTTTAGTTTTTTATTATTTTTTATTTTTTCAGTTTTTATTTGTGTTAATTTTAGTTTTATGATTTGATTAAAGAGAAAAATCTTATAAGCGAAAATGAGATTAAAACTGTATCGAGTCTTTAGTGATACATTTGATATCAGTAAAACAACGAATGCCCATTTAACGTAACTTACACATTTTCTCAAACTTTTAAATATTAAAGCTGGACTAAAAAAGTTTTGGTCGTAGGAAACTATTGCATGAGATGGACTATGTATTTCACAACTCAGAAGCCATATGGTATGGGTCCGAGAACTTTTAATTCGAGGAAGATTGCACCCTTTGATGGGGCCATATAACGACTATAATCTTCATCTTTCTGATATTATTATTTTTAAGAGACATGAGATTGCAATAAGGATGTACAAGTATTTAATTCTACCATTTTTTTTACATATATGGGTAATTTATGATATTTTTTATAAGTGAAGATGAGATTCGAACCTGAAATCTTACTAGTACATCTATCATTAGTAAAATAACTAGAGATTATTTTAGAAACCTATCATGAAGATCATGACGAACAAAACAAAAGTCAGCTGTCCAAGCTAGGCAGCACAAGCAGAAAACGAAACCAACAAACTAAGAAAGCAAGAAAGATAAACCTCCGGGCTCAGGAAACAACAACCTGACTACTAAAAAGCCAACGAGTCTTATGTTATCTGGACTCTAACTTTTTAAAGTAATTAGTTAAAGAGTATTCCTTACTCTCGTTGATTAACTCAGTGTGTATAAAGTAATTATTCGATTAACCTTAATAAAAAAAGTGATTAGTTTATAAAAATAAAATAAAATAAAGGGTGATCATAAGTTAACAAAAAAGTTTTATTCCAACACTTTTGATAATTAGCATTTGAAGGCCACTTGTGCTAAAACATGAGTAATTATCTTTTTCTTAAAAGAAAAAATAGTAGGAAAAAAATCAAAAAGAAAAAGAAAAGCAGAGAGACATGCACAAAATCTGGTGATCAACGGACAGCAACGCAGATATTATCGTACACTCAACTGATAAATGGAAAGAGAGGAGAAGGGGAAGAAGGACGAAATCGAATCATGGCCATTGGCTTAGGAGAGAGAGAGGGCGGGGTCCACAAAAGGCTATGATGGGACGTGACGTGGGCTACTATTCAATCCTCCTATTGGTTGCTGTCAGATGGTACGGTGTAGGAACGACACACGCAATAAATTACACTCCCCGTTCGTCTGCTGTCCGGTCCGTCGATGATGGCATAGACTGTAAATCCCGAACTTGAAAATGAAAAGAGTGGTCACCTAAAGTGGATATTATGTCACCATCTCTTCTACTCTTCACTGTCGCTCATTCTCTTCTTAATTTCTACTTCGTTCACCACACCGCAAACAAGAATTTCAACCTTTGTTATTATTAAGTGATGTGGATCATTGAAAGCCATTAGCATGGCGACACTTGTCCGGTTAGAATCGAAGTTCGAAACCAAACTTTTCCGCAAGAAGATAGATGATGAGGCGATTCGAGTGAGATCCAATGCAGATCTAATTTAATTTTCCTTCACTCGTGAAATCATGGCGGTTCATGAGGGAACCATCACGATTCTTTATATTTTTTAGAATCCACGATATATATTAAGAAAATCTTTAGTTATTTTAATATTAAATAATTTCTCTTCCGCTGATTTTCTCTAATTATCCTAATTATATCTTTGATATAGGTATTCATGTGATTGATTACATTCTTTATGGTCTTGTAGGTTGTAGCTTAGCTCTCTCGTGACGTCGTTGGAATTAGTCTTTGTTGTCATGAGAGCTTTGCTTAACCGTAGTACCGAAAAAATCACTTCGACTTCCTACACTTTAAAATTTTGTAATGTTAATCAGTTTAAAAAATATAATTATGAGATTTTTATGGTTTATTTAAAAAAAAGGATTAAAATGCAATCTCTACCATCTTTGTTACTTATTTCCCTAATTTTTCCATTTTTTCACAAAATAGACACGATTAGATCTCATAATCGCGTATAAAAAAAAGTGATCAATTTTAGTCTGACTAAAATGATTAAGTATTTGATGCATAAACCTTAATTATGAAGTAGATTACGAGTTTTATTCATAGTTGTGAATAATGAAATTTCAAAACTTTAAATATTTATCGTAAAGAATAATAATTACTAATAAACAATTAAGTGTTGTGGAACTTTAAATTATTAAGAGAATTTTTGTGAGGTCGCATGTTCCACGTCAACGGGATTAGGAGCTGTAGAATTATATAAAAGAAAGAATTATAGATGGGGAGAAGAGACAACGGGGAAATATAAAATAGCTCATAAAATTAATATATATATATATATATATATTTTTTTTTTTTTTCTAGTCATCATCTCTTTTGCGAGATAAGATCTAAGCTCAACCCATCCACTGCAACCCTCCATTCATACACTTCCCAGTGTTAAAATTTCACACGCTCCACAACACTAGAAATCTATCTCAACGCACAGTTGATTTGGAAATTTTTGTTCCAGAAGTCGTTCTCACGCGCCACTAGGCCTCTCCGTGTGCTGCCACGCGCCTTCTATATTATTAGTGTACAACTATTTGTTCCTTTTGTGGTTTCTAACAGGAGCTACCCACATGACGCAAGGATTTGGACATTAGAATTTAGGTCCACCAACTACGGAAAGAAATCCTCTCTTTAGACAAATTTCCAAATTTTAAGAAAACATGATACAGAATAAGCTAAAAGAAAAAAGAATGAGCTAGACTTCTCTATATATATATATATGATTCATTTCCATTATTATTTGCAATTTTGATTTTCTTTCTTTTAGTTTCTTCCGTGGAAAGCAAAACCAATTACATTGAACGCGAACAAATTAACCTAATTGGTGTGAGAATTTAACACTCTTAATTTTGTATGCAAGAAATCATGGAATATACTTATAACTAATTTAGCAAATATATCAACAAATTATGATTATATTACTAATTATTATTGCAATATTATGGATCGAACTTATAATTTATGTCACAAAAACCATTATGGTAGGAAGCTTACGTGGTCAATCTAACATGACTTTCCGATTCAAGTACCAATGTCATTCAGCAAAATCGCACTCGTCATTTAATTAAAAAAAACAAGGAGAGGAAATTATTAATTAGTACTATAGCACGATTAGCCAAGGTGCTTTAAAAATAGATGAATAGAGAGAGAAGTACCATGTACGATGCTTCTCGTTGCACTGTGCATGTGCCAGTCGTACGGAAGGGATCGAAATAGTTTTTTTATTTAATTGTTTTAAAAATATATTTATACTACTCGTATTTATGAGCTAATTTTTTCGCTAATTTTATCACGATCAATCTTGTTCATATATGTTTAGTTATTTTTTCTTTAAAAAAAATAGCGATTATTATTTTATATTATTTTATTTCAAAGTGATATAGATTGAATTTTTAAAAACTATTTCAGGAAGAAAAAAACTAACAAAATGGTAGATAAATGTAAATAATGTACACACGATTTATCTAAATAAAATCCCTATAATGGACTATGGTGAGGAGTTATGAGATATTTAAGAGAGACTAAAAAATTCAAATTTTCATAAAAATGAAAAAGAAAATATCAGCTATTATTTTTTTCTGACAATAATTGAACCACAAGCTATTTTTTATATTCAAAAAAAAATTATCTAATAATTGACCACCTCAACCCATACCAATAAAATTTGTTTGATTGATGATTCCACTTGGCGTGCATCCAGCACACGGATTGGACACGTAATTAATTTTCACAATTATGAGTTGTATAGTGCTTAATTGTTTGGTCCGAGGTTATATTGACAAATACAAAACAAAACCAAAAAAATTATAGTCCAATTTTTAACCTTACATCTTCTTCCTATTAAAAAAAAAATGAGTGCAATAGATTTTTTTTTGTTGCTTAATTACGATCTTGATTTTTTTTCCTAATTTTTTCGATTTTTTTTGCTAACGTTGGATTTAAATTAATCTTATTTGAATATCGTCAATTTCTAAAATTTAAAATTTACGTTAATGGTCAATAGTGAGACAAATCTTTTTATCGTCAATGAACATGTAACTTATTGGTTATTTTCTTGATGATAGAAATGTACGTACCAATAAAGAATGAAATCAGATTCGAATCTCATCCGTCAATAAAAAAAAATACATTAGTCATATTAATTAATTAATTGCTTTAGGAAGTCGGCCAATATCACATGGCTGCATTTTTTTTCTCATCGGTAGGGATGATTTAAAGATGCCTTTTAAATCTCTCAATTTCCAACTACAAATCAAGATCACATCAACCCAACTTTGGTTAAGTGCCAAAGCTTATGTCTCACGCATAAATGGTAAGCACTCAAACCATATTACCTTATGTCCACACACATTTTTCTATATGCAAACATGGCGTGCCCATCTCCTCCTCATCCTATATTAGGTTAACTCATGTTGTACAACTATTCAACACATCGCTCCATTTCTTCCATTGCCAAACTTTAATTTCAATGGCTTATAAAAAAATATCTAAGAAAAGGTTTAATTAATAATACTAGCATAAATTCAAAGGTGCATGATGCTTGCATTAATGCCACTCATTTTAGCAATGGGAGAAATTCTTCGTAAATTACAAAAAAAAAAAAAAAAATGCTCAAATAGTTTTCACACGGTATGGATATGGATTAAGGCGTGGAAGCATATCGTGCTAGGTTTTCTAGCTTTACATTCAATTTTCTTTTGCTGTAGATAACTTTTTTGTGCACTCAGATACATCTCTGCAATTGTCCAATCAAGTTAATCAAATTGATAATGGAGACAAACCCATACCAACTTGTCAATTGTCGACATGCTGCTTAAAATGCCTTTGGTTTCAAAGCTTTGCTAACCCATTAGGGCACCAGATTAACAACCACTAACCAATCTATTTAGTGGTTTTTGCATCTTATATTATATCCCTTTTAAAATAAATATTTTCTTGTTCGTTCAACTTAACCCTTTCAAATTTCCTTGTCTAGCTTCGTCACTGTCCACATTGGGTCCAAAATTTACTAAAAGACTACGATATCGATTACCATGAGACCAAAAGTATATAGGGGTATAAAGTACAATATTCCAAAGTATGCGGGGGTGCAAAAGTGCTGCTATAAGGAGAAAAACAATTAAGATGTGAAGCGTGTTGCGTAGGAGATTAGATCCGATAAGTATAACTGCAAGAATATGTTCCCAGAAAAGAACAAAAGATGCAACTGTAAGAAGAAGCGAATAGAAACAGGAAAAACAGAAAGTATACAGCAGCAATACATGATTCTGGTCCAATTTCATATGTTTCATGTCGTAATCCTCATCAAATTCAACCCATACGTGCGCGTAGTTCTGCGCAGATCGACTGTAAAACGACCGACGTCATATTAATCAAATCCAGGGACAACCAACCACATCACTCAAAAGTGTAAAACCCACCTGCATAAAAAAACAAACTGTTGATGGCTCATCAATGTTGAAGACTGCATTAAAAGTTAGCCGATCGGAAATCTTCATTTTACATATTTTTGTTTTTGTTTTTTTAAAAAGGAATCTTCATCAGCCTAACACTACTATATAAATAAATAAATAATATAATTTAGTAATACTTAGTAGAAAATGTATTGAGTTTGAGTATCTAAAGTTACATTTCTACATGTAAAAAAAGGGAGAAAAATAAATTAAGGCCCACGTGTGACAACAAAATCAGACCAACTAGCATTGATGAGAGATTAGGAGATCTCATTAGGGTTCAATTACTGTAAACAAGTAAGAAAAATGCGAGTGCCACGAATTTCATCAAGTAAATTATAAGATTTATAACACATGTAAAGCTTAACTAATGCACTCAAAAGTCTATTATATTTAATTGACTATTGTTTATTTTAATATTCGACATGAAATTCTATTTTTAACATGAACTAAATTGTAAATTTTAATTAAACCCAATTCAACGAGTTTTTGACCAATTTTTTGAAATCTCGATCAAATTTAGACGAGTTTAATCAACTAATACATTTCAGTACCCACGTCGTATCGTGTCGTACTTTTTTGAATTAATAACTCAGGTCGGGTCGAATTCTACAACGTTGCTAAAATAATAGTACTTTTCAATTTTTTTTTCTCACACCTAGAGATGAATGATGTCCCGTATTCCTGCTCTAAAGCATAGTAGGAGGAGGACCACAAATTTTGTTGTGTTAGAGGGTAGAACCTCGTTGGGTCGTTATCGCCACCTAATTCGAATTCTTTAATAAAGAAATTAACGCTGATCGTTTTGACTAATGCACTCAAAATGTAAAATTAAATAAATGTTAATTTAGGATCGATTTATCGGCCGCACTCTCAATGATATGCGGCGGTTAGAAAACAAAATAGTATTAATTTATTTTATTTTGACGGATTTTTCTTAACACTTATAATTAATTTAATATCTTCCTAAACATCAATTCTAAAATGGATCCTTTCCAAACAAAATAATCTAAAAGGGATAATAGTTAGTAATTAGAAAAAAAGTTTTTGTCTCATTCTTGAATGGCAAATTCGGCCTGCCCGACATTTTTCGGTTCGTATCCGCTCTATCTGGGGCAAGTAATTACTCGCCCAGTTTGGTACGGGGCAAGTTATCGACATGCTTGACCCCGTTACTTACCCGTGGACGTCAGGCACGCACGTACGGAGTAGTAAGTATTACTCGCCCTGTATGCTTTGTTTCTCTTGCTCATCTATAAATCTCGTATCCAAAAATAAGAGAAATAAAAACTAAATATAAGAGTGATAATTTTTTTAATAAATTAAATATTTTGTAAAAATCGTACGAGTTTAAATCTAAAATGAATAATATTATTACAGTAAGAAATATCGGTGTAATTTTATTTCTCTAGCACTATTTATGATATTTGTATTCATACTTATTACTTTCGAAAATAGAATTTTGAATAAACTAATCTATAATAAGAATAAAATAATTTAAAACTAATTAATCCACCTCGAATATAAAAATTGTTGCTCGACTGATAAGTTATAAGTATACACATCTTTTATAAGGTAAGTTATGAGTTTGATCCATGATATTATGAATAATAAAATTTCAAGGAGAAATAACCGCCTCAAAACTTAATGGAGACGAACCAAAGGGGGGTAATGGAGTTGATTTCTGACTCACGCTGATACTCAAAGGTTTTGTTCGAGTTTTGGAATAAGCAGTTGCTTTAAAATCTAACAAGGTATGATGTGGATTAATTAGACTCGAAAAAAGATTCCTAATACCGCATTATATAAAAAAATAAAAAATAACGGAGACGGGAGCGGAGGTAGCAACAAAACCAGGCCGCCGACTCGTTCCGTTCATCTATCTCACTCGAGGTGCAGGGGATGTAGACAACTGAAAAACTTACAAATCTATTGTTCATGATATGCCAGTATACTATAATTCTCATTAATTTGTGATCCGACATTATCTTGTACTTTTCTAGAAAATAATTGATTATAATTCTTGAATTCCCTTCCAATCATACATTCATCTAAGCTAATATGATCTTCATATGTATATAATTTATTCTAAAAAAAATGTATATAATTTAAGAATAATTGATGACTTTTCAAATTCGCATACAATAAGTTAACATTAAATTTCCTAGATTTTCTTTAGAGAAAGATAATATAAATAACGAATTCTTTTTTTCATATTTTAGGTGTCTTTTTAATACCGGATATAAAACTAATCTTATTCAAGTACTGTCGGGATCTAAAATGAATGACTCGACTAACATAATTTGCTTCATTCTCAAGACTTGAGTTCCGAAACGTTAGTTATTATTATTTCGAAGAATCATTCTCATTTGCCATACACAATGAGTTTTAAAATTTGATTTTTCTTCTTCAAATTACGTCTTATTCATGAATTAACACCGACCATGGCAGTTGTGTTAAAAAAAGGACTAAAATAGTAAAATGAATGTGAAAATCTAATAAATGTCCAATTATTGAGGAAGAAACATTAAAAGAAATTATTAAATAAATAAATAAAAACAAGAGTAGTTGTAATAAAAAAGTGGGTGGAAGGTAAGGTCGCATTCCTCAATCCTCCTAATGGACACACTTTGATATCCATCCGAATCATCAACAGCTAGAATTAGTAGTATTTACTATACCTTTTTCTTATTCTATTCCATTTTTTAATATTCTAGTCCAAAACTATTATCTCCGTCTTTTTTATAGACGGAGATAAGACTCTCCGAGTCCCTATTCTCAAAGGAAGAGATAGGGAGTGACGTGTTATGATTAATTATTTCTTTAATCGATTAAATAAGACATATTTTTATAAATATATCAAACTATATTGTAAAGATAAAATCATTTTTGCCCTTAAGAAAGAAAAAAAAGTCTTAGTTCCATCCCTACCTGCTGTTACTTTACCTTAAAGTCCAGGAAAAAATATAGTAATTATACTATTTAATAATATTTTATTATTAAAATCAAACTTACGAACTATTTTTTTACGAAAAAAATATGCATTAACCTGTTGCGTTACAATTTGCATATGGAGGCTGAGAGGGATGGATTAGGATTAGGATTGGGATTAGGATTTAGGATGGAAAAAGCGATAAGTGTATGTGAAAAAAATCAAAAAAAGCAACAGCTCACCACTTAGATTTGTGGGACCCACCGAATTTTGCCACTGCAGATTTCGGCCCCTTTGACGCGACGTACCTCGTCGTCCGATTTTTAATTAGCTTTTACTATTATATTGATATTATAATATTATATACATTTAAATATAAATAATAATATTAGCCCACACGCTTTCCCATGCCCCTGATTTTATGCTGCTCTTTTCTACCCACTTCACAATCTTTTCTTTTTAAAAAAGATTCGAATCTACGTCCGAGTTCTTGAAGTTTAATTAGATTCGAATCTTTTCTTTGAAGTTTAATTATTTTTAATATTTTAGACATTAGAAAACTTTAAAATTAGGAAAATGTTTCACTCACCGACAAATTCTATAAACTTTTCATACCAACACAAGTATCAAAATTTAAATGATACTCCTATATTTTAAGTAACGAGATTCTGAGATAAATTAATATTAACACATCGGTTAATATAACCTTTTTTATGATCCTCAGAAATTTCAACTAATTTATATTTTATGTATCAAGAAAAAAATTCATACCTCCAAATTCAAATAATATATAGCCATTCAACTCTTGATTAATTTATTTTTAAGTAAATAATAATATTTTATTTTTTTGGAAGGAAAGTCAATAATCATACTTAGTTGACTAAAGAATAAACATATTTGGTACAGTATCTACCAAGTTTGTTCTTTCTTTTTTTACAAATAAGTTACAATATCTTAGCATTGTAGAAGTTGGTACTTGCTTACTTGGTAGTGTAGCACCAAGTCCTTTCCTTTTCCGACTTACCTTTTATCAGTACCTTTTTTTGCGCCACTAGCACATTTTATAATGGCATGATAAACGAGGACGTTTCATAAGAAAAGTAAATAAAATTAAAGAAGTACGGAAAATTGTTTTTTTTTTCTCTCGATGAACTAATGATTTCCCCCGATAAACTAGATATTATTACGCCAGCAACACAAGAAGTGTACTAATTAAAAAACTAAGACTGAATTTTAAAAAGACAAACCTTAAAGAGTTGTAAGCGGACCTAATTAGTGTCGGATCACGAGTTTTCCAGTCCAATCGGCATATATTACCAAACCATTTAAATCTCCATTTGTTTGCGACTAGCAATAACATTTTTTACTGGAAAATTAAAAATTAATAAAATAAACAGAGCAGACGTCGAGTAGATAAGTGTTTCCACTTTTGGTAGATACAAAAAATTAAAAACAATAAACAATAAAAAAAGTGATTTTTTTTAGATACCTACGAAGGGCACAACATGAAAAAGATACCATGTAGGATGATCAATGATGCTTAGAGAGACCAAAGCAAGAACACCATTCCCTACCATCATATATACACATTTCCAATACATTTATCAACACTTTTTTTATGGAGAAACGTGACTTTATTTTTCGTTCTCTTAGGATATTTTCTCCATCATTTTGGATAAAAAATAATATCGTTTGAGTGTTTTCAAGCTGGTAGTTCAACGATGAATTTACTTAAATTTTCAATTTCGAACTCGATGTTTGAATTAAGAGTCTATCTTGTCTTACCACCACCTGACTATACGTAGTATAATCTAGACTAGCATGTTATGATATTAAGCAAGCAACAAGATGCATGCGTACAAGCAGAATCGGGTTGGAAAGTTGAACGAAAAGAAATGCTACCTGGAATGAGTGTTAATTAAGTTGAGTGATGATTAACAACAATATAATATAATATAGTAATAAAAAAGTGTGACTAATTAATTATAATGCATGTAGATTAGCATGCGAAAGCGTGAAATCCTTTGCTCTAATAATTGGACAAGATTAGTAAATAAGACGCGAAATGCGGCGCAATCTTATGATTAGTAATTAATCATTTAATCCAAAACATTGATGGCCACACTGGAACCTACATGTTTGATTCATATAAACCCTAATTCCTACTAACAACCAAGATTTCCTAAATTAATTACTAGATTTTTGCTAATGTGGAGCCCAATTTGGTTGTTAGTGTTAAGTGTTTGAATGAGCTTAATTGATGACAAAGAAAGGTTGAAAAATGGTGGCCATTAATCATGATTAATGATGATTAGAGGAGATTAATAATTAAATAAATCAAATTCGAACCCATCTAAGGAAAAAAGAGAGCATGAAATGCTAAGAAAAACACAAACATATGGAATAATCAAACAAGGTTGACCAAAGTGTTTTTTTGTTTGCTATTTCATTTATTTTATACTTAAAAAGTGAAGGGGGGCAATATTTAGATCTTTTCTTGATCATGTTTTGGGTGACAGAAAACCAAAAAAAAAAACTAATTATCTTGTTTGTTTTGTTCCTAATTCTGCTGTTTTTCTGTCAATCTGCCACACTAATCATTTCCATATCATCTACTCCATGACTGATAGAAGTAGGATCATGTCATCTACTAGTCCAAGGAAGAAAAAAAGGTCCAAATACTTTAGGATGGACCATGTTTAATAATTTTTTTATTAATTTAACGTATATTTATCTAATTAATTAATCAAGAAATGTTAGGTATGGAATTCGAATCGACGAACCCGTAAACTGAAAAATTTACACATGCTAGTAGCTAGCTCATCCTTATAACCGGTATAACAATTCTCATACTATTGTTGTTAATCAGGTTTTCATCGATAAGCTTATATCCTCATTGATATTTTGGTAAATTAAAATAATAAAATATTAAATTTCGAGTTTGAACAGTATGGCGTATAAGAAGAATTAACACATGCTAGTAGCTAGCTCATCCCAATAATAATTATTTTACTATGGCCTCTTGTTACACTAATTTGTACAATCCTTTTTTCTCTTCCACCTAAAACAATCAATTCCTCACTTGCTAAGGATTTGGTAGCTGACCAATTGGAAAAAGAGGCCAGGCAACATAAACATGCACCTTTGTTTTCTTGCTCAATGGTGCATGTGCGCCTAGTGTGAATAGTATGTGAAGGGAAAAAAAGGCTATAGTTTATAGTGGTGGCCTAGTGGTGTACTTTCTTTATTTTCCCTCTTTTTTTTCCTTCATAAAAATAAAATAAAATAAAATAAAAATGAACTTTCAAATTCAAACAGTAAATAGATGGCTATTTTTGTGTGTGTTGAATGTGTAGAGATGGCAAATTTCAACTTTGAAAACAATACCAATTTGTTGTTATCTTATGGCAACTACCACGGTGTTTCGTTGTTCGATACTTTTATCTTTTAGGTAAAAAATTATCAGACACTCTCATCCAACAGTAATTAAATGGTGCGAGTGCTTTACTATTAGTAAACTAACCTGATACGAAACTAACCCGTATGAATATGATTAGCAATTGTATTACTAGAATCGCTTTTAAGGGTCTCTCTCTCAAGTAGGAACAAGAAAAAGAGAGATGGAGAAGAAGAATCTTCACAGGTTTCCACCACTAGATGATCAATTTATAAAACAAGTTCTCATGATTAAGATTTATTTATTTTTCTTAGGACATGATTAGCAATTTGGACCACCTAATGTGGGTGTCTTTTTTCTTTCTTTCTTTCTTGTTGACTGACGAATATCCTATGTTGATCACAGTCATTTACATGGTCAAAAAAGATCACCACCTCTCACTATCCATAAATCTCTTTTGGATACTAGATTTCTTCTTTCAGAAACTAGGGTTTATTATATATTTACTCAAATGAAGTATGGGTCAGTTGTTTAGAACCTTGACTAATAATTTTTAATTTTATTTTTCAAGGATTGTTTTTCAATTCTAGGGTTTGATAAATATTGGTGGTATAATACAATATTGAAAGATAACGTTCTAAAGGGTAGGGAGGGTGGAATAAATTAGCAATATAAAGCGCTTTTGAGATCTTGCAAAGTTTATCAGATAGATAGTGTAGGGCAGGGAGGGGAATAGATTAAGGTAAGAACTGTAGAGGGGGACAATTCTGGCCTTCCCAGCAGCATATACATACTTAAATGTGTGTGCTCTGGAAGTCACTAGGGCCAAAAAGTGAAAGATGTGCCATCATAATTTTTTCCAATCAAAAAGAAAAGGAAGAAGGCCTGATAGGGTCTAGCTGAATTTTGACGATGTCATAAGTCTAAAAGTATAAAATTTTAAAATTATTAAAACATCATCTAATGGTAAAAACTTCATTTGTATATGCAAACGTTCTAATCATTGATCAACCTGACCTGATATCCCCAAACGGAGGGAATAACAACTAACCAAAAAGAAACAGAGAGGGTTTCTAACCTAATCTGATGCACAAAGACTAAAACAGCTTCCTAACCAACCCATTTGTGTTGTGTCCCTGTCTCTCTCCTATGCATGGGATTCTTAAAGACCTTTGCTACCACTTTTGAAAGGTATCAAGTTCATCTAATTATGACCTTTTTATCTGCTACTACCTTCACCTAAGCAAAACTGTAGCAAAAGGTTGCATTTGTAATAATTAGGGAAACAAGAGTATAGTTGTTCACCTAGGCTTGAACAAAAACAATACTAAAAGTTTGGAAACATTAAACACAGATTCATGAAATAATCACCTTGAAATAGTAATAAAACTATTTTGAGATTTTCCATTTTTTCCACATTACATCAAGTGGTGGAAAGTTAACCCATAAATGAAACAGATGTATGGATTTGATACATCAGATTTTTCCTGACACATCAGTTATGTCACTGCTTGCATCAAATTATGGAGTCTAAGCAACTTAAAACCCAAGTTGGTAAGGAACATATGAAGATGGGCTTATGTAAAGAATAGGCCTAACCTTAGCCTGCTTGATTGCCTCATTTGCAAACAAACTGCAAAAACTCTCCATAATAGGTTTAACTGCATTCACTAATTACTCCAAACTAACTTCATCGAAGAACTCCTCAACAGAAGCAAGACTGTATGCATCCTAGCTTTCTAGAATAGTAGCGAGCTATCTGCAAAGAAATTATAAAGTTTTATGGCTTTGTTGCCGATATCGAAGGTCGCTGACATAAACGTTTTTAGCTGCCATAATCTATGCATCATATTAGCTAACTCCAAGATCAAGTCAAGGTCATAATAATCATATTAGCTTGGCTTATTTGGCAAGGGCAATCATGACCTTTATTCTAAACTTTTATTTACCTCAACATCGTTCAGTTTTGTTGGCTAGATTTCATATGCATTTGTAAGAAAAGTACAAAAGGGTTCAAGCCTCCTCCTCGTCAAAATCCATGAGAAAATCGGTTAGATTCTCAGAATCATCTATTGCCTCTTCAAGATTCATGGGACCTTCCTTTTTGGGTTTAACCTGCAGGTTGAACAAATAGTAAGAACCACAATGATTGAAATGTGTAAAAGGTGGTGTGATATGATACAAGAAACGAATAGTATGACACAAGATAGCACATCAGGTTTTAAACTTATAGATCCTAGTAAGAAACCATTTTTTTTTTTTTTTTTTACTGCTGTCTGGTTGGACTCCACTACTTCCAGAAGATGCATGTATGCCAATTATCTCTGTTATTTTTTTCATTTATTTTTACTAAAACAAGTAAAGACTCCAGGATTAGATAAGTCTAAAGTACGTTCTTGGAATCATTATCACGGTTCAGTTTTTCTTGCTCAAATATCTATAATGCATGTTAAGTTGTAATTTTCAACACTGCTAAGGGAATTCTGTTTGGCTCCATCCTTCAAGCAGTTTTCTAGTCCACCAGAACAAAACATTTGTTGAGGTGGAAATAATTGAGTTATAGAAACTCCAGAACAGAGCACAAACCATGACAAGATAAAAATGATAGCACCCGAGAGAAAAAAATGTGCGTGCGCGTTTCTTGATTAAGGCAGAAAATCCATAGTTTAATAGGAAAAAAACCTTTGGTTTGGGAGGCTGAGGGGTGGTTTTATAAACACTCCAATTGCGTGGTATCTTTTCTTCTGCTTCCTCTGCTGCCTCCTCCTCTTCCTCACTATCATCTCCCTCATCCTATTGAAACAAATGCCATAAGACATGAAATAAGTCAAACTGGCGAAATATATTGCATAAATCATTTGAGGCAATGGAGCTTACATCATTTTCACCAATGTCAACAGCCTGTGCCATAGCTTCATCGATGTCCGTAATCTGTTTTTGCCATGGACCAGGAATTGTAAACAAACTTTCATCTCATATTTGATAGACTCACCACTATATTTCATCTAAATACTCGGTGAAAAGGAAAATTTCTTATTGTTGAACGAGGTGACTTATCAAAGAAATTTAGTTCAATAGATATCAAGTTTGTTCCAATTCCTGCTTACCTCAAGTTGTTCTGTCTTCTCTTTAGCTAGAATGTTGTCAAGCTCCTCCCTAGTTATCATTTGATCATGCTGATCAAAGGGAAATAAAGTCAGGACTTTAGACACCAGAAAATTACCATAGCTTTCATAACAACACTAATCATTCTGCTCTCTCTCCGTAATAGTCAAGATTTTATATAGGTTGGGAAATAAATTGATAACACTTTGAGCAGATTGTTTGTTCCACCCTCCTGCAGTGAGCAGTCTGATATAATATGACATTCCTACTAAGTTACGAAGGTTGATACTTTGATAAAACTCATCATTTCCATGAATGCTTTCATATTTCAGTTTGAGGTTATGCACCAGACTTGCTCAAAACCATGAACCCAAAATAGTTCAAGGTCAGCTTTAGTTTAAAATAAATAGCTTGACAATGAATATGGAAACGCACAAATTAAGACATCCAAATGAGAAAAATGTAGAAGCACAAAATGGAGTGATAAGTTTACATCTCCAAGAAAAGAAGAAAGGAAAAACTAAGAATAGCTGGTGATTAAATTCATCAGTGATCTGTCATCAATTGTAGAGACCGAAATTGGTGAATGCTCCAAACTAGGGAGTAGCACTGTGATATATCAAAAACTATTCAATTCAAGTAGAAGCAAACTCTGGTTTCAGAAAACCAAGAAAAAACCAAGATTCAATAAAAGGTTCTTTGTGATGGACCTTTCGATAACATTATGCAACAAGTTGGGTTTGAACAGAAGTCTTACCTCTCTCAGGTAATCTAGCATAGTTGATGTTGGCTCATGAAAATCTGGACCCCTGTAATCAATAATTTGATTTGGATCTTGAATGTAGTTGATGGTTGGGTAAACTGGATCTCCGCCCCAAACTGCAAACACAGATAGAATTGTCAAACTGCCACAACAAACCAGAGCAAGTATGAATATCAAAGAACTGAACAATTTCACCCTTTCCTTCACAAATACTATATAGCTAGCAATAAGACCAGAAAGTTTAGGCAGGACAAGACATATGGAGCCATATTGCTTACTATTGTCATTGCAATGCCAACATTAAAAATATTATAAGATAAAAAGAGAAGTCAGAAATGAAGAAGTTTCCTTAGTCATAGATTGGGACAATAGATGTCCGTCAGTTTTTATGTCACAATGAGTCAATGATAGTGGGAAAATTTGCAGAACAGTTGATGCTTCACATACAGGCATTATGAGGCTCACATCAAGGGAAAATAGACCACATTAAGGACAGCATTTCTATGCAAACATTGTATCGCAAGTGAGAACATAGATTAGTTGTTTTGCTTATGTTAAAAGAAATGAACCGAAATAGTTAAACAGCCAAAACATTGGAGAACAACAGCGTATGAAGCACATTTTCACATACAGACAACGAAATTCAAGGTTCTGAAGGGACTTGATACGTGATTCTCAATTTCTTTTCCTCAAGAACCAAGATAGCAAGTCAGAAATGCAGATGTAATTATAATCTTCACCAACTATAACAGATAAAATTCAATAAACAACCAAAGCTCAATGAATGACAGCACTTTTATATCATGATTAAAATGGTGAAAGATCGCAATAGCAAACAATGACATGAAGGTAAGGCACAAACTTATCAGCATTAGATTAGGTACTTTGCTTTATTAGATCCTCCCGCATTCGCATAGCTAAAGGATCCCTTGGAATGCGAATATCAGTCCCCATCATTATGCGAAATTCTCGATCTGTCTGATGGCAAAACATTTCAATTAGCTGGGTGTTTTCATCTTCACCAGTTTCTTCAAAATGCTTTTGAATGGCCTCGCGTGAAGTGTCCTGCTTCCATTCTTTTACCCATTCTGAGTAGTATGTCATTGGGCCATCCCTTTCCAATCTTTCACGTTCAGCTTGAAGCCTACACAAATCACCAATCACAATACATGTCATTATGTAACAAAATGCTGTATCACGGGGATAAATTAAATGGGAAGGTTTAAATTCTGGATCAGTTTTTACCTTTCTTCCTTAAAAAGATGCTTTCTAGCTCTGTAGAGAGATGCCTCTGTTAATGTTGGTTCATCACCATAAAGCTTTACTTGCCCAGTTTCTGCCATTGCTTTGAGGAAAACCTTCAAAATGTAAAAGGTAGTCATTCAAAAGAATAATTCATCCAATGTGCTTATTTATTAGATGGAATGTCTCTGTGCTCATTCCATTACAATTTAATAAGAAGCAATCACATTCTTCCAAAACAAAAACGGCATTGATACAAGATGGGGGAATCTTCTAGCCAAAATACAAGATTACTATTTTACCTTTGAAACCATGACTATAAGCTATCTCGTATTTTAACCAAATGTTGTTGATTTACACACTCAAAGGTCATCATACCTACAGAACATTTAGCCTATGAGCATGGCTCCAAGGAGATGCACATAAGTTATTTGTAAAGTCCAACTCATGAAGCCATCTCGTATTTTAACCCAATGTTGTTGATTTACACACTAAAAGGCCATCAGACCTTCAGAACATTTAGCCTATGAACATGGCTCTAAGGAGATGCACAGAAGTTATATGTAAAGTCCAACCAATGCTGATAATCCAAATGCATAAAACAGATGCAAAACATGGTTTTAATTTTTTTCTTCTGGGTAGGGTCATTAGGGATAAAGGCACGTCAATTGCATTGTTGAAACAGAAAATTGCAATCAAGATCAACAGGAAACACACTATTAAAGTATTACGCTAACCGTTTCAACATCAGGTTTCTTCCGCTGCCATCTGGACCATTGTTCCTTCTCTGGTTTTTTCCAGTTCCACCAAGATTCTTCTCTTGAGCGTATCCCTTCTATCGGCTTCTTAATTTTTGGGTCAATAAAAGGATGGGGGCGTCCAATTCTCTTGTCCAATGCATATTCAGTTTCCTGTTCTCCCACTGTTCCTGTCTCATATACTACATATTCACATGAGATGTCTCCATGTTCTTCTTTTGTCTCATCAGCATCTTCAGAACCACTTAATTCTGTGCTCACTTCAGAAGATTCAGGAGCAGCAACTGACGTTTTGTACTTCTTTCTCCTGCTTCCAGGCTTCTTTCCAAAGGACGGTGACCCTGTTGACATCCCTTTTGGTTTAGGAGCCCTGGCTGCCCTAACTCGATCAGCAGTGCCTTCCGGCCAGTAGTCCTGTTCTGGAATACTAGCACGAGCACCAGACGCTGGTTCCATTTGCCCAGACATTCTGTCCATATAACTGTGGTACGGAAATCGCTCAACAGTCACATAATCAAGTTGGTCATCTTTCTTCTCACACTTTATACAAGGAAGTAAGGATGTCTTCCGAGGTGCATTTACGCAAAATTGAACTTGCAACATTCCAGTTGAAAATGAACCGAGAAACGGTGTCTGCAGGTTAAGGGTACATTAAAAATTAGTCATGTACCTATTACAGGGTGGAAAAGAAAAGGGAACGAACCATGTTAGCACAATTTGGCCACAAACTGATTCAGACATCCTATAGACAAACCCCGAAATAAGTACACAAGTATCACAACTTCAAAAGATTAAGCAGTCACCAAGTAAATCACAGAACTTCGTCGCATAGATATAAACACTGCCAATGAAGGAAACAGAAACTAAAATTGAAAATGAATGAAACTTGGAAGACATCAAAACTACAGAATCATTAGAAGTTTATGGCATCACTTTAATCAGAGTAACAAGAAAGAGCCAGAAATCTAACCTGAAAACCTCTGCAACTTGTCTTCCCTTTTCCAAAACCATCTGCAGAAACTGTACTCGTCAATCCACTATACGCCATACTCACCCAAAAAATCACATTTAACTGAATTTTGCACAATGAAATGGATACAAACCTTGATAAAGCCAAGTTGCTGATAAAGATGCCATTTTTATTTCAGAAGCTAAGGGCACATAAACATGCAGAAAGCAATAAAATTTATGTGGGTCAAGTATTATTGTTCGTATTCTCCACCATTTGAGCAAAAAACAAGAAGGTAGTAGTATTTCTTCCTATCAGATTGGTGCTTTTGGAGTGGAAATATGAGTTGGAGGGTTTAAGCTGGGAAGCGGATGGAGGCGAGGGAGAGTGTAAAAAATAGACTTCTGGAGTGGATAAGAGGTTTTAATGGGGAATTTAAATATAATAGAGAAAAAGTGTAGACATGTAAGTTTGACAGATAATTAGTATTATTCCCTTAAAAATACCCCCTTAATTCCATTTTTTATATTTAGGATTTTTTTAGCAAAGTGTACCCTTTGTTTTCTTTTTAAAAGAAAACCTATATATGCACACACAACATTGAAATTTTAGACATTTATGATTGATTTTTTTTTTTAACTGACGTTTTAAAATAGTAGAAATTTGAAAACAATGATCTTTAATTTTATTTTATTCCACATTTTTCATTTTTACTCCTAATTTTTACTCAAATTATCACACCATCATAAAATTGAATTGATGCATAATTTTTTTTTATCATTTAAAATGACAAGTATTATATATAGTAAGAATTCGTAGAAAAACGACAGTTATTAAAGGAGAGAGGGAGTAGCAAGTTTTAAAATTATAGAGACTTTGAGTGTTTTTTTATATATAATTTTCCAACTCATAAAAGAAAACATGGGAGAGTAAAATTTTCAATGCTTATCCTTATAGACAACTTTTAAAAATTGAGTTTTTACGGTTTGAAATTTAATTATTACTAAAAAAATATGATGAAAATATTTTAGACCTACACATAAATTTGATTTTTGGACAATCTTTTTTTGGTAATATGATTTTTGTACAATTATTGTTAATTATTACAATTATATATTCTTCTGACTTAACAAGTATTTTGTGTGACTAATTTCATAAATTATACTTTTAATTTGACGCATTAATTTAAATTAATTCTAAAAAAATTACCCTAATTTAATGGTTTTCATTTAAATTAAACTTGTCATAATTTTTTAATGTCATATGAAATTGAAGTGTTTTTAGTTCATATGAAAATTAAAAAATAAGATTAATATTGGAGGATACTAATTGAGATCAATATATCAAGTTAAAGGTGCAATTTAAAATTTAGTAAATTCGAAATGTTATTTGAGGAAATTTGACAAAAGTATGGGCCAAAACATAAATTTTATATTCTTATTAACCCTATTTTCTTACTAAATTAAATTAAAGACTTGAAAAAGAAAGAAAACTTTAATTGTTTTGCATTTCAGTCCCCAAATTCCTTGTATTTCCTATGGACCTACCCTCATCATTCATGCCTCTCCACTCACCCGATAAACCCGCTACGGATTGACAACCTTGTCTCCCGGTCTTTCCTTCTTTAGAAGTCGAATAGTTTTCTTCGCTTACCAATTTTTAAATCAAAAGCAGCACTTCTGACAATGTGGGTTGAAGATATCGGCAATCTTGTCATCTCTGGCCATGGACATAGATGGGTTTGCTTGGCATTCCTCCTGTTTGAATCGCGGTAGGAGTTGGTGATGTGCTCGATCTCCTGAAGTCCTTAAAGGTCTGTGCTTTATTACCCCAGAAGTTGATGATCTAAATTGATGTAGTTGTTGCTCGTTATGTTGAGTATTTAAGCTCGTTTCTGGTTCTTCTGATCATTTTAATGAAATGTGTATGAAAGGTTTTTGGGTATTATGGACTTTGAGTTGATATGGGCATTCTTAGCTTTGCATGTTATGGTGGGGTTTAAGCTTGATGAATAAGTGTTGTTTTGACCATTTGGAGGAATGAGTTCAAGTTATTATTGGGTGTTATAGTGCCTTTTTCTGTTGTTGTTGGTAAATGTTGTGTGAAATGAAGAGGTTAAAGAGTGAACCGAACAGTGCTAGGAGATGCAAGTTGCCACATTTGTTGCTGGGTATCGCAGCATTGTACTTGGCATTTTTGGCGTTTAAGTTTCCGCATTTTTTAAAGATTGCAGCAATGTTGAGTGGGGATGATACTTATTTAGGACTGGATGGGACACTAGAGAAAGATGAAGATCCGGATATAAGCAAATCTTATTTTAGTGCTGTTTACAAAGACACCTACCATCGAAGATTGGAAGGTGACCAGAACCAAAATGCACCAACAATGCCTAGTAAGGAACCCTTGGAAGAAGAAAAAGGAGAAACTAAATCTATAAAGCCGCTTCAGTTTCGTTATGGTCGAATAACGGGAGAGATTATGAGACGAAGAAACAGAACTGCTGATTTTTCAATGCTTGAGAAAATGGCTGATGAAGCATGGACACTGGGATTAAAGGCATGGGAAGAAGTGGAAAAGTATGATGGGAAGGAGACTGGGCAGAATTTAACATATCATGGAAAGAGTGAGTCATGTCCTGTGTGGGTATCCACAACTGGTGATGAATTGGCTGGTGGGCATAAGATTATGTTCCTTCCATGTGGTTTGGCTGCAGGGTCTTCCATAACTGTGGTGGGAACACCACATAATGCACATCAGGAGTATGTACCGCAGCTTGCAAGGATGAAACATGGTGATGGTATTGTTATGGTTTCACAGTTTATGATTGAATTGCAAGGGTTGAATTCAGTGGACGGGGAAGATCCACCAAAAATTCTACATTTGAATCCTAGATTGAGAGGTGATTGGAGTCGGCAGCCAATTATTGAGCACAATACCTGCTACAGGATGCAGTGGGGATCAGCTCAGAGATGTGATGGTTTGCCATCTAAGAAGGAAGAAGATATGCTGGGTGAGGCCTTTTACGCTTGAGTATCTCCAGTATGTTCACCCTAGTCTCCTGTATTATGCCAAACACAGTAGTATTCATGGGTATCAATTAGAAAACTGTTGGAAAGAAATTTTAGAAGAAAACTAATTGAGTATATGCCTGTATTAAAATGACCTATTGTTTGTCTTTTGCTTATTTTATGGCAAATGGAAATACTACCATAATTATATACCAGGAGCCAAGATTACATATTCATTTCTGTTGATCATTAAGAAGATTGGGGTAGAGGGGAATGCTTTAGAGGTGGCAAGCAACATGTTTTAGAAACATAGATGGATTCCCAAAAAAAACTGTCCCCAAGCATATTCATGAGCTTAAATCTATTGAAACTAAAGTTTCAGGCATTTTCTATAGTCAGTTCTTCCAAGTAGTATTCGATGAGGGTTAGATTATTGTAATTGTTATCTTTTCTTCTCTTGCAGTCTGCAACTAAGACTGGGACCACTTGAACCACTAGTAGACCCCTTGTTGGTTCCTAGTTTGCTGCTTCTTTAAAGTGTCTAGTTCTTAGCTTCAGTTTTGCTATTAATCACTGGGAACTTGACTCTGACATGAGGAATGCTGAAAAGTTATTTCATAAAGCAGAAAGTCCTCGGGCACATCTCAGGGTTGTAGATGAAACAAAGGGTTGTGGGGGGGGGGTCGCAACATACATTTTTGTTTTTGATTTACTATATCCATCACAGTGGTTTTAAGGTTGATGCTGCCGTTTATGTTTTTTTTCATGCATATTTAGAGTACCGTGCCATACTATTTTCTCCTCCTCATCCCCATTAGATCAATGACAGTGAGTTGTGTTTTGTTTCTATTGAATGTATTTGGCAGTTGATGGATTTGTGAGATGTGAGAAATGGATGCGGAATGATGTTGTGGACTCAAAAGATTCCAAGAGTAAGACAACCTCATGGTTCAAGAGATTCATAGGACGTGCTAAGAAACCAGAAGTGACCTGGCCATTTCCCTTTGTAGAGGGTAGATTGTTTATCTTGACTGTGCGTGCTGGTGTTGATGGATTTCATATTATTGTTGGGGGTCGACATGTGACCTCATTTCCATATCGCCCGGTATGTTACTAAGATGAGGAAACTTGATTTTATCTTCATGACGATTCTGCTGTGTCTCCCATATATCTTAGGTTTAGACACTGTATATCTGGACATTTCATGTCTGTCTTTTTCCTTCTTCTATATTCTGGGGAGAGATGGCCTTTATTTATGTTTTTAAGCTGTTTCCTTCTCAAGGTTTGCTTGTGCATGGTGTGTATCTACCTTATTCTTACCCCCATATACTTGCAACTTTGTGCTCTTTTCTTTCTCTTCAACTTTTTTTTGAATTTTTCTTCGTAGCTGATTTGTGGGTTTAATGATGGTTATTCTACTATGTTAGTAACCCTTTTAAACTTATTTCTTCACTCATAAGGTTTTTACTGTGATTTCAGGGATTTACCCTTGAAGAGGCAACAGGATTAGCAGTCAAAGGAGATTTGGATGTTCATTCAGTTTATGCTACCTCACTCCCCAGTTCGCATCCAAGTTTCTCTCCAAAGAAAGTAATGGAACTGTCAGAGAAATGGAAAGCTCCACCCTTACCAAAGACCCCAATTCAAGTCTTTGTAGGGATTTTATCTGCAACTAACCACTTCGCAGAACGCATGGCTGTTAGAAAAACTTGGATGCAATCACCAGCTATCAAGTCTTCAAATGTAGTAGTTCGCTTCTTTGTTGCATTGGTGAGATTCCCACCGTTACTCTATAGGCACTCAAAATAGTTGTTAAAATTGTGGTCGGATGCTAGGATGCGTGTCCATTGTTGCTATGCATGTAGTGGAACTTCTAGGGCTATTGAGCCTTAGGCTACGAATTTTATGGTGCACTTTTGGTTTGGACTTTTCCTTGCCAAGGATTTTATGCAGCGCAGGTCATGTGAATGATGAAAATGCATGCTATTTATATGTGCATGATTATTTTCTCTACTTATGTTCTTATCTGACATGTTCTACAGGATTTTGTAGTGTTTGTTTACTTTTTCTGTTCTGCCATTCATCCTTGGCTATGACTTATGCTCTCATGGCTATGATTTCTCTTATATTCATAATTCTAATAGTTACACATTATCATTCAAAAATTTGGCTTGTAGAATCCAAGAAAGGAGGTGAACTTAGAGCTCAAGAAAGAGGCCGCATATTTTGGCGATATTGTGGTTTTGCCATTTATGGATCGCTACGAGCTTGTGGTTCTTAAAACTATTGCTATTTGCGAGTTTGGGGTGAGTCCATACTTAAAACTATTGCTATTCACGGTGTTTCTTGTTCTTTTCTCTTTAGGCTCTGTTTTTCAAATCTAGTTAAAAAAAGAAAAAAACACACCCATGTATTCATCATGCAGGTTCAAAATGTTTCCGCTGCGTATGTCATGAAATGCGATGACGACACTTTTGTTAGGGTTGATAGAGTACTGAAAGAAATTGATAGTGTTGCTCACAAGAAGTCTCTATATATGGGTAACCTCAATCTCTTGCATCGGCCTCTGAGAACTGGAAAATGGGCCGTCACTTTTGAGGTATGGCAACTGTCACACACCTTTGTTTTTTTTTATATCAGCAATACTTTGCCACAGTGTTTTTAACACTTTTCCCTTTTAAAGCTGGATCTCATAAACCTCCAGAAGGTTTTTTTGACTTTATACTACAGCTACATAACTGTTTTATTAGTAGGCAGTCTTGTTCCTCTCAACCACAGCTTTAGGATTACATGAATTAGTCATGGCTGTCATTCACCAATTGGTTCCATCATGGAAGGAGATTTTTTGGAAGTACTATGTCGAGTCATCATCTGTTGATGTGCGCTTATTAGATCGGAGTTAGGAAATTGTGATATTCAGGTTAATGATCCTTCCAGCAAGGGGCTGACAGTTGCCAGCTTAAAAAATTCAACCAAGATTTTCTTGACCTGTTACTTAGTTTATATCCGAATACAGTGCTTTTCTGTAGATTTTGGTGATTCAGGGGATGCAGGACCCATCCATTCAATTAGAGGCCCTCGCATTGATAAGATAGACCCGAATATTTAATATGCACAGATTGGGAAAGTAGCATGGAACTAGAGATTGGGGGATAGTATTATTTACTAGATTTCTGCCCATTGTGTCAATTTACCATGTTTTCTCTCTCTGCATTTCTTTGTCTGTTTGAAGGATTTCCTAATGTAACAGGAGTGGCCTGAGTCAGTATATCCTCCATATGCCAATGGGCCTGGATACATAATTTCGAACGACATTGCTAAATTTATTGTTGCGCAACATGACAACAAAAATCTCAAGGTAAGTAAACAAGCTTATTTTCCATGTTTGATTTTCCCCACTCCAATCCATCCTCCAACTAGTCGGTAAATGAAAGATACTGCTATATTCCCGTGCAGCTTTTCAAGATGGAAGATGTTAGCATGGGAATGTGGGTTGGACAATTTAACAGTTCCAAGCCTGTCCATTACTCCCACAACTGGAAATTTTGTCAGTATGGATGCATGGAAGACTATTTCACCGCGCATTACCAGTCCCCGAGGCAGATGATCTGCCTGTGGGACAAGTTGTTACGAGGTCATGCTCATTGCTGCAACTCCAGATGACAGCTTATTTTGCTCGATGCCTCCGAAGAGCCGCCTCGGGGTGATGACTACTGATTGTTCCTCATTCCACTGTTTGATTGATCCCACGTGTAGAAGCAATTTTCTTATCCCACTTGCCTTGCACATCACCTTTACTAATATTCTTCTTATTTTGGGATGAATACAGATCGTTTGTTGTTGTTGTTGTAATCAGCAATGCCTAGATCGACTACATTTTTGCTTTCAACTGGAAGAATGACAAACAAGTTAATGTAACCATGTTGTATATTTAGATGACATGTTTTGAAGAAAAATGTCAGTGTCTGCCTGTAATATGATCAAAGCTAAGAAGTGTAAGACTTTTGTGAATTTCATTTCGGGTTTTAGTCATTGATAATCTCAACTGGAGCGTGTTCTAATCAGATAATGAAAACTTCCCAAGTCTGGCACATTTTGCTGGCACGACATTATTGTGTTGCCGTAGATTGTCTTTAAACACAACTGACACGAGTGCATTGATAAGAATATCAATTCTTTGAGTTGCTATATCTACCTACTACGTACGAATCAGGAATGTTTTCTCTGTATTTTTCTGTCATTATAGCAAGAGATAATCATAGTAGAATAAGATGCCATCTTAAAAGGGTAATTTTTTAAACTCAGAATTTAAAATCTAAACTAAAGATGAACAAATTTTGTTGATGATTTGCGCTGATATTTTTTTTAGTCCCTTACGGTACCTCCCTTTAGTGGGTCCCACATCCATTGATTCCTTTTTCATTGTCACCAAACATTGCCTTTTAGTGGGTCCCACATCCATTGATCGCTCGCAACCAGCTCTCCCACCACTCACGCGACACTCTTTCGCCACGGATTCAGACAATAAAAACTGGGACCCACACATCCTCAATGGGTCCCACCAATCAGTTTTCCATCCTGCCTCATCAAACATCTACGTGGCAGAAGCTGAAGAAAGAAAAGGAAAGAAATAGAGAGAGACTCTCTCACTCCTCCAGCTCGTCGTGTCGGCAAGTGATGATTCTGCAACGTGTTCCTCGCCGCTGTAAAGCTTGACTTGTCGTTTCCTTTTGTCCGGTGGGAGTGGAGTGAAAGAATACACGCGCGATTCAGGAGCGTGAGAGTACGTTGTCGGCTTGCCAAGTTGCCATTGGTGTTAGGCAGATACGACGGCGTTTTAGCGGAATATATGGAGCGCGTTGGATGTGTGAGAGTTGGGGTTGTTTGATACTTTGATTTGTCTTATTTAGTGGGGACAGAGAATGGAGTAAGAAGAAACAAGAAGTGACCGTTTGCTTTCCATTCTACTGGATAACGTATACTTTATTCGTAAACCATGAAATGCTGAAATTGCCCCTTTAACTTCTTTTGGCATTATGCTTTACGTGGGCTCTTTTCTCTTATCGAAATTCATTTTTTGCAATTTGAATTTTCAAGTCTTTCACGGAAGGATTCCATTCCAATCATATTTAGATTCTAAGTCCCCAGCTGAGCATTTAAAGGACATTATTGTGCATTAAAAGTACTCATTATTTAGTTCATTCTATAATCTCAAACTCACCGAATGCTGATTCTCTAACTTTATTTAAAATACGTATCTTATAAAGTGTTAAATATTATACGATAATATAATTTCTATTACGGTAATAAATATTTCTAATCCATAAATTTTGTTTTTTATAAGGTCTTAACCCACTTGTAAAGTAAATTATGAAATCAACATCCTCTCTTTAATTTTTTTTATGATTCAATTCAATAAAAAATTCAATCATTTTTCCAGCCACCAAAAGGAAAGCTCATAAGGGCATATTTGTCAGCACAAGAAGTGTTTTATTAACTGCAGTCCTTTCAACTTCTCAATCTCACCATCCAAGTCCCTCTCCATCTCCATCAACTCAAAAACCGCTCCCCTTTTCTTCTTCCTCTCCTCTCCCACGCATTAAACACCTCTTTATCAAAACTGTTCACACATTGATTTCCAATCAAGACAACCATTTACCATCTCGTGTGTCACCTTTTATTACTCAGATATTTCCTCATCGAGCCCAACCACCAGAAAAACCCATCAATGCTCTTCCTCAACCGTTACTGCTTCTCCTAACGGCACTTCCTCTTCTTCATCATCTAAAACCAACACGACCCTTTCCACCTCCAACTCCAAACACCTTAAAAAAATCAATCTTTTTGAGTGTTCTGTGCCGAAATAGGCAGTCTAGACACTGATTAGTCATGGATTTGCCCTCCTTCTTGACGTCTCTAACGACGTCGTTTATAATTTTTGTCATTCTGATGCTGCTCTTCACTTGGCTGTCGAGGAAACCAGGAAACACTGTTGTCTATTATCCTAACCGGATCTTGAAAGGCATGGATCCATGGGAAGGCGGGTCCAGGACCCGGAACCCATTTGCTTGGATCAAGGAATCCATGTCTTCAACTGAACAGGATGTTATAAAAGTTTCTGGTCTTGACACTGCTGTCTACTTCGTCTTCTTAAGCACTGGTTCGTCCACTCTTTTAAATTTCTTTCCATTTCTGTTTTTGTTCTGTTTCTATCTTAACTTTGGGATTAATGTCGTAAAGCATGGGTTTTTTGCTTTGAGATGTTTGGATTTTCTTTTTGGGTTGTTTTGCTGCCAGTGCGCCGCCTGTAAACTTGTTCTGATATGAAAGTTTGAATCTTTTGGCTAAATTTGGGTTGATTTCCTAATTTTGTACGTACCCATAATAAAAAACGAAATAAAGAACAAAGCTTTCCTAATTGGGTATGCAGTTCTTCTCCTTCCTCTGAGTCAGGTGCTGTTAGTGTATAAATTAAAGATAAGGTGAAGTCATTTAACACTTGTGAGATTTGTTTGAAATTTCCCAATAGCAATTGCTGCTAAATGGTATTGTCATCCTCACTAGAAACTTTTCCTGTCTTTTTCCTTCTTTTTTAATTTATTTAAGCAGTGCAACCTGTATAGCATGACAATTATTCAATGGTAGAAATCTGATCCTTTTTTTAATTTTTTAATTTTATAAAAGAAAAGGTTTGACAAGGATGCCTGTTGTTTGATGCTCTTGCCTAACTACCTGTTTAGGATATTGATAAATGGGTCATTTGAATTTGGATTGAAGGAATTAAGGTAATTCAACTTTGTCAGTTCAAGAATCATAGCTTTTCAGATTGGTTATAGAGTAGAGGCTTGATAACTTTAAATTGTGGAAACCATTTGACTATGCTACCTGCTGCTTGATGCTTTCATCTAGTAATATCATTATAGAGTATAGAACATAGTTTCCATAACCTTACATAGTGGCTTCAAGATTTTTCGGACAATCTCGCATTCGGTGATGCTTAGTAGAATAGAGTTTCTTCCATTACTTTGTTGATTTATATAAGCATGTTTCGGCTTTTGGAGGAGAATAAATTATTCTGACAACTCATTTTTCTTCTTAATGTCAGTGTTGGGAATACTAGTTTTGTCTGGCCTTGTTCTGCTGCCAGTTCTTCTCCCGGTTTCTATCACTGATAATGGTTTGAAAGTCGCATCAACTACGAGTAATGGGACCTTCAACAACTTGGACAAGCTGTCCATTGGAAATATAGGGGTATGCCTCTACAACACTTCTCAATCTTTTTCAGTTTTTTTTTTTCAATTTCCCTTTTGGGAATAGCTGCTGTATTTTTGAAACGGTGCTTGATACCCAGCTCATTCTTTTTAATTTGCATTACCTAATATCCTTGTTTAATTTTAATGGTAATCACATAATGTATTGCAGGTGGCTAGTCCAAGGTTGTGGGGGTTCATGCTTGGTACTTACTGGGTTTCTTTTGTTACCTTTTACTTGTTATGGAAGGCGTACATCCATGTTTCTGAGCTTAGAGCGAATGCTCTAATGTCCGCTGTTGAGGTGAAACCAGAACAATTTGCTATTCTTGTTAGAGACATACCTCCAGTTCCTGAAGGCCAAACTAGAAAGGAGCAGGTTGATTCATATTTTAAATCCATCTATCCTGATACATTTTACAGATCAATGCTGGTCACAGACAACAAGAAGGTATGCCATTCTTTAGTTTCTTGCTTGTCATATGTTTCAACATTTTAAGACGGCTAATATCAAGTATCATGTAGGCTATCTTGAACATTGTCCTTGTAGCATTCAAGAGCATGATAAAGGGTGGAATGTATAAGTTGCTTAGGCTTCGTAATTATCAAACTTATATTTTCCCATGTTTTATTTCTACAGGTTAACAAAATTTATGAAGAATTGGAAGGATACAAGAAGAAGCTTGCACGTGCTGAAGCTGTATATGCTAAATCCAAATCGACAGGCAAACCGGAAGGAGCAAGACCAACCAATAAGACTGGTTTCCTTGGTCTTATTGGTGAAAAGGTAGATAGCATAGACTACTATAATGACAAGATTAATGAGCTGCTCCCAAAGTTAGAAGGCGAACAAAAAGTCACTCTAAGGGAGAAACAACTAGGTTCTGCTCTGATCTTCTTCACCAACAGGGTGACTGCAGCTTCTGCAGCTCAGAGTCTACATGCCCAAATGGTCGACAATTGGACAGTGATCGATGCTCCTGAACCTCGTCAAATATTATGGACCAACCTCAACATGAAATTTTTTGAGAGGCAAATACGACAATATGTTATTTACTTCATTGTGGCTCTTACTATATTCTTCTATATGATTCCAATTTCGTTTATTTCTGCATTAACAACCCTGAAGAATTTGATGAAACTCATCCCATTTATAAAGCCAGTTGTGAAAATTGCCGCAGTTAGGACAGTGCTAGAAGCTTTCCTCCCCCAGCTAGCACTCATTTTATTTTTGGCTCTGTTACCCAAGTTCCTGTTGTTTCTCTCTAAGGCAGAGGGGATCCCATCAGAGAGCCACGCAGTAAGGGCAACCTCTGGAAAATACTTCTATTTTAATGTCTTGAATGTCTTCATCGGAGTTACAGTGAGTGGCACCTTATACAATAGTTTCAAGACGATTGAGAATGACCCTAATTCTGCTATCGACATGCTTTCAATTGGATTACCTCCCCAGGCAACTTTCTTCCTGACCTTTGTCGCTCTGAAGTAAGTTCTTCAATTCCCCTCTGTTGATTGTTATCAGTCACTATACTTGAGCTTGTGCATATTTATGTGTTGAAGTGTGATAAAAAGCATGTAAATGGGTAGAAATGGTTATACCATTGATTTTGTTATGTAGTTTTTAACAATTGTCACCTCTGAAATAAAATGGTTTTGACTTCTGTATTTCTTGGATCTCAGATTCTTTGTTGGCTATGGACTTGAGCTATCTCGTCTCATACCTCTCATCATATATCATCTGAAGAGGAAGTATCTTTGCAAGACTGAAGGTGAGCTGAAAGAAGCCTGGTCACCCGGCGATCTGGGATATGAAACCCGAGTTCCCAATGACATGCTCATTTTGACACTTTCCCTTTGCTACTCTGTCATAGCTCCTCTAATTCTCCCATTTGGAGCATTGTACTTTGGCCTAGGATGGCTTATACATCGGAATCAGGTAACACCCTTTTATGAGCGTTCGTGTCACTTCTTTTTCAACTGCCGTAACCTTTGAAAAGTCGAAGTAGTTGTTCAGGTGAAGCATGGGAGGATTACATACATAATCGGTAACCATAACAACTGCTAATTTTACTGTTTTTAATTTCATCATAGGCACTCAAAGTTTATGTACCGTCATACGAGTCTTACGGAAGGATGTGGCCTCACATGCATAAGAGAATCGTAGCTTCTTTGTTATTATACCAAGTTACAATGTGTGGTTACATTGGGGGGAAGAGGTTCCACTTTGCTCCACTCCTTATTCCACTCCCTTTCCTTTCCTTGATCTTTGCCTTCATCTGTAGCAAGAAGTTCTACCGATCCTTTTCCAACACAGCTCTCGAAGTTGCTTGCGAGGAATTGAAGGAGATTCCAAACATGGAAACTATTTTCAGATCCTTCATCCCGCCAAGTTTGAGCTCTGAAAAGGTCGAAGATGATCAATTCGAAGATGCACGGTCGCAAGTTTCGAGAATGGGATCGTTTGCGTGATGTTGCTTTTCTACATTTCCACTAGATTCTGTGTTCATTGTAGGGTTTCCTCTGTGAAAACTTGGGTATTTGTTTTGTACTATAATAGTACATGTTTTTTTTTAGGTTTTGTGATGACAACCAAGTTTCATGCTCGTTTGTGACCATCGTTTGGATATCTAAGTTAAGCCTGTAATTAAAAAATGTTTGTTTGAAACTTCCATCCCCAGCTTTTCATGATGTTTTAAAACTTGTATGTCATGTATTGCTACCCGAATTTTAACTTACGTCGCAATTTTCTCGTTTTATTTCATGATACTTAACCGATCTACTATCTATTAATTTTTTTAAATATTAATCCTACCCCATTTACTTTGATTGAATTATAAATTTATAGCACATAATACTTTTTAGACTATGGCAATTCATTAATTTAGTAAAAAAATCACCTTTAATTCAAATCTCGAGTATGAAAAATGAAAGTATTTATTCTGCGAGAGTCATTTCCTTGTATAAAAGGGACGGAGAGGGTAGATCGAAAAAGAGAAAAATTGGAACTTTTAGGCATTCATTGGTTTGGCGGACATATTTTAATGCATGTTGATGATGAATGGAAAGTAGGAGGCAACTCATCTTTTTAACATTTCTTTGACATGGCCCAACGAAGACTAAACCATATACACGCTAACCAGTCAATTCCATCACAATACGACCACCGAGTTGCACATATTTTAACCTAATAAAAGTCAAAAACTAAAAAGTCTACAAGAAAATTATCACAAACCAACTACATATATATAAACACTACTGCCTCCTCCTTACCATATCAAAAAACACAAACATTAACATCTCAAACACAATCATGGCCATGTCAACTATGGTTTGCAACCCTCTCCCAACAGCACTATCGGCGGGAGCGAACCAGGCGGTTTGTGCCTTCCGGTGCCAACAACTCGTTATCGAGCCTTCAAATTCTAAGCCTTTAAACCATCACCCAAATCGCTTGGCTGAATCAGTCTCGAACCTCCTCCATCTCGATATCAAACCGGCTCATATGAGGAATGATCGAGCTAAATTTACCAATTTTCCGAAAGTTAATCAAGAGAAGCACTCCACCACACCGACCATGTCTCCCAAGGAGATCATATCAAGCAAGTGGCAAGAAATTCAAGGGGCTAAGGATTGGCATGATCTTTTAAACCCTCTTCATCCTTGGCTCCGACGAGAGATCATCAAGTATGGTGAATTCGCACAAGCAACATACGAGGCTTTTGATCTCGATTCTTCCTCGGAGTATTGCGGGAGTTGTAGGTACAACCGCGACAAATTTTTTGAAGTATTGGGTCTACAGAAGCATGGGTATAAAGCAACCAAGTACATATATGCCATGTCACACATGGACTTGCCCCTTTGGCTAGAGAGGTCACATTTGCTAGACTCATGGAGCAACGACTCCAATTGGATGGGCTATGTAGCGGTCAGCGACGACGAGGAGACCCGTCGGATCGGACGGAGGGACATCGTGGTGGCGTGGCGTGGAACGGTGTCGCCATCCGAATGGTACGAGGATTTTCAAAGGAAATTGGAGCCAGTTGATGGAAATTGTGACAATGATGCAAAAGTGGAACATGGGTTTCGTAGCATTTACACATCCAAAAGTGACAAAACGAGGTACAATAAGTCAAGTGCCTCGGAACAAGTCATGAAAGAGATCAACAGATTAGTAAAAACCTACAAAGAGGCAGGGGAGCAAGTGAGCCTAACCATAACAGGACACAGCCTAGGTGGTGCATTGGCTCTCCTCAACGCATATGAAGCAGGAAAAACTCATCCTGGCCTGCCGATTAGTGTCGTTTCCTTCGGCGCGCCTCGAGCAGGGAACATTGGGTTCAGACAAGAATTGGAAAAGATGAATGTTAAGACATTAAGGGTTGTGACAAAACAGGACATGGTGCCTAAAATGCCAGGGATTTTGTTCAATGAGAGTTTACAAAAGATCGATTTCGATCATTTGATGACGGGAACATTGGATTGGGTTTATGCCCATGTCGGAGTCGAATTGAAAGTTGATGTTCAGGATTCTCCATTCCTGAAACATGGGTTCAATCTGTTAGGATTCCATAGTTTGGAAACATATCTGCATCTTGTGGATGGAATGGAGAGTTCAGGATCGGGGTTTCGAGTCGATTCGAGGAGGGATTTTGCATTGGTGAACAAAGGATGTGATATGTTGGTGGATGAGCTGAAAATTCCTCGGTGTTGGTATCAATTGGCTAATAAAGGATTGATGTGTAATGATCATGGAAGATGGGTGAAACCTGCAAGAGATCCTGAAGATATTCCTTCACCTTGTGCTTGTTAAGTAAACCCATAAGTTGAAATTGTACATGTAGATGATGAAAACTAATTTGGATTTAGGTCAAGGACTCAAGAGATTCTTTTATTATTTTTGGGGAGAGAAAAAAAATGTTACATGGCAAGATTTTTTAAAATATTTTAATCATGTCACTTTCCTTTTATTTCTTCTTTTATTATTTTAATTATCTCTTACCTTAACGGTTATTAAAAAATGATTATAAAGAGTGTGTTATAAAAAGGGTAAATTATATAAAAAAATCTATAATTTATAAAATACTCCACTTAACCGCTATAGTCTAAAAGATTACAATATGACCCTATAAATCTCTAAAGTTGCAGTTTTAATATTTCTAGTGGTTAAAAAATTAAAAATAAATAATAAAATAATTCAAAAAAAATATGCAAATTTGAGAAAAAATGTAACAAACATGGCAAAGTTCAATTCACTAAAAAATTAAAATTTAAAATATTTTAAAATGAATAAATTTAAAAAATTGTAAATAATATTTATTTTATTTTATTATAAAATTTGGACAAACAATGTAACTAATATAGTAGAACTTAATACAATGAAAAATAAATAAAATTAATTTTATTTAGAAAGTTAAGATTATAATTTTTAGAAAACTATAAGGTTTATAGTGCATGTTTTTAAACTATAGAATGTTAAATATAATTTTTTTTAATGTAGTTTATAAAAAAAAAAAAAAATGAAAAGAAAAGAAACGAAATAAAGAAAATCGTAGTTGTGTGATTGTTGCATTTAGCTACCAAAGTTCCAATTCCTTCAATCACTGTTTACTCCTGCAACGGCCCAGCTAAGCCCAGAAAGGCCCAGCCCATCCCACAATGATGTATTTCATCTATGCATTAACTATGGATAAGATTTTTTGGTCGAATCTATGGATAAATGATGGTGATGATGGTAGATGGTTGCAGTCCCATCGTTAGTTGTGTTGACGAGGAAAAACCACGGGACCAACTCCGAACAATCTTTCACTAATAATAAATTATTAGGCTTACAATCACACTCTCACAATCTCTCTCAACTCAATCTCACATTTAGATCGAGGAGACACAATCTAGAAAAATAATTAACCTCTTTTTCTTCCTTTTCTTGCTTTCTTTTTCTTAACAAAAACGTGAACAACTCATTTCATCATGAGATGGACCTGGACCTACGAATTTTATTAGGTACCATACTCCTTCCGGTCCGAAATGTATGACGTTTTAGCATTTGCTTTTATTATTCTGGAACGTATCTTAAGGCGGCCGGAACAGTCACTATTTGAGACAATTTTGCCCCGAATTTTTTCTTGAAAGTACGTTAAGGATTAACGTAAGTTCGAAAAAAAGTACGAAATTTTTTGGGGTCAAATAGTGCCTCATCCGGCCTCCTCGATATGCGTTCCCTACTGAATATTGGGATGCGAGGAAGTCATACATTTCGGACCAGAGGGAGTACAATATTTCAGGTGTAGTTATAACTTTCAAAATTTTACATATATACTAAGAATAGTTTACGATCGGTATAAATTGTAATTTTTTTATATACACGGAAATTTATTGGTATTGATGTGAGAAAACTTTTGTTATGAAAGAAAAAACATCAAATATATTGACTTATAATATTTTTTTTAATTAAAAATTTACATAGAGTATAAACCTTTCTTCGTATATATTTAACTTTTTAAAGTTAAACAACACTCGAAGCATTGTAATGGATAATTTTTAGCTTCTCACTAAAGGAAAAAAAAAACCCACAAAGTATTCTTTGTACATGGTACTAATGGATAGAGAGATTACACGTCATCGCGTACTCGTAGCGTTAAAACTACTATATATTTACAGTTATGTAAATAGACTATAATTACGAGCGTTAGCGGACCGGTGGATCGGATGACATGTGAATTTTGCTGATATGGTGCATGTGCATTTTCAAAACTAACACCCCATTTTTCCTCGCTAAAATCCTAAAGAAATAAATACGTTATGTGATCTACCTAGTATATGTAAATGGGTCTGCGGTGGTGCAGCCTGTTCTGAAAAAAACCTCCTGTGACTATATATAAATTTAAGAATGTAAATGAGTCGAGCTGTTTATGAGCTACTAAAGAATTCGCTTGAAAAAAGTTTATCGAGGCTTATAAATCAGGCTCGTTCTTGTGATGAGCCGAGCTTAAGCCTTGCTAAGTTGTGCTCATTAGGCTCATGAACTATAGTTCGATCATTTAAGTTCGTTTATAGGCAATGCAAGTACACCATCCACAAATTTTATAGTTATTTATTTATTTCTTTTAGGGTTTTAGCTAGCGAAAATGGGATGTTAGATTTGAAAAATGCACATACAATACAATACGACACACCCGCAAAATTTATAACTACATGTCATCCGATCCACCAGTCCGCTAACGTTTGTGAGTAAAGTGTTCAATGGCTCGTTTTGGCAACCGTGTAGTTAGTAGCTAGACAGTTGCTCTTGGAAATGTGTGAGCATTGATGATATAGTATTGGCCTATCTTCTCCTCCCATCAAATCCATAGCTAACTACTTTTCTATTTTCTCAATTAATGAACATATATACTTCTATATATATATATATAACGCAAACACAGAAGAAGTATATATGTTCATAATTTGAGAAAATAGAAAAGTAGTTAGGCTATGGATTTGATGGGAGGAGAAGAAGAACTGGTAGAACCAGTGAGTCCTATCGGCCAATACTTGAACAATTCGGTTCTATCACTCTCAGTTCTTTCTGTTTTTGAGTCAGAGGTACCCATAGACGATTCATTAATTATGCAATCGGGGAAGGACATTTTGGTTTCTTTAAGTCCACGTTTCTCCTCCATCATGGTACACACACATACTTCCCTCCTACTATTTATTTATTTACTTATTATTTATATACACGTATCACCTAAAGATTTTAATACATAGACGAACTATGCAGTTTTTTATAGTGAACATAAAAAATGATACATAGGTAAACAATACCGAATTAAAACAAACTAACGAGTATAGGTAGTAAATTAGCACGCAAAATTGATCTAAGCGAAAGTCTTTTGGGTTTGTTATTTAATTAAATATAGGTGACAACTAACACAATTTAAACTCTCAACCTTTTGACAATTTGCAGATTACAGACGGGCAAGGAGAAAAACAATGGAAAAGAGTGGAAGTGAATGTTCAAAACCACATCAAATTCCCAATCTTCCCCTCAGGAATGACAAAAGAATTTTATGACAATTGCTTTGATGAGTACTTGTCAAAAACAGCATTAGAAGATTTTCCAGAAACCCAACCTTTGTGGAAAATTCACATCATAAATCACCCAACAACAAATGCAGAAGGCACTATCATATTCAATATACACCATTCCATTGGAGATGGGTATTCTTTGATGTGTGCTCTTTTTTCTGTCTTCAAAAGAGCTGACAACCCTTCTCTTCCCTTGACATTTCCTTCCATAAAAGAGAATATTGGCCAGAAAAAAAATGTATTCAAGATCTTGAATTGGATTTTATCTGCAGTTGTTAATACTGTATCAGATTTTTATTGGAGCACTTTAAAGAGCAACTTTGTTGAAGATGATAAAACACCGATCCGGTCAGGGGAAGATGGAGTTCAGTTTCGGCCCATCTCTGTGTCGACTGTGAAGTTCTCACTTGATCACATCAAAGAAATTAAGGTCAAGCTTGGAGTGGTAATTATTCAAATAAGAACATATTTAACTTAGCAAATATTTCTCTATTTTTTTCATAATGATTTAAATAAGAACATCTTTATTAGCATATATATACAAGTTATTAAGGAATACTATTTTTTATATAAAACAACAAATAAAATGGAAAGGATGGAGCACACGAGTTTCTAATTCAACTTGTTAGTGCATATCGTTTTTATAATGTAGATCATGGGTTCGATCCCTGATATTTTCCTTCATTCATTTATGCAATTCCCACTTTCATTCAGATTTGATCAATGACATTTCTTCTTCTTCTTATTTTTGTCCAATGATAGACCGTAAATGATGTTGTTACGGGGATAGTTTTTATGGGAACTCGACTATACATGCAAGAAATGGACAAGCAGTCAAAGAATGGTCGTGTCACGGCATTAGTTCTACTCAACACAAGAATGCTTCGTAGTTACAAGTCCGTGGAGGATATGGTTAATCCTAAAAGTTCAGATTCAACAATATGGGGCAACCAATTCGCCTTTCTCCATGTACCAATTCCTGTTTTAACCGATGATGATTTTGCAAACCCACTTGACATTTTCAAGAAAACTCATGAAATGATCAAGAAAAAAAGAAACTCTTCAGCTGTTTACCTCACCGCTTGTCTCCTAGATGTTGTCAAAAGATTTGGAGGACCAAAGGTATGTTTAATTATTATGTCTTGTTACATATCATGATTAATTCGTTTCGTGTCAATGGTTCGGCTTACAGTACGTTTATTTTTTTCTTCAAAGTAAGAAATACTTATTGATTATATGCATTTTCACTTCAAGGATCAACCGATCGAGTGTAGATATGATTAGTCTGAATTAAGTGGTTTTGTGGTTCCATTAATTAGTCTTATTTGCATTTTCAGGCAGGCAGTAAATATATTCTTAGCACACTGAAGAACACGAGCATGGGTATCACCAATCTGATAGGCCCGATTGAAAAGATCTCCTTTGCTAATCATCCCATTCGAGGATTTTACTATGCAGTTGCTGGCACTTCACAAGTACTACTCCATTATTTTATTTTAATTTCATATATAGAAATCCAGACAGTTCGAACTCGAGGCTCAACATTTCACAATTTACAGAAAATATTACCAAACTGCAAGTTGATTGGTGCGTATATTATTTGGTGTGACACCTTATAAATAAATAAATAATATATAGGGAATTTTTTAGGATGCTATCATTAATTGAACCCATTGTAAAACATTGTTTAAGAATTATCAATTATGAATTATACGATCTGTTTTAGTTGGTAGGTGATTCTAAAATTAAAGAATTTTGGTGGATGCAGAATCTTTCGGTGTCGATTGTGAGTTATATGGGAGAGCTGAGGATTGGTCTGATTGTTGAAAAAGATTTCATCGATGCTCAGAAATTGAAGTCGTGCGTAGAAGGAGCATTCGATATGACACTCAAAGCAGCCCGTGAAAATAATTAATCAAATCATTCGCTAAGTTTCACTCCAATAAGTATGTTTTTTAGAATTTTACTATATGATTATCATCAAACTGTAAAGGGCCTTTGTTTGTTTGGTTGTTTTCATCAATAAGTTATTGGCCAAAAGGTTGTATTTTATTTTATTTTTAGAATTTTACTATAGAGGTCTAAATAAAATATGAGGAGTGTGAATAGAAAATTAAGAGTGCTAATAGCCTCATCATACCCGTATTATTAATCTTGAAACCATTTTTATTTGAATAAATACTGAAAAAGGAAATGATTTTCTTAAACGTTGAAGATTGATGCATTTTCCATTATAATTTTCTAAATTTTTCATATTTGAATTTCATATTTATACTAAGGGTGATTGAGTCACTTATCACCCAATTATAAACCAACGTAGTTGATATTTCGACGTGTGGGTGGAATTTATTTCAATTTATCATAAATTAGGAATTGATATTTTGTATACAGAAACTAAAGATCTCAGTCTTGCCTTAACGTTGCTTCCTAGTTAAAAAAATTAATATAATGTAGAAAAAGAAAAAGAAAATGGAAAGAAAGGAAGAATGAATATGGGTAGTTTTGGTGATTGACTGCTGGTTGTTTATATCTACCAAATGGTCCAATTCATTCAATATGATCCTACACGATCAACCACATCTTGGCACCTCTGTCTGTCATCTATTATTATTGATCAATGCATTAATTATCACTATGAAATATATTGATATATAATAAAACTTGAAGAAAATGTTTTGTCCAAATTAGCAATATGGACTTTTTTTTTTAACTCAAATACGTAAATCCAGCAAGGGATTGGAGATAAATTTTGTCCACTGCACTGATTCCCACCATTCCTTTGGACAAACTTTGATTCTCCGAAGGGAAGGTTGTGGAAGAGGGAAAGTTATCTTCTCTAGCTTCGGGCAATTAACCAATTGGATTTCATGCAGTGAATGACAAGTGATCGCGCCATTGTATATGCTTCTCAGTTCTGGTAAATCGTCCAATACCAATGTGATTAGCTGTGGCAGATTGAGTCCTACTTGCTTACCTTCTTGGTCTGTTCCAAATATTTCTTCCATGCCACTGCAATCCCATATCCAAATCTTTTGTAGGTTAGGCAGTAAACGAGTAGGTTTTATCCAAACTCAATCCAAACTCAGTCAATTGTCATCACTAACTGTAAACGCTATAAATTATTATGGTATATGTCTTGGGTAGTGTTTGTGCGTAAAAGGCCTTTGTTTGTTTGTTTGTTTTCATTAATGAGTTTTTTTTAAGTTATATTATTAATTATTATAACAATTTTAAAAATTGAACTTTTAATTTTATATCATAAGGTATAACTTCATGTGCATCAATAAGTTATTGCATATAAGGTAGTATTATATTTTATGAAACATTTTATTTTTATATATAATCAACACAGCATCATTATCTTTTCAATTTTGAAAAAAAAACAGACAATAAATTATTGCGCAACGCACGAGTTTAAGAATAATGCAAAAAGGAAAAAAAATCCAACTTCAGGGTTTAAGTGCAGAGATTTCATGTCCATACACAGTTTGAACATCTCAGCAGCTGCATTCTTTGCTTCCGATCAAATAGGAAAAAGAGGATGATTAAAAACACACTTGCCTGATCAAGAGCACAGCTGCATTCCTAAAAATGTAAGAACACTTGTGAAAGCCTTACCATTCTTTTGAGCTACGCATTTTGTCAAACTGTTTGCCTTCGTTTTACTCTATGAAGAAGATGACTTTCATAACCCCTGATCCAAAATATAGCAAGCGATTCGAGATGAATTTTGTCGTTGGCACTGCCCCACTGCACTGATTCCCACCATTCCTTTGGCCAAATTTGGAGTATCTCAAGGGGATGTGGAAGAGGGATTGTTATCCTCTCTAGCTTCGGACAATCAACAAAACGGATGTCATATAGTGAATGACAAGTGATCGCGCCATTGTATATGCTTCTCAGTTCTGGTAAACCCCACAATTCCAATAGGCCTAGCTGTGGAAGATTGAGTCCTACTTGCTCACCTTCTTGGTCTGTTCCAAACACTTCTTCCATGCCCCTACAATGCCATACCCTAATCTTTTGTAGGTTAGGCAGCAAACGGGCAGGGGGCAAATTCTTCACCTTGTGACACTGCTCTATTTGAATTGATTTAAGGTTTGACAGGAGAGGTGTTGTAGCAATAGTACCCTTTTCTACTTCAGAGAGGCCACACAAGTTGCCCCACGGTGCGCTTATTCCATCACAATTACCCAGATGAAGAAAGTGGAGCTGAATGTTGGGTTTGGGCTCCCAATATATGTGGAGAGAAGCCCAATATGCAAGCCCACTAGTCCCTCATCTTATTCTCTAAATTAGGGTAAGAAGGCAGCAGCTCATTCAAGCAAAAACAGAAACAAGAGAAAGAGAGAAAAGAGAGAGGAGAAGAGAGAAAACAGATTCGTTCATCTCTGCGCAGCCGTGGGAGATTCATCGCTGTGCCTTAGTTCACCGTCGGATCGGGCTGAAATTTAGACAGCAGGTTCACGACATCCGGTTCTTCAATCTGACCGGTTAGATTGGTGAGACGATATCTGAGCAGGAGGAATCGAGTCCCGCAAGTAGCTGCTGGAAATCTGGTTTTGTGTTCTTCCTTTGGTTCTCTAGTTTCATACTTGTTGTTGGCTGTTTGCCTAGTTGTTGAGCACGATTTGTGCTGTGATTTGAGACACTCTTGTACCCTGATTTTGATCATAGTGGAGCTTGATTGACTGGCTTGTGCCCGTGGTTTTTACTTCTCGCATTGAGAAGGTTTTCCACGTTAAAATCGTTGTCTCTTCGTGTGTGTGTGATGAATTAGTTGCTGCCATTAATTTGTTATTGCTCCTCATAGATTCCAGCAAGTTAGGGAAATTATTATCCGCTGCGTATTGCTATTATTGTGTTGAATTTCCCATCAGAGTGGTAGCGGAGCTCTTGGTTTGAGTTTATTTGATTTGCTTGAATGATGGAGGCAAATACAAATAGAATGTTGAGTTTGAATGACACTAATTATCACTTGTGGAAGGGAAAAATGAAAGATCTATTATTTGTGAAAAAGTTGCATCTTCCTTTATTTTCTACTGAGATGCCAGAATCCATGACTGAAGCGGCTTGGCATTTTGAGCATCAGCAAGTTTGTGGTTTTATTCGGCAATATGTAGATGACAATGTTTATAATCATATTGCTAATGAGGAACATGCAGCGTCCTTGTGGAAGAAAATTGAATCTTTGTATGCTTCTAAATCAGGGAGTAATAAACTGTATTTGTTGAATTCCTTGATGAATTTGAGGTACAAGGATGGGACTTCCATTTCAGATCACTTGAATGATTTTCAAGGACTCCTAGATCAATTATCAGGAATGGGTATCAAGTTTGATGATGAGGTGTTGGGACTATGGCTACTGAATACTCTACCGGACTCTTGGGAAACTTTTCGGGTTTCAATTTCGAATTCGGCTTCCGATGGTGTTGTCTCTTTGCAAAATGTAAAGGGAAGTGTTCTTAATGAGGAGATGAGAAGGAAGGCACAGGGTACTTCATCTCATTCCGAGGTACTTGTTACTGAAAACAGGGGGAGAAGTCAGAAAAAGGAACAGAAAGGTGGTAGGGACAAGAGCAGAAGTAAGTCCAAGTCCAGATACAAGAATGTGGAGTGTCATTATTGTCACAAGAAGGGGCACATACAGAAGAACTGTTTTCAATGGAAAAGGGAGAGAAAAGACAATAATGGTAAGCAGAAAGAGAAGGATCAAGATGGTGATGATCGTGTTTCTGCGGCTACTTGTGATGATCTTGTTATTCTCCGTGATCATGATTTAGTTAATCTTGTATCAGATAAGAGCATGTGGGTAATTGATAGTGCTGCTACACTGCATGTTACACCGAGGAAGGAGTTCTTCACATCTTACACTTCTGGTGATTTTGGAGTGTTGAAGATGGGTAATGATGGTGTTGCTAAGGTAGTTGGTATTGGTGATGTTTGCCTGCAAACCAACATGGGAGTGCAGTTATTGCTTAGAGGAGTCAAACATGCTCCAGATGTCCGTTTTAATTTGATCTCTGTGCAGATGCTTGATGATGGTGGTTATTACAATCACTTTGGTTCTGGAAAATGGAAACTCACCAGAGGTAACTTGGTTGTGGCCAGAGGGGAGAAAGTTAGTAAACTGTATTGGACAAAAGCTTTGGTTGCTAAAGACAGTGTGAATGCCATGGATATGGAGGCTTCTTTGTGGCACCGAAGGCTTAGTCATATCAGTGAAAAGGGGCTGAATTGTTTAGCTAAAAAGGATGTGCTTCCGGGATTGAAGAGTGCTGAGTTGGAGAAATGTTCTCATTGCATGGCTGGTAAGCAGACCAGAGTATCATTTAAGAAGCATCCTCCCTCAAAGAAGTCAGAATTGCTTGAATTGGTGCATTCTGATGTTTGTGGTCCATTAAAGGTAAAGTCATTTGGTGGTGCACTTTACTTTGTTACCTTTATTGATGATTGCTCCAGGAAGCTTTGGGTCTATGCATTGAAGACCAAGGACCAGGTGCTGGAGAAATTCAAACAATTCCAAGTTTTGGTTGAGAGACAGTCAGGCAATAAGCTGAAATGCATTCGTTCTGACAATGGTGGTGAGTATTGTGGACCATTTGACAGTTATTGCAAGCAGCAGGGTATTAGACATGAAAAGACTCCTCCCAAAACTCCTCAGCTGAATGGTTTAGCAGAGAGGATGAACAGGACGTTGATTGAGAGAGTTAGGTGCATGCTTTCTGAAGCTAAGCTACCTAAGCATTTCTGGGGTGAGGCATTGTACACGGCAATGCATGTTATTAATCTCAGTCCTGCAGTTGCCCTGAATGCTGAAGTGCCAGATAAAGTTTGGTTTGGCAAGAATGTCAAATATGATCATTTGCGAGTCTTCGGTTGTAAGGCATTCGTGCATGTTCCAAAGGATGAGAGATCCAAGTTGGATGCGAAGACGAGGCAGTGTATCTTTATTGGATATGGTGAAGATGAGTTTGGTTACAGGTTGTATGATCCTGTTGAGAAGAAGCTTGTCAGAAGCCGTGATGTGAAGTTCATGGAAGACCAAACCATTGAAGACATTGATAAGATGGAGAAGACTACACCTGAGAAAGATAGTAGTCTGTCTGATATTGATCCAGTTCAGACACCTAACCATGATCTGGCTGCTGCTGAGAACAATATTCAGAATGGTGAGCAACATGACTATGTTGGTGATCAGCAGTTTGGAGATGCTTTAGATGTTCCTATTGATGATTCTGAAGAGGAACATGATCCTGAACCACCTCAAGTTCAACCTCGGAGGTCTACTAGGCAGAGGAAGCCATCTACCAGGTATCCTTCTGATGAATATGTTACCTTGACAGATGGAGGTGAACCTGAGTGTTTTCGTGAGGCCATGGAGAGTCAAGAAAAGAAGAAGTGGCTGGATGCAATGCAAGATGAAATGAAATCTTTGCATGATAATCACACATTTGACTTGGTGAAATTGCCAAAAGGCAAGAAGGCTTTGGAAAACAGGTGGATTTACAGGGTGAAGCAAGAAAGTATTTCTGCATCCCCGAGGTATAAAGCTAGATTAGTGGTGAAAGGTTTCAGACAGAGAAAGGGTGTTGATTTCAATGAGATTTTTTCTCCTGTGGTGAAGATGTCATCCATTAGAACCGTGTTGAGTTTGGCTGCTACTCTTGATTTAGAGGTAGAGCAAATGGATGTAAAGACTGCTTTCCTTCATGGTGATTTGGAGGAAGAAATTTACATGAAGCAACCAGATGGTTTTCATGTTGAAGGAAAGGAAGACTATGTGTGTAGACTGAGAAAGAGTCTATATGGGTTGAAGCAAGCTCCGCGACAGTGGTACAAGAAGTTTGAGTCTGTTATGTCAGAGCAAGGCTACAAGAAGACTACTTCTGATCACTGTGTCTTTGTTAAAAAGTTCTCCGATGATGATTTCATTATCCTGTTATTGTATGTTGATGACATGCTTATTGTTGGGAAAAATATTTCCATGATTAACAGGTTAAAGAATCAATTGGGGGAGTCATTTGCCATGAAAGACATGGGAGCTGCTAATCAGATTCTTGGTATAAGAATCATGCGTGATAGGAAGGAGAAGAAACTTTGGCTGTCACAGGAACACTATGTTAAAAGAGTGCTACAGAAGTTCCAGATGGAAAATGCTAAGGCGGTAAGCACTCCTCTTGCCACTCATTTTAAATTGAGTGCTAAACAGAGTCCTTCAAATGAAGCTGAGAGACTAGATATGCAACGGGTTCCTTATGCGTCTGCTGTGGGTAGTTTGATGTATGCAATGGTGTGTACAAGACCAGATATTGCACATGCTGTTGGTACAGTCAGTAGATTTCTGTCAAATCCAGGTAGAGAGCATTGGAATGCTGTGAAATGGATTTTGAGGTATCTTTGTGGTACTGCTAGTTTGAGGCTTTGTTTTGGAGGTGATAAACCTATCCTTGTGGGCTATACTGATTCTGATATGGCTGGAGATATTGATTCCAGAAAGTCCACCTCGGGGTATTTGATTAAGTTTGCAGGGGGAGCTGTGGCATGGCAATCTAGATTGCAAAAGTGTGTTGCATTGTCCACTACTGAGGCAGAGTTCATTGCCATTACAGAAGCTTGCAAGGAGTTGCTTTGGTTGAAGAAATTCTTGCAGGAGCTTGGTTTTGTCCAGGACAAATACATGCTATTTTGTGATAGTCAGAGTGCAATTCATCTTGGTAAGAATTCAACTTTCCATTCTAGATCCAAACATATTGATGTGAGGTATCATTGGATACGTGATGCATTGAATGCTAGGTTGTTGGAATTGGCCAAAGTTCATACAGATGATAATGGTGCTGATATGATGACTAAGGCGTTACCGAGATGCAAGTTTGAAACTTGTTGTGAGATCGCCGGTTTGGCGGTCATCTCCACATAGTTGTGAGGGGGAGATTTGTTGGGTTTGGGCTCCCAACATATGTGGAGAGAAGCCCAATATGCAAGCCCACTAGTCCCTCATCTTATTCTCTAAATTAGGGTAAGAAGGCAGCAGCTCATTCAAGCAAAAACAGAAACAAGAGAAAGAGAGAAAAGAGAGAGGAGAAGAGAGAAAACAGATTCGTTCATCTCTGCGCAGCCGTGGGAGATTCATCGCTGTGCCTTAGTTCACCGTCGGATCGGGCTGAAATTTAGACAGCAGGTTCACGACATCCGGTTCTTCAATCTGACCGGTTAGATTGGTGAGACGATATCTGAGCAGGAGGAATCGAGTCCCGCAAGTAGCTGCTGGAAATCTGGTTTTGTGTTCTTCCTTTGGTTCTCTAGTTTCATACTTGTTGTTGGCTGTTTGCCTAGTTGTTGAGCACGATTTGTGCTGTGATTTGAGACACTCTTGTACCCTGATTTTGATCATAGTGGAGCTTGATTGACTGGCTTGTGCCCGTGGTTTTTACTTCTCGCATTGAGAAGGTTTTCCACGTTAAAATCGTTGTCTCTTCGTGTGTGTGTGATGAATTAGTTGCTGCCATTAATTTGTTATTGCTCCTCATAGATTCCAGCAAGTTAGGGAAATTATTATCCGCTGCGTATTGCTATTATTGTGTTGAATTTCCCATCACTGAACTGTATGTTTTAGTGCTAAAACACTGTCCCATAAAGAGCCATTGAGATCATCCTCTATAATCAATGCTTGAATGTCAATGGGCAGTGGCAATGCCACATAATCATTACTACTACTGCCCCCTCCCCATAAATACACCCCACTGCTTGATCTCCAATCATCATGTCTAAAAAACTCTAAACTTGCGCGCCAACATTCAATCACCTCCCCTATAACAAAAAAGTAATGAGTGAGTGATTGTTGTGACTTCTCTCGAGATTTCATGTACTTCCTCCACTCGTTGGTATCATCAAAATTGCATTCCAGGATTTCCAACTTCTCCAACCTCCCCACTTCCTTTCCTTTAACTGAGACTTTTGTTTTCCCTAGATTAAGGACTTGCAACCGAGAAAGTTTAGGTATTATCTCACTCCCTATTCTTTCTATTCCACTGTGGGTGAGATCTAGATGCTTGAGGTTGATCAGCAATTCCACGCCTTGAGGCATCTTTTTAAACATTTTACAACCGGAAAGATCTAACTTCTTTAATCTCTCTAGCTTTGCTAACGATGGCACATGACTTAGCTTCCGACATCCACGGAGTAATAAAGCAGTGAGATTCACCAAATCACTAACGTATACGGGCAATTCCTGAATTTGATGGCACCCAGAAAGATCAAGAACGTTGAGCTTCTGAAATTGCTTTAAAAATGAACCAGCTATCTCTGTCAATCCATAATTGTCACGTAACAATAATGTTGACAGATTGGGACACCTTGGAGTGTGGCCGAAAAATGAACCAGCTATCTTTCTCAATCTACGATTCCGACATAACAATAATGTTGAAAGATTGGGACACCTTGGAGTGTGGCCGGAAGGAATCACCTTAATGTTATTATACATCAACGACACACACACCAAATTCTCTGTCCACTCCTCCACGTTTGGTAATTCTTTTAATTGTGCCCCTGCTTCCACGAGCGTATTGGACCTCTCTCTCAATTCATAGATCGCCATGTCCCTAATTAGGTCATGCATCCACACATCTGTAGTATCAACTTCCAATAAGCAGGCATCCACAAGTGTATCAAGCATTGTGTGTCCCCTATCCAATTCTGCTCGTCTGCTTTTCTTTGCATCTATTATTCCCTCAACAATCATATACTCAATTAGCTCACCTTTGTCAATTTTATGATCTTCTGGAAATAATGCGCAGTACAGCAAACACTTTTGCAATGCTGGATCACTCAAGTTAAGGTAGCTGAATTTCAATACAGGGAAAACTTCTTCTCGCATCTCATGACCTTCACTAAGTTTTGATCCCCTCAATTCATCCAGCGCATTCCTCCAACGGTGAACTTCACTGATTCCCTTCATGGCCCTCGCCATAACTCTGATCCCGAGAGGCAGACCATCGCATTCTATTGCAACCAATTTTGCTAGTTTCTCCACTTCAGTGCTATAATTGCCCAATTCCTTTGTGAACAAGATCCAAGCTTCTCGCCTAGAAAGAGCTTGCACTTGTATTATGTTCCATTCATTGCAGTCCATTTTTTGACAAACATTCAACAATCGGGTGGTAAGAACCAGCTTGCATCCACCAGCTTTTACTGGAATTCCCACCTTATCCACATCAAAGAAATGCCATAAATCATCTAAAATGAGAACACATTTTTGCTTTTTTTGCTTTTCTTGCAATGCTTGAGTTAACTTTTCAGTTCTTTCCTCCTCATCTTCCTTATCCGAAAAGTTCAAATTAATTTTGTGGGCTATAAGATTTTGTAATTTCCGAATACTGAAATCTTGAGATACAGTAACCCAATAAACCTTAAAAGAGTTTTGTCCCTTGAGACGAGTTTGAATATACTTCATTAGTGTGGTTTTGCCCACGCCCGCCATACCATAAATGCCAACTCGTAACACTTGATCATCCATCATCCAAGTCCATATTTTGTCCACATTTCTTTCAAATGCATCGCCCACTAGCCTTTCCGTAAGTGATCTTGAACATTCCACCGCTTCTACCTCCCTTCTTTGGTCGAGTTTTTTCAAAATATCTTGCACGATGATCTTTATAAGCTCACACTCAAGGCTATAAAAAACAAACGAACAGCAAAACTAGCTTAATTCAAGCAAAAATCACATCAAGTACAAATTTGATCTAGAAATGAAACAAAATTGGAAGCTTCCAAAACTAGAAAAAGTTACCTGATGTTGTGTGAACTCCATCCGGATATATTAGCTGCTTCCTCCAAGTGAGATCTCACCTCGTTCAGATCCATCTCCCCCTCCGGTAGACGTTCTTTGAGCTTATCAAAAGCGAGTCCAAATTTTCCATTTTGATTTTTGATGTCCGATGGATCTACTCCGTAGAACACAGGTATAACGATCTGACGGTTAAGCTCTCTGCACTGGAGGATCTTTGCAAGTTCTTTCAAGCACGATTTAGAATCTGCATAGTTCTCGGAAAAAATGATGAGAGAAATATCGGAATTTTCAATGGCAGCGAGAAGAGCTGGATAAATGTCGTCTCCTCTGTTAAGGTTGTAATCGATGAAAGTTTCAATTTCCTTCTTGCATAAAGCTTCATAGAGGTGGCTCATGAAACCATTGCGAGTGTCCTCTCCCCTAAAACTGAGGAACACATCATAACGTCTCGCTTCACGGATGGTAGCAGAAGAAGAAGAAGAAGAAGCCATTTATGTGTGAATAGGGTAAGGAGAAGGTCGAAATAATAAGGAGGGAAAATGATCACATACGGTCTCATATTCTGCAAACAGGAATTACATAGCTGGAAATTCTTCTTTGTATTGAAACAAAATAATTAATTAATTGGGGAAGACTTGACCCAAAGGAAAATTCCTTTCACTTTCCTTTCAACTTTATTTTTTCCTGATCATGTCCGCTATAGATGCACTTATACTTGCCGGACTCGTTCTTGAAATGCAGCTTAATATCTGCAATTCTTCTCAACAACCTGCTGCATTTATACAATACAACTACTTAAAGGACTGCTAAAAATAAAATGGAAAAATATTCTAAGGTCCTTAAGGTATTCGCGATCCTAAACATCAGTCCCTCATTTATTCAACCTCAAACTTAATAAATCTAATTAAACAAAACTGATCCTATTTTCCTCTTGCCGTGCATTTTGTCCCAAACAGTAAAACTCAAGCTTCTTACCAATTGAACCAAAAACGATCAACCCACCAAAATAAAATAAAATAAAAAACAGGAAAGATTTGTCAGTTTTGAGCACTTGTTAATGTGTTAATGGATTGAAGAGTAATTCAATTATTTTTGGAAAATGGATTAGTATTAAAGTAGGATACAAACCATCCTAATTAGTATGGCTAGAAAACCAATGAATTACCGCCACGTGTGTGGCAGCTCCAGCATGTGACGTGGGAGCAGGAAATTATCGTCCAATAAGAAAAGTGATAGAAATAAATAAAATATATATGAAAACTATAAATAATGTTCCAGGAAATTGTGTCTTCATCCTCTCTAATACAGTCACTTCCAATCCCCTTAACGAATTGAAAACCCAGATCTATTTAAAACTCTACCAAAAAAACACACAACTCAGAAAGTTCAGATCTGATTTTCCCCCAAAGTATTCATGTTGTCGATTTTGTTGGGTGTAGACTACAAAACTGCAATTGAATTAGTAGGAACCATAGTGAGAGATTTAATTACCTGCTGTGGTTATAAATGAGAATTAAGCAGATAATCAGCACAAGTGATGATGATTGACGATGCCGATTAGCTACAAGATGTTCTTCAAATTAAGGATCTGATCAACAGAAGCAATATATATATGCATCATAAGCACAGACATGGATATTTATATAATCAAAAGAGAAGAAAAAAAAAGTAGCTAAATTATCAGATTAATTAAAAATATAAAAGATTGGATCTATATATAATAATTATAATTATAATAATTAACTGATTGGTTAGAATAATAAGGAAGATCGGATCCTAAGTAAACATGGGTCACACAGCAGAGAGAAGAGAGACGAGGGATAGGGATGGATGTCACTGCCAAACACTTTTTGACTAATGTGGTCTGCTAGCAATTGTTTTGAGCGACGCGGCAAGTTTTTTTTTTTTTTGTTAGGAAAGAAATATGTAAGAAACTTCAAAAATGAGATAATCACTAAAATTTAAATACTTACCTAAAATTATAAGCAAAATGAGACAAAGAATCAATTAAAAAATTAACCTCCGGTAGATATGAGTGATTTTCGAGAATAGAACACAAAGTAGAGAGAGAGAGAGTCCAGCGAGAAGAGAGAGAGGGATGGTCTGCTACTAATTGCGGTATTTTGTTTATAAAAAAGAGGGTATTTTAGTCCATACATAAAATATGGTTAAATGGGTGTCAAAAAGATGAACACCAAAACTAAGGCAAACTTTTCTAATTGTTAAACTCAAGCAAAAAAAACCTAATCATGGTTTAGATAGAAGATAAGTAAAGTAAGTAAGGATACGCAATATAAGTATAGTAGTATAAAATGTGACGTATTACACTATGACTACCTAGTAATTTTTCCACTTGATCACTTGCTATCAAGATCCACTGTTCGGTATCATCTTGTTTTTCACTTGATCAAGATGACATCAAAATAAACCGATTTATTTGTGAATTTAAGTTACGACGATTCTATTCATTAATTTTGATTATATTGTTAATATTTATGCAATATATACTTTTGATTTTAAAATAATAGTAATTAATAATTTAAACTATATTATTAGTGGGAAATATTTATAATATATTACTAATTCAAATATCTCAAGTACTGATTACTTCTTGGGTTTGAATTACTATATTATTCCGTTCAACTATTGTATCTTGTTTCAGTAGCAACTAAAACATAAGATTTTTCAAAGTTAGTGATATCAATTCTTTAATTTTGAATGATTAAATACTATCATTTCTCAAATAGATGGCTATTGTTTTGAATCTTTTATATGAAGTAGTAAGTGCTCTATGATCTATACTATATAAAAAATACAAAAAAAGTTTATTTTTTTAAATTACTATTATACTTTTAAATACTACTCTCTCCGTTTTCGAATAATCGTAACTTTTATACTTTTTGTTACTGTTTACTTTACTTGACTTTTTAGTGTTTGTTGTACTTTTTGTTACTGTTTCAAAGAATCAATTATTCAAAAACAGAGGGAATATTATTATAGTAATTGGTTATCTATAATAATGATGTAAAGCCAAGACATGAAGTATAGAAGTATCTATATAAATTTATCATTTTTTTTTATTTGTCAAATGAAGTTGAGTGTAATAGAATCTCGAGATAAATGATTGAGATTTTTATAATTAAAGTGGTTTTGGATATTGGAGGAGGAGACAGGAGATAGGAGAAAATCCAATCTTTGAATTTCATTGGCTGAAAATCCAAGGTTTATCTTCATATTTTATTTATTTCTTTTAACAAAAGGAAGGAAGGGGCCCAGTGCAGCGGGGGGTTTTACAACACCCGTTAATCCGGTTTGACTAACGTCAGCCTCCTGACTAATTGTTGATCATATAGTGAAGGAATCTCATGGTAGATACAGCTAAGTGGGATGATTAGCTAAAAAAAATTGATGTTGACTTCCCTAATTTTGAATTCAACGTAGGGCTGTACAAGAACCGGTTCGGACCGGGAACCGATTCGGAACCGGCTTTTTTTTGACCCGGACCGGACCGACCCGGGGTTTTTTTTTTTTTGACCCGGACCGGAACTTCCGGTTCGGTCCGGTTCTCCACCCCTCTAAATCCGGGAACCGATCCGGAGAACCGGTAGAACCGGAAGTATATATATAAAAAAAAATATAAATATATATATAAATATATATATATGTACAATAATATTAAAGTTTCCATTTGGTTCAATGGTTAACTCATCACCTTTTGTATTAAAGGGGAGAGGTTCAAATCCTCTTGGCTCCCACTTTTTTTTTCTTTCTAAACTTAACTCATTCTCTTTCTTTTTTCCTTCTAAATTATATTAAAATTTCTCATGTATGTATATATTTTTTCTAGTAATATAATTGTAAACTCAATTAAAAATCCTCATTTTTTCTTTTTATTTGTTATTTTAAATACAAAATTGTATTAAGGATGTTATATGAACTAAGAAATAAATTTTTAATAGCCATTTATATAGTTAAGATGACACATACTAGTAATATATTATTGTAAATTGTATAGCCATTTATATAGTTAATGTGTATAAAGTAAGACCATTAATTATTAATAATATAGTTTAGGGATTATTATCAATTGTCATAAAATTAAAATTGACTAATTGTTTAGAGTTTTATGCTTTTAATTTAAATTGTATTAATGTTTAAATTACTAATGTATTATGCATTTTTCTTTTTTTCTTTTAAACTCAATTAAAAGTCCTCATTTTTTTCTTTTTATTTGTTACTTTAAATACAGAATTTTATTAAGGATATTATATTACCTAAGAAAAAAAATTTTAATAGCCATTTATATAGTTAAGATGACACATACTAGTAATATATAGTTGTAAATTGTAATAGCCATTTATATAGTTAATATGTATAAAATAAGACCATTAATTATTAATAATATAGCTATTAATTATTATCAATAAATAATTAAGGTTTCAGTTCTCCAACCTTTAAAAAAAAAAATATATATATATATATATATGTATGCACAATGATATCAAAATTTCCATTTGGTTTAATGGTTAACACCTCACCTACCATATTAAAGGGTAGAGGTTCAAATCCTCTTGGCTCCCACTTTCTTTTTTCCTTCTAAACTTAACTCCTCCTCATAAATACAAAAAAAAAAAAAAAAAAAAAAATCCGGGTCAGAACCGGAACCGGCCCGGTCCGACCCGGAAAATTCGGAACCGACCCGGCCCGGACCGGAAGTGTCCGGTCCGGTCCGGTTCTGTCCAGGCCCAGAACCAGTAATTCCGGTCCGGTCCGGTTCTAGCCCAAGAACCGACCCGAACCGGACCGTGTACACCCCTAATTCAACGTGATAGTTCTTCCATAATTTGGAATTGTGGACAGCGACAAACTATCTTTTTTGGTACACCAATTATTAATTTGTACAGCGCCAACCGCATCTAATCAATCAAGGCCTAGCAAGAAATAGGAAAAAGTGAACAAAAACCTTTAACTATCCACAGCTGTGGGTGTCAAAGTTAGGGTGTTATTCACTTTTTCTCCTGCCACATCAGCTTAACACCTAACCAAATTTTTAAATAACACCTACTTCTCACAGCAATGTGTTTTTCAGGGTGTTATTCACTTTCTCTCCCTTCCACATCATTTAATTATGGGGTAATAGTGTAAAATCCCCCTGAACTTAGGCCGAAAAACAGACTCCTCCCCTAGACTAAAAAAATTCAAATGGAGGTCCCTGAACTAAAGGTCAATGAAATGCAGGTCCCTACCGTCAGTCAAACTAACTTTCCGTTAGTTTTGACTGTCTCCAGCTAGTTTCTTGCAACCGGCTATGAAAATTGAAAAAAAAATTGAAATCCTAAGTATTAAACGCGAAATTCATTTTACATTCATTCATTTTACCTCTTTCTCCAAAAATTTCCTTTCCTTTTAAACGTTTGAATTATTTCTAGGGTTTCGCTAGAACCCTAGAAATTTCTCCCTCGAAATCACTCACATCTTAAACTTTGTCTAAATCGCTCCTCCATCTTCATGTCTTCCAGGTCCTCTGAAAGCCTTCGGACATTAACGAACTCTGGGAGTAGTGGCCCTGGTGTTGTCGAGCCATTGAACCTACGGTACAAGAACAGAAATTGCAAGTGTGGGGTTAGAGCTGTGATTAGGGTTTCGGAATCGAGCTCTAACCCAGGTACGTTGTATTATAAGTGTGGGTATGGTGAGTGTGGGTTCTTTGCTTGGTGCAATGCGCAAGGATCTGCCCCGCGGGATGAAATGAACAATTGGGGTCATCTTAAGGAAGAAATTGTCGAAGCTTTGAGGGTAGAAAGCGATATTATTTGCAGGCAATTGAAGGAGGTGGTTGTTGCTGCCACATCTCGCAAAGCAGAAGAACCGGCGAAAGGATATAAATTTTCATCTAATGTCCTATGTCTTTTTGTTGTCGTCGTGCTTCTCCTACTTTTCTATGGTTGTTATTGTAAATTGTAGGATTTTAATCCGGTAAGCAACTTGTAGGGTTCTTAGTTTTTTCGTAATTTCTAGGGTTTTTAGTTAGACTATCTAGTTTAGGGTTTGATGTTTGGTTTGTACATTGAATGGATTGGAATCGGCTTTAATTAAAGTTTCTAGTTTTCGTTAATTGTGCGAATTGTTTCTTTTATTGTTTGTTTTTTTTGGAGATTATTGGGTAGCAGTTATCATTACCTACAGACGCATGGCTTGGAAAACCAAACGGTGTCACAACAACGATTGGGGAACGAGCATTCTGCAACTCCCTAGGCGTCCGTTGAATGCCAAAGGACACCAATCCCTCCTATAAATTCCCTGTATTTCTCCTCATTCTCCATCACTTTAATTTGCGTATTTCTGACTTGTTTTCTTTTCTCTATCACTTTCATTAGTTTTTTTCTAACTCTCTCGTGTCTTCAACATGATGAACATGGCGCTGAAGGAGAAGTTTGTTGAGGAGTCTCTTATGGCCATCAATAACTCCGGCGAGGCAGGGACCATTTGTCACTTCAAGAAGCGGCACGTTGAAGAAGACCTGAAGCGCTTGAGGAACCATCACCTGTTTTACTTGCAGGAGCAGGCAAGGATGCAGAATTGGTTCTCCACTAGGGCTGTGAGGGAGTATATGGAGCACATTGGCAAAGTCCTGGGGAGCATCAAGGTCGCTATCACGCTGCTGGAACAGTGGCTGAGCATAGCGGATATGGAGATATCGGTGGCGCAGAAGGCGCTCGATGCCTGTGATGCGTACCATAGGGATGTGAAGGATATGCCTGAGAGGAAGATGAAGAGGGAGAAGTGTGATGATGATGAAGAGGGCCAGGTCTCTGCCAAGTTTGATTAAGTTGATGTTTATGTTTATGTTTATGTTTATGTTTATGTTTGTTTTGTGTTGCCCAGGATGGGCTAGAATGCTGCAATTGCCTTGAACAATGGTTTTTTTTTATGTTTCTGTTTATTAGGTTTGTGTTAATTATGTTTGTGTTCATGATGGTTATGGGTAACAATGGTCCTCTTATTTGAAATGAAGTTTGAATGAAGTTTCGGTTGCTACTGCCAATTTGTTGTTTGTCATTTTATCTTCTTGCTTGTGGTTAAACAATGGTTGCTTCTTAGTGTAATTCTTGTTGCACTGCCAGGACTTCACAATTGCATAATTCCCATCTAATTGAAATTGGCAGTTAAGCCTGAAATATTGGCAGCATAATTCCCAGATATGCATAAAAGCCAAAAAACTACCCTGCACATGAACCAAATACTTGCACCATAAATTCCATAAATATTTGGGGACCATAATTTTCAACCATAATTTCCAACCATAATATGCATAATTTCCAACCATATTTTCCAACCATAATTTTCATAATTTCCATCCATAAATATGCTTAAGAAGCTGTCAAATAGTACCTAAAACACTAGCAATACACATAGTTACACAATCAGTAGCATTACCCACAATATACCTAAATTTTCTTGCATTACACATAGTACCCAAAACACTAGCAATAACATTACAGAAATTGTTCCACAACAATTGCATCAAGGTATCCACTTCCTTGTAGGAATGTGATTATATGGCAAAGGATTTGATGGAGTCCGTTGCTGAACTGGTTCTCCTGCACTTGATCTGCTTACTGGCCTTGGAGGGAGGAAATTGGCAGTGAGACCTGGGGGTCTCCAAATCTTCTTCCTAGTCGTTTTCCTAGAAGTCTGACCAGCAATGCTACCAGCTTGTAAGGGGGAAGAGATGACCAATGGACTCCTTCTTATAGTTGGTGTAACCGTAGAGGTAGCCATACTTGCACTTGCAGTTGCAGTTGCACTTGCAGATCCTTGTGCACTTGCAGTTGCCTGTACACTTGCAGTTGCCTGTGCACTTGCAGTTGCCTGTGCACTTGCCACTGCCTGTGCACTTGCAGTTGTACATGTAGATCCTTGTGCACTTGCAGATCCACTTCCACTTGCAGATCCACTTGCACTTGCATTTGCTGCTGCCTGAGCAGTTGCACTTCCACTGCTGGGACTAGTAGCACTTCCACCTCCACTTGAACTTCCCCTTGCCCTTCCAGATCCACTTGCACTTGCCCTAGACCTAGACCTAGTAGTCATTGGAGTAGTTGTAACATTTACACAGACGTCTGCACTTGCATACCCTTCATTTTCCTATAACAAAGATAAGTAAATTTTAATGACAGTTCATAAAAAATTGGCAGTTAGCAAAATAACTCACACCATAATTACCTCAAGTCCAGGTTCAGGTTCATTGGGAGATGGTGCCTGTGTAGTGTCAGTATCATTACTACTTGCATTAGGAGTTGGTGCATCAGTGGGGCCTGCGGGTTGTTCTTGTCTTCTTCTCTTCCTTAATGGTGGTATGTCAGCCCTCATAGGAAGTGGACAAGTCCTTGTATTGTGACCTCTTCCTCTGCAATTTCTACAAGTCATTACAACCCCATTCCGCTGAAGTCTGTTTGGGTTGGGGGGTCCAGCTTCTCCTGCTCCTCTCCTTCTCTTAGTCCTTGGTCTCCCACTCTATGTCATAACTTGAGGAGGTTTAATTTCATAACACCCTTCCACTACTAGCCATGCACTTTTGTCTGGGACATGAAGAATGCCATCACAGTAAGACGAAAGGAATACACTCTTCCAATAGGCTACATGTACAAAGTCATGGGGATTTTTCCTTTGGAATAAATAGGCTGCAGATGCATGTGATAGAGTGTATTTATGCATGATTTTCTCTCCATTATTTCATCAATTTAAGGCATGATTCTGTTAATTTACCCTTGTTTTCATTACTATTGCAGATTTAGGCCTAAAAAGGGAGTTTATGCAAAAATATGCATTTTTGGAGCATTTTGGGCGTTTTCGAGCTTCAAGACCACAGTCGAGGTCCCGAGTCCAGAATCGCGTTCAAGGTCCCGAATGGATTCGGGACCCCGAAGGGCGAAGAATGGCATTTCCACGTGTCCTCTTCCCAGACCTTCCATGTGCCTCCTCTGACACTGTTCCGACAGTCTGCACTGATCACAAAATACCTACCCCTCTGACCATTGCAGGCCTTGAGCCCATTCCAGACCTGCCCAAAGTTGGAAAAATCAGACAGCTTTATGCTTTTTCAGCTTTGTGCTTTAAGGAACATGGATCCACTTTTTTAGGCTTGCAATTAATGCATTTTGTCCCTAGTTTTAGGCTGAAGATATTTTGTGCTTAGAGCTCTACTATATAAAGGGCATCTAAGAGTAGTTTAGGGTATCTTGGCTTATCCATGATCATGTAGTTTTAGTTTTCTTAGACTTCTCTCTAGTTTATCTCTCTAGTTCTTGTTAGCTCATCTTCAACCTTGCCGCCGGGCTTCAAACGGATTTTAGTAACAAGTTTTCTTCCCTTCATCTATTTATTTACTTGTTATGCTTTCTTTAATTGTTATTTATTTATCTTTAAGCATGAGTAGCTAAATTCCTAGTTCTTGGCAAGGCTGATTCAAGGGTTGCAGGGGCAGATTCGAGGCCTTAATGTGCTTAAAATATTCTTGATGCTATATTCAACTATTCATCGGTTTAATTACATCTTTTGCATGATTTAATTTAAGGTCTGATCCGCTGGTAATTATCTTGTGTAAATGCTGCCATTTATGTGATGAATACGGAAGGAAAATTGCATGAAACAAGTAGGCATCTGTTTAGTCTTGACTGCGCTGAAGTGGTCTCGAATAGATAGGGTGGGTAGTTGATTAGAGCTAGGTCATGAGCCTGACAAACTGAGGGACTTTTAGCTCTAGATCTGTCTTTTCTTAACTTCATGGGCGGTTTGAGTATGGCCCTCCCGCATTCGTGCCTGGAGGGATGGCAAACCGTCAAGACTACCTCATATGTGGAAACGGGGGGTAGTTTCTCTTAAGAGAAAAGTAGGGGGCATCCGAGGAATCTGGTCCCCATGTCATTTCTATGACGTCTTGAATAGAATACCCTTGAGCTGATGATGATCTGGTCCCGAATGTAACCCAGAGTGCCTTTGCTAAGAATCCTTCTCTAATTGATTATTTGCGTTTATTTTCCTTCTATTTTATTATTTCTTGAATTATTTGCTGATTTGCTTGTTTTACCATTCGGGACCTCGAACGTGACATTCGGGACCCCGAATTTTGCTTTCTTAGGATAGAATTTGTTAGCTCCCGAAATCTGCCTTGGCTGGCTCGTTCAGCCAAGTGAAACCCCCCCTGATTGTCACTTTTTGTACTTGTGTCCCCCGAATACATTCAAGACCTGGTCTTGAATCAGTTTCTCTCCATCCAGCCCTTGAATTCTGTTTTGTTTCTTTTATTGTTTTATTTTATAAATCTGGCCTTGTCTAGTGTAAGTCTTCACCAATCTCTGTGGATCGATCCTCTTGCCACTATCTTCAATCTATTTTGTTGCATGTGATAAGTTGTAATAATTTGTTTGATCGTGCCCTCGACAAGCGCGCTATCAAAATGGCGCCGTTGCCGGGGATTGGTGTTAAGTCTTGCCCTAGACAAGTCCAGATTTTTGTTTTATTTTATTTCTTTCTTTAAATGTCTTATTTTAATTCTCATTCTCATTCACCCTCTTTTCCTCAACATTTTACTCCCAACCCCCCGTGCTGGAATCAAGGAAATTTCAGCTATGGAGTGCATTCTAGACCTGGATATCAATATTTTCAGCCTCCACAACCTCCTCAAGGCACAGGGTTATCCCAAGGAAATCTGGCTGCATTAATTGGCATGGTTAATCAATTTAAAGAGACCTTTCGGGAGCAGAGGCGCCAAGAGTATATTGAAGAAAACTTCACATCCTTGCCCGCTCATCTTGACCTCGACGCTGCCCCAGCTCCCGAATCCGATAAGGAGAGGTTGATTAACATGGAAAATCAATTAAAAGAGCTAACTTTAGAAATGCAGGAGCTTAAGGAGCAGTGGCGTCAAGAGGACATTGAAGAAGACTTCGCGTGCCTCTCCCAAATTCAAGACCCCGACGCTGCCACTTCTACTGCTCCCGAACAGATCCCAGATCCTCAGGACCCCGAAGATGTTCCAGCTCCCGAACCAAATTTTTTAGCTCTCCCTACGGATGAGCTAAAATTGGAGGATTCAGGATGCTCTCCTTTGGAGTCAAGAGCCGATATGGACTACACAGACTTCGAGGTCCCGAATTTGAGCAACAAAAATCTGCCAGATTTTTATGATGAGCTTCGAGACCTCGAAGCAGATTCAGGGGCAGAAACCATTTTTCAGCCAGGCCTCGAAGCAGATTCAGGGGCAGAAACCATTTTTCAGCCGGGAGAGATTGTGAATGAGGATTCAAGGGTGACTGAGGATGAGGATTTAAGTGAGATTGAGGAGGAGAAAATTGAGGACTTGAGCTTCTCATCGTGCCCTCAATCAAAAGTCGTTATGGGTGAAAGGGAGATTTTAAAATTTTTTGATTATATTGATCCTTTTCTTGAACTACCTTCCACTCATAACAATTTTTTCCTCTTAATTTTGCAGGGGCCCAAATTAACATTTGACTCATATCATGGCCTCATGCAAGATGCTTTGCTTCAAGACCATCCACTCCATGCGATAATTCACATCAAACTAAGAGGATGGAAAGCATTTAGTAGAATCGGTTAAAGGAAACTTGAAGAGTCAAGGCCTTGACGTTAACTAAGGCGCTTCGTGGGAGGCAACCCACGTTTCTTTCCCTTGTTTTTCGGCTTTTTCTATTTTTTTTATTTTCCTATCCATTCAAGGTCCCGAACCCACCTGACTAGGTCCCGACGCTTGTTTCCACCTCGGGACCTCGAAGAAGTTCCTGCTGTCTTTTTGTCACCTTCTCGCATTGAGGGCAATGCGTTGCCTAAGTGTGGGGAGGGTTTTATCTACCTTATTTATTTACTTCGCTTGACTGCATGTTTCAAGGTCCCGAATTTTTACTTGACTGCATGTTTCAAGGTCCCGAATGTTTTTTTCGGATTTTTATCTTTATTTGCTGCCTAGTTTTTGAAAACACCTCAATGATAGACACACACCTGACTTGTGCACATAGAATGAAAATGTTGTCTTAGTCAAGGTCCCGAATATTTCAGTCTTTGCCTGCTGCACCTTATATCTGCTTCAAGACCTAGACACCAGTAGTCACGAATTAACACCTTGTGAGCATTTGAGCCTTCATGCCTATATTTATTGTTTGAGCGAATGCATAACTAGGTACTGGTTGGGTTTGCATGATATCCATGGGTATAGACGCATTTAGACATAGGAAAGCAACAAAAAGATTAAGTCTTCGCATCAAATTATTTTCTCTCATTTTTTCTTCTGTTCTGTTTTTTTTCTCTTACCCCCGAATCCCTTCTTGACCCTCCATTCTGACCATTTGAATTTTTTTTCTTGATCTTTCTCTTGGCAGGTGAGCGATGTTGTTAGGAGCACTATCGAGGGCTAGACTAGACAAACGAAGCAGCAAAGGCAAAGTGTGGGGATCCCGTAAAAATTCAAGACCCCGAATGCTGGCGCCAATTCGAGACCTCGAAGCTAAAACGAAGAATTCAAGGGCGGAGCAGAACGAAAGAAATCACCTCCCATCCACAGCAAAACACAAGTGTGGGGAAGGGAAATCAGAACATCAAGCCCCCGAAGAACAAAGGTCTCGATCCTCAAACAATCTAGGTCTCACGCTCTCCCTCTCGAAAAAAAAAGAAAAAGAAAAAAAGAAAAATAGAAATATAAATAAAAGAGAGAAGAGAGCAAGACCAAGCCTTGAAAGCCAAGAAGAGGAAAATCGGCAGCCAGCATCCATTCAAGGCCTCGAGCCTCGGTCCCGAATCGCAGCAAGGCCCCCCCTCGAAGAAGAAAAGCCTAGTCTAGCTTTCGCTCCAGCAACATTGTCTCACCACTTTGATTCCTTCTGCCAAGGGAGCATTCCAGGTTTGAGTTGGTTTCACCACCATCTCATTTCACCTCCTTACTCGCCCTTTTCTCCACTTTTTCCTCTCACGATGCTTCTTTCTATTTCCCCTTATCATTTATTTTCCTTGTTTCCCCTTCTTGCCCCCGATGCGAAGTCTTTTGATTGCTAGATTGCTTATGCATGTGTCTAATGTACTCGGATTGATATGCAAGCTTGATTTTTGTGCCGTGTTATAGCATACTTGAGTGTTTAAACACCTAGCCTTACGAGTGTGAGTGCAAAGACCGATTCATGTGAGGATTGCTGGTTCATAGGCTGAAGCGGAAAAGTTCTTTCTCAAGGGTCGTTACCCTTCTGATTTGACGCAGGTGTATCTAGGCAGAGCTTGTCCCCATTCGGGGTCCCGAATCTTGTCAAGCATGCTTATTCTTTGTGCTATGGTTTGGTGTGTCTGTTCTATTTTGGGACTGTTTTAAATTTTGTGAATGCTCGAGGGCGAGCATTGGGCAGTGTGGGGATATTTGATAGAGTGTATTTATGCATGATTTTCTCTCCATTATTTCATCAATTTAAGGCATGATTCTGTTAATTTACCCTTGTTTTCATTACTATTACAGATTTAGGCCTAAAAAGGGAGTTTATGCAAAAACATGCATTTTTGGAGCATTTTGGGCGTTTTCGAGCTTCAAGACCACAGTCGAGGTCCCGAGTCCAGAATCGCGTTCAAGGTCCCGAATGGATTCGGGACCCCGAAGGGCGAAGAATGGCATTTCCATGTGTCCTCTTCCCAGACCTTCCATGTGCCTCCTCTGACACTGTTCCGACAGTCTGCACTGATCACAAAATACCTACCCCTCTGACCATTGCAGGCCTTGAGCCCATTCCAGACCTGCCCAAAGCTGGAAAAATCAGACAGCTTTATGCTTTTTCAGCTTTGTGCTTTAAGGAACATGGATCCACTTTTTTAGGCTTGCAATTAATGCATTTTGTCCCTAGTTTTAGGCTGAAGATATTTTGTGCTTAGAGCTCTACTATATAAAGGGCATCTAAGAGTAGTTTAGGGTATCTTGGCTTATCCATGATCATGTAGTTTTAGTTTTCTTAGACTTCTCTCTAGTTTATCTCTCTAGTTCTTGTTAGCTCATCTTCAACCTTGCCGCCGGGCTTCAAACGGATTTTAGTAACAAGTTTTCTTCCCTTCATCTATTTATTTACTTGTTATGCTTTCTTTAATTGTTATTTATTTATCTTTAAGCATGAGTAGCTAAATTCCTAGTTCTTGGCAAGGCTGATTCAAGGGTTGCAGGGGCAGATTCGAGGCCTTAATGTGCTTAAAATATTCTTGATGCTATATTCAACTATTCATCGGTTTAATTACATCTTTTGCATGATTTAATTTAAGGTCTGATCCGCTGGTAATTATCTTGTGTAAATGCTGCCATTTATGTGATGAATACGGAAGGAAAATTGCATGAAACAAGTAGGCATCTGTTTAGTCTTGACTGCGCTGAAGTGGTCTCGAATAGATAGGGTGGGTAGTTGATTAGAGCTAGGTCACGAGCCTGACAAACTGAGGGACTTTTAGCTCTAGATCTGTCTTTTCTTAACTTCATGGGTGGTTTGAGTATGGCCCTCCCGCATTCGTGCCTGGAGGGATGGCAAACCGTCAAGACTACCTCATATGTGGAAACGGGGGGTAGTTTCTCTTAAGAGAAAAGTAGGGGGCATCCGAGGAATCTGGTCCCCATGTCATTTCTATGACGTCTTGAATAGAATACCCTTGAGCTGATGACGATCTGGTCCCGAATGTAACCCAGAGTGCCTTTGCTAAGAATCCTTCTCTAATTGATTATTTGCGTTTATTTTCCTTCTATTTTATTATTTCTTGAATTATTTGCTGATTTGCTTGTTTTACCATTCGGGACCTCGAACGTGACATTCGGGACCCCGAATTTTGCTTTCTTAGGATAGAATTTGTTAGCTCCCGAAATCTGCCTTGGCTGGCTCGTTCAGCCAAGTGAAACCCCCCCTGATTGTCACTTTTTGTACTTGTGTCCCCCGAATACATTCAAGACCTGGTCTTGAATCAGTTTCTCTCCATCCAGCCCTTGAATTCTGTTTTGTTTCTTTTATTGTTTTATTTTATAAATCTGGCCTTGTCTAGTGTAAGTCTTCACCAATCTCTGTGGATCGATCCTCCTGCCACTATCTTCAATCTATTTTGTTGCATGTGATAAGTTGTAATAATTTGTTTGATCGTGCCCTCGACAAGCGCGCTATCAGCATGCCTACAAGGCAGTCCAGTTAAGTCCCACTTCCTGCAAGTGCAAGTCTTCAGCTGCAGGTCACACGTCCCTCTTTCACCATTAATATGCTCAACCTCAAACTTTTGCAGTTGGGAGTGTGGATACACTATGTATGACTGGCTGTCTTGAATACACTTTTCCAGCCTGTTGAACCATTTGGGACATATTGTTCCCTGATACAACTGCATCCCTTGATACTTAATGTAGAACCTCTTCATCAATAACCTCCGAATAATCTCCAGACAAGTTAATATTGGTTTTTTCCTTGCAATTCTGCCACATAAAAAAAAGTGTTAACTTGGTTTAGAATGAAAAGTTGAATACAGTGATTAAGATGTCATATTACCTTATATAAGAATTGAAGCTCTCACAGAGGTTATTGACAAGAAGATCACACATCACCCAACTGTTGAACGCATGTCGTGACCATCTTCGAGGATTTATTCTCTTCAGCCAATCATGTGCGGCAGGATTCTGGGCCTTGATCAGCTCCAAATGAATGTTAAACTTTGCCTCTGTGTATGCTCTTGCTGCATCCCATAGATGGTCTTTCATGAACTTGCTTCCACCAAACTGCCCTTTGAAATTTTCCCATATGTGCCTCACACAATACCTATGGTCCACGTCCTTCAAAACAGTGTCAAATATACTTTGCAATCCCTGCACATGAGACCATAGGTCACTCTATTGGTTAACATGAAAAAACAAGTACTATATATGATAAAATAAGTACTATATATGATAAATTAAGTACTATAAATGATAAAATAAGTACTATAAATGACTAAAGAAGTACTATAAAATTACCTTTTGCCTGTCTGACATAAAGCACCATTCGTCCAAGTCCCCAATGTCATCTTGTAATCTCTCCAAAAACCACAACCAGTTCTCCTTGTTTTCTGAGTCCACCACAGCCCAAGCTAAAGGAAATATGTTACCATTGGCATCCTTTCCAATTGCTGACAGTAGGTGTCCCTTATAGGTCCCCTTTAAATGACACCCATCAATGCCAACAAACGGCCTACATCCTTTCAAAAAGCCACGCTTGCAAGCTGCAAGAAACATGTACAACCGTTGGAAAAAACCATCTGGAGCAGTTATCGAAACTGTGCTACCAGGATTAGACTTCCTCACAGCCTCAGCATAGTTCCACAACAATTTATACTGCTCCCCATGCTCTCCCTCAATAATACCTTGTGCTATTTTCTTTGCCCTAACTAGCTTGTAGTATGAAACTGATAGGAACTTCTCCCTTCTGATCCTATGCCCAAGGATCTCCAAATCAGTGTCCAAATTATCCCTGAAATCTGCCAAATAGGTAAGGGCTACCCATCTGCTAGTCGCTCTGCGGTGTTCAACATCCTTGCCACAGTAATGGATCCTATTGAATGTTTTAATCTGAAAGCAAGACCTATCTGCCGATGGAGATGCATGTATTCTCCATCCACATTCATTCTTGCAGTGGGCAGTGATCCTACTTTTTTCATTCCTCACAAACCTAAAATCATGGCCGTCTTGCAGAGAGTAAGCCATCAAAGCCTTCCTGAAAACAACATGAGTAGCAAACCTCATCCCAACCTCCAACTTAATTTCCCCACCAAAATCTGTACTCTCGTTGAATTCTGAGTACTTAAACCTCTGCCTAGCACTTTATTCCTCATTGTCTGAACATGGGGGGTTGTCTAACACATCACTGTCCTCGTAGTCAGTCTCCACATCAGGCACATTGGGACCAGAACTTGTAGCTGGTGGCCTATTCACCCTATCACTTCTGTATTGCTCACCCCCCAGATTCAAATCCTCAAACTCTACACCAGCATCCTCAGTCCCATCACCAAAAAGGTCCTCTTCAGACCCATCTTCTGAATCTACAAAATCACTAAGTTCATCACCACTACTTTCACTATTGGCTTCCCAACTGTATGTTCTATCAGCATGGCTATCATATCCACCTTCATCATCCGCATCATGATCAAACTGAGGATGATCATTTTCAACCCTCTCAAATGCATTAGTTTCCATCCTTCCACCCCTCTCACTACTCTCAACTCCATCAGCTTCCACCCTTTCATCTCCATCATGTACATCAGCTTCCACCCTCTCATCTGCATCATGTACATTAGCTTCCACCCTCTCATCAATATCAGCTGCATTTGCTTCCACCCAATCACCACTATCACCTGCATCAGCTTCCACCCTCTCACCACTATCACCTACGGGTTCCCTGTGGTCTATATCATCGAAGGTAAGCATCAAGGGAGGACACGTAAGCTCAGTGCTATAACATGCTGACACGCCTTCCATTTCCTCATCACTACTACTTTCAACATTATTCACAAATATGAGGGTGTGGACTCCATGTTCCACATACACTTCCACTGTATCCTGACCATCTAGTATCATCTTATTGATGATTCTCTTCAATTGTTTTTCCGTCCTAAATGACCTAATACCTTCCTCCATTTCTTCCCATGGATATTTAGCATCATAATGCAGTGCATTGTGAGCATATCCTTTGCTCTCCACTATTTTATGAACGTCTGCAATTGAAAGCTTCTGATGCTCTTTTTGCAAACAAACCTCCACTGCATCTATGTAACGTAACTTTGGAGCAAATTCCCATACTCCACCCATGAATATTCTCACAGTCAACAACATTCTGTCATGGATTAGCACCAAATTAATATTAACAGCACAAACAGTAAACCCCTAATCCTATTGAATATTCAAACCCTAATCGAATATTTCTTTAATCCATTCTGCCACATTCCGTATTTCTTTATTTAAACCCTAAGCATTACCCACAATATAATAACGCGGAAAAGTAAAGGAGAAAAGTCACTGACCTTATTCTGAGAGCGGCAACACGCTACTTCAAACGACAAGAACTGGTGGACAAGTTGGAACAGCTCGACAAGGTGGGTCTATCGTCCTTCGTCGCCTCCTACACACCGACAAGAACAACTTATGCTTTGACACACCTCGACAGACCTTTAACTTTTCACCGCGCAAAATCACCGCTCTCAAATAAAGAGCTGAGGGTCAAACGCGAATAACCTCCACCAAACTATCTTCTCCAACGCTACCTTCAAAGATTAATCTTCTCCAACCTTGCTGTTTGATAGCGCGCTTGTCGAGGGCACGATCAAACAAATTATTACAACTTATCACATGCAACAAAATAGATTGAAGACAGTGGCAAGAGGATCGATCCACAGAGATTGGCGAAGACTTACACTAGACAAGGCCAGATTTATAAAATAAAACAATAAAAGAAACAAAACAGAATTCAAGGTCTTGAATGGATTCAAGGTCTTGAATGTATTCGGGGGCAAGGCACAAAAAGTAACAATCAGGGGGGGGGGGGTTTTACTTGGCCAAACGAGTTGGCCAAGACAGAGTTCGGGAGCTAACAATTCTATCTAAGAAAGCAGTATTCGGGGTCCCGAATGTCACGTTCGAGGTCCCGAATGGTAAAATAAAGCAAATCAGTAACAGATGTAGAAATAACAACACAGGGGTGAAATAGAACAAGGGTGAAATAAGCGCAGAATAATCAGATGGGGAAAGGTTCTCAGCGAAGGCGTTCTTGGGTTGCATTCGGGACCAGATCGTCATCGACTCAAGGGTATTTCATTCAAGACGTCATAGAAATGACATGGGGACCAGATTCCTCGGATATCCCCTACTTTTCTCTTAAGAGAAACTACCCCCCGTTTCCACTCATGAGGTCTTGACAGTTCGCCATCCCTCCAGGCACGAATGCGGGAGGGCCATACTCAAACTGCCCATGAAGCTAAGAAAAGACAGATCTAGGGCTAAAAATCCCTCAGTTTGTCAGGCTCGTGACCTAGCCCTAATCAACTACCCACCCTATCTATTCGAGACCACTGTGACACAGTCAAGACTAAACAGATGCCTACGTGGTTCATGCAATTTTCCTTCCGTATTCATCACATAAATGGCAGCATTTACACAAGATAATTATCAGCTGATCAGACCTCAAATTAAATCATGCAAAGATGTAATTAAAACGATGAATAGTTGAATATAGCATCAAGAATGTATTAAGCACATTAAGGCCTCGAATCTGCCCTTGCAACCCTTGAATCAGCCTTGCCAAGAACTAAAGATTTAGCTACTCATGCTTAAAGATGAACAAATAATAATTAAAGAAAGCATAACAAGTAAATAAATAGAGTGAGGGAAGAAGACTTTGTTACTAAATTCCGTTTAGAGCCCGGCGGCAAGAGTTGAGGATGCTAACAAGACTAGAGAGATAAACTAGAGAGAAGTCTAAGAAAACTAAAACTACATGATCATGGATAATCCAAGATGTCCTAAACTACTCTTAGATGCCCTTTATATACTAGAGCTCTAAGCACAAAATATCTTCAGCCTAAAACTAGGGACAAAATGCATTAATTGAAAGCCTAAGAAAGTGGATCCATGTTCCTTAAAGCACAAAGCTGAAAAAGCATAAAGCTGTCTGATTTTCCCAGCTTTGGCAGGTCTGGAATGGGCTCAAGGGCTGAACTGGTCAGAGCGGTAGGTATTTGGTGGTCAGTGCAGACTGCTGGAATAGTGTCAGAGGAGGCACATGGAAGCTCTGGCATGAGGACACGTGGAAATGTCATTCTTCGCCCTTCGGGGTCCCGAATGGTGAATCCGATTCGGGACCTTAAACGCTGGTTCGGACTCGGGACCTCAACTCTGGGTCTTGAAGCTCAAAACTGCACAAAATGCACCAAAAACGCATGTTTTAGCATAAACTCCCTTTTTAGGCCCAAATCTGCAATAGTAATGAAATCAAGGGTAAATTAGCAGAATCAAGCTCTAAAACGGTGAGAAAATGGGGAGAAAATCATGCATAAAAACATGCTATCACTGTTGCACTGTTGATCAAGAAGAGTTTTTCATTTCCGCGTGAAAAGTTTTGAAATCCGGATTGCCCTTTTGTTTTTTGTGTTTTCCCTCTTATATTTTCGCGCTTCATCTTTGTAATTTAATTCTGCAGGTAGCCGGTTGTAAAGGAAATGGGATACCGGTTGCAGAAGGTAAAAAAGGACGGACTGTTTGGTTGACTGACGGAATGGACCGGCGATGCGTTGACTTTAAGTCCAGGGGAGGTCGAATAAAATGTTCATAGTCCAGGGGAGGTTTTTGTTTTCCGCGATAGTTCAGGGGGTTAAAATACTATTGGCTCTTTAATCATATACCCCACCATATTTTTCATTTCTTTTTTGTATTAAATTTATAATTACTATAATAATAATTTTTTATAATATACTCCCTCTGGACCGCAATAATCGTCATTTTTCTACGGAATGTTACTGTACACTTTACTTGACTTTTTAGTGTTTGTTTTATTAAATGTTACTGTTTCAGGAAGTCAATTAATATGGTCCAGAGGGAGTAATAAATAATAAATAATATATTTTTAATAAAAATTAATTAAATTTCATATTTTTTTTTCATATTTCAAAAAATCTATACTTTTTTAATACAATAAATAATATAATATTTTTTAAAAATAACATACGATTTTATTTATCAATCAGTAAATCAAACATATATAGATTATTGCAAACGAACAAGAAAATACACACTAAATATACCTAAACTTGAGAAATATTTTTTTAAAAAAGAAAAAATGTAAAAAACTCGAATTTTTTTTAGTGTCCAAATAATACAAACCTAGTCTCTATTTATAGATCTCAAAAAATTAAAAATAATGGTATATTTTTTATAAATTTTTTTCCAGTATTTATTATGAAAAACCCCATTTAAAAAATGAGGGGGAAAAAAAAGAAAGAATCCGGTGGCGAATGGCAGCGCACGCGTGGCGCGCTGCCATTCGTCCAACTCATTTTTTTTTATTTTAAAAAAAGTCAGAAAAATGCGGGTGTCAAATTTTGACACCCGCTCGCGTGTCTTGGCCCAAAAACACTTACAAAACCCATTGCTGCACGGAAAAACACCCAAAAACCCACACCAAAAACACATTGGTGTGGTTGGTCTAACCTAATATCTGAAAGTGTAATAAAAACCACGTGAATGTGTAAGAGATCTTCAAAGATCGCACGACAAAATTGAACATTGAACCGTTTGAGTTCTCGAATCATTAGATTAATAATTTAATCGGGTCATTAGATTTTTTTAAAGAAAATATTGAAATGAAAAAAATGAAAAAAAAATCTAGATAAAAAAAGTTAAACAGTATAAATCCACCAAATTATATACTTCTTATGCGTGACCAAAAATATTTCAAGAAAATATAACTTCTCATGCGTGACCATCTCGTTTGGGTGACACATTAATCATTAATCCATATGTTGATGGTAAAAAAATATTTCATACCTATAAACCTGCATAGAATAAAAAATTATTTATGATGTTAAAATTGTTAAATGTGTGAGTCAAAATCTAATATCAAATAAATAAAATAAATAAGGCTAAATAAATGAGCAGTGAATCCTAATTAAATTAAGTTATAAGATTTTTGCTGCTGTTGTTTGTTTGCGTGTCAGACAGAGAGGAGGGGATGAGACTGATTGCTGTGCCTCCTCCTAACGTGTCCCAATTTTATTTGGGAACTAGAGCTAAGTCAATAATCTATACTTACCAAAAGATTTATTTTTTTAAATTATTATTATACCCTTAAAAAATTTAAAAGTGTAATAGTTTTTTTTTTTTTTGAAAATAAGTGTAATAGACTTTTAAATAATAATTTAGTAAATATATTTTAACCGGTTTATTTGTGAATTTAAGTTAGGACGATTCCATTCATTAATGTTAATTATATTGTTAATATTTATGCAATATATTCTTCTGATTTTAAAATAATAGTAATTAATAATTTAAACTATATTATTAGTGGGAAATATTTATAATATATTATTAATTCAAATATGTTAAGCACTGATTATTTTTTGGGTTTGAATTACTATATTATTCCGTTCAACTATTGTATCTTCTCTTAGTAGCAACTAAAACATAATCAATAAAAAGAAGATTTTTCAGAGTTAGTGATATTAATTCTTTAATTTTACAAACAATTAATTGGTATGAATGATTAAATACTACAGTCATTTCTCAAATAGGTGGACGTTGTTTTGAACTTTTTGTACGAAGTAGGTAAGAGCTTTATGATTTTTTATTAAATTGATGATTGAGCTTTGAGTTTAGGCCCAATTAAAATAACTTTAACAATCTGCATAGAGGCGAGGTGGGTTTTTTTGTTTTGAATATTCTTTTGATTCGGTGTCGCGTAAGGTGGGGGCCGGGGCTAAAGTACTACACTTGTAATGTATATTCACACACTTTCTATTTTACTATATGGATAAATTAAAGTACCATTATCATTATAATAATTGAAAAACATCATGATTTACCTTTGGGGTAATAGTATTTTACACACATGTACTATCGCCGAAAAACAGATACCTCCCCTGTACCTTAAAACGTCCATGACACCCCCTGAACTATTATTTTCGGACAAAAAAACCCTTATATTCATAATTAATTACATTTTTTTGTAAATTTTTGGAATTTTTTACAATGTTTCTTGAACATTAGATTAATTACATTTTTTTGTGAATTTTTACATTTTTTTTAGAATTTTTAGAATTTTTTAGAATTGTAAAAATGTGCATTAAAAACCTTTTTGCATGGGAACAATAGTTTAGGGGGGTGTCATGGACGTTTTAAAGTACAGGGGAGGTATCTGTTTTTCGGCGATAGTACAGGGGTGTAAAATACTATTACCCCTTTACCTTATATTAAAAATGCCAGCTACATATTATTATAAAAATGAAGAAAACAAAAATATTGTTGCACTAGTATTCTTTCATATCGTAGGAACTAATTAGACATTGTATATATTGATTTTCAACATATCAATTTTTCCTGGATAAACGTTAATATATTGATTGCCAGAAACAATTAGACGATAATAAGTTACATCATTAGAATTTTATCCATACCCAATAATGTTTGTGGCAAATTGTTTCTGCTTGTGATTAATCAATTTTGATTACTCATTCTTTTCAATTATCTTATTTTATAAAAAACTTATTTTTAAAATATTTTACTTTAAATTTTCTTTAAAGTAAATAATTATGGTATTTTGTTTATAAAAAAGAGGGTATTTTAGTCAATACATAAAATATGAGGAGTGTGAATAGAAAATTAAGAGTGCTAATAGCCTCACCATGGCCGTATTATTAATCTTGAGACCATTTTTATTTGAATAAATACTGAAAAAGGAAACGATTTTCTTAATTTATTAAACGTTGAAGATTGATGCATTTTCCTGCATAATTTTCTAAATTTTTCATATTCAAATTTCATATTTACACAAAGGATGATTGGGTCATTTATCACTTAATTATAAGCAAACATAATTGATATTTCGACGTGTGGGTGAAATTTATTTCGAGGCAATTGCGCTCTCCCTTGTTAATTAAGACTGACCCTTTCAATTTATCATAAATTAGGAGAAACTAAAGATCTCAGTCTTGTGTTAACGTTGCTTCCTAGTTATATCTACCAAAAGGTCCAATTCATTCAATATGATCCTACACGATCAACCACATCTTGGCACCTCTGTCATCTATTATTATTGATCAATGCATTAATTATCAACGACACTATGAAATATATTGATATATAATAAAACTTGAAGAAAATGTCGTGTCCTAATTAGCAATATGGACATTTTTTTTAACTCAAATACGTAAATCCAGCAAGGGATTGGAGATAAATTTTGTCCTTGGTGCTGCTCCACTGCACTGATTCCCACCATTCCTTTGGACAAACTTTGATTCTCCGAAGGGAAGGTTGTGGAAGAGGGAAAGTTATTTTCTCTAGCTTCGGGCAATTAACCAATTGGATTTCATGTAGTGAGTGACAAGTGATCGCGCCATTGTATATGCTTCTCAGTTCAGGTAAACCGTCCAATACCAATGTGATTAGCTGTGGCAGATTGAGTCCTACTTGCTTACCTTCTTGGTCTGTTCCAAATATTTCTTCCATGCCACTGCAATCCCATACCCTAATCTTTTGTAGGTTAGGCAACAAACGGGCAGGGTACAAATTCTTCAACTTGTGACACTGCCATATTTCAATTGATACAAGGTTTGACAGGAATGGTGCTGTAGCAATAGTATCAGTAGTAGTACCCTTTTCTACTTCGGAGAGGCCACACAAGTTGTCCCACGGTGCGTTCACCAAGCGCGCTATTCCATCACATCTTTCCAGATGAAGAAAGTGGAGCTGAGTTGTATGTTTTAGTGCTAAAACACTGTCCCATATAGAGCCTTTGAGATCATTCTCGATAATCAATGCTTGAATGTCAGTGGGCAGTGGCAATGCCACATAATCATTACTACTACTGCTTCCTAGTATATGCACCACACTGCTTGAACTTACCCAATCATTACCAATAAAAAACTCTGAATAATCGCGCCAACCATAAATCAACTCCCCTATAACAAAAGAGTAATGAGTGAGTGATTGTTGTGACTTCTCTCGAGATTTCATGTACTTCCTCCACTCTTTGGTATCATCAAAATAGCATTTCAGACTTTCCAACTTCTCCAACCTCCCCACTTCCATTCCTTTAACTGAGACTCCTGTTTTCCATAGATTAAGGACTTGCAACCGAGAAAGTTTAGGTATTATCTCACTCCCTATCCTTTCTATTCCACTTAACGAGAGATCTAGATGCTTGAGGTTGATCAGCAATTCCACGCCTTCAGGCATCTTTTTAAACATTTCACAACCGAAAAGATCTAACTTCTTTAATCTCTCTAGCTTTGCTAACGATGGCACATGGCTTAGCTTCCAACATCCACGGAGTAATAAAGCAGTGAGATTCACCAAATCACTAACGTATACGGGCAATTCCTGAATTTGATGACACCCAGAAAGATCAAGAACCTTGAGCTTCTGAAATTGCTTTAAAAATGAACCAGCTATCTTTCTCAATCCACGATTCTGACGTAACAATAATGTTGAAAGATCAGGACACCTTGGAGTATGGCGGAAACGAATCACCTTAATGTCATTATACATCAACGACACACACACCAAATTCTCTGTCCACTCCGCCATGTCTGGTAATTCTTTTAATTGTGCCCCTGCTTCCACGAGCGTATTGGACTTCTCTCTCAATTCATAGATCGCCATGTCCCTAATTAAGTCATGCATCCACACATCTGTAGTATCACATTCCAATAAGCATGCATTCACAAGTGTATCAAGCATTGTGTGTCCCCTATCCAATTCTGCTCGTTTGCTTTTCTTTGCATCTATTATTCCCTCTACAATCATATACTCAATTAGCTCACCTCTGTCAATTTTATGATCTTCTGGAAATAATGCGCAGTACAACAAACACTTTCGCAATGCTGGATCAATCAAGTGAAGGTAGCTGAATTTCAATACAGGGAAAACTTCTTCTCGCATCTTATGACCTTCACTAAGTTTTGATTCCCTCAATTCCTCCAGCGCATTCCTCCAACTGTGAACTTCACGGATTCCCTTCATGGCCCTCGCCATAACTCTGATCCCGAGAGGCAGACCATCGCATTCTATTGCAACAAGTTTTGCTAGTTGCTCCACTTCAGTGCTATAATTGCCCAATTCCTTTGTGAACAAGATCCAAGCTTCTCCCCTAGAAAGAGCTTGCACTTGTATTATGTTCCCTTCATTGCAATCCATTTTTTGACAGACATTCAACAATCGGGTGGTAAGAACCAGCTTGCATCCACTAGCTTTTACTGGAATTCCCGCGTCCTCTACGTCAAAGTAGTTCCACAAATCATCTAAAATGAGAACACATTTTCGCTTTTCTTGCAATGCTTGAGTTAACTTTTCAGTTCTTTCCTCCTCATCCTCCTTGTCCGAAAAGTTCAAATTAATTTTCTGGGCTATAAGATTTTGTAATTTCCGAATGCTGAAATCTTGAGATACAGTAACCCAATAAACCTTAAAAGAGTTTTGTCTCTTGAGACGAGTTTGAATATGCTTCATTAGTGTGGTTTTGCCCACGCCCCCCATACCGTAAATGGCAACTCGTAACACTTGATCATCCATCAACCAAGACCATATCTTTCCCTCGTTTTTCACAAAAGCTTCACCCACTTGCCTTTTGGTTTGGAAGGCAGATCCTTCACCCTCTCGATTACCTTCCACCATTTGGACTTCTTGTTGAACCATTTCTGCATCTCCCACTCCATGCTGGTCGGCCTCAACCGTCAAGCAGCAATTTTTTAAATCTTGAGTGACTAAATCTGTAGGTGGGAATGCCTCTGGCTCGAGATTGCTGCAACTCTCATTTGGTGGCAAATATTCGGTAGTAAATTGGTGTTGCAATTGCGTTGTCCTTCCAATCATGTCATTTGGAAGTGGCAAATTTTCATCACTACCACTCTCATTTGGATGTGTTGTCATCATATATTGAAGCATCCCTCCTTGATTGCCGAAGTCGGTGTTTAGTTCTGGTGAAAAGGATGGGATATAGTGGTTGTTTGCACCACTCTCAATTTGGTGGGGATTGCTACTAGTCTCATTTGGTGGCATCACAGCTTCTGTCAAACCAATCGTGCCTTCTGATGTTTCTCCAAGTGGTAAATGTGCCACATATTGGAGTGGCATGGTATGTTGTTGTGGCAAGAATCGCAACCGTCCTTGATTCCTGGAGTAGTTGTTTGCACCATTCCCATTTGGTGGCAAAACTAACGTCGTCGTGGCTTCTGTCATACCTTCTGTTTCTACAGGTGGGGATGGTAGAATATAGCCAGTCGCGGTTTTCTGTCTTTTGTTGATTCCACATAATGATAGAGATATCCTAACATCATCAGGAACCTTTAGACAAATTTTAGTACCGGCATTTGACTCTCCGTTGAGATGAGCTCTCAACCTTGTTGTTGAAGCAGTTGGTGCAAGATAATGTCCGCAATAGTTGCACTTATACTTGCCGGACTCGTTCTTGAAATGCAGCTTAATATCTGCCATTCTTCTCAACAACCTGCTGCATTTATACAATACAACTAGTTAAAGGTCTGCTAAAAATAAAATAAAATATAATAAACTCTTTCATCTCGTCAAAACTGATGCAAAATTCCATTCTTTTTCTGTTAAGGAATCCTTGACAAAGATTAAAAATGAAACAAATATACTACAAAACTGCAATTGAATTAGTAGGAACCATAAGGATATATTTAATTACCTGCTGTGGCTGTAAATGATAATTAAGCAGATGATCAGCACAAGTGATGATGATTGACGATGCCGATTAGCTACAAGATGTTCTTCAAATTAAAGATCTCATCAACAGAAGCAATATATAAATATATGCATCATAAGCATAGACGTGGATATTTATATAATCAAAAGAGAAAGAAGAAAAAAGAAAGTATAAATGGATAATTACCTGATTAGAATCAGATCAGAAGGAGTAAAAGAGAACACAGAGCAGGATGGATGTTGTGATAATTAAGTTTAGGAACTCATTGTGGCAATCAAGCAAAAGAGGGTGGTTGGTTCAACAAAAGTCAATGTTTAATGTTGACAAGACAACATTGTCAAATTATGTTGCTTGCCTGTCTTGTCCTTGAGTGCCCAAGTTTTTACTTCAGTATCAATTTGTTACTACTCACTACAGACAATTAATTTGTCTGACTAATTCAAGTTGAGAAAGTTGGGAAGTTGGGAAGATTATTAATCTGACTAATTCAAGTTGAGAAAGTCAAATCCACCAAAACCTGATTTATTTTAATAATTAGTTGGGTCCTCTTCAGACAATTAATTTTGTCTAATTTATTAACGATAGTTTTGATCGGATGATGATTAGAAAATCGACCACTTTTAACTCAAATCTCGAATTTGACTCGATAAGCACAACAATAAACTAAATATATTGGAAGAGCTATTTTCTTCTTTGAGTGCTCACACATATACTATTACTGAAGGTTGAGAAAGTCATCCAGCAACTTGATTTATTTATTTTAAGTAGGTCATTGAACGGAGCTGTACATTGCGAAAACGCTGAGCAAATTCCATCCCTTCACCTCTCCTCATTTCTCTGTCACCCACCACATTGCGGAGATGGCAGAAAATATTTTTTAAAATTAAGAAAACAGTTTTTCACATTTAAAAAAGTTATTGAAATGCAGAAAATATTTTTTGGAACTTAAAATCGTTTTATAAATTTAAAATAATTTTCTAGATTTAGAAAACAGTTTTCCAAATTTAGTAAATTATTTTCCAAATTTAGGAAACATTTTTTCAGATTTAAAAAAATTATTGAAATGCAGAAAACATTTTTGGAATTAAGAAAATAGTTTTTCAAATTTAGGAAGCAGTTTATAATTAATAAAAATTATTAGTGTGCTTAACAATTTATATGGTTGGTTATAATACTTTAAAATAATATTTAAATACTATTAAGCTATACCTTCTATTAATACTTATTATTAGTATGCTTAAAAATTTATATGTTCGATTATATGACCTTAGAATAATATTTAAATACTATTAAGCTATATCTTCTATTAATAATTATTATTAGTATGCTTAATAATTTATATGTTCAATTGTATGACTTTAGAACAATATTTAAATAGTGACTTTTTATATTTCAAATGACCAAAATTAATTTATAAATAATATATACATTAAATAATTTAATTTCATATAAAAAATTACCGCACGTGCAACACGCGTGCCCCAACTAGCTAGTTATATAAAAAGCACGAAGGATCTTATTTTTAAAAAGATCTATTATACCCTTAATTTTTCTTTTAAAAATCTATTACAACCTTAATTTTTAATAACTCTAATTTACTAATCTTTTTTGCCGAAATTTGTCCATTAATTGTCAATTAATTAAAAACTACAATACGTAACTGCAATTTACTATGGGCTGAATAATCCAACAATTTATTCAAAAAATTTCAAATATAAAAAAATTATTGAAATGAAGAAAACATTTTTTGGAATTAAGAAAACAATTTTTCAAATTTAGGAAACAATTTTCTAAATTTAAAAAAGCTAACGAAATGTGCATTTTTTAAAAGATTCATAATACATTAAAATGATGAAAATGACATTTTTTGAAAGACAAAAAAAAATTATTAGGACGTCATTTGTTCGGAGACGGAGGATCCTAAACAACAAAGGCTAGGCCATCCATTAATTATATAATATAGCAATCAATCAACTAGTGAAGTGAAGAAAACAATCGGGAAGGAAAGAATCAACCAAATTGAAAATTTTGTGAAAAGAAATTTGTACATCATGTTTTATCCTTTTCTTTTTCTCTTTTGTTTTTTTATTCATGATAATTTTAGGCTCTTTTTCTTTGTTGAAGGTTCGGATGTAGCTCATGAATTGAATAATACCTAAACTCTATTTTTTAATTTAGTACATGAATATTTTTATGTTCGATACAATTAATTGATTGCTTTAATGCTTGTTTTATGCTGGTACCCATAAATGCATGATCTTAAATAGATATTGGATCCTCAATTGATTGAATTTAGAAATCTTAGACCCGAAAAATCCTTCAAGGTAACTCAAACTTTCATAAATGTTTTTATAAGTTCTAGTTAGCTTATTTACTAGTATCTCGAAAGAGTATATATATAGTTTGCCTCCAAATTGATTCGTTTACAAATTAAAATAAATATGTAATAGAAAATTAATAATGTACTGAAAGTTATATCCTAGATGCTTTTCATCCATTTGTTTTTCTTCTTAGTTAATTTATTTAATTGTTATTTTAGATTTTATTTTAGTTTTTAAATTTTATTTTATAATTTGATATTTAATTATTAGTTTAAATAATTAAAGTTGATTAAAAGTTTAATACTCATAACGATCCTTGTGGGAGCGACCTTTTTAGACTACTTAATTAATACTCCCTCTGGATTTTAATACATGTCGTTTCACTGTTCATGCACGCGTTTTGAGGAGGCCGAATGACCCACTATTTGACCCCAAAAAATTTCGTACTTTTTTTTGAACGTACGTTAATGATTTACGTACGTTCACAAAAAAGTACGGAATTTTTTGGGGGCAAATAGTGAGTCATCTGGGCCTCCTAGGGAGGCGTGCATGAACAGTAAACGACAAGTATTAAAATCCAGGGGATTGCGCACCCGGAGGTCCCTCCACTTATTATTTTCATTTAAGTCAGTCCCTAAGGTTTGTTTTTGTTCGATTTGGTCCCACACGTCACCTCCGTTAGACCCGCGGAGTCCCTCCTCCCTTAACGGTGACAAACGGCCGTTAGTTTCTATTATTTTATTATTAAAACTGAAAAAGGTGCTGCAAGCGGGTCCCATTTGTCAGAAAATTAATTTAAAATTTAAAAATATTAGAAAAATACGGAAAAATTAGAAAAAATATTAGAAAAATACAAAAAAAATAGAAAAATTAAAAGAAAAATAATATTATTAATTTAAAAAATACAGAATTTTTAGAATTTTTAATTTGAAAATTAAAAATATTAGAAAAATACGGAAAAAATAGAAAAATTAAAAGAAAAATATTAGAAAAATACATAAAAATTAGAAACATTAAAATAAAAATAATATTATTAATTTAAAAAATACATAATATTTAGAATATTTAATTTTAAAATTAAAAAATAATTCAAAAAAATAATTAATTAATTTTAAAATTCAAAAAAATAATTATTTAATTTCTTTCTTTTTTTCTCTTTCTTTCCTTTTTGTTTAATTTTAAGAAAAAAGAGTAAGAAAGAAAGAAATTAAGAAAAAAAAGGAAAGAAAGAGAAAAAAATTAAGAAATTAAATAATTAATTTTTTGAATTTTAAGAAACGGGAAATATCATTTTTTTTCTTTTCTTCTCTGTTTTTCTCATTTTTATTTTCTCTTTCTTTCCTAATTTATTTAAATTAACAAAATTAAAAATAAAATAAACGAAAAATGAAATAAAAATCTAAATCAATTTGAATTTTAATTCCAAAATTTCGTTTCCTATATCTCTCCTCCATTTCTCTTCCAATCCTCCACTGCATAAATCACTCTTTCTTCCAACCACCATACAGCTACACCATCTCTCCTCCATTTCTCTTCCAATAATAATATGTCAAAAGGGTGAGAAAAACGGGAGAAAATAATTAATTAATTTTAAAATTCAAAAAAATTATTATTTAATTTTTCGTATTTTTCGTATTTTTTTAAATTTTAAATTAATTTTCCGACACATGAGACCCGTTTGCAGCACCTTTTTCAGTTTTAATAATAAAATAATAGAAACTAACGGCCGTTTGTCACCGTTAAGGGAGGAGGGACTCCGCGGGTCTAACGGAGGTAACGTGTGGGACCAAATCGAACAAAAACAAACGTTAGGGACTGACTAAAATGAAAATAATAAGTGGAGGGACCTCCGGGTGCGCAATACGATCCATGCATTTGCGGAAGTGAACTCTAACACTTATTAATAACAGGAAACATGGAGCATGATGAAATATTCCCCCACTTTTGATTGGTTAGACTTTAAATTGAGTTAACAATGATATTATTATTCATAAAAATCGTCAAACGTAATTAACGTGTGAGAAAGAGTTTTATCATATTTTAAAATTATAGCTGATCATTTAAATCCGATAATTTTGACAAATGACATTGACATAAAAAAACTATTAAAGATAATTTTTATTTAGATGGAGTTTAAAAGGAAAACATCCATAAACAATTCAGACGGGTGAGATGAGAGTTGTCCACAAAATTGAACAATGGTGATACATTACTCCAAGGTCAACCATAAATGTCACGATATCATCTTGTGTAAGCAAAAATAAAAAAGAAGAAGCATACTAGTAATTTTATTATCAATTGGTACGTATGCAAAACTGATAATACGAAATAAAATCCTAAGGGCATTCTCGACTATTCGTCACTAACGGGAAGTCCCGGTACGTATATCATCCGGTATATTCCTCACTGGTATTCTCAAACCACAGCCAAGACAACCTATAACGGTCACATATCATTATTAACGAAGGTCCCGATATATATCGTCAACCATAGCTGAGACTACATCTACCGAATCTATAAGGTAAGTGTACCTTTTACATGATATATTTTATGAATAAAATTCTAGCCTATTAAAAAAAAACATCTTTGAAAGGATAATTATTGCATATACAAGTAAGACTTATTAATTATTACTTCCTTGAAAGAAACTCCAAACTCTATTCTAAATCATTAGGATTATAATTAATTTTGTTCATATCAACTTAATCTATTAAGAGGTAGTATATATTTTTAATAAGTAAATTCTCCAAATATAATTAATGAACAAACTCTCGACCTCTTTATTTAAGATATGAGAGTATTAAATTACTCCCACTAACCACCTATCGGTTGAAAAATCTTAGTACATTATTAGTACCTCTCTACACAGAAAAAATTTCATATGTGCCTTGTTATGTATGTCATATATGTAAAATTAATATCATTATAAGTCATTTTTTATTGAAAAATTTTACGCGTCGAAGTTTTGTGTGTAGTGTTGTGAAATGTAATTCACCTTGAACCAACCCACACAATAATAAGCTCGCAAAATAAAAGTAAAGAAAAAGGGAAAGAATAAAAGGACACGAATATTTATGTGGTTTGACAATGTGCCGACTCCACGGGTAGAGACCGATCAAATTTTTTACTAATAAAGACAATATTACAAAATATAAAAGATAAACTCTCAAATCCAAAACTCGAACTGAGTACATCTCGAAAATTATATACACTCTTTTTTACACTCACTAAGGTTTTACACTCATAATTTTACACCTCTACTCACACCCTCTCACTTCCTCCACACAACCACTCATTCAACTCACCACAATTTTCCAATTGCCATTATATAGATTGGACGGCTGCATGGCTTTGTTACAAAGTCAAATGATGGCTGTCATCAATTGTCATACAAAGAAGTAAAATGGTGGCGATGCAGAAATTCTAAATCATACGATAGTAATTTCTTGTAGTGATAATTTCTAAAAATTACGGTGCTTGCTTAAAGCTAAGTACTTTAATTTCAAACCATTTTTTACCACACGTAGAGATTAGGGGTGTGTAGTGATAATCCATAAAATTATCACAAGGGCAGAATGGACATTGTACCGTCGCATAGTACCGTTGACCAGTCAAAACGGCACATGACCGGTTTGACCAAGTCAACCATATGAAACGGCATCGTGACTGATTGACCACGTCAACGGGAATAAGTGACCAAAGGACAAGTCCAGCCCGATTGTCTCTAAACGGCACAAAGCCGATCCATCAAACAAGCCTTGAGGAAACGGATCAACACCACTACAAACATGTGACCAGGTCAATGGTCTCACAACGGCAGCATGCCGATCCGCCACAACGGCAGTATGCCGATGGCTGCATAAAGGGCTTAAGGTCCACAACATGGGTATTTTATATAATTCCCAGTGCATACTAAGTCAAAGCTGGTGAACAACTTTCCTGCTCCCACCAACTCACTGACCGCCTCTGCGGAAAAAGGGGGGAGATCCAACTACTCCAGCCCTATATAAAGACTAAAGAAAAGTAGAAAGCAAGGGATCTTTATCTCCAAAAAAAACACAACTACACACAAAGAGTAAGCAAAAAAATCTCTCTCTCTCCATTTTGGTCCAAATGACTAACTTTGGCATCGGAGACTCTCCACCGGAGTAAACCTCCGGCGGTTTTGCAGGTCCCTCAAGGAGCTCCAACCTCCACAATCGGCATGCCATTGACGGAAAAGCCCTCCTATCCTTCTTCGGATTATCAAATGGTGCTTTCGTTGAGAGTTGTTGAATTTTAAGTGAGTCACCTTGAAATTCAAAGCTCTTCTTCTTCTACTTTCTTGGGGTTTCATTTCCAGAAAAATGGCATCCGACCCAAACTTCCAGTCAAATCAACCCACCGGTGAAGCTGCTGGCTACCGTGACCCTCCACCTGCGCAAGCTTCATCTCCTTGTGTGGATGTGCAAGCCGCAGCCAGATCTGTCCAAGTCAACTCTCCAGAAAATTCAGAAATCTTATTTTCTGCAACTCCTCAACCAGATCTGTCCGAGCCAGTACTCCCATCAGTAGTCATGCGTGAGTTTGTCGTGTTACATCAAAGGATGGACATGATGATGGCGATGATCATGGAGAGAGTTCTTCCGCCCAACAGTCAACAATTTATTCCTCAACGGACCCACTGTCAACAACCAACAACCACACATTTTGCGCCTCCACCATCTCAAGGAGGAGCCAAGAGGAGAAGGAGCCGAGAGAGATCGGCAACCAGACTCCAATCAGAAAGAGATCATGAGAGAAATGATCGATCAGTATCCAGAAAACCTGTTTCTCGACCAGATCGGGAAGAGCAAGATGATGATCCTGAAAACCCACTAACACTTCGGGTTCGGAAACATCAAGTGAGCAGGCATGTCAAGCTGTCGTCCGATAGATACAATGGAACCACAGATCCGACGGTTCATGTGAGTCTAGTGAAAAAGCACGTCAAGTTTTTTACTAGAAAAGATGAGGCTTTGTGCCAAATATTTGTAATGACTCTTCAAGGGGTCGCCAACACCTGGTTTGGAAAACTACCGGCCGGATCTATTGACCGTTTCGAGCAGTTAGCAACGGCATTCGAAAGCCGATTTAGCTCTTGCATTCCAGTCGAAAGGTCTCCATCGGTCCTGTTCGATATGATGCGAAAGCCACAAGAATCACTGGCAGCTTATGTGGCAAGATTCAACATGGAGCTAGCCGTCCTTCCTGATGTGGCGCCTGCCTTTGCAGCGGAGGCTGTAAGAAGGAATTGCAAATATTGGGAGTTGGAAAATGCTTTAGTAGCAAATACTCCGAAAACCTTAGATCTCTTGCGGATTGAGGTAGAAAAATATTCCAGAATGGAAGAAGCAGACTACCGAAGGAGGAAACGGGAGGAAACCGATCTCTAAAATGCAGGAAAGAAGCAAACGGCGCGAAGCCGATATGAAGATCGGTCAACCGATTTCTCTGCAATGCCGTTGTCCAGATCAGAGGGCAAAACGACAATATTTGCAAAACGGCCTAGTGCCGATCGAGTGCAAACCTCAAACGGTTTCCCCAAAACGGCATCTGGCCAAACTGTCAAAACAGAGATAAGTCAAATTTGTTTCATCTTTGTTAAATCTTCTGGAATATTATGTATAACATGGATTATCAAATATTTCCAAGCAATGAAAAATATATATTCGCAAGTATTGTTTCTCATATGATTGCAGATCTTGAGAAAACAAAATTGAATCAACCGTGGACGTAAGCCATTTTAGGCTGAACCACGTCACCAAAATCCAAGAATTAACGATACATATATTGCCAACGATACATATATTGCCAACGATACATATATTGCTAACGATACATATATCGCCAACGATACATATATCGCCAACGATACATATATCGCCACCAAGGCATATATCGCTATTGAGGCATATATCGTTATTGAGGCATATATCGCTATTGAAGTATATATCGCTATTGAAGCATATATCGCTATTGAGGTATATATCGTCATCAAAAATTCTCCAAAGTCCGTTTCTGCGTGATCAGACGGCAAAATTCTCCAAAGTCCGTTTCTGCGTGATCAGACGGCAAAATCCTCCAAAGTCCGTTCTGCATGATCAGACGGCAAAATTCTCTAGTCCGTTTCTGCTGTGTCAAATGGATAGAAAAGCTTCAAAGTCCGTTTTAGACGGTAAAATTCCAAAGACCGTTTTCCGCCTTATCAAACGACAATATTTTCAAAATGACTCAATGCCGAATCGACAAAGGAGGCCGCGTCAAAACGGTTGCAAACCTCAAAACGGCCAGACAGAACGGCAAGCAGCCGATTCTGCCAAACAGAAAAGAGATAAGTTCAATTTCAATTATTCTATTTTTGTTTATTTTTTCTGGAGTATGATATACAACAGAAATGATTAAACATTAGCAATTAAATAAAATTGCAAAATTATATATATTCTGAATGATAGTTGTTCATTACAAATGTGCCAAATCGGCAATAATCAAAATAAAGCTAAGTGTTCAGGCTAACGGCCCAGATCCAGAAGCGGCGTTAGGACCAACAGGAACATCATCATCATCTTCATCTGCATCTGAATCGGAGAAAGGTTCATACTCCTTAGCTTCGGCAATCCTTTCTCCAGCAGCAACATATCGCGGGAGATTGTCAGGGTGGAAATTCTTCTCGCCATAATAGGAGACATAGCTCTCCAACATGATATTCTTCATCTTTTCTCTCCACCAACCGATCTTCTCAGGAACTTTCAGTAGCTCTGCTTCCTTAACGGCAATGTCATTTCTGGCAGCTTGCAAATCGGATCGGGCTGCATTAAGTTCCTCAGTCAGCTTGGCAACGGAATCGGCAAGAGAAGCTTTCTCTCCCGAGAGCAATGCAACGGAATCGGATAGAGCAGTCCTCTCCTCCAGCAGCTCACCGTTTCTCCTCTGCTCATTCTTGACCATGGCAGAAAGACCATCTCTTTCTTTTAGGCTGTCAGCCAGTCTGTTTCGAGCATCTATCACGGCTTTCTTGTCTGTCTCCAAAGGGGGAGCAGAAGCCTCTGAGCCATCAGTGCAAGCAGAAAAAGGAATGTTAGGAGCAGGCGTTGAAACGGTTTTAGCCGGTTCGACGTTCTCTGGATCAGAAACGGCAGATGCCCGTTGTGCTTCATCGGCAGCCCGTTTTGCTTCAGCTTTCCCTCTCTTTCTGAGAACTTTTTTGGCAGCTTTCATGACTTGAGGATCAGGATCTGGCAGATTGGAGGTCTCAACTGTCTGGCTGACCCGTCGTCGTTTGATGATAAGAAGAAAGTGAGAGCGGCGCTGTGAGAAGAAAATGAATTAGGTTTCCAAGTGAAACCACTTTGAAAAGAGATAAACTCTTCAACTGACGTTATCCCCAACTGGACGATGACAAATGGCAGATCCGATTGTGAACGAGCGGACACATGCCACTAAAGCTGCAAAGCATTAAATAAGAAAACGGCGCATGCGCTTCTCACAAGTTTTGAATTTCGAAATTCAAACTTGTCAGAGAACAAAGAGACGCCTCTTCCTAAAAAAGCTCAACCAGCAATCATCATTTTATGGGAAAATGCCACGTCATCTGGTATGCATTTAAATGCATTAATCCTTTTTATTGCTACTAATTATTTATTTGCAGGATTGAGAGAAAAAACTCAATGACTGCATCGAATTAAAGCAAGAAACGGCAGCACGCCGATTGACAAATATCAAGCCAAAAACGGCAAGCCCTTGGTAAACACTCGGGCTCGTTTGTTGTTGGGCCTCTGATAATCCATAAAATTATCACAAGGGCAGAATGGACATTGTACCGTCGCATAGTACCGTTGACCAGTCAAAACGGCACATGACCGGTTTGACCAAGTCAACCATATGAAACGGCATCGTGACCGATTGACCACGTCAACGGGAATAAGTGACCAAAGGACAAGTCCAGCCCGATTGTCTCTAAACGGCACAAAGCCGATCCATCAAACAAGCCTTGAGGAAACGGATCAACACCACTACAAACATGTGACCAGGTCAATGGTCTCACAACGGCAACATGCCGATCCGCCACAACGGCAGTATGCCGATGGCTGCATAAAGGGCTTAAGGTCCACAACATGAGTATTTTATATAATTCCCAGTGCATACTAAGTCAAAGCTAGTGAACAACTTTCCTGCTCCCACCAACTCACTGACCGCCTCTGCGGAAAAAGGGGGGAGATCCAACTACTCCAGCCCTATATAAAGACTAAAGAAAAGTAGAAAGCAAGGGATCTTTATCTAAAAAAAAAACACAACTACACACAAAGAGTAAGCAAAAAAAGCTCTCTCTCTCCATTTTGGTCCAAATGACTAACTTTGGCATCGGAGACTCTCCGCCGGAGTAAACCTCCGGTAGTTTTGCAGGTCCCTCAAGGAGCTCCAACCTCCACAATCGGCATGTCATTGACGGAAAAGCCCTCCTATCCTTCTTCGGATTATCATGTAGAATTCCAAATACCCAAAATTTCAAATTTTCTGATCTGAATTTTTTTAATTTCGGATCTGGGTATTAAAATTTTGGGTGAAATAAATTTCGGGTTGGGAACGGATCCGTTCCATGAACATCGGGTACCCGAAATACCCAATTTTCATTAACCATTAAATTACTGTCTGTTTTTCAAAACCACATCCACACACATCTACACAACACCAAATCGCCGCCCACCTTTCCCGTCATCTCACCGCTGCTCAGCCGCTTCATCCTCGCCATCACCAACGCAGCACTGCTGCTCTCTCTCCTCCAGCGCTGCGCTGCCGTAGCACTACCGCCTCCTCCATCGCCGCCTTCATTCCTTCCTTTTCTTGCTCTTTGTTTTTTGCGTTTGTTTGTGGTTTTGCTGCTTTGGTTGGTTTTAATTTGCAAGTTGGGCTTGGTTCCGATTCGGGTTTGATTGGGGTTTGCGGGCTTGATTCCGCCGGCTTGGTAGAAGCCGACGACGGTGGCTATGGCTGTTAGGGTGGATAATGTTTGTTTTGGTTGGAGGAAGAAGAGAGAAGGGTTTTTCCTAGGTTTTGTTTGATTAATGGTTTGGGGTTTGGAGGAAGAAAAGATATAGGGAATTGTGGAAAAAATTTCGGATATACCTGAAATTCAGGTTCAGGTACTGGAAAAACTACTTCGGGTTCAGGAAGTTTTTTTTGTATTTCAGAAGACCGGAACTCGAAATAAAAATTTCGGGCGAATGACCACCCCTAGCTAGCTGGAGATACCGAATAGTAAGTAGTACGTCTGATTATTTAATTTATTTCCCTTGTTGGTCTCCGTACTCTCTCTGTTCTAGTGAGACTTATCGATAAGACCATCCACAGCAGTGGGTGTCAAATTTAGGGTGTTATTCACTTTTTCTCCTGTCACATCAGCTTAACACCCAACTAAATTTTCAAATAACACCCACTTCTCATAGCAATGTGTTTTTCAGGTTGTTATTCACTTTCTCTCCCTTCCACATCAGCTTTCCACTAACTTTTATTTCTTTTTCGTATTAAATTTATAATTACTATAATAATTATTTTTTATAATATAATAAATAATAAATAATATATTTGTAATAAAAATTAATTAAATTTCATATTTTTTTTCATATTTCACAAAATCTATACTTTTTTAATACAATAAATAATATAATATTTTTTTAAAAATAACATACGATTTTATTTATCAAAAAATAAAAATAATGATATATTTTTTAAAAATAACATACGATTTTCAAATGTCATGTGGTGTTTTGAGTAATTATAGATCTCAAAAAATAAAAATAATGATATATTTTTTATAATTATTTTGAGTAATTATTATGAAAAAATGCATTTAAAAAAGAAAAATATGAAATAAAATGTAAAAAACTCGAATTTTTTTTAGTGTTCAAATAATACAAACCTAGTCTCAATTTATAGATCTCAAAAAATTAAAAATAATGGAAAATTTTTTATAAAATTATTTTGAGTAATTATTATGAAAAAAAGCATTTAAAAAAGAAAAAAATGATAAAAAATGTTAAAAACTCGAATTATTTTTAGTGTCCAAATAATACAAACCTAGTCTCTATTTATAGATATCAAAAAATTAAAAATAATGGTATATTTTTTATAAAATTATTTTCAGTATTTATTATGAAAAACCCCATTTAAAAAATGAGGGGAAAAAAAAAAGATTCCTTGGACGAATGGCAGCGCGTCAATTTTTTTTTTTTTTTTTTTTAAAAATGGCCTGACAGTGGGAACCACTGTCAGGAAAACGCGGGTGTCAATTTGACACCCGCTCGCGTGCCTTTGTCCAAAGACACGAGCAAAACCCATTGTTGTGGGTAAAAACACCCAAAAATCCACACCAAAAACACATTGGTGTGGATGGTCTAAGTTCCTAGCATATATATATAAACAAAGAACTCTAGTTTTGTTTTATTAGTCTCTTGAAATACAGACAAAAACCACACAAAAACAAGGAAACAAGAATCTTTGAAATGAAAAGGAGAAGAGATGAGGAGATGGAGATGGAGATGGAGATGGTGTTGGAGATGGAGACTCATCATGATCGGATAAAGTTTGCTATTGAAGAACTTCGTATGTTCAGCGAATTCAAATCTGCTGATGGAGCTCATATACCCACAAGGCCTTTTTTAAATCTCTGCAACTTATTAGTAATTTACTTTCTTGGTAATTAATTACTTTTCTCTCTAATTTTTCATTTCTTTTAAAATTTTGAAATTGTTTCTTAATTACATAATTAATTTTCTGGTGTTTCTTGTCTGTCCTTATGAAGATAAGATGGGAACAATGGCACTTTTGAAGCAGGATATTACACAAAATATTCAGGTAACTTTTAATTATTATAAATTTCTTTATATATGAAAACAACAGTAATTTAATTTGTTTTTTTTCTTATTTATTCATAGACATTGGAGATGGCCTATGAATCCGATCCTTCGAGGAATTCAAATTTGCTTAATATTTTAAAGAAAGAAGAACATGACGGTACTGCAGGAAAGCGCACTAGCTGTACCATAGCCTTCTTTTGGCTTAACAGGTAAAAAAAAAAAATACTCCCTCCAGTGCAAATTAAACGACATTTTCCTACTGATTTTTACTGTTTATTTTATTTGTCGTTTTAGTTATTTTTCTACAAATTTTTACTATTCTAGAAAGTCATTTAGTTTGCACCAGAGGGAGTACATACTACCTCATTATATTATGCATTTAAATAAAACAAAGGTTTAAACAAATTATAAAGTTACGGAATCTTAAAAGAAAGTTACGAAATCCTTAAACAATTATAATGTTCGTATTTTTTTACATATTCCGTAATTTATAAAATTGGAAGAGATCCGTAAAGTCCCCACTATTACTCCAATTGCAACAACTTTAACCGGATGTACTTAACTCTCCAGAGCCTTAGAATTTAGCGCTGTTTTGCTACAAAGATTAGCGAATAATTTGGAGCAGAACTTGAAGCAAGCCGTGGAAGATTCCTATCGCGCCACTTTGAAGCCATGGCATGGATGGATTTCATCAACAGTATTTAAAGTAAGTAATTTAATTTAAAAAATCCAATTGAATTTTTTTTATTACCTATCTCTAGCATAAGTAAGTTTTTCGAATAAAATATCGCATTACCGTTCCCAACCTGATTTAAAAATTCTGTCGTTTATTTAATAAAAAAATTAATACCCATTAGTCAATTTGTAGTATCATCAATTAAAATTATCTAATATAAATGAAAAAAAATGATTATTTAATGTAAAAAAATACTCTTAAAATCGTGATTGATCATTTTCTTAATCTCGATTTTTGTTTTCTTTTGGAATGGAGGGTTGTAATACTATGCATTAATTACAGGCCGCTATTAAACTAGTGCCGGATATGAAAACATTCATCAGTCTTGTGATGCTCAAACACCAAAACAAAGAGCTCCTTAAAGAGGACCTTCAAAGTTTGACCAGATTGCTAATGCCTGTGTTGCAAGACATCCAATCAATCCTGGTGAGCTCAATAGATTTTTATTTTTTATTTCATGGGTTGTTTAAGAGCCAATAGTCGAATCAAATTTAAATATCTCATTGTCTCGTAACAAACAAACACTACTTGGTTATTTAATTATACACTTCTTTTCTTTTCAATTTCGCAGGAATTACACAAATTGGATAGTTTGAAGCCTAACTAAAGAAGATCAACCAGAAAGATGTTCAGAATTTAATTTTGAAGATCGATTGTCAAATAGTGACTCGACATTGTTTTTATGAAGAGTGTGACCCTTTGTTTCTTAGCAAAATAACGAATAATGGAGCGTGATGTACACTACTATCAGTCTTGGGTAGGGGTGTAAAAAAACCAGACCGAACCAAAAAATTTCGGTTCAATCTGGTTCTATTCATAGCAGATTCGATTCGATTCTATTTTTATCAAAATCCGTAAACCGAATGGTAGAATTGGGAGAGCTGGTATATATATATATATATATATATATATATATATAGTATTTATCAAAGGTTGCCTTTGCTTCCGTGGTTACAAATTTTACTTCTAGTCTAAAAGGAGGGAGTTCGAATCCTCTCCCACTCAAAATATTTTGTAATATTTTATTTTTTATTATATAATAATAAAAATTATTAACTTATTGATTAAACAATTAAATATATATTTAGATAAACTATATAAAGAAATCCTAAATTTTACAAAATCTCCCATTTTGAATCCAATAGTTTTGAAATTTACAATATAAGCCTAAAATTACAATTTCGGTCTTTCTAATAATTAGAAAATTAAAAGATGGTAAAAAATATTATTTAATTATTTAATTATTTTATCAATCACTAATTATTTTAGTTTTTAAAATATACTGATTAATTTGTTAAGGGTGATGTTGATTCGAACCAATTAAAAATAAATATTATTAAGTTATTTAATTATTTTATTAATCACTAATTATTTTAATTTTTAAAATATACTAATTAATTTATTAAGGGTGATGTTGATTCGAACCAATTAAAAATATAGAATTTAATAGGTAGATTAATTAATTTAATAGATAGGTTAACTAATTAAATAAATAAATTAATTAAAATATTTAAAAGTCTATTACAATCGAATAACTTAATAGGTAGGTTAATTAATTTAATAGATAAATTAATTATTAAATAACTTAATTAATTAAAATATTTAAAAGTCTATTACACTTTTAAATTTGTTAATAATTTTAAGAGTATAACACTCTTTATGTTTTTTATAAAGTATAGATATCAAGTTGGATTGCCCACTTTTTTTAATAAAAAAAGAAAAGAAAAGGAATCCTACCATGCCGCGTCACTTTCAGTGATCGCCCACTTTGGATTGCTCACTTTGGTCGGGTTCTACAGTTCGGATTACGAGTTTTAATAGGAATAGAATTGAAACGAACTGAAAATTTTCAGTTCTGTTACGAATAGAACCGGACTTAATATAGAATTTCGGTTCTGTGCAAAATGCTTCGGTTCCGGTTCGATTTTCGGTTCGATCCTATTTTCTTACACCCCTACTTCCCACGCAACTTGTGATAGACTCGCATTTTCCACAACCATTTTAATCTAAAATGTAGATCATACATCCTCTATCTAGACATCTATCCATTTTTATTCCAAAACATCATTAAGCTAAAAAAAGAAGAAAGGACAGAAAACAAATCGAAGCCTCATTTGGTGGAATCTAATTGAAAGCTAATTTATAATTTATAAATACAAAACTAAAATAAAATTTCTTACTTATGAGATAATTAATATTTAAATATTTAAAAATACCCCCTTCGAAATTTTTATAATTGTTCACTTTAGCTAAAAAAAATATATTTATAATTAGATGTTGTATTTATAACATGTCCAACTATTTTCCTGCACCTATCTTCATCCCTGTTTTTTTATTTTAATTTATCAATGAATTATCATCTTTGCTAAGAGAAAAAGAGAGAGAGAGTACAATAAAGCTGTTAACAAAATTAAACAAATGGGTGTCACAAATTGAGGGAAATTAGACTCGGCCGAGTATACGTAATTTATTGATTATTTAGTGAGTGATAAAAAAAGTGAATTAAATTCAAATTCGAATTTTACTTGGCTTATAAAAAAAATTACGTGATTTCTGGTTCGTGAGTCCAAATCCGAACCTCACGTCACGTCAATTTCTGTGATTCTGAAATTTCTGTGATTTAGGGTCTGTTTGGCGTTCCGGTTCTAGTCCGAAAAGTACTTTGGCAAAAGTGCTGTGGCAAAAGTACTTCTGAAAAGTTAGTATGTTGTTTGGTAAACATTTCTTAAAAGCGCTGTGGGAAACGAGAAATTGTTTTTGGTGTTTGGTAAACTATAAAAATGAAATAGTTGGAGTATAAAACCCATTTTTTAAAAATTAATAAAAATAAAAAAAGTAGATCTAGAATTACTTATCTTGAGATGGAGATTTTATTGTGGTAGTTTTTAATTTATTTTGTTCTATTATATAAAGTAAAAAAATGAAAGAAAAATGAAAGAAAAAAAAAGAGAGGAGAGAGGCAAGCAAACGCAGCACTGCGTTTGCCACTGCCCAAAATTTCTGCAGTGAGGAAAGGAGGGGGGCAAGGCTTAATTCCAAAAGTACTTTTTAGAAATCTCTACTCAACCCTTAACCCCAAACACCACATTAGTGCTTTAGCTTTCCACAACGCAGCTTTCCAAAAATCTCTACTCAACCCTTAACCCCAAACACCACCTAAATGAACTGTGGTGGTGCATTTGTATCCGTTACAAATACTACCATCTTCTTTTTGGTCAGTTGTAAATCCTATCAGGAAAAAACACATATATTTTCTACTCACCACATGTTTGTGTTTCTTATGCTATTTTTACCTCATACATTATCATTCGGTGGTCAAAATTATTTCTGATATATACGAAAATTGATTTTTAACAAAAAATATAAATTTTAATGGTTTCATATGAAATAGATATGTGATGAGAAACAATATAAAATAATGTCAAACTGTTGATTGACTGATATTTTATCTATATAGAATAAAATAAAATGAACTACACCTCCCTTGTTAGTTGTTACAATAATGTTTATATATGATGTTAAAAAAGTAATTTAAAAGAAAACTTGTGAAGAAAAAAGGAGAGTTAACTTATGGTCGTCGTCCTTGGGTCTGATAGAGTAGACCGGCACTGGCAAACTAGAAATATTAATTAATACTAGTAATAACGTGACGGTTCGTCGGTTCCAGTCGGGGAGAGAAGGAAGGGCCCAATCGATATCAAATTGGATAAAGACGACATTCAGTACAACTTCGTATTATATTTTATGAAACATATTTTATTTTTATATATAATCAACACAGCATCATTATCTTTTCAATTTTGAAAAAAAAAACAGCATAAATTATTGCGCAACGCGCGGGTTTAAGTGCATTGCTTTCATGTCCATACACAGTTTGAACATCTCAGCAGCTGCATTCTTTGCTTCCGATCAAATAGGAAAAAGAGGATGATTAAAAACACACTTGCCTGATCAAGAGCACAGCTGCATGCCTTACCATTATTTTCGGCTACGCATTTTGTCAAACAAATTGCCTTCGTTCTTCGCTATGAAGAGGACTACCCCTATATCTAGAGAGGGAAAATCCAGCAAGCGATTCGAGATGAATTTTGTCGTTGGCGCTACCCCACTGCACTGATTCCCACCATTCCTTTGGATAAACTCTGATTCTCCAAAGGGAAGGTTGTGGAAGAGGGAAAGTTATCCTCTCTAGCTTCGGGCAATTAACCAATTGAATTTCTTGTAGTGAATGACAAGTGATCACTCCCCTGTATAAGCTTCTCAGTTCTGGTAAACCACACAATTCCAATATGACTAGCTGTGGAAGATTGAATCCTACTTGCTCACCTTCTTGGTCTGTACCAAATACTTCTTCCATGCTACTACAATCCCATACCCTAATCTTTTGTAGGTTAGGCAGCAAACGGGCAGGGTACAAATTCTTCAACTTGTGACACTGCATTATTTCAATTGATATAAGGTTTGACAGGAATGGTGTTGTAGCAATAGTATCAGTAGTAGTACCCTTTTCTACTTCGGAGATGCCACACAAGTTGTCCCACGGTGCGTTCACCAAGAACGCTATTCCATCACATCTATCCAGACGAAGAAAGTGGAGATGAGTTGTATGTTTTAGTGCTAAAACACTGTCCCATAAAGAGCCATTGAGATCATTCTCGATAATCAATGCTTGAATGTCAGTGGGCAGTGGCAATGCCACATAATCATTACTACTTCCCCCTTGTATATACACCACACTGCATGATCTTCTCCAATCATCATCACCAAAAAAAAACGCTGAATATTGGTCCCAACTATACATCACCTTCCCTATAACAAAAAAGTAATGAGTGAGTGATTGTTGTGACTTCTCTCGAGATTTCAAGTACTTCCTCCACTCCTTGGCATCATCAAAATTGCATTCCAGGCTTTCCAACTTCTCCAACCTCCCCAGTTCCTTTCCTTTAGCTGGGACTCCGTTTTTCCCTATATTAAGGACTTGCAACCGAGAAAGTTTAGGTATTATCTCACTCCCTATCCTTTCTATTCCACTGTAGGTGAGATCTAGATGCTTGAGGTTGATCAGCAATTCCACGCCTTCAGGCATCCTTTTAAGCATTTCACAACGGGAAAGATCTAACTTCTTTAATCTCTCTAGCTTTGCTAACGATGGCACATGACTTAGGTTAAAACATTCATGGAGTAATAAAGCAGTGAGATTCACCAAATCACTAACGTATACTGGCAATTCCTCAATTTCAGTGCACGAAGAAAGATCAAGAACCTTGAGCTTCTGAAATTGCTTTAAAAATGAACCATCTACCATTCTCAACCCAGAATTGCCACCTAACAATAATGTTGAAAGATTGGGACAACTTAGAGTGTGGCCGGAAGGAATCACCCTAATGTCATTATACATCAACGACACACACACCAAATTCTCTGCCCACTCCTCCACGTCTGGTAATTCTTTTAATTGTGCCCCTGCTTCCACGAGCGTATTGGACCTCTCTCTCAATTCATAGATCGCCATGTCCCTAATTAGGTCATGCATCCACACATCTGTAGTATTACCTTCCAATAAGCAGGCATTCACAAGTGTATCAAGCATTGTGTGTCCCTTATCAAATTCTGCTGGTCTGCTTTTCTTTGCATGTATTATTCCCTCTACAATCATATACTCAATTAGCTCACCTCTGTCAATTACATGATCTTCTGGAAATAATGCACAGTACAACAAACACTTTCGCAATGCTGGATCACTCAAGTTAAGGTAGCTGAATTTCAATATAGGGAAAACTTCTTCTCGCATCTTATGACCTTCACTAAGTTTTGATTCCTTCAATTCCTCCCGCGCATTCCTCCAATTGTGAACTTCACGGATTCCCTTCATGGCCCTCGCCATAACTCTGATCCCGAGAGGCAGACCATCGCATTCTATTGCAACCAATTTTGCTAGTTGCTCCACTTCAGTGCTATAATTGCCCAAATTGCCCAATTCCTTTGTGAACAAGATCCAAGCTTCTGGACTAGAAAGAGCTTGCACTTGTATTATGTTCCCTTCATTGCAGTCCATTTTTTGACAGACATTCAACAATCGGGTGGTAAGAACCAGCTTGCATCCACCAGCTTTAACTGGAATTCCAGCATCATCTACATCAAAGTCGTTCCACAAATCATCCAAAATGAGAACACATTTTCCTTTTGCTTGCATTACTTGAGCTAGGCTTTTAGCTCTTTTCACCTCATCTTCCTCGTCTGAAAAGTTCAAGCCAGTTTTTTTGGCTATAAGGTTTTGTAGTTTCCAAATGCTGAAATCTTGAGATACAGTCACCCAAAAAACCTCAAAAGAGCTTTGTCCCTCCAGAAGAGTCTGAATATGCCTCATTAGAGTGGTCTTGCCCACGCCCCCCATACCATGAATGCCAACCCGTAACACTTGATCGTCCATCATCCAAGACCATATTTTGTCCACATCTCTTTCAAATGCATCGCCCACTAGCCTTTCCGTAAGTGATCTTGAACATTCCGCCGCTTGTAGCTCCCTTCTTTGGTTGAGTTTTTTCAAAATATCTCGCACAATGAACTTTTTAAGCTTACTCTCAGGGCTATAAAAAACAAATGAACAACGAAACTAGCTTAATTCAAGCAAAAATCACATCAAGTACAAATTTGATCTAGAAATGAAACAAAATTGGAAGCTTCCAAAACTAGAAAAAATTACCTGATGTCGCGTGAACTCCATCCGGATATATTAGCTGCTTCCTCCAAATGATATCTCACCTCGTTTAAATCCATCTCCCCCTCCCGTAGACGTTCTTTGAGCTTATCAAAAGCAACTCCAAATTTTCCAATTTGCTTTCTAACGTGCGATGGATCTACTCCGTAGAACACAGGTATAACGATCTGACCGTTAAGCTCTCTGCACTGGAGGATCTTTGCAAGTTCTTTTAAGCACCATTTGGAATCTGCATAATTTTCTGAGAAAATGATGACAGAGATCATGGATTCTTCAATTGCAGTGAGAAGAGATGGAGAAATGTTGGCTCCTCTGCTTAGGTCGTAATCAATGAAAGTCGAGATTCGGCTGCTGCTTAAAGCTTCATAGAGGTGGCTCATGAAACCACTGCGAGTGTCATCTCCCCTAAAACTGAGGAACACATCATAACGTCTCGCTTCACGGATGGTAGCAGAAGAAGAAGAAGAAGAAGCCATTTATGTGTGAAAATGGTAAGGAGAGAAAATGATGACATACGGTCTGATATTCTGCAAACAGGAATTACATAGCTGGAAATTCTTCTTGTATTGAAACAAAATAATTAATTAATTGGGGAAGACTTGACCCAAAGGAAACTTCCTTTCACTTTCCTTTCAACTTTATATTTTCCTGATCATGTCCGTAATAGATGCGCTTATACTTGCCGGACTCGTTCTTGAAATCTGTCATTCTTCTCAACAACCTGCTGGCATTTATACAATACAACTAGTTAAAGGACCGCTAAAAATAAAATGAAAAAATATTCTAAGGTCCTCGAGTTATATGCGATCCTAAACATCAGTCCCTCATTTAATTAATAAATCTAATTAAACAAAACTGATCCTATTTTCCTCTTGCCCTGCATTTTGTCCCAAACCGTAAAACTCAAGCTTCTTACCAACTGAAACAAAAATGATCAACCCACCAAAATAAAATAAAATAAAATAATAAGGACAATAATTTTTGTGCTGTTGCCAAGCCATATTATTAATTAGGACCTTTTATTCTACTTTAATACTGATCCACTTTCCATAATTAATTGATTCAGTAGCCATTAACGACTTAAGCCACGGTTTTTTTTATTTTATTCTTTTCTTTTCTTACTATCGAAATATACACAATAATTTATTTTATCAAATATAAATATTTAAGTGCATTATGTTTTTATTTATTTTTTAATGCAATCAGTTTTGATTTCAAAATAATTAATTATAATATTATTAAGAATTAAACTAATGCATGTGAAGATGAGTACAAGTTTTTTAACTTTATTGAAATTCATTTATAAAATAAATACCTAATCTAATTTATTCGTTAACTAAATTTTTTTTTTCTCCAGTGTCCTCTCAACTGAGAATAATTTTATTCTAGCACGGTCATACAATATTCGATACCTCTACTTAGATTGTCCAATTAATAAACTAGTTTAGGTGCTCATTAATCATTATAATAATATATATTTGATGAAACAAATAAAATTCAAATTTAAGAAAATACTCCGAAGTCCACCAATGTACCTACTCCTTTCCTTCAAAAAAAAAAAAGTACCTACTCCTTTAGTATATATGAATATCACCTACTCCATTGTAACGCTGCTTATTAATAAATATGAAAAAATAATTAATTAGAGAGAAAGGGACGGTCTGCTACTAATTTGCCTTTGACTTTGAGTCCCGCGCCAAGTTTATTTTACGAGGGTAGTTATTAGGTATAATAAAATCCTACTAATTTATTAAAATTTTCACTTTAGTCCTTATAGTATCGAATCATCATAAGGAAAATACTATAGTTAAAAAAAAAAAAATCATTTCAGTCCTTCCGATTTCAAATATGACATCAAACTAGGTCCATAGACATAGAATTTCACAAGCTAGTATGCACACCTGTATAATTACTTCATACTAATATATAATATGCTTCACAATGCTAAGAAGAGTTGCCACAAGTCAGTTATCATTGTGGCTACCTGCCAACCTCGACACCGATCCGTTTACTCTGAGAGCCGAAAAAATGCAACCAAATGAAGAAAGTAAGTATGGTTAAATGGATGTCAAAAAGATGAAAACCAAAACTAAGGCAAAATTTTCTAATTGTTAAACTCAAGCAAAAAAACCTAATTATAGTTTAGAATATAAGTAAAGTAAGTAAGGATACGTATGAACATTTGTGAAAGGCTTACCATTCTTCTGGGCTAGGCATTTTCTCAAACAGCTTGCCTTCATTTACAAACATTTCTTCCATGCCGGAGCAATACGAGACCTTAAGCTCTTATGACTCTGCGTTATTTCAATTGATTTAAGGTTTGACAGGAATTTTGGTGTTGTAGCATCTGATGATTGACAGATACGCTCTTCACTATCATGTATAGTATAAAATGTGACGTATTACACTATGACTACCTAGTAATTTTTCCACTTGATCACTTGCTACTAAAATCCACCATTCACTTCTGGTATCATCTTGTTTTCTACTTGATCAAGATGACACCAAAATAAACCGGTTTATTTGTGAATTTAAGTTAGGAAGATTCCATTCATTAATTTTAATTATATTGTTAATATTTATGCAATATATACTTTTGATTTTAAAATAATAGTAATTAATAATTTAAACTATATTATTAGTGGGAAATATTTATAATATATTACTAATTCAAATATCTCAAGTACTTATTACTTCTTGGGTTTGAATTACTATATTATTTCGTTCAACTATTGTATTTTGTCTTAGTAGCAACTAAAACACAATCAATCAAAAGAAGAATTTTCAGAGTTAGTGATATCAATTCTTTAATTTTACAAACAACTAATTGGTGTGAATGATTAAATACTATCATTTCTCAAATAAGTGGTTGTTGTTTTGAACCTTTTGTATGAAGTAATTAAGAGCTCTATGACTTTTTATTAAATTTACCCGATACGAGTAAAATTTTACCCACATCAATTTATTCATTTTTTTCCATTAAAAAAAGGTTCTCAATATCAGGAGGCCCGGATAAATTCTAATGATTGGGCTTTGAGTATGGGCCCAATTAAAATAACCTTAACAATCTGCTGCATAGAGGCGAGGTGGGTTTTTTTTTTTTTTAATATTCTTTTGATTCTCCGAAGGGAAGGTAGTGGAAGAGGGAAAGTTATCCTCTCTACCTTCGGGCAACGAACCAATTGGATTTGTTGTAGAGAATGACAAATGAGTGTGCCCTTGCATATGCTTCTCAGTTCTGGTAAAGAACGCAATTCCAATTTGATTAGTTGTGGAAGATTGAGTCCTACTCGCTCACCTTCTTGGTCTGTTCCAAATATTTCTTCCAGGCCACTACAACACCATACCTTAATCATTCGTAGGTTAGGCAGCACACCGGCAGGGAACAAATTCTTCAATTGGTGACACTGCCTTATTTCAATTGATATAAGGTTTGACAGGAATGGTGTTGTAGCAATAGTATCAGTAGTAGTACCCTTTTCTACTTCGGAGAGGCCACACAAGTTGTCCCACGGTGCGTTCACCAAGCGCGCTATTCCATCACAATTACCCAGATGAAGAAAGTGGAGCTGAATTGTATGTTTTAGTGCTAAAACACTGTCCCATAAAGAGCCATTGAGATCATCCTCTATACTCAATGCTTGAATGTCAGTGGGCAGTGGCAGTGCCACATAATCATTACTACTACTGCCCCCTCGTATATACACCCCACTGCTTGATCTCCAATCATCACCAATAAGAAACTCTAAACCTTCGCGCCACCAACCATAAATCAACTCCCCTATAACAAAAAAGGCAAGCATGGTTCCAAAATGAAGTGGCTATATTAGAGAAATGGATAATCATAGTATATGAGATGAACACATGCTTATAATTAAGTTGGCGGAATCGGCAGATTATAGGCATTTGTTATTAATAATAAGAGTAACTAATCATGGTTTCTAGAATGGGATATAGAAAGCAACGACGAAGATTGTGAAAGCCTTACCGCTCTTCTCAGCCACGCATTCTCTCAAATAGTTTGCCATCAATAGTATTCAAAGACACAAAGGGATTGTAGATGCATTTTGTCGTTGGTCTCGCCCCAATGCAATGATTCCCACAATTCCTTTGGATAAACCTGGATTCTTTGAAGGGAAGGTTGTGGGAGAGAGAGCGTTATCCTCTTTAGCTTCGGACAATGAACCAGTTGAATTTGTTGTAGAGAATGACAGATGATTGCGCCATTGTATATCCTTCTCAGTTCTGGTAAATAAACCAATTCCAATGTGGTTAGCCTTGAAGGATGGAGTCCAGTGAGATTAGGCGGATCATGGTGATCTTCTTCTTCTCGGTCTGTTGAGAATATCTCTTCCATGCCATAGCAAAAGCGGACTGATATCTTTTGTAGGTTATGGAGGTTAGGCAGCAAGCAGGGAGGGAATAGTTTCTTCAACTTGTCACACTGCGATATATCAATTAGCTTAAGATTGAGTAAGGAATGATTGGAAAGAGAATGGGTGGAATAATTAAAAAATGGGAATCCCCTCCCTTCTCCATTTTCTCCGTCGTTCATTGCAAATATCTCCTCTACAGCACCCCAGTTGTCGACACGAATCTTTTGTAGGTTTAAGAGGGATGCCAGAAGGCTAAGAGGGAACAGTCTCTTGTACAAAGTGCTATAACAATTGTAAATATTCAGTGCTTCAATGTCTGTGGGCAACGCCAAGGGATCAATAAAACTGTAACCTATTACGACCACAAATTTCCTTGATCCTAATTTTCCCTCAGTTGGCCAAGAATCCCCCATAAAAATAGAGTAATCACTGGGTGATTGTTGTGACATTTCTCGAGATTTCATGTACTCCCCAAACTCGCTGACATTACTAAATCTGCAATGCAAAGTCTCCAACATCAACTCCCCCACTTCGCTTCCTCTAATTGAGATATTTGAATCTCCCCATTCGTCGCATAGTTTGAGGACCTGCAACCGAGAAAGCATAGGTATTATCCCACTCTCTATCTCTCCTATTCCACTCTGAGAGAGATCTAAATACTTGAGGTTTAATAGAAATCTCACACCTTCAGGCATCTGTTTAAGCCTCTCACAATCACTAAGATCTAACATCTTTAATTTCTCTAGCTTTGCTAATGATGGCACATGAAACAAACTCGTACACTCACGGAGCAATAAGGCGGTGAGATTCACCAAATCACTAATAGACCTTGGGAGTTCCTCAATCTCATTGCACCAAGAAAGATCAAGAACTTTGAGCCTCGGAAATTGCTCAAAAAAAGAATCTGCTATCATTCTTAATCCAAGATTTCTACATAACAACAACGTTGACAGATTGGGACACCTTGGTATATGGCCGGAAGGAATCACCTCAATGTTATTACTTATCAAGGACACTCTCACCAAATTCTCTGTCCACTTTTCCACATCTGGTAATTCTTTAAGTTGTGCCCCTGCTTCCACAAGCGTTTTGGACCCCTCTCTCAATTCAAGGATCAACATGTCCCTAATTAGATCATGCATCCACACATTCCAAGTATCACCTTCCAATAAGCATGCATTCTCAAGTGTGTCAAGCATTGTGTGTCCCCTATCCAATTCTGCTCGTTTGTTTTTCTTTGCATCTATTATTCCCTCAACAATCATATACTCAATTAACTCACCTCTGTCAAATTTATAATCTTCCGGAAATAATGCGCAATATGACAAACATTCTTGCAACGCTGGATCATTCAAACGAAGGTAGCTGAATTTCAACACAGAGAAAACTTCTTCTCGCATCTCGTGACCCTTACTAACTCTTGATTCCTTCAATTCCTCTAGCGTATTCCTCCATGTATGAACATTACAAATTCTCTTCATACTTCTTGCCATAACTCTGATCCCTAGAGGCAAACCAGCGCATTGCCTAGAAACAGCTTTCGCCAGTTCCTCCACTTCTGTTCTATAGTTGCCCAGTTCTTGAGTGAACAAGATCCAAGCTTCTCCTTTAGAAAGAGCTTGCACTTGTATCGTGTTACTTTCACTACAGTCCATTTGTCGACAAACTTTCAGCAATCTAGTGGTAAGAACCAACTTGCACGTATTCACTCCGACCGGAATTCCCACTTTATCTAATTCCACGTCGTTCCACAAATCATCTAAAATGAGAACACATTTTCCTTTTGCTTTCAATGTTTGCGTTAGCTTTTCAGCTTTCTCCACCTCATCTTCCTTGTCTAAAAACTTCAAATCAATTTTTTTGGCTATTAGATCCTGTAATTTCCAAATACTGAAATCTTGAGATACAGTCACCCAAAAAACTTTTAAAGAGCTTTGTCCCTTCAGACGAGTCTGAATATGCCTCATTAGAGTGGTTTTGCCCACACCGCCCATACCACAAATGCCAACTCGTAACACTTGATTACCCGATTAAGAGTAGATGGGAGGACTAAACGGATGGATGAAACGGAGTAGAAGAGAGAACACAGAGAAAAAGATGGGCGCAAGGAGGTAGGAGAACAAATTAATGACGATCGACAGATGAGGCTAGTAAAACCTGAAAGAATACAATGACAATTAGTGATTAGGAGATGTTCTTCATCAAATGATCCGATCAAAATAAGCAATATATACAGACATGGATAATCAAAAAGAAAAGAAAAAAGAAAAGTAGCAAGTATAAATGGATAATTACCTGATTTACATCAGAACCGGAGAGTAGAAGATAACACAGAGCCGGATGGACAGCAAATTATTGATGATTGGCAGATGCTCTTCACTATCATCTGATAAAAAGAAGCAAGAGATTGATCATAAGCATTAAGCACAGCTGCACAGACATGGATTATCAAAAACACGGCAAAAACAAAGAAAGTAGCTAAGTATATATGGATAATTACCTGATTAGAATCAGATCAGAAGGAGTAAAAGAGAACACAGAGCAGGACGGATGTTGAGATAATTAAGTTTAGGAACTCATTGTGGCAATCAAGCGAAAGAGGGTGGTTGGTTAAACAAAAGTCAATGTTTAATGTTGCCAAGATAGCTACAAGATGTTCTTCAAATGATCTGATCAAAAGAAGAATTAAGCACAGACATGGATTTAAATATATAATCAAAAGAAAAAAAAAAGTGCCAACTATATATGGATAATAATTACCTGATTAATTAGAAATATAAAAAATCAGCAGTACTAGAAGATGAGACACAAACACAGAAGAAAGGTAAGGAGGGAGGTGTGTATGATTAGCTTAGGGATTCAATACTGCCTGGCAAGAGACGCAAGACCAAGACTTTGTGGAAATCAGTATTTGTGTGGCTGTGGTTTTCTTTGTCTTCAATGCCCAACTTTACTTTTACTACATACTACTCCAGTGAATAGGGGATTTGTTCATCGGTAAGTGTTCGTGTTCGTTCACATCGTTTAGTCCACCTGGGTTCGAACCTCCTTACCATATTTATTATAAAAAAAAATGCTAGAGTTGGTAGGTGATCAATAATTTACTACCAAAGTATTGAAAATTCCCCTGTTTTAAGCCAACAAATTCCATCCCTTCACTTCTCCTTTCTCTGTCGCCCAAAGCATTGCGGAGATAGCAGAAAATATTTTTTCAAATTAAGAAAACAGTTTTTCAAATTTAAAAAAGTTATTGAAATGTAGAAAATATTTTTTGGAACTTAAAATCGTTTTATAAATTTAAAATCATTTTCTAGATTTAGAAAACAGTTTTCCAAATTTAGTAAATTATTTTCCAAATTTAGGAAACAGTTTTTTATTTAAATTTAAAAAATTATTGAAATGCAGAAAACATTTTTTGGAATTAAGAAAACAGTTTTTCAAATTTAGGAAACAGTTTTCTAAATTTAAAAAAGCTAACGAAATGCAGAAAAGAAATTTAGAAAAATGTTTCCAAATTTTATCTGCAGTTATATTTTTATTGGAGCAATGTAAAGAGAAATTTTGTTGAAGATGATAAAACACCGATCCACTCAGGGGAAGATGGAGTTCAATTTCCGCTGATCTCTGTGTCAACTGTAAAGTTCTCACTTGATCACATCGAAGAAATTAAAGTTAAGCTTGGAGTGGTAATGATTCAAATAAGAACATATTTAACTTAGAAAATATTTCTTTATTTTTTCATAATGATTTAAATAAGAACATCTTTATTAGCAAATGTAAGTTATTAAGGAATAATATTTTTTTATATATAAAACAACAAATAAAATGGAAAGGATGGAACACCCGAAATTGTGTCTTTGAGCAACTTGGAACTGTTAGACCTAATTCGGTTCAGTATTTGTTTATCAGAATAAACCAATTTTTTTACATTTTAAAATAAATAGGAAACAACTCTACAAACAAATAAAAATATGGGTTCGATTAAAAAATATAACTGTAGAAATATTATACTATATTTACTAACATGATTATATTCGGTATTGCGAAATTATGAGTGAACTCTACCATTCCTTATCGGAATTCTTTTAATTCAATTCAGAATTTACGTGCACTGCAATAAAATAATATGTAATTTAATGTGCCTAATAAAGGAAATTTCGGTTTGGGAAATCATCTTTATTTTATTTTTTATTGTTTTTTAGTTTGAGATTTTTTTACTTCTTTAATTCTGTTTTTGAAATCTACAAAAAAATGTATCACTATTTTTTAAAAAATTATTTTTCAATTTTTAACACATTTTTATTTTTCAATTTTTAACACTATTTTACTTAATATTTTTGGTTTTTTAATTTATTTTGTATTTGTTTTTTCTAGAATTTTTTTCATTTTTTAAGTTCAATAAATTTATTTTATTGTTTAATTTATTTTTTCATTTTTTGATATATTTTTTTATTATTATAAAACATATAAAAGCACTCTAATGTTATTTTTTGGGACCGGAGGAAATATATACTTAGAGAAATTATTATTTATTATATCAGAAAACAACAAAACCAAACGGACACGAAGACTGTGACAAAAGCAGAAATTAGGTAATTTTATAAGCAAATATTTTAATTATAACTATAGACAGAGATATATAAAAGGTTTCATGTTTCGAAAGTATACACAAATAAGAATATAAAAAATGATACAAGTAAAAATTGAGACTAAAAAATCAACATCGGGACTAAAAAGTTAAAATCGATACTAGAAAGTAAAACCGAGGTGAAAATAATCTTATGTGGTCAAATTTCAAACGGACACGAAGACTTTTTGACTAATGTGGTCCGCTACTAATTGCCTTCGAGTGCCGCGCCAAGTTTATTTTATTAGGGTAATTAGATATATAATAAAATCCTACTAAGTTATTAAAATTTTCACTTTAATCCTCATAGTATCGAATCATTTTAAGGAAAATACTATAGTGTTAAAAAGTTTTCATTCCAGTCCTTCCCATGTCAAATATGGAAATGACATAAAACAACCCTGAATTTTAATGTTTTATTTAAGTGCAACCCTTAACTATTTTTTTTATTTAATTGCAACCCTGAACTTCGTCTTTTTTGTCATATTACCCCCCTACCGTAACTGAAATCCGATGTGGCATCGTTATGTGCTGTGTCAGCTACTATCACGACGCCACGTCAGCGATGATCAGGGGGGTAATTAAATAAAAAAAACAAAGTTAAGGGTTGCGATTAATCAAAACATTAAAGTTCAAGGTTGTTTTATGTCATTTTAGAGGCGTCCTGAAAAGTGACGTGGCACACTGATGTGGCATCATGAATAGTAGCTGACACGGCACATAACGGTGCCACATCGGATTTCTGTTACGGTAGGAGGTAATATGACAAAAAGGACGAAGTTTAGGGTTGCAATTAAACAAAAAAATAGTTCAGGGTTGCACTTAAATAAAACATTAAAGTTCAGGGTTGTTTTATGTCTGCCCAATATTTCTCATATCAAACTAGGTCCATAGACAGAATTTGAGAAGCTAGTATGCAAAATTGTATAATCACTTCGTACTAATATATAAAATGCTCACAATAATAGGAAGATCTAACATTAAAGGATCAAAAAGTAACGTTGTTATAAACACTTGACTGCCATAAGTTAGTTATCTTATAGTAATTTTTCGGACACCTCTAATTTCAAATTCCATTTGCTCGACCAATTTGATGGTTGCCGAAACCAACAAAAATAAATACTACAATTCACCATGCACAAATATAAATTAAACTGCAGCAAGTGGTAAAAAGAGATTGTTCCATGGAAATTTCACGACTAAATTAATTCCTGATTTAATGGCCAATATTCGTAACCGTGGTAAATACAAATAAAGAGGTTGTTTATATTGCAATTAATTCAACAAATAAAAGAAACAAAAATAGTAAACATATGAATATTGATTAAACTCAAGCGACAAACAATTTCCGGTAAAACATTTTCTCTTATTGGAACAACTTATCATTTGCCTAAATGTAGTTTTCTTGAGACAAGAAGCAAAGTCAATTTGATGCATACTTTTCCTCATCTACTACCTACCAATCTCGACATCGATCTGCTTCCTCTGATAGCCTAAACAATGCAACTAAATGAAGAAAGTAAGTATAATATGCCAAAAAGATGAAAACCAAAATTAAGAAAAACTTTCCTAATTGTTAAACTCAAGGAAAAGACCAAATTATGGTTTTGAATATAAGTAAAGTAAATAAGAATATGTATGAACATTTGTGAAAGCCTTACCATTCTCCTGGGCTAGACATTTTCTCAAACAGTTTGCCTTCGTTTCCAAACATTTCTTCCAAGCCGCAGCAATACGAGACCTTAAGCTCCAAATCAATGCAATGAGAAAACCCAACGGCGGTTTATGGTTGCGATCGTACAGCGGAAGCTGGCGGCGCGATTGTGGAGGACAACCACGAAATTAGCTACCGGATTGTTTGTTCGTGTCCCTACCGAAATTAACAGACCTGCGATTTGCATTATCACCGTCGTTGAGTTTATTGTATATTTCGGTGGCAGCCAGTGCCACCAACATTAATCGTGACAAGAAGGATAAGAATGAGTTTTCCAAACTACATTACCATTGCCAAATTTGCCACCAAGAAGAGAAACAGTGAAAGTGGATGAGTTCTGGCTTTAATTAGAATTGCTTGGGTAGGTAGGAAAATGAATTTTAAGTTTAGTTTTTTGGGTTAAAATTAATAAATTTTAGACTTAAAAAATCGATTTTTTCTTCTAGTGTCACTCCATTTAATGGCGATGTAAGCCCATGTTGTTTGAGATTTTTGGACAAACATAATGGGCAGAAAGATTATTAGATCTAGATTTTATCCATTTAACACTTAGCCATGAAAGAAGGGAGGAAATAGGCCATGTGATTTATTCCTCGTCATGCAGGTCTACGAATCCAGCTCATCCCAACTCATCTAGATAATATAGAATCTACAATCTCAGATTAGGATAACCCCATTACAGATGCTAAATTTATGAACATACCATATTTTAAGATCACCAGAAAAATTTATGACTGAAGGTGGAGCCTGAAGAAGCTGGAAGAAGCAAACATTACTCTGCAGGAAACAACCAGATCATTGAGAATTCAATAATAAAAAAGAAGAAGCAAACATTGAAATAAGTGGTTCAAACAACGGCCACGACCATAACTCGAAGGATTCTTGTAGAAACTCTTGCATTCATAAGGGGATATTCAAATGCTTTCCCAAAATTACTCCACAACTACCAATTAATTGGAAAAAAATAAATAATAAAAAAGCTCATTACAAGCTGCAAATAAATGTGATAATTACCTGATTAGAATCAGATCAGAAGGAGTAAAAGAGAACACAGAGCAGGATGGATGTTGTGATAATTAAGTTTAGGAACTCATTGTGGCAATCAAGCAAAAGAGGCTGGTTGGTTCAACAAAAGTCAATGTTTAATGTTGCCAAGACAACATTGTCAAATTATGTTGCTTGCCTGTCTTGTCCTTGAGTGCCCAAGTTTTGAAAGTTGGGAAGATTAATTAATCTGACTAATTCAAGTTGAGAAAGTCAGATCCACCAAAACCTGATTTATTTTAATAATTAGTTGGGTCCTCTTCAGACAATTAATTAATTTGTCTAATTTATTAACGATAGTTGTGGTCGGATGATGATTAGAAAATCGACCATTTTTAACTCAAATCTCGAATTTGACTCGATAAACAGAACAACAAACTAAATATACTGGAAGAGCTATTTTCTTCTTTGAGTGCTCACACATATTACTGAAGGTTGAGAAAGTCATCTAGCAACTTGATTTATTTATTTTAAGTAGGTCATTGAACAGAGCTGTATATTGTAAAGTTTTTAATAGATTTATAAAAACTTAAAAGAAAATTATCTAAAAAAATGCAACCAAATGAAGAAAGTAAGCATGGTTAAATGGATGTCAAAAAGATGAAAACCAGCAAACTTTTCTAATTGCTAAAGTCAAGCAAAAAATCCTAATTATGGTTTAGAATATAAGTAAAGTAAGTAAGGATATGTATGAACATTTGTGAAAGCCTTACCATTCTTCTGGGCTAGGCATTTTCTCAAACAGCTTGCCTTCATTTCCAAACATTTCTTCCATGCCGTAGCAATACGAGACCTTAAGCTCTTATGACTCTGCTTTATTTCAATTGATTTAAGGTTTGACAGGAATATTGGTGTTGTAGAATCTGATGATTGACAGATACGCTCTTCACTATCATCTGATGAAAAGAAGCAATACATAAATCATAAGTCAGACCCGCTTGTTCGTATAATTATTGAGTAATTTTTGTGTGTTATCTCAAACTTTACACTCTAGCTATTTATATAAGAAACAGGGTCTATTACAAAAACCCCAAACAGAGGACTTAATATTTTTGAATCCTACCACTTATGTAAGTATAGTATAAAATGTGACTACCTAGTAATTTTTCCACTTGATCACTTGCTACCAAGATCCACCGTTCACTTTTTCTGGTATCATCTTGTTTTCCACTTGATCAACATGACACCAAAATAAACCGGTTTATCTGTGAATTTAAGTTAGGAAGATTCCATTCATTAATTTTAATTATATTGTTAATATTTATGCAATATATACTTTTGATTTTAAAATAATAGTAATTAATAATTTAAACTATATTATTAGTGGGAGATATTTATAATATATTACTAATTCAAATATCTCAAGTACTTATTACTTCTTGGGTTTGAATTACTATATTATTCCGTTCAACTATTGTATCTTGTCTTAGTAGCAACTAGAACATAATCAATCAAAAGAAGAATTTTCAGAATTATTGATATCATTTTTTTAATTTTACAAACAACTAATTGGTGTGAATGATTGATCGCTCGTCGAGGGCGTCAAATTTAGTTGTAAAAAGATATAGAAAATTGGGTAGGAATACAACTTATCACTCGTCCATAAGGGACTCGTAGATTGCGATAAGAGGTTCGTCCACAGAGATCTTGGTGGTGTACTGTAGTCTTGACTCGACTTCCTCGTCACTGGAGTTGAGGGTACTTTTGTTCCTGATGATTAAGATAAACAAAGCGTAAAAAGAGAATAAGCTTAAAACAAAGAAAGGAAGCAATCTTGGGCAGATGTGAATCTTAGCTAAGATTGCTGGTTGAGATTTGGGTGGAACTTTCTTGAGGTAAATTCCTGGCAAAGGCGAATTCGTGAGCACTAGGCTTGTTTCATCGATCATTGACTCTAGGTTTTCTCCTTCTTACTCATAACTCTGCTATAGATTGGGAGGAACCCCTTTCCAATCCTACTTTCCTCCTGTTCAAATCACTAGGAGGGTACCCCCTTTCTAGTGATCCTGGCCAGTGGACACCTTGCTGGTTAAAGGGTTTATCCAATTGGCCGCTGGCTTGGGGCACATGCGTTATCCCAATGGCATAGGGAAAGACAGAGTCTAGGCCAAGCTACTCCAAACTCGGAGCCCTAGCCCAGATCAGTTCAAGTTCACTAACCCCCGCGAGGTTAGCTACCTACTTTGTCACTTCGGTTTCGCTCGTCCCCTTAGTGACTGGTTGCAAATTCGTCATCTCGGCTAAGATCGATCAAGTCTTAGCCTAGGCGGGAACCGGTTTGTTAAAACGGAACTTCAACTGAATACGAATGAGACGATGATTCATAACAACTCAGCCTCACGATTTACAAGCGTGCTCACTCGGCCCTTACCAAGAATTAGGTGCTTTAGCTACTAAACATGTTAATTAATTAAGGAAATAAAAATAACAATTCAAGAACATTAAAAATATATTTAAGATGCGATAGTGTTTACAAAACCAGAAGAAAGGAAGATGGAAGATTATTCGTAATTGACAGCCTTCCCTAACCTTAAATAAGGTTAGAGTCCCCGCCCATCACGCCTCTTACCAAACTCCTTACTTCAAATTAACTAGAAAATAGGGATAAGAATCCCAATCGTTTTCAAATACTAAAGAGATAATAATAATTACATAATAATAATAATAGAGTGTTTTGGTTCAAATACGATTACATCCAAAAAGCCTTCAAGTGGATGTAACGGCCAGCTGATCTTCAGATCCGATCCAGCTTCCATGAGTCCATGCTCAACACGCCACTACCCTGCAGTCTTGGCCAAGACATGCGGTTAAGACTGCTGCTCCTTCGCTGTCGCACTAGATTCTTCCAAAACCGGTGTTGCCCAAGAGATCTCCATAGCGAAGCCAAATTGACGTGAAAAGGGGGAGTTTCTGCCACAAACAAGGGATTTTGAGGTGGAAGAAACGAGTGAAATATAACGTCAATCAAACCTCACCACACTTAAACAATGCTTGCCCCCAAGCATACTAGACTCTTAACTAAGACAGAAAGAAAGACTAAAGACAGACAGACTGGACAAGACAGTGGCAAAGTTTCTGGACAGACTACCCTTAGCCCGTCATCTTAAATATCTTTGGCCTATGACAGTTAGCATACTTCTCAATGGATCCAAACCCTTATGAATACAGCCTAATCAGCACCCTAGACATCCGAATTCCACATGACCATAACATCTTTGCATTCCACAACAGACTCAACGAAGCAAAACATCCACCTATTTGGATTTCCCCCCCTTTAATTCAATTGCTCAATATCATCATCTAATTGCCTTGCCTGAAGTTTTATTTTACTATGCCCAAAATTTCTAAAAAGTTTCTTGATTGTTAATGCTTAGTGAGGCAGAAACATCAAGACATTTGCTTATATATTTTTTTCTTCGCTGCTCTTTTATTAGTTTCTTTTCTATTTTTTTTCTAGAGCTGCAATTTACTAGGCATAGCAGTAGTTCTCTATTTAGAGCGATTCAGCATAATTACAAGGCATTAGACTCCATTGTCCACTAGCAATTTTCCTTAAGGGGGGTATTAGGTATTTTTGGTGGAAGTTTTGCCTATGTGTCAAGTCAGTTACACAATGCTAGACCCTATGATCATGTACAATAAGGATGTCTCTAGGCTGATCATGCTGTGTTCATAAGGTATGGGGTCACAAGGTGAAGGATGCTAAAGGACAAGGCTAAAATACTTCGAGAAAACAGGCCTTAGGCATAGTCCATGTACTTCACCGACACACAAACAAAACAGAGGACATGCATTCCTAAAAACACACATATTGACAAAAAGAAAAAAAAAAGAAAAACATGCACCAGACTCTGTTTCAGACGATCTAGGCTAACTAACTTAGCCTAGATCCACAAAAAAATTCATGCGATTTAAGAAATCACACCAAAAACACATCAGGACATGTATATACAGACAAACATCCTAAAAACACCCTCACCACACTTAGAGAACACATTGTCCTCAATGTGTAAATGAGAGAAAAAAAAAGACACAAAAAATTTGGAAAAAGAAAGAAAGAAAGACACGACCTGGGGGTATTCACTGAGATGTGGAAGGTGGAGGCTTCGGATCTTGCACAGTGGCAGCTGGCTCTTCTTCTTCATCTGAGCCATCACCAGAGTCACTCGTGGAGCTGAAATGACCGTTCACCTTGTTGCGAATGTGCGCAACAACCCTGTCTATGACCTTGATGTAAGTGAAGGTTACTTCTAGATGAGCCTGGATGGATTTGTACTTGGCGTCTTGCTGCTCCATGAACTTGTCCAGTCGCTCCTTCTGTGCCAACTCAATACTTGCAAACAGAGATTGTTGTTGATCCACAATCTGCTGCATCTGTTTGCGAGAGGAGTCTTGGAAGTCATGGAACACTGACGGGTGTGTCGCATGTCCCGAAATAAAATTAAAATACAACTCAGAGCTATGCTACAAATTAATGCAGATAGTGGTGAGAGGATCGATCCCACAAGGACAAGCTCGTCTAACTTTCGTTGTTCCTGCACATAACCAAGTAAAAGAAACAAGTTTTGGGGTGAAGCAATAATCAAACGAAAACACAGTGGGTTTAAGATCAGTTGCAAACGAATAAAACAGCTTTAAAATAGAGAGAATTACAGTGGAGAAAATATTCCGGGTAGAGATCATTGCGAGATGGCTTTAGTAAGTTGTTGATCATTGACATAATACATTTTCGAAATGGTTTTCATAGAAGAAGTTTCGGAACCAGCTCTCGCTAGATTCCCAACCTGCTACAAAAGTATTTAAAAGAATCTCTTCATTTTAAACACCCTAATCTACCCAAGCTCTTCCTAAGATTCTAATCCGCCACTTTGCTTTGGCTATGCGGAGCCTTCAACAAAGGAATCAGAATACTTATGGAATTACTAGGGAGATTGATTAAAAACAAGGAGGTCCCTCTTCTAGACGTGGGAGTTATTCGTCATCCACAAGTCTGGTCTAGTCTGGCACTTGACCCAGCTGTTCACCTAGGTCGGCCCTTCTCAAGGCCTTGGGATGGAATGATAGTCTAGTTCAGTTCCTTCTATCAGCTTAGACCAAGCAAATGCCCCTCATGCCCTGCTGATTTGTCTACAACCGTTCTCTAAAAGTGATTTAATCACAAGAGAACTGACTACACTTGCCCGAATTAAATTCAAGGTGATCAAGCTCAAAAATTAATAAAGACAAGTTTGGAATTAAAACAAGAAGGAAAGAAATACGAAATTCATTTCTATGAAGCTCAAACAAGTCTCACAATCAACATACCAGCTAATCTCTTGATCCCTACCAGGAACTTGGAGTTTAGTTACAATACATAATCAAAATAAACAAAAGAAGTTCAAATCCGAAATTACAAAGAGTGCTGGAATTTCTGGAAAAAGTGGTAAATGCTGATTTTTCTCTCTACTATTCTTGATTGTCCTCCCTCTTCACCAAACGAATCTTGCTACCTTAAGATGGTCATTCATCTGCCTGCCAACTCCTCTCCAAGGACAGTCAACGCCTGCTCACAAGCTCCCAAGAACTTGTCCTCTAAGTGCTTGTACATAAGTGAGAATATTCTTCATTTAATCAAGGAGAATGTTGATTCATTCTTCCAAAATGTCTTCAAGCACATGAGGGAATAAAAATAGAGGCCCAAGAAGTCTAGTGTCTGCAAATAATGTATTCCAAGAAGACAAGAAGTGCACTAGAGATTAAACAAACCCGGCACGCGGATTCATGGCTAGTGCAAATCCAGCTGGAATTTCCGAAGGGTCGCTTCTTGTCGAGGCCTCGAGGAGAGCTGATCTCGGCAAAATGGAGGAATGGCCTTGAGACGAACAGACCAACTTCAAAGTAGCAAGGCTGAAAATGGTACTTCCACACTAGATGATTGATTATAGCTCTATTCTTCAAGCTTTTCGCTCCTTTCCTTCACATTGATGCTCCAAAGGCTGATTAATAAGAAAGGAAGCAAAAGGGCTCAAAGTAGCATATTTACCATCTCAATTACTAGGAAAAGAGATAGTAAAACAACCAAAATATACCATCAATCATAATACCCCACACTTAATCCATGCTTGCCCCCAAGCATGAACTAAGAAAGACAAAGAAAAGACACAAACACAACAGAAACAAACACACAAACAACACACAAAAACAACAAACAAACTACACCCCCTTTGAGCAGAAATTAAATCCCTAGACTTGACTAATGCACACACCTCAAAGATCAACTCTTTCAAGCAAGATTCAACACACCAAACATCACAAATGAGCAAGCATTCAGATAGTGGCATGATAGGCTGCTGTTCAACTAGAAAATACAAACCTAGGGCCTTTGTTTTCCTCTCCATTCGACTCTTTAACCAAACATTGCTGCTGACTCTCAAGCAAAAATATTAAAAACACAAGCAATAGGCAAAGAACATTATTAAACATGAAGTGAGCCAAAGGCTTCTTTTATTCTTCTTCACCTTTCTTTATTCTATTTTTTTCTTTTTCTTTTCTTCCTTTTTTTTCTTCTCTTTTTTTTCTGTTTTCATTTTTCTATTTTTTTCTGTTTTTCTCTTCATCTATCCGCATCCCTTTCTTTTCTTTAGGCCTTTGGCCTCTTATACCTCCTTTCTTTCCACAATCCCATTTTTCTGAAATCAAAAACATGCACATGCAGACTTGACTCTCATCATGGTGCTATGATCGGTCCAACAACGGGAGTTAGCACACAACCGACCGGAAGTTTCGCCAAATTGGGACAATGGTGCCGAACCACCAATGTCGTGCAATCCGGAGGGTATGATGAGAAGCCACACACAAGGAATTTAAATGGTACACAAGCAAGCAAAAATAAAGGACTTAGCAGCAATGAGAGGTTAGGATCCTCATCCCAAGATCTAAGGAGAAGCAAACAATCAGCCCTAGCAAAGTACTTTCTAGGACAGCAAAACTAATCATACATCTATGGGAATGAATGCTCAATTGCAAGGTCTGATGTACTCAATATCGCAAGACAGAGTTGATAAATCAAGTGTGTGCACAAGACAAGTTTTTGGGATTAAATTCCATGACAAAAGGGGTGGAACACAACAAAAAGGACAAACAAAAACTCATGCTAACACAAAAATAAAAACAAGCAGTAACGCAAGCAACACATAAAAATAAACATGCAGTAAAAAGGAGAAAAACAAACAGGAGAAACATGCATAAAAAAAAAACTAAAAATAAAAGCATGCATTTAAACACAAATCACAAAAACAAAACACGAAAGTGTCTCCCCCACACTTATCGGACACATTGTCCTCAATGTGAAGGAGACTAAACAACAAACAAACTAAAAGGAAACAGACAGCAGAATAAAAACATAAGAAAGAAAAACAAAGGAAAAGGAACAGAAAAAACCGGGGCATTTATTTCGGAGGGGCTGGTGGAAAAGCACGGGTCAAAACAGCAAGGATCTTCTCTTGCATCGCGAGGATGCTGTCCTGACAAACGTTGCTCTGACGCTGCTCGCGGATGACTTGGCGGAGCAGGGCATTCTGATTGCGAAGAAGGACAGCAACACTGGAATCGAGGGAAGGCGAGGAAGGTGCAGGGACAGGGGTAGGACCACTCATGCCGAGGCCTCGGGATGGGCCGACCTGATCTTCATCAGCGGGAGCAGGGGCAGGGTTTTGTTCGTGCCAATCCAGACGTCTGAGCTTGAAGTTGCCCAGGTGCTTGGTCCCGTAGATGTGGTCCTCAACTGGTGTGAACCCTGTGTTATAACAAACATAGCCTTCCTCATCCAAATGGAAAAATCCCATATGGTCAAGTTGAGGTAAATCAAGCAATTTCAAAGGAGCTACATTAAAAAACTTAGCCGACACCACATCAAGACCTCTACAAGAGATAGCTAAATGAGTGATCAAAGATCCCATATACATTCTCTCTCTAGGGGCGCTGAGTTGGTTGGCTAACCAAAATCCTAGGTTCATTTTATAACCATTTTGCATGCACCAAAGAATGAAGAGCTCTTGCTTGGAAATCAGACCAGAAATTTGGTCTTTTCCAGCTAAAGTGGTGGACAAACAACGGTGAAGGATCCTAAGGGCAGGGTCTAGGATTTGGTGGGCCTTAGCTTTTTTATCATCGAATTTCAGTCCTGTTTGCCCAGTCAATTTCCGGTAGGCTTCATGCGTATTGAAATTGCTTGGATAATCACAGAGGGCGTTTAAGTACCAATCAGCATTTAAATCATTAGTGGAAACAAATCCTAGCATGACATTAAATGCATTCATAGTTATGTGCTCATACGTACCACAAAATCTGAAATTAACATCCTCAGGCTTGTTAAGAATCAATTCATGTTTTTCTTTGTAAGAGCTATACCAAAAAGTGGTGAAAAATTCTAAACAAAGCTCTAGATATGCATCATGCTCAAGGAAAAATAATGGTTCCCACCCAATGTTGCGCACATAAGTGCGAAGCCTAGTTTCAATTCCAAATGTATCCAGCAAACCAAAATCCAAACCAGAACAAGCAATAATTGGCAGTTTATACTTTTCACTCAATTTTTGACGCATAAGAATTCCATCAAATTTAAGCCAACCATTTAAATTAGCAAGGTCAGGTCTCACCCGATTTTTGGCACTGGTTCGAGGCTTAGATGAACTTCTAACACTGCCATGCTATTGTTTGGGAGCAGGAACGGGCGCAGGAGTGATTGGAGTGGCTGTAGGAACGGATTTCTTGGTGGCAGCTGCTTTCTTCGGTTTAGGAGGAGCAATTTTTGCTTTTTTCTTCTGCGGCTCTTCTGGACTGATTGCAGCAGGTGCTGCATGTGATTCAAGCGCTGTAGGATCTGCTTGAACCTCAGGATTAGCCGTAGCAGGGTTGGGGGATGCAGTGGCAGCTGTTTCTGGAACCGATTTTTGTTTGCCCTTCTCAAGGCCTCGAGAAGAATGGACCTTGGAAGGCTGATCAGTAGGGACATCAGGAGTGGGTTCCTCTTCATCAATCAGCTCAAAATCTTTTCTCTTCACTGGTTTGGGTTTCTTGACGGCTTGGGACTTCTTGGTCCTAATGAGATCGGCCGCAACAGAAATGGGAGGGACATGAATCCCTTTCCGGCGCAAGGAGCGCTGCTCTCTGTCAAGAGCCTGCTGGGGTTTTGCTTTTGTCACCATGGACTTGAGAGGTCTGTCGTCGGGGTCTGAGCTGGATGACAGTGACGTCTTGAGGTTTGGAGGTGAAGGTTGGGTCACTGGCGGTGTCAGAGTCGGCTGAGGTAGATTTGGATTTCGGATTTTGGGGAGAAGAGGGTTCCGAACCCCTAATCACAACTGGTCCTCGTCTAGGCCTCGTAGCAGATGGAGTGAGCTTGAGGGTAGACGGAAAAGTGGGTTTTTGGGTAGATTTGGTGGCGGTGGTTGGGGTGGTGTGAACCGCGGGTGGTGGTGAGGTTGTGGCGGTGACAGGAGATTTTGGCCGTGGTTGGGAAGAGGAAACAACGGGCTCCTCTTCAGAGACATGGGTCTCTTCTTCATATGGGTCCTGGGCATCTGTGTGCATGCCGGCGGTGAAGGTGTCACTGCTGCTTCCGGCGGGATTGGCGGCGGAAGGACCAGGCGGCGGCGGCGAAGGGCTGGAAGCCAGCTGGGCTTCAAATGGGTCGCGGGCAGGCAGTGATTCAGGTCGGGAATGAGTGGTGGTGGTCTTTCGACGTGTTGCTTTGGTTCTTGCCATTGTTGAAGATTTGTTGGTTGTTTGAGGAGGGAGATTGCTGGAGAAGATGAAGTGATGGAGGTAAGAGGTGGTTGAGAGCAGAGAGTGGGTTAGTGGGTTTGTGTTTACAGCTTTTTGAGGGATTGAGGGGTTCGAGTTGTATGAGAAAACTGAAAGGTTTATTTGAGGCTTTATTTGTTTTTGGTTCGTGGGTTTAACGGTTATCTCATTTAATTGGTTTTGCTGATGTGGCAGTTTTGAATAAAAAGGGTGATTCACCCCGAGGCCTAGGGATGAACTGACCTTTGCTGTTCTGAAATTGGCTTGCTCACATTTGAAAGAAACCGAAAAAGGCTGGCATGGGTTGCCTCCCATGTAGCGTCCCTGTTTGCAGTCTTGGACTCGACTGAATGACCTTTCATGCTGTATCATCATTGAGGTTCTTCAAGCGTGGTGCTCTCCACGGTGTAGTTTTGGAATTTCTCATAAAAAGGCTTGAGACGATGCCCATTAACTTTGAAAATGTTCTGATCCTCCTGGTCTTGAATTTCAACAGCACCATTGGGGTACACATTAGTAATCACATAAGGACCAGTCCAGCGGCTCTTCAATTTTCCAGCTAAGATGCGAAATCTTGAGCTGAAAAGCAGCACCTTCTGCCCAACTGTCAAGGCCTTGGGACGAATGGACCTATCATGGTACATTTTGGCCCTAGCCTTGATAATTGCAGAATTTTCGTAGGCATCATTTCTCAACTCCTCCAACTCCTGAACTTGCAATCTTCTGTGGGATCCAGCTTCTGAAATGTTCATGTTACATTTTTTAATAGCCCAGTAGGCTTGGTGCTGGATTTCCACGGGTAAATGGCATGATTTGCCATAAACCAACTTATAAGGAGTTGTCCCGATTGATGTTTTGAATGTTGTTCTATACGCCCATAGCGCATCATCTAATCTCTGACTCCAGTCCCCTCGATCTGGTCTGACCGTCTTGCTCAAGATGGATTTCACTTCTCTATTCGACAACTCAGCCAATCCGTTTGTTTGCGGATGATAGGCAGTGGACACACGATGTGTGATGTTGTACTTGGCGAAGAGAGTTGACACAACCCTGTTGCAGAAGTGGCTGCCTCTGTCACTGATGATCACTCGTGGCACTCCAAATCTGTTAAGGATTTGGGATTTCAAGAATGATACAACGGTCTTTGAATCATCAGCCCTCGTTGCCTTCGCTTCTACCCATTTAGATAGGTAATCAACTGCCAAAATGATGTAGAAGTTGCCTCCTGAATTGGGGAATGGACCCATGAAGTCTATCCCCCAAACATCAAAAATCTCACAAACAAAAATTGGGGTTAAAGGCATCTGATCTCTAGAGGAAATATTACCCGATTTTTGACATTCTACACAAGTTTTGCAAAATTCAAGAGAATCTTTAAATAAATTCGGCCAGAAAAAACCTGATTCGAGAACCTTGTGAGCTGTTCTCTTGAATCCGAAGTGTCCTCCACAAGCATAAGCATGGCAGAAATTTAGAATTGAAGGAACTTCACTCTCAAGCACACACCTTCGAAGGATTTTATCATTTCCAACATGCCAAAGGTATGGATCGTCCCATATGTACTTCCTGGAGTCTCTCATAACCTTTTCCTTCTCTCGTGCAAGGTAGTGACCATGAAATTTACCCGTTGCAAGGTAATTTACAATATCAGAAAACCATGGTCTCTTCTCGAGGCCTAGAAACAAGCGCTCATCTGGGAATTCTTCCTTGACTGGGTCTGATTTGGTGTCAACCAAAATTCTGCTCAAGTGATCAGCCACCACATTTTCTCTGCCCTTTTTGTCTTTGATCTCAAGATCAAACTCCTGCAACAGTAATATCCAACGAATCAATCTTGGCTTTGCTTCCTTCTTTGCTAAAAGATACTTCAAGGCTGCATGGTCAGAATAAATTATGACTTTAGTGCCAAGAAGATAAGAGCGAAATTTATCTAAAGCAAAGACAATTGAAAACAATTCTTTTTCTGTTGTGGTGTAGTTTCGCTGGGCTTCATCAAGCATCCTAGAGGCATAATAAATCACGTGTGGGCTCTTGTCAAATTTTTGTCCAAGAACAGCCCCCACAGCTGCATCACTTGCATCGCACATGAGTTCAAATGGTTTTGTCCAGTCGGGTGCTTGAATCACTGGTGCTGTCACTAGCTTCTGTTTCAAGAGGTCAAACGCCTCTTTGCATTGCTCATTAAAGTCGAATTTCACATCCTTTTGCAGCAGCCTGCACATAGGCTCCGCAACCTTTGAAAAATCCTTGATAAAACGTCTATAAAAACCTGCAAGGCCTAGAAATGAACGGACATATCGTACACAAGATGGGTAAGGCAATGAATCAATCACATCAATTTTAGCTTTGTCCACTTCTATACCTTTCTCTGAAATAATATGGCCTAGAATTAATCCTTGATTTACCATAAAATGGCATTTCTCATAATTTAAAACCAAATCAGTTTCCATGCATCTAATTAAGACTTTTCTCAAGTTTTCCAAACACTCATCAAATGAATTTCCATAAACAGTAAAATCGTCCATGAAAACTTCAATCCCTTTCTCTACAAAATCAGAAAATATACTAACCATACACCTCTGAAAAGTAGCAGGTGCATTACACAAACCAAAGGGCATCCTCTTGTATGCAAACGTGCCAAAGGGGCAAGTAAAGGTTGTCTTCTCTTGGTCTTCAATGGCAACGGGAATTTGATGGAATCCTGAAAATCCATCGAGACAACAATAGTGTGACTTACCTGCCAACCTTTCAAGCATCTGATCGATAAATGGAAGGGGAAAATGATCCTTCCTAGTAGCATTGTTCAGCCTTCGATAATCAATGCATACTCTCCAAGAATTTTGCTCTCTCATTGGCACCAATTCTCCTTCATTGTTTGCCACCACTGTAATTCCTGACTTCTTAGGAACGACCTGCACAGGACTTACCCAAGAAGAATCAGAAATAGGATAGATTACACCTGCAGCAAGAAGTTTAAGAATTTCCTTTTTCACGACTTCCATCATTGGAGGATTAAGCCTCCTTTGTGGCTGTCTCACGGTTTTGCTGTCCTCTTCTAGGTGTATTCTGTGTGTGCAAATGGCAGGAGATATTCCCTTGATGTCGGCTATGGTCCAGCCGATTGCCCCCTTGAATTCCTTCAAGACGTTCAAAAGCCTTTCTTCTTGTGTGTTGGTCAGCCTGCTGGAAATTATAACTGGTAGGCTCTTCCCGAGGCCTAGAAACGAGTACTTCAGGTGCTCAGGTAATGTTTTGAGTTCCAAGTCAGGTGCCTGCAAAATTGAAGGCTGAAGTTTAGTGACTTGGTCTGTTGATTCTAAAGCTTGCACATCACCTGCTGTAGTGTCTGAAACGTCCAGCTCCTTGACAAGATTAAGGATTTCGGGCTTAATTGGTAGCTCATTTTGCAATCTCTCCACTTCATCATGAAACAAACCATTATTAAGAACAAACTCAAGCGGATCAGAATTATTAATTTCAGAAATGTCATCAACCAAAGGATCAATAACATCTAGAAAATTAACACAGTGTAGATCTTCAGGGTATTTCATCGCTTCATACATATTAAATTTAATCAATTCCTCACCAAATTCAAGCGTTAAACACCCATCATACACATCAATTTTAGCACGGGCTGTTCTCAAAAACGGTCTACCAAGGATCACATCAGTAGTCCTAGTAACATCTTCCTTTTGCATGTCAACAATATAGAAATCTACTGGAAAAACAAAGTCCCTAACCTGCACCAAGACATCCTCTACTACTCCAACGGGGTAAACAATGGATCTATCAGCAAGTTGTATAACAACTCTAGTTTCCTTAAGGTTTCCAATATTCAAAGTCTCAAAAATGGAAAGCGACATGACATTAATACCTGCTCCAAGATCGCACAAGGCTTTCTCCACATCCTTGCTCCCGATTTTACAAGGTATCACAAAGGTACCTTGGTCTTTGCATTTCATAGGAAGCTTGCATTTTGAAGGAAGTTCTTTTTGCAAAATAGCTGAAACATTCTCATTAAAACTTATTGTTTCCACGCCTGCTAGTTTTCTCTTGTTAGTACATAAATCCTTTAAGAATTTTGCATACTTAGGGACCTGAGATATCATATCTAGCAATGGAACATTAATAGCAACTTTTCTAAAAACTTCAAGAATTTTCTCCTCATCCTTCTCCTTCTTGGCTTTTGAGGGCCTTTCGGGAAAAGGGAAAGGTGATACCTGAGGGTTTGAAGTTTCTTCCCGTGCTTCTGGGATTGGAATGGATGTTTCACCTACTGGAGTGGTGGATTCTTGCAAAATTTCTGTTTCAGATTCTTGAGGCTGCTCTGGTTGATTCATCCCGAGGTCTTGGGATGAACTGACCCTTGGTGGTAAATCTTTTCCACTTCGTAAAGTCATGGCATTGAGATGTTTGGGATTGTCTACTGTGTTCGAAGGTAGCTGACCTGAGGTGTTTTGGTGGCTCATGGTGAACTGTGCCATCTGCTTTTGAAGGTCAGCTATCGCTCCTTGAGTGGTTTGTATGAATGGTTGAAGGATTTGTTTGAGAGTTTCTTCAAGTGGTGGTGGGGGTGGTGCAGTAAGTTGTAATGGTTGTGGAGGTGTGATAGCATGTTTTTATGCATGATTTTCTCTCCATTTTCTCCCCTTTTTAAGGCATGATTCCGCTAATTTACCCTTGTTTCCATTACTATTGCAGATTTAGGCCTAAAATGGGAGTTTATGCGAAAAGATGCATTTCTGGACCATTTTGTGCAGTTTTTGAGCTTCAAGACCCAGAGTCGAGGTCCCGAGTCCGAACCAGCGTTCAAGGTCCCGAATCGGATTCCCAGTTCGGGACCCCGAAGGGCAAAGGATGTCATTTCCACGTGTCATCCCACCTAAAACGCCCATGTGACTCCTCTGACACTGTTCCTGCGCTCTGCACTAATTACCAAACACCCACCGAACTGACCAGTTCAGCCTCGAGCTCAGTCCAGACCTGCCCAAAGCTGGAAAAATCAGACAGCTTTATGCATTTCCAGCTTTGTGCTTTAAGGAACATGGATCCACTTTCTTAGGCTTTCAATTAATGCATTTTGTCCCTAGTTTTAGGCTGAAGATATTTTGTGCTTAAGGCTCTACTATATAAAGGGCATCTAGGATTAGTTTAGATCATCTTTTCCTAGCTTTTAATCACTTAGCATAATTTAGAAGTAGCTTAGACTTCTCTCTAGTTCTCTCTCTAGCCATTGTTAGCTTCTTCAACATTGCTGCCGAGCTATAAACGGAATTTTAGTAACAAGTTTTCTTCCCTTCATCTATTTTATTTACTTGTTATGCTTTCTTTAATCGTTATTTGTTTATCCGTAAGTATGAGTAGCTAAATTCCTAGTTCTTGGCAAGGCTGATTCAAGGGTTGCAAGGGCAGATTCGAGGCCTTAATGTGCTTAATATATTCTTGATGCTGTATTTAACTATTCATCGATTTAATTACATCTTTGCATGATTTAATTTAAGGTCTGATCAACTGAGAATTATTTTGTGTAAATGCTGCCATTCATGTGATGAATACGAAAGGAAAATCGCATGAGTAAGTAGGCATCTATTTAGTCTTGACTGTGTCAAAGTGGTCTTGAATAGATAGGTTGGGTAGTTGATTAGGGCTGGGTCACGAGCCTGACAAACTGAGGGACTTTAGCTCTAGATCTGTCTTTTCTTAGCTTCATGGGCAGTTTGAGTATGGCCCTCCCGCATTCGTGCCTGGAGGGATGGCAAACTGTCAAGACTACCTCATATGTGGAAACGGGGGGTAGTTTCTCTTAAGAGAAAAGTAGGGGATATCCGAGGAATCTGGTCCCCATGTCATTTCTATGACATCTCGAATGGAATACCCTTGAGCTGATGACGATCTGGTCCCGAATGCAACCCAGAATGCCTTTGCCGAGAACACTTTCTCCATCTGATTATCTGTTGTTATTTCACCCTTGTTCTGTTTCACACCTGTTTCTGATTTGTTTTATTAACTCTGGAATTATTTGCTTACTTGCTTTATTTTATCATTCGGGACTCCCGAATTGACACCTCGGGACCCCGAATACTGCTTTCCTAGATAAAAATTGTTAGCTCCCAAAATCTGCCTTGGCCAACTCGTTTGGCCAAGTAAAACCCCCCCCTAAGTGTTACCCTTTGCGCTCTTCTCCCGAATACATTCACGACCATAAATCAGTTTCTCACAATCCCCGTGTTCGACCCTGACTACCACTGTACACTTTATCTCTTGTGCACACACGTTTTCAGGCACTATAAATCTATGTATTTGATTGACGATCAAATTGGCGCCGTTGCCGATGAGATTCCAGTCAATGCAGCTGGAGGATTCAACGCCCCATATGGCCAACACCACAATCAAGGTTGGAAGCAACCTAACTATGGATGGAACAACAACCAGCAGGCCGGACCCAGCCATCAGTATGGCCAAAATCCATACGGAAATCACCCCCCTCCTTTCAACATGCAGGCCTTCAAGCCTAGGCCCAATTTTCAGAATTACCAGTACCAGAGGCAGCCTCCCCCAGACCAGAATTTCACCATGCCACCGCCCCCGAATGAGGACCCCTCCCCCGATAAAAAGAAAATCGCAGAACTGGAAAAACAGATTCGGACCCTCATGGCTGAAATGAAGGAAGTAAAAAATGGAGGGAGATTTCCAGGGCAAACGGAACCTAACCCGAAGCATGAAGCGTGTGCCATGAACCTCCGCAGTGGTCTCGAGATCCCTTCTCGTGTCCACCCAGATCCCGAAGCAAACATTGCTGTTCCTGGTCCCGAAACCAACAATACTGTACCACCACCCCCCGAACAAACAAATGACCAACCCAAGGAGTCCCGATTTGGCGACGCAGCACTTGATCACTTCTTCTCCAGCAAGAAATCCCGATGCAAGAAGAAGCAGCCCGTTGAGGAAGAATTCTCCCAAGAATTCATAAACAAAGTCTTCGAGCCCCCATTCCCCGAGCGATTGATAAAGAAAAAGAAAGAAAAGGAAGATCGGGACATCTTCGAAATGTTTAGCAAGGTCGTCATCAATATTCCGCTCCTCAAGGCCATCAAGAACATGCCCCGATATGCAAAGTTTCTAAAACAGCTATGCACCAACAAGAACAAATTTACTGAGGTGAATCGAATCAGTGTGGGAGCCAACTTGTCCGCCCATATCCAGCGCCGAATCCCGACCAAGTGCAAAGACCAGGGCATGTTCACGGTCCCGTGCAGGATCGGGACCATTGATATTGGGAACGCAATGTGCGATTTGGGAGCAGGAATTAATGTTATGCCCTTGACCATCTACAATAGCCTCGGACTCGGGCCCTTGAAGGAAACCACGCTGGTAATCCAACTTGCAGACCGTTCGGTGGTATATCCCAAAGGTATCATCACGGATGTTCTTGTCCAGGTTGGTGAATTCTTATTCCCGGCAGATTTCTATGTCCTCTCCATGGAAAATCCCACGAACACCAAGTCTTCGGATCTGCTCTTGGGACGTCCTTTCTTGGCTACTGCCCGTGCAAAGATCGACTGTTATGAGGCCTCGATATCCCTCGAGTTCGACGGGGAAATCATCCGTTTTAACATGCTGGACTCTATGAAGTACCCCCCCGAATTCTCAAGCATCAATTTTGTTGATATAATAGACCCCCTTGTGGAGGAAGTTACTGGGCTGAACTCTGTCGAGCCCTTGAAGCTGGTTCTTGACCATAGTCTCACCCCCGAATCTCTGCGAGAGATGACAGCTTCCATCGCGGTCCCTTCTGAATTAAGCACCGTTGCCGCAGCCCTTGAAGAAAATGCTTCCCTGATGGTTGAACCCCCGAGCGAGTCTCCTGAATGCGCAGATCATGTACGACTTCCTTCATCTCTGGAACAAGCCCCAGACCTGGAACTAAAGACGCCGCCCTCACACCTGAAGTATGCATACCTTGGGGAGGCAGAAACGCTCCCGGTCATAATCTCCAACAAATTAGAAGCAGAGCAAGAAGCTGAGCTAGTGAACCTCCTCCAGAGTTTTAAGAAGGCCATCGGTTGGACAATTGCCGACATCAAGGGCTTGTCACCATCCTTGTGTACTCACCGCATACATCTCGAAGAAGGCTCCAAGACAGTGAGACAGCCCCAAAGGCGTTTGAACCCTCCCATGATGGAAGTAGTTAAGAAGGAGGTCCTGAAGCTACTCGATGCCGGAGTCATTTATCCCATTTCTGATTCCCCATGGGTCAGCCCAGTTCAGGTGGTCCCGAAGAAAACTGGCATCACAATCATTCCGGGTCCCGAGGGCCAGCCAATTCCCTCCCGAATCCAGAATGGCTGGCGTGTGTGCATTGACTATCGACGCCTGAATGAAGCCACCCGAAAAGACCATTTCCCACTTCCCTTCATAGATCAGATGTTGGAGCGCCTCGCGGGCAAAACGCATTACTGCTGCCTGGATGGGTATTCGGGATTCCACCAGATTCCAGTAGCCCTTGAAGATCAGGAGAAAACCACCTTCACGTGCCCCTTCGGGACCTTTGCTTACAGACGCATGCCCTTTGGGTTATGCAATGCCCCGGCCACATTCCAGAGGTGCATGGTCAGCATCTTTTCAGATTTTGTAGAAGAATGCATCGAGGTATTCATGGATGACTTCACGGTCTATGGTAACTCCTTTTCCGAATGCCTCTTGAATTTAAAGAAAATTCTGCAAAGGTGTATAGAAACTAACCTTGTTCTTAATTTCGAAAAATGTCATTTCATGGTTGACCAAGGACTAATCTTAGGCCATATCGTGTCCCGAAAGGGTATCGAAGTAGACAAGGCTAAAATCCAAGCTATCGAGACCTTGCCTTACCCCTCAAATATTCGAGATGTGCGTTCTTTTCTTGGACATGCAGGTTTTTATAGGAGGTTCATCAAGGATTTCTCCAAGATTGCCCAGCCAATGTGCCAATTACTACACAAGGATGTAGAATTTGTCTTTGATGACAAGTGCAAGAAGGCATTCGAGACCCTGAAAGCCAAGCTCATTTCTGCTCCCATCATTCGAGCCCCCGACTGGACGCTCCCATTCGAGATCATGTGTGACGCGAGCAACCAAGCCTTGGGAGCTGTTCTGGGCCAGAAGAAGGACAAGGAGACTTATGTCATTTATTATGCCTCCAAGTTGTTGGATCCCGCCCAGCAAAATTACACCACTACGGAAAAAGAACTCTTGGCCATTGTCTATGCCCTTGATAAGTTTCGGCAGTACCTCCTGGGCACAGAAGTGATAGTATACTCTGACCACTCCGCTCTTCGATGCCTGCTCAAGAAGACAGACGCGAAGCCTAGGCTTATCCACTGGATTCTCCTGCTTCAAGAGTTCAACCTAGCCATCAAAGATAAAAAAGGGACCGAGAACTGCGTAGCTGATCATTTGAGTCGACTACCGCATCAAGAAGACGACTCCCAAGTAACCATTCGGGAGTCTTTCCCTGATGAGCATTTGTGCTTAGTTGACACGGCAAAGTACCCCTGGTTCACGGACATAGCTAACTATTGTGCCACTGGTGCGCTTCCAGTCGAGGCCTCGAGTGCAGAACACAACCGAATCCGCAAACAAGCTAAGTATTATGTCTGGGACAGCCCTTACCTATGGAAACATTGTTCAGATCAAATCGTTAGGCGCTGTGTCTCCACAGACGAGGTCCCGTCCATCCTCAAGTTCTGCCATTCAACAACGAAAGGGGGACATTTTGCTGCAAAGAAAACCGCACTCAAAGTCCTCGAGGCGGGTCTTTACTGGCCCTCCATCTTCAAGGACAGTTATTTATTTTGCGCAACGTGCCCTCGATGCCAAGCCATGGGAAACATCAGAGCCCGAAACCAAATGCCCCTGACCAGCATCATTGCGTGCGATATTTTTGATATTTGGGGCATTGACTTCATGGGACCGCTCCCGAGTTCATTCGGGCATACGTATATTCTGCTTGCAGTAGATTACGTCTCCAAATGGATCGAAGCCAAGGCCACAAAAACTGACGATTCAAGGGTGGTTGCCGATTTTCTCAGAACACACATCTTTAACCGATTCGGGACCCCTCGAGCTCTCATCAGCGATCGGGGGACTCATTTCTGCAATCGAACAGTCGCTTCGCTACTTAACAAGTATGGAGTGACTCATCGAGTGTCTACAGCTTACCACCCCCAAACCAATGGGCAAGCTGAGGTCTCGAATCGGGAGATCAAGGCCATCCTCGAGAAAACAGTGAATCAGTCACGAAAAGATTGGAGTCTCAAGCTAGGGGACGCGCTTTGGGCCTACCGCACCGCATTCAAGACCCCGATCGGCATGGCACCATATCGGTTGGTCTATGGCAAGCCGTGTCACCTTCCTGTCGAAATAGAACACAAGGCCTTTTGGGCACTCAAGAAAGTCAACATGGACTTGAACTTAGCGGGAAAGGAACGCTGTTTGCAAATTCAAGAGCTTGAAGAGCTTCGGGGGAACGCCTATGAGAATTCCATGATCTACAAGGACAAGACCAAAGCCCAGCACGACAAACACCTCGTAGTCAAAAACTTCACCATTGGGCAGAAAGTTTTGCTCTACAACTCCAGACTACGGATTTTTTGGGCAAGCTCAAGTCCAAATGGTCGGGACCATACCGAATAACCGCGGTATTTGATCACGGTGCTGTTGAGATCCAGAATTTGGACAGCGGGGAGCCATTCAAGGTGAACGGTCATCGGTTGAAGCCCTTCTATGAGGGATTCAAGCCCTCAACTGCAGATGAAGCAAGGGTCGAGGACCCAACACTCAACACTCCCAAATGAGGACACGACGTCCAGGCCTGGACGATAATCAAGGCCAAGTGTGGGGACAAGCCCCTGATTTCTAACCCCCTTCCTTTAATTTTCTTATCTCTTACTTCTGCACCCGACATCCTCTTTTCCATCTTCCCAAAACCCATTTCTTATCTTCCCTAGGTGATTTTAATTAGTTTTGTCCAGACTTATTCCTTTTGTCCATTGGTTTCTTTAGTTTCTTCTATTATTCGAGTCAACTCTAACTTTTCAAATTTTTTATGTGCACTTTTTATGTTACCTAGGAAATTTTTTTTTTTTCGTTGTCCTATCCCCCTTTCATTTAATTTTTATGTTCCCCTCTCTCCTTTATTTAATGCCTTGTCCCCTTCTTTATCACCCCCATTTAATTACCTCTGATTTTATTCTTATCTCTCCTCTCTCCAACATCCCAAAAGCTGATTTGCTTTCTCTGATTCCCGTACAGGTGTCAGCGCACGCTGCCCATGGCACTTAGCGCCCTCTCCCATCGCGCCACGTGGACAACGGAGGACGAAGCGTCAGTTCCCGCCTCTCTCTCCACGTTTCCACGCCTGCCACAACCTACTCACCCACGCCACCTAAACCGTCACCCTTCCACGTTACCCAGCCGTTACCCAACCAAACCCTTTTCAGCTCTCCCAATCAAATCAAAACGCAGCTTTCCCTCTGCTTTCCCAACACAAAACCCTATTCCCTCCCTTATGGCACACACCAGCATTAACCTCAACAAAAATCCCTCCTCTCACTCTTCTACCCCCACCCCTACTCCTCTCTCCAACCCGAAACAGCCGCACACCATCACCTCCGACCACTCACCCGCTGCCACTGAACGGCTCGGATCCACATCCTCTGAGACCACCCTCAACCTAGACGAAGCCCCCCACACCATCCCTCTCCCAGACATGACCAGATCTGGCAAGGTTCGCCGTGTCCCACCAACCACCACCGCCGGTAGCAAGAAGAGAACGCCTCCCAGCCCGGTCAACTCCGTTCCCCTCGACGTTAAGCCTATCGGCTACGTCATTCCGTCCGACACCGACGGTGAGGAGGAACCCCAGTCCAGTTCTAGCCTCCGGGAAGCCCGGCGGGTGGAGAGAGAGAATGAGGAGCAATTCCCGTGGGATTCCGACGACCAGCGAGAGGAGGAGGACGACGGCGGACAAGACGGTGAAGAGGAGGTCGAGCTGACTGAGCGACCAGAAGCACAGGACGCCCAGGACCCCGAGCACACTGCTCCCGGTCCCGAGTACATTCCAGAGGGCCCAACTGAGGAGGTCACCAAGGAAGGAGAAGGGGAGATCGACCCACCCCAACCTCCCAGTCCACCCCCGAAACCGGCCAGGGGTAAGACCCGAGCCGCTAAGAACGCTCCCAAGCCCCCTGCACCCAAGGCTCAAGCCCCCAAACCTCCGGCCGCTAAGAAAAGGAAGGCCCCGGCCTCTTCCAAGGTCAAAGCGCCTGCTACTGAGACCCCCCGCAAATCTCAGCGCGTCGAGACAGAGGATGAGGAGTTCGATTCCGCTCCGGGCTCTCGACCCAGTTACCTGGTAACGGCTAACCTTGAAACTTTCAATGAGCTTTTCATCTTTAACGATAAACCTTCCTTGGATAAGGTACATTTGATGAATTTTAAGGGAGTAGCCCCATGCCCTAAGTTAGATATGGAGTTCTATGATAAGATGGGTGTTGGGTCCCGAATTCGGGAGTATATCAGTGGTATCGGGTGGGAGAGTTTCTTTTATATGGATCAGCCTACTTATCTGGAACTCAGTTTGGAGTTCTTTGCTAGTTTTTGGTATAAGTTTGATCTGTTCAAGCCTAAGGGTGGGGTAGGTCCCGATTTGTCTGCGAAGGGTTGTGTGAATTTCAGGCTTGCAAGTAAATGTCACCCTCTGTCCCTCAACGACTTCAACGTTTATCTTGGTTTCGTCAGTCGTGAAGGGACTCAAGAGGCCGCCTATCAAAATGCTCTCACCACCGTTCCTGCTGAATTCAACAATCACAAAGCACTTCGGGAGCTCTCTGGCCAAGATGAGATCATCTTCGACTCTCGCAATACCAAAGCCCACTGCATTCAAGACCCGGCGCTCCGCATCCTGCAACGCTTCCTGTCCATTGCCCTCGCGGGTAAATTCGGGACCTCTGGACAGCTTGCCCAAACGGAGTTGTTCTTTCTCTGGGCCATGTACCACAAGAAACGGGTCAATCTTGGATACTGGATCGCCACCGCTGCTCATAACGTCGCCAATGCTCCCCAGGGTCGCTCTCCTGTTCTTGGATCAGTTGTCACCAGCTTGGCCTCAAAGCTTTACACTTCGACACTTCGGGAGCTCAATCTGTATCGACACCCGAGTTCCTTCAAGATCCTTGGATTCAAATCTTTGGACGCGATGGAATTTCTCTGTGTCATTAATGGTGTCTTGAGTTTCCATGCAGGTAACAAGGGTCGGATCGAAGGCAAGTATAGGTACCCAGACCTCTCCAAGCCGTCTGCTGCTCCCGAGCCTCCGTCTAGCAACGCCACCACTTCACCAGCCCCGAAACCCGCAGTTGACTCCCGAGTGCCCGACAACATTCCAGCTGACGACACCACGAACCAGCTCCTCCGCCTCATCCTGGACACCAATCTTGCAATCCTTCGAGAGATCCAGACTCAAGCGGACGTGCTGATTGCGATGCGCCGTCCTCGTCCTCCCCCATGATCCCGAACAATTTTAATCACTTTTGCCCCTGCGTGGGCTGGCTATCACTCTTGAACAATTTCCATTCCTGCTTTCACTTTAAACTGCTTTATCTTTTGTCTCCCTTCCGCATTGAGGACAATGCGCTGCCTAAGTGTGGGGAGGAGTTTAAACTGCTAGTATTTATTATGCATACTATAATTATATTCTAGTTTATTTTTCCTAAGTTTATGCATGTGTTAATTTCTAGTTTTTATTTTTTCAGATTTTTATCTTTATTTTGCTGCCTAGTTTTTGAAAACGCCCAATGATGGACACACACCTGACTTATGCACATAGAATAAAAATGTTGTCTATAGTCAAGGTCCCGAATGTGATATTCTTTGCCTGTTATGCCTTATATCTGCTTCAAGACCTAGACACACCAGTGGTCACGAATCAGCACCTTGTGAGCATTTGAGCCTTCATGCCTATGTTTATTAATTGAGTGAATGCATGACTAGGTACTGGCTGGGTTTGCATGATATCCATGGGTATAGACACATTCAGACATAGGAAAGCAACAAAAAAATTAAGACCTCGCATCAAATTGTTCTCTCTCATTTTTTTTCTGCTCTGTTCTTTTTCCTGACCCCGAATCCCTTCTTGACCTCTCCAATTCTAACCACTTGAAGTTTCTTTGATCTTTCTCTTGGCAGGTGAGTGATGTTGTTGGGAGCACCATCGAGGGCTAGACTAGACAAATGAAGCAGCACAGGCAAAGTGTGGGGATCCCGCAAAAATTCAAGACCCTGAATGTTGGCACCGATTCAAGACCTCGAAGCTAAAACGAAGAAATCAAGGGCAGACCAGAACGAAAAATCACTTCCCACCCACAGCAAAACACAAGTGTGGGGAAGTGAAATCAGAATATCAAGCCCCCGAAGAACAAGGTCTCGATCCTCAATTCAGATCTCTCTTTCTCTCTCCAAAAAGAAAAAAAAAAAAAAAAAGAAAGAAAGAAAGAAAAAAATATAAATAAAAGAGAGAGAGAAAAGAGCGAGACCAAACCTTGAAAGCCAAGAAGAGGAAAATCAGCAGCCAGCATCCATTCAAGGTCCCGAGCCTAGGTCCCGAATGAAGGCAAGGACCCCCCCCCCTCAAAGAAGAAAAGCCTAGTCTAGCTTTCGCTCCAGCAACATTGTCTCACCATTTCGATTCTTTCTTGCCAAGGGAGCATTCCAGGTTCGAGTTGGTTTAACCACCTTCTCATGTCACTTCCTTACTACCCTTCTTCTCCACTTTTTCTTCTCATTACGCTTCTTCCATTTCCCTTGTCATTTATTTTCTTTGCTTCTCCTTCTTACCCCCGATGCGAAATCTTTTGATTGCTAGATTGCCTATGCGTGTGTCTAATGTACTCGGATTAACTTGCAAACTTGGTCTTGTGCTGCGTTTTTGCATACTTGAGTGTTTAAACACCTACCCTTGTTCATGAGCATGAGCGCAAACACGAATCTATGTGAGGACTGCTGGTATATAGGCTAATGTGGAAAAGTCTCTTCTCAAGGGTCGTTACCCTTCTGATTTGATGCAGGTGTATCTAGGCAAAGTCTGTTTTCATTCGGGGTCCCGAATCTTAACAAGCATGCTTATTCTCTGTGCTATTGTTTGGTGTGTCTGTTCTGTTTTGGGACTGTTTTAAATTTTGTGAATGCTCGAGGGCGAGCATTGGGCAGTGTGGGGATTATTTGATAGCATGTTTTTATGCATGATTTTCTCTCCATTTTCTCCCCTTTTTAAGGCATGATTCCGCTAATTTACCCTTGTTTCCATTACTATTGCAGATTTAGGCCTAAAATGGGAGTTTATGCGAAAAGATGCATTTCTGGACCATTTTGTGCAGTTTTTGAGCTTCAAGACCCAGAGTCGAGGTCCCGAGTCCGAACCAGCGTTCAAGGTCCCGAATCGGATTCCCAGTTCGGGACCCCGAAGGGCAAAGGATGTCATTTCCACGTGTCATCCCACCTAAAACGCCCATGTGACTCCTCTGACACTGTTCCTGCGCTCTGCATTGATTACCAAACACCCACCGAACTGACCAGTTCAGCCTCGAGCTCAGTCCAGACCTGCCCAAAGCTGGAAAAATCAGACAGCTTTATGCTTTTCCAGCTTTGTGCTTTAAGGAACATGGATCCACTTTCTTAGGCTTTCAATTAATGCATTTTGTCCCTAGTTTTAGGCTGAAGATATTTTGTGCTTAAGGCTCTACTATATAAAGGGCATCTAGGATTAGTTTAGATCATCTTTTCCTAGCTTTTAATCACTTAGCATAATTTAGAAGTAGCTTAGACTTCTCTCTAGTTCTCTCTCTAGCCATTGTTAGCTTCTTCAACATTGCTGCCGAGCTATAAACGGAATTTTAGTAACAAGTTTTCTTCCCTTCATCTATTTTATTTACTTGTTATGCTTTCTTTAATCGTTATTTGTTTATCCGTAAGTATGAGTAGCTAAATTCCTAGTTCTTGGCAAGGCTGATTCAAGGGTTGCAAGGGCAGATTCGAGGCCTTAATGTGCTTAATATATTCTTGATGCTGTATTTAACTATTCATCGATTTAATTACATCTTTGCATGATTTAATTTAAGGTCTGATCAACTGAGAATTATTTTGTGTAAATGCTGCCATTCATGTGATGAATACGAAAGGAAAATCGCATGAGTAAGTAGGCATCTATTTAGTCTTGACTGTGTCAAAGTGGTCTTGAATAGATAGGTTGGGTAGTTGATTAGGGCTGGGTCACGAGCCTGACAAACTGAGGGACTTTAGCTCTAGATCTGTCTTTTCTTAGCTTCATGGGCAGTTTGAGTATGGCCCTCCCGCATTCGTGCCTGGAGGGATGGCAAACTGTCAAGACTACCTCATATGTGGAAACGGGGGGTAGTTTCTCTTAAGAGAAAAGTAGGGGATATCCGAGGAATCTGGTCCCCATGTCATTTCTATGACATCTCGAATGGAATACCCTTGAGCTGATGACGATCTGGTCCCGAATGCAACCCAGAATGCCTTTGCCGAGAACACTTTCTCCATCTGATTATCTGTTGTTATTTCACCCTTGTTCTGTTTCACACCTGTTTCTGATTTGTTTTATTAACTCTGGAATTATTTGCTTACTTGCTTTATTTTATCATTCGGGACTCCCGAATTGACACCTCGGGACCCCGAATACTGCTTTCCTAGATAAAAATTGTTAGCTCCCAAAATCTGCCTTGGCCAACTCGTTTGGCCAAGTAAAACCCCCCCCTAAGTGTTACCCTTTGCGCTCTTCTCCCGAATACATTCACGACCATAAATCAGTTTCTCACAATCCCCGTGTTCGACCCTGACTACCACTGTACACTTTATCTCTTGTGCACACACGCTTTCAGGCACTATAAATCTATGTATTTGATTGACGATCAAGGTGCTGGCAACTGTGGTTGTTGCGGTTGAGCTGGGGTCTGATTTGTTTGGTAATTTTGCTGGTTTTGTTGGGGTCTAGGCTTGAAATTCCTCCACTCAAAAGGAGGTTGTTGCTGATTTGGCCCCCATCCATAGTGAGGGTAGTTTTTCCAGCCTGGGCTGTTGTTGTTGGAGTAGGAATTGCCTTGATGAGGCATAGCTGCATTGGCTTGCTCTACTGGTTCAGCTACAAGCGGACACTCATGAGTCATATGACCGATTTGGCAACAAACTCCACAAGGTGTGACTTGCTGTGGTGGAATCTGTTGTATTTGTGCAATGGTTGCTGGAAAGTTCTTCATAAAAGTAGACACTTCTTCCATGTGTCTCTCAAGTGCAGCAACATTTAAATTGTGTGCAGAGGTGGTACGTTCATGAGCTCCATTTTGTTGGCAATTATCCGCCAAAGTTTGAATAAGAGCCCTTGCTCGGCTTGGTGTCAAGTCCAATAATGCCCCTCCAGCAGTTGAATCAAGTTTTTCCTTGTCCTTAACACACATACCATCATAAAAATATTGAATCAATGATTGCTCGGGTACTCCATGTGTAGGACAGATTTCTTGGAGGTCTTTAAACCTCTGATGGTACTCTCCAAAAGACTCATCTCCTCGTTGCTGAACAGCGACAAGGCTCTTTCTAGCTGCTCCTGCTTTGGTGGCTGACCAATATTTCTTGAGAAAAGTGGCAGCCATTTCAGCCCAAGTGTTGATGGAGTTGTGTGGAAGGCTGAAAAACCAATTCTTTGCTGAGTCCTCTAAAGACCATGGAAAAGCTCTCAACTTAGCTCTCTCAAGTGTGACACCAGTTGGTTTAAGAGCATCACATTCGAATTGAAATTTTTGGAGATGCTTGTAAGGGTTTTCGGAGGCATGTCCTCTGAATTTGCTGAGGTTGTGCATGACATTTGACTTCACGGCCCAGTCATTGGCTACTGGACGGTAGTTAATGCACAAGAAAGACTCCTGTTCAGCTCCTTGATTGAGCTCTCGAAGGGTGGGTTCAGGTGGATTGGCCATCTCTGGTTCAGGTTCAACGTCAGATTCTGGTTGATTCGTCCCGAGGTCTCGGGATGAGCTGACCTCTGTTTCCGAATCTGATCCGGACAAGGCAAATTCACTGAATTTGCGTTTTGATATTCTGATTGCTGTCTCCGTTCTGGTGATCTCTGAAATGTAAGGTAGTGGTTGTGAACTAGAAGACCTGGTCATGAACAAGAAAATCAGAAATTAGAACACGTTGTCCCCGGCAACGGCGCCAATTTATGACGGGTGTGTCGCATGTCCCGAAATAAAATTAAAATACAACTCAGAGCTATGCTACAAATTAATGCAGATAGTGGTGAGAGGATCGATCCCACAAGGACAAGCTCGTCTAACTTTCGTTGTTCCTGCACATAACCAAGTAAAAGAAACAAGTTTTGGGGTGAAGCAATAATCAAACGAAAACACAGTGGGTTTAAGATCAGTTGCAAACGAATAAAACAGCTTTAAAATAGAGAGAATTACAGTGGAGAAAATATTCCGGGTAGAGATCATTGCGAGATGGCTTTAGTAAGTTGTTGATCATTGACATAATACATTTTCGAAATGGTTTTCATAGAAGAAGTTGCGGAACCAGCTCTCGCTAGATTCCCAACCTACTACAAAAGTATTTAAAAGAATCTCTTCATTTTAAACACCCTAATCTACCCAAGCTCTTCCTAAGATTCTAATCCGCCACTTTGCTTTGGCTATGCGGAGCCTTCAACAAAGGAATCAGAATACTTATGGAATTACTAGGGAGATTGATTAAAAACAAGGAGGTCCCTCTTCTAGACGTGGGAGTTATTCGTCATCCACAAGTCTGGTCTAGTCTGGCACTTGACCCAGCTGTTCACCTAGGTCGGCCCTTCTCAAGGCCTTGGGATGGAATGATAGTCTAGTTCAGTTCCTTCTATCAGCTTAGACCAAGCAAATGCCCCTCATGCCCTGCTGATTTGTCTACAACCGTTCTCTAAAAGTGATTTAATCACAAGAGAACTGAGTACACTTGCCCGAATTAAATTCAAGGTGATCAAGCTCAAAAATTAATAAAGACAAGTTTGGAATTAAAACAAGAAGGAAAGAAATACGAAATTCATTTCTATGAAGCTCAAACAAGTCTCACAATCAACATACCAGCCAATCTCTTGATCCCTACCAGGAACTTGGAGTTTAGTTACAATACATAATCAAAATAAACAAAAGAAGTTCAAATCCGAAATTACAAAGAGTGCTGGAATTTCTGGAAAAAGTGGTAAATGCTGATTTTTCTCTCTACTATTCTTGATTGTCCTCCCTCTTCACCAAACGAATCTTGCTACCTTAAGATGGTCATTCATCTGCCTGCCAACTCCTCTCCAAGGACAGTCAACGCCTGCTCACAAGCTCCCAAGAACTTGTCCTCTAAGTGCTTGTACATAAGTGAGAATATTCTTCATTTAATCAAGGAGAATGTTGATTCATTCTTCCAAAATGTCTTCAAGCACATGAGGGAATAAAAATAGAGGCCCAAGAAGTCTAGTGTCTGCAAATAATGTATTCCAAGAAGACAAGAAGTGCACTAGAGATTAAACAAACCCGGCACGCGGATTCATGGCTAGTGCAAATCCAGCTGGAATTTCCGAAGGGTCGCTTCTTGTCGAGGCCTCGAGGAGAGCTGATCTCGGCAAAATGGAGGAATGGCCTTGAGACGAACAGACCAACTTCAAAGTAGCAAGGCTGAAAATGGTACTTCCACACTAGATGATTGATTATAGCTCTATTCTTCAAGCTTTTCGCTCCTTTCCTTCACATTGATGCTCCAAAGGCTGATTAATAAGAAAGGAAGCAAAAGGGCTCAAAGTAGCATATTTACCATCTCAATTACTAGGAAAAGAGATAGTAAAACAACCAAAATATACCATCAATCAAACACCTTCTGATTTGTTGTGAAGGCATCGAGCTGGATCTGCACAAGCTCAAGGAATCTGTTGGCCCATTCCGGGAGTCCAGGGTGGTCAGGATCAATGCCGAGGCTGTCAGTCTGCTCAGGCATCTGTTCATCTTGGCCAAGGTTGGGCTCCTCTGATGCACCGTCAATCTTGATTGGCCTAATCTTGAAGTTTTCGTTGATCCTTTTCCCAAAGAGGTGGTCTTGTACTGGGGTAAATCCTGTGTTAAAACAAAGATAGCCATTCTCTTCGTGGACATGGCCCATTTGGTCAAAAGCCCTAATATCCATGATCTTAATGGCACAGGATTTATACAAATTCAAAGCAGATAAATCTATGCCCCTAGCAGTAACAGTCAAATGGGAAATCAGAGTTCCTAAAATCATTCTAGGAAGAGGATCACATGCTTTTATCTGCCTAGCAATCCAATAGCCAAGATTAACTCTTTTCTCATGCAACATGCACCAAAGCAAAAATGTCTCAAGTTTTGAAATATTACCCGAGACTGTGGTTTTGGCCGAGAGGTTGATTGAAAGGATCCTTGGAGAATCCTCAAAGTAGGATCTCGGATCTGGTGAGCCTTAGAATTTTTATCTAACTTAGCAGCATACTTACCAATCAACTCTCCATAGGCCGCTGTCTTATCCCAATCTGGGGGATAATCAGTCAGGGCATTCACATATTCATCAGACTTGAGGCCATCCTCAGTCACAAAACCAAGCAGCATATTAAAATCATCAATTGAAAGATGACACCACTTATCAAGCAAGCGAAAATGCACAACATCAGCAGCACTCAAATCAGGAAAAGCCTTTCCATTAGCATACAATCTATCCTTATCTAACCAGAAAGAGAAATGAAACTCCAAACATAGTTCATCATAAGCGGGCAAGTTAAGATAGAAGAAACAGTCCCACCCAAGGTTGGAAATAAATCGCCTGATCCTATTTCCTATCGTCAATTCATCAAGAAATGAAAAATCAAGGACAGCAAATGAAGTAATCTCACAGGCATGCTTTTCAGTCAACTTAGCCCTAAAATCGGGAGTATCAAGCCTCAAACAACCTTTTAAAGAGCTCAAGGGAGGAAGGGTGATTACCTTGGCAGTCTTGGCCGTAGGCTTGGCCAAGACTGCAACCGCATCAGCATCAGAGTCTGAGCCAAGATCGGTCTCATCTACTTTCTTCTTACCCTTGGCAGCCGCAGATCGCGTCCTCTTGGCTGGGGCAGATTCAACACTCAGGCCTGCCTTTCTCTTCCCCGCTTTCTTCGATTTGGCCGACCCTGATTCACATTTTGGCTCAGAATCCGAAATCTCATGGACGTCGGAGTCAACCGGCTTGCTAACCCTAGATTGGGTCTTGGGTTCAGGGGCTGAAGTGGGAGTGGAGAGAACCTGCTTCGAAGAATCAGAGGCGGCTGCTTCCATGGACATGAGTGTCCTTGCGATACCTAGAGCGTCGTTGAGGTTTCGCGGCAAATCTTTCTCTGGATTCGTAAGAGAGGGAGAACACGAAGGAGTAGGAGATTCTTGCTTAGTTGGGGTGGATTTCGGGGTGGATTTTGCTTTCTTTGCTGATGAGCGCTTCGATTTTCCCATGTTATACTGCTGAAAGATCGTGGGTTTGAAGTAGGAGAGTGGAGGATAAGAGAGGGGATTTAGCTGAGGTGATCTTTGAGAGATAAGAGAGAGAGAGCGAGATTTTAGGGATTTGGCGTTTGAGGGAGGTAAGGAGATATGATTTTGGTAGATAACTATTAATTAAAATTTGAAAAAAAAAATTAATTTCCAAATTTTGATTAATAATTACAAAAGATATGACCGTTATCCCTTCTTTTTCTCCTCCCTAGAACACGCTTCCTATTCTTTCCTTCTCTATCTACGCGTGTCAACCAGCCCTAGGCTGAGTAAAATGTGGCTAAGATCTAATAAACTCCCTCACCACACTTAGATCCTCAAAATCACTCCTGAAAATATTTTTCTCTTTTATAAACTCCCTGAAAAAAATTCAGCAAGGAAAATTAATCAGTAGTGCTGGCAAAATTTGAACAATTATTTTATTTGAGATAACTAAATTAAAAAGCATGGGTTGCCTCCCATGTAGCGCCCTAGTTATAGTCCTAGGCATTGATAATAACGATCAAAGCTCCAATACTAATTGATATGATCAATACTCTCAATACTAGGCCTAGAGGGGGGGGGGGGGGGGGGGGGGTGAATAGGCAAATAGGAATTCTAAAGCCTTTTAAAAATTCTTGCACAAAGTGTAAGGGAGAATAGCAAAGACACACAATGTATAGTGGTTCCAATTCACAATCCGAATTGTACTCCACTACCTAAGAGTCCTCCTCTTAGGATTTTCTAATGCAAAACACTTTGCTATTAACTTGAGCTTTTACGGGTTTAGCTCACAACCTTACACTTGGTTTTCACGGGTTCACCAACAACCTTACAAGTAGTTTTTCACGGGCTAAACTACAACCTAATGGTTTTTCCAAGGCTCAACCAACAACCTAAGTTCTCTTCAATGGGTTGAGAACACTACCCTTTTCCCAAGAGTGTTGGGTACACTCTTCAAACCTTAACAATAAGTTTGAATGAAATATTTGCAATAAACAAATTGGTGTATACAATAGATATATGTATGAATAAATTCCACACCAATAAATGAACAAATTACCTCAAGAAGAAACCCAAAAACAAGCTTGACAAATTGAAATCTGATTTTAGAAGCTTGTAAAATGTATTTTTGTGTTTAGAGGTTTCTCATGGTCTCACACTTGTCTCTCTTTGTTCCTCTCTTGTTCTCATGTGTTCAACTACTATTAAACTCATCTAGGATGAGTATTTATATGGTTTTATGAAGAGAAGAACGGACAAGAAAGAATGGGGTCAAAAGGATCCGTTTTTGATGGAAAAACTAGCTGTTAGAAAACTAGCCATTGGGCCAAAACGCTATGGCGTTTTGCATAACGCTATAGCGTTTTGCTTCTGGAATGAAGAATTCATTCCAGTGGCAAAACGCTATAGCGTTTTACCAAAACGCTATGGCGTTATTCAAAACGCTATAGCGTTTTGATAAACGCTATGGCGTTTTAAGCCTGACGAAAATACAAAAACTCATTTTTCCGAAATACATTTTCGCATAAAACATTTTCGCTTAAAACCTTTTCGCTCAAAACCTTTTGACAAATATTCTTGAGGTATTTGAAACATAAATCAAGTGTTAGAATTTAAACATACTTACATTCAATTAAAGTCCAATTCTACACTTGATCTTGAGCTTGCGATAATCGATTTGTTGCTTCATTTGATATCTCGTCGCAAAACTACAAATACATTTTCACTTAAAATTGAATTAGTAATCTAATTAATTTATGTCATTTCATTCATCAAAATAGGTTCGAAGTACCCTTGGGCTAACAATCTCCCCCTTTTTGATGATGACAACCATAAATTAATTAAGGCAAAATAAGCATGCAATTTTAAGAGAAATATAAAAGAGGAGTTTTAGAAAAAATACTTCCTCTAAATCTTTGTCATATAAGCTCCCCCTACATAAAACGTTAGTTGCACAAGAGCTTGACACAGTACAAAAGCTTGCTCAAGGCTACCAAAAAAAATGCTACCAAATACTAAATACATGCTACCAATTTAAAACAATATGCTATCAATTTATAAATCAAATAAGCAAATTGATGCACACAGTGATACATTTCTCCCCCTTAACACATTCACTACCAATTCACTACATTTTCTCCCCCTTTGTCATTATCAAAAAGGGTTAAAATGTAAAACGGAAGGGAAAAACACTAAGGCTCAAACAAGGAGAAATAAAGAAGCAAGCAAACAACAAGGCACACAAGCAACTAGATTAAATATCACAACCTAGTTAAGAACAAAATAGTGCCAACAAAATGAATACAAAGCATACAAAATGCTAAATGCTAAATGCTACCAATTGATATGAATTGATGTAAATATATCAATGCTAAATACCAACAAATACCAATTGATAAACTCAAATAAAATACCAATTGATGAACTATATATTTCCATATATAGGCGAAACATACAAAATGCTACCAATTGATAAATTCAAATGAAGTGCTATCAATTAAATAAGCATACATTCTTAAACAACTCACTCTTTCATATCTCACACTTAATACAAGCTCCCCCTAAATTCATTCCCCCTTTGTCAACAAAGGTAAGATAAATTCATAAGAAACAAGTAAGTAAGCATAAGAGAAATCAAGAATAGTTCAAATGATAAACAAGCACATCAAATAAAAATATTACTTCATAAGAGTAATATCCAAACAATTATCCAACACAAATGTCAAATACAAATCAAATTAAAAATAAGTTCAAAGGATAATTAAAATGCAACTAAAACATGCTAAATAAGATCATTGAGGAGGAGGATAAGGAAAACGGCTCATCATGTCTTCATACATCTTCCTTTGGAACTCTTGAATAGCATTCAAATCAGCCCCAAAGTGAGTCATTTGGTCGTTCATGGAGGAAAATCTTGCATCTATCCTTGAAAAACCTTCTCCCATCCTTGTGTTGATTCCTTGAACATTGATGTCAAGAGCATCCACTTGAGAAGTCAATCTATCAATATCCATGGGAGCAAACGAAGTACCCGCATTACCATCTTCATGATCTTCATCATCACCCCTATCATCTTCTTCATCCTCATCTTCTTCTTCATCCTCATCCAATGACTTTGCCACCGCAAAAGTTTTCCCTTTGCTCTTCGAAGTGCTATAGGTAAGCTTTCCCTTAGAGTTCACATCAATCTTAAAGTTGACAATAAAATGCTCATTATCAAGAACCTTGAAAGCATTGGAAAACTCAGCCGAAACGGGAATGGATATGCCATTTCTCTCCAAGATCATCATGATGAAATGTGCATATGGCAATGAACAATTTTTCCCTCTAAACTTGGCAATGTGGTTGAGGATAAGAAAGCCCCAATTGAGAGGAGTGTCTCTCAATATATTAGCCATCACCCAAACTTCAATGCCGGTAACTTCACTCAAACAACCGGCCCTAGGAAGGATCACCTTAGATACAATGTGAAACAAGATAAGCTTAAAGGGATCAAGCTTCCTAAGTGGAATGGGACCAAACGAGCAAGTTCCGGAAGATACAATGTTCCATTGTTCGATAGGACAGAGACTAGCATTATCAACGGTTCCTTTCTTAGTAAATGAACACAATCCAACATTAGAAACACCAAGCAACTCATTCATTGAAGCTACCGTAATAGACACATTTCTCCCTAAAATAGAAGAATTAATCTCACATGTCGTAGGTTCACAAGATAGACCATTCCAAATGTCCCTACAATCCTTTTGTTTCAAATTAGCATAAAACATCTTAACTAATGTAGGACTGTAATTTCTACGCAACTTAACGGCATTCTCCCAACCCTGAATCTCAAGCAACTTATCCATACCAAGAGCAATAGTGTTTGACAAATCACAAACCGTAGGAACTATCACTTTGCTCTTAGAGAAAATTGAGTCATAAAGCTTAAAATTTTCCTTACTTGAGAAGAAGGAACGATCATAGGAGCTAGGAGGAATGTAAAATGTAGGATTCTGAGCTGTCATTCCCCTAAAATCAGCCACTTGACCCGAAGAAGGAGCAGCAGCCGATGAAGAGCCTCCGGTACGACCACTCGCACGTGTTTTCTTCTTGGAAACTCCTGCATTGGTCTTAGAACGCTTGGGTCTTGGTTCCCCAGACATAATTTTGGAGTTTGGAAGAGAAAATCAAAAATTGGGTTTTTAGGGTTTTTGAGAAATTCGGAATGAATGTATGTGTTTGGGTGTTTAATCTTTGAAATTGATGGAAGGGTTTTGATTAGAAGGATGTGATGAGTGTTTGGTTCAAATTTGGGATGATTTGGTTTTGATTTGAGTGAGATATGAAGGAAATCGGATTTGGGAGAGGAGAGGAGTGTTTGTTGGTTTGGTTTGAGAAGAGAATGAAAACAGAAGGAGAAAAACCCGATATATTCACTTCAGGGGCAAAACGCTATAGCGTTTTGCTTATGATCTCAAAACGCTATGGCGTTTTCCAAAACGCTATGGCGTTTTGGCCCTGCACCATTTTCCAAAATCTTCTCAAATTTCAATCGATTAGCTTCCGCAAATTCTTCAAAACAACTCCAACGATTAAATCCAATCGATCAAATCCTTATCTCCAAAAATCACAAATCCTTTGTCTTCAAAATGAACCACTTTCCAATCCATTTCCTCAATAATCAAACTTAACAAAATGCATGATTCATAAAATCAAACAAACTCATGCATATATAAATTAAACACATATAAGCACACATAAGCACAACAAAATTTTAGCAATACATTAAACCAAATATTCCTAAAATATTTGAAATATTTAAAGGTGTATTGCAAAGCAAATTAAGCACATTATATGGCAATTTTAACGCATAAATGATTATAGATTTTAATTTCTAACATACTCAATAATCAAATATTGCATCAATAATTAATCACATAAACATAATTTAAAAGGAAGAGTTTTTAGGAATACCGATTGCGATTACTCATTATAAGCATTTGTCATTCCGCAAAAATGACTTTCATAAGTGCAACCGAGGCAATCAACAAATTCCAAGCCTACTTGTTGATTTTCCCTTGGGCTACCAATCAAGTGAAATTCCTACAAAACAATTCTTTCTAAACAAATTCATGAGATAACTATAAACACAACAATTAATTTTGATCAATATTAGAGATATAGATCAATCAAATATATTAAATGTTATTGCCAAAGATTACCACATGGGTGAGCTTCAATTCATCACCCGACTTGTGCCACGAATACCCTAAAATTTCTTTCATTAATCTTCAAAGGGTTTCCGGCACACCTACAAGACAAATTAGTTCACCTTTAGTACCCAAATCCGTTTGGGTCCTTCCAAGTTAGCATAAGTACCTTTCGGTACCCAAATTTGTCTTTCATACACAAGCCTTCTTCGAATGTAGCAAAAATAGGATAAATGTCCAAATTTATTGCAAAAGCTACATTTATATATAGGCTTATCATGCAAAGGTTTATGACAATTATGGGAATAATTATCATACCTATTTGAAGTACTAGCATAATGATTAGAAGAGCTAGCATTATGATTTGATGAGCATGCATGATGACTAGAAGAGCTTGCATGGTGATTAGAGGAACTTGCTTTAACAAAAGAATTTTTGAAGTTCTTTCCACGTGAAGAATGGTTAAAGCCAATACCTCTCATGTCACCTTCTCTCTTAAGATCTTTTAAACACTCTTGTTGACTATTCTTGCTTTTAACAAATTTATCAAGAGTGATCTCAAGATTCTTATTCTTTTCTTTCAACTCTACTACTTCTTTAGTGAATTTCACACAATCAACACAAGTAGAGTTTTTATCAATTGCCTTACCCTTGGCATTATACTTACACTCACTTTTAGCATCCGCCAAAGCAAGTTTCAAATCAACATTATCAAGAGTAAGCAAATTATTTTCCTCCAATAAGCTTTGATTGGATTTCTCCAAATCATTAATCTTTTTACTAAAATCTTCTTTGGAGGAATTAACACATGACTTGCAAGAGATGTTTTTATTTCTATTATCATTAGTCAAGTCAATATTTTCCTCTTTCAAGGATTTGCAAGAAGATTCTAATTCAAGAATATCATTTTCTAATTTCTTTAAATTCTTAGCAAGCATAGCATTTTTCTTGCAAATATCTTGAAAATGAACACATAAACTATTATAAGCTTCTTGCAATTCATCAAAAAAGTATTCTTCATTAGAAGAACTAAACTCATTATCACTTTGCCCAATAAAGCAATATTCCATGTTTTGATTTGAGGTAGAGGTGGAAGTTGGTGAAGAACTTCTTTGATAGGCTTCATCATTTCCATACTTCTTGGAAGTGTGTCCACGTGTACTTCTCTGATGCTTCCTTCTTGAATTCGAATTAACAAATTCATGAACGGTACCGGTGAAGATGGCAAGAGACTCTTCGTCTTGAACACTAAGAAAGGTTCTCAACCTTTTCTTCCAATGTCTGAAATTTTGCCCATCAAGGTAGAGTGAACCATTTTGTGCAGCACCCTCTTTGACCATATTTAATCTTTGCACTTGAGGTGGTTAAACCTTTTCCAAGTGACCTTGCTCCGCTACCAATTGATAATAACGATCAAAGCTCCAATACTAATTGATATGATCAATACTCTCAATACTAGGCCTAGAGGGGGGGGTGAATAGGCAAATAGGAATTCTAAAGCCTTTTAAAAATTCTTGCACAAAGTGTAAGGGAGAATAGCAAAGACACACAATGTATAGTGGTTCCAATTCACAATCCGAATTGTACTCCACTGCCTAAGAGTCCTCCTCTTAGGATTTTCTAATGCAAAACACTTTGCTATTAACTTGAGCTTTTACGGGTTTAGCTCACAACCTTACACTTGGTTTTCACGGGTTCACCAACAACCTTACAAGTAGTTTTTCACGGGCTAAACTACAACCTAATGGTTTTTCCAAGGCTCAACCAACAACCTAAGTTCTCTTCAATGGGTTAAGAACACTACCCTTTTCCCAAGAGTGTTGGGTACACTCTTCAAACCTTAACAATAAGTTTGAATGAAATATTTGCAATAAACAAATTGGTGTATACAATAGATATATGTATGAATAAATTCCACACCAATAAATGAACAAATTACCTCAAGAAGAAACCCAAAAACAAGCTTGACAAATTGAAATCTGATTTTAGAAGCTTGTAAAATGTATTTTTGTGTTTAGAGGTTTCTCATGGTCTCACACTTGTCTCTCTTTGTTCCTCTCTTGTTCTCATGTGTTCAACTACTATTAAACTCATCTAGGATGAGTATTTATATGGTTTTATGAAGAGAAGAATGGACAAGAAAGAATGGGGTCAAAAGGATCCATTTTTGGTGGAAAAACTAGCTGTTAGAAAACTAGCCGTTGGGCCAAAACGCTATGGCGTTTTGCATAACGCTATAGCGTTTTACCAAAACGCTATGACGTTATTCAAAACGCTATAGCATTTTGCTTCTGATCGAAATCCCTCGATCCAGTAGCAAAACGCTTCATTTTTCCGAAATACATTTTCTCATAAAACATTTTCGCTTAAAACCTTTTCGCTCAAAACCTTTTGACAAATATTCTTGAGGTATTTGAAACATAAATCAAGTGTTAGAATTTAAACATACTTACATTCAATTAAAGTCCAATTCTACACTTGATCTTGAGCTTGCGATAATCGATTTGTTGCTTCATTTGATATCTCGTCGCAAAACTACAAATACATTTTCACTTAAAATTGAATTAGTAATCTAATTAATTTATGTCGTTTCATTCATCAAAATAGGTTCGAAGTACCCTTGGGCTAACAGGTATGACTTTGCTGTTCTTTTAATGAGTCTTAGGTGGGGCTTCAGTCGCCTGATTTTCCTGAAGCGTAGGAAATCCTTCTAGGAATGGTTTTAGTCGCTGTCCATTGACTTTGAATTCAATCCCTGTCTTCTCATTCCTAATATCCACTGCACCATGAGGGTAGATATTAGTGATAACATATGGACCTTCCCATTTGGTTTTGAGCTTACCTGGGAAGAGCTTAAATCGTGAATTGTACAGAAGGACTTTTCCTCCAAGTTGGAGATTCTTCTCAACAATCTTACTGTCATGGTATGTTTTCATCCTGATCTTGGCCAAGAGCTGGTTGTCATATGCTTGATTCCTTAATTCTTCTATTTCGTGGATTTGGAGTTTCCTTTCCTCACCTGCTTGGTCGTACCTTAGATTGCATTTCCGAATTGCCCAATAAGCTCTATGTTGCATACCTACTGGTAGGTGACAAGCTTTTCCATACACCAGTTTGTAAGGAGTCATTTCTATGGGGGATTTATAGGTCGTCCTATATGCCCATAGCGCGTCATCTAACCTTTGGCTCCAGTCGCGTCGATCTAGGCCAACAGTCTTAGCTAAGATCGATTTGACCTCTCTGTTTGACACCTCCGCTTGGCCATTTGACTGAGGGTGGTATGCAGTGGAAACTTTGTGGGTTACTCCGTACTTCCTGAAAAGGGAAACAATAATACTGTTGCAAAAATGTGTGCCTCGGTCACTAATGATCCCCCTAGGCACACTAAATCTGTTCAAAATGTTAGTTTTCAAAAATGAAACAACAGTTCTAGCATCATTGGTCCTAGTTGCCTTAGCTTCTATCCATTTAGACACATAATCCACAACAAGCAGTATATATTGTTTTCCATCCGACATAGGAAATGGCCCCATGAAATCAATGCCCCATATATCAAAAATCTCATAATTTAATATAACATTCATGGGCATTTGATTTCTAGCGTTTATGTTTCCTATCTTTTGGCATTCAGGGCATGTCTTACAAAACATATAACTATCATGAAATAGAGAGGGCCAATAAAATCCTGACTCTATGACTTTTAAGGCCGTCCTCTTGGCTCCAAAATGTCCACTACATGCATAAGAATGACAAAATCTTAAGACTGATGGAATTTCAGTTTCAGGAATACATCTCCTAATCAACTGATCAGATCCGATTTTCCAAAGATATGGATCATCCCAAACGAAATATTTGTTGTCATGCTTAATCTTGACCTTTTCTTGAGCCGTTAGGTCTCCATGGTGTTTACCCGTGGCTAAGAAATTGACTAGGTCGGCAAACCAGGGTCTAATTACCTGGACGGCAAACAAATGTTCGTCTGGAAAATCATCTTTTATTGGCTCTGAATCGTCCTTGACAAAGCATCTACTGAGGTGGTCCTCAACTAAGTTCTTCTTTCCTGCTTTGTCTTTAATCTCCAAGTTATGTTCCTGCAAAAGTAAAACCCAGTGGATCAGTCTTAGCTTAGATTCGGCTTTCGTCAGGAGATACCTTAAGGCTGCATGATCAGAAAAAACTATGACTTTTGTTCCCATCAAATACGATCTGAACTTGTCTAAAGCGAAGATTATTGCGAACAATTCCTTCTCCGTTGTGGTATAGTTCTTTTGTGCATCGTCAAGCATCTTAGAGGCGTAGTAGATCACGCGTGGAATTCTACTATTACTCTGCCCTAGAACCGCACCAACAGCTGAGTTGCTAGCATCACACATCAACTCAAATGGTAGGTTCCAATCCGGGGTCTGGATGATCGGGGATGATATGAGTTTCTCTTTGACCTTGTCGAACGCTTCTTGGCAAGATTTGTCAAAATCGAAGTCCACTTCTTTTTGCAATAGTTTGCACATTGGCTCCGCTATCTTCGAGAAGTCTTTGATAAACCTGCGATAAAACCCTGCATGGCCCAAAAAACTCCTAACCTCACGCACGCATGAGGGGTAAGGCAAGGTTTTGATAACGTCAATCTTAGCTTGGTCAACTTTTATACCCCTCTTAGAAACTACATGACCCAAGACAATACCTTGTTCAACCATGAAATGACATTTTTCATAGTTAAGAACAAGATCAGTGGCCACGCACCTTTTTAAAATATGTTTCAGTGTCGTTAAGCATTTATCAAAATCATCACCATAGACGGTGAAGTCATCCATAAACACTTCAATACCCTTTTCCACATAGTCTGAAAAGATACTAACCATACATCTTTGGAAGGTGGCCGGTGCATTGCACAATCCGAATGGCATCCTCCTGTATGCAAATGTTCCGAAGGGACATGTGAATGTCGTCTTCTCTTGGTCTTCTAATGCCACTGGGATTTGATGAAATCCCGAATAACCGTCCAAGAAGCAGTAATGGGACTTCCCGGTCAATCTCTCCACCATTTGGTCAATGAATAGTAATGGGAAGTGGTCTTTCCTTGTGACTTGGTTAAGTCTGCGGTAGTCTATGCAGACTCTCCATCCATTCTGAATTCTCGTGGTTCTCTTTATTCCATCCTCACCTTCGGTCACGGTGGTGCCTGTCTTTTTTGGTACAACCTGCACAGGGGAAACCCATGAACTATCAGAGATTGGGTAAATAATTCCAGCATCAAGTAATTTAATGATTTCCTTCTTGACAACTTCCATCATCGGAGGGTTTAGCCTCCTTTGGGGTTGTCTAATAGTTTTCTTATCCTCTTCCACATGGATTTTGTGGGTGCAGATGGTTGAGGATATGCCCTTGATGTCTGCTAAGGTCCATCCAATGGCCTCTTTATGTTCTTTCAAAACACTTGTCAATCTCGTCTCTTCTTCGCTAGAAAGCTTAGCTGAGACTATCACTGGAAGGGTTTTGCCTTGACCTAGATAGGCATACTTAAGGTGTTCTGGTAACTCCTTAAGATCCAGCTCGGGTGCCTGCACAATAGATGGTAACATCTCAGCGTTAGATATGCTAAACAATGGACAAGGTGTAGTTTCCTTCACTGGTTCAGTCTCATGAAGATCCGTTAAGACCTCCCTAAGATCCTCTCGGTTCCCTACTCGGTCTTCCATTTCTTCCAGCGTTTTAGCTGAGATACTTCTGCTTAAGATAAAATCAAGAGGGTCAGTAGCATTTAAATCTGCAGTTTCTTCCTCAATAGGGTATAAGATATCAATAAAATTTACACTATGTCTCATTATGATAATTTAATCCCTCCTTCATGTAGAACTTAATCGTGCTTCCAAAAAATTCCAAAATAATACTACCTTCATAAACGTCTATTTTAGCTTTAGCAGACCTAAGGAAAGGTCTACCTAAAAGCACATCAGTGGCACAGGAAGGTAAATCAGCATCCATTTCAACAATATAAAAGTCCACAGGGTATATAAAATTATTGACTTGGACAAGAACGTCTTCTACCAAGCCTTTAGGGTGGATCACTGTTCGGTCGGCAAGCTGGATCACCACCTGTGTTTCCTTCATGGGTCCCATTTGCAATATTTCGTATTCCCTTAAGGACATCACGTTAATCCCAGCCCCTAGGTCGCAAAGAGCTTTCTCCACCATTTTGTTCCCAATCTTACAAGGGATGGTGAAGGTTCCTTGATCTCCACACTTCTCCGGCAGTTTGCTTTGAAGTACTGAAGAAACATTCTGCAAAAGATTCACTCTCTCAACACCTACAAGTTTCCTTTTATTAGTGCAGAGTTCTTTTAAAAATCTTGCATAAGAAGGTACTTTTGAAATTAAGTCTAGCATAGGAATATTCACTGCCACTTTGCCAAAAATGGTCATGAAATCCTTAGCTTCGTCTAACTTCTTCTGCTTAGAGGACTTGGGAGGATAGGGAGGTGGGATATCTGCTGGTTACAGAGGTTTCATAACCTGCTCATCAGCCTTGGCCTTAGTCTTAGCTAAGATCGGTTGTTCCGTTTGAACTGGAATATCAAGCTCGGCTTCACTCTGAGTTACAGTCTTAGCCAAGATTGGCTTCGACTGAACTTCTGCTTGGATTTCCTCTTGTACTTCCTCATCTACGTCCACATCCTCGTCTTCGTACGCTTGGTTGTGAATCTCTTTATCTGATTTCGCACCCTTTCGTTCAGGTAGAACACTTTCGCTCCTTAGATGGATGACACTCACATTGTGCTTTGGGTTATCCTCGGTGGTGGAGGGTAATTTTCCACCTGTTCCTGTTTGTTGGATCTGTTGGGTGAGCTGACCTATTTGTTTTTGCATTTCAACAAGGCTGGATTGAGTTGCTTGCATGAATTTTTGCATAGTGTCCTCTATAGGTACTCCGGTAATCTTAAGCGGCTGAGGTGTAGGAAGTGGGACAGGGGCATTGGATTGGTTTGCTCCTTGTGGTCTGGGTACGAAGTGTTGGAAATTTATGGGCGACTGTTGTGGTTGTTGTTGGTATTGGTGTTGATTTAGTGGAGGTGGCTGAGGCTGGTATTGTTGTTGATTTGGTTGGCCAGGCTGAGGCGTATCTTGCCTCCACCTTAGATTGGGATGTTGTCTCCATGAGTATTGGTTGCTCTCGTGTGAGAATCTAGGTTGTCCACTAGATTGTCCTTGATTATAGCCGTACGCGGCATTCACTTGGATTGGCGCTGCATCACCTGGTTGTTCCACCACATAACAACTATGTGTCGGATGATCTAGCTGTTGGCAAATCCCGCAAACTGAGGGCATGGGATTGGCTGCTGCTACTGTAGTTTGTGCCTGAGATTGGGTACCTGTAGAGAGATTCATCAAAATGTCTGTAATCTTATCAAGCTTATTCTCCATATTTATAGCATTTAATGAAGAAGGTGTAGAATTTCTCTCGGATGAGGTGTTGTTCTGACTGTTGTCAGCCATTGTTTGGAGAAGTAATTTCGCTCTTGTTGGTGTAAGATCTTGAAGCGCTCCTCCAGCGGCTGAGTCTAGCCTATCCCTATCCTTCACACACATTCCGTCATAGAAGTATTGGATTAGGAGGTGATCTGCCACTCCATGAGTAGGGCAAATGTCTTGAAGGTCTCTAAACCTTTGATGATACTCGCTCAAACTTTCTCCTCCCCTCTGCTGAACGGAAACTAAGCTTTTCTTTGTTGCCCCTGCCTTAGTCGCATTCCAATATTTATTCAGGAAGGCAGCGGGCATGTCTCCCCAGTTGGCAATTGTGTTATGGGGTAAGCTATAGAACCAATTCTTAGCTGAGTCTTCGAGAGACCACGGAAATGCCTTCAGCTTGGCTCTCTCGATTGTTACTCCTACTGGCTTGAGGGTATCACACTGGAGGTGAAGGTTTCTCAAGTGGTTGTATGGATTCTCGTTTGAGTGGCCATGAAACTTGGTTAAGTTGGCAATGATGTTCGTCTTGATAGACCAATCATTAGCCATCGGGGGTAGATTAATACAGGAGTAGGTCACTCGTTCTGCCCCCCTGTTTTGTTCTCTCATCGTCTGTTCTTCTTGGTTTTCTTCCATGTTTGGTATTGGGTTTTCAGTTGGGCGTGAATCTTGGCCTGGATTGTTGTTGGAACCAGATTCTGATTGCGTCCCTGAAAATTCACCGTTTGTCTTTCTCTTGGCTTTCTTTCTGTTTTGTGCTTCTCTTTTTGTAAGTTCCGGATCCAAAGGTATTAATAAGGCTTCCTTTGAGGACCTGGTCATCAACTGTAAAAAACAAAAATAAAACAAAATTACAAGAAACACTGTCAAAAGATCCCCGGCAACGGCGCCAAAATTTGATCGCTCGTCGAGGGCGTCAAATTTAGTTGTAAAAAGATATAGAAAATGGGGTAGGAATACAACTTATCACTCGTCCACAAGGGACTCGTAGATTGCGATAAGAGGTTCGTCTACAGAGATCTTGGTGGTGTACTGTAGTCTTGACTCGACTTCCTCGTCACTGGAGTTGAGGGTACTTTTGTTCCTGATGATTAAGATAAACAAAGCGTAAAAAGAGAATAAGCTTAAAACAAAGAAAGGAAGCAATCTTGGGCAGATGTGAATCTTAGCTAAGATTGTTGGTTGAGATTTGGGTGGAACTTTCTTGAGGTAAATTCCTGGCAAAGGCGAATTCGTGAGCACTAGGCTTGTTTCATCGATCATTGACTCTAGGTTTTCTCCTTCTTACTCATAACTCTGCTATAGATTGGGAGGAACCCCTTTCCAATCCTACTTTCCTCCTGTTCAAATCACTAGGAGGGTACCCCCTTTCTAGTGATCCTGGCCAGTGGACACCTTGCTGGTTAAAGGGTTTATCCAATTGGCCGCTGGCTTGGGGCACATGCGTTATCCCAATGGCATAGGGAAAGACAGAGTCTAGGCCAAGCTACTCCAAACTCGGAGCCCTAGCCCAGATCAGTTCAAGTTCACTAACCCCCGCGAGGTTAGCTACCTACTTTGTCACTTCGGTTTCGCTCGTCCCCTTAGTGACTGGTTGCAAATTCGTCATCTCGGCTAAGATCGATCAAGTCTTAGCCTAGGCGGGAACCGGTTTGTTAAAATGGAACTTCAACTGAATACGAATGAGAGGATGATTCAGAACAACTCAGCCTCACGATTTACAAGCGTGCTAACTCGACCCTTACCAAGAATTAGGTGCTTTAGCTACTAAACATGTTAATTAATTAAGGAAATAAAAATAACAATTCAAGAACATTAAAAATATATTTAAGATGCGATAGTGTTTACAAAACCAGAAGAAAGGAAGATGGAAGATTATTCGTAATTGACAGCCTTCCCTAACCTTAAATAAGGTTAGAGTTCCCGCCCATCACGCCTCTTACCAAACTCCTTACTTCAAATTAACTAGAAAATAGGGATAAGAATCCCAATCGTTTTCAAATACTAAAGAGATAATAATAATTACATAATAATAATAATAGAGTGTTTTGGTTCAAATACGATTACATCCAAAAAGCCTTCAAGTGGATGTAACGGCCAGCTGATCTTCAGATCCGATCCAGCTTCCATGAGTCCATGCTCAACACGCCACTACCCTGCAGTCTTGGCCAAGACATGCGGTTAAGACTGCTGCTCCTTCGCTGTCGCACTAGATTCTTCCAAAACCGGTGTTGCCCAAGAGATCTCCATAGCGAAGCCAAATTGACGTGAAAAGGGGGAGTTTCTGCCACAAACAAGGGATTTTGAGGTGGAAGAAACGAGTGAAATATAACGTCAATCAATGATTAAATACTATCATTTCTCAAATAGGTGGTTGTTGTTTTGAACCTTTTGTATGAAGTAATTAAGAGCTCTACGATTTTTTATTAAATCGACCCGATACGAGTAAAATTTTACCCATATAAATTTATTCAATTTCTTCTATTAAAAAAAGGTTCTCTACATCAGGAGGCCCGGATAAATTCTAATGATTGGGCTTTGTGTATGGGCCCATTTAAAATAACCTTAACAATCTGCTGCATAGAGGCGAGGTGGGTTTTTTTCTTTTTTTTTGAATATTCTTTTGATTCGGTGTCGTGTAAGGTGGGGCTAAAGTACTACATTTTTATAATGTATATTCACACACTTTCTCTTTTATATGTATAAACTAAAGTACCATTATCATTATAATAATTGAAAAAATCATGATTTGCCTTATACTAAAAATGCCAGCTACATACTATTATAAAATGGAAAAAAATATATATTGTTGCATAAGTATTCTTTCATGCCGTAGGAACTAATTAGACATTGCATATATTGATTGTCAACGTATAGATAAATTAGGAATTGATATTTTGTATACAGAAACTAAAGATCTCAGTTTTGGGTTAACGTTGCTTCCTAATTAAACAATTTAATATAATGTAGAAAAAGAAAAAGAATATAGAAAGAAAGGAAGAATGAATATGGGTAGTTTTGGTAATTATCAACGACACTATGAAATATACTGATATATAATAAAACTTGAAGAAAATGTTGTGTCCTAATTAGCAATATGGACATTTTTTTTAACACAAATACCTAAATTGAACAAGGGATTGGAGATGAATTTTGTCCTTGGCGCTGCCCCACTGCACTGATTCCCACCATTCCTTTGGATAAACTCTAATTCTCCCAAGGGAAGGTTGTGGAAGAGGAAAAGTTATCCTCTCTAGCTTCGGGCAACGAACCAAATGAATTTGTTGTAGAGAATGACAAGTGATCGCGCCATTGTATATGCTTCTCAGTTCTGGCAAACTGTCCAATACCAATGTGATTAGCTGTGGAAGATTGAGTCCTACTTGCTCACCTTCTTGGTCTGTTCCAAATATTTCTTCCATGCCACTACAACACCATACCTTAATCATTCGTAGGTTAGGCAGCAAACCGGCAGGGAACAAATTCTTCAATTGGTGACACTCCTTTATTAACATTGATATAAGGTTTGACAGGAATGTTGTTGCAGCAATAGTAGAAGTTTCTACTCCGAATATGCCACACAAGTTGTCCCTTCCATAACATCTTTCCAGATGAAGAAAGTGGAGTTGAGTTGTATGTTTTAGTGCTAAAACACTATCCCATAAAGAGCCATTGAGATCATTCTTGATCATCAATGCTTGAATGCCAGTGGGGAGTGGCAATGCCACATAATCATTACTACTACTGCCCCCTCCCCCTAGTATATACACCCCACTGCTTGATCTCCAATCATCACCAATAGAAAAAGCTAAACTATGGCGCCAACCATAAATCACCTCCCCTATAACAAAGAAGTAATGAGTGAGTGATTGCTGTGACTTGTCTCGAGATTTCAAGTACGTCCTCCACTCTTTGGTATCATCAAAATTGCATTCCAGGCTTTCCAACTTCTTCAACCTCCCCACTTCCTTTCCTTTAACTGAGACTTTTGTTTTCCCTAGATTAAGGGCTTGCAACCGAGAAAGTTCAGGTATTATCTCACTCCCTATCCTTTCTATTCCACTTAAGGAGAGATCTAGATACTTGAGGTTGATCAGCAACTCCACGCCTTCAGGCATCCTTTTAAGCATTTCACAACTGGAAAGATCTAACTTCTTTAACCTCTCTAGCTTTGCTAACGATGGCACATAACTTAGTTTCATACATTCATGCAGTAATAAAGCAGTGAGATTCACCAAATCACTAACATCTATTGGCAATTCCTCAATTTCTTCGCACCCAGAAAGATCAAGAACCTTGAGCTTCTGAAATTGCTTTAAAAATGAACCAGCTATCTCTCTCAATCTATAATTGTGACGTAACAATAATGTTGAAAGATTAGGACACCTTGGAGTATGGCGGAAAGGAATCACCTCAATGTCATTATACATCAACGACACACACACCAAATTCTCTGTCCACTCCTCTAGGTCTGGTAATTCTTTTAATTGTTTTCTTGCTTCCACGAGCGTATTGGATTGCTCTCTCAATTCATAGATCACCATGTCCCTAATTAGGTCATGCATCCACACATCCGTAGTATCACCTTCCAATAAGCATGCATTGACAAGTGTATCAAGCATTGTGTGTCCCCTATCCAATTCTGCTCGTCTGCTTTTCTTTGCATCTACTATTCCCTCTACAATCATATACTCAATTAGCTCACCTCTATCAATTTCTTGATCTTCTGGAAATAATGCGCAATACAACAAACACTTTCGCAATGCTGGATCAATCAAGTGAAGGTAGCTGAATTTCAATACAGGGAAAACTTCTTCTCGCATCTTATGACCTTCACTAAGTTTTGATTCCCTCAATTCCTCCAGCGCATTCCTCCAACTGTGAACTTCACGGATACCCTTCATGGCCCTCGCCATAACTATGATCCCGAGAGGCAGACCATCACATTCTATTGCAACAAATTTTGCTAGTTGCTCCACTTCAATGCTATAATTGCCCAATTCCTTTGTGAACAAGATCCACGCTTCTGGCCTAGAAAGAGCTTGCACTTGTATTATGTTCCCTTCATTGCAGTCCATTTTTTGACAGACTCTCAACAATCGGGTGGTAAGAACCAGCTTGCATCCACCAGCTTTTACTGGAATTCCCGCGTCTTCTATGTCAAAGTAGTTCCACAAATCATCTAAAATGAGAACACATTTTCTCTTTTCTTGCAATGCTTGAGTTAACTTTTCAGTTCTTTCCTCCTCATCTTCCTTGTCCGAAAAGTTCAAATTAATTTTCTGGGCTATAAGATTTTGTAATTTCCAAATGCTGAAATCTTGAGATACAGTAACCCAATAAACCTTAAAAGAGTTTTGTCGCTTGAGACGAGTCTGAATATGCCTCATTAGAGTGGTTTTGCCCACACCCCCCATACCGTAAATGCCAACTCGTAACACTTGATCATCTATCATCCAAGACCATATTTTGTCCACATTTCTTTCAAATGCATCGCCCACTAGCCTTTCCGTAAGTGATCTTGAACAATCCGCCGCTTCTACCTCCCTTCTTTGGTTGAGTTTTTTCAAAATATCTCGCACAATGAACTTTATAAGCTTACTCTCACGGCTATAAAAAACAAACGAACAACAAAACTAACTTAATTCAAGCAAAAATCACATCAAGTACAAATTTGATCTAGAAATGAAACAAAATTGGAAGCTTCCAAAACTAGAAAAAGTTACCTGATGTCGTGTGAACTCCAACCGGATATATTAGCTGCTTCCTCCAAATGATATCCCACCTTGTTTAAATCCATCTCCCCCTCCCGTAGACGTTCTTTGAGCTTATCAAAAGCAACTCCAAATTTTCCAATTTGCTTTCTAACGTGCGATGGATCTACTCCGTAGAATACAGGTATAACGATCTGACCGTTAAGCTCTCTGCACTGGAGGATCTTTGCAAGTTCTTTTAAGCACCATTTGGAATCTGCATAATTTTCTGAGAAAATGATGACAGAGATCATGGATTCTTCAATTGCAGTGAGAAGAGATGGAGAAATGTTGGCTCCTCTGCTTAGGTCGTAATCAATGAAAGTCGAGATTCGGCTGCTGCTTAAAGCTTCATAGAGGTGGCTCATGAAACCATTGCGAGTGTCGTCTCCCCTAAAACTGAGGAACACGTCATAACGTCTCGCTTCACGGATGGTAGCAGAAGAAGAAGAAGAAGAAGCCATTTATGTGTGAAAATGGTAAGGAGAAGGTCGAAATAATAAGGAGAGAAAATGATCACATACGGTCTGATATTCTGCAAACAGGAATTACATAGCTGGAGATTCTTCTTTGTATTGAAACAAAATAAAAATAAAAATAAAATAAAATAAACTCTTTCATCTCTTCAAAACTGATGCAAAATTCCATTCTTTTTCTGTTAATGAATTCCTTGACAGAGATTAAAAATGAAACAAATATACTACAAAACTGCAATTGAATTAGTAGGAACCATAAGGATATATTTAATTACCTGCTGTGGCTGTAAATGATAATTAAGCAGATGATCAGCACAAGTGATGATGATTGACGATGCCGATTAGCTACAAGATGTTATTCAAATTAAAGATCTTATCAACAGAAGCAATATATAAATATATGCATCATAAGCACAGACGTGGATATTTATATAATCAAAAGAGAAAGAATAAATGGATAATTACCTGATTAGAATCAGATCAGAAGGAGTAAAAGAGAACACAGAGCAGGATGGATGTTGTGATAATTACGTTTAGGAACTCATTGTGGCAATGGAGCGAAAGAGGGTGGTTGGTTAAACAAAAGTCATGGAGCTGTACATTTCTCTCATTTCAGCAACAATTCATCATGGACGGTCTATAATTATATAATCACTTCATGCTAATATATAATATGCTTCACAATGATAAGAAGAGCTGACATTGAAGGATAAAAAATTTAAATTTATACATACATTTAATTATGAATTAATTAAATAATAACCCAAAAGAAATTTATAAAAATAAAATAAGATAAGATTACATAAAGCCCAACGTGCTTTCCATCCATTCTATGATTTCTATGATCTATCACAAGCTTGTCCACCGGCCCATCTGAAGCCTATAAATAACTGAGTAAACTAGACGGCTGACACTATACTAATCTTTGTTGTATTTTGCTATTTTGAATCCTTTAAATGTTAGTATTTTATTTTAAAGTTAATTTTGTTTTTATTTGTTTAAAATTCTATTTTGCCTCCCAACCCCAAGAAATTTTGTTTGAACAGACTTCCATCATTCTTAATTAAGTAATAAAAAAGATGATAAACAATTTCCAAGGTTTTTGTCAAAAAGAGAGAAAGAACTACTTTTCCCAGATGTTGCTTCGTAATCTCAAGGAGTGAGTCGCCACTTCGAACTCACCATCTTCAATTAATGCTCCAATTCATCCCCTTTATTATAAAAGCACAGCTCCCTCCACCTGCTGCCTTCCGTACGTTCCCATTCTCATTTTATCAGAAATCAGGAAAATGAGCACTGAGGATGACAGCAGAGTGAAACAGCTTGTGGAGCAAGTGAGCAATGGAGTGAGACAACTTGAAGCGCAGGTGTTGCAGCTGAAAGAGATGATACAGTCGCTACAGGAAGAATCGAACAAGAAGCCACCAGATCAAAATTTAACTTGGAAAATTTAATTCTCTCTGCGCCCAGATGAGGACCATCCTTTTAGAGCAGCAGCGGCAACCGGAAAAAAAAGGAAGAAGAAGAAGAAGAAGAAGAAGAATTTAGGAAACAGTTTTTCAAATTTAAAAAAGTTAACAAAATGCAGAAGACGGCGGAGCGATTGTGGAGGACAACCGCGAAATTAGCTACCGGATTGTTTGTTCGTGTCCCTACCGAAATTAACAGACCTGCCATTTGATTATAACCGTCGTTGACCCGTCGTTCAAATAACTACTTGAAATGCATGTCGTCTATCCCATTTTTCTCTCCTGTTTCCACCTTTCCACCTCCCGCTCCCCCTTTGCTTCAATTCAAATCTGTATCAATTCTCTTTCTAATATGAGTATTAATTAAAAATTAAACTGATGAGATCATGAGTGTAAGGCATTTGACATTTAGGGCCTTCACTTTCTTATGGGCTTTTTTGCAAACCCAACAAAATGAAATCGTCATCACATAGGACACCAATAAAAATGAAACTGATCGGATAGTGCTTATAAATACTTACAGAAACGAAGGTTAATTTCACATTTCATTTAATTAGATTATTTATTTATTTGTTTTATTTACCATATAATTTTATTTATCTTTTTTATATTATATATATGAAAATGAAGGTATTTTTTTCTATCACTCTCAAAAAGTCTACGGTTGTTTTCAAGTTGTTTTTTTCTTCACAAAACACACTAATACAAGTCACTTAACTCTAACACTAGATATAAAACTTTTCATTGACCATCTTCCAAAGTGTCAAATGTAGGAAAAGATTTATTAATTGGATTTAGATGAAAGAAAAGTTCAGCCACATCTTAGATGCATCTCCATATTAGATCTAAGCAATTCAATAAAGAAATTTACTATCATCTGAAATATTAACGAATCATTTTTCATCTTCAAGTATACTAATTACAACTTCAAAATAAAATATCCAGACATGGATATTTATATATGCATCATAAGCACAGACATGGATATTTATATAATCAAAAGAGAAAAAGAAAGTAGCTAAATTACATATATTGGATCTATATAAGCAAAAGAAGAACCTTGATATATATATGGATAATTTACCTGATTAGAATCAGATTCCTAAGTTCGACAGTTTACACTCGAATCAGATGGTAAACCTGAAGAATAAAAGGGGTTTAAGTGGGATACCAGAAAGCTAGGAGGGAGCAGTCTCTTGTACAAAGTGCTATAACAACCGCGAATAGCCAGTGCTTCAATGTCTGTGGGCAACGGATCAATAAAACTGTAATCTATTACTCTCAAATATTTCCTTGATCCCAATGAATACTCCCTCGCTATAAAAATAGAGTAATCACTGGGCGATTGTTGTGACCTTTCTCGAGATTTTACGTACTCCACAAACTCGTTGGGATCACTAAATCTGCAATACAAAGTCTGCAACGTCCTCAACTCCCCCACTTCGCTTCCTCTAATTGATAATTTTGATGCTCTATATTTGAGGACCTGCAACAGAGGAGAAAGCATATGTATTATCCCACTCTCTATCTCTTTGGAATCACTAAATTTGGAAAAAAGAGTAATCTGGATAAGGGAGACTTTTTCGAGATTTCATGTACTCCCCAACTCTTTGGAATCACTAAATTTGCATTTCAAAGTCTCAAACACCCTCAACTCCACCACTTCACTTCCTCTAATTGAGAATTCTGGTGAAGATTCTCTTTGTTCGTTGCATAGTTTGAGAACCTGCAACCGAGAAAGCATAGGTAGTATCCCACTCTCTATCTCTTCTATTACAGTCTCAGAGAAATCTAAATACTTGAGGTTCAACAGAAATCTCACACATTCAGGCATCTGTTTAAGCCTCACACAACCACTAAGATCTAACTTTTTAGTTTCTCTAGTTTTACTAACGATAGCACATAATCAGACTCCAACACTCACGGAGCAATAAGGAGGTGACATTCACCAAATTACTAATAGACCTTGGGAGTTCCTCAATCTTCCTGCACCAAGAAAGATCAAGAACCTTAAGCCCCTGAAATTGCTCAAAAAATGAATCTACTATCTTTCTTAATCCACGATTTCTTCATGACAACAACAGATTGGGACACCTTAGTGTATGGTTGTAAGGAATCACCTCAATGTCATTTCTCATCAACGAGACTCATCAAATTCTGTGTCCATTTTTCCACCTCTGGTAATTTTTTAAGTTGCACCTCTGCTTCCACGATCATATCAGACCCCTCTCTCAATTCATGGATCAACATGTCCCTAATTAGGTCATGCATCTACACATTTTTAGTATTACCTTCTAATAAGTAAAATAAAATAAATCAAGTTTTTAATTAATTGATTGATTGAGAAGAGACAGTTCATTAACTGCATCAACAAGTTGTTCTAATTATATAACCGCCTTATCCGGCTCTGCAACCGATTCCCTTGCAGTGTGATTAGGTTGGTGAGAGTGAATCTAACGGATTCCTAGCTTTCCATTTATTCTGCCAATTCCTTCGAACACTTGAAACTTCTTCTCCTTGATCATATTTCCTTTTATTTCCACCCTGAGCCACATAGTTGCTCTCAACTGATGAACCAGGAGAACGGCTCCCTGTTGCAAAGAACATGACTTGTTAGTTACTAAAATTAAAGGAGATGTTGTAGTAGTGATCATTAGGGAGTTAGAGTTATATTGATATATAATAGGTTTTCCTTAAGCATTTCAATTACATTTTCATGTATATAATCAGCTAAAAATATTTATTCTTAAAAGCATAATCTTCCTATATAAAAGTATATAATAATAACATCATGGAGCTAGCAATTCGTTACCTCCATCTCTTGAACGTTCTGCTTCGAAACGCCAGTCAGCTGCTTCTCTAACATCCTCCGAAGCGCTTTCACAGATCATAATCAAATGATGACAGAATGTTTCGGGTAGAACATCCCATGGAAAAGGATGGCCACACAATTGACACACCCAGTTTTTTTCATTATTATTCTGCAGATATTTCAAAACATTCATATCTTCCATATTCTCCCACAATGTCATAGTGGAGTTGGGCTTGTTACATGATAGGGTTAAGTTCGAAATATCTCTCACAATCGAGTCTATAAGCTCACTCTCAGGTCTATCAAAAAGACAATCAAACAACAAAACTAACTCAATCCAAGCGAATGACAGTATTAGCTGGTTTTTAAGTGAAAAAAAGTTAGTTGCTATGAAAGAAAAAATTACCTCATGATTTGTGAATTCCATCCCGACATATTAGCTGCTTCCATCAAGTGAGATCTCACCTCGTTCAGATCCATCTCCCCCTCCCATAGACGTTCTTTGAGCTTATCAAAAGCAACTCCAAATTTTCCAATTTGCTTTCTAACGTGCGATGGATCTACTCCGTAGAATACAGGTATAACGATCTGACAGTTAAGCTCTCTGCACTGGAGGATCTTTGCAAGTTCTTTTAAGCACCATTTGGAATCTGCATAATTTTCTGAGAAAATGATGACAGAGATCATGGATTCTTCAATTGCAGTGAGAAGAGATGGAGAAATGTTGGCTCCTCTGCTTAGGTCGTTATCAATGAAAATCGAGATTTGGTTCATGCATAAAGCTTTATGGAGGTGGCTTATGAAACCATTGCGAGTGTCCTCTCCCCTAAAACTGAGGAAGACATCATAAGGTCTCGCTTCACAGATGGTAGCAGAAGAAGAAGCCATTTATGTGTGAAAAGGGTAAGGAGAAGCTTGAAATAATAAGAAGAGAAAATGATCACATACAGTCTGATGTTCTCTGCAAACAGGAATTACATAGCTGGAAATTCTTCTTTGTATTGAAACAAAATAATTAATTAATTGGGGAAGACTTGACCCAAAGGAAACTTCCTTTCACTTTCCTTTCAACTTTATTTATTTATTTTTAAAGCAAAAAAAGAATTGGGAACACTCTTTTATTTCTTTTGATTTTAAATTACATTTTCTAATTTTCCACTAAATCATAGAATTTACCTGTTGTATGAATCAAATGTGGTTAGGTGTAAATGATTTGGGTATTTTTTCAACGACCGATGTTTGGCAGCTATCTTCTTGTTTTTTCATTTCCAATTATTAAATTCTGAGAACCACTCACACTCATAGGAACTTGCCTGTACACTTGCCAGATAATTAATGTCTTTCCAATTGCGAGAAGAGTTAGCAAGTTAATGAAAAATAATACTACCAATAATACCAACAGTCCACACCACCAAACTAAGGAGAACCACTACGCTCTATCCTTACGCTGTGATCAGGAATGTCACGGCCTGCACCATCCTTACGCTGTTAAAAAAGACAACCAACATAAAAGTAAAGAAATTAACAAATGAGAAAACCCAGTGGAAAATATCCAAACGAAAGTGTTGGTTGCTCACAAATGAGAAAACTCAAAGTTGCGGCTTTTACCAGTAAGGGCTTTGACCTCCTTCTTATTAATCAATTCAGAGAAGACAATAAATAAAGCAGTAATTTTTAGGCACAAAACACACAGAACATCATCTCCATTAATTTTCTCTCTCAATTTGTTCTACAGAAAGTCGCGGTATTGGTTCACTGATACCATACCAGTATGGCAATCCAATTGACAATTGAGGAGATTGAAGAAGACAAAGAGAAATTTGAATTGAATTAAACCCGAATCCTAATTCTAAACTGTGTGTGGAGGAGGGGAGGTGGGAACAGGAATAAGGGGTTGTGGGGGGCATGGTGGTCATACATACTGGAACATGTATTATACCCCTCTTTTGTAGAACAAACTTCATGCAGTACTCACACAAAACTAAACTATGGGAGGTGGGGAATGAGCAGCTGAATTTAGTACTAATAAACCAGAACATCTATTAAAAGCTATTGCAAGAGTTACAAGTGAGGTATATCATACCTTTAAGGAGCGCAGAAATGATAAGAACAAGAAAACTAAGCATTCTTTTTCATGGAGTGTGTTAAAGTTTTCATTGCTTGGTGATCCTTGCTGGAAAGAGGGGTAAGCTGCAAAAGTTGTTTGGAGGGAGGGGGGCTCTTTTGTATGCTATTTCATGGGCCATATAAGGTGTCATTTAAGTCGAAAATGTTTGATGTGGATGCTGTTCAGCATGCAATGTTATCAAAGATGGGTAATGGCTGAAATTTCATTGACTCGTTTGTTTATTCAATCATAGACTTGGAGGCCTCAGCATTATGTATCAAGTCATGGGGATATTCTATGCAGCAAGTGGTGTAGGACATTTTCCTACTTGTACTGTACGGGGCTTGCTTGTGGAGAGGTGTAGGTCACTAGCTTCTAATTACTGCATCTTTCTTTAATTCTTTAGTAAATCAATCATATAATCAGATGAGTTGATGAAAAAACAAAGATGTGCATCTTTGTCCCACCACAAAATCATTCTCAAATTACAGCTTACCTCAACAGCCTTATCAACAAAGGAATTGATGATTGTATTTATAGCCATGGGTGCCAATTCTTTTAGTGAATTTCCGCTGTGTAAGATGCCCTGTTTTTCTTTTTCTCATTTTCATATTAGCTGTGTTTTAAACCGGGAAAATAATTCCTCAAGAAGCACAACTATCAACATGTCGTATCTTTTTTTCCTCCTCTCATAATTCAAAATATATTTTATAATCGAATTTGATTTTCTCCTTTGTGAGTAATCAAGGTAAATTGAAAATTACAAAATTATAATCCTTTGTAAAGAAGGATATGTTTGAAATTAACATTTTTCATCACTGATTTGGTTTTGCAGGTTAGGTTATCTTAATTTCATAGACTAAAAGTAAAAAAATAAATGCCTTTGATATTACAAATTGATTTTAAAAAATCAGAACTGCACTGTTTTAGCAGCCGCGGAAAATGTTGAGCAATGTGTTTCATAAAATGACTTAATTATAGTGGCTTCATTTTGCCATTTTAAGGTTGAATTGAAATTTCTTTTTAAGCATACTTTTTTGTGTAGCTTTCTAATGAAAAACTGTATGAATATGATCCGATTAACGCAAAATCATTTAGCTGCTCCTTCTTCATCACCTCCGCCGCTGCTGATCGCACCACCCTCTTATCATTCTCACAAATCCGAGAGATCATTAGAGCTCACATTAATTCATCACAAAAGCTCCACTTCTTCCTACAAACTTGCCCAGGTCGCTCACCTTTTCCTCCTCTTTTCTTTCTTCAATTTGATTGCATTCATCTCTGGAACTGCAATGAATTAAAAGTTTGGAATAGTACAAACATAGTTAATAAGCATCTGGAGAAAAATAGACATATGCTCTCTGCATTAAGCTAACCACATACAAAGCATAAACCACAAACAACATTCTAGTACAAGGCAAACATGCTTCCAAAATGAAGTGGCTATATTAGAGAAATGGATAATCATAGTATATGAGATGAACACATGCATATAATTAAGTTGCCAGAATCGCCAGATTATAGGCATTTGTTATTAATAATAAGAGTAACTAATAATCAGGGTTTCTAGAATGGGATATAGAAAGGAAGGACGAAGATTGTGAAAGCCTTACCACTCGTCTCAGCCACACATTCTCTCAAATAGTTTGCCATCAATAGTATTCAAAGACACAATGGAGATGCATTTTTCCATTGGCATCGCCCCACTGCAATGATTCCCACCATTCCTTTGGATAAACCTGGATTCTTTGAAGGGAAGGTTGTGGGAGAGGGAGCGTTATCCTCTTTAGCTTCGGACAATCAACCAGTAGAATTTGTTGTAGAGAATGACAGATGATTGCGCCCTTGTATATGCTTCTCAGTTTTGGTAAAGAACGCAATTTCAATGTGGTAAGCCTTGAAAGATGCAGTCCAGTGAGATTGGGCTGATCAAATAATAATTCTTCCCCATATTCTTCTTCTTGGTCTGTTGAGAATATCTCTTCCATGCGATAGCAACCTTCGACCGAAATCTTTTGTAGGTTATGAAGGTTAGGCAGCAAGCAGGGAGGGAATAGTTTCTTCAACTTGTGACACTTCCATATATCAATTAGCTTAAGATTGAGTAAGGAATGATTGGAAAGAGAACGGGTGGAATAATTAGAAAATGGGAATCCCCTCCATTCTCCATTCTCTCCCTCGTTCATTGCAAATATCTCCTCTATAGCACCCCAGTTGTGGACACGAATCTCTTGTAGGTTTAAGAGGGATGCCAAAAGGCTAGGAGGGAACAGTCTCTTGTACAAAGTGCTATAACAATCGTAAATATTCAGTACTTCAATGTCTGTGGGCAACGCCAAAGGATCAATAAAATTGTGACCTGCTACGCTCACAAATTTCCTTGATGCCAAATTTCCTTCAATGACTGTTGGCCAATAGGAATACTCCGTCTGTATACAAATAGAGTAATTACTGGGTGATTGTTGTGACCTTTCTCGAGATTTCATGTACTCCCAAAACTCTCTGACATTACTAAATACGCAATGCAAAGTCTCCAACATCCTCAACTCCCCCACTTCGCTTCCTCTAATTGAGAATTTTGAATCTCTCCATTCGTCGTATAGTTTGAGGACCTGCAACCGAGAAAGCATAGGTAATATCCCACTCCCTATCTCTTCTATTCCAGTCCGTGAGAGATCTAAATACTTGAGGTTTAATAGAAATCTCACACCTCCAGGCATCTGTTTAAGCCTCTCACAAAGACTAAGATCTAACTTCTTTAGTTTCTCTAGCTTTGCTAACGATGGCACATGAATCAGACTCCTACAGCAACGGAGCAACAATGCAGTGAGATTCACCAAATCACTAATAAACCTTGGGAGTTCCTCAATCTCATCGCACCAAGAAAGATCAAGAACTTTGAGCATCTGAAATTGCTCAAAAAAAGAATCTGCTATCATTCTTAATCCACGATTACTACATAACAACAACGTTGACAGATTGGGACACCTTGGTGTATGGCCGGAAGGAATCACCTCAATGTCATTACTTATCAAGGACACTCTCACCAAATTCTCTGTCCACTTTTCCACATCTGGTAATTCGTTAAGTTGTGCCCCTGTTTCCACAAGCGTTTTGGACCCCTCTCTCAATTCAAGGATCACCATGTCCCTAATTAGATCATGCATCCATACAGTTTTAGTATCACCTTCCAATAAGCATGCATTCTCAAGTGTGTCAAGCATTGTGTGTCCCTTATCCAATTCTGCTTGTCTGCTCTTCCTTTCAACTATTATTCCCTCAACAATCATATACTCAATTAAATCATTTCTGCCAATTTTAGCATCTTCCGGAAATAATGCGCAGTATGACAAACATTCTTGCAGTGCTGGATCATTCAAACGAAGGTAGCTGAATTTCAACACAGAGAAAACTTCTTCCCGCAACTCGTGACCCTTACTAACTTTTGATTCCTTCAATTCCCCCTGCGTATTCCTCCATGTATGAACATCACAAATTCCCTTCATACTTCTTGCCATAACTCTGATACCTAGAGGCAAACCAGCGCATTCCCTAGAAACAGCTTTCGCCTGTTCCTCCACTTCTGTTCTATAGTTGCCCAATTCTCGAGTGAACAAGATCCAAGCTTCTTCTTCAGAAAGACGTTGCAATTGTATTGTGTTCCCTTCACTACAGTCCATTTGTCGACAAACTTTCAGCAATCTAGTGGGAAGAACCAACTTGCAAGGATTCACTCCAACCGGAATTCCCACTTTATCCAATTCCACGTCGTTCCACAAATCATCTAAAATGAGAACACATTTTCCTTTTGCTTTCAATGTTTGAGTTAGCTTTTCAGCTCTCTCCACCTCATCTTCCTTGTCTAAAAACTTCAAATCAATTTTTTTGGCTATTAGATCCTGTAATTTCCAAATGCTGAAATCTTGAGATACAGTCACCCAAAAAACTTTTAAAGAGCTTTGTCCCTTCAGACGAGTCTGAATATGCCTCATTAGAGTGGTTTTGCCCACACCCCCCATACCGTAAATGCCAACTCGTAACACTTGATCATCCATCAACCAAGACCATATCTTTTCCTCATTTCTTTTAAATGCGTCGCCCACTGGCCTTTTGGTGAGTGATGCAGATTCTCCGGTGTCTTGAATGCCCTCGACCATTGGAACTTCAAGTGCAGCAACAATTGGTAATGCATCTGGCGCGCTTCTCTGTCTTTTGTTGCTGCTTTGAACAATGCCTTCTCTTTGAGTCCTTTGAACACTTGAAACTTCTGCTTCTACTTCTTTTCCCGCTTGAGCCTCAAAGTTGCTGTTGTTATCTTCACATGCATCCAGAATTCGCGTTGGTTCCCAGTTACCTTCAACTCTTGAACATTCTGCATCTACTTCTCTTCTTTGGACTGCCACTTCATTGGTTGAAACTCCTCCTCTGGTTCTTCTGGGTCTTGTTTGTTCAACTCGAACCGCAGCAGCTGCCCCTTTAACATCCACCGGTATGCTTTCGCAGATTCTAATGCGAGAGGTAGACCCCTGAACTCCTGTCAAATGACTTCTGAAGGTTTTGATTGGAACACTCCATGGGAAAGGATGGCCACAAAACTCGCACTCCCATCCTCTGTTATCAAGCCTTCTCTTCAGATGTTTCATAACATCCCTATCCATCATACAATTAATATTTCTTCTGCTTTTTATTCCTGAAAGAATTATAAGTAAACAAGTAAGTCATATGAACCACATGTAATTAAGCATAGATTAGCATCTGAAGATTACAGTCACCTGAATCCCAAGTTCGATAGTTTACACTCGAATCCGATGGTAAACTTGAAGAATAAAAGGAGGACAACAAATTATTGATGATTGACAGATGCTCTTCACTATCATCTGATGAAAAGAAGCAATAGATAGATCATAAGCACAGACATGGATTATCAAAAACACAAGAAAAGCAAAGAAAGTAGCAAAGTATACATGGATAATTACCTGATTAGAATCAGATCAGAAGGAGTAAAAGAGAACACAGAGCAGGATGGATGTTGTGATAATTAAGTTTAGGAACTCATTGTGGCAATCAAGGAAAGAAGGGTGATTGGTTAAACAAAAGTCAATGTTTATGTGGTTTGCTTGTCTTGTCTTTGAGTGCCCAAGTTTTTATTTTAGTATCAATTTGTTACTACTTACTATAATCAAATACTGAGGAAGTTGGGAAGATTAATTAACCTGACTAATTCAAGTTGAGAAAGTCAGATCCACCAAAACCATGATTTATTTTAATAATTAGTTGGGTCCTCTTCAGAAAATTAATTTATCTAATTTATTAACGATAGTTGTGGTCTGATGATGATTAGAAAATCGACCACTTTTAAATCAAATCTCGAATTTGACTACGATAAATAGAACAACAAACTAAATAAATTTACTGAAAGAGCTTCTTCTTATCTTTGAGTGCTCACACATATTATTGAAGGTTGAGAAAGTCATCCAGCAACTTGATTTATTTATTTTAAGTTGGTCATTGAACAGACCTGTACATCTCTTATTGCAGCAACAATTCATCATGGCGGTCTAAATGTACTTTAGCTTGAGACAACCTCAGCATCGCTTACCCTGACATCCTGAAAAAATGCCCCTTTTCTGCCTGGTGATGCCATGCTGAAGTAAACACTGCGCAATGAAGGGTATTAGGGATCTAGGGTGCAATGTTTTCATGCCATTTACTAATCAATTTCTAGACAACTGAAACAATACAGGAAAACGAACTAAACAAGGAGTAATGGTGCATTGAAAAATAGTGACTGTTTTCACCAGCTGTGAACTAAACAATCCTAACTAGTAATGACTAAGGATTGATGCAAAAATATCATAAAGAAACAAAAAATCCTCTTCTTTGAGCCTAGATGCTTAGAATTCTTGAACTCAAGAAAAACACCGAAGCAGCAACCTCAATTTCCAAGAAGAGAAGTGTTTAAAATGGTGCAAATGTAAAAAATAAAGAGAGAAATGCATCTCAATGAATCTCTTACAGAATGCAAGTCAACAGGAGGTGTTTCTTTCTTTCAACCTTCCACAAGGGCTCCAAATTCAAAAGGACGTATACTTGCACCGCTCTCTCAAATTAGAAGCATTGCGAAAAAGCTGATCAAATTCCATCCCTTCACCTTTCCTGATTTCTCTGTCACCCACCACATTGCGGAAATGACTTCCTGGAAAGCAACTCATGATGGTGCAGAAGCTTGTACTGGCTAATAAGGTCAACAGCACCACCAATTTCCCTAGGCCCGGGTTAATCACAAAACAAAGCTTGGTCAAACAAATTGAACTGCGGAAGAAACCCAAACAATAACGGAATTCAAAAGAAGAAGAAAAAGTAGCAGCAAGAGACAACAATACAAAGAGTCAACAGCCTAGGACAGCAGCAATTACTGTAAGAATAAACCAAAAACAAAATTTGCTCAGAAATTCAAGCAAACCCCACAAGTAGAGCTCATGAATCTGTCAGAAAAAAGAGTAAAGGCAATAAAACATAGAAAAAGAGAAGAAGAAGAAGGATGTGGTTATCGCGTGACTGAGGTGCTTTTGGTAATCAGAAATCAGAACACAAAAGTAAACCTTTTTCCGGTTGAAATGTAAGAGTGATTAGCTTCTTCTCAAAACCTAAACCTAATGACCATCTTATGATCAGAACAGCTAAAGCAAACCCAAACAAATTGAACTGCTGAAGAAACCCAAACAACAACGGAATTCAAATTCAAGAGAAAAAAGTAGCAGCAAGAGACCGCAATACTAAATTCAAAAGCCCAGGATAGCAGCAATGCCCATCAGAATAAACCAAACCATAATCAGCTCAAAAAAATCAAACAATGGAACGTTTTCTATGAATTAAACCCACCAGTGGAGAGCTTCCATATATTCTCACTGCTCATGAAGCGCAACTGATGTGCTTTTGGCAATCAAAAACATCAAAAACCAGACGCAAAAGTAAATATTTTTCCTGTTAAAATGTAAGTGATTGTCTTCTTTTCAAAAAGCTTAATCTAATGACCCTCATAATTTATGATCATTATTGATCACAACAGCTAAACCAAACCTCCAATTGATATATCACTGTGTTTAAACCTCACGCGACACACTTCTGGACATGAGGCTCTGATACGCAGTGAATCCAAAGGACAAATGAAAACCCAAAGCATCAAAAAAAAAAACTTTTCTAATTCGACTACACTCTTACCCGCTCGAAACTGGCTGCCTCGAAGATCCATATCAGTGCAATGAGAAAACCCAACGGCGGCTTATGGTTCCGATCGTACAGCGGAAGCCGGTGGAGCGATGTTGGAGGAGAACCGCGAAATTAGCGTCCGGGACTCCGGCTTGTAGGGGTGGGCATTTTCCGAAATTTCCGAATCGAATTTCGGGTATTTCGGTTCGGGTATTTCGGGTTCGGAAAAGTACTACCCGAAATAATTTCGGGTTCGGGTACGGAATAGATATTGGGAAATTCGGATACCCGAATTTTCCGAATTTCCCATGCTTTAGTTTTAGGGTTATTCCTTTCCTTTCCAACTTTCAAACGCACACTCTCTCCAATACACGACCTCTCTCTCCATCTTAACTCTTCTCTTCAGCCAAACTCCAAAACCAAATCAATCTCCACCGTCCCACCACCGCCCGACCACAGCCACCAACGGCACCCATCACGGCCGTAACCACAGCCACCGACTCACCTCACCATCTCCAGCACCCATCGCGACCCTAATCCCAAATCGATCTCCAGTAACCCTAACCCTAACCCCCAAATCGATCTACAGTAACCCTACTTCCTCTTCCGGCAAAGCGTTTGTGTGATACAGAGAGATGTCGGGTAAGGAAGAGAACCTGATATTCGTGGGAGGTTTGTCTTGGGAAGTCACCGAGCGACAACTCGAAACCGCGTTTAACCGCTTCGGAAAAATCATCGAATGTCAGATCTGCTTCTTCTGTTTCCTCTCTCAATTCTTGCTTGTCTCGCAGAAAAAGTGAGAATCGGCAGTTTTTAGATTTCAAAATAACAATACAAGAGCTTAGTAATTGTTTTGAAGTGCTGGGTTACGATACTGCTGCTATATTTCTATTGTTTATGATTTCTTCGTACATTTTGTATTAATTTTAATTTCCTTTTTTCCAATTTTTTGGATTGCTGGGTATGGTGTTTTGAGATGCTGATTGTTTTTGAACAAGAGGGTTGGATCAAGTTGCTGAAGCACAGTGATACTTCGGTTGTTGTCATTTAGATGGTTGTTTTTTGTTTTTCGAGCTGAAATTTGGGATATGTTGAGAATGTGTTCCAGAGAGGCAGTTGGTGTTTATGCATGTTTTTTTCTTACTTTGTATCTGCTTGGAAGTTTTCGTTTGAAGAAGGCAGTGTAATTGGGACCATCAGAGTGTGCCAAACTTCTTATACGTGAGTTTGGGTTGCTCAAGTAAGACGTGCTGATCCTTTCTACAAGATGGAGCTTGATATGACGTGCTGATTCTAATTTATGTCTAATTTGTATGTTGAATTGAACATAGAGTGCTGGATGTTTGGTAATGCTTGTTGGTAGTATTGTTGGCTACCGGATGTTTGGACCATTTGAGAGTGGATTGGATTGTTGTTAAATTTAAGCAGGTTATGAATTTGGGCAGGTTTTTGAATTCGAAAATTCGGGTATTGTATACCCGAATTTCACCCCAAATTTCCGAAATTTGAAATTCGGGAATTTCGGGTATACCCGAATTTCCGAATTTCAAATTTCAAAAATTCGGGTACGGGTACGGGTAGCAGAAAAATAAATTCGGGTTCGGGAATTTTTTTTGCAAATTCGGAATTCCGAATTCCGAAATTTTTAAATACCCGAATGCCCACCCCTACCGGCTTGTTTGCTCGTGTACGGTGTACCGAAATTAACAGACCTGCCATTTGATAATAACTGTTATCGCTGACCCGTCGTTCAACTATCTATCTTGTGATGTGAGATTGAAAGGCTTGTCGTCTACTCCCTTTTTCCCTTCAGTTTGCTTCAATTGATTTGGTATTTAGGGCCTTCGCTTGTCATGGGCTTTTTTGCAAACTCAACAAAATGAAATCGTTCCACAGGCTACTTGTTCGTGTAATTATTGACTACAGTTTGTGTATGTCACACTTTACATACATCATAGCTACTCATATAAAAAACACAATCTGTTACGAAAATCCCACAAAGATTGAGAGATTATTAATAGCCCCACAAGGAGGATCCAATATTTTTGAAACCCATCGTGTCTATACATAAAATAGGAAGAGTGTCAATAAGTGAGAGTGCTAATAACCCCACTCTATCCAATATTATTAATCTTGAAACCATTTTCATTTGAGTAATTACTAAAAAAGGAAATGATTTTCTTAATTTCTCAAACCTTGAAGATTGATGACTTTTTCACTGTAATTTTCTAAATTTTCGATATTCGAATATCACATTTACTCTAAAAGTGATTGAGTCATTTATCACTCAATCATAAACAAATGTAGCTGATATTTCGATGTGTGGATAAAATTTATTTTGAGACCAACCGCCTCTCTCCCGTCAAGACCGCCCCTTCAATTTATCATAAATTAGGAATTGATATTTTATATACAGAAACTAAAGATCTCAGTTTTGTGTTAATGTTGCTTTCCTAGTTGACAATTTAATATAATGTAGAAAAAGAAAAACAAAAGAGAAAAGAAGAAGAAGAAGAAGAAGAAGAAGAATCAACATGGGCAGTTTTGGTGATTTACTGGTAATGATTCAAATAAGAACACATTTAACTTAGCAAATAATTCATCACATTAGCTCCACTTCTTCCTACAAACTTGCCCAGGTCGGTCATCTTTTCCTCATTTCTGGAACTGCAATGAATTAAAAGCCTGGAATAGTACAAACATAGTTAATAAGCATCTGGAGAAAAACAGACATATATGCTCTCTGCATTAAGCTAACCACATACAAAGCATAAACCTCAAAAAACATTCTAGTACAGGCCAAGCATGCTTCCAAAATGAAGTGGCTATATTAGAGAAATGGATAATCATAGAATGAGATGAACACATGCTTATAATTAAGTTGGCAGAATCGGCAGATTATAGGCATTTGTTGTTAATAATAAAGTAACTAATCAGGGTTTTAGAATGGGATATAGAAAGCAACGACGAAGATTGTGAAAGCCTTACCACTTTATGCTAGAAGAGCTATTTTCTTTTCTTTGAGTGCTCACACATATTATTGATTCATTGAAGGTTGAGAAAGTCATCCATCAACTTGATTTATTTATTTTAAGTAGGTCATTGAACAGAGCTGTACATTTCTCTTATTGCAGCAACAATTCATCATGGATGGAAAGGCAACATCAACATCGCTTACCCTGACGATTATTAGGGTCTAGGATGCAATGTTTTCATGCCAGTTACTAATCAAACCACTTGAAGATTTTCAGGTATATCAGACAAGTTAAAATTTCAAAACAACTGAAACAATACAGGAAAACGGACTGAACAAGGAGTCACGGTGCATAAAAAATAGTGACTGTTTTCGCCAGCTGTGCTTAACCTGGAACAATCCTAGTGAGAAATGACTAAGGAGTGATGCAAAAATAGCATAAAGAAACAAAAAATCCTCTTCTTTGAGCCTAGATGCTTAGAATTCTCAAGAAGAGAAGTGTTTAAAATGGTGCAAATGTAAAAAATAAAGAGAGAAATGCATCTCAATGAATCTCTTAATGAATGCAAGTCGACAGGATGTGTTTCTTTCAACCGAAAGCCTTCCACAAGGGCTCCCAAATCAAAAGGATGTATACTTGCATCGCTTTCTCTCAAATTAGAAGCATTGCGAAAAAGCTGGACAAATTCCATCCATCTCTGTGTCAACTGTAAAGTTCTCACTTGATCACATGGAAAAAATTAAAGTTAAGCTTGGAGTGGTAATGATTCAAATAAGAACATATTTAACTTAGCAAATATTTCTTTATTTTTTTCATAATGATTTAAATAAGAACATCAAACTAATATTGCATTTTCTCTTCAATGATCGGCCGATCGAGTACAAATATGATTATTTTGGACTTTGAAATTTAAATTAAAGAATATCGTTGCTTATATTAGGAAATTAATTAGTCTTTATTTGTATATTCTTAGCACAATGAAGAACACGAGCATGGGTATCATCACTCTGATAGGCCCAATCGAAAAGATCTCCTTAGCTAACCATCCCATTGATATCCTATCCAAACTCAAACCCAAATCAAATCCAATCCACTTGACTAAATAATACTATCCAGTTTGACTGGGTTTGGGTGATTACTATAAATTAATCCCGGTCCAATTAATTAAATCGAAAGATAAATGAGGTGAAATGATGTTTTGTTTAATTAAAATAAGGAAATTTGTAACAATTTTCTTTTCTTTTCCCATCTTGATCTTGTTTTCAGATATATACTTAGAGAAACCATTAGTTATTATTAGAAAACAACAAAACCAAACCGACACCAAGGCTGACAAAAGCAGAAATTAGGTAATTTTGTAAGTAAATATTTTAATTATAATTATAGGCAAAGAGATATATAAAATGTTTCATGTTTCCAAATTACACATAAAAAATTATACAAATAAAAACGGAGACTAAAAGATCAAAATCGAGATTAAAAAGTTAAAACTTAAATTATAAAAAAAAATACATTAGATAATTTTATTGAATAATTAGTTTAATGGATGCCTAATGGATATCAAATTGGATAAAAACGACAGTAGTACAACGCCGCAGCAACTGCATTCTTCGTTTCTGATCAAATAGGAAAAAGAGGATTATTAAAAACACACTTGCCTGATCAAGAGCACAGCTGCATTCCTCAAAATGTATGAACACTTGTGAAAGCCTTACCATTCTTTTGAGCTACGCATTTTGTCAAACAGTTTGCCTTCGTTCTTCGCTATGAAGAGGACTAACCTTATCTAGAGAGGGAAAATCCAGCAAGCGATTCGAGATGAATTTTGTCGTTGGCGCTGCCCCACTGCACTGATTCCCACCATTCCTTTGGATAAACTCTGATTCTCCAAAGGGAAGGTTGTGGAAGAGGGAAAGTTATCCTCTCTAGCTTCGGGCAACTAACCAATTGAATTTGTTCCAGTGAATGACAAATGATCGTGCCATTGTATATGCTTCTCAGTTCTGGTAAGGAACTCAATTCCAATTTGATTAGCTGTGCAAGATTGAGTCCTACTTGCTCACCTTCTTGGTCTGTTCCAAATACTTCTTCCATGCCACTACAATCCCATACCCTAATCTTTTGTAGGTTAGGCAGCAAACGGGCAGGGTACAAATTCTTCAACTTGTGACACTGCTCTATTTCAATTGATTTAAGGTTTGACAGGAATGGCGTTGTAGCAATAGTATCAGTAGTAGTACCCTTTTCTACTTCGGAGAGGCCACACAAGTTGTCCCACGGTGCGTTCACCAAGCGCGCTATTCCATCACATCTATTCAGACGAAGAAAGTGGAGCTGAGTTGTATGTTTTGGTGCTAAAACACTGTCCCATAAAGAGCCATTGAGATCATTCTCGATAATCAATGCTTGAATGTCAGTGGGGAGTGGCAATGCCACATAATCATTACTTCTACTGCCCCATCCCGATAAATACACCCCACTGGTTGATCTCCAATCATCAAACACATCCTCCCGTGACCAATCATCTTGCCAATCATATTGCCAATCATCATCAAAATCCCTTGAAACATCATCAAGAAATAACTTCCCTATACGAAAGGCGTAATGAGTGAGTGATTGTTGTGACTTCTCTCGAGATTTCATGTACTTCCTCCACTCTTTGGTGTCATCAAAACTGCAATCCAGACTTTCCAACTTCTCCAACCTCCCCACCTCCTTTCCTTTAACTGAGAGTCTTGTTTCCCATATGCTGCCTAGATTAAGGACTTGCAACCGAGAAAGTTTAGGTACTATCTCATTCCCTATCCTTTTAATTCCAGTGAAAGAGAGATCTAGATGCTTGAGGTTGATCAGCGATTCCACGCCTTCAGGCATCCATTCAAGCGATCGACAAAGGGAAAGATCTAACTTCTTTAATCTCTCTAGCTTTGCTAACGATGACACATGACTTAGCTTCGCGCATCCACGGAGTAATAAAGCAGTGAGATTCACCAAATCACTAACGTATACGGGCAATTCCTTAATACGATGGCACCCAGAAAGATCAAGAACCTTGAGCTTCTGAAATTGCTTTAAAAATGAACCAGCTATCTTTCTCAATCCATGATTGTCACGTAACAATAATGTTGAAAGATCAGGACACCTTGGAGTATGGCGGAAAGGAATCACCTCAATGTCATTATACATCAACGACACACACACCAAATTCTCTGTCCACTCCTCCAGGTCTGGTAATTCTTTTAATTGTGCCCCTGCTTCCACGAGCGTATTGCACCTCTCTCTCAATTCATAGATCGCCATGTCCCTAATTAGGTCATGCATCCACACAACATCTGTAGTATCACCTTCCAATAAGCATGCATTCACAAGTGTATCAAGCATTGTGTGTCCCCTATCAAATTCTGCTCGTCTGCTTTTTTTTGCATCTATTATTCCCTCTACAATCATATACTCAATTAGCTCATCTCTGGGAATTTTATGATCTTCTGGAAATAATGCGCAGTACAACAAACACTTTTGCAATGCTGGATCAATCAAGTGAAGGTAGCTGAATTTCAATACAGGGAAAACTTTTTCTCGCATCTCATGACCTTCACTAAGTTTTGATTCCCTCAATTCCTCCAGCGCATTCCTCCAACTGTGAACTTCACGGATTCCTTTCATGGCCCTTGCCATAACTCTGATCCCGAGAGGCAGACCATCGCATTCTATTGCAACAAATTTTGCTAGTTGCTCCACTTCAGTGCTATAATTGCCCAATTCCTTTGTGAACAAGATCCAAGCTTCTGGCCTAGAAAGAGCTTGCACTTGTATTATGTTCCCTTCATTGCAGTCCATTTTTTGACAGACATTCAACAATCGGGTGGTAAGAACCAGCTTACATCCACCAGCTTTAACTGGAATTCCAGCATCATCTACATCAAAGTCGTTCCACAAATCATCCAAAATGAGAACACATTTTCCTTTTGCTTGCAATGCTTGAGTTAATTTTTCAGTTCTTTCCTCATCTTCCTCGTCTGAAAAGTTCAAGCCAATTTTTTTGGCTATAAGATTTTGTAATTTCCAAATGCTGAAATCTTGAGATACAGTAACCCAATAAACCTTAAAGGAGTTTTGTCCCTTGAGACTAGTTTGAATATGCTTCATTAGTGTGGTTTTGCCCACGCCCCCCATACCGTAAATGCCAACTCGTAACACTTGATCATTCATCAACCAAGACCATATCTCTCTCTCGTGTTTCACAAAAGCTTCACCCACTAGCCTTTTGGTCCGGAATGCAGATCCTTCACCCACTCGATTACCTTCCACCATTTGTACTTCTTGTTGAACCATTTCTGCATCTCCTACTCCATGCTGGTCGGCCTCAACCGTCAAGCAGCAGTTTCTTAAATCTTGAGTGACTAAATCTGTAGGTGGGAATGGCTCTGGCTCGAGATTGCTGCAACTCTCATTTGGTGGCAAATATTCGGTAGTAAATCGGTGTTGCAATTGGGTTGTCCTTCCAATCATGTCATTTGGAAGTGGAAATTTTTCATCACTACCACTCTCATTTGGATGTGTTGTCATCATATATTGAAGCACCCCTCCTGGATTGCCGAAGTCGTTGTTTAGTTCTGGTGAAAAGGATGGGATATAGTGGTTGTTTGCACCACTCTCAACTTGGTGGGGATTGCTACTAGTCTCATTTGGTGGCATCACTGCTTCTGTCAAACCAATCGTGCCTTCTGATGTTTCTCCAGGTGGTAAATGTGCCACATATTGGAGTGGCATGGTATGTTGTTGTGGCAAGAATCGCAACGGTCCTGGATTGCCGAAGTAGTTGTTTGCACCACTCCCAACTGGTGGCAAAACTAACGTCGGCGTCGCTTCTGTCATACCTTCTGTTTCTACAGGTGGAAGATTTGAAGGGGATGGTAGGATATAGCCAGTCGCGGTTTTCTGTCTTTTGTTGATTCCACCTAATGATATCCTTACATCACCAGGAACATTTGGACAACTTTTAGTACCAGTCCTGGGCTCTCCGATTAGATGACCTCTCAACCTTGTTGGTGAAGTGCTTGCAGAAAGATAATGTCCGCAATAGTTGCACTTATACTTGCCGGACTCCTTATTAAAATGCAGTTTAATATCTGCCATTCTTCTCAACAACCTGCTGCATTTATACAATACAACTAGTTAAAGGACTGCTAAAAATAAAATGGAAAAATAATCTAAGGTCCTTGAGGTATACGCGGTCCTAAAAATCAGTCCCTCATTTATTCAACCAATTGAACCAAAAATTATCAACCCACCAAAATAAAATAAAATAACCTGTTGTGGTTATAAATGATAATTAAGCAGATAATCAGCACAAGTGATGATGATTGGCGATGCCGATTAGCTACAAGATGTTCTTCAAATTAAGGATCTGATCAGCAGAATCAATATATAAACATATGCATCATAAGCACAGACGTGGATATTTATATAATCAAAAGAGAAAGAATAAATGGATAATTACCTGATTAGAATCAGATCAGAAGGAGTAAAAGAGAACACAGAGCAGGATGGATGTTGTGATAATTACGTTTAGGAACTCATTGTGGCAATCAAGCAAAGAAGGGTTGAGAAGATTAATTAATCTGACTAATTCAAGTTGAGAAAGTCAGAACCACCAAAACCAGATTTATTTTAATAATTTATTAACGATAGTTGTTGCATTTTAAAAGGGTAATTTTTTAGTATAATTTTTTCTATTATTTTAAACTCGCTATTTTGAATCCTTTAAATTTTGTTTTATTTTAAAGTTAATTTTGTTTTTATTTGTTTAAAATTCTATTTTGCCTCCCAACCCCAAGAAATTTTGTTTTAACAGACTTCCATCATTCTTAATTAAGTAATAAAAAAGATGATAAGCAATTTCCAAGGTTTTTGTAAAAAAGAGAGAAAGAACTCTTTTCCCAGATGTTGCTTCGTAATCTCAAGGAGTGAGGCGCAACCGGGAAGAAGAAGAAGAAGAAGAATTTAGGAAACAGTTTTTCAAATTTAAAAAAGTTAAACAAAATGTAGAAATAAAATTTGGAAAACTGTTTTCCAAATTTAGATCTTCGAGATCTCTTTTTCTGCCTGTTGACCCCATGCTGAAGTAAGCACTGAGCAATGAAGGGTATTAGGGATTTCGGATGCGATGCTTTTATGACATTTACTAATCAAACCGCCTGAAGGTTTTCAGGTATATCAGACAAGCTAAGTTTCAAGACAACTGAAACAATACAGGAAAACAGAGCAAATATAGAGAGAAATTCATCTAATGAATCTCTTACAGAACTGTTAGAGCCTGTGAGTCCTACTGACCAATGCGTCAACAACTCAGTCTTATCCATCTCCAACCTCTCCTCTGTGTCTTTTAGTCTGAGGTGCCACTAGACGATTCTTTGGTTATACAATTTGTCAAAAACTGCTTGCTTACAATAAACCCAATATATATATATAACAAATACATGTAGACATAAGAAAACTGAAACTTATGGTTGCAATCGTACAGCGGGAAGACGGCGGAGCGATTGTGGAGGACAACCGCGAAATTAACAGACCTGCCATTTGCATTATAAGCGTCGTTGAGTTTATTGTATATTTCGGTGGCAGCCAGTGCCACCAACATTAATCGTGACAAGAAGGATAAGAATGAGTTTTCCAAACTAAATTACCATTGCCAAATTTGCCACCAAGAAGAGAAACAGTGAAAGTGGATGAGTTCTGGCTTTAATTAGAATTGCTTGGGTAGGTAGGAAAAATGAATTTTAAGTTTAGATTTTTGGGTTAAAATTAATGAATTTTAGACTTAAAAAATCGATTTTTTCTTCTAGTGTCACTCCATTTAATGGTGATGTAAGCCCATGTTGTTTGAGATTTTTGGACAAACATAATGGGCAGAAAGATTATTAGATCTAGATTTTATCCATTTAACACTTAGCCATGAAAGAAGGGAGGAAATAGGCCATGTGATTCATTCCTCGTCATGCAGGTCTACGAATCCAGCTCATCCCAACTCATCTAGATAATATAGAATCTACAATCTCAGATTAGGATAACCCCATTACTGATGCTAAATTTATGAACATACCATCTTTTAAGATCACCAGAAAAATTTATGACGGAAGGTGGAGCCTGAAGAAGCTGGAAGAAGCAAACATTACTCTGCAGGAAACAACCAGATCATTGAGAATTCAATAATAAAAAAGAAGAAGCAAACATTGAAATAAGTGGTTCAAACAACTGCCACGACCATAACTCGAAGGATTCTTGCTTTCCCAAAATTACTCCACAACTACCAATTAATTGGAAAAAAATAAATAATAAAAAGCTCATTACAAGCTGCAAATAAATTTGAAAATTAGCAGAACACATAATGAGATTTGGGCAGAGTTCACTTTCAATCAAAATGATAGCATTGGGCTTCCAATATCCAAGAAAAGTATCTATAATCTATAACACCGGGCGTATCAACTGGAGAAAACTTGCAAAACAACATACAATAACACCATTTTTGTTCATTTTCAGTTCCGCATAAACATGCTAAAGTTAATAATCATCATACCAAAGAAAATCAATTGATGAATAAAAAGCACCTGATATAATAATTCCCTTGGTAGCTTATTTTTTATGATTTCACTGCACACGAAATAAATAAATGGATTTACCAATGAATATACATAATCGGAAAATAAATCAAAGGCAGAGTGACTTACAATGGTGAGGAGGTAGAGGTGGACTGCAGCAAGATCGAACAAGAAGCAAGAAGATTTAGAAAATTCAAAAATTTTGGGTTAGATTTAGAGAAGGATTAAGAAATTCCTCCCACATATATTAAAAAAAATATTAACAAATATTTTTTTTAACAATAAGTGCCACATGTATATATGCTTGTTTTATTTTTATTTAGAAAGTATTGTTGTGGTGGTATTATAAATAGGTTGTATTGTAAGGCACACAAAAATATTATTTCAAAAAAGAAAGAAAGAAAGAGGGAGATCGATGACTATGATGAGCATGGCAGAAGAATTGATAGAGCCTGTGAGTCCTACCGACCAATGCTTCAACAACTCAGTCTTATCCATCTCCAACCTCTGTGTTTTTGAGTCGGAGGTGCCAATCGACGAGTCATCGATTATACAATTTTTCAAAGACTGTGCGGTTACAATAAACCCAACATTCTCCTCCATCATGGTACGTACAAATCTCTCCTTTCCATGTAGACTTCATCATCGATTGCTAAAAAAAATATAGTTTAACTCGGCCTAGACTTGGTTCGCCTAATTTTTTCTTTTTTCGGACTTCGCCCCTGTTGGAATTGCAGGTTACAGATAAGCATACCGAGAAAGCATATTGGAAAAGAGTGGAATTGGATTTTGAAAACCACATAAGAATCCCCAACTTCCCTTCAGGAATGCCAAAAGAATTTTATGAGAAATGCTTTGATGAGTACCTATCAGAGACAGGATTAGAAGAACTTCCACAAAGCCAACCTTTATGGAAAGTTCACATTATAAAATACCCAACAAAAAATGCAGAAGGCACAATCATATTCAACTTTCACCAATCTCTCGGAGATGGATACTCTTTAATGTGTACTCTTTTTTCATACATCAAGAGAGCTGACAACCCTTCTCTTCCATTGACATTTCCTTCTGTCAAAATGCGTTCAAGTTTTGCAGATTCTTATGGTCAGAATAGTATAAAAAAAGTGTTTAAGAGCTTGAATTGGGCTTTATCCGCAGTGGTTAACACTGTATCAGATTTCTCTTGGAGCCTTTTAAAGAGCAGCTTTCTTGAAGATGATAAAACACCGATCCGATCAGGGAAATCTGGAGTCGAGTCTCGGCCGATTTGTGTGTCAACAGTGAAGTTCTCTCTTGATCACATCAAAGAGATTAAGGCCAAACTTGGAGTGGTACGTACATAATTAAGGACAACCTCTCCTTCTTCTGCTTGTTTATATTATATATAGTAATGCATTAAATTAGACAGTAGGTTTCTCTATTTATCTGAAAATTTCACATTTATGCAATTCCTTACTTTGATCAATGACATTTCTTTTTTTGTTGTTGTTGTTGTACAATAACAGACAATAAATGATGTGATTACGACCATTATTTTCATGGGAAGTCGGTTATACATGCAAGAAATGGACAAGAAGTCAACGAATGCCAATTCCACAGCATTAGTTATACTTAACACAAGAATGCTTCGTAATTACAAATCAATGGAGGATTTGGTTAATTCTAAAAATTCAGGCGACGACTCAACATGGGGTAACCATGTCGCCACACTGTGTGTGACAATACCTGTTTTAACGGGTGATGATTTTGCAAACCCACTTGGTATTATGAAGAAAACTCATGAAATGATCAAGAAAAAAAGATACTCATCAGCTGTTTACCTCACGGAATGCCTCATAAATCTTATAAGTAAATATGCAGGGGCTAAGGTATATCATTATTAGTCGTACATAAGTAAAAAATTGCTTGTTCGATCTTATATGACGTGACAACTTTTCATCCTCAGTAAATTTAAGGAATATATTGATTCGTTTGGGTCTTTTTCAGGCAGGTAGTAGGTTCTTATACAACACAATTAAGAACTCGAGCATGATAATCACCAATGTGATAGGCCCAGATGAAAAGATGTCATTGGCTAACCATCCCATCCGAGACTTTTACTTTGCAGTAGCCGGATGTCCGCAGGTATGTGAATACAAAAATATGAATTAATTGTTGTGAGCCATATATAATTAAAATATTTCTTAATACGTGGAATGAATATTGGTGGTTAATTGCAGAATCTGGTGATATCAGTTGTGAGTTACATGGGAGAGCTGAGAATTGGTCTGGTAGCTGAAAAAGATTTCATCAATGCTCAAAAGTTGAAGTCATGCGTGGAGCGAGCATTCAAAATGGCACTCAAAGCTGCCCGCGAAATTGAAGTTCCAGTTGCAAATATATAATTTATATTCACTACTCTTATGCTTGCTTTTAATTATTTAAATGTTGTTTTCAATTTATGTCATTGTTTAAATATCCTTATATGTTTGATATATAAACAATAAAAATACTTGTATAATTTCTCGTTTATTTCTTAATTATTATTCTTATGTTTGGAGTCTTTATGACAACAGTTTAAAGTGAGTAACGTAGCAAGAAGTCATTTTTTACGCCGTGATCATGATAACAATAATTTCTAGCATTTTTATGAGTCAATGTGTCAGGAAAATTAAGTTCGACTTGATAAGACTCTTAAATTGTTTGGCATAGGCTTATGAGTCAATGTGTCAGGAAAATTTAGTTAGCGGCAGTGAATGTGGGCAAGAATTATGCCATCTATAGAGCTGTTCAACGGTTAGGTAGGGATAACCGAAGAACCGAAATTTCGAAACCGAACTTTCGGTAATTCGGTTACGGAATTTCAATTTCGGTTATTTCGGTTTTGGTTACCTAAAAATCGAAATTAAATACGGTTCGGTTTCGGAATTTAATCGCAAAAGTTCGGTTAACCAAACTAACCGAACTTTTGCACACACTATAATATATATTTTTTACAAAACTGTCATTCCCTTCCTAATTTCCTAAATCAGATATCTCCTCACTCTCTCTCCCTTTCGCGCAGACCGCAGCCTCAATCCTCATCCACCACCACGAGGTCCACCGGACCACCACCCACCGTCTCCGAGCTTTCCCTCTCCTCTCCTCGCTCTGTCCCTCAGTCCGTTCTCTCTGTCTCCTCTCTCGTTCAACAAAGAACCCTCATCCTCTCTCACTCCAGATCTACCATGAAAATCTCTTCCCTTCCCATTTCTATGTTTGCTTTAAATTTTAATCTTCAGATCTTGCTTTTATATTTCTTCTTCTTTACAATCTCTAGTTTTAAAAAAATTGCTTCCGTTGATTTTTATTTAGTTCTAATTTCGTTTGGTAATTTCATTTTTGGTGTCTTTTTTTTTTATTTCTCTTTTTTCCAGAAACTGGATTTGGGTTTTGGTTGTGGTAAAATTGTTTGGAGTGTGCAGGATTTGGGATTGTAAAATTGTTTGGATTTGTAAAATTGTTTGCTTTCTCTTTTTCCCAGAAACTGGATTTGGGATTTGGGATTTGGGTTTTCCAAAAACAGGTTGTAAATTTCGGAAGTTCGGTTTTTCGTTAAAAATTTCGGTTTTCGGTTTTCGGTTACTAAAACTTTGGTTTGGTTTCGGTTTTAGATTTTATAATGTTCGGTTAACCGAAACTGAAACTTCGATTATCGGTTTCGGTTTCGGTTTCGGTTAACCGATGAACAGTTCTAGCCATCTATGACTTTTCATGTCTATAAGAATCAAGGAATAATGATTGAAAAACATGGACTAACATGTATTTGAAATGGTTGAGTCACTCAAAATTTTCAATGGGTTAATGACATTTTTTCGGATAAATGTACTCCCTCCTTTCACAATTAAACGTCGTTTACTATTTGGACACGCATATTAAGGAGACCGAATGACTCACTATTTGACCCCAAAAAAAATCGTACTTTTTTTTCAAACGTACGTCCGAGAAAAAATAAATTTCTCGCCTTTTTATTGCTCAACATTAGATGTTTCTAAACTCTTTGTTGATGTGTCACGAAATAATTTCAAATTTGACTACATAACATAGTTGACGTGTACAAAATATTAATATTTTAATAAATTTAAAAAAAATCATGTACACCCATTAGCATGAGAAGTTTATAATTAAAAATTATTAGTATTTGAAGTACTCTCTCCCAGTTTAATTAAACGTCGCTTTGATTTTGAACATGTATATTAAGTAGGCCGGATGACTTACTGTTTAAGACAATTTTACCCCTTATTTTTTCTCGAACGTACATTAAGGATGCTCGTACAAAATAATAAAATAATAGAACTTAACGAATATTTATCTCCGTTAATTACTTTTCTGACGGTAAGAATTAATGTGAATTAACCGGATATACCATATGAGATCAATTTGAACTGAAAAAACTTTTGAGAATTCATTAATATGAAAATAATAACCTAGCGACCAATTTAAGAAACAACTAAACTACATGTCCGCCGGGCCCTTCCATTTTAGCTACGTGATCGTATCCATTTCTTTGAATTCAGCCCCTCTATTTTTTTCATTTATGTTTCCAACTGTTTTCTGTCGTCGGTGGTGTGAAGAGAAAAATTAGATGCACAAATTTAATTTCACGTGCTGCATTAATTTTTGCTGTAGAAATAGGACACACATCATTGCAACCGGACGTACAGCGGAGCAGTGACGTATCCACCCTGGGAGCAGTGGGCCAACTTTCCTTTACAAAGAAAATCAAACAAGAAGAGCTGAAGAAAGGAATAAAAAATTACCTTAGAGAGAGAGAATGGGTATGGCATGTTGTGGGGGGTGGCAGTGAGGTGTTGACTGGTTTTATACAGAGAGAAGCTTTGGTGAAAATGAAAATGAAATGGAATGGAAGAGGAGACTTTCTACTTTCTATGTATCTTCCATCCAATCCAACAACCTGAGACGCCAAGCCCAATGACGAAGCTGTAATTTCTGCCTTCTCGTCTGTATGTTTAGAATTTCTGTTTTTTTCTCCCAACAGAATCAATTTTAACAATCTCAATAAACTTTCAAGAAAAACAATCTCATTAATAATATGAAAAATATAATCATCCCCGAGCAAACCTTTCTTATAAGGCTTCATCTTCCACCAGCTCATAATTCTAATAAGTAAGCATCGTTCGTATTTTAATTGTTAAATATAATTAGGTATTTAAAGTGATAAACCCAATTATCAAACATTTATAAATAAATAGTTAATACGACACTTTTATCCCTTAAATAATATTATAGATTTTATTTACATATATGAAGAAAATTACCTATCTGCCAAGAGCACTCTACCCCTTAATGTTTTACATGATTAATCTTAACCCATTAAACAACACTAATTATTCTCCAACATTTGTATCTTTAGTTGGTGTTCTTCTATTACGGTAATGTCTTCCCTCTTTTTAATTTGTTTTCTCCTCTCCCGAATCCTCTTAATTGATTCCCGTTAAACCAAACTCATTTCACCTTTCAGTTCTCCTCTCTAAATTCAACTCCAAATTCCAAACAATGGGCATCATCAGCACTGGCTTTGAAACCGAAAACAGCTGCTCTCTCCTCAACAGAAGCCCTTTAGACCCTGAGGAGTTCAGGAGGCAATGCCACATGGCTGTAGATTTCATTGCTGATTACTACCAAACCATTGAAAAAATCCCTGTTTTGAGCCAGGTGGAGCCTGGCTATCTCAAGAAAATCCTCCCTAAATCCGCCCCAAATGCTCCTGAACCGATCAAGTCCATCCTCCAAGACGTGCAAAAACACATCATTCCAGGCATCACTCATTGGCAAAGTCCCAATTACTTCGCATATTTTCCTACAAGTGGCAGCATTGCGGGGTTTATAGGAGAAATACTTAGCACAGGGTTCAATGTTGTAGGGTTTAACTGGTGGCATCACCTGCTGCAACCGAACTAGAGAGCATTGTCATGGATTGGCTCGGCGAAATGCTTCGGCTTCCTGAATCATTCCTCTTCTCTGGAACTGGTGGAGGGGTTATACAAGGGACTACTTGTGAGGCGATCCTGAGCACCCTAGTGACTGCTAGAGATCAAAAGCTGGCGCAGATCGGGAAGGAAAATATCGGGAAGCTGGCTGTTTATAGCTCAGATCAAACACACAGTGCACTCCCGAAAGCAGCTCAAATTGCTGGAATCCATCCCAACAATCTTCGTCCGATAAAGACATCTAAATCAACATTGTTCTCTCTACCTCCTGATTCATTGAGATTGGCCATTCTCTCTGACATAGATGCTGGATTAGTCCCTTGCTTTTTATGTGCAACTGTTGGGACAACTTCAACAACGGCAGTTGATCCACTGATGCCATTGTGTGATGTTGCCAGGGAATATGGCTTGTGGGTGCATGTGGATGCTGCTTATGCAGGAAGTGCCTGCATATGTCCGGAATTTCGCCATTTTATTGATGGTGTAGAGGGCGTGGACTCGTTTAGCCTCAATGCACACAAGTGGTTCTTCACTACATTGGACTGTTGCTGCCTTTGGGTGAAAAATCCAGATGCTCTTAAGAAATCCCTCTCAACAAATCCTGAGTTTTTAAAGAACAAGGCAACTGAGTCAGGAAATGTGGTGGACTACAGAGACTGGCAAATAGTCCTGAGCAGAAGATTTAGGTCTCTGAAGCTGTGGCTAGTGCTGAGAAGTTATGGAGTGGATAACCTAAGAAGGTTTATAAGAAGCCATGTCAAGATGGCCAAGCTGTTTGAAGAGCTTGTGACTGGTGACGATAGATTTGAGGTGGCAGTTCCAAGAAATTTTGCAACTGTATGTTTTAGGGTACTGCCTACCAAAAAGAGCAAGCTGTGCAGTAATGATTATGAGGAAGGAGCTAATGAGATTACCAGAAAGTTATTGGAGTCCATTAATGCATCAGGGGATGTGCACATGACCCATTCTGTGGTTGGAGGAGTCTATGTCATACGGTTCTGTGTAGGTGCAAGCCTGACAGAGGATCGGCATGTCGTTTATGCTTGGAAGGTGGTGCTGGAAAACCTGGATGCAATACTAGCCAGTGCCACAGATTGAAAATATATATCCACTACACACAAAATGCAATTCTGCTGATAAAATATCTCTATCATCTACTATGAAATTTAGTTACCGTTTGATGTTTATTTTTATTATTTGGCTTGTATGATTGTATCCTTTATTATTTGGCTCTTATCATTAGATCACAGTCATGACACAGAGACAAAAGAGATGTACATTTCTCTTATTGGAACAATTAATCATTGGTATAAATGTACTTTTGCAGAGATAAGAAGAAAAAGCAACTTCAACATCGCTTACTCTGACATCCTGAAAAATGCCACCAACGGAATAAAATAAGTTTGAATAAATGGAAAGCCAAAACAATGAAGGTTAGACAGCAAACATGGAGGAAACAATTTCTTCAACTTGTTGTGACACTGCTTTATTTCAATTGATTTAAGGTTTGACAGGAATGGTGTTCTAGCATCTGATGTTTGACAGATATGCTTATTAAAGCACCTGGAGAGTTTAAGGTTATGTCAGATAAACTAGTTAACTGAAACAATACAGGAAAACTGAGTGAATAACAGCCTAGTAATGCTTATTGTTTTCACCAGCTGTGCTTAACATGGAACTATACTAATAACTAAGGAGTGATGCAAAAATAGCATAAAGAAAACAAAAACCTCTTCTTTGAACCTAGATGCTTAGAATTCTTCATTAAACTCATGAAAAACACATATGCAGAAACCTCAAATTCCAAGTAAAGAACCGTTTAAAATGTAAATACAGCAAATAAAGAGACAAAAACATAAACCAAATATCTTACAGAATGCAGGTCAAGAAGAGGTGTTTCTTTCAGACGAAATACTACCACAAGGGCACCCAATTCAAAAGGACGTATATTTGAATCGCTCTCTCAAATTAGAAGCATTACGAAAAAGCTGATCAAATTCCATCCCTTCACCTTTCCTGATCTCTTTGTCACCCACCACATTGTGGAGATAGAAGAAAACATATCTTGGAATTAAGAAAACAGTTTTCCAAATTTAAAAAAGTTATTGAAATGCAGAAAATATATTTTGGAACTTGAAATCGTTTTCCAAATTTAAAATCATTTTCTAAATTTCGAAAACAGTGTTTCAACTTTAGAAAATTATTTTCCAAATTTAGAAAGTTTTTCAAAATTTTGAAAATTATCGAAATTAAGAAAATATTTTTGAATTAAGGAAACAGTTTTCCAAAAGTCTGTTGTCACCTGTTATGGGGATTAAAGTACGTAGGATGTAGGATTTATAATAGAGTATTTATTGGCCAAAAGATGATTGCATTTATCCTCTAATTTAGGAAACAGTTTTTTGAATTTTAAAAAGTTAATGAAATGCAGAATTTTTATTTTCAAATTTAGAAAATCGTTTTTAAAATTTAGAAAACTATTTCCAAATTTAGAAAACTGTTTTTTATTAATATAGGACATTTTTCTGAATTTAAAAAAGTTAACGAAATGCAGAATACAATTTTCCTAGATTAAAAAACTTTTTTTACATATTAAAAAAACTGTTTTTCAAATTTATAAGAATGTTTAGAAATTTAGGAAATAATTTCTAAATTTAGAAAATATTTTCCCAAATTTAGGAAACTGTTTTTCAAATTTAAATAAAAGTTAACGAAATGCATAATACAATTTTCCAAGTTATATTTTTTTTTCCAAATCTAAAAAACTGTTTTTGGAAAATAGTTTTCAAAATTTTGTTTTGGAATTAGAAAACAGTTTTCCAAATTAGAAAGGATGGCCACAATACTCGCACTCCCATCCTCTGTTATCAAGCCTTCTCTTCAGATGTTTCATACCATCCCTATCCATCATACAATTAACTTTTCTTCTGCTTTCTATTCCTGAAAGAATTATAAGTAAATAAGTCATATGAATCACATGTAATTAAGCATCTGAAGATTAAAGTCACCTGATTCCTAAGTTCGACAGTTTACACTCGAATCAGATGATAAACCTGAAGAATAAAAGGAGGACAACAAACTATTGATGATTGACAGATGCTCTTCACTATCATCTGATGAAAAGAAGCAAGAGATAGATCATAAGCATTAAGGACAGCTGAACAGACATGGATTATCAAAAACACGGCAAAAACAAAGAAAGTAGCAAAGTATATATGGATAATTACCTGATTATAATCAGATCAGAAGGAGTAAAAGGGAACACAGAGCAGGATGGATGTTGTGATAATTAAGTTTAGGAACTCATTGTGGCAATCAAGCAAAGGAGGGTGGTTGGTTAAACAAAAGTCAATGTTTAATGTTGCCAAGATAGCTACAAGATGTTCTTCAAATGATCTGATCAAAAGAAGAATTAAGCACAGACATGGATTTAAATATATAATCAAAAGAAGAAAAAAAAAGTGCCAACTATATATGGATAATAATTACCTGATTAATTAGAAATATAACAAATCAGCAGTACTAGAAGATGAGACACAAACACAGAAGAAAGGTAAGGAGGGAGGTGTGTATGATTAGCTTAGGGATTCAATACTGCCTGGCAAGAGACGCAAGACTAAGACTATGTGGAAATCAGTATTTGTGTGGCTGTGGTTTTCTTTATCTTCAATGCCCAACTTTACTTTTACTACATACTACTCCAGTGAATAGGGGATTAGTTCATCGGTAAGTGTTCGTGTTCGTTCACATCGTTTAGTCCACCTGGGTTCGAACCTCCTTACCATATTTATTATAAAAAAATGCTAGAGTTGGTAGGTGATCAATAATTTACTACCAAACTATTGAAAATTCCCCTGTTTTAAGCCAACTTCACTTCCACAAGAAAATCACTCACAGAGCTGTACATTTGTCTTATTGGAACAACTTATCATTGACCTGATGTACTTTTTTTTTCTGAGACGAGAAGAAAATGCAACTGATGCATTCTTTTCTGATCTGCAACCTGCCAACCTCGACATCGATCCGCTTACTCTTGACAGCCTAAAAAAAGCAACCAAATGAAGAAAATAAGTGTGGTCAAACAAAGCTAAGACAAATTTTAGGTCATGCAAGAGTCTAAGAATAGCACACCATCATGGTCTTTTTTCTAGTCTTCAGATGAACATCAGGATCTAATAGATATAATTACCATCATGCCTCGATAAACAAAGACAGAACAGAAGTATTCGAAAAGTTAAATCCATCTTCATGAATGGTCTCTCCATTGTACTTAAACAAACAACGAATGAAGAACCCAGCTGTAATTAAGACTTGACATAATATATGTAAAAGAGCAGGGCCAGTACAGCATTCCAAGAGTTCTTAAAAGCTCTGTGAAATTTTAAAAATGCCAGGCTTAAACATGCATGATAAATTGGCAGTTGTAAGGTATAATCTAGTCAAGCAATGACACCCAACGATCAATGAATGAATCAAGGATCAATGAATGAATCAAGGATCAATGATCAAGAAGTATGGTGAAGGAAATCAAAATAAAGAAATGGTACAACAAGGGAGAACATGGTTCATATTAGAATATGCTGTCAAACCTTGTGCTCTTTCTTCTACTTATCAGGACCAGATTCCTTCCTGCTTTTTAAATCTTTCACATTATTTGTGTCCTCGTTAAGAAGTGTATTCTTCTAACGGTCCCTGTACTTATCCCTCTGTCTGTATGCTTTTTGCGCTTCATTTCCCTGTCTTTGGACTAGATCTTCGAGATCTCTTTTTCTGCCTGTTGACGCCATGCTGAAGTAAGCACTGAGCAATGAAGGGTATTAGGGATTTCGGATGCGATGCTTTTATGACATTTACTAATCAAACCACCTGAAGGTTTTCAGGTATATCAGACAAGCTAAATTTCAAGCAACTGAAACAATACAGGAAAACAGACAAAATAAGGAGTAGCGGTGCATAAAAAATACTGACTGTTTCCACCAGCTGTGGTTAACCTGGAACAATCCCAATGACTAATAGCATAAAGAAACAAAAAATACTCCTTTGAACCTAGATGCTTAGAATTCTTTAACTCAAGAAAAACGCAAATGCACCGACCTCAAATTCCAAGTAAAGAAGTGTTTAAAATGTAAATATAGCAAATAAAGAGAGAAATACATCTAATGAATCTCTTACAAAACGCAGGTCAACATGAGGTGTTTCTTTCAGCCGAAAGGCTTCCACAAGGGCACCCAATTGAAAAGGGCATATACTTGTATCGCTTTCTCTCAAATTAGAAGCATTATAAAAAGGCTGATCAAATTCCATCCCTTCACCTTTCCTGATTTCTCTTGCCACATTGCGGAGATGACTTCCTGCAAAACAACTCATGATGGTACTGACTAATGAGGTCAACAGCACCCCCAGTTTCCCTATGCCCTGGTTAACCACAAAAGAAGGCTTGGTCAAACAAATTGAATTGCAGAAGAAACCCAAACAATAACAGAAAGAAAAAGAAAGAAAAAGAAAGAAAAAGTAGCAGCAAGAGACAACAATACAAAAGAGTCAAAAGCCCAGGACAGCAGCAATGCCCATAGGATAAACCAAACCAAAAAAATCCAAACAACTAAAAAATTCCTATGGATTAACCCCACTGACAGAGCTCATGATGCGTGACTGACGTGCTTTTAGCAATCAGAAATCAGAACACAAAAGTAAACCTTTCTCCGCTTGAAATGTAAGAGTGATTAGCTTCTTCTCAAAACCTAAACCTAATGACCATCTTAAGATCAGAACAGCTAAAGCAAACCCAAACAAATTGAACTGCGGAAGAAACCCAAACAACAACGGAATTCAAATTCAAGAGAAAAAAGTAGCAGCAAGAGACCACAATACTAAAATTCAAAAGCCCAGGATAGCAGCAATGCCCATCAGGATAAACCAAACCATAATCAGCTCAAAAACATCAAACAACTAAACGATTCCTATGAATTAAACCCACCAGTGGAGAGCTTCCCTATATTGTCACTGCTCATGAAGCGCAACTGATGTGCTTTTGGCAATCAAAAACATCAAAAACCAGACGCAAAAGTAAATATTTTTCCCGTTAAAATGTAAGAGTGGTTGTCTTCTTGTCAAAAGCTTAACCTAATGACCATCTTATGATCACAACAGCTAAGTCAAACCTCCACTTGATATATCACTGTGTTTAAACCTCACGTGACACTTCTGGACATGAGGCTCTGATACGCAGTGAATCCAAACAACAGCAATTGGTAGAAACCCAAACAACAACGGAATTCAAGTTTAAGGGAAAAAGTAGCACCAAGAGATCACAATACTAAAATTCAAAATCCCAGGATAGCAGCAATGCCCATCAGAATAAATCAAACCAAAATTAGCTCAAAAAATCAAACAATTGAACCTTTTCCCGTTTAAACTATAAGAGTGATAGGCTTCGTTTCAAAAGCTTAACCTATTGGCCATCTTATGATCACAACAGCTAAATCAAACATCCATTGATTTATCACTGTGTTTAAACCTCACGCGACAGACTTCTCCACATGAAGCTCTGATAAGCAGGGAATCCAAAGGACTCAAAACAAAACCCTAAACGGCGAAAAAAAAAAACTTCTCTAATTCGACTCCACTCTTACCAACTGACTGCCTCGAAGATCCAAATCAGTGCAATGAGAAAACCCAACGGCGGCTTATGGTTGCGATCGTACAGCGGAAGACGGCGGAGCGATTGTGGAGGACAACCGCGAAGTTAGCTACCGGATTGTTTGTTCGTGTCCCTACCGAAATTAACAGACCTGCCATAGGCCATTTGATTATAACCGTCGTTGACCCGTCGTTCAAATAACTACTTGAAATGCATGTCGTCTATCCCATTTTTCTCTTTTCTGTTTCCACTTCCCGCTCCCGCCTTTGCTTAAATTCAAATCTGTATCCATTTTCTTTTTAATATATTATTTAAAATTTAAACTGATGAGAGTAAGGCATTTGAAATTTAGGGCCTTCACTTTGGTATGGGCTTTTTTGCAAACCCAACAAAATAAAATCTTCATAACATAGGACACATATTTGAGTAATTATTGAATACTTTTGATATATTTTATTATATTTTTTACAGTAATTATTGATCATATAAGATAAAAAAAAAAATTTTAAATTCGCAACAATTTATCAATATCTCAAATTGCACCATTCTCTAATTTTCTTAAAATTAATAATTTTTAAACTTAAAAGGTCGATTTTTTCTTTTAGTGTCACTCCATTTAATGATCATGTAAGGAGCTGTTTGAGATTTTTGGAGAAACGGAAGGGCCAAAAAGATTATTAAATGTAGATTTTATCTATTTAACACTTAGCCGCCTCAGCCATTAAAGAAGGATGGTGGGTGATAGGTGATAGGTGTGTTCGCCTATCAAACACGTCGACTTGATTCAAAATATTTATTCCTCGATCCTCGTCAATCGTCATGCAGGTCTACGAATCCAGCTCATCCCAACTCATCTAGATAATACAGAAACTACAATCTTTTATTTAAAATGTGTGACCGTTGAATCATTCATAATTACAAAAATGCTTTTTAAAGACGTAAATTGATGATAGTGTATAAAATCAAGCATGATCACTAAGCTAATTCAAAGAGAAAAAAGATTGAGAAAAAAAATTAACAATAAATTTATGGATCCAAATTTTGATTAAAAAGAAGATTATATAGAGCACAAGTATAACTATGTAATTTATCTATATTATCAAATAATGCAAAGCTTTGACTAGTATGCTTCTGTCGACTCATAATGCAAAGCCTCCGGTTAGCCTTTGTGAAAGAGAGAAATATTCGGTCACGTAGGCCCATACAAGCCCAGTCCATGGCCTTGATTCATTCAAAAGTATCTATAAGCCACATGGTCATGAGTCCACTGTCACGTAGGCCCATAAAAGACCAGTCCATGCCCCACCAGGCCAGACAGAGACCTCTATGTCACTATCATCCAACCAACCTTTAAGATATGGATGACCTAGGCTGATTACAATTAGCCCAATACACACCAAGATATGGACGAGCTAAGCTTACCTAAACCCTGTTTTTAATTTAATTAATGGATATTTTTATGTTTGATTAAATTAATTGTGCTTTTTTTTATATCAAAATGAAGGGGAAAAAACAAAACAATTATGCCAAAACGATCATTGGGAATAAAGTACCCGTACAATCTCTTAAGAGATTAGAAACACACCGTTTTACGTTGATACCCCTAGATGCATGATATTATTAAAAATCTGAACCATGTATTATGGTATTCGAAAATTGATGTAGTGGAACCTTAATCCTAATTCTTACTCTAATTTTATAACTTTTTGTAGTATTTACTCTTTCACTCTTTTTCTAATTTATCAACGTATAAAAAATTCAAAATTGTAACTTTTAGGAAACATGAAGTTTATATAACAAGTTTTAAAACGGGTAAAAGCTAAAAAACAACCCTGAACTTTAAAGTTTTATTTAATCGCAACCCTGAACTTTTATTTTGTTTAATCGCAACCCTGGTCAAACAAGAAATTGTTTAAGTTACCCCCTACCGTGACAGAAAGCAGACGTGGCACCGTTGACCGACGTTATGTGCCACATCATGGTGCCACGTCACGGTGCCACGTCAGCGTCACAGTGCCACGTGGCACCGTTGACCGACGTTTGACCAGGGTTGTAATTAAACAAAATAAAAGTTCAGGGTTGCGATTAAATAAAACGTTAAAATTCAGGGTTGTTTTTCAGCTTTTACCCGTATATCATATTTTTATCAATTATTTAATCCTTATTCAAAATTAATAATAAACTAAATTAAATGTAACTTTATAATTAAATGTTACTAATTATAGTATATTTTATTAATTAGATATTAATCCTTACTACTGTTATAATTATTTTTTAAAATTAAGATGATACTGCATATATATATAATTAGAAATTAGGAATTTAATTATAGCTTTTAAATAAAATAAATATTACATAATAATAATTAATTCGGCTCTGAATTATTAAAATCTCTCTCTGAATTATCTCCTCTCTATCTAAAATAAAATTCGGCTCGAGATCTTCCGAAACCAAAAAGACCTTAAAATAAAAAAACACTGTTAATTAATGGGTAAAAGCTGAAAAACAACCCTGAACTTGAAAGTTTTATTTAATCGCAACCCTGAACTTTTATTTTGTTTAATTACAACCCTGGTCAAACAAGACGTGGCACTGTGATGCTGACGTGGCACCATGACGTGGCACATAACGTCGGTCAACGGTGCCACGTCTGCTTTCTGTCACGGTAGGGGATAACTTAAACAATTTCTTGTTTGACCAGGGTTGCGATTAAACAAAATAAAAGTTCAGAGTTGCGATTAAATAAAACTTTAAAGTTCAGGGTTGTTTTTTTAGCTTTTACCCGTTTTAAAACTATATTAATCTCGAAATTAAGGATTTTGTAATTTTATAAGATTTTTCTACTTAGTTTCCAAACTAAAAGAAAAGTGTGAAATGGTCAAGGGTGGCGTTTTTTTTTTTAACAATAAATGCCACATGTATTGTTGAGGTGGAATTATAAATAGGTTGCATTGTTTGTGTGTATATGTATTGTGAGGCACACAAAAATATTATTTCAAAAAGAAAGAAAGAAAGAAGGAGATCGATGACTATGATGAGCATGGCAGAAGAATTGATGGAGCCTGTGAGTCCTACCGACCAATGCTTCAACAACTCAGTCTTATCCATCTCCAACCTCTGTGTTTTTGAGTCGGAGGTGCCAATCGACGAGTCATCGATTATACAATTTTTCAAAGACTGTGCGGTTACAATAAACCCAACATTCTCCTCCATCATGGTACGTACAAATCTCTCCTTTCCATGTAAACTTCATCATCGATTGCTAAAAAAAAGTAGTTTAACTCGGCCTAGACTTTGGTTCTCCTAATTTTTTTCTTTTTTCGTGCTTCGCCCCTGTTTGGAATTGCAGGTTACAGATAAGCATACCGAGAAAGCATATTGGAAAAGAGTGGAATTGGATTTTGAAAACCACATAAGAATCCCCAACTTCCCTTCAGGAATGCCAAAAGAATTCTATGAGAAATGCTTTGATGAGTACCTATCAGAGACAGGATTAGAAGAATTTCCACAAAGCCAACCTTTATGGAAAGTTCACATTATAAAATACCCAACAAAAAGTGCAGAAGGCACAATCATATTCAACTTTCACCAATCTCTGGGAGATGGATACTCTTTAATGTGTACTCTTTTTTCATACCTCAAGAGAGCTGACAACCCTTCTCTTCCATTGACATTTCCTTCTGTCAAAATGCGTTCAAGTTTTGCAGATTCTTATGGTCAGAATAGTATAAAAAAAGTGTTTAAGAGCTTGAATTGGGCTTTATCCGCAGTGGTTAACACTGTATCAGATTTCTCTTGGGGCCTTTTAAAGAGCAGCTTTCTTGAAGATGATAAAACACCGATCCGATCAGGGAAATCTGGAGTAGAGTCTCGGCCGATTTGTGTGTCAACAGTGAAGTTCTCTCTTGATCACATCAAAGAGATTAAGGTCAAACTTGGAGTGGTACGTACATAATTAAGGACAACCTCTCCTTCTTCTGCTTGTTTATATTATATATAGTAATGCATTAAATTACACCGCATGTCTCTCTATATGTCTCTATATTTATGTGAAAAATTTCACATTAAGTTATTTTATTTACGTTCTTGATATATTGAGTCTGTTTACTCTTACTCTGGTGAAACTTTAAATCCCTTGTGCTGAAAATATGTTATCATCTAATTGGTGAGACAATCATTTTTTTTTTCATCTTTTACCAATCAGACGATGATATGTGAGTAAAAAGAACCTAAAGTGATTGAGGGACTTAAAGTCAGTTATTTGACATCTTGTCGTTAACATTTGCAAAATTTAACTTTTAGCGAGCGAGAATTACTACAATGTGAATTGTATAGGCATGCATAACATTACTTTTTTCCTTCATTCATTTACGCAATTCCTCACTTGATCGATGACATTTCTTCTTTTGTTGTTGTTGCACAATAACAGACAATAAATGATGTGATTACGACCATTATTTTCATGGGAAGTCGGTTATACATGCAAGAAATGGACAAGATGTCAACGAATGCCGATTCCACAGCATTAGTTCTATTTAACACAAGAATGCTTCGTAATTACAAATCAATGGAGGATTTGGTTAATTCTAAAAATTCAGACGAAGACTCAACATGGGGTAACCATGTCGCCACACTGTGTGTGACAATACCTGTTGTAACCGGTGATGATTTTTCAAACCCACTTGGTATTATGAAGAAAACTCATGAAATGATCAAGAAAAAAAGACACTCGTCAGCTATTTACCTCACGGATTGCCTCCTAAATCTCATAAGCACATATGCAGGGCCTAAGGTATATCATAATTAGTCGTACATAAGTAAAAATTGCTTGTTCGATCTTATATGCAGTGACAACCTTTCATCCTCAGTAAATTTAAGGAATATATTGATTCCTTTGGGTCTTTTTCAGGCAGGTAGTAGGTTCTTACACAACACAATTAAGAACTCGAGCATGATAATCACCAATATGATAGGCCCAGTTGAAAAGATGTCATTGGCTAACCATCCCATCCGAAACTTTTACTTTGCAGTAACGGGATGTCCGCAGGTATGTGAATAATAATATATAATGAAAATATTTCTTAATTAATTATGAAAATAATTATGATGATATTTCTTAATACGTGGAATGAATTCTGGTGGTTAATTGCAGAATCTGGTGATATCAGTTGTGAGTTACATGGGAGAGCTGAGAATTGGTCTGGTAGCTGAAAAAGGTTTCATCGATGCTCAAAAGTTGAAGTCATGCGTGGAGCGAGCATTCGAAATGACCCTCAAAGCAGCCCGCGAGATTGAAGTTCCAGTTACAAATATATAATTTATATTCACTATTCTTATGAGTGCAGAATGCTTGCTTTTAATTATTTAAATGTTCTTATAAATTTATGTCATTGTTTAAATATCCTTATACGTTTGATATATAAACAATAAAAATACTTGTATAATTTCTCGTTTATTTCTTAATTAGTATTCTTATGTTTGGAGTCTTTGTGACAACAGTTTAAAGTGAGTGTGGTACAAAACAAATGAAGTGTTAAATAACGGTGGCAAGTGGAATTGTAGCAAGAGACTCATTTACCTTTTAATCTAAATCTAAGATAAAAATTGGATAAAATATTAACACTGTGTCAGAAAATGTACTTTCTTAAAAATCCGATAATACTAAAACAAAATCAATTTTATATCGAACACGTCAGAAAAAAAAGTTATGTTCATATACATACATGAAAAAAGTCGGTACAGATATAAGGATGATAAGTAATAGAAACAACTTATATAATTAATGGATATAAAATAATGATGACCTAATTATTTTCTTGACTTATGGGTCTTTTACATCAGGTAAAAGCCTTTTTTATTAACACTGCAAGTTTAGCTACAAATGAATTGAGCTATTCGGGCTTAAACTAAATTAAGTTGGACTCGATAAGACTCTTAAAGTGTTTGGCATAGGCTTATGACTTATGAGTCAATGTGGCAGTAAACATTAGTTAGCGGCACTGAATGTGGGCAAGAATTATGCTATCTATGACTTTTCATGTCTATAAGGATCAACGAATAATGATTTGAAAAACATGGACTAACATGTCTTTGAAATGGTTGAGTCACTCAAAATTTTCAATGGATACTTTATAATTTTTTTTAATATCATTTCTCAATCGAATAAATGTATATTTTTCGTCTTTCTATTGTTCATCGTTAAATATTTCTAAACCCTCAGCTGATGTGGTACGAAATGATTTCAAATTTACCTACATAGCATAGTCGACGTGTATAAAATATTAATATTGTACACCAGTCACACCCCTTAGTATAAAAAGTTTATAATTAAGATTTATTAGTATGTGAAATATTTTCAACATAAATGTACTTATATACCAACAAATCCTATGAAAAGAAATACACTAAAATAAGAAAAATGAAACTTCATTTTTTTTCTACACAAAATATTTATTTAATAATTTAGGGGAATTAAATAAAGATATTATGAGATGGTATTAATGAAATGGTACAATGGTATTGACTAACGTCGACCGGCGGTCCTATCAGAAGCTAACTGTGGAGGAAGGATCATTAATTAGGTTTAGGTGGGCTTGGCCGCCGGGCTCGCTTAATTAAAGATCCTTTCTCCACCATTAACTTCTGATGGGACTGCCGGTCGACGTTAGTCAATACCATGGTACCATTTCATTAATACCACCTTAAAATATCTTTTTTTAGAATTAACTCTCTCATGACTTTGCGCATATAAATCAAGCTAGAATTCATTAGTTTTGAGCAAATTTCAGATTTCTATTTTTTTAAACTAGTTTTAATTACACTCTTGTTTCAATTTCTTAGATAAAACTTTTTTGTTGAAGAATCGGCCGGGCTTATAATGTCTTTATTATTCGAGTTATAGTATTGTATACAATACGATATTGTCACGTATCAATATATTTAGAAATTTATATAAAAAAAATTACAAAGTTTTTAAATTAAAGTATCGTTAAACTTTTGAAAAAAATACATGAAATTAACTATAAAGGTGACAAGATTTAAACTCTCAGTGACGTAATTAATCACAAATATTTCTCTACTAGTATGTATATTTAAAATTTCAAAAAAAAAAGTATGTAAATTTAAGAAACCACTAAACTATATTTCCGCCGGCACTTTCCATTTTAGCAACATGATCGTATCCATTTCTCTACTTTTTCATTTATGTTTCCAACTGTTTTCTGTCGTCGGCGGTTTGAAGAGAACAATTAGAATTTAGATTCACAAATTTCATTTCATTTGTTGTACAAGTAGGGCACACATCATTACAGCGGAGCAATGACGTATCTACCGACAGTCCTACGTTCTTAAATTTTACCGCCATAATAGAATTAATATTAGTTTGTTTTTTAACAAATTAATATATAAGTGGTTCGTAAATATATTAACTTTAAATTTTTGATTCAAAGATCTTACATTAAAAATAAATGTAGTTAAAATTATTTAGTATAATAAATATTAAATCAATAATATATCTCAAATTAAACAGATCTATTACTCTTACTATTTTTCCACTTATATATTTATGTATATATATGAAAACAGTAAATATTCATGTATTTGACCCATAAAAATTAATTATTCAACTACATATATAGTACAATATGAAAAAGATGATTTAAATTATGTAGCCAGTTAAATAGTATAAAATCAAACATAATAAATAATACAAAACTAAGCAAAATAATTGTTGTGAGGGCTGAAATCCGAACTTATGTCCCAAGATCAAAAAAACTTCGCTTTACTGTTTTTCGAACTTATATGTTCCTAAAATATCAACAATCTCTACAAATATAAAAAAAAGTTATAGTTTTTGAATTTTTTATTTAAAAAATTGTATTATTATTTTTTTTCCTTTTTTTCATATTTCTATTTGTTCGAATTTCCTAATAGTTTCTATGATCTTTAAGTTTTTTCACTTGTGGAACTTTGTTTTTATTTAGAATTTTTTAGAATTTCTGTTTTTTCCCACTGTAGGTTTTTTCCCAGCAGAATCAATTTTAACAATCTCAATAAAATTTCAAGAAAAACAATCTCAATAATAATGTAAAAAAAAATAATCTTAACCGTTAAATCCACAGTGGAGAAAAATATAATCATCCCCGAGTAAACCTTTCTTATAAGGCTTCATCTTACACCAGTTCATAATTCTAATAATAAGCATCGTTCGTATTTTAATTGTTAAATATAATTAGGTATTTAAAGTGATCAACCCAATCATTAAACATTTCAAAATAAACAGTTAGTTCGAATAGTTCGACACTTTCATCCCTTAAATAATATTATAGATTTTATTTACGTATATGAAAAAAATTACATATCTGCCAAAAGCACTCTACCCTTTAATGACAGTAGGTTTTATTTACATGACTAATCTTAACCCATTAAGTTTATAAATACTTATGAGGTACTAAAACTAAACAACACTAATTATTCCCCAAGTTTAACTTAACATTTGTGTCTTTAGTTGGTGTTCTTCAATGTCTTCCGTCTTTTTAATTTGTTTTCTCATCTCGAGAATCCTCTTAAGCAAGTGGTTGTTGCTTAGAAGACGGCCTGTCGACGGTCCCATCAGAAGTTAATGGTGGAGGAAGGATCATTAGATAGGTGGGCTTGGCCTTTGAGAGCACCTAAGAATTGGTGATACTCAGAAGTTGAAATCATGCGCAGACCAAGCATTCAATGCGACACTCAAAGCAGCCGATGATTAGTTGAACTTCCAGTTGCCAAATCATCCAACGAATGGCAGAAAAAACAGCCCACCAAAAGAGATTTTGAACTAATTGTTAAGGTGATTGTTGGTTGCTTATATGTAGCAAAGCAGTAAAACTTGGGTAAATTATGATCTATCTACATCATGATATAGGATGATGGCACGTGTCCAAAAGTGTTAAGAATAGTGGTATTCTAGCATTATTTAGGACATGTGTCATCATCCTAGATCATGATGTAGGTAGATCATGATCTACCCAAGTTTTTTCCCTACCAAAGGATACAATTTATTCAATATTTAAGGAAAAAATTAAGCATAAAACCCCGAACTATACCTGAAATGTAATTAATGAAATATTTTTTCATTGATTTGCTACTTTAAATAACTTTTTTATGCAATCAACAGTTTATATTACCTTGTTTGTTTGATAACAGTCATGTGAACTCAATGATTGTTTAACGTTGAAAATGATGCGTGTGAATTTACATTTTTTTAATGCTGACCCAGCCCGACCCAGCTCAGATGACCTAGCCCAGATGACCCAGCTCATCTGGCGCAGCCCATCTACATCTTGTCAACTTGATGGTCTTATTATTCTTCAAAGCATTAGATATGAAAGGGACTACGAGACCAACAGTAGTTTGTTCCTTAGTGCATGGAATTGACTTGATCATACCAACCAAGACTTCGGAATAGATTGCTTTCGAATAATACTCAGGGAAGAAAGAGTCGTAATGGCTAGACTTGATGGTTTTTATGGCTGTCATTTTGCGATGGCGCTTCTTTGGTTTGCGATGGAGTATATGATTGCTTATGAACAACGAAAGAAAATCGTACGTGATAGGTGCAAAATAGAGGGATCTCTCGGACAGTAACAAAGTATTTGACCCAATTTATCTAGGGTAAGGTATTAGCATATCTGACTTTAAATAGATCGATGGATAATCTATAATGGAGACTATGTACATTATTATCTATGACTATAATTCCGAAACATCATCCTCTGATTGCATCTTAATTGTAAGTAAATCAATCGTATTTCTTTCACCTAGATGAGAACTTAAATTAGTTGTTCTTTTCAAAAACTACATCTTCTGTATAAACTTCATGATTGGGGTGGTTGTCAACTTGTCATAATAGAAGAGACATCTGACGATACGTTTATACTTTTTTGGAGAAATTAATCTTTATGGTTGTTTTCTTTTACCACAAAAATGATGTAAACTAACCGGATCAAGATTCGAACATTAAACTTAACTCTCTCTTGCCTTTGCGCACATAAAGTGTATTATCAAGCTAGAATTCATTAGTTTTAAGCATATGTACAAAAATCAATTTTCTATTTTTTAAAACTAGTTTTAATTACACTCTTGTAACAAATAATTCTGTTTTCAAAGAAACGATGAGTGAAGAACAATACCTATAATTTCAGGTGGTGAAAGATAAAACTTTTTTTATTGAAGAATCGGCCGTGCTTATAATGTCGTTATTATTTGAGTTATAGTGTTGTACAGTATACAATAAGATATTAACACGTGTCAATCTATTCAGAAATTTATAAAAAAAAAAACTTACACAATTTTAAAATTAAAGTGTCGTTACACCACTGTAAAAAATACATGAATTTAACTATATAGGTGACAAGATTTAATAAATTAAATTTTTTTTAAAAAAAAGTATGTAAATTTAAGAAACCACTAAACTATATTTCCGGCGACCCCTTCATTTTAGCAACATGATCGATCCATTTCTTTGAATTCAGCGCCTCAATTTTTTCATTTATGTTTCCAACTGTATTCTGTCGTCGGCGGTGTGAAGAGGAAAATTAGATGCACCAATTTAATTTCATTTGTTGCATTCATTTTTGATGTACAAGTAGGACACACATCATCGCGACCGGAAGGACAGCGGAAGACAGCGGAGCCGTGACGTATCCATAGGTTGCCGACCAAAAATAAAACGTTCTTAAATTTTGCCCAAAAAAAATAATATTGATCTATTTTTTAACAAATTAATATATAAGTGGTTTTGAAAATGTGTTAAATTTAAATTTCTAACTCATAAGTCGTACATTAAAAATAATTCAACTTAAAATTATTTACTATAATAAAATTTAAATCAATAATATATCTCAGAATAAACAAATCTATATAAAAATACTCTTAACTACTTTTTCCATTTATATATTTATGTATTTATGAAAAAAAATAAGTATTGTAGCACAAAACCAAGCAAAATAATTGTTGTAAAAATAAAACTTCGCTTCACTTTTTTCGAACTTGTAGATTTCTAAAATATCAACAATTTCTACAAATATACGAAAGTGAAAAAAAAATCTAATTTTTGAATTTTTATTTAAAAACTTGTATTACTATTTTATTTTCCTTTTTTTCTACTTATATATTTCTATTTGTTCGAATTTCCTAATAGTTTCTATGACCTTTAACTTTTTTCACTTGTAGAACTTTGTTTTTATTTTAGAGTTTTTTAGAATTTCGGTTTTTTTCCCACTGTAGTCTTTTCCCAACAGAATCAATTTTAACAATCTCAATAAACTTTCAAGAAAAACAATCTCAATAATAATGTTAAAAAAGTAATCTTAACCGTTAAATATATAGTGGAGAAAAAACATAATCATCCCCGAGCAAAGCTTTCTTATAAGGCTTCATCTTCCACCAGTTCATAATTCTAATAAGTAAGCATCGTCGGTGGTGATCATGTGAACAAAATCACAAATTTCTTCAACGCGACTTTGCATGCTACTGCGAGTCTGTGATAAGCTTACATAATAAAATAACGTGTTAAATGATAACAGCATGCTAGCTTATTAGTCACTAAGAATTATCGTTTTAGAGTCCACATCATTAATCAACATTTTTAAGGAAAAAAAATCTTCATAATATTCTAATATTTAATGTAAAAAGTATTTTATTTTATTAGTTTTTGCCACATAAGTATTTTTACTAATATTTCCATAATAAATAAAATATAAAAAGATTCACATAAAAAGCACTCTTTTGATCGACTGTTAGCCAATATTATTGTACTATTTAACAAAAGTATATTGAATTTACTCAATTTACACAGAGGCAGGATGTGATTTATCTCTAAAAAATATCCTAATAGTTTACAAAATGTATTTAATTTTGTCCAACCAAATAATGAATAATTGCATACAACTTTTCAGAAGTTGAGCGATTCAACTTAGGGCACGCCAGTATGGACGCGGCGTCGTTTTCCAATCTATATATGTGCAAACCCTCCTCTTACAAGCTACAAGCACCACAAACTCATAAAGCAAACACTAACTAGTCCACAAGGCAATATACCCGTTAAACCAAACTCATTTCACCTTTCAGTTCTCCTCTCTAAATTCAACTCCAAATTCTAAACAATGGGCAGCATCAGCACTGGCTTTGAAACCGAAAACAGCTGCTCTCTCCTCAACAGAAGCCCTTTAGACCCTGAGGAGTTCAGGAGGCAAGGCCACATGGCTGTGGATTTCATTGCTGATTACTACCAAACCATTGAAAAATTCCCTGTTTTGAGCCAGGTGGAGCCTGGCTATCTCAAGAAAATCCTCCCTAAATCCGCCCCAAATGCTCCTGAACCGATCGAGTCCATCCTCCAAGACGTGCAAAAACACATCATTCCAGGCATCACTCACTGGCAAAGTCCCAATTACTTCGCATATTTTCCTGCAAGTGGCAGCATTGCGGGGTTTATAGGAGAAATACTTAGCACAGGGTTCAATGTTGTTGGGTTTAACTGGATGGCATCACCTGCTGCAACCGAACTAGAGAGTATTGTCATGGATTGGTTCGGCGAAATGCTTCAGCTTCCTAAATCATTCCTCTTCTCTGGAACTGGTGGAGGGGTTATACAAGGGACTACCTGTGAGGCGATCCTGAGCACCCTAGTGGCTGCTAGAGATCAAAAGCTGGCGCAGATCGGGAAGGAAAATATCGGGAAGCTGGTTGTTTATAGCTCAGATCAAACACACAGTGCACTCCAGAAAGCAGCTCAAATTGCTGGAATCCATCCCAACAATCTTCGTCCGATAAAGACATCTAAATCAACATTGTTTTCTCTGCCCCCTGATTCATTGAGATTGGCCATTCTCTCTGACATAGATGCTGGATTAGTCCCTTGCTTTTTATGTGCAACTGTTGGGACAACTTCAACAACGGCAGTTGATCCACTGATGCCATTGTGTGATGTTGCCAGGGAATATGGCTTGTGGGTGCATGTGGATGCTGCTTATGCAGGAAGTGCCTGCATATGTCCGGAATTTCGCCATTTTATTGATGGTGTAGAGGGCGTGGACTCGTTTAGCCTCAATGCACACAAGTGGTTCTTCACTACATTGGACTGTTGCTGCCTTTGGGTGAAAAATCCAGATGCTCTTAAGAAATCCCTCTCAACAAATCCTGAGTATTTAAAGAACAAGGCAACTGAGTCAGGAAATGTGGTGGACTACAAAGACTGGCAAATAGTCCTGAGCAGAAGATTTAGGTCTCTGAAGCTGTGGCTAGTGCTGAGAAGTTATGGAGTGGATAACCTCAGAAGGTTTATAAGAAGCCATGTCAAGATGGCCAAGCTGTTTGAAGAGCTTGTGGCTGGTGACGATAGATTTGAGGTGGCAGTTCCAAGAAATTTTGCAACTGTATGTTTTAGGGTACTGCCTACCAAAAAGAGAAAGCTGTGCAGTAATGATAATGAAGAAGGAGCTAATGAGCTTACCAGAAAGTTATTGGAGTCCATTAATGCATCAGGGGATGTGCACATGACCCATTCTGTGGTTGGAGGAGTCTACGTCATACGCTTCTGTGTAGGTGCAAGCCTGACAGAGGATCGGCATGTCATTTATGCTTGGAAGGTGGTGCTGGAAAACCTGGATGCAATACTAGCCACATATTGAAAATATATATCTGCTACACACAAAATGCAATTCTGCTGATAAAATATCTCTATCATCTACTATGAAATTTAGTTACCATTTGATGTTTATTTTTATTGTTTGAGACAGCTCCAATGGGGAAGTCGACAGATTTTAAACAGAGAATCCATGCAATTATGGATTGAAAAATAAATTGAGAATATACAGATAATTTTTTATTATTTGGCCTGTATGATTGTATCCTTTATTATTTAGCTCATATCCTTTATTATTTGGCTCTTATCCTTAGATCACAGTCATGACACAGAGACAAAAGAGATGTACATTTCTCTTATTGGAACAATTCATCATTGGTCTAAATGTACTTGTGCTGAGACAAGAAGAAAAAGCAACTTCAACATCGCTTACTCTGACATCCTGAAAAATGCCACCAACGGAAGAAAATAAGTTTGAATAAATGGAAAGCCAAAACAATGAACCAAAACTAACACAAATTTTAGGTAACACGAGTTTAAAAAGGGCATACTTGGTCTTCTTTCTGGTCTCCAGATGAAGCTCAGGGTCTAAAAGATATTCCATCATGCCTTCTCTTCTGGATAAACAAAGACAGGACAGAACTACTAAGTCCCACAGGAGAAGCAAGCTATAATTTTGAAGTTAAATCCATCTTTTAATGAATGGTCACTCAAATGGTCAAACTAACTGGTACCTTACAAACAAAGAATGAAACAACTACAAAATTCATGCACAGCTTAATGCACCCACCCAGCTGTAATTAAGACTTGACATAATTTGTAAGAGAACAGAAGATTAGTAACATTAGTTCTTAAACTCTGTGAAACAGTAAAAATGCCAAACATAAACAAAGTATAGACTAACTGTGCTGAAAGTTATGCACTAGCGTATTAACTTGGCACAGATTTACAATCTAAAGACATGCACGATGAGTTGGTGGACATAAGGTCTAATGTAGTCAAGTAATGACACCCAACAATCAATGATTTCATCAAGGATGAATGATCAACAAGTCTCCAAAGAAAGAAATGGTACAAGAAAGCATAATAAATGACAAACCTTGTGCTCTTTCTTCAAGTTCTCAGGAGCAGGTTCCATCCTTCTTTTTAGATCATTCACTTTATTTTTGTCCTCATTAAGAAGTGTATTCTTCTTACGGTCCCTGTCCTTATCCTTGTCTGTATGCTTTTTGTGCTTCCTTCCCCTGTCTTTGGACTCAATCTTCGAGATGCCCTTTTCTGCCTGTTGACACCATGCTGAAGTCAGCACTGAGCAATGAAGGGTATTAGGGTTTTAGGATGCAATGTTTTCATGCCATTTACTAATCAAACCACCAGAAGGTTTTCAGATATATCAGACAAGCAAAATTGAATACCACTGAAACAATACAGGAAAACTGACTTAAATAAGGAGTAACGGTGAATAAAAGATACTGATTGTTTTACCAGCTTTGCTTAACCTGGAGCAATCCTAATGACTAAGGAGTGATGCTAAAAAGCATAAAGAAACAAAAAAATCTCTTCTTTGAATCTAGATGCTTAGAATTCTTAAGAAAAACACATAATTAACCTCAAATTCTAAGTACAGGAGTGTTTAAAATGTAAATATTGCAAATAAAGAGAATCTAATGAATCTCTTACGGAATGCAGGTCAACAGGAGGTGTTTCTTTCAGCCGAAAGGCTTCCACAAGGGAACCCAATTCAAAAGGACGTATACTTGAATCGCTTTCTCTCAAATTAGAAGCATTACGAAAAAGCTGATCAAATTCCATGCCTTCACCTTTCCTGATTTCTCTGTCACCCACCACATTGCGGAGATAGTGGGTATCAGTTAACGACAAAGGAAGTGACTTCCTGCAAAACAACTCATGATGAGGCAGAAGCTTGTACTGACTAATGAGATCAACGGCACCACCAATTTCCCTAGGCCCTGGTTAACCACAAAAGGAGGGTTGGTCAAACAAGTTGAATTGCAGAAGAAACCCAAAGCAACAACGGAATACAAATTCAAAAGAAAAAGTAGCACCGCGAGACCACAATACTTAAATTCAAAAGCCCAGGACAGCAGCAATTCCCCGAGACCACAATACTTAAACCAAACAATATTAGCTCAGAAAAAAGCAAACAATTGAACATTTCCTAAGAATTAACCCCATACTAAAAAGCAATCCCAGAACGCAAAAGTAAACCTTTTTCCCGTTAAAATGTAAGAGTGGTTGTCTTCTTTTCAAAAGCTTAACCTAATGACCACCTTATGATCACAACAGCTAAAGCAAACCTCCAGTTGATATATCACTGTGTTTAAACCTCACGCGACAGACTTCTCGACATGAGGCTCTGATAAGCAGTGAATCCAAAGGACTCAAAATAAAACCCTAAACAGCAAAAACAACTTTTCTAATTCAACTCCACTCTTACCCGCTCCAAACTGGCTGCCTCGAATATCCATATCAGTGCAATGAGAAAACCCAACGGCGGCTTGTGGTTGAGATCGTACAGCGGAAGACGGCGGAGGTAGGGTGGAGGACAACCGCCAGATATGTACCGGGTTGTTCGTGTAGTAATGGAGATGAAAACCAGGTTAATATAAAGTAGCATAACAGATTTCTTAGATTTGATTAACCCTCATCGTTGACACGTCGGTCAGATAACTGTCTTGCGATGTGAGAATGGCATGCTTGTCGTCTGTCCCCTCTTTCTTTTTCTTTTTCCTTTTTCTTTTTCCTTTTTTTTTGGATGATAGGGTTGATTGATACGATCCGTGACAGAAGCTCCTTGGTTCACATCTGGTGTACATTCTAAATCGAAATGCCCAAATAGCTAATAACTAATGAGTTATATTTTTATTTTTGTTCGAATTTAGTAGACAAAGAAAATTATAGTCAATCTAAAAAAAATCATCAGCTTAAATGTGTTGACTATGCATCAATTGGATCACTCAATTTAAATAATAATAATATTATGCCTACTAATTACAAATTTTATAAAATTTCTATACAAATTATACAATAAATTATACTTCAATTCACTAAAAACACCCTCTTTTAAAATAGACCATTTAAATTTTATCAATTAGTATAAACAAATTGTACGAAATGTTAGCATGGGAAGCGTTATCTATTGGACTGGGCCATTGGCAACTGAAAAATAATTTGATGCGTTTGGATAATTGGGCCCAATTGAAGGAACATATTTGGTGGGCTCAATTACCATATGAGGAAAGCTGTTACAACTTTTACAATAAAATCAAATCAGAAATTGGAGAAATTATATAGTCTTGATTTTCTATCTCAGCGTGTACACAAAAATCGTATAACTAATGAGATTGTTACATATAAATAGTAAGAATTTACAAAAGATAAAAGTAATAAAACTTGAAAATTCTAAAAATCTAAATAATGGTGAGTGGACTCGCTTATATGGAACTATTCACTAATGTCGTATCATGGTTGAACAATCTTTTTTATACGCTGAAATTGAAAAGCGAGAGTCACTGTAATAAAAGTAATAAAGTTTGGCATCGAGGATAAGCAAACCACGGCCACACATTTGATTTGATTTTCCTCAAAGTCTTGGTCTTTGGCAATGGCAGTAATTTAGACGTTTGTTCAAAAGATATCCTTCATTCTCTGTCTGTGTTCTCTTGTACTTCTCTTCCATCTTCCCTAGAATTCTAATCAATTAGGTAATTGCTACTTCTTCTTTTTTCGATTATTGTATATATGTCTGTGCTTATGATCTGTACACCGCTTCTTTTGATCAGATCCTTTGAAGAACATTGATCATCTAAATCTGCGCTTCTTTATAATCATACTTCGTCAGGTAATTGATTCTGAGAAAATGAACTGTGGTGTCTTGTCTTATATATGTATGCTTCATTATATACTCCAGTATTTAGCTTCTTTAGATTTTATCATGAATTATGGTGTCTTGTCGGCTAATTAATTTTGTAATCCTTTAAATAAAATTCAACTGCTCATCTTCAACACACAGCTTATGAATTATATGGTTTTTTTTTAATTGATTTTTTTTCTGAAGTAGATAAAGCAGAAGGAAACATAGCTATGAATGGTGGGAATGTTATGAGACATCTGCGGAATGATAATGACATAAGCTGGGCGTGTCAATTTTGTGGCCATCCTTTTCCATGGGAAGTTCTACCCGAAACATTCCGGCATCATTTGACTAGGATGTGTGAAAGCGCGCCGGAGGATGTTAAAGAGGCAGTCCAAAGAAGGGAGGTAGAAGTGCCCGAATGTTCAAGAGTTGAAGGTAACGACAGCAACTTTGAGGCGGAAGCAGAAGTTTCAAGCGTTCAAAGGACTCGAAGAGAAGGCATTGTTCAAAGCAGCAACAAAAGACACAGAAGCATGCCAAATGCATTACCAATTGCGCCTGAAGTTGAAGTTCTGGAAGGTATTCAAGAGACCGGAGAATCCGCATCACTTACTAAATGCCCAGTGGGCGATGCATTTGGAAGAAATGTGGAAAAAATATGGTCTTGGTTGATGGATGATCAAGTCTTACGAGTTGGCATTTGTGGTATGGGCGGTGTGGGCAAAACCACTCTAATGAGGCATATTCAGACTCTTCTGGAGGGACAAAACTCTTTTGAGGTTTATTGGATTACTGTATCTCAAGATTTCAGCATTAGCAAATTACAGAATCTTATTGCTAAAAAAATTGGCTTGAAGTTTTCAGACGAGGGAGATGAGGTGAAAAGAGCTAAAACCCTAGCTCAAGCAATGCAAGCAAAAGGAAAATGTGTTCTCATTTTAGATGATTTATGGAATTACTTTGATGTGGATGAGGTGGGAATTCCGTTCGGAGTGAATACGTGCAAGTTGGTTCTTACCACTAGATTGCTGAAAGTTTGTCGACAAATGGATTGTAATGAGGGCACAATACAAGTGAAACGTCTTTCTGATGAAGAAGCTTGGATCTTGTTCACTCAAGAACTGGGCAATTATAGCAAAGAAGTGGAGGAACTGGCGAAAGCTGTTTCTAGGGAATGCGCTGGTTTGCCTCTAGGGATCAGAGTTATGGCAAGAAGTTTGAAGGGAATTTGTGAGGTTCATACATGGAGGAATACGCTGGGGGAATTGAAGGAATCAAACATTAGTATGGATCACGAGATGTGGGAAGAAGTTTTCTCTGTGTTGAAATTCAGCTACCTTCGATTGAAAGATCCAGCACTGCGAGAATGTTTGTCATACTGCGTATTATTTCCGGAAGATCATAAGATTGATAGAAATGAGTTAATTGAGTATTTGATTGTTGAGGGAATAATAGTTGAAAGGAAGAGCAGACAAGAAGAATTGGATAAGGGACACACAATGCTTGACACTTGAGAATGCATGCTTATTGGAAGGTGATACTAGATACATGTGGATGCATGATCTAATTAGGGGCATGGTGATCCTTGAATTAAGAGAAAGGTCCAAAACGCTTGTTGAAGCAGGGGCACAACTTAAAGAATTACCAAATGTGGAAAAGTGGACAGAGAATTTGGTGAGAGTGTCCTTGATAAGTAATGACATTCAGGTGATTTCTTCGGGCCATACACCAAGGTGTTCCAATCTGTCAACGTTGTTGTTATGTAGAAATTATAAATTAAAAATGATAGCAGATTCTTTTTTTGAGCAATTTCAAGGGCTCAAGGTCCTTGATCTTTCTTGGTGCTATGAGATTAAGGAACTCCCAAGGTCTATTAGTGATTTGGTGAATCTCACCGCCTTGTTGCTCTATAATTGTGTGTATCTGATTCATGTGCCAACATTAGCAAAGCTAAAGAAACTAAAGAAGTTAGATCTTAGGGATTGTGTGAGGCTTAAACAGATGCCTGAAGGTGTGAGATTTCTATTAAACCTCAAGTATTTAGATCTCTCTCGGAGTGGAATAGAAGAGATACGGAGTGGGATAATACCTATGCTTTCTCGGTTGCAGGTCCTCAAACTATGCGACGAACGTGGAGTATCAAAAATCTCAATTAAAGGAAGCGAAGTGGGGGAGTTGAGGATGTTGGAGGTTTTGTATTGCAGATTTAGTAATGTCAGAGAGTTGGGGGAGTACATGAAATCTCGAGAAAGGTCACACCAATCACTCAGTGATTACTCTATTTTTATACAGACGAAGGGGTCCTGTTGGCCAACTATCTCGAGAAACTTGGGACCAAGGAAATTTGTGAACGTAACAAGTGACAATTTTACTGATCCTTTGGCGTTGCCCACAGACATTGAAGCACTGAATTTTTCCAATTGTGATAGCACATTGTACAAGAAACTGTTCCCTCTCAGCCTTCTGGCATCCCTCTTAAACTTACAAGAGATTCGTGTCGACAAAGGGGGTGCTGTAGAGGAGATATTTGCAATGAATGAGGGAGAGAATGGAGAATGGAGGGAATTCCCATTTTCTAATTATTCCACCCGTTCTCTTTCCAATCATTCCTTACTCAATCTTAAGCTAATTGTTATATGGCGGTGTGAGGAGTTGAAAAAACTATTCCCTCCCAGTTTGTTGCCTAACCTACATAATCTACAAGTTATTTCGGTCAGCTATTGCAATGACATGGAAGAGATATTCTCAACAGACCAAGAAGAGGAAGATGGGCAAGAATTATTATTTGATCAGCCTAATCTCACTGGACTCCATCTTTCAAGGCTAACCACATTGGAGCTGCGTTATTTGCCAGAACTGAGAAGCATATACAAGGGCGCAATCATCTGCCATTCTCTACAACAAATTCAACTGGTTGATTGTCCGAAGCTACAGAGGATAACGCTCCCTCTCCCACAACCTTCCCTTCAAGGAATCCAGGTTTATCCAAAGGAATGGTGGGACTCAGTGCAGTGGGGCAGTGCCAACGACAAAAATCATCTCGAATCCTTTTGTGTCTTTAAAGGACTTGACAGAATGTGCGGTAAGGCTTTCACAATCTTCGTCCTTGTTTTCTATTTCCCATTCTAAAACCCTAATTAGTTACTTTATTATTAACAACAAATTCCTATAATCTGCCGATTCTGCCAACTTAATTATAAGCATGTGTTCATCTCATATACTATGATTATCCACTTCTCTAATATAGCCACTTCATTTTGGAAGCATGCTTGCCTAATACTAGAATGTTGGTTGTGGTTTATGCTTTGTATGTGGTTAGCTTAATGCAAAGAGTATATGTCTGTTTTTCTCCGGATGCTTATTAACTATGTTTGTTCTATTCCAAACTTTTAATTCATTGCAGCTCCAGGGATGAGTGCAATCACAATGAAGAAGAGGAAACAATGGAGTTGGGCAAGTTTGTAGGAAGAAGTGGAGCTTTTGTGGTGAATTAATGTGTGCTCTGTGTTTTATAGCGATACTTTCAAAGTTAACCGAAAGAAGGAATTACTCAATTTCGACACTTTTTCCTATTTATTTGAATATTTCATTTCATCAAAATTGAATTTTGAAATTCATCCAATTATTTTGGGAAAATTATTTTATTTTATTTTCTAATGTTTAGTACTGGAGAAATAATCCATCTTTCAACTGGTGAATTTTACCAAGTAGGAAGGGCAAAATTTTAAGTTTGAATCATTTTGTCTGTATTTTCAATCTCTCTCATATATCTACTGACAAAAAAATTTAAGTTAAATGGGGCCTGATCGAAGCCGGTCGGATGAAAAATTAAGGTCAAAATGAGGCAAAAGCTTATTGCAGGACTAGGCTAGGCACGTACCGTGTAGCTCACCACAAGTTTGTAAAGTTGCTATCACTCGTAAATTAACAACCAATGCTCCACTTTCATGAACATGGACATTTATTCAATAGAAATGAAATTCTTGGTCACAAATCATTTCAAGGAAAAACCAAAACTTCAAAAACATTTGATTATTCTTAAAAATAAATATAAAATTTGATTTTAGACCATTTCATTCATTAGTTGTAAACGTCATGTTGTATGAGTGTATTGAAAGAAGTATTTTCATTTGAAAAAGAATTGAAATAACATCCAATGCCTATTTATGTTTCCATGACAGCATACTTTAATGTGAGAGTTCATTGTTGAGTACATGAATGAAGGAAAAAGTCATGAAGTAAGACATGAACCTTTTGTCTTTCTCTAAATTAATTACAGTTGAATTTTTATTTTTATCTAAACATTATCATCCTGTGAAAGTTATTCGTTGGTTCATATCTTGAGAAAGAAAATCATGAAATGATCCATGAAATTTGCGCATTGAAAATGAAGCAAAGCACACCCACACATTGATTAACTCATTTTATGAAACACATTGCTCAATTCGATATTTTTCGCGCAAAATTAACTCTATAAAGTACAGTTCTAATTTTTAAAATTAATTCATATTATCAAAAATATGGTCTTTACTTTTAGATAAACCAACCTATTAAACCAAATTAGTGATAAAAAATATTATTTCCAAACATATTTTTCTTCAAAAGAGACTATGATTTTGTAAATTTTAATTATCTTGATTTACAAAATTTACCATACCAGTATGGGTTGCCATACTGGATCTCTATTTAAAAAATAATAATAACTTTAGGGCATAAAAATGTTAATTTCAAACAAATATTCCTCTTCAAAGTGAGTCACTGTAGTAAAAGTAGTAAAAGTAATGAAATTGGGCATCGAAGATAAGCAAACCACGGCCCCACATTTGACTGATTTTCCACAAAGTCTTGGTCTTTGGCAATGGCAGTAGTAATGCCATTATTCAGACATTATCAGACTTTTGTTCAAGAGATCCTTCAGTATCTGTCTGTGTTCTCTTGTACTTCTTTTCAATCAGGTAATTGCTACTTCTTCTTTTTCTCTTTCGATTTATATATATATATATGTGTGTGTGTCTGTGCTTATGATCTGGATACTGCTTCTTTTGATCAGATCGTTTCAAGAACATCCATCTTCTAAATCTGTGCTCAGCTGCTAATTATATATTTTGTCAGGTAATTGATTCTGATCGGAACATGAGCTTTGGTGTCTTGTCTGCTATTTTACAAATTAATGATTATGGAAAGATCTATGTATTATATATGTATGCTTTATTTTTATATATAGTATTTAGCTTCTGTACATTTTATCATGACTTATGGAGTCTAAGTGTCTGGATTTGTATAATTTTTTTTTTTCTAATTGATTTTTCAAAAGTAGATATAGCAAAAGGAAATATAGCTATGGATGATAGGAATGTTTTGAGACATCTGCGGAATGATAATGACATAAGCTGGGTGTGCCAATTTTGTCGCCATCCTTTTCCATGGGAAGTTCAACCCGAAACATTCCAGCATCATTTGACTAGGATGTGTGAAAGCGCACCGGAGGATGTTAAAGAGGCAGCCCAAAGAATTGAAGAGGAAGCAGTAGAAGCGGGCGAATTTTCAATATCAGTTGAAGGTAACGACAGCAACTTTAAGGCAAAAACAGAAGGTTCCAAGTATGAGCGTCAAGAATTACAAGGAGTAGAAGAAGAAGTTTCAAGCGTTCAAAGGACTCGAAGAGAAGGCATTGTCCAAAGCAGCAACAAAAGACACAGAAGCATGCCAAATGCATTACCAATTGCGCCTGAAGTTGAAGTTCTGGAAGGTATTCAAGAGACCGGAGGATCCGCATCACTTACTAAATGCCCAGTGGGCGATGCATTTGGAAGAAATGTGAAAAAAATATGGTCTTGGTTGATGGATGATCAAGTGTTACGGGTTGGCATTTACGGTATGGGCGGTGTGGGCAAAACCACTCTAATGAGGCATATTCAAACTCGTATGAAGGGACAAAGCTCTTTTGAGGTTTATTGGATTACTGTATCTCATGATTTCAGCATTTGGAAACTACAGGATCTAATAGCCGAAAAAATTGATTTGCTGTTTAATGACAAGGAAGATGAGGTTGAGAGAGCTGAAAAGCTAACTCAATCACTGAAAGCAAAAGGAAAATATGTTCTCATTTTAGATGATTTGTGGAACTACGTGGAATTGGATAAAGTGGGAATTCCGATCGGAGTGAATACGTGCAAGTTGGTTCTTACCACTAGATTGCTGAAAGTTTGTCGCCAAATGGGTTGCAGTGAAGGAAACACAATACAAGTGCAGCGTCTTTCTGAAGAAGAAGCTTGGATCTTGTTCACTCAAGAACTGGGCAATTATAACACAGAAGTGGAGGAACTGGTGAAAGCTGTTTCGAGGGAATGCGCTGGTTTGCCTCTAGGGATCAGAGTTATGGCAAGAAGTATGAAGGGAATTTGTGATGTTCATACATGGAGGAATACGCTGGAGGAATTGAAGGAATCAAACGTTAGTAAGGGTCACGAGATGCGGGAAGAAGTTTTTTCTGTGTTGAAATTCAGCTACCTTCATTTGAATGATCCAGCATTGCAAGAATGTTTGTCATACTGCGCATTATTTCCGGAAGATGATATAATTGACAGAAATGAGTTAATTGAGTATATGATTGTTGAGGGAATAATAGATGAAAGGAAAAGCAGACAAGCAGAATTTGATAAGGGACACACAATGCTTGACATGCTTGAGAATGCATGCTTATTGGAAGGTGATACTGAAACTGTGTGGCCGATGGAAGATGATACTAAAACTGTGTGGATGCATGATCTAATTAGGGACATGGTGATCCTTGAATTGAGAGAGGGGTCCAAAACGCTTGTGGAAGCAGGGGCACAACTTAAAGAAATACCAGATGTGGAAAAGTGGACAGAGAATTTGGTGAGAGTGTCCTTGATAAGTAATGACATTGAGGTGATTCCTTCCGGCCATACACCAAGGTGTCCCAATCTGTCAACGTTGTTGTTATGTGGAAATCGTGTATTAAGAATGATAGCAGATTCTTTTTTTGGACAATTTCAGAGGCTCAAAGTTCTTGATCTTTCTTGGTGCGATGAGATTAAGGAACTCCCAAGGTCTATTAGTGATTTGGTGAATCTCACCGCCTTATTGCTCCGTGAGTGTACGAGTCTGATTCATGTGCCATCGGTAGCAAAGCTCGAGAAATTAAAGAAGTTAGATCTTAGGGATTGTGTGAGGCTTAAACAGATGCCTGAAGGTGTGAGATTTCTATTAAACCTCAAGTATTTAGATCTCTCTCGGAGTGGAATAGAAGAGATACGGAGTGGGATAATACCTATGCTTTCTCGGTTGCAGGTCCTCAAACTATGCAACGAATATGAAGATTCAAAATTCTCAATTAGAGGAAGCGAAGTAGGGAAGTTGAGGATGTTGGAGACTTTGTATTGCAGATTTAGTGATCCCAACGAGTTTGGGGAGTACATAAAATCTCGAGAAAGGTCACAACAATCACCCAGTGATTACTTTATTTTTATAGCCAGGAAGATGTCCGCTTGGCCAACGACAAAATTGGGATCAAGGAAATTTGTGAGCATAACAGGTTATAATTTTATTTATCCCTTGGCGTTGCCCACAGACATTGAAGCGCTGAATATTTACAATTGTTATAGCACTTTGTACAAGAGACTATTCCCTCCTAGCCTTCTGGCATCCCTCTTAAACCTACAAGAGATTTGTGTCGACAACTGGCAGGATATAGAGGAGATATTTGCAATGAACGAGGGAGAGAGAGGAGAATGGAGGGGATTCCCATTTTCTAATTATTCCACCCGTTCTCTTTCCAATCATTCCTTACTCAATCTTAAGCTAATTGATATATGGCGCTGTTACAAGTTGAAGAAACTATTCCCTCCCAGCTTGCTGCCTAACCTTCAAAACCTACAAAAGATTTCGGTCGGCAATTGCTATGACATGGAAGAGATATTCTCAACAGACCAAGAAGAAGAAGATGCGCAAGAATTATTATTTGATCAGCCTAATCTCACTGGACTCCATCTTTCAAGGCTAACCACATTGGAGCTGCGTTATTTGCCAAAACTGAGAAGCATATACAAGGGCGCAATCATCTGTCATTCTCTACAACAAATTCAACTGGTTGATTGTCCGAAGCTACAGAGGATAACGCTCCCTCTCCAACAACCTTCCCTTCAAGGAATCCAGGTTTATCCAAAGGAATGGTGGGACTCAGTGCAGTGGGGCAGTGCCAACGACAAAAATCATCTCGAATCCCTTTGTGTCTTTAAAGAATATTTGACAAATTGAGAGAATGCGTGGCTGAGAAAAGTGGTAAGGCTTTCACAATCTTCGTCCTTGCTTTCTATATCCCATTCTAGGAACCCTGATTAATTACTTTTATTATTAATAACAAATGCCTATAATCTGGCGATTCTTCCAACTTAATTATAAGCATGTGTTCATCTCATATACTATGATTATCCATTTCTCTAATATAGCCACTTCATTTGGAAGCATGCTTGCCTAATACTAGAATGTTGTTTGTGGTTTATGCTTTGTATGTGGTCAGCTTAATGCAGAGAGCATATGTCTGTTTCTATCCAAACTTGCAGGTAAAGAGTTGAATGCGATCAAATTGAAGAAAGAAAAGATGTATTAATGTGATGAAGTGGAGCTTTTGTGATGAATTAATGTGAGCTCTCTGTTTTATAGCGATACTTTCAAAGTTTTAACCCAAAGAATGAATGACTCAATTTCCTTTTCCTGTGTGACACTTTTTTCTATTTTTTCTATAGAACTTTAGATTGTAAAAGATATTCCATCATGACTTCTCTTCTGGATAAACAAAGACAGGACATAACTACTAAGTCCCATAGGAGAAGCAAGCTATAATTTTGAAGTTAAATCCATTTTTTAATGAATGATCACTCCAATGGTCAAACTAACTGGTACCTTACAAACAAAGAACGAAAAAACTACAAAAATCATGCACAACTTAATGCACCCACCCAGCTGTAATTAAGACTTGACATAATTTGTAAGAGAACAGGGCAGCACAGAATTCAAAGATTAGTAACATTAGTTCTTAAAACTCTGAAACAATAAAAATGCCAAACTTAAACAAAATATAGACTAACTGTGCTGAAAATTATGCACTAGCGTATTAACTTGGCACAGATTTACAATCTAAAGACATGCACGATGAGTTGGTCGACATAAGGTCTAATGTAGTCAAGTAATGACACCCAACAATCAATGAATTCATCAAGGATGAATGATCAACAAGTCTCCAAAGAAAGAAATGGTACAAGAAAGCACAATAAATGACAAACCTTGTGCTCTTTCTTCAAGTTCTCAGGACCAGGTTCCATCCTTCTTTTTAGATCTCTCACTTTATTTTTGTCCTCGTTAAGAAGTGTATTCTTCTTACGGTCCCTGTCCTTATCCTTGTTTGTATGCCTTTTGTGCTTCCTTCCCCTGTCTTTGGACTCAATCTTCGAGATGCCCTTTTCTGCCTGTTGACACAATGCTGAAGTCAGCACTGAGCAATGAAGGGTATTAGGGTTTTAGGATGCAATGCTTTCATTTGCTAATCAAACCACCTGAAGGTTTGCAGATATATCAGACAAGTAAATTTGAAGACCACTGAAACAATACAAGAAAACTGACTTAAAGAAGGAGTAACGGTGAATAAAAGATACTGATTGTTTTACCAGCTTTGCTTAACCTGGAACAATCCTAATGACTAAGGAGTGATGCTAAAAAGCATAAAGAAACAAAAAAATAGCTTCTTTGAATCTAGATGCTTAGAATTCTTAAGAAAAACACATATGCAGCAACCTCAAATTCTAAGTACAGAAGTGTTTAAAATGTAAATATTGCAAATAAAGAGAATCTAATGAATCTCTTACGGAATGCAGGTCAACAGGAGGTGTTTCTTTCAGCCGAAGGCTTCCACAAGGGAACCCAATTCAAAAGGACGTATACTTGAATCGCTTTCTCTCAAATTAGAAGCATTGCAAAAAAGCTGATCAAATTCTATGCCTTCACCTTTCCTGATTTCTCTGTCACCCACCACATTGCGGAGATAGCGGGTCTCAGTTAACGACAAAGGAAGTGACTTCCTGCAAAACAACTCATGATGAGGCAGAAGCTTGTACTGACTAATGAGATCAACGGCACCACCAATTTCCCTAGGCCATGGTTAACCACAAAAGGAGGGTTGGTAAACAAGTTGAATGGCAGAAGAAACCCAAAACAACAACGGAATACAAATTCAAAAGAAAAAGTAGCACCACGAGACCACAATACTTAAATTCAAAAGCCCAGGACAGCAGCAATGCCCCGAGACCACAATACTTCAACCAAACAATATTAGCTCAGAAAAAAGCAAACAATTGAACATTTCCTATGAATTAACTCCATTCTAAAAAGCAATCCCAGAACGCAAAAGTAAACTTTTTTTCCCGTTAAAATGTAAGAGTGATTGTCTTCTTTTCAAAAGCTTAACCTAATGACCACCTTATGATCACAACAGTTAAAGCAAACCTTCAATTGATATATCACTGTGTTTAAACCTCACGCGACAGACTTCTCGACATGAGGCTCTGATAAGCAGTGAATCCAAAGGACTCAAAATAAAACCCTAAACAGCAAAAACAAGTTTTCTAATTCAACTCCACTCTTACCCGCTCCAAACTGGCTGCCTCGAAGATACATATCAGTGCAATGAGAAAACCCAACGGCGGCTTGTGGTTGCGATCGTACAGCGGAAGACGGCGGAGGTAGGGTGGAGGACAACCGCCAAGTATGCACCGGGTTATTCGTGTAGTAATGGAGATGAAAACCAGATTAATATAACTAGCATAACAGACCTTAGATTTGATTAACCCTCATCGTTGACACGTCGGTCAAATAACTGTCTTGCGATGGGAGAATGGAATGCTTGTCGTCTGTCCCCTCTTTCTTTTCTCTCTCTTTTTCCTTTTTTTTCCCCTTTTTTTTCCTTTTTTTTGGATGATAGGTGACATAGGTGTTGATAGATCCGCGCCGAGAAGCTCCTTGGATTACATCAGGTGTACATGAAATTCTAACTCGAATTGCCGAAGTATTTTGCCACCAGCTAATAATTAATAAGTTATACTCTTGTTTTTGTACGAATTTAATAGATAAATAAACTATAGGCAATTTAAAAAGTTCTATCAGCTCAAATGTTTTACCTATACTTCGGTCGACCGGATCACTCAATTTTTTTAAAAAATAATAATATTATGCGTACTAATTACAAATTTTATAAAATTTCTATACAAATTATACAATAAATTATACTTCAATTCACTAAAATACACCCTTTATCAATTAGTATAAACAAATTGTACGAATTCTTAGCATGGGAAGCGTTATCTATTGGGCTGGGCCACTGGCAACTGAAAAATAATTTGATGCGTTAGGATAATTGGGCCCAAATGAAGGAACATATTTGGTGGGCTCAATTACCATGTGAGGATAGCTGTTACAACTTTTACAATAAAATCAAATCAGAAATTGGAGAAATTATATACACCCGACTTTCTATCTCAAACATATATATAAAAATTGTTTAATTAATAAAAAATTATATATGGATAATGATTGATTACAAAAGATAAAAATAACAATTTTAAAAATTTAGATTACGGTGGGTGAACTTTCTATACATTGAGATTGAAAATCGGGAGTGGCAAAAGTACCGGTATGGTATGATGTGTCATTCAATTGCTGACGTTTTCACCAGGCTTAGGATTGTGATGCCACCAATGCCAGATTGTACTACTTAGACCATCAGCAACAATGGATTATTAGAGGGATTATTTGGTGCAGCAGGGGAGTTTTGGAGGATCAAATATTGCGTAGGATAGTTTGGGTACCAAAATTTAGTACCGGATTTTTCTGACAGTGGGATCCACCACTATCAGTTTTTTTTTAAAACAAATAATGCGGTTGACCAATGGCAGCGCGCCACGCGTGCGCGTGCAGGGCCGTGGCGCGCTGCCATTGGCCACCGCATTATTTTTTTTTCCCCTCATTTTTTAAAAGGGTTTTTTTTATACTCCCTCCGGTACGAATTAAACGTCGTTTTAGCATTTGCTTTTACTGTTTCGGCATGTATCTTAAAACGGCCGGCAGACTTACTATTTGAAATAATTTTGCTCCTAATTTTTTCTCGGAAGTACGTTAAGGATTAACATACGTTAGAAAAAAGTACGGATTTTTTTGAGGTCAAATAGTGAGTCATCCGGCTTCCTCAATATGCGTTCCCTACTGAATATTGGGATGCGAGGAAGTCATTTAATTCGTGCCAGAGGGAGTAATAAATTCTGAAAATAATTTTATAAAAAATATACCATTATTTTTAATTTTTTGAGATCTATAAATTGAGACTAGATTTGTATTATTTGGACACTAAAAAAAATCAGAATTTTTTACATTTTTTTTCATTTTCTTCTTTTTTAAATGTCTTTTTTCATAATAATTACTCAAAATAATTTTAAAAATATATCATTATTTTTATTTTTTGAAATCTATAAATAGAGCTTGTGTTTGTGTCATTTGGACACAAAAAAAAATCTGAGTTTTTTACAATCTTCAAGCTCTTTCATGGATCCTTCACAAAATTATAATTTTTTTCCAAATTACAACTTCCCTAACCAAGCTCAAAATCCAATAACAAGAATCCAGTCGATTCAATTGCCCCAAGGAAACAAAGCGCAATTGTTTGCCAAACAACAAGAATCATGTAGGAAGGATGTGGAACGTGCATTCGGGGTACTCCAAGCATGCTTTTCCATTATTCGCCAACCAGCCAGGATGTGGGATATCGATGTCTTAGGTAAAATAATGAGGGCATGCATTATTTTACATAACATGATTGTGGAGGATGAACGAGATACATATTCACGAAATTGGAAAAATATCGACTTCGATCAGTCGGATAGTTCCGGGTCTAGCTCTTTTTTCAATGTCCAAACGCAAGTGCTGCCTCAATATGAAGTGCATGTCCAAGGCCGATCCGAATCATATATTCATACTAGAGCCGAGTTATGTGATAGAGCACAATATATTCAGTTGAAAAAGGATCTCGTCGATCTGGAATAAATTTGGAACAACCCTCGATTAGATTTAAAAAAATTATTTTTCAAGTGTACCAGTTTATTTTGTGTGTATTTTCTTGTTCGTTTGCAATAATCTATATATGTTTGATTTACTGAGTGATAAATAATATCGTATGTTACTCTTAAAAAATATTATATTATTTATTGTATTAAAAAGTATAGATTTTTTCAAATCTGAAAAGAAATTATGAAATTTAATTAATTTATATTAAAAAATATTATTTATTATTTATTATATTATAAAAAATAATTATTATAGTAATTATAAATTTAATAAGAAAAAGAAATGAAAAATATGATGGGGTATATGATTAAATGATGTGGAAGGGAGAGAAAGTGAATAACACTCTGGCAAATACCTTGTTGTGAAGTTAAAAGAAAAGTGGGTGTTATTTGATGATTTGGTTGGGTGTTAAGCTGATATAGCAGAAGAGAAGTGTTAAATTTAACACCCACTATGGTCTAACGACCTACCACGTGGACCTGTTTCCCCCTCGTCATCATTTTCATTGCTCATTCTGGGATTTCTTGCTTCCTAAAACGAGCGTAAGTAGGCAGCAGGGCATGTGCGTTGTTTCCGTGCATACGACATGTAGTTCAACGATTGTTTACATCATCGCTGTCGAAGCGAGACAGACGACGTCAAAGTATTCAAGGCTTTGGGTGGTTTAATTAATGGTAGATTCAACTGGATTTACCGACCCTAATTGTGTTTGAGTGGTTCTAGTATCTACTCGTTATTCATGTCTCAAATCCAAATCTAGGAAATTGATTCTCATCCTTTCTGGTGCAATCATAACATAATGAAATGTCTCGTCCGTGAAAGAGACAAAAATAACACTTTTAAATATTTAATCGGTTAATTACGTATTTTATTTAGTACTAATTTATTAGTCCAACTTAGGGTTGCTCAACGGTTCCTTACAACCGAGAAACTAAAGTCCGAAACCGCAATTTTCGCTTATTTAGTTTTAGAATTTTAGTTTCGGTTATTTCAGTTTCAGTTATTCCAAAACCGAACTTTATTACGGTTCGGTTTCGAATACAGATAGGTAAAAGTTGAGTTAACCGAAATAACCAAATTTTTACTACCCACAATATAACCTAATTATTTTACAGAAATGCCATTATTCCCAATTTGTTAATTTCCCCACTCCTTCGTCCTCCTCTCTCTCGAACCCTCACTCACTCTCCCAAATCTCGATCGTCCTCTCCTCTCTCGCAGCACCCACCCACCACCGCTTCTCCTCCACGGTCCACCACACACCGCTTCCTCCACCACCACCACCCACCCAACCCTGTTTCCCTCATCCCCACTCCCCACTTCATTCGTTCTCTCTCTCGAACCCTCAGTCTCTCGATCATCCTCTCTCGCAGTCGCAGCAGCCACACGCCGTCGCCGCTCACCACACACAGCCCACCCAACCCTGTCTCCCTCGATTTGGTCTCCATTTTGCGCCATGTAAGTATTGAGTAATTCACTTGATTTGGTCAATGTTATTATCATAGTCTCAATTAAATTTTGGTATGGAAATGGTGAATCAGTTGTTTTTATTTTTCTGATTCCTATCATCCTTCTGTCGTGAGCTCAAATAATTTGGCACGATGCTTTTTGATTTTTTTGTAGAGTTGGTTTTTTGATTTAATTGGGCATAGATTGGAATTCGATTTAATTGGTAGAGGATTCTAATTTGGATTTAGCAGAGATGAATTTGGATTTGGCAGGGAGGATTGATTTGGTAGTGAGGATTGAGGAAGGATTGAATTGATTTGGCAGTGAGTTAAAATTTCGGTTTTTCGGTTTCTTAAAACTTCGGTTTCGGTTTTCAGTTTTAGGGAATTTGGTTAACCTTTCGAACTTCGGTTTTGGTTTCGGTTAACCGATGAACAGCCATAGACTCCAACCAATCCAAGTATATAATTTAAAAGAGAGTCACCATAATAAAAGTAATAAAGTTTGGCATCGAGGATAAGCAAACCACGGCCACACATTTGATTTGATTTTCCTCAAAGTCTTGGTCTTTGGCAATGGCCGTAGTAATGTAATATTGAGACTTTTGTTCAAAAGATATCCTTCATTCTCTGTGTTCTCTTGTACTTCTCTTCCATCTTCCCTAGAATTCTAATCAATCAGGTAATTGCTACTTCTTCTTTTTTCGATTAATGTATATATATGTTTGTGCTTATGATCTGTACACTGCTTCTTTTGATCAGATCCTTTGAAGAACATTGATCATCTAAATCTGCCCTTCTTTATAGTCATATTTCGTCAGGTAATTGATTCTGAGAAAATGAACAGTGGTGTCTTGTCTTATATATGTATGCTTCATTATATACTCTAGTGTTTAGCTTCTTTAGATTTTATCATGAATTATGGTGTCTTGCCGGCTAATTAATTTTGTAATCCTTTAAATAAAATTCAACTGCTCATGTTCAACACACAGCATATGAATTATATGTTGTTTTTTTTAATTGATTTTTTCAGAAGTAGATAACGCAGAAGGAAACATAGCTATGACTGGTGGGAATGTTATGAGACATCTGCGGAATGATAATGACAATAACTGGGTGTGTCAATTTTGTGGCCATCCTTTTCCATGGGAAGTTCAACCCGAAACATTCCGGGATCATTTGACTAGGATCTGCGAAAGCGTGCCGGAGGATGTTAAAGAGGCAGTCCAAAGAAGGGAAGTAGGAGCCCCCGAATGTTCAAGATCAGTTAACTGGGAACCGACGAGAATTCTGGATGCAAGTGAAAATAACGACAGCAACTTTGAGGCAGAAACAGAAGGTTCCAAGTATGAGTGTCAAGAATCACTAGGAGTAGAAGTAGAAGTTTCAAGCGTTCAAAGGACTCAAAGAGAAGGCAATATTGTTCAAAGAAGCAACAAAAGACAAAGAAGCAAACCAGATGCATTACCAAATGCGCCTGAAGTTGAAGTTCTGGAAGGTATTCAAGAGACCGGAGAATCCGCATCACTTACTAAATGCCCAGTGGGCGATGCATTTGGAAGAAATGTGAAAAAAATATGGTCTTGGTTGATGGATGATCAAGTCTTACGAGTTGGCATTTGTGGTATGGGCGGTGTGGGCAAAACCACTCTAATGAGGCATATTCAGACTCTTCTGGAGGGACAAAGCTCTTTTGAGGTTTATTGGATTACTGTATCTCAAGATTTCAGCATTTGCAAATTACAGAATCTTATTGCTAAAAAAATTGGCTTGAACTTTTCAGACGAGGAAGATGAGGTGAAAAGAGCTAAAAGCCTAGCTCAAGCAATGCAAGCAAAACGAAAATGTGCTCTCATTTTAGATGATTTATGGAATTACTTTGATGTGAATGAGGTGGGAATTCCAGTAGGAGTGAATCTGTGCAAGTTGGTTCTTACCACTAGATTGCTGAAAGTTTGTCGACAAATGGATTGTAGTGAGGGGAACACAATACAAGTGCAACCTCTTTCTAAGGGAGAAGCTTGGATCTTGTTCACTCAAGAACTGGGCAACTATAGAACAGAAGTGGAGGAACTGGCGAAAGCTGTTTCTAGGCAATGCGCTGGTTTGCCTCTAGGGATCAGAGTTATGGCCAGAAGTATGAAGGGAATTTGTAATGTTCATACATGGAGGACTACGCTGGAGGAATTGAAGGAATCAAAAGTTAGTAAGGGTCACGAGATGAACGAAGAAGTTTTCTCTGTGTTGAAATTCAGCTACCTTCGATTGAATGATCCAGCATTGCAAGAATGTTTGTCATACTGCACATTATTTCTGGAAGATGATACGATTGATAGAAATGAGTTAATTGAGTATATGATTGTTGAGGGAATAATAGATGCAGAGAAAAACAGAGGAACAGAATTTGATAAAGGACACACGATGCTTGACACACTTGAGGATGCATGCTTATTGGAAGGTGATACTGAAACTGTGTGGATGCATGATCTGATTAGGGACATGTTGATCCTTGAATTGAGAGAGGGGTCAAAAACGCTTGTGGAAGCAGGGGCACAAATTAAAGAATTACCAGATGTGGAGAGATGGACAGAGAATTTGGTGAGAGTCTCGTTGATGAGAAATGGCATTGAGATGATTCCTTCCAGCCATACACCAAGGTGTCCCAATCTGTCAACGTTGTTGTTATGTGGAAATCGTGTATTAAGAATGATAGCAGATTCTTTTTTTGGACAATTTCAGAGGCTCAAAGTTCTTGATCTTTCTTGGTGCTATGCGATTGAGGAACTCCCAAGGTCTATTAGTGATTTGGTGAATCTCACCGCCTTATTGCTCCGTAAATGTAGGAGTCTGACTCATGTGCCATCATTAGCAAAGCTAGAGAAACTGAAGAAGTTAGATCTTAGGGATTGTGTGAGTCTTAAACAGATGCCTGAAGGTATGAGATTTCTATTAAACCTCAAGTATTTAGATCTCTCATGGATTAGAATAAAAGAGATAGGGAGTGGGATAATACCTATGCTTTCTCGGTTGCAGGTCCTCAAACTAGTCAACCAATTTGAAGATTCAAAATTCTCAATTAGAGGAGGTGAAGTGGGGGAGTTGAAGATGTTGGAGACTTTGCATTGCGTATTTAGTAATGTCAGAGAGTTTGGGGAGTACATGAAATCTCGAGAAAGGTCACAACAATCACCCAGTGATTACGCTATTTTTATATCGAGGAATAATTTCTCTTCGCGAACTGTGACAAAATTGGGATCAAGGAAAATTGTGAATGTAGTAGGTCACAATTTTATAGATCCTTTGGCATTGCCCACAGACATTGAAGCACTGGAAATTTACAGTTGTTCTAGCTCTTTGTACAAGGGACTGTTCCCTGCTAGCCTTCTGGCGTCCCTCTTAAACCTACAAGAGATTCGTGTCAGCGCGTGGGATGCTATAGAGGAGATATTTGCAATGAACGAGAGAGAGAATGGAGAATGGGGATTCCCATTTTCTAATTATTCCACCCATTCTCTTTCCAATCACTCCTTACTTAATCTTAAGCTAATTAATATATTTAGGTGTGACAAGTTGAAGAAACTATTCCCTCCCTCCTTGCTGCCTAACCTCCATAACCTACAAATGATTTCGGTCGGCAATTGCAATGGCATGGAAGAGATATTCTCAACAGACCAAGAAGAAGAAGATGGACAAGAATTATTATTTGATCAGCCTAATCTCACTACACTCCGTCTTTCAAGGCTTACCACATTGATTTTGCGTAAGTTGCCAGAACTGAGAAGCATATACAAGGGCGCAATCATCTGTCATTCTCTAAAAGAAATTGAACTGGTTGGATGCCCGAAATTAAAGAGGATAACGCTCCCTCTCTCACAACCTTCCCTTCAAAGAATCCAGGTTTATCCAAAGGAATGGTGGGACTCAGTGCATTGGGGCAGTGCCAATGACAAAAATCATCTCGAATCCCTTTGTGTCTTTAAAGGACTTGAGAGAATGCGTGGTAAGGCTTTCACAATCTTCGTCCTTGCTTTATATATCCCATTCTAAAACCCTGATTAGTTACTTTATTATTAACAACAAATGCCTATAATCTGCCGATTCTGCCAACTTAATGATAAGCATGTGTTCATCTCATATACTATGATTATCCATTTCTCTAATATAGCCACTTCATTTTGGAAGCATGATTGCCTTGTACTAGAATGTTGTTTTTGGTTTATGCTTTGTATGTGGTTAGCTTAATGCAGAGAGTATATGTCTGTTTTTCTCCAGATGCTTATTAACTATGTTTGTTCTATTCCAAACTTTTAATTCATTGCAGGTCCAGGGATGAATGCAATCACATTGAAGAAGAAGAAACAATGGAGCTGGGCAAGTTTGTAGGAAGAAGTGGAGCTTTTGTGATGAATTAATGTGAGCTGTGTTTTATAGCGATACTTTCAAAGTTAACCGAAAGAAGGAATTACTCAATTTCCTTTTCCTGTGTGACACACTTTTTTCTATTTATTTGAATATTTTATTTCATCAAAATTAAATTTTGAAATTCATCCAATTATTTTGGGAAAATAATTTTATTTTATTTTCTAATGTTTATTGGTGCATTTGTATAGCATTAGAAAATTAGAGCACTCTACCCCCTTAATGTTGTAGGTTTTATTTACATGACTAATCTTAACTCATTAAATTTATAAATACTTATAAAGTACTAAAACTAAACAACACTAATTATTCTCGAAGTTTAACTTAACACTAGTTGGTGTTCTTCTATTGTGGTAATGTCTTCTGTTTTTTTAATTTGTTTTCTCTTTTTGGGAATCTCTTAACTGAATTTTTATTTATTCTATTCTATAGTTTTCTTTTATTTTAACTAGTTACTTGATTTTTTTTGTCCCGTTTATTTTTCAACGGTTATTGTCGGTGGTGATCATGTGAACAAAATCCCAAATTTATTCAACGCGACTTTGCATGCTACTGTGAGTCTGTGACTTACTTAATAAAATAGCGTGCGTGTTAAATGATAACATCATGCTTGTTAAACGATATTAGTCACTAAGAATATCATTAATCAAGATTTTTGAGAAAAAAAAAATCTTCATAATATTGTACTAAATAACAAAAGTATATTGAATTGACTCAATTTTCACAGACGCAGGATGTGATTTATCTCACTTGCAATTTTAACCTTTATATAATAGTTTAAAAAAATAAAAAAAAATAGTAAAAAATATCTTAATAGTTTACAAAATGGATTTATTATTTAATTTTTTCAACCTATACATATATATGCCCAAACCCTCCTCTTACAAGCTACAAGCACCTCAAACTCATAAAGCAAACACTAACTAGTCCACAAGGCAATATACCCGTTAAACCAAACTCATTTCATTCTCTCTAAATTCAACTCAAATTCCAAACAATGGGCATCATCAGCACTGGCTTTGAAACCGAAAACAGCTGCTCTCTCCTCAACAGAAGCCCTTTAGACCCTGAGGAGTTCAGGAGGCAAGGCCACATGGCTGTAGATTTCATTGCTGATTACTACCAAACCATTGAAAAATTCCCTGTTTTGAGCCAGGTGGAGCCTGGCTATCTCAAGAAAATCCTCCCTAAATTCGCCCCAAATGCTCCTGAACCGATCGAGTCCATCCTCCAAGACGTGCAAAAACACATCATTCCAGGCATCACTCACTGGCAAAGTCCCAATTACTTCGGCGGCCTTGCTTTCTTATTCCCGTGTTCGATCTCTTCTATCTCTGCCTCGCTCCTTGTCACCTTGGAAGGTGGTGCTGGAAAACCTGGACGCAATACTAGCCACATATTGAAAATATATATCTACTACACACAAAATGCAATTCTGCTGATAAAATATCTCTATCTACTATGAAATTTAATTACCATTTGATGTTTATTTTTATTGTTTGAGGCAGCTCCAATGGGGAAGTCGACAGAATTTAAACAGAGAATCCATGCAATTATGGATTGAAAAATAAATTGAGAATATACAGATAATTTTTCATTATTTGGCTTGTATGATTGTATCCTTTATTATTTAGCTCATATCCTTTATTATTTGGCTCTTATCCTTAGATCACAGTCATGACACAAAGACAAAAGAGATGTACATTTCTCTTATTGAAACAATTCATCATTGGTTTAAATGTACTTTTGCTGAGACAAGAAGAAAAAGCAACTTCAACATCGCTTACTCTAACATCCTGAAAAATGCCACCAACGGAAGAAAATAAGTTTGAATAAATGGAAAGCCAAAACAATGAACCAAAACTAACACAAATTTTAGGTAACACGAGTTTAAAAAGAGCATACTTGGTCTTCTTTCTGGTCTCCAGATGAAGCTCAGGGTCTAAAAGATATTCCATCATGCCTTCTCTTCTGGATAAACAAAGACAGGACAGAACTATTAAGTCCCACAGGAGAAGCAAGCTATAATTTTGAAGTTAAATCCATCTTTTAATGCATGGTCACTCCAATGGTCAAACTAACTGGTACCTTACAAACAAAGAACGAAAAAACTACAAAATTCATGCACAACTTAATGCACCCACCCAGCTGTAATTAAGACTTGACATAATTTGTAAGAGAACAGGGCCAGCACTGACTTCAAAGATTAGTAACATTAGTTCTTAAAACTCTGTGAATGGAATGCTTGTCGTCTGTCCCCTCTTTCTTTTCTCTCTCTTTCCTTCTTGTTTTCTTTTTTTTGGATGATAGGTGTTGATAGATCCGTGCGGTGAAGCTCCTTGGATTACATCAGGTGTACGTGAAATTCTAACTTGAATTGCTGAAGTATTTTGCCACTAGCTAATAATTAATGAGTTATTAATGAGTTATATTTTTATTTTGTAGAAATTTAGTTGATAAAAAAACTATAGTCAATCTAAAATGTTCATCTTTAAAAAAAAAACATATATATATATATATATATATTATCTACTAATTACAAATTTTATAAAATTTCTATACAAATTATACAATAAATTATACTTCAATTCACTAAAAAAACACCCTCTTTTAAAATAGACCATTTAAATTTTATCAATTAGTATAACAAGTTGTACGAATTGTTAGCAATAGTTAGCATGGGAAGCGTTATCGATTGGGCCACTGACAACTGAAAAATAATTTGATGCGTTTGGATAATTGGGCCCAATTGAAGGAACATATTGGTGGGCTCAATTACCATGTGAGGAAAGCTGTTACAACTTTTACAATAAAATCAAATCAGAAATTGGAGAAATTATATACTCCCGTTTTTTAATTTCAGCGTGTACATACAAATTATCTAACTGATAAAATTGTTACACATAGATAGGTAACGGTGGGTGAACTCTTAATAAACCCATTTATGTGTAACCATTTACTAATGTTGTGTCATGATATTATTGATTGGGCGATTTTTTTTTATATACTAAAATTAAAAACCGAGAGTAGTGTATAATTTTTCCCCAAATTTCAGAAACTAAAAACACAAAGGTACCGGTTTGGTATAATTTCATTTCAAACACAAAGGCAATCGCTATCATAAACAAAAAAAAGTCAACTTGAATTGGTCAAATTGATTAATCTTCCATTACCTCATTATTTGATTATAGAAGTAACAAATTGATACTAAAATAAAATAAAAAAAAGTTGGGCAATCAAGACGAGCAAGCCACATTTATAATTAGAGAAAGTCTTTGGCAGCATTAACGTTGACTTTTGTTTAATTAACCAACCCTCCTTTGCTTAATTTGCTACTAATGATTTCCTAAACTTAATTCTCACACATCCATCTTGTTCTGTGTTCTCTTTTACTCCTTTTGATCTAGTTCTAAGCTCAGGTAATTATCCACACAATTGCTACTTTTGTTTTTGATCATCCATGTCTGTGCTTATGATCTATCTGTTGCTTCTTTTCATCAGACCCGTTGAAGAACATCTCCTGCAGGTTTACTAGCTTCATTTGACTTTAATTTAATTAACTAACCCCCGTTGGCTTAATTGCTAGTACTAATGAATTCCTAAACTTAATTAATCACACATCCATTTCTGCAGCCTGCTCTGTGTTATCTTCTACTCTCCGGTTCTGATGTTATTCTAAGCAGGTAATTATCCATTTATACTTCTACTTTTCTTCTTTTCTTTTCTTTTTGACTATCCATGTCCGTATATATTGCTTATTTTGATCGGATCATTTGATGAAGAACATCTTCTAATCATTAATTGTCATTGTATTCTTTCAGGTTTTACTAGCCTCATCTGTCGCCCATTCTTTTCTCTGTGTTCTCTTCTACTCTGTTTCATCCATCCGTTTACTCCTCCGATCTAATTTTAATCAGGTAATTAATTATTCATATTCTTCATACCTTTTCTTTTCTTAATATAAGTGCAACTATTGCGGACATGATCTCGCTGCAAGCACTTCACCAACAAGGTTGAGAGGTCATCTAATTGGTGATGTTAGGATATATCTATCATTATGTGAAATCAACAAAAGACAGAAAACCGCGACCATCCCCTTCAAAGCTTCCACCTGTAGAAAATGAACTGTGGTGTCTTGTCTGCTATTTTGACCACTTTTAATTAAGTAGTTTTGCAAAGAGATTCCTAATTAACCGAAAAACAAAACTTTGTATCAATTTAATCGACACTCTTATTACATATATATTTTTAGTTGTTCTTTAATTCTAATCCATCACTCATGTAACATTGTATTATTGTATATACGTAGGTTCCTGAGAAGAATGGCAGGTGAAAACGTTCAGCAATATTTCTTAAGGGACCAGGTGGCAGGCGAGTACTTTTGCAGCTTCTGTAACAAAAAATATGCTAAAGGTACAACATCAACAAGGTTGAGAGGTCATCTAACCGGAGAGGCAAAAACCGGTGCTAGAAGGTGCCCGCTTGTTTCCCAACTTGTTAGAGATTCTCTGGCAACTGAAAGCAGCAAAACACAGAAAGCCTTGCCGGACAATTTCCCGTCCTCATCCTTTGCACAATTACCTAACAACTTCGGAAATCAAAGGGGCGTGCAATTGGGGCTACAATCCGCATTCCAGAGACCAATGAGAGAAGAAGAAATGGTTGAAGTTATTCAAGACTATGTGCCAGTTCAAAATTATGACACAAATTTTGAACCTGGACAGACATCAGGCAATATTGTTGTTGAGGATTATGTGAATGACGAATACATGCCACCATGTTTAGAGGATCAAACCAACGAAGATAGAGCGGAAGCAGCTGCATATATAGAAACATATATAAAAACTTGCTCATTGTCGAATGATGGATGGATTTCAGATCATTACCAGAAGTCTCTCGAGAACCAGACCAACGAAGATACTATGGTGGAGAATGAATCAAATCTTCAACACAGAGAAATAGCCAGATCGATGGAAAGGACAACGCCAGCAAATCAGACTGGCAGTAAACGGGTATCACCAACTGCAGATGTATTGACGGATGAGGCGGATCAGAATGGAGTACAAAGTTGTGAAGGAAGGGTCCACGTAGAAGTTCCAAGTGCAGAAGTTTCAAGCGTTCGAAGGACTCGAAGCGAAGGCATTGTTCGAAGCAGCATCAAAAGACACAGAAGCATGCCAAATGCATTACCAATTGCGCCTGAAGTTGAAGTTCTGGAAGGTATTCAAGAGACCGGAGAATCTGCATCACTTACTAATAGGCCAGTGGGCGATGCATTTGGAAGAAATGAGAAAAAGATATGGTCTTGGTTGATGGATGATCAAGTGTTACGAGTCGGCATTTATGGTATGGGCGGTGTGGGCAAAACCACTATAATGAGGCATATTCAGACTCTTCTGGAGGCACAAAACTCTTTTGAGGTTTATTGGATTACTGTATCTCAAGATTTCAGCATTTGCAAATTACAGAATCTTATCGCCAAAAATATTGGTTTGAACTTTTCAGACGAGGAAGATGAGGTGAAAAAAGCTAAAAGCCTAGCTCAAGCAATGCAAGCAAAACGAAAATGTGTTCTCATTTTAGATGATTTATGGAATTACTTTGATGTGCATGAGGTGGGAATTCCGGTCAGAGTGAACACGTGCAAGTTGGTTCTTACCACTAGATTGCTGCAAGTTTGTCGACAAATGGACTGTAGTGAAAGGAACACAATACAAGTGCAAGCTCTTTCTAAGGGAGAAGCTTGGATCTTGTTCACTCAAGAACTGGGCAACTATAGAACAGAAGTGGAGGAACTGGCGAAAGCTGTTTCTAGGCAATGTGCTGGTTTGCCTCTAGGGATCAGAGTTATGGCCAGAAGTATGAAGGGAATTTGTAGTGTTCATACATGGAGGAATACTCTGGAGGAATTGAAGGAATCAAAAGTTAGCAAGGGTCACGAGATGCGAGAAGAAGTTTTTTCTGTGTTGAAATGCAGCTACCTTCGTTTGAATGATCCAGCATTGCAAGAATGTTTATCATATTGAGCATTATTTCCGGAAGATTATAAAATGAGCAGATGTGAGTTAATAGAGTATATGATTGTTGAAGGAATAATAGATGAAAGGAAAAGCAGACAAAAAGAATTGGATAAGGGACACACAATGGTTGACACACTTGAGAATGCATGCTTATTGGAAGGTGATACTTGGAATGTATGGATGCATGATCTAATTAGGGACATGGTGATCCTTGAATTAAGAGAGGGGTCCAAAACTCTTGTGGAAACAGGAGCACAACTTAAAGAATTACTAGATGTGGAAAAGTGGACAGAAAATTTGGTGAGAGTGTCGTTGATGCATAATGACATTGAGGTGATTCCTTACAGCCATGCACCAAGGTGTCCCAATCTGTCAACGTTGTTGCTATGTAGAAATCGTGGATTAAAAATGATAGCAGGTTCATTTTTTGAGCAATTTCAGAAGCTCAAAATTCTTGATCTCACTTGGTGCAGTGAGATTGAGGAACTCCCAAGGTCTATTAGTGATTTGGTGAATCTCACTGCATTGTTGCTCCGTGGTTGTAGGAGTCTGATTCATGTGCCATCGTTAGCAAAGCTAGAGAAACTACAGAAGTTAGATCTTAGTGAATGTGAGAGGCTTAAACATATGCCTGAAGGTGTAAAATTTCTATTGAACCTCAAGTATTTAGATCTCTGTGTGAGTGGAATAGAAGAGATAGGGAGTGGGATAATACCTATGCTTTCTCGGTTGCAGGTCCTCAAACTTGGAGGACCAGCATCAAAATTCTCAATTAGAGGAAGCGAAGTGGGGGAGTTGAGGATGTTGGAGACTTTGTATTGCAGATTTAATAACGTCAGAGAGTTGGGGGAGTACATAAAATCTCGAGAAATGTCACAACAATCACCTAGTGATTACTCTATTTTTATACAGAGGGAGGATTCCTCTTTGCCAGTTATGGGAAAATTTGGATCAGGGAAATTTGTGAGCGTAAAAGGTGACCATTTTATTGATCCTTTGGCCTTGCCCACAGACATTGAAACGCTGGATATTAAGCATTGTTTTAGCACATTGTACAAGAGAGTATTCTCTCCTAGCCTTCTGGCATCCCTCTTAAACCTACAAGAGATTCGTGTCACAAACTGGGGTGCTATAGAAGAGATATTTGCAATGAACGAGGGAGAGAATGGAGAATGGGGATTCCCATTTTCTAATTATTCCACTCATTCTCTTTCCAATCATTCCTTACTCAATCTTAAGCTAATTGTTATATGGCAGTGTGACAAGTTGAAAAAACTATTCCCTCCCAGTTTGTTGCCTAACCTCCATAACCTAAAAAACATATCGGTCGGCTATTGCAATGGCATGGAAGAGATATTCTCAACAGACCAAGAAGAAGAAGATGGGCAAGAATTATTATTTGATCAGTCTAATCTCACTGGACTCTATCTTTCAAGGCTAACCACATTGGAGCTGCGTTATTTACCAGAACTGAGAAGTATATACAAGGACGCAATCATCTGTCATTCTCTACAACAAATTCAACTGGTTGATTGTCCGAAGCTAAAGAGGATAACGCTCCCTCTCCCACAACCTTCCCTTCAAATAATCCAGGTTTATCCAAAGGAATGGTGGGAATCATTGCATTGGGGCGAGGCCAACGACAAAAATCACCTCGAATCCCTTTGTGTCTTTAAAGAATATTGATGGCAAACTATTTGAGAGAATGCGTGGCTGAGAAGAGCGGTAAGGCTTTCACAATCTTCGTCGTTGCTTTCTATATCCCATTCTAGAAACCCTGATTAACTACTCCTATTATTAATAACAAGTGCCTATAATCTGGCGATTCTGCCAACTTAATTATAAGCTTATGTTCATCTCATATACTATGATTATCCATTTCTCTAATATAGCCACTTCCATGTTGTTTGTGGTTTATGCTTTGTATGTGGTTAGCTTAATGCAGAGAGCATATGTCTGTTTTTCTCCAGATGCTTAATTCATTAATCAAATTGAAGAAGAAAGAAAAGAGGAGGAAAAGATGACCGACCTGAGCAAGTTTGTAGGAAGAAGTCGAGCTTTTGTGATGAATTAATATGAATGAGTGAGTGCTATTATTTAATTTTCTTGAACATGATATGAAGAATAAATCAGATTGACTATATGAATATTTTTTGGTTGAATAATATCCTCATTCAATAATTAATCAGATTATCAATCCATAGTCTCAAAAAATAGACTCCATGTGACTAATAACTAGAGTAGACCCAATCCTCCCGCATGCAGTCTGCTGGATTGATTCGATCCGACGATTATTTTTAAGGAATCTTATTCTTTTCTTTCAAGTCTTATTTGCGTTTGGTCTAATAAAAATATATAAGTATTTTTGTGTTTATTTTATAATTATTTGTTTTTACAATTTTAACACTGTATTTTAATTATTTTCAAATAATTCTCAATGCAAATTATATTTTTAAAATAACTTAATTCAATCTAACATATTCGAAAAGTTACCAATGAGCTTGTAACTCAATGGTATTTATCAAGTAGGGAAGGTAAAGTCTTAAATTTGAATCATTTTATCTGTATTTTCAATCTCTTTCATATATTTACTGACAAAAAAGTTTAGGTTAAACCGAGCCTGCTCTTAGTCCGTTGGATGAAAAATTAAGCTAAAATGAGGCAAAAGCTTATTGCCGGACTAGGCTAGGCACGTGCCGTGTAGCTCACCACAAGCTTGTAAAGTTGCTATCACTCGTAAATTAACAACCAATGCTCCACTTTCATGAAAATGGACATTTATTCAATAGAAATGAAATTCTTGGTCACAAATCATTTCAAGGAAAAACCAAAACTTCAAAAACATTTGATTATTCTTAAAAATAAAAATTGATTTTAGACCATGTCATGCATTAGTTGTAAACGTCATGTTGTATGAGTGTATTGAAAGAAGTATTAAACATCCAATGCCTGTTTATGTTTTCATGACAGCAATGTTGTTGTGGTTGATAGATTGTTAAAGTAATCGTTAGTTAATTTACGTTAAATAATCATTAGGAAAGGAAAATCGATTGGTAGTTCGGTACTAATTATTAATTACTAATCAAATTAAATTTTAGCTGATTTGATTTACGAGCTAGTAATAATTTCAGAACTATCGGCGCATAGTAAGTTGATTATGTGAAAGTTCCAAATCTATTGTGAAATCAATGTGATGCAATGGTTAAACTCTTAGAGTTGTCAATTTCTTTCTTTCTTAAAATGTTTAATCACTAATTTAGTCCTAAAATCCAATTAATTTGTCCTAAGCAAGTTGTTAACACTTAACACTCAATTATCCTTCAAAGGTAAGGTGGTCCGTGGATTTAAACAAACGCATATGACATCATAAATATTGAATTCTTACACCAATGATCAATACATGTCCATCAACTCAGCTTTTTATGAGGTTACGGATTTGAGATTAGTACTCATTTTAGTGATTAAAATTGAAAAATATTAAAAAACTAAAAAGATTAGCTTATCTACCTAACAATCTGTCTCTATGGTGATTTACTAATTCATTTAATTTCCCTTCGTTGATATCGAAAACGAAACTAATTAAGGTATATACTGATTCTTGTTAATGATAAAATTATTTAAATTTTGATTTGAATTTTTTTTTTTCCGGGAGATTGATGCGGCTGCTCTACTCGTTTAGAACGTTTTAGATCCGTGCTTACTTGAATTGTCGGCAACTCTAAGCTTAGCTGTCACTAAGAAACAATCTGACAGACACCCACATCGTGGCACATCTCCCATTGGTCATATTCACTTTCCTGTCATCTTTCACCATGTGTTTTAAGCATAACCTCAAACACAAAAAAAGAAGAAAAGTAAACTACCTAAAAAAAGAGCACCTAAGGCTAAAAGAGAAATTTCCAAAACTTCTCACTTCGGATCGATCTTATTATTTGAAAATTTGCAATTTTAACACTATAATCCTATGAAAATAATAATTTGTATATTTTTATTATTTAAAAATTCAAATAAAATAATAAAATTGTAAGTAGTTATAAAATTTGGAAAAAAAAACTAATGTAACGGTTATTTAAGGAGTAAGATAATAAATAATAAATATTTTAAATTATTTTTGCATTTTGTTTTTTATCTTTTAAATAATTTCCTCATTAATTTTTTCGATGTTTCAATAGAGTGGACATTACTATATTTTTTACATTTTTTTGTTAATTTTTTATTAATTTATTATCACTTTTTTTTAACTAACAAAAAGATTTAAAATTGCTAATGTTAGAAAACTGCCTCTAAGATTTAATTATATTGCACTTTTTAAAAATATAGGGACTAAAGTGGTTGAAAACTATGGATTTTTTTGTTGTTGTTTGTTGGTGATGGTGGTCAAGGTCATCTCGTAATCTAGTCATCAGATTGGGTGTCGATTACTCCAAACTCGAGCTGGACAAAACTTTGAAAGACTGTAAAATTTTTCCAACCAAATTTTAACACAATTACATACACATGGCTCGAATTTGAAACTTTTAGTTAATTTAGAGCAACTTTTTAACGGTTGATCTAGGTGTGCTGGTGGGTAACTATGAGATTTTTAATATAGTCTTTTTTTTAATATATATATACATATATAAAGAAACAAGTACTAGTATATTAAAACGCCTCCCCTCTCCCACCCAGCAGTCCAGCACTACACCCTGTCCGTGTCGGCAAACAGATATTTCTTTATTTTCCATCACTTCCCCGAGAAAATTAATCCATCCCTCCAATTAGTTTTCTTTTCCAGGAAAGTTTCAACCGGAAAGAAAAAGAAAGAATGATCAAGAGAAGGTTCCAGTTGTCAAACAACAACAATGCGTATGATAAAATGAGCGAGATCAGCTCAAGCGCAGAGACAACGACGACGACGACACCGTCTGGAGCTTTGAAAGATGAGTGGGAGATGAGACCAGGAGGAATGCTGGTCCAGAAAAGAAACGAAAAAGACGTCGACCGCTCAGCCGTCCTAAATGTGCGTCTCAAAATTGCGTATGGCGCACTTCGGTACGAGATCTCAGTCAACTCTCAAGCAACGTTTGGTATGTACATAAGTCCTTAATTTTCAATTTATAATCAACTAATTTAGTTTTATCTTAAATTTTAGTTGAAATAAAAGATTCAAATCATCATCGGTATGATTTCACTAATCTAGTTTTTTTTTTTTGGATTTGATCCATTTTCTTGCAAGCATTTTGGAAAAAAAAATGCACTTTTTTGGGCAAATTACCAGCTCTTAATTTAATTTATTTAATTTTCAACTTGGTGGGCATTTGTTTAAGACTTGGTCTAATCTACATGCTGCTGGCATTATTGAGATACATAATTTTAATACGATCCTTAATCTATGATTAGTTCTCTATTATCATAAACTTTGGTGTGAGGGGTAGAATGGTAATTTGAAAATGGAGTTGACTAACTGACATTGGTGGACTAACAGGGGAGGTGAAGAAGCTTCTAACGGCAGATACAGGGTTACAACCCGGTGAGCAAAAGCTAGTGTATAAAGGGAAAGAGAGGGAAAATGGGGAATACTTGGACACGTGTGGTGTCAAGGACCGTTCAAAAGTCATACTAATCCAAGACCCAACCAGCATTGAGAGAAGATACATTGAGATGAAAAAAAATGCTCGAATCCAGACCGTTCATCGCGCCATATCTGACATCTCCATGGAAGTTGATAGACTTGTGGACCAGGTTTCTTGTATTGAGAAATGTATCTCGACGAGTGGAGTTAAGGTGCCAGAAATTCAGATTACAACATTGATTGAGTTGCTCATGAGGCAAGCAATTAAGTTGGACAGTATCACTGCAGAAGGAGATGAGGCTTCTTCTGCTCAAAAGATTTTGCAGGTAACGTTATTTAAATGTTTAAAAACCTTATCTAATTATCTATTAATTATAATCTTATTATATAGTTGTATTCTGTAATTGTTTTATTTAGGGGAAGAGGGTGCAGAAAAGTGTTGAAACTCTAGACATGTTGAAGATATCAAACGCAAAAGTAAAGCCTGTTATTGTCACCACCAAATGGGAGACGTTTGATCATCCTCAATCTCATCCTCAAACAACTGCAAATGCGCAGTGGGAATTATTCGATCCATCTTTTTAGTTTTAATTTTCTAATATTTAGATTGAGAGAAAGCAAGAAAGTGAACTCTTTCTTTCACTTGTATTTTGTAGTCCTTCCACCACAAAACTTTTGTGGCTTATTGGTGGTTATAATTACAATATATATATCTGAAAATTGAAAGTACGAGAGTGTTTCATTACGTGGATATCATATCATCAAGTGTAGTAGTTATATGGTGATTCCACATCAACTATTAACTCAACCAATACAATGGTACCGAGTCATAAGAATGCATATAATAAATGAAATTAATACATATAATTATAAATATTAAAAGAGTAAAATAATACATTCTCCTAATTGAAAAGGTTATTTTTTTAATAATAATTGCAGATAATATTTATAGATATTCGTTTATTGCAATTCAAAAAATCTATATTGCTTAAGTCAGTTTATGGAACACATTGCTCAATTTGATATTTTTTGTGCAAAATTGACTCTATAAAGTACTGTTCTAATTTTTTAAAACTAATTCATATTATCAAAAATACGGTCTTTATTTTTAGATAAACCAACCTATAAAACCAAATCAGTGATAAAAAATGTTAATTTCAAACATATTCTTCTCCAAAGAGATTATAATTTTGTAAATTTTAATTATCTTGATTTGTTTTCCTTTTCTCTCCTCAATTGGGTTATTTATCGTCTTCTCTGAATTGATTAATACTAAGAAGGAGGTCGTCCTTTTACAGAGAGTCACTGTAGTAAAAGTAGTAAAAGTAATAAAATTGCGCGTCGAAGATGAGCAAACCACGGCCCCACATTTGATTGGTTTTCCACAAAGTCTGTCTTTTTCTCTTGTGCTTCTCTGTCTGTCTGTCTGTACAAGAGATATCCTTCATTCTCTGTCTGTGTTCTCTTGTACTTCTCTTCCATCTTCCCTATAATTCTAATCAATCAGGTAATTGCTACTCTTCTTTTTCTCTTTCGATTAATGTATGTATGTCTGTGCTTATGATCTGTACACTGCTTCTTTTGATCAGATCGTTTCAAGAACATCCATCTTCTAAATCTGCACTCTGCTGCTAATTATATATTTCGTCAGGTAATTAATGGGAGAGATTCTTTTAATTATGGAAGAATATCTTTTATCACTCTTAAAAGGTTAAACGAGGGTGAATCTGGAATCGAAACCCACTGTCCTCGACCATAGATCAGCTATATATACGCTATTTGCTACTTTGTCGTGTTAAATTGATTCTTGGAACAGCTTGTTGGTGAAGTTGTTTAACTCTTTTCTTTCCCTTACTCGCTCTTCTCAACCAATTAGTTAATTTCTTCTTAATTTTATTTGTGCCATATCCCTATTCATTTGTAGTTTCTCCAATTACCAACCGAAGTCAATTTCGTTCTTGTATCATATCACGCATGGGATTCTTTTATGAATACTTGGTGAATGTTGTCCTTATAGCAGTCCGTCGTAACTATGAGTTCAATCCCTAATATTGTAATGACAACATTTAATATTTATATTAATCAGTCATTCATGTTATGTATGCAGTTTTCTTCTGAGAAGAATGGCAGGTGAAAACATTAAGCAACATTTCAATAAGGACACAGTGAGCGGCAAGTATCACTGCAAGTTTTGTGGACGTGATTTTGCCGCAGGGACATCAGTAACGAGGCTGAGAGCTCATTTAGCAGGATTGACAAACGCTGGTGCTAGAATTTGTTCAAATGCTCCCCCACATGTTAAAGATTCTCTATCAATTGAAAGCAGCAACAAAAGACAAAAAACCTTGTCTGGTTGTATCTCATCCTCATCCTCTTCACAACAACCAAAGCGTCACTTTGAGGAATTGCAATTGCCATCTCAACACCAATTAGAGCCACCCATTTTTAGTGACCGTATTGCTGATGAGGAGTGGATTACAGAACTGATGCAGCTCGATCTTGAGGGACAAATTAAAAAAGATGCTCCGTTGATGGAGAATATCTCAAATTTTCCACCCGGAGAAAGAGGAAGCTTGACAGAACCAACTACAGATTTAATCTCTCAAGTAGTTGATAGAGACTGCCATATGATAATTACTCAAGATTTAGGAAACTTCTTGCTGACGAACAAAGCTGGTCAGCATAGAGTGAGAGATGAAGTTGTTCAATTAGAAGTTCCTAGTGTGGAACACAGTCAAGCGACTACAAAATCTGCCTCTCGAACCAAAAAGCCAGTGGGTGAAGCCTTTCAAAGAAATGAGGAAAAAATATGGTCTTGGTTGATGGATGATCAAGAGTTACGAGTTGCCATTTACGGTATGGGCGGTGTGGGCAAAACCACTCTAATGAGGCATATTCAGACTCTTCTCAAGGGACAAAGCTCTTTTAAGGTTTATTGGATTACTGTATCTCAAGATTTTAGCATTTGCAAATTACAGAATCTTATAGCTAAAAAAATTGGCTTGAACTTTTCAGACAAGGAAGATAAGGTGAAAAGAGCTAAAAGCCTAGCTCAAGCAATGCAAGCAAAAGGAAAATGTGTTCTCATTTTAGATGATTTATGGAATTACTTTGATGTTGATGATTTGGGAATTCCAGTCGGAGTGAATACGTGCAAGTTGGTTCTTACCACTAGATTGCTGAAAGTTTGTCGACAAATGGACTGTAGTGAAAGGAACACAATACAAGTGCAAGCTCTTTCTGAAAAAGAAGGTTGGATCTTGTTCACTCAAGAACTGGGCAACTATGGAACAGAAGTGGAGGAACTGGCGAAAGCTGTTTCTAGGCAATGCGCTGGTTTGCCTCTAGGGATCAAAGTTATGGCCAGAAGTATGAAGGGAATTTGTAGTGTTCATACATGGAGGAATACGCTGGAGGAATTGAAGGAATCAAAGGTTAGTAAGGGTCACGAGATGTGGGAAGAAGTTTTCTCTGTGTTGAAATGCAGCTACCTTCGTTTGAATGATCCAGCATTGCAAGAATGTTTGTCATACTGCACATTATTTCCGGAAGATTATAAAATTAGCAGAGGTGAGTTAATAGAGTATATGATTGTTGAAGGAATAATAGATGAAAGGAAAATCAGACAAAAAGAATTGGATAAGGGACGCACAATGCTTGACACACTTGAGAATGCATGCTTATTGGAAGGTGATACTGAAAATGTGTGGATGCATGATCTAATTAGGGACATGGTGATCCTTGAATTGAGAGAGGGGTCCAAAACGCTTGTGGAAGCAGGGATACAACTTACAGAATTACCAGCTGTGGAGAGATGGACAGAGAAGCTGGTGAGAGTCTCGTTGATGAGAAATGACATTGAGATGATTCCTTCCAGCCATACACCAAGGTGTCCCAATCTGTCAACGTTGTTGTTATGTAGAAATCATGGATTAAAAATGATAGCAAATTCTTTTTTTGAGCAATTTCAGAGGCTCAAAGTTCTTGATCTTTCTGGCTGCTGGGAGATTGAGGAACTCCCAAGGTCTATTAGTGATTTGGTGAATCTCACCGCCTTATTGCTCCGTGAGTGTGAGAGTCTAACTTATGTGCCATCGTTAGCAAAGCTGGAGAAACTAAAAAAGTTAGATCTTAGTTATTGTTATAGGCTTAAACTGATGCCTGAAGGTGTGAGATTTCTATTAAACCTCAAGTATTTAGATCTCTCACAGAGTGGAATAGAAGAGATAGAGAGTGGGATAATACCTATGCTTTCTCGGTTGCAGGTCCTCAAACTATACGACGAATGGGCAGATTCAAAATTCTCAATAAGAGGAAGCGAAGTGGGGGAGTTGAGGATGTTGGAGACTTTGTATTGCAGATTTAGCAATGTCAGAGAGTTTGGGGAGTACATGAAATCTCGAGAAAGGTCACAACAATCACCATGTGATTACTCTATTTTTATATTTGGGAGGGAGTATTCCTCATGGGCATATTTGAGAAAAGTGGGATCAAGGAAATTTGTGAGCGTAACAGGTTACAATTTTATTGATCCTTTGGCGTTGCCCACAGACATTGAAGCACTGCGTATTGGCAGTTGTTCTAGCTCTTTGTACAAGCGACTGTTCCCTCTTAGCCTTCTGGCATCCCTCTTAAACCTACAAGAGATTCGTGTCAACAACTGGGGTGCTATAGAGGAGATATTTGCAATGAACGAGGGAGAGAATGGAGAATGCAGGGGATTCCCATTTTCTAATTATTCCAACCGTTCTCTTTCCAATCATTCTAATTATTCCACCCGTTCTCTTTCCAATCATTCCTTACTCAATCTTGAGCTAATTGATATATGGCAGTGTCACAAGTTGAAGAAACTATTCCCTCCCAGCTTGTTGCGTAACCTCCGTAACCTACAAACGATTTCGGTTGGCTCTTGTCATGGCATGAAAGAGATATTCTCGACAGACCAAGAAGAAGAAGATCGGCAAGAATTATTATTTGATCAGCCTAATCTCACTGGACTCCATCTTTCAAGGCTTACCTCATTGAGATTGTGGGACTTACCAAAACTGAGAAGCATATACAAGGGCGCAATCATCTGTCATTCTCTACAAGAAATTGAACTGGTTCATTGCCGGAAGCTACAGAGGATAACGCTCCCTCTCCCACAACCTTCCCTTCAAAGAATCCATGTTTATCCACAGGAATGGTGGGAATCAGTGCAGTGGGGCAATGCCAACGACAAAAATCATCTCCAAACCCTTTGGATTTTTGACTTTGACGAATATGGATGGCAAACTACTTGAGAGAGTGGTAAGGCTTTCACAATCTTCGTCGTTGCTTTCTATATCCCATTCTAGAAACCCTGATTAGCTACTTTTATTATTAATAACAAATGCCTATAATCTGCCGATTCTGCCAACTTAATTACAAGCATGTGTTCATCTCATATACTATGATTATCCATTTCTCTAATATAGCCACTTCATTTGGGAAGCATGCTTGGCTTGTACTAGAATGTTGTTTGTGGTTTATGCTTTGTATGTGGTTTGCTTTGTATATTATATAAATTAAAAATTATATAATATATGGGATTTCTTGACATTTAATTTCTCAAGCAATATATACTCATTGCAATCTTTTACCATTTTTAAAAATTGAGGATTCCTTTTTACTTTTTTGGAGAGACTATAAACTTATAATTTTCTCGTTTTATTATATAGTTGTATTTTGTAATTGTTTTATTTAGGGGAAGAGGGTGCAGAAAAGTGTTGAAACTCTAGACATGTTGAAGATATCAAATGCAAGTGTTGTAAAGCCTGTTATTGTCACCACCAAATGGGAGACGTTTGATCATCCTCAATCTCATCCTCAAACAACTGCAAATGCGCAGTGGGAATTATTTGATTCATCTTTTTAGTTTTATTTTTTCTAATATTTATTGTATTTATTTAGATTGAGAGAGCAAAAAAGTGAACTCTTTCACTTGTATTTTGTAGTCCTTCCACCACAAAACTTTTGTCAATAAGCATTATTGGTGGTTATAATTAGAAATCATTTCAAACATTTATAGTCATTATATTACGTCTCCATTTATTCGGTACTCGGAAGAAAAATCTATATTGCTTAAGTCATTTTATGGAACACATTGCTTAATTCGATATTTTTCGAACAAAATTGACTCTATAAAGTACAGTTTTTTAAAACTAATTCGTATTATCAAAGGTATTGTTTTTACTTTTAGATCAAAAATGTTAATCAGTGATAAAAAATGTTAATTTCAAACATATTCTTCTTAAAGAGATTATGATTTTGTAAATTTTAATTATCTTGATTTGTTTTCCTTCTCTCTCCTCAATTGGGTTGCCAATTGCCATACTGGTATGCTATCAGTGAAGCAATACCAAACATATTTCTCTGAGAACAAAATTGAGAGAAAACTAACATAAATATAATTTTTTTCTTGCATAAAAATGTTAATTTCAAACATATATCCCTCCCTCTTCAAAGAGAGTCACTGTAGTAAAAGTAATAACATTGCGCATCGAAGATAAGCAAACCACGGCCACACATTTGATTGATTTTCCACAAAGTCTTGGTCTTTGGCAATGGCAGTAGTAATGCATTCATTATTGAGACTTTTGTTCAAGAGATATCCTTCATTCTCTGTCTGTGTTCTCTTGTACTTCTCTTCCATCTTCCCAATAATTCTAATCAATCAGGTAATTGCTACTTCTTCTTCTTCTTCTTTCGATTAATGTATATATTCATGTATATGTCTGTGGTTATGATCTGTACACCGTTTCAAAATATATTTCGATTAAGAAGAAGAAGAAGAAGGGAAGTAGAAGCGGTCGAATGTTCAAGATCAGTTGAAGTTAACTGGGAACCAACGAGAATGGCTTCTTCTTCTTCTTCTTCTTCTTCTTCTTCTGCTACCATCCGTGAAGGGAGACTGGCTTCTTCTTCTTATGATGTGTTCCTCAGTTTTAGGGGAAAGGACACTCGCAAGGGTTTCATAAGCCACCTCCGTGACGCTTTAGGCAAGAAGCAAATCTTGACTTTCGATGATGAGAACATGAACAGAGGAGACGGCATTTCTCCATCTATTCTCACTGCCATTGAAAAATCCACTATTTCTCTCATCATTTTTTCCGAGAACTATGCAGATTCTAAATGGTGCTTGAAAGAACTTGCAAAGATCATCCAATGTAAACATCTTAATGGTCAGCTCGTTATACCTGTGTTTTATGGAGTAGATCCATCGCACGTCAAAAACCAAATTGGAAATTTTGGAGCTGCTTTTGATAAGCTCAAAGAACGTCTACGGGAGGGGGAGATGGATCTGAACGAGGTGAGATCTCACTTGGAGGAAGCAGCTAATATAGCGGGATGGAATTCACAAATCAGGTAACTTTTTCTTTCATAGCAACTAACCTTTTTCACTTAAAAACCAGCTAATACTGTCATTCGCTTGGATTGAGTTAATTTTGTTGTTTGATTTGTCTTTTTGATAGCGTTGAGAGTAAGCTTATAAAGTTGATTGTGAAAGATATTTTGAAGAAAAAAAACCTATCAAGTAACAAGCCAGATGCATTACTCACCAAAAGGCCAGTGGGCGACGCATTTAAAAGAAATGAGGAAAAAATATGGTCTTGGTTGATGGATGATCAAGTGTTACGAGTTGGCATTTACGGTATGGGGGGTGTGGGCAAAACCACTCTAATGAGGCATATTCAAACTCGTATGAACGGACAAAGCTCTTTTGAGGTTTATTGGATTACCGTATCTCATGATTTCAGCATTTGGAAACTACAGGATCTAATAGCCAAAAAAATTGATTTGCCGTTTAATGACAAGGAAGATGAGGTGGAGAGAGCTGAAAAGCTAACTCAATCACTGAAAGCAAAAGGAAAATATGTTCTCATTTTAGATGATTTGTGGAACTACGTGGAATTGGATAAAGTGGGAATTCCGATCGGAGTGAATACGTGCAAGTTGGTTCTTACCACTAGATTGCTGAAAGTTTGTCGCCAAATGGGTTGCAGTGAAGGAAACACAATACAAGTGCAGCGTCTTTCTGAAGAAGAAGCTTGGATCTTGTTCACTCAAGAACTGGGCAATTATAACACAGAAGTGGAGGAACTGGTGAAAGCTGTTTCGAGGGAATGCGCTGGTTTGCCTCTAGGGATCAGAGTTATGGCCAGAAGTATGAAGGGAATTTGTAATGTTCATGCATGGAGGACTACGCTAGAGGAATTGAAGGAATCAAAAGTTAGTAAGGGTCACGAGATGCGGGAAGAAGTTTTCTCTGTGTTGAAATTCAGCTACCTTCGTTTGAATGATCCAGCACTGCAAGAATGTTTGTCATACTGCACATTATTTCCGGAAGATGCTAATATTGGTAGAAATGAGTTAATTGAGTATATGATTGTTGAGGGAATAATAGATGAAAGGAAAAGCAGACAAGCAGAATTCGATAAGGGACACACAATGCTTGACACACTTGAGAATGCCTGCTTATTGGAAGGTAATACTACATGTGTGTGGATGCATGATCTAATTAGGGACATGTTGATCCTTGAATTGAGAGAGGGGTCCAAAATGCTTGTTGAAGCAGGGGCACAACTTAAAGAATTACCAGATGTGGAAAAGTGGACAGAGGAGCTGGTGAGAGTCTCCTTGATGAGTAATGACATTGAGGTGATTCCTTCCAGCCATGCACCAAGGTGTCCCAATCTGTCAACGTTGTTGTTATGTAAAAATTATGGATTAAAAATGATAGCAGATTCTTTTTTTGAGCAATTTCAGAAGCTCAAGATTCTTAATCTTTCTTGCTGCGATGAGATTGAGGAACTCCCAAGGTCTATTAGTGATTTGGTGAATCTCACCGCCTTATTGCTCCGTGAGTGTACAAGTCTGATTCATGTGCCATCATTAGCAGAGCTAGAGAAACTAAAGAAGTTAGATCTTTTTGGTTGTGTGAGGCTTAAACATATGCCTGAAGGTGTAAAATTTCTATTGAACCTCAAGTATTTAGATCTCTCAAGGACTGGAATAGAAGAGATAGGGAGTGGAATAATACCTATGCTTTCTCGGTTGCAGGTCCTCAAACTATGCGATGGAATAGAAGTTGGAATAGAAGAGATAGGGAGTGGAATAATGCCTATGCTTTCTCGGTTGCAGCTCCTCAAACTATGCGACGAACATGGAGTATCAAAAATCTCAATTAGAGGAAGCGAAGTGGGGGAGTTGAGGATGTTGGAAACTTTGTATTGGAGATTTAGTGATCCCAACGAGTTTGTGGAGTACGTAAAATCTCGAGAAAGGTCACAACAATCACCCAGTGATTACTCTATTTTTATACAAAGGGAGGATTCCTACTGGCATCGGCCAACTATCTCGAGAAAATTGGGATCATGGAAATTTGTGAGCGTAACAGGTCACTATTTTATTGATCCTTTGGCGTTGCCCACAGACATTGAAGCACTGCATATTAACCATTGTTATAGCACTTTGTACAAGAGACTGTTACCTCCTAGCCTTCTGGCATCCCTCTTAAACCTACAAGAGATTCGTGTCGACAGCTGGAATGCTATAGAGGAGATATTTGCAATGAACGAGGGAGAGAATGGAGAATGGAGGGGATTCCCATTTTCTAATTATTCCACCCATTCTCTTCCCAATCATTCCTTGCTCAATCTTAAGCAAATTGATATATTTTACTGTCACAAGTTGAAGAAACTATTCCCTCCCTGCTTGCTGCCTAACCTCTATAACCTACAAAAGATTTCGGTCAGATGTTGCCTTGGCATGGAAGAGATATTCTCAACAGACCGAGAAGAAGAATTTCACCATGATCCGCCTAATTTCACTGGACTCCATCTTTCAAGACTAACCACATTGGAATTGCATTCTTTACCAGAACTGAGAAGCATATACAAGGGCGCAATCATCTGTCATTCTCTACAACAAATTCTACTGGTTGATTGTCCGAAGCTAAAGAGGATAACGCTCCCTCTCCCACAACCTTCCCTTCAAAGAATCCAGGTTTGTCCAAAGGAATTGTGGAAATCATTGCATTGGGGCGAGGCCAACAACAAAATGCATCTCCAATCCCTTTGTGTCTTTGAGTACTAATGATGGCAAACTATTTGAGAGAATGCGTGGCTGAGAAGAACGGTAAGGCTTTCACAATCTTCGTCGTTGATTAGTTACTTTTATTATTAATAACAAATGCCTATAATCTAGCGATTCTGCCAACTTAATTATAAGCATGTGTTCATCTCATATACTATGATTATCCATTTCTCTAATATAGCCACTTCATTTTGGAACCATGCTTGCCTTGTACTAGAATGTTGTTTGTGGTTAGCTTAATGCAGAGAGCATATGTCTGTTTTTCTCCGGATGCTTATTAACTATGTTTGTACTATTCCAAACTTTTAATTCATTGCAGTTCCAGAGATGAATGCAATCAAATTGAAGAAGAAAGAAAAGAGGAGGAAAAGATGACCGACCTGGGCAAGTTTGTAGGAAGAAGTGGAGCTTTTTTCTATTTTTTTTTTGAAATTCATCCCATTAATAATCCATCTTTCAATGGAAAATAAGTAGCAAACTGGTGAATTTTACTCTCTTTTTTCCTTTTGTATAAGTTTTTTTTTCTAATATTGATCCAGGACTCACTATTGGTCTTCTTTCTAAGAATAAAATGAAAAATTCTCCAATCAAAATATTTTTTGTCTAGGTTTTTCTTCATATTGATAATATCATCTTTTCCTAGATAATTGTTGATAGAGATACCTCCCAGCATATCAAATACTTACTTTTTTTTATTTGCCCTGTAATTAGGAGAAATTTCTTGCTTATTATTAACTTGTAATGGTAGAAAACCGTTTTCTATTTTCTATTTAGGAAAAAAAAATATTATGCAGAAAACATGTTTCTATTTCATTATTGTTTTTGTGATTTTAAAAACTGTTTTCTCAAACTGATCTCTATTTAAAAATATATCTGTTTACGATTTTAAAAAACAGTTTTCTGTTTTAGAAAATAATTCAATTTTAGAAAAAGAAATTCTGTTTTAGAAAAAAGAAATCTATCCCAAAAAACTGTGCTTGAAATTTCGGAAACTGGTTTTGTGATTTTTACAACTATTTTTCAAATTCAAAAAATACAACTTTTCAGAAATAGAAAATATCTTTCTAATTTAAAGAGTAGTTTTTCAATTTTAGAAAACTCTTTATGAGACGGAAACCATTTTTCCTGATTTTAAAAAAGATTAAAAATTCAAAAAATTATTTTTGAGAATTGGAAAAAAATTGAAATTTAGAAACTCTTTTTACTATTATTTTAGAACAAAGTTTTCTATTTTTGAAAAACAAATATATATTAAGAAACTTTTTTGTGATCTTAAAAACAGTTTTTCAAATTCAATTTTTTTTGACAACTGGAAAACATTTTTCTAATTTATAAGGAAACTTTTTTTAATTTAAAAAATAATTTTTGAGATAGAAACCATTTTTCCTTTTTTATAAAATAATTTAGTAATTCATAAAACACTTTTTGAGAATTGGAAAACATAATTTGAAATTTAGAAAACGTTTTTCTATTTTCTATTAGCAAACAACCTTTTATGTATTTCAGAAAACATGTTTTCTATTTCATAATTTTTTTGTGATTTTTAAAACTGTTTTTGAAAATAAAAACAATTTCTATGTTAAAAAATTGATTTATGTTTAAAAAAAATGGTTTCTGTATTAAAAAAATGATTTTTTTTCTAAAATATGGTTTTCTATTTAAGAAAAATTTTCAGTTTTAGAAAAAAAATTCTATCTAAGAAATCAGTATTTGAAACTTCAGAAAATAGTTTTCAAAATTGCGAAACCAATTTTGTGATTTTGAAAATTATTTTTTAAAATAAAAAATACAACTTTTGATAATTAGAAAATATTTTTCTAATAGAAATAATAGTTTTTTAAATTTAGAAAAAACTATTTATGAGATAGAAATCATTTTTCATAATTTAAAAAACATTTATAGAAATTCAAAAACCTATTTTTGGAGAAAACATTTTTAGAACACTTTGAAATTGGAAAAAAACATTTTGAAATTTAGAAACTCATTTTTTATTTTAGAACACAGTTTCTATTTTTGGAGAAAGTTTTCTATATTAAGATCTTTTTTTGTGATTTTAATTTTTTTTAAATCAATTTGTTTTTCGAGAATTAGAACCATTCTTCCTATTTCATAAAACAGTTTAGAAATTCAGAAAATATATTTTGAAATTTAAAAAACTTTTCCTATTTTCTATTATGGAAAAAACTTTTTTCTATTTCAGAAAACACGTTTTCTAATTCATAAGTATTGTTTTGATTTTGAAAAAAAATTGAATATAAAAAAAATAGTTTTTGTTTAAAAAACTGAGTTCTGTTTAGAAAATAAATTCTATCTCAGAAAATAGTATTCGAAATTTCAGAAAGTATTTTTCAAAATTCAGAATATGAAAGCAGTTTTGTGATTTTTTCTATTTTCTATTGTGGAAAAAATATATGTCAGAAAACATGTTACTATTTCTTATTTTTTTGTGCTTTTAAAAATTGTTTTTAAAATATAAAACGAAAATTCAAATTTTAGAAAACAATTTTCTATTTTAGAAAACCGTTTTCTAAAACTATTTTCTATTTTAGAAAATCGATTTTTTTAAAAAAATAAAGAGTTATGCAAATGGTTAAAGATATTTAAAGAGTTAAATATCTACTTATTCATAATTGAGGTAATGAAATACTTTGAATATATGGTATAACTATTTGTATTGATAATAGATAACAGAGAAAAAAAGGAGAAAGTGAAAATGGAAGAAAGAGAGAAAAAAGTAAGAAATGATGAAAATCAAAGAAAAAATGATAATAAAATAAACAACAAAGATGAGAGAATAAATGACGGGAAGTTATTCACGCTTTATTGTGAGAATAAATTTATTTAAACAAGCAAAAATATATATTACTGTTAAAGTCATGCTATAAAAATATAAAAACATAAATAGTTATACAAATAAACAATGTTGTTTAAAGAGTTAGAAAAAAATTACGGTGAAAAATATATAATAATGGTAAATTCATGCTAAAAGAATAATTTGTACATTTTTTTCTAAAAATAAAAATTTAGACAGGAATGTTAACAAGTAGACTCGAACTCAAACTTTTCTTTAGCTATTTTGTAGGAATTAAACAGAGTTATTGATTATTAACATTTAAAAGGTTAGATAATTATTTTTTCAAATTTTTAAATATAAATTAGTTGAGGTGATTTAATTTTTTAAATATAAATTATTTGCGTATAAATAATAGGTAAAAGAGAAAGAGATGAGAATAAATTAAATCAATCCATTCGTTTTTTTCTGGTATTGTAGGGACTTAGTTGAGAGAATTGAAAAAATAGAGGGATGAAATGACTAAAAACGAAAACTGCTTATTCAAGAGAAGAAAGAAAAGAGGAGAACATTTCACTAGCTCGCTCCATATCTCATGCACTCAAATCATCCACCACCATCGTCAACCTCCCTAGCAACCCCAATACATCACATTATCAAAAAATGCATTCCCCTTTTACAAATGTGTGGTTCTTCCACACCCAAATTGAAACAAATCCACGCCTTCTCAATCTGAATTGGAGTCCCACTCACCAATCCAGATTTCGGGAAACACTTAATAAACGCACTTGTCTCATTCTCAGCTCCAATGGACTATGCTCAAACCATTTTCTGCAAATTGAATAACCCAAATGTTTTCGCTTGGAATACTATGATTAAAGGGTATGCTGAGAGTGTAAATTTCAAACCAGCGATTGATTTGTACAATCTCATGGTTGTGAAATCAATTGAGCCTGACACGCATACATTTCCTTTCATTTTGAAGGCTGTGGCTAAGGTTGTTGATGTTAGAGTAGGGGAGAAGATACATTCTGTCGTGATTAGAAATGGGTTTGAGTCATTACTGTTTGTTCAGAACAGTTTGCTTCATATGTACACTTCTTGCGGTCGGTATGAGGATGCGTACAAGGTGTTTGAAAGAATGCCTGATAGGGACGTTGTAGCTTGGAATTCTGTGATTTATGGGTTTTCACCTAATGGGAAGCCTAATGAGGTTTTAACACTTTATAAAGTGATGACTTTGGAGGAGGAGGGTGTTGACCCGGATGGGTTTACTATGGTTACTTTGTTGTCTGCTTGTTCTGTGCTTGGTGCTCTGGCTTTAGGCAGGAGAGCTCATGTGTATATGGTGAGAGCTGGTTTGAATGAGAACTTGCATGCTGGTAGTTCCCTTTTGGATTTTTTATGCAAAGTGTGGAAGCATTAGAGAAGCGCAAAAAGTTTTCGATGAGATGAATCAGAGGAGTGTGGTTGCTTGGACTTCATTGATTGTTGGGTTGTTTGTTAATGGTTGTGGTAAGGAAGCTCTAGAGTATTTCAAGGAGATGGAGTGTAGGGGATTGGTGCCTACCGAGATCACATCTGTTGGGGTCTTATATGCTTGAAGCCATCGCGGTATGGTCGATGAGGGGTTTAACTAGTTTATAAGGATGAAAGAGGAGTGTGGCATTGTGCCTAGAATAGAACACTATGGTTGTATGGTTGATTTGTTAGGTAGGGCTGGCTTGGTGAAGGAAGCATACGAATATATCCAGAGCATGCCACTGAAGCCTAATTCCGTAATCTGGAGGACGCTGTTAGGGGCCGTACAATACATGGGCACTCAAGTTTAGCAGAGGATGCAAGAGCACAACTCTTGCAGTTACAGCCTAAACATAGTGGAGATTACGTGCTTCTTTCTAATCTTTATGCATCTGAGCAACGCTGGTTAGATGTTCATAAGCTGAGAAGCACAATGCTTAGCGAAGGCGTAAGGAAAACTCCTGGACATAGCCTTGTAGAGCTGGGAAATCGCGTCCATGAGTTTGTTATGGGAGATAGAACTCACCCTCAAAGTGAGGCGATATATGCAATGTTAGCAGAGATCGCGAACAGATTGAAATCCGAAGGTTATGCGCCTCACACGGCGAATGTGCTTGCCGACATAGATGAGGAAGAAAAAGAAAATGCTCTGTTCCATCACAGTGAGAAGATTGCAGTTGCTTTTATGCTCATCAACACACCGCCAAAGACGCCTACTAGGGTTGTCAAGAATTTAAGAGTATGTGGTGATTGCCATTTGGCGTTCAAATTAATATCTAAAATTTTTGAGAGGGAGATTATTGTGAGAGATAATAGCAGGTTTCATCACTTTAGAGATGGGTCTTGCTCTTGTGGAGACTACTAGTGAAAGCATAAAGATGGTTTTGTATCCTATCTGTACATTATTTCAATTTAACAACATAAAGCTATTGCGATCACATTAGTTGGTGCCTTGGTGGAGGCAATTGTTACTTGTTAGATTAGATTGAAGATATTAGTCAATATTAGTTTGTTCGATCTTTAATTAAGGCTCAAGTTTCCTTATAAATTGTTGAGTACCACTTATATTTGAACATGTTTAGTCTGTTGCCTGTACGGAACTAATCTCATTCTCATTCGTATACTTGAAACTATGACCTGAGTGAAGGCGGATGAGCCATTTGTTACTAAACCAAAACTGTTGGTTAAAACAGAGACGATGAAATAAAAATAATATAAAATTAAAAAAGGAAATTATATACTACTAGTATTTTATTTTTCACGGCCCAGCCCGGCCCACGAAAAGCCCAGTATAAAAAAGAAAAACTAGCATAAGGCGCGGGGGCATGAAGTTGGAATATTTTGGCGGCCTGGTAAAAAATTCAAAAAAACGATAGTGGCGCCACACTGTTTATTAATCTTCCTTGGCACACTTTCTTTCACTCTCTCGCTTTAAAACATAACCCAAAAAGAAAAAAAAAAGAAGCAAAAAACGAAAGAAAGAGGAAGAAGATGATGAACGATCCAACTCACCTGGAGAAAATGGGGCGAGAACTCAAGTGTCCAATCTGGTATTCCTTTTTTTTTATATATTTTTTTCCAAAATAAATTTTAGGCGTAGTATTTTTGCAGATTAAAAAAAAAAAAAACGAATATAGATATTTTTCTTCTGGTAATTTTGCAGTTTGAGCTTACTGAATTCAGCTGTTTCGCTCACCTGCAATCATGTCTTCTGCAAGTAAGCAAGCTATGCGAGAAAACTATCGCTGTTCTGGGTTTTTTTTTTAATTATTTTTTTGACACTATCAGTTAATTTCATCTTTTCAGTTCGTGTATTGTGAAATCGATGAAGTCAGGATCCGATTGTCCGGTTTGTAAAGTTCCATTCAGTCGCCGAGGTATTCTTCCATTCTTGATTTGCGGTACTACACGAATTTGGTTTTACGGCGGTACCAAATTGTGTTTCGTTTTTGTTTTGATAGATTTGTTCCATTTTTCTCTTTTTGGTGTTTGTAGAGGTTCGGCCAGCTCCTCACATGGATACTTTAGTGAGTATTTATAGAAGCATGGAGGTTGCTTCTGGATTTAATATATGCGTCACTCAGAATGCTGCATCTACTAAATTATCAGGTAAGTAATTCGATCCGAGCATTTGATGTTAGATCTCATTAGTTAGATTGGTAGAGTATTGATTGTTTGGGTTTTTGGGTGTATTTCTGTGTGCATGTTGGGGTTAGGTCAGGTGGGTGGAGGGGTTCATTTGTTTGATCTTGTTTTATTGGTTTATAGGTAATTTGATCCGATGATTCAATGTTAGATCTCTGTAGTTAGATTGGTGGAGTATTGATTGTTTGGGTTTTTGGTGTATTTCTGTGGGTGCATGTTGAGGTTAGATCAGGTGGGTGGAGGGATTCGTTTGTTTGATCTCATTTAATTGGTTTATAAGGGTTTTGGGACATTTTATTGGTGTATAGGGGTTAGGTCAGATATCATTTTAAGTTTGGATCAATTCGGTAGGATAAGATGTTTTACTTTGTCATTCTTTGTTCTCTATTTTACAGATGAGCAAAAGCAAGTGGAAGGTGATAAAAATTGCGGCAATGATGATACTGGTGAGGGTTTTAGGGATAAAATGGAGAACCAGCAGAGATTGAAACGAAAGGGTTCAAGGAAGAGTATTATATCCAATCTGGAAGATTCTGGTGCTGTTGCTGAAAAGCCTTCTTTCCCAGCTAAGAAAAGAGTTCAAGTGCCACAATGTCCTTTTCCAAAATCATCAATGGCATCAAAGAGAATTGGGACTGATGAGATTGTTAAGGATGGATATAGGAACAGTTCAGTAGCGGTATTAAAAAAGGATTATGTCTCCATTGAAAAGAGAGGAGAACCTGGGCTTTCACCATTTTTCTGGTTGAGGGATGAAGAGGCAGAGAAATTAAGTCAGGCTGCTGATGTGGATGACCTCTTGGATGCAACTCCACCAAATGTTCCTACATTCAGTGATATGAAGGATTCTGGGGATGAAAACCCTTCCAAATCATCTCCATCTGTGAGTACCACTTCAGTTTATTTTAGCCATGGATTATATTTGGGGCAATCCAAAATAGTAATATAAAATTATTGACATTTCCCCTAACATTTTATCTTGATGCATGAAGTTAGCTCACTTGTCTTGTTTTATCATGACGTAGGATGGAGTGTGTGGCAAATCAAATGCTGCTGATCATTTCGACAGTGAAATGTTTGAATGGACACAGAGAGCTTGCTCTCCTGAGCTTTTCTCAAGTCCTGTTAAGATGCAGGTATTTGCAACACCCACACTTTTTAAGTTGTTTATTTTGGTTGTGTCATGCTGCTTTGCTGAAATGTGAAGTTAACTGTAGGATGAAACTTCTGATGAAATTGAGGAAAGCAAATCAGAGGCTCCTTCAGAAAGTGTAGATATAAATGAAGGGCACAGCATTGAAAATGTAAAAGGGATGGGCAATTCTGGTGAGATAAATGATGCCGTATCCTCTTTGAGAACCAAACGTGCCAAGAATCGAGTTGAGGATCGTAAACCAAACAAGAGGGTTAAAAATGCTACGAAAGTGGGAGCAACAAAGCGTGGTAAGAGCTCCTTGAACCTGGAGAAAACTGGGAAGAAAAGCAAAAAAGTTGATTATGGTAACTCATCAACTGTATCAAAACCCAAAATTGTTTCTTCAGTTTCTATAGGGGAGACTCGTAATCCAGGAGACAAAGATATGGTTGCTGAGTCATCTGATTCATTTCGTAAGAAACAATGCAGTAAGGAAGATCCCAAAATGAAGACGGGAAAATTTAGTAGAAAGGTCAGATCTCAAAGCCCACAAGAGCGGTCTTTAAGGTTGAAAAAACAGAAGCTGGCGTCTACTGAGGTTAACCAGAGTGAAGTTCATACAATACTAGAGGAAATGGATAAAGATGTTAACCTTCGGGTTTCATTACTATCTACTGTGTTTCATGATAAGGACATTTCAGATATCCAAGAAAGAGGCAAACATGGACAAAAAGTTAAGTCTTCAATGACTTCAGTACACGACAAGGATTTAAGATCCAAAAAAAACATTAAAGTTTCCTTCAATGGCATCTCATTAGTGAATGAGTGTCAAGATGGCCATAGCAACATCTCTACGGAGGAAGTTCAAACAGTCGGGACAATTACCAATGTTTTGTCAAAGAAGACTGAATCCCTTGACCAAGTTCCCTGCACTCTTAAAACCAAACTTCTTGACAATCCTGTAACATTAGGGAAAGCTTCTCGTGAAAATGGACCATCTTTGCATCAATGCAAGACAGTTGCTGATAAAGTTCAATGTGCCTTTTGTCTTTCTTCAGAAGACTCAGAGGTATCTCTCGTTGCCTTTGTTTTCATTTTCCGCTTTCTTCCTTCCACTCCAATAAGCTAATTTCCAAAATGCTCAGTTTTATATCTATAAATTAACATTACAGGCTTCAGGAGAGATGATGCACTATTACAATGGCAGACCTGTTACTGCAAATTACAACGAGGGATCTAAGATGATACACTCTCACAGAAACTGCGTTGAGTGGTAAGAGTTTCTCCAAGTGAGCTCAAATATTGCTTCTTCTTTTTAGTGCTATCTAGATTTTTTGCCCCTTTGGATTGCTTCAGGTTAGCATGCTTGTACCAAAGAGTACAGTGGATCATGTACTTTACCCCCCCTTATGCAACCTACTCAAGCTTTGAAAAATTATTCAGTCTTTTGGGCAATCATGAAGCATTTGAGAGACAACTCTGTTATTGTAATGCTGATAACCTGGTTTGAGTACTTGCCTTGCGATGTTAAAAATTGTATATATGCTTCATTAAGTATTTCTTGAGGACCGCATTCTTATGATGAAAACTTCCTTGCTAAAATTGTCTCTGTTTATCATGCATAGTTTCTAATCCTTACGGAGCTGATGTTGTGGCAAACATAATTAGTTAAGTTATTTGTACAGGGCACCTAATGTATACTTTGAGGATGATACCGTAGTCAATCTTGAAGCTGAATTAACTAGAAGTCGGAGAATTAAGTGCTGCTGCTGTGGAGTCAAAGGTGCTGCTCTTGGATGTTATGAGAAGAGTTGTCGGAAGAGTTTCCATGTTTCTTGTGCAAAGTTGATCCCTCAATGTCAATGGGATAATGTACGTGCAATATAACTGAATCGGTTTTTCTACCAGGGAGTTTGCAATTATTTACTCACATTAACATGAATCCTTGCTACAGGACAACTTTGTCATGCTATGCCCTCTTCATGTTTCTTCGAAGCTGCCCAATGAGCAATCACTTCTCCCTCCGAGACAAGGAAAGAAATGTGTTACAAAAAGGTATGCAGATTCTTCAGACAGTTGTTTTAGTGATTAACTCTAAAGTCTAAACATACATCAAGAAAAAACCCAAAACACAACTGGAAAGAAGAAGTCTCACTAATTTGGTTCTTACAATCCTTCCCCTTACAGACAATCTTCCAATCAATGCAATCAAGTTGTTCCCAACTGCAACATCAACTCAAGTAATAGATGGAAACCCAGTGCAACAACTAGCAAGTGGGTCCTATGCTGTTCTGCTCTCACAATTGGAGAAAAAGTATGTCAACTTCTGCCCAAAAAATTGCCCCCTTCTTTTCTGGAAAAATAAATGAACAGTTTCTTGGTTATTACAGGAAGTTGTTTCCGAGTTTGAGAGATCATCTGGAGTTACGGTGATGAAGAATTGGGATTCCAGTGTCACCCATGTAATTGCATCAACAGATGAAAATGGAGCATGCAGAAGAACCCTAAAGATATTAATGGGAATTTTGGAGGGGAAGTGGATCCTGAACGTTGAGTGTAAGTATCACTGATCTTGTTGAGTTGATTGGTTTACTGATCTTATATTTTTTTACCGATGAAGCTTAAAGGCTTAACAGTGTCAAGTACATTGAATTCACATTCTTGTTTATGTTTTGTTATGCACATACAATTAATTCAACCGATGAACCATAGAGATAGTGATAGGCATTTTGGACAGGAAGTGGAATCTGACATTGATTGCTAGTACAACTGATTCTGTTGATATGATTTATCTGCTATGGTTCTGTTTATAATATACTTTCTTTATTTGGGTTTGCACAGGGGTTAAGGCTTGCACCAAAGCTATGGTATTTGTGGCAGAGGAGCCATATGAAGTTAATGTTGACATTCATGGAATCAGAGATGGCCCACAGCTTGGAAGGCTGAGGCTTCTGAACAAGGTTTGTTCCTGGTTTCCAACAAGAAAAATTTGCAATTCTGTGATTTGCATTTTGGTTTTATCCGATAAATTGTGCTAAGATGGGATTTACTTTGTGTCAGAGTTCAGTATTTTTTGTGTCTAATTTTCATGCCATAATTATTTCTGGTATTTTCTCGGTCTGATCTTGTCTTTGGAAAGAGGAAATGGACGTTTTTTCAGTTTGTTCTATATAAAGTCGCATCTTTCCCAGAAACAGGACATTGTTCCTTCATATCATAGAATTCTCTGCATATTTTTTTACACGAGCCATAATTCTGAACTTTGTCCAATCCATGCATATGTAAATTGACTAATTTTATTAACGAGTTCTATTTCGTGCAGCAACCAAGGCTTTTTGAGGGGATGAAGTTCTACTTCTCTGGAGATTTTGTACCTTCCTACAAGGGATACATACGAGATCTTCTGACTTCAGGGGGAGGAACTATTCTGCACAGAAAACCGATTCCTGAAGCTCAAGGAAAAAAGACATCAGGGCGTTCTACACCTTCAACATTTATCATTTACAGCCTTGAGCTGCCTGATAAGTGTGACGCAAGCAAGAAGAATATAATTTTGAACCAAAGGCGCTCAGATGCAGAAGCTCTGGCAAGTTCAACTGGATCCAAGGCAGTAAGCAACGCCTGGATTTTGAACTCTATCGCAGCTTGCAATTTGCAGCATCTTGCTGACTAACTGAAACTTAAGTGAAAATCTCTCTGTACATGCTCGCCCGAGTCTTCCGTTATCTTTCTTTTCCAAATGTTTTAGATTCATACATCATTGCAGGTAAATCTAGTTTTAGAAGCAAACCATAAAGCGTATTGCTACCAACCAGCTACTATAACTTTAAAGAACTCAAAACTTGTAATGTTTATGATATGCTAGGAGTGATTCATTGTGTCAAAGCAGAAGTTCAATTTTATGTCTTCCTCATTAACTGCTCAAAAAAAGAAAAAAAAAAGCAACGTCTTTAGCATTGTCATTTGTCGTTGGTAAGCTGTTCTATGATATTCTTGGTCTGTTATAAATTAGACAAGTGAGTTTTCTGATCCGGTCACCCGATGTGCTGGAACGTTGTCGGCCCTGATGGTTTTATCACATGCTCAGCATTGTTATGCAAATATAGTAATGTGCTTCAAAAGATGGATAATCTAGGAAATACAGAACAGAACAAAACTTAGCAATTATACATGGTGTAGTACACTAGATTACTGACCTTTTCTATTGTCACTAATCATGTCTACTCTGGCTTTCTTTATTAACAAATCCAACATGTCCCGGAAACTGTTTCCCTGTTGGAAAGGAAAGGTTCGAACTCTCAGGATCGACGAGTCTGGATTGCTGTCTTTTTTCTTATGCAAAAACAGGAGGTTCGTTGGCATTGATCTCAGCCTGCCTCTTGGAGCGCGTGATATCATTATCCTCGTTCTTCGAGAGCTTTAAGTGAAAACGTTCAAACATGTGCTCCAGTGCTGAAATATCCTCTTCGATATTGCCTTGTTGGACCTCGCCCTTGGCCATTCTGTTCTTGAAGCAACGTATTCGTCGAAGACCCACCACTACTTCCTGCTCGATTTCCTCCATTATCGCAGAATTCCCCATGTTTTCCTCTAGTGAAACTTTATATTTCCTCTTTAAAGAACGATAACTATCAAGTGATCTCAAGAGTTGATCCGAAAGCAACCTGTTCCGCTCCTGAAGCATCATATACCCTACAGATTCACCTGCATTGCCTTGCTTCTCCTGCTGCTCTGCAGCGCAAGCCTTTATCTTCGTCATCAGTGTCTGATTCTGTTCCTTAACCGCGTTGACAAGTTCTTCCATTTCATTAATTTCATTAACCTTTCTCGCGAGCTCTTTCGCGATAATCTCCTTCTCCTTCCCCAAGCTTGAACACATTATCTCTAGGCTTTTCCGCGCTGCAAGACTTGCAGTTAGATTCTTCCTTAGTTTCTCTTTCTCATCCATTACCGATTCGGGAGGCTTCTTGTCCCTTGGCGCCCGATTCGGCCTAAGATCTGTGTTGCACCTCCTAAGCTCAGCCATCCTTTTCTTGCCAGCAGAGTTATGAGATTTCTCGATCCTCGACTTAACATCTTCTATAATTGTCATCATCCCAGCAACCCTTAGCGACTTCCGATCATCATCATTGTTTTTCATTGTCCCCTCGCAATGATCATGCAGTAGTTTTAACAACAGCTTCACATTTGTGGAAATTCCTAAACCCAACAAAAATATAATCTCATTAACAACTAGAATAAAACAAACATTCACATCAAACTCCACCAAGAACATATATAACTCGATCCGACGACATACTACGAGATCCTAATCTTTCATCACCGGACCAACCCAACAGCTTGAACGCGACCATCTAATTAAAGAATATGGAAACAAAATAAAAGAAAGACAAGAAAAAAGTCAATATCACCTTCTAAACTATGATCCTCCTCTGGCTGGCCGGAAGTTCTTGTCGGAGAAGGTACCAATTCGGGAGATGAAAATGCTCGAGACCGATGAGGGGATGAAAGATGGTTACCATTTTCCATAATTGGAGAATTGAAGAGTGAAAAAGATGATCAAGAATGAAATGACTTCTGGTTTAAGTTATTAGCACTAAAACTATCAAAAGTCAAGATTTTTTTTGCTTACGAATACAAGAATTGAATAGTATTTATGTTCATCAATCTATCTACAATAATCAAGAAAGTTGTAGATGTGATTTTTTTTAGTATTCAATTATTATATTGAGAGATCCAAAAAGAGAGACTGCTTTCGCATTCTCTCCCTCTCCTACTCTCTTATGGATTTGGGTTTTTTTTCCCCCGATGTTTGTAGTATTCTATGGTTTTCTTGCTGTAATCTCATTTGAGAATTAGTTGGTTCTTAGTTGTTTGTAATCAATGCGCAATTATTGGATGATGCTTTGACTTTTTCATTGGTCATTTGTTGCTTTGACTATCTTACACCAAATTGGGAATAAATTGTCTGTCATGGATTCATATAATTACACTATGGTCCTCCAACTTTGGTAAAATTGATGCATTATTGAAAAAAGTGCTCGTTAATTGTTTTACAAATAATAAAAGTAGATAAAAGGATAGTTAAAATTAAGGTAAAATAAAAAAATCTTCTAAAAGTACTATAAACTTCTATCGGCACAAACTTATGCAAGTAAGATTTACAAGCAAATTAGAAACACTGAATTAGCACTTGGTACAATCATTCAACATCTTCATCCTTTAAGTGAAAAATGTTTTTAGTAAGGTTTTCGTGTATTAAAATAACTAGTATCCTAATGGGTAAAAAAAAAATTCACCCTAAATTAAATAAAAGTTATTAAATAATTATTAATTTAAGTAAAATGAAATTATTATCAAAGATTTTAAAGCATCTGTTATATTAAGGTTCAAATTCGAAATTTTAGAGCATAACGTGAGTATTAAACCAATTCCGTTACTCTCTTTTTGTGCACATTTTATTCCATATGCAAGGTTTAAGACTTTCACTTTAGTTTTAAATTTAAATAAATTACAAAAAAAACATATTTCAAAATAAATAGGCGCTGAAATCATAAAGCGAAATCCTTATCCTACACCAATTCTATTAATAGTTTTGAGGATTTTTTTATTAAAAAATTGTATTTAAAAAAATAAAAAAACTCAGACAAGGTATCGGTCCAGAATCGGCTCGGTTCGTGGTTCAGATCGAGAGAAATTTTAACCAAAAAATGAGAAAAAAAAGATCGTTTCATAGACTCTTTTGTTGCGATCAGTTGTGGTGGTTTGATTTTGTGAGTGGATGAACAATCGCTCAAGCTTGAATCAAAGATTGATATTTAATTATTTATTATAGACATCAAGTTAACAACTAAGTTTGAATGAATCAAAACAATTTCCTTCAATGATTATCCATATTTTTCTTGTACAACATTCAAATATTGGCTGTGTTCTTCTGTCAATGTGTACAGAAATATTGCTCTTTTTGTTGTCCTCTCTTGCAGATAAAAGCCACCAGCTCAGCTTTTGGTCAACAAACAATGGAGGACATTGTATTTTTTTTTTCACGTATGACGGTATGAGTAGAGTGAAAGTTATATGACTCGAGAGTCTACAATAATTAATTACTCCAGCAATCAACACATTCGTAAAAATCATATATTTATGAAACTCACTCGTAATAAACACAGCTACGAATAGATACGCTGATTTTTTCTTTTTAAATTAGCACTTGTAATTTTGAGTAATCAACCCCTAATTGCTCCTATTTTACAAAATGTTAAATTGAGAGATTTTTAAATTTAGAGGTGGAATTAAAAATTGTTACAAGATGAGGACCTAATCTACTAATAATAATAATCATAATAGAAAACTCTTAATTGGATAAAAAAAAATCTTAAATTACAACGAAATTTCTCACCCTTTTTCATTTCTTTTCTTTTCCTATGAAAACGCGAAACTCTCATCCCGAGGACATAGGCTACTACATAGCCCAATTTTCTGGAAAAAAATAAAAAAGCCCAATTAAATAAAAAGAACCAATCCTTCAACCAAAATTTCTCCACCGATGGCTTCCCACCAATCTCCGCCGCGACAAGAACCGTGCGCTCCTCCTCCTAACTGGCTGGAGCTTCCCGCTGATGTGTCCGCTTCCATCTTACGGAGGTTAAGCGCGGAGGAGATCTTGACCAGCGCGCAGCATGTGTGCTCCACGTGGCGCCGCATCTGCAGAGACCCTTCCATGTGGAGATCCATCGACCTACGCAGTTACAGTTTACACTGGAGCAACCAGCGTGTGTACTGCAACCTGTATCGGCAGGCCGTCGATCGGAGCTCCGGCGGCCTTCTCGATCTCAACCTGGATTACCGCGCCTCCGATGATCTCCTCCGTTACATCACTGATAGGTATCGTTACTCGTACTGTAGATTTTTTTTTATAATGTTTGTTCTAATTGCTTTGTGCCGAACTGCTCAGACTGTTTAGTTCCGTTAGATGTTAATGGTTTCGTTAAATTTGATTTATAAAACTGTCAACGTAATCGTTTTTTGGTTGAATTGCATGTTGTAGTTTTTGTATTTTTTTAGCATAAAAATTAAGAGATTTTGCTTGAACTGTGCAGACTTCATTTGAAACAACTGACTTTTTCCCATTAAAACTCTGCAATGGGTTTGTTGCATGATTTTTAGCTGAACTTTTATTAGCTATTGTTTTAGAAAGAAGGTTATCAGTTGTAAATATCTTCAATGTGGTATTTTTATGTATTTTTATGGTCGCATTATAGATCAAAACATTTGAGGCGCCTTAGTCTTGAGCATTGTTCTGATATTTCTGATGTGGGATTGGTTGAGGCGGCTGGAAAGATTCCACTTCTGGAAGAGCTTGATATATCATATTGTGAGTTCTCAAGTAAAGCTGTTGCTGCAGTCGGGCGGCTATGTCCACTGCTGGAGTCGTTTAAGTTGAATGCTCTTCTATACAAATGTTCTTATATACAGTCTGATAATGAGGCATTTGCTATTGCCAAAAACATGCCTGGCTTACACCACCTTCAGATCGGTAATATGTTGACAAATGCTGGGTTGGTTGCGATTCTTGATGGCTGCCAACACCTGGAATCTCTTGATTTGAGACAATGCTTTCATGTTAACTTGGATGCGGATTTGAGGAGGAGATGTTCTGAACGGATCAAAGATTTCTGGGGTCCTAATGATTCCACTGATTCTGAAATTTACGGGTTCTCTGGTGAAAGTGATGATGAATCAGACGTTGAGGAGATGTATGACCCGGACGATGATCTCTGATTACTTTTCAAAGACGTTCGGAATGTGTTTCTGTGTGCATGAATAGTCGTTTGGCTGCAGTTGTTTTGTGAAGATGGATGAAATGGTAAGTACAATGGGTAGCTTTCGGATTTCTTCTCTCTTCATTTATGTTGTAGGTTCTGATGTTGACAGTTGTTTGTTGGAATGAATAACTCATATTTACCTCGTTTTTGTAGAGTGTAGGCTGCATTACGCTTTGAATCTCGTCTTAACAATTTTCATGCTCGGTGAGAAGCTATGGCTTAGTTTCTCATCTTGTATTGGCAATTGGCAGTTATATTTTCTCGATTTATTTTTCCGATAGGTTGGATTCGAACTTGAGATTTTTAAATTAAAAGTGGTCTAGTCTCTTACCAAAAAGATTCGACCACAAACATCGTGGTAAATGTTAACAAATACTTAACCCTACGGTATGATGAAAAAGAAATGTTCTTAATTTAAGCAAGTTCGTGTCTCTACAAAAAAAGAAAAACAAACAGATAACAACTTGGGCCTCTTTGCACGATTTTTGCAGTCTATGCATTGTTCCCGCCACAAACCAGAGCAGGTACTTAACTGCTACTTATCCGAGGGGAAAAAGAAAAGAAGAACCGAAGCATACTGCAGCAAACAAACCAACAAATCCATTCTCTGCAATTTCTGCAATGTTGATTCCTACCTTTCTCCTCTTCCTAATGCAAACCCGTTTCACTTCAGGCCAAGAACATCTAACAGGAACCGGATTTAGGCTTTTGAAACCTCTAATCGGAGGTGATGGCTGGATCTACACTTGTTCCGAAAGGAATGTGTTCGTGTTTGAAAGTAACGGGTCCATTTCCTGGACGATTCACTTGCCTTATACATGTGAAGTTGGTGTTGGTCCAGTTCATGGCGGTAGAGAAAAGGTAATGCTCTTACTTCAAATTTTATGCTTATCATTATTCTATGATGCTATTCTTGATTTGTGTCTGTGATGGCAGATATTTTTGGTAGCGGAGGATAGAGTGCTGGAAATCAATTTTCTAGACGTCGCTGTATCTCCACCTACTGTGAAAGTTTTCTTTGGCCCAGAAAAAGGTCAAAAGGGTGCTGGTGAAATCATCCGGCTCGCAGTGAGCACCATGAGTTCTTCTGTGTTCATCAATGTTAAGCACAAGGGACTGTTTGTATATGCATTGCATGGAAAACCACTTTGGAGTGTTGGACCTGTGGGTTCGCAGTTCGGGTATCGTCTAGGATGCAGAAAAAGCATATCAGATTGTTACTTTACTTCAATCCCGGTGATTGATCGGTGTGAGTCTAGTGTATACGTAAGCTCTACTTACTCATTCCCAATTTCTTACATTCTTTATTGTAAATCAGATATTTTGGACAGTATCAACGAGCGATTTTTGGGCTTGCAGATTGCGAAAAGTGCAGGTGAACTTTATTCTCTGTCTCTTCGCGGTCCTTACTTTAACTGGGTTCAGGATCTAAGCTCGTTTGACAGAATTTTCACGATCACGCCTGGAAACAACGGCAGATTGTATGCCACTGCACTCACTAGGGCTCTTGTGTTGGCACTCGATGTTTCTACGGGCAATGTTTTGTGGCCGAACAGCATTGGACCGTTGAGTTCAGCAGATTCTGCAGCAGTTGTGGATTCTAATGGTAAGCATTCATTAGAAAAAGAAAAACGTTAAGCACTGAAACGATTTTATTATGGTTTCAACACTAATGGTGGATAAATGGCAACGCAGGTTGGTTATCGATTGGTTCGCTGGATGGATTCCTATACTCTATCTCACCAGCTGGAACGGAAAAGTTCTCAAAAGTGTCTGAACTTGATTATGTTATCCAAGCTAGTCCTTTTCTTGACTGCTCTGGCTACGCGGTTTATATATCTCAGACAGATGGATGGGAAAACTAGCCGCGTTATTGATGAATACATTTATGTCTCAGCATTGAGACCTAAGGGTGTAATCTTCACTTTGATGGCTCCAGCAACCGGGGCTGTCTATTGGTCCGAAAGATATCCAGGTAATTTCACTCTCAACATTGTACATCATCACCCTTATAAATCCTTATCGCTCATGAACTGCAAACGCATTCAATTTTTGACTACCAGGGCAAATCTCATCCTCGTTTTCTCAAAGTGATCTGCGTCGTTTTGTTCTCGACGAGGGCACCCTTCTTGCGTTCACCGCTGCTTCAGGTGAGTTATCGTGAACAAGGTCCATCTAGTATCTTCATGAAAACCCCTTGCCATTAATGAATTTATTAGAATTTGGAATTTATATGGTTGTTAATCGGTCTGAGCTATATTGTTTATTTTTCTAACTTCCGCGTGACTAGTTGTCTACTTGACCTATCCGGTTTCGCTCGTCCCTTTCTAAGTTGACTGTAACTCGTAAGCTAAACTGTAAGAGTGATCAATTCTAAATTTTAACAAGGGAGCAATTTATTAAACTAGAAAATAAACAATTGCAGAGGTAAAGACTGTTAAGAATATTTGAATCTCACGAAGCATAAGAAATACGGCTCAACACCCTTTACCAAGAATAGGTGTTTAAGGGGTGTTGAGCCGGACATACTCATGGAAGAAAATGAAGATTCTAATTGCATAAAAAAAATTGAATCTGTAAATTCCAAAGTGGAAAATTATAGAGCAATACGGAAATATTGTTTGTGAAAAAGAAAAGAGAGTCCCCTTCTACAAGGGCTTCTAACAACTTTTTAACACAAATTCTCTTTCAAAATAAAAAGATAAAAGATAATTGTTTGAGAAATATTATTGTTCAAGAGGGATTCTTCCAGTCGTGATCGCAAATCTCTCAAATTTTGCAGTCACTGCAACTGCTGGCTCGCATCCTCAAGTTTCCTGCTCAAGTCTGTCTCTGCCATAGCTGTTTTGGCCAAGCCCTCGGCCAAGACAGATTCGAATGCTAGATTTCTCTCCTTTTGTTGTTGTTCTTCAATTGTTACACTTTCAAGTGGAGAGAATCTATAGAAATCTATAGCCTTACTGTCCAATTTACAAATAATTAGACGCTTAAAAGTATGAGAAATTAATGCTCACTCACACATTTTATTCCATTTTTTATTTTATATAATGTGTTGTCTAAGATCATTTTTCAGATCAAATTAATCCACACCTCACGATATTATAACTCGAACGGTAATTTAAATTGTACCTCAGAGATTTTAAAGTATCAACTATACTAAAGTTCGGACTTAAAACTTTAAAGCGTCAACATGAGTACTAAAGTAAACATAATAATAACACTAAGGCTGTGTTTGGGAGTCTGGGTTGGGTACCCAACCCAACCCAGCAACCCAGCATTCCCAAACTGAAATGAGTTGAATGGTACACCATTCAACAAATGAAAAATGCCAATTTTGGGTGGCCAACCCAGCAAAACTTCAGTTTAGGGAATGGGCCCAATTGGTCCATTCTGGAAATGAGGATTTTGGCCATTTTGCGGGATGGAGCTGAGGAATTATTTGGACAAAAATAACCTCAGGATTATTTGATAATTACGATCCATACCACATATTTAATGTTGTTTATTTTCCTCATTTCCCTCATTCTCTCCCTCTCTCTCAAATTCTAGGGTTTGAGAACGCAAGCCGCTCACCATTCGCGATTTTCTTCTTCTTCCTCACGGTGGGGTTCCTCTCTCAAAGGCGGTCCGTTTCTTCAAGTCGTCTTCTTCTCCATCGCGCACGCTGTCCTTCCCTTGAAAGGTACACCCTCGTCCAGAATCTTGGCTTGATTTTTGGTATTTTTTGTTTTGGCTTGAAAATTATCCTCATTTCCCTCATTCTCTCCCTCTCTCTCAAATTCTAGGGTTTCTCTCAACGCAAGCCGCTCACCAAAGTTCAAGCTCGTCACTCCTTCCATCCTTTCTGATCGTATGAGGGTAATTTCTCCAATCCTTTTTTTCATTTTTCTTCGTTTCACACAAGTGGATGTGTTTGTGGTTGGACCGATGAGGGAAATTCTAACTGGTGTGATTAATAGTGATTGATTATAATATGTTTGTGTTGAATAATAAATCATAAGGTTGCTTGGTTGTGCATTTGCAATTGAAATTGAATGAGAGGCATCGGTATCTAAATTATTTGACGTGGATGATATTCCATTGGGAAAACTAGTTTTGTTTGGTGTGGAAAGCAGAAAAATGTTTTCTAGTTACTGCGAGAAGGCTAGCTTGTCAACTTTTGTGAATTATTTTGGGCTCCTCAGTCTGTAGTTGTGATTTTTGCATCCCTGTATTTGCTTATAGTGGCGTAGTTAGATGCTTTTCGTGAGGAGATGATTTTTTTGTGTGCATTATATGACTTGAGGCGTGTTCAATCATTTGTGTGGATTACAGCTGTGTTCGTCACTAACTCGGATCGCTTTGTAGCACCTCCTGGTTTACCTTTGTTTGTCACTAACTCGGATAACTTTTTAGCACCTCCTGGTTTATTGAATAGAAATTGTAGCCTCTATGTTTTGTTACCAAATTTTTTGTTGTGTAAATTTCAAGGCTGTTCCTTTAGTAAATTTCATGTTTGCTTGCTGTAACCAAGTGTGCATGATTTAGATTGGCATTTTCATGTGAATGCACTCAATCATGTGCATGCATCAATTTATCATTTGAATTTATAAGGATATTATTCAAGAATAGAGGTTTTTGCTTGGTATTTGTGCAATTGTGGCTTCGGAGGGGCAAATTCATGAAACAGCTATGTGGGTTCTCTTTTAATTTTAGGCATGCCTATGATCTAATGAACAATAAGATAAGCATCGTCATTGACTCTGAGCTGATTAGAATTTTCAATCTGTTAGTTTTGCATTAATTTATCATTCTTCTTTTGTGAATGAAACCATGTAAGTTGTTGTTAACTATGTTTTCCTGCTCCTTCTTGCAGGTTGATTGAAGGAGTTATTAGATCAGTAAATAATCTCTTGGAGAAGTTTCACCAGTCATTTTTTCTATACGTCTTAACAGGGCCTAGTAAGTATGTATCTAATGGAGTGTACATGATTGCTTTTGCACTTCTCGTGGCACCACTTCCCTTGGTTGCAGCTTCCCTTTATGCCGACGCTACTAAATTGGATCTTGGTTCGGGAAACAGCAAATCTACCTCTGCAGCTACTGGATCCAATGAGCTTGGGATCACTTTTAGATCCTGGAAATGGCTTAATGCAGCAAGAGAAGTGTTTGTTGTTCATGTGTGGGGAACAGTTGTTGCATTGCTTCCATATTTCATTTGTCAAATACCAGATTGCAGCTCTACAGCCAGCTTTGTTATTTGGGTTTTCCTTTCAATTCTTAACCTCCTGATACTGTATTTAATCTTGGGTACTCCACTTTCCCATGTTCCACAGAATAATGAATGAGCAATCTTAAAATCGGTGACCATCTTGGCATTACCCATTTGTTTTAATTTCTTTTTCTTTTGAGTTAAATTCCATATCAGTGGATGGCATACTCAGTTCGGGTTAACTGCCAATGCTGGACATATTCAGAGTTCCCTGAATCAATTGTACCTTTAGGCCTGAAGTAAGGCATTCATCATTACAGTGTTGTATTGAAGGAACATTTGGAGTATGGAAGAGAAGATGGAAAATACTACGTGACATGCCATCGTATCCATTCTCAACGCAAGTGAAAATTGTAATCGCTTCGATGGTGTTGCACAATTTTATACGAAGCAAATCGTTAGAGGATCTTGCTTTCAAAAGTATGGACGAGAATTCAGAATTTATACCGGAAGATATCTTCGGGGATCCGGATAGAATTTCGCAAGATGCAATGCATATGAGTGAAGGAAGTTTGCAAAGTGAAGCGAATAATAGTCAAATGTTGCCGATGAGTGATGTTCGTAACTCAATTGCTAACAACTTAATGCTTAATACGTAATTTTATTTTATTTTAATTTAGTTTTTAAGCAATCCAAAGTGTAAGGCACAATGTCTTATTTATGGTATATAGATTAATTTTATTAGATGTTAGATTATAAATAAATTGATAAAAAAAAATATAAAGATAAAAAAATAAAAAAAAATTAAACACTTAAAATGAATTATGCCATTTATGGTCATTTTACATCCAAACCATAGTTTTGGAAAACTGGACTCCCAAACAGCACCCTCCGTTTCCCAGATATCGTTTTCCCACTGAATTTTTACAATTATTTTACCAAACAGCACCCTCCGTTTCCCAGATGTTGTTTTCCCACTGAACATTTCCCCACTGACCATTTCCTCACTAAAATGGACTGCCAAACAGACCCTAAGACAATTGTGATATAAAGCAACTCCAGTTACACCAATATGTGTACATTTTATTCCATGCGCAAGGTTTAAGACTTTCACTTTAGTTTTAAATTTAAATAAATTAAAAAAAAACATATTTCAAAATAAATTATTTCCGAAAAATAAATAGGCGCTGAAATTACAAATCGAAATCCTTATCCTACACCAACTCTATAAATAGTTTTAATGATTTTTTTAATTAAAAAATTAGTATTTAAAAATAAAATAAAACTCAGACATATCGGTCCAGAATCAGCTCGGTTCGTGGTTCAGATCGAGAGAATTTTAACCAAAAAAGGAGAAAAAAAAGGTCGAGATAAATAAATAAAAGTTGCGGTTTTTAAACTTAGCTAAAGAGAATTGAAAGTGGGGAGGAATCATGGAGATTACTAGCAGCGAGAGGGAGAGGGAGGTTTCTTGTTTCTGGGGGAGGGGAGATGATCGACAGAGGGAACTCGTGGAGGCTGGGTTGTTTTCAGATCCTTTGTTTATGGAAGCAACAGCTTAGAGAAGAAAAGGAATCATCAATGGAGCAGAGGACGGAGGAGAGGTATTCAGATCCTGAATCGGATATAGATTCGCGTAGGCGACTGGAATCGAAATCGGAATCAAAAGTCGGTCAATCGGAGAGAATTGATGATGAAAAGCGAGGAATGGGTCCGTGGGTGAATGCGGTGCTCTACGGACCCAATTTGCTTCCAACTGCGGTGAACATGAGTGCTGGATCCATCAAATACTGCTCTGGTATGTCTTTCAATTTACCTCAGAGTACTCGTGCAGTGTTTGTGGGTGATAAAGTTTTTGTTATAGGTGGGTCGAATCGTATGCTGCGCGTCCCTATAGTTACCCATGATATCTACAGAATGTATTTGTATGCAACCTAGGGCCCGTCCTTGAATTCACCTAAACCGAATCCTGTTGTTGTGGTCATTGATGGCAAGATTTTTGCTCTTGCAGGATTCCTCCGTTGCTGATGAGGTATGTTGTTTGGAATAGGTGCTTCATGCCTGTATGTGCGAGTGGATGCAGCTTGCTTCTGTTTTGACACAGTAACTATGGTGTGTTCTACCCTTAATGAGAATGACTATCCAGCTATTGCCAAGAATATGATGCGAGAAATTATGGCCAGATTGCGTTCAATGATAAGTTGTTCCTCGTTCGGATGGACTACAAGAATGTTAGGGCATCTCTCTGTGTTTATGATTTGACATGGGAGGATGATTCCCTTGCTGATGATTCGGTACCCCTTGGTCATGCAATAATGGATGGTGGAAGGATTACTGTTGTGAAGCAGGGGTTTGAACATATCCTACAGATGCTGGTTGAACTCGACGCTGTCGTCTATTCACATGTGTTCCCCCATCATGAAGTTGATGGCTTGTTTTGCTTGGTTGCTTCTTTCAGAGGGACTCGAGATGGAAATTATCTCCTGGTTTGCAATTTTGAGTTAGAGATGAAGCAAAACAACCTCTCACTGTGACAATGTGTGGCCTGGTTTCCGTGCACTCTACTTTTACTATTTGCTGTGAGTTTCGTTTCATAGACTCTTTTGTTGCGATCAGTTGTGGTGGTTTGATTTTGTGAGTGGATGAACAATCGCTCAAGCTTGAATCAAAGATTGATATTTAATTATTTATTATAGACATCAAGTTACCAACTAAGTTTGAATGAATCAAAGCAATTTCCTTCAATGATTATCCATATTTTTCTTCTACAACATTCAAATATTGGCTGTGTTCTTCTGTCAATGTGTACCGAAATATTGCTCTTTTTGTTGTCCTCTCTTGCAGATAGAAGCCACCAGCTCAGCTTTTGGTCAACAAACAATGGAGGACATTGTATTTTTTTTAATGAAATAGCTAGTTGAAGACATTGTAGCACTTTACTGACAAGATCCATGAGGACCTAACAAAGGAATTAAGAATTGTTACAAGATGAGGACCTAATCTACTAATAATAATAACCATAATAGATACTAGTATCTCTTAATTGGATAAAAAAATCTTAAATTACAAAGAAATTTCTCACCCTTTTTCATTTCTTTTCTTTTTTCCTATGAAAACGCGAGACTCTCATCCCAAGGACATAGGCTACTACATAGCCCAATTTTCTGGAAAAAAATAAAAAAGCCCAATTAAATAAAAAGAACCAATCCTTCAACCAAAATTTCTCCACCGATGGCTTCCCACCCATCTCCGCCACGACAAGAACAGTGCGCTCCTCCTCCTAACTGGCTGGAGCTTCCCGCTGATGTGTACACTTCCATCTTACGGAGGTTAAGCGCGGTGGAGATCTTGAACAGCGCGCAGCATGTGTGCTCCACGTGGCGCCGCATCTGCAGAGACCCTTCCTTGTGGAGATCCATCGACCTACGCGGTTACGGTAACGGGCGTGTGTACCGCAAACTGTATCGGCAAGCCGTCGATCGGAGCTCCGGCGGCCTTCTCGATGCCAACCTGGATTACCGCGCCTCCGATAAACTCCTCCGTTACATCACTGATAGGTATCGTCGCTTTCTAATTCCAGCTTTGTCGTTTCGTTACTCGTACTGCAGATTTTTTTTTATAATGTTTGTTCTAATTGCTTTGTGCCGAACTGCTCAGACTGTTTAGTTCCGTTAGATGTTAATGGTGTTTAGCATTTCGTTAAATTTGATTTACAAAACTGTCAACGTAATCGTTTTTTGGTTGAATTGCATGTTGTAGTTTTTGTATTTTTTTAGCATAAAAATTAAGAGATTTTGCTTAAACTGTGCAGGCTTCATTTGAAACAATTGATTTTTTCCCATTAAAACTCTGCAAGTAAACCCTAGTTTCTATTTCTCCAATGTAAATGATAACTTAATTTTTCTGGGTTTGTTGCATGATTTTTAGCTGAACTTTTATTAGTTATTGTTTTAGAAAGAAGGTTATCAGTTGTGAATATTCTGAATGTGGTATTTTTATGGTTGCATTATAGATCAAAGCATTTGAGGCGCCTTCGTCTTGTGCATTGTTCTGATATTTCTAACGTGGGATTGGTTGAGGCGGCTGGAAAGATTCCATTTCTGGAAGAGCTTGATATATCATGTTGTTTTTTCTCAAGAAAAGCTGTTGCTGCAGTCGGGCGGCTATGTCCACTGCTGGAGTCGTTTAAGTTGAATGCTCTTCTATACAAACGTTCTTATTTAGAGTCTGATGTTGAGGCATTTGCTATTGCCAAAAACATGCCTGGCTTACACCACCTCCAGATTTTCGGTAATAAGTTGAGCAATGCTGGGTTGGTTGCGATTCTTGATGGCTGCCAACACCTGGAATCTCTTGATTTGAGGAGATGCTTTCATGTTAACTTGGATGCGGATTTGAGGAGGAGATGTTCTGAACGGATCAAAAATTTCCGCGGTCCTAATGATTCCACTGATGACTATCCATTTTATTATAAAATTTTCAGGCCCTCTAGTGGGAGTAGTGATGAATCAGACGATGAGGAGATGTTCTCTGGTGGGAGTGATGATGAACCAGACGATGATCTCTGATTACTTTTCAAAGAAGTTCGGAATGTGTTTCTGTGTGCATGAATGGTCGTTTGGCAGCAGTTGTTTTGTGAAGATGGATGAAATGGTAAGTACAATGGGTAGCTTGTGATTTCTCTGAACAAGTTTATAACAGGTTTAGGTTTTCAGGTTCTCTTCATTTATGTTGTAGGTTCTGATGTCGACAGTTGTTTGTTGGAATGAATAACTCATATTTACCTCGTTTTTGTAGAGTGTAGGCTGCATTACTCATTTGAATCTCGTCTTGACAATTTTCATGCTCGTGAGAGGCTATGGCTTAGTTTGTCATCTTGTATTGGCAATTGGCAGCTATATTTTCTCGATTTATTTTTCCGATAGGTTGGATTTGAATTCGAGACTTTTAGATTAAGGGTGGTCGAGTTTCTTACCAAAAAGATTTGACCACAAACATCATGGTAAATGTTAACAAATACTTAACCCAACAGTATGATGAAAAACAAATGTTCTTAATTTAAGCCAGTTCGTGTCTCTACAAAAAAAAGAAAAACAAACAGGTAATAACTTGGGCCACTTTGCACGTTTTTTGCAGTCTATGCATTGTTCCCGCCACGAACCAATAACTGCTACTTATCTGAGGAAACAAACTAAAAAAAAAAAAAAAGCGAAGCATACTGCAGCAAACAAACCAACAAATCCATTCTCTGCTATCTCTGCAATGTTGATTCCAACCTTTCTCCTCTTCCTAATGCAAACCCTTTTCACTTCAAGCCAAGAACATCTAACAGGAACCAGATTTAGGCTTTCGAAACCTCTAATCGGAGGTGATGGCAGGATCTACACTTGTTCCGAAAGGAATGTGTTCGTGTTCGAAAGTAACGGGTCCATTTCCTGGACGATACACTTGCCTTACACATGTGAAGTTGGTGTTGGTCCAGTTCATGGCGGTAGAAGAAAGGTAATGCTCTTACGTCAAATTTTATGCTTATCATTATTCTATGATGCTATTCTTGATTTGTGTCTGTGATGGCAGATATTTTTGGTAGCGGAGGATAGAGTGCTGGAAATCAATTTTCTAGATGTTGCTGTATCTCCACCTACTGCGAAAGTTTTCTTTGGCCCAGAAAAAGGTCAAAAGGGTGCTGGTGAAATCATCGGTATCGCAGTGAGCACCCTGAGTTCTTCTGTGCTCATCAATGTTAAGCACAAGGGACTGTTTGTATATACATTGCATGGAAAACCACTTTGGAGTGTTGGACCTGTGGGTTCACAGTTCGGGTATCGTCTAGGATGCAGAAAAAGCATATCAGATTGTTACTTTACTTCAATCCCGGTGATTGATCAGTGTGAGGCTAGTGTATATGTAAGCTCTACTTGCTCATTCCCAATTTCTTACATTCTTTATTGTAAATCAGATATTTTGGACAGTATCAACGAGCGATTTTTGGGCTTGCAGATTGCGATTAATGTAGGTGAACTTTATTCTCTCTCTTCGCGGTCCTTACTTTAACTGGGTGCAGGATCTAAGCTCGTATGACAGAATTTTCACGATCATGCCTGGAAACAATGGCAGATTGTATGCCACTGCACCTACTAGGGCTCTTGTGTTGGCACTCGATGTTTCTACAGGCAAAGTTTTGTGGCCGAACAGCATTGGACCGTTGAGTTCAGCAGATTCTGCAGCAGTTGTGGATTCTAATGGTAAGCATTCATTAGAAAAAGAAAAACGTTAAGCACTGAAACGATTTTATTATGGTTTCAACACTAATGGTGGATAAATGGCAACGCAGGTTGGTTATCGATTGATTCGCTGGACGGATTCCTATACTCTATCTCACCAGCTGGAACGGAAAAAAAGTTCTCAAAAGTGTCTGAACTTGATTATGTTATCCAAGCTAGTCCTTTTCTTGACTGCTCTGGCTACGCGGTTTATATATCTCAGACAGAGATGGATGGGAAAACTAGCCGCGTTATTGATGAATACATTTATGTCTCAGCATTGAGACCTAAGGGTGTAATCTTCACTTTGTTAGCTCCAGCAACCGGGGTTGTCTATTGGTCAGAAAGATATCCAGGTAATTTCACTCTCAACATTGTACATCATCACCCTTATAAATCCTTATCGCTCATGAACTGCAAATGCATTCAATTTTTGACTACCAGGGCAAATCTCATCCTCGTTTTCTCAAAGTGATCTGCGTCGTTTTGTTCTCGACGAGGGCACCCTTCTTGCGTTCATCGCTGCTTCAGGTGAGTTATGGTGAACAATGTCCCATCTAGTATCTTCATGAAAACCCCTTGCCATTAATGAATTTATTAGAATTTGGAATTTATATTGAGCTATATTGTTTTTTTTTTCTAAACTCCGCGTGACTAGTTGTCTACTTGACCTATCCGGTTTCGCTCGTCCCCTTCTAAGTTGAGTGTAACTCGTAAGCTAAAATCTAAGAGTGATCAATTCTAAATTTTAACAAGGGAGCAATTTATTAAACCAGAAAATAAACAATTACAGAGGTAAAGATTATTAAGAATATTTGGATCTCACGAAGCATAAGAAATACGGCTCCACACCCCTTACCAAGAATAGGTGTTTAAGGGGTGTTGAGCCGGACATACTCATGGAAGAAAATGAAGATTCTAATTGCATAAAAGAAATTGAATCTGTAAATTCCAAAGTAGAAAATTATAGAGCAAAACGGAAATGTTATGTGTGTGAAAAAAAAAAGAGTCCCTTTCTACAAGGGCTTCTAACAGCTTTTTAACACAAACCGTCTCTTTCAAAATAAAAAGATAAAAGATGATTGTTTGAGAATTATTATTGTTCAAGAGGGATTCTTCCGGTCTTGATCGCAAATCCCTCAAATTTCGCAGCCACTGCAATTGCTGGCTCGCGTCCTCAAGTTTCCTGCTCGAGTCTGTCTCTGTCATGACTGTTTTGACCAAACCCTCGGCCAAGACAGATTCGAATGCCAGATTTCACTCCTTTTGTTGTTGTCCTTCAATTGTTATACTTTCAAGTGGAGAGAATCTATAGAAATCTATAGCTTTACTCCCCAATTTACAAATAATTAGACATTTAAAAGTATGAGAAATTAATGCTCACTCACACATTTTATTCCATTTTTTATTTTATATAATGTGTTGTCTCATATCATTTTTCAGATGAGATTAGTTCACACCTTACTATATTATAACTCGAACGTTGATTTAAATTGTACCTCAGAGATTTTAAAGTATCGACTATACTAAGGTTAGGACTTAAAATTTTAGAGTGTCAACGTGAGTAGTAAAGTAGAAATAATAATAACACAAGACAATTGTGATATAACGCACCTCCAGTTACACCCATCTGTGTACATTTTATTCCATATGCAAGGTTTAAGACTTTCACTTTAGTTTTAAATTTAAATAAATTAAAAAAACATATTTCAAAATAAATTATTTCCGAAAAATAAATAGGCGCTGAAATTACAAATCAAAATCCTTATCCTACACCAACTCTATAAATAGTTTTAATGATTTTTTTATTAAAATATTACTAGTATTTAAAAATAAAATAAAAACTCAGACAATGTATCGGTCCAGAATCGGCTCGGTTCGTGGTTCAGATCGAGAGAAATTTTAACCAAAAAAGGAGAAAAAAAAGGTCGAGATAAATAAAAGTTGCGGTTTTTAAACTTAGCTAAAGAGAATTGAAAGTGGAGAGGAATCATGGAGATTACTAGCAGCGAGAGGGAGAGGGAGGTTTCTTGTTTCTGGGGGAGGGGAGATGATCGACAGAGGGAACTCGTGGAGGCTGGGTTGTTTTCAGATCCTTTGTTTATGGAAGCAACAGCGTAGAGAAGAAACGGAATCATCAATGGAGCAGAGGACGGAGGAGAGGTATTCAGATCCTGAATCGGATATAGATTCGCGTGGGCGACTGGAATCGAAATCGGATTCAAAAGTCGGTCAATCGGAGAGAATTGATGATGAAAAGCGAGGAATGGGTCCGTGGGTGAATGCGGTGCTCTACGGACCCAATTTGCTTCCAACTGCGGTGAACATGAGTGCTGGATCCATCAAATACTGCTCTGGTATGTCTTTCAATTTACCTCAGAGTACTCGTGCAGTGTTTGTGGGTGATAAAAGTTTTTGTTATAGGTGGGTCGAATCGTATGCTGCGTCCCTATACCCGAGATATCTACGGAATGTATTTGTACCTAGGGCCCGTCCTTGAATTCACCTAAACCGAATCCTGTCGTTGCGGTCATTGATGGCAAGATTTTTGCTCTTGCTGGTACGCGTGAGCGTTTTATTACCCCAGAGTCTCCGAACTATTGTTCATTTGAAGTTCTTGATGTTTGGACATCCTTGCCCGAACCCCCATTGCAGGATTCCTCCGTTGCTGATGAGGTATGTTGTTTGGAATAGGTGCTTCATGCTTGTATGTGCGAGTGGATGCGGCTTGCTTCTGTTTTGACACAGTACCTATGGTGTGGTCTACCCTTAATGAGAATGACTATCCAGCTATTGCCAAGAATATGATGCGATGGTGTAGAAAATATGGCCAGATTGCGTTCAATGATAAGTTGTTCCTCGTTCGGATGGACTATAAGAATGTTAGGGCATCTCTCTGTGTTTATGATTTGACACGGGAGGATGATTCCCTTGCTGATACCCCCTTGGTCATGCAATAATGGGTGGTGGAAGGATTACTGTTGTGAAGCAGGGGTTTGAACATATCCTACAGATGCTGGTTGAACTCGACGCTGTCGTCTATTCACATGTGTTCCCCCATCATGAAGTTGATGGCTTGTTTTGCTTGGTTGCTTCTTTCAGAGGGGCTCGAGATGGAAATTATCTCCTGGTTTGCAATATTGAGTTAGAGATGAAGCAGAACAACTTCTCACTGTGACAATGTGTGGCCTGGTTTCTGTGCACTCTACTTTTACTATTTGCTGTGAGTTTCGTTTCATAGACTCTTTTGTTGGGATCAGTTGTGGTGGTTTGATTTTGTGAGTGGATGAACAACCGCTCAAGCTTGAATCAAAGATTGATATTTAATTATTTATTATAGACATCAAGTTACCAACTAAGTTTGAATGAATCAAAACAATTTCCTTCAATGATTATCCATATTTTTCCTGTAAAACATTCAAATATTGGCTGTGTTCTTCTGTCAATGTGTACAGAAATATTGCTCTTTTTGTTGTCCTCTCTTGCAGATAAAAGCCACCAGCTCAGCTTTTGGTCAACAAACAACGGAGGAAATTGTTTTTTTTTTTAATGAATAGCTAGTTGAAAACATTGTACTCCCTCCGGGGCAAAACAAACGTCATTTTAGCCCGGACACGTGGCTTAAGAAAATGATTGGTGGGGAGAAAACGAGGCATTTTTTGACCATACTACCCCAGCCTCCCTAGCTATTTACAACTGATGGTTGGCTCAATTCTAAGAGCTGGTGGCTTGAAACCGGCTGGGTTGATGCAAGTTGATGGCTTGGGGAGATGGAAGACGAAGACTCAGCTTGGCTAGGTCACGGGTAGGGTTGGCAATTTCCGCCCGCGGACATGGATAACCGCCGGATACTCGCAATTGCGGGTGGATATTACCCGCAGTTTGTGGGTATTTTGCGGGTATGGATTTACCCGCACCCGCAAAGTGCGGGTATGGATAGTGCTTACCCACTCCAATACCCGCACTAAATACCCGCAAAATATGGGTATGGATACCCGCAAAATATATATACATATCATAAAATTTGTAAACCTTAGTAAATCCCTTAGTCAAATGCAAACCATAAATTAAAGTTTACATATCCACTAAAGTAATTTTTCAACTATTTTCCAATCCAAAGTATAATACAAACCATAAATTTAAATGACTTCAAAAGGGTGTTTGAAAACATTAAACAAATTTGCGGGTATTCGCGGATATCCGCGGGTACAATTTGTCTTCTCTTACCCGCACTGCGCCGGTGCGGGTGCGGGTATGGATTACCTGCAAATTTGCGAGTGCGGGTATGGATAGTGTCTTACCCGTTCCATACCCACTCCATTGCCAACCCTAGTCAGGGGGCTTGGCCTAGCAGATTTGAGTATCAATGCAATTCCATATATAATTGCTTCTACTTTTACATTTCCAGACGAGTTTTTATTTGATAAATAATCAACACGGGTGAATAATTATAATAGGTCATTAAGTATAGATTATGCACTTAAAATTTTACTTTATTTATTTTATAAAATTTTACTTTATTTACTTTATAAAAAATTCGGATCAAACCCGAAATAATTAATTTATTTCTCATGTTCTTTTTAAGTTTTTTTTATTGATAATATAACATTTTTTATATTTTTATTTCGTATCATTTCTTTTATTCTATTTTATTTCACATTTCGGTATTTTCTGTTCGAGTTTTTATCAGTTTTGAGCAAAATTTCTCGTCCCAACTAGCTCGAACCGAATAAATAAATAGAAAACTCTAATTTACCATTGTGCCATTATAATTAATTTGGTACAACTTTACTGTTCACCTTCTTCCTCCTCGCCTCTAATCACCTTCTTCCTCCTCTCCTCCACACAAACCCAACCAAATCAGCCAACCACCAATCCTCTGCCTCAATTAAATCCAATTCTAAGTCCCCTCCCAAATTAATTCCAATTCCAATTCCAACACCAAAACTAAACTAGCACCCTCCAGAAATTGAAACCCGTGGAGAGGGAAAATGAAAATTGAAGATGAAAATTGAAAAAGAAAAAGTTTCCGTTCCCACGCAAATTTCGGATTCAAACACAAGAGAGGGGGAAAATGAAAATTGAAAAAGGAAAAGCTTTCGCTTCCCCCCGCAAATTTCATTTCAAACACAAAAAGAGGGAATCGAGGAAGGCAGTCGAAGCCGAAGCCGTCGTCGCCGCCAACGCAGGCAGGCAGGGGCACCCTCGTCTTCTCCAGCCTGGGGATCCGAGAACGACATTTGTTGGGGGACTGCTTTTGGGAGCTAAAACGACTATTGCAACGCCCGAGAGGGAGTAGCACTTTACTAACAAAATCCTACTCCCTCCGTCCCTCAATGATTGTCGTTTTAGCTTTTGCTTTTATTGTTTCGGCACGTATCTTAAAACGGCCGGTAGATTCACTATTTGAGACAATTTTGCCCCTAATTTTTTCTGGGAAGTACGTTAAGGATTAACGTACGTTCACAAAAAATTTCGAATTTTTTTGGGGTCAAATAGTACCTCATCCGGCTTCCTCGATATACGTTCCCTACTGAATATTGAGATGCGAGGAAGACATGTATTAAAGGACAGAGGGAGTATTAGACAAGATTGAGGAGTAATTAATTATTGTACACTCGAGTCATATACCTATCATTCTACTCATACTCCTATTAGACAATAGTGGGTAGAGTGTATTACAACTCTACGGAGTATACGTAATGAATCCACTTTAATTACTCTATAAAAACCGTACTAGAATTTACTCGTAACAAATACAACTATTTATGAATAAATATGCTGATTTTTGTACAAAATGTTAAATTGAGAAAATTTTAAATTTAGAGGTGGAATTAAGAATTGTTTGACCTAATCTACTAATAATAATAATCATAATAGAAAACTCTTAATTGGATAAAAAAAATCTTAAATTACAAAGAAATTTCTCACCCTTTTTCATTTCTTTTTTTTTTCCTATGAAAACGCGAGACTCTCATCCCAAGGACATAGGCTACATAGCCCAATTTTCTGGAAAAAAATAAAAAAGCCCAATTAAATAAAAAGAACCAATCCTTCAACCAAAATTTCTCCATCGATGGCTTCCCACCCATCTCCGCCGCGACAAGAACAGTGCGCTCCTCCTCCTAACTGGCTGGAGCTTCCCGCTGATGTGTCCGCTTCCATCTTACGGAGGTTAAGCGCGGTGGAGATCTTGACCAGCGCGCAGCTTGTGTGCTCCACGTGGCGCCGCATCTGCAGAGACCCTTCCCTGTGGAGATCCATTGACATACGCGATCACGGTGAACACTGGAACGTCCAGCACAATCTCTCCGAACTGTGTCGGCACGCCGTCGATCGGAGCTCCGGCGGCCTTCTCGATATCAACCTGGAGTACTTCGCCTCCGATGATCTCCTCCGTTACATCACTGATAGGTATCGTCGCTTTCTATTTCCAGCTTCGTCTTTTCTTTATTCGTACTGGAGATTTTTTTTGATAATGTTTGGTCTAATTGCTTTGTGCCGAACTGCTCAGACTGTTTAGTTCCGTTAGATGTTAATGGTGTTTAGCATTTCGTTAAATTTGATTTACAAAACTGTCAACGTAATCGTTTTTTGGTTGAAATGCATGTTGTAGTTTTTGTATTTGATAGATATATCCTTTTTAGCATAAAAATTAAGAGATTTTGCTTGAACTGTGCAGGCTTCATTTGAAGCAACTGATTTTTTCCCATTAAAACTGTGCAAGTAAACCCTAGTTTCTATTTCTCCAATGTAAATGATAACTTAATTTTTCTGGGTTTGTTGCATGATTTTTAGCTGAACTTCTATTAGTTATTGTTTTAGAAAGAAGGTTATCAGTTGTGAATATCCTGAATGTGGTTTTATGGTCGCATTATAGATCAAAGAATTTGAGGCGCCTTCGTCTTGTGCGTTGTGCTGATATTTCTGACATGGGATTGGTTGAGGTGGCTGGAAAGATTCCAGTTCTGGAAGAGCTTGATATATCATATTGTCAGTTCTCAAGTGAAGCTGTTGCTGCAGTCGGGCGGCTATGTCCACTGCTGGAGTCTTTTAAGTTGAATACTCGTGGATGCAAAAGTTCTTATTTAGAGTCTGATGATGAGGCATTTGCTATTGCCAAAAACATGCCTGGCTTACACCACCTTCAGATTTTCGGTAATAAGTTGACAAATGCTGGGTTGGTTGTGATTCTTGATGGCTGCCAACACCTGCAATCTCTTGATTTGAGGCAATGCTTTCATGTTAACTTGGATGCGGATTTGAGGAGGAGATGTTCTGAACGGATCAAAGATTTCCGGGGTCCTAATGATTCCACTGATGACTATCCATTTGATTCTGAAGTACATGATGGACTGTCCGACGATGATGATCCATATATGTTCTCTGATGTAGAATTCATTTCTGATGGTGAAGGTGGTGAAATTTACGGGTTCTCTGGTGGGAGTAGTGATGATTTAGTCGGTGAGGGGATGTATTATGATGATCTCTGATTACTTTTTAAAGAAGTTCGGAATGTGTTTCTGTGTGCATGAATAGTCGTTTGTGTGCAGTTGTTTTGTGAAGATGGATGAAATGGTAAGTACAATGGGTAGCTTGTGATTTCTCTGAACAAGTTTATAACAGGTTTAGGTTTTGAGGTTCTTTCGGATTCTTCTCTCTTCATTTATGTTGTAGGTTCTGATGTCGACAGTTGTTTCTTGGAATGAATAGCTCATATTTACCTCGATTTTGTAGAGTGTAGGCTGCATTACTCATTTGAATCTCGTCTTAACAATTTTCATGCTCGTGAGAAGCTATGGCTTAGTTTCTCATCTTGTATTGGCAATTGGCAGCTATATTTTCTCGATTTATTTTTCCGATAGGTTGGATTTGAACTCGAGACTTTTAGATTAAGAGTGGTCGAGTTTCTTACCAAAAAGATTTGACCACAAACATCATGGTAAATGTTAACAAATACTTAACCCTACAGTATGATGAAAAACAAATGTTCTTAATTTAAGCCAGTTCGTGTCTCTACAAAAAAAGAAAAACAAACAGATAATAACTTGGGACACTTTGCACGTTTTTTGCAGTCTATGCATTGTTCCTGCCACGAACCAGAGCAGTTACTTAACTGCTACTTATCTGAGGGGGAAAAAAGCGAAGCATACTGCAGCAAACAAACCAACAAATCCATTCTCTGCAATCTCTGCAATGTTGATTCCAACCTTTCTCCTCTTCCTAATGCAAACCCTTTTCATTTCAGGCCAAGAACATCTAACAGGAACCGGATTTAGGCTTTCGAAACCTCTAATTGGAGGTGATGGCAGGATCTACACTTGTTCCGAAAGGAATGTGTTCGTGTTCGAAAGTAACGGGTCCATTTCCTGGACGATACACTTGCCTTACACATGTGAAGTAGGTGTTGGTCCAGTTCATGGCGGTAGAGGAAAGGTAATGCTCTTACTTCAAATTTTATGCTTATCATTATTCTATGATGCTATTCTTGATTTGTGTCTGTGGTGGCAGATATATTTGGTAGCGGAGGATAGAGTGCTGGAAATCAATTTTCTAGATGTTGCTGTATCTCCACCTACTGCAAAAGTTTTCTTTGGCCCAGAAAAAGGTCTAAAGGGTGCTGGTGAAATCATCGGGCTGGCAGTGAGCACCATGAGTTCTTCTGTGTTCATCAATGTTAAGCGCAAGGGACTGTTTGTATATACATTGCATGGAAAACCACTTTGGAGTGTTGGACCTGTGGGTTCACAGTTCGGGTATCGTCTAGGATGCAGAAAAAGCATATCAGATTGTTACTTTACTTCAATCCCGGTGATTGATCAGTGTGAGGCTAGTGTATACGTAAGCTCTACTTGCTGATTCCCAATTTCTTGCATTCTTTATTGTAACTCAGATATTTTGGACAGTATCAATGAGCGATTTTTGGGCTTGCAGATTGCGAATAGTGTAGGTGAACTTTATTCTCTGTCTCTTCGCGGTCCTTACTTTAACTGGGTTCAGGATCTAAGCTCGTTTGACAGAATTTTCACGATCACGCCTGGAAACAACGGCAGATTGTATGCCACTGTACCTACTAGGGCTCTTGTGTTGGCACTCGATGTTTCTACGGGCAATGTTTTGTGGCAGAACAGCATTGGACCGTTGAGTTCAGCAGATTCTGCAGCAGTTGTGGATTCTAATGGTAAGCATTCATTGGAAAAAGAAAAACGTCAAGCACTGAAACGATTTTATTATGGTTTCAACACTAATGGTGGATAAATGGCAACGCAGGTTGGTTATCGATTGGTTCGCTGGATGGATTCCTATACTCTATCTCACCAGCTGGAACTGTAATGAAGTTCTCAAAAGTGTCTGAACTTGATTATGTTATCCAAGCTAGTCCTTTTCTTGACTGCTCTGGCTACGCGGTTTATATATCTCAGACAGAGATGGATGGGAAAACTAGCCGCGTTATTGATGAATACATTTATGTCTCGGCATTGAGGCCTAAGGGTGTAATCTTCACTTTGATGGCTCCAGCAACCGGGGCTGTCTATTGGTCAGAAAGATATCCAGGTAATTTCACTCTCAACATTGTACATCATCACCCTTATAAATCCTTATCGCTCATGAACTGCAAATGCATTCAATTTTTGACTACCAGGGCAAATCTCATCCTCGTTTTCTCAAAGTGATCTGCGTCGTTTTGTTCTCGATGAGGGCACCCTTCTTGCTTTCATCGCTGCTTCAGGTGAGTTATCATGAACAAGGTCCCATCTAGTATCTTCATGAAAACCCCTTGCCATTAATGAATTTATTAGAATTTGGAATTTATATGGTTGCAGAACTTGACATTAGGCCCTTATGAAACTGAAGTCACATATTGGTTTCTTGAATGACGCAGGGGCGGGGAACTCGTTGACATGCCGTACCAAATGTAATCGGGTCATTTAGATGTCCTTTCAAGTTTTCATTGTTCATAATGTGAAAAGTTTCTGAATCCTTCACTTGTTACCAGATCAGAAGCTGCTGTCAACCTGTGCAGAAGCTAGTCCTAACCGTCCTAGTATTTACACAGGCAAGCCACAATTCTTCCTGAACCATAAATGTACATTTATGCATGAAGTGTTATTAAAAAACAGAATTTCTCATTCGTCTAGGTAACGAAAGGACAATGGTGCTGTTCTTATTCTTTGAATCCATAGTCTTGGTAGTTTTAGCAGGACTCGTACGATTTTGCTGCATATTCTGGAAGAAAAAGAAGCTTGAAGGTCAAAATTTAGGATTTTTTTTCGAAAAACGAGTAAGTTTCATATTTGTTTCCTTTGCTGGTATTTGAAAATTCACTTCCATACACAAAGGCTAAAATGCTAATGACCCTTTTGGCGTTAGCGTTCTCTTCAAGTGAAGAAGAAGGCATTGGACAGGACAATAACAGAACTGGAGCAAAAGGCTGCAGAGGCAGCGGTAGCTGATCAAGTTATTGACGAATTGGGTGATTTGGTCCAAGAAAGGGAAGTTGTGGAGAGAAAACTTTCAACAACTTATAGTTTAGGCAGGGATAGAACAAGCCTGCAGTCAAAATCAAAATCTCTTCTTCCACTATCTGATAGTAGCAAAAGGAGGAGCTACTCTTTTCGAAGTGAAAACAAAGAGAGTGTGACACTTTTCCACACGCTAAGTGATTCATCTTCTGGAGAAAGTAGCAGTGATGATGATGATGAGTCTAGCTGGGTTAATGTTGAAACAGAAAACCAGAGAGCAGATAAGGGGAAATCAAGAATGGGAAGTACAGAAAGTTCGAGCGGCGATCATGATCATGATCATGATCTTGAGATTGTTGTTAAAAAGTTTCAGAAAATTCCATCAGAACCAGCATCAGGATCAAAAGGGTGTGTAAATCCATTGTTTTTGGAGCAAGAGGTGACAAAAGATGAGCTAAAAGATGAAGGGGAGGTGATGGAATCAACAACAAGAAGTAGTGGCAAGGTTACATTGTTCAAGAGGAGAAAAACCTTGTCCTTCAACTAATTTTTTGTGAAATGTCACACCATTTCTTGTTTATGCCCTAAAACCTATGTTATGCAACATCCATGTCTGATTTTCAATCAATTTACATTGAAATTAATCAACAATTAACTAGTAATAAGTAATAGGAGGGTTTCGCACTCACATTCTTTAAGAGATATTAATTATTCAGGGAGAGCATTATACTGGTTGAAAAGAATTAGTTCTACCGAGTTCACTTTACTCTCAACGGAATGATTTTTTAAGTGCAAGCGAGTAGCTAGTTTCTCAGAACAAGTTTGTTACATATGTAGGTTTTGAGGTTGTTTTGGATTTCCTTTTATTCAATTATGTTACAAGTTCTGCTGTAGACAATTGTTTTCTTGTGATGAATGACTCGTATTTGCCAGCTCGTTGTAAGCTGAAAGACGCCACTATTATATTATTTTCTGCTATCTACCCATCTTACATAAACACTACATAGAGGTGAGATTAAAATATGAATTCGAACCCCTACTAATACTTTATCACTAATAGACTATTAAACTGCGTGCTGGGCGCGTAATATTAACTACTCCTTTGTACTTGTGTGCACAAATATAGTACATTCATCTCAAATCAAATGACCTATTAGTGTACGAAAATCATTCAAATGTATTAAAAAAAAAAGAATTTAAAAAAAAAACAAAAAATAAGAAGTTTAAAACAATAAAAATTGAGCAAGTTTTTAAATTACAATACTATGATAAAAAGAAACAATAAGTAGTCGGTGCGAGTGGTTTTTCACACTCATTTTCGAGGTTTCTAATTCGATTCTTTTATACAAAGAAATTACCTGTTTTTGCCACTTTTTTCGCCACAAACTACAGCACACAACTGATGCTTTTGTGAAAAAAGGAGAATAAAAGTTGTCATTGTTCATTTGCTTTTGTGCAATTATAATACTACTACTTACTGGTAGAAATTTGTATTTTCACTTGCACTGTTTTCATGCTTATTTGCAGGCAGTGGCATAGTTTTGGGTTGAAAACTCGAATCATTGTTTCAACACCTATATTTTGAGTTCTCTATTAGAGGCCCTCTAGTGGCCCGGCCCGGCCTGCTTGAAATTGTACTAGGCTTTGCATATGGTTTGCTCAAGCCCTCTTCTTAGGGAGGTGAAGGAATCTACAAGAAGTGGAAGTGGCAAAGGTTGCATTGTTCAAGACAACTAACTCATTGGTTCCGCGGATGTCTAATGGTAAAGTACTAAGGGTCTGTTTGGCGTTCCAGTTCAGGCTGGAAATGGTCAGTGGGAAAATGGTCAGTAGGAAAATGACTTTTGGGAAATGGAGTGTGCTGTTTGGTAAATTTTTTTAAAAGTTCAGTGGGATATCTGAGGTGTTTGGTAAAACAGTTTTCCAAAACTATGGTTTGGATGTAAAATGACCATAAAGGGCATAATTCATTTCAAGTGTTATAATTAATTTTTTGAGTATCTTTATATATATTTTTAATCAATTTATTTATAATCTAACATCTACCAAATATTTATCTAATATCATAAATAAATTAAATTTATTTAAATTATAAATAAATTAAAATTTATTAATACCACAAAAAATTTGAATTTTTAATACCATAAATAAATAAAAGATATTTATCTAATATAATAGAAAAATAAAACATATTTAGAATTATATGAATAACTTACATATTTCGTATTTTTTTTAAAGTAATCAAAACAATTGTTAGATTATAATTATTGTATAATTATTAATTAAACTATTATCAACCAATCATTCTTAATTTAATTAATTTGCGTGGAGTATATACATACTTCTTCACCTTTGTCATCAACAATAATTAAAATAAAACAATTAGCACATGGGGAATTAAGCAATTACGAGCAAACACAATATTTTGAGGACTTAGCTACAACCTTTATTGTATCGCTATTACGAACCGATCCAATATTTTGTTGTATCATCTGTCTGGTGCAGTTGGTGCCCTGCAACTCGGGCTTTCGTAATCAAATTATTTCTTGCAAAGAGAGGAGCACTGAAAGACTGTAACATACGGTGTTATCTTGACAGAAAAAGGCATTGATTGATTGAAGAAAACAAGCTTGGTACAGGAAGACTCAGTTCAAATGACACAATTTCTCCACCAGTATAAACTGAAACTTTTTCATGTGAACAAAAATATAATCGCTGCCATTTTTCAATGCTCCATCAAATTCCCAAGGATAAAGATTCAAATACAACCAGTTCCTTTTGTTTCTTTTGGTATATACATGACAATAAGACATTTTCTATTCAAGGTTTCAACTTTCAACACTTTCCATTGAGCCATTCCATTGTCGAGAAAAAAAACTAGAGCTAAAGTGCATGTGGAAGGATCAGTTTCGTTTCTCCACTCATGGATTCCTCGCCGTGGCTGGAAAAAATAAAACAGATGAGTGAAAAAAGATATACATCAACAGGAAGGAATGTAGAAGACGAGAAGATGTGTGTGCCAGAAATGACAAATACTAACCTTAGCTAGCTCAAAGCAGACATGCGGTATAGACAGGTAAATACAAGAATATGTAATCCAATCGTATAAAAAAATGCAAACCCTCTAGCATACCTGCAGCAGTCATATCAACACAGGAGAAACATAAATAAAAATTCGTTTATTGTGTGGAGAAGTGAGGAGCAAAGGATACAACATAATTTCGCAGTGTAACACACATCGTGGAGCTTAATATATACTAGTTTATAACAAAAGCACAAAAACCAGATTCTAAATCTCAATAGCTAAGAAAACAACGCTAAAACAAGGGTACAATTAAAGGGGAGTTTGTGTAGTGATGTAAAAGGAAACACACCGAATTGCCAAAGATTGATGAAATTTAGATGAAGACACTGATGACAGTTAAAAGAACTTATAAGTTAAGATAATGCTGTACTTCAATGATGGATAGCCAGCATTGTTGCTCCACATATAGAACACAAATTAAACTTTGAGACAACTGGACAAAAATCAGAAAAATTTTGCAAAATGGAAAAAGAATCATACTTGTTACTAAGGAAGCGTCCACTACTTAGAGTAATTCTATCCCTGAAGCCCAACTCCTTGTATCTTTGATCCCTTTCCTAATAACAAAAAAACTGATTTGGTTAGTCCAAGCAAAAATCAAGATAATGGTCCGTGAATATAAGGTTTGAACATGCAGTACAATAAATAATTAATACAAATCCGATCAAACTTCAACACAACTGTATTTTTCCATATAGTTCAACATTGTCAGCTTTTGTTTTATCCAGCTCCACTGTTAATGCTCCAATCTTCTCCTTCAATTGCCTGACCTCTTGCGTTGTGGTATAACTTTTTACATACCATGGATCTGTATTTTAGCATAAAACTTTGGAAAAAGAAAATGTTTGATATAACAAGAATTTAGAAAAGGTAACAGCATACTTCTTCTGACTCTCGCAACCGGGTTCTAAACCGATCTCGCTGACTGCAGATCACCTTAAGCATTGAGCTCTGATCTTGATCGGAAGAAACATGTTTCTGCTCTGCATTCTGCAAAAGCAGAGACAAGCAATGATGATGAATAACTGAAATTCATGGGGAAGAACTGAATTGCTTAACTCACGAAACAGCAACACCATGAAATGAAGACAGAAACAGCAATCAATTACAGCGTAATAAAGAACTATACACACACACACACACAAAATGGACCAACTATCCCTGTATAAGTGCATCACAACAAAACTATTCTTTTCTTTTCTTTTTTTTCCAAATGTCTATCAATGGATTATTCCTCCAAACAGGTGGTTTCTGATTAAATGCATGGTAGTCTCTTGGAAGTTAGAACAATTAATGAAAGGGTGCAAAAAGCAAATTGATGATCCTAATCCTAGAAAACACATTCCAACGAGCAATTCAGTTGTTGAGCCTTTCAGCATAAGTCGTAAAATCGCACGAGTCCACGGTTCCACCTATATGCTAATCGCGTCGAATCGTAACAAAAAACGGAATCAAGCAAGCATGAGTTAATGCTAACATCTCAATCAGGACAAATTACAGTAAACTATTCTTTTGTTACGAATTCTAACAACCACAATAGCAATAAAAGTATACACTGAACTGATATAAGAAGGGTAAAACAAGAAACCTGCAGAGAGCTTTCATCTCATCCCTCCAACCACACTCAATTAGCCTTTCCCTCAGTAGCTCCTTCAGTCGTTCTTTCTCCCCACTCTCAACCCACTGTAGACGCAAGCAAGACCAAAACACAATCAAGAACTGAATCAAGCAAGCACGGGTTAAATCGTAACGATGAGAGCTATAATGGTGTTGTTGGGGGTGAAAGAGAGGTGACGGTGATAGGAGGTGCTGGTACTGTCAAGGAGAAGAAGGGAGGTGCTGGTACTGTCAAAGGAGAAAGAGAGGTGCCGGTGATGGTTGTCGGAGGAGAACGAAGATGAGGAGAATGAGGAGGAGCAAAACCTAATTTCGGATGAAGAGAACGAGAATGAGGAGAGTGAGAGTTTTTTTGTGTATTATATACATGGTAGGTTGGTAATTAACCAAAAATACATTGGATATTTTTGTCCAAAAACTTTTACCCTCCATCCCGTGTCCATTTTGGAAATGATGGATTGGAGGCTGCTCCAAATTGGACCAGCCCAAAAATTGAAGAAAACATGGGATCCGGAATTGAACATTTGGGAACCAGCATCTCCAATGGAGTTTGCCAAACACCAAAATTCAATTTTTCAGCCTGGAAATGTTAGTTTGGCCCCCAATCTTGAACGCCAAACAGCATCTAACAGAGACTTCGAGTCTCACCTCACCGAACCTACGAAATGTCATTATGCCCTAAAGCTATGAAATTACGGACCACAACCTATGTATAGTACATGTCAAGTGGTTATCTTGACATGTGGACAATGCAGTCAATTCTGCTCTAAGGACAGTGAAAACTGGAAAACAACCTTCAGCTCTAAGGATGGGCTATTATTATGACAATAGTACCTTAGAAAGTGTAAAGTTATTTTGTTTGATTTAAACAAATGAATAGAACAGAAACTTGGGTTAATGAGAGTAGGTTCTAGTAGTTAAGTACAGTAATTAAAATTTTGTCCTTAATTCATTTTTTTGTGTTTTTGTATTTCTTTTTTTCTTTCCTTTCATATTGAGTAGATTTAAACTTGGTGCAAAATTACATTGAAAAATCTTGGTTCATTTGCAAATCATCTGAAGAAGAAAATAAAAACTAGTTTTAACTTGTTAAATACTTTTTTTCTTTAATGTCAGTTAAGAATTAAAATTATTTATTTGCAGTGATTTCTTGATACGATAGTGTTTGTTCATTTTTGCAGGTACGTTCTATTCATGACTGATAATTGAGTGCCCTCGGTGGGCTCCAACGAGTCGGTTCACGGGGAAGACTCGAGGGGAGACCACGAGGAGGCCATACTCATGTCGGGTCTCGCGAGCCTTCTAGCGCGAATAGATGAGAGGGACGCGCGGAGGGACACGCAGTTGGCGACGCTTATGGCGGACATGCAGGCACGCGAGGATGCAAAGTTTGAACGGTTCATGACAGCCTTTGCCACAAGGTCGCAACCATCTGTCCAGCCACTGCCCGCAACTGAGCCTCACCTACTAAACAACCACCATACCAACCACCACATCACCCCGACCGCCTAAAGCAACCCGCAGCTCACTTCCACCAAACAACACAACCCAAAAACCCCAAAGACGTTGACTACTACGCCTTCAACCCTCACCGCGCCGGGTATGAGGAGGAGCGGGTTGAGAGAAACACAAGCGGGGGCCTTGCGTCACAAACTGGCCCCTTTGCCGAGCCATCACCCATCCACCACCAATCCGAACCCCTACCTAAGATATCACACTTCCTAGACACGACCGTACAAGCCACCAGAAATACCAACCCCAACATACCACTACACCAAGTCAATGACTACATCCCTCCTAGACAACCACCTAGACCCGAGATAGTGTTACCTCCAAGACCAATTGATCCACCCGTCGAGCCACCGGGGCATCCAGAGTATGAAGAGCCGCATGGGGGAAGGGTGAATAGGGTCCAAGCTCAGAGGGGGGACCACAACCCAAAGATCACACTACCGAGCTTCGATGGTCAGGAAGGACCCGAGGCCTATTTTGATTGGAAAAACAAGATGGAACGTGTGTTTGCTTGCTATGATTACTCGGAGGAAAAGAAGCTCAAGTTGGCCGTGGTCGAGTTGCCCAGAATGGCTATTAAATGGTGGGATCGCATCGTGATCACAAGGAGACTTGAGGGGGTAAGGGCCGTGACCACTTGGGGGGAGCTTCTAACAGAAATGCACAAATGGTTTGTCCCGATCTACTCCACATCCGCCTCTAAAGCTACCGCCAAGGGTCCAAAAGTGTGGACGATTATTACAACGAGCTCATGACCATGGTAATGAGGGCCGAACTTCGAGAGACCGCCGAAGCCACCATGGCTCGCTTTGTGTCCGGCCTTCATAGGGAGATCGCCGAAACTTTGGACTTCCACACCTATGCCGATATCAACGAGTTGCTACATCTTGCAACTAAGATTGAGAGACAAGTTAACCGTAAGTCCAAACCGTCTACCCACCACTCATCATCGACTCCCTCTACTACCTACAAGAAACCATGGCAAGGGTTGAGCAAGACACCTCACACCACACCCTACACTTACCGAACCCCACCGGCCAAACCAAACACCCTACCGAACCCACCACCCTAAAGACCACCCGCAAACACCAATCAACCCACAAGAACCCACAACTGAGACATCATATGTTTTAAATACAGAGGGAGGGGCCATATGAAGGCCGAATGCATCAATCGGGTAATGATGATCCAAAAGGATGGGGGCGAATGGATTAGTGAGGGCGAGGAGGAGGAAGAGAGCCCAAGGGACAACGAGGGAGGTGAAAGTTATCCTAGTGATACGGATGAGGAATACGACCATGTTGAAGTACCGCAATGCCTTTTAGTGAGGCGCGCCTTGAGTATTAAGGGGAGGGAGGAAGACTCCTCCATAGCTCAACGGGAGAACCTCTTTCACACAAGGGGGATTGCCCACGACATGGTACTATCCATCATTATTGACAATGGAAGCTGCGCCGATGTGGCCAGCGCCCTTCTAGTACACTCCTTGGGTTTGCCAACCACCAAACACCCCTACCCTTATGTGTTGATGAGATCATATCACACTTCTTCTTCTTCTTCTTTCTTTTTTTTCTATGTTTTTATTCTTCCAAGTAAACTGCTTCAGCTTAGCCCAACACATGAAATCTCCAGTTTTTGTCTCCTCTATCTCCACCCTATTCTATTCTATTTCCTTCCAAAAAATCAAAACCTAGAAAAAATAAAAAAGCCCACATCCTAACATTTATAGGCCGTAACCACTATAATGCAGGCCTACACTTACTCATATCATTTTTTTTAATTAAATAAACATTAATTATTTTGATTTTTCTCTCGTGTCCTCTTAACTTATGGCTTAACCGAAAAAGTGCAAGCTGTAAATCTAGCGTAGGGTGTCGAGGGTTTTGATCATTTTGTTCCGGAAGGAATAGCTTCTCATCATATTGCAGTTAGGACGTTGGGCGTATTGGTAGACCTACTTCATCTTAGTGTTCGTCCGTCCTAACGTCTATATAAAAGATTACGTATGGAAAATATTAAAACTGTTTTTCAGTAGTATCGCGGCTGTCTTTCGTCTTGAGAGATTATTTTCGTTCGATCACAATCAAAATTTTAAAAGAGTGATTCTTCCTTCATGAATTTTTCTATTTCTCAAACGCCAATATGATATAATAACGAATAAATCTCGTACCACTATATTGAGAATTAATTAATTATTAAATATTAAACTACTATTCAATTTTATATAAAAGATAAAATGTTCTTAACTGTATTAATTAACTCGTGTATAAAATCAAAATTTCTAATTCGCCAAATGTAAAACCACTCGTATTTATGGACTTGTACATAATTAATTACTTATTGAATTCCTTTCAGAGAACTAAGACAGTCCACGTAAGACTAGGGTACATAGTCTGACTAGGTAGGCAGTAGGCACAAGTTACGGGGCATGCTTAGCTCACGTGACATTCTCCCCTTCTTTGTCCCCCACATGCTACAGTTGTATTTTTGTGTTTTTTTTCATATTTAAATTTTATTTATTCATTTTTTACTTATTTATAGAAATGGTAGCAAAATTGATTATTATATGTTTTTTTTATAAAAATAAATTATGAGTTTAATTCATAATAAAATAAAAAATGAGATTTTTAGGTTTTATGATAACAATAAAAACATATCAAATAGTTTGGAGGTAATTAAAAATAAATTGTAACAACAATAATAAGAAAAAAATTACTAATAAAACTAATATTATATTCAGATGATATGAGATTTATCGATGTTTAACTCAAGAAAAATGGAGAGAAATTTGCAAACAGAATTAGCATCCTTTAAGCTCGATAGTACTCAGGTAAAATTGATATTTTAATTTTTACCTCGAATGGGGCAGCAAGGACGATCAAGGTGACAAAACAAGAAATACCAATAAGTTAATAACAGCTTCCCGACGATGCCGTTTTGTCAGAAGGTCCAATGACTAATAGGATTTGGGGTAGGGAAGTAGGGACTAGAGGGAGTAATTGGCTGACAAAGCAAAAAAGATCGTGGAGATCCAAGTGATACTAACCTGACATCATCCTCATCTTTGACTTGACTACTTAATGCTGATTAATCTATGCACCTTCCCCACCCAATGAGAAGCCGCCACGTTTCCTGCATTCCCGTTGACTTTTGAAACTTCATCTTTGCCTGTTCTAGGTCACTGACACGTGTATATTTTATATATTTGTTTTTGACGGAGAAAAAAAAATACACCTTCTGATTTTTAATACATTATTAATTTCGGTTAGTAAAATTATTTATCTTCATTATAGTAATTACATCACTTTTATTTTACTAATAAAAATTTAACTTATTTTAAATTGATTGAGTTAGATTTTACTATAACTTATTGAAAAAATAAAAATTACTATAATTAAAAAATACCAACTAACTTCCTAAAAATTATAAATCCGACAACTAATTACAATTTTTTTTTTCCAAAATAGACAAGTATAAAAGTTCGGAGAGAATACTGTATACTCGTGAAACTAAGCATAACACCCTTTTTGTTGTGAAATGAAGCATTTATCATTATTCTAATTTTATTTAAGTAATTGTTAAATTTAGTTTTATTACCGGTTAATTCATACACTATTTTTTGGTCTTCTATTCATATTGCATCACCATGTCACAAAATCAACGAGACAACAATTTCTTTAAGCAAGCATCCTTAATTAGGACAGAAGATTAGCTGTCCCTTAGCTAGCAAAGTTGACGCATGATTTCAATTTTCAAACATTGAAATGGGTACATTACTATTAGCATTTAAGTATTGGAAAAGGCTCACATTTTTTTTCATCTCGGTCTTTTCACCAACGTTCATTGTAATCAATTGTTAAAAACTTTGTTCGTCCTTAACCACGATCTCAAAACCGAGTTGTGAAAATTGAGGTTCAAAGAATCACTCATCTTTATAAATTTGACAGTATTCGAATAAATTTAGTTTCAATCAGAAAGGATACCCCGAAAAAAAGAAATATCTCCCTTTCCTCAACCTCACCTTCTTCTCCTCTCGAAGATGGTGTAGAGTATAGTGACCACAACACTGACAAGCTCCTAGCCATTCTTCTTCTGCTCTGGACCCAACAATTCACCAGTACAGAAGAAAGTAAATGTTTTGGCTAGCAAATTTAGTTGTTTTCTTTCTTTCTTTTAATGCAAAAAACAATAATTTGATTTAATAATTACATAGATTTGCGTGTGTAATAAAGTCTTACTAGTATAGGTAGTAACTACACAGTCACATTGCAAAGGGATTGCAGTATTTTCAACCTAACGTTTACATGTGTAACACATGGCTTAGTAAAATAGTTTTGTAATTTCATTTTTAAGTAAAAATTCACAGATTTAAGGTCCGTTACACATTGGATTGTGTTTTTTTCTACTATAAATCCATGAGACAATTGCTTATGGTAGAATATGTCATAAATATTTTTCATTAAATTTATAGTAGAAAAAATGTAGAAGTAGATTAACCCCAAACAAATCCTCAATCTTTATTACAATAAATATTTTATTTTATGTTGAACTGATTTAATACGAACATGATAAATTTGTGTGCGTTGTTCAAGCATTAAAAAAATATGTTTATATTAAGAAACGTTTTAATCAGTTTAGAATTTATGCAACCGATTCAAGAGATTCCATAAAGATCAATTGCGACACTAGTTGGAGTTTGGAACAAAGGAGAGTTGGATTGGGGGTTCTAGCGAGAGACAGTTCAAGCAATACTTGTGATGGTCGAGCCTAGAGCGAGAGAGCAAATTTGGTTATGATGGGTGAGGCTTTAGCAATAAAAGAAGCTTGTGTTTTAGTTGAGTCACGTGGTTGGAGGAATGTCTCTTTCGAGAATGATTTGCAAGTTGTCATCTCGCAAATTAATCGTGGAGGTTCAAAGGATTAGATCATCGAACCTATTCTCCATAGGATTGAGGAGCTGAGAAATCGTAGAGTAGATTTTATTGTCAAACATATGTCTTCTCTTCCTATTTCTATTTGTTTAAGAAGTTCTTTCTGGTCTATTTTCACAGACCCTATTTTTGTAAACTTAATTGATCGGGATCGGGAGCGTCTTCTTTGAATTAATGATAATTGTTGCCGGCGGCCTTTTTTGGATGAAAAAAAATTCTAAGAGTAAGTAATTTAGCTCGGCTAACTATTTCTGTGATACAACTTGCACCATGTAAAGAACAAAAGTTAGTAATCCATTTTTTAATTATGTTTCCATGTTTTTAATAAAATATGAGATACAAAATCAAAAGTATTTAATTTAGAAAATTCTCTCATGATAAAAAAAAAGTATATATAAATAGAGTTTTTAATCTATAAGAACATAAAAAAATAAATTTGGTGCAGCTATAAATAGTTTCAGTCCCCATTGCCTATAAAAGGAAAGACAAGTAAACAAAAGCACATCCAAATCCACCGAACTCCTAACTCCTAACTGCTACTCCTAAGTCCTAAGCTAAGATCCAAGTAAGAAATAATGTACTACATCACCAGTTACTCACTCATTACTAAAATCATGCATTCCCTGTCTTTTCTTAATTATTTATCATCATATTATCATTACCCTTAAACTTTCTTTATGTTTTCTTTTATAACTTCATCTTAAAAGGACAAAAAGATAAATTCCTAATATAATTAGCTTACTTTTATTAATTGGACATTTTCGCTCCTTAAATAAGTTATTATAAGTCGGAGTTTTATGTATAAAGTATTTTATTAATTGAGTTGATAAACCAACACAATTAACGTTAAATAAGACTAATGTTTTAAGATCCAACAGTGTTTAAACGTAAGAAGTACTCCCTCCGTTCTTTTTTACTTGTCACTTTGCTGCGGATTGTTACTATTTGGAGTATTTGTCATTTTATCTTTTTCGAAGCATATATTTTGTGCAAATGATAATTTTTTTTTTTTGAATCAACCCAATTTGATGATGGTGTGATAATTTAAGTGGAAATTAGAAAAAAAAATGAAACAATGAGGAATAAAATAAGTCCGTAAATCAACGACTTACAACTTTATACTATTCTAAAGTGACAAGTAAAAAAGAAGGGAGGGAATAGAAAATACCAAAAATTATCGATTCCCCATTTTCCTCATCCCCTTGTGCTTTTGTTGGTCATGCTTTAAGTTTTTAACAACAAAGCCATCAACTCTCTCTCAAATCATGCATCCTAAAACGGTGGCTGGGGTCACAGAGAACCTGTAATTAGCCACGTGGGCAGTTGCCCGGAAATCCACGTGGACCAATGAGATTGTAGGGGAGGTGGGGATAGCCATTTGCCACTTGCCATTTGCCATTTGGTCATGTGGGGTAGGGATCCGACATGGAAGGGGACAGTGCCTTCAAGTGAGCTGGTAGGGCTGCCTGGTTGGCAGGTGATCACATGGACAAACCCCATGTGTTGTCAAAGGTCTCTTCCATCAATCGCCCTTCATTTTTATAAATAAATAAAAATGTAAAATGTAAACACCTAATTAATCCCATTAATTAGTTTCCAATCAAGACTTTAATTAATTCATAATTAATAGTAGTATAAATAGAAATTATAACACCACATCAATTATCAATTAGTTTATTAGAAAGAAATTATCGATCTTACTATAAATAGTTAATCTCTATAATCAAACTAATAACATTTTAATTTAATTAAGAGGTGGACTAAGTTCCCCGATCTTACAACTAAGAGTGGAATGCACTGCCTAGGAAGCGCGTGAGGAATGGAAATACAATAAGCTCCTTAATAACCTCGGCTTATGCAAAAGGAAGTCATTTTTTAATTAAAAACTTTTTACTACTATCCAATGATTTAAACTCAATTATTAATTTATTATAGTGTACTAAAGTTTAGAGGAGTGGATTTAATAAAAGACCCAGATGAGAATCAAAGCCGTTGATGTCTGCTTATGACCCCCCAGATTCCTACTTCCCACATGATTTGTCTATAAGCCACCAGAAGAAGAGGAGGAGAAGGATGTCACCATGTCAAGAAGTTGTAATCATTTTTTTGTTTTTAAGTAAAAAAGTTACGGGATTAATGGAAGATTTTATGAAACTTGATCAACAAAATTAACCTAACCCTCTAACATTTTCTACTCTTTATTCTTTATTTCCCGAATTTTTTTATGTCAAATGACTAATCGCGTTCGAGTATTACTCGATTTCGATAAAGAATTGGTTCCTTTCAAATAAAAAAAATAATTTTATTCAAGTATTGCTGAGTTTATAATTTGTTCCAGGTATCTTAAAATGTTCGTGTCTTTTCATAGTAAATAATAGTAATAGACTTTGTTGATTGGTGAATAATATATGGGTCAACACCTACCATTTCTCGATTGATGAAAAACACCTTAGTCATCATCTTAGTTAATAGTAGTAATAATAATTATCCTCTAATTAGTTTGTACTCATCCTTATCAACTTCTAGATGCTTTAGATAACTTGTGGAATTCACCAATGTCTTTAGAATCTAACTATAACCAAGTTTAATTAATTATTTAATTGAACTCTAAAAGTTTCAAGTATGATTATGCTATAGGCAAAAATAGGAAGTGGTCGTATACAAAGAAAGTTATGGATCCATATCCAAATGGCTTTTGCAAACATCCCGTAAATGGAAAAACTTTCCTCATTGAGTAAAAATCTAGAGTCCCTTTTACATTACCAATGGTGTGATCATAGCACATTATTTTTTTATCCTTCTACATATTTATTGGGGGTGAACCACCACTCAACTTCATTTACGGAATAGTTGAAATAATTACGATCCAAAGCAGAACAATGCATCTTTTATTGATTAAAAATAAAATAATGAGTTTCAATCAATCAGAGTATGTATAAGATAAGTATTAGTATGTTCGATAATTTTTCAGTTCCGTTGTTTATCTCTCTATATAATAAATTCCAAATGACTAGTGAGTGTGTTTTACTATCATTCCAAGAGAACACATGCACTTAGTTATGTTTCCGATTATTAGGCAACTTAAACCGGGCATGATCTCAGTCATGTTTTAATTAAATATAAATAAATCTCACTTATGTTTAATCCAAAACGATAACATGGTTAATCATATAATATAATATTTTGCCTACTAAGCAAATTACAAAAATACATTCTTGAATTGCCAGATATATTTACTTACTTAATTAGGTGTATCCTTCATGTTAAGTCACCTACACGTACTTTTAAATTCCTAGAAAAAGAAAAAAAAATGAAACAAAAAACTTAAATATAAACAATATTAGTAATCTTTAATTCGATTCTTTTCACCTGCCATCGACAAAACGATGGCAGTGCTGACTCAACACGTGGCGCAAACTACGCCGTTGGTCCCCATCTCAAAAATAATCAAACGCGCTTGAGGTGGACTGCCTTTGGTTATACGACGACGTTCTCTGCCTCCTCAACCCTGGGATCTCCGGTGGAGTAACCGTCCGTATCAGTGCGAAATTCAGGCCTTTAAAAAACGGGTGGGCTTTCACATCCGCGGCTCCGCGTTTCGACCCGAATCTGCAATCCGGATCCTTGTTCAACAACCCGGAAATCAAGTCCCGCGCGTGGAGCTCAAGCGTGGAAGAAGGCGTCTGAGTCGGGAAAGTCAAAGGTTTTTTAACGATGTCGCGCAGCGTCAGGTCGTTTGATGGAGCAGCAAACGGGGTCCGTCCGTAGATCATCTCGTAGATAAAAATCCCAAGGGCCCACCAGTCCACAGCGTTCCCGTGGGACCCACCGGACGCAACTTCTGGTGCCACGTACTCGTGGGTCCCAACGAAGGAGCATGACCGGGCATCGACCGGCTCGGCGACGAACAGCCGGTTCGGTGTTAACGTTTGAATTTTTCTTGACCTGAAGAGCCAGTTGAAACAGGAGATGTTGGTTTTGGTAGGACGCGGTTTGGAGTAGGGTGAGTTGAGTGGAGATGCAGCATGCGGGGAGCAGGATGGGGATTCGACGGCAGGGATTGCATCTGAGCAGAGTGAGAGGTCAAAATCAGAGAGCATGATGTGACCGTCTGATCTGACCAAAACGTTTTCAGGCTTCAAGTCCCTGTAAATGATTCCTAGCATGTGAAGGTATTCTAATGCTACAAGAACCTCCGCAGCATAAAACCTGAAGTTTTCAAGAAAACAAATAAATATATCAATAAATCAACATCATGTGTTATAACATCATCCAAACAGTAAAAAATAATATTACTCAGTAAAAAAAAAGAAATCTCGGGAGATCTTCTGATCATATCTTTTTCAATGATGGGAAGGTAAAAAAATATTAAAAATAGTAAAAAGAAAATCCTGAAAGAAGAAAATGACTAGTGCCTGATGTGGTAAGAAAATGATTAAGAAAAATGACTGGTATTGAGGTGATGGGTCTTATGCTATTAGTAGGATATTCCAAAATAAAATGGAAATTTGCGGCTAAGTCAGTGACATTATCTTTGAAAAATCTTGGACTAATTATTACTAACAGGGTAAAAAACAGAAAAATAAAAGAAAAAAACAGATTTTTTATCTCTTTATTTTTCATTGAAGGTGACTCAACAGAGGTAAAACGACAGACCCATGCAGAGAGATCATAACCAAAAGTTGCAGCTTTTTTTGAAATCTGAAAAAAAAATTAATGTAAGAAACAAAAAAAATGACAAGGATGGTTGATTAGTAATTACCGTGCAGAGTGGAGAGAGAAGCGTTTGTGCGGCTGTTTGTGTCGTAAGGTGTGGAGGTCACCACCGGAACAGTACTCCATGACAATACAAGAGAAATGAGACGCTTCAAATTCGGCGTATAAAGTCGGCAAAAACGGATGATCCAACATCTTCAATATTTTTCTTTCCATTTCTGCCCTTTGTACCTTCTTCTTCACCGCCAGCGCCTCCTTGTCCACCACCTTCATCGCATAGAAGCACGACTTAATCTCCTCCTCATCGTCTCCTCCTTCCTCTTCACACTCTTCATCAACACCGCCGTCTCCGGAGAAGGCGGCGTCGTCATTAGGGCCGTTTTTTCTTGCGATTTTGCTGTTGAGGCGGCAGAGGTAGACGGTGCCGATGTCGCCGGAGCCGAGGCGGCGGAGGAGGCGGAAGTCGCGGGAGGAGATGTCGGGAGTGCGGCGGAGGATGGCGGAGTAGGCGCAGTCGGAGGAGGAGCGGTGTGGCTTCACTGAGGTTGGATCGGGAGAAGAGGAGGACGGCGGCGTCTGCGGCGGTTGGTGGGGGAGGTCGAGGGAGGAGAGGCGGCTGCAGCAGCTGTCGCTGCTCATGGAACTACTACCGGTTGAATTTGTAGTCTTGAGACTTAGATCAGAATCTGAATCGTGGTGGGCAGAGTCTAACATTTTAGAAATCGAGACGCCAGTTCTTGCTTCCTTCAAATTCTCTCACCGACGAGAGAATTATGTAGATATATATATAGTCACAAAACTATATGATTGGGATGAAATAATCAAAACTAACATATAATTATTTAAATAATAGTTTAGGTAGTACTGAGATATTATTTTTTATATATTTAATTTTAAACTTAAGAAAAGTCAAAAAGAGAGGAAGTTGGGTTGAGGAGGCAAGAGGAATCTGAAAGCATTAATTTGAGGTGGCTGAAGAAACGGCTAGAGGCGATGAACTTGGGCTGTGCATGAGAGAATCAGATGCTTTTTTTATGGAGGAAAATTAGGGTTTTGCTGACCGGAAGCTGAGTCTGTACTCAACGACAGGTTTTAGAGAGAGAGAGAAGGAGGATGTTGTTAGTCTGGTTTGGCTGTGGATGGATGGGGAGAGGGAGAGAGGGAGAGAGGGAGAGAGTGGTGTGGGGGAAAAAGAGAGGAGGTAGTTGGAGGTATTTATGGTGAGGTATACGGAGGGTAATTAAGGAAATTTATAAGATTTGGCTCCGTTCCGTTCCGTTCATATGGCACGTAAAAACATTGGAATTGTAATTAATCTTTTTCTTTGAATTATTATAAATGGGTTTTTAAAAATAGTGTCACTAAATTAATAGTATTGACTATAGATGTAATTAAATTTAAAATTAATATTAATTCTGCTTCGATAATAAAAAAAATTCATTTATTACTTTATCTGTTGATAGTTTTTAAAATTAAGTTTAGGTAATATTTACGGTGAGATTGAGAAAGTTATTCACTTCCAAAATTAGAAAATGTACGAAAGATTAATCTAATTTTTAAAAATATGATAAATGATACTTCCTTTGGACACTTTTAATTGTCATTTTTAAATAATAACTTTCAGTAAGGCAAACATTAATATGTCAAGTAAAGTGTACAGTAACTTTCAGTAGAAAAATGATAATTAAAAGTGTCCGAAGAAAGTATCTATAAAACCCTGAAAATTAAAAAATATACTTTCAATTTTATTACCAGAGAAGTGAAAATTATGAATTTTAAGAAAACACTATTATTTTTACTCATCATGTTCTTCATCTATGAGTTAAAATTTTATAGGTTTAGAATTTAAAATAATCTCATCTCAAAATAAAAATGAAAACAAATTTCTTTGAATATTCTTCCTTTTTTTCTTCGAGAATCTATTAAGGAATATGTTTTATTCCAAACAAGAGAAATACAATTCGTTAACCTTTTTTTAAAAATTAATTAATGAAGAAAATGTCATTTCATAATTTACGCATTAATTTTATAGAAAAAAATAAAATTATTTTCATTCGAGCATTACCGAGATCTTATAAAGTGTTTTAATTTATCTATTTTTTATGTTCAGAATTTAAAATATAAACAAAATGAACAAAGTCTCTCAAGCTTCTTCTTTTTCCCATTTTTTTTTTAAAGTTAAGCTTCAAAATTTATGCAAAACTTGTGTTGTGTGTGTCTAGGTTTGTGGAAAAAGATAGAACGGGGTAGAGTAGCTCATCCATCCATGTGTACAGAAATCTCTCCTTTTTGTAGCGTTTGGGAAGAATAGGATGACGTTGCCTACTGGCACGTGCGGAGATGGTCGATTGAGCGTCTGTCACGTGGCATAGGTTGCGTTCTTTTCTCAAATTGTTTTTCGGAATTCTACACCGCGTGTGGTTTTCACTGTTGTTGCAGAGTAAGAGCCAGCTTTTCTATTTACATCAAAATGTCCATCCTGTCCTCCTCTTTTATGGATTTATAACTATAACTATGTAATTAATTAATTAATCATTTTACTAATTATTATGAGTCGTGATAATTGTTTGTGCATATAGTTCATCACTCTTAATAGATTATTATTCGATTTTTATGTATGAGATAATTATTTGTTGTATATAAATGATTTAAAATGAGCAAAATAATTGTACAACTAGAATTTTTTTTGCGACGCGTTACGTAGAAATATAGGTGAAGTTAGAATAGGATTTTTGTGAAACTTGTTAATGTATTTTAAATCAGGAATTAATAATTGATTGATACAAACGTTCGAAATTCTTAGTGAAGTAACGATTGTGGTATTGAATTGGCAATTAATTATCAATTTTGTATCATACTGATCAATATAACCGATATGTTTCATTTCAATATTAATAATAAAATAAAAAATAAATTATATCATCTTAATTTTTTTCACGGTCTATATCCGTCATACCACTCGGATACTAGTCAATGTGAATGATATATTTTATCTCATTATTAAAAAAATATATTAAAGTTATATATATATATATATATATATATAAATTAAATGCTATTAAATTTATAGAATATTGTTCGTTAAGTTATAGCAGGAAGCATTAGTCACGATTGTGGAAAGAAGTAAACTATAGTGTACTTTTATTATTAATATTTTTTTCTTATATTCCAAAGTATTTTGACTTTCATCTCATGTAACAATAATTTTCAGTCCGACATATAATTGAACAGACCATTTCACCGACCAAGGTGGGCACCGCAAAACTTGGTAATAGTGAAATGAAATGCCATTAGTCAACTATTTTAATTTAAGTAGTAATTAAATTAATTTAAGTATCGTGTAACAATGTGATCGAGTCTTTACATTTAATTAATTATATTTATTATCAGATAGTATAACAATATGGTGCGCAACAATTATTTCTTGTGTGGCTTAGAGTTAGCATAGGATATCACATAAGTCATGTTTGCTTAGTATGCAGCTCCAATTCCCAAAAAGGTTTCTTGTGTTCTTAAATTGACTGTAATTTATTGTAATACAATTTTCCATTTGAGGCGAGGCAAGCTTCTTGTTCTCCAAGATTTACTTGTTAAGGTCGATTTTAGATTTGCTTGGATTAACTTGTAATTAAATGTCTAAAGATTTTGTCTTTCGAACGTGGATTTTACTCGATAATTAAAAATTATTGAGAAAAAAAACATTCAAAATGATTTATCCATAATAGTAGCATTGTTTGTACACACAAACATACTTACGATCAGAGACGGAGCCAGAAAGAAACGCTTGGGGATGAAGTTAGAAGCGGAGTTAAATCAATCTTTTTAAGCTGTCAAATAGTATTTTATAGAAGTTTTTGGTAAATAAAAGTATGATTAATTGAAAAATCAAAAAAAAATTAAGAACAAGTAAGAACAAAGAGTAATGACGTGAAGGGGGAATCCAGCAATCTTTGATGAATTCAAAAAAGTCGATCAAGATTCGGATTTGGATTTGGAGAAGAAGATGATGGCAAAAAGGTTGTTGAAGGAGGTATGAGTTGCTCATCTAATGATCCTCACTTTCAACTGATAGATGGAGCTTTATCATATACTGCTTCAATCTTTTCCATTCTTGCAACTTTTTTTTGCCTTCAGCGCATCAATTCTTAAGCAGTGATATGGCCAAGAGCTTGTTGGTTCCAAGAATGGCTGCAGTGGGTAGAAAACAAGTGCATCAGTACAGAAGATTGACTGTGGTGATTTTAAAGATTATCTATCAGTTGAAGGTGAAGAACTTGAAGTAAGAACAGTGAGAGATTATGTGAAGAAGGGATGGTCGAGCAAAATTTTGGTATTTCGGATGTATTTTTTCGATAAACACTCCCCAATTTTATTTTTTCTACAACTATCTATTCATTAGTTTTACTAATAAATGAGACTCGTATATCACTCTTTATTTTTTCTTACACAATATTATTAGGAGTCGCAAGTTCATTCTCCAAGTTAAATTTTAATTAAACTATTACTAGAATTCACTCATTATACACATTTTCAAACATTTACCAAATCTCTTTAATAATTAGTCCCTCAATCCTTTACCTCTAAAAATTTAAACTTTTTTTCCCCCTCAATCCAAATACACCCAAAAAATAATGATAATATCTTATCACAACAAAGAAATGATTTTATATTTATCATAATAAAATGATTTGTTTTGCTACAAGTTTGGATGGTCACCAACTAATTTTTTTTTTAAGATATTGGTGAAAATTAAAATATCAAATTATCAAATAAATCAAGGCTTTTCCCTCTATACATCCATTTCTGGAATTATACATTTGGTTTGTGTACCATTTCTTTAATGTTGAGGGGTATGCCTTAAAGAGAAACAACTACCCATTTGAAAACCATAATTTGCCGCTTTCTCTTTTCTCTCTAAAGTCTAAACCAAGAAAAACCAGATTCAGACTAGCCACAGAAATCATGAAGGGCTCTGAAGAACGCAAGAAACTTGTTGTTGAGGTCCAAAATCTGAAGAAACGCCATTGGAAGTTGCACAGGCATATTAGCAAACTGAGGAGAGGAATGGAGAATTCAAGAAGTGCTGAAGCCAAGAGGTTGCTGGAGCCAAATATTTTTTTTTTTGAAAAAAACAGGGGGGTAAACACATAACTTTTAACAAATAAAGTAGGATTATTGAAAATTTTAAACCTTAAGGGACTAAATTGGTAGTTTTGAAAATCTTATGATAAATAAACGTATGATTAATTAAAAAATCTAAAAATAAAAGGACTATATTAAGAACTTATGAAAAAATTAGGTGGGCCAAACATAGGATTTTAACATTATAAAGTATAATTATTTTAAAAAATTAAAACTTAAGGGACTAAATCACTAGTTTTGGAAAATTATAGGGGGCCAAGACCCACCCTAGCCACCCCCTGTCTCCTCCGCCACTTATTAGGCTGGATATTTTCTCGGATTTTATATTTAATTCTTAAAAAATTTACCTACATGTAATCACCTAATTGGTTAAAAAATTAAACGATTCAACTAAGCACGTCTAGTTTCGTACACCAATTGCGATTAATTTCCATTTGAAAAAAAAGTACTTAGTACAAAATTTATTATTGGTGTCAAAGCTGTGTACAGTTTATACTTTATTCCAAAGCTGAGTAATTTGGGGGAGATGTTGACCAAACGAAGCGGCAGTCAGCTATACTAAATATTACATGTATGTAGGTCGTACACCCAAAAGGGCCAAAACTGTAACCTCATCTGACCGATCGGGTCCTGAAATCGGATCTCGCTTTATACTCGGACTTAAATTTCTTACAGAAAAACCCAACCCCAACCGCTCAACCTAATTTATCGAGTATAATTTTTATGGATTGAGTTCCTCTAATTTTCTCTTGAACATAATTAGTCATGTTAGAAGAATCTGAACCGTTCAAAAAAATTGGACGATGAGATTAAAAATTCAAATAATTAATGAGTTGACCACTTGTTGAATTTTATTGACTGGTCAACTCATTAATGACTTAAAATTTTAATCTCATTCATCCAATTTTATTAAACAGTTCAGATTCCTCTAATATGACTGGTCATGTTTAAGAGAAAATTAGAAGAGCCGGATCCAATTTTTATACTCGAGTTTAATCGGTTAAATTTTAGATGGAATCGGGTTTTGTATGAAAATATAACATTGATGGTAAATTTGAAAATCAAAACCAAAGGTTATATAACAAGCATCGATGTAAAAGAAATCATTTTCTAATGGCATGTTAAGATAGAGAATAAACTATGGTGCCGAAAATATTTTTGTCCATACTCTTTTTTCTACTGTTTTTGTCCCTAATTTTGAAAATAAAAATAATAAATAATAAATAGTACAAAGATTAGCACGAACCAATAATTTTTTACTCTTATATTTCCTCCGTTTTCAAAAGATTGTCTTTAACTATATTCATACATACCAAGGTAAAGACTGTTTTGATTATAAATATACTCTCACTTTTTATCTCTCGTCATCATATTATTTTAAAATTAACCTAATTTAAATTAATTTAATTGAACTTTATAATTTATAAAAAAATTAAAAAATATCAATTAAATTTTTAGAAAATATAAATACGACAATTAATTAAAAATATTTTATTTCATCAAAATTAACATCTATACAGATTTCTCATCATTATTCACACTTAGTCAATACATTAAAATCGGTCTCATAATCATAAATGTAATTCAATTTGGCATTCAAGTGCGGCAGGCCTAGGTAAATAATTAAGTAATTACTGTATCATGCAGGAGTAGATTATTAATTTCATTGTTTACATTTATAGGTGGAATCTTTTATTTACCTTTTTTTACAGTGATCAGTCTCAATTAATTATATAACGTTATTAATATTATATCAGAATTTTATTAGCCCTTATAATTAATATCGTATCAAAAAATAATGATTTTTGACGAATAATTATATTATATTTTTTCTTGGCAGAGAAAAAAAGAGGGTCATCATACGGTACGGAATGGCTCCACCCCCAACTGATCATATTTTGTTTGTTTAACAGAAAAGAATCATTTCATTCTTATAAATCTAAAAGATGTTATGTTTTGTGTCTTTCACGAAATTCTTTCCCTATGTAAGTAGGATTTTCGTCATCCACAGTCCATACACTGTAAGGATTCCTATTCGCGTCACTGCTCTATACGCAGGCGCATATCTTAATTAATTAATATCATTGCCTTCTGTTTTTTTTCTCCTTTTTTTTTCACGGGAAATTAATTTATTACTTTGAAAAAATATAATAAAGAAAATGGAAAATGGAAAATGTATAATTATTAGGGGATGTAGACTAATTTATATAATTAGCAAGACAAAATGGAAATATTTTGTTTTAATTAAAGAAAAAACAATGCATGCATGACATGTCAGTCGGGCAGGAAGCAAAAGCATGGGGAGGTTTACGAGCTGGGCCTGGGACGGGGACCGTTGAGAGGGGTCCCGGAAATTAACTTATAGCTTAGGTAGGTCCGGTCCTATTAATGAAATTTGAAAATGAAGTCGCAAAGTCTTCTAAAAGCTATTGACGCCCATACCATAATTTCAAACCTCTTTTTTTTCAACCATGTGGAGAATCAAGCCAACGAAATTTTGGATTTTTTTTAATATCTGATGGTTGCCGAAACCGTCAAAATAAATCAAGTTACAATTTACCATGCACGAGTATAATTTAACTGCAGCAAGTGGTAAAAGGATCGTTCCTCAGAGATTCAGTGGATTAAAATCAATTCTTTGTATTAAATAAAAAGGGTGGTAAATACCAATATAAGTTGTTGGTTGATTGCAAACAATTTAGATTGACAGAAATAAACAAAACAGAAAACACAGTGAGTGATATTAACCAGTTGATAAAGACTTCCTAGTAAGGACTTCTTATAGCTCATGATTCGAATAGATTGATCATAGATGCAAGAATATTAAACACTAAACTTATAGGATGGCTATAGAGACCAGGTATTGGTCACCTAGATCTCCTACTTTCCTCCTACACAAGACTTCCAAAGAGACACTCTATTGGAAGTCCCTAATCATCCTAACAATCCTAAGAGACACTCTATAGGATTTAATCAGGGCAATTGATAGACGCAGGGAAAGACCTAATCCCAGGTCTGGGATAGAGAATCGTGTCTATCCTATAAACCAGATCTGACCCTTCTTCTAGCCGTCACCAGCTAGTTGCCTTCGTATTTCTCTTGGCAATGTAGACTCCAAAGCCGCTAGAAAAGACTGTAATCGTTCCAAATCTTTGGTGAAGTTAATTAGGCTTTACTAAAAACAAGGACGAGCTGTCATGCAAACAAGAAGGATAAGAATATAAGTATAGAATGTGTGAAGTGTGATTTGATCTCACAACCTAGGAATCATGGCTTTGAATCCTTACTAAGAAGAAGGTTGTTTAGCCTAGCATCGACATAACAATAATAATAATAAAGAGATGAACATCAACTGAATCGGAATTAAATTAAATAAAGAAGGAAATAGAATAAGAGTTTGAGTTGCAACAATGGCAGAACGTGAATAAGGAAGGAGACTCCCTTTTCTTCTGCCCAGCAGCTAATTAAATAATAACCTAAGGAAACGTTTTCCCAAAAAATCCGTGATAAGGATAAATAAAGTAGTTATAAATCTCCTAAATTGAAACTAGGAGTTTCACTAACAAAAGGACTTCTAGCTGGAGTTGAACTCTGCAGAAAAACCCTTCTGGAAGCAGAGCAGCTGGCACACACGCTCAGCTCACGGCCCAGGCCCATATGTTGTATCCTCATTAATCCAGTTGACCTTGGTCAACGTCACTTCTGGCTCGCCTTATCCCAGGTCTGGGATAAGACAGCTCTGCGTCCATCAAAACAGCTCTAAGAAAGGCTCTTTCAGCTCCTTTTGAATATTTCGCTCCAAAATTACTGAATCTGTAGAAAGGAGAGAAAAACCAACAATTAGCAGTATCATCATCCCAAAACAGAAGTAAAAGGATGATGAAAAGATGACATTTTAGCGTTCTATCAAATCCCCCACACTATCTTATGCTTGCCCCCAAGCATTTCTAACCTAACACAAGACTCAACAAAACAAAACTCATATAAATAAAGATCAATCAGTATCAACTTCAGAGCACCCAGTTCATCACATAAGATCCACAGATACTTAAGCTCAAAGCTCCATCCAATATTACCAAGGCTTGACCAAGACTCGAAACTCACCTAATCTGATATAGTCTCATAATTGAGTGCTTAGCGATCAAACCCTGCAATTGAAAACATACAGCACAATTCCCATTTCCTTCTACCACCCCCTTCACATTGACTGGATAGATTTTCAGCTTACCCCCTAGGCATTTCCTATTTTCTTTTCTTAAATTTGATCAGCTGAAGTTTCTTGATTACCCTAGCTTAAATTAGGCCTGGGTACCAAGACATGCAAATTTTCCTTTTTTAGAGCTGATTGTAGTTCCTTGGATATTCTTGCTTAAATTAGGCATGAATACCAAAGCAGCAACATCATATTTTTATTCATAATTTTTTTTTCATAGCTGCTAAACTTCTAAAAATGATTTCAGGGCTAGGCCTATAGAGATAGTCAATGTGTTAAAGGCAGCAGGGTGAAGAATGCCAGTTCTACATGTTTTCTCTCGCAAAATTCGATCAGAAAGCCCAAGTATCATGACCCTATGTAGATTAAGCGAGTTTCACAGGTATTGGAAAGATTATACCTTGGTAATAAAACATGGACTTATGAACTCAAGCATCTTTTGTTTCCTATATGATGAAATGCATAATCTGAACCTGATTTTCATGATCTTTGCTTGGACACACAAAATTTATCTACAAACATGCAATAAAATCAAAACAAAGCATGCTCAAGACAGACAGACGCGACTCTAAAGTGATAATTGAAAAACAGACTCTATAAACAGACTCTAACAAGTAATCAAAACAGATCAACAGCACAGAAAATCTCCCCCACACTAGATGACACTGTGTCCTCATAGTGTGAGAAAGAAAAAGACTCAACGTTAACTAAAAATAAAAGAAATAACAAGGAAAGAAAATACCCGGGGAAATCATGGGTATGAGGTGGGTCGGGTGGATCTCGAAGCAGAACAAGCAGTCTTGAGTGTAAAGCTGCGATGTGCTTCCGTTCTTCCGATTCTTACTCCTGGACTCTTATCCCAGGTCTGGGATAAGGCCTGGTTCGGGACTGGCTGTTTGACCTGGGACAGAGGCGTCTTGCTGTCAAGAAAATCAGAATTCCATAAGAAAGTTCCCATTGACAGAAGTTTTATTGAAACGAAAATTACTAAATTAAAAGACTTGGGTTGCCTCCCAAGAAGCGTCCTGATTTATTGTCTTTGGACTAGACACTGTTCTTGTTCAATCTCCAGTAGGTAGGTTGTGGATTGCATCACTGGTGTTAGCAATCCTCCATTCAACAGCATTTTTGTACTCCTTCAGTACTCTCGCAAGCTCTTCTTCTTCCAGTTCTATCAGCCTGCTGGAAATTGTCACTGGCAGACTCTTTCCCAGACCTGGGATAAGGTCCTTCAGGTGATCTGGTAAATTTTTCAACTCTAGGTCTGGGATCTGCAAATCTGAAGGGAGAAGAGTGTTATTAATGGTTGGAAAATCCATAATCATAGGAATATTGATATCAGGAAGAGAATTAGAATAATCAAGCTCAAAAACAGTTTCTTGAATTTCTTCTTTTATTTCAAAATTTTCCTCCATCTCAAGCATTTTAGGCTTGTCAATGTCTTTGCTAAGAACACAATCCAAGGGGTCAGTAGCAATTAATTCATGAATATTATCAGCATCAGGATCAATAATATCTATGCAATTAACACTATGCATGTCTTCGGGAAATCGCATGGCATCATACATATTAAAAGTAATAATTTCACCACTGAATTCCAAAGTCAAACTCCCTCCTGCCACATCAATCTTTGCCCTTGCAGTCCTCAAAAAAGGTCTGCCCAATAATATCTCTGTTGACTTAGAAGTTTGTTCATTACCCATATCAACTACATAAAAATCAGCAGGGAAAACAAAATCGTTGACCTGCACCAACACATCCTCTATGACACCGACAGGGTAGATAATTGATCTATCCGCTAATTGTATCACAACCCTAGTTTCTTTTAGCTCTCCAATGTTCAAACTATTAAAAATGGTTAATGACAACACATTAATCCCAGCCCCCAAGTCGCATAACGCATTCTCAATAGTCTGATCCCCAATCTTACAAGGGATCACAAATGTCCCCCCATCTTTGCACTTGTTCGGCAACTTTTTCTGGAAAATGGCAGATACGTTTTCATTCAGGTTAATCCGCTCTACCCCTGCAAGTTTTTTCTTGTTAGTACATAACTCTTTTAAAAACTTTGCATACTTAGGAACCTGTGCAATCATGTCAAGAAGGGGAACATTTACGGCTACTTTACGAAATAAATCCAAGATAGCTTTTTCTTCCTTTGCCTTCTTGGCCTTTTCAGACCTATTAGGGAAAGGAAGATGGATTACCTGTTCCTTCTTTAGTATGGATACCTCAGGAGTAGGGGTTACCTTGACTTGCTTTTCTGAAATTACCTCTACCTCTGGTTCCATTAGGTCTGATGGTGGTGTAGCAGAATGCTTCTTCCCCAGCCCTGGGGAAAGGGCTGTTCTTTCTGGAATTTCTGTCCCACTTCTCAACGTCATGGCTGAGACGTTATACTTCGGGTTATCGATTGTAGTTGATGGTAGCCTACTGCCCTGCCCCTGGTTGTTAATGTTCAGCTGTGAAATCTGTCTTTCTACATTAGAAATGGATGCTTGGGTGGATTTCATGCATTGTTTAAGTGTTTCACTCAGAGAATCAACAATGGTTTCAATAGGTTGTTGTGGGACTGGGTGTATGAGCATGGGATCTTGCAGGTGGTACTGTTGTTGTTGTTGTGGTGGTGCCCAATTGAAATTCGGGGGGTACTCCCATCCTTGATTGTAGTTGTGGGTATCCACCCAAGGATGTGATTGGAAGCCAGACGCTCCATATGAGAGTTGTTGCACTTGATCTACAACAGAGGAGATACGAACATGTAGGTTATTTATTTTATTGTCTATGGATTTTAACCATACCTCTATTGCTCCAGCCATCTGAGTGCAGATGTTCTCTCTCCCAGGCCTGGGAAAGAGTCCCTTTTGCTATTGATGTTACGTCTGATGACGAATTATTTTCTGGATCTGTTTTTTTTTTTTCTCTCTTTTTCTGTCCTCTGCCTCTGGTGATTTCTAGGTTGTTTAATTGCTAACAAGAGGACCTGATCATAAAACAAAACAAAGAAAATCAATTAATACCGTTGAATCCCCGGCAACGGCGCCAAAATTTGATGGTTGCCGAAACCGTCAAAATAAATCAAGTTACAATTTACCATGCACGAGTATAATTTAACTGCAGCAAGTGGTAAAAGGATCGTTCCTCAGAGATTCAGTGGATTAAAATCAATTCTTTGTATTAAATAAAAAGGGTGGTAAATACCAATATAAGTTGTTGGTTGATTGCAAACAATTTAGATTGACAGAAATAAACAAAACAGAAAACACAGTGAGTGATATTAACCAGTTGATAAAGACTTCCTAGTAAGGACTTCTTATAGCTCATGATTCGAATAGATTGATCATAGATGCAAGAATATTAAACACTAAACTTATAGGATGGCTATAGAGACCAGGTATTGGTCACCTAGATCTCCTACTTTCCTCCTACACAAGACTTCCAAAGAGACACTCTATTGGAAGTCCCTAATCATCCTAACAATCCTAAGAGACACTCTATAGGATTTAATCAGGGCAATTGATAGACGCAGGGAAAGACCTAATCCCAGGTCTGGGATAGAGAATCGTGTCTATCCTATAAACCAGATCTGACCCTTCTTCTAGCCGTCACCAGCTAGTTGCCTTCGTATTTCTCTTGGCAATGTAGACTCCAAAGCCGCTAGAAAAGACTGTAATCGTTCCAAATCTTTGGTGAAGTTAATTAGGCTTTACTAAAAACAAGGACGAGCTGTCATGCAAACAAGAAGGATAAGAATATAAGTATAGAATGTGTGAAGTGTGATTTGATCTCACAACCTAGGAATCATGGCTTTGAATCCTTACTAAGAAGAAGGTTGTTTAGCCTAGCATCGACATAACAATAATAATAATAAAGAGATGAACATCAACTGAATCGGAATTAAATTAAATAAAGAAGGAAATAGAATAAGAGTTTGAGTTGCAACAATGGCAGAACGTGAATAAGGAAGGAGACTCCCTTTTCTTCTGCCCAGCAGCTAATTAAATAATAACCTAAGGAAACGTTTTCCCAAAAAATCCGTGATAAGGATAAATAAAGTAGTTATAAATCTCCTAAATTGAAACTAGGAGTTTCACTAACAAAAGGACTTCTAGCTGGAGTTGAACTCTGCAGAAAAACCCTTCTGGAAGCAGAGCAGCTGGCACACACGCTCAGCTCACGGCCCAGGCCCATATGTTGTATCCTCATTAATCCAGTTGACCTTGGTCAACGTCACTTCTGGCTCGCCTTATCCCAGGTCTGGGATAAGACAGCTCTGCGTCCATCAAAACAGCTCTAAGAAAGGCTCTTTCAGCTCCTTTTGAATATTTCGCTCCAAAATCACTGAATCTGTAGAAAGGAGAGAAAAACCAACAATTAGCAGTATCATCATCCCAAAACAGAAGTAAAAGGATGATGAAAAGATGACATTTTAGCGTTCTATCAATATCATTACTAATTTGGAGGAAAATAATGAGTACTATTACTTTTGTTATGTAAAATTCAAATGATAATAACTACTATTGTGTTCAAAAGTTACAAAATATATTTACGTCGGTGAGATAAAAAATACGGTTTACAAAGTATAATATTTAAAACCCTAGAATCAAATCATATAACTGGGTTTAATCAAAAACCTCTGTGATCTTTCAGCTCCTCGCTCAATATTTAATTTTAATTGAACTGGGTCATCATAATCATCTATTAAATTTAAACCGAAACATAACGTATATCTTGTTGAACAATACTATATTTACCGAAGTTTATTCAATAATTTATAAGCAAACCATCTACACGTGAAATTATTTGCTTGATAGACAAATTTTTTTTGTCACAACACAAAATACTCAAAAGTGTTCAAACTTTAAAGGAAAGCGAGCGAGAGAGAGAGAGGAAGAGGATATGATATTGATACCAAGCTATATAGGTCCCATGATTGTGGCTTAGGAATAGGATGTGCTCAAGTAAAGGCCAACAAAAAGTACGCCAAGTGGGGAATTGTTGTACAAAAGAGTCTTGACAGTTTTTAGTAGATGGAGCCAAGAAGACCCACAAACCCACATCTAAAGAGAGCTTCTTTGTTTTGTCATGTTTCAATTTAATCACTCACATGAGCAACACACAGGGAAAACCTGTGGGTTGTGGGGATATGGTTACGTTGCATCACTCATTGGAAGGACTAGATTCTAAAATCTTGTTAAGTCTAGATCATCATATAAAACCAGCGAGTCACGACTAATCATTACTCGTATAAGATAGGTAGGTTTTTATTACAAAGTGCTTCCAATATGTAAGTTTTTTCATAATTTTTTAAGCATCTAGCTAAGAATCAATATTATCGAAACATTCACATCATCCATGCACCATGAACTAATCGAAAACACTAGTGAGTCACGACTAATCATCACTCGAACCATGTCAATTTCAACATATATATAATTAAGTATATCTCTGTATGCAAGGATTGAATAACCGATCTCTTTCTTAGACATATTAATTTGTTTTACGGAAAGATATTATTATTGTTAATTATGTGGTCCAAGTTAATTAATTTAGTAGGGAGAGAATATCAGTTGGAGCAAGTGCTATATATAAGGCAGTAGGCGTATTAATTATTAATCGATCTAATGTCTCTAATTAAATGGAGGACCAGCCACATTACTTGTGGGGTGGAAGGTCTATTCCAAAACCAAAAGAATGTGCTATTAATGAATTTGAGGCAAACCAGCTCATATGGTAGACCCTAAAGTAGCAATCATGTCACGTTTTTTCCTTTTTTCCTTTTTCTTTTCTTACATCTAAACTACATGCGTACGTCTAAATTCATTCGATAAAAACTAATATTTTTGGACCGATTCATTAAAAGTAAAGTACTTCTAGATTAAATGTAAAATTTTAACAAATTAATTACACTATATTATTTAAAAAATAAGTGTTCAAAATCAAACATCAACATTTTTTTGGGTTAAAATCATTCAACTAGGAGTGTATGTGTGGGCCGATAGACATAATATATGCTCGACCCAATTTAAATGTAATAAAGGAAAGGTAGCAAAGGCCTAGGATTCTTAACCACGAATTTTGTCGATTAAACAGGAGAATAATACGTGGGTTTAGATTTTATTTTATTTTATTCCGATGTACTCTCCAGTAAAACTAATTTCGTTCGAGTTCTCTTAATTACGAATTTGGTAGATTAAATGGGATAATATGTAGGTTTAGATTTTTAATAATCTCACTTAGCACATCTTTGATGGTGCGGACCGAATTTTATCTTTTGTTTTTGTTCATCGTATTGTCAAAGTCTGTTTACTGTTTAATTGTGTTTCTTCAGGAGAATGATATATAGAGGAGAAATCTTTTAATATAATTGGTGAGACAAAAAGAGAATCGCGCCAACGTTAAATTATTTTTGTATCATAGCGCTTAATAATTACGTATGACATTTCATATCACTAACCTATGAATAAGAAAGCCACAGCAAAAACTTTTATATGCTAAGAATATTTGTTAAACGTGTTTAATTAATATGTGGGTGATATATTCGATTTGGTTTGGAATCTGAATTTTTTAAATAAAAAATTGTTTGATTTATTTTTTTAAGTATAAAATAATTAAAGCTTAGTAGTTTTATGGGAAAATAACATGTGATTCAGACGTTAAAAATTAACGAGCGACAATTGTTTGGTGTTTTTTCTATTTAATTACAACAGATTTCTTATATTACCGTTTTTAATTTTAATTAGTTTTTTTTAAATGAATAAAAAAGTAATTTATTCAGAATTTATATATATATATATATATAAAATTAAAGTGTTTAGCTCATTATTGTTTTGTACTATGGATCCTTTTTTTATTGAGTTTTTTCCTCTCACTTTCACTATATATAATAATAATTGGATGATGTAGATTGCATATGAAATAATTCTTCTTCTTTTTCTTCTTCTTATTTTTTGGATTTTTATGATCACCACTTGTCGAAATAGATTCGGTCATGATTTATCACAAACATTAAGAGCTTCATAGCAGGCAAAGACTATCACAACTTGTAACATGGAGAAGATACTGGCAACAAGGAAGAAAGGCTAATCAAGGCTTGAATTCAGGTAGAGAGTTGTGCCCCCCCAAAATTTTCAAAACTCTCATTTTGATCCTTACAGTTTTAGTTTTTATTAATTAATCCTACTTTATTTGGTCAAAACTTTATACTTTTCCGTCCAAAATATATATAGTTCCTAAATATGTTCTATTACTCTTTGTAATTTTCTAAAATGGTTCATAAATATTTTATCTAAACATAATTTTTATATTTAAAAAATAGAGATAGAGAAACATAACATATAATGTTTTATACGAAAAATGATGGTTTTGAGGATTGCACTACCCAATCGTCGAGTTTGACAACCTTATTGAAAAGTCATATAAACATTTGAATAAACTATGATTTTTGAATACAGAAATTCATACGATATCTTATAAAGTCTTGTAAGGTTTGAATTTGATATCTCTAAATATTTTTATTTTTCCAAGAAATGCCCCCGAAGAATTTCTATTTCGTCTCCTTATGAAATTAATAAATATTTGTACGATGGGTTCTTCAAGATCGTCCAAATTTGGTATTGAGTCTATCGACTAGTTTTGGAAATTTTGCACGTAACCAATTGAATGCATTTTGTCTAAACATTACGCTACATGGATTGGAGCAAATGCAGCGATCGACGCAGCAAAATTTTGCCCTTTTCACCTAGAAATTGACACAACATGTAAATATATAACATCCACATCAATATAAATACTTATATATGTGATCGATTTAACGCTCTCTCATAAACAGAAAATGATTATTTTGTTTTATTCTTGTAAATAAAAATAATAATTATAACCGGAAATATTTTATTTTTACCCTTATTAAACCGACACATCGTATTGAAGAAATAAAACCCCAATGGTATTTCTACGATACTGTCCGTTTTAAGTTTAAACTCACACGGTTTTTACAAAAAATCTCATTCTATTAAAATTTTCATCACTTTTATATTTAGTTTTTATTTCTCTTCTCTTTCCGATTTGAGACTTTGGTTCGCGCACCTCAACCCATCGCAAATAAGATTAATACTAAATTAACTTTTATTTTTATAATGGAGCTTTAACTAATCTTGATTACGATGACCAAAGACAGACAATAGTTGCTAGTGGAAGATTAAAAAAAAGTGTTTATAAAAATGGAAGAAGAAAACTATCATTAATTAAGAAAACTTAAAAATGCAGTGAAAACAACTCAGCAATATTCCCGGTGCTTTGATAGGCCGACAATCAGACACAATATGCTACGAAGAACCATTTATCAATTTAACTTCGTGGTATTTGTTTACTATCATGACATCAACTTCATACAATGTTTCGTATATATGCATGTTACACTATGTCGCCCGCTAATCTCTTGATTTATTATCGCTGCGGCGAAGCTTGAGTGAATTTTTTTAAAGCCGAATAAAATTAAAAAATAATTAGAGAAGCAAATACGAAGGGTTAAATAAAAATAAATAAATATTTTAAAGATTTTTTATCAGAGAATTGAAAACTTAAAAGAAGGGGACATGATCCTTCTACTATAAGGCTTTGCCATTCGTTCGGTATCAATATATAATGATATGGGTTAATGATATTTTGATCAATGTATTTCAAATTTCATAGTAATTTGAATCTTCATTTATATTTGTGTTTGAATGGACATTATTTGACAATTTGTTCTATTGGTTCTTATAGAGTACGAGTATTTTTTTTTATTCCACGTAAGACTATTTTTCGACAGTGACTCACAACAGACAATAATATAACACGTGTCAGACTCACCACTTCATGTGTCGAATTTATTTAGTCATAATTTTCAATAATTAATGATGCCAAATAGTATAAAATATAATAATTTTAAAAAAACTAGAGTTTTATTTTTATTAAGAAACTGTATATATAATTTTTTTTTGTAGGTGTCATTATCTTATTTTGAAAAGAAGAAAAACTATATATAGCCCAGATGTTAATCCAAGATTTTTCTTTTTCCTTCTTGGTAATGTAAGATATGTATGTACGATGTTCCCGGCAAACTGTTCACATCTGGTACAGTATCTTGCTACAGTTCTGTGGTTACAAGCATCCATTTAACTGCTAGATTTGTCCCATTGTCTACTACTCTACTTTAGTTAATTAGAAGTTAGAACAAGAACAATCTTAATAATAATTGAGATTTGATCGCATAATTAAGTTTAAGCATTGTTATTGTAATAAGATACTCAGTGATTTGATTGCCTGATGATTTTTTTCCAACCTAAACCAAATCAAACTTGGTCAACCACTCTGTTTTCTTGTTTAGAGACAAAACCAATTTAGGTGCACATGTACTGTTAGATTTTGGGCAAAGTTCTGACTTCTGAGTCTCATTGTCACGGCTAAATAAGGTTATGTACGAAGGAAAGTGCAGTCGGGATGCGGAGAAATCGATTGGATCGAATTGTGTTACTTACTTTAACTTTTAGTGGGTCTGAAGGAATTTATAGGGAGTTCTCACGATAAGAGTCCGAATTAGTCAGATACGAAAAAAAATCCGAATACGGGGTGATGTATTAAAAAAAAGATTATCAACTTTTGATTTCTCTCCTGCTCCATCCATGGTCTAATTACTACGTTTACTAGGCCGTGGGCAGCTTGTAAATAAAGTTAACTACTTGAGGGGAGTCCACTTATGATTAAGATGTGATTAGCTTTCTAGATAAGCCAAATACATATGGTGTTTATAACCTGTAAATCTTGATTAAATCTAGTGTCAAGATTTAATAGGATGTTGTTAAAATCTATACTAATTAAAAATCACAAAAGTATGTCCCAGGATCAAGGTAAATTGGATATGTATAGTCATAGAATTGATACCATTAACTTTTTGTAACTTTTTTTTTCTTAGTCATCTGCTTACCCAAATTGGATATTGATTATCATAAATTCGAGCATGGTGTAACCTTTAAAGTCGATAAAGCTCTCTTATATACTCCCTCTATCCCTCAATAAATGTCTTCCTCGCATCCCAATATTCAGTAGCGAACGCATATCGAGGAGGTCGGATGAGGCACTATTTGACCCCAAAAAAATCTGATTTTTTTTTTGAACGTATGTTAATCCTTAACGTACTTCGCAGAAAAAATTAGGAGCAAAATTATCTCAAATAGGTCGTCTGCCGGCAGTTTTAAAATACGTGCCGAAACAGTAAAAGCAAAAGCTAAAACGACAATTATTGAGGGACGGAGGGAGTAGTTTATAACATATGAACGTAACAATATGGATATACTAATGTGGATAGATGAATCACCGTGTACTTCCTCCAACAGGGAGTATTAATTACATGTTACTAAAAAAAATACCATAATTAATTTTTAAACAAAAACTATTGAGTGATAATTTGTTTGAGAGATAGACGACATGACATGTGAAAAGTCAGTTGACAGATCATTTGATCGATGGATAAGCAAACATAGTGACATATTAACAATATTTTAGCAACATTTTTCACCAACGAACGATACAACAACTGACGACATGTCGTCACATCACTGCATACTGTTTTTTCTTCCGTAAGCGCATTGGATTATTGGACGACAAAAATAGATTGGAAGATTTTTTTTTTTAAATCTAAGTATAGACGACATGTCTCCTTTAATTTTGCATTGTCCAAGTCTTCAATGTAGTTACTTATTTAATTACCATTTCTTTTAACATGGTTTCCTAATAAATTAAAATCATAAACTATAAATGGAAGTATTTTCATTCTTTAATGGTATGAAACCAACTAGAGTATTGTTTTAATTGGAATATTCTACAATTTGGAACAAAAAAAAAGATAAAATAATCAAACAAAGAGTCTATTAAGAAATTGAAAAGAATTAAATTAACATAAAATCCAAAAGGGACAAAAACTTGTTTCTTTATGAAAAAAATAATAAAAATAAATAATAAGAACCTAATTTATCTGAATTTAATATCGAACTTAAAATAAATGAAATAAACGTAATCATTTCGAGAGAACTACCTTAATTTTCTCTGACTTTGGAAATGCTAAAATCTTTGTTGCTGCAATTGAAAGCAACATAAAAGAGAAAAGAGACAAGATGGACTAGAAATTGACTTGTAATTATGGTTGCTAGTTATATATGACAAGAAATTAATAAATGTGACTTTCTATTTCTAACAAGTTGGAGCATTTTTTTTTTTGGGTTGGTGGACTGGTCGGTTGATCCCCTACCTTTTGATTGAAACATGAATGATGAGATTGAAAGCTGCATCTTTATAAGTTGGCGACTAAGCCTACCTACATTTATACTCTTCTAAAAATAACTTTCAAAATTCAATGCATGGTTCCTAATCCTATCACGGCTTGCGAAAATTATATGGCAAATGATGTACTGTTTGTTATGCATTTGGTAATTGGGTTTTTCTCCCGATTGCTATATCCTAGAATGATTTATTTTATAAGTTGATTTAAATGTTGTATCGTAGGTAGGTAGGGATGGCGTAAAGAAAAAAACTCGAAAATTTCACATTATAAAATCGTGTATTATGGCTCAAATTCGCAATCAATTCTATTTCCGATAGAAGCGGTTGATAAGTTATTGGGTCACCAACTAGCTAGTCGTATAAATGTATCAACCCATTGATTTGTTTTACATCCCAATCACAATCGTGACTAGTTGAGAAAAATTAAATTGAGTTTACCAGAAAAAAAACTAGTTGACATTCGACACTACTAATTGTGTTTTTTTTCTTAAATTACAATTTTTGTTTTTAGTTAGGTGTCTTTTTTTGACCCATAAGGATAGGAGTTTGGTCTTGTCCAAACATCATTAGGCTCTGAAAGATTTTGATTAGTTTTTCAGGGTTAGTTCATTAGAGTCGAATACGAAGAACTACTTTATGATGGAGAAGTCCACCAACCACAAGAAGAGTAGATGAGTTTGAATTAGTTCATGTTTGGGTAAACACAAGTGAAAGAATTTTGAGGAATTTAATATTTATTTAAGGTGAAAAAAAGAAGAAAAAACCTTCGCCTACCATTTTATCAAGTCCCTTTATTCTTTATAACTATACCCATGGTTTTCCTAGTATTGAATGGATAGCACAGATGAAGAAGGATTGGCATTGAGATTGGAGAGGCTTCCACTTTAGAGTCAAACTTATTTTGGGCTTTGGCCCATAGAATTTATAGTAGAATACAGGCCTGTCTATGCTCCTTAATTTTCCCCATGTTGGGCTTTGTGAGGCTTTTGTATTTTAGGCTGGGCTTCTTTCAAAGTCTGATACTAAACCTATGTTGGGCTGAAACTTTGATATGTGAAGATTCCCTACTATTAAAGAATTAAAACAAATTAAATTACTCACATATCAAAACTATTTCTTTTCTACATTGCTCTGTTTATTTTATATATAGCCATTCAAATTTCCAATTTAGTATTTAAAATAAGTAAATAAACCACAAACACAATATTCGTGTGATTGTTTGAGGCATATCCTTGCACGTAACGTAATACTAAAATAACATATATGCATGCTCATGGATTTTTCTATTTAAGTTATTAGATATGTTAGGATTAGATTTAGAATGATGTGAAGAATAAAATTTATAAGGGCTAATAATTTTTTCATTCATTTCTCCAATACGAGAGTTAAACATTTCAACTTATTGCAAATTACTAAAAGTAATTAGAAAACAACCGTCCTTAAAGCTTTGGGTCTGTCCTAGGATATTGGAGTATCTTTGCCTAGAGCGAGTCTTTGAAAGAAGAAATGACCGTAACAAACCTTTGAGGAAAAAGAAGTTAGCAATGTTTTTTTAATTTTCATCGACCGTTCTAAATTTGAGCCAGATAAAATTTAAAAGGATAGTAAAATTCTTTTCAATTTTTTCACAAATGCATACACAATGCTCGAATTTGAGATTTTGTATTAAACTAGAACAACTTCTTATCGTTTTGGGTAAAATGTGGGTGATTTTCCCACGTCACTCAACCTACTCTGCCGCTAGTAGTCTAGTACAACCCCGCCTCTGTCTCTGCTTAAAACTATGATGTGATTATTTATAGAGGTGAAAATTAAGAAATCAATAATATTTTTATAAATTTCTATCACAATCCACATCCTAATTACTAGTACTTCTTAAAATGAACCACTTATCCGTTACAACCTACAAAATCAAGATTCGAGACTAATTTTACTAGCAGTATGTTTGTCCTATCAGGAAAGATATTGTTCTAATTTAATATAGTTTTTTCAAACTTATATTACAAATTTAAAACACAGAAAATCAAAACTAATTTTGTAGTAATTGACATGTTTGTCCTATTGGGAAAGATATTGTTCTTGTTAAAAAAATATATATTAATTTTAATAAGTGATTAAATTAAATTACTTTTTCATTTATTTTTGAACAAAAAGAAGAAAAAAAAGGAGGAAAAATTGCACCGCCTGGTTGCTTGTAGCCCTATGTCAAAGATCAAAGGTGTGTATAATAACGAGAGACATTTTCGTGTATCAGTCTTAAAAGCCCAAAAAGGAAAAAAGAACATAATTTCTCTTCAAGAAACTGATTATGATTCCCACATTTCCCTCTTTAGCAAATAGTAGAAAAAACCAACATTATTATTTAGTAAACCTCTCCCCCTCTTACCAAATTACTATGAGCATTAAACTCAGCTCTTCTGTTTGTTGTGTGTTATCTTTTCTTTCCAGTTAGAGAGAGAGAGAGAAAGAGTTGTTAGTTGTGGTCTTTGATGTTTTAAACTTTTGAAAGGTGAATTTTTTTCTTTTGGCTCTGGGTACAAGAGAAAGAAGAAAGCTTGGAACTTTAGAGTTTAGATGGTGTTCTTTCTTTTCGAGAACAAACTAAGCATGAGAAAGAAAATGTGGGTTTTGCTTTTGCAGTTTCTTTTGTTGGTGGAATGCTACATGGGTAATGTTTCATTTCTTATGTTTTCTTCTTCATGGGTTTTGTTTCTGTTGTTGATATTGTTCTGTGTTTTAGTTGATTTAGGAGTATAATAATGATGTTTCTGTTTTTTATGGTGAAAGAATGAAACTTTGTGTTCAATATGGTATGGTATCTCTGTATTTGTTCTGTTTCTTCTCTGGTTTTTCACTTCTTCTTGTTCTGGCCCTAGCTTTGAATTTTTCAGGTGAATTCTTGCTATTTTCACATAAACCCACCTACTTCTAGCTTGTTCCCTAACAAAGATACAAGATTTTATTTATTGTTTGTTTGTCCTGTTTATTTAATTACTAATTACCCTAGCTGGTTATTTTAAAGAAAAAAAATGGATTTAAGATGCACTTCATCTTCTCCAAGTTATGTTTCTCTTCAGTTTGCCACTCCCTTCTTTTCATTGCAGCTCTTTTTTCCCATTCACCATGTTTTCTTGTACCTTTGTCTAATCTTGGTTTGTCTCTTCTTCTTTTTTAATTGTAGTTAGCTGGTAATTACTTCTGTTAATCTTATTCTAATTGGCTGGTAACTTGTGTTAATTTCAAGATTGTCAGTGTAAAAAAGAAAAGAAAAGGAAAGAACCTGCTTAGTAATGATGCCATTGGGTCCTTTTGACTACACAAGTGTCAGTGGTCCCTAGCAGTCAAAATTCAAACTTACATTATGCATCAAGAAGCACTTGCAAGTTTCTATGATCATTGAATTTAATTCTACTATTTCTGCCCTTCAATAAAGTAGATGAGAGGAATAAAAAAGAGGATTTTGGTGTAGGCACCATTAAAATGCTCCATGGGATGTGATGATGCTTATTTCTGGAAATTTTTGTTGGTGTTTTTATGATCTTTTCTTTTATCTTTTGGACATAATTTACATTAGTTGATGGCTGTGTTTTCAATCTAAATTACAGCTGTGGGAACTGTTAATGCTTTGTAGAGCTGCTTTGGAGTTGTGGGATTGCTTGATTGATTCATAAAATGTTGCTGTTATTGATTATTGATTTGTTTTCGCTCGATTCTTTCAGTCTTTGGATTGGAGGCAATGGTGCAAGAGAAGGAAGATGCAGCGATTCCCGTCTCAACTTCTTCGCCTCCGGAAGGCAACACAACTTTCCTCGGAGGCACGACATGGTGTGTGGCACTTCCAGGTGTTTCTCAGAAGGATTTGCAGACTGCACTAGACTGGGCCTGCGGGTTGGGGATGGCAGATTGCAAAGCAATCCAAGCTGGTGGAATGTGTTTTGATCCTGACAGTCTCGTGTCTCATGCCTCGTATGACTTCAACAACTATTACCAACAGAATGGGAATTCTGATATTGCTTGCAACTTTGGAGGAACAGCGGCTGTAACTAAACGAAACCCTAGTAAGAAACCCGTTTCGCCATTTTTTCTCTTTTTTGGTCACTGTTCTATTGCTTAATTACATGCAGAGGAATGCTTGCTTAAATGTGCTTATGGGTCATAGCTAAAATTGTCAGATTTTGCATATTAGTGAACGTTCCAATTTGTTCTGCAAACTCGAACTTGAGATGTGCTTCTGCTGAAAGAATAAAATTGCAGATGCAGAAAATGTTGCTTTCTTTAACAAAACAACATAGCAAATGCACATTTTAGCTATAACTTCTTATCATCATATACTCACTATCATGTCCAATCCAGGTTATGGAAAATGTGTCTTCACCGCGTCCGGGGGGTATGTTCTTTGATCATAAACTTTTGCTTGCAATTTCCTGTGTAAACAAAATTCCGATGCTGTGACACAATCTCTATGAAATGTGTTTGCAGATCTGTTTCCTCCTCGGCGTGTCGGTCGACAAAGTACAGGCATAACTTCATGTGGTGGAAGCTTGCTGGGATTTTGCTGCTTTTGTACATGGGAAGATGATGGATTAATAGGGTTTGGCTTAACTTGTGGATGAAGCTAAAATAATATGGCATGTGAACAAGTTAGGCCTTTGGGTTAGAGATTAATTAAGGTTGTCACTATTTTGGTAAGATGATTAGTGTTTTGTTAATTACGAATTGACAGTTATTCTTGTCTTAAGTTATGGGTTAGGAATCTGTTTTTATGCAATTAAAATCCAGCTTCTTCTTGTTCCCCATACGTTTTCTAGCTTTCTATTGCTATTATTTAGTTCTAAACCAAACAAATATCTCTTTATCATGTTGCTAACATGTAATTTTTCGATACGTGAGGATCGACCCTACGACCTCTTGTTTAAAGGTTGATAGCGTCAAACTATTCACATTAATCACGTGTTAATAGGAAGTAACACTTATTTTGTAAAAATTGACAATTTGTTCGATTAGGTTTAAGTTTTGGTGAATTTGAGATCTTAGATAAGGGTGAACAAGTCACTTACTATTCGACCACGACTAATGTTAGTAGATTATTAGATTTTTTTTAAAAGGTTATAATTTCAATTCCTTTAAATAAATAAACAATTGTTGAATTCTCAAAGGATATTAGAGTATAATAAATAATATTTTTATACAAAATAAAATAATATAGAAGTAGAAAAACTCATTAGTAGTTTGGTAATTGTTATATAATTTAGTTTGGAATGCAGTGAATTCATTGCTCACGAATCATATTGTAGCCCAAAAAGTTGAACCCAACTAATGGGTCCATAGTTAGCCCAAGTTTATTTTATAGACAATAGTCGGTCCATTTAGAAAGAATCACTTAGCCCAAGTCCATTTTCCTAATTGCAGTTTACACTACAGTGCAGAGCAACAGAAGAACCTTATCCAATGAGAGTAAGTCCTATAAGATAGTGCCAAGTCAGCAACAAGGATCTAAATGTATCCAAATTCCAGCATTCTGAAGCCACAAATTGCTCATGTGGCTATCTGGTGGAGAATTTGCTGACTCGTCAAGTTTATATTTGTACATCACAAAAGTTATAAAATTATTGTTGATCAGAACATTACAAAGAGTTAGAGAAGAAGAAGCAGCTAGCAACAACAATGGCAGCCTCCATGATGAACACTCTCCCTCAATTCACTGGCCTAAGGCCCCTAGCCCCAGCTGCCCCTGTAAAATCCCTGGTCAGTATTCCTCCTCTTCGTAATTTCGGGTTTGTCTATCGAACGAACGTATGTGTTTATCCATTAAGGACAGATTTGATCTGGGTTTTGGTTTTACAGCAATGACAATCGAAAATCAGTATTTACTTGCTCATTTTTTTTAGAAAAAAAAAGAATTAAAAGAATGTAATTTAGTTCATATTTGTGCAAATGCAGGCAGCAGTTCAGCCAATGAGGCGCAACAAAAATGGAGCCTTGGGAACACGCATGGGTTTCATTGGCTCACCCACAAATTTGGTAAAACTACACAAATTATGTTACAATTATGCTAAATTTATTAGGATATATAATATATTTTTGTTAAAAAGGTCAATGTGATACGAACATAGTTGGATCTAATCTAGCGTGGTTTGTATACCGTAGATCTAAAATTGATTTGTATGGTTGGTAAAGTTTTAAAGCTGACGCAAACATGATTAGTTCTAATTAGTTATGACCTAGGAGATTTAGAGGTATTTGTCGTATAGACCTGAAAATTTTATCTGTAACCGAGCAGATAATGGTGACCACTACAAGTTTGATGCTATTTGCTGGAAGATTTGGGTTGGCACCATCAGCAAACAGGAAGGCAACAGCAGGATTGAAGCTTGAAGTGAGGGACTCAGGCCTACAAACGGGTGACCCAGCTGGGTTCACTCTTGCTGATACCTTGGCTTGTGGTGTTGTTGGCCACATCTTTGGTGTTGGGATTGTTCTTGGCCTTAAAAACATTGGCGCCCTGTAAACAAAATAATTAAATTGTTTATCATTTTAACAATTCCCTCAACTTTTATGATGTTCTAATCTTAAATTTCTCGTCAATGTACTGCCTGATTTCTGTTTGTGAATGTAAATTATTAGAAGTTTTTTTCTTCTCAATAAACTGGATATGAGATCCGAATTTGAATTCGAGTTCTTATTTATTTGGGTCATCATAATTTTGAGAAAACAACATAATATTCGCTTGTTAGTGATAAATATATTAATAGCGACTGCATAAAAAAATTAATGTTCGCTTTTTACGCTCACTTTCTTATGTCGCGTTCTTTAATACTCCAATCAATTTATTAAAAATAATATTACTTAATTACGTAAAAGTAATAAAATTGGGAAAAAGAAGCAAAGGAGTATTAAAGTACTTCGTGTCACCCTTCAAAAAAAAAAAAAAGTACTTCGTGTCATCCTCATCGCCATCGCCATCGCCATCAACAAGAATTTCTAGGAAGAACATCTTATAGCTAATCGGCATTGTCAATCATCATCACTCATCTTGTGCTAATCGGCATCGTCGTCACTCATCATCACTTGTGCTGATTATCTGCTTAATTATCATTCATAACCACATCAGGTAATTAAATCTAGGAGAATGCTAAACAGGTTGAAAGATTTTAGGTTGAAACAGGTTGAATGATGTGGCTAGTGCCACATTATTAAAAATATTAATAAAAAATCTTCAACCTCCGACGTCGTTTCACAGGAAATGCAAAATCAAAAATTTCTTTCCTCCTCTCGCAGGCGCAGCAGCTTCATTTCTTCCTCTTCTCTTACACCTTCAACCTAAAAACCAATCTCAACCTAACCTAACATCCACCACCAAATCCGACAGCCACAGCCACCAAATCCGTCATCCGCCACCAAATCCGACTGCCGCAGCCACCAAATCCGACATCCGCTACCAAATCGGACATCCGCCACCAAATCCGACAGCCGCCACCAAATCCGACAACCGCTTTTGCCATTTTTGCATGTATGGCTGCTTTTGCCAATTTTTTCTGGGTTTTTCCATCTAATTTTTCTGTATATATTTTTTAAATTGATTTGATAAAAATGACATGGCTGCTGGGTTTTACATTTTTCTTTTTCTGGAATGAATGTATTGGTGGTGGATGTTAGGTTAGGTTGAGATTGGTTTTTAGGTTGAAGGTGTAAGAGAAGAGGAAGAAATGAAGCTGCTGCGCCTGCGAGAGGAGGAAAGAAATTTTTGATTTTGCATTTCCTGTGAAACGACTCGGAGGTTGAAGATTTTTTATTAATATTTTTAATGATCCACATCATTCAACCTGTTTCAACCTAAAATCTTTCAACCTGTTTAGCATTCTCCTTAAATCTATCTTTATGGTTCCTACTAATTCAATTGCAGTTTTGTAGTCTACACCCAACAAAATCTACAACATGAATACTTTGGAAAAGAAACCAGATCTGAACTTTCGTAGAGTTTTAAACAGATCTGGGTAATTCATTGGTTTTCTAGCCATACTAATTAGGATGGTTTGTATCCTACTTTAATACTAATCCACTTCCCAAAAATAATTGAATTACTCTTCAATCCAGGATATAGGCAAGCCACCGTTCTTTTTATTTTCTTTTTTATTTATTACCTAATGGTCGTTAACAAGTGCTCAAAACTGACAAATCTTTCCTGTTTTTTTCTTCCAATTATTTTATTTTGGTGGGTTGATCATTTTTGGTTCAATTGGTAAGAAGCTTGAGTTTTACTGTTTGGGACAAAATGCAGGGAGAGGAACGGCAAGAGGAAAATAGGATCAGTTTTGTTTAATTAGATTTATTAAGTTTGAGGTTGAATAAATGAGGGACTGATGTTTAGGATACCTCAAGCACCTTAGAATATTTTTCCATTTTATTTTTAGCAGTCCTTTAACTAGTTGTATTGTATAAATGCAGCAGGTTGTTGAGAAGAATGGCAGATATTAAGCTGCATTTCAAGAACGAGTCCGGCAAGTATAAGTGCAACTATTGCGGACATTATCTTACTGCAGGAACTTCAACAAAAAGGTTGAGAGCTCATCTCATCAGAGAGCCCAATGCCGGTACTAAAATTTGTCCAAATGTTCCTGATGATGTAAGGATATCATTAGGTGGAATCAACAAAAGACAGAAAACCGCGACTGGCTATATCCTACCATCCCCTTCAAATCTTCCACCTGTAGAAACAGAAGGTATGACAGAAGCGACTACGACGTTAGTTTTGCCACCAGATGGGAGTGGGGCAAACAACTACTCCGACAATCAAGGACGGTCGCAATTCTTGCCACAACAACATATCATGCCACTCCAATATGTGGCACATTTACCACTTGGAGAAACATCAGAAGGCATGATTGGTTTGACAGAAGCAGTGATGCCACCAAATGATGTAAGGATATCATTATGTGGAATCAACAAAAGACAGAAAACCGCGACTGGCTATATCCTACCATCCCCTTCAAATCTTCCACCTGTAGAAACAGAAGGTATGGCAGAAGCATTCCCACCTACAGATTTAGTCACTCCAGATTTAAGAAACTGCTGCTTTGAAGCCGACCAGCATCGAGAGGGTGAAGGATCTGCATTCAAAAGGTTAGTGGGTGAAGCTTTTGTGAAAAACGAGGGAAAGATATGGTCTTGGTTGATGGATGATCAGGTGTTACGAGTTGGCCTTTACGGTATGGGGGGTGTAGGCAAAACCACTCTAATGAGCCATATTCAAACTCGTCTGGAGGGACAAAGCTCTTTTCGGGTTTATTGGGTGACTGTATCTCAAGATTTCAGCATTTGGAAATTACAAAACCTTATAGCCAAAAAAATTGGTTTAAACTTTTCAGACAAGGAAGATGAGGTGGACAGAGCTAAAAAACTAACTCAATCACTGAAAGGAAAATGTATTCTCATTTTGGATGATTTATGGAACTACTTTGACGTGGATGAGGTGGGAATTCCAGTAAAAGCTGGTGGATGCAAGCTGGTTCTTACCACCCGATTGTTGAATGTCTGTCAAGAAATGGACTGCAATAAAGGGAACATAATACAAGTGCAAGCTCTTTCTACGCAAGAAGCTTGGATCTTGTTCACAAAGGAATTGGGCGATTATAGCCCTGAAGTGGAGCAACTAGCAACACTTGTTGTAACAGAATGCGACGGTCTGCCTCTCGGGATCAGAGTTATGGCGAGGGCCATGAAGGGAATCCGTGAAGTTCACCGTTGGAGGAATGCGCTGGAGGAATTGAGGGAATCAAAACTTAGTGAAGGTCATAAGATGCGAGAAGAAGTTTTCCCTGTATTGAAATTCAGCTACCTTCACTTGATTGATCCAGCATTGCGGAAGTGTTTGTTGTACTGCGCATTATTTCCAGAAGATCAGATGATTGACAGAGCTGTGCTAATTGAGTATATGATTGTAGAGGGAATAATAGAAGCAAAGAAAAGCAGACAAGCAGAATTGTATAGGGGACACACAATGCTTGATACACTTGTGAATGCATGCTTATTGGAAGGTGAAGATACAGATGTGTGGATGCATGACCTAATTAGGGACATGGCAATCTATGAATTGAGAGAGAGGTCCAATACGCTCGTGGAAGCACGGGCACAATTAAAAGAATTACCAGACGTGGAGGAGTGGACAGAGAATTTGGTGTGTGTGTCGTTGATGTATAATCACATTAAGGTGATTCCTTCCAGCCACACTCCAAGGTGTCCTGATCTGTCAACATTATTGTTATGTGGCAATTATGGATTGAGAAAGATAGCTGGTTCATTTTTAAAGCAATTTCAGAAGCTCAAGGTTCTTGATCTTACTGCATGCGGCATTGAGGAATTGCCAGTAGATGTTAGTGATTTGGTGAATCTCACTGCTTTATTACTCTCTGGATGTGTGAAGCTAAGTCATGTGCCATCGTTAGCAAAGCTAGAGAGATTAAAGAAGCTAGATCTTTTCCAGTGTAAAATGCTTAAAAGGATGCCTGAAGGCGTGGAATTGCTGATCAACCTCAAGCATCTAGATCTCTCCTTAAGTGGAATAGGAAGGGTAGGGAGTGAGATAATACCTAAACATTCTCGGTTGCAAGTCCTTGATCTAGGGATAACACAAGTCTCAGTTAAAGGAAAGGAACTGGGGAGGTTGGAGAAGTTGGAAAGCCTGACATGCAATTTTGATGATACCAAAGAGTGGAGGAAGTACATGAAATCTCGAGAGAAGTCACAACAATCACTCACTCATTACTTTTTTGTTATAGGGGAGGTGACTTGTGATTGGCGTGCACGTTTACCGTCTTTTATTGGTGCGAGTATGTCAATCAGTATGATGCTTATACTAGGGGGCATTAGTATTAATGATTATGTGCCATTGCCACTGCCCACTGACATTCAAGCATTGACTATTGAGAATGATCTCAATGGCTGTTTATGGGACAGTGTTTTAGCACTAAAACATACCACTCAACTCCACTTTCTTCGTCTGGATAGATGTGATGGAATAGCTCGCTTGGTGAACGCACCGTGGGACAACTTGTGTGGCCTCTCCGAAGGAGAAAAGGGTGCTATTACTGATACTATTGCTACAACACCATTCCTGTCAAACCTTAAATCAATTGCAATAAGTCGGTGTCACAAGTTGAAGAATTTGTACCCTGCCTGTTTGCTGCCTAACCTACGAAAGATTTGGGTAGGGGATTGTAGTGGCATGGAAGAAGTATTTGGAACAGACCAAGAAGGTGAGCAAGTAGGACTCAATCTTCCACAGCTAATCGAACTGGTATTGCAGGGTTTACCAGAACTGAGAAGCATATACAATGGCACCATCATTTGTCATTCTCTAGAAGTAATTGATCTGGATGGATGCCCGAAGCTAGAGAGGATAACTTTCCCTCTTCCACAACCTTCCCTTCGGATTATCAGAGTTTATCCAAAGGAATGGTGGGAATCAGTGCAGTGGGGCAGCGCCAATGACAAAATTCATCTCCAATCCCATGCTGGATTTAAGTGTTCTAGTTCTAAAAAATATCCATATTGGTAATTAGGACACAGCATTTCCCCCGTCATTTTCCTCATTCTCGATGATGGTCTTTTCCTTTGCATATCTAACATTGCCTAGTATTTTTGTTTGTATTTGATTTCAGATTGTACAGGCTCAGTGGTGTTACAGAAGAGCCAGAGTTCATGTTTATTTACGAGCTGTGAAGTCCCGTTCTGTGTTAAAAGTACATTTACTTCCAGGAACATGAGCAGTGGACCGACTGCTAAGATTGGATTAGTTAGGTGTCCTGAATGTCGACAGCTTCTTTTGGAGTCGCCTGATGTTCATTGAACTGTGGTGTCTTGTCTTATATATGTATGCTTCATTATATACTCCAGTATTTAGCTTCTTTAGATTTTATCATGAATTATGGTGTCTTGTCGGATAATTAATTTTGTAATCCTTTAAGTAAAATTCAACTGCTCATGTTCAACACAGCATATGAATTGTATGGTTTTTTTTTAATTGATCTTTTCAGAAGTAGATAACGCAGAAGGAAACATAGCTATGAATGATGGGAATGTTAAAGTATGTGTTCAACCATTTCTATCGTATCCCACGTGGTTACAATTCTTGATCAAAGTTGGCAATTATAAAAGAGCTAATATGGCTGTACTTCACCACTGCACTGAGTCCCACCATTCCTTTGGACAAACCTCGATAAATTGACGGGAGATGGAGTGTTATCCTCTCTAGCTTCGGACAATGAACTAGTTTAATTCGATGACGAGAAGGGCATAATGGTAATAAAAAAGAACGTATTATTAACTATTTCCTTTTTTAATACTAAATTATAGCATATTATTTTGGCATTACAAAACCAAAATTGTGCAATTAGAATTCTAGAAATAATTAACATAATTTATAAATTTTAAAAAGAATACTAAGGGCAACTCGGCTAGAACTGCGACTACTGCTCAATGTGTACTTAACCGGAGTAAAAGTAGAAACGCCCAGAAAACACTTGCATTCATCTTACGCCATTAGCCATGAGTGTATGGAACTACGTCGTAACGGCTCACAAGCCCACCAATGTCACCCACTCCTGCGTCGGCAACTTCACCAGCCCTCAAGAACTCAATCTCATCACCGCGTAAGCCGCTCTTCTTATTTATTGAGTTATTTTGAGAGCTCAGGTTTCTTTTGTTGTGTATTGTTTAGGGTTTGTTGTTTTATTAATGGCATGCGGTGTTGTTTGGTGTGTCATTGATTGTTCAGGAAATGCACGCGTATTGAAATCAGTTTGCTCACCCCTCAGGGATTGCAGGTAACAGTGTTTGCTTGCTGTGGATTTTTTTTTGTTGTGTTTAGAATGAATGAATATGGAAACGGACATGGACGATGAACGTACGAAAATAATAATTTATTTTGTGGTTGCAGCCTATGCTGGATGTCCCAATATATGGAAGAATTGCAACCCTTGAACTTTTCCGGCCTCATGTGAGTATATGGGCGTGCTTGTTTTTTTGCTTACATTCACAGCCACTTTCTTATTAACTTTATTTTTATCTTACTTTATTTGTGTATATGGGCGTGCTTGTTTTTTTGCTTACATTCACGGCCACTTTCTTATTAACTTTATTTTTATCTTACTTTATTTGTTTGTTTCTTTGTAACAGGGTGAAGCACAGGACTTTTTGTTTATTGCCACAGAAAGATACAAATTCTGTGTTCTTCAGTGGGATTCTGAGACATCCGAGCTTATTACAAGGTGGTTTCAGCATGAAAGTGAACATCTTATTTGTTGTTGTCTTTCCTGATTGAGTATTGATTGGTTCTTGTGACCTGTCTTGTAGAGCAATGGGGGATGTATCTGACCGTATAGGTCGCCCAACAGACAATGGTCAGGTAAATGATATTTCAATCTCTTAAAGTATGCTTGAGACTTGTCTTTATTTATGTTAGACATGTCTGCTTTTACCTTCCCAGTAGGTTAATATCAAACTATGTCCTACCAACTTGACACACTCCCTTACTGTTTCTGCAGATCGGCATCATTGATCCTGATTGTCGATTAATTGGACTCCATCTTTATGATGGGCTATTCAAGGTGGAGTTTATAGTGTGTTTTGACTAATTGCAAATTTAATTGCTGGGTAATTTGCAGAGTCTCAAGGATGATTATGATGACCACAATGTGGTCTTTTTTTGTTTCTCTTTATGCAGGTTATTCCATTTGATAACAAAGGGCAGCTCAAAGAGGCTTTTAATATCAGGTGCATAATCTTCTAGTCTAGTATTCTTTATGCTGTTATATCTTCCATTGGCTGGTCTCTCAAAATAATTGGTGAATCTGCTACTAATGGTGTCACTCTGATGTTCTGATATGAGATGCCATGTGTTAATGCAGACATGCATGAATTTATGTATTTCATCGCATGCTTGATTGTGTTTTTGTGAGGAAGTTACCCTCCTAGTGCAACATGCTGCTTGTTGTTTCTTAATAGCCACTTTGATTAGTATTTATGCTCTGCTTCTGGCTTACTTGGCAGATTCTCCTTTTCTTTTTTCCAAATAGAAGCTGGAGACTGAAAAATGAGAACTGTTTGAACTTTCACAGAGTGTTATAATTTTTGGGCAAATTATATTTTGAAGCAAGTGCTGGGTTGTTGTTAATGCTTTAAAGGCAGTGCCTGCCAGATTGACCAAACCTCTGATAGCCCCCTTCATTGTCTAGATTCTGTGCTTTGTCCACTATGATTCAGATTGACCAAATATTTCTCAGTTTATTGCATCTTCAGTTGAATAATATATTTATTATTGAAATTATGAGCTTATAGGTGTAAACATATAAGTTTTCATGGGCTTCTTTTCAGGCTGGAGGAACTTCAAGTTTTGGATATAAAATTTCTGTATGGTTGTTCAAAACCAACGATTGTCGTTCTTTATCAGGTCCCACATTTTCTTTCTACACCTTCATATGTGTTTTTTTAGGACTTGTGGTTCCTTAAGACCTTCTTGGCATTGGCGTCTCTGATTTTTTTGTATATATTTGGAAACAGAGAAATGCACATCACAGTGGAATGTGTCGATATTATGTTTGAAATCATATTTAATTATTTGAAATGCCATGCTGGTGACGGGCTTTTGGTCATGTTTATGCTATTCCTGAAAGAATTACTAGAAAATTGACATTGTCAGGTCTCGACTGCTTACTGATGTGCTGGGGAAAAAAAAGCATAAGATCCGAAATTAAGATAATAGGTTATTGAGGAAGATGGAGATATGTTATGAGGAAGCGCCTAATGGAAACTTTCCATCATGAATCGTGTACTTATCACATCTGTTCCTCATTCTTTATAGTTCTCTTATGCAATGGCCTGAGTGGTTGTGCAGTGTGCACCTTACGTTGCCATACCTTTTTTTTTATTTGCAACCTACCCTTAAATCTTTCTTAGATTGGTGAGTGGGACGATCAGAATCCATAAGCACCTCTACTCCTCACTCACCCTGAGAGTAGATGTGTGGGTTGCCTACCATTAGGATTACTCAGCCAAAAAAAAAAAAAAACTAAGGCAGATACCATGCATAATCACAGTCTACATTAGTAAGTTATAGTCTTAGTTATACAATTACAGAAGGTAGAATGCTTTAGACAGCCATTTTTGACTGTTCTCTTCATTGCAGGATAATAAAGATGCCCGCCATGTTAAAACCTACGAGGTTGCTCTCAAAGACAAGGATTTTGTTGAGGGCCCATGGTCCCAAAACAATCTTGATAATGGCGCTGATCTCCTAATACCAGTCCCCCCTCCTCTCTGTGGTGTCCTTATTATTGGAGAAGAAACAATTGTCTACTGCAGTGCAAATTCTTTTAGAGCAATCCCAATCAGACCTGTAAGTTCTTTTGGTGATTTTTTCTGTGACTTTCCAGAGGCTTGCAAATTTTGACCTTTTGATTTATTTTTCTAAGACATTTTCTTGTGTTTTTTAATGGTTTCCCTTCTAGTCCATCACAAGAGCCTATGGAAGAGTTGATGCTGATGGATCTAGGTATTTACTTGGTGATCACGCAGGGCTTCTTCATCTTCTTGTTATAACCCATGAGAAAGAAAAGTAAGTTATTCCTCTCTTTGGTGCTGTCCGTGAATATTGTGCCTTCCTAATAAGTTTGGCTAGGGAAACAAGATCACATGCTCTTGAATGTCAGAATATTCTCAAAGGACTTGCACTTTTTATTGCAGGGTGACAGGACTCAAAATTGAGCTCTTGGGAGAAACTTCTATAGCATCTACCATATCCTATCTTGATAACGCAGTTGTTTTTGTTGGTTCAAGCTATGGAGATTCACAGGTAGGATGGACATTAATAATACTGTTTTGTTTTTCGCATAAGATTTGTTTTTGGTCGAGTGCTACTATTATTTGGGGCAGTCTTTGCCGTTGGGTTTTACAAATTTTTGTTAATGATACAGAAGTTTCTAGTTTTTCTAGATTTTAGTGGTCAAAAGAGGATCATAGAGGGTGTGGAAGGAGTGGTGCAGCATGGGATTCTGTCTTGTGGATTAGTTTTTGATTTTTCTTAGTTAAAATTTTGCAGAAAAAAACGGAAAGCTCAGCGTCAAAATTTTAATATTATTGCCATCAGGTTGTATGCTAGGTGCATGGTCCTTTATTATTGGACCTGCTATGGTTCTTAAGAGAAGTAATTTTGACAAGTTATGAGCATAGTTATTTTTCTTTTACTTGTCTTCTCTTTCTAAATACATTCAAGATGTTAGGATATTAGATATTAACTATCTTTAATGCCACCTGCAGCTTATAAAGCTCAACCTGCAACCTGATGCAAAAGGTTCATATGTAGACGTTTTGGAAAGATATGTCAATTTGGGGCCTATTGTTGACTTCTGTGTGGTGGACCTTGAGAGGCAAGGCCAGGGTCAGGTTGTGACTTGCTCGGGGGCTTATAAAGATGGCTCTCTTCGTATAGTGCGAAATGGAATAGGAATTAATGAGCAGGTTTGCTTATTTTTGTTAGTTCATTTTGGGCTTATTTTGCATGCTTTTTCGTGCTCTTGTAAAACTTATTGGTTGTCATCTGTATTGTAGGCATCAGTAGAGCTTCAAGGTATCAAAGGAATGTGGTCATTAAGATCTGCTACTGATGATCCCTATGACACATTCCTGGTTGTTAGTTTTATTAGCGAGACGCGTATTTTGGCAATGAACCTTGAGGATGAGTTGGAGGAAACTGAAATAGAAGGCTTTTGTTCACAAGTGCAGACCTTGTTCTGCCATTATGCTGTGTTCAATCAGCTTGTACAAGTAGGTTTACTTCAGTGCGTATGTACACCGAAAATATGTGGTTATTTAATCAATTCAAGCACACACTACTTATTACTGAGGCCATTGATTTCCTGTCGTTTGCTGCTGTGGGTTCAAGTTCCTTCTAATCAATAAATCTGGCAGGTTACTTCAAACTCCGTAAGACTGGTCAGTTCTACAACAAGAGAGCTTCGTCATGAATGGAATGCTCCAGCTGGTTATTCAATTAATGTTGCCACTGCAAATGCCACTCAGGTTACTTTTACTCATCCCTCTGGCTACTTAAGTTTCAGTTCCCTGGCTTTACATGATAAAACTTGCACAGACAGGTTAGTTGGTGATCGTGATTGGCTATGTAGAATAGTTGATTCAATAAAACAATCCATTTATGATTTATCTTGACAAATGTATTTGGTTTCTGTTTACACACCTTACTGTACACAATCAGAGATTCATTGTGAAACACAACAATTTAGTTAACCTCCAAATCCTCTGACATAGTTGCCTACAATGATGTATTTTGTTTCTGTGCATACTCCAATGTGTCTGTTTGGACACCGCTGAAGTTAGCATCCAGTTTTGCTCAATTATTTGGTTTTTCTTTGTTTCCATTGCCTTACCACTTGTTTGACAGGTCTTGTTGGCGACTGGGGGTGGCAACCTAGTATATTTGGAAATTGGTGATGGGACAGTGACAGAGGTTAAACATGCACAGTTAGAGTATGAGATATCATGCCTCGACATTAATCCTATCGGTGAAAATTCCAGCACTAGTCAGCTAGCTGCAGTGGGCATGTGGACAGATATTAGTGTCAGAATATTTTCATTGCCTGACTTAAATCTCTTAACGAAGGAGCATTTGGGCGGGGAAATAATTCCACGTTCTGTTCTCCTCTGTTCTTTTGAAGGGGTATGCTTGCTTTGATATTTTTCTATTTTCATTCTCACTACTTCAATTTCTTACTGTGAGCATGTTGCATGTTTTTCTCAGATATCTTACTTGTTGTGTGCCCTTGGAGATGGCCACCTGTTAAACTTCCTATTGAACTTGAGCACTGGAGAGTTAACAGATAGGAAGAAGGTATCTTTAGGGACCCAGCCCATAACACTCCGCACTTTCTCATCCAAAAACACCACCCATGTATTTGCTGCATCAGATAGGCCAACTGTTATTTACAGCAGCAACAAAAAACTACTGTACAGCAATGTAAATTTGAAAGAAGTGAGTCATATGTGCCCTTTTAACTCTGCGGCATTTCCCGATAGGTAAGTTTTTCTAGCTTCTCTTCTCTAATTCTTATTATATTTTTTAGGACAGTAGAAATCTGTGTCTGATATGTGGTTTAATGTCGACTTAATTTCAACAGCCTTGCAATTGCAAAAGAAGGTGAACTCACTATTGGTACTATTGATGACATCCAAAAGCTTCACATCCGCTCAATTCCACTTGGTGAACATGCACGGCGTATCTGTCATCAGGAGCAGTCTCGGACCTTCGCTATTTGTAGTTTGAAAAACCAATCAAGTGCAGAAGAATCTGAGATGCACTTCATTCGTTTGTTAGATGATCAAACATTTGAATTCATTTCAACATACCCACTTGACACATTTGAGTATGGCTGCTCGATTCTTAGCTGTTCCTTCTCTGATGATAGCAATGTGTACTACTGTGTTGGAACTGCATATGTTTTGCCTGAAGAAAATGAGCCATCCAAGGTAAAATCTGCTCATGACCATTGTTGTCATTACTTTTCTCTTTTTGGTTGTTATTTGGATAGGTCAATTCACATTCTATTTAACCCTCTTTCTGGAAAATCACAGGGCCGGATACTGGTTTTCATAGTTGAAGATGGTAAACTGCAGCTTATTGCTGAGAAGGAAAGTAAGGGTGCTGTTTACTCTTTGAATGCTTTCAATGGCAAATTGCTAGCTGCAATTAACCAGAAAATACAACTGTACAAGTGGATGCTGCGGGATGATGGTTCCCGTGAATTGCAGTCAGAATGTGGGCATCATGGACACATACTTGCTCTCTATGTACAAACTCGAGGAGATTTTATTGTTGTTGGTGATCTGATGAAGTCAATCTCCTTGCTAATCTACAAGGTAAGTAGATACTGTCAACTGTCAAGTATAAACACATTTCACCTTCCTAGAAACTCTTGTTGTGATTTCCATTTGCTACATTCATCAGTGTTTACAGTCTTCTTGCCCATTAAATTCCCCATGATATGTATGATAATCTTCTTGATGCGGCCAACATTCAGTTTCTTGCGCCTTGTTTCTTTGCCTGAACCACTTGATTTGTGTTCTTTATTAAGAGAAATTAGCTTCATTTGTTTCCAGCATGAGGAAGGGGCCATTGAGGAGCGAGCTCGGGACTATAATGCAAATTGGATGTCAGCTGTTGAGATCCTTGATGATGACATATACCTTGGTGCAGAAAATAACTTCAACCTATTCACAGTTCGCAAGAATAGTGAAGGTGCCACTGATGAGGAACGTGGTCGTCTTGAGGTGGTCGGTGAGTATCACCTAGGGGAATTTGTCAACCGGTTCCGGCATGGTTCCCTTGTAATGCGTTTGCCGGATTCTGATGTGGGCCAGATCCCCACTGTTATTTTCGGCACAGTAAATGGTGTCATCGGGGTCATTGCATCACTTCCTCATGAGCAATACTTGTTTTTGGAGAAGCTACAGACAAACTTAAGGAAGGTGATAAAGGGTGTCGGAGGATTGAATCACGAGCAGTGGAGATCATTCAACAATGAGAAGAAAACTGTCGACGCCAAAAACTTCCTCGATGGAGATCTTATCGAGTCGTTCCTCGACCTCAACCGTAGCCGGATGGATGAGATATCCAAGGCAATGAGTGTTCCTGCAGAGGAGCTTTGCAAGAGAGTGGAAGAGCTGACAAGGCTGCATTGACGCGCGTGTTAGGTCGAAAGATCGCCTTTTGTTCGTTTCTTCCCTACTTTTCGTTATTTTTGTAAAATTTGTACCTGACTATGTTTTCTTATTGGTGTGGAGCAAATGGATATTGCGAGTGAGGTGACTGGTGCCTTGTATCGGAAGCCGAAAAATGCATGTGACATTAGTCGTTATTTTAGCTGTATCTTGTTTATAATCAATGCAAATCTTCGGTGCATGCAGACCTAATCTAATCTGTATAGTTTGAATGACTTAGCTTTGTAGTACTAATCTGTATTGTTTGAAACTCCTAATGTGTAACCCCACATTTCATTCAAATATTATCGAGTTAAAATTGTATTTGAATAGAAGTTATTTAATTCGTTCTAGTTTTTTTAGTTCCTCTCTATTTATAAGAAAAAATAATTTATACATAAATTTTAATAAGGGGCATTAGAATTTTCAGAAATTAAAAAATTAGCCGTAGACTTTTTCTTGTGTGCGTTATTTAATTTGGCTGAGATTTGGCTCAATGAACTTAGCAGAAACACTAAAATAATTAAATAAACAAGTCATTGAATTAAATAAGAGCGAGTTCTCCATTGAACAGCAGAGACTCTAGCGCTGAGAGACGTAGTAACACAGGCTCGCCAATGGGGACACGACAAGATTATAGTTGAGTCTGACTGCTTGCAGAACGTTCTCGTCCTGACCAATGGAGACTTCCCACTAAACTACTCGGGATTGGTGCTGGAAGAGGTGGCACGCCTAGCTTCTACTTTTCATAGCTGCTCCTTTTCGCATACAGGACGGTTCACGAATATCCCAGCACATGAGTTAGGCCAATTGGCTTTGATTTCCGGTTTAGGAAATGTATAGATAGGGGAATGCCCCGAGGTGATCGCACCTTTTATACTTACAGATTTGAATTAATCCATTTATTTCTTCCTTTCAAAAAAAAATAAAATAAGAGCGAGTTCCCAACGGACTTTTTGGTTTTAAAGAACAAAATTCCAGTCATGATCCATTTGTCAATTGAATCACTACTACTAGTTCTATCCCATAAAAGTTGAAGAGAAAGTCATAACCAAATCTTCTTTCAATTGACAAACAACGAACCACTTGGCCTGCAGAAAGGAAAAAATTTGCTGCAGGAAGCATTGAAGTTTACTACTATGGCGCGCGCATGACTTCCATCATCTTCTTAGGGTTCTTCTAACCGCCGCAAACAAAAGCCGAACAGTTGCATATAATTCAGCTTGATCTGGTAATCCCTCTTCTCTGGAAATTTCTTATTTTTGTCTAAAAGTTGCCTCTTTCTTCTTGTGTGTGCAAGATTCCATCTTTTGCCATCTGCAGCGATGACCCATCATTACTGTTCCTCTGTTGATCTCGTTGGGGTCATTTTTTAATATATATATTTTATGTTAGTTTAGTAGTTATGAGTTCGATCCATAATATCGTGAGAAATGATATTTAAAATTTTAAACCTCTCAGTAAGTTGTGAGCAAAAAACAATGAACCATCAACAGTCAGCACAGCTCTCTACCCCTATAGAAATTTGTATCTAAACAGAAAGCCTCAATGTACCAATCAACCTTGATGGCTATTTTTTATTTTATTATACTTAATTTATAATTGTATGATTTTTTTTCTCATTTCTTATAATTTTATTTTCTGTCGCTACTTCTTTAACTTTTCATTATGTCTCCCTATTTACCTATTATTATTACACACATGGTTAAGTTACATAAAAAAAAATATACAATTACCTCAATTAGAAATTAATTATCTAATGGTTTAAAATATCAGAACTATTTATCTAATTCTTTATTTCTTGAAGAAAATATATAAATTATTCTGGCAGCGTGATTTTACTATTACTATATATTTTCCACCCATACAAACTATCTTAACTCTTTAAAAAGACTTATTGTCTATATAATTATTTTTGTTTTTATAATTTTTTAGAGCTTGACTTTAATTAGGATTATTGAATATTTTTAATAGTTAAAATAAATTAATCTCATAATATAACGTGAACCATTTTCTCTCGTATTTTCTTTCATCTTCACATGCCTATTGGCTAATTAAGGTATTTTTATTATGTATGAACCACAAGTATCTGTCTAAATAGGTTATCTAAGGGCCCAAATTTTCACTTGGCTAGCCTTGAATAACGGGATAGCTACTAGGGACTTCCTACGGCAAAGGTCCATTGGTAATTCAGTCAGTGATAGGTGCCCTCTGTGTGGGGAAAGCGAGGAAACGGTTGATCATCTCTTACTTCATTGTAAGTTTACTCTTCAAATATGGACGACGATTCTCAGATGGGCGGGTATGCAGTGGGTGACTCCTAAGTCCATGTTAGTTCACTGGGATAGTTGGTCGTCTCTGATGCTGTGCAATAAAAGGGCAGTTCAAGATAGCTGGCAGATACTACTTTATGCAGGATGTTACACCATTTGGCTCCAGCGGAATAGAGTGGTCTTCAGAGAAGGTAGATGTTGCTCTTTTGGTTGCCTCAACATCATCTTCAGTACTTGGCAACATTGGCTGCTTACTTTGGATCCTCGTTTTCCGTACTCTCATTCCCAGATGATTCTTGGTCCGGAATGGTTGTATGGGCTAGGATGATTGTGCAGTTGTCATTTTGTTTCCGTTGTTTCGTTTCTACTTTTATTGTTGAGTAATTCGATGGGTGCTTTTGAGAGGGAGTGGGCTTAATTTCTCTGGGTGCCTGTCTACCCTCTCTGTCAGTCTCTGTATTGGTTCGTGCTCTCTTTGGTCATTTGTAATGACCTTTTATTCCTATATATATATACATCAGCTTATAAAAAAAAAAAAATAGGTTATCTAATTATTTAATTTCTTTCTTCATACACAATAATTAAATTAGTCATATCGGACTTAAAGGTGAGAATGTAAAACTATTCACATAAATAACTATCTATTTTCTCGATAATATATTGTAATAGTAAATTAACCTATTATATAAAATAATTATTTTCCTCTCTACAATGACATTCAATATAATAAGAGAAACTTTTTTTTCTTTTCCTTAGTTTTTAGTTTTACTCTCCTTGTCTCCAAGATGAGATCAGAGGAATAGCGATGAGAATGAACAATTTAAGAAGTTAATTTTTTCTGTATACATACCAAATGATGAAAAATGCACCGTAAGTCACTCTACTTTGGATAAGTTACAAAACAACTGCTAATTAATCTGCAGAAAGAGACACCAGACTCTCCTCCATGTGTAGGAAAACATTATTTTCAGAAAGATCCCTATGAACACACAGCAGAGTTTCTTCATACCTGACCTTTTTCGCTCCTTCAACTCTCAACTTCACAATGCACCCGGACCACTCACGGAGACTATTACACATGACCACCATCTCCTTACCTTCCTTTAAGAATAGAATCGGATAAAACTGGATAAACTCAAGGTCGGGGCAACTGAACGTATAAGGAATCGATAACAGTTTTGTCCAAGACGACTCCACGCCATACTCTTTCATCATCCACAAATCCCTCACACCCCAACCATCCTCATCACGAGCACAACTGCATAAGCAAAGACATCCTCCTAATAAGCTTCCTACCCAAGGATTGACTCCCAATGAAGCATGAGAAATTTTGAGCACTCGAAACTTCTCGCTGGCTAAATCAAGAGCAAGAATACATACCTCCGTACTTGGAGGAAAATAACCAGTAATCCAATGAATTGCTCCGTTGGAAAGGACTCCAACGGATCCATTTTTGAATAAATTTATACCACGAAGTCCAATGTGGTCTACAGGCGGCCTTCTCCAAGTGTTTGATTTCAGTGTGAACACATCAAGTTCTATTACTATAGGAGGGCGAAACAAACCACTGCAATTTAGCCAAACTAACTTATAATCTTCTATCGATTCATCATAACCGAACCAAAAATAGGTCCATAAGTTGTCCTGAACCGAATAGCATCCAGGACGAGGCAGTCTCCTGAATTTTCTGGTCGAAGGGTTCCATAAAATCAAGCCGCTCCGGTCAGTACTACTTTTACTTTTGTGGTCCACACAAACCAGGCCGTTGCATGACCCTAAAAATAGATTTTTACTACGGTAATCATAAGGTTCCGTTTCCCATGGAAGAGAAAGAGGAGTGGGTGCCCTATTTTTGATCGTCAGTAAAGATTCGATTGTTATGGTTGAAAACTCTCCAAGATATTCACAGATCAGAACACAAGGCCTCATCCGATGCAAGTTATTAGAGAATTGAGGATCGGAAATAACAGAGTACCATGTTTTGCAGACGCAATTGAACCGCAGAAGAGATTTGACAGGTAGCTTTGCCAGTATTTCCACAATCACATGGTCACAGACTACTACACCCGCCATTGCTATGAAACAGAATCGAAGAAAACACCAAATTAATGTAACTACACCGAACTCGCAGTTTATAACAATTTATAAAGCAGCCGGTAAGATATATCTAGGGTTTTCTAACTTGCTGCCCACTTTATAAGAAGGTTAGTATTATGCCTGCATTTTTTGGACACAAAATACCCCTAATGAAATTTGAAGGACAAAATAATCAATTCATAATTTCTCTTCTTTAATAATTAGTTTTTAATTACATTTACACCATTTGTTTCTCTCTCATCTTTCTTTCTTTTTCTGGTTTGACCTAGTACTCATTAATAATTTAATTAAATTATACTTCCTCCGTTTTAAATTATTTGATGTTTCAGAACAGTAAGTAAAATTAAACCAACAATTAATTTATCAATTCTACCCCTTATTCACTCCCAAATATACGAACATGTCGTTCTCTCTTTCCGCACAATACCGATTTCCACCACCACCAACTATTACCAGATCCATCTCCACCATGAACTAAAATGAACCCAAGAAAAAGCATTGCTACCCAGTTGAGATGCGCAAGAATTGGAGTGAAAAAGAAGGAGGCTTTTGGATTATTGGAAGGGATTTTATTTTATAAATCAAAGCATTGTTTTTATAAGACTGAAAGTTAGAGACATGGCTTGCAATCAGCTTCAAGCTCAAATTCTTTGTTTCGAATCTGCAACAAAAAAACCCAAAAATTAAAATCATTTCTTCCTCCCTACATCCCCATTCTCCTCGTGCTCACACCTTCTCTCTTGCTCTTCCACCAACAACGCGTCTCGATTTGTCAAAAGCTTTAGATCTACAACCTCTCGACATGTCAAAACCACCGCCTCTGTTAACGCCTCTCCCCACTCACCTCCGCCCACTCTCAACCACATCCGTCTGAAGAAGAAAGGTTTGATCTTTGATGGGTTTTGTGTCAGCTGACGGTCCGATTGGAGAGGTGGGCGATTTCGAAACTACTTGATGTGTTTGTTCTTGAATCGAATTTTCCTGTTTTGGATGATAAGATGCTACTGTTGTGTATGTTGATGGAAACGGAGAGAGATTGAGATGATTCCAGATTTACCGTGTTGTGGCTCCAATGTGGTGGTGGATGTAAATGGAAAGGAGGAAGATGGGATGAGGGTAGAGAGAAAATTCCAGTCATGATCCATTTGTCAATTGAATCACTACTACTAATTCTATCCCATAAAAGTTGAAGAGAGAGTCATAACCAAATCTTCTTTCAATTGACAAACAACGAACCACTTGGCCTGCAGAAAGGAAAAAGATTTGCTGCAAGGAGCATTGAAGTTTACTACTATGGCGCGCGCATGACTTCCATCATCTTCTTAGGGTTCTTCTAACCGCCGCAAACAAAAGCCGAACAGTTGCATATAATTCAGCTTGATCTGGTAATCCCTCTTCTCTGGAAATTTCTTATTTTTGTCTAAAAGTTGCCTCTTTCTTCTTGTGTGTGCAAGATTCCATCTTTTGCCATCTGCAGCGATGACCCATCATTACTGTTCCTCTGTTGATCTCGTTGGGGTCATTTTTTAATATATATATTTTATGTTAGTTTAGTAGTTATGAGTTCGATCCATAATATCGTGAGAAATGATATTTAAAATTTTAAACCTCTCAGTAAGTTGTGAGCAAAAAACAATGAACCATCAACAGTCAGCATAGCTCTCTACCCCTATAGAAATTTGTATCTAAACAGAAAGCCTCAATGTGCCAATCAACCTTGATGACTATTTTTTATTTTATTATACTTTAATTTATAATTGTTATAATTTTATTTTCTTTCCCTACTTCTTTAACTTTTCATTATGTCTCCCTATTTACCTATTATTATTTACACACATGATTAAGTTACATAAAAAAAACACAATTACCTCAATTAGAAATTAATTATCTAATGGTTTAAAATATCAGAACTATTTATCTAATTCTTTATTTCTTGAAGAAAATATATAAATTATTCTGGCAGCGTGATTCTACTATTACTATATATTTTCCACCCTAAACAAATTATCCTAACTTTTTAAAAAGACTTATTGTCTATATAATTATTTTTTTTATAATTTTTTAGAGCTTGACTTTAATTAGGATTATTGAATATTTTTAATAGTTAAAATAAATTAATCTCACAATATAACGTGACTCTCTCTCATATTTTCTTTCATCTTCACATGCCTATTGGCTAATTAAGGTATTTTTATTATGTATGAACCACAAGTATTTGTCTAAATAGATTATCTAATTATTTAATTTCTTTCTTTATACACAATAATTAAATTAGTCATATCAAACTTAAGGGTGAAAATGTAAAACTATTCATATAAACAACTATCTATTTTCTCGATAATATATTGTAACTTATTATATAAAATAATTATTTTCCTCTCTACAATGGCATTCAATATAATAAGAGAAACTTTTTTTTTATTTTCCTTAGTTTTTAGTTTTACTCTCCTTGTCTCTAAGATGAGATTAGAGGAACAGAACAGCGATGAGAATGAACAATTCAAGAAGTTAAGGCCCCATTTATCGCAGAGCTCTAGTTTTTTGAAAACTGGAGTTTTTTTTCGAAAACGTGTTCTTCGCGCTATTTTCGTTTCTGTTTTCGAAATGAAAATTTTCGAAATAAAAACCTATGGGTAAGTTTTGAAAACAAAAAAAACTTATTTTCAAAATTTCTAACTCATCCTTCTTCAAAATGAAAACACGGTTTTCTGTTTGAAAATTAAATGAAAGTTTTTTTAATACACTTTTACCCCTCACCATTTCTTCACATTCTTCGTCCTCATTCTTCCTCTTCATCTGCTCACGTTCCTCTTCTTGCGTTCCTCTTCTCTTCTCCCTCCGACGCCGGCCTTCTTCTCCACTCTCGGCTCCGTCCGACTGCCCTCGGTCATCACTCGCTAGAGTCTCCCCTCGCGTCGCCGTCGCGCCTCCATCCAATTCCATTCCAGTCTTTCCAGAGACCAGATTCGCTGCCTCCTCTCACTCTGTCATCGATTGCTTGCTCCCTCTCTCGATTCGCTTGCTCCCTCTCCCGATTCGCTCCCTCCCGGCCGGCAGCCGCTTGCTCCCTCCCTCACTCGAAGAACGAATCAAAATGGTAAGATTTAGGTTGGGCATTAATTCGCTCGCTGCGACCTCTCACTATGTTGTCTTGCTTCAAATCTTCACTCACCTTTATTTGCTTTTTACTTGCTGTTAGTATTCACTGATTTAGGTATATGTTTGTAGTTAATTTGGGTGCTTTTGCCTTTAATTGTTAATGTATGCGTGTCGCATTACAGATTGATATATTGACGTATCTCGTTACTCCAAATGGGTGTAATTTCTTGTTCTTTTGTTTTGTGGCTTTGATACTTGATGTTAATTAGTATATGTTATACTTAGCAGTACTTAATCGGATATAATTGCAATGTTTGATCATCATTTCTGCGGTTGAACTAGCCTGCTAGCAATGTGTTTGATCATCATTTCTGTGCTCCATAATGGCGGTACTCTTCACAACCATTGCCATTTATCATCAACTTTCTACTGATGCATTTGCCTCTCTTAGAATTTACATCCTATTTGTCTGCTACTGATGCAGTGACTTTACCAATTTATATAATTCAATCCTGCCCCTTGCAGGCATCGGATTTTCACTTTCAATACTCTTTGGCCTCGATGCGTTACAAAACCTAACTTAATGTATATATTTTTTTATACACTCACCCATTGTGCATGCATCTTAGATTTAATACTTCTTTTGTGGCAGCGCATCACTGTACCTGAAATACTGGAGGGTGAATGGTTTAAGAAAGGCTACCAACCACCTGTTTTTGAAGAGAAAGAAGACACCAACTTGGATGATGTTGAAGCTGTTTTTAAGGACTCGGAAGTGAGTTCCACCACAGTTTGTATCAGCTATGAAACAGTTTTGCTCTGGTCTGTACATTTTAACTGATAGTCGGGGTGTCATCTGCGTGTGTCTGCTATTGAGTGTGTACTTGTGTTGGTGTATAATTTTCCTTCTTTCGCTTGCCATTACTCGTTTGAATATTGTTGACTGGTCCATGTACAAAATTGACTGTGGAGGTAAATCTGAAGGCGTTTTCATTTCAGGAATTGCGCGAAGCAACAAATGGGTTCAAGAACAAACTCGGAAGAGGTGCTTTTGGTACTGTTTACAGTGGGGTGTTAAAATTGGAGGTAGAGGAGGTTGAAATCGCGGTGAAGCAACTGGAAAAAGTTATCGAGCAAGGCGAAAAGGAATTCCTGACAGAAGTGCAAGTAATTGATCTGACCCATCACAAGAACCTTGTTAGGCTGTTGGGATTTTGCAATGAGAAAAATCACAGGCTTTTGGTTTATCAGCTAATGAAGAATGGAACTTTGGCTGATTTTCTCTTCGGCCAAGAGATAAAACCAAGTTGGAATCAAAGGGCTGATGTTGTGCTTGGAATCGCCAGAGGATTACTATACTTGCATGAAGAATGCGTGACCCAGATCATACATTCTATTTTATTTTCTTAAACTCATTGCATCTATTCTATTTTTTTAGTATATGATTATTGTAGAAGAAAACAATTGTTGCTGCAACATCATTTGACTGCAATAAGTTCTTGATGAGTTACATTTCATTACATTACATGTATATTCACAATATTTGTTTACACAGAAAAATAAGTCTACAATATTTGTAACCCAAACAGGAAAAGAAATAACAATTTTTCATTCCAAATGTGTGATCAAATTAGATGAGACTCGAACTTTGTCCTTTTTGCTTTCTACTAAGATCGGACTCTTATGGGATCAATTTCTCATCTTTCATAGAATCAATCCAATACAAGATGGAATCCAAAGTCTTGCATCTCATGGTAAAACCAAGTCTATCAGCTTTATCGCGAGTCCCTAGCATCTTCATCGAACATCGAAATAAGGCATCAATGAATTCCTAGTTCGCCAAATCCTCCATATTAGTAGATTGCTTTTATTTTCATGTAGGAATATAAATTACAATATTTAAATGCAGATTTCAAATGGTTTCTTCTTTTCATTACAAATATTTTCGGTTTTCCACAAAAAATGAAAACGCGCGAAGTAAACACGTTTTCCAGTTTTCAGATCAGGAAATTCTTACATTCAGTGCGAAGTAAACGCGTTCTCTAGTTTTTCTGATCAGGAAACAAGCGCGAAGTAAACGCGTTTTCCAGTTTTCATAATGAAAACAAAATTCTCGAAATTCAGAAAAACAGCAAATTTTCAAACTGAAAATTTTCCCAGGTAAACGGGCCCTAAATTTTTCACCAAATGATAAAAAATGCACGGTAGGTGACTCAGACCATTTAGACACATTTAACCCTCTACTTACCTTTTGGATAAGTTACAAAACAACTGCTAATTAATCTGCAGAAAGAGACACCAGACTCTCCTCCATGTGTAGGAAAACATTATTTTCAGAACGATCCATATCAACACGCAGCAGAGTTTCTTCATACCTGACCTTTTTCGCTCCTTCAACTCTCAACTTCACAATGCGCCCGGACCGCTCACGGAGACTATTATTACACATGACCACCATCTCCTTACCTTCCTTTGAGAATAGAATCGGATAAAACTCAAGGTCGGGGCAAATCAAATTAAAAGGAATCGATAGCAGTTTTGTCCAAGATGACTCCACGCCATACTCTTTCATCATCCACAAATCCCACACAGGCGAACCATCCTCATCACGAGCACAACTGCCTAAGCAAAGACATCCTCCTAATAAGCTTCCTACCCAAGAAGTGACTCCCAATGAAGCATGAGAAAATTTGAACAGTCGAAACTTCTCGGTGGCTAAATCAAGAGCAAGAATACGTCCATCGGTATCACCACCTGGAGGAAAATAACGAGTAAGCCAATGAATTGCTCCGTTGGAAAGGACTCCAATGGATTTAGGATGAAGCGGAACAAGTGCAATGTGGTCTACAGGCGGCCTTCTCCAAGTGTTTGATTTCAGTGTGAACTCTGTTACTTTAGGAGGGCGAAAGAAACCACTGCAATTTAGCCAAACTAACTTATAATCATCTATCGATTCATCATAACCGAACCAAAAATAGGTCCGTAAGTCGTCCTGAACCGAATAGCATCCCGGAGGAGGCACTCCCCATGAGTCGTCCTGAACCGAATGGCATCCCCGACGAGGCAGTCTCCTGAATTTTCTGGTTGAAGGGTTCCATAAAATCAAGCCGCTCCTGTCAGGACTACTTTTATTTTTGTGGTCCACACAAACCAGGCCGTTGCATGACCCTAAAAATAGATTTTCCCTACGGTAATCATAAGGTTCCGTTTCCCATGGAAGAGAAAGAGGAGTGAGTGCCCTATTTTTGATCGTCCAAAATAGATTTTTACTACGGTAATCATAAGGTTCCGTTTCCCATGGAAGAGGAGTGGGTGTCAGTAAAGATTCGATTGTTATGGTTGAAAACTCTCTAAGATGTTCACAGATCAGAACACAAGGCTTCATCCGATGCAAGTTATTAGAGAATTGAGGATCAGAAATAACAGAGTACCACTTTTTGCAGACGCAATTGAACCGCAGAAGAGATTTGACAGGTAACTTTGCCAGTATTTTCGCAATCACAACGCCAGAGACTGCTACACCCGCCATAGCTATGAAACAGAATCGAAGAAAACACCAAACTAATGTAACTACACCAAACTCGCAGTTTATAACAATTTATAAAGCAGCCGGTAAGATATGTATAGGGTTTTGCTAGCTTGCTGCCCACTCTTTTCGTAGGCAGGTTAGTATTATGCCCACATTTTTTGGACACAAAATACCCCTATTTTTGATGAAATTTGAAGGACAAAATAATCAACTCATATAATTTCTCTTTTCTTTAATAATTAATTTTTAATTACATTTACACCATTTGTTTTTCTCTCATCTTTCTTTCTTTTTCTGATTTAACCCTTTTTTTTTTACCTTAGTTTAGGTCCTTTAGGATCATTATTCATTAATAATTTAATTAAATCATACTCTTTCCATTCCGAATTATTTTACGTTTCAGAACAATAACAATTGATTTATCAATTTTGTCCCTTATTCACTCCCAAATTTACGAACATGTCATTCTCTTTCTTTCGGCACAACACCAATCTCCACCACCACCAACCATCACCATATCCATCTCCACCATGAACTAAAATGGACCTAAGAAAAAAGCATTGCTACCCAGTTGAGATGGGCAAGAATTGGAGTGAAAAAGAAGGAGGCTTTTGGATTATTGGAAGGGATTTTATTTTATAAATCAAAGCATTGTTTTTATAAGACTGAAAGTTGGAGACATGGCTTGCAATCAGCTTCAAGCTCAAATTCTTTGTTTCGAATCTGCAACAAAAAAACCCAAAAATTAAAATCATTTCTTCCTCCCTACATCCCCATTCTCCTCGTGCTCACACCTTCTCTCTTGCTCTTCCACCAACAACGCGTCTCGATTTGTCAAAAGCTTTAGATCTACAACCTCTCGACTTGTCAAAACCACCGCCTCTGTTAACGCCTCTCCCCACTCACCTCCGCCCACTCTCAACCACATCCGTCTGAAGAAGAAAGGTTTGATCTTTGATGGGTTTTGTGTCAGCTGACGGTCCGATTGGAGAGGTGGGCGATTTCGAAACTACTTGATGTGTTTGTTCTTGAATCGAATTTTCCTGTTTTGGATGATAAGATGCTACTGTTGTGTATGTTGATGGAAACGGAGAGAGAGATTGAGATGATTCCAGATTTACCAGTGTTGTGGCTCCAATGTGGTGGTGGATGTAAATGGAAAGGAGGAAGATGGGATGAGGGCAGAGATAAAATTGTCAAAAGCTTGCAATTTTTGCTTTGAAAAGTGAGAACATCAATTAATTTGGGACATGAATTCACTAGTAAAACTTCAAGGACGGAGGGAGGAGGGAGTAATAAATAAGGTATAAAGTTCAAGAATTTATTGTCACATCAATTTCTAGTTTTTTTTAGAGTCGAATATCAATTAGTAAATTAAATTGTAACTATAAAAAAATTTATTATTATTATTATTGTTATTATTTAGAAAAAAATAGTTCTAAATTGGGGAAATGGACAATAAAATGACTGCATGTTCTTTTTATTAGATAAGTTATGAGTTCGACCCATAATATCGAGAGAAATGATATTTTAAATTTTAAACTTCTCGTAAGTTGTGAGCAAAAAACAATGAACCATCAATTATTCAGCAGTCAGCACAGCTCTCAACCCCTATAGAAATGAGAGGGAAACAAATAATATCGAAACGATTCCTAACTGAAAAGTCTGAAAACGAAAATCGGACTCTGAAAATCAATGAACTTAGCTTCACGTTCCAGCGCTTGGATATATATTTCCTCTCTTGGTTCCTCACTTACTCCACTTTGCGTCGCATACTCCAATGCCATCTCATAGTCCACCTGCAGATAAAATTGATTCGAGTCAAAGCTTGATGAAAGGAAATGAATCCATCATAGCACGAGAGTATATAAATCGCAACGGGATAAAATGTTTTTCATAGTTTGAACAAAATCTTTTCACTATTCGCTCCGTATCACCAGTCAGTTGCAAGCTCCTTTCCAAAATGAAAGGAACCTTGACTACTGCAACCTTAAACTGCGCCACTGAGGTAACGAACCATGCAAAACTTTTAGGGACCAGGACGGACTAGAAGCATAGCGCACCTTTTCAACATGCTGAGTGAGCTTTTCCTTCAATGTTTCTTTAGTGATAACATGAGCTGATACTTTTTGAAGTATGTCTGTATCTGCTTCCTCATAACGTCGCTTCTTTGATACACGTGATTGTGCCATTTCTTTTAATACGTCATATAAGGCACCCGAAGCATCAGGGATGTATCTGTTATTGTTGCACATTAATTAGAAGTTGAGCAGATACAAACAGGTGCGTTGATTTGTCCAGTTTTGCGAACAAAAAGATGGACGGGTGGATGGATTTACCTGCTTAAGTTTCGTTTTCTCTCCTGTTGCTCGCGAGCTTGCTGCTTCTTAAGAATTTTGTATTTTAGCTGGATGCAGCATTGTTGAATGGCATACTGGAAGAATGACGTTTATTAGCCTAACGATAAAATTGTCAGCAAAATAACACCAAAAAAACAACACCCACCTTGACAGCAGTAGCTATCTCCTTGATATCGTCTCCAATATACTCCTTGCCGGTCCCTTTAAAAGGGATTTTAGTGCTTACAATGCTCACAAAGACACCAATCTTATCTTGGGTCTGGTTGATCTTGTAGCTTCCCCAACTAGAAAGCACATTTTAGTTAGCTGCTTCGTATTCTAAAAAATAGTATTTTCTATCCACAAAACAGTCAAAATAAATTACTACCATTCTCTAATAACTTACTTGATTCGCTTGAGGGCAGTCCTGGTGACAACATCAGCACCTTGCTCGAAAAGAAGCGGAATGCGGTTTGCAAATCGGAAGATATTCAAACCCTGCATTTAAGAGTGCATTTGTGACCATATATAACAAAAAAATCACTTTGAACATGATTAATATTTAATAATAAAACAGAATGAACACCAAACAAGCCAAAATAGAGAACACTCGTATCCTTTTCCTATTTCCATATTCACTTTTTTGACGACAATCTTGTGTGTAGACCAAAACCAATGCCAAACTTCAGAACTGAATCTGGTTGATCCCTGCTCCTTAAAGGTCTTATATACCTCTTCTTGAGGTGTAGGATTAGACAAAAACTAACTCGATAATTCCAAACTCAAATCTGATCAATTTCTTCCTAATACTTTGATCAACTGTACTTACTTGTTTAACATCCTTTCCACCCATGCTGACACCAGCTTCCACCATGAATGGGTGCCCTTCAAAAACTTGAGCACTGCATGTATTGGTAGAGAGGAAACCTTTAATAACAGTGTTAACGTTGCTTCTTACTTCAAACACCATAACTATTTAATACCGTCATATGCAAGTTAAATCTTATAGAATAATGAAAGTAAGTAGTAAATAGATGTTTCAAATACAACCTGCCAGAGTAAGTAGCGACCATGTCTGGATGAAGCTCCTTTATAATTCCAAGACGGAGATTGTATTCCCCAGCAGGACTGAGACACTGAAAAAGATCTTTTCAAGGATTGCAAGCTATAGACACTGTATATATTTATTCTAAAAAAATTATGAAGATTCATGTAAATAATAAATATCCAAGCAGTCAAGTAAAGATTATGGTTTAAGAGCAGAGGAGCTTACATCACCAGTGGGGTCATCAAACTTGGCTTGACGAAATAGTTGATGGATGCGAACTATCTGTTGATCAGTCAAAGATTTAACAGCTGTTTTTGGGCTAAAATCTGGCCCCATTTCCCCTAACAAAGTAGAGAGGAATACCACACAGAATCAGTTAAGCATCTAAGAAGAATCACGTTGCACTCAGATGTTCTTTTTGGTCAGTGTGACCAAACTCTAAGACATTATTTAGGTATCACTCTAACCAATTAATCTTTCAGCATGTGCCTTCCCAATGCATACATATTCGTGCTGAAGATACTGAAGAAGGTTTTGTTTGGAGGTTTCAGCAATGAGGCGTTTGATCAGCAGTAAATCAACAGATGAAGGATGGTGCTTTGTCTCCAAAGGAACAGGAGGCATTACATCTGTTCTACGTGCAAATTGTACCGTGAAATTTTTACTGCAGAAAAAGAATAGAATAAGCGCAGAAAAGGAAGATTACAAACATGAGTATTGTGTGTGTGTGCAAGAAAGAGGTATAGAGTGAGAGCAATAGAGAGAGAGAGAGTACTCGGATGAATCTGATATATATCTAAAAAGAAATTGCGCATAAGGGGTGATGACAGCCATCTGTCGCATGTAATGCAATATCTTAGACTGCATATAAAAAAAGAGACAAAGTCAGTCAATAAAATAAATCAAATCCAAATTCACTCCACAATGACATGGAGTAAAACCACAAACATTACACTAAGTCAGAATGTAGGAAGAAATACAATAAATAGGGTCTAACTATGTTCTGCATACACGATAAGTTGTCCAATTTCCCTCAATGACCACTTGAATTTCAGCACCATGCCACCTATCATTGTTTTCCCGTTTCTCATGTACATGAATATGAGGGATGTTCCTGATCAATTGAAAGATGCACCATGATTAATAAGTAAAAGGTATAATTCCATAAGTACAATCAAGTCTACATAAAAAGAGTAGAAGCTCCAAAGGCCTTGAATATGCTATGAAGCCTTTAGAAATGGCTGAGTATTGGATATAAATAGATACATTCTCTATACATTAAAGAAAGTCCATGTACAAAAAATAACTTGGTACATAAAATTATGTTCATATAATCTAGATTAATCATGCCCTGTGCTTTGCAAACACTTCATATTCTATCATTCCTGAATTTTAAATTATAAATCATACCGATGAATATCAATATCCAGCCTGCAAAAAGAAACATAGTTTTGGCTGCTCATTGATGATGAGATCTCTATAGGGAGCCCAGTACTCATTTTGGACCATATTAAAGCCTGCATAAGTAAATCAAAACATTAACACCTATTCCAGGCTACAATCATCAAGCGGAGTATGTTAACCAGACAACAGATCAGACCTAACATGAGGACATATGTGGCAACAGAGCTACAAAGCAGAAAATGGCACACTGATAATGCGATACACGTGGGGCAACTTAAAATAGTAGCTAGAAAGACAAAAGGCCATGGGCACAGCATGCGAAAGTAAAACTTTTTACCATTTTTGCACCAAGACCAAACTTCCCACGTGTTTGCTTTAGGCCATATTTTGTCCCTGACAAAACTGAATAAAAAAACAACCTTAAATTAAACTTACAGAAAACATAACTAGCGACAAAAATTCATAAATGGTTGAAATATTTATTAGGTTTGTGTGCAAACAACTTCGCATCAAATGGAACATGAGCTATAACAAGCAAGAGCAAACCTCGGCCAAACATGTTTGGGATGTCATCATGGGGCATTCCTTTTCCATTATCCTACATTTAAAATCAGGTATACTCATAAGACTTTACACCTTTTAGAGTAAATTATGGCAAGTATTAGAAAACAGATAGGATATATTACACAAACACACACACACAGCACATACAACAGTACATGTTATAACTAGAAGAGTGAACAATAAAGCAAAACACACCTTGCATATGACTCTATAAAATGAGGCCTCACCTCGCCCCTTCATTCCCTTCACACCTGGATTATCTTTGGCCTTCTTCCCCAGAGAAGCATTCTTTGCCTGCACTTCCTGTGCTCGAGCTTCCTTTGCTAACCTTTTCTGCATCACATTGAACGCAATCAAAGCAATTAGTTTCAAGAACCAACAGACCTCACGAGCCTGCATCAGAAACCAAAGACTAAATTACAGTTGAAGAAGATAGCATGAGAAAAAGGTCCCACAGACCTCACGAGCCTTCTCGGTCTCGTAATCATCATACAGTGCCGCATCAACACGCTCTCGATCAACAAGCCCAATCATGGAATTAAATTTGCTTTTCCCTATCTCTTCACTACAAGAACAACGAAGTTTCAAGTTCACATATGCGAGAACAAACAAATAGCTAAAATGGCTACATAAATTACACAAATCCCTTAGCATTCCAAACGTTATTGGCACTGACATCTTTGGGAAAAACTAAAACTTTGAATGAAAATTAATGGCGCCACATTTTTCCAAATAGTTAAAATTCTTGGACAGAATTCTTGGTTTAAGGTTTTCCAGTCAAATCTTTTCCATTGTCAGGCAAAAGCCAATAGTCTAAGCATATGGCAGAAAAAATCCCACTTCTCAAAATTTCAACTTGCAACAGAAAACTTGACAGATTCTTTTAGAACTAATTCTTGTCAGTAAAGTTCATCAAACACATGCTAACATTAGTACTCACATTGTAATTTCTACAACAGGGAGTTCAGATATTGATTCTGCAGAATCAAGCGAATTCTCTACGAGCTCTCTCACCGTAGTGTAAAGAGATTTCCCTGGCTAAATTCCAAGACAGAAAAAACAATTATTTACTAAAAGGGTATACATGTTTATTAAATTACAAATTAGGGGGGAGAGTAAAAAGGAAGAGAGAAAAAGAAAACCCACATTGTCAAATCCAGCAATGTTCTTGTTCTCCGCGAAGAACTCAGCTGGAGATTCTGCCAACCAAAAAAAAAGTTAACCGAACACTGAAAAGAAAAGAGAAGAAAGATACAAAGAGAGAGGAAGAGAGTAGAGTAAGCTGACTCTGCTTGAGGACACTATCTTTCGGTTTCTGTATTTCTTTGGATTTCTTAGGAGCTCTGGATTTGGGTTTCTTTGCTGTTGTTGGATTATCAGTTTTCATTGAAGAAGAAGAAGAAGAAGGTACGAATTGATTCTGAACAGTGAGCAGAGGAAAATGGAGTTGCTTTTGATTGTTGCCTGTTGCTGCTTGCTTTTAGAAATTAGAAACTAGAAAGAATAGGAAAATAGATTTATTTGTTGCCCATGGGCCTCGTTTTCTTTTATTCTCTTGCCTAATGGGCTAATGCATTTGAGCCCATTGCATAGTCCTCTAGGGTAAGTACCAACTACCAAGTAAGTACCAACTACCAAGTCCTATTTTTTTTAATTTTTTTAGTTTCTCTCGGTTATCCTCTTAAATCTCATTCGAGTTTTATCAGATTTTAAAAAACTGGAGACTCTTCCATTAAAATCCTACTTTTTTTTTGCCAAAATATTCGATAATTTAATCACTACATTAGTTGCCGACTACTTCGAATGTGAAAATAACATATGTACTTTTTGTATAAAAAATTGTAAAAATATTTATATATCTAGCACTACTTTTTTTCTCAAACTTCTGGTGGAGAATAACCTTTTTTCTTTATAATTTGGATGCTTTACTTTAATTGATATTTCATCCAAAACTCCTTTCTTCTACATGTTGGGTAATTAAAGAAATAGTTGTTTTTCTAATTATTTTTCAATCAATCCTATGTTTTTTTTTCCTTCTTCTTCTTTACTAACAAGTGGTTGGTAAAATAATGGTGATTAATATAATATACAAAAAATAATGTTGATTATCTATTGACTCGAACCAAAAATCACATATTTAACTTTTTAAAATAAATAAATTAAGATGCCTATTCATTGCAAGACGGCGAATGAAAACCCATAAATTAAGGAGTATAATATATCTCGGTTATGCTGAATATATTAAATTATATTTATTTTTAATAAATTTAGAAATACGAAAAAAATATGAGATTCGATAAATGAAAATTTTATTAATCTTTTTTATGAATTAAATTAATTATAATAGTTTGATTGAAAATATTTTATAAACATAAAGAGTAAATTAACTATTTAGAAAAATAATACGGTAACTAAATTAATTATTTAAAATTTAATTAGAAATATTTTATGAATAAGGAGATTAAACTAATGATGGCAGAGTATAACAAGTAGAGTAACACCACTGCCGTGATTTTCAACAACGAAAGGATTTTTTCAACATTAATGTTGATCGTCATGCATTTATGGTATAATGACCTTAATTGTTAGATTAATCAACGTTGACCTGACCGCACCTGATAATTAAGTAGTAAAACTTCTTTTTATTTTATTTTATTTATTTATTTATTTATATAGTTTATTCCAATGAACTTTTGAAAATTATCAAACACCCAATAGAAAATTAAACTTTTGAAAAGCACATAACCGGCTAATTGCAATTAGGCGTGAGGAATTTTCTACATGATCCAATGAACTTTAATAGGGTAGATCAACGGAGGTTGGTACGAGTAGCTGAATAGGTCGAGTTAATATAATGATATAGATGGTTGAATCACTCTACCGATAATACTTACTGAATAAACATTATAATGATATGTGATATAGAACTTTTATAAAAAAAGTACTCCCTCCGTTTTTTTTTAAATGACTCTTTGCTACGGTAACAAAAAGTAGCTTAAAGACCAAAAAGTCAAGTAATTGCTACAGTAACAAAAATAGCAAAAAATCATTTAAAAACTTCCGGAGGAGTATAAAACAAAAGGTTCTACTCACCGGGAGGCTCCGCCATCGCAAGATTCCCTAGTGGAAAGGTCAATTTTACTATTTGTTCATTAAAAGGACGATTTTTTGTGAGCCATCCATTTCTTAGTTTTTAGTTTTACCATTCAAAATACCAAACCACACAATGCTCTATCATGTCCTCACCCTCTTGGTCTCGGCCCAAAGCATATTCTTATAGCGTCAACTTTATAATTTTCTTAAATTTATTAACTTAAACTTTTATTTCCTAGTAACAAATTTCAATATAAATAAAATGCATAAAACAAATTTATAAGGTGATATATATAAATTTGGAGCCATCCATGGATGATGGACTCAATCACACCCCAACAAGACAGGAGTCCATCACGTTTGTCTTGTACCTCGGAAATGTCAAATGTGCCACGATTTCTTTGAATAACTCAGCAAATCTGCTACTTGGAGTATTGGATTGTAGAATCTTTTACTAGTTTTTCTTTTCTTGTCTTTTTTTCTTCCTTTCCCTTTTTTTCTCCGTCTTTAATCATTATTTGAAGGAAGGAAAAAAATCAATAAAAGTACAGAACCTTTTCTACAGTACAGGTCGGGAAAATATAAAAAGACTTTTCCTTTTCTATCGTCAGCTGTGACGAATCAATCCATCCACCGGTCTCTGTTTTTTTTTATATTGAATGGTGGGAGTAGACTTTTCCTTTTCTTTTTCCCAGGTTAATTGGCAGTATTAAGCAGGGAAGTTAACACTCTCTTCTCCACTTTCTGCCATCCAAAGGCGCGGAATCCATAAAAAGGTGAATATATTCTGCATTTCCATCTGTCGCCCCTTATTTTTTTTCTTTCTATATTGTTTCTGTTTTCTTCTTTCGAGGGGAAAAAGAAGTCACCTGGGAAAAGTTTGTTTTTCATTATTTTGGATCCAATAAAGCTGTCTGTTTGTTGGCGGTGATTACAAGAGTTGTAAAGGTAGTTTTTGTTTTTAATTTTTGATTTTCAACAGTATTCCATTGTTTCTGTTTTTGTTTTTTTTTTCCTTTTTTTGTTGTTCTTTTGTGATTGAAACTAATAAGAACATCGTCTCCGTTTCTGGGTCTTTGGTTTTGTCAATCTATGCCCACTGTTTGGTTACTGAGAATTTTTTTGTTAGTAAATATTCCAGCTTCTTGTTTGGTATACAAGAGAACCTTGCGTATAGGCTTGTATGTTTGGTTTTCATTGTCATAGGTTTAAAGCATCCTTCTTTTAGCGGGAAACTATTTTATAACCATGAACTGATACTTTTGATGCTCTATTAAAGTGAGAAAAGTAGAAAGGTTGGTTTTCTAAAGGCATTTTTATGCGGGTGGATGATTTCTGAATGTGGTTGTTTTATTGCAGGAGTAGGACTAGTTTCCTGTGGATTATGCATTTGGTGAGTGAAGAATAGTGGTGGTGGTTGATAGAGAAGTGAGGAGATGGGTTTTAAGCCATTGGACTGGTACTGCCGCCCCGTGGCAGGTGGGTTGTGGACAGAGGTAGTGAAAAATGCCTTCGGGGCATACACACCTTGTGTCACTAACAGCTTAGTGATTATCATTTCTCATTTGATACTCATGTCACTCTGCGTTTATCGAGTATGGCTAGTTAAGAAAGATTTAAAAGCCCAGCGTTTCTGCTTGAGGTCAAAATGGTATATGTATATACTGGGGCTACTAGCTGTTTATTCTACTGCCGAGCCATTGTTCAGATTGATAATGGGTTTTTCAGTTGTGAATATTGATGGACAGACCAGTCTTGCTCCATTTGAGGTGAAATTTCTCTGGACCCCTTATATAATCGCTTGTGTGAAATTGTCGTTGTTTTGTTAAACAAGATTTTTTTTTGGTGAGGACATTGACAAGGTGATGCCTTATCGATTTTCCATTCTCTTTGTAATATCTTAGAATGTGTGCAGCTATATTTTCCTCTTTAAGGTTAATTGTGTTACTATTCTCTTGATGTGCTCATACTGGTTAGCTTGTGGTGGTAATCTGATACCATCATTTTATTGGCAGATCACTTCATTGATTGTTGAGTCTTTTGCTTGGGGCTCTATGCTGGTCATGATTGGTGTGGAGACCAAAATCTACATCCATAAACTTCGGTGGTTTGTTAGGTTTGGAGTTATTTATGCTTTGATTGGGGATGCAGTGATGCTAAATCTTGTTCTCTCTGTGAAAGAGTTCTATGACAGGTATTTATTCAACAACTTAGATTCGGTTTTACTTTTGTGCTACTCAGAGCCATTACCTAACTTTTCTCTGTTTCTTGTGAAAAAGACTAGCCAACAGTTGTCATTTCTTTGGGAAAATCTGTCACCTGATTCTATTTTTGAATTTTTTCAGTTTGCACAAAACATGATTTTTCAAATTCACATTTATGATTGTTTCATTGTCTGTGCAGGTCCGTACTGTATTCATACATCAGCGAGGTGTCTGTGCAGGTTTGTTGTTTCTATGCCTCTTTCTCATCCTGAATGTTTACTGTTTTTTCCCCACGCTTGCATTACACTTTTCATGAAATGCCTCTTTTGTTGTGAGACCTAGACTGGTATGTAGCTTTCCTGACCCATTATTGCTCCCTGATGCTCTTAAACTTCTCAAAGTGCCAGCCGGTGATAGCTTGAGTGTTGTGCGCCTGTTGATAGGTTCTGGTATATAAAGAGTTTATCTACTCAAGAATAACCAATATGTTTTTGGTTGTCTTCCATTTATGAAGTTAGCTCATTTTGTTTGGTTGAAGCACTTGATAATTGTTCTATTTTCACAGCTTGATGTGTGAATTAAAGAACCACACTCTGATAGGATCACTGAACACTTAGACAGTTTATTGTCGCTTTTTCTGGTAGCGTCAAGTGTGGCTAAACACTGCCTCCTTATGGGTTACTGAACATAAAAAAAATTAGGGTTGAATACGATTTCAGTCCTTGAATTTCCATCTTTGGTTATGCTACCCAACAAGAAAAGTTGATCTTTGACATAAAACCTTTGTTTTCTTATAGGCTTTGTTTGGAATACTTCTGCTTGTGCATTTTCCTGACTTGGATCCTTACCCTGGTTACACTCCTCTGCAAGCTGAATCCGTTGATGATTCTGAATATGAAGAACTTCCAGGAGGGGAACAAATATGCCCTGAGCGGCATGTCAATATATTTTCCAGTATGTACATTCTAATACATACACTCAACCTGTCTAGTTACTAAACTAGGCATTGCATATTTATATGTATTCAGATAGCTGCTATAACATGCCTAAATTACTTGAAACTGTGATCGATGAATTAATTAGGATCAATTTAGTGATCTATTTTGCAGTTTTAATCAACTACATGGTAACCTGGTGTGTTTTTGTACAGTTGATTGGCTTCCTATAATGAAATTGTTGCTGTTTGTTTTTTTCTTTTTCCAGAGATTGTTTTTTCCTGGATGGATCCCCTCATGAAATTAGGCTATAACAGACCCATCACAGATAAGGATGTCTGGAAATTGGATACATGGGATAAGACTGAAACACTGAATGACAGGTGATTATTTCACCTTTCTTTTATTTCTAAAACAGCTCAAGCATATCAAAGGTTGCCTGACATAGTTTTCTGGCTACTCTACAGCTTTCAGAAATGTTGGGCTGAAGAATCACGAAAACCAAACCCATGGCTTTTAAGAGCATTAAATAATAGTCTTGGACCGAGGTAAAAAACTTAAGCATAGCATTGTATTCATCTGTCATGACATGCAGGCATCTAATTAATTTCCCCCTTCTAGGTTTTGGTTGGGAGGCTTCTGGAAGGTATTATGCTCCCTCTCTCTCTCTCTCTCTCTCTCTCTGTCTTTTGGGTAATTAGTGTATGAGTCAATATTGTCATTCATCAAAAGTGATTTAGTTTACATTGATCACAGTTGATTTTTATTCAATTATATATAACATTGTGTGATTTAGAATGTGTTTTCCTTTTACCTCTCAAGTTATTTCGGCAATTGTCAGTTTGTGTCTATGCATATATGCATAATCATCTAGTTTAGTTTATTGTCTGACGTTTTTTTCTACAACCAACTTTTAGATTGGCAACGATGCTTCCCAATTTGTGGGTCCAGTTATCTTGAACCAACTCCTACAGGTTAGCTTCTTTTGTCTATAATTTAGAGGCTATACGTTTTTATTCATTCTAGTTTTTTGGTGCTGGACATGTAGGATTTGGTTTTTTGGAGTTAGGCAATGCAACTGGAGATACTCTACCTGATTGTTTATTGAAAATGTCCCCCTCATGTTCTTTCTTTCCTTTTTGTTTTCCTTGTAACTACTTGCAGTCAATGCAAAATGGTGATCCAGCTTGGATTGGATACGTCTATGCCTTCTCAATTTTTGCTGGAGTGGTACGAACTAAAATCTTTTGCTAAGCTAACTGCTAATTTTAGATCTCTGCTTGGGTTTCATATTTATCATTTGAACACTACCTATATGCAAAAGTCCCCCATTGAAGGACTTTGGTTCAATTATGTCATCAAAGCCTGCTTGTCAATGTAGTATAAATTAAGTTTTAATCTCTGTTTCCACTTTCAATAAAGGGCCACATCCAACAGCTTAGCCACTGCATATTTACCAGATCATATTTGTACTTTTTTATTCCGACGGTGCTGTTCCATGACATATCAAGATATGTTGTTTTTCTAGTGGCATTCCCTCTGGCTGCAATTGTGTGCTCAATGTTACACTTGACCCATCTATAAGTATTCAGATTTCTTATCTGGTTTAATATTATCCAGGTTGTGGGGGTGTTATTTGAAGCTCAGTATTTTCAGAATGTCATGCGCGTTGGTTTCCGTTTAAGATCCACTCTGGTAATTCCATTTTCTTGCTAATCACCTTACACATAAAGCTTGAACTTTTGCTCTGTGTCTAGATTTCATTCTGCAAGGGTGGACAAGTTCAAAATTTCTGAAAATGCAAAATTGAATTCAGTCAATCGCTACTGCCTTTGAGTTCGTATAGAAGAAATTGGGTGTAGTTTTTAAGAATTCTGTATTATTTCATTCTTTCTTTTTGAGTTGTTACATGTAGAATTAGTTGCCATATAGTGATATACGTCTTTTGGACTCATATCTAGTAATAACTGGTATTTGTTAGAAGTATAAAATAACAAGATCAATTCTTTCATTCATATGTTTTCTTGTTTGGAGGAGAGAGTGGGGAGGAGGGAGTTGTTATGGATGTGTTTGTTATGAGAGTTTGAGGGCATTCAGGTTGTCAAATTTAATGTGGGATGCAGAGTTAATTCTCTGCTATGTCAGGTCAGCCATGCTGTGGCAAAAGAGTCTTCTTGTAGTTAGATTTCTGCTAACACCTTGAAAGTTCTGATTATTTTTTGGCTGCGTGATTCCTATGCTGTTAGGTTGCTGCTGTGTTTAGGAAATCTCTAAGGCTAACCCATGAGAGCCGGCGTAAGTTTGCATCTGGAAAAATAACCAACTTGATGACAACTGATGCTGAAGCACTGCAGGTATGCTCTTTCATTACTTTCTGATGTATATAGAATTCTTTTCATTGCTGGTAGTGGTATCATATCACGGATTGCACTTTTTACACTGAAGTGAACTTGAGTTTAAGCTCCTCTGGCTGGCATAAGTTCCTAGGCTTAGATTTGTCAATTATATATTTCACGCACTTTAAATTCACTAGTGTGGCATTTGCCTGTTGCAAACCACATACACATAGGAGAGTTTATTTCCCAGTTATTCCCTCACTGATGCCAGGCTCAGCGAAGCTGACTACAGAGATAAGATAGTTAACTGATAATTTTCATGTAGTGACTGATCTTTTATATTGAATGTGCGGACATGCGCACTGGCATTCACAGGCAACCGCATATACACTATTTTGGATATTACTCAGGGTTTAACTGTGGAACATGTATTGCAACTATGTGAATTGTGAAATCACGAGAACAACATATATGCTCTTCACCTTCTCAATACTTTTGTTTCCACCTTGTTGAAAACGTGAAATAAAAAAAGAATATCATGGACTGTTAATTTTTTGTACTCTTTCTAGATGCATTTCTAAATTCTACTATCAAGTACTTTATTAAGATATCCAAACTTTATGGCTATATGCAGCTAGCCAAAGTTATTGTACATGTATTGACAAGGTTGTATTTAATTAGAATTGTTTAGGATCTCTCTTTAATTAAATTTCCCAGATGGTAGTTTGGCTAATTGTTCTTTCCACCAACAGCAAGTATGTCAATCACTTCATACTGTGTGGTCAGCTCCAGTTCGTATAACTGCTGCGCTGGTTCTTCTATATATGGAGTTGGGTGTTTCATCACTTCTTGGTGCTGCATTGCTTTTACTTCTGATGCCGTTACAGGTATGATAAATTCCATCACTTATTATTTATGAGATATTTAACATACCACAAGTTTCATACTCATGTGATTTTGTTGTCTTCTCTTTTTTCTTGCCACAAATGCCTTATTCTTTTGAATCAACAAATGTGCTTTGAGATTTGTTTTTTCTGGTTCCTGCCTCTTTTTTTTGATGAATCTGAAACTCTTCTCAATAATTTTATGAATCACTTTCTAGTTTGATGAAATTTTCAGATTTTCCAGTATTGTTTTGGACTGTATTAGGCTGAATAGAGGAGAAATTGGAGCCATTCTTTGTCTTATTTCCTCTTCATTACTTGATCTTTGCATCTCTTTATGGGAACAGGCATATATTATTAGCAAAATGCGGACATTGGGTAAGGAAGGCTTGCTGCGCACAGACAAGAGAATTGGCCTTATGAATGAGATTTTGGCTGCAATGGACACTGTGAAGTATGTTACATTTTCATTTCAAGAATACTTCTTTGTTTTCTTGGTAGGATATCTACCTACAATGCTGACTCTCAATGGTGTAGATGTTATGCATGGGAGAACAGTTTCCAGTCCAAAGTTCAAAGTGTTCGGGATGATGAATTATCCTGGTTTCGAAAAGGATCACTACTAGCAGCGGTATGACCTAGAACATACTGGATGGAAATCCCCATTTATGTCTGTTATACTGATTCACTTTGTGTTCCATTTCCTTTAAATCATTTGGTAGTTTTGCTTGGAGAGTCTAGAGGCTGTTGACAATGCACTTCTTTTGTAGTTTTATTGGCTTTGAACAGAATACCGCATGAATTTAATCCCTCTGATTAATAGTGAAAGTAGTGTTAGTTTCCGGCTCCATTTTTATGCTTCAAAATTGTAGCTTGGACTGTAGAACTTACTGCTGAATATTCAAGTCCATTTGTGCAATATCCTTTATAAATAAATAAGATCAACTAAGAAATTCTGAGCCCCAATTTGATAGCATACCTCTATAGGATGGTATATAGTTGGACTGAGAGAACAATGAAACACATTACAGAAAGAGTGTCATCGCAATGTATCCTGCTAATCATGATGGCATGGAGGTCCATCTTAAAAAAAAACTGATGGGTCACTCGGGAGAATTATATTGACAGTTCACTGGTTTTAATTTTAAAAGATAAAATTGGTTTGTTTCTGAAACCAGCTGAAACCATTCCCATCTCTTTTTTTTTTGATATTCCTAAGATATAGCTAGTTGTTTTACTTGCTGGATAATTTTGTATTTCTCGGCTGTTTAGTTGATTTGTTCAGTTTATTTCACTCATGTGAGATGTATGTTTAGCATGGGGAGCATGGCAGTACATTGATTTTGCGTATGTTATTTCTCTGTTTTGCAGTGTAATAGTTTCCTTTTAAACAGCATTCCTGTTGCGGTTACTGTATGTACATTTGGTATGTTTACTTTGCTTGGAGGAGATTTGACACCAGCAAGGGCATTTACATCACTTTCCCTGTTTGCCGTTCTGCGTTTTCCCCTCTTCATGCTTCCCAATATAATTACTCAGGTTATGTCTTCTTATGTTTGTTATATACGTTATGGCTGGAATGCATGGAGATGATTAATATTGAGGCTGCTTGTGCTGTTCTAATCTATGTTGTTTCTGTTTCTCGTCCTGTTACATTTATAGCATGTTAGTTTTGGAGTATTTGAGTTGATTTCATCACTCAAGTTTATATACACTTCTTTCACTAATGCTGATGTTGGGTAGGCCAAGATGAATTGGTAACTAAAACTCTTTAGCCTGAATAAATCAGAATCACCTGAAATTAGATCAAAGGCTGATATTATTTATGTTGACCTTAAGATTGAGAAAAATATTTTGGATTAGTTGCTTGAAATAGTATAAAATATTTATCTTGAATGTTTTTAACATTTAACCTATTTCAACTCCTTAATAGTCAGCATTTACTTTGGATGAATAATTTATTTTGTCAGAAATGAAGAGAGTATAAGTGGAGAACAATGCATGTTGTTCTTATTGAACAGTTGTCATCTGCAGCTGGCTTGATTGAGCTGGTTCTGGTATTTTGGCCGCTAACGCTGCTATAGTCTGACAGGTTGTAAATGCAAACGTCTCCTTGAAACGATTGGAGGAGCTATTTTTAGCTGAAGAAAGAATCCTTCTACCAAACCCTCCGCTCGATCCTGCACTACCAGCCATTTCAATCAGGAATGGATACTTTTCTTGGGATTCAAAGGTTTTACCATTAATTACTGAGCATTTGTCTTATGTGCATGCATTATGCGTGTGATGTGTGCCTTGCTTGTGACTATTGCTGGTTTCTTATGCATGTTGGTAATTAAAAATTGTAACCATTTAGCTTTCGGTTTCTATTCCAGGCAGAGAGGCCAACATTATCAGACATCAATTTGGATATTCCAGTTGGTAGCTTAGTTGCAGTTGTTGGCGGTACTGGAGAAGGAAAGACCTCTCTCATTTCAGCAATGCTTGGGGAGCTTCCTGGAACGTCAGAAGCAACTGCTGTTATTAGAGGAACTGTCGCTTATGTTTCCCAAGTTTCATGGATTTTTAATGCAACTGTAAGTTACCGAGTTTTGCCTTCCTATATCGCGTGATCTACGCATTATTTCTTGGAACATCAGCATGTATCTGTGTAAATTTCCTACTTGCTAATAGCTATATGTCATGGGTGATGACTTACAAATCTCGTAATTCCTATTGTCGCTGGTCACTTCCATGTGGTTTGGATGTGCTTCCCTGGATGTTGTTGAACCCCGTAGTTGATAGTGTTTGTACTGTTATTAAGTTGATTGCACCCTTCAAGTTGGTGATTTTCGTCTATTTTGCAGGTAAGGGATAATATACTATTTGGATCTGCCTTTGATGCAGCAAGATACAGGAAGGCCATAGATGTGACTTCATTGCAACATGATCTTGACTTACTCCCTGTAAGATGTTGAGAAAGTTGTTTTATCACGTCCCTTGTTCTCATAGATGCTAGATGCGAAATCATGTAAAAATTTCTATTGCTGACTTTACTATGCATTCTCATACTTGGTCTTAGGGTGGGGATCTCACCGAGATTGGTGAAAGAGGTGTGAATATCAGTGGTGGCCAAAAACAGAGAGTTTCTTTGGCTAGAGCGGTGTATGCCAATTCAGATGTATACATTTTTGACGATCCATTGAGTGCTCTTGATGCTCATGTAGGCCGACAGGTAAGGATGATCATACACCAGCACTTGTCATTTGATTTTTTCTTCAAGGAACTTCTACATATACTTTCTTGCGAAGGATGAAGCATACTGGATCTCATGGACTTTTATCAGTTGGCTAGTAATTTTTGCTCATGTTTCCGAGAATGAAGATTCTGGATTGGGCTTTTGGTATGTTAATGTGTGGGTCAAATAGTAGGATGACATTAAGCCATAACTGTTTGTGAAAACTTCCTTTGGAGTCAAATAAGATCTTGTATTGTTTCTTTATCATCAGTTTGCTTCAGTAGGTTGATAGATATCAGTAGCACCCCAAAAGTATTGCTAGCTCAATAGATGGCAAGAGGGACCTTTATTTTCTGAAAGAGAAAACGTTGGCATCATGGTTTTCTCCTTTCGTAGTTGTATTTGCCTACATACTTATTGTGAGGCAATAGCTTTTAGAATCTGCTAATATAACATTACGATTAATTTTTACTGTTGTAATGTGTACTGCACATCTTCAGGTTTTTGATAAATGTGTGAAGGGAGAATTAAGCAAGAAAACAAGAGTTCTTGTCACAAACCAGCTGCATTTTCTCTCACAAGTTGATAGAATTATTCTGGTCCATGATGGTATGGTGAAGGAAGACGGAACATTTGAGGAGCTGTCCAATAATGGTGCTCTTTTCCAGAAGCTAATGGAAAATGCAGGAAAAATGGAAGAGTATGCGGAAGAAAAGGAAGATGGTGAACCAGTTGAGCAAAAGACTTCTTTAAAACCTGTCGCAAATGGGGCCATGAATGACTCAGCAGAGGATGCAAGCCATAAAAAGGACCCAAAAAAAGGCAAATCTGTTCTTATCAAGCAGGAAGAACGGGAAACAGGTGTCATCAGCTGGAAAGTTTTGGCAAGGTAATAAAATGTTCACTTTATTGTAATGGTTTAGTTCTCTCTTTCAGTATAACTACATTTTTTTTCTTTTCATTTTTACTTTGGATGATATTGATGAGGACGAATGGCAAATGCATGTTTGAGACATCATTGGCTGCGCACCCTTGAAGGGAAAAAAGTGAGAAAAGGAATCACTCATGCTAGCTTGAGCTGGATATTGGATCATCTGACAACCCTGTCATGATCCACAAGTATTCTCACTTGGTCAACGGGTTGCAAACCATAAAAGAGTCTTGTTTTGTAGTAAACCATAAGAGTTTAATAAGTCCTTGTTCATCTATGGAACAGGACTGCATCACCTTTGATGTGCCAAACCAGCACATCAATGATAATAGAAGGTACCGGTATAACCTAAGGAGCATCATAAGATCATGAAAGTTTAAATGTTTGAATCGTGAGATTTTTTAAATGATCGCATGAATACATGCATCCACGTGTGATAAAAGAGACAGGGTTGGAGGGGGCAAGCAGGTAAGGCTACTTGTTCCTGCCCCATAAATGGCAGTTCTAATGATGCTTGCTTCATGCGGTGAATTTATGTTTTAATCTTCATCTACTTTCAATGTAAAGTTATATGACAATATCTTAGTCTCTTGCCAGGTACAAAAGTGCATTGGGAGGTGCATGGGTTGTAGCAGTACTGTTTTTTTGCTACATCATGACAGAAATTTTACGCATTTCAAGTAGTACATGGTTGAGTAATTGGACAGGCCAAGGCTCTAAGGCGATACATGGGCCTCTTTACTACAATTTAGTATATGCACTTCTATCAATTGGTCAGGTATTAATCTCTTCTATGATGTTGAGCTTTTTCCTTTTCCTTTTCCTTTTCCTTTTCCTTCTCCTTTTGAGGACTTTCATGTAAATATTCCCATACATTATCCTTTGGTAATCCTCCTTCCCTAGTAAGGCTTAGAGCTCCTGCACTTATCTCTATTTCTAGAATGTGAAAGTATAATTTCCCACGCCATAGAATTAATTTTGTGGAATTCTTATTCTTTCCTCCTACTGATCCAAATGTGATGTGCTAGGTTTTGGTAACGTTGCTTAATTCATATTGGTTGATCATGTCAAGTCTTTATGCTGCAAAGAGGTTGCATGATGCTATGCTTAAGTCCATATTAAGAGCTCCAATGCTCTTCTTCCAGACCAATCCCCTTGGACGCATTATCAATAGGTTTGCTAAGGACCTAGGCGACATTGATCGAAATGTTGCTGTATTTGTGAATATGTTCCTGGGCCAGATCGCACAGCTCCTTTCTACATTTGTCCTCATTGGAATTGTGAGCACACTTTCCCTATGGGCAATACTGCCGCTTCTGGTTTTGTTTTATGGAGCCTACCTATACTATCAGGTAAATGTAACTTCTTTCTCCATCTGTCTCTTTAATTCAGTCGAGAATTATATTTTCTTCATATAATTTTTAAAGACAGTATCCTTATTTTTGTTTTCAAGTGTTGGCTTTCCCAGTCATCTCCCTTTTGTTTTTTCCCTTTGGTAGCGATCCTATTGCGGATTGCAGAAATTCCTTGCTTGGAACAGAAACTGATTATGTAGGAATTTACTTTGCAAGCCTTAATTTCATAAGTTATGGTTGGCTGTATGAATCAAGAGCCCTCTTTTGGCTAAATGCTTAGATGGCAGACTATTTTTAAATATTATGCCTATCCTTTAGTTTTTCCAGTTAGGTTCTTTTAGGGTCTCGCTTGTTCTTGTAGTGTGCGGTGTGAATCAAAGCACTTAAGGTGATTATATGACCAACCTACCTTTGCCAACATTCTAACAGTTGGTCCTGTCTTTTGATTGATTCGAGTCCTCACTGTAGCAGATACTATCAATTTGCCTTGTCAACGCATGTTGCCATTCATCATCATTCTGGATAACTTATCATATAGTACATGCAGCATTTCTTCACCATCGCATTAAAAAATTTCATATTGTTAGCATGTTGGTAAAAACCACTTATATATAGCGCTTTGATGTTTACTTAGCCCTGCCAGTATGAAAGCTTAGCAATATGCATTTGGAGTAACAAATGTATTTAGAATATGGTGCCATTGGCAGATAATTTACTTTATGTGTGATATTTTTTTCTTCCCCTCCATTGTAAGCATTCTCTTAAGGACTATTTCTTCTTTACAGAGCACAGCCCGTGAAGTAAAGCGCTTAGATTCTGTATCTAGATCACCTGTTTATGCACAGTTTAGCGAAGCTCTGAATGGTCTGCCGAGTATTCGTGCATACCAAGCTTATGATCGGATGGCCAATATCAATGGGAGATCTGTGGACAACAATATCAGATTCACTCTTGTCAACATGAGTGCAAACCGCTGGCTTGGAATCCGTTTGGAAACACTGGGGGGTGTTATGATTTGGTTTACTGCAACATTTGCCGTCATGCAGAATGGAAGGGCCGAGGATCAGAAGGAATTTGCATCTACAATGGGTCTACTTCTCAGCTATGCATTAAATATTACTAGTTTATTGACTGGTGTACTGAGGCTTGCAAGTTTGGCTGAGAATAGTTTAAATGCTGTGGAGCGGGTTGGTACGTATATAGAGTTGCCATCCGAAGCTCCACTCGTTATTGATAACAACCGTCCCCCTCCTGGGTGGCCGTCATCAGGGTCAATAAGGTTTGAGGATGTTGTTTTGCGGTACAGACCTGAACTTCCACCAGTGCTGCATGGCCTGTCTTTCACAATTTCTCCCAGTGACAAGGTCGGGATTGTTGGAAGGACTGGTGCTGGAAAATCTAGCATGCTCAATGCTTTATTCCGAATTGTGGAACTGGAAAGAGGAAGAATCTTGATTGATGACTGTGATATTTCAAAATTTGGTTTGATGGATCTACGTAAAGTACTTGGCATAATTCCACAATCACCAGTTCTTTTTTCAGGTACACAATATCCATAATTCTGGTATAAACTATGTATTTGCTTAGGAAAAAAACAGGCGGCCATTATAGAGTGCTTGATTGGCTATATTTTGTTATTTATTATTATTTAATTATTTTGTAGGAACTGTGAGGTTTAATCTTGATCCCTTCACTGAGCACAATGATGCTGATCTCTGGGAGGCTTTAGAGAGAGCAAAACTGAAGGATGTCATCCGCAGGAACTCTTTAGGCCTCGATGCTGAGGTATATGCCAAAATTTTCCCGCGGTAGATCTTTATTAATTTAGAGTACTGACTCTGTCTTTAAACCTGTTGTACTTACTGAATTTCGTCCAATATCGAATTTTAATTGGATTTTCTGTGTAGTCTCCATTATTTGATCTTTTGTTAAGTATTTGTTCGGAATCTAGTTAAAGGTCTTGTTGACAACGAAATCTGAACTACAACTTTCTTGTAATTTGTTAAGGTTTCAGAGTCAGGGGAGAATTTCAGTGTCGGACAGAGGCAACTATTGAGTCTTGCTCGGGCTTTGTTGCGGCGAGCAAAGATACTCGTTCTGGATGAAGCTACTGCTGCTGTTGACGTTGGAACGGATGCTCTTATTCAGAAAACAATTCGAGAAGAATTCAAATCATGTACAATGCTAATTATAGCTCACCGACTCAATACCATTATTGACTGTGATCGAATCCTTCTGCTTGATTCTGGCCGGGTATGCCTTCAATCCAAACTTCATTTCAGGCTCTGCTTATTATTTTGCTTCATTAAACTAGTTGGAGCTGTCTCTCTTTCTCTCTCTCAAAATACCTCTAGGTAGGTCCTGCTTAGGTATATACTTGGTAAACTTACATTGCCTTTATCTTGATATTATTGCTCATCTCTTATTATCTGCTATCTGTTCCCTCAGGTTCTGGAATATGATTCACCAGAGGCGCTGCTGTCAAATGAAAGTAGTGCATTCTCTAAGATGGTTCAAAGTACTGGCGCTGCTAACGCACAGTATTTACGCGGCCTAGCATTAGGAGGGGGAAAGGAGAGTGAGCTAAATGGAGAAGCAAACAAACAGATAGATGGCCAGAGAAGATGGCTCGCATCTTCTCGTTGGGCTGCTGCTGCACAGTTTGCTCTGGCTGTTAGCCTCACTGCATCTCATAACGACCTCCAACGTTTGGAAATTGAAGACGATAACAACATCCTGAAGAAAACGAAGGATGCAGTTGTAACTTTGCAGGGGGTGTTGGAAGGGAAACATAACAAAGAAATCGAAGAGTCCCTCGAGCATTATGAAATTTCCAGAGATGGATGGTGGTCATCCCTTTACAAAATGGTTGAGGGTATGGATTTGTTTCCCTCCGCTCTTTCATGCATGTGCTTGTGTATTCAATTTACGAGTACCGGTCATTGCTTCATGCGCTGCCCTTGCTCAATTCTGATTTGTCCTCCTAGTCATGCATTCTCTTTATTCATTATATTCTCTTTTTCCACAGGTCTTGCCATGATGAGCAGATTGGGTCGGAGCAGGCTTCAGCAATCAGACTATGGATTCGAAGACCGATTGATAAACTGGGACGATATTGAAACATAGGAAGAAGTATTTGTTTGCCATTTCGACTGTAATAACCACTGGAATGAATCCACTTATGGTTGTAACTTATCAGAAGTGATCTGATATTTTGTAGTCCTTGTAATGTTAATTCTGGAATATGTCCACTTTCTTCAGGACAGACAGATGTAGCTTCTTTTCATGTAGAATTTTTTCCAAAAAAATGAAGACATTTTGGATATTACATAGTTTTTTCCGATTTTTTTATTTACTAAACTCAAAATCGGTGGATATTATTCCTTTTTTTGTGTGCATATAAAGGGTGTACGTCAGCCCGCCGTGACGCTAGCTGGCCTACTCACTCGAACTTTTGTCTGTCTTGTTGGTTCGTATCGTCCTGGAAACTGGAAAGGTTGGACCTTTGATTAATCATTAAATATTCAATATTTAATATTCAATGAATTATAGTTATATTAAAATTTAAAACATTGTTACATCCAGTTTAGGGCCTTAGGTACCAACTGGAATATCCAAATTGAAAACCGGGAGGATATTCCATCGGTATTTTGCTCCTAAAATGAAGCGCATGGTCACTCTCTCATATTTTATGTATTGACTAAAATACCCTCCTTTTTATAAACAAAATACCGCAATTAGTAGCACTGTAGCAGACCATCCCTCTCTCTCTTCTCGCTCGACTCTCTCTCTCTCTGCTGCGTGTTCTATTCTCGATCCGTTTGACGCATATTTGCTTCGGATCCTGTCTTCCTTATGATTCTAACCAATCAGGCAATTATTATTATCCATATTTTTTCTTCTTTTGCTTGTATAGATCCAATCTTGTTATATTTCTAATTAATCTGGTAATTTAGCTACTTTCTTTTTTCTCCAATCTTGTTTATATAAATATCCATATGAATATCCATGCCTGTGGTTTTACGATGCATATATATTGCTTCTGTTGATCAGATCCTTAATTTGAAGAACATCTTGTAGCTAATCGGCATCGTCAATCATCATCACTTGTGCTAATCGGCATCGTCGTCACTCATCATCACTTGTGCTGATTATCTGCTTAATAATCGTTTATAACCACAGCAGGTAATTAAATCTATCTTTATGGTTCCTACTAGTTCAATTGCAGTTTTGTAGTCTACGCCTAACAAAATCGACAACATGAATACTTTGGAAAAAAAATCAGATCTGAACTTTCTGGGTTCTGTGTTTTTTTGGTAGAATTTTAAACAGATCTATATTTTTAGTACAGATCTGGGTTTTCAATTCGTTCGGGAAACGGTATATAGTCACGCCAGTCCAATAATTATGGTCGAGCCGTTCTTCATTGCATTTTTAGGGCCCGACAAGGTTTCTTAGTTCTTGGACGGAATTGGAAGTGATTGTATTAGAGAGGATGAAGACACAATTTTCTTATTGTTATTTCATCTTTTCCTGGAACATTATTTATATTTTTCATGCATGTTTTGGTTCAATTGGTAAGAAGAAGCTTGAGTTTTACGGTTTGGGACAAAATGCAGGGAGAGGGACGGCAAGAGGAAAATAGGATCAGTTTTGTTTAATTAGATTTATTAAGTTTGAGGTTGAATGTATGAGGGACTGATTAGAATATTTTTCCATTTTATTTTTAGCAGTCCTTTAACTAGCTGTATTGTATAAATGCAGCAGGTTGTTGAGAAGAATGGCAGGTGTTAAGCTGCATTACTCTATCGAGACCGGCAAGTATAAGTGCAACTATTGCGGACATGATTTGGCTGCAGGCACTTCAACAAAAAGGTTGAGAGCTCATCTCACCAGAGAGCCAAATGCCGGTAGTAGAAGTTGTCCAAATGTTCCTGATATCTCTACTTTTATGTGGAAAGAAAACCGCGACTGGCCCATCCTCTTCAAATCTTCCACCTGAAGGTATGTCAGAAGCGACGGCTTCAGACACTCCACCTGGAGAAACGGAAGCAACGGCGAAAAATCCTCCACCTGTAGGTATGACAGAAGGTATGACAGTTGCAACAGAAGGTACAAATGAGAGTAGTGCAAACAACGATTCCGGCAGTGAAGGACAGTTGCAATTCTTGCCACAACAACATACCATGTCACTCCCATATGTGGCAGATTTACTACTTGGAGAAACAACAGAAGCACAAGAAACCCATTTGAGAGATGATCAAATTGATGATATGATTCTGTGCAACCGACCACTATATCCCACCCTTTTCACCAGAACTAAACAACGAGTTGAGCAATCAAGGAGGAGGTGCTTCAATATACGATGCCAACACATCCAAATGAGAGTGTTGGTGTTGAAAATTTGCAGCATGGAGTGGGAGGTTCAGAAATGGTTCAACAAGGCGAAATGGTAGAAGGTAATCAAGGATCTGCATTCCAGATGCCATCCTTTTCACCAGAACTAAACAACGACCTGAGCAATCAAGGAGGGGCTGCTTCAATATACGATGCCAACACATCCAAATGAGAGTGGTAGTGTTGAAAATTTGCAGTGGGAGGTTCAGAAATGGTTCAACATGGCAAAATGGTGGGAGGTAATCAAGGAGGGGGCTGCTTCAATATACGATGCCAACACATCCAAATGAGAGTGGTAGTGTTGAAAATTTGCAGCATGGAGTGGGAGGTTCAGAAATGGTCCAACATGACAAAATGGTGGGAGGTAATCAAGAGGGTGAAGGATCTGCATTCCGGACCAAAATGCTAGTGGGTGAATCTTTTATGAAAAATGAGGAAAAGATATGGTCTCAGTTGATGGATGATGAAGTGTTACGAGTTGGCATTTACGGTATGGGGGGCGTTGGAAAAACCACACTAATGAGCATATTCAAACTCGTCTCAAGGGACAAAGCCCTTTTAAGGTTTATTGGGTTACTGTATCTCAAGATTTCAGCATTCGGAAATTACAAAATCTTATAGCCCAGAAAATTAATTTGAACTTTTCAGACGAGGAAGATGAGGAGGAAAGAACTGAAAAGTTAACTCAAGCTTTGCAAGAAAAGCAAAAATGTGTTCTCATTCTAGATGATTTGTGGAACTACTTTGACGTAGATGAGGTGGGAATTCCAGTAAAAGCTGGTGGATGCAAGCTGGTTCTTACCACCCGATTGTTGAATGTCTGTCAAACAATGGACTGCAATGAAGAGAACATAATACAAGTGCGAGCTCTTTCTAAGGAAGAAGCTTGGATCTTGTTCACTAAGGAATTGGGCAATTATAGCACTGAAGTGGAGCAACTAGCAAAATTTGTTGCAATAGAATGCGATGGTCTGCCTCTCGGGATCAGAGTTATGGCGAGGGCCATGAAGGGAATCCGTGAAGTTCACAGTTGGAGGAATGCGCTGGAGGAATTGAGGGAATCAAAACTTACTGAAGGTCATAAGATGCGAGAAGAAGTTCTCTCTGTATTGAAATTCAGCTACCTTCACTTGATTGATCCAGCATTGCGAAAGTGTTTGTTGTACTGCGCATTATTTCCAGAAGATCATAAAATTTACGGAGACTGAACCTCCCACTCCATGCTGCAAATTTTCAACACTACCACTCTCATTTGGATGTGTTGGCATCGTATATTGAAACAGCCCCCTCCTTGATTACCTCCCACCATTTTGCCATGTTGAACCATTTCTGAACCTCCCACTGCAAATTTTCAACACTACCACTCTCATTTGGATGTGTTGGCATCGTATATTGAAACAGCCCCCTCTTTGATTGCCCAAGTCGTTGTTTAGTTCTGGTGAAAAGGATGGCATCTGGAATGCAGATCCTTGATTACCTTCCACCATTTCACCTTGTTGAACCATTTCTGAACCTCCCACTCCATGCTGCAAATTTTCAACACTAACACTCTCATTTGGATGTGTTGGCATCGTATATGAAGCACCCCCTCCTTGATTGCTCAACTCGTTGTTTAGTTCTGGTGAAAAGGGTGGGATATAGTGGTCGGTTGCACCAATATCAAGTTCCAGAATCATATCATCAATTTGATCATCTCTCAAATGGGTTTCTTGTGCTTCTGTTTCTCCAAGTAGTAAATCTGCCACATATGGGAGTGACATGGTCTTGTTGTGGCAAGAATTGCAACTGTCCTTCACTGCCAGAATCGTTGTTTGCACTACTCTCATTTGTAACTGTCATACCTACAGTGAAGAAGCTTGGATCTTGTTCACTAAGGAATTGGGCAATTCTAGCGGAGCAACTAGCAAAATTTGTTGCAATAGAATGCGATGGTCTGCCTCTCGGGATCAGAGTTATGGCGAGGGCCATGAAGGGAATCCGTGAAGTTCACAGTTGGAGGAATGCGCCGGAGGAATTGAGGGAATCAAAACTTACTGAAGGTCATAAGATGCGAGAAGAAGTTCTCTCTGTATTGAAATTCAGCTACCTTCACTTGATTGATCCAGCATTGCAAAAGTGTTTGTTGTACTGCGCATTATTTCCAGAAGATCATAAAATTTACAGAGATGAGCTAATTGAGTATATGATTGCAGAGGGAATAATAGATGCAAAGAAAAGCAGACGAGCAGAATTGGATAGGGGACACACAATGCTTGATACACTTGTGAATGCCTGCTTATTGGAAGGTAATACTAGATTTGTGTGGATGCATGACCTAATTAGGGACATGCTGATCTATGAATTGAGAGAGAGGTCCAATACGCTTGTGGAAGCAGGGGCACAATTAAAAGAATTACCAGACCTGGAGGAGTGGACAGAGAATTTGGTGTGTGTGTCATTGATGTATAATGACATTCAGGTGATTCCCTTCCGCCATACTCCAAGGTGTCCTGATCTTTCAACATTATTGTTACGTGACAATTGTGGATTGAGAAAGATAGCTGGTTCATTTTTAAAGCAATTTCAGAAGCTCAAGGTTCTTGATCTTTTTCGGTGCTATCGAATTGAGGAATTGCCAGCAGAAGTTAGTGATTTGGTGTATGTCACTGCTTTATTACTCCGTGAATGTAGCAGCCTAAGTCATGTGCCATCGTTAGCAAAGCTAGAGAGATTAAAGAAGTTAGATCTTTTCCAGTGTAAAATGCTTGAAAGGATGCCTGAAGGTGTGGAATTTCTGATCAACCTCAAGCATCTAGATCTCTCCTTAAGTGGAATACGAAGGGTAGGGAGTGAGATAATTTCTAAACTTTCTCGGTTGCAAGTCCTTATTCTATTCAGCATATGGGAAACAGGAGTAGCAGTCTCAGTTAAAGGAAAGGAAGTGGGAATGTTGGAGAAGTTGGAAAGCCTATATTGCGGTTTTGATGTCCCCAAAGCGTGGAGGGAGTACATGAAATCTCGAGAGAAGTCACAACAATCACTCACTCAGTACTTCTTTCGTATAGGGGAGGCGGATGATGATTTTATTACTAGTGGGTGGAATTCAAGCTGTGGGGTGTATTTACTTGGAGACCAAAGTAATGATTATGAGGCATTGCCACTGCCCACTGGCATTCAAACATTGATTATCAGGAATGATCTCAATGGCTCTTTATGGGGCTCTGTTTTAGCAGTAAAACATACAACTCAGCTCCACTTTCTTCGTCTGGATAGATGTGATGGACCGTGGGACAACTTGTGTGGCCTCTCTGGAGTAGAAACTTCTACTATTGCTACAACACCATTCCTGTCAAACCTTAAATCAGTTGAATTTGCTGCCTAACCTAGAATCGATGAGGGTATCGGATTGTAGTAGCATGGAAGAAGTATTTGGAACAGACCAAGAAGGTGAGCAAGGAGTACTCAATCTTCCGAAGCTAAACACATTGGCATTGGAAAATTTGCGAGAACTGAGAAGCATATACAAGGGCATAATCATTTGTCATTCTCTATCACTAATTTGTTTGGTTGATTGTCCGAAGCTAGAGAGGATAACACTCCCTCTTCCACAACCCCTTCTGAGACTCCAAGTTTGGCCAAGGGAATGGTGGGAATCAGTGCAGTGGGGCAGTGCCAACGACAAAATTCATCTCGAATCGTTTGGTGGATTTTGCCACTCTAGATATCTTCCTGGCTCAAACTAAGGCAAGTGTGAGGAATGCAGCTGTGCTCTTGATTAGGCAAGTGTGTTCTTAATCCTCCTCTTTTTTCTATTTGATCAGAAGCAAAGAGTGCATCTTCTGAGATGTTCAAACTGTGTATGGACATAAGCTCTGCACTTAAAACCCTGAAGTTGGATTTTTTTTTTTGGCATTATTCTTAATCTCGTGCGTTACGCAAAAGTTTATTGTATGTTTTTTTTTCAAAATTGAAAAGATAATGATGCTGTGTTGATTGTATACAAAACGTACCAACCCAAAAATTAATTTGGATACCCAAACCCAATTTATTTGGATTTATCCAAACCCAAACCCAGTCAAACAAGTGGATTGGATTTGATTTGGGTTTGAGTTCGGATATAAATGGCCATATCTATATTTACTGTACCTAATGATTTGATTAACTATTTTAATTTGCAACCGAAACTTCATTTTCACAGGCTGCTTTGAGTGTCATATTGAATGGTCGTTCTACGCACGACTTCAATTTTCGAGCATCGATAAAAAATATTCAGCAACCAGACCAATCCTAAGCTCTCTTATATAACTCACAATTGACACGGAAAGATTCTGCATCCATCAAAATTCATTAATTTTAGAGTCGCCTACCAATTAAAACAGATCATATAATTGATAATTGATAATTGATAATTCTTAAACAATGTTTTAAAATGGGTTAAATTAATGGTAGCATGCTCAAAATTTCATATTATTTATTTATAAGGTGTTACAATTTTGAAATATTGAGATTTGAGTTCAAACCTTGTCTCAATTTCAATATATGAAATTAAAATAAAATAATGGAGTATTACCTGTGAAATGCCAGCTACTGCAAAGTAAAAGCCTTCAATGGGATGGTCAGCTAAGGAGATCTTTTCGATTGGGCCTATCAGATTGGTGATGCCCATGCTCGTGTTCTTCAGTGTGCTAAGAATGAAGACTAATTAATTTCCTAATATTATACTAGTTGCTACTCCCATATAAGCAACGATATTCTTTAATTTAAATTTCAAAGTCCAAAATAATGGAACCACAAAAACCACTTTGATTCAATCTAATCATATTTGCACTCGATCGGGCGAAACGAACTAATCATGATATATAACAATACATGATAATTAAAAATAACTTTGGTCCTCCAAATCTTTTGACACTTGGGAGTTTCTTTTTTTCTTGATCGTTTCATGAGTTTTCTTGAAAATGTCAAGTGGGCTTGCAAAATCATCATCGGTTAAAATAGGAAGTGGTACATGGAGAAAGGCGAATTGGTTGCCCCATATTGTTGAATCTGAACTCTTAGGATTAACCATATCCTCCACGGATTTGTAACTACGAAGCCTTCTTGTGTTGAGGAGAACTAATGTCATGGCACGACCATTCTTTGACTGCTTGTCCATTTCTTGCAATTTATAGTCGAGTTCCCATAAAAACTATACACGTAACAACATCATTTATTGTCCATCATTGGACAAAAATAAGAAGAAGAAATGTCACATTGATCAAATCTGAATGAAGGTGGGAATTGCATAAATGAATGAAGGAAAACACCATAGATCGAACTCATAATGTACGTTATAAAAATGACATGCACTAGCAAGTTGAACTACAACTTCGTGTGCACCATTCTTTCCATTTTATTTATTGTTTTATATAAAAAAATATTATTCCTTAATAACTTATATTTGCTAATAAATATTTTCTTATTTAAATCATTATGAAAAAAATAAAGAAATATTTGCTGAGTTAAATATGTTCTTATTTGAATCATTACCACTCCAAAGCGTAGCTTTAATTTCTTCTATGTGATCAAGTGAGAACTTTATAGGGATCGACTGAAACTGAACTTTATCTTTCCCTGACTGGATCGGTGTTTTATCATCTTCAACAAAATTGCTCTTTAAAGTGCTCCAATAAAAATCTGATACAGTATTAACAACTGCAGATAAAATCCAATTCAAGCTCTTGAATACATTTTTTTTCTGACCAATATTCTCTTTTATGGAAGGAAATGTCAAGGGAAGAGAAGGGTTGTCAGCTCTTCTAAAGAAAGAAAAAAGAGCACGCATCGAACTTCCTCAGTATTAGATTATAGTAAGTAGTAACAAATTGATACTAAAATAAAAACTTGGGCACTTAAGAACAAGACAGGCGAGCAACATAATTTGACAATGTTGTTTGGCAACATTCAACATTGACTTTTGTTTAACCAACCACCCTCCGCTTGATTGCCACAATGAGTTCCTAAACTTAATTATCACAACATCCATCCTGCTCTGTGTTCTCCTTTACTCCTTCTGATCTGATTCTAATCAGGTAAATATCCATATATACTCTGCTACTTTCTTTGTTTTTGCCGTGTTTTTTATTATCCATGTCTGTTCAGCTCTGCTTAATGCTTATGATCTATCTCTTGCGTCTTTTCACCATTCCTCCTTTTATTCTTCAGGTTTACCATCTGATTCGAGTGTAAACTGTCGAACTTAGGAATCTGATTCTAATCAGGTAATTATCCATATATGTATATCAAGGTTCTTCTTTTGCTTATATAGATCCAATATATGTAATTTAACTACTTTCTTTTTCTCTCTTTTGATTACATAAATATCCATGTCTGCTTATGATGCATATATATTGCTTCTGTTGATCAGATCCCTATTCATAGATCTGTGGCCGGGGATTCCCTATTAATGATTTTTTTAAATGTTATATCTTATTTATTATGTAATGCAATTGATTTTTTTCATTTTAAATAGTATTTGTAATCTTTTTTTCAGTTGTTTTGTTGATTTTAGTAAAATTTAAAATTATTTAAGGTTTTGTTCCTTTTATTTTTCCTAATTTAGAGAACTTTTAAGTTTTTTGTATGATGAAATTTTATTTTGAAGTTGTAATTAGTACTACATTTCAAAATGAAAAATGATGTTTTAATATTTCAGATGGAAAAAAAAAACGTAATAGTAAATTTCTTTATTGAAATGCTTAGATCTAATATAGAGATGCATCTAAATTGTGGTTGAACTTTTCTTTCATCTAAATCCAATTAATAAATATTTTCCCACATTTAACACTTTGGAAGATGGTCCATGAAAATTTTAAAATTTCATTCTAAGTGTTTCTAATTTTCAGTATTAATTTAAAAAAATTGAAAAACTAGAGATTTTTTTGTTTTGAAAAAAGTCCTTACCTAAACATACAATTTAAAAATATCTCCAATTTTTTAAAAATTAATTTTCTAAAAATTAGAAAAAAATTTAAAAAATTCTCCGTTCATAAACATTCCTTATTATTCTCTTCCTTTTCTTTTCATCTTCTCTCTCACATTTTCCAATAAAAACTGAAAAAACTAAATTCTTACCTGGCAGAGTACGGGACGTTATTAATTTTGCTAAAAAAAAAACTCAGGATGTTTATTAATATTATCCGAAAGGAGTATATTATATACCGTACTAGTACAAAAGAAATGCTAATTTAATTCATATAAAAATAAATAAGTGAGGTTTGTTGTTAAAATAAAAATATTAAATTAAATTTGTAAATTTTTTAACTGAACATATATAAAAATTACATTTATTTCTTATACATTTGTGATAGCTTAAGCTGTTAAAATTTGATGAGAATAACAAATTTGTGTATCATTTATCAAAGGGGGCGCGGCGCAGTTGAATACTTTGATAGCTTTTGCTGTTAATATCATTTAGGATTAGTATGGGATGAGGGAAAGGAAGGGAAAGAGACGTATGAGAATAAAAATAAATGATGGAAAAAGAGGGAAATGAGAGTAAAGGAGGGGAAATAAAAGTAAATTTTAGAATTTAACTTCCCTCCTAACTTAAAAAATATTTACTCCCATAAGTGGGAGGAAATGAGAGTAAATGGAGGGAAATTAAAATTTTAACTCATGTGTTCCTATTTTAACCCCTTAGATTCATCTTTTTAATAGTAATCAATTAAATATAAAAGTAAATCTACTCATCATTTTTTCTCTCATTTTTTCTCTCCCTAAAATGACACCTATACAAAGGAAATAAAAAATTATTTCCCTTCCTCTCCTCTCTTTTCCTTTACCTCGTTAAATTTCTCCTCTTTTCCCTTGTGCACTTTAGTTCCCATACTAAGCATTAGGCGTTAAATACTTTAGCTATTTAAATACACTTTTGAAAAGATTGGGGTATTTTATTTTTCATAATAGTTTTAAGAAGTAAAATACTTTTGAAATCCATTTTATCATATAACAAATTTCTTATAATGGTTAATGAGTTCAAAAATGCTTTGCTTTTTCCTTCTTTTCAATTTCTGTTATTTCATTTGTTTAAAAAGAAGCGGATGTCACTCGCCCACCAAATCTATCCACGCTGCCTCATCCAAACGCACACGAAAAACCATTTCTCATCGATCGTCGCTGCCATTCTTCATTCGCGTCGAATCCTTTTGTGATCCCTCCATGGCGTCGCGCTCGTCGTCTCCGCCTCCGCCTCCGCCTGTCACCGCTAAGTCACTACTCGCGACAGACAGTTGGAGGATGGTACAAAATCCCTGCTGCATCAACACAGAGATTCCGGTGCTAAACTGCAACCGCGTTCGAGAGCTGCAGGGAAGCTGCGGAAGCCGTCGAGGCAGCAGTCCTTCAGCCAGGATTTTGGCCATGCCGCTGCTGAGACTTACCTGATCACTCGCCTCACCATCACCCTCCTCCAATTTCTCGGGTACTCCTCTTTTTTCCCTGCTCTCTCTCCCTCTCGGGCTTTCTCTTGTTCATATTTTATCAATTTCGTAGTCTATGAACATGTGTTTAATGTAGGTTCGGAATTATATTTAATGCGTCTGTTTGTAAGTGTTTAGCATTCGATTGGCCTCTTAAGCTTTTTGATCGATGAGTTACGATCATTATTTGTATTTTAAAACTAATAGAACCTCAACCATTAAAAGCAAGAAAAATTGGATCTAGTTACTGAAAAAGATCATAAGTTTGCTTATTCGGTTTATTTATTTACTTATTTTGTTCTAATTGTTCACTGACAGTTTTAATTCTTGAAAAAGGTTCCAGTTCTAGCATCTGAGGCTCTTTTTCCCTCATTCTTATGGAACAATTAATTGTGGACCCTACTTGAATATGCATAATATACAGTGCGTACAGTAAGTGATTCCTCCATTTCTTTCTGGTACTGTTTTAGTCATTCATGTGAACTTTCAGTAGTGGAGTAATAATGCAGTTGATGGTGGTCCTGGCCTCATCTCGTCATTTAAAGAAATTGCTTCAATGTTAAGCTCCTAGGGATGCGTGCTTGATGATGTCTTAGGTAGGCACCTTTATGAACTTGCAAGTTTTGGAAAGTTCAATTCATTTACGCAAGACGCAATATGGACATGGCAATGTTAAAATTTCCTTGTCTTCATGTGGCTAGTGACCATTCTATCTCAGTAGATCACCAGTTTTGTGCTGTCACACAACTTGACTTGTGTCTGGATCGGTGATTTCTTTGGATGGAACTTGTACCACTTTAAGCAACAAGTCCATATGTTCCTTTCTTACTGTTGACTTCATTGAATGGATTGAGCTCATGAGATTTTAGTTTCAAGATGTTATCTTTTAATCGTTTATTTTCATTCAGGATAGGTTACCGCTGGATCACAAGATTAGTGGCCCTTACTTTTTATGCTGCTCTACTTATGCCTGGCTTCCTTCAAGGTATGTGTCATGTTGCACTTGTAATTTTAATTGATCAACCATCATAACATCACTGTTTTTAATAAAGCATATGTTGAGAGTTATGTGTCTAATCCACTGGTTATGGCTTATTAACAGTGCACCCATCACTGTCAGTGATGATCTAGTTTCTTCATATTTTTTAAGTCCTCCATCAAGCCTTCAAAAGGAAACTACCACTCAATCAATTGTTCTGTGCATTGAAAACTGATATTAATCTTTACCACTTAAGTATGTCTTGGGAAGAACTATGAGTACAATTTTTTTGAACAACAGAATTATGAGTACTAACTCACTCACTGTCTACTTTTTGCTGTCTTAACTTGGAATGGCCACTGAATCAAATTTATCATGCCTGCTGTGGGTGATACACACTCGAATTAAGTGGTATTATATATGCTTAACCTTCCATGCTCTCTTATAAAATTAGATTGTCTTCTAGTATGCTGCTAGAATGAGCCCCTCCTTCCCTGTTAACGTATGATATTGTCATGGTTTTGCATTGGCTAAGTGATGTAAATCATACTCTGTAGAAGTTTATCCTGTTATATCTAGGCCAGCGGGAATTATTTCCGTGCCCTCTTCATAGAAGCTTACTTTGTTGACTAACCTTGAATGAGGACCATCTTCATTCATAGTTTGTCTTTACTAGCTTTCCATTATAGAGTACACCTGTTTATGACATTTGTAGGCCCCTGACATCATATTATTACATGAGAGCTTATGCTATACGTGGTGAATGGTGGATGATTTGTTTTCAAAAGATTGTGTTAATTTCAACTTATCTTAGTTTGTTAAATAAGTGGAAGCATTGGTGTGCAGTGTTCCTTCACTTCCATTCTCTGATGAAGATTCATCTTTCTTTTGATGGAGGTCTCTGTTTTTTGTCCAAATACCTCAAACTTCTGTCGTCTTTCAAGTAACCAAGTGATAAGTTCATGACTTAAAAAATTTAGATAAAATGCACCGGATCTTTATAGATAAAATCCATGCACAATGGAGAAGGAACTTGTTTTCTCAGAAAATTCGTTGTCAATATGAATTTAGGTGCAATTTTTCATCTCATAAGAAAGTCATAAACAGAATGAAGCTCGCTTTCTAGATTTTTTCCCGGTCTTTATCAGGATCTAGAGCCTAAGCAGCTTCTATCATAAAGATTTGGTCACTGTGGTCTTCTGTTTCCTGGCATCATTCTTTTACTAATGTAAATCCATAGGTTATCCCATGTCTGTTTTACCATCCACGAGACTAATTCTCTGTTCGAGCTGGGCCGGGAAGCCTGATTGCTCATTGTTTGCATGCATGTTAGATTACAACTAATGCTGTCTTGTTTCTAGTGTAGTAACTTTCAACATGTTGGTAAGAAACTTTTGACTTCCGGAACTCAGTTAAGTCTTTTGATTGATGAGAATCAGCTTGTGTTCTAATCTCTGCAGTTGCATACTATTATTTCTTCTCAAGCCAGGTGCGATGGAGTATCGTTTATGAGATCAACCCAGAAATAGGTCTGTAAAAAGGTCCTAGTTTGTTGCTTATTTTCCACTTGATCTTAGCGTCAATATAGAACATCATTATTTTAGTGTGTATGTTTGTTAATGTAATAGACATTTTACAGGTTGGATTTATATTTACCGACAAATCTGGACAAACCAAAGCCAGTTGTAGCATTTGTTACAGGTGGTGCCTGGATTATTGGGTGAGTAATTTGAAGCAGCATCTGGTGTATTTTTTTGTTTCCCCCTCCTCATTTGTGGAAGAGCAGTTGTTCATTTCATGGTACATCATGAGTTGTGTCTATATGGATTATTTTACTTCTTAATACTTTGTCAGAGTAATCTTTATGCAACTATTCATTAGTGCACTGCTGAAGACACTAGTTGTAACTGTTGTGCGCTGAACCATACCTCTTCCACACTAACGCATAACACCTCCTTGGTATGGAAGCAAGCTGGGATTCAGGTCAAGAACATGATATGTGTATGGCCCTTGGGAAGGATGGAAAACTGGACTTCATGATTTTGCTAACACACTGAGGGTCGTTTAAATAATGTCCAATATAAGGCCACCTTCAATTTTGGGGTTCTTGAATAAGGATCTGAGAAAGCTCATTTTGGGTTTGGTTAGGAGTTTTAGAGCTCATATAATGTTAAATATATATGTTTTATTTTCCCTTTGGCATTGAGCTTCTAGTTACCCTCAAACCTATTACATTTAGCTCTGTAGAAAACAGCATATATGTCTTTGGCATGTTGTGAAGTTATGTATTTATTGTCTTCACTATTACCTATTTGCATCTTCATCCTGATTTAGGTACAAAGCATGGGGCTCTCTTCTAGGACGAAAGCTAGCCGAAAGAGACATACTCGTTGCATGCATCGATTACAGGTATCTGGCTGTAGTTTGAGGAGTTCCATGTTCCAGTCCACTGTTTCTAGTTACCTAGATATTAAACTATTTCATTTAACATATTTAGTACTGACAGCCTCATATTTTCATAAAAGATCATATCTGCTGAAGAGGCGTGTCCCATTTTGTTATTCAAATCATTTTTACTTTCATTCTTTCTTTTGGACTTCATTGAGTAGGTTCCCATTTCTGAGATTAACATTGATCTCTATTTGAGCAAATGTATTCTGTTAATTAGTTCGGATATATTTGATGATCTAGATAAAACATGCCATAGCTTATTATCCAACCCGTAAGTGAGGAAGGATGATTGACTGGTTCAAGATTAGGTTCTGCTCACTTTCACTCACTGGTCCTGTGGGTTATTTGCTGGAGAAAATAATGATAGATTGTGATAATTTGTCAATTTATGATGTGGTGGTTGCTCAGTTCAACCTCACGTCTGAATATGTCATTTTCATGTGTGAAAATCAGCTCCTTCCTTTGCTGATGTGTCAGTTGCATATAGAATGCCTTCTTGTTGTCTGGCTCCATCAATGATGCATGACACACATGCTCATGCAGGAATTTTCCTCAGGGAACCATCAGTGATATGGTAACAGATGCTTCCAATGGGATATCATTTATCTGCAACCACATTGCTGAATATGGAGGTGACCCTAACCGGTATTAAGAGTGATTTCTTTGTCCTTCCATATACCGCCTTGTCTTGAAGTCATGCCATTAATCTCTGTGTCCTTATTGAGCAGGATTTATCTGATGGGACAATCAGCTGGTGCGCATATTTCTGCCTGCGCTCTCTTGGAGCAAGCGATCAGAGAAGCTAAAGGGGAGAGCATATCCTGGAGTGTCTCCAAGATAAAGGCTTATTTTGGCTTATCTGGAGGGTAATTCTCATCTGTTAACAAATAATAATAAAAATTAACAAATTAAGCTGATTCGGACTTCTTAAGAGATCCCTTAACCCTCCAACACTTTGTGGAGCATTGGTATTTAATTTGTGAAAAACATAGTTTACCAGTAAAAAATTTACTGACTAATCTACAAGAAACACCTAGTGTGGTTGGGCAGTTTGTGTTGCTAATAATTATATTTTGGACAATAATTAGGAAAACACACCCAGAAGGATGTGTTTGCCTGCTAGCAAATCCAAATGGTTAGCAGTAATTGTTGTTCGTCGTTGGCACTTTTGTTTCTGCCAATGTTCATTTTTATCTGCGTGTTTTTGGTTGCACTATACTCTACACCTCACTTACATTCTTCATAAACTCCATGTACAGGTATAGTTTGTTGAATTTAGTTGATCATTTCAATAATCGGGGGCTTTATCGATCCCTTTTCTTAAGGTAACTGCCCGATACTTATGTTATTGGTTATTGAACCTCATAGCTTCATTGATCTTGCTCAGTGTTGTTGCAAAATGGTTGCCACGTTGTATAAGTTTTCCCGATGTGTTGTCACAGTATTATGGAAGGTGAAGATTCCTTGCTGAGTTTTTCTCCTGAAGTTAGAATTGAGGACCCAAGTATTGGGGATGCTATTTCTCTGCTGCCTCCCATTCATTACTCTTGTCCACAGGACTGCAGATTATTACCATCAGCTGCCAGGTTTGGATATTCTTGTTCTGGAGATCAATGCTACACTATGATCATTGGGAAAAAAATAATTGTAATTGGTACCACTAAAACCTTTTTGTTTTTTCTATGCTCATGTATGAAGTTTGATGTAATGCATGCCACTCAGTAGTTAATACATGTTATATCTCAAACATCATGCAACTCAGCTATAATCAATAATCAATAATGCGATAAAGCTGCGTAAATAAGTTTTTACAGTTGCATCATAATTTAGCAATGATAAAAGTTTTGACAATTTCATCTTTTATTTCTTATTTTCCAGCGAGACATTTGTAGACGTTCTACAGAGGTTAGGAGCTCAGGCTGAGCTAATTTTATACGAAGGAAAAACTCACACTGACTTGTTTCTGCAAGTAAGAGCCATCTTGAATGCGTTATTTATGTTTTGTGATGAACTGTTGTCCTTGTCAACCTGTAGACTGTAGTTGCAAAATGGGCAGAGTCATGCTTTCTGTTTTCTTTGGGTTGAGGGGTGAGCGGGTTAGTTTGTTTAGGGTATAGTTGTAAATGTTGGTAACCACATTATCCACAGTGTGAAATTAGTCAATTCTACTATTAGCGCGTGCCTCCATAATTATTTGGATGGACCATGCAGGATCCTCTAAGAGGTGGTAAAGATGACTTGTTTGAGCATTTAGTTGCTACAATACATGCTGGTGATGAAGAAGCTCTTGCCAAGGATGCTATCGCACCTCCTGGAAAGCGTTTCGTTCCTGAGATATTGTTAAGGTTGGCACACCATATCAGCCCATTTTAGAGCTGGAACTTGGGATATATGAACGGCCATTGTCGTTTCTTCTCTCAGCAGATAAAATATCATTCATTTCTTTTGGTAATGGCCTAGCAAGACCTTTGCCATTCTCGAAAAATTCAATTCGGTCAACTGTTGTAATGAAATGGTCAAAGTGTTAGATTGTTATGACAATACAGCTAGAAATCCCTCTCGGAATTCTGGCCTTTCCTTTTTTTAGAATGTTATGGAATGGGTCTTTTATGGTTAATAATTGTAATATTGTGCATTTGGGTTCCTACTTTTGGTAATTGTTTCCTCAATCTCTCTCTCTCTATTGATAGGGATATGACTTTTGTTAGCTTATGGATTATTGAAGGAGTTGTCTACATTGCAGTTGAGTTCAACAACACATCACCGTGAGACTAATGGTGAATCAGAAATATCTCCGACAGACTAATGGTTACCAACATTTTTTATAGATGGTAAAAACTCAAACGGCACATAGCTCTCTCAATCAAACTCTAAAATGAATAACATGCCTATAAAGAGATTATGTTTCAACAACAAGCCACTAGTTTTGTATAGTGGCGAGAGGTTGGGTCTGCTGTGGGGTCAAACCCAATGAGGCCTCCATCACTGTCGTCGCTAGACTGGCTGCAGCCAGAGGGGACGCAGATTATGCATTTGATTTGGTTTGAAACGTGAAACTTTTAATGTATTGTCTCGGTTGAGGACATATGATCCAGCTTTGTTTTGTTACTGTGAGATGTTGGAGGCTGATAAGGCGTATGAAGTGGAGGAGCACATGAGAAATTTGGGAGTGAGCTTGGAGGAGCCAGAGCTTGCAGCATTGTTGAGAGTGAGTGCTGAGACTGGGAAAGAGCAGAAGGTTTATGAGTATTTGCACAAATTGAGGAAGACAGTCAGGTGTGTGAAAGAAGAGACTGCAAAGGTTGTTGAGGCTTGGTTTGAGTGTTTTATGGGCAATGGAGTGGAACTGGATACATATGTGGTGAGGGAGTCTATTTCAAAGAATGGAGGAGGGTGGCATGGGCTTGGGTGGATTGGGAAAGGGAGGTGGGCTGTGACAAGGGGGAATGTGGGAATGAGTGGAAGGTGTTGTTCGTGTAAGGAACAATTGGCCCGCGTTGATATTGATGATGCAGAGACAAAGAGGTTTGCAGAGTCTTTGGCGGGTTTGGCTATGGAAAGGAAGGTTAAGGCTAATTTTGCTGAGTTTCAGGTGAGTGATATTGTGTTGTCAAACTTCATTTTAATTTAATTTATTTGAGACAAGAAAAATAATCTTTTACTAATCTTTCACTTAAATATTTTGGAATAAAATTTGTTGTGCTATTAGCCTATTGTTATGAATGATTTCTTTAATTCCAAGCCCGCAATACGACTAAGTAGTTTTTTTCAAGAGTAGGCAACTTTTTTTTTTCCCAAAATAAGAAAGTTAGATCATGAAACTGTGGTTTGAGTTCATAAACGAGGAAGCAACAAATCTAAAAGCAGACATAATATTTTACCCCTAAATTTAAATATTTTTATACTAATTATTTATTTAATTATCCTCTGTTGTGATAGATAGCTTGCATATACAACGTGCCACGTCATATATTATTGCTATATGGAAACTCGTTACATCAGCACTTGGGATGAAGTGGTTTCTAATATTCACATTTTAAAAAAAAAATTCGTCATAAAACAAGTAATATTCAGATTTATAAAATAAATAAATAATTATAGCCATTTCCAGCGCCATTGTCCCCCTTGAAGATGAAATGGAACTGATTAATTATAGAAATTTGAGTCATGTCAAGTGTCTTCATGGTTGCTTAATAAATAAATAAAGCATTTGTAACTATATATTTATTCGTGCTAAATAGTTAATTAAACGTCATTCTTGATAATATATATAGTTGTGTAATTGTATTACTTGTATTGTTTTTCTGACTTCGTCTGATTTTTTTCTCCCCTTAATATTTAATAAAGTGATGCTTATGAAATATATATATATAGTTATGTAATATACTCGATTCGATTCGAGACAGAAATGGAAAGAGAAAAAAAAACTACATGCTCTCCTTACTGTTCTGCTGAAAATATGGTACACACCAGCTATACTGGCCGCGAAATCAAATAACTCAATAACATCGCAAAACTACTTTAAAGGTACAACGACCAAATGCACAAATTCTGCAAGAGTGCTTTGTACAGCGGTGTGTTAGCTACGGGACGATGATCTCTCCTTCCTTTTCCCGTTCATACCGATAATTTTATCATCACATCTTTGAGAAGAATCATGTTTGTTGTTGCTTATAATACATTCTAGATTGCACCTGCCATTCACTTCAGTACAACCGAAAATACTCTCCTTTATTAGAAGTTTCCTTGTTCACATGATCTTCAAGAGCATCACAAACACTTTCCCTAGTTATGCAGACCCAACTTTGTGCAGACTCCTCACTACCATAAGATGCTACGGGCAAATGCCATGACCCCTTTTCAGATTCCTGAAGAAAATAATATAACCCGTTACAGAAAAATTAATACAGTATAATTAAAGTGTACACTTATCCCAAATCAACTGGTAGTGTTCGACATTAACAACACACTCAACAAAAATAAGGTAATGTTGTAATACTTATCGACTATTATCCACAGTTCATGCAATTTTTTTTGGGAGTATGTGCGCCATATTCTGGGAGCACTATGGTCCTTCAAGAAACACACAACTATATCGACTATTATCCATTGTACACCATTGCATCACCCCATAGAGAAACAACTTATACAAATAAATTTGATGTGATGTCAACTTATCTTAACAGAAACTTCTCTGTGATTTTCCAATGGTCAATAATTTGTACAACTGTCTAAGATATTGTAACTGCCAATCTAATTTCCAGTTTGTGGAGCTAAACAATAAAAGTCCAATCTTCGATTATTGAAGATATTCCGATGATTCCTTTTCCTGCAATTTACTTGTCATTCTTGCAAATAGACTTGTCTTTTCTTTTCTTGTTTTGTGTTTGCTCTGTGACCCAACAAAAATAAGCAGTTTTGAAAGAAATTGAGGATTGAAGTGAGCTACTTTAAATGTCTAAATGCTGTTTTTAATCTATTCTTTTTCTAGGGTTGGTGACAGATTAAAAGAGGATGGCTTTGAAGCAGTGACGGATGCAGCCCATGGCCAGGGTGGGCTGCAGCCCCCTGGCCCAATGGATTTTTTTTACTATTCTAAGCCCAGCCCAAATCCCTGCGTCAAATCCCAAATCCCAAATCAGAAAATTGAAAGGAGTGGAGACAGTGCTGCGTCAAATCCCTAACCCTTGCCTTCCCAAATCCCTAACCAGTAACCCCATCGTCACTTCCTATAACGGCGTCGTTCAGCAGATCGAAGCTAAGCTTGGCTTAAACCTCTCTCACAAAACAGCCTTCATTCGTGACCAGATCAACGCCCTCTGCCTCCACTCGTCGTCGCCTCTCGCCGGTCGCCGCAGCCCGCAGCTCCCAGCTTCCTTTCCGTCACCACTCACCAGTCTTCAACGCCTTCTAACTTAGCTTCGTATTTTTCTTTTTTCAATTTTCCGAGTTGCTGCTAGCCTGCTTTTCGTAATTTCGTAATTTCCTCGGCCTTGGACGAACTGTCCCTTGAATCTTTCACTTACTATCTTCAATTTTTTATTTGTCCGGCAATTGATTTTGTGTTTACTTGTTGAATTGAAATATAGTTATAATATTGTTTTTGCGGAAATATAGTTAAAATATGGGTGGTTTTGGTTTTTCATTTTCCCCTTGCAGATGGTTTCTTTGATCATTGAGGCCCTTACCTGGTGCTCCATGCTTACAATGATATGTTTGGAGACAAAAATCTATGTCCGGAAGTTTCGTAGGTAGGTACGGTTTGGTGTGATTTATGTATTGGTTGGGGAAGCTGCAATGCTCAATGTACTTCTTCCCTTGCGAAGTTACTACAGTAGGTTAGTAATCTTTCATAAAACTCTATTTAACCCACATATTGAAGTCTTGATAGACTTCTGTTTATCAAGAGCAAAGGGAGTGCATTTGGAATTTTAAATCCTGAAACAGAATTTTGAATGGCTCAATTCTTTGCTTTTCTAACTCTAACATGTACATGGGACTAGTTTCCAAAGTTTAACTCCAAGACTCTGAATTGAGGTTGTTTCACCATGCAGGTCTTCATTGTATATGTACATCAGTGCAGTCTTTTGCCAGGTTTGTTGCTGAGCTTTCATTGATAATGTAAAGTTGTATTCCCTTTTTTCATTATATTGTTTCGACTTGGATGTGAAGAGTTACCGCTGGCATCATTTTGATTAGTAGCTGTTTCTCTGCTGTAGGTTTTATTTGGGGTTCTTCTCCTCGCATATATTCCCAATTTGGATCCTTATCCAGGTTATCTTAAGGTGGATACTGAGCCATTACCCAACAGTGAATACGAAGCTCTCGCTGGGGGAGAGCAAAGTTGTCCCGAGAGACATGTCAACTTATTGGCCAGTAAGAATTACATATGAGAAGTCTCCATATCTGTAAGCCAGAAATAATGAACTGCATATTGCCTAGAAGCTGAACTTTTGGTTTAATGATAATTTAGTAGTTAATTCACAATATTCTTAGCTGCTTACTGACTGGTCATCGCCATCTGTCAGGAATATACTTTGGATGGATGACTCCACTCATTCAGGTAGGCTATAAAAGACCCATTACTGAAAAAGATGTCTGGAAGTAGTTAGATGAATGGGATCCGACAGAGACACTAACTAATAAGTATGCACCGTTATTCTTTCCTTGCATTCGTGCAAACCTATATTTCTTTTGTAAAATCTAACAATTTAAACTTTCAGGTTCCAGGCATGTTGGGCAGAAGAATCTCAAAAGGCAAAACCATGGCTACTAAGAGCTCTGAACAATAGCCTTGGTGGAAGGTACTTGTTCTGCGTTATTCTTTCTTTCCTCGTTTCTAGTTCAATCGGTCAAGCACGCGAATAATGTTGTCCAATAGCAGAGGTGCGTATAGCTTAAATTGGTCTAATCTTGTTTTCTTTTGCCCTCCTGTAGGTTTTGGTTGGGAGGGATTTTTAAGGTAATCATGTGCCAGTGTTGCGTAACTTTTCACTGCTGGAGTTAAAATAAAGATTCCTTGATTCCCATTTTTCTGCAGTTTTTTTCCTGATTAAGTTGCGTTCCCCTGGTAATTTGTAGTTTGGTTCTTGATCTTTGAAATGACAGTTCTTTGCACTATTGAGCCGATATGTACTGTTCTGGACATGTTGTAGGTTGGCAATGATCTTTGTCAATTTGTGGGGCCTGTTTTATTAAACCGTCTGTTGAAGGTTTTTCTCTTTCTTGGCGAAGCTTCATCTATAATGCTTGTCATACAGCATGAACTCAACATAACTTTTTTAATCCATCTTCTATTCTGCAGTCAATGGAAAGAGGTGATCCAGCTTGGATTGGTTATGCTTACGCCTTCTTAATTTTTATCGGTGTGGTATGTATCTGCTCTTCTTCTATGTCAGGAACTCTTCTTTGTTTGCCAATGTGACCAATAGCTGAAGAATTGACTATTATCTTAACTTGGTTCAGTCAGTAGGTGTGCTGTGTGAATCTCAGTATTTCCAGAATGTTATGCAAGTTTGTTTTTGGCTAAGGTCAACTTTGGTAAAACAATTTCTCTAAGCTAAAAGTTTCTAGACACCTGTGATATGAAGTTGGTCTCCAGAATGTTTCTTTTTCCTCACAAAAATGCCATCTTTATTAGGTTACTTCTAATTGTAGGTAGCTGCTATATTTCGCAAGTCCTTGAGACTAACTCATGAAAGCCGGAGGATCTATCCAACCGGGAAAATAATGAACATGATAACAACAGGTGCCAATGCACTGCAGGTATGTTCAATCTAAATCCAATAAGATTGCATTCATTTATTAATTTATGTTGTTGCTCCATTTTTTCTACTGTTTTTGTTCCTTCAGTTGGCAGGGTATTTTTTGAACTGCAACTAATTTCCCGCTGTCATATATTCAGCAGATATGTCAACAACTTCATGGATTATGGTCAGCTCCATTCCGTATCATTATATCTATGATTCTTCTCTACCAACAATTAGGTGTTGCTTCACTTCTTTGATCATTCATACTTGCGCTCATGGTCCCAACACAGGTAAGATTTTCTTCCCTTCGCTAATTGATTGTTTTCCTGCACAAACTTTCTGATTCCTTTTTCACTTGTTTTTGGCAACAGACATTTGTGATTAGCAAAATAAGAAAACTGACTAAGGAAGCACTGCAACGGACCGATAAGAGAGTCAGCCTCATGAATGAAATCTTGGTTTCCATGGACACTGTGACGTATGCTTGAATTTGAAGACATGCTCTTAAATTTCCACATAGCTTTGTTCTATTTGCAACAACTGTCCCAACGCTAACCTGACAAAAAACTGTTTCAGATGTTATGCATGGGAGAGCTGTTTCCAGTCAAGAGTTCAAAGTATTCGAAACGATGAGCTGTCATGGTACCGTGGTGCACAGTTACTCTCTGCTGTACGGCTCAAAATGCTATCTTGGAATCATGTTCTTGTTCTATGTCTTTTTCAACTTCAATTGCTCATTCTGCATTCTGTTTTTTGCATATATAATGGCTAACTAGTTGTTTTTCTGGTTACAGTTCAACACTTTTATACTGAACAGCATCCCAGTTGTTGTAACATTGGTTTCATTCGGGGCATTCACTTTGCTTGGCGGAGATTTAACACCTTCAAGAGCATTTACATTGCTCTCTTTTTCAAGTTCTACGGACTCCTTTGAACATGCTGCCTAACTTGCTGAGCCAGGTTCTCTAATTTCGCATATTCCAGTTTTGCGCATCTGAATGATAACTCAAGTTTCATTTTCTTGTTTCTTGAATATCTTAAACTGGCTTGGCAGGTCGTGAATGCAAATGTATCGTTACAACGTTTGGAGGAACTATTTTTAGCTGAAGAGAGTTCTAGCACCAAATCCACCTCTTGACACAGGACTTCCAGCTATTTTGATTAAGAATGGAAACTTTTCATGGGATTCAAAGGTTAGTTTTAGCTCAACAATGTAATACTAAAGTTCTTATTGACTTTTGTATCTTGATAAGAAAGAAAGTAAATTTAAGCATTATATTTTGAAGGGAGAAGTTCCCATTAGGCATTTTCAGTTACACATGGAGCAGAAATCTTAGATACAAGCTTTTAATTTCAGGTAGAGAAATCTACATTGTCAAATGTAAATTTGGACATACCCGTTGGTAGCGTAGTTGCCATAGTTGGTGGGACCGGAGAAGTAAAGACATCGCTTGTTTCAGCAATGCTCGGGGAATTGGCTCCTATGGCCAATGCAAGTGTTGTTATGAGAGGCACCGTCGCTTATGTTCCTCAAGTTTTATGGATCTTCAATGCTACTGTTAGTTGATGCCTGAATTTGATCTTTATTGCTTTTCTAGTGGTTACCGGTTATATGTTACTGACATGCTCAATTCTAACAAATTAAAGGGTTGTTCATTATACTGTATAGGTGCGAGACAACATACTATTTGGCTCCAATTTTGAGCGTGAACGATACTTGAAAGCTATTGATATGATAGCTTTACAGCATGATCTTGACATTCTTCCAGTTGAGTGGATTTACCAGCTTGTACTCGAACGAACTTTTACGAGCACGTAACCTCATTATTTTGCATTCTCGATCAGGGCTGTGACTTGACGGAGATAGGTGACAGGAGTGAACATTAGCGGTGGACAAAAACAAAGAGTTTCTTTAGCGAGGGTTGTGTATTCGAATGCAGATGTATATATGCTTGATGATCCTTTAAGTGCTCTAGATGCTCATGTTGCCCAGCAGGTATTTTACTTCATTCTTAATTACCAAACATATTTACTTAACATAATAATTAATACTAGTTTTTTTTATCCGATCTCCCCGCGTGTCCTCCCCAATAATGCTCTATTTCCCTCCATTTTAAAGCATAATAAATTAAAGATCATTATCATCACCACCCTGAACTATTATCGTCTGTCAAATAGACCGCTCAATAATGTTACGTTGGATTCAACTCTTCTAATTATTTTTTTCGTTGCAAAAACACCCCTGTTAAGTTTTCTATCCAAAATTTTAACAGATTTGTTTTTTTTTATTTTCTTTTATTTTTTAAAATGAATAAAATAGGAAAATAATTTTTTAAAATTGAAAAAATCAGAAAAAAAACAAACAAAATCTAAAATCCAAAATTTAAAAGTGATAAATATTTTAAAAAGTTATAATAGAATAAAAAAATATGAAATTAACTGTGATGCTTTTATTTTTTCCTTTTTTTCGATCTTTCAACAATAAACTGCTAACTTTTATAATTTTAATTCATCTTTATAATTCTTCAGAAAATTGTATAATTTTTTTTTATTTTTAGAAAAATAGATATGTACTTAACAATTATTAAGTTAAAAATATTTGATCGTCGGTTTCGAGATATTTTTCGGGACCGATATAAACTCGAACGAAAAAAGTGGTAAAAATATGAAAAAAATATGAAATAAAATTTAAAAGTAAAAATAAATAACAGATGGATGAACATAGACTGATATGTGACTTTAGAAAAAACAACGTTTAAAAATGTGAAAACATTTTTGACGAAAAATAAAAATTCAAAATCGGGTAGCAACACACATCTACATTTTTTTTTTAAAAATTATAAAAATTCAGCCAATATTAAAAATTATTCTCAAAAGTATTTTAAATTTTCATAAAAATAATAAAATAATTTTAGAAATTGATAATATTTTTTAAAAATTATGAAAATTTTTGGCAAAATTCAAAACAAATAATGTAAAAAACTGATTCAATTTTTTTTACAATCCTATATTTTTTTTACATTATTTTCCCATTTTCTTGAATTTTGAAAAAATTAAATATTTTTTATACTTTTCCATATTTTTAGATATTTTTATAACTTTATTTATTATTAAGTTAAAAAATTTTAAATGCTTAAAAAGTATTATCAAAATTTAAATTAATTTTTGGGGATTTTTTCTATATATCATTTTTTTTAATTTTTACATATTTTTAGAAAAATATTTATATGACATCTAACTAGTATGTCACCTCAAAAAATATTAAAATATGAGGATGAGGAGCTAAATGACCGCAATCATGAAAAGAGAAGCCAAATTAATAAAGAAATTCGCGTAGAGGTATCAATAATATTATTATCATATATATATTATGCCATTCATTAAAAAAAAATCTCAATTCTGAAAAAAAAAAGAAACAAGAAAAAATATGATTCATTAAAAAAAAATCTCAATTCTCAAAAAACAAAGAAACAAGAAAAAATATGGGGTCGGATTCACACTTTCAACACAATACAGTCGATTGTTTATTATTATACTATTATATATAAAAAAGAAAGGAAAAGAGGAATTTGGATTATTGATTAAATTTTGAAAAAATGACATAAAACAACCCTGAACTTTAATGTTTTGTTTAATTACCTCCGGTCATCGCGGACGTGGCACCTGAGCAGTCGTTGATATGGCTCATAACATTGGTCAATGGTGCCACGTCTGCTTTCTGTCACGGTAGGGGTTTTTTTTTAGCTTTTATGGTAAAAGTTAGAGTTGTAATTGAAAAAAAAAGTAGATAAATGTTGCATGCTGTGCCCATGGCCTTTTGTCTTTCTAGCTACTACTATTTTTAGTTGCCTCACGTGTATCGCATTATCAGTGTGCCATTTTCTGCTTTGTAGCTCTGTTGCCACATATGTCCTCATGTTAGGTCTGATCTGTTGTCTGGTTAACATACTCCGCTTGATGATTGTATCACATCTTATAAGGTTAAATATGGAAAAGCACAAGGTTTTATAAGAAAAAATAATTATTTCCTTGTAAATTAGATACCCAGAGGCCAAAGGCCATTGAATCAAAAACAAAATATGTCATGTCAAAATTCGGAAAATCTGGGGCAGAAAAATCAAATCAAAAAAAATCAAATCAAAGTAAAAATTTGCTCCACGTGCTTTATGTTATCGTTAAACTCTCAGGTTTTAACATAATGAAACAAGACTGGGCTTACATTGTGCGATAGAGATCCAGATCCAGCCCAAATTGAAAGTGTCTACTGGTTGTTTTTGGTGGGCCACGCTGCCCAATTCCATTATTTCATTTATTTTGTTAACATAATTTAATTTTGTAGTTTTAATTAATTTTCTAGAAAATGGAAGAAAAATTTAAAAATTGGATAAAATCTGACGAGATGAGCTCATAAATTTGCCGAATTGCTCCCATTATAAGAAAATAGAAAATACATATCTTGCAATGCAACAAGTAAACCTAGCAATAGCTACTAATAAAGTAGAAATTATCAAAACTACTAAATTAATAAATAATACCACCTAACGATATAATATCCCTAAAATAATGAGGAGCAGTTTTTCTTTATGAAAACAGAATGATAATAAGCTCCTAATTAACTTAAAGATTGAATCTTTGGCTGCTCAATTAACAGAAAACAACAACATCCCATGTTTTCCCCACCCGAATGTAATTTCTTTTCCCACTTCCAGATTATGTTCTTCGATGATTTCCTCACAATGATGTAGAGTATAACCTATCAATGTCGAGCGGTAAATTCTTGAATTCAGATTATTACTTACTACTAGAACTTTGTAAACACCATAAATTACCTCTTCCTTTTCTTCCTCCAATAAAAAAGGAATGATGCATTGATGAACACCATTTTTTGGTAACTGAATTTTTGACGCTTGAATCTCAGTCAGTGTAAGTTTTTTTGTGAATGTTGGTGGTGGTAGTGGTGGTGATAGTGGAGGGGGAGACCAGCTGCCAAGCATGGTTGGTTATACTTATTGGGAAGTAAGATATTGGAAGTAAGATATTGCTACCAAACTAAGGGTCTGTTTGGCGTTCCGGTTCTGGTCCGAAAAGTGCTGTAGGTAAAAGTGCTGTAGGAAAAGTACTTTTGCGCAAAGCAGTGTGCTGTTTGGTAAACATTTTTTAAAAGTGCTGTGGGAAACGAGAAGTTGTTTTTGGTGTTTGGTAAACACTGCTTTTAGAATTATGATTTGAGTGTAAAATGACTATAAAAGGCATCAGTCATTTTTAGTGTTATTTATTTACATTATTTAATTTAATCTTTTTTTCTAAACAAATAATTTAACTATAATTTTCTAAAAGCTGCAATTTTAACCTTTTAACTATAAAAAATACAATTTGTTTCAAGCATTAAAATTAATATTTTTTAGTATATATATATAGATTATTTAAATCAATCTATTTCTTTAAACAAATAATTAACATTTTATTAAATAAAGTTAAATATTGAGCATTATTTTAAAATTTAACATATATAAAATCACAATTATCTATTCATTATTAATCTTATTGAGTTACTTTTTTTTATGTGAATACATCAATAATATTTTTTAAATTTTAAAAAAAATTATGTAACATATGAATTTCTACTTTGACTCCATCATATTATTCAAATAAACATAAAAGTTGGTAAGTAACATTATACTATTTACCATATGTTCAATTATTAAAATACTCTACTAAATATTTAAAATATTAAGATCTTATTTTTTATTTTGGTATTGTCACTAACTAATTGATATCCAATCTTACATTAAATGATATAATTGGTATTTCTATTTTAGATTTATCAAAGTGTACAATATTTTTGAAATATGTAATGGGGCATATAATAAATAAAAAAATTAATGAATAATCACATTTTTTTAGTGAATTTGTTACATTTTTTGTGATAAATCGTCAACTTATAAATATTTTAATTAACAAAAAAATTAATGGGAACCTAAAGAAAATATAAAGAATTGTTTATTAAATAATACAAGTATCATATATATATATTTGCGTAAAACTTTTTGACAATTTATCTTGAGGTAATATGAACATCAAAATAGGATTAAAATACCCCTTCAGTCAATAAGTTTTACTTTAAAGAAAATAATAAATTGTAAAATCAATCCTGCCTTTTCATTTCATTAATCCTGCCAGAGCAAAATTGGATGTCAAATCTTCTACTTCCATCCCTCACAAAAGAAAGTAACTGAAAACAAGAAAAGATGTGTGGTTTCACGTGCAGAATCAAAGTTGATCGAAGAAATGTCATACTATTCAACATTCAAATTTATTGTAAATATTCTCAATTCCTCAAAGGAACAAAACAACCCTCCCATGCCATTTATTATACAAGTTCACTTGAGTCGTATGATCTTTCAAGAAAATACATAGGTACCAACTGCAGAAAATGAGCTATGAATAAAACAGCAAGCAATTGGTGCAAGATGCATCATATGATTGAAGCCGGAAACAGACCAGTCAAGATCAGAATCAGGCCTCCTCGGTTTTGGGAAATCCCTTGAACTTGAAGTTGTCTGCATATGCTTTCACCTGGAAGCGTAAGGATGGAAACAGTAACACGGTATTAGATGAGGCATCAACCATCAAGTGGAGGATGAAAGAAATAAACACATCACTCACATAACACTCATACTCAAAGGATAGTTCTTATTTGAACCTTCATGTTAACTCCATCTATTATTTAATAGTTAATTTTCCTACCAGCCATTTGATTCTACAAAAGGAATTAAAACATAATTGCAAGCAAACTCTTTGGTTCCCAACGTTAATAACTGGGCATTTACAAGTTTAACAATCTGGTACCCACAAAAAATTAGCTGAATGAAAGAAAAGTAAGCTCTAATGCAAACAATAAGTACAGAAATTCACCACCACTTCAACTCAAACTCAGGTTCGGACTAGCTTTCCTTGTATAAATCACACAAATTAGGTCCAAGACAACTCAAAGAGTACAATTCACATACCAATTTAGAAAGATGCACACATCCATCAGTTTGAAATATTCTCCCACTCGTTCCAACGCTGGTTCTAGCAACAAATACTACAAAAGGGAACCACCTACACGAAAATCATAAAGGAACTGCAAGCGCCATCCGAAAAATGCAGCAAACTAGACAGTAATCATCATTAACAGTATCTAATCCAACATAACTCCACCATAATCATCTAACAGCACGCTTTATCAGTTTTTGGATTTTGATCCTAGTAAACAGAGTGTAGCAAACACCTCCATATACAAGCAAAAAACAGGGGCACAAAATACTTAAACCCACCAGCCATTGTGGCATAAAGAATATACTTCCTCATATATTACATAACATAGATCCACAACAACTCAATGCGTACAGTTTGCAAACCAGTTTGAGAAAGGTGGACACGTAATATATTTCCATACAGTGATATGTTCCAAATAAATAATATATAGAACAACAGATATAGATCTAAGGTTTAACAAAACCCTGCCCACAGTAGAAAAAAAAACAAAGCGAGGAAACGAGCAAAGCTATGCGGAAAAAGTACCTGTAATGGTTCCGTGAACAACGGTTCCATTTTTGAGTTCAATTGACACCGTCTCGTTGTTCAACTTCATCAAAAACCTGATAAGGAAAACGCAGCAAACAGTTAATCGCAACCAACTACAGTGACGAAGAAAACACAACAGCGAAGAGCAAAGAAGAATCGAGAACTGACCTGACGAGCTTCATTATGAGACTTGAAGACGAAGAGCTAGAGGTTGAAGAAGCGAAGCAAAAGGGCAAACAAAGAGCAGAGAGTAGTAGATGTAGCTGCAGCTGACAGAGGTTCGAGGACGTTTGGAAGAAGAATCTCTTGTCATGTTGGGAGGAAATTTGGAGGATTGTGGGGAAAAATCGACTGTTAGGGTTAGAGTTTCTGATTTGGGGAAGATTTGGCGGATGATTTGTGAAATTGATCAATGGGTTTTGTTTGAATAGATGTAAGGATTAATCGTTGAAATTTTGAGAGAATTTGGGTAAGATTTGGGTGGAAAATGAAGAAGAAATCGAGCTGGAGAAAAGGGAGTGCGGGTTGGAGGAGCTCGTTTGACAAAGAGAATGAGGAGGATAGACTAATTTTTTTTATATTTATACGTGGTATACTCGTAAATAAAAAGAGCTTACCTCAATATTTTTGTCCAAAATATTTAAAGGACAGCTTCCCGTGTTGCACTGTTTTCCGTGGTTGGCCACTGCTCTCTTTTATAGCAGTGGCTTTTAGAGCCAAATTGTAAAGAAAACCAATAGAGCTTTTGAAAAAGCTCTACTAGGAAGGTGTTTACCAAACACCTTTCCCAGCTTTTGGGTTGGCAAAAGCTCTATTGCCAACCCAACCTTAAACCCCAAAGAGCCACTAAGAAGAGAGGCATTTAAGAAAGAAAGAAAAACCCTTTTTTTCACACTTTTTTAGCGAGGAACTCTCTTTAGGAAATTATTTTAATAGTAAAATTGGAAGTTGCATGCACTAGGTCACTTTTTATGTATGAGGAAACTAATTTACCATCTTTTTAGGATTTTTTATCGGATCACTTGATTACAAAATTTCTTGTAACTGGAATAATTTCAATTTGTCTACTAATTTCTTTTAGGAATAAAAATATAATAATTATTTCCTAAAGAATTTCTTGTTTATTTGTATAATAATTTCAATTTGTATTTTACACTCTTTAGGAAATTGTTTATTTGTATTTTTAAACAAGAAATTTTCTAATCAAGTGATCCGATAAAAAATCCTAAAAAGATGGTAAATTAGTTTCCTCATACATAAAAAGTGACCTAGTGTATGCAACTTCCAATTTTACTATTAAAATAATTTCCTAAAGAGAGTTCCTCGCTAAAAAAGTGTGAAAAAAAGGGTTTTTCTTTCTTTCTTAAATGCCTCTCTCCTTAGTTTGGTAGCAATATCTTACTTCCAATATCTTACTTCCCAATAAGTATAACCAACCATGCCATCAAGTGTTGGCAGCTGGTCTCCCCCTCCACTACCACCACCAACATTCACAAAAAAACTTACACTGACTGAGATTCAAGCGTCAAAAATTCAGTTACCCAAAAATGGTGTTCATCAATGCATCATTCCTTTTTTATTGGAGGAAGAAAAGGAAGAGGTAATTTATGGTGTTTACAAAGTTCTAGTAGTAAGTAATAATCTGAATTCAAGAATTTACCGCTCGACATTGATAGGTTATATTCTACATCATTGTGAGGAAATCATCGAAGAACATAATCTGGAAGTGGGAAAAGAAATTACATTCGGGTGGGGAAAACATGGGATGTTGTTGTTTTCTGTTAATTGAGCAGCCAAAGATTCAATCTTTAAGTTAATTAGGAGCTTATTATCATTCTGTTTTCATAAAGAAAAACTGCTCCTCATTATTTTAGGGATATTATATCGTTAGGTGGTATTATTTATTAATTTAGTAGTTTTGATAATTTCTACTTTATTAGTAGCTATTGCTAGGTTTACTTGTTGCATTGCAAGATATGTATTTTCTATTTTCTTATAATGGGAGCAATTCGGCAAATTTATGAGCTCATCTCGTCAGATTTTATCCAATTTTTAAATTTTTCTTCCATTTTCTAAAAAATTAATTAAAACTACAAAATTAAATTATGTTAACAAAATAAATGAAATAATGGAATTGGGCAGCGTGGCCCACCAAAAACAACCAGTAGACACTTTCAATTTGGGCTGGATCTGGATCTCTATCGCACAATTTAAGCCCAGTCTTGTTTCATTATGTGAAAACCTGAGAGTTTAACGATAAGATAAAGCACGTGGAGCAAATTTTTACTTTGATTTGATTTTTTTTATGCAATATTTAATTTAAACCCAGATTTTCCGAATTTTGACATGACATATTTTGTTTTTGATTCAATGGCCTTTGGCCTCTGGGTATCTAATTTACAAGGAAATAATTATTTTTTCTTATAAAACCTTGTGCTTTTCCATATTTAACCTTATAAGATGTGATACAATCATCAAGCGGAGTATGTTAACCAGATAACAGATCAGACCTAACATGAGGACATATGTGGCAACAGAGCTACAAAGCAGAAAATGGCACACTGATAATGCGATACACGTGAGGCAACTAAAAATAGTAGTAGCTAGAAAGACAAAAGGCCATGGGCACAGCATGCAACATTTATCTTCTTCTTTTTTCAATTACAACTCTAACTTTTACCATAAAAGCTAAAAAAAAAACCCTACCGTGACAGAAAGCAGACGTGGCACCATTGACCAATGTTATGAGCCATATCAACGACTGCTCAGGTGCCACGTCCGCGATGACCGGGGGTAATTAAACAAAACATTAAAGTTCAGGGTTATTTTATGTCATTTTTTCAAAATTTAATCCAAATTCCTCTTTTCCTTTCTTTTTTATATATAATAGTATAATAATAAACAATCGACTGTATTGTGTTGAAAGTGTGAGTCCGAACCCCATATTTTTTTTTTAGAATTGAGATTTTTTTTTAATGAATGGTATAATATATATATGATAATAATATTATTGATACCTCTACGCGAATTTCTTTATTAATTTGGCTTCTCTTTTCATGATTGCGGTCATTTAACTCCTCATCCTCATATTTTAATATTTTTTGAGGTGACATACTAGTTAGATGTCATATAAATATTTTTCTAAAAATATGTAAAAATTAAAAAAAATGATATATAGAAAAAATCCCCAAAAATTAATTTAAATTTTGAAAATACTTTTTAAGCATTTAAAATTTTTTAACTTAATAATAAATAAAGTTATAAAAATATGGAAAAGTATAAAAAATATTTAATTTTTTCAAAATTCAAGAAAATGGGAAAATAATGTAAAAAAAATTGAATCAGTTTTTTACATTATTTGTTTTGAATTTTTCATAATTTTTAAAAAATATTATCAGTTCCTAAAATTATTTTTATGAAAATTTTAAATACTTTTGAGAATAATTTTTAATATTGGCTGAATTTTTATAATTTTTTTTTAAAAAATGTAGATGTGTGTTGCTACCCGATTTTGAATTTTTATTTTTCTTCAAAAATGTTTTTTCACATTTTTAAACGTTTTTTCTAAAGTCACATCAAGTCTATGTTCATCCATTTGTTATTTATTTTTACGCTCAATGTCATTTTATTTCGTATTTTTACCACTTTTTTCGTTCGAGTTTATATCGATCCCGAAAAATATCTCGAAACCGAATATTTTCGTTTATTATCTGCTTTTTTTATTATTATTTATTATTCTTTTAAGTCACGCTTTTTATTTTATTTTAATATTTTTCACGTTCAAGTTTTTATCATTTATAAATAAATTTTTATCTAAGCATTAGAATGCACGTTTCATAACTTACTGGTTGTTATTTAGTTCGTCTCGTTTTTAATATTTTTTGAGTTCAAATTTTATTTATTTTTAACGAAATTTCTGCGATACGAGCGAAAAATAAATAATTCGCTCGTATGCATTGTTCAGACCAGGGAAGAAACGTGGTGTTTATCTCTTGCCTCGTTCTCGATCATTCCGAGTAGATAAGCCCCTTGTCTTGTCTGTGTACTGTGCCAAGAGCCATCCACCTCCTCAAAGCCCTATAAATAGGGCCCTGTTGCTCTCGTTTTCGAGGGACAGAGGCACGCAACACGCGCGCGCACACACACACGAACGCTCTCCCTCTCTTTCTCAAGCAATTTTTCCCTACTTCTCTCATTTTCTCTCGGCGAAAATTGGGAAGCAAGGCAAGAAATCCTTTCCCTTTCATTTGTCTCAGTTAATCATTAATAGCTTGCTCTAACCTATTCCGTCATTTTTTTTTTCTATTTTTTCTGCATTTTCGCTACTGTCAACGCCGCCGGAGAAGAGCTGCCGCTGCACCGCTGCTGTCGCCAGAGCTGCCAGAGTGGCTGTTGTCGTCGCCGGAGCTGCTGCGTTGTTGCACTCCCTCGCCGCGCCGATCACTGCGTTGCTTTCCAACGAAGAAGACGATAAATAGTGGTGGGAGTTAAGGGAAAATGGGCTTGGCAAGCGGGAAAAGGAAAGTGATGGGCTGCGCCTTGCGCAAGCTCACGCGGAAAAGAAAGTGGGCTGCTGGGCAGCCCACGTGAAGAAAGGCCAGCCCAGCTGGGCTGGCCTGTTGGGCCCAGCTGGTGTGGGCCCACTTTCGGCCCAATGGGCCCAGCCCATTTTAGCCCATCGCATTTATTTTTCGTACCATTTTTTTCTGCACACTTGTACTGTTTATTTATTTTTCCGCACTTGTATTGTTTATTTATTTTTCCGCACTTGTACTGTTTATTTATTTTTGTATGTTTGCATGTTTAATTATTCTATTTGTGCTTAATCGTCAAATTAATTATGTCGATTACACGCCGATTAATTATATGCTCGTATTATTTAATTGCTCTTTGCGTGATATCGAATGTTTAAATAATTGTTCCTCTCACTCTTAACCGTCAAAATTAATTATTCCACTTGTGTATGATAAGTCGTTAAATGCTCTTTTATTTATTTCACGATTTTCCCACATATACACTCATATGCATGAATATTTAGAATTGTTAGAATTTAATCCGTTGGGCATGATCACGTAAATTAGAACCTTTTTATTTTTCAAACATGATTTTAAACCTCTTTTATTCCGGTAACCTTTTTAGGATGAGACTCGGGTGCCTAACACCTTTCCGAGTCCATAAATCGACCCCGAACCGCTGTTCTCGGGTTCAGACCCTTTTGCCTTAACTTTTTATTTTTTATGCATGACAAATAGGTTCCTTAAATATGTACTGTTTATTTATTTTTCTCGCATGCTATGTACTGTTTATTTATTTTTGTATGTTTGCATGTTTAATTATTCTGTTTGCGCTTAATCGTCAAATTAATTATGTCGTTTACACGCCGATTAATTATATGCACGTATTATTTAATTGCTCTTTGCGTGATATCGAATGTTTAAATAATTGTTCCTCTCACTCTTAACCGTCAAAATTAATTATTCCACTTGTGTATGATAAGTCGTTAAATGCTCTTTTATTTATTTCATGATTTTCCCACATATACACCCATATGCATGAATATTTAGAATTGTTAGAATTTAATCCGTTGGGCATGATCACGTAAATTAGAACCTTTTTATTTTTCAAACATGATTTTAAACCTCTTTTATTCCGGTAACCTTTTTAGGATGAGACTCGGGTGCCTAACACCTTCCCGAGTCCATAAATCGACCCCGAACCGCTGTTCTCAGGTTTATACCCTTTTGCCTTAACTTTTTATTTTTATGCATGGCAAATAGGTTCCCTAAACCTAGAAACAAAATTAGGGTGGCGACTTCATTGTAAATATTTTTATGACGCCACTCTTCGTCGTCCGAACCGCAAAGGGGTGCGACAATGTGGCATGTTAGTAAAAAAATATATTAAAGAATGTCATGTACCGTAATTCGATTAGAGAGGCCAATAATATAATTACATCGTATATATAACAAAAATGGACATCGTGTATCAACTAAAGGGTAAAAGCTATAAATCAACCCTAAACTTTAATGTTTTGATTAATCGCAACCCTTATCTTTTGTTTCGTTTAATTACCCCCTGGTCATCGCGGACATAGCGAGCTGAAGTGGCAACGTACCATGGGCTGACGTGGTGCATAACGTCGGTCAATGGTGTCACGTCTGATTTCTGTCACGGTATATATAACAAAAATGGACATCGTGTATCAACTAGTTATTTAGCTTTTATGGTAAAAACAGGGTTGTAATTGAACAAAAAAAAAAGTTAAATCTTGCGATTAATTAAAACTTTAAAATTGAGGGTTGTTTTTTAGCTTCTAACCACAAAAAAAACAACCTTAAATTAAACTTACAGAAAACATAACTAGCGACAAGAATTCATAAATGGTTGAAATATTTATTAGGTTCGTGTGCAAACAACTTCGCATCAAATGGAACATGAGCTAAAACAAGCAAGAGCAAACCTCGGCCAAACATGTTTGGGATGTATCATGGGGCATTTCTTTTCCATTATCCTACATTTAAAATCAGGTATACTCATAAGACTTTACACCTTTTAGAGTAAATTATGGCAAGTATTAGAAAACAGATAGGATATATTACACAAACACACACACACAGCACATACAACAGTACACGTTAGAACTAGAAGAGTGAGCAATAAAGCAAAACACACCTTGCATATAACTCTATAAAATGAGGCCTCACCTCGCCCCTTCATTCCCTTCGCACCTGGATTATCTTTGGCTTTCTTCCCCAGAGATGCATTCTTTGCCTGCACTTCCTGTGCTCGAGCTTCCTTTGCTAACCTTTTCTGCATCACATTGAACGCAATCAAAGCAATTAGTAACAGACCTCACGAGCTTGCATCAGAAACCAAAGACTAAATTACAGTTGAAGAAGATAGCATGAGTAAAAGGTCCCACAGACCTCACGAGCCTTCTCAGTCTCGTAATCATCGTAGAGTGCTGCATCAACACGCTCTCGATCAACAAGCCCAATCATGGAATTAAATTTGCTTTTCCCTCTCTTCACTACAAGAACAACCAAGTTTCAAGTTCACATATGCGAGAACAAACAAATAGCTAAAATGGCTACGTAAATTACACAAATCCCTTCGCATTCCAAAAGTTATCGGCACTGACATCTTTGGGAAAAACTAAATCTTTGAATGAAAATTAATGGCGCCACATTTTTCCAAATAGTTAAAATTCTTGGACAGAATTCTTGGTTTAAGGTTTTCCAGTCAAATCTTTTCCATTGTCAGGCAAAAGCCAATAATCTAAGCATATGGCAGAAAAAAATCCCACTTCTCAAAATTTCAACTTGCAACAGAAAACTTGACAGATTCTTTTAGAACTAATTCTTGTCAGTAAAGTTCATCAAACACATGCTAACATTAGTACTCACATTGTAATTTCTACAACAGGGAGTTCAGATATTGATTCTGCAGAATCAAGCGAATTCTCCAAGAGCTCTCTCACCGTAGTGTAAAGAGATTTCCCTGGCTAAATTCCAAGACAAAAAAAAAACAATTATTTACTAAAAGGGTATACATGTTTATTAAATTACAAATTAGGGGGGAGAGTAAAAAGGAAGAGAGAAAAAGAAAACCCACATTGTCAAATCCAGCAATGTTCTTGTTCTCCGCGAAGAACTCAGCTGGAGATTCTGCCAACCAAAAAAAAAGTTAACCGAGCACTGAAAAGAAAAGAGAAGAAAGATACAAACACAGAGAGGAAGAGAGTAGAGTAAGCTGACTCTGCTTGAGGACACTATCTTTCGGTTTCTGTATTTCTTTGGATTTCTTCATGTTATGCATTTATGGTATAAAGACCTTAATTGTTAGATTAATCAACGTTTATAGTAAAGTAACACCACTGCTGCTGTTTTTTTTTTTTAAATCAGCAGAAAGATATATTGAAATAAGTTGTCATGAAGAACAACTGCTGCTGCTGTTGTTGACGTCGGAACGGATGCTCTTATTCAGAAAACAATTCGAGAAGAATTCAAATCATGTACAATGCTAATTATAGCTCACCGACTCAATACCATTATTGACTGTGATCGAATCCTTCTGCTTGATTCTGGCCGGTATGCCTTCAATCCAAACTTCATTTCAGGCTCTGCTTATTATTTTTCTTCATTAAACTAGTTGGAGCTCTCTCTTTCTCTCTCAAAATACCTCTAGGTAGGTCCTGCTTATGTATATACTTGATAAACTTACATTGCCTTTATCTTGATATTATTGCTCATCCCTTATTATCTGCTATCTGTTCCCTCAGGTTCTGGAATATGATTCACCAGAGGCGCTGCTGTCAAATGAAAGTAGTGCATTCTCTAAGATGGTTGAAAGTACTGGCGCTGCTAACGCACAGTATTTACGCGGCCTAACATTAGGAGGGGGAAAGGAGAGTCAGCTAAATGGAGAAGCAAACAATCAGATAGATGGCCAGAGAAGATGGCTCGCATCTTCTCGTTGGGCTGCTGCTGCACAGTTTGCTCTGGCTGTTAGCCTCACTTTATCTCATAACGACCTCCAACGTTTGAAAATTGAAGACGATAACAACATCCTGAAGAAAACAAAGGATGCAGTTGTAACTTTGCAGGGGGTGTTGGAAGGGAAACATAACAAAAAAATCGAAGAGTCCCTCGAGCATTATGAAATTTCCAGAGATGGATGGTGGTCATCCCTTTACAAAATGGTTGAGGGTATGGATTTGTTTCCCTCCGCTCTTTCATGCATGTGCTTGTGTATTCATTTTACGAGTACCGGTCATTGGGTCATGCGCTGCCCTTGCTCAATTCTGATTTGTCCTCCCAGTCATGCATTCTCTTTATTCATTATATTCTCTTTTTCCACAGGTCTTGCCATGATGAGCAGATTGGGTCGGAGCAGGCTTCAGCAATCAGACTATGAACTCGAAGACCGATTGATAAACTGGGACGATATTGAAACATAGGAAGCAGTATTTGTTTGCCATTTTGACTGTAATAACCACTGGAATGAATCCACGTATGGTTGTAACTTATCAGAAGTGATCTGATATTTTGTAGTCCTTGTAATGTTAATTCTGGAATGTCCATTTTCTTCGGGACAGACAGATATGGCTTCTTTTCATGTAGAATTGTTTCCAATGCACATGGCTTGGCTTGTGCACATTACCATTATGCCCTTTGTCTTCCTCCTCTCTTCATCTCTTTTCTTCATCAAATTAAGAACACAACGCCATCATCGTCTCTTTTATCCAAATACTCATTCCACACTCGCAGTACAACCATCACCACAATTCAGCTTCCAATCAATCACAACCCTCGAATTATCGTCTCTGCTTCCAAAACGACTTGTTTCATGCCTACTTCTGTTCGGGTGTCCATCACGAAAACGGCAGCCAGGATCGGGTGTTGAAGCGGCTTTGCGTTTGTGACCCGATCAGGCCGGCGGATCTTCCTGATGCGAGGTTTGATTTTGGTATGGTTGTTGGTGTAGGTGAATTGTGGTGGAGAAAGAGAGGACAGGGAGAAGGAAGAGAAGAAAGTAATAGTTAGTAATTTCAGTAGGAAGGAGGGGTAGAATAGAAACTAAATACAATAAAAAAATTTGCTACTGATTTTTTCATATATAATAATTAATTTTTTCTCATTTAACGATGTTAGACTATTATTGAATCATTTAAAGTTTAAACTATCACATCTCACAATTTTCATTTTCGCTAGCTTCAAAGGTTCATATGTCACGACTGATGTCACACTACTGATGTATGACAAAAACTAGAAAGAAGCCAAAATAAAGCAATCTAATTAATACTCCCTCCGGTCCGAAACAAACGTCATTTTATCATTTATTTTTACTGTTTCGGTACGTATTTTAAAACGGCCGGTAGACTTACTATCTGAGACAATTTTGCCTCAAATTTTTTCTGGGAAGTACGTTAAGGATTAACGTACGTTCACAAAAAAGTTCGAATTTTTTTGGGGTCAAATAGTACCTCATCCGGCCTCCTCGATATGCATTACCTACTGAATATTGGAATGCGAGGAAATCATTTAAAGTGAACCAGAGTATATAACAAAATTAACCCTGCAATCTTTTGGCCATCAATTTAGATTATAGTTATTAAACCAGACCAAACCGTTGCTCAAATCTCACTGCTTCTGTCAAGTATTTTAATAGAAATGCAATTAAATGGAAAACAATAATTGTTTTTGGTGAAATCCGATTAAAATCTAATTGAATTATTGACAGTAAAAAGTTAAATAATTCGATATTTAATTTAGTTCTTGTAATTATAATTTAGATGGATGAAATTTAAACATTTAATTTTGTTCAAATATCATCGTATTTTTTAAAAACAATTCTCTCATTCGCGATTTTCTTTATTTACTAAACTCAAAATCAGTCGACTCGATATTATTCCTTTTTTTTTGTGCGCATATAAAGGGTGTACGTCAGCCGTGACGCTAGCTGTGGCCTACTCACTCGAACTTTTGTCTCTGTCTTGTTGGTTTGTATCATCCTGGAACGGTTGGGCCTTTGTATTCTTTCTTGAAAATATTCAATATTCAATATTCAATATTGAAAATATTCTTTCATTTCACTGAATTACAGTTTTATTAAAACATTATTACATCCAGTTTTAGGCTATGCACTTCATTTTAGGACTAGTTTCTGGAAAAAGAAAAAAAAAAAACTATATATAAGCGACCATGCAAGCCACACTCCTGGCTAGTATAGTAGTGCAGTAGCTCTCCAGTTTGTGGAGCTAAACAATAAAAGTCCAATCTTCGATTATTGAAGGTATTCCGATGATTCCTTTTCCTGCAATTTACTTGTCATTCTTGCAAATAGACTTGTCTTTTCTTTTCTTGTTTTGTGTTTGCTCTGTGAACCAACAAAAATAAGCAGTTTTGAAAGAAATTGAGGATTGAAGTGAGCTACTTTAAATGTCTAAATTCTGTTTTAATCTATTCTTTTTCTAGGGTTGGTGACATTAAAAAAGGATGGCTTTGAAGCCATTGATTTGGTACTGCAGACCTGTGGCAAATGGGGTTTGGAGAAAGGAAGTGGATAGTGCATTTGGTGCTTACACACCTTGTGCCATTGACTCTTTAGTGATTTGCATTTCTCATTTGGTTCTTTTGGGACTGTGCTTGTATAGAATGTGGTTGATTAATAAGGATTTCGAAGCCGAAAGGTATCGTTTGAGCACTAAGTACTATAATTACCTGTTGGGTTTGTTGTCTGGTTGCTGCACGGCTGAGCCTTTGTATAGGTTGGTTATGGGTGTCTCCATCTTTAACCTCGATGGGCAGACTGGCCTTGCTCCCTTCGAGGTAATTTTTCACCTTATTCTGCTTTTCAATTTCGTAATTTCCTCTGCCTTGGACGAAGTGCCCCTTGAATCTTTCACTTACTAGCTTCAATTTTTTTATTTGCCCGGCAATTGATTCTGTGCTTTCTTGTTGAATTGAAATATAGTTATAATTTTGTTTTTGCGGAAATATAGTTAAAATATTGGTGGTTTTGGTTTTTCATTTTCCCCTTGCAGATGGTTTCTTTGATCATTGTGGCCCTTACCTGGTGCTCCATGCTTACAATGATATGTTTGGAGACAAAAATCTATGTCCGGAAGTTTCGTTGGTATGTACGGTTTGGTGTGATTTATGTATTGATAGGGGAAGCTGCAATGCTCAATGTACTTCTTCCCTTGCGAAGTTACTACAGTAGGTTAGTAATCCTTCATAAAGCTCTATTTAACCCACATATTGAAGTGTTGATAGACTTCTGTTTATCAAGATCAAAGGGAGTGCATATGGAATTTTAAATCCTGAAACAGAATTTTGAATGGCTCAAATTCTTTGCTTTTCTAACTTTAACATGTACATGGGATTAGTTTCCAAAGTTTAACTCCAAGACTCTGAATTGCGGTTGTTTCACCGTGCAGATCTTCGTTGTATATGTACATCAGTGCTGTCTTTTGCCAGGTTTGTTGCTGAGCTTTCATTGATAATGTAAAGTTGTATTCCCTTTTTTCCATTATATTGTTTCGACTTGGATGTGAAGAGTTACTGCTGGCATCATTTTGATTAGTAGCTGTTTCTCTGCTTTAGGTTTTATTCGGGGTTCTTCTCCTCGCATATATTCCCAATTTGGATCCTTATCCAGGTTATCTTAAGGTGGATACTGAGCCATTACCCAACAGTGAATACGAAGCTCTCCCTGGGGGAGAGCAAAGTTGTCCCGAGAGACATGTCAACTTATTGGCCAGTAAGAATTACATCTGAGAAGTGTCTCCATATCTCTAAGCCAGAAATAATGAACTGCATGTTGCCTAGAAGCTGAACTTTTGGTTTAATGATAATTTAGTAGTTAATTCACAATATTCTTAGCTGCTTACTGACTGGTCATCGCCATCTGTTAGGAATATACTTTGGATGGATGACTCCACTCATGCAGGTAGGCTATAAAAGACCCATTACTGAAAAAGATGTCTGGAAGTTAGATGAATGGGATCGGACAGAGACACTAACTAATATGTATGCACCGTGATTCTTTCCTTGCATTCGTGCAAACTTATATTTCTTTTGTAAAATCTAACAATTTAAACTTTCAGGTTCCAGGCATGTTGGGCAGAAGAATCTCAAAAGGCAAAACCATGGCTACTAAGAGCTCTGAACAATAGCCTTGGTGGAAGGTACTTGTTCTGCATTATTCATTCTTTCCTCGTTTCTAGTTCAATCAGTCAAGCACGCGAATAATGTTGTCCAATAGCAGAGGTGCTGGTATGTATAGCTTAAATTGGTCTCATCTTGTTTTCTTTTGCCCTCCTGTAGGTTTTGGTTGGGAGGGATTTTTAAGGTAATCATGTGCTAATGTTGCGTAACTTTTCACTGCTGGAGTTAAAATAAAGTTTCCTTGAATCCTGTTTTTCTGCAGTTTTTTTCCTGATTAAATTGCGTTCCCCTGGTAATTTGTAGTTTGGTTCTTGTTGAACTTTGAAATGACAGTTCTTTGCACTATTGAGCTGATATGTACTGCTCTGGACATGTTGTAGGTTGGCAATGATCTTTCTCAATTTGTGGGGCCCGTTTTATTAAACCGTCTGTTGAAGGTTTTTCTCTTTCTTGGCGAAGCTTCATCTATAATGCTTGTCATACAGTATGAACTCAACATATTTTTTTAAATCTATCTTCTATTCTGCAGTCAATGGAAAGAGGTGATCCAGCTTGGATTGGTTATGCTTACGCCTTCTTAATTTTTATCGGTGTGGTATGTATCTGCTCTTCTTCTATGTCAGGAGCTCTTCTTTGTTTGCCAATGTGACCGATAGCTCAAGAATTGACTATTATCTTAACTTGGTTCAGTCATTAGGTGTGCTGTGTGAATCTCAGTATTTCCAGAATGTTATGCGAGTTGGTTTTCGGCTAAGGTCAACTTTGGTAAAACAATTTCTCTAAGCGAAAAGTTTCTAGAGACCTGTGATATGAAGTTGGTCTCCAGAATGTTGAACTTTTCTTTTTCCTCACAAAAATGCCATCTTTATTAGGCTGCTTCTAATTGTAGGTAGCTGCTATATTTCGCAAATCCTTGAGACTAACTCATGAAACCCGGAGGAACTATCCAACCGGGAAAATAATGAACATGATCACAACAGATGCCAATGCACTGCAGGTATGTTCAATCTAAATCCAATAAGATTGCATTCATTTATTAATTTATGTTGTTGCTCCATTTTTTCTACTGTTTTTCTTCCTTCAGTTGGCAGGGTATTTTTTGAACTGCAACTAATTTCCCGTTGTCATATATTCAGCAAATATGTCAACAACTTCATGGATTATGGTCAGCTCCATTCCGTATCATTATATCTATGATTCTTCTCTACCAACAATTAGGTGTTGCTTCACTTCTTGGATCGCTCATACTTGCGCTCATGGTCCCAACACAGGTAAGATTTTCTTCCCTTCGCTAATTGATTGTTTTCCTGCACAAACGTTCTGATTCCTTTTTCACTTGTTTTTGGCAACAGACATTTGTGATTAGCAAAATGAGAAGACTAACTAAGGAAGCACTGCAACGGACCGATAAGAGAGTCGGCCTCATGAATGAAGTCTTGGTTTCCATGGACACTGTGAAGTATGCTTGAATTTGAAGACATGCTCTTAAATTTCCACATAGCTTTGTTCTATTTGCAACAACTGTCCCAACTCTAACCTGACAAAAAAACTGTTTCAGATGTTATGCATGGGAGAACAGTTTACAGTCAAGAGTTCAAAGTATTCGAGATGATGAGCTGTCATGGTACCGTGGTGCACAGTTACTCTCTGCTGTACGGCTCAAAATGCTATCTTGGAATCATGTTCTTGTTCTCTGTCTTTTTCAACTTCCATTGCTTGTTCTGCATTCTGTTGTTTGCATATATAATGGCTAACTAGTTGTTTTTCTGGTTACAGTTCAACACTTTTATACTGAACAGCATCCCAGTTGTTGTAACATTGGTTTCATTCGGGGCATTCACTTTGCTTGGTGGAGATTTAACACCTTCAAGAGCATTTACATCGCTCTCTCTTTTTCAAGTTCTACGGACTCCTTTGAACATGCTGCCTAACTTGCTGAGCCAGGTTCTCTAATTTCGCGTATTCCAGTTTTGCATCCGAATGATAACTCAAGTTTCATTTTCTTGTTTCTTGAATATCTTAAACTGGCTTGGCAGGTCGTGAATGCAAATGTATCGTTACAACGTTTGGAGGAACTATTTTTAGCTGAAGAGAGAGTTCTAGCACCAAATCCACCTCTTCACCCAGGACTTCCAGCTATTTTGATTAAGAATGGAAACTTTTCATGGGATTCAAAGGTTAGTTTTAAGCTCAACAATGTAATACTAAAGTTCTTAGGGACTTTTGTATCTTGATAAGAAAGAAAGTAAATTTAAGCATTATATTTCGAAGGGAGAAGTTCCCCTTAGGCATTTTCAGTTACACAGAGAGCAGAAATCTTAGACACAAGCTTTTAATTTCAGGTAGAAAAACCTACATTGTCAAATGTAAATTTGGACATACCCGTTGGTAGCTTAGTTGCCATAGTTGGTGGGACCGGAGAAGGAAAGACATCGCTTGTTTCAGCAATGCTCGGGGAACTGGCTCCTATGGCCAATGCAAGTGTTGTTATGAGAGGCACGGTCGCTTATGTTCCTCAAGTTTCATGGATCTTCAATGCTACTGTTAGTTGATCCCTGAATTTGATCTTCATTGCTTTTCTAGTGGTTACCGGTTATATGTTACTGACATGCTCAATTCTAACAAATTAAAGGGTTGTTCATTATACTGTATAGGTGCGAGACAACATACTATTTGGCTCCGATTTTGAGCGTGAACGATACTTGAAAGCTATTGATATGACAGCTTTACAGCATGATCTTGACATTCTTCCAGTTGAGTGGATTTACTACTCGAATGAACTTTTACATTTTTTCTAGCACCTAACCTCATTATTTTGCATTCTCGATCAGGGCTGTGACTTGACGGAGATAGGTGAAAGGGGAGTGAACATTAGTGGTGGACAAAAACAAAGAGTTTCTTTAGCGAGGGCTGTGTATTCGAATGCAGATGTATATATGCTTGATGATCCTTTAAGTGCTCTAGATGCTCATGTTGCCCAGCAGGTATTTTACTTCATTCTTAATTACCAAGCATATTTACTTAACATAATAATTAATACTAGTTTTTTTTTTTTTCCGATCTCCCTGAGTGTCCTCTCTATTTCCCTCCGTTTTAAAGCATAATAAATTAATGGTCGTTACCATCATCATCTCCTAAACTATCATTGTTTGTCAAATAAACCCCTCAACAATGTTATATTGGACTCAGCTCCCCTAACTATTTTTTCGTTGCAAAGAGGCCCCCTATTAAGTTTTCTATCCAAAATCTTAACGGATTTGCTTTGACAATATTTTTTTAATTTTTTAAAATTTTTAAATATGAGAAAATAGGAAAATGATTTTTTTAAAATTGAAAAAATCAGAAAAAATAATCCAAAATTAAAATTTAAAAGTGATAAATACTTTAAAAAGATAAAAGAATAAAAAAAATATGATGCTTTTTTTTTTCCTTTTTTTCGATTTTTTCTTTAGAAAATTGTATAAATATATTTTTTTATTTTTATGGATTTGTTTTTGTTCTTTTTTATTTTTATTTTTAGAAAATTAGTTATATTTATATGTACTTAACAATTAGTGAGTTAAAAATATTTTTAAAATTTTATTTTGGGGTGTAATTTTTTTGGGATTAGAAAAACAATTTTTTTTGTTAAAGCAAATATGTTATAGTTTTGGATGGAAAAACAAACAGAAGATCTCTTTATAATGAAAAAAATAGTTAGGGGAGCTGAATAAAAAAAAATAGAGGGGTTTATTTGCCATACGAGGATAGTTCAAGGGGTGGTAGTACTAATGATCCATAAATCAATAATTCCTATTTCAGCTCTATTTGTATTTTTTTTCTTATAAAAAAATTCAAATAAACAAGAAATTTCCTAATCAAGCGATCCAATAACAATTCCTAAAGAGATGGTAAATTAATTTCCTGATACATAAATGGTGACCCAGTACGTGCTACTTCCAATTTTCCTATTAAAACAATTTCCTATAAACAATGTAGTAGGTTCTCTTAAATACCTAGTGTCACGGTTGATCGGAACCAGTGACGAAGATTCAAGCTCGCTGGTGATGAACGAAGGTAAGCTTGAAGATGACAATGACAGTTTGAGGATTTCTTTTGTAATCGAATAAAAAACAAATAATAGGATTTGAACTTTTAGGTAACGTAACCAATTTGTCAGCTCATTGAGCGAATGATTCCATTGTTCATTGAACAAAATTCTGGAATGATCAAATTGGATAATAATGCCAAAAGTTGTTTTGCAATTTACAGACCTCCTTCCTTAATACTCGTTTCCCTCGGCTGAGTTGCCAGCTCAGCCAATTCAGTTACAAGCGTATGACATCCCTTCCGCTAATTCTAACAAATGACGCAGCACACAGCAACAAACGACATGCTTACACTAAGACTCAGACGACCATTCATTCATACGATACTAACGACAGTCACACCAACATAAACGACAAACTGCTTCTTCAATCTTATTCTTCTTAACGGCTACTCCCAACGGCTAGTTTCATTCCATCCTCAAGCTCTAGCTCCTGTCATCTCTCTTGATTCATACGATACTAACGACAGTCACACCAACATAAACGACAAACTGCTTCTTCAATCTTATTCTTCTTAACGGCTACTCCCAACGGCTAGTTTCATTCCATCCTCAAGCTCTAGCTCCTGTCATCTCTCTTGATTCTCCTTCTCCGATCTCCTCCTGCTGTGTATGTGACACCTAGCTCTCAAGCTCTAGCTCCTGTCATCTCTCTTGATTCTCCTTCTCCGATCTCCTCCTGCTGTGTATGTGACACCTAGCTCTCTCCTTAGTTAGGTAGCAATATCTTACTTCCAAGAACCAACCATGCCATCAAGTGTTGGCAGCTGTTCTCCCCCTCCACCATCATCACCACCATTACCACCACCACTACCATCACCACCACCACTACCATCACCACCACTAGCATTCAAAAAAATACTTACAAAGACTGAGATTGAATGGTCAATGATTCGGTTACCCAAAAGCTGTGTTCATCAATGCATCTTCCCTTTTTTATCAGAGAAAGATAAGAAAATTGTAACTAATGGTCATTCCATAACTCTAGCGGTAAGTAATAACCCGAATTTAAGAATTTACCGCCCGGGATTGATAGGTTATACTCTACATTTCTGTAAGGACATTATGGAAGAACATAATCTGCATGTGGGAAGAGAAATTACATTCCGGCGGGGAGAGCATGAGGTGTTGATATTTTCTGTTTAGTGAGCAGGCAAAGATTCAATCTTTAAGTTAATTAGGAGCTAATTATTATTCTGTTTTCATAAGAAAAACTGCTCCTTATTACTTTAGGGATATTCTATCATCAAGTGGTATTATTTATTAATTTAGTCTAGTTTTGATAATTTCTAATTTATTAGCTATAGCTAGGTTTACTTGTTGCATTGCAAGATATGTATTTTCTATTTTTCTTATTTATAAGCTTATTTTATTACAAAAAAATGGCATTCTATTTTGTAATCGTAGTTTATTGGAGAGTGATACGAATTTCTTTTTCTTTTTCTTTTTCTTTTTTCTATTTTGTAAATTCTGTATTCCATATACGGTGAAGTACGTTTATAACTGATTGTAAACCAAAAAATATATATTATAACTTTCCAGGGTCAAAGTAATAAAATCCATCAAATTGGAGGAAGAAACTGAATTCACGAAAAGTTTGATGGCAATTAATTAATAACACAGAAACCAATGGGAGCAATTCGACAAATTCTAAGTTCAAATCTGCACTCTCCAAAACAATGCACATAAAAGCTCCTAATCTGCAGGAAATTAGCAGCTTTTACACACACAAATCCTTAATTGATGATATGATCAATATGGACATTACCACAAAGATATCGTGAGTGATTCGTTTCGTTGAGAATTTTGTTTCTTGTGTGTTTATATCAAGCTAGCCAAGGTAGTGTTAAGCTTACACCATATATACAAATGTAAAAATTCTTTGGTTACTTGATCTAAAAGAAAGCTTTTCTATAAGTAAATTGCATTAGTCTAATTTTGATCCCGAGTTAATTGCAATTCCAGGTCTTCAACAACTGTATCAAGGAAGGTCTGCAAGGGAAAACCAGAGTTTTTGTCACGAACCAGCTGCATTTTCTCCCACAGGTGGACAGAATAATATTAATCAGTGAAGGTACTGTTAAAGAGGAGGGAACCTTCGAGGAACTCTCTAAAAATGGCAAATTGTTCCAAAAGCTGATGGAAAATGCAGGGAAAATGGAAGAAATGGGAGAGAAGGCTGAAGAAAAAGAGGAAAGCAAAAATCATAGCCACGAAAGCCCAAAACCAGAAGTGAATGGCACGAGCGAGTTGCCGCAGAATGGAGGCCTTACAAAGAAAAGGAAAAGAGGAAACTCTATACTTGTCAAGCAAGAAGAAAGAGAAACTGGTGTTGTCAGCTTGAATGTCTTGACCAGGTAAGCATTCAGGGTATTCTTTGTAAATTCATATGCTTCCCTTTCTTGTCTACCCCCATCTTTTTTCTCCTGATATTACACATCCAATTTTTATATTATTTTAAACTTCAGGTACATGGGTGCATTAGGAGGCAAATGGGTAGTTATGATACTCTTCACATGCTATTTGTTGACTGAAGTTCTTCGAGTTTCTAGTAGCACTTGGTTAAGTGTTTGGACAAAGCATAGCACTTCGAAGAATTATAGACCTGGATATTACATTTTCGTTTATGGACTTCTATCAATCGGTCAGGTAGGCATAACAGGATTGATATTTCGTTTGTTCTTTCAAATTCATTTCAAAGCTGTTTGAGAATTTGTATTGGAATCAAAGAAACAGTAACTTCATATTTTGGATGTTTGCCTTTTACTTGCTTTTCAGGTAACTGTGACACTGGCAAACTCATACTGGTTAATCATATCAAGTCTTCAAGCAGCCAAAAAACTGCACAATGCGATGCTAGGTTCGATCCTACGAGCTCCTATGTTGTTCTTCCACACGAATCCAAATGGGAGGATAATCAATAGGTTTGCGAAGGATATAGGTGAAATAGATCGCAATGTGGCCAACTTTTCAAATATGTTTCTGAACCAACTATGGCAGCTACTTTCAACATTTGTGCTGATAGGTATTGTGAACACAATATCACTATGGGCCATAATGCCACTTCTCATCTTGTTCTATGCGGCCTATCTTTATTATCAGGTATGCTGAGGAATCTTATTACCCTCGTTTATCAGTTTAGTAGCGCTTGTTAACAACCGTAACTAGAACTTATTTGGTAACTACATTTTCAACTCCATGTCATTGGTAATTTAATGGCTTTAATAACTTAAGTCCCTTATATTGTACAGAGTACTTCCCGTGAAGTGAAACGCCTGGATTCCATTACCAGGTCTCCTGTTTATGCTCAATTTGGAGAGGCATTAAATGGCTTGTCAAGTATCCGTGCCTACAAAGCGTATGATCGGATGGCTAACATCAGTGGGAAGTCTATGGACTATAATATTAGATTCACCCTTGTGAATATTAGTTCGAACCGTTGGCTAACCATAAGATTGGAAACTTTAGGAGGGATCATGATATGGTTGACAGCAACATTTGCAGTTCTACAAAATGGAAGAACAGAAAACCATGTGGCATTTGCATCTACAATGGGTTTACTTCTCACTTATACTTTAAACATTACCAATCTTTTGAGTGGCGTTCTACGACAAGCAAGTAGAGCTGAAAATAGCTACAATTCTGTCGAACGTGTGGGTACATACGTAGATTTGCCTTCTGAAGCTCCGGCTGTAATTGAGAGCAACCGACCTCCACCTGCTTGGCCTTCATTAGGATCAATGAAGTTTAGGGATGTCGTCCTACGGTACAGACCTGAACTTCCTCCGGTATTGCATGGATTATCCTTTGCAGTTTCACCGGGTGAGAAGCTGGGAATAGTTGGAAGAACTGGAGCAGGAAAATCTAGCATGATTAATGCACTTTTTCGGATTGTAGAATTGGAAAAAGGAGAGATCTCGATTGATGGTTATAATGCTGCTATGTTTGGGCTAAAAGATCTAAGAAAAGCACTGAGTATCATACCCCAATCACCAGTCCTTTTCTCAGGTACTCAGCGAAAAAACCAGAAATGGTTTCTTGATGGGAAATGTTACACATTTTTTTGAGTTTCATAGAAAACAGAAATTCTGAGTTTCTCAATTTATTTTTTCTCCAGGGACTGTAAGATTTAATCTTGATCCATTCAGTGAACACAATGATGCTGACTTATGGGAGGCCTTAGAGAGGGCACATCTAAAGGATGTCATCAGGAAGACTTCTTTCGGTTTGGACGCAGAGGTATAGCGTCACGTAAAAGAATGTGGTTATTTATGATCAAGAAATTGTTTCCATTTCACATCGTTCAGTTTGACTTCAGTGCATGAAACTGTAAATGACACTTCATTATGAAATTACTTCTTTCAAGGTTTATGAGGGAGGAGAGAATTTCAGTGTTGGACAGAGGCAGCTATTAAGTCTGGCCCGAGCTTTGCTGCGAAGATCAAAGATTCTTGTTCTTGATGAAGCAACAGCTGCTGTTGATGTTCAAACTGATGCCCTTATCCAGAAAACCATTAGAGAAGAATTCAAATCTTGCACAATGCTCATCATCGCACACAGACTAAACACCATTATTGACTGTGACCGAATTCTCGTCCTTGAATCTGGTCAGGTATGTCCTGAAATGAGGCTTCCCTTGTAAAATTCTTCTCTTCCCATGTCCTAAGAAAAATCTGGGTTTACATTGAACATAAAATGTAAAAATAAATAAAAAATGACCCTAATGAATCAAGAACATAAATTATTCACTATCGCAACTTCTCATGATTCAAAGGTGAGATTTTCTTACGGAGTTCCCACGTTTAAGCATTTACAACCTTTCTTTTCCAGGTGTTAGAACATGCTACACCAGAGGAATTACTGTCAAATGAAGGAAGTGCATTCTATAAGATGGTTCAGAGTACAGGACAAGCAAATGCTCAGTACTTGCATAGTTTAGCTTCCGAAAGCAAGCAAAACAAGATGAAAAGAGAAGAAACCATGAGACAATATGGCCAGAGGAGCTGGATTTCCTCCTCAAGATGGGCTGCTGCTACTCAATTTGCCCTCGCTGTCACCCTCACTTCTTCACACAATGATCTTCACAGTCTGGACATACAAGACGCAAACAGTATCCTTAAGAAAACAAAAGATGCGGTCATAACACTTAAGGATGTCCTAGGAGGGAAGCACAACGAAGTTATAGAATACGAGCTACAACAGTTCCAAGTTCCCAGGGATAGATGGTGGTCATCTCTTTACAGGATAGTTGAAGGTACACATAATACACATGCTTATTATGCATTTTTATAGAAGTTTTCTCCATTATAGATTCTGATAAGATGCTGGTTTTCTTGGTTTTCAGGTGTGTCTTTGATGGGCAGGTTGGGTCAAAACAGGCTCCAACAATCAGATTATGAGTATGAGCAAGAATCCTTTGAATGGGGCAATGGTGAAATATAGGAGAAAAAGTGGAAAATACTGTGATACTCAAACATTTTTAGTAGTCAAATATTCGAATGAAATTAATCTTCTGCCCGAAAAGGGATGGGAGGAAATGAAGAGAAATCGAAAAGTACTCAAATGTAGAAAGTAGCTCATTACTGAAATTACATTGTTCCACTTGTATACCAAAGTAGAAGAAATAGCTAAAACAGAGAGCCTTCCTCTGCTAATTATTTTGGAACAGTTGAATTAAGATCAGTTGAGTATCATGAAAACCAATATCTGGTGTGTATCGCCTGCATATGGATTGTTAGGCCAATAGGGTCTCGTATAATTTAACTCATTCTTTAGTGACGAAAAAGGAACCCTAATCCTTTCCTTCTTGAGCAAGTTAAAAGATTTTAAAACAAGTGTTATTAATGATTCACCTAATGATCTTCTGTTCATAACCTAATCACATCTTTACAACCATAGCGGTAGTTTAAAAAACAGCCAAAAACCACTCATTCAGAATTCAATGAACAACAACATGCTCCCTTTCCCCGTCATCATACTTTCACACAGGAACACCAGGAAACAACAGCAAGCAACTTCGTGTAACTTCATTTCCGACAGCACTCCCTAAGAAAGCGTAAGACCTCCGCGTCGATGGCACTTATTCTCTAGTATACTCAACAAGAATAGCATCTCCAGTCATAAATAAAATTTTATCATAATTTAACACTGCATCCAGAACTGCTACTGATAACTTGCAGAATGAGCCGGACAGATCTTGCACGAGCAAAAGCAAGTTCCCACATCTCAAACTTGGGTCATTGAGTCTTCCGATGCATCACAATCAACTGCATCCGTGTTGTGGCTCTCAACAGCCACAATGGCCTGCGTATAAGCACTTGAGAATCCCATCAATGCCTGGAATACATTGGGAAGGCTTGTTTTCAGGTTGTTTAGAGTCATGGCCTTGGTAACCTGGACTGAGTTGAGATACTTAGTCTTCTCGGTATCTACTCGGTTCCTCAAGGCTTCAGTTTTGGCTCGCTTAAGTGAAAGAGGATGTTTGGGGCTCAAGTTAGAAGACTCGTCTCCTGCTGCAAAGCTCCAGTCAAGCTTTTTCTCCATTTCCGCAAGTGAGGACAACTCTTTTTGCAATTTTTTCTCAAGTTTATCTGATTTTTTGTGCAGGTTGTATTCCTCTGACTGTTGCACCATTATAGATTGGACGGCTAACAAAAGGCTCTTAATTGCCTCTGATGCTATCTGTAGAAAGACAACAAAATATTCCATAAGATTTTACATGGTAGAAGCATTTAAGGAAAGATACCAAACTAAATGAGTTTTCATTCAAAGTTATCATAAACCATCAGCAGGTGGATTCAAAACATAAGCCGGCTCTTAAATAAAATGTACAATCCCACGAAAATAATAGCAATACCTTATCAGGTAATCTGTCAAAAACAAGCTGCCATTCTTCACAGAGCCTACGAACTGGAAAAGAGAAATTACTCTGTTGCTGGTCATTCACAAGTCCATCAGTAAGCTGGATCCACCTAAAAAGGGTTCTTACATAATCTTGTTGAGTTTTGACAAGCTTGCAGAAGCTGATATACCAGGACGTGACCTCAGATTCAAGCTGAGCGGTGGCCTGGCGACGGTAATCAGTAGTCAAGTCTATGGTTTGGTCATCAGGGAGATGATTCAACTGCTGGGAGATGTGGTTCTGAACTTGGTGGCATTCATACATCACTCTCCACATATTCTTGAGCCTGTAAGAGCAGTCAAAAAGAGTGAAATCATTTGGTACACATCCATATATTAAAAAAACAGTTTAAAAATGGATCTCTGTAAGGAAATGCCCTTTAAATTTATGTAGTCTAGAAGGCATGTCTAAAATAATCAACGCAAACTTTCAGGCAAAGGTTAACGATGATTTCGGACCACTATCGAACGGACCGGCCACATTACTTTATAAACATTCATTAACATAATTAGGATTGAAAAAGACATTACCAAATTTTGATGCAAGAGACATGCAAGTTAAAATTTATTACCCAGTAGTTAATGTGACAAGCTGAGGGTGCAGCTCCACATCAATGAGTTCCAATACCGAAGAACAAGTCGTGCTAATTGAGTGCTGTAAACGTCTGATATCAGTCCCCAAACCCTCAACACTCTGTCGAGTTCTTTCCGTCTTATTCAAATCATAATTTTCTTCTTCTTGTTTTAGCAGTAATGCAGATTTCTTCTCAAGCTCTAATCTGGTCATTTCTTCCTCCTACGTGACAAAATGAATGAATGTTAAAAACTGCAACCAAACATCTGGAGCAAGAGAGGTACATCATGGTCTGCCAACTGAAATTATTACCTTCACTTCCTTGTAAATTTTCTGCTCTGCAGCATATAATTTGTCCAACGTAATGCAATGAGCTCCAGGATTGCATCGTTCACTAAGACTGAAAAACTCGGTATCATCTTTTGCAAACTGAAGTGACTTGGAAGACCAACTCCACGACAAAGCACTGAAAACCTTGGCAGAGCCACTCCTCTTCCCTGTAAAATAGTCACTATTATGTCAAAGAGGATCTTCACCTTAGGATTCAGTGACAATAAAAGACCGACAAGAGGTCTGAACTGAATACCCAGGACAATAAGTATCAAGAACTGGTTTCAGAAAAGAACAGAATAACATACCAAGAACCTCAAACTTCCATTAGGATGTTAACCTAGGAAACTACTAGACTCGGGGTTACCCCACCAATGCTTAGTTCATATAGCTTAAACAACAACAATTTTGGGACAACTAGAACCACAAAAGCATTGGTACTTCTGCACAAAATGTTCAGGTTATCGGATGGAACTTCTGCACACACAAACAGTTCATCAAATAAAATGTTAAATTCTTGAAAATAAGACTTACTTTTATTTTCTTTGAAAATTTGAGGCAGACAAGAATCTGCTTTGGAAATGTTCATGAGAACAGCAATTCCCTTTCCACTAGCTGATGCCTTCAGGAAATAATCATCCAACTCTCTAATAAGGCCCTCCAGGGTCTTCCTACTCCTTCTTAAAACCATTGCCCTATCCGCGGTATCCTTGGTAGCCCAGCTCATCATCGATGAGTTATCATCAGCCAACTCCATATGCTGCTGCTCTGAAGTCTTAGGAATAGAATTAGTAATTCCATTCCCAACACCACCTTCCCCTTCATGTTCTTCTTCCTCAAATTCTGACTTAGTCTCAGCCCAATTTTCCTCCTCCACTGCCGGTTCGACTATTTCGCTTTTTTCCAGGTGTAGTGGCATAGAAGTCTCAAATGGGTCATCCCAGAAATTCCAAGATGAGCTTGGAATTATAGGTGGTGGTGGTGTATCACAATCATCATCATCATCGATTTTTATGCTTTCTTCCGGGTGTACACTTTCTTTTTGATGATCAATGGATTTCGTTGACTCGGGGCTAAAAGGTGGAGGTGGTGGAGGGGAAGGAGGCAAGGGGAGAGGTGGTGAGGGAAGTAATCTGGGGCCGTAAGAGGCATTCTCAAGCTCCAATGACTCAGATTCAGTAAATTGCCTAAGTGTCACACCAGTGTTCTTAAGTGCTCTCAAATAAGCCAATTGAGCTTCAGCAAACTCTCCTCTAAACTGAACCAACTGTTTCATCAACTTCTTCCTCTCTTTGCACATCTGCACTCGCCCATCCTTATCAATCTTTGATGCAACACAACCACCCATTTCTCTCCTGAACACTTTGTTTCCTTCTATCTAATTTGAAAACATACTAACAAAGTGAATAAAACCCAAATCCAATCTCTTCACTGATTTTGCCCTAAAAATCAAACCTTTTCTTCACAGATGCTGAATCTGCCACTGTTACACTTACACAGCACGGATTCTGGCTCTGGCTTATCCACAGGTATCACAACAGACAAAAATGTACTCACCTCCTCCAAACTCTTCATAACTCACAAACAAACAAAAGCTGCAATCCAAAGGAAAAACGAAAATGTTAAAAAAACGCAAATGGGTCTCAAAGAAATATGACCCAGAAGTGGTTTTGAATCCAAAACCAAAAAAGAGAGGAACTTTTATTGTTTTTTAAGTACTAGTATTTGGACAAGCAAACAATAGTACTGACATAGAAACTGGCATAAACAGATCAGAGAGAGACCATTGTTTTTGTTTATTTTATTAGTATTATCTATTCATCCATCCACCACACAAGTAAAAGAACGAGCTGCAGTACCTTCGTTTATACGTTTGTTTTCCTCCATTGACCGGACCAAAGAACAATCACCATTACAACTATACAAAGCAAGATTTGTTTTTTCGAAAATGGTTTTCAAAAATATGAACACAACACAAGCAACAAAGTAAAAAATAAAATTAAAGTTTCAACTTTCAAAAGTAACTAGACGACTCTGCTCTTATTGGTGCCTAAGAATCCATACTTTACAAGGAGGGGAGAGATGGAAAGAAAGGTGAGCTTAATAGCTCGAGGCCCGAGAATGAGAAAATAGCAAGGGAAGCATCCAAAGCAGAGCAAAAGATGGTGCATTTTAGCAATTACCCATTATTATATTTGGGCAAAAAAAATCAAAAATCAAAAATCATCAAAGCTTCGATTTTTATGGTAAGATACTGAGACTACTGCGCAGAGAGAATAAGACCAAAAAACCAGGCCAGAGCAGAGAGGGTGGGGTTACTCCGTTACTGTATCTGGGGTATGGAAAATGTGGGGAAAGTTTTTAGCTTTCAAGGAATGGGCAGTGTGCAAGGAAGAGTAATGCCTAATGCGTGTGCTCATTTGAGCAATTTCTCATTATTCCTGCAATTCATTGCGCCTGAAGAGAAGATGTGATGTGGAATTATTATTATTATTATTACTATAAATGATCTTCCGTTGCAATGATGGTAATAGTAATTGAATTTGAGGTCAAGAAATGTGATAAAAGTGGTAAAAAAATGAGCTCAAAATGCTTAAATTTTAATCTGAGGAGAACTTATTTTGGTAGAAATTCAGCACAAAATGCTCAAGATGCGAGTGGTTGTTTAGCTCAAATTGGTGGGTTGGTGAAATTTCAAAATTTTAGAATTGGTGATTTCCCAACAAGTTAGAAGACCTTGAAAACGACATTAAATAACTCATCTTCGAGTCCTCAACTAGTTCAAAATTCAAACTTGTTTGAATAGTTAGTCCCTAGCAGATGCAGAGTTTTATAGTAAATGTAAAAGCTTTACCGTGAATTGAAGTGATGAATTTGGTTCCTCTTGAATAATGTGGTACATAAGGTGACAATTTTTGACCTCTAGTATCATGAATGATGATCGTAATAACAAAATTATTAAAATAGTCATTTTTAATACTACGATAACTATATATGTTGGGGTATAATAATTTTATTCACATCGACTTAATTCGTAGGTAGAAAAAATGCTAAAAAACAAGCAATACAATTATATAAAAAAAGAAATCAAATTAGTATCTCTAAATTAGAAATGAATTAATCATTGGAACTTTGATGCTAAGTTTTCTGTTAAAACAAATAAACATAGTTTTCCGTACTAAGTCCTTTTGTTCTACTATAAAATAAAATTTGTACAATAATTTTATAAAAGTTATTTTTTCTGGCAAATGATTTGCCATCATAGTTGATTTTCTTTCTGTCTTTAGACTTTGGCAATGTCACCAGATGTTTCGTGTAAGTGTTCCCTTTGCTCTCATTAGTCCTTTAAGTTCTAAAGTGAAGGTTGAACAATTAAAAAAGGAAGAAAAAAATCAAGTAAAATTATACAAAAGCCCAACACCATTATACCAATACAACTTTGTGATTTAAATAAATGATCATTTACCGCGATTTAAAAAATGTATCGATTTGGAGTCGAGTGAATCCCAAGAGAGTTTTTTCTGTATATAAAATCTGACAACAACTCGACTTTAAATTAATTAAAATTCAATATAGCTATTCGATAACGAGAGTCTAACAAAAAGAAGCTATTATTTGGAGGAAAAAAGATAAATTAGGAACAAACATATTAAATGTTAACCTTATATTCTGAAAATTTATGGAATACCCTAAAACAAAGGAGCTATTACATGTAGAAAATTTAATTTTTTTTATAAAAAAATTGAAATTAAAAGATAAAATGTATGGACTGAGAGTCTGAAACAGTGAAGCCATCTTGTTTGGATCTGTGGGCCTTTATTTTTAATTTTGGATCAAATAGAAAATTCAAAATGTTGACCAGATCCATGAACGGAAATAGGTCCAACTTTTTTTTTGGGCCCAACTCACTACTCGTTTTTTATGGATTCAAATCAAACCAAAATGTTTTTCGATGGAGATAGTTTTCTTATCGATTTTGTTTCTTCTAAAATCTGATCTAATATTGCAAGATAATAAAAATTATATTTTTTTGCTTATTTTATACTACTAATGTTTATATCTAACTCATATATTAAGAAATGGATGTTAAATGTCAAGTTCTTTTTAGAGACACGTATGTAATTTTTTTCGAATATTAATAATTTTAGTTTAGGTGAATAATGCAATGCATGAGGAGTGGATTAACACATAATTTTTTGGAAAATGATCTTAATAGGAACAATTTTGTATTTAACACCTTAAATGTTATTGGAAAATTATTATAATTTAAATCATATGATATGTTAAAATTAGTATATGGTAGGTCAAATATTAAATTATTTCTATTTATACGTGATAAATAAATATTTTTTTATGTTTGAATCAGAAATATTCTCAAACCCCCATAAAATTAAAATTAATCTTATTCATACTTACCGGCCCTTAAAAGAGTATTAATATTTAAGTATTGTTGGATTTCGAAGTAAAAGAGAATGACCGTGTTAATAAAATTAGTTTCATTTTATAAATACTCAAATTCAAAACTTGAATTAAGATTTCTTCCACATTTTTTGAGGATTATCCTAACACAACAAGTTTGCAACTCCTGGTTTTACGAGGAGATAAAACGGACAGGAGACTTTTTTCTTTTGTCTTCAAGGAACAAAAGGACTTTTACTGAAGCCATAGTTAGAGCATTTAAAAATTAAAATACCCGTTAAGATAGGATTTGGTTGTCCCCGCATGAAACACCGAAAATGAATTTTCTTTTAAATACAATCAATATATACTAGTAGTAGTTTATTAGTTATGGGTGAATATAATTTATTAGTTATCGATTGATGTTAAAATATCCATAAAATTTTGATTCGGAGAGTACTGTGTAAAATGACTACAATAAAAAAAAAATACTACAATGACCTAATACCCCCATAAAACTAGCACTTCTTCTAGACGAGTGTGCGAGTGTGTGCGTATGTTTTGTAGGTCTGGTCTCTCTCAATAATTATTTGTCTGAAAGCAAAGTAACGCATGCACATGGGCATAGCTGGACAAAAGAAAAATACAGATAGCCATAAACCTCATCTTCAAACCAGGAGAGGGTCAATTATTCTTTTTTTTAATCATAATTATCACTCATTAATGCCTAGTGTACTTAAATTTTCTTTGATAAATACCAAAAACAATGCCACTGGTCAAATTGCATTAACTACTGCTACTGTTTCATAGTATATTGCTAATTAAGATTTTTAAGAAATCTTTTTCCTTTTTTTTAATCCAAGTTTTGGAATTGTAATGAGTATGCTTTAAGCTATTAGGACCCACTTGCACTGCATGTGTGGGAGAGTTAATTTCTCTCTTTTTCCTCTTTTTGGGTTCAGGGCTGTCATTTATGTCCCATGTTCACAATTCCTTTCAACCCTTTTTGGCATTTGTATATTATCATGGCTTTGAAGACATTTTTTTAGCAGTGGTGGTGTTCGGTGGTGGCTTAGTTGTGCTTTTTCTTTAATGAGCATGAGTGGTTTTGGTCTCTTATCATAGGGTTAGTGTCTTGGAATCTCCTTTGTGGTGGGTGGGTGTGAGTTTAGGTTTATGCCAGCCAAAAAATAGTAACAGTAATAGCAACAGCTTGTCTTTTGGGGGAGTAGATTGAAGAGGTTGACCTAAAGTTTGTGTCTTTTCTTGTTTATTGGCTTAAAGTTGGTATCTTTGTTGAAGGAATTTTCTAGGTTTGGACAGGGATTTGATTTTGTATTGGAGGTGTTTTTGTCTCGTTGAAGTAGGTTTTTGATGGGCTTTGAGTTCAAGTGAGGGATTTGAGTGTGATTTGCTTAATCTCATGTGAATTAGGGTTGTTTAAGCAGACATTGGAGAGAAGAAACTGCATTTTGGTGGTATTTCCAGGTCTTAGGAAGCCTGGATTAAGAAACTCAAGAATTTCGACAGATTGGGACTGTTACCGTGTCATCTCTCTTAGCTAGGGTTAGTGTGATATAGAGCTGTAAGTGGGTCTGCATTGGCTTGGCTGTGTCGAAAGTACTGCTTGAAGACTTCTTTGCATGAATTCTAAGGAGATGGCTTGTATGAAGCTGGGATCCAAGAGTGATGCATTTCAAAAGCAAGGACAGGCTTGGTACGTATCCTTCTTCCTTATTCAAATTCAGTGCTATTTTCTACTATCCTCATTTTATTTATTATTTGTTCTGAATTTGCTATCTTTGTTCTTGATATATTCCTATTGAGTGCATGGGTGTATGATTATGAGATGAAATTAAGGAATTGCAATCTTCCTGAGAGGATCCAATCATAGACTTAAAAGTTACTGACAGCTACTGCAAACCTCACCTGCACCTAAACATATTGTTTTGCCGAAAATGCCCAAAGCTCATCTCAAATCTTCCCCTCTTCTTTTTTCGGCAAAATAATATGTTTATGGTATTGATTGTTCCAGTTTAGATTTGAGATGAGCTTTGGGCATTTTCGGCAAAACAATATGTTTATGGTATTGATTGTTCCAGTTTAGATTTGAGATGAGCTTTGGGCATTAAGATGCTTGAGGAATTATCCTCACAAAAAATTTCCTTACAAAAATAAAATTGGAGGAATTATCACTGATGGTGTTTGAGTTAGAATGAGGGCTGTTGAAGTTTCATATCTAGAAATATGCTCTAGTTGACCGGACACACCTCTCATCTAAATTACTTGTAGTCCATTGTACTGCTGTATGCCATTTTATTTGGTGTCCAAGAATGTTTAGATGTTTAACTTCACTATTTGAACAAATATATGGTTTGTTTTATGTTGGGTCATCCTACTCATCTGCACTTCAGCCAGTATTGCACATGGGGTGAAAGATCCTGCTTCTGAGATATCATATTTTCTAGTGTGCATGTGCTAACATATATGCGATTATTCACATAAATGACCGTGATACTTAGGCTTCCTTATGTGTGAAATGCTGCATGTCATCTGTTTGAAATGGTTAACTGATGGATCTAAGGATGGAGTTTGGTGTGATAACATTAGTAAGAAAAATTTAGGCTAGACATAGACAATCCACGGTTCCTGGTATCTTCTTATATAAATGCTCTTTATGGAATGCCTTCAACCTGTAATGAACAATTTCATATATCCTGCTACTTGTGTCAGAGTTGAAATCCAGAAGAAGCTTCAACCCTGTTTCACTCGTGTCAAACTGCTAAAGTGTTCTTTTTATCAAGTGCTCCCATTATATCTATTAATCTGTTACATATTACTGCTCTTGTATTAATGAAGATGGAAGAATGCTAGCGGCTTCCTATATGCGCTTAGGAAATAATGTATGTATAAAACAAAAACTATCGTAGCTGCAATATAGTTTTTTGGTTTGTTGACTAGTGCAGTACTTTTATCAGCAAGGGTTTCACCTTAAATTGAACCTTATATATTGCACCAGGTTGTGTGGGTCTCTTCGGTGTGTTTGCTAAGTCCATAGAATTATACATTGCATCTTTGCTGTGTTGAAACTACGGACTCTTATCCATAGGGTCTTGACCTTTCATTGACAACCAAATAAATGCAGGTTCTGCACTACTGGGCTTCCAAGTGATATTGTTGTTGAGGTTGGAGAAATGTCCTTCCATCTTCACAAGGTAATTTTACTCCTTAAATTTGTATCTTTTTAACTAACCATTTGGAACCTCACTTAATATGCTTTATAATGTGTTTTATGCGATGTTGTGGTTAATGGCTAGTCTAATTGCTTATACACCCACATTCTATTAGATTAAAATTAAGTCCTGGGTTGTTAATTCTGAAATGCCTAATTAGTTGTCTGCTTGACAAAGGTGCAGCCTGCTGATTAGGAAACTTACAGGTCGTGAAAATCATATATTTTGATGATGCAAACGTTCCATCCTGCCCTTGTTGATTATATGTCAAAATTTTCGTGTTAGGTTTACAATTTTTTATCGGGTGAAACTGCTCTACTTGTAACTGGCTAATTTGAAACCAGCCTTTTATCACCACTAAAGATTATTGTTTTGCCACCACGCATTCTTTCTTATTTTTCATGTTTTTTTGGCCCACATTTGCCCTCAGATCAATTGATCTCATGATTTCACTTCTACGACTTGATTATGAGGTCTGACTACGTATCTTTATGTGTGGTGGAATTTGGTTTTTGTTGATAAAGACCTCTAGCTGATGTATTGTTCCTTACACCTTTGAATTATTATTTAATGCAGTTCCCTTTACTCTCTAGAAGTGGGGTTATGGAGAGGTTGATTGCAGAGACTTCAGAAGAGGGAGATGACAAATGTGCCATAAGCCTCTCTGACATTCCTGGTGGGGCCAAAACGTTTGAGCTTTTAGCCAAGTTCTGCTATGGAGTGAAACTTGAACTTACTGCATCAAATGTTGTTTATCTTCGTTGTGCTGCTGAGCAACTTCAAATGACTGAAGAATATGGAGAGGGAAACCTAATTGCACAGACAGAGACCTTTCTTAATCAAGTAGTCCTTCGTAGTTGGAAAGATTCTTTGAGAGCACTCGAGACATGTGATGATATTCTTCCCTTTGCTGAAGAACTTAACATTACAAAACGGTGCATCGAATCACTAGCAACAAAGGCATGTACTGATCCAAACCTGTTCGGGTGGCCTATAATGGAGCATGGACCCATGCAGAGCCCTGGGGGAAGTGTCTTATGGAATGGGATTAGCACAGGGGCTCGACCAAAAAATTCAAGTTCAGATTGGTGGTATGAGGACGTGTCTACATTGAGCTTACCACTGTACAAGAGACTTATCTCTGTCATGGAATCTCGTGGGATCAGACAGGAGATTATTGCTGGATCCCTTGCCTTCTACGCAAAAAAGTACCTTCCAGGACTGAATCGGCGTCAAGCTGCTACTGAATCTAGTTCCCGCTTAATGCCTGTGTCTTTGGGGGCTCCACCCTCTGAAGAGGACCAGAAGGCTTTACTTGAAGAGATGGATCGATTACTTCCTATGCAAAAGGGTTTAGTCACAACCAAGTTCCTGTTTGGTCTACTTCGGACAGCTATGATCCTAAAAGCAAGCCCCTCTTCTTTATCGAACCTTGAGAAAAGGATCGGGGTGCAGCTTGATCAAGCAACTCTAGAAGATCTTTTGATGCCCAATTTCTCATACTCCATGGAGACTCTTTACAATGTTGACTGCGTGCAGCGGATTCTCGAACACTTTCTTGCCATGGATCATATTACGGGTGGGGCATCTCCATGCTCAGTCGACGACGGCCAGTTGATTGGATCACCTTCACTTACACCAATCACAACAGTGGCTAAACTGATTGATGGGTATCTTGCAGAGGTTGCTCCAGATGTTAATTTGAAGCTCCCCAAGTTTCAGGCTCTTGCTGCAGCTGTTCCTGACTATGCGAGGCCGTTAGATGATGGCCTTTATCGCGCAATTGACATCTATCTTAAGGTATCGACGGCCTTATCATGCCACACTTTTTTAATGTTTACCTGCATTTTCTTTAACTGTGATTATACATTCCCTTGTTTATGTACATGGCTATCACAACTGTAAGTCTAGGTTCCTGTAGAGTGAAAAATGAGACGGTGAGTGAGAGAAACAAACATCACTTGATTGTAAATGTTTCTGTCAATTCAAGCTCATTAACTTTAACAATGGTCGTCAAACTTGCAGTCTCATCCATGGTTGGCAGAGTCTGATCGAGAACAACTCTGCAAGCTGATGGACTGCCAGAAGCTTTCATTAGAAGCCTGTACACATGCCGCACAGAATGAGAGGCTACCCTTAAGAGTAATTGTCCAGGTTCTCTTCTTCGAGCAGCTTCAGCTGAGGACTTCCATTGCCGGCTGCTTTTTGGTCTCTGAAAATCTCGATGGCTCAAGACAATTGAGAAGTGGCTTTGCTGGATCTGCCGAGGGGGGCGGCTGGGCTACAGCTGTAAGAGAGAATCAAGTCTTAAAGGTTGGAATGGACAGTATGAGAACTCGAGTTTCCGAGCTTGAGAAGGAGTGTTCCAACATGAGACAGGAGATCGAGAAGTTGGGGGGTCGCACGAAAGGTTCCAGCACTTGGGGCAACGTGTCCAAGAAATTCGGGTTTAAGATGAAGTCTCAGATGTGCAGTGCTCAAGAAGGGTCTGTAAGCAACCAGAAAAACAGCAGTGCCGGTTCAGAGAAAGGAAAGGACAGGCATGGAAAACACAAGAAAAGATTGTCTACAGTCGGGTAAAAATGCCTCGTCTACTCCTTGTTTCTTTGTCCATTGTAAGTTGTAATTGCTATGAAGTTGTTCTCTCTCTTGATTCTCTGTTCATTCGATTAAATTTCCTTTATGTTCCTTTGAAAGTTTTTTACCTGTTCAATGCTCTACTCTTTGTAATTTGTAGTTCTATCTAAGTTCTAACTCTACTAATGAATCTACTTTCACTTCATCCATATCGACCGGCATTTCTTTGTAATTGTCAGTTCTTCTTGCTCTTCATAGCTACAAGAATTAGTAGTGTGTATAACTTTATTTGAATCCGCGACTGGCGCGGATTGTCAGTTTGGCATCAGAGATGGCCAGATGGGTATAAATTTTCTTGTTCTGAATGGTACATTGTTGTTGAGAAAGCATTTTGAAAAGAAGTAATAATAATAATCTAAATTTAGTCAGTTAATTGCTCATGAAGAAAAGGCAATTTCCAAGTAGTTTCCTGCTTTGAACATTACTTGATTTTGTTCAGGAAAAGAAGAAAAGGAAACACCTCTGAATCTGAATTTTATTAGACAGCAAGCTCAGGGCAAGTGGCAACAAGCGCTCCATGTTGATATATAAAATAATTTTAAATTAAAACTTCATTTAGTAAAACTATTCAAGCTTGTGTTATGGTGGTTTCCTGTGTTTTTTTTTATATATATGTATAAAAAACTTTAAAAAAAATACTCTTTTTTGGTTTTTTAGATAAATTTCATCTTTAGTTTAGAAAATAAAAATGAAAATAAAAAATAATTAATATCGTAAGCTTTTTTTTTCCTTGGACATACTTAGTAGATAGTTGCAAATCAAACATAAAGCCTTAATTTCAAAACGAAAAGTTATACGAGGTTGTAATGTTAGTATATGTCGTTTTTTTCATGTAAATTATGAGTTCGATCTCTCCTAATGTAGTGATAATTAATAATATAACCAATTTTATAAAAAAAATATTACTTTAAATAGTGAAGTCAATATTGAGCAAAGCCAGCCGAAAATGGGCCAAAAGCCACAAGTTAAGGCTTTTTCTCATTATGATTTTTATTTTTACTATTTTAGAATCTAGAGTCACTCCATGTAGTAAACCTGTGTGTGGTCAAAACATGACGGCTCATCATGTTCCTTTAAATTAACACATTAATTGTTACATTAAGCTCCATTAAATATCGCTGGAAAAATTTATGGACGGAAGATATTATTTTCTATGGAAAAATTTATTGGTAATTTAATTATTCGATCAAAAAATCCGTCGGTAAATTATCTAAGTACAACGAGTCAAACTATCGATGAACTCATCAAAACTTTTATCAGAACTTCCATTTTTATCCACCGATGCCCTAGCCAATTCCTTCCATTTATTAGCTTTAATTTTCATCATCTTCCCCTTCTCCCCTTTCATCATTTCATTAAGGCAACTCGCTACACTTTCTCGTTTCACCATACCAATCTCATCCATCGGAGCTCTCATCCCGATCTTCCAAACATCCACAATGCATTTCAGATTGGTAGGTTGGTCAGACCACTGCGGCATCCCCACCATCGGCACACCCAAACTCAGCGCCTCCAGAACAGAATTCCAACCGCAATGTGTCCAGAAACACGCAACGGCCTCGTGTGCTAAAACCTCCAGTTGTGAACACCAAGACACCACCAAGCCTTTGTCCTTTGTCTCTTGTATGAAATTCTTCGGAAGTTTTAACTCTTCAGATTCTCTCACAACCCATAAAAATGGCGACCCACAATCTTTTAAGCCCAACGATATTTCTTCCATTTGTTCTGGCCCCAACGATGCTAGGCTCCCAAAAGAAACGTACACAACTGAGCCTTTAGGTTTAGAATCTAGCCACTTGATGCAAGCATCTTTGCTTGGCTCGAATATGCTGAATCCATAGTCGACATCATCTTTCACCTGCTTGTCCAGATACATGGATGGTAAGGTTGGTCCTATCGTCCTCAATCGCCATATCTTTGCAAGCCAATCAACCACCTATAGTAAACGAATTTAATTTATCAAGACAGAAATTCCAAGGATGGTAACGAATTTAATTATAATGCAGTTATTTGACCATCCAATATCTATAACAACATAATAAAGTAAAAGGGCACTAATCACACGAACCTCTGCTTCTAATTCGTAGAATGTGTTGCAGAGAACCCAATCAGCCTCGTGAATATTAGAGAACTGTCTTAGCAGCAGGTTAATTACACCAGGATAAGATTCAGAATCGTACAGAAAAGAAGGCAAATCTTGAGATTGCAGAGGTGGCAATCCAGGGACCAAGATCTCTGGCGCAAGATTACGATAATCGATCGACCCCTGTATGGCGTGATAGTAAATACTCCCCACAGCGCAAGTCTGAGTGAGAAAAGCAGCACCGAGCAACCCAAATTTGTTGGCCACATCAAGACACCATGGCAAGAAACTATCATAAACAATGCAATTTACTGGGTTGTTTTTTGCGCTCTGCTCCTCTACAAGTTGGGACAGAGTAAGCGAGCCCACTTTACATAAACTGTCATTGTAGGCCTTGCTGCTCTCCGCTTGGGCACGGCCGCCTTCGTCGTAGCCGTCTGATATGGTTTCAACGGTGACGATGTGAGTGGATGATTGTTTGTTCTTAAAGTTTTTGGTCATGGATCGGGTGGTGACGAGCGTGACTTTAACTCCTTTGTGCTGCAATCGCTTGGCGAATTGGAGCATCGGGTTGAGGTGCCCTTGCGCTGGATAGGATACCACAAAGCAGTGAGGGGCAGATGAAGATTTGTTTCCTTCCTCCATTTTTGGTTGATTTGGTGCTCTGATCTCTCTACCTTTGGTCTCTTTTTATATTGAATTTATCCAGTGCACAATTTGAATTTGTGCAAGTAAGTAGTAATGTTTTTTATGTGGACTGATGACTCTTCCGTGCGGCCCCCCTTGGAAGACAAGCAAAGCTGCTAGTTTCAGATATTCTTCGATTTGTGCAAGTAAGCTGCTAGTTTTGTCTGACAAATACCACTCCAATAAATGACACAAGAGTGTTGAAATAAAACTTCGCTTTTGATTTTTCTCGAGCTGACGCGGGAAAAAATAGTCACCAGTGACCACACACGAAGGTTTACAAGTCAAAACCATAATCATCTCTTCCTTTACATAAACAACCAACGCTTGACATCTTTAGACTAAAACTAAATCTTTTCAATGTCCGAGCTTCGCTGCGGAAATTGTTACGTTTTCTAATCTGCTATTTATAAATTAAGGGCTAATTTAATAATAGTACTTTTAATAAAATAGGAAAATTAAGATCTCGAGTTATTTTGTCTATATTTTTATCCATGTTAGGAAAAAAAAATCATTCTTAATTTAAATTTTGAGTTCAAATTTGGAAATTAAAGAATCGTATAAAGTGTTAAAATTTATCCTAAATATACTAACACTTTTACTAATCTTTATACAAAAAGTGAATGTGTTATCTTCTTATAGTTGGTAGTCACATGCATTGTTTCATAACTTTTATAGATTTGTAAAATGTTTCCTAAATTTGGAAAATATTTTATAAATTTAGAAAACTGTTTTTTAAATTAGAAAATTATTTTCTGAAGTTGGAAAACTATTTTCTAAACTGTTTTCTGTTTTTTAAATCTAGAATACAACAATTTTTAAATTGGAAAGTTGTGTTTTTAAATTTGGAAAATTTGAAAAACTATTTTCTGATTGTTCAAATTAAAATCCTCACATATGTTAGCTGAGAATTACTTAAAGGGCTTCAAGCTAAAAAAATAGTTTAGAAAAATGGATTATGACCTTTGACTATTACTAATTATACTTAACTTTACAAAAATTACAAAATTTTATTGTATAGAATTTATTTGTTTGTATAAGTATTCAAAACAAAACAAATTAGTACATTGTCTACTAGTAGTTTTTTCCCTTTAAAAATAGAAATAAAAGAGAATGAAAAAAAGAGAAAAAGAAAATGGAAAACATACGGATTGATTTAAAAAACACTCTTTTATAACCCACTTGGGTGGCGTTTGGCGTTCCGGTTCTACTCGGGAAAGTCATTTCCCGAGTAGAAAATCGGAGGAGTAGTCATTTTCAAGGCAAGGCCAAATTGGCCTTGCCTCCCACCAGAGCATTTTGCTCCAGTGGGCAACGGGAAGTCCTTTTGGACTTCCCTCTCTCCTATTTTTTTTTTTTTCAATTCATTTTAATTTTTTTACTTTATATAATCAATAAAATAAATTAAAAACTACCATAAAAAATCTCTATCTCAAGATAAGTAATTCTAGATCAATTTTTCCTATTTTTATTAATTTTTTAAAAATGGGGTTTATACCCTTTATGGTCATTTTACATCTAAACCATAGTTTTAAAAAACTGTTTTACTAAACACCTCAAGTATCTAACTTTTCCATTTACCAAAAGTTATTTTCCCATAAAACTTTTTCCACAGAACTTTTCCAACTAGAATCGGAACGCCAAACAGATCGTTAATAATATATCTTTAAGGATATTTATAACTATAATAAGAAAAATTACTTTTAAAAGTGATTACTTTACTTCATTTGGAAGTTAGAATTATATTCAACAAAGTTGATATAGAGACAAAACCCGCCATGAGACTACCGTCTCAAGTTTGCTGACCACCCACCATTCATAACGCGCTTCTACCGCGCGTGTATTAACAATGAACTCATCCAGTTATGATTAATCCTTTTCGTACCGGATGAATTTGTCCTCGTAACAATCATTCTATGATCAAAGTTGGGACATTTTCTTCTATTTTACTAGATATGCAGTTTTTATTCGAATTAAAAAATAGTTGGAATGAGTAATATTATTGAATATTTTAAAATATTTACTTCCCTCAAAACTCGAACCCCTAGAGTTTGAGAGAATTCAACCGAATTTTTGTTATCTCCGACAAAATTCAAGGACCAAATCACATTTCTGTTTACAACTCTATATTCTATCCGAAGTTGTAGAAACAGAACCCGCCATGAGACTATCGTCTGAAGTTCGCTGACCACCCCACCATTCCTAACGCGCCTCTACCGCGCGTGTAAAACAACGGATCAAAAACTCATCATCCTTTTTTCGTTTCCCATATAAAACACGCTAAATCTCCTCTCTGTCCCGGTTTCTCTTCCTCCTCCTTTTAAAGACCCTGTCCCCTATCTTTTTCTCATTTCCCTCATTTCCCTCATTTTTTTTCTTTTTAATTGCTTCGCCATTGATTCGCCAAATCTTAGATCTCCTTCTCTTCTCCTTGCATTCTCTCCTCCACTATCTCCTCCGGTTCCACAACCTATTGCCAGATCCAGATCTCGTAACAGCCTGAAACAATGGACAATGTAGATATAGAAGGCGGCGGCGGGAGTGGGGTAGATGACGAGTCCCACACGCAGCCGCAAATCGGACGTAAATACCGTCCCGTCGTCGCGCATGATCGTGCTGTCCTCGAAATGTCACCCATCCCTCCCGTCGGATCTCCCTCTGTCTCCACCTCCTCTGACATCAAGTGAGCGCTACGAACTTGGCTGTTCTTTTTCATCGTTTTAACTTCGTAGAATGAATAATTTAATGAACAAATCTATCCTGTGTGTGTGGCAGGAAGGTGAAAGGAGGTGCGCCAGCGAACTTGCATGTGGATACCAGTGGCGCTGGAGCTCCTGTTAATGGTGTAGGAATGAATGGCTCTGAAAGTGAGCATAAATTGGAGCTGTTTGGTTTCGATTCTCTGGTTAATATCCTTGGCCTCAGAAGGTAAATACTAATGTGCGCTTATTCAATTTTTCCTTGCAAAGCTTTTGGTTGGTCTTTATTAATGCTAATTTGATTTTGCGATTCTTTAATTAAATGTTGCATGCACTTCCAAGCTTAATGTACATTGGCAGTTGCTAGTACTCTCTGTTATTATGTTTGTAGCGTAATACTGGTGGTGGCTGCGTCTCTGAGTATGAAAAAGGAGCTGAGTAATGAGACTGAGATGTGTTTTGGTCTCAAGGACTTGTTTCTTTGCAAAGCAGTAATCCACCTGCCTTTTCAAAATGTGGATTTGAGCTTATAAATAGATAGAGCATTAAAGCACGCACATATTTGGAAATCCAATTTGCAAATGGGCAATTATGGTTTTGAGTAAATCCTGAAGGTTATATTGGGATGGTGGTTTTGTTGTTTAGGAAATTGCATTTCTCAGAATAGGATTTTCATGTGAATTGGACCTGAGCTTATTCTGCTTCTTGGTTTCATGGGATCAGATCCGTTTGTTATGTTTTGTAGACTGATAGTACTTTGATTTTTTGTTCCAGTATGACAGGAGAGCAAGTTGCGGCACCTTCTAGTCCTAGGGATGGCGCGGATGGTTCAGCTCCTTATGAACAGCCACTGGTATGCTTTGATACGTTATATCACCTGTCTAAGTTTTTCTCTGTTTTGCTACAGTCTGGTTATGTTGAATCAATTGCCGTGTTTTCTTTTTAAATAACCTTCAACCCCTTCCTGCCACTAGCCTGGTTCAAACCCAGGTTCCCTTACCCAAGCGGGATGCACTTCTACCACCAGGCTGCAAGGCCATGCACATTAATTTGGTGTGTTGAATACATGGATTTATCTGGCTTGCGAAATGGCATACAAGTTGGTTGCATTTTGCATTTTCCATGTGTATGTTTTGAACTGGCAATGTGCTGGGTTACTAATAATATACTTCGTTTTTCTCTCTTTGTATATGGAATGTTAATTTTGGCTGAACTTTGCCTTAAAAGTGAAGACACTGTGCTCTACATTTATCTTTGATTCATCATTTTAGGCATCAAATCATATAGGGTGTCTAATGTATTTTTTCCTTCTGTTTTTTAATTTTATTATTTGACTGTGCTCGCATTGCATCATGCAGGGTAATGATCTCAAACTGGGCACGTTGATGGGTGTTTTTGTCCCATGCTTGCAAAACATAATGGGAATTATCTACTATATCCGGTTTTCTTGGTAATTCCTGTATCTGATTTTAAGTTTCTTTTTCATAGCAACTTTGGTTCTTTTTTGTGTGTGTTTGCGTGTGTCTGGGTGCGGGCATATGCTTTTGTACGCAATACAATTGTTGGTTATTCTTTGTGTTTTGTACAACTTCAGGATTGTTGGCATGGCTGGCATAGGAGAATCATTATTACTGGTAGCATTTTGTGGCTTATGTACTTTCCTTACCGGGATTTCACTCAGTGCTATAGCAACAAATGGTGCAATGAAGGTATGTGTAAAAGTGATCAAATCCATTTTTCTTTAATTCCTTTTCTTAAACTATTGCTCTCTTCTCAAAGGAAAATTTTAGGACCAGTTTTAGTATTGAAATTCTTAATGGTTCATCCTATTCCTATCTCATAAATTTTATTGGTTATGAAAACGGATGAGATATGGGCTAAGATCGCATTGCTTTTGTTTAGCTATATGGATGCTAGGGAATAATGAAAAGATCCCCTGTACTCGTGAGGTAGTTATTTTAATTAATTAGAGGGATCTTAATGAATGAGAATTATTGGTCTTAGTTCATGTTTGAAAAGTAAGCCCATAGCTAGGACTCAGATTTATTCTTGATTTGGACTACCTGAGGGTGATCTCTGACCATCATAACACGGAATTCCAGTTCTTATGTTATCTACCAACATTGGTTGTGGTTGAGTGGTACCCTTACCGAGGTCTCATGTTCGAGCACGGGGAATGGAGAAAATCATGTTGCGAGAGCCACTACCTTCGGGGGCCCAGTGATGCTCAAAGGAGATTAGTCTCCTGTCCGGAAGGGGAAGCGAGAACACTCGCAGAGACCAAAATATTTTTTATCTGCATTCGCTGGAATCTTTCTTTTGTGATTTCAGTTTTTTTTTTTTTATATCGTGACCCCTTATTTCTTTACATATTTGCTTCCTTCCATAATTTCTAACCTTGATATAAGTTTAAATTGCTTTCTAGGAACTAAAAAGCATGCTAATATTCTTGGATTGGTGAATTAGGGAGCTCATTTCAGTTGTCATGTCAACATTCTTTTGTTCATTGGCCTTCTTGATTCAAAAACATTTTCATGGTATCCTGTACTTACATCTGTTTGCTGCTATATTTGGAATGGTAAATGGGTTTATGTTGCATTTTATAATAGTTGTATGTGCCACTCCTTATAAAATTGATAATTGATGATTCATTTTCAATGTTAATAAGTTATCACCTTGTTGAGAAGTTTGAAGTTTGAATTATCAATTAGCTATTCACCTGTTGCATGTTTTTGTAGGGTGGGGGGCCATACTATCTCATTGGCCGTTCTCTTGGCCCAGAGGTTGGAGTTAGTATTGGGTTATGTTTCTTTCTTGGGAATGCAGTTGCTGGATCTCTGTAAGTATTTGTATCATCTTTTCTTGATGGAACCAATATATTGGTTAAGAGGTCCATTAAATGAATTAATTAATATTCTCAACTGATTTTTGTATTATCTTAATAGCTTGAATAAGGAGTTCGTGAAGTTCTGTGTTTAACATGCATACCCTTTGTTTTCTTTTGTTTGAGGTTTTAGATATGTTTTGGGAGCTGTGGAAACATTTTTAAAAGCTGTGCCTGCTGCAGGGATATTTAGAGGTGACAATTAAGGACATTATACCCTTATTGGTAGTTCGTTGTAACTACTAGAGTATAGGATTTTGAGATGTTCAAATAGCATTCTACTAATGTACATCTTAATTTGTTACCTCTTCAATGTAGAGTCCCTCACAAGAGTTAATGGCACGACACCCATAGAAAGTCCAAGTTCGCATGACCTTCAAGTATATGGGATCGTTGTGACCATCCTCCTGTGCTTCATTGTGTTTGGTGGTGTGAAAATGATCAACCGAGTTGCACCTGCTTTTCTCATACCTGTTCTGCTATCGTTGTTCTGCATATTTATTGGGATGTTTGTAGCGAGGAAGGATTACCCTGGTGGTGAGTGTCTCAAGACATTGTCTCTCTTTATCTCTGTATCTCTGTATCTCTATGTGTGAGTTTTGCACAAGGTAGTTTTACCTATTGCTTTGTATTAGTCTACCCCTGGGGTGGTACTACTGGTATATCTTTACATGTGATAATAGACCTGGTATTGAGTGTTGAGATGATTCTTGTTGTTACCTGCTGCAAAATGGTGATGCTTTACTTTAAACTGAACAATTAGGGATAGGCACCAGCGTAATGAACATAATTAGCTAGTAATGCTATGCAAATTCAAAACCAGGCTTTTATGAGTTCTTGTGATAATCTTATAAACACATGAAATACATATCAAGTAAAATACTCTTGCACGTCGGCACATGTTATCTTATGGTTATGTTTCTGTTGTTTTTTACTTGTCCAGCTGGGATCACGGGCTTGAGTTTCGAAAGCTTTAAAGATAATTGGAGTCCAAAATATCAGTTCACTAATAATGCTGGAATACCTGATCCTGAAGGAAAGGCTTACTGGAATTTCAAGTAAGCCATGATAAGATTTCTCTATTGTCAGTTTGTGTTTCCTGTTTTAGTAAACTTTGTTGGTCTGTCTGCAATGTTACTATGGGGAGCTGGTAGTTCATTGATCCTAACCTGCCAGAAGATGCTTATTCTGGTATGCCGTTGAAATATTGACCCACAGCAGACAATATTCTACAGGAGATCTAATCCTCCTTTATCTGATTCTTATGAACTTATTCTATGTGACATTTTGACTTAGCTCCATTGACTTTTTTACGTGCTCTTTCTAACGATACATGCATTTTTTTCTTCTGTACAGTGCATTGGTTGGTCTCTTTTTCCCAGCCGTAACAGGAATTATGGCAGGTTCAAATAGATCAGCTTCCCTCAAAGACACTCAGCGCTCTATTCCAATTGGGACACTGTCTGCAACTCTTACAACTACAGCACTATATCTTGTTTCCGTATTGTTTTTTGGTGCAGTTGCTACAAGAGAGAAACTTTTGACAGACAGGTACTTGTATCATCTGTTTTTTGAATAAGTAGTTGTATCATTTTGTCACCTTGCCATGCACATTTTACATATTTGTTTTTTACCAACTTGGAATGGAAGTTTTCTCTATAATTCTTTGAAAATAAGTATTTTCTTTATACTTCCGCTAAGCTGTTGTTCAGCAATACTTTATTCTCCAGTAGGTATTTTCCCTCAACTATTGGACCACAAATAAGCCATCTGCCTCTTATTCAGCGCTCTTGATTTATCCAAGTAGATTGCAAAGCATGTCTAGACAAAAAGTTTCATTGACTGGCAGAATTTCACATCTAGTTTCATTAACTATGGAATATGGATGAGTAGTGAAGTGTTCTACATTGGTGTACTTTTCCATGTGTTGTGCCCTGCTTGAGTGTCTCCACCCATTTTCAGTTCCTTCCGTGGCTTGTAGATATTTGCATCATGGATTGAATGCTTCTTTATGTATATGCTTTAGTTCTTCATAATTCTAGCTGTCATTCTACAATGGACAAATACAATTTGCACAATGCACTGGTTATGAGTTGGGAAAGTCTTTGTTGACTTCAGTACTTTGCATGTTATCATCATTTGTGAAAAGTAACAATCATGTTGCATTTTTCTTCCCAGTTGTCATGTTGGTGGTTTTAGTTCTGAACTTTTTCTGTTGTCTCGTGTCTGTCTATTAACACTGTTTATTTCTGTTTAGTGCTGATTTGTACCTTATGCAGGCTACTTACAGCTACAATTGCTTGGCCTTTCCCTGTATTCATCCATGTTGGTATTATTCTTTCAACACTGGGTGCTGCTCTTCAAAGCTTGACAGGTGCCCCACGCCTACTTGCAGCTATAGCAAATGATGAAATTCTGCCAATTCTTAACTACTTCAAAGCTGCAGATGGGCACGAACCTTATATTGCTACTCTGTTTACTGCACTTATCTGCATCGGATGTGTCATTATTGGGAATTTGGATCTCATCACTCCAACTATAACTATGTTTTTCCTTCTGTGTTATGCGGGTGTGAACTTGTCTTGTTTCCTTCTGGATCTTCTAGATGCTCCTAGCTGGCGCCCACGGTGGAAAATTCACCACTGGAGCCTCTCTCTTCTTGGAGCAACGCTTTGTGTAGGTATGCCTTCTTCATTTGTTTTTGAGTTTGCAGTGCCAATTAAGGCCTTAGGAATGGATAAGTTTGCTGTTTCATTCTACTGTTTAACTCTTCTTGTGGTCCTAAGATGTTAGTTGTTCAAAAGCCACCATATATGAGGGAGTCATCATATAAAACACACACTGCAGAGCAAGTATAAGATACTGTGTTATTATGTTGCATGAACTACTAGGCTGGCTCTGGTTTGTGCTCTTTTGTGTGCACGTGTTCTGTGTCACTTACCTTCCACCTTTGTTTTGCTGCAGTCATCATGTTCTTGATCTCTTGGTCATTCACTATAGTGTCTCTGGCACTTGCAAGCCTCATATATTATTATGTGAGCCTTAAAGGAAAGGCTGGGGACTGGGGTGATGGCTTCAAAAGCGCATATTTTCAATTGGCTCTTCGCAGTCTTCGATCACTGGGAGGTAAATATGCTGGACTAAATGCTCTATTTTTTCCTTTCTTCTAGAGTACAGAAAATCTTATCTACCATTTGGTGGGTGCCAGTGATGGCTAGGGCTTAGGCATTGAACACTATAAAGTATAAACTGTAGGAGTAAACTACAGATATAGTGGGTGACCTAAGAGTTGGTAAGTTTCTATGAACTCATAATTGGATGCGTTGGTGAGGGATGCATTCCTTGTAGCCAATTTGGTACAGGAACTGTACAAGAGGGTAAATGTTTGCTGGATCTGTATTGCATGCTTTCAAATAATGGATGGATGTAGTGTTCCACTTATTGTTGTGTACTGTAACATGCTAAAGTTTTTTAAAAGTGTTATAAATTTGACACTCTTCATCCATTGATCTTATTTGTAATTTGCATTCTGGAGGTGGTTAACTGATCTAAGAATTTCAAAATCATATTGCTTCGATTGACAACCTTAAGAGTGAACAATCCGGTTGCTTTTCTTAGAATTCACACTTAGTGGAAGAGGTCTACAACACTGCATTTCCACACCTTATAAAGCATTGGATCAATAATGTCACTGTAGCACCATTATTTGTTGGTCAAACTGTTCTAGAGATTTCTTGCTGAGATGTGAAGCTAGTTTCTAGCTGTCCGATAGATGTTCTAGATAGGGCTTTGAGTGAAAACTACCTTATTTGAAACATGGACATTTTGCATGCATTTTTAATTTTTTTTTTGTTGTGGTTTATAATGGAGTTCTTGGATGCAAGAACTTACCTGTGTAGCAAGTTTACAGCTCATTCAATAGGATACTTTTTTCTCTTATTTTGATTACCTATGCTTGTCATGTTGACATATTTATCTCAATTTATTTACAGCCAGCCAAGTACATCCCAAGAATTGGTATCCTATTCCCCTCGTTTTCTGCCGTCCTTGGGGACAGCTGCCAGAAAATGTACCCTGTCATCCTAAACTTGCTGACTTTGCTAACTGCATGAAGAAGAAAGGCCGTGGGATGTCCATATTCGTATCTATTCTAGACGGGGACTATCATGAACACGCCGAAGATGCTAGGGTTGCCTGTAAGCAACTCAGTACCTATATTGACTACAAACATTGTGAAGGTGTAGCAGAGATAGTTGTAGCCCCCAATATGGCTGAAGGCTTTCGTGGCATTGTCCAAACTATGGGTTTAGGTAACCTCAAGCCCAACATTGTGGTTATGCGATATCCAGAAATATGGCGTCGTGAAAATCTAATTGAAATCCCTACAACTTTTGTTGGCATAATTAGTGATTGCATTGTTGCAAACAAAGCGGTTGTTATCATCAAGGGTCTTGATGAATGGCCTAATGAGTATCAAAGGCAGTATGGTACCATTGACTTGTATTGGATTGTACGAGATGGTGGTCTAATGCTTCTCCTTTCCCAGCTCCTCCTTACCAAGGAGAGCTTCGAGAGCTGTAAGATTCAGGTCTTCTGCATTGCTGAGGAGGATTCTGATGCAGAGGAGCTCAAAGCTGATGTGAAGAAGTTCCTGTACGACCTTCGGATGCAGGCTGAGGTTATTGTTATATCAATGAAATCCTGGGATGCACAGGCAGAAGGTGCAGTTCAGCCAGACGAATCGTTGGATGCATTCACTTCTGCTCAGCGCCGAATTGCTAGCTACTTAGCAGAGATGAAGCGCAAAGCTCAAGCCGAAGGGACTGCGCTGATGGCTGATGGAAAGCATGTGGATGTGAACGAGCAACAAGTGGAGAAATTTCTATACACAACCCTGAAGTTAAACTCAACGATTTTGAGATACTCAAGAATGGCTGCGGTTGTGCTGGTAAGTCTACCGCCACCTCCAAAGAACCACCCATCCTACTTTTACATGGAGTATATGGATCTGTTAGTCGAGAATGTCCCGAGGCTTTTGATAGTGAGAGGATATCGTAGAGACGTTGTAACTCTATTCACATAGTTTTGAATAGCTTCCGGTGATTTGCCTACCGAATGGTAAATGCATCATTCCCTGTTGTTTATATTCTCTCTTTTTCCCCAAATTTTGTACATTAAACGTTACATTCATTCTTTTACGGCCGAAGTGCCATTTTGCTATTCTATTTACTAGTCACCATAGAAACTTCAGCTGTATAGTTCTGAGGGATGAGTATGGGAAAAAAAAATAACTCTTATCAAGATTCAAATAAACTTGGGGAACTCGTACGGATTCATCGAGTCAACTCAAGAATTCACGCCAACCATACGATTGGTGATGATAATTTCTCATGGGAAGTGCATGAAGTGAACGGTAGGAGGGGAAATAACTTAAGAGTTAAAATCCCATATCACAAAAAAACGTGGTAAGTTTTTTTTTGAATCCACACAAAGTACCAAACCCATGGCTTCGACTGGGTCCAATCACGGTCCATTTTAAATTAAATAACTTTACTGTTTAAAGGTACCATGAAAATCACTTTTAATTTTGTACTCCTCTATCCTTTAATAATTGTCGCTTTGAAACAGCAATAAAAAGTAGCTCAAACACTAAAAAGTCAAGTAATGTGTACAGTAACAAAAAGTAGCAAAACGTCCATTATTTATAGACGAGGAGTATTTGACACCATGCTATTTTTGTTTTATTCTAACAATCATGTTTGGCTGATTCTACTGTAATTTATCAGAGTTAAATTTGTGTAAATTGTAAGTTTTATCTAAGTTGTAATTTTTGTTATTATTTTTATATAAAATAAGTACAATAATTATATTATGAAAATAAAGTATTAAATATATTAATTTAAAATATACTAAAATTTTTCTTTTACACAATCGTAATTTTTTTATATCATTCGGTGTAATTTTACAAATGAAATTACACTGATTAATTTATCTTTATTATTTTCATTGACTATCGCTCGTTAATAGAATATAGAATTAGATAAAAAATTATCTAAAAATAGTAAAATATTATTTAATTTAAGTAAAAAAGCGGCTGGGTGAAAGGAAATAAAATGGCAGTACAATGGCTAATTTACACGGTTGTAATTTAAACTCTGATTTTTAAGTTACTATTGAATTTCAACTAATTTTATATTTATCATTATCAATGAAACTCATATTTGATCTAAGATTACTCCATTCATGTATCCGTCTGCAATTGCATCCTTAATTAGCAAATGAATTTGACTCCATTGATTCAGTCCACTAAAAATTACTATCAGAAACAACCTACTAATTTGACTGCTTGGCTGTTAGTAGTTAACTTACTATCCAGTATCCAATTTGAATAAATATTTATATAATGTTCGAATAGAATTAGTCTTTAATCCATTCCGAGATTTCAAAAAGAAAAAAAAAATTCTATTTGTGTTACTCACTATTAGAGTTAACTACACAACACACACATTCTTTCACTCTCACTATAAGCAGAGCACTACGGCGCCTCCAGTTAAATACTAGTATCAGGTAACTCTCTTATAATTAATCTAAGTGTGAAGTGTGCCCTTTTCGTTTCCTTCTTGGTTCCTTCTTTTGTTCAATTGAAAACCTAATCTTAAATTCACATTCTATTAGTCAATTCCATCATCGCACTCTTAAAACCCTAAAACAAATCAAGAATAGATTTTGTGTCATGTCTCAATGTCATTTTTCTTATGGCATGGGTGTTGTTTTGTTACACAAAAGAGAATAAGAAAATGAAAAAGATCAAATCTTGATTTGTTTATCTTGACGGGTTTTTTGAAAGCAGAATGACAACTACTAGCACTGAAGCGAGTGGAGGTGGAGGGATGAGAAAGAGAGGATGTTCATGCAAAAGGGGTGATTTTTTGCCCGGAGAATCGTTTGAAAGCTTTGGGAATTATTTTAAGGCACTTGGTGAAAGTCCTATGCGGTTCAAGGACAGGCTATTTGCTCGGTCTTTGGATTCTGTGGAGATGAATGAGATGAAAGCAAAGAGTGAGAATGAAATGGAAAGGACCCTAAATTGGTGGGATATTATTTGGTTTGGTATTGGTGCTGTGATTGGTACTGGCATCTTTGTACTCACTGGACTTGAAGCAAGAGACCATGCTGGTCCTGCTGTTATCTTGTCTTATGTCATTTCAGGCTTCTCTGCAATGCTTTCTGTGTTCTGTTACACTGAATTCGCTGTGGAAATCCCCGTTGCAGCTGAATTTCAATGATTAGTAGAAATTTTGTTGTGGTAAAGTTGTTTTCTTTTTGTTTGGTCATAGATAGGAATGCAAGTTTGGAGACTCGTACTCAAGACCTAGCTCTCCATGTGGTGAAGTGATGTGATGACGGGTTTTCTTTTGGTATATTTATGTGCAGGTGGCTCATTTGCATACCTGAGGGTGGAGTTAGGTGAATTCATGGCATTCATTGCAGCAGGTAACATCCTTTTGGAGTATGTGATCGGTTCTGCTGCAGTGGCCAGGTCCTGGACATCTTATTTTGCCACACTTTTCAACCATAACCCTCAAGACTTTCACATCATAATTCACAGCCTCCCGGAAGATTATGGCCAACTTGATCCAATTGCTGTTGTTGTTACTGCAATCATTTGTGTCCTAGCAGTCCTCAGCACCAAGGCCTCGTCACGATTCAACTACATTGCCTCTATATTCCACATTGCAGTCATCCTCTTTATCGTAATTGCGGGTCTAACCAAGGCTAACCCTACGAATTTTACCCCATTAGCTCCCAATGGTGCTAGGGGAATTTTTGTGTCTTCAGCTGTGCTTTTCTTTGCTTACACTGCATTTGATGCTGTTGCTACAATGGCTGAAGAAACTAAAAACCCGGGCAGGGATATCCCGATTGGTCTTGTGGGCTCAATGTCAATAGTAACATTGTCATATTGTGCATTGTCAGCAACTTTGTGCCTAATGGTGCCCTACAAGCTAATTGATGCAGATGCCCCATTTTCTATAGCATTTGATACTGTTGGTTTAAGATGGGCTAAGTACATCGTTTCTATCGGTGCATTGAAAGGGATGACCACAGTTTTGCTGGTTTCAGCTGTAGGCCAGGCTCGGTATCTCACACACATTGCTCGGGCTCACATGATGCCACCATGGTTTGCTCTTGTTAGTTCCAAAACGAAGACACCGATAAATGCCACTGTCAGTATGATGGTTGCAACCGGTATCATTGCATTTTTCACCAGTCTTGACATACTTGCAAACCTTTTATCCATCTCCACACTATTCATTTTTATGCTTGTTGCCTTAGCCCTTCTCGTGCGCCGATACTATGCAGCTGGTGTCACAACACGTGTGAACCGCACCAAGCTCATTGTTTGCCTTATGGTGATTCTTGGTTCTTCACTTATCAGTGCCATTATGTGGAGTGGAGGTCGGGATGGATGGATCGGTTACGCGATCACCGTACCAATTTGGTTCTTTGGTAATTTAGCACTACAGCTTTTTGTTCCTCAGGCTAAGGATCCAAAACTATGGGGTGTGCCATTGGTGCCATGGGTGCCCTCTGCTTCGATTTTTATCAACATTTTCCTCATGGGATCAATCGATAAGGCATCGTTTATAAGATTTGCGATATGGACTGCTTCTCTGTTGGTGTACTACATCTTTGTTGGATTGCATGCTTCTTATGACACCGCAAAAGCATCAAGAGAGAGCACCAATGCTAATGAGAATGGCATGACGAACATTGAAGAAGGTACAGTTGTGCCTCCCTAGCCTGGTTAGTTAGGAGGTAAAGATGAGTTAGCATTGTCATTTGGATTAATCAAAGTAGCTAGCTATAGGAGTTATCAGATTAGGATTATGAAATTGTTATGGTTAGTTTGAATAATACTTAGATAGGGAAGATTCTGTCATTTTCCTGTACCCTACCTATGATTCATTGGAACTTTTGAATGCAATCCATTTATGTGTAAATATAAGCATATTCATTGTTCAACTATGAATACTAAACGTTGGTTGTGGTTTTGGTTGATTTAGATTCGGTCATGTTTTGATTAGGATATTAGTGCTAATTAGGTTAATGATTTGGGTTGTTGGTGGTTTTCTCGTTTCACAGCAATGCCCTGTTTTATAGTGATTTGAGTAACTAGGGCCTTCAGGTTTTCTGTATTGGAGCCTTCTTTACTACAAAAACAGAGCGTTTTACGAAATAAGCAGAGAACTTAGAACTCAGAAACAACACAATAATAAGAGATGAAAGTCTACATGTTTATCGTTAATTACGTAGAGCATTACAAGTGGAGTCTATAACATACATAGTAAAGAAAGAGAGATTCTTCAGTTCTGGAGATACAAATAGAGTAATAAAACATATGAAAAGAAAAACAAAAGTGATACAAACGGCTTCTGCTGCTGCTGATGAGTTTGATGATGCATATAAATAGTAGTACAAGATATCAAACTATGCTTTTTCTGCTGGTGATGAGTTTGGTGATGCATATAAATAGTAGTACAAGATATCAAACTATGCTTCTTCTGCTGGTGATGAATAGGGTGGGCAGGGGACCGCGTTTGATTCATGAGTTGGTAGCTGAGGCGTTTGATTCATGAATTGGAAGCTGATGAGTAGAAGGTAGACGGGGATGGACGGCAGCGGCGTTTGATTGATGAATTGGAAGCTGCTGAGCAGAAGGTAGATGGGGATGGGCAATGCAGGTGACGGTGAGTCGCGAAAGAGACTGAAGGCGTTGAAGGATGGTGGTATAAATGGAAAAGAATGTCTGGCCGAATGTAAAAGTGAGAATGATGAAGAAGAAGAGTATCCAGAAGATATTGGGGGGTAAGATGAGGGGGGCGGCAGTGGCAACAGCAAGGCGGCTAGAGAAATGGCCAAATCGGACGTGGAGTGGGGATGATGAGACATGGATTTCCATACGAGTGGTGAGGAAGAGGAGAAGAGAGATGGAAGCGAGAAGGACCAAGACAACAGAGGCGAGAATTGACGGAAAATTCTGGAAAGAAGTAGTTTGATTTTGAGGCTGGTGTTGGGGTTGGAGGAGTGGCAGGAGCAGGGGAATGAAGGGTGGGATGATAAATCTAATGTCTACCACCATCACCATCTTTCTTGTGTTTCTTAGTATGTGTGACTTGTATCTGTCTGTACAAACTGCAGCATCTCCAGTGATACCAAACAGTTATTAGGCCTGTTGCGGTACTTTTATTACGGAATTGCCATGTTCCCAACAGTACCGGTACAGTATAATAATCTAGTGTCAGCTGAAATTATGCGGGTCCCACTACCAAACCACAGATAAAGAGAGACGGAGGGAGTAGTTGACAACAGAAAAAAATAATTTTAAACGTACCATGTTAAATTTTTAAGAGTAAATTACAAAAGAAAAAAACTCTATAGTACACAATTTTTTTGGGTCAAATAGTGCATCATTCGAACCGCCTAGGGACCCGTGCGTGAACAGTGAATGACATGTAATTCAATCCAGAGGGAGTACAATCTTAACTTTACTTTCTAGTGATTAAAAAAAAACTCTGTTAGTTAGAAGGTAAAAATGAGTTAGCATTGTCATTTGAATTAATCAAAGTTACTATTGGAATTATGAGATTGGAATGATGAAATTGTTAGATGTAGTGTTTGAATAATAGTTTGATAAGGGAGATTCTATGTGTGAGTAGTAAGATTCGTGTATACAAGGAAGGGTTGCGTATCTATGAAATCAGATTATCATGTTCGACTTCCCTCTCTATGATGAAATTGTTATATCATTAATCTGTCTAAGCTCTTATACTTCACAGCTTTTGCTATATAGAACTTGAATATTCATCCTATCCACACTCTCTGCTGCTAAATTATGTTATCAATAGCCACATTTAGAGTAGTACTTCTTGAGTCCTCCTCAGTCTGTCTACAGCCATGATTGTAGTTAGCCATCCATTTGAGCTTCCATTGACAATCATCCTCAGGTTTAATTAATGCATGATGATTTTGATTTCATCTGCAAACTTTTATTATTGTTTTGAGCTGGTGATGATTCGGTGGTAGTGTCTGTTTGTTACTAAAGACTTCAGTAATTCAGTAGAAGAATTTCAGATGTTGTGAGTTCTATTAGTATGAATTTCAGATGTATTTAAATTATGGAGGCGTACAGATATATGTTAGTATGTTTTTTGCAGCTTTTAATTAAATAACATACAAGAAAGGAAGAACAACAGATTGGTATACTACATACACATTGGTTTGTCTACCGGTAGCCAAGTTAAATTACTAGTCGAGTTTCGAGCTTGAGTTTCAGCTCCACCTATAAGAAAAAGGAATACATGATATATTACACAGGAGAAGAGAGAACAACCAAGAAATAAAAGCAGGACGATAATCAAACTGCTTCATCTGCTGCTGCTGATGAATTGGGTGGGTCGGGGACGGTACTGTTTGATTCTTGAATTGCGCGCTGATGATCTGCAGGTGGAGGGGAATGCACCATGAAGGAAACGTTGCATCCGGGGAGAGTCTGAAGGCGTCGGAGGAGGGATAGAAACGGCTGGGCGAGTGGAAAAGTTAGGATGATAAGGAGGAAGAGTATGGAGGAGATTTGGGGGGGAAAGATGAGGGCGCCAAGGGTAGCAATGGCGAGGCGGGAAGAGAAGTGGCCAAATCGGAAGTGGAGTCGGGATGGTGAGAGGTGGATTTCGATAGGAGTGGTGACGAACAAAATAAAAGAGATGGAGATGGCAATACACAAGAAAGCTGAGGTGAGGATTGGGTAGCGAGGTACATTCTCGAAAAGCAGGAAAACACTAGCAGTAGGAGAAGCCGGAGAATGGTTTGGATTTTGAGGTTGGAAGAGTAACAGCAGCAGGACAATGAAGGGTACGAAGATAAATCTCATGTCTACAACCATCACCATGTTTCTTAGTAGTATATCTAAGCTAAATCTGTGCTTGTTTTCTTGTTTGTTCAACTCTGCTAATCTTATCGGATGTTTCCGTAATTTATAGGAAGTATGGGGCCCACGACGTCTTCATTACTTTTATCTATTTCTTATTTGGAAAAAATATTTAAGAAATTGTGGGGGTCCCACGATGTCTTGATTTTGATTTTGAGGTCGGAAGAGTAACAGCAGCAGGACAATGATCACCGTGAGTTCACTTTTGGTTGAACTCTTTTAATATTTTGTTATGTTAGAAAAATTTGAACTATTTAATAAAATTGGGCGAATGAAATTAAAAGTTTAAATAATTAATGAGTTGATTATTGAATTTTATTAATTGGTCAATTTATTAATGATTTAAATTTTTAATCTCATCTGTTCAATTTTATTAAACAGTTCAAATTCTTCTAACATAACTGGTTTAATTTATAACCCATCAGAATTTTAATTTATTGGAAGTGTGGAGACCAAGAAGTGTGGGGGTCCCACTCCCACGACGCCAGTTTAAAATAACTTTTGGTTTTTAATGGTTCTTGTTTGGAGTTGTTGTGGGCCATAGGGTACAACCAAATTGAGTTGAAGTGTATTCCATATGCTCAAATCAGCTTATACGGGTTAATTATGATTTGAAAAGTAAGTTCTATCTACACATATTGACTAATTAATACTCCCATATTGGTGTCTAACTCAATTTATATAATTCCTTTATTTGAAAGTTTCTTTCTTTCTTTTTTGGGTTATTATTGGATTAAGAAAGCAAAAAAGAAAAGAACAGCAGAGCCAAAATTTCCAAAATCATTTTGAACTTTGAAGTAGACTCGTACTGTAGCATGGCGCCATGCTTCGACGTAATTAAACTGGGAGGAGGGAGTAGTTTTCTTTCAGTTGACTGTGTGTGTGAGATCAATCTTCCATGAAAGTGCACCTCCACCTCCAACCACCTCATTTCCACCTTAAGAATAAAAATAATAAAATAAAATACTCTACTTCCCAACAATATATGTTATTGTCGTCCTATCAGCTGCTGCGATTACGCATTGGTGTTTATTATGTGAAATGTGTGCATTCATTTGTTGGTAATTTATTGTATCATCATGGTGTCCGTTTGACTCATGACCAACTATAGATGTTGCTGAAAAAAGGGATGTTTGACTCATCTTTCTTAGATCTCCTCCGATCATATTACAAGATAGAATTGATCTGTATTTCATGTCACGATACTGGATTACGGTCCTCCTCTCTGCTCAAATTCGTCAACAACACCAATTGATGACCAAAACAAAACATCACATCATAAGTGCCTAACAAGGTGGGCTCAGGCCCAAAAGGCCCATCCTCTATTAGCAAAAAAGGTGTTCCCATAATCTTCATTTTCTCTGGCTTTGTTTTGTTATGCATGTATATTAATGAAATTGCGCGGATAATTAATGCAGTTTAGTGGGCACACAACAAACTCTATCTATTAGTATTAATTTATAGTATTTTTTCCTTTTTTAGTGAGTTATTTATATTTATGCTTACCTACAAAGTTTACAATCCAAATTCCTAAACCTTCAATTTCAATTCTGCATCCACGACGACGGACAGCAAATTTCTTTGGTCGTACGTCGTCGTGTTAATAATATCATTTGCTTATAAAAATAAACTTTTATCCTGCATAAGAGTTTTCATGAGTGCAACCTTTAATTATAATTTTTCAAAAATATAATTATAAAATTATTCACACATACACATATATATACTGTATACATACAAATAAATATTTTTAGTTATATTTTTGGAGCTTCTATTTCTACTCCATAAATCATAATAGTTTATTTCCGTATTAAAAAATAATTTTTCATTTTCTTTTTGTCTTTTTCTTATAGTTTAAAATTGGTAGGAAAGAACATTACGTAAAAAAAAGAGAGAATTGCGAGCATTTTTATGGTAATGAATTTCTATTTCATTAAATTGGTGTGAACATTAATTTTAATTGTCATTTGGATTAATCAAAGTAGCTAGCTATAGAAGTTATCAGATTAGGATTATGAAATTGTTATGGTTAGTTTGAATAATACTACTTAGATAGGGAAGATTCTATCTGAATAGTAAGATTCTGTCATTTTCCTGTTCCCTACCTATGATTCATTGGATCTTTTGAATGCAATCCATCTATGTGTAAATATAAGCATCTTTATTGTTCAACTATGAATACTAAACGCTGGTTGTGGTTTGGTTGATTTAGGTTTGGTCATGTTTTGATTAAGACATTAGTACTAATTAGGTTAATGATTTGAGTTGTTGGTGGTTTTCTCGCTTCACAGCAATGCTCTGTTTTTTAGTGATTTGAGTAACTTGAGCCATCAGGTTTTCTGTATTGGAGCTCTCTTCGCTACAACAGCGAAATAAGGAGAACTCAGAAACTCGGAAACAACACAATAAGAGATAGAAAGTTTACATGTATATCATATCATTAATTACTTAGATCATTACAAGTGGAGTCTATAACATAGTAAAGAAAGAGAGATTCTTCAGTTATGGAGATACACATAAAGTAATAAAACACATGAAAAGAAAAACAAAAGTGATACAAACTGCATCTGCTGCTGCTGATGTGTTTGGTGATACACATAAATAGTAGAACAAGGTATCAAACTATGCTGCTTCTGCTGCTGATGAATTGGGTGGAAATTGCCATCCCTATTCAACTCTGCTAATCTTGCCAGGATGTTTCCGTTATTTATAGGAAGTATGGGGCCCACGACGTCTCATTACTTTTATCTATTTCTTATTTGGAATTTTTTTAAAGAAATTGCGGGGGTCCCACGATGTCTCCTCTTTCCCAATATTGATTGCTAGGCTGATTTTCAAAAGATGGCCACGTCATTCTTGGAGTCTATTCCGGCATTAAAGAGACATAAAAATAGCATTAAATATGGTAACTTTTGGTCTTTAAAGTGTTCTTTTTTTCTGTTTTTATTAAATAAAGTGAAATTGAAATACAGAAATAGAATTATTATGAAATGTACCTAACATTTTTTCTTTCACCCTTTTCTCTCTCTTTATGTATGTATTCTCTTTTTTTTCATAATAATTTTTATATATTTTTTAATACTCTCTCCGATATTTTTTATTTGAGCCCAATCATATAGATTAAAAAGAATTATTAAAAAATTAAAAAAACAGCAATCGGACAGGCGGGCAGGTGGGCAACAAGACAATAAGGCAACAAGAGCAGCTCGGGCAGCCGATAAGGACAATTGGGCAGCTGAAAAAATAACTTTTTTAGCAGGACGTTAATTAAACGTAGACACAAATTTGGGCCAAAACGTCAAATAATTTGTGTCGGAGAGAGTATCTTATATTATTATTACTCCCCCTAAAATTTTAATTTTTATGCAATGTTTTTAATGTCTGCCTTCTCTTTCCTATACTTCCAACTTCCAATTACAACCGAATACAAATAGAGCATTAAAGAGTAGTACTGTACTAATCTATTTTCTAGGTTTTTATTTCTTGTATTGATTACACCAAGAACTACACAAATAATGCAAGGACTCGGTCCACAAGAGTATTAGTAAAAACAATTGTTTATTAATATGATTAGTGCACAATAAAAAAAATTATGTTAATGGATGGAGTGGTGATTTAATGACATAACGAGTCCAATATATATTGAAGCTGAGCTTCTCAGCAATTCAATTCAACTGGGTATTAATCTTCTCTGAAAATGCACCTCCAACTACCAACTACCTCATTACATAATCTTCTCTGAAGCTTTGTATTCTAGGTTTCCCTATTCTTTGGATAATATTATGATTTCATCGGAAGGTTTGAAACTCTGGTCGAATTAATTTTTTTTCGAATTTTTAATGTCAGTTAGAGACTGACTTATAGTCTTTTAAGATTGATCATCTTAGTGTTTTTTTTAAAAAAGCACACGTTCTATGTCTTTTTTTCAATACTATCTTAAGCTTATAAAAAAAAACTATCTCGTTATTATATTTGATTATAATACTAGTAATAATAAGAATTGATACGCGCGTTAAGAATTAAAATAATAAAATAAAATAAAATTTGGCACACTCAAACATCAGTAGCAGTTGAAGGAAGGGAAGTGAGGAAGTTGAGCATGTTGGAAATTTGCATTGCAGTGTCGATGATCCCAAAGAATGGAGGGATTACATGGAGTCTCTGAAGAAGTCACAACAATTCAGTGATTACACCTTTCAAATTGGGAAGAGGATGCTTATGAGAAGATCAATCGATATCTTTGAGGGAGTTAGTAAGAACGTGAAGATAATAGAGTGCAGTAACATCACTGATTCCATCGCAGTGATTTGAAAGGCTCATTATGTGATAGTATTTCGGCATTAGAAGATACAACTCATCTTCTCCTTGAGAGTTGCGATGGAATAGAGATTTTGGTGGTTGCACAGTCGTCTTTGGAATACAATACACTGAAAAGACTCCAACATTTAGATCTTGGCTTGTTGAGGAACTTATGTGGCCTTGTGATAGAAGAAGTTGATATTGTTACTACTACAACATTCCTATCTAATCTTAAGATAATTGATATGGTGGGTTGTGATAGGGTGAAGAGACTGTTTCCTTCCAATTTGCTGCCAAACCTCCAAAATCTACAAATGATTGTATTTGCACATTGAATTACTAGTCATCAGTACAGTACGAATTAAGCACCACACAAATTGAGCTGATGAAAAGCTGCAAGTTCTGCTTCATGCCAATCACTATACAACAAATACTGGCTTCATACCTAACATTTTAACAGGTTAGGGTAGTCTTTACATGAACAGGATTAGTTGTCGTACTTCTGACACATTTATATTTTGTAAAAAAGTCAAGCACTGAGAATGAATCCCAACTGTGTACTCTTTGCTTCTTCTTTCGAGAAGTTGTGAATCGTGTGGAGTTTATAGGATATATGAGCATTCATCCCATCCATAGTCTGCTGCTAATTGACTGATTGTAACTTTGTAAGTAGAGCAATGTAGTATGAATTCTTTTCGTTCTCATGATAGAAATTAACATAGACTGTAGTTCCAAGGACTTGAGGAAGGTTATGAAACTTGTACCACAGGTCCACAGCACAACATCATTTTCATTATTTTCTGATGTTAATTCAAATGCCTTACGAAATCTTATAATTCAGGATCAAAGCTACATTATTCTTCTGAATCATGCTTGCTGGTCGGTTTGGCGAGGATTCAACGAAATGCAAAACATTGAAGCGTACAAGGGACATCTGGTCTGGACTGAAATCCTCCTCTTATTCTTTTGTTCTGTCAGTTTTCCTGTATTGTTTTGGTTTGCTTGACATTTAGCTTGTCTGATATACCTGAAAAGTCATCAGGTGGTTTTATCTGTAAATGGCATGAGAAACATTGCATCCTGATACCATGTTTTGACAGGTTTTCTGCATAGCTTGTCTGATTTATACCTGAAACTCATCAGGTGGTTTGACAGTAATTGGTTGATGGGATCTGACCACCTCAACTTCAATTGGTGAGATAAATCTGTTACGGGCCCAAAACAAATCCAAAGATTAAATGGGCTTGACACTATCTGGGGCCCATTGTCAAGCCTGCTTCTTCATCCTTCTACTTGCATACAGTATACTACCTCGAAATTTCTAATTAATTTATTAAGCTCTAAAGTCTTTAAAAAATTCTATTTCAGCACCTATAGTTTTATAATTTTCAATATGCACCCTTTCATTTTCTAAAGTTTACAATTTTGACCTTAAAGCGTTTAAAAAATTCAAAACATCGCATAAAAAAATTATAAAAATTGAAAAACAAAATATAACATATAGGTTAGGGCCTAAGATATTACAAATTTAATTTTTCTTTTTGCAGTTCTTAGTTTTTAATTTTTTTCCCATTGATTTCTTCGATTTTTTCCATTGAAGTTGATGTGTACCCTATTTGTTACACTCTCTCTCATTTTTTTTTATATTTTTGCAATTTTTACTATTTTTTGTATTTTTTAATAATTTAAAATGTCAAACTTTAAAAAAAAAAGGTAGGAATTGAAGTGGGAAATTATGAAAATTTAGGTTTTTTTTACTATAGTTCAACCTTTCGTAAATAAAAAGCCTGAAAACCAACAATTTTTTTTTTTGGTAAACTACAAGTGTCTCTACTTGTATTAAGCTAGAAATTATAAAATAAATAATTATTTTATACATAAACTTCAAATAAAAATCTCATAATTAATTAAAAAAGATGCTAGGGGAATTTTACCCCAATGGTGCTAGGGGAATTTTTGTGTCTTCAGCTGTGCTTTTCTTTGCTTACACTGGATTTGATGCTGTTGCTACAATGGCTGAAGAAACTAAAAACCCGGGCAGGGATATCCCGATTGGTCTTGTGGGCTCAATGTCAATAGCAACACTGTCATAATGTGTATTGTCAGCAACTTTGTGCCTAATGGTGCCCTACAAGCTAATTGATGCAGATGCCCCATTTTCTATAGCATTTGATACTGTTGGTTTAAGATGGGCTAAGTACATTGTTTCTATCGGTGCATTGAAAGGGATGACCACAGTTTTGCTGGTTTCAGCTGTAGGCCAGGCTCGGTGTCTCACACACATTGCTCTGGCTCACATGATGCCACCATGGTTTGCTCTTGTTAGTTCCGAAACGAAGATACCGATAAATGTCACAGTCAGTATGATGGTTGCAACCGGTATCATTGCATTTTTCACCAGTCTTGACATTCTTGCAAACCTTTTATTCATCTCCACACTATTCATTTTTATGCTTGTTGCCTTAGCCCTTCTCGTGCGCCGATACTATGCCACTGGTGTCACAACACGAGCGAACCGCACCAAGCTCATTGTTTGCCTTGTGGTGATTCTTGGTTCTTCACTTGTCAGCGCCATTATGTGGAGTGGAGGTGGGGATGGATGGATCGGTTACGCGATCACCGTACCAATTTGGTTCTTGGGTAATTTAGCACTACAGCTTTTTGTTCCTCAGGCTAAGGATCCAAAACTATGGGGTGTGCCATTGGTGCCATGGGTGCCCTCTGCTTCGATTTTTATCAACATTTTCCTCATGGGATCAATCGATAAGGCATCGTTTATAAGATTTGCGATATGGACTGCTTCTCTGTTGGTGTACTACATCTTTGTTGGATTGCATGCTTCTTATGACACTGTAAAAGCATCAAAAGAGAGCACCAATGCTAATGAGAATGGCGTGACGAACATTGAAGAAGGTACACCCTAGCCTGGTTAGTTAGGAGGTAAAGATGAGTTAGCATTGTCATTTGGATTAATAAAAGTAGCTAGCTGTAGAAGTTATAAGATTAGGATTATGAAATTGTTAGGATTAGTTTGAATAACGATTGAGATTTAAGTTCGAATCTCACTTCCGTCTACATAAAAAAGAAGAAATAATATTCACTTTTTAAAAAAGAAACTCAAAAATTAGTATAAAAACAACTCTATGTATGAATATCAATTGGTGGTTAGACTCTCACTTTTTATAGTAAAAAGAGGATGAATTGATCATTTTAGTTATTTGTATTTTGGTAATATCAAGGTGTTTCCAGCTAATTGAACTATATGGTTTGTTATTCTATTTGGGGAAAATTACATATAATATAAAATATTCTAAAATTTATAACCTTTTCATTTCCGCCTTTATAGTTTTAAAAATTGCAAACTAAAGGAGAGTATAAACTTTTGTACTTGTGTTGAATTTATTGTAAATTCTATGCATTAAATACTGTTGGTGTAGTGTCAACGTCAAAATAGGTCTCTTTCAGATAATAAACTCTCCCAAAAAATATATTAAAACTAAATTTTAAAATCTTAATTCAACCAGAATTTTTTTTATCAATTCATTTCAACTCCAAACCTTTAGGTTTTCTTCAATTCTTTCTTATCTACAACAAAATATCTATTTCTTTTTTCTAACAACGAAAGATCTTAAAAAGCCATTAATTTATGTATTGACTAAAATACCCTCTTTTTTATAAACAAAATACCAGACCATCTCCTACCCCTCTTTGCTAGGGCTGCTAAAAAAATTCCCATATCCGAATTTCTGATTTTTTCAATCCGAATTTTTTTAATTTCAGATCAGAAAATTCGGATATCAAAAATTAAAATTCAGAAATTTAATACCCAAAATTAATTTCGAATCGAAATGAGATCCAGAAAAAAAAAAATTCTCCATTCCCCTAAATTCGGGTACCCGAAATACCCGAATTCAGGGGTATTATGTGTGGGTGGGTACTGAGCCTACTGGCTACTGGGCAGCTCCATTTCATTTTCTCAACTCTCTCTCTCTCTCTCCCCTCTTACGGACACAAACAAAACAACACCAGTCACTCAGGCAGTCACCAACAACACCATCGTCGTGGACTCGTCGTCAATCGTCATACCACCATCATCGTCATCTTCACCAGTCATCGTCGTCGTCATACCACCATCATCGTCATCGTCACCAACACCATCTTCACCAGTCACCATCGTCACAAGAACTGAGGTGAGGTGACTAACCCTAATTTTGATTTTCTGTTTTATTAATTTTGTTGTTTGTTGGATTATTGGGTTGAATTGAAACATTAATTAATTGTTGGATTACTTGGATTGCAATTTGTACGTTTAATTTGGATTGTGTACTTCGGATTGTAACTTTTTGCATTTCTGGGTAAATCTAGCCCGAAGCTACTGGAATTTTGAGTGGGAAATTGTGAGAATGGTCTTTGGTTTTCTGCTTTTGCTGCTTAATTGCTCCAATTAAATACCTATGCTTCTCTTAATTATCTTAATACGTTAATTCCCTTTTTGCGAATGTCTGTCTGGTCATCCTCTGGAGTGTTAGAGATGAGTTAGTTAGAAATGCAGCAGGTTGTTGAGAATATTTTACTGATGTTTAGGATCGCGTATACCTCAAGCACCTTAGAATATTTTTCCATTTTATTTTTACCAGTCCTTTAACTAGTTGTATTGTACAAATGCAGCAGGTTGTTGAGAAGAATGGCAGATATTAAGCTGCATTACACTAACGAGTCTGGCAAGTATAAGTGCAACTATTGCGGACATGATCTTGTTGCAAACACTTCAACAAGAAGGTTGAGAGCTCATCTCATCGGAGAGCGAAATGCCGGTACCAAAATTTGTCTAAAGGTTCCTGATGATGTTAGGATATCTCTATTATCATGTGGAATCAACAGAAGACAGGAAACTGGCAATATCCTACCATCCCCTTCAAATCTTCCACCTGTAGAAACCGAAGGTATGACAGAACCGACGACTTCAAATGTTCCACCTGTAGAAACGGAAGGTATGACAGAAGCGACGACTTCAGATGTTCCACCTGTAGAAACGGAAGGTATGACAGAAGCGACGACGTTAGTTTTGCCACCAAATGGGAGGTTGAGGTTGAGGTTGAGGTATGACAGAAACGTTGAGGTTGAGGTTGAGGTTGAGGTTGGAAGAGTAACAGCAGCAGGACAATGAAGGGTATGAAGATAAATCTCATGTCTACAGCCATCACCATGTTTCTTAGTAGTGTTTCTTAGTAGTATATCTCAGATAGGATTATGTTTCCGTTATTTATAGGAAGTAGGGGGAACAAGGGATTATGCTTTGGTTGATTTAGATTCGGTCATGTTTTGATGAGGACATTAGTACTAATTAGGTTAATGATTTGGGTTGTTGGTGGTTTTCTCGTTTCACAGCAATGCCCTGTTTTATAGTGATTTGAGTAACTAGAGCCATCATGTTTTCTGTATTGGAGCCTTCTTCACTACAAAAACAGAGCGAAATAAGCAGAGAACTCAGAAACTCAGAAACAACACAATAAGAGATGGAAAGTCTACATGTTTATCATTAATTACTTTGATCATTACAAGTGGAGTCTATAAAATATACATAGTAAAAGAAAGAGATTCTTTGGTTCTGGCCGGCTTTCGAGCTTCGGTAGAATATAGATTAATTTGGTCCGAAAAAGGAACCGATCTCCTCATTATATTATAAAAGAAATAAAAAAAAAGAAACAGTTTATCCGACGGAGTATCCAGATCCAAGAGTTGTGGTGTTTGACTTACTAAAAGTTGAAGGATCCAAAGTGGAAATAACTAACGTAGTAGTATCTGAAGAAACTGATGACGACGAGGGAATCAGTTATCTAGGTACTGTATTTTGGTTTTCTTTCTTTTCTCTGGGATTCTTTCAATTTTTGTGTTTTCCAGTTTTATTGTAGTGTGATCTTCGTTTTTTGTTTGATCTCTTTGCGACGCCTGATTAGTGCGTTATTGGTTAGTATTCGCTTGCTCTGGGCTCTTGCTTTTTTGCTTATAGGTTTCCCAGTCATACTTCTACCTCTATTTAGCAGTCACCTGTTGGCTAGTTTTCTGTTTTTTGTTCTGTTTGTTAATTACGTTTTGAATGGATGTTTGTGCAGGTCATGGGTTCTTCAGCCTGAGGAACTCTCAAGGTAATGATGCTCTCAGCAATATGGTGGTGTGGAGATGAGTGTTCCTCTCAATTCTTTCATCGTCCTTCTTTTCCAAATTTCACCACATTGGCACATTGAATTAATACTAGTAAGTACTAATCTTCACCTATCAACAGATCAACAGTTCAAATTAGCCAAGGTAGCCACACAAAAGAAAAGGTGAATATGATTACAATAACATTCTGTTTATGTTCTTCTAAGTTCATTGTTTCTATCGGTGCATTGAAAGGGATGACCACAGTTTTGCTGGTTTCAGCTGTAGGCCAGGCTCGGTGTCTCACACACATTGCTCTGGCTCACATGATGCCACCATGGTTTGCTCTTGTTAGTTCCGAAACGAAGATACCGATAAATGTCACAGTCAGTATGATGGTTGCAACCGGTATCATTGCATTTTTCACCAGTCTTGACATTCTTGCAAACCTTTTATTCATCTCCACACTATTCATTTTTATGCTTGTTGCCTTAGCCCTTCTCGTGCGCCGATACTATGCCACTGGTGTCACAACACGAGCGAACCGCACCAAGCTCATTGTTTGCCTTGTGGTGATTCTTGGTTCTTCACTTGTCAGCGCCATTATGTGGAGTGGAGGTGGGGATGGATAGATCGGTTACGCGATCACCGTACCAATTTGGTTCTTGGGTAATTTAGCACTACAGCTTTTTGTTCCTATGGATAAGGATCCAAAACTATGGGGTGTGCCATTGGTGCCATGGGTGCCCTCTGCTTCGATTTTTATCAACATTTTCCTCATGGGATCAATCGATAAGGCATCGTTTATAAGATTTGAGATATGGACTGCTTCTCTGTTGGTGTACTACATCTTTGTTGGATTGAATGTTTCTTATGACACCGCAAAAGCATCAAGAGAAAACACCAATGCTAATGAGAATGGCGTGACAAACATTGAAGACTGTACAATTGTGCCTCCCTAGCCTGGTTAGTGAGGAGGTAAAGATGAGTTAGCATTGTCATTTGGATTAATCAAAGTAGCTAGCTATAGAAGTTATCAGATTAGGATTATGAAATTGTTATGGTTAGTTTGAATAATACTTAGATAGGGAAGATTCTATCTGAGTAGTAAGATTCTGTCATTTTCCTGTTCCCTACCTATGATTCACTGGAACTTTTGAATGCAATCCATTTATGTGTAAATATAAGCATCTTCATTGTTCAACTATGAATACTAAACGTTGGTTGTGGTTTTGGTTGATTTAGATTCGGTCATGTTTTGATTAGGACATTAGTACTAATTAGGTTAATGATTTGGGTTGTTGGTGGTTCTCGTTTCACATCAGTGCTCTGTTTTATAGTGATTTGAGTAACTAGGGCCTTCAGGTTTTCTGTATTGGAGCCTTCTTCACTACAAAAACAGAGCGTTTTTCGAAATAAGCAGAGAACTTAGAAACTCAGAAACAACACGATAATAAGAGATAGAAAGTCTACATGTTTATCATTAATCACATAGAGCATTACAAGTGGAGTCTATAACATACATCGTAAAGAAAGAGAGATTCTTCAGTTCTGGAGATACAAATAGAGTAATAAAACACAGGAAAAGAAAAACAAAAGTGATACAAACGGCTTCTGCTGCTGCTGATGAGTTTGATGATGCATATAAACAGTAGTACAAGATATCAAACTATGCTGCTTCTGCGGCTGGTGATGAGTTTGGTGATGCATATAAATAGTAGTACAAGATATCAAACTATGCTTCTTCTGCTGGTGATGAATAGGGTGGGCCGGGGACCGCGTTTGATTGATGAGTTGGGAGCTGAGGCGTTTGACTGGCAGAAGGTAGACGGGGATGGACGACGGCGGCGTTTGATTGATGAATTGGAAGCTGCTGAGCAGAAGGTAGATGGGGATGGACAATGAAGGTGACGGTGAGTCGCGGAAGAGACTGAAGGCTTTGAAGGATGGTGGTATAAATGGAAAGGAATGTCTGCTCGAATGCAAAAGTGAGAATGATGAACAAGAAGAGTATCCAGAAGATATTTGGGGGTAAGATGAGGGGGGCGGCGGTGGCAACTGCAAGGCGGCAAGAGAAATGGCCAAATCGGACGTGGAGTGGGGATGATGGGACATGGATTTCCATACGAGTGGTGAGGAAGAGGAGAAGAGAGATGGAAGCGAGAAGGACCAAGACAACAGAGGCGAGTATTGACGGAAAATTCTGTAAAGAAGTAGTTTGATTTTGAGGCTGGTGTTGGGGTTGGAGGAGTGGCAGGAGCAGGAGAATGAAGGGTGGGACGATAAATCTAATGTCTACCACCATCACCATCTTTCTTGTGTTTCTTAGTATGTGTGACTTGTATCTCTCTGTACAAACTGGAGCATCTCCAGTTACTCTAGAAAGAAGTGTTTCAATCTTGTCATCCTCAACTTCCGCTCCAACTACATTCAACATAACAAACAAAGACCACTTTAACAATAACCCAACCATAAAAAAAATCTCTATCTATAATCTTAGATCCCATCATAGTACAACATCACTCATCAAACTAATTAATCAGATAAATTAAAAATCTAGCACATTAGCAAATAATCTAACCTAAAGGTTCTGTAGATGCAAATCAGATAAAATAAAAGTGGATGGAGAGCAATAGCAGTACCAACGCTGAAGAGTTTCTTAATGTCGTGGGCGGAGGGGAGGTGCTGCCACCCAAAACGGCCAACAAATAAGCTGCGACAATCTTCATCTTTCTTCACCGTCCAAAGAAGTCTGCCGTCAATGAAACAAAACCAGTTGATCAGGTGGAGGCAAGACTCAAGACAAGGGTGTGTTTTTTAGTATATAGCTAGGGTTTTGGTTTCAATGGGTTTTAGGGTCAGGTGAAATAAATTCAAGTCTGACCATTAAGTACAATTTTTTGAAGCCCAGCTCAATAGCGTATGGTGGCAATGCGACAAGAAGTCCATGAACAGGCACAACACTTGAAATGGGTGGTTGTGTTGCATCAAAGATTGATAAGGATGGGCGAGTGCAGATGTGCAAAGAGAGGAAGAAGTTGATGAAACAGTTGGTTCAGTTTAGAGGAGAGTTTGCTGAAGCTCAATAGGCTTATTTGAGAGCACTTAAGAACACTGGTGTGACACTTAGGCAATTTACTGAATCTGAGTCATTGGAGCTTGAGAATGCCTCTTATGGCCCCAGATTACTTCCCTCACCACCTCTCCCCTTGCCTCCTTCCCCTCCACCACCTCCACCTTTTAGCCCCGAGTCAACGAAATCCATTGATCATCAAAAAGAAAGTGTCCATCAGGAAGAAAGCATAAAAATCGATGATGATGATGATTGTGATACACCACCACCACCTATAATTCCAAGCTCATCTTGGAATTTCTGGGATGACCCATTTGAGACTTCTATGCCACTACACCTGGAAAAAAGCGAAATAGTCGAACCGGCAGTGGAGGAGGAAAATTGGGCTGAGACTAAGTCAGAATTTGAGGAAGAAGAACATGAAGGGGAAGGTGGTGTTGGGAATGGAATTACTAATTCTATTCCTAAGACTTCAGAGCAGCAGCATATGGAGTTGGCTGATGATAACTCATCGATGATGAGCTGGGCTACCAAGGATACCGCGGATAGGGCAATGGTTTTAAGAAGGAGTAGGAAGACCCTGGAGGGCCTTATTAGAGAGTTGGATGATTATTTCCTGAAGGCATCAGCTAGTGGAAAGGGAATTGCTGTTCTCATGAACATTTCCAAAGCAGATTCTTGTCTACCTCAAATTTTCAAAGAAAATAAAAGTAAGTCTTATTTTCAAGAATTTAACATTTTATTTGATGAACTGTTTGTGTGTGCAGAAGTTCCATCCGATAACCTGAACATTTTGTGCAGAAGTACCAATGCTTTTGTGGTTCTAGTTGTCCCAAAATTGTTGTTGTTTAAGCTCTATGAACTAAGCATTGGTGGGGTAACCCGAGTCTAGTAGTTTCCTAGGTTAACATCCTAACGGAAGTTTGAGGTTCTTGGTGTGTTGTGTGTTATTCTGTTCTTTTCTGAAACCAGTTCTTGATACTTATTGTCCTGGGTATTCAGTTCAGACCTCTTGTCGGTCTTTTATTGCCACTGAATCCTAAGGTATGAAGATCCTCTTTGACATAATAGTGACTATTTTACAGGGAAGAGGAGTGGCTCTGCCAAGGTTTTCAGTGCTTTGTCGTGGAGTTGGTCTTCCAAGTCACTTCAGTTTGCAAAAGATGATACCGAGTTTTTCAGTCTTAGTGAACGATGCAATCCTGGAGCTCATTGCATTACGTTGGACAAATTATATGCTGCAGAGCAGAAAATTTACAAGGAAGTGAAGGTAATAATTTCAGTTGGCAGACCACGATGTACCTCTCTTGCTCCAGATGTTTGCTTGCAGTTTTAAACATTCATTCATTTTGTCACGTAGGAGGAAGAAATGACCAGATTAGAGCTTGAGAAGAAATCTGCATTACTGCTAAAACAACAAGAAGAAAATTATGATTTGAATAAGACGGAAAGAACTCGACAGAGTGTTGAGGGTTTGGGGACTGATATCAGACGTTTACAGCACTCAATTAGCACGACTTGTTCTTCGGTATTGGAACTCATTGATGTGGAGCTGCACCCTCAGCTTGTCACATTAACTACTGGGTAATAAATTTTAACTTGCATGTCTCTTGCATCAAAATTTGGTAATGTCTTTTTCAATCCTAATTATGTTAATGAATGTTTATAAAGTAATGTGGCCGGTCCGTTCGATAGTGGTCCGAAATCATCGCTAACCTTTGCCTGAAAGTTTGCGTTGATTATTTTAGACATGCCTTCTAGACTACATAAATTTAAAGGGCATTTCCTTACAGAGATCCATTTTTAAACTGTTTTTTTAATATATGGATGTGTACCAAATGATTTCACTCTTTTTGACTGCTCTTACAGGCTCAAGAATATGTGGAGAGTGATGTATGAATGCCACCAAGTTCAGAACCAGATCTCCCAGCAGTTGAATCATCTCCCTGATGACCAAACCATAGACTTGACTACTGATTACCGTCGCCTGGCCACCGCTCAGCTTGAATCTGAGGTCACGTCCTGGTATATCAGCTTCTGCAAGCTTGTCAAAACTCAACAAGATTATGTAAGAACCCTTTTTAGGTGGATCCAGCTTACTGATGGACTTGTGAATGACCCGCAACAGAGTAATTTCTCTTTTCCAGTTCATAGGCTCTGCGAAGAATGGCAGCTTGTTTTTGACAGATTACCTGATAAGGTATTGCTATTATTTTCGTGGGATTGTACATTTTATTTAAGAGCCGGCTTATGTTTCGAATCCACCTGCTGATGGGTTATGATAACTTTGAATGAAAACTCATTTAGTTTGGTTTCTTTCCTTAAATGCTTCTACAATGTAAAATCTTATGGAATATTTTGTTGTCTTTCTACAGATAGCATCAGAGGCAATTAAGAGCCTTTTGTTTGCCGTCCAATCTATAATGGTGCAACAGTCAGAGGAATACAACCTGCACAAAAAATCAGATAAACTTGAGAAAAAATTGCAAAAAGAGTTGTCCTCACTTGCGGAAATGGAGAAAAAGCTTGACTGGAGCTTCGCAGCAGGAGATGAGTCTTCTAACTTGAGCCCCAAACATCCTCTTTCACTTAAGCGAGCCAAAACTGAAGCCTTGAGGAACCGAGTAGATACCGAGAAGACTAAGTATCTCAACTCAGTCCAGGTTACCAAGGCCATGACTCTAAACAACCTGAAAACAAGCCTTCCCAATGTATTCCAGGCATTTATGGGATTCTCAAGTGCTTATACGCAGGCCATTGTGGCTGTTGAGAGCCACAACACGGATGCAGTTGATTGCGATGCATTGGAAGACTCAATGACCCAAGTTTGAGATGTGGAAACTTGCTTTTGCTCGTGCAAGATCTGTCCGGCTCATTCTGCAAGTTATCAGTAGCAGTTCTGGATGCAGTGTTAAATTATGATAAAAAATTATTTATGACTGGAGATGCTATTCTTGTTGAGTATACTAGAGAATGAAGTGCCATCGACGCAGCGGAGGTCTTGCGCTTTCTTAGGGAGTGCTGTCGGAAATGAAGTTATACGAAGTTGCTTGCTGTTGTTTCCTGGTGTTCCTGTGTGAAAGGGAGCATGTTGTTGTTCATTGAATTCTGAATGAGTGGTTTTTGGCTCTTTTTTTAAACTACCGCTGTGGTTGTAAAGATGTGATTAGGTTATAAACAGAAGATCATTAGGTGAATCATTAATAACACTTGTTTTAAAATCTTTTAACTTGCTCAAGAAGGAAAGGATTAGGGTTCCTTTTTCGTCACTAAAGAATGAGTTAAATTATACGAGACCCTATTGGCCTAACAATCCATATGCAGGCGATACACACCAGATATTGGTTTTCATGATACTCAACTGATCTTAATTCAACTGTTCCAAAATAATTAGCAGAGGAAGTCTCTCTGTTTCAGCTATTTCTTCTACTTTGGTATACAAGTGGAACAACAATGTAATTTCAGTAATGAGCTACTTTCTACATTTGAGTACTTTTTGGTTTCTCTTCATTTCCTCCCATCCCTTTTTGAGCACAAGATTAATCTTATTCAAATATTTGACTACTAAAAATGTTTGAGTATCACATTATTTTCCACTTTTTCTCCTATATTTCACCATTGCCCCATTCAAAGGATTCTTGCTCATACTCATAATTTGATTGTTGGAGCCTGTTTTGACCCAACGTGCCCATCAAAGACAGACCTGAAAACCAAGAAAACCAGCATCTTATCAGAATCTATAATGAAGAAAACTTCTACAAAAATGCATAATAAGCATGTGTATTATGTGTACCTTCAACTATCCTGTAAAGAGATGACCACCATCTATCCCTGGGAACTTGGAACTGTTGTAGCTCGTATTCTATAACTTCGTTGTGCTTCCCTCCTAGGACATCCTTAAGTGTTATGACCGCATCTTTTGTTTTCTTAAGGATACTGTTTTCGTCTTGTATGTCCAGACTGTGAAGATCATTGTGTGAAGGTGAAGAAGTGAGGGTGACAGCTAGGGCAAATTGAGTAGCAGCAGCCCATCTCGAGGAGGAAATCCAGCTCCTCTGGCCATATTGTCTCCTGGTTTCTTCTCTTTTCATCTTGTTTTGCTTGCTTTCGGAAGCTAAACTATGCAAGTACTGAGCATTTGCTTGCCCTGTACTCTGAACCATCTTATAGAATGCACTTCCTTCATTTGACAATAATTCCTCTGGTGTAGCATGTTCTAACACCTGGAAAAGAAAGGTTGTCAATGCTTAAACGTGGGAACTCCGTAAGAAAATCTCACCTTTGAATCATGAGAAGTTGCGATAGTGAATAATTTATGTTATTGATACATTAGCTTCATTTTTATTTTTTTTACATTTTATGTTCAATGAAAACCCAGATTTTTCTTAGGACATGGGAAGAGAAGAATTTTACAAGGGAAGCCTCATTTCAGGACATACCTGACCAGATTCAAGGACGAGAATTCGGTCACAGTCAATGATGGTGTTTAGTCTGTGTGCGATGATGAGCATTGTACAAGATTTGAATTCTTCTCTGATGGTTTTCTGGATAAGAGCATTAGAAATTATCAAAACTAGACTAAATTAATAAATAATACCACTTGATGATAGAATATCCCTAAAGTAATAAGGAGCAGTTTTTCTTATGAAAACAGAATGATAATTAGCTCCTAATTAACTTAAAGATTGAATCTTTGGCTGCTCACTGAACAGAAAACAACAACACCTCATGCTCTCCGCATCAAAATGTAATATCTTCCCACTTCCAGATAATGTTCTTCGATAATGTCCTTACAGAAATGTAGAGTATAACCTATCAATCTCAGGCGGTAAATTCTTAAATTCTGGTTATTACTTACCGCTAGAGCTACGGAATCACCATTAGTTACATTTTTCTTATCTGATAAAAAAGGGACGATGCATTGATGAACACCGTTTTTGAGTAACCGAATTATTTACTCTTCAATCTTAGTCTTTGTAAGTATTTTTCTGAATGCTGCTGGTGGTGATGGTGGAGGGGGAGAACAACCGCCAACACTTGATGGCATGTTGGTTCTTGGGAAGTAAGATATTGCTAGAGAGCTAGGTATTTAAGAAAACCTACAAAATTGTTTTTATACCCTTTTTTTCCACTTTTTTAGCGAGGAACTCCCTTTAGGAAATTGCTTTAATAGGTCTATTACATGAGATTTAGACTAGTTTAAAATTTATTGGTTGATATATTTTTTATGCAATACTACTCTAAAAATAAGATTTCACAAGTTTTTTTCTTCCTAACCTTCACTATCTTAAATATGACCAATCTTATTATATTATATCAAATAAATATAGAGTGATCAATAATACTAATTTAAATTAAAATGACTATACAATATAATATATATTTTCATTTTTAAGTTACTTAACTTATAAAATATTTTTAAAATAATAAAGTTACTTAACTCATCAAACAAATTTTTTTTTATCTCATTCCAAATACTTCAATTAAAAATAGGAAGTTTAAATGCCTTTCCTTAAGGATACACAATGATGCTAAGTGTATAGCTTTTATATACTATGCTCCCAACCCTGAACCCTCGATTTACCGTAGGCAACAAGTAAACCTAGCTATAGCTACTAATAAATTAGAAATTATCAAAACTAGACTAAATTAATAAATAATACCACTTGATGATAGAATATCCCTAAAGTAATAAGGAGCAGTTTTTCTTATGAAAACAGAATGATAATTAGCTCCTAATTAACTTAAAGATTGAATCTTTGGCTGCTCACTGAACAGAAAACAACAACACCTCATGCTCTCCGCATCAGAATGTAATATCTTCCCACTTCCAGATAATGTTCTTCGATAATGTCCTTACAGAAATGTAGAGTATAACCTATCAATCTCGGGTGGTAAATTCTTAAATTCTAGTTATTACTTACCGCTAGAGCTACGAAATCACCATTAGTTACATTTTTCTTATCTGATAAAAAAGGGACGATGCATTGATGAACACCGTTTTTGAGTAACCGAATTATTTACGCTTCAATCTCAGTCTTTGTAAGTATTTTTCTAAATGCTGGTGGTGGTGATGGTGGAGGGGGAGAACAACCGCCAACACTTGATGGCATGTTGGTTCTTGGGAAGTAAGATATTGCTAGAGAGTTAGGTATTTAAGAAAACCTACAAAATTGTTTATATACCCTTTTTTTTCCACTTTTTTAGCGAGGAACTCTCTTTAGGAAATTGCTTTAATAGGTCTATTACATGAGAATTAGACTAGTTTAAAATTTATTTTTTGATATATTTTTTATGCAATACTACTCTAAAAATAAGATTTCACAAGTTTTTTTCTTCCTAACCTTCACTATCTTAAATATGACCAATCTTATTATATTATATCAAATAAATATAGAGTGATCAATAATACTAATTTAAATTAAAATGACTATACAATATAATATATATTTTCATTTTTAAGTTACTTAACTTATAAAATATTTTTAAAATAATAAAGTTACTTAACTCATCAAACAAATTTTTTTTTATCTCATTCCAAATACTTCAATTAAAAATAGGAAGTTTAAATGCCTTTCCTTAAGGATACACAATGATGCTAAGTGTATAGCTTTTATATACTATGCTCCCAACCCTAAACCCTTGATTTACCGTAGGCAACAAGTAAACCTAGCTATAGCTACTAATAAATTAGAAATTATCAAAACTAGACTAAATTAATAAATAATACCACTTGATGATAGAATATCCCTAAAGTAATAAGGAGCAGTTTTTCTTATGAAAACAGAATGATAATTAGCTCCTAATTAACTTAAAGATTGAATCTTTGGCTGCTCACTGAACATAAAACAACAACACCTCATGCTCTCCGCACCGGAATGTAATATCTTCCCACTTCCAGATAATGTTCTTCGATAATGTCCTTACAGAAATGTAGAGTATAACCTATCAATCTCGGGCGGTAAATTCTTAAATTCTGGTTATTACTTACCGCTAGAGCTACGGAATCACCATTAATTACATTTTTCTTATCTGATAAAAAAGGGACGATACATTGATGAACACCGTTTTTGAGTAACCGAATTATTTACGCTTCAATTTCAGTCTTTGTAAGTATTTTTCTTAATGCTGGTGGTGGTGATGGTGGAGGGGGAGAACAACCGCCAACACTTGATGGCATGTTGGTTCTTGGGAAGTAAGATATTGCTAGAGAGCTAGGTATTTAAGAAAACCTACAAAATTGTTTATATACTTTTTTTCCACTTTTTTAGCGAGGAACTCCCTTTAGGAAATTGCTTCAATAGGTCTATTACATGAGATTTAGACTAGTTTAAAATTTAATTTTTGATATATTTTTTATGCAATACTACTCTAAAAATAAGATTTCACAAGTTTTGTTTTCCTAACCTTCCCTATCTTAAATATGACCAATCTTATTATATTATATCAAATAAATATAGAGTGATCAATAATACTAATTTAAATTAAAATGACTATACAATATAATATATATTTTCATTTTTAAGTTACTTAACTTATAAAATATTTTTAAAATAATAAAGCTACTTAACTCATCAAACAAATTTTTTTTTATCTCATTCCAAATACTTAAATTAAAAATAGGAAGTTTAAATGTCTTTCCTTATGGATACACAATGATGCTAAGTGTATAGCTTTTATATACTATGCTCCCAACCCTGAACCCTTGATTTACCGTAGGCAACAAGTAAACCTAGCTATAGCTACTAATAAATTAGAAATTATCAAAACTAGACTAAATTAATAAATAATACCACGAAATGATAGAATATCCCTAAAGTAATAAGGAGCAGTTTTTCTTATGAAAACAGAATGATAATTAGCTTCTAATTAACTTAAAGATTGAATCTTTGGCTGCTCACTGAACAGAAAACAGCAACACCTCATGCTCTCCGCATCATAATGTAATATCTTCCCACTTCCAGATAATGTTCTTCGATAATGTCCTTACAGAAATGTAGAGTATAACCTATCAATCTTGGGCGATAAATTCTTAAATTCTGATTATTACTTACCGCTAGAGCTACGGAATCACCATTAGTTACATTTTTCTTATCTGATAAAAAAGGAACGATGCATTGATGAACACCGTTTTTGAGTAACCGAATTATTTACGCTTCAATCTCAGTCTTTGTAAGTATTTTTCTGAATGCTGGTGGTGGTGATGGTGGAGGGGGAGAACAGCCGCCAACACTTGATGGCATGTTGGTTCTTAGGAAGTAAGATATTGCTAGAGAGCTAGGTATTTAAGAAAACCTACAAAATTGTTTATATACCCTTTTTTTCCACTTTTTTAGCGGGGAACTCTCTTTAGGAAATTGCTTTAATAGGTCTATTACAAGTGGAACAACAATGTAATTTCAGTAATGAGCTACTTTCTACATTTGAGTACTTTTTGGTTTCTCTTCATTTCCTCCCATTCGTTTTTGGGCAGAAGATTAGTCTTATTCGAATATTTGACTACTAAAAATGTTTGAGTATCACATTATTTTCCACTTTTTCTCCTATATTTCACCATTGCCCCATTCAAAGGATTCTTGCTTATACTCATAATTTGATTGTTGGAGCCTGTTTTGACCCAACCTGCCCATCAAAGACAGACCTGAAAACCAAGAAAACCAGCATCTTATCAGAATCTATAATGAAGAAAACTTCTATAAAAATGCATGTGTACCTTCAACTATCCTGTAAAGAGATGACCACCATCTATCCCTGGGAACTTGGAACTGTTGTAGCTCGTATTCTATAACTTCGTTGTGCTTCCCTCCTAGGACATCCTTAAGTGTTATGACCGCATCTTTTGTTTTCTTAAGGATACTGTTTTCGTCTTGTATGTCCAGACTGTGAAGATCATTGTGTGAAGGTGAAGAAGTGAGGGTGACAGCTAGGGCAAATGGAGTAGCAGCAGCCCATCTCGAGGACGAAATCCAGCTCCTCTGGCCATATTGTCTCCTGGTTTCTTCTCTTTTCATCTTGTTTTGCTTGCTTTCGGAAGCTAAACTATGCAAGTACTGAGCATTTGCTTGCCCTGTACTCTGAACCATCTTATAGAATGCACTTCCTTCATTTGACAGTAATTCCTCTGGTGTAGCATGTTCTAACACCTGGAAAAGAAAGGTTGTCAATGCTTAAACGTGGGAACTCCGTAAGAAAATCTCACCTTTGAATCATGAGAAGTTGCGATAGTGAATAATTTATGTTCTTGATTCATTAGCGTCATTTTTTATTTTTTTTACATTTCATGTTCAATGAAAACCCAGATTTTTCTTAGGACATGGGAAGAGAAGAATTTTACAAGGGAAGCCACATTTCAGGACATACCTGACCAGATTCAAGGACGAGAATTCGGTCACAGTCAATGATGATGTTTAGTCTGTGTGCGATGATGAGCATTGTGCAAGATTTGAATTCTTCTCTAATGGTTTTCTGGATAAGAGCATTACAAATTATCAAAACTAGACTAAATTAATAAATAATACCACTTGATGATAGAATATCCCTAAAGTAATAAGGAGCAGTTTTTCTTATGAAAACAGAATGATAATTAGCTCCTAATTAACTTAAAGATTGAATCTTTGGCTGCTCACTGAACAGAAAACAACAACACCTCATGCTCTCCGCATCAGAATGTAATATCTTCCCACTTCCAGATAATGTTCTTCGATAATGTCCTTACAGAAATGTAGAGTATAACCTATCAATCTCGGGCGGTAAATTCTTAAATTCTGGTTATTACTTACCGCTAGAGCTACGGAATCACCATTAGTTACATTTTTCTTATCTGATAAAAAAGGGACGATGCATTGATGAATACCGTTTTTGAGTAACCGAATTATTTACGCTTCAATCTTAGTCTTTGTAAGTATTTTTCTGAATGCTGGTGGTGGTGATAGTGGAGGGGGAGAACAACCGCCAACACTTGATGGCATGTTGGTTCTTGGGAAGTAAGATATTGCTAGAGAGCTAGGTATTTAAGAAAACCTACAAAATTGTTTATATACCCTTTTTTTCCCACGAGGAACTCCCTTTAGGAAATTGCTTTAATAGGTCTATTACATGAGATTTAGACTAGTTTAAAATTTATTTTTTTATATATTTTTTATGCAATACTACTCTAAAAATAAGATTTCACAAGTTTTTTTCTTCCTAACCTTCACTATCTTAAATATGACCAATCTTATTATATTATATCAAATAAATATAGAGTGATCAATAATACTAATTTAAATTAAAATGACTATACAATATAATATATATTTTCATTTTTAAGTTACTTAACTTATAAAATATTTTTAAAATAATAAAGTTACTTAACTCATCAAACAAATTTTTTTTTATCTCATTCCAAATACTTAAATTAAAAATAGGAAGTTTAAATGCCTTTCCTTAAGGATACACAATGATGCTAAGTGTATAGCTTTTATATACTATGCTCCCAACCCTGAACCCTTGATTTACCGTTGGCAACAAGTAAACCTAGCTAGCTACTAATAAATTAGAAATTATCAAAACTAGACTAAATTAATAAATAATACCACTTGATGATAGAATATCCCTAAAGTAATAAGGAGCAGTTTTTCTTATGAAAACAGAATGATAATTAGCTCCTAATTAACTTAAAGATTGAATCTTTGGCTGCTCACTGAACAGAAAACAACAACACCTCATGCTCTCCGCATCAGAATGTAATATCATCCCACTTCCAGATAATGTTCTTCGATAATGTCCTTACAGAAATGTAGAGTATAACCTATCAATCTCGGACGGTAAATTATTAAATTCTGGTTATTACTTACCGCTAGAGCTACGGAATCACCATTAATTACATTTTTCTTATCTGATAAAAAAGGGACGATGCATTGATGAACACCGTTTTTGAGTAACCGAATTATTTACGCTTCAATCTTAGTCTTTGTAAGTATTTTTCTGAATGCTGGTGGTGGTGATGGTGGAGGGGGAGAACAACCGCCAACACTTGATGGCATGTTGGTTCTTGGGAAGTAAGATATTGCTAGAGAGCTAGGTATTTAAGAAAACCTACAAAATTGTTTATATACCCTTTTTTTTCCACTTTTTTAGCGAGGAACTCCCTTTAGGAAATTGCTTTAATAGGTCTATTACATGAGATTTAGACTAGTTTAAAATTTATTTTTTTATATATTTTTTATGCAATACTACTCTAAAAATAAGATTTCACAAGTTTTTTTCTTCCTAACCTTCACTATCTTAAATATGACCAATCTTATTATATTATATCAAATAAATATAGAGTGATCAATAATACTAATTTAAATTAAAATGACTATACAATATAATATATATTTTCATTTTTTAGTTACTTAACTTATAAAATATTTTTAAAATAATAAAGTTACTTAACTCATCAAACAAATTTTTTTTTATCTCATTCCAAATACTTAAATTAAAAATAGGAAGTTTAAATGCCTTTCCTTAAGGATACACAATGATGCTAAGTGTATAGGTTTTATATACTATGCTCCCAACCCTGAACCCTTGATTTACCGTTGGCAACAAGTAAACCTAGCTAGCTACTAATAAATTAGAAATTATCAAAACTAGACTAAATTAATAAATAATACCACTTGATGATAGAATATCCCTAAAGTAATAAGGAGCAGTTTTTCTTATGAAAACAGAATGATAATTAGCTCCTAATTAACTTAAAGATTGAATCTTTGGCTGCTCACTGAACAGAAAACAACAACACCTCATGCTCTCCGCATCAGAATGTAATATCTTCCCACTTCCAGATAATGTTCTTCGATAATGTCCTTACAGAAATTTAGAGTATAACCTATCAATCTCGGCGGTAAATTCTTAAATTCTGATTATTACTTACCGCTAGAGCTACGGAATCACCATTAGTTACATTTTTCTTATCTGATAAAAAAGGGACGATGCATTGATGAACACCGTTTTTGAGTAACCGAATTATTTACGCTTCAATCTCAGTCTTTGTAAGTATTTTTCTGAATGCTGGTGGTGGTGATGGTGGAGGGGGAGAACAACCGCCAACACTTGATGGCATGTTGGTTCTTGGGAAGTAAGCTATTGCTAGAGAGCTAGGTATTTAAGAAAACCTATAAAATTGTTTATATACCTTTTTTTTCCACTTTTTTACGAGGAGCTCTCTTTAGGAAATTGCTTTAATAGGTCTATTACATGAGATTTAGACTAGTTTAAAATTTATTTTGATATATTTTTTATGCAATACTACTCTAAATATAAGATTTCACAAGTTTGTTTCTTCCTAACCTTCACTATCTTAAATATGACCAATCTTATTATATTATATCAAATAAATATAGAGTGATCAATAATACTAATTTAAATTAAAATGACTATAGAATATAATATATATTTTCATTTTTTAGTTACTTAACTTATAAAATATTTTTAAAATAATAAAGTTACTTAACTCATCAAACAAATTTTTTTGTATCTCATTCCAAATATTTAAATTAAAAATAGGAAGTTTAAATGCCTTTCCTTAAGGATACACAATGATGCTAAGCGTATAGCTTTTATATACTATGCTCCCAACCCTGAACCCTTGATTTACCGTAGGCAACAAGTAAACCTAGCTATAGCTACTAATAAATTAGAAATTATCAAAACTAGACTAAATTAATAAATAATACCACTTGATGATAGAATATCCCTAAAGTAATAAGGAGCAGTTTTTCTTATGAAAACAGAATGATAATTAGCTCCTAATTAACTTAAAGATTGAATCTTTGGCTGCTCACTGAACAGAAAACAACAACACCTCATGCTCTCCGCATCAGAATGTAATATCTTCCCACTTCCAGATAATGTTCTTCGATAATGTCCTTACAGAAATGTAGAGTATAACCTATCAATCTCGGGCGGTAAATTCTTAAATTCTGGTTATTACTTACCGCTAGAGCTACGGAATCACCATTAGTTACATTTTTCTTATATGATAAAAAAGGGACGATGCATTGATGAACACCGTTTTTGAGTAACCGAATTATTTACGCTTCAATCTCAGTCTTTGTAAGTATTTTTCTGAATGCTGGTGGTGGTGATGGTGGAGGGGGAGAACAACCGCCAACACTTGGCATGTTGGTTCTTGGGAAGTAAGATATTACTAGAGAGCTAGGTATTTAAGAAAACCTACAAAATTGTTTATATACCCTTTTTTTTCACTTTTTTAGCGAGGAATTCTCTTTAGGAAATTGCTTTAATAGGTCTATTACATGAGATTTAGACTAGTTTAAAATTTATTTTTTGATATATGTTTTATGCAATACTACTCTAAAAATAAGATTTCACAAGTTTTTTTCTTCCTAACCTTCACTATCTTAAATATGACCAATCTTATTATATTATATCAAATAAATATAGAGTGATCAATAATACTAATTTAAATTAAAATGACTATACAATATAATATATATTTTCATTTTTAAGTTACTTAACTTATAAAATATTTTTAAAATAATAAAGTTACTTAACTCATCAAACAAAATTTTTTTTATCTCATTCCAAATACTTAAATTAAAAAAGGATACACAATGATGCTAAGTGTATAGCTTTTATATACTATGCTCCCAACCCTAAACCCTTGATTTACCGGAGGCAACAAGTAAACCTAGCTATAGCTACTAATAAATTAGAAATTATCAAAACTAGACTAAATTAATAAATAATACCACTTGATGATAGAATATCCCTAAAGTAATAAGGAGCAGTTTTTCTTATGAAAACAGAATGATAATTAGCTCCTAATTAACTTAAAGATTGAATCTTTGGCTGCTCACTGAATAGAAAACAACAACACCTCATGCTCTCCGCATCGGAATGTAATATCTTCCCACTTCCAGATAATGTTCTTCGATAATATCCTTACAGAAATGTAGAGTATAACCTATCAATCTCGGGCGGTAAATTCTTAAATTCTAGTTATTACTTACCGCTAGAGCTACGGAATCACCATTAGTTACATTTTTCTTATCTGATAAAAAAGGAACGATGCATTGATGAACACCATTTTTGAGTAACCGAATTATTTACGCTTCAATCTCAGTCTTTGTAAGTATTTTTCTGAATGCTGGTGGTGGTGATGATGGAGGGGGAGAACAACCGCCAACACTTGATGGCATGTTGGTTCTTGGGAAGTAAGATATTGCTAGAGAGCTAGGTATTTAAGAAAACCTACAAAATTGTTTATATACCATTTTTTTTTCCACTTTTTTAGCGAGGAACTCTCTTTAGGAAATTGCTTTAATAGGTCTATTACATGAGATTTAGACTAGTTTAAAATTTATTTTTTGATATATTTTTTATGCAATACTACTCTAAAAATAAGATTTCACAAGTTTTTTTTTCCTAACCTTTACTATCTTAAATATGACCAATCTTTTTATATTATATCAAATAAATATAGAGTGATCAATAATACTAATTTAAATTAAAATGACTATACAATATAATATATTTTTTCATTTTTAAGTTACTTAACTTATAAAATATTTTAAAAATAATAAAGTTACTTAACTCATCAAACAAACATTTTTTTATCTCATTCCAAATACTTAAATTAAAAATAGGAAGTTTAAATGTCTTTCCTTAAGTTTAAATGCGAAACATGTTCATCATGTGTCAGTAGTCTCGTTGAGGAGATAGTAAAAAAGATGTGGAATGTGGAATAAGTGAAAAAGATGAGTGAAAAGGATGGAAGGATGGGGAGGGATGAATCAAAACGACACGGGGTTGAATCTCAGTGGATCGTGACCAGCAAGCCCAGTTCGATGATGATGATGATTGTGATACACCACCAACACCTATAATTCCAAGCTCATCTTGGAATTTCTGGGATGACCTATTTGAGACTTCTATGCCACTACACCTGGAAAAAAGGGAAATAGTCAAACCGGCAGTGGAGGAGGAAAATTGGGCTGAGACTAAGTCAGAATTTGAGGAAGAAGAACATGAAGGGGAAGGTGGTGTTGGGAATGGAATTACTAATTCTATTCCTAAAACTTCACAGCAGCATATGGAGTTGGCTGATTATAACTCATCAATGATGAGCTGGGCTACCAAGGATACCGCGGATAGGGCAATGGTTTTAAGGAGGAGTAGGAAGACCCTGGAGGGCCTTATTAGAGAGTTGGATGATTATTTCCTGAAGGCATCAGCTAGTGGAAAGGGAATTGCTGTTCTCATGAACATTTCCAAAGCAGATTCTTGTCTGCCTCAAATTTTCAAAGAAAATAAAAGTTTATATTTCGGCACAAACTATACATATGAAAATATTAATCCTGTGTCAGACCTTCAATGCCAATTTACCGCAGGCAGTACCTCCATAATATCATAATGTGATCAAAATACCTCAAAATTAGACTTACTTCAACCTAAGACGCATCCTCAGGCACCTTATAATTGACGCTCTCACGCAATGCTTTTGTCTTATGATCAACTTCATCCAATGGATAAGCTGCAAAAACACACAAAATTGAAACTTGGCTATGCTAAAAAAAATACACATAAACCTAACTACAACTTCTAAGAAAATACCAATTCAAAATTTTGGAAACAATTTTTTTTGGAAACAGATCATAAGTTGCGTAACCGGCAACCCCGGTGGCACGAGTGAGACCGGCAATTAGGCCGTATTTCAAGAAACCCCATGATTTCTTCTCGGCGACGGAAGCAGGGGCTGCATCGGGCGGCGGTTCTGAGGCACCAGAGGCAGAGGCGGCTGATTGCTTCGAAATGATGGATTGAGATGAAATGATGGTTTCTTTGTTGGGTTCTGAAGCAACCTTGGAACTAAAGGGTCGGCGATTGGGTTTCTTAGTTCTTGATATGAGCGATAAAATCCGAGATCGCGGTATCAAAGCAGCCATTTCCTCTGGTTTTCCTTGGTGGGCAGGATTTTGGTGGGTTTATGGCGTTAGGGGTTTTAAAAGGGTTTTGTTAATTTGCGTGCAAAAACCAGAATGCAGAAAGCAGTGTTTAGGAAACAGAAATTGCTAAACTCGATTGGCGTTAACTGTTAAGTTGGACGTCGGATTTTTTTTTGTTTTTTACTTAAATAAATAAATAATAATAATGATCATTATTACTGTTATTTAAGGAATTGACAGTGTGTCGTGAAATTTAATTGTTCTGATTTTTTTTATAAATTAGCACTTGTATTTCTATCGAAAATATTTAAGTATTATTAACAAAAATAATCGAGTATTAAAGATAATTCATTTTTCTAATATTTTTTTACTCGATTTCAAAAAAGATCTAAATTAATAATGGAAAAATGTCTTACTATTCAATCAAGTTAGTTTTATAGTAGTAGGTACCGTTATTAAAATATATTGATTTTTTGACTAGAAAAAGTACTATTTTTCTTAAATTATTTACTTTAATGCTAGGTGACTTTTGGCTATCGGTAATTCTTAATAATTGTGTAGGCTGTTAAATGTGCATAAATAAAGAAGTAAAATAAATAAAGTGAAAATATATTAGATGCACGAAGAAAATGTTAATGCTAATCTATATCCGGATTAATCATAATTTTGTGTTTGAATTTAGAGAATGAGCAAAAAAGTCATATAAGAAGGTCACACTTTGGAGGTGCGATGATGCGCGAATATGATAGTCTTGTGTTCGGAAAGGGCAAGACAAAATACCCGAGGAGACCGGGGAAGTTAAAAAAAAAGATTTGGGTAACATCAAGGCATACTGGGATAAATGCCCTGCAAAATGATTTCTGATAGTTTATTCAAACATCTGACCTTTACTTCCATGCCATTTTCTGCAATAGCAGCAACACCAATTGGTCTAACCAGAGGATTATTGTTAAAATACATCAACCTCACAGAAATTGTTAACTCCAAAGAGAACCAGGAACTTTATAACAAATTTGTGCCCTGATGTTACCAAACAGAAAGAAATATATTAGCTCGCAACTCCAAACGATGAGTACTGATTGCTAATGTAATCAATAATATAGAGTAAAAATATATATATAACGGAGCAAGAGAATCTCAATTTGAGAATGATTTTGAAATTACAATTATATTAATAACATTGGAGAAATTAGGTTTGATTTGATTTAGTATGAATTTCAATTATGGATACTTACAGATATATTGTTTATACACATTGGTCTGTCTACTTCAAAGTTAACTTACTAAGAAATACATGATATATTAAAAGCAAGATGATGACAAACAACTAAATCAAACTGCTTCATCTACTGCTGCTGGCTGATAATCTGCCGGTTGAGGGGGCTGCACCACGAAGGAACGTTGCATTGAGGAAGAGCTCAAAGGCGTCGAAGGAGGGATAGAAACGGCTGATCGAGTGGGCAATTGAGGAGAAAGATGAGGGTGGCAACGGTTGCAATGGCGAGGGGGGAAGAGAAGCGGCCAAATCGGAAGTGGAGTTGGTGCGAGGTGGATTTCGATAGGAGTGGTGACAAACAAAATAAAAGAGGTTAAAATGGCAACAAACAAAAAAAGCTGAGGTGGTGATTGAATAGCGTATGGAGTTTTCGGAGCAGGAAAACGGTAGCGTTTTGATTTTGAGGCGATAATGAAAGGTACCGAAATAAATCTCGATGTCTATCGCCATGGTGTGTTTGTTTTTAATCAAATGGTGTGCTTGTTCCATAGTTATCAGAACCGGACCGGACAGTGAATCGGAAATAAAAATTTAGTGGTTCAATCGAGTTGAACGGGGATCGACCGAATTGTAGATGCTGGTCTGTTCTGAACCGTTCACACATTAAACCGGTCAATCATAGACGATTAAACCGGATTAAACCTGTTAGTTTTTATAATATGATGGGCCTCTAATGGGCTGGCCCATCATATTTCAAAAAAAAAAACAACCAAAACGGCGTCGTATTGGTTCCCTCTGATGGGCTGGCCCATGCCTGTAATGGACCGACCAATCAAAATTTCCAGGAAAAAAAAAACCAAACCAAAACGGCGTCTTTTTGGTTTGGCTCATCAAACCGAACAATTCAACCCGGTTCGATAGATGTGTAAAAACCAGTTGGTTGGACCCGATTTATGTGCGTATCCGGTCCGATAGTTGAATCGAAAACGTGAAATAACTCGGTTGAACCGAACGGTCCGGTTCTGATAACTATGGTTTGTTCAACTATGCTTCAGTTATTTAAATGAGCCTGGCCGATTTACTTTTTATCTATTTCTAAGAAATTCCGGGGTACCATAGTCGTATTTTCCAACCCGTTAAATACTTTGTAATATTTTTCAAATAACCAAAATTTATTCACGAGTCAAAGCTTGATGAAAGGAAATGAATCCACCATAGCACGAGAGTATATAAATCACAACGGGATAAAATGTTTTTCATAGTTTGAACAAAATCTTTTCACAGTAAGTTGCAAGCTCCGTTCCAAAATACCTGGCTCTTTTCTTACTTAGGAAGCAATCTTACTTCCCAAGAACCAACCATGTCTTCCCCTCCACCATCACCACCACCGGCCTTCACAACAACACTTACAAAGAGTGAGATTGAAGCGTCCATAATTCGGTTACCCAAATACGGTGTTCATCAATGCATCGTCCCTTTTTTTATCAGAGGAAGATAAGAAAAATGTAACTAATGGTGATTCCGTAACTCTAGCGGTAAGTAATAACCCAAATTTAAGAATTTAAAACGAGTATAACCTATCAATCTCGGGCAGTAAATTCTTAAATTCGGGTTATTATTTACCGCTAGAGCTACGGAATCATCATTAGTTACATTTTTCTTATCTTCCTCTGATTAAAAAGGGACGATGCATTGATGAACGCCGTATTTGGGTAACCGAATTATGTACGCTTCAATCTTACTCTTCTTAAGTGTTTTTGTGAATGCCGGTGGTCGTGATGGTGGGGAAGACATGGTTGGTTCTTGGGAAGTAAGACTGCTTCCTAAGTAAGAAAAGAGCTATGTATTTTGGAAAGGAGCTTGCAAAATGACTGAAAAGATTTTGTTCAAACTGTGAAAAATATTTTATCCCGCTAAGGTGGATTCATTTCTGCTTTCATCAAGCTTTGACTCATGAATAAATTTTGGTTATTTGAAAAATGAAAAATATTACAAAGTATTTAACGGATTGGAAAATATGACTATGGTATCACGGAATTTCTTAGAAAGCATACCTGCAGGCGAGGTTGACTAGCCATTGAAAGAGACTTTAACTTGTTTTGAGCAAGAGATAGAAACTAGACAGGAACAAGAAAAAAGTACAACTTAGAACTATATGATATAATGTGAATTAAGAAAGATGATTAGCAAAAGTGACACATTTCTCAGGCTTACCTCCAAGTTAGGTAGCTGAGGAAGGCTTCCAAGTGATGTGATTTGATTCCCAGCAAGATAGAGTTGCTACAATCAACAGATATTTCAGTAACTTGTTACAGGGGTGATAACAGGCTACAGCCTTACTTTACTTGAGGAACAAGAGATGAGTGAGCATGAGAAATAAACCTGCAGAGCCTTGCAATTCTCAAGAGGCTCAAACCCAGGCCCCTTGAATTCGTTGAAACTCAAATCAAGGACCTAGCAGAAAAAGTACAGCAATCAGTGGCAGCTTTTATTTCAAAGTTATAAACACAGCCAGCATGCTTAATAAATAACATTAAAACCTTAACACTGGGAAAAATCAAAATTCGTTATTCACTAATGACCAAGGTTGATAATAGTAATAACACAAAATTCATGAAATAACAAACCTTCACCCGCTTCAATATCTCAATTCCTTCCACTGTAGATAAGAGATTGTCTCTGAGGTAGACAAACTGTCAAACAGGAGTATCAGCAATGAAAACGGCAGGGAAAACATTCTTCATTATGCAATTTAGCACATAAAGACTGTTGCATCCAGCTAAAGATATTTACCTCTAAATTTGGCGATAAGTTCAACCCGTTAGATTGAGACTGCGAATCCTATGACCCCTAAGATCCAATCACTGATGCAACAAGAGAGCACTCATAAGAGAAAAGGAAAAGACTTCCACGGCTGTATATGATTAGTAGAAACACACAAGATGGACTTCTTGAACAATATATTCTCAACAACTTCTTGTAGAGCAATATGTTGAGAATTTGATTAATTTAGTTGGTTCATCATAAATGAAACTGTGCATCAGTTCCAACTCTTAGCTAACAATCCATTGTTTAAATGAAGAAAAGCAAAAATTATGATATAGCAGGAATGTCATGATCAAGTATACGTACACAAGCATGCAGGTCAAAATTATAGGAGAAAAGCACAATAGAAAAACTACAACTCCACATGCTTCAGTTTTACGATACTGTAGGTGAACAGAACAATTGAAATGAAAATGTCACAGGCATTCTTACAGGCAGTACATAACAATAGCAGTTACAAGCATGATGAAAATAATATGCTTACCACATCATCGCTAGCCTTAATCTCCACCTGTGGAAGAACAATGAACCGAGAATGCCTACTTTCAGGAGTACCTGTTCTCCTCCGTCCAGACAAATTAGAACACCTATCTATGGATGCTGACAAAGACCCAGATCTCAATCCACCAGAAACCGAGCAGATGGTGATGACACCTTCGAAATGGATTTCCTTGTCACACTACTGCCAGTACAGTCCATTGATGTTGAACTAACCCTTCTCGAGGAGGAAGAAGAAGAGGGCGACAAGGATGGCCTGAGTGAAGTCTTCTTAACACTCTCTGGCTTACTTATACCAGATCCAGTTGATGTCCTCAAACTCTTATCCATTGATGACAATGTAACTGATTCCTAGCCCCTGAAACACCTGTCCGGGTAACAGGTTTTGCAGCGACCAAAGGCAATGAACTCCTTCTAAGCTCAGGAAGAGACCGCCTTACTGGTTCCAAAACAGCACCAGTCTTTTTCCCAGTAATACTAGTAGCAACACTTAGCCTTGACACAGGTTGTTTTCTGGGCACTCCTCCGGTGCTATTTCTTCTCACTGCACTTGAAACTGATGTACGGGATGAAGAACTCCCATTAGCCACATTGGAACCCAAATCAGAGCTGCTTCTTGGTTCAGCTTTCTTCTTAATAGAACCAGTTGGGGCAATAAGTTTTGAAGTTGGCGAAATAGTAGGCTTTGTATTTTTCAAAACCTTCATCTCAGTACTATCCATTGACTTGACAGAAGAAGGCCTCTCCAAAACTTCTACCTTTTTCACTGGCTCTTGACCAGAACCAGATAACGCAGTCGACTCCTCCATTTCAAGTTCTTACTACTTGTGCTAGTAAATCCAGCACAAGCACCTAATTCACCCACAACAAACAAACAATAAGGAAACTCATACCCTAAAACCACCACCAAACAGATAACTACATAGCCCAGAAATGAAGACTATCCACTTTTGTTTTCGTTAAAAATATGCATAGACTAAGTAAAAAGAAGAAGACACTTTTCATACCTTTAGCTTTGCTTTCTCAATGATGGGTTGTTGAGAAAGATGCCGTTTACCACGTTAGGAGAAGCTAACAAAATTCACGCAATGCAACTACTGGTAATGCGATGCTAATATCACTAATAATTCTTAATTTCGTTTCAGATGATGGTCGTTTTCAAAATAATATCACAAAAAATAATTAAATATAATTTATCCATTATTTTAAATGGTCTGCATTCCTGTCATCAACCACCAAAACGCAGCTCAATGCAGCCAAGGCCACCGACAAAACAGAAACACCAATGGAAAAGAAGAGCAAAAAGAGACAGAAGCTTCACTCACAGCTTGCAAGCTCCAACACAACGAAGCTCTCAAAATCGCAACATGGGTTCTTCGATCTAACACGAGAAATGCAGTATTCTTTAGCAAAGATTCGAACAGTAACACCTCTCTGCCTCGATCTAGAGAGACAGAGAATGGCAAAGCAGACAGTGGAAGCAGGGGTTTGCTTACATGGAGTGGAGCAAAGATTCGAACAGTAACACCTCTCTGCCTCGATCTGAAATTGATTTTTTTTTCCCAACCCCGAACTTTTAAAATACAGTTCCGATCCCGATATATTCGGAAATTCTCGGATTTTTGAAATTTCCGAAATAAAACCAATTTACAGCGATTTAAACCAATTTTCCAGTAATTTTCCAACAAATTATCTAATATGCAAAACACCAGAAGATGCAGAAAACCCTAAAACCTTTTTGGTTCTGGAGCTCATAAAAATACCCTCATTCAACCCAGAAATGTTAACACCATTCTTCATTTCAATGAACAAGCCATGGCTAAAAAGAGCAATCTTTGGACCAAAACAGTAACAAATATCAAGGAAATTTTGATCTTGGAGCTTAAAACACAAAAGCAAATTAGACCCACACCTATTTTTCTACCAAAAAGTGCAGCAATTACACCAAAACTCCTACTTTTTCACCAAAAAATGTAGCAAATGAACAAAATATGTTATTTCTTGACCGGATGGACAGAGAGAATCAGAGAAACAATGAGGGAGAGAGTAGAGGTTTTGGATCTAGAGGTGGCGGTCGGGATGGGATTTGGAGGTGGCGACTGACTGGCAATGGAGAAGAAAAATTGATTCTAGGGATTTGGAGGTGGCGGATCGGGTGTCCTAGAATTGATCCGATAGAGTGAGAGAGAAGAGAGAGAGGAAGAAACCGTGAAATGAAAAAACTAAAAGGGTGTCCTATTATTTTCCTAACTTCGGGTATTTCGGTACCCGAACTTAGGAAAATTGATTCCGTACCGAACCTACTTTTAATTTCGGGTATGGATACCCGATATTCGAAATTTCAAAATTTCAATATCCAAATTTCTTGAATCGAAATTGTAAAATTTTGGGTCGAAAAAATTAGAAATTCGAATATCGGTATTTTTGGACAACCCTAGTGGTGAGTGAGGAAAGAAGCAGTAGTAGTAAGTGAAACTGAAGAAGTAGTGAGTGGTTTCCAAAAGTAAAAAACGGCAAAAGTTAATGAGATTTTTGGCACTTGCATTCACCTCTCTCTCTCTGGGTTTATTTAACACCTACATTTATTTTTTATTTTAAATGGCACTCGCACTTAAACGATCATTTTTATTTGCCCCCTCTAACTGACACCGTCCAACGTGTGTCGTTAAGTCGACGACGTGGCATGCCACGTAATAGTCCACGTGTATTTATGCTGACATGTCATGCCAAAGAGAAAAAGAGTGATGAATGACCAAAATGACGTAGTTTTGGTAATTTCAGTATCTGTTTGCCCAAACCCATTTTTCATTGGGGTCGGATCGAATTTGCCATGCCACGTCAGCATTAATACACGTGGACTATGACGAGGCATGCCACATCGTCCGTTGACTTAACGACACACGTTGGACGACGACGTCAATTAGAGGGGCCAAATGAAAACAATCGTTTGAGTGCGAGTGCCATTTAAAACTGAAAATGAGTGCATGTGTCAAACAAATACAGAGAGATGAGTGCAGGTGCCAAAAATCCAGTGTTTTAAAAACCGGACCGACTCGACGGTCGGACCGGAAAAGCTGTGACCCGAAGAGGTTTTTGATTCGGTTCAATTATCTGATCAGACCTGCATACGAGCTGAAAAAACTGTTCAACTTGCTATCGACCCGGCAGGGTCAATGCCAAACCAAAACAACACCATTTTGTATTTTTTTTTTAAATATGGAAAATTTGATGGGTCGACCCATTACAGGCACAAGCAGACCCATTATAGACATTGAACCAGCCAGTTTAATCCGGTTCAACTATTTAAAATTGAACGGTTCGATATGTGAACGGTTCATAACGGTCTAATGGGTCAATCTAGTAAAACCCGATTGAACCATAAAATTTTCATTTCCAATTCTTTATCCGGTTCGATTTAAAACTATGCAAAAATCTCATTAACCCAAAATGGCAATGCCTTTCTCTCTTTCTCTATCTGAAAAATGTTTTTGTTTGAAAAATTGGGAAACCAAAAAGCAAGGAGATTTTTGTTTTTTTGCTGGTTTTTGATTTATGCTTTTGAAAGCGTGAGTGGCAATACACCGAAAAAAACATAAATAAAGTAAGAGAGACTGGTGAAGAAGAAAATGTAAGAACGGAGAAGGAAAAATTATAGGGTGTACTAGTGTTATCAGAACCGGACAGGATCGGTTGGTCTAATTGGTTTAATCGTGAAATTTTAAATTTTCGGTTCGATTCAGCTATTTGATCGGATATGCATGCGAACTGGGTTTGATCGGTTGAATCTGCCAGTTTTTACACAATCGGCGATCTGGATTGAACCAGCTGGTTCAATGCTTCTTTTCCAAAATGACATCGTTTTGGTATTTTTTTTATTTTTTTTGAAATTTTGATGGGCCGGCCCATTACAGAGATTGACCCAACCGGTTCAATTATCTACGATTGAACTGTTCAATACGTGAACGGTTCAAAATGGTCCAATGAGTTAATCCGGTTAAATCCAATCGGAAAAAAAAATCATTTCCAATTCGCTATCCGGTTCGGTTCTCATAACATTGGGGTGTACGCCATGACAACTCACACTCCAGCCAATAAAAATAAGTCATGTGTGTTTCTTTTTCCAGCTTAGATAGGTGGGTCCCACTAGGGCTGAACATTTGACCCGCCCAACTCATCAACCCGAACCGACCCGACCCGTCAAAAATAAAAAACTGCCAACCCGCCCATGTACAGATACATAACCGACCCGTCAATTTAGTGGCGGGTCGGTTCGCGGGTCAACTTTTAAAAAATTGCAAAAAAACCGAGCCGACCCGCCAACTAACCCTAACCCTAACCCTAAGTATAAATACTCTCCTTTCTTCCTTCATTCTTTCACTTTCTTTTCTGCCGCTTTTCTTCTTTCCTTTTCTTTTCTTCTCTTTTTCTTCTTTCATTCTTCTTTCTTCTTCCTCGTCTCTGCCGCCGACACGCCACCACCATCCTCCGCCAATCCGCCGCTCATCCTCCCTCTCCTCCTCACAACAAAACCGCAGCCCATCGTCCTCGATTGCTCTCTCATTTCTCTCCCTAATGGTGTTGAGAAATTGTTTATGGCTGGAATTTGATTTAATTGTGTGGTTGTTTTGATTTAATTTGGTGGATATTTTGGTTCAATTGTGTGGCAGTTTTGATTTGATTTGGGTGGTTGTTTTGGTTCAATTTGGTGTCTATTTTGATTTGATTTGGTGGCTGGTGTTGCCAGCGGAGAAGAAGATGGTAGGTTAAGGTTGGGTTTGGGCCGGCCCATAAGAAGAAAGGAAGAAGATTGGCTGCTAGGAAAGTCCAACCCGCCGACCCGCCAACCCGCGATTACCGACCCGACTCGCCACATATGCCAACCCGTGATTATATGTGTCTATAACTGACCCGAACCGATCCGTTAAATTTTGGGCGGGTCGATAGCGGGTTAGATCTATAACAGATCCGACCCGACCCGACCCGTGTACACCCCTAGGTCCCACCATGTCCTTTCACATCTCTTCTTAAAAAAAATGTAAAATTATTCTTCCTAATTTTTATTCATAACATAAATGTATTTTTTTTTAAGTAGATAGACTATATATGAATTATTTTATCTATTTATGCAACTATAATAAACATCCATGCTTATAATTACGGCTAAAGATATTTATTATTTATTTTAGTACTAAAACTTTTATTAGCAAATGAGGTCAAAGATGATTAGGGTTCGTCTATTTTTTACTATATATACTTTTTAAATTAAATAAATAACTATAAAAAAATAATATAAAATTAGTATATATACTATTAAAAGAAACCCCTATATGTCTGGTATAAGGTTCTATTTACTTGTTAGTTTGCATTTGGAAATGTTATCTAATGTTCGATGAACTTCTACTGTACCAGTACCGATACAGTATTAAGGTTGTAAAAACCGGCCCGGGACATTGACCCAGGCAGGTCAGAGGGCGAGAGGGTCAAAGGTTCAACCGGGTTCAACCGGTAGTATCGACCCGGTCTATTTAATAATAATATTTATATATTTTTATAAATATAAAATTTAATTAATTACCTTATAAACTAAAAACACAAACAAAAAATGAATTAGGGCTGAAAATCGTGAAAATGAATTAATGAAAGAGAAGGAATTAGGGCTGAAAATCGTGAAAATGAATTAATGAAATGGGATTAAAGGAAAGGAGTGACATTTTTGTAAAAAACCCGGCCAACCCGGTTTGACCCGGCATCGGGTCACCGGGTCGCCGGTTGAACCGCCGGGTCACCCGGGTTTTTGCCGGGTCAACAAGAGTCCGGTTTTAGGGGGTTAACCGGACCGGTCGAACCGGCCGGGCCGGTCCGGTTTTTACAACAATGTACAGTATAATAATCCAGTTTCAGGTGAAATTATGCGGGTCCCACTACCGGTACGTACATCCGGTCCCACTACTCTTAGGCGGGAGATTACTACACAAGTCAACACAAACCAATCTAATTGACAACAGAAAAAAATAATTTTAAACGTACCATGTTAAATTTTTAAGAGTAAATTACAAAAGAAAAAAACTCTATAGTTTACTGACAAAATTACAATCTTAACTTTTCTTTTTAGTGATTAAAAAATTAAAAAAAAAAACACTCTGTTAGTTAGAAGGTAAAAAATGAGTTAACATTGTCATTTGAATTAATCAAAGTTACTATGAGATTGGAATGATGAAATTGTTAGCAGTATTGTTTGAATAATAGTTTGATAAGGGAGATTCTATGTGAGAGTAGTAAGATTCGTGTATACAAGGAAGGGTTGCGTATCTATCAAATCAGACTATCATGTTCGACTTCCCTGTCTATGATGAAATTGTTATCTCATTAATTTGTCTAAGCTCTTATACTTCACAGCTTTTGCTATATAGAACTTGAATATTCATCCTATCCACACTCTCTGCTGCTAAATTATGTGATCAATAGCCACATGTAGAGTAGTACTTCTTGAGTCCTCCTCAGTCTGTCTACAGCCATGATTGTAGTTAGCCATCCATTGAGCTTCCATCGACAATCATCCTGAGGTTTAATTAATGCTTGTTTGAGGCACCCAAATGATGATTTTGATTTCATCTGCAAACTTTTATTATTGTTTTGAGCTGGTGATGATTCGGTGGTAGTGTCTGCTTGTTAATAAAGACTTCAGTAATCCAGTAGAAGAAATTCAAATATTGTGAGTTCTATTAGTATGAATTTCATATGTATTTCAATTATGGATGCGTACAGATATATGTTTTTTGCAGCTTTTAATTAAATAACATACAAGAAAGGAAGAACAACAGATTGGTATACTACTTACACATTGGTTTGTCTACCGGTACCAAAGTTAAATTACTAATCGAGTTTCGAGCTTTCGATAGGAGTGGTGACGAACAAAATAAAAGAGATGGAGATGACAATAAACAAGAAAGATGAGGTGAGGATTGGGTAGCGAGGTACATTCTGGAAAAGCAGGAAAACACTAGCAGTAGGAGAAGCCGGAGAATGGTTTTGATTTTGAGGTTGAGGTTGGAAGACTAACAGCAGCAGGACAATGAAGGGTACGAAGATAAATCTGATGTCTACCGCCATCACCATGTTTCTTAGTAGTATATCTAAGCTAAATCTGTGCTTGTTTGCTTGTTTGTTCAACTCCGCTAATCTTGACAGGATGTTTCCGCAATTTATAGGAAGTATGGGGCCCACGACGTCGCATTACTTTTATTTTATGTATTTCTTATTTGGAAAAAATATTTCTCAGCAATTCCTGGAAAACATAACAATCACTAGGGGGTGTACACGGGCCGGTTTGGCCCGGGTTTTAACCTAGACCCGGACCGGCCAGGAAATTTCCGGGCTTCCCTTTGGATTGGCTCGGACCGGCCCGGACATTAACGGGCCAGGCCGGTTCAAATTTTGCCGGGTCGGTTTCGGGTCTGACCCGGCTTCTTCTTCTTCTTATTTTTTTTTTTTTTTTTACATGTTTAGAAGGAAAAATGAAAGAAAATAGAAAGTAGTAGCTAAGAGGATTTGAACCTCTCCCCTTTAAAATGATTAATGAGGAGGTAACCATCAAATCAAATGGAAACTTTGATATTATAGTACATATATATATATTTATATATTTATATATTTTTCCTGTCCTCCGGGTCGGTTCCCGGGTTTGAGCAGTTGGAGGCCCGGACCGGCTCGGAAAATTCCGGGCCGGTCCGAGCCGGGCCAAAAAAAAAAAACGGGTCAGCCCGGGCCGGGTCAAAAAGCAGCGGTTTTCGGGCCGGCCCGGGTTTTGTTCACCGCTAACAATCACATAACTACCTTTTTTAAAAATTACTCGAACAAAATTAATCTTGATAAAAAGTACTCCCTCCTGAAAGTTACTGTATACTTTACTTGACTTTTTAGTGTTTGCTTTACTAAATGTTACTATTTCAGAAAGTCATTTAATTAGAAATGGAGCGAGTATTTTTTATTCTTGAAGGAATCGATGATAATTGAATACTTGTGACTCAAATAGAATCCGGCAGTAACAAAAACAAGACATACGTACACTAACTATTGCTTCAATTCGCCACTCGACCATCGGAATGAATCAATCCAAATAAAGCAGATTTTGGTTTGGGTCAAAAATGTAGTTAGTAAGTATTTGGTTGCTTTTCATCTAAAGATATTCTTGTTTTCTTGTTATGGATGATGATCTTCGTACTGGTTTTGCGTGTGATCACTATGGTTAACGAACGCGGCGGGCTTTTAATGCCGTTTGTTTGAAAAGGTCAGCTCCCCTCCGGCCGGTCAAACAGTTTGTCTGGCTGCATGGGATGAAATGAGTTTGGAACTAACTGTCTATGGGGTTACGTTAGCAGAAATCATTAGATATGTATATAGTTTTATGTTCATTAATTCGTAGTTATTACTCCCTCCCAGTTTTATTAATTGTCGTTTTTTTGTGTTTTTTTACGAATTTTCTGATCTATCTCCTCTTGTCATTTTATTTTTTCCGAAACATATATTTTATGGAAATGATAAATTAACCCTTCTGCGTCAACTCAATTTAATGATGGTGTGGTAATTTGAGTAAAAATTAGGATAAAAATAAAACAATGTGGAATAAAATTAAATCAAACATCATTGTTTTAAATTTTACTACTATGCTAACAACGACAATTAATAAGACTGAGACGGAATAATATAAATCAATAAATATAGATATATTTTTAGTTTTTAAAAAATTAATTAAGTGTTGTCATATGTATTATGTGAATAGATGAACGTAAAGCTACTTACACTATATGTACCTAATAATTCTCATAAGTTAAGGAGCAAATCAAATGCATAATATTCCTTTCTTCAATGTTTTCAATATCTCAAATTAATAATCGGTTAAGATTTATCTACCTACAATAATATAACTATCTAATAACTTAAATTATAGATATATTTTTGATCCCTTAAATATAACATTTTATTTAATTTAATCCCTAAAGTATAAATTTATTTAATTTATAATCTGGTCTCTAAAGTATTACACTTTGTTTAATTTAGTCATTTTAATATTTTACACCGATTTAGGGTGATGATGTAAATTACATGCCACGTGTCAAATGACCAATTAGTTAAACAAAATAATCATATTCTTTATGAACCAAATTAAATTAAATATTATACTTTATAAACTAAATTAAATAAATTTAATTTTACTAACTTATATTTTAGGGGTCAAATTAAACAAAATATTATATTTTAGGGAAAAAACTTATTAATTAAGATTTGTAGTTCCAACTATATATATAGAGTATTGCCAACTATATAGAGTACTTAATACTTCCTCTGGAATTTTTTAACTGTCGTTTTTCTACGAATTCTTACTGTTCATAATACTTGTCATTTTATCTTTTCCGAAGTATATATTTTGTGCAAATGACAAAAAAAAATTATACATCAACCCAATTTCATGATGGTGTGGTAATTTGAGTAAAAATTAGGAGTAAAAATGAAATAATTTGAAATAAAATAAAATCAAAATTTATTATTTTAAAGATAGTTAAAAAATTTCAGAGGAGTAACCACTTTCCTCTCTTTTCCCATCGAAACGTGGAGGAGAGAGTCTTCAATTTTGTAATCCAACATTGGCCCAAACACTATTAATAATTTAATTTAACTATTCTGAAAATGGCATTCATGTATTAATCACCAACTTTAAGGGAATTGTTGATGTTGGACCTTTATATATACTTAGCCATGAGAGTTATGTTCATACCGTGCATTGTCCTGCTTCCAACCTCAAAATCAAAATCAACACACGCACGACATCGTGGGATCCCACAATTTCTTAAATATTTTTTCCAAATAAGAAATAGATAAAAGTAATGAAGAAGTCGTGGGCCCCATACTTCCTCTAAATTACGGAAACATCCGATCAAGATTAGCAGAGTTGAACAAACAAGAAAACAAGCACAGATTTAGCTTAGATATACTACTAAGAAACATGGAGATGGCTGTAGACGTGAGATTTATCTTCGTACCCTTCATTGTCCTGCTACTGTTAGTCTTCCAACCTCAACCTCAACCTCAAAATCAAAACCATTCTCCTGCTTCTCCTACTGCTAGTGTTTTCCTGCTTTTCCAGAATGTACCTCGCTACCCAATCCTCACCTCAGCTTTATTGTTTATTGCCATCTCCATCTCTTTTATTTTGTTCGTCACCACTTCTATCGAAATCCACCTCTCACCATCCCCACTCCACTTACGATTTGGCCACTTCTCTTCCCGTCTCGCCATTGTTATCATTGCCGCCCTCATCTTTCCCCCCCAAATCTTCTCCATACTCTTCCTCCTCATCATCCTCACTTTTCCACTCGCCCACCCGTTTCTATCCCTCCTCCGACGCCTTCAGACTCTTCCCGGATGCAACGTTTCCTTCATGCCGCACCCCCCTCCACCTGCAGATCATCAGCGCGCAATTCAAGGATCAAACAGTACCGTCCCCGACCCACCCAATTCATCATCAGCAGCAGCAGATGAAGCAGTTTGATGATGTTTTTCATCGTCCTGCTTTTATTTCTTAGTTGTTTTCTCTTCTCCTGTTGTAATATATCATGTATTCCTTTCTCTTATAGGCGAAACTGAAACTCAAGCTCGAAACTCGAGTGGTAATTTAACTCTGCTACCGGTAGACAAAACAATGCATATGTAGTATACCAATCTGTTGTTCTTCCTTTCTTGTATGTTATTTAATTAAAAGCTGCAAAAAAACATATATCTGTAGGCATCCATAATTTTCTAATATTTTTTAAAATCAGAAATATTTTTGAAAATAGAAGAAGAAAAAAAACAGCTGAAAGTAAACGGGCGTAAGTGGCTTCCGCGATGACCATGTTAATTTATACCGCATCAGCATTTTAATTTATTGGAAGTATGGGGACCAAGAAGTGTGGGGGTCCCACTCCCACGACGCCAGATTGAAATAAGTTGTTAAATGGTTCTAGTTTGGAGTTGTTGTGGGCCAGAGGGTTCAGCCAAATTGAGTTGAAGTGTATTCTTTAGGCTCAAATCAGCTTATAAAATTTGAGCTGTTTTGAATTTTAAATTTTGAAAAGTAAGTTCTATCTACACATATTGACTCATTGATACTCCCATATTGGTGTCTAACTCAATTTATTGTTACACGTATATAATTCCTTTATTTGAAAGTTTCTCTCTTTCTTTTTTGGGTTATTATTGGATTAAGAAAGCAAAAAAGAAAATAATAGCAAAGTCAAAATTTCCAATATCTTACTGGGCTGGCATCATGGCATGAACTTTGAAGCATGGCGCCGTGCTTAAAAATGAAGGGGTCCTCGACGTAATTATGGGGGTCCCTAATGTCTACTAGTTTTCTTTCTGTGTCTGTGTGTGTGAGATCAATCTTCCATGAAAATGCACCTCCAACTGCACGCACCTTAAGAATTAAAATAATAAAATAAAATACTCTACTTCCCAACATTGGTTATAAATTATGTTTGATACTCCCTCCATTCACAAAAAAATGACTTTTAATATTCTGACACGTATTTCAATGTAGTCGAATGACTCACTATTTAAGATAATTTTGCTCATAATTTTTTCTCGGAAGTACGTTAAGGATCAACGTACGCTCGAAAAAAAACAAGAAATTTTTTGGGATCATATAGTGAATTATCCGACCGTATTGAAATGCGCGCCGGAACAGTAAATATCATTCTTTAAAATATGGAGGGAGTATTAAAAGAGTTTTTTTCTTTTCTTTTTTCGTGTAAGAGCAAAGATGCGTGGAGTTTTGTTGATGTCTTTGAGGAGAATTTTTTTTGGACATAGTAAATGAGAAACAGAACAAAAGAGGGTATGCATTTCAACATCGGTCTGTATCACTAATCACAAATCGGTAATAAATTATTAATAAACTGTATATTTTGCTGTTTGACTCCTGACGAACTATAGATGTTGCTGAAAAAAGGGATGTTACGAGAAGTACAGCTGGGGTGGTCGTAATAAGTTTGATGATAGATGTTATTTCCTCCTGTTCTGAATATTTTTATACATATTAAAATAATGATTGGTTTGAAAATATCGAGACATTTTATGACTATTGTATTCATAGACTATTACATTATTTACGAAAATATCATAAGCTAAAATTGTAATTTTATGGCCAAATTGGCCCAGTCCATTTTTAATCATTTACAACGACAACTTAAACTCTAAATCAACCTCCTTATTCTTTTATTCTCTCTCAATCCATATACAATCTTACAATAGGGAAACAACAGAAACACAATGTATGTCTAGATAGACAAGTTTCGGTTTACAATGGGAATATCAGCAGAGATCTGGTAATTCAAAAAATGCACTGAGGAGCTGAGAATTGTGAGCAGCCAGGATGCAAGAAGCTTATGCAGTCTATCATCATTTAAAAATGCATATGAACTGAAGCTTTTGAACATTGGAAGCTGTGGCAGGATGGAGTGTTTACTTTTATCGTCTTGCTCTCCTAATGAATGTGCTTGAAAGCATCAACATTCTCTTTATCTTCGATTTAGAGAATTTGAGTTTCCTCATCGGAGCAGGAGTTGGTCCAGAACCACCGGCATTTAGAAGCACCTTCTCGTGTCTTAAAACATTTAAGATATACAGGTGCCCCAGCATTACAAAGTTGTTTCCTCACGTCTTGCTGAGAGACCTTCAAAACCTGGAAGAGATTAGAATTGATGATTGTGAGAAAATGGAGGAGGTAATGGCAACAGGAGAGGGCGATGCAGTACAAGACAGTAACAACACCATCAATAGTAAAGCCAGACTTCCAAAGTTATGGCGTCTGGTATTGAAGGACTTACCAGAGCTGAAGAGCATTTGCAGTGAGACATTAATCTGTGACTCTCTGCAAGAAATCCATTTGATTGTTTGCTTGAAGCTGAAGAAGATGCCCCTATCTCTTAACCAGCAATCCCTTGAAAAGATACAGGCATATCCAAGAGACTGGTGGGAATCACTGGAGTGGTCGTCCCGTTCAAATGCTGCCAACATCTTTCTGCCCTTCTGTGTGTTCCACAACTACTTATAGTGAGCTGTGTACCTGGCTATTGGAATCTCTGAAGTCTGACCTATGGTAATGCTTTTTTAATTAAAAAATGGTTATATATTACTTCCTCCGTCCATTTTTAATGGACGCTTTGACTTTGGGCACGCATTTTAAGGAGGTCGGATGACTCACTATTTGACCCCAAAAAATTCCGTACTTTTTTTCGAACGTACATTAATCCTTAACGTACGTCCGAGAAAAAATTCGGGGCAAAATTGTCTCAAATAGTAAGTCATCCAACCTCCTTAAAATACGTGCCCAAAGTCAAAGCGACAGTTATTTATGGACGGAGGGAGTATATCATTAACGAAAAAAATTAAAAATTACATAAAAAACCTTATAATTTATGAAATGTTCCACTTAACCCCCAATAATTTAAAAATTTGTAATGTCAACTCTGTAGTTTTATTTTTATAGCTAATAATATCCATTGAGAGGGTGGATCTTAGAAAGAGATCCTTGTAGCTAATCGGCAAGGTTGCCTAGACTTAATTTAGGAGGGTTTGTCTTAATGAACAAGTTACTTTCCCGTATCTTTTCCATCAAATATTCACTCGTCCATTTCCGCAATTTCATCTTCGCTTCATCATCCTTTCCGTCCATCATTAACACCAACTTTCCAAGAGGGTTAGATCATCCGTGGCTAAACTTTCGGCCTCCAGCTTTCCTAACAAACTAAGCTCTCATCTGGTACGACACCATGTTTCTTAGTAGTATATCTAAGCTAAATATGTTCTTGTTTGCTTGTTTGTTCAACTCTGCTAATCTTGACAGGATGTTTCCGTAATTTACAGGAAGTATGGGGCCCACGACGTCTCATTACTTTTATCTATTTCTTATCTGGAAAAAATATTTAAGAAACTGTGGGGGTCCCACGACGTCTCCTCTTTCTTATTGCATACTACTGTACTATTTCTTCTCCTTTTTCCTTAAACCTGAGCTTCTCAGCAATTCAATTGATGAAACAATGAAAATTTAAGAGTCGGTTTGTAGATGGAACTAATGAGGTTCTCAGCAATTCCATGAAAATGCACCTCCAACTACCTCATTTCATTGGCCAATTACATTTGATTAGTAGTAATAATATAAACTGATACGCACGTTAAGAATTAAAATAATAAAATAAAATACGTACTTCCCAACAATATATGTTATTGTCGTCCTATCAGCTGCTGCCGATTACACACATGGGTGTTTATTATGTGAAATGTGTGCATTCATTTGTTGGTAATTTATTGTATCATGGTGTCCGTTTGACTCATGACCAACTATAGATGTTGCTGAAAAAAGGGATGTTTGACTCATCTTTCTTAGATCTCCTCCGTTCATATTACAAGATAGAATTGATCTCTAATTCATGTCTCTCCAACTCTGTCCATTTCCGTTATTTATAGGATTATATGGCGCCCACCACTACGCTACTGGATTACGGTCCTCTCTGCTCCAATTCGTCAACACCACCAGTCTATGACCAAAACATCACATCATAAGTGCCTAACAAGGTGGGCTCAGGCCCAAAAGGCCCATCCTCTATTAGCAAAAAAGGTGTTCCCATAATTTTCATTTTCTCTGACTTTGTTATGCATGTATATTAATGAAATTGCGATAGTTAACTTTTAATTTTCCCTTAATCATCACCAATTATATTAGAAAAATCTGAACCGTTCAATAAAATTGGACGGATAAAATTAAAAATTCAAGTCATTAATGAGTTGACCCGTCAATAAAATTCAGCAAGTGGTCAACTCATTAATTACTTGAATTTTTAATATCATCCGTCCAATTTTATTAAACAGTTTAGATTGCTCTAACATCGGTCATGTTTAAACTTTTTTTTAGAGAGTTCAATCCCAATTTAGTGGGCACACCTCTATCTATTAGTATTAATTTATAGTATTTTTTTCTTTTTTCTTTTGGTTTTTCTAAATGGATCGAGTTTTTTTCTAAAATGGATCAGGTAATTAATGTATTAAATCCAATAATGTATATTGGCTCATGAATATCGATACCAAAAAATTGATACATCCAACCAATTATATTTGATTATAATACTAGTATTAATAAAAATTGATACGCGCGTTAAGAATTAAAATAATAAAATAAAATTGGGCACACTCAAACATCAGTAGCAGTTGAAGGAAGGGAAGTGAGGAAGTTGCATGTTGGAAACTTTGCCTTGCAGTTTCGACGATCTCAAAGAATGGAGGGATTACATGGAGTCTCGGAAGAAGTCACAACAATTCAGTGATTACACCTTTCAAGTTGGGAAGAGAATGTTTATGAGAAGATCAATCGATATCTTTGAGGGAGTTAGTAAGAACGTAAAGATAATAGAGTGCAGTGACATCACTGATTCCATCGCAGTGGCTTTGCCCATTGACATTCAAGCACTGTCTATTAGGGGATGCAGTGATTTGAAAGGCTCGTTATGTGATAGTATTTCGGCAATAGAAGATACAACTCATCTTCTCCTTGAGAGTTGCGATGGAATAGAGATTTTGGTGGTTGCACAGTCGTCTTTGGAATACAATACACTGAAAAGACTCCAACATTTAGATCTTGGCTTGTTGAGGAACTTATGTGGCCTTGTGATAGAAGAAGTTGATATTGTTACTACTACAACATTCCTATCTAATCTTAAGATAATTGATATGGTGGGTTGTGATAGGGTGAAGAGACTGTTTCCTTCCAATTTGCTGCCAAACCTCCAAAATCTACAAGAGATTCGTGTCAGGTTTGCGATGCCATGGGGGTGATATTTGCTACTACCACGGAAGAGAGTGAAGGGGACGATGTTAGTATTAGCACTGCTCCCACCCATTCCCTTTCCAATCTTGAATCAATTAAAATAAAAGTTTGTAAGAAGTTGAAGACACTGTTCCCTCTCAGTTTGCTCCCTAACTCCAAAACCTACAAGCAATTGATGTCTACAATTCCAGGGGCATGGAAGAGATATTCGCAGCAGACAGAGGAGATGGCGAAGAAGACGAGCAAGTAGGAGGGATTAATCTTCCAAACCTGATCAGAATGGAATTGGAGGATTTACCAGCGCTGAGGAGCATATACAAGGGTGCAATCATTTGTCATTCTCTACTACAAATCAAGCTGGTTAATTGTCCGAAAATAAAGAGGATAATGTTCCCTCTTCCACAGCTTTTCCTCCAGAGTTTCAGGATTTATCCACAGGAATGGTGGGATTCAGTGCAGTGGGGCAGTACCAACAGCAAAGCTAATCTCCAATACATTTGTGAAGCGACAAATAAGAGTGTGTGGGTTGATTTGTAGAGAACATAGGAGGCAAAACTGTTGGAGAAAACGCCTCATCGAGAAGAATGGTAAGACTTCCACAAATGCTCATATATCCTTTCCTATACCTACTTACTCTATGTTCTAAAAGTGAGCATATACGGCACTGAAATCTGAATAACAAATGATTGTATTTGCACATTGAATTACTAGTCATCAGTACAGTACGAATTAAGCACCGCACAAATTGAGCTGTTGAAAAGCTGCAAGTTCTGCTTCATGCCAATCACTATACAGCAAATACTGGCTTCATACCTAACATTTTAACAGGTTAGGGTAGTCTTTACATGAACAGGATTAGTTGTCGTACTTATGACACATTTACATTTTGTAAAAAATTCAAGCACTGAGAATGAATCCCAACTGTGTACTCTTTGCTTCTTCTTTCGAGAAGTTGTGAATCGGGTGGAGTTTATAGGATATATGAACATTCATCCCATCCATACTCTGCTGCTAGTTTACTGATTGTAACTTTGTAAGTAGAGCAATGTAGTATGGATTCTTTTCGTTCTCATGACAGAAATTAACATAGACGGTAGTTCCAAGGACTAGAGGAAGGTTATGGAACTTGTACTACAGCACAACATCACTTTCATTATTTTCTGATGATGTTAATTAAAATGGCTTATGAAATCTTATAATTCAGGATCAAGGCTACGTTATTCTGCTGAAGCATGCTTGCTGCTCGGTTTGGCGAGGATTGGACGAAATGCAAAACATTGAAGCGTACAAGGGATATCTGGTCTGCACTGAAATCCTCCTCTTATTCTTTTGTTCTGTCAGTTTTCCTGTATTGTTTTGGTTTGCTTGACATTTAGCTTGTCTGATATACCTGAAAATTCATCAGGTGGTTTTATCTGTAAATGGCATGAGAAACATTGCATCCTGATGCCATGTTTTGACAGGTTTTCTCCATAGCTTGTCTGATTTATACCTGAAACTCATCAGGTGGTTTGACAGTAATTGGTTGGTGGGATCTGACCACCCCAACTTCAATTTGTGAGATAAATCTGTTACGGGCCCAAAACAGATCCAAAGATTAAATGGGCTTGAGACTATCTGGGGCCCATTGTCAAGCCTGCTTCTTCATCCTTCTACTTGCATACATGATACATGTACAATTTATCCCGATATCTATCCCTATTGTGGTATACAGTATACTACCTCGAAATTTTTAATTAATTTATTAAGCTCTAAAGTCTTTAAAATTTTCTATTTCAGCACCTATATTTTTAGAATTTGCAATATGCACCCTTTAATTTTCTAAAGTTTACAATTTTGACCTTAAAGTGTTTAAAAAATTCAAAACATTGCATAAAAATTATAAAAATTGAAAAACAAAATATAACATGTATATGTTAGGGCCTAATATATTACAAATTTTATTTTTCTTTTTGTATTTTTTAGTTTTAATTTTTTTTCTCATTAATTTCTTCAATTTACCCTATTCGTTACCTTTCGTAAACAAAAAGCCTAAAAACCAACAATTTTACTTTTTTTTGGTTAAACCACAAGTGTCTCTATTTGTATTAAGCTAGAAATTCTAAAATAAATAATTATTTTATACATAAACTTCAAATAAAAATCTCATAATTAATTTAAAAAAATAAAAGTATTAAATCATTAAAACGAGCTTAAACTAGCAAAATTGTCTATAGTGCACAACACCACATCCTTTAGTTGCGGCGGCCAACCAGCCAACTCACTTTGGGATACAAATCGATAATATAAATTAGAAGAGCAAGGGCAATAACGGGATAAATTGCAAGAATGGTGATTTGTGCAACACGTGCAAAATTAAATTTCTCCGGAGTTTTTGAACATTTTAAAGGAGACGCCGAAGTCAGACCTTGTCGGTATGACCATGCTCACAGTTACAATCGAATAGTCGCTGGACCACCTAACTCATAGTGTATCTATTCATAAAAAATACGAGATTTATTATTAATTTATCTTTTAAAAATTGAGTGTGAATTCGTATATTTAAATTTACTCTAATCAAAATAATTTGGATGCAAGCTAGATGGTCCAAAAATTACCTAATGATACCTCGTTATAAAGATATGATGTATTGATAGATAATTACCGGAAAAGGGTGTAAATGATAATAATTATTTAAAATTCTACTGTTTTTTACTATATTTTGCTAGAATACCCCTCAACTCCCTTCTAACTTTAATTTGTTGATTCTACAAAACTAAACTAACTTATTGTTGAAATGAAATGTAAACTTGAAAAAAACAAACAAATATTTTTTGATTGTTTTATACAAATAAAAATTATTTAATAAAGAAAAAAGAGAATCAAAAACCGGCTAGTGTAAACACACAACCCATTTGCTTAACTAATTACATATGCTAATATTATGTTCACATGTAAAAATAAAATACACAAAAAATAACTTTCCTAAATAATTGTCCCATCATCCAAACCACAACCTTACATCTTTAAATTATCAAATAAATAAAATTTAAATTTTCTTTTAAATTAATTAAATTGCATATGGCAAAATGGCCGTTTGAGATAACTTCGTAGCAAATTCTTTAAAATTTAATCTCAGGATTAAAATAGTTTTTAAAGAAGCATCAAATTTAAAAATGTTAATAGAAAAACACTTTTAATTATTAGATGAGTTGTGACAGAAATTAGAATCGGTTTAGGAAACAATTCGAAACAAATACCTAATACGTCGTTGACCGCCCTTCCTAACAACAGTGAATCTATCCCAGAAGTCATTCCTTCCCATAGTTTTTTTCTGAATTTTATATTCTATTGACTCACAGTATTGACTCACTATATTATCTATATATAAATAAATAAATATTAAATATACAAGTGATTCCTCTTATTCACCAAACAAAAAATATATAAATACACATCCTTCTCCCACATGGTTTTCACTGTCTTCCCGCTCACCTTCTTGTTTTGAGAGAAAATAGTGTTTTCCACTCCGACCACCACCGGCGACGTCCAGAAAATCAGAAAATCAGGTAACCCAAATTTAATAATTTTCTCTGTTTTTTTTAATTTTCTTTAAAATTCTTTAAAATGTCCCACAAAAAAAAATTTACCACCAAATATCTTCATTTATAAGTAAGTACAGTCTTTAAATCTATTATTTTTCTTTACCTATTTTCAATTAAAAATTTATGGTCAACATCTGCGTAGAAGCTCCTTGACCCAAGAACAAACAAGTTTCATTTCTGTGTTTGATAACACCAATTTACAATCTTGTAATTCCATTTTTCTATTGGGTTTCATTTTTTTTCCTCAAAAAAACAGAATGGGCACTGAAGGCAGAGGAGGAGGAGATGAAGGGATAAGGAGGAGGGGATGTTCTTGCACGAAAGATGATTTTCTTCCAGAAGAATCATTCCAAAGTTTTGGGAACTACTTTAGAGCACTTAAACAAAGTCCTATGAGGTTCAAAGACAGGCTCTTGACCAGATCTTCGGAGACTGAGGAGATGAATGAGATCAAGGCAAGGAGTGAGCATGAAATGAAGAAGACCCTAAATTGGTGGGATCTTATCTGGTTTGGCATTGGGGCTGTAATTGGGACAGGAATCTTCGTTCTTACAGGTCTTCAAGTTAAAGAACATGCTGGCCCTGCTGTTGTTCTGTCTTTTGTTATCTCAGGTCTCTCTGCTATGCTCTCTGTCTTCTGTTACACTGAGTTTGCTGTGGAAATCCCAGTTGCAGGTTAGTAAATTTTGATGACCCAAGTTGTGAAAATCTTGAACTTTCTTATGAATCTTGATTAATCAGTTTTGTTAGCATGGAAGTTGGCTAAAGGTTGAATCTTTTTAATGGACCCAGGTTTGGAGAATCATGGATTTCTGCAGGAATCATGACTAATTTGTTTTGTTAGTATGGAAGTTTGTTAAAGATTTGATCTTTTTAATGACCCAAGTTGGGAAGATCTTGGATTTCTACATGAAAATTTACTAACCAGGTTTTGCTTGTATGGAAGTTGGCTAAAGGTTTGATCCTTTTTCCAAATTTTGATCCTTTTGTTGTTGTTTAGTGAGTGCAATTTTTTTGGTATGAAAGTGATTTTGTTTTTAAATTTTGAAGGAAAATTGATTTTTTGGATGTTGGTGGATAAACAAATGAGCCAATGAACAAATCTCTTCTTTGAGTAAAGTATTATGTGTAGTTTTTCGGAATCTCAAGGTTCTCTCCAGTTGAATGGATTCGCAATTTGTTCTTTTCCTTTTGTTGGTTTCTTCATAATGCAAGAAACGGTCAAGAACTCTCCACTTGGTTGAGCAAAATATGACATTTTTTCTTTTGGCATATGCTAACTATTATTAAAAATATCTATTGGGTCCCTTTTTTTCTTTTCCTTTTTTCTAAAATTTGATTGTTTTTTCATCCCAAATGGCAACAAATCATCAACTTTCCATCCATTTGCTATGTACAAAAACATTCAATTTGATTCTATGAATATTCTCTTTTTTTTCCATTCATGTACAGTTTCAGTTTCTTGAATCTTGATTCCAACTTGTAATTAAAATAGCAAATCTTCCATATCCAAGAGAACAGAAATGGAGCCACCCAAATATGAAAACTGTGATAGACTTTTGAGTCTTGACAGATTGGTGGCTAACCTTAGCTGTCACTAGCTCAACTCCAGTTAAAACCTTCCTTTTCCAACTTCATTGCGTGAGACCTCAATAGCTGACCTTTCTTGTCCATACTCATAAGTCAAAAGTCTATCTTATGGGCCACTTCCTATGAACTTTGTTTTGTTTTTAGTTTTTTAATGTCTCTGTCATGACATGTGCAGGAAAAAGAAAATTCAAAGTTTTCTTTCTGACCACTTGCAAACATGGTAGTTAGTAGTATTATGTTAGATTGAGATTTGTTGGTTAATTATGTGTTATTGCAGGTGGTTCATTTGCATACCTGAGGGTTGAGCTTGGTGATTTTGTGGCATTCATAGCCGCGGGCAACATCATTCTGGAGTATGTCATTGGTGGTGCGGCGGTGGCACGGTCATGGACCTCGTATTTCGCCACCCTTTTGAACCACAAACCTGCAGACTTCCGGATCGTAGTTGACAGCCTTGGTGACGACTATGGCCAACTAGACCCTATCGCGGTTGGTGTTACCATTTTAATCTGCATCCTTGCATCGATCAGCACAAAAGGCTCATCGCGATTCAACTATTTTGCCTCCATTGTCCACGTTATAGTCATTCTCTTCATCATAGTCGCGGGTCTAAGTAAAGCAGACACCAAGAATTACACCCCATTTGCTCCTAATGGCACGCATAGCATTTTTGTCTCCGCTGCTGTTCTGTTCTTTGCTTACTTAGGATTTGATGCTGTTTCCACAATGGCTGAAGAGACCAAAAACCCTGGAAGAGACATTCCTATTGGTCTCGTGGGATCAATGGTTATAACCACCACAGCCTATTGCGTGTTGGCAGTCACATTGTGCCTAATGGTCCCGGCTGGTAAAGTTGATCCTGATGCCCCATTCTCTGTAGCTTTCGATGATGTTGGTTTAGGCTGGGCTAAGTATATTGTTGCTGCTGGTGCATTGAAGGGCATGACCACTGTTCTGCTAGTTGGGGCTGTAGGTCAGGCGCGGTATCTCACCCACATTGCGCGGACACACATGATGCCACCATGGTTAGCTCATGTCCATCCCAAGAGCGGGACACCAGTAAATGCCACAATTGTTATGCTTGTTGCGACAGCCATCATTGCATTCTTTACTTCACTCGGTATCCTCGCGAACCTTCTGTCGATCTCCACATTGTTCATTTTCATGCTCGTCGCGGTAGCTCTTATAGTGCGGAGGCACTACCTTGCTGGTGTCACAACACCAGCAAATCGCGCCAAGCTTGTTGCCTGCCTTGTGCTCATTCTTGGTTCCTCATGTGCCAGTGCTATTATATGGAGTACAAGTGGAAATAGCTGGATCGGATACACGATCACTGTACCGATTTGGTTCTTGGGTACAATAGGAATGAAGCTTTTTGTTCCTCAAGCAAGGGATCCTAAACAATGGGGTGTTCCATTAGTACCATTTCTGCCTGCTGCTTCAATCTTCATCAACATTTTCCTTCTGGGATCGATCGATAGGGCCTCGTTTGAAAGATTCGGTCTCTGGACTGCTTTTCTGTTGGTGTACTACTTCCTGATTGGATTACATGCTTCTTATGATATGGCAAAAGCATCCAAGGCAGAAAATGGGGTCAAGAACATAGAAGAAGGTGGTGTTGCTATCGGTGTTCCCATTCCATCTCAGGCTATCTAGAGAGAATGTTGTACATATGTTATTAATCTCTCTGGAAATCAAAGTTCAACGTAGCTGCTGAAATTTCAGATTGGTGTGATGGGGTATGTGTTACTCTTATCTATGTTTTTTTTAACGTCTTAAAGTGTGTAGTTTGTTAACACAAACATTTTAATTAAATCTAATCTTAATGGTATGGTTTGATGTCATGATCCTTGCCTTAGTTTATGATATTACACGATGGGGTGCATTTTACTTTTTAATAAATGACTTTTTAAAACAGTAACATTCAGTAAAACAAATACAAAAAAGTCAAGGAAAGTGTACAGTAATATTCAGTAGGAAAACGTCTTTTATTAAAAACCGAAGGGAGTAATTTGCTTTATTTGTTATACTCAAACTTTTTATTGTCGTCGAGTTTTACTTTATTAATGTGAACAACTTCCTTACCGCTCGACGACAAGTATGAACAACTAATATACTTATTCCCTTCAAAAAAAAAACTAATATATTTATTATAAACATTGGCAGCGGAAAACAAACAAACTAATTTTATAAAATTATATATTAAAAATTCGAACTATATTCTTTATTTTCTTTTAAAATTTGAAATTTGAAATAAAATAATTAAAATTTCCCTATCCCATGTATAGTAAAATATGACATTAAATATCTGAATTAAACTTATAAAGTAGAGTATGAACACAGAATTTTCAACAGCGATAATGATTTGTGACCTCATTTTCAATCTGTCGTGGTTATGAATACAATAGTGGATGATAATGACAGGGAAATATTTAGCTGTCATTGTCAACAATTCAACAAGTTGGTTCAAAGATAAAGTAATTTATAATTCTTGCTAATCCTCAAATATGTAAAGAAGACATAATCCATGAGTTGCGTAGAGAAGAGTCACCTCACCTGCTTAGATGTTTTTTTGAAAGAAAAAAATTAATAAGGAGATTTTTTATTTTTCGGCCAAACTGTCTAGTGTCTAAAATCATAATCTCATTTCGTACCGGGCGGTAATAATATAACCAGTATATCTCATACTACTAAGAATACCAAAAATTCAGCTAATTAAACTACAGATAATTGGTGCACTAAACTTAATTACAAGAAACTGTACAAACCATTATTTATCATAGCATATCCCACGCCGAATTATAGATTGCTTATAAAAGAAAGTATTTTTCAACATTCTTTCTAACTATAGAGGGAAAAAAGTTTACAATGGGCGGATTGGGAGTAGAAGATAATGAAGGAATCAGGCAGAGGAGGGGTTGTTCGTGCTCGAAAAAGGACTTTCTTCCAAAGAAATCATTCAAGAGTTGGGGGAATTACTTCAATGTGCTCAAGCAAACTCCGGCAAGGTTCGTGGATCGGCTTTTGACTCGGTCCATGGACTCTACGGAGCTTGTTGAGATGAGGGGAAGGAGTGAGCATGAAATGAAGAAGACCCTAACATGGTGAGATCTTATTTGGTTTGGTGTAGGCGCTGTTGTTGGTGCCGGTTTCTTTGTTCTGACCAGCCTCGAGGCACAAGACCATACCGGACCGGCTGTAGTGTTGTCCTACGTTGTTTCAGGTGTTTCTGTCATGCTTGCAGTGTTCTGCGACACTGAGTTTGCCGTAGAAATTCCTGTTGCAGGTATATAATGAACTACTTAATTTGAGGTTCAGTAAAAAAAAACTAGATGAATTAATTTTAGTCTTAATTAATAGATAATTGGCTTAACGTTAAATAAAATTAATTTTTGGTACATTTTTTTTCACAAAATGAATTTTGGTTCAACTTATCCGAAGTTTATTCGGATTGATGAGAAAAAAAAATTGGTACAAAACTTTTATGATATGAATCTTGCTGTTTTACATTAATTGCCCTGATTTTTTTGTATATACAAAACTTTTATGATCTTCGCATCATCGTCCATAGCCTTCCCGACGACTATGACCACTTAGACCCAATTGCCGTGTTTGTTTCCTCCGTCGTTTGCATTCTAGCTGTCCTCACCACAAAAGGTTCCTCTCGTTTCAACTACATCACCTCCATCCTCCACGTGGCAATCATAATTTTCATCATCATTGTCGGCTTCACAAAATTCGACACTAAAAAGTTCGTTCCCTGGGGAATATTCGTCGGCTCAGCCGTGCTTTTCTTCGCGTACATTGGGTTCGATGCGGTTTCTACAATGGCAGAGGAAACAAGAGATCCTGCCAGAGATATTCCGATAGGATTAGTCGGATCCTTGACTATTGTGACGGCTTTGTATTGCCTGATGGCGTCAGCTTTATCCTTGATGGTTCCGTACAAGCAACTAGATCCTGACGCAGCATTTTCTGTCGCGTTTGAAACTGTTGGATTAAATTGGGCGAAGTACATTGTCGCTATTTGTGCTTTAGCAGGAATGACTACATCTTTACTCGTCTCCGCGGTGGGTCAGGCACGATACCTGACCCACATCGCGCGGACCAACATGATGTCCCCCTGGCTATCCCGTGTCCACGCAAAGACGGGCACTCCGGTGAATTCAACGATAGTAATGCTAACCGCAACTGCTATCGTAGCATTTTTCAGTAATCCTTTCAAATCTCCTTTCAATTTCTACCCTATTCATTTTTACACTAGTAGCCGTCTCGCTATTGGTAAGGAGATACTACGTTAGTGGGGTGACAACCGAATACATTGATCATCAGAATTGTTGTGATTCTTGATTCTTCAATCGCTACTGCGATTATTTGGGGTAGGGGAGGAGATGGGTGGGATAGGATATGTGATTACCATGCCTATTCGGTTTATTGAGACATTGGGGATTAAAATTCTTGTTCCCCAAGCGAGGGATCCGAAACTATGGGGTGCTCTATTGGTGCCATGGTTGCCTTCCGCTTTGATTTTGATCAACATTTTCCTTCTAGGTTCGATCGATAAGGCCTCGTTCGTAAGATTCACTGTTTGGACTGGCATTTTGTTGGTGTACTACTTGCTGCTTAGACTCCATTCATCTTATGACACTGCCAAGGAAACAGGGGAAAACAGGGGAGCTGAAGCTGATGGGTTGAAGAAGGTGGAAGAAGATGGTGCATCTTCAAATTCTGTGGCAGTTACTATTGTTGAAGAAATTGGAAGGTGAAGATAACAAATTTTGCCTTTCCATAATTATTTGACTAAAAGTCTTGGGTGCATCCAATAAAATTTTCTTCATATTAAATGATAGAATTAAAAAATATGTAGTTTGCTTCGTTACGTGTTGGACCGGTGGAAGTTTTATTATTTTTTTCCACTCTCATTTTCTGGTACGTAACACTTTGAAAATATTGTTCTAATTCTAATTGTAATATATATACATAGGGAGAAAGCATATAATTAAGCCGTAACTAAGAAGATTAATAGAGAACACAGATTGAAAGAGATGAAGGTATTGTGGTTTTTTGTACGCCTGTGCTGCCTAGTGCTCATCTTCCTTCCATCGATCAGGTATGTATTGGTATGTATATATTAATCATATGGTTTTTTAAAAGTCATGACTTTGTGATCAGATAGTAAAACATATCTTAATTTAAATGAAGAATATGGTTTGAATCGGGCAATATATACTCGTTTCATTAATTATACTTGCAAACTCAATCAAGTGTGCCTCTTCTCCTTGCTAGTGGCGGCCGGCCGGTTGCGCATCCTCCACCAGGACCTTCAGGGCGTTACCATGATCAGCCAATTGGGAGCCCACCTCCTCCTGGTGCACCACCCGGCGGCCGACCATGACTATAGTCTTGATGCACTTGTGTATTAAGTTTTTTTTTTTTACTTGTTAATATGTTATTATGTGTGTTTTACTAAGTTTTATCCTTCAAGATTACTCTTTATATATAAGTTGTGAGAGACTTGTGTTTTTTCCAATTCTTCTCTTTTTGCACATCGAAGTTAGGTTTCTTATCAGATTAATAAATGTTGTGATGATCTATTTTATCTATTTCTACTTACAAATATGAAGCCATTTTTTATTTATTCCTATTCAAATAGTACATTTTTGTTTATATATTAAAAAAAATACCCTTTCATAATATTGAAGTTGTAAATTTTAGACTATACGTTAATATTGTAATTCTTGAAAGTGGAGAGATTGAAGTAGAATTTTTTTTTAAAACTATATAAGGTTGTCCGCACATTTTATCCTAAAATGACGAAACGCTGTCGTAATGAAGATATTATGCGGTGCGGAGAGGAGTGGAGTAATTGGCGGAGACCGTCGTCGTCGTCGACTTTTGCATTGGTGGCCCCATTTTCCGCGTAGAAATTGGCGACGTGGTAAGTTCCATTGACTCATTGACTAACAAGTAAAACTATTATTTAATTTGAGTAGGAGGAAGTAAAAAGTTAAAAATATAATATTTATTTAATTAAAAATATTAAGTGTTTACACAAAATTACTCCCTACATCAAGATTCAATTAAATAATAAATTAAACATAACTCATAAGTACGTAGATCAACTAGTAAAGAGTTGTTCTAATTTAATTATAGGTTTTAGTTTCAAGCCCCAAATATGCAGCATGTTAAAATTTATGAGGGGGAGTTTGACTGTCCTTTGTTCGAAGTCCTATCTAGCTCAAGTTCAGAGTCGTCCATTCAATATAATAACCGAATTACCAAATGATCTTAACACACACCCAAAAATAATAACAAAGCATAAAATGCCGAACTAATGAATTATTAATTACTTGTGCACTAAGTCCGGAAAGAAAAAAACTAGCAGGTTATAGTTCAATTAGTGTATGTTATTTTTATAACGTAAAGTCATGAGTTCAATCTCTCGTATATTAATGATAATTAATAATATAACCAATTTTTTTTAAAAAAAACTGTCCAGTTTTGCGGCTCTCTCTCTGCTCTTCAAATCCATATGATTAACGGCCCAGGCATATCGTAGCCCAATTAAAAATTAGCCCGCACAAATGAAGCGACTAAACAGTGGATGATAATGACAGGGAAATATTTAGTTGTCATTGTCAACAATTCAACAAGTTGGTTCAAAGATAAAGTAATTTCTAATTCTTGCTAATGTAAAGAAGACATAATCGATGAGTTGCGTAGAGAAGAGTCACCTCACCTGCTAATTCAAAAATTGTTTTTTAAATTAATAAAGTCTTTCTTAAAATAGAAAAAATGTTTTCTAAATTTCAAAAACAGTTTTCAAATTCACAAAAAAAGTTTTTTAATTTAGATTTTTTTTCTAAAATATAAAACTGTGTTCTAAAATACAAAGAAACAGTTTCTAAATTTCAAAATATGTTTTCTAATTCTCGAAAATAGTTTTTTGAATTTCTAAAAATGTTTTTTAATTAGGAAAAATTAAATTGTTTTCCAAATTTTAAAAAAAATAATCTTTAAATATTCTTGAAAAATGCATTTTTTGAATTTAAAAATCACAAATCAATTTCTGAATTTTTAAAACTGTTTTCTGAATTTTTGAATCTTGATTTCTAAGATTGATTACTTTTTTCTAAAATGGAAAACGGTTTTCTGTTTGAAAAAAATATTTTCTAAAACAGAAAACAGTTTTTTAAAAGAGAAAACTATTTTTTAAAACAGGAATCAGCTTTTTAAAGCAGAAACTGTTTTTATTTATTTTCAAAATCACAAAAAAAAATTATGAATTAGAAAACGTGTCTTCTGCAATACAAAAGGAAAAAAAGGGAGTAAAATTCACCATTGAAAGATGAATTTCAAAATATAGAAAAAATAGAAAAAAGTGTCACAAATCACAAATCCGATAGATCATTAGAGCTCCACTTCTCTCAAATAGTTTGCCATTCTTCAAAGACACAAAGGGATTCGAGATGATTTTTGTCGTTGGCACAGCCCCACTGCACTGATTCCCACCACTCCTTTGGATGAACCTGGATTCTTTGAAGGGAAGGTTGTGGGAGAGGGAGCGTTATCTTCTTTAATCTCGGGCATTTAACCAGTTCAATTTCTTGTAGAGAATGACAGATGATTGCGCCGTTGTATATGCTCATCAGTTCTGGCAAATTCCGCAATACCAACATGGTTAGCCTTGAAAGATGGAGTCCAGTGAGATTAGGCAAATCATGGTTATCTTCTTCTTCTTGGTATGTTGAGAATATCTCTTCCATGCCATAGCAATGGTCGACCGAAACCCTTTGTAGGTTATGGAGGTTAGGCAGCAAACTGAGAGGGAATAGTTTCTTCAACTTGTGACACTGCCATATACTAATTAGCTTAAGATTAAGTAAGGAATGATTGGAAAGAGAATGGATGGAATAATTAGAAAATGGGAATCCCTCGTTCATTGTGCTATCACAACAACGAATATTCAGTGCTTCAATGTCTGTGGGCAACGCCATGGGATCAATAGAACTGTAACCTGTTACGCTCACAATTTTCCTTGATCCCAATATTCTCGCAGCTGGCCAAGCGGACTTCTCCCACCCTATAAAAATAAAGTAATCACTGGGTGATTGTTGTGAACTTTCTCGAGATTCCATGTACTCCCCAAACTCTCTGACATTACTAAATAGGCAATGCAAAGTCTCCAACATCCTCAACTCCCCCACTTCGCTTCCTTTAGTTGAGAGTTCTGAATCTTCATATTCGTCGCATAGTTTGAGGACCTGCAACCGAGAAAGCATAGGTATTATCCCACTCTCTATCTCTTCTATTCCACTCCCAGAGAGATCTAAATACTTGAGGTTCAATAGAAATCTCACACCTTCAGGCATCTCTTCAAGGCGCTTACAACCATTAAGATCTAACTTCTTTAGTTTTTCTAGCTTTGCTAACGATGGCACATGAATCAGACTCATACAGCCACGGAGCAACAATGCAACGAGATTCACCAAATCACTAATAGACCTTGGGAGTTTCTCAATCTCATCGCACCAAGTGAGATCAAGAATTTTGAGCTTCTGAAAGTGCTCAAAAAAAGAATCTACTATCATTCTTAATCCACGATTTGTACATAACAACAACGTTGATAGATTGGGACACCTTGGTGTATAGCCGGAAGGAATCTCCTCAATGTCATTACTCATCAAGGACACTCTCACCAAATTCTCTGTCCACTTTTCCACATCTGGTAATTCTTTAAGTTGTGCTCCTGCTTCCACAATCGTTTTGGACCCCTCTCTCAATTCAAGGATCAACATGTCCCTAATTAGATCATGCATCCACACATTTTCAGTATCACCTTCCAATAAGCATGCATTCTCAAGTGTGTCAAGCATTGTGTGTCCCTTATCAAATTCTACTTGTCTGCTTTTCTTTTCATCTATTATTCCTTCAACAATCATATACTCAATTAACTCACGTCTGCTAATTTTATCATCTTCCGGAAATAATGCGCAGTATGACAAACATTCTTGCAATGCTGGATCATTCAAACGAAGGTAGCTGAATCTCAACACAGAGAAAACTTCTTCCCTCATCTCGTGACCCTTACTAATTTTTGATTCATTCAATTCCTCCAGCGTATTCCTCCATGTATGAACATTACAAATTCCCTTCATACTTCTGGCCATAACTCTTATCCCTAGAGGCAAACCAGCGCATTGCCTAGAAACAGCTTTCGCCAGTTCCTCCACTTCTGTTCTATAGTTGCCCAGTTCTTGAGTGAACAAGAACCTAGCTTCTCCCTTAGAAAGAGGTTGCACTTGTATTGTGTTCCTTTCACTACAGTCCATTTGTTGACAAACTTTCAGCAATCTAGTGGTAAGAACCAACCTGCACGTATTCACTCCGACCGGAATTCCCACTTTATCCAATTCTACGTTGTTCCACAAATCATCTAAAATAAGAACACATTTTCCTTTTGCTTGCAATGTTTGAGTTAGATTTTGAGCTCTCTCCACCTCATCTTCCTTGTCTAAAAACTTCAAATCAATTTTTTTGGCTATTAGATCCTGTAATTTCCAAATGCTAAAATCTTGAGATACAGTAATCCAATAAACCTCAAAAGAGCTTTGTCCCTCCAGAAGAGTCTGAATATGCCTCATTAGAGTGGTTTTGCCCACACCCCCCATACCGTAAATGCCAACTCGTAACACTTGATCATCCATCAACCAAGACCATATTTTTTCCTCATTTCTTTTAAATGCGTTGCCCACTGGCCTTTTGGTGAGTGATGCAGCTTCTCCGGTGTCTTGAATGCCCTCGACCATTGGAAATTCAAGTGCACGAACAATTGGTAATTCATCTGGCGTGCTTTTCTGTCTTTTGTTGCTGCTTTGATACTCATACTTGGAACCTTCTGTTTCTGCCTCAAAGTTGCTGTCATTATTTTCAGGTTCCCAGTTAACTGATCTTGAACATTCGGCCGCTTCTACTTCTCTTCTTTGGACCGCCACTTCATTGGTTGAAACTCCTCCTCTGGTTCTTCTGGGTCTTGTTTGTTCAACTCGAACCGCGGCAGCTGCCTCTTTAACATCCTCTGGCACGCTTTGGCAGATCCTAATGTGAGAGCTAGATCCCTGGATTCCTGTCAAATGACTTCTGAACATTTTGATTGAAACAGTCCATGGAAAATGATGGCCACAAAACTCGCACTCCCATCCTCTGTTATCCAGCCTTGTCTTCAGATGTTTCATAACATCCCTATCCATCATACAATTAATTTTTCTTCTGCTTTTTATTCCTTAAAGAAAAATAAATAAAGTCATATAAATCATATGATTCTAATAAAAAAATATGACAGGTTCGATTTTAAAATACTTTATTATTATTTCCACCAATTTAGCTCATTTCTGTTTGTAAAAGGGTGACACCATCTTTCATGATTAATATAAGGAGGGGTAGATAATTAATTAACAAGATCACAGACAAAGTAGCAAAATATATAAATTAAGATTTACCAGTTTACCAGATGAAATGCCAAGTAGCTAGTAAAAGCTCAAGACTGGTGGTAGCTGTGCCAGTAATTCCAAGATGATCTTCAAATGATCTGACCAAAACAAGCAATATATCATAATCACAGACATGGATGTATGATAGCAACAAAAAGATTAAAAAAAAATTTAAATATCAGTTATAAGATTTGATTAATTACCTGATGAATTAGAATTATACGTACAAGATCGGAGGAGAGATGCCACAATACTTCAAGCGATCGATCAAATACAGTAGAAGACACCACTGTCAAGTGTGAAGGAAGAGTATTTTGAGTAGCGATTATTATACAGTACCGCGCACAGAGAAAAAAAGTCTATACTAAAATCATACATGTTTCTTAATTCAATGCCTAACTTTGCTTTATTAGTGCACCTTCCCACGCATTTGTCTTGTTTTTTTTAAGTTGTCAACCGGCAACAGTTTATATGTTTTTAAAAATAGATTTTCTACTCACAAAAACCATAAAGAATGAATTTATTATATTAATTTTAAAAAATTAAACTAAATATATGATATTAATGTATGAAAAATAAGGATTTGAATGAGTACCATATACATATTTTATTTTTGGTATATTTCATACTTTTTAAAAATTTTATGGAATTTTTCTTCGGGTAAAAGCTGAAAAACAACCCTGAACTTTAAAGTTTTATTTAATCGTTACCCTGAACTTTTATTTTGTTTAATTACAACCCTGGTCAAATACGAATTGTTTAAGTTACCCCTATCGTGACAGAAATCTGATGTGGCACCGTTGACCGACGTTATGTGCCACGTCAGCATCTGTCACGATGCCACGTCAGCTTGCCACGTCACCCTTAGCTTCCATGTCAGACTCCATGTGGTAGGGTTGCGATTAATTAAAACAATAAAGTCCAGGGTTGCGATTAATCAAAACATTAAAGTTCAGGGTTGTTTTATGTCTTTTTACCATTTAGAAATCCTTGTTGCATGATTTTTTTTTGTCTAGTTAATTAATTTATTATACTTATATGCTATATTATTCCCAAATATAACTAAGCTTTAATTAATTAGGTTTTCTCAAAAAAATTTGGATTATCCTTTTTTTTAAATTAGTATTTTGTAGACTTTATGTCCATAATTCAATTTTCATATTTTTTTAGGTGTTAGATAGAGGTGTAATCTTCTTGTTTAATTTACAATTCTAGATTTAAATTTTATAACTTTTTTTCCGAATAAAAAACATACTATCTCATTATGGTTAAAAAAAATATACTTGTGAATTAAGGTATAAATAAAGTTTCTTACACCCGTAAAATTTTTCTATTATATAAATAAAAATGAGAATGCTATTTTTCTCGAAATATTAAATGCCAATCAAGCACAAATATTTAAGATTTACTATGATCGTTCTCACGGAAAATAATTATAGAGGGAGATACTCTGTCAACCAAACGTTACCTTAATTTACAAGTACAATTTTTTTAACCGTAATGAGACATTATATTTTTTATTCAGAAAAAATGTTATAAAATTTAAATCTAGAATTGTAAATTAAAAAAGAAGATTACCCCTCTATCTAACACCTAAAAAAATATGAAAATTGAATTGTGCACATAAACTATACAAAATACTAAAAAAAAAAAGAGGATAATCCAAAAAAAGATTATGAGAAAACCTAATTAATTAAAGTTTAGTTATATTTGGGAATAATATAACATATAAGTATAATAAATTAATTAATTAGACAAAAAAAATCATGCAATAAGGATTTTTAAATGGGAAAAAGGCATAAAACGACCCTGAACTTTAATGTTTTAATTAATCGCAACCCTAAACTTTATTGTTTTGATTAATCGCAACCCTACCATGTGGAGTCTGACATGGAAGCTAAGGGTGACGTGGCATAGTGGCAAATGCTGACGTTGCACATAACGTCGGTTAACGGTGCCACGTCAGATTTCTGTCACGGTAGGGGGTAACTTAAACAATTGTAATTAAACAAAATAAAAGTTCAGGGTTGCGATTAAATAAAACTTTAAAGTTCAGGGTTGTTTTTCAACTTTTACCCATTTTTCTTCTATCCGTAACTTTTTTAATATACTCCGTGACTTTTCTAGTATTTCCTAATTTTTTTAAAAGTTTTGAATATTTCTACTATTCCGTATTCCTAATTTTTCTTGCATATTCCATAACTTTATTTCTATTTCGTTACTTTAAAAAAGTTATTTAATTGAAGAAAAAAGTAACAAAAAATGCAAAATGAAAAGTTACAAATTTTTTAAAAAGTTACAGATTCTTCTTTATGTTCGTAACTTCATAAAAGTTACTGAATTAAAACAAAAAGCCAACTGAATATGCAAAAAAAAGTTACAAAAAGTTATTGATTTTCTTGTATATTCCATAGTTTTCTTACTTATTCCTTCCGTAACTTTATAAAATTACAGAATAAAAGCAAAAGGTTACGAAATATGTAAGAGAAAGTTACGAAATATGCAAGAAAAGTTACGTAATCCTTTAAAAGTTACGGAGTTTTTCTTGCTTATTCGGTAACTTTCATGCATAATTTGTACAAATAATTAAAAAACAAAAGAGTAAATTTCATCAACTCATTGAGGAAAATATAAATTTTATTATTATTATTTTTTGAAAATATAAATTTTATCATACAATGTATCTTAATGGGCTCTAACTTTTAAGATTATAATTGTTAAAATTCTTTTTTAAAACATAAATTTTATTATGCAATATATCTTTCTTGAAAAATACAAAATTACACAATGTTTTATTTCATAACTTTTGGTATTATTATTTACACACGTAGCGAAATAAGCATCTTTTAGAACGTACACATGACATAATAGGAGAACGTTGCTTTTTTTATAACCTCTGCTTTCATAGTATTTTATAGATGAATTTTAGGTTTGGATCTAAAATTCTTGTAAGAAAAAGCAGTAATTCTTATTCATCAATTCAGAGAAGCAGTAATTTTTAAGCACAAAACACAGAGCATCATCTCCATTCATTTTCTCTCTCAATTTTGTTCTAAGAGAGTCGCGGTAGTGCTTCACTGATACACCATAGCAGTGTGGCAGCCCAATAGAAATCAATCAATTTAATTTGAGTTGTTTGACTAAAAGTCTTGGGTACATCCAATAAAATTTTCTTCATATTAAATGATAGAATTGAAAAAGTATGTCGTCTGCTTCATTACGTGTTGGACCGGTGGAAGCTTTATTGTTTTTTTCCACTCTCATTTTCTGGTACGTAACACTTTGAAAATATTGTTCTATTTGTAATTGTAATATATATAGAGAGACAATTACGGAAGATTAAGAGAGAACACAGATTGAAAGAGATGAAGATATTGTGGCTTTTTGTACGCTTGTGCTGCCTAGTGCTCATCTTCCTTCCGTCGATGAGGTATGTATATATTAATTATATGGTTAAGTGAAAATGATAAATAAATAAATATATATTTTTTGCACGCATGACTTTCTGATCAGATAGTAAAATATATTTTAATTTAAATGGATAACATGATTCGAACATTAATTATATATACTTGCAAACTCAATCAAGTGTGCCTCTTCTCCTTGCTAGTGGCGGCCAAAGGGGGCCGGTTCCTCCATCAGGTCGTTCCCTTATTCCCGGTGCAATTAGGAGCCCACCTACTCCCGGAGCACCACCCGTCGGCCGACCATGACTATAGTCTTGATGCACTTGTGTATTAAGTTTTTTTTTAAACTTGTTAATATGTTACCAGATGTGTTTTAAGTTTTATCCTTCAAGATTAGTTTCTTTTTAGATTAGTAAATGTTATGATGATCTATTTTATTTATCTTAACTTATAAATATGAAGCCATTTTTCTTTTATTTCTATTCAAATAGTACATTTTTTTGTTTATTTATTAAAAAAATACCCTTTCGTAATATTGAAGTTGTAAATTTTAGACTGTACGTTAATATTGTAATTCTTGAAAGTGGAGAGATTGAAGTAGAATTTTTCTAAAAACTATATAAGGTTGCCTGCGCATTTTATACTGAGAATGACAAAACGCTGTCGTAATGAAGATATTGTGCGGTGCGGTGCGGTGCGGACGAATAGAAGATTGAGGAGTGGAGCAATTGGCGGAGACCGTCGTCGACTTATGTATTGGTGGCCCCATTTTCCGCGTAGAAATTGGCGACGTGGTAAGTTCCATTGACTCATGGACTACTAATTAACTACCGAGTAAAACTCATTTAATTTAAGTCAGAAGGAGTAATTTAAAAATATTATATTTATTTAATTAAAATAAGTGTTTACTCAAAATTACTCCCTACATCAAGATTCAATTAATTAACAAATTAAACATAACTTATAAGTACGTAGTTCAATTGGTAGAGAATTGTTTTAATTTAATTATAGGTTTCAAGCCCCAAATATACGTGTTAAAATTTATGAGGAGTTTGACCATCCTTTGTTCGGGGTCTTATCTAGCTCGAGTCCAGAATCGTCCACCCAATATAATAACCGAATTAGCAAATGATCTTAACACACACAAAAATAATAACAAAGCATAAAATGCGGAACTAATTAATTATTAATTACTTGTGCTCTAAGTCTGGAAAGAAAAAACTGATTTGTTTACACACGAGGTTATAGTTCAATTGGTGTATGTTGTTTTTATAACGTACGGTCGTGAGTTCAATTTCTGGTATATTAATGATAATTAATAATATAACTAAATTTTTAAAAAAAAGACATGTTTTGCGGTTCCCTCTGCTCTTCCAAGTCCATATGATTAACGGCCCAGGCATAACATAGCCCAATTAAAAGTTAGCCCGCACAAATGAAGCGACTAAACAGAACGATGAGTCCGGTTCATGATTAATTAGAATTTTATTAGTGATATAAAAAAATATAGTTATAAAAATCGGATCTGATCGATCAGTCCGACCGGTAAAATTGGGAACCCCCAAAAAAATCGAATCGGTTCAACTCAATGGATCAGAAATACAAAAAAATCGAATTCAACTGATCGATCCGACCGATTTTTATACAAACCGACCTGTTCATGTAAATTTTTAAAAATTATTTTCACCAAAACGGTACCGTTTTAGTGTATTAATTGTAAAATAAAAAATAAAAACAAAGCAACACCGAATAGATCTGTTCTTCCTCTACATCTCCTATGCCTTAAATGGATAAAACAAAAACTTGAAGCAAATATTCATGGCCGCCACTCATCCCCGTTGCTTATTTAGCCTCACCAACTCATTTTCGCGGTCACTGATTTACTATTTTTTATTATTATTTTAATTACCTTGATTTTACGGTTGAGTTTATGACCTAAAGAAGTAAACCATGTGCCATGTTTACCTTGAAATTGGAAGGTGAGGTAACAAATTTTGCCTTCCCAGAATTATACACTACACCTGGCGTGCCATATTATTCCGTTCACCAACTAACATTAGTTATTAAGGAAGCTAAATTTAGATAATGGTGAATAAATGTCAAAAAATCCGTCCACATATAACCACCTTACTGATTTGGATAGACGTAAAATTGAAATATGGGATATATTGTATAATTTTTTTCAGGATGTGGATGCCAAGACAATTCAGCCCAACGTTATTTCTCACTTTTATTTTTCTCTCCTTAAAACTTGACTCTCACATATATTATATTACGTAAATACACTATTTCTTCAATAAATGTCAACAAGCCATTTTATTATTATTGTTATTGCAATCCTTACTGCATTTTTTCTTCAAATTTTTATATTTTTTATTATTATTTTTAACTACAAAAGTAATGAAATTGCAATTTTTATAAAATTATAGATTAATTGTATAGTTTTTAAAGGCATAGAGATTGAAATGAAAGATTTTTAAATTACATTTTTTTTACATAAGTTCTACATGGCTCTGTAACAAAAGTTTCAGGACTAAGTTTTTTATTTTATTTTTATTTATAATTTGAGTTGTTTAACTATTTTTTTGTACATTATTTGACTAAAAGTCTTGGGTACATCCGATAAAATTTTCTTCATATTAAATGATAGAATTGAAAAAGTATGTAGTTTGCTTCGTTACGTGTTGGACCGGTGGAAGTTTCATTATTTTTTTCGACTCTCATTTTCTGGTACGTAACACTTTGAAAACATTGTTCTAATTGTAATATATATATATATATATATATATATATATATATATATATATATATAGAGGGAGAATTACGAAAGATTAAGGGAGAACACAGATTGAAAGAGATGAAGGTATTGTGGCTTTTTGTACGCTTGTGCTGCCTAGTGCTCATCTTCCTTCCATCGATGAGGTATGCATATATTAATCATATGGTTAAGTGACAATGATAAATAAATAAATATATATATTTTGCACGCATGACTTTCTGATCAGATAGTAAAATGTATTTTAATTTAAATTGAAAACATGATTCGAACATTAATTATATATACTTGCAAACTCAATCAATTGTGCCTCTTCTCCTTGCTAGTGGCGGCCAAAGGGGGCCGGTTGCGCATCCTCCACCAGGACCTTCAGGACGTTACCGTGATCAGCCAATTAGGATCCCACCTCCTCCCAGTGCGCCACCCGTCGGCCGACCATGACTATAGTCTGCACTTGTTTATTAAGTTTTTTTTTACTTGTTAATATATTATTAGGTGTGTTTTAAGTTTTATCCTTCAAGATTAGTCTTTATATATAAGTTGTGAGGGACTTGTGCTTTTTCCAACTATTTTCTTTTTACACATGGAAGTTAAGTTTCTTTTCGGATTAGTAAATGTTATGCTAATCTATTTTATTTATCTCTATTTATAAATATGAAGCCATTTTTTATTTACTCCTATTCAAATAGTACATTTTTTTTGTTTATATATTAAAAAATACCCTCTCATAATATTGAAGTTGTAAATTTTAGACTGTATGTTAATATTGTAATTCTTGAAAGTATAGAGATTGAAGTAGAAATTTTTTAAAAACTATATAAGGTTGCTTGCGCATTTTATCCTCGATTGACGAAACGCTGTCATAATGAAGATATTGTGCGGTGCGGTGCGGACGAATACAACATTGAGGAGTGGAGGAATTGGCGGAGACCGTCGTCGACTTATATGCATTGGTGGCCCCATTTTCCGCGTAGAAATTGGCGACGTGGTAAGTTCCATTGACTCATTGACTACTAATTAACCTGTTTGACAAGTAAATCTCTCCGAGTAAAACTCCAAAATTATTATTTAATTTGAGTTGGGAGGGAGTAAAACGTTAAAAATATTACATTTATTTAATTAAAAATATTAAGTGTTTACACAAAATTACTTCCTACATCAAGATTCAATTGAATAACAAATTAAGCATAAGATCAACGGGTAGAGAATTGTTCTAATTTAATCATAAGTTTTAGTTTCAAGCCCCAAATATGCAGCGTGTTAAAATTTATGAGAGGAAGTTTGACCGTCTTTTGTTCAGGATCCTATCTAGCTCGAGTCCATAATCGTTCACCTAATATGATGACCGAGTTACTATATGATCTTCACACACGCAAAAATAATAACAAAGCATAAAATGCCGAACTAATCAATTATTAATTACTTGTGCGCTAAGTCCGGAAAGAAAAAAACTAACATGTTTATACACGAGGTTATAGTTCAACTAGTATATGTTATTTTTATAACATAAAGTCATGAGTTCAATCTCTCGTATAATAATGATAATTAATAATATAACCAATTTTTTTTAAAAAAAACTGACCAGTTTTGCGGTTCTCTCTCTGCTCTTCAAATCCATATGATTAACGGCCCAGGCATATAGCCCAATTAAAAGTTAGCCCGCACAAATGAAGCGACTAAACAGAACGATGAGTTCGGTTCATGATTAATTAGTATTTTTTTTCAGTGATATAAAAAATATAGTTATAAAAATTAGGTTGGATCGGTCGGTCTGACCGATATATATATATATATATATATATATATATATATATATATATATATATATATATATATATATATATATATATATATTATTAATATATATTTTTGATAAACCAAATGGTTCAATCTAGTTGAACTAGTAAATTAGTGACCCATGAGTTGAATGGTTCAATATATGAACGATTATGAAACATGATCAGGTTCAACCGGGTTGAACTAGAGAATCAATAAATTATGATTGAGCAGTTCGATGTCCAATTCGATTATAATAACTTTGTAAAAAAGTAATATAAATATTTTTTTTATAAGCAAAGGTGAGATTCGAACTATCTGAGTATGAATATAAATAAATATAAACACAACATATATTCAAATAGAAATAGGGTTTGAATTTTCTTTTCTTTTTTACTTTGTTTTCTTCTTAGGTATTCTCTTCACAAAAATATCGTTTTTTTTATTTCTTTTGTTTTTTTTATAGGTAAAGGTAGGATTAAGATTCAAACCATGTTGGTTTTTTCTTTTCTTTCCTGTTTTCTTGTCGTGGAAAATTGGCCTTGCCATTTAGCAATAAATGATTAATGTACAATTGACTTTTTTCCACAATAAAAAACCTTTATATATGCCATATCCATAATTTTGTATTTAGTTTGCTCTAATAGTCCTAATTACTTTAACTTTTATGGTATAGTATTGTAAATAAGGCAGATTGATAAGGGTATTGAAGTCCTAATAATGGTTAAAAAGCGTGCTTAATGGAACAGAAGGAGTATGTGGTAAGAAAGTAATGTAATTTTTATAAGATAAAGATGGACTAATTAAGTTTTAGAGTTCGAGTTTTTGAGTCGGGTATGAAAGGGAGAAAAAAACATGGATATTTATGAGTCTTCATACGGGTAGGTGAGTTTTTAATGCGAGCACCATATTGTAAGCCGATAGCTTGAGTAACCAAGTCGTGCCGTTTCCACTTTCCAACGCCAAACTGATGCATGCAACCAAAGATAGCCAGAAATATTACACAAATACTCCCTTCGGTTTTTATTAAACGATTTTTACTATTTGGACACGTATATTAAGAAAATCGGATGCCTCATTATTTGACCCAAAAAAATTTCGTACCTTTTTTTGAGCGTATGTTTGTACGTCTGAGAAAAAATTCTGGCCAAAATTATCTGATGATATTTTGTATTTGTTCAAGCATGGTCGATCGGGTTAGAGAGTTTTTTTGTTCTTCAAGTACAATTACAATTTTATCATTTGTAATTGCATAAATTTTGTTTTTTTAGTATCTCACAAGTTATATGACTATATTTTTTAATATTATATTAGAGCATTTTTCATCAAATATTTGAGAGTCTCGTCTTTGAATTCTACTTGCGTACATCAATATACAATTGAAATTCTTCTTATTTACGGTTTAAATTTGTTCATATAAATGGCAGAAAAAGTTATTGAATTTTTTTCTAATTTTATAAAAGTAGTAGACAAGATTGATGCCGAGTCTCAAAACTTATAAATAATTAGAAAACCTTTTCAAAAAAAAATCAACTTGCTCAAAGTAGAAAGAATATGACCGGCTATATAATAATTAATACCATATATATACCTAATCATACATACTTTTATAAGTTTTGTCCAATATATACAATATATAAATGATGTATAGATATATAGCTTGACTCTAATTAAAGCTTTTTTAAAAAAGGGTAGCACCCACATTGAAAAGAATAGTATTCTTGATAAATTAAATTGATTATGACTAGCATATTATTAAAAGGTTAATAATTACATGATAAAATGATCCAAGATTTGGAATATGATGCCATTCTTAACTAAGAGCACGATCAGTCCCGGGCCCCGGCCCACAGCCGCCCGGCCGCCACACCCTCTCCGCCGGGAAAAAAAACTAAACGTCATGAAAAAAACATATAAAATAATAATAATAAATATTTTCTTTCCACTCCTCCACTACAAAAAGAAGAAAAAATGAACAACCCATTATCTCTTGACATGCAAGATAATGCTGGCAGACTTAGTTTGAATTTTGAAAAATAGGATTATTCATTTTTAAATTTTTTTTTTGGGGGAACATTATAGTTTCATCGTTAAATAAGTAAATGAAAGATTTATTTATTTTTAATTTAGATTTCGAGTTGAAGGGAAAATTTAACATAAAATGATCCATATTTGAACGAAATAATGCGTTGTCTACGAGAAAGTGAGAGCACACGGGAAAATTGAACAAATAATAATTTTTTAATCCACTTTCAAAACAAGCAAAAGTGCAGTGTGCTGTCTCTATAAATACCTACCTCAATGCACTGCTGTAGATCGCAGTCCACTCACAAGTCACAATAGATGGGTAACTGTTCTTCCTAGCTCAACCTTCCTCTGCATGCAACTTCAAAACCATCATTCCCAGGCAGGTTTTTTCCAAATCGAGGTAGCATTTCATATAATTAAGTCTTTTAACTTCTTTTTTTAATGTTGTTGTGAGAACTGTTCAGTTCTTTCCAGATTGCTCGTCTGTTCTGTTATGTTCATCAGACTAAAGACCTTTTCTGTTCTGTTCTGATCTTGTTATGTTCTGTTCTGTTCTGTTGCCACTGTAATACGCTTGTTAGTTAGTGTTTTATGATCATTAACATATTGGATGTAACAGAATAAGATTTTCTTAAAATTTTCTTTTTGGGTTTTGTAGAGTAGGTCCATATTCTCAAATTAATGCAATAATCCATCAAATTCTTGTGTTTTTTTACAAATTTTTGTTGTGCAGGGAAACAATGGTGACCAGTAATGATGCTGCTACAGGAAATGGCAATGGCAATAGCCTTAAAAAGAGAGGATGTGTGTGCAGTAAAGAGGATTTCTTGCCAGAGGAATCATTTCAGAGCTGGGGAAGTTATGTCAAGGCACTTTCCAACACAAAATCGCGCCTCAAAGACCGCCTTCTGGCACGATCAATGGACAGCTTCGAGCTACACGAAGTCCGTGCCCGTAGCGAACATGAGATGAAAAAGACCCTGAATTGGTGGGATCTCATCTGGTTTGGCATAGGTTCTGTTATGGGTGCAGGAATTTTTGTCCTGACAGGTGAAGCTGCAAGATATGATGCAGGTCCTGCAGTTACCATTTCCTACTTTATCTCAGGTATATCAGCATTGCTGTCGGTTTTGTGCTATAGCGAATTCGCCGTTGAATTACCAGTGGCAGGAGGATCTTTCGCGTATCTACGAGTGGAGCTTGGTGATTTCATAGCCTATATAGCTGCAGGAAACATTCTGTTTGAGTATGTAGTTGGTGGTGCCGGTGTGGCAAGGTCATGGACTTCCTATTTTGCTACATTGTGCAACCATGATCCTGACACTTTCCGTATTCATGCCACTTTGCTAGCTGATAATTACAACCATTTAGACCCGATTGCTGTTGGTGTCTCGATCTTAGTCTGCTTTATTGCCTGCTGGAGCATGAAGGGCTCGTCACGGTTCAATTCCATTGCCACAATCATACACCTTATTGTTCTGGTTTTCATCCTCATCACAGGCCTTACGAAAGCGAATGTTGGGAATTACACACCCTTTGCTCCTTTCGGTGTGCGCGGGATCCTGAAAGCTTCAGCAATGTTGTTCTTTGCTTATGTAGGGTTTGATGGGGTTGCAACTCTAGCTGAAGAAATCAAGAATCCTGGTAGAGATATCCCAATCGGTCTTGTCGGGTCCATGACAGTTATCATAATAGCTTACTGTGTTCTTGCAGCAACACTTAGCTTTATGCTGCCCTACACTCAAATTGACAAGGACGCGCCATTCACCATGGCATTCCAAACTGTTGGAATGGGTTGGGCTAAGTACATTGTCGCCTTAGGTGCATTAAAGGGAATGACAACAGTTCTGCTCGCTAACATCATCGGACAGGCTCGATACTTCACTCACATTGCTCGAACCCACATGGCACCACCGATACTCGCCTACATCAACGAGAAAACCGGTACTCCAGTCAACGCGACCGTGATCATGACATTCGCGAACTGCATTGTTGCTTTCTTCACGAACCTCAATGTCTTAGCGAACCTACTCTCGATATCGACTCTGTTCATATTTTCGCTCGTGTCCCTCAGTTTATTAACGCGACGATACTATGTCACCGGGGAGACATCAGAATCTGACAGGAATAAACTCATTCTGTTCTTGGTGTTGATTATAGGATCTTCAATTGGTGCTGCTGCGTATTGGGCAACCGGTACAAACGGATGGATCGGCTATGCAGTGACTCTGCCTATCTGGTTTTTATCAACACTGGGGCTGAAAATGACATTGAAGCAAGCAAGAAAACCTAAATTGTGGGGCGTGCCATTGGTGCCATGGCTTCCATCAGCAAGTATAGCTATCAATCTGTTCATCATGGGGTCAATTGATTTGGAATCATTCATCAGATTTGGAGTTTGGACACTGATTTTGTTTGCTTATTATCTGTTTGTTGGGCTACATGCTTCTTATGATGCAGCTAAGGAGACTCAAAAAGAAGCTATAACATCAAACCAACTTGAAGCTGGGTCTAACTCTACAAACTCCTAAAAGAAATTGAGTTTTGCTTTCTTGAGTTTGTTTGGATGTGAGCAACATTACCTTTACTACCCGTTTTTTTTCACTCTTGTAAGATCTAAAACATAAGAAAATATACACTTAAATATTTGACGTTGAAAGAAGATGCAAGTACATGCGTTGTTTCCAGGAAGTGGAGAGACTTGTGGAAATCTTTTACGGGCGTGCTGGACTTTGACGGTAAAGATGCAATGTTAATGTTTGATTTGAAGCCTCGAACTGAGCAATTTGGTGTTGCAAGAACAAAGTATGTGAATTGGGTCTATCAGGTTTTGAATTCACTGCAGTGCGCAACAGTAGAAGGGTTCAGGATTTGTTTTGATGTGGATTGTGTTTAAACTCTTGAGGAATGGATACATTTCGCAATTCAGAAAAATGTCAAAGCATTAGATCTGGACTTATCATCTGGCCTCCCACCTTCCAAAGAGGTTCCGAATTTTATGTTACCCCCTTGTTTGGTCAATGCTTTTGCTTCGTCGAGAGCCTTGCGTTTGAAATCGGTAGACGTGACAACAGAAGCCATGGACTCCCTTTTATCTTCATGTGTGCATCTTGAGGACTTAAGCTTGGAGCACTCTGTACGTATTGAGGCCCTTAAACTTGTATTATTATGTACAATTTTTCTAATTGTATTAAAAACCCTTGTTTCGTCAATTAATTGTACAATTTTTTGGTGGGAGACAAATGTGTATACCTAATTAATGATGTATATGATGAGAATTTTTTTGTGTTACTCTATCAATCAATGGTTTAGTTGAATATTGGTAGCTAGCTAGGATAATCGTGAATATAATTCATTTATTTATTACTCAATTAATAGTTATATATCGTTTTTTTTTTTGGTAATTAATAATATGCCAATTGTTTTTACAAGCAAGCTTTTCCATTGGTCAGTTGTTTAAATAAATAAGCTTTTTAGCTGTTGAATTTGAATAATTTAACTTCCATAATAAAGTATTTCCATTAACAATTTTCAATCTCTCTCAAATTAATTAATTAATTTCTTCAAGATGGAAAGTATGTACAATTACTTCAAGTGAACAAAAAGAGAATTTAGTATAATTTTTATTTTCAAATTTGGATTTGAAATTAAGATAAATAAATGAATTAGTACCCTTAAGATGGACCTGCGATTCCTTTATGTGAGCAACAAATTCATATGCTTATGTTTCACTATATTTTTAAAATAATCAGATTAATTATTAACGAATTTTTCATTTTCTGGAATTTTTCATATTGTAATTATTAAAGGTAAGGTTTCTTTTTCATTTTCTACCAAACCAACATGCAAATTAGGTTGAAAAATATTCATCCTAATTCAATGATTTATTTTGATATATAAAATCAAAAGTAACAATAGTAATAAATTGGTTATTGCTTTCTTAGCAGACAATAATGACAAGACTGAGAATTAGTGTTATTTGTGAGGGTGTGAAACGCAATGTGACTGTTAGCGACGGTGCTATGGAGATTTCGGAACTGAAGAAGGAAATTGAAAACATGTTTTCTCATCCTCACGGCGGCGTGCAAGAACTGTATTTTCAAGGGAGGCTATTAGAGGATGACAAGAAGACGGTCGATGAATGTGGAATCGGAGACGGTGCTGAGCTCGAACGTATTCGCTGGTATCAGCTTTGTGCTCGTCCGGAGGAGGATCCTCCTCACCACCCACGCGACCTCGTTAGAGTTAAAGTGAAAAATATGATGACGGTGAAGCAGTTGAGGGAGACACTCCATAGGACCGGGAGAATTGACATGACAAACAAAAAACTCATGCTCGGGAGACCTCCAAATAGTGAAGAACTTGATGATGAAAGTGACTTATTGGGAGAGATTGGTATTACTGATGACAGTTATTTGCGATATGTAGATAGGAAATAGATGGGAGGAAATCTGTAGTGGAAATGAGTTTTCAAGTGTTTTTCAGAATAATATGCAATTTCAATTTAATAAAGGACCTTTTTGGTCAAAAATCATTTTAGAGTTAGACAACCTGCATTCTCCTTAGAGAAATAAGTATTAGCTTTAATATTAATATTTAACTCTCTCACTAAAATTCTCTCTCTCATAAATCCTCTCATCTCTTTCTCATTTCTAGGGTTTTCCCTTAGGGACCGGCCGGCGGCAACCCCCCTTTTTTCTTTACTTGTCCTTTCTTTTCGTTTTCTCTCTTTTACTTCTTCCATTTTTGTTCTTTTCGGCCAAATTAAGAGATGTGGCGACGGTGGGTGAAGATCGGTGAAGCGGTGGCGCTGTGTGATGTGGTCGGAGGCGAAGATGGCGGCTAGGAGAGCAGAGGGTGTCGCGGATGGGCAGCAACGGTAGCGCGGTTGCGGTTGCGGTAGCAGATCGGAAGTGAGGGCGACGACGAAGTAATGGTGCTAGTTTATGTGGTGACGGCGAGGACGACGGCCGAGAGGGAAAGTGATCGTCGGCGGTGAGAGATCGGTGGAGACAGAGGCTGCGGAGGTTGGGGCAGCGGTGCTCTGGTTTTTATCAACACTGGGGCTGAAAATGACATTGAAGCAAGCAAGAAAACCTAAATTGTGGGGTGTGCCATTGGTGCCATGGCTTCCATCAGCAAGTATAGCTATCAATTTGTTCATCATGGGGTCAATTGATTTGGAATCATTCATCAGATTTGGAGTTTGGACACTGATTTTGTTTGCTTATTATCTGTTTGTTGGGCTACATGCTTCTTATGATGCAGCTAAGGAGGCTCAAAAAGAAGCTATAACATCAAACCAACTTGAAGCTGGTCTAACTCTACAAACTCCTAAAAGAAATTGAGTTTTGCTTTCTTGAGTTTGTTTGGATGTGAGCAACATTTACCTTTACTACCCCTTTTTTTTACTCTTGTAAAGCCTAAAACATAAGAAAATATACTAGAACTCTATCGGACGTTTAAAATGCTTATTCACACATGTGCAACAACCATTTTTCTTTGAAATCCGATAATGTTTAGGCCGAGATGACACCTAAAAAAATCGTAGAATAGACAAATCATATGGCTAGTTATAAATTTGTTTGTCAAATAGATCCTTTTCGTGGAATATTTTGTTCAAAAATTACAAAATTTAATTTACACAACCCGATGACGATTGAAGAACTGAAGATGAAAGTCCAAACCATTGCCGGAATCGACATGACTAACACGAAGCTCATTCTTGGGGAACCTCTGAATAATCGTGACCTTGAAGATTCCGAATTTTTGAGCGATTCGGGTATTAATAGAGATAATTATGTAAGAATTCAAAGGAAGTAGGTGATGTGGGTGGTAAGGTTGAAACTAAAGGAAAAGAATAAAGGAAACTAGTAGCTTTTTACTAGTTAGTAATAGTAGCAATAATAAAATTCCTATAATAAAACAGAGGTTGTTCTATTCTATCTACTGTAAAATCCGAAACTTTGCTCCTCAGTTTTCTCTCTTTGAACTCTTAATTTGTTTTGAAGTTATGTGTTTTATCAATGAGACTATATATGCTGTTAGCATCGAGGTCTTTTATTAAGATATTTTTATTACGTATGAACCACAAGTATTTGTTTAAATTTTAAATAGGTTATCGAATTATTTAATTTCCTTGTCTCTAAGATGAGATAAGAGGAATAGTGATGAGAATGAACAATTCTAAGAAGTGAACTTTTTCTAGATTGACAAGATATGCATGCCAAATGATGAAAAATGCACGGTAGTTCCTCCAACTATGACCATTTGGACACATTTAACTCTCTGTTTACGTTTTGGATACGTTACAAAATAACTGCTAATTAATCGGCAGAAAGAGACACCAGACTCTCCTCCATGTGTTGGACAACATTATTTTGAAACTCAAAAATCTCTTCCAGATGTATGGGAACACACAACAGAGTTTCTTCAAATCTGACCTTTTTTCCTCCTTCAACTCTCAACTTCACAATCACGCCCCGGTCCGCGCCCCCGGACTGCTCACAGACACCATCACACATGGCCACGATCTCCTTACCTTCTTCCTTTGAGAGTAGAATCAGAGAAAACCCGAGAAACAAGCCGGGGCGAATGACCGTAAGAGGAATCGATAGCAGTTTTGTCCAAGACGACTCCACGCCATACTCTTTCATCACCCACAAATCCATCACACGATAACCATTCTCATCATAAGCAATAGTGCATAAGCAAAGACATCCTCCTAATAAGCTTCCTACCCAAGGGCCCACTGGAGCATGAGAAAATTTGAGCAGTCGATGCTTCTCGGTGGCTAAATCAAGAGCAAGAATACATACCTCCTTGGAACCACCACTTGGAGGATAACAACAAATAATCCAATGAATTGCTCCATTGGAAAGGACTCCAATGGATTTATATTGTCTTTTGAATAAACATATACCCCTATCTGCAATGTGGTCTACAGGTACAGGCGGCCTTCTCCAAGTGTTTGATTTCAGGGTGAACACATCAAGTTCTGTTACTTTAGGAGGGCGACGGTTGCAATTTAGCCAAACTAACTTATAATCATCTATCAATTCATCATAACCGAACCAAGCATAGGTCCATAAGTCATCCTGAACCGAATAGCATCCCGGACGAGGCAGTCTCCTGAATTTTCTGGTTGAAGGGTTCCATAAAATCAAGCCGCTCTTGTCACGACTACTTTTATTTTTGTGGTCCACACAAACCAGGCCGTTGCATGACCCTAAAAATAGATTTTTACCGTAATCATCAGGTTCCGTTTCCCATGGAAGAGAAAGAGGAGTGAATGCCCTATTTTTGATCCTCAGTAAAGATTCGATTGTTATAGTTGAAAACTTTCTAAGATTTTCACAGATCAAAACACAAGGCCGCATCCGATGCAAGCTATTAGAGAATTGAGGATCGGAAATAACAGAGTACCATGTTTTGCAGACGCAATTGAACCGCAGAAGAGATTTGACAGGTAGCTTTGCCAGTATTTCCGCAATCACATCGTCACAGACTACTACACCCGCCATTGCTATGAAACAGAATCGAAGAAAACACCAAACTAATGTTAACTACACCGAACTCGCAGCTTATAACAATTTATAAAGCAGCAGACACAGGTAAGATATATATACATATATATATATGTTTGATTAGAGTTCTACTTCGACTGAAGTTTAAGTTTAAAAGGATTCCAACCGAAATTTAAAGTGCATTGGTTAAGAATTGGTTACTATTTTCTTCAAGTTACATGTTTATTTAACAATTTCAATTTAATCAAAATTCTTCCAAGTGAAACAACATTCATCAGCAACGCATCTCTTCACCAATCAGCATCATGCAGCCCAGAACTAACAATATACTGCGACCATTAAACGGATAATTAAACCACAAGTGATGACAAGTACCTGAGGCTGAGGGTGCAAACACAGTACCATCAACAAGCTCGGATCAATTCGATGAGGAGACCTTGTAGTTGAGCCCTCCCTTGCTCCTACTCTGCCGCCGCCGCCGCCATTGGTGGTGGGTGTTTGTTAGGATCCTTCGATGTTGAATTGCAAGGAACTAGTCTCGATTGGGGATGGTTCGGATAAGGAAGGATTATGTAATGTTTTTGACGAAATTCAGGAATTGGATGTTTCGGAATGAATTTGGGAAGTAGGCGCAGCGGGAATTTGTAATGGAAAGATGTATGAATTTTAGAAAGGTGTATGGAAAAATAAGGGAATTTTAATTCAAGATTAATGGTTCTTGAATCGGGAATTTTAGAAGTGAAATATGGATGATAATATGAACAAGTAAATTCAAGAAAACCCTCTCGTTAACGAAGAACGAGCAACCTTTCTATATTGAATATACTTGAAAAATCGAACTCAAACTTGCAATGAATTTGCTAGCTTAAGATCGAAAGTTTACAAGAAATTTAGGGAAAGAAAATAAGAAAATTACAAGAAATAATTAAACTAAAAATGGCTTCAAGATTGAGTGTTTATCAATGATCAAAAAGCGAGTATTAAATGAGAACGAAGGCATCTACAGTTAAACCTCGATAAATGAATGCTCTTGGGACCAGCAAAAAATATTCGTTTAGTGAGTTTATTTACTTATCGATAAATGAATATATTATTCATTTATCGATAAATGAATTTTTATTCATTTAGATAGTATTTTTACATTTTTATTTTTTCGTATGATTATTTATTTTACATTTAATGTACAAATACGTATATAGACTATGTACATGCATCATGTACTTATAAGATTCTATGTATGGAATACTTAGAGTCTAAATACATGCAACATGTACTAATAATAATATTCTATGTATGGAATACTTAGAGACTAAGACAATGTACCTAACCTACCTACAAACTACTATATATATTTTTCTAGAGTCTTGGTTTGGTAAATAATTCATTCTACTATATCTTTCTTAATATTCAGTCTGATGGCTTCCGATCACCAGTCAAAACCAACAACAAAATCAAAAGAAGCCTTTCAAGCAGTAATCACCCTACGAAACTATTTGCTACAGCAGGAGCAGAATATTCCAGAAGTTGTGTTTGCACTAGAAAAAGTCGCAGATGTGATGCATTTTGGTGGAAGGAAAAAACAAACAACTTTAGACGCTTTTTTTGTGAAGAAATGACTTCTTGTATGAACATTGTTGATTGGAAGAAATATTTTTGTTTTTAGGATAAATAAATAAATAAATAAATAAATAAATATATATATATATATATATATCTTATGAATTTTAATGATTATTCATTTATATTTACATGGGGTCTTTAAGGATTCAAAAAAAATTATTCGTTAATGCATTTAGCGAGGTTATTCATTTAGCCCATTTGCCCAAGTCGGGACCGGAGAAAATTATTCATTTGGCGAGGTTATTCGTTTATCGGACATTCATTTATCGAGGTTTAACTGTATTTATAGCTTGGGAAAATCCAAGCTTGAAAATGTTGTTTGCTGGGTTGCGTGGAGTAATGGGCAAGTGGGCCTTGTGCAGGTGGGGGGCGTTGGGCGGTTGGTGATCAGGTCGTGTGGGCTGGTGCGTGGGCGTGGGATGACGCTGCTTGGGAGGCCACGTGGGCTTGCTGGGACGACGCCGTTGTGCTGCTGAGTGCAGGAGCAGGGCTGGATGCGTTGCTGGGCTTGGGCTTTGGGCTGCTGCTGGTTATGTGCGACGATGGGCTGGATCGTATCAGTGTTGCTGTTGGTGCTTCTGTTTGGCACCTATTCACCACCAAATTAGCAACCCAAACACAACAAATTTGGATGTGAGCAACATTTACCTTTACTGCCCGTTTTTTTCACTCTTGTAAGACCTAAAACATAAGAAAATATACACTTTTAAATATACTAGAACTCTATCGGACTTTAAAATGTTTATTCATACGTGTGCAACAACCATTCCTTTTTTAAATTCGATAACGTAAGATGACACTCAAAAAAAATATTAAAATGGACAAATTATATGGCTAGTCATATAATTGAGTCCGTAAAAATGATTTTTCAATTCAATACTTAAGAAACAATTTGTTTGTCAAATAGATCCTTTTCGTGGAAGATTTTATTCAAAAATTACACAATTTAATTTACAATTTCACCCCAACTGAAACCGGGGTTTAATCCCGTCCATAAAATATGTCTAATTTTAGAAGGTAAAATCACAATTCTTTCATTTTTCAACCAAATCATATGAAGCATTAAAATAAAACACCCATTCTAATTTCAATGATCGTATCATATAAAATGACAATCATCAGTTCCAAAACATCCACTTAATTCTCATATTTCAAGCTAGAGCTTAATACTATACGGTAATATTCTCATTTATTCAGAATATATTTGTTATTTACTACTTTTTAATGAATCTAATCATGTGTTTAGCTTAATTATTGCAAAACTAACAATATATATTTGGTTTTTGTTTTTTTCTAGCCGATCGATAATGAGACTTTCTGTTTTCTATGGGAAGAAAACGAAAGAGGTAGAGATTGACCCTGACGGAACTGTTTCTGACATGAAACTGAAAATTCAAGCGAGATATGGTGTTCTAAGAGAAGATCAAGCCCTACTCCTTGAGAATTCAGTGTTGGAAGATGACAAGAAAGTCCAGCACTATGGACTCAATGAATTCAGTTGCATTCATGTTCTTGTCAAGTTTTGGATTAATGTTCATGGGCCGAATCCTGAACGGGTGTTCAAGATTAAGGCCCATGACGAAATGACCATCGGGGATGTGAAGGAGATACTCGAGGAGATGGGCGTCGACATGACTGACAAGAAACTCGTGAGGGAGAAACCTCCACAGTGTGTTGACCTCTATGATGAGGATAATTTGCAAGTTAGTAGTGTTAATGGTGAAACTTACCTACAATTCATGTGAGTAGAGAATGACAATAATAAAATTTCCCTGTGGAATGGTTACGAAATGCAATAAAAGAGTGTTTTTGGATAACATTAAATGTGGGCTTAGCCCAATTTAACACAATCAATCTCACAATTTTGATTTAAAAATAATAATAATAATAATAATCACTATGTATTTTTCATTAAAAAAAACATTTCATGTCCCTCAACAAATAAAAATAAATATTTCATGAAAGGATTGGAAAGGCACATAATCACAAATCTTTTAATTTTCAACCAAAACAATATGATGAAGCATTCAAATTACGCTTAAAAAAATGTCCATTCTCATTCGATGATAGCATATATCATACGTTTATTCTCCATATATGTATTTATAATTGTTATAATTAACTAGTCGAATGCATTTAAATTCATATAAAAATAAAATAAAAAACTAAAAACTAACAATAATAACGTGGTTATTTTCTTGCCGACGATGAAAGTTGAAGTTACTATTTCGCGTGATAATTTGACCGAGACCGGTGAAAAACACACGATAGAGGTTGATCCTAACTTGTCTATTTCGAAAATGAAACGGGAGATTGAACGCAAGTTGAATGTTTATAAAGAAGATCAAGCACTCCGTTTTGAGGGGAAGTTGTTAGAAGATGACAAGCAGATAGTCAAGCACTGTGAAATCAAAGCTGGCTCCCAGATTGACATTTTCGTCATGTATTTGCTTTGTGTCCGTGTATCAAACCAACAATGCGTCGTCATCGTCCACAACGCGATGACGGTTGAAGAACTGAAGAAGAAGGTCCAAACAGTTGCCGGAATCAACATGACTAACACGAAGCTCGTTCTTGGGGAACCTCCGAATGATCGTGACCTTGAAGATTTGGAATTTTTGAGCGATTCGGGTATTAATAGAGATAGTTATGTAAGAATTCAAAGGAAGTAGGTGGTGTTGGTGGTAAGGTTGAAACTAAAGGAAAAGAATAAAGGAATTTACTAGTTTGTAGCAAACTAGCAATAATAAAATAAGTGTTTATTTTATTTTATTGAGTTTAGTGGTTGTTCTATCTGTGTGTTTAGTGGTTAAAGATTACTGCTTTATTTATTGTCTGGTATGAATTAATTAATAAAGAGCTGGTAAGGCGATCCTTCATCTTCCCAGAAGCCGAAATCAGAGCCCTTTTACAGGTAAACACACCGTTTTGGTGCTTTACATAAACGGTGTGTTTAGATACTAAACGATGCCATTTTAAAGAGGAAAAACTAAAAACAAATGGTGTGCTTAACAACGACATCGTTTTTTTTAAAATAAAATTAAAAAGAAAACTGGCAGTTCTAGCCCTACCAGAATCAGAATTTTTCAGTTCGGTCCGATTCTAGCCCTACTAAAACAGGAATTTTGGGCTAGAACCGGATCGTGTACATCCCTAGTTTTAATTGAGCGAATCCGAACAAACAAACAAAATATAAATGATTTCGTTAATGCAAAATGCTATTTGAAAAGGTTAAAAAAAGAGAAGACAAGATTGCTCTTCTCCTACATTTTGGACAGCCCCTTCATACTCCATACTCATCATATCCCCTCTTTGCACTCTTTTCTGAAAAACTGCATAAACAAACCTGAGATTGTCAAAAAAAAAATTACTTCTCATATTGGTTCCTAATAGATACAATACAACTATAATCTTTTTAATTGTTAAAATTTCAAATGAAAAATGTAAAAAATTGCAAAAACTTACAAATTTTGGACAAATAAATGTAATCATCTCTCAGGTGGTAAGCTGAAAAACAACCCTGAACTTTAAAATTTTATTTAATCGCAACCCTGAATTTTTATTTTGTTTAATTACAACCCTGGTCAAACAGTTAGCTCCTAATCTCTCTTGGCTGACTCGTTTAGCCAAGTAAACCCCCCCGAGTGTTACTTTATGTGTTTTTAGCCTGTGATTTCATTCAAGACCTTGAATCAGTCTCTCTCAATCCCTATGTTCGACCCTGACTACTACTGTACACATTATCCATTGTGCATGCGTTTTCAGGCATTATAAATCTTCATTTGACTGACGATCACTGCACTCGTAAATTTACGGGTAATCCATACCCGCACCCGCATCCATATGGAGCGGGTAAAAAAAGAGTAATTTTACCCGCGGTTACCCATGGATACCCCCAAATTTGGTTAAATTTTAAATTTCAATCAAATTAATATATAAAAAGATTAATCTAATTTAATAGCAAAACCACACAATAATACGATACAATAATCCAACATGATAATCCATAATAATCTAACCAAAAAAAATATTTCATAAGAAAATACAAGCATATTACCTCCTAAAATATCACATTCATAAAAACATGGAGAATAAACCAAATAAGTAGATTATTGGGAATATTCAAGATACAAGCATAATATAAATTAAAATTCCTTCATAAAGGAAAAGTGTAGCAAATATCCAAACCAAAATTCATTACAAACCATAGATGCAAATAAGTTCAGAAATAGAAACGTAAATAGGAATAAATAAAGAAAATGCATATGCTAAAGGGGGTGATCATATAGGACACTGAGATTGAGGGCAATGGCACGGAGGGCAATTACACTGAGGACAACGGAACAAGTCGACATTCGTTGGACAATTTTTTATGATCATAATGACGAAAAGATAGAAAGAAATCATAAATATCAATATTGCCAACATCATCCTCATCTCAAATGATAGCATCTTGAAACAAATCCGGAAAAAAAATGAAAGTTATAGTTTCGGTTTGGGAATTTTTGATTTCGCTAGAAGTGTAGAGATGGATCGATGAAATTGATTTATGGGTTTTGTTTCGGTATGTATGAGGAGTGATTGTTTGAAGTTTGGCAATATTTGGTGAGAATTTGAGTGGTTTTCGAAAGGAAATCGCGTTTTAGAGAGAGAGCTTGAGTACGAGTTCGAGTTTTGAGGAGAGAGAGAGGAAACGGAGAAAATGGAAGAGAATGCGATTATTTATACTGTTCAAGTTTTCAAAAAACCCTAAAATAATTCTCTCTCCCCCCCCCCCACCACACACACGCGCGCACGTGCGATATATATAGCGGGTGTCCATACCCGCATTTTGCGGATGCGGGTATATCCATACCCGCAAAATACCCACAATGTGCGGGTAATATCCACCCACAATTGCGGGTATTGGGCGGGTATCCATATCCACGGGCAAAATTGTCATCCCTACTCAATGTTTGTCGTTTTAGCGTTTTCTTCTGTGCTTAGAAAAGAATGTCATTTTCTTTTTCCAAAGCAATTTTGTTACCCTTTTTCCAATCCTGCCCTCATCTTCCAATTTCCTCTCTTTCTCATCACCGTCTTCACCGTCTCTTTCTTTCTTTTTTGTTCTTCTTTTTCTTTTCTGTTTTATTTCTAATAAATTCAAGAGAGATGAGGAAGATCTAACACTCTTCACCGTCTTCACCGTCTCTTTCTCTTTTTGTGTGGGTGATGCCGGCGGTGGTGATAGATGGCAGTGGATCTGTCGGTGATGAAAGAGATGGGTTTTGTATTGAGATTGAGGGAGTGGGTAATTCGACGACAGTGACGAGGGTTGCCGACGGTGGTGATGGGTGGCAGATCAGACCGAGACGGTGGTGATGGGTGGCTGATTTTTTCTGATTTTTGATTAATTTGCTGATTTTTTATGGGTGGCTGATTTCTGTTTGTGGTTGAGGGTTTGAGGAAGATGGGCATGAATTGCAGGTGGGGCGGCCATAACTGTGGGATTTGCAGTTGAGGGTTTGAGGAAGAGGTGAGGGAAGAGGGGAATATAGAGGTGAGGGAAGAGGGGCAATTTCGTCGTTTCACCAAGACGCACAGTGCATCCTTAAACTCCATGCCCGAGTCTAAAACGACAGACATTGAGGTATAGATGGAGTAAAAGATTATGATTTTTTTAATTATAAGAATGGTTATGAAATTTTTAAATTAATTCAAAATATATTTAAATAATTTTGAATGGTTCATGACTATGATGTTTTCATACTTTTAAATGAAAAGTATAAAACCCATTTTCAAAAAATTTAAAAAAATAAAAAAAGTGGATATAAAATTACTTATCTTGAGATATAGATTAAATTATTATAGTTTTTAATTTATTTTGTTCATTATATAAATTAAAAAATTAAATTTATTTAAAAAAAGAAAAATAAAAAAGATGAGAGAGAGAGGAGAAGGGGAGGGATAGGGTTGGCTTTGTTTTAATTGGGAACCCATTACCCAACCCAATAAAATTCACTTATTTCATTTTAAATGGGTATATTATCTATTTCTAGTTTTCTACCCATTTAAAAATTATATTGACCCATTTAATACCCATATCCACTTAAATTAATTGGGTATGAGTGATTACATTGCATTTCATCATGTTTTTACTGTCCATTTACTTGATTTTTGGACAGTGGAACCTCTGATTTTCCTTGATTTCCCATGTTTTTTCCCAGTTCTAGTTTGGAGGCTGTTTCTGGAGCGAAGCAATTCAGTGGAGCATTGGAGCTTATTATTTGACCGTCTTGGCCTGAGTCTTGGCCAAGACTCCCTTTGAGCAGCAAGAAGCGTTCACCATTTCGTCTTGGCCGCAAGCTTGGCCAAGACCCTTCCGCGGACATCTCTCTTGGCCAGATGCGTTAGCAATCTTTTGGGCTGCGTTTTATCTTGGGCTTGCGAGTTGGCAAAGTGCAGCTGTCCAGTGACTTCAGAGGGATCGGACGCAGATCTTTTGAAGAATCCCTTGAGGATCTCCCTCTTTTTTGTAATTGCGATTTTATTTCCTTTTTCAAAACAATTGTTTTTATCTTTTTAGATTTGTTTTAGGAGTTAGAGTAGGAGAAGGACAGGGGGGTGGTAGCTTATATTTAGCCGATTTTGTTTCCCCCTTCATCTCTCTCTTCTCTTCGTCTTCTTTCCTTTTCGACATTGACAAATTGCTCCAGAATTTTCGTTTGTGAATTCTTGGATTTATTTCTTATTCAATAAAAAGTATTTTTATTTTCCCAATTATGGCAATGAGTAGCTAAACCACCATTCTTGGTAAGGGTTGAGGAGCTGAGTTTTTATGTTCTTGTGAGATGAAACTGCACTTAAGAGTTTCTACAAGTCGTATTCGATTATTCCTTGAAGTTTATCCAATCGCTAACTCACTAGAGACCAGACCTGATCACTCTTGTACTCTAGTAGAGAAGAGTTGCAACCAGCCTAGAAGGAAAGGGAGCACCCGTCGGCTAGGCGAAGTAGGTGACTAGTCTCGCGCTAGACTAGAAGGAATAATTGATCTGGACCAAGGCCAGATTGACAACCTAGGGTTTCCGTAGGGAAACAACTTGGCTAGGTATTGTCTTCCCCTGTGCTATTGAGGAAGCGAACACCCATACAAGACAGCAGTCAAGTGGATTAACCCTTTAACCAGCAAGGTGTCCCTTGGCTAGGATTATCAGAAAAGGGAGCACCCGCCAAATAATTTGAAGAGGAGGGAAGGTAGGAGTGAACAGGAGCACCTCCACTCTATAGCAGTGCTACTAGTTTAGAGACAAACATCCTTGAATCGATGATCGAGTCATAAGAACAGAAGCTCCCTGATCATCAATCAAATACAGAATTTATAGTGCCTGAAAACGTGTGTGCACAAGAGATAAAGTGTACAGTGGCAGTCAGGGTCGAACACAGGGATTGTGAGAAACTGATCTATGGTCTTGAATATAATCGGGGGAGAAGTGCACAAAGAGTAACAATTAGGGGGGGGGGGGGGGGGGTTTACTTGGCCAAACAGGTTGGCCAAGGCAGATTTCGGGAGCTAACAATTTTTACCTAGGAAAGCAATATTCGGGGTCCCGAATGTCACGTTCGAGGTCCCGAATTGTAAAGTAAGCAAATCATAAAACAATTCCAGAAATGATAAAACAAATCAGTAACAGATGCAGAAATAACAAGACAGGTCCGAAGCAGAACAAGGGTGAAATAAGCACAAATAATCAGATGGGAAAAGGGTTCTCAGCAAGGCATTCTGGGTTGCATTCGGGACTAGATCGTCATCAGCTCAAGGGTATTCTATTCAAGACGTCATAGAAATGACATGGGGACCAGATTCCTCGGATATCCCCTACTTTTCTCTTAAAAGAAACTACCCCCCGTTTCCACATATGAGGTAGTCTTGACAGTCCGCCATCCCTCCAGGCACGAATGCGGGAGGGCCATACTCAAACTGCCCATGAAGCTAAGAAAAGACAGATCTGGAGCTAAAGTCCCTCAGTTTGTCAGGCTCGTGACCCAGCTCCAATCAACTACCCAACCTATCTATTCGAGACCACTTTGACACAGTCAAGACTAAACAGATGCCTACTTGGTTCATGCAATTTTCCTTCCGTATTCATCACATAAATGGCAGCATTTACACAAGATAATTATCAGTTGATCAAGCCTCTAATTAAATCATGCAAAGATGTAATTAAACCGATGAATAGTTGAATATAGCATCAAGAATATATTAAGCACATTAAGGCCTCGAATCTGCCCTTGCAACCCTTGAATCAGCCTTGCCAAGAACTAGAAATTTAGCTACTCATAATTAAAGATGAACAAATAATAATTAAAGAAAGCATAACAAGTAAATAAATAGATTAAGGGAAGAAAACTTGTTACTAGATTCCGTTTAGAGCTCGGCAGCAAGGTTGAAAGAGCTAACAAAGCTAGAGAGAGAAGCTAGAGAGAAGTCTAAGCTATTTCTAAAACTAATTAATTAAAATTACTAGGAGGAAAAAGATGCTTAAACTATTCATGGATGCCCTTTATATAGTAGAGCTCCAAGCACAAAATATCTACAGCCCAAAACTAGGGACAAAATGCATTAATTGAAAGCCTAAAGAAATGGATCTATGTTCCCAAAAGCACAAAGCTGGAAAAGCTGGAAAAGCTGAAAGCTGATTCTCTTGGTCTTGACCAGCTTTGGCAGGTCTGGAGTGGGCTCAAGACTGAAATCCGTAGGTGTTTGGTAATCAGCGCAGAGCGTCAGAACAGTGTCAGAGGGATCACATGGGCGTTAGGTGGGGTGACACGTGGAAATGTCGTCCTCTACCCTTCGGGAGTCCTGACTGGGAATCAGATTCGGGACCTCGAATGCTGCTTTGGATTCGGGACCTCGACTTTTGGTCTTGAAGCTCGAATTCGCTCAAAATGCACCAAAAATGTATGTTTTTGCATAAACTCCCTTTTTAGGCCTAAATCTGCAATAGTAATGAAATCAAGGGTAAATTAGCAGAATCAAGCTCTAAATGGGTGAGAAAATGGAGGGAAAATCATGCATAAAAACATGCTATCAAATAGCCCCCACACTGCCCAATGCTCGCCCTCGAGCATTCACAAAATTTAAAACAATCCCTAAAACAGAACAGACACACCAAACCATAGCACAGAGAATAAGCATGCTTGACAAGATTCGGGACCCCGAATGAAAACAGACTTCGCCTAGATACGCCTGCATCAAATCAGAAGGATAACGACCCTTAAGAAGAGACTTTTCCACATCAGCCTATTCACCAGCAATCCTCACATGAATTGGTGTTTGCACTCACACTCGTAAGGCTAGGTGTTTAAGCACTCAAGTATGCTATAACACGGCACAAAAATCAAGCTTGCCTATCAATCCGAGTACGTTAGACACATACATAAGCAATCTAGCAATCAAAAGACTTCGCATCGGGGCAAGAAGGGGAAGCAAGGAAAATAAATGATAAGGGGAAATAGAAAGAAGCATCGTGAGAGGAAAAAGTGGAGAAGAGGGAGAGAAAGGAAGTGAAATGAGAAGGTGGTGGAACTGACTCAAACCTGGAACGCTCCCTTGGCAGAAGGAATTAAGATGGTGAGATAATGTTGCTGAGAGCGAAGACTAGACTAGGCTTTCTTTTTCGAGGGGGACCCTTGCTGAATTTCGGGACAGAGACTCGAGGCCTTGAATGATACTGGCTGTTTGTTTTTCCTCTTCTTGAAGGTATGGTCTTGCTCTCTTCTCTCTTTTATTTTTCTGTCTATTTTTCTAATTTTTTTTTATTTTTATTTTTTATTAGGGAAGAAAGAGAGTTGGTCCGGTTGAGGAATGAGACCTTTTCTTTGGGGGACAGATGTCTGATTCCACTCCCCCACACTTGTGTTTTGCTGTGGATGGGAAGTGGTTTTTTTCGTTCTGGTTTGCCCTTGAATTTAGCTTTGAGGTCTTGAATTTGTGCCAGCATTCTAGGTCGTGAATGTATTCGGGGCCCCCACACTTTGCCTTTGCTGCTTCTTCTGTCTAGTCTAGCCCTCGATGGTGCACCCAACAACATCGCTCACCTTCCAAGAGAAAGATCAAGAAAAATTCAAATGGTCAGAATGGAGGGTCAAGAAGGGATTCGGGGGTAAGAAAAAGAAAACAGAACAGAAAAGAAAATGAGAGAAAATGATTTGATGCGGAGACTTAATCTTTTTGCTGCTTTCCTATGTCTAAATGCGTCTATACCCATGGATATCATGCAAACCCAACCAGTACCTAGTCATGCATTTACTCAAACAATAAATATAGGCATGAAGGCTCGAATGCTCACAAGGTGTTAACTCGTGACTACTGGTGTCTAGGTCTTGAAGCAGATATAAGGCATAACAGGCAGAGTATAAATCATTCGGGACCTTGAGAAAGCGTTTTCATTCTATGTGCATAAGTCAGGTGTGTGTCCATTATTGAGGTGTTTTCAAAAATAGGCCTTGAGCTAAAATCCGAAAAAAATTCAAAAGAGATCATGCATAAACTTAGGAAAATTAAACTAGAACATAAAGATAATAATTACTTAATTACTAGCAGTTTAAACTCCCCCCACACTTAGGCAGCGCATTGTCCTCAATGCGGGAAGGAGACAAAAGATGAGGCAGTTTAAAGATAGAGCAGAAAAGTAAATTGTTCAGGGATAAACAGCCCACGCAGGGGCAAAGGGGTGGAAAGTGTTCGGGATCATAGGGGTGGACGAGAACGGCGCATCGCAATCAGCACGTCAGCCTGAGTTTGGATCTCTTGAAGGATCGCGAGGTTGGTTTCCAGGATCAGGCGGAGGAGCTGGTTCGTAGTGGATTCATCTGGAGTGGGTTCGGGCACTCGGGAGTCAACTTTAGGCTTCGGGGCAGTCGAAGTGGTTGCTTTGCTGGAAGGAGGTTCGGGAGCAGCAGACGGCTTGGAGAGGTCTGGGTACTCATACTTGCCTTCGATCCTGCCCTTGTTACCTGCATGGAAGCTCAAGATACCGTCAATAACACAAAGAAATTCCATCGCGTCCAAGGATTTGAAACCAAGGATCTTGAAGGAATTCGGGTGTCGATACAGGTTGAGTTCCTGCAGTGTCGAGGTGTAAAGTTGGGAGGCCAGGCTGGTGACAAGTGATCCGAGAACAGGCGAGCGACCCTGGGGGGCATTGGCAACGTTGTGGGCAGCGGTGGCGATCCAGTAGCCAAGATTGACGCGCTTCTTGTGGTACATGACCCACAGGAAAAACAGCTCCGTTTGGGCAAGCTGCCCAGAGGTCCCGAATTTACCTGCGAGGGCAATGGACAGGAAGCGTTGCAGGATGCGGAGCGCTGGGTCTTGAATGCAGTGGGCCTTGGCATGGCGAGAGTCAAACAGGATCTTGTCTCGTCCAGAGAGCTCCCGAAGAGCTTTGTGACTGTTGAACTCGGGAGGGATAATGGTGAGAGCGTTCTGATATGCGGCCTCTTGAATTCCCTCATGACTGACAAAGCCCAGATAGACGTTGAAGTCGTTGAGAGACATCGGGTGCCATTTGCTTGCCAACCTAAAATTCACACATCCCTTGGCAGACAGATCGGGACCGACCCCACCCCCGAGTTTAAACAAATCAACCTTATACCAAAAGCTAGCAAAGAACTCCAGACTGAGTTCCAAATAGGTAGGCTGATCCATGTAAAAGAAACGTTCCCACCCGATACCACTGATATACTCCCGAATCCGGGACCCAACACCCATCTTATCACAAAACTCCAGATCTAACTTAGGGCAGGGGGCTACTCCCTTGAAATTCATCAAAGTCACCTTATCCAAGGAAGGCTTATCATTAAAGATAAAAAGCTCATTGAAAGTTTCAAGGTTAGCCGTTACCAGGTAACTGGGTCGGGACCCAGGAGCAGAATCAAACTCTTCATCTTCCTCCTCGATGCTCTGTGATTTGCGGGGAGTCTCAGTAGCAGGAGCTTTACCCTTGGAAGAGGCCGGGATCTTCCTTTTCTTACTGGCCGGAGGTTTGGGGGCTGGAACCTTAGGAGCAGGGGGCTTTGGGGTGTTTTTCGCGGCTCGGGTCCTACCCCTGGCCGATTTCGGGGGTGGACTGGGAGGTTGGGGTGGGTCGATCTCCCCTTCTCCTTCATTGGCTATCTCCTCTGCTGGGCCCTCTGGAACGTCCTCAGGACCTGGAGCAGTGTGCTCGGGATCCTAAGCGTCGTGCTCTTCTGGTCGCTCAGTCAGCTCGACCTCCTCCTCACCATCACGTCCGCCATCGTCCTCCTCCTCTCACTGGTCGTCGGAGTCCCAGGGGAACTGCTCCTCGTTCTCCTTCTCTGCCCGACGGGCTTCCCGGAGGCTGGAACTGGTCTGGGGCTCCGCTTCCTCCTCGGTGTCAGAAGGAATGACGTAGCCAATGGGCTTAACGTCGAGGGGGACGGAGTTGACAGGGCTGGGCGGCGTTTTCTTCTTGCTGCCGGCGGTGGTGGTTGGAGGGACACGGTGAACCTTCCCGGATCTGGTCATGTCTGTGAGAGGGGTAGGGGAAGAGATTTCGTCTAGGTTGATGGTGGCTTTGGAAGATGGGGATCCGAGCCGTTCTGTGGCTGCTGGAGAGTGGTCGGAAGTGGTGGTGTTTGGTTGGTTTTGGTGAGAGAGAAGAGTAGGAGTTGGAGTAGAAGAGTGAGAAGTAGGGTCTTTGTTGAGGTTGAGATGAGTGCGTGCCATAAGGGAGAAGAGAGGGTTTTTGTTTTTGGAAAGAAGAGGAAAAGAAGTGTTTTGATTTGATTGGGAGTGATGAAGGGATTTTGGTTGGGTAACGGTTGGGTAACGTGGAAGGGTGACGGTTCAGGTGGCGTGGGTGAGTAGGTTTTGGCAGGCGTGGGATCGTAGAGAGAGAGGCGGGAAATGGTTGCATCGGTCTCCGTTGTCCGCGTGGTGCGCTGGGAGAGGGCGCTTAGTGCCAAGGGCAGCGTGCTCTTACACCTGCACGGGAATCGGGGAAAGCAAATCAGCTTTTTGGATTTTGAAAAGAGGAGAGATAAGAATAAAATCAGAGGTAATTAAATGGGGTGAATAAAGACATTAAATAGGAGACAGAGAAATTAAATGAAAGGGGAAAGAGGACAAAGAAAATTTAAATTTTTACCTAGGTAACATAAAAAGTGCACATAGAAAATTTAAAAAACTAGAGTTGACCCAAAAAAATAATAAAAATAAGATAGAAGAAACTAAAGAGACCAACGGACAAAAGGAATAAGAATGGACAAAACTAATTAAAATCACCTAGGGAAGATAAGAAATGGACTTTGGGGAAAAGAGAAAAGAGAAAAGAGGATGTCGGACGCAGAATTTAGAGACAAGAAAATTAAAGGAAGAGGGTTAGAAATTCGGGGTTGGTCCCCACACTTGGCCTTGATTATCGTCCAGGCCTGGACGTCGTGTCCTCATTCGGGAGTGTCGAGTGTTGGGTCCTCGACCCTTGTTTCCTCTGCAGTCGATGGCTTGAATCCTTCATAGAAGGGTTTCAACCTATGACCGTTCACCTTGAATGGCTCCCCATTGTCCAAATTCTAGATCTCAACAGCACCATGATCAAATACCGCGGTGATTCGGTATGGTCCCGTCCATTTGGACTTGAGTTTTCCCGAAAAAATCCGTAGCTTTGAATTGTAAAGCAAAACTTTCTGCCCAATGGTGAAGTTCTTGGCTACGAGGTGCTTGTCGTGCTGGGCTTTGGTCTTGCCTTTGTAGATCATTGAGTTTTCGTAGGCATCCCCCCGAAGTTCTTCGAGCTCTTGAATTTGCAAACAGCGTTCCTTTCCTGCCAAGTGCAAGTCCATGTTGACTTTCTTGAGTGCCCAAAAGGCCTTGTATTCTATCTCGACTGGGAGATGACACGGCTTGCCATAGACCAACCGATAAGGCGTCATGCCAATCGGGGTCTTGAATGCAGTACGGTTGGCCCATAGCGCGTCTCCTAGCTTGAGACTCCAGTCTTTTCTTGACTGATTCATGGTCTTCTCAAGAATAGCCTTGATCTCCCGATTCGAGACCTCGGCTTGCCCATTGGTTTGGGGGTGGTAAGCTGTGGATACTCGATGAGTCACTCCATACTTATTAAGTAGCGAAGCGACTGCTCGATTGCAGAAATGAGTCCCCCGATCGCTGATGAGAGCTCGAGGGGTCCCGAATCGGTTAAAGATGTGCGTTCTGAGAAAATCAGCAACCACCCTGGAATCGTCTGTTTTGGTGGCCTTGGCTTCGATCCATTTGGAAACATAATCTACGGCAAGCAGAATGTACGTATGCCCGAATGAATTCGGGAACGGTCCCATGAAGTCAATGCCCCAAATATCAAAAATTTCGCATGCAATGATGCTGGTCAAGGGCATTTGATTTCGAGCTCCGATATTCCCCATTGCTTGGCAGCGGGGGCAGGTCGCACAAAACAGATAACTGTCTTTGAAGATTGAGGGCCAGTAAAGACCTGCCTCTAGGACCTTGAGTGCGGTTTTCTTTGCAGCAAAATGCCCTCCTTCTGTCGTGGAGTGGCAGAACTTGAGGATGGACGGGACCTCATCTATGGTGACACAGCGCCTCACGATCTGATCTGAACAGTGCTTCCATAGGTAAGGGCTGTCCCAAACATAGTACTTGGCTTGCTTGCGGATTCGGTTGTGTTCTGCACTCGAGGTCTCGACTGGAAGCGCGCCAGTGGCACAATAATTAGCTATGTCCGTGAACCAAGGGTATTTTGCGGTGTCAACTAAGCACAAATGCTCATCTGGGAAAGACTCCCGAATGGCTACTTGGGAGTCGTCTTCTTGATGCGGGAGTCGACTCAAATGATCGGCTACACAATTCTCGGTTCCTTTTTTGTCCTTGATGGCGAGGTTGAACTCTTGAAGTAGGAGGATCCAGCGGATGAGCCTAGGCTTTGCGTCGGTCTTCTTGAGTAGGCATCGAAGGGTAGAATGGTCGGAGTACACAATCACTTCTGTGCCCAGAAGGTACTGCCGAAATTTGTCAAGGGCATAGACAATGGCCAACAGCTCTCTTTCAGTTGTGGTGTAGTTTTGCTGGGCGGGATCCAACAACTTGGAGGCATAATAAATGACATAAGTCTCCTTGTCCTTCTTCTGGCCCAGAACAGCTCCCAAGGCTTGATTGCTTGCGTCACATATGATCTCGAATGGGAGCGTCTAGTCGGGAGCTCGAATGATGGGAGCAGAAATGAGCTTGGCTTTCAGGGTCTCGAATGCCTTCTTGCACTTGTCATCGAAGACAAAGTCCACATCCTTGTGTAGTAATTGGCACATTGGCTGGGCAATCTTGGAGAAATCCTTGATGAACCTCCTATAAAAACCTGCATGTCCAAGAAAGGAACGCACATCTCGAATATTCGAGGGGTAAGGCAAGGTCTCGATAGCTTGGATTTTAGCCTCGTCCACTTCGATACCCTTTCGGGACACGATGTGGCCTAAGATTAGTCCTTGGTCAACCATGAAATGACATTTTTTGAAATTAAGAACAAGGTTAGTGTCAATGCATCTTTGCAGAATTTTCTTTAGATTCAAGAGGCATTCGGAAAAAGAGTTACCATAGACCGTGAAGTCATCCATGAACACCTCAATGCATTCCTCCACAAATTCTGAAAAGATGCTGACCATGCACCTCTGGAATGTGGCCGGGGCGTTGCATAACCCAAAGGGCATGCGTCTGTAAGCAAAGGTCCCGAAGGGGCATGTGAAGGTGGTTTTCTCCTGATCTTCAAGGGCTACTGGAATCTGGTGGAATCCCGAATACCTATCTAGGCAGCAGTAATGCGTCTTGCCCGCGAGGCGCTCCAACATCTGATCTATGAAGGGAAGTGGGAAATGGTCTTTTCGGGTGGCTTCATTCAGGCGTCGATAGTCAATGCACACACGCCAGCCATTCTGGATTCGGGAGGGGATTGGCTGACCCTCGGGACCCGGAATGATTGTGATGCCATTTTTCTTTGGGACCACCTGAACGGGGCTGACCCATGGGGAATCAGAAATGGGGTAAATAACTCCGGCATCGAGCAGCTTCAAGATCTCTTTCTTGACCACCTCCATCATGGGGGGGTTCAAACGCCTTTGAGGCTGTCTCACTGTCTTGGAGTCGTCTTCGAGATGTATGCGGTGAGTACATAAGGATGGTGACAGTCCCTTTATGTCGGCAATAGTCCATCCGATGGCCTTCTTAAAACTCCGGAGGAGGTTCACGAGCTCAGTCTCTTGACATGCTTCTAACTTGTTGGAAATGATGACTGGAAGTGATTCTTTCTCCCCGAGGTATGCATACTTCAGATGTGAGGGCAGCGTCTTGAGTTCGAGGTCTGGGGCATGTTCTAGAGACGATGGAAGTCGAACATGATCTGCGCATTCGGGGGGCTCGCTCGGGGGTTCAACTACCAGGGCAACATTTTCTTCAAGGGTTGCGGCAACGGTGCTTAATTCAGAGAGGACCGCAATGGAAGATGTCATCCCCTGCAGAGATTCGGGGGTGAGACTATGGTCAAGAACCAGCTTCAAGGGCTCGACAAAATTCAGCTCAGCAACTTCCTCCACAAGGGGATCTATTATATCAACAAAATTTACACTTGAAAAGTCGGGAGGGTACTTCATGGAGTCCAGCATGTTAAAACGGATGATTTCCCCGTCGAACTCGAGGGATATCGAGGCCTCATAGCAGTCAATCTTTGCGCGAGCAGTAGCCAAGAAAGGACGCCCCAAGAGTAGATCCGAAGATTTGGCGTTCGTGGGATTTTCCATGGAGAGAACATAGAAATCTGCTGGGAATAGAAATTCACCAATCTGGACGAGAACATCCGTGATGATTCCCTTGGGGTACACTACCGAACGGTCTGCAAGCTGGATTACCAGTGTGGTTTCTTTCAAGGGCCCGAGTCCGAGGCTATTGTAGATGGTCAAGGGCATAACATTGATTCCAGCTCCCAAATCGCACATCGCCTTTCCAATATCGATAGTTCCGATCTTGCACGGGACCGTAAACATGCCCTGGTCTTTGCACTTGGGAGGAATTTTTCGCTGGATATGGGCGGACAAATTAGCTCCCACACTGATTCTATTCACCTCAGTGAATCTGTTCTTATTAGTGCACAGCTAAGTTTCTGAAACTTAGCATATCGAGGCATGTTCTTGATGGCCTTGAGGAGTGGAATATTGATAACGACCTTGCTAAACATCTCAAAGATGTCCCGATCCTCTTCCTCTTTCTTTTTCTTGACCAACCGCTGAGGGAATGGTGGCTCGAATACTTTGTTTATGAATTCTTGAGAGAATTCTTCCTCCTCGACGGGCTGCTTCTTCTTGCAGCGGGACTTCTTGCTGGAGAAGAAGTGATCAAGTGCTGCGTCGCCAAATCGGGACTTCTTAGGTTGGTCAGTAGGATGTTCGGGAGGTGGTGGTGCAGTATTATTGGTTTCCGGACCAGGAACAGCAATGTGTGCTTCGGGATCTGGGTGGACACGAGAAGGGATCTCGAAACCACTACGGAGGTTCATGGCGCACGCCTCATGCTTCGGGTTAGGTTCCGTTTGCCCTGGAAATCTCCCTCCATTTTTCACTTCCTTCATTTCGGCCATGAGGGTCCGAATCTGTTTTTCTAGCTCCACGATTTTTTTCTTATCGGGGGAGGAGTCCTCATTCGGGGGCGGTGGCATAGTGAAATTCTGATCGGGAGGAGGTTGCCTCTGGTACTGATAGTTCTGAAAATTGGGCCTGGGCTTGAAGTTCTGCATGTTGAAAGGAGGAGGGTAATTTCCGTATGGGTTTGGTCCATACTGATGGCTGGGTCCGGCCTGCTGGTTGTTATTCCATCCATAGTTAGGCTGCTTCCACCCTTGATTGTGGTGTTGGCCATAGGGGGCGTTGAATCCACCTACTGCATTGACTGGAATTTCATCGGGGATGAATGGGCAAGCATCCGTTGGGTGGTCTGAAAATTGACAAATCTGGCAGGCCTTGACCTGGACTGGCTGTCCCGAAGCCATGTTTTGCAACATGCCCGTGATGGCTGCAAGTTGATTCTCCATAGCAGTTGAGCGTGCGTCTTGGACGCTAGTGGAGTTGTTGAGCTGGAGGTTGTTTTTGGCCATGAGCTCGATAGTGGCTTTGACAGCGGCTGGAGTGAGTCTAGTGATGGATCCACTGGCAGCGGCGTTCAACAAGGCCTTATCCCGACCGTTGAGTCCTTCGCAAAAGTACTGCATGAGGGCGTGTTCGGACAGATTGTGTGAGGGGCATAAGGCTTGCATCTTTTTGAACCTTTCATAATATTGCTCAAGATCTTCCGAATCCTTTTGGAGGATGGATACAAGCTGCTTCCGGGTCACCATTGCTATGGACACGGGGTAGTACTTATCCGTGAAAGCTTTGGACATCTCGGCCCATGAATTGATAGATTGGGGTTCCAAGTCGTAAAACCAGTCAAGGGCATCGTCCTTGAGGGACCACATAAAGGCACGAAGCTTGGCGTGCTCAACAGAAACATTGTGAGGCTTCATGGCGTCGCAAATGGAGTGTAGCTGCTGTAGGTGGCGGTGCGGATTCTCCTTGGCCAACCCTCGAAAGAGTGGCAGATGATGCATAGTTGCAGACTTGAGTTCCCAGTCATTCGGGACTGCTGGCCAGACAATGCAACTAGTTGGGGCTTCGGGAGCAGCATTGAAATCATCGATGGTCTGGACTGGCGGGGGAAGTGGTGGAACGCGATCTCCTACGGGACCGTTGTCATCCATTTCGGGTCCTTCTGGGTGATCAAGGGGAAAATTCTCGGGGTCTGGATTGTCTTCTAGGTCAAAAAGACGTTCGAGGTCCCGAACACAAGGGTTGGAATTTCCTCGTGCCAGTCGTCGAAGTCCCCTTTCGGTCCATCCTAGCTCGTGATCAAGGGGTAGTAATTCGGGTGCGGATCTCCTGGTCATACAAACAAGAAAAATAAATCAGTCTTGAAACAATCCCCGGCAACGGCGCCAATTTGATCGTCAATCAAATACAGAATTTATAGTGCCTGAAAACGTGTGTGCACAAGAGATAAAGTGTACAGTGGCAGTCAGGGTCGAACACAGGGATTGTGAGAAACTGATCTATGGTCTTGAATATAATCGGGGGAGAAGTGCACAAAGAGTAACAATTAGGGGGGGGGGGGGTTTACTTGGCCAAACAGGTTGGTCAAGGCAGATTTCGGGAGCTAACAATTTTTACCTAGGAAAGCAATATTTGGGGTCCCAAATGTCACGTTCGAGGTCCCGAATTGTAAAGTAAGCAAATCATAAAACAATTCCAGAAATGATAAAACAAATCAGTAACAGATGCAGAAATAACAAGACAGGTCCGAAGCAGAACAAGGGTGAAATAAGCACAAATAATCAGATGGGAAAAGGGTTCTCAGCAAGGCATTCTGGGTTGCATTCGGGACTAGATCGTCATCAGCTCAAGGGTATTCTATTCAAGACGTCATAGAAATGACATGGGGACCAGATTCCTCGGATATCCCCTACTTTTCTCTTAAGAGAAACTACCCCCCGTTTCCACATATGAGGTAGTCTTGACAGTCCACCATCCCTCTAGGCACGAATGCGGGAGGGCCATACTCAAACTGCCCATGAAGCTAAGAAAAGACAGATCTGGAGCTAAAGTCCCTCAGTTTGTCAGGCTCGTGACCCAGCTCCAATCAACTACCCAACCTATCTATTCGAGACCACTTTGACACAGTCAAGACTAAACAGATGCCTACTTGGTTCATGCAATTTTCCTTCCGTATTCATCACATAAATGGCAGCATTTACACAAGATAATTATCAGTTGATCAAGCCTCTAATTAAATCATGCAAAGATGTAATTAAACCGATGAATAGTTGAATATAGCATCAAGAATATATTAAGCACATTAAGGCCTCGAATCTGCCCTTGCAACCCTTGAATCAGCCTTGCCAAGAACTAGAAATTTAGCTACTCATAATTAAAGATGAACAAATAATAATTAAAGAAAGCATAATAAGTAAATAAATAGATTAAGGGAAGAAAACTTGTTACTAGATTCCGTTTAGAGCTCGGCAGCAAGGTTGAAAGAGCTAACAAAGCTAGAGAGAGAAGCTAGAGAGAAGTCTAAGCTATTTCTAAAACTAATTAATTAAAATTACTAGGAGGAAAAAGATGCTTAAACTATTCATGGATGCCCTTTATATAGTAGAGCTCCAAGCACAAAATATCTACAGCCCAAAACTAGGGACAAAATGCATTAATTGAAAGCCTAAAGAAATGGATCTATGTTCCCAAAAGCACAAAGCTGGAAAAGCTGAAAGCTGATTCTCTTGGTCTTGACCAGCTTTGGCAGGTCTGGAGTGGGCTCAAGACTGAAATCCGCAGGTGTTTGGTAATCAGCGCAGAGCGTCAGAACAGTGTCAGAGGGATCACATGGGCGTTAGGTGGGGTGACACGTGGAAATGTCGTCCTCTACCCTTCGGGAGTCCCGACTGGGAATCCGATTCGGGACCTCGAATACTGCTTTGGATTCGGGACCTCGACTTTTGGTCTTGAAGCTCGAATTCGCTCAAAATGCACCAAAAGCGTATGTTTTTGCATAAACTCCCTTTTTAGGCCTAAATCTGCAATAGTAATGAAATCAAGGGTAAATTAGCAGAATCAAGCTCTAAATGGGTGAGAAAATGGAGGGAAAATCATGCATAAAAACATGCTATCACTCTCACATCACCTTTACCAGGAATTCTTTCTTTTATTCGATTTCTCATAATCTTGACCCCTATCTTGGCCAAACCTTTGACCAAGACCATTTTAAACTGCTTTTACTTCTTTTGTTTTCTTTCTTAGTTTTCAGATTCTATCAACACAATTCAGTGACGAGGAAGTCAACCAGGAACTACATTTCCTAGAGGTCTCTGTAGACGATCCTCTTACCACCATCTACAAACTTTTGTGGACAGTGATAAGTTGTATTTCTACCCCCTATTTCTATATTAAATATACACTTATATTTGACGTGTTCGACGCGCGATCAATGAGTGTATAATTAGGTATGGGTAGATTTTTGACACCCCTATACTCTACCAAATGTAGAATACAATAATCATTTCATGTGTACCAATTAGGAGGTGGAGCTGTGTGACTAATACTCCCTCCGTTTCCTATTAATTGACACTTTACTGTTTATGCACGCGTTTCGAGGAGGCCGAATGACTTACTATTTGACCCCAAAAAAATTCGTGTTTTTTTTCGAACGTACACTAATCATTAACGTACGTTCGAAAAAAAATACGGAACTTTTTGGGTCAAATAGTGAGCCATTTGGCCTCCTCGAAACGCATACATGAATAGTAGCTAGTGACAATTAAAGGAACACGGAGGGAGTACTAATTAGTAGCAGCTAGGTAGCTTAATTATCATATAGTTCAAGAAAACGCGCCGCGAAGGGGAAAACACGAACTCCAAAAGAGGTGTACCATTGTTCTACTCAGATTTCTGGCTAAAGAATGCTCTGGCTCTGATGTTTGACATGGCTGTCATGTACCCTCTGCTGAACTCTACCAGAATTATGTTCACTTCCTCATGGATTAATAATTTAATCCATCTATATCTATATATGGGCTCCGCCTCATTTTCGGATCTTGGAATTGTTTGAGATGCTATAACTTGGTGTGGTTCTACATAGATACATGAATTAATTTATGGGCGACAGTCCCATATATTGATTATCATTAAGTAGGTTACTTTCCACCATGTAATCATAAATTAGATGTTAATAATTTAATCCATCTATATCTATACAAAAGGTATACAAAAGGGAAAAAAGAGAGTAAAATTCACGGTTTGCTACCTATTTTCCATTGAAAGATGGATTATTTTCCTAAAATAATTGGATGAATTTCAAAATTTAATTTTGATGAAATGAAATATTCAAATAAATTGGACTGAAGTTCTATAGAAAAAAATAGAAAAAGGTGTCACACAGGAAAAGGAAATTGAGTAAATCCTTCACCACCTCCGTCCCTGCTGATCGCACCACCCTCTTATCATTCTCACAAATCCGAGACATCATTAGAGCTCACATTAATTCATCACAAAAGCTCCACTTCTTCCTGCAAACTTGCCCAGGTCGGTCATTTTTCCTACAAACTCAAGGATCTTTTCTGGAACTGCAATGAATTAAGCTAACCACATAAAAATAGAGTGATCATTGGGTGATTGTTGTGACCTTTCTCGAGATTTCATGTACTCCTCAAACTCTCTGACATTACTAAACTTGCAATGCAAAGTCTCCAACATCCTCAACTCCCCCACATCACTAGCTCTAATTGATAATTTTGAATCTCCCCAGCCGTTGCATAGTTTGAGGACCTGCAACCGAGAAAGCATAGGTATCCCACTCCCTCTCTCTTCTATTCCACTCCTAGAGAGATCTATATACTTGAGGTTTAATAGAAATCTCACACCTTCAGGCATCTGTTTAAGCCTCCAACAAAGACCAAGATCTAACTTCTTTAGTTTCTCTAGCTTTGCTAATGATGGCACATGAATCAGACTCCTACAGCCACAGAGCAACAATGCAGTGAGATTCACCAAATCACTAATAGACCTTGGGAGTTCCTCAATCTCATCGCACCAAGAAAGATCAAGAACCTTGAGCCCCTGAAATTGCTCAAAAAAAGAATCTGCTATCATTCTTAATCCACGATTTCTACATAACAACAACGTTGACAGATTGGGACACCTTGGTGCATGGCGGGAAGGAATCTCCTCAATGTCATTACTCATCAAGGACACTCTCACCAAATTCTCTGTCCACCTTTCCACATCTGGTAATTCTTTAAGTTGTGCCCCTGCTTCAACAAGCGTGTTGGACCTTTCTCTTAATTGAAGGATCACCATGTCCCTAATTAGATCATGCATCCACACATTTTCAGTATCACCTTCCAATAAGCATGCATTCTCAAGTGTGTCAAGCATTGTGTGTCCCTTATCCAATTCTGCTTGTCTGCTTTCCCTTTCATCTATTATCCCCTCAACAATCATATACTCAATTAACTCATTTCTATCAATCTTTTCATCTTCTGGAAATAATGCGCAGTATGACAAACATTCTTGCAGTGCTGGATTAGTCAAATGAAGGAAGCAGAATGTCAACACAAAGAAAACTTCCCACATCTTGTGATCCTTTCTAATGTTGTACTGCAATCCCGCCAGCATTTTCAATTCCTCCAGCGTATTCCTCCATGTATGAACATTACAAATTCCCTTCATACTTCTGGCCATAACTCTGATCCCTAGAGGCAAACCAGCGCATTTCCACAAAACAGCTTTCACCAGTTCCTCTGCTTCTGGTTTATAATTGCCCAATTCTTGAGTGAACAAGATCCAAGCTTCTTCTTTAGAAAGACATTGCATGTGTATTATGTTCCATTCACTACAGTCCATTTGTCGACAAACGTCCACCGATCTACTGGTAAGAACCAACTTGCACATATTCACACCGACCGGAATTCCCACTTTATCCAATTCCACGTTGTTCCACAAATCATCTAAAATGAGAACACATTCTCCCTTTGCTTTCAATGTTTGAGTTAGCTTTTCAGCTCTCTCCACCTCATCTTCCTTGTCTAAAAACTTCAAATCAATTTTTTTGGCTATTAGATCTTGTAATTTCCAAATGTTGAAATCTCGAGATGCAGTCACCCAAAAAACTTTTAAAGAGCTTTGTCCCTTCAAACGATTCTGAATATACCTCATTACAGTGGTTTTGCCCACACCGCCCAAACCACAAATGCCAACTCGTAACACTTGATCATCCATCAACCAAGACCATATTTTTTCCACAATTGCTCCAAATGCATCGCCCACTACCCTTTTGGTCCGGAATACATTTGGCATGCACTCCCCAACCTCTCTAACATTACTAAATCTGCAATGCAAAGTCTCCAACATCCTCAACTCCCTCACTTCGCTAGCTCTAATTGATAATTTTGAATCTCTCCAGTCGTTGCATAGTTTCAGGACCTGCAACCGAGAAAGCATAGGTAATATCCCACTCCCTATCTCTTCTATTCCACTCTCAGAGAGATCTAAATACTTGAGGTTTAATAGAAATCTCACACCTTCAGGCATCTGTTTAAGCCTCTCACAACGCCTAAGATCTAACTTCTTTAGTTTCTCTAGCTTTGCTAACGATGGCACATAAGTTAGTCTCCCACACTCACGGAGCAATAAGGCGGTGAGATTCACCAAATTACTGATGGACCTTGGCAATTCCTCAATCCACCCGCAGCCAGAAAGATCAAGAACTTTGAGCCTCTGAAATTGCTCAAAAAAAGAATCTGCTATCATTCTTAATCCACGATTTCCACATAACAACAACGTTGACAGATTGGGACACCTTGGTGCATGGCTGGAAGGAATCATCTCAACGTCGTTTTTCATCAACGAGACTCTCACCAGCTTCTCTGTCCATCTCACCACATCTGGTAATTCTTTAAGTTGTGCTCCTGCTTCCACAAGCACTTTGGAACCCTCTCTCAATTCAATGATCAACATGTCCCTAATTAGATCATGCATCCACACATTTTCAGTATCACCTTCCAATAAGCATGCATTCTGAAGTGTGTCAAGCATTGTGTGTCCCCTATCCAATTCTGCTCGTCTACTTTTCTTTGCATCTATTATTCCCTCAACAATCATATACTCAATTAACTCATTTATGTTAACTTTAGCATCTTCCGGAAATAATGCGCAGTATGACAAACATTCTTGCAATGCTGGATCATTCAAATGAAGGTAGCTGACTTTCAACACAGAGAAAACTTTTTCTCGCATCTCGTGACCCTTACTAACGTTTGATTCCTTCAATTCCTCCAGCATATTCCTCCATGTATGAACATTACAAATTCCCTTCATACTTCTGGCCATAACTCTGATCCCTAGAGGCAAACCAGCGCATTCCCTCGAAACAGCTTTCACCAGTTCCTCTACTTCTGTGTTATAATTGCCCAATTCTTGAGTGAACAAGATCCAAGCTTCTTCTTCAGAAAGACATTGCACTTGTATTGTGTTCCTTTCACTACAGTCCATTTGTCGACAAACTTCCAGCTTCCTAGTGGTAAAAACCAACTTGCACGGATTCACTCCTACCGGAATTCCCACTTTATCCAATTCCACGTAGTTCCACAAATCATCTAAAATGAGAACATATTTTCCTTTTGCTTTCAGTGATTTAGTTAGCTTTTCAGCTCTCTCCACCTCATCTTCCTTGTCTTTAAACTGCAAATCAATTTTTTTGGCAATTAGATCCTGTAGTTTCCAAATGCTGAAATCTTGAGATATAGTCACCCAAAAAACTTTTAAAGAGCTTTGTCCCTTCAGATGAGTCTGAATATGCCTCATTAGAGTGGTTTTGCCCACACCCCCCATACCATAAATGCCTACTCGTAACACTTGATCATCCATCAACCAAGACCATATCTTTTCCTCATTTCTTTTAAATGCGTCGCCCACTGGCCTTTTGGTGAGTGATGAGGATTCTCTGGTCTGTTGATTATCATCCCCCATTGGAACTTCAACTTCAGCTACAATTGGTAATACATCTGGCATGGTTCTCTGTCGTTTGTCAATTGGTAATACATCTGGCATGGCTCTCTGTCGTTTGTTGCTGCATAGGTTGAATTTGTTCAAAATACATCCCACAATTGACTTTATAAGCTCACTCTCAGGTCTATCAAAAAGACAATCAAACAACAAAATTAACTCTATCCAAGCGAATGCTGGTTTTTAAGTGAAAAAAAGTTAGTTGCGATGAAAGAAAAAGTTACCTGTTGTGTGAATTCCATCCGGATATATTAGCTGCTTCCTTCAAGTGAGATCTCACATCGTCCAAGTCCAAGTCCATCTCCCCCTCCCGTAGACGTTCTTTGAGCTTATCAAAAGCGAGTCCAAATTTTCCAGTTTGATTTTTGATGTGCGATGGATCTACTCCGTAGAACACAGGTATAACGATCTGACCGTTAAGCTTTCTGCACTGGAGGATCTTTGCAAGTTCTTTCAAGCACCATTTAGAATCTGCATAGCTCTCGGAAAAAATGATGAGAGAAATAGTGGATTCTTCAATGACAGCGAGAAGAGATGGATAAATGTCGTCTCCTCTTTCAAGGTTGTTATCGATGAAAGTCAAAATTTGGTTCTTGCATAAAGCTTCATAGAGGTGGCTTATGAAACCATTGCGAGTGTCCTCTCCCCTAAAACTGAGGAACACATCATAACGTCTCGCTTCACGGATGGTAGCAGAAGAAGAAGAAGACGAAGCCATTTACGTGTGAAAATGGTAAGGAGAAGCTCGAAATAATAAGGAGAGAAAATGATCACATACGGTCTGATATTCTGCAAACAGGAATTGCATAGCTGGAAGTTCTTCTTTGTATTGAAACGAAATAATTAATTAATTGGGGAAGACTTGACCCAAAGGAAAATTCCTTTCACTTTCCTTTCAACTTTATTTTTTCCACCAAGATAAATTGAAGCGCGTATTCTAAGAACCACTCACTCATAGGAACTTGGCTGTACACTTGCCAGCCAGATAAGGTCCTTCCAATTGCAAGAAGACTTGGGAGAACCACATACCAATAATACCAACAGTCAACACTACCAAACTAAGGAGAACCACGACTGCAGTTTTATACATTTCATGCTCCATCCCTTAGCAACTTCATCCTCTGTCATCTGAGGATACCTACAACATAAACGTAGAACGATTTAAAGGATAAACATAATGGTAGGGGCTTAACCAGTAGGCATGTATGAAGCAATCAGGTAACACATCTTCAACTATTCCACCATACATGGTCATTCTTGACGGAAATGTCAAGCTAAAAGAAGTTATGCCCCCATCTTGTATGTAACCCAACTCTAGACAATCCATGTAGGGTCTTAATTTATCGTGGCTCATCAACTGTTGTAAAACTCAGCTAAAACCTATCAGTTGGCACCTAGTGAGTGTGCAAAACATTCCAGTCTCTAAATTACTATGACAAAAGCAATATATATTTAAGGATGACAAAAAACATGAATGAATTGTACAGTTTACTGATGGGAATAAGCATAATGATGCAAAATTGAAAATGCAGCTAAAACATAGCAGCTGCAGCAATTGATACCAATGTTATCCTCAATAATGGATGCACACTGAGTGCATCAAAGAAACAAAGTAGTAGTAAATAATTGAAGAATACCATGTCTTTAGCATTGTATGCAATAACGCTTTCTTTTACAGCTACGGCACTGACAACATGACCTTTCACTAGATATAAAACTTATCATGGACCATCTTCCAAAGTGTCAAATATGGGGGGAAAATTATTAATTGGATTTAGATGAAAGAAAAGTTCAGCCACATATGATGCATCTCCGTATTAGATCTAAGCAATTAAATAAAGAAATTTACTATCATCTGAAATATTAACAAATCATTTTTCATCTTCAAAATAAAATCTCATCAGGAAAAATAAAAGGAACAAGACCTTAAATAATTTTAAATTAAGATTACAAATACTATTTAAAATGAAAAAATCAATTGCATTACATAATAAATAAGATATAACATTTAAAAAAAATCATGAATAGGGATCTGATCAACAGAAGCAGTATATATGTATGCATCATAAGCACAGACATGGATATTTATATAATCAAAAGAGAAAAAGAAAGTAGCTAAATTACATATATTGGATCTATATAAGCAAAAGAAGAACCTTGATATATATGGATAATTACCTGATTAGAATCAGATGGTAAACCTGAAGAATAAAAGAAGGACACTATCATCCGATGAAAAGAAGCATTAGATAGATCATAAGCATAAAGCACAGCTGTACAGACATGGATTATCAAAGTTCATGTTCCGATCAGAATCAATTACCTGACGAAATATATAATTAGCAGCTGAGCGCAGATTTAGAGGATGAATGTTCTTCAAACGATCTGATCAAAAGAAGCAGTGTACAGATCATAAGCACACAGACATATATACATATATATATATTAATCGAAAGAGAAAAGGAAGAAGTAGCAATTACCTGATTGATTAGAATTATAGGGAAGATGGAAGAGAAGTACAAGAGAACACAGACAGAGAATGAAGGATATCTCTTGAACAAAAGTCTGAATAATGCATTACGACTGCCATTGCCAAAGACCAAGACTTTGTGGAAAATCAATAAAATGTGGGGCCGTGGTTTGCTTATCTTCCACGCGCAACTTTATTACTTTTACTACTTTTACATTTTTATTAATCAATTACAATAAATAAAACAGTAATTTTTAAGCACAAAACAAAACACACACAGAACATTATCTCCATTCATTTTATCTCTCAATTTTGTTCTAACTTCTAAGAGAAAGTCGCGGTATTGCTTCACTGATACCATACCAGTATGGCAATTGGCAACCCAATTGAGGAGAGAAAAGGAAAACAAATCAAGATAATTATAATTTACAAAATCATAATCTCTTTGGAGAAGAATATGTTTGAAATTAACATTTTTTATCACTGATTTAGGTTTAAAGTATTTGATAAACTATAAACTAAGAAGAAAGTAGAAAATGTTATTAATTTTTATAATTTTTATTCTGAAATATATTATATATTATTATAGAAAAAAACGAATAAAACAATATTTAAAATAAGTTAATAAATACTTAAATATATTAAATTAAAGAAAATTAAAATCGAGAAACCAGCCAAAGGAAACCATATCCATCAACATAGAGAAACCAACCAAAATGAAAGAGTACAACTACAAATCAAGTGCCTTTTTTTACTTCTTACTCTTACAAGTAATTATCATACTCTAGAATTGATAAGAGCAAGATTATTGTAAAATATACAGTGGTAAATTTAGAAGTAGCAAAAATTTACTCATACCTAATTATACATCCGTACCCAACTAATTTAAGTAAGTATGGGTGTTAAATGAGTCAATGTAATTTTTAATGGGTATAAATGGATATATACACCCATTTATTTATTTTTTGAAAATAGTAAATCAGAAATTTAGAAGAACATTGGTGACCAATGTGTGTTTTAGCAAAAATAAATAAATAAAATACCGATTTCCACTTTATTATCTACAAAATCATGTTATGATTACCTAAACATAAAAAATGATGAAACTACTTCAATGAAAAAGAAGAAATTACACTGTTTTGTTTTTTCCAAAATGGAAAAAAATATATCAAAAGAATGACGTTTATGCTTCTTTGTTTTCCCAGTAAATCCCAAAAAAATACGAATAATTTTACTGTCCATGATGATTTAACCAAAAATAAAATAAAAAAATCTCATCAGAATACTTACTATATAACACAAGCAGATCTAATACCAAACACGTACAATCACATATCATAGGTTTTACATAGAAGTAATTAAAAGGTCAACCACAACAGAAGCAAAAGGTCGAATACCTTAAAGACATACAATTGAAACCATCTATTTCTGCAAAAAATCCTGAACCATGTTGAAAGCACCACCAAACCCAAATCTAAACGATAAAACTCGAGCGTGAATGCTCAAATATTAACCTAAACGATAAAACCCAAGCCTAAACGGTCAAGATCGAGCTTAAATAATCAAACTCGAGCCTAAACAATCAAAATTGAGCTTAAATGATCAAACTCGAACTTAAATGATCAAACTCGAGCCAAAATAATAAAATCAGTATACACAATTAAAATCGAGTCACATAGTTAGATTTTGTCAAAATCTATATTTTTTTTATTTTTAATCTTATTTAATAAATAATTATATTTATTAAGTGAGTATAATTTAAATGTGGGTAAATGAGTATAAATGGATATCCATTTAAAAAATTATATGGGTAATAAATGGGTATAATACCTATACCCACCCATACCCATTTAATCTTTACCCATATTAAATCTCACTGTTTATATAATATACTTGCGGTATAAGTTACAGACACCAAAACGACCAACTTAATTGGCAAGATTTAAACAATTAATGAGTATTTATTGATTGGCAACTTGTAGAAGAATGTGTTCATCAAAATTAGAGATGGTAATTGGGCGGGTATGGTCGAGTATAGATATGTTAAAACGGATATGGACGGGTATGGGTAAATACCCAACTCATACCCGCAATTAAATATCCATTATTATCCATATCCAATATGCTCAATATCCAATTGGGTATGTAATGAATATCCAATTACACTTACTTATTTATTATTTAACTTAATAAAATTATTTCACCAAATTTTTTAAGAAAAATATGAAAAGTGGATGTCTAATTACTCATCTTTAGATAAAAATTATATTTTTATAATTTTTAATTTATTATGTTCAAAGTATTAAGGAAAAAAATTGAGTTTTTATTACGAAAGAAAAATTAAAAAGATGAGAGAGAGGAGAGAGGAGAGAGACAAAATCAAGGTAAAAAATTTTCTAAGAAATTGAAAAAAATGCGGGTATTGTGCAGGTATCATACCCAATTATACCCGCAATTATAAATACGAGTATTATTCATACCCAAACCATACCCGCTTGAACGGGTAATTACCCGCTCAAGCGGGTATGGTTATGGGCGGATATATGGGATGAGTACTCGTTGCCATCCCTAAATGAACTCATTTGTGCACTATTTTCAAGTTCTCGAGTGTTTCTTTCATATTTTTCATGCGGAAATCTTTTCATTTTTTAAGAAAATCTCCCCAAAATGTTTCTCATAGATACACTATGATGATAACTATTTGACCACATCTCATTGGCAACAAGAAGAAAACAAAAAAAGCTCTCAGTATAGAGCGGTAGCATTAACTATGAATAAATGCTCCACTATAAAGGCATAAGAACAACTCAGTACCTTATTGCCCATAACAAAATTTAATGAACCAATACCACGTCTTGTATCTGCATCATCCAATACATCGTCATGGAGAAGACTTGCTACCTGAGACATGAAAATGACTGAATTAGTTAAAGCAGTAACAAATAACTTCCCTCGCACTGAAGCATGAATTTACAGCATCAAAGTTAATGACAAATGAAAATTATAAACCACGAGAACTGACATGGATCATCTCTGTAATCTCAGCTATAGATTGCTGTCTGGTACGTAGTTCTGAGGACAAAGCTTCTCCTACACCATCAGGACTGGGCACACGTATATGCACATGCAAAGCTGTTGCCATCAGTAACAAAACCTGCAAAAAGCATACCCCAAAATCCATATCAGACGGAAAACACAACACAGACAAATGATAAGCATAAAATGGAAATGTGAGACTAAAGCAAAGCACCCTACATTTCTCTTCAAGTCATTCCACAAATATATTTAGGAAAGAACAAATGTCAGTCACTCATTAACAGAGTCCTGTACCTAAGCATTTTTCAAAGAACTTATTGGCATGATGTATGTTTTGATTGTCATAGGAATTAGCACTAACAAATAGTCAAGATATAGATCATTAAAATTGGCAAGGCACTAACAAACAAAAAGCAAGAAACCACCACTGATGATTAGAAAATAAGTATCATCGCAGTTACCGTGGGACGAAACCTCTTCGCTTCTACTCCCATTTTGAAGAAATACTCAGCAGCTGAGGCAAGTTTGGGGACCAGGATAGAATAAGACCAGGATTTCGTACAGTATATTACATCAAATCTATCGTTTTATTTAACAACCCATTCCAAGAAGCTAGAGAAAGATAGATTGGATACCTCAGCAACTACCATTGCACCGCAATCTACTAGCAAGAAGTGATAGTTCATCGGCAACGAGTGAAAACGGGTCAAGTTGATCCTGAAAAAGAGACATATTGTAGATTAAAGTTTGCTTAAGAAAGTAAAAAAAGCATGATAGTACCTGAAACACACTAAAAGCAAGATGAAATAATGTCTACAGAAAGGAGAATCACCTAATAATTTACAAGAATAACGTTATTCTACTTTTGGAACATAAAACAAGAAATTTGCAGTAGAATAGGAAAAAGAAGGGGCTTCACCACTAAAATCCCTCAAGTGAACCTACAGTCATATACTGATTACTCTCGCGTACATTAGTTACTTGAGCACACTCAACAAGTAAAGCGAAAATAATCCAGAAACAGAGAGGAAACAACAAATTTTATCCATGAATTTGAGCATCTCAGCAGCTGCATTCTTTGCTTCTGATCAAATAGGAAAAAGAGGATGATTAAAAACACACTTGCCTGATCAAGAGCACAGCTGCATTCCTCAAAATGTATGAACACTTGTGAAAGCCTTACCATTCTTTTGAGCTACGCATTTTATCAAACAGTTTGCAACTTCGTTCTTCTCTATGAAGTAGAATAAACAAGGACAAAATACACGCATCAGTTTTATTCATGTCCCCAGTCTTAAGGAGGTTTCTCTTGGCTATGATTTTCAAATAGAAGACCTCCAAAGTCATCGTCTTGTCCTTTCACAGCTACAAACCCTTAAGATGGACCTGCTATGTTTTTTTTGTGAGCAGCACATTCCTATGCATATTTTCCACACAGTTTTCTCATTTGTTAGTTTCTTTACTTTTATATTGGTTTGTCTTTTTTAACAGTCTCTTGATGGTATATTCCGTGACATTCCTGAGCTAGGAAATGTCATTCATCTGGAACTGTTTGCAAGTTGTCTTCGGGTTGCTGCGGTTGCTTGTGAAACCTTCTTCAAAGCATGTACTGGCTTGCAACGCTTTACATTTAAGGTATTACCATCAGATGTCCTAATTATCTATCGTAACTTAGTTGTTATTGTTCAACCCTGTGATGATACTTTTTTCCCCTGGTCGGTGGCAGGCATCATTTGACCAATCAGGCCATTGTTGGAAATTTGACAACTTCCATCCTCTTGGGAGCCTTCAGGTGGTTGAACTAGTTGGCTTCTGTGGGTTGCCACGTATTTTCTTCAGGTGGCTGAAGTTGAGTTGCTCACGTATTTTCTTCAGAGTTCCGAGCAGCTTATTCTACTATTTTCATAAGTGAATATAAAACATAAGCGAATGCTGCAATGGTGCGAAAAACATAAGTTAGTCTTGGATCACTTATTCTAATGATTCTAATCAGACTATTTATTTTATCGTATGGTTTTGAAGCATTTATTACGTACATTTTCCGTGAGATTATATGATTGTAAAACACAAGTCCTCATTGTGATCACATAACATAATTCGAGCTGCACCAACACCTTTGTCACTCATTTAATTTGATTGGCTGAATTGTTTAAGTTACCCCCTACCGTGACAGAAATCTGACGTGGCACCATTGACCGACGTTATGTGCCACGTCAGCATCTGCCACGATGCCACGTCAGCTTGCCACGTCACCCTTAGCTTCCATGTCATACTCCACGTGGTAGGGTTGCGATTAATCAAAATAATAAAGTGCAGGGTTGCGATTAATTAAAACATTAAAATTCGGATTGTTTTATGTCTTTTTCCCATTTAAAAATCCTTATTGCATGATTTTTTTGTCTAATTAATTAATTTATTATACTTATATGCTATATTATTCCCAAATATAACTAAGCTTTAATTAATTAGGTTTTCTCATAATCATTTTTGGATTATCCTTTTTTGTTTTAGTATTTTGTATAGTTTATGTGCACAATTCAATTTTCATGTTTTTTTTAGGTGTTAGATAGAGGGGTAATCTTCTTTTTTAATTTACAATTCTAGATTTAAGTTTTATAACCTTTTTTCTGAATAAAAAATATAATGTCTCATTACGGTCAAAAAAATTGTACTTGTAAATTAAGGTAACGTTTGATTGACAGAGTATCTCCCTATAATTATTTTCCGTGAGAACGATCATAGTAAATCTTAAATATTTGTGCTTGATTGGCATTTAATATTTCGAGAAAAATAACATTCTCATTTTGATTTATACAATAGAAAAATTTTACGGGTGTAAGAAACTTTATATATACCTTAATTTACAAGTATATTTTTTTTAACTATAATGAGACAGTATGTTTTTTATTCGAAAAAAAAGTTATAAAATTTAAATCTAGAATTGTAAATTAAACAAGATTACACCTCTATCTAACACCTAAAAAAATATGAAAATTGAATTATGGACATAAAGTCTACAAAATACTAATTTAAAAAAAGAGGATAATCCAAAAAAAATTGAGAAAACCTAATTAATTAAAGCTTAGTTATATTTGGGAATAATATAGCATATAAGTATAATAAATTAATTAACTAGACAAAAAAAATCATGCAACAAGGATTTCTAAATGGTAAAAAGACATAAAACAACCCTGAATTTTAATGTTTTGATTAATCGCAACCCTGAACTTTATTGTTTTAATTAATCGCGACCCTACCACGTGGAGTCTGACATGGAAGCTAAGGGTGACGTGGCAAGCTGATGTGGCATCGTGGCAGATGCTGGCGTGACACATAATGTCAGTCAACGGTGCCACGTCAGATTTCTGTCACGGTAGGAGTAATTTAAACAATTCGTGTTTGAACAGGGTTGTAATTAAACAAAATAAAAGTTCAGGATTGCGATTAAATAAAACTTTAAAGTTCAGGGTTGTTTTTCAGCTTTTACCAGTTTTATATTCAAGAATTGAACTCGTGATTATAGTAAAAATGCTAAAAGCTTAAAATCATTAAAAAATATTTTGCGGATATTACAGCGAGAAAATTCTTTCTTCAGATATAAATTATATACCCCGACTTTGTAAGTAAGGTTATTTCCCACTTAATTATGTGTTGGATAAAGATAATTATTTAATAAAATTGAAGAAAACTGCTGTCAAAATATTATATAATTTATAATTAAATCTAATAAAAAATAAAACTTTTGGGCTCACCTTCTGGGCTTAAATCTCGCTTATTGTGTTTGATAATTGTCGCCTTTCCTTTCGTTTTTTTCAATTGGGCTCCCCCCTAAATCAATGAACCATTTAAAACCCAAGATCAATTTCCATACCTCCTCCTCTATCAGCACAGCGACAGAAACGACAACAATTGGTTTCTCTAAAACAAAATTGAGTTTAGAGGTTGTTCTATCTGTGTGTTTTGTGGTTAAAGATTACTGCTTTATTTATTGTCTTGTATGAATTAATTAATAAAGAGCTGGTAAGGCGATCCTTCATCTTCCCAGAAGCCGAAATCAGAGCCCTTTTACAGGTAAAATCCGCAACTTTGCTCCTCAGCTTTGTCTCTTTGAAGTCTTAATTTGTTTTGCAGTTATGTGTTTTATCAATGAGACAGACTATATATGCTGTTAGCTTCAAGTCTGTTATATTATTCGCAATGTCAGATCAAACAAAACTGCTGGGTAGATGAAGAGACTGGAAGCTGAAGGTGATGATAATTGCCGCAATCGATGCATAAAGATAGATAAAGGGGATGATGGGGCAGAGGAGGATAGGATTAGTGCATTGCCATGTGAGATTCTAGTGCTTATCCTATCCTGCTTGACCTTGAAAGAAGCTGCAAGCCTGCAAGTACATGCGTTGTTTCCAGGAGGTGGAGAGACTTGTGGAAATCTTTTACGGGAGTGCTGGACTTTGACGGTAAAGTTGCAATGCTAATGTTTTATTTGAAGCCTCGAACTAAGCAATTTGCTGTTGCAAGAACAAAGTATGTGAATTGGGTCTATCAGGTTTTGAATTCACTGCAGTGCGCAACAATAGAAGGGTTCAGGATTTGTTTTGATGTGGATTGTGTGCAAACTCTTGAGGAATGGATACATTTCGCAATTGAGAAAAAAGTCAAAGCATTAGATCTGGACTTAACATCTTGCCTCCCACCTTCCAAAAAGGGTCCGAATTTTATGTTACCCCCTTGTTTGGTCAATGCTTTTGCTTCGTTGAGAGCCTTACGTTTGAAATCGGTAGACGTGACAACAGAAGCCATGGACTCCCTTTTATCTTCATGTGTGCATCTTGAGGACTTAAGCTTGGAGCACTCTGTACGTATTGAGGCCCTTAAACTTTCTCCCCCCTCACTTAAGTTGAAGTACCTGAAGATACAGGACTGCTTCCGTTTGAGTCTGGTTGAGATATCAGCTATGTATCTCTTGTCTTTTACCTGCGATGCAGAACTTACATGGATCAGATTTATTAATGCCCCTAGTCTCAAGGAGGTCTCTGTTGGCGGTGGTTGTCAAAGACTCCCCAAGTTATCGACTTGTCCTTTCACAACTACAGAACCTTAAGATGGACCTGCAATACCTTTATGTGAGCAACAAATTCATATGCTTATGTTCCACTGAGCTAGGAAATATCATTCATCTGTATTTGTATGCAAGTGATGTTTCGGTTGCTGCGGCTGCTTGTGATACCTTCTTCAAAGCATGTACTGGCTTGCAACGCTTTACATTTAAGGTATGAGGATCATCATCTGTCCTAATTCTCTATCATAATTAGTTGTTATTGTTCAACACTGTTGTTGATGTTTTCCCCTTGTTGGTGCCAGTCATCATTGCGCAAAGCAACCCATGTTTGGAAATTCGACAACCACCATCCTCTGAGGTGCCTTCAGGTTGTAGAACTACTTGGATTCGCTGGGCTCCCAGCTGAAGTTGGGTTGCTCATGCATTTGGTACAGAGTTCCTGTTGGGTTTGGGCTCCCAACATATGTGGAGAGAAGCCCAATATGCAAGCCCACTAGTCCCTCATCTTATTCTCTAATTTAGGGTAAGAAGGCAGCAGCTCATTCAAGCAAAAACAGAAACAAGAGAAAGAGAGAAAAGAGAGAGGAGAAGAGAGAAAACAGATTCGTTCATCTCTGCGCAGCCGTGGGAGATTTATCGCTGTGCCTTCGTTCACCGTCGGATCGGGCTGAAATTTAGACGGTTCACGACATCCGGTTCTTCAATCTGACCGGTTGGATTGGTGAGACGATATCTGAGCAGGAGGAATCGAGTCCCGAAAGTAGCTGCTGGAAATCTGGTTATGTGTTCTTCCTTTGGTTCTCTAGTTTCATACTTGTTGTTGGCTGTTTGCCTAGTTGTTGAGCACAATTTGTGCTGTGATTTGAGACACTCTTGTACCCTGATTTTGATCATAGTGGAGCTTGATTGACTGGCTTGTGCCCGTAGTTTTTACTTCTCGCATTGAGAAGGTTTTCCACGTTAAAATCGTTGTCTCTTCGTGTATGTGTGATGAATTAGTTGCTGCCATTAATTTGTTATTGCTCCTCATAGATTCCAGCAAGTTAGGGAAATTATTATCCGCTGCGTATTGCTATTATTGTGTTGAATTTCCCATCAGAGTGGTAACGGAGCTCTTGGTTTGAGTTTATTTGATTTGCTTGAATGATGGAGGCAAATACAAATAGAATGTTGAGTTTGAATGGCACTAATTATCACTTGTGGAAGGGAAAAATGAAAGATCTATTATTTGTGAAAAAGTTGCATCTTCCTGTATTTTCTACTGAGATGCCAGAATCCATGACTGAAGCGGCTTGGCATTTTGAGCATCAGCAAGTTTGTGGTTTTATTCGGCAATATGTAGATGACAATGTTTATAATCATATTGCTAATGAGGAACATGCAGCGTCCTTGTGGAAGAAAATTGAATCTTTGTATGCTTCTAAATCAGGGAGTAATAAACTGTATTTGTTGAATTCCTTGATGAATTTGAGGTACAAGGATGGGACTTCCATTTCAGATCACTCGAATGATTTTCAAGGACTCCTAGATCAATTATCAGGAATGGGTATCAAGTTTGATGATGAGGTGTTGGGACTATGGCTACTGAATACTCTACCGGACTCTTGGGAAACTTTTCGGGTTTCAATTTCGAATTCGGCTTCCGATGGTGTTGTCTCTTTGCAAAATGTAAAGGGAAGTGTTCTTAATGAGGAGATGAGAAGGAAGGCACAGGGTACTTCATCTCATTCCGAGGTACTTGTTACTGAAAACAGGGGGAGAAGTCAGAAAAAGGAACAGAAAGGTGGTAGGAACAAGAGCAGAAGTAAGTCCAAGTCCAGATACAAGAATGTGGAGTGTCATTATTGTCACAAGAAGGGGCACATACAGAAGAACTGTTTTCCATGGAAAAGGGAGAGAAAAGACAATAATGGTAAGCAGAAAGAGAAGGATCAAGATGGTGATGATCGTGTTTCTGCGGCTACTTGTGATGATCTTGTTATTCTCCGTGATCATGATTTAGTTAATCTTGTATCAGATGAGAGCATGTGGGTAATTGATAGTGCTGCTACACTGCATGTTACACCGAGGAAGGAGTTCTTCACATCTTACACTTCTGGTGATTTTGGAGTGTTGAAGATGGGTAATGATGGTGTTGCTAAGGTAGTTGGTATTGGTGATGTTTGCCTGCAAACCAACATGGGAGTGCAGTTATTGCTTAGAGGAGTCAAACATGCTCCAGATGTCCGTTTTAATTTGATCTCTGTGCAGATGCTTGATGATGGTGGTTATTACAATCACTTTGGTTCTGGAAAATGGAAACTCACCAGAGGTAACTTGGTTGTGGCCAGAGGGGAGAAAGTTAGTAAACTGTATTGGACAAAAGCTTTGGTTGCTAAAGACAGTGTGAATGCCATGGATATGGAGGCTTCTTTGTGGCACCGAAGGCTTAGTCATATCAGTGAAAAGGGGCTGAATTGTTTAGCTAAAAAGGATGTGCTTCCGGGATTGAAGAGTGCTGAGTTGGAGAAATGTTCTCATTGCATGGCTGGTAAGCAGACCAGAGTATCATTTAAGAAGCATCCTCCCTCAAAGAAGTCAGAATTGCTTGAATTGGTGCATTCTGATGTTTGTGGTCCATTAAAGGTAAAGTCATTTGGTGGTGCACTTTACTTTGTTACCTTTATTGATGATTGCTCCAGGAAGCTTTGGGTCTATGCATTGAAGACCAAGGACCAGGTGCTGGAGAAATTCAAACAATTCCAAGTTTTGGTTGAGAGACAGTCAGGCAATAAGCTGAAATGCATTCGTTCTGACAATGGTGGTGAGTATTGTGGACCATTTGACAGTTATTGCAAGCAGCAGGGTATTAGACATGAAAAGACTCCTCCCAAAACTCCTCAGCTGAATGGTTTAGCAGAGAGGATGAACAGGACGTTGATTGAGAGAGTTAGGTGCATGCTTTCTGAAGCTAAGCTACCTAAGCATTTCTGGGGTGAGGCATTGTACACGGCAATGCATGTTATTAATCTCAGTCCTGCAGTTGCCCTGAATGCTGAAGTGCCAGATAAAGTTTGGTTTGGCAAGAATGTCAAATATGATCATTTGCGAGTCTTCGGTTGTAAGGCATTCGTGCATGTTCCAAAGGATGAGAGATCCAAGTTGGATGCGAAGACGAGGCAGTGTATCTTTATTGGATATGGTGAAGATGAGTTTGGTTACAGGTTGTATGATCCTGTTGAGAAGAAGCTTGTCAGAAGCCGTGATGTGAAGTTCATGGAAGACCAAACCATTGAAGACATTGATAAGATGGAGAAGACTACACCTGAGAAAGATAGTAGTCTGTCTGATATTGATCCAGTTCAGACACCTAACCATGATATGGATGCTGCTGAGAACAATATTCAGAATGGTGAGCAACATGACTATGTTGGTGATCAGCAGTTTGGAGATGCTTTAGATGTTCCTATTGATGATTCTGAAGAGGAACATGATCCTGAACCACCTCAAGTTCAACCTCGGAGGTCTACTAGGCAGAGGAAGCCATCTACCAGGTATCCTTCTGATGAATATGTTACCTTGACAGATGGAGGTGAACCTGAGTGTTTTCATGAGGCCATGGAGAGTCAAGAAAAGAAGAAGTGGCTGGATGCAATGCAAGATGAAATGAAATCTTTGCATGATAATCACACATTTGACTTGGTGAAATTGCCAAAAGGCAAGAAGGCTTTGGAAAACAGGTGGATTTACAGGGTGAAGCAAGAAAGTATTTCTGCATCCCCGAGGTATAAAGCTAGATTAGTGGTGAAAGGTTTCAGACAGAGAAAGGGTGTTGATTTCAATGAGATTTTTTCTCCTGTGGTGAAGATGTCATCCATTAGAACCGTGTTGAGTTTGGCTGCTACTCTTGATTTAGAGGTAGAGCAAATGGATGTAAAGACTGCTTTCCTTCATGGTGATTTGGAGGAAGAAATTTACATGAAGCAACCAGATGGTTTTCATGTTGAAGGAAAGGAAGACTATGTGTGTAGATTGAGAAAGAGTCTATATGGGTTGAAGCAAGCTCCGCGACAGTGGTACAAGAAGTTTGAGTCTGTTATGTCAGAGCAAGGCTACAAGAAGACTACTTCTGATCACTGTGTCTTTGTTAAAAAGTTCTCCGATGATGATTTCATTATCCTGTTATTGTATGTTGATGACATGCTTATTGTTGGGAAAAATATTTCCATGATTAACAGGTTAAAGAATCAATTGGGCGAGTCATTTGCCATGAAAGACATGGGAGCTGCTAAACAAATTCTTGGTATAAGAATCATGCGTGATAGGAAGGAGAAGAAACTTTGGCTGTCACAGGAACACTATGTCAAAAGAGTGCTACAGAAGTTCCAAATGGAAAATGCTAAGGCGGTAAGCACTCCTCTTGCTACTCATTTTAAATTGAGTGCTAAACAGAGTCCTTCAAATGAAGCTGAGAGACTAGATATGCAACGGGTTCCTTATGCATCTGCTGTGGGTAGTTTGATGTATGCAATGGTGTGTACAAGACCAGATATTGCACATGTTGTTGGTACAGTCAGTAGATTTCTGTCAAATCCAGGTAGAGAGCATTGGAATGCTGTGAAATGGATTTTGAGGTATCTTTGTGGTACTGCTAGTTTGAGGCTTTGTTTTGGAGGTGATAAGCCTATCCTTGTGGGCTATACTGATTCTGATATGGCTGGAGACATTGATTCCAGAAAGTCCACCTCGGGGTATTTGATTAAGTTTGCAGGGGGAGCTGTGGCATGGCAATCTAGATTGCAAAAGTGTGTTGCATTGTCCACTACTGAGGCAGAGTTCATTGCCATTACAGAAGCTTGCAAGGAGTTGCTTTGGTTGAAGAAATTCTTGCAGGAGCTTGGTTTTGTCCAGGACAAATACATGCTATTTTGTGATAGTCAGAGTGCAATTCATCTTGGTAAGAATTCAACTTTCCATTCTAGATCCAAACATATTGATGTGAGGTATCATTGGATACGTGATGCATTGGATGCTAGGTTGTTGGAATTAGCCAAAGTTCATACAGATGATAATGGTGCTGATATGATGACTAAGGCATTACCGAGATGCAAATTTGAAACTTGTTGTGAGATCGCCGGTTTGGCGGTCATCTCCACATAGTTGTGAGGGGGAGATTTGTTGGGTTTGGGCTCCCAACATATGTGGAGAGAAGCCCAATATGCAAGCCCACTAGTCCCTCATCTTATTCTCTAATTTAGGGTAAGAAGGCAGCAGCTCATTCAAGCAAAAACAGAAACAAGAGAGAGAGAGAAAAGAGAGAGGAGAAGAGAGAAAACAGATTCGTTCATCTCTGCGCAGCCGTGGGAGATTTATCGCTGTGCCTTCGTTCACCGTCGGATCGGGCTGAAATTTAGACAGAAGGTTCACGACATCCGGTTCTTCAATATGACCGGTTGGATTGGTGAGACGATATCTGAGCAGGAGGAATCGAGTCCCGAAAGTAGCTGCTGGAAATCTGGTTATGTGTTCTTCCTTTGGTTCTCTAGTTTCATACTTGTTGTTGGCTGTTTGCCTAGTTGTTGAGCACAATTTGTGCTGTGATTTGAGACACTCTTGTACCCTGATTTTGATCATAGTGGAGCTTGATTGACTGGCTTGTGCCCGTGGTTTTTACTTCTCGCATTGAGAAGGTTTTCCACGTTAAAATCGTTGTCTCTTCGTGTATGTGTGATGAATTAGTTGCTGCCATTAATTTGTTATTGCTCCTCATAGATTCCAGCAAGTTAGGGAAATTATTATCCGCTGCGTATTGCTATTATTGTGTTGAATTTCCCATCAGTTCCGAGCAGCTTGAGAAAATAATTATAGATCCTATGAACCGGAAAGCTAGAGAGCATGCCTTGGAGCTGAAAGCTGCACTCCCTCTACGAGAATTTGTAGTATTGTAAAAACATAAGCCAGAGTGCTGTGGTGAGTGTAGCAGGCGGGGACGGCCGGGTCGTGGAGGTGGGACTGATGGTGGATGACTTGGGTTGGAACAGAACTCTATAATCTATTACTAGAGGGGTGGTGAAAACAGAGAATTGTATTTCACATTATTTTGTTCATTTTCTGGAATTTTTCATTTTTTAATTATTAAAGGTGAGGTTTTTTTTTTCAACCAAAACAATATGATTAAAGCATGCAAATTACGTTGAAAAATATCCATCCTAATTCAATGACCGTATCATAAAATAAAATAAAAATCACCAGTTCTAAATTATTTCCACAATTCCTCAAATTATTAGTGGGAATAAATGGGAAGAAATAAATAATCTGTAGTGGAAATAAGTTTCCTACTATTTTTCAGAATAATATGGAATTTAATAAAGGACCTTGCTTTTTGGCCAAAGATCATGTCCCTTTAACAAAAAGGGGTAGAGTTAGACCAGTAGTGACGAGTTAGTGAGACCGTTACGAGATCCTTGTAAAGAAGAACAAGTTTCATAGAACAGTATAGAACTTGACCTGGAAAAAAACTTGGTATGTACATTGATAATATGATATACAGAAGTTTCATAACTGCACAACACTTTACACGCAAAAATAACAGCATGAAAGCAACACGGCAAAACAAAAACCAACAAGCCAAAAAATGGGAAACTTCCATCAGCAAGTATAGAGGTTGTTCTACTTCTATCTGTGTGTTTTGTGGTTAAAGATTACTGCTTTATTTATTGTTCTACATGAATATATTATATACTTGTTTGGAGAACGATGCTCTCTGTATTCAAGTTTTGGGTTTCAACTTGAGAAAAAGGAGTATTGGGTGGTTTTCATGAGTCCAGCTGTCCATACGATGGGCTTTTGTCATTCGGTGTGTTTGCCAAGCCCATATCAGAGAAAGGCCCTTGTGTTGACTGAGAGTTTGGCCCAAATTTTGGAGTTACTATAACCTTTTGTTAATAAAGTTTTATTCTTTTTAAAGGCACTCTAATATTATATGGTGGAATTAATTGTTTAAATTCGTTTTTAAGGCCTATATAGAAATTAATAGCACTCTCTTCTCTCTACACTTAAACTCAGGAGGGGGAATTAGTAGTAGTAAAATAAAATCAAAGCTTCAAAAAGATGATCAAAATCCCAGCTGCAAGGATTTAGTAAGGAGGATTCCATATGGGAAGATAATTGTGAAGAAGACTACGTCAGAATCTCTCAAATTTGTATCTCATACAAAGAAGCTGAAATCTGTTCTCTTTAGTTTTATTTTGTTGATCCGCAAAGAAATTATCTTCTTTTACAACTTCGTGGAGTCGATAATCGATAATGTAAAAAACTCCATTTTCAAAGTTGTAAGCCTCTCTACTCATCACTTCTTCTTCTATTTGTTTTAATAAGAGAACCTATTCTGTATGTTTGTTCAAGTCTTTTATTTTTAATTTATTTCTTGTGGTCAATTCTGGTAAAATGTAGTAGTTGTTGACATTAGGTTGAATGGTGATTGCTTTTGTGGTTTCTATCTAATTTTATACGATTATTCTCCGTTATAAAATATTCAACATGTTAACCCTCCTATACTCACATTTTTTCGTACACTATATATATTTAAAATAATAAATACGATTAAAATTAGAATAAGACACCAATAGCTAATAACAAAAGTGAAAGATGAATTCATTCAGATGACAAAAATTATCATTCTACCACAGATATGATATAGTAATGGTGAACATCCCCATTGGCTCCACTAGAAATAACCAACAACTATTGGAATATCAATAAAAAAAGAACAGAATCCTAATCATCATTAAGAAGAACTGAAGACTAAATCTGTGTTCCGCCAAAACAAACAAAATGCAGTAGGAACTTCAAATAATGAAAATAATTGCATGATCTGGGCTATTGCAGATGCCCAAGCGGATTCGATCAAGGATACTACGAGTTGCACATGAAAGATATAAAGAGCCCACAGCGATTTCAACTGGATTTCACGGTTAGCATCACCATAATTCATCAAAATTATCAGAGTCAACATCACCATCAAAACGATGAACGTCCAAATCATCGAGACATGAGTAAGTATCTTCGTACATGATCTCCACTTTTTGGGATGCACGGGGAAAATCAGTCACCAATTTCAAAATGTCCAGGGATCTAACACCACCAGTTATATCAGCAGATTCAATATTAAGCTTCTCCAGCACCGCTGATTTTCCCAAGGTCAGTCCTTCATGTGTTTTTTGTTTTTTTTGTTTTTTTGGTGGGCTTTATATATGCTTCATTTTGGTGGGGAAGGTTGATTTGATTATAGGCGATGGCCGTTCGATGTCTTTTGGATATGCGAGAGAGAGAAAAACGCATTTCGTAATTATCCAAATAACTACGAATTTTGTCATTGATATTTTTTTTCGTCCAAAAGAGGTTACAACCATTACAAGTTGATTTAACTATCTAGATTTATCTAAAGGCTAATAGATAAAGTCTAGGAACATTGTTACATGGGGTAAAAGAAAAAAAATCTAAGCAACAGATGCTTGATTCTGAAGGCGTCAATCTTTGGAAGTCGGGATCCGTTTGCTCATAAAAAATGTTCTAATGACGCAATCTCTCCTTTTTGCATCACCACTTCCTCTATCCCAATCTTGGCCGCAACATCGGAAATCGGATTTCAACATATCCCCTCGTGCAACTTGGTTCCCGAAACTTCTTCCCCCAAAAAGTATTAAGTGAAAGTAGCGCAGGCACTGTCATTTGAACAAGCAGGATGGGTCTTGGGGAAAGAACATGAAACAGAGTCCCTGCATTAGCAACTTACACAAAATGTGTTACTAGGTTTTTTACATGCATTGCTAGATTAGTGCGAAAGAGAAAAAAAAAATGTAAAAAACGTGGTAAACCAAGCCACGACAAAACAAGTATGATGCACGTGATGGGGGCTTTTGACGTTGACTAAAGTTCTAACGGCCTGAAGGTTCCCGACGATACCATAGAATGGTCCAAAAAGTGTCGTAAGGCGACCACCTATTCCTTCCTACGAATTCAGGCCACTTTCCAACCATTTACATAGGCAAATGATTGAATCATGTCGGCTGAATCCGCGTACTAGAATGGAGGCCACCGTCCGGCTAGCTTTAAGGGTTCGAGCGGGTTGGGTTTGGTGAACATTACCCAAGACTTGAGTCTCGAGGTGTCACTACTCCCCGTCCTAAACTTATTTGGTAGGCGACCCTTGGGTGTAGGGCCTATGCATGCAATGCGTATGATAGTTGATCAAAGCAATAACAAATATTCACAAAACAGTTTATTAAAGCAAGTAAATAGTAAATAAAAACAAACACCTTTAAAAAAACCGGCTTCGACCCTACTAGTCCCCAGTGAAGTCGCCAAACTGTCGCACCCCCTTTTTCGTTGAAAAACGAGTTTAAGGTTCGCGGCGGATGCTAAGCATAAATGGATGCTTCGCATAATACAATGAAGTCGCCACCCTAATTTCTAAGGTTTAGGGAACCTAAGCGTCATGGCATAAAAAATAAAAAACTAAGGCACAATTGGTCTAAACCAAAGAACGAAGGTTCGAGGTCGTATTGTGGACTTGGGAAGGTGTTAGGCACCCAAGTCACACCCCTGAAAGGTTACCGGTTGTAAAGTGAGGTGTTTGTTATGTTTAATATTTTGACACGAAAATAAATAATCGAAGCATGTCAACCTCCTCTTCCCACGAACTCAAGTCACTTTCCGATCATTTACATAGGCCAATGATCGAATCGCGCCAACAGAGTTCGCTTATTGACTTGGGACACTTTCCGATTATTTAACATGATTGGCACGATTTGGCCCTCAAAGGTGACGTTACATCTTAGCATATTTCGTTGGGACGTGTTATTTCCGATCGGGACACGAAGGACGGGGTTACCGTTTGTTCGTTACGCTAGAGCAGACGTTCCCCCTTTTCATCGAGCCATGCATGATTAATTAATTAATTACTACGTGATCCTAACATGGATAAACTATCATCGTATATTTTCGTGAATGCAAATAACCGAGTGGGATAGAAACCACCATGCATATCATTTAACAAGAAAGCAATTAATCTCATGGCATTTAAACGCAAGTGATGTAAACATGTAAGCATGTGGATGGATTTTATCATGCATGTAATTATAAGTTTTTTAGCATTTTTAGATAACATACATGAAAATAATATTTTGCGAAAGACATTAAATAAATGAAAGAGACTTAGAAGAAAGACGTACTTGCGTTGCGTGCTCTTGATCTTCCTTGCAAATTGAAAGTGTTAGCGTTGGTTTGAAAATAAATAAATAAGAAAAACGCATGCAAACATTTATTTAATTTATGACAAATAGACAATTAATTAAATAAACATGGCATAAACAAATTAATTAAATATGCATTTAATTAAATAAAACATGGCATAAACAACTTAATTAAATCATGCAAGCATTTAATTAAGTAAAACATGGCATAAATAAATTAATTACAACATGCAAGCATTCAATTAAATAAAACATGGCATAAATAAATTATTTACAACATGTAAGCAATTTAATCAAACACACAAGCATACGAATATTTCATACGAACATTGACATGGCATAAAGCATACAAATATTTCATACATGTTGACGAAAATTATACATGGCGTACGAAATAAATTATACATGGCATACGAGAATTATACATGGCATATACGAAAGTAAGTGGGCCCCACAAGGGATTTTTGAACATTAAAAAATGGGCTTGGCACAAGCCAAGCCCAAATTTTAATTTAAACAAGTACACAACTTAATTAAATAAAATATGGCATTAAAAGCATACGAACATGTGAACAATTCATATGATATTTAAAACATGAAAAATAAAATAAACATATCGCATACGAACATGTAAACAATTAATGCGATATTAACATTTAAAATAAATAAACAATTTATAAGCATACGAAAACCATACGAGAAATTGAATCGTACACATACGAAATTTTGAATGGGCCGGGCCCATCACTTGTCCAAAACAGCGGCTGGGCTTGTGATTAAATCAAGCCCAGCACTCATTTATTCAAGATGGGCTTGGGATGAAATCAAGCCCATCACCTTTGGATTTTCCTTTCCCGCCAACCCGTCTTCTCCTTTCTTCTTCTTCCTTTCTTTCTTTCTCTACTGCAGCCGGCCACCATGGCCACATACTCAAGCTCCAAACCATCACCATTCTCACCCAAAATGGTTGCAATAATTAAGGTAGTAAAACAGCACATCAAAGCCACAAAAACAGTAAAGAAAGCAAGGCCAAAACAGTAGCAATTTTGCATGGAAAAGCAAACTAATTAATATGCATAAGTGGTTATTAATTAGCTAATGCATCATGCAATTAAATTGAAGCAAGGGAAGCATAAATAACATGAAAACTAAGCATATTGGACAAGTTTTAGAAGTTTATTCATGCATTAAAGGAAAAAACGAAATTTAAAGAAGCTAGAGAGAGAGAGCTAGCTTACCTTTCCGGGAGAGCAATTGGCCAAGAAGGATGAGCAAGAAGTGGAGATTAAGAGGAGGATTTGGTGCCCTTGATTTGTTGGTTGAAGCTTGCTATTTATAGGGGAAAAATGAAATTGGAGTCGGTTTGTTTGCTTGGCCGAAAATCATCCGTAGATATTTTTGGGAGTGATGATGAACTCTATGGCCGGAATAGTGAGCTAGGGGAAGGAAGCTTGTGGCCAAGTGATGAGCAAGTTTGATTGTGTGGCTAGGTGATGAGCAAGGCAAGCTGGAACCGAGCTGGAGGATGAGAAGGAATTAAATGGCATTTATGTAACATTTATCCTATTTTTGGGGTACGAACGGGATCTTTTTGTACGAGCGAAATCGCTCGAAAATGAAAATAAACCCGAAGCGAGATCCAACTATGTGTAGAAAAATAAGCCGAGAAAACTAATATACAGTGAATAAACGCGAAAGTTGAGGTGACGTGTTTATTTTCTCTTTCGGAAGTGTCAACGCGTTCGTGCGCAAAATAAATGTCCTTACGACAAAAATTGAACGAAACTGAACGCGGTGGCGTGAAAGAGAAAATTAGAACGTAATTATCAAATAAAGAAATAACGCGTTCGACCCTCGATCCCGGGAAACTTACTCGGGATCGAAAGAAGTTCGCAAAAAGACAGTTAAAAGTACGAAAAAATTAAAAAGGCACGAAATGACACGAAATATTAAACAAACTAGCCTAGGACCAAGAATCGACAACAATTTGATCTAGACGAGCTATTAAACGTCATAAGCGTAAAATTATGTAAATGTGACAAAAAAGTGGTTAAAAATCGGGTAGCAACACAACCGTTGCGTCTGCACAACACTTTTCAATTGCCTTTCCAATACCCATTATAACACACAAACACTTATATAATATACTATAAATCCAACAAGTGATGGTTATCTGTCATCAGAAGAAGATGACGCGATATCCATTGCTAAATATACGAGGAGCACTATTAACAAGAAAGACACTCTTGGATCCAATGCCTGCATTAAGATCTAGTACGTGAGCTCAGCATGTTAGACAGTAGGAGAATTGTCACTATGTTAATGGCTAGAGCCACGAAGCAAACAACCGAAAGGCCTAGACTAGTCTCAGTCATAGGACATCATAGGAAAATTGATACTTCTAATCAAATTTCTAGCATAGATGTTAGCCAAGGGGAACTATGAAGTTGCAAGAGTCAGGAGAGAAGCTGAACAAGCTGAACAAGCTCAATAATACATGGATATAACCAATTAGCTTACTTCAACAAATACATTTAAATACTTCATCAAAACGACAATTAATTAAAACAGTACTTTTAGTAACAAAACGACAATTAATTAAGTACGAAAAGAGTAAGATATTGGATTAATTAAATAAATTGTATGAGTTATCTCATCTATTATATATATATTTTTATTCTTTACTTATTAATAAAGGAGTTAAATCCCCACAAAAATGAAATAATGGGTGAAATCAATAATAAGATAATTCAAGGGTCACAACATCATCAAGTCAAAAATTAAACAATAATAAAAGAATTATGCTCATTTCATTTAGTCATCCAATCACAGTCAAATAATGTGTCATTTATACTACTTCATTATTTTATTTTATATTTTTTATTATTAAAGAAATTGTAAGAGACTTATTTTATGCCAGCTCATTCAACAAACTTTATTTCTATTTATGGCTCCTATGGAGCTACATTTCATCAACATTGTTTCTTCTCGTGTCCTCTACTTATGTAAAATATACACATAGCATTCTTTATTTAAAAAATACACAATTTATGGTAAATGGACACGGCATGCCCTTTCGTCAGTCAACCACTTATGGAATCCTATGTGGTATGTTTGATCTTAGATACTAATAAATAATTATTATTTCATGCCAGCTCACCTTTGATATGTGATCGCGCGTCGAACACGTCAAATATAAGAGTGAAATATGTATGGAAAAGGGGTAGAAATACAACTTATCACTGTCCACAAGAATTTGTAGATTGTGGTAAGAGGATCGTCCACAGAGACCTCTAGGAAATGTAGTTATTGGTTGACTTCCTCGTCACTGAATTTGGTTGGTTGAATCTGAAAATAAAGACAAAAACATAAAGAAATAAAATAATTCAAAACAGTCTTGGGCAGAGTCTAGGCCAAGACAGGGGTCAAGACAGTGAAATATCAGAAAAGAAAGAATTCCCGGTAAGGGCGATATGAGAGCTTCTGTTCTTATGCTTCGATCATTGACTCAAGGATGTTCATCTCTTCGTTCATAGCACTGCTATAGAGTGGAGGTACTCCTTTTCACTCCTGTCTTCCCTCCTCTTCAAATTACCTGGCGGGTACTCCCTCTCCTGATAATCCTAGCCAAGGGACACCTTGCTGGTTAAAGGGTTTATCCGTTTGACTGCTGTCTTGAATGGTTGCTCACCTCTTCAATGGTACAGGGGAAGACAGTACCTAGGTCAAGGTGTTTCCCCATGGAAACCCTAGGTTGTCAATCTGGTCTTGACCTAGATTACCTATTCTTCTAGTCTGGCGCGAGACTAGTCACCTACTTCGTCTAGCCGGCGGGTACTCCCTCTCCTTCTAGGCTGGTTGCAACTCTTCCCTACTAGGGTACAAGAATGGCCAACTCTTGTCTCTAGTGAGTAAGCGATAGATTAAGTTCAAGAAATAAATAAATACAAATAAATAGATTATTAAGCATGGTTTGATCTCACGAATGCATAAGAACTAAGCTCATCAACCCTTACCAAGAATGGGTGTTTAGTTACTCATACTCATGGATAAAAAGATAAAGTATTCAATTGCATAAATAATATAAATCCGAGATAATAAAATCCTGAGCAAAGTGTAACAATGTCGAACTGGGGAAGAAGAAGAGAGCGTAGAGAGAGAGAGAAGAAAGGGAGGACGAGTTCAGCTATAAGTAAGCTAAAACTCCTATGTCCTTCTCCAACTCAATCTCCTAAATAATCTCCTAAATAATCTCTAAAGATAATTATCCTGATTTGTTTGAGTAAAAATAGGAATTTAAAATATACAAAGATGGAAGGAGATCCTTGATGGGATTCTTAAATAAATATCTTCCTGATCCTTCTCTTTGTCACTGGACAGCTGCCAGCTCGCAAGGCCCAAGTGGAAAGCGGCCCAAGTGGTTGCCAAAGTTGCTGCTCGAAATTCCTCTTTCGCGGATCAGTCTTGGCCTAGACTCTGGTCTAGACTCGGAAAAACAGCTTCAGCGCTCCAAAAATCAGATTCTTCTATAAATTGCCTCCAGACCAGAACTGCTAAGATATGAGAAATATAAAGACACATCAGTAGATTTACTGCCCAAAACAACAAGTAAATGGACAATAAAACATGATGAAATGCAATGCAATCAATATGCTAGAGGCTGCTGACAAGGCATTTTCGGTGGAAAAAAAATCAAAATTCTACTCCTCTCCTCTGCCACGCGGATCCTACGAGAGCTAAAATGCTCGCCTTCCTCCACCCTCTCTCCACGGGGATGGTTTTGCCCATGTTATCAGAACCGGACCGGACCGACCGGTCCGTCCGGTTCAACCGGTGTTTTTCAAGTTTTCTGTTCGATTCAGCTATCGGACCGGATAAGGATGTGAACCGGGTTCAACCGGTCAAACCGGCCAGTTTTTACGTAACCGGCGAACCGGATTGAACCGGTTTGATGAGCCAAACAAAAACGACGTCGTTTTCGTTTGGTTTTTTTTTTTTTTGATGGGCCGGCCCATTACAGGCATGGGCCAGCCCATCAGAGAGGCAACCAAAACGACGTCGTTTTTGGACTTTTTCAATTTTAATAATATTTTTTGATATATTATAAAATGCTACAGTAAAAACCAGCCGGTTCAATCCGGTTTAATCCGGTTTTATCGTCTAAGATTTACCGGTTTAATGTGTAAACGGTTCCGGACGGACCAGCATTTACAATCTGGTTGAACCACCAAATTGGCGAAAACGGTTCGTTGTCCGGTCCGGTTCTGATAACTATGGGTTTTGCAAAGGAGGTGGAGTCTATTAGGTATGAGCTTGAGAAGAGGGAGAAGGAGCTCGGCGAGAATAAAGGGACGAAGAGTGTTAAGGATCAGGAGGAATCAATTCTCAGTGAGAAAAGGTTAAACGCCTCTCTTTTGTGTTGTAATTATGAGTTTTTAGATTTGCTTATATGTGCTAGTATTTCTCTGTTTTGAAAGTAGTTTCTTCATTTGTATTTTCTGTCTTGTTACGGTTTTATTTGTTGCTGGTAATTTTGTGGTGTATTTTGTCCTGATTTGACGAGTATGGTATATCTCCATTGACTATTAAGGCACTTACAGCAACAGGTTATGTTCGAATGACTAGGGTGCAGGAGGCTACCCTGTCTGTGTCTTGAGGGTATGTAGCTGACCACTTACTAGATCTAGGATTCCGAAAGGACATGGAGAACATTGTAGATTGTCTCCCCCGTCAGAGACAGTCCTTGCTCTTTTCTGCAACGATTTCAAAAGAGGAAAAATTTCCTCATTGATGGTTCAAATGTTGTTTATTGTTTGCTCATAGTTCCACTTATTGTGCATCTGTAGGTTCGCCGAATTTCTCAACTTGTATTAATGAAAGAACATACTTTTATTGACACAGTGGGAATGGTTTGTGTTGAAACTCCTGCTAAGGTACATTGCAAGTTATTTCAACTTTTCAAGAACTTTCTATTGGGAAATTTGCTAGTGACTTTTTCTGTACAAATTTCAGACAGTTGAAATGACAGTTGCACTTCTAAATATGGATTTCAGCAACATTAATTGTATCACTTTCTTAGTTTGTGTTATGCTAGAAATTTTAATTTTTGACACTAGTTAAATAATGTTAATAGATTTGTTTCAAGGCTAGGACAAAATTTGAGATCATGCTCTTTGCCAAATTTGTAGGTTAATCAATCTTTTCTCATTTCCCCTCATGAGTTGCATTTTCAAGTGGTGCACCATCTTTTGAAGGAGCACACTCAACAAGTACCCGATTACAAGGTTAGATGCCATGATGAAGTTTATGGATTGATTTATTTGGCACTTCTGAGCCTTAGGATTGGATGTTCAATTCTCTCAGGCCATTGTTTTTTGTTCAACGGGGAAGGTTACATCACTCATGTATCAACTTCTGTGGGAAATGAAGATGAATGTGAGGGAGATCCATTCTAGGAAACCTCAACTTCATCGAACTCATGTATCTGATGAATTTAAGGAGTCAAAACGCTTGATTCTGGTCACTTCTGATGTTTCTGCTCGTGGCATGAGTTACCCTGATGTTACATTGGTCATTCAGGTACCAGTGAACTGTGAGAAAGAAAGTGGTTTCCTGAACTTAATGGTGCATATCATTTTTTGCTGCTGATCATCCAATTTTTTACAGTGACCAGGTGGGTATTCCTTCTGACAGAGAACAATACATACATCGTCTTGGAAGAACTGGGCGTGATGGGAAAGATGGAGAAGGCATCTTGTTGATTGCACCATGGGAGAAATATTTCCTAGATGAGTTGCAAGATCTGCCTCTTGAGAGATCCAACACCTGATGTGGATCCAGAAGCTAAACTTAAGGTGCGCTTCTAGCTCATAACTTTCTTCAGTTGCATTCTTATGTCTTCAAACTGGATTTAATGACTTTCTTAGGAATGTCATAATGATGAAAAATTAACTTGTAGAAAAGTTCAAGGAGCTTTCCACATTGTTCTGATCAACTCAAATTTAGAAGCATGGCACAGAGTGATTGGATCACCTGCTTACTTAGTCAGGGCAATAGTGCACGGTTATTATCAAAGTATTACAAGGAAGTTATAGTGCAATTCAATGAAAATTCTAACAAATTCTCCCCGTCTTGAAACATGTCTATCTGCTAGTCCTTTGGGTTGGTGGTTTCAGGTCTCTGTTTGTAGTTGCAGAAACATTGTTGAGGAGGATTCAACATCATGATTCTTAGAAATTAGGAAACTTACTCGTATGGCACATCATCATTCGTTACAACCATGCAAAATTGGCATCCTCCTTTTCAAAATTGGCATCCTTCTTCCTTACACTACACTCTACGATGTAGTACTCCTGTTGGTCCTTAAAAATGGACCTGTTGGACTCTGGCTTCTATCATATAAAAATCTAGGTGTCTATATTGGTAATTTTTCTGAACTCTTAGAAACCAAAAGAAGAAAAAACAACTGAGTGTCATTGCCAAACTGGTTCAGAGAAGGCCAGCTCTTTTCTTTCCTGATGATGTTTTATCTTTGTCTTAAATGTGTGGTGTTTTTTCTTGTCTTGCTGGCTACAAATTTCTTCCGTTTTAGGGCAAGAAAAATAAGAGTGAATGCCACTCAAAACTTTACTCTATTTGCTACTTGATAGTCTTTCAGATTAGTGGTTTTGCGTCTCTGTTTGTAGTTGCACAATCATTGTTGAGGTTTCTTGTGTGTAACTTGGGGATTTTAATTGTGCAGGTGGAGGATTCAATGTCAAAGATTGATAGCAGCATCAGAGAAGCTGCATACCATGCTTGGCTTGGTTATTACAACTCAATCACAGAAACTGGCAGCGATAAAACCACACTTGTCGAGCTAGCCAACCAATTTGTAGAGTCAATAGGTTTACAGAATCCTCCTTCGTTCTTCAAAAAAACAGCTCTGAAAATGGGTTTAAAAGATATCCCTGGGATCTGAATCTGGAGATAGTACCTTCCGGAAGCAATTGTATATGAGCTGTTGATTAGTGTGGCTGGGATAAAATATCGATCATCAATTATCGGCAAATGACCCAGGTTCAACTTTTATTCAATCTGAAAACTGCTGCATATCCTAGCTCTATCTCCTGCCTTGTTGCCTGAGCATATTGCCATTTAATAGCGGTCATTCTGTTACTTAGTCAAATGGGAAATGCCTATACATTTAATGCGTTTTACTGGATTCTTAATATTGGCAGACAGGAAATGCGCTATTACCTGCTGTGTAAATTGCTCATGGAAACAGCTTAAAATTGAGTATAGATTTCTCAGCATTTCATGACCAAGGTCCCTTGTTCTTGTCTTGCACTTCTTTCTTCGATCTCCTTGCGTGTCATCTCTTCTCGTCCAGCACGAGAATAATTTTGTTCGAGTATGTTATTGGACTTCTTTAAGCAGTTATTATATTTCTACCAAAAATGGTTCCTAACAAAATGAATATCCTTCGATTTTGTGAAAACCACAGTGGGCAAGCTACCTTTTTTAAAATAAACAGACCAAAAAGAAGGGAGCAGCAACGACAAAAGAAAACTATGACTATAAAAACTGACAGAAATAACAGATTGGACAAGAAAATCCCTCTTAAGTAACCAACTCAAAACTCTCTTGCATTCAACTCTGCAACCTTGAAAACTGCTGTTTTTCTCATAAAAAAATTAGAGTGAGCTTAGTCCTGGCATCCTTCTAAGATGAGCTCCTTTCTCTTCTGATGAATGTATCTGTATTTTTTCTTACAAGCTTGTTCATATCCTTTTCAATCTGCAGAAAATAATTTCTCCACTGAATTTCTCATGAATGAATATTGCTGAGTGCGTATGTACCTGCTGCAAAATATTCTTACTTACCAATAACTTCTTTCATAAAATGAACAATTTCCATTTGAATTTGATTAACTCCCTTAATTACCATTTTTATCCATACAAACTATGCCGGAAGTCACCTACATAAGCATGACAGAATCAATCATTCCTCAGTCCTGAGCACACGGACTGAATCATAAAAACCTGAACCACTAAGATTACTTCAACTTCTTTTGTCGTCTCTCCCTCTAGTTCCAAGAAGTTTGCCACAACATTCATTCTCATCCTTTCCCTTGGAGTTTCAACAGAACAAGCAACTCCACTCTTCAATATTAAAACCAGCAACTCTACTGTTTCCTTGTAGTTGAAAAATATCCTCGTTTTGACCTTCATTATATCTTTTTGATAAGAAAAATGTTAAAGGTCGATCAAGTAATTAATCTTTTTGATTTCAAAATCAAAATAGTCTATCAACTAACTGCTGCAATCATTTTTATGTCCAAACAGTACCTAAAAATAGCTTTTCCATGGAGAAATGGAGGATAGAGACATCGGACCGAAACATGAATATTGAGTAACAACACAACACAAAAGCATACATTATACGTTTTGAACAATTGGAAGCCTGAGTATATTAACCCAAAGGGTTGCTTCATTTTTCAAATCCGAACACAAAATCTAGATGTAAAGTGAATAAGTCCATTGCCACTCCACATAGTTTAGATTTAGCAATAGAATGTTCATGCTTAACTTCTTCTACCATTAGAATTTCCATACTCGGTAGCTAACTTGCACCCGTGTCATTTGAATGGTACTTCAAGTTCTTCTGTCACCTCTTCTTCCAGTTCCAAGAAGTTTGGCTCTGAATGAAATTAACTGAGCCGCAACCTCATCCATTCTCATCCTTTCCCCTGGAGTTTCAACAGAACAAGCAACTCCAATCTTGAATATTGGAACCAGCAACTCTTCTATCCTTTGAGTATTGCTTGTCGTGCTTCTTTGGTTTCGAACCATGTTCGTAGTTGTCTCTTCTATTTCCTGATGAAGAACAGGATCCAAAATTCTTGTAACTTGTTCGGGCAAAAAAGACTGGACAAAGTTGTGCAGGTTTAAGCCTTCAATGAACATGTCAGCCACAGGTCTCTTTCCTGTAAACATTTCCAGCAGAAGAATGCCATAGCTATACACATCACCACATATTGCCACCTCATTCCCCATTCCATACTCTGTCATGTATCCATAGAAGAGGAAATTGTTAGAAACTTTTTTGTGCATTATGTGCATAAATTTATGAAAGAGGTTATAAGTAAGTATGGACAAAGATTACCTGGAGGAGCATAGCCAACTGTTCCTCTTACTCCCACCGAACTTGATTGATTGCCATTAGACTCATTGGGTGCTTCTAGAAGGAATCTAGCCAATCCAAAATCTCCTACATGCGCTGTCATCTCTTCGTCAAGAAGTATATTGTTTGGTTTGAGATCACAATGAACAATAGGTGTTTCATTTTGATGATGGAGATAATCAAGGGCACAAGCAACATCAATTGCGATTTGCAGCCTCTGAAGAAGATTTGCGCGAACAGGATGAAGATGCAGCCACTCCTCAAGGCTTCCGTTGACCATGAACTCATAAACCAAAGCCCTGAAGTCATTTCCTTGGGAATCAATACTTGAGCAAACAGTTAGCAACCTTACAAGATTTCGATGCCTGATGTTCTTCAGAGCTTCACATTCGGCTTTAAAACTCTTGAAAGCACCAAAGCGCATAAGGTTCAATACCTTAACTGCAACTAAAGTTCTTCCTGCGTCAAGTGTTCCCTTGTACACCGACCCAAAACTACCCTCACCAATCAAATTAGCTAAGGAGAATCCTTCAGTAGCCTCATACAAATTGTGATAAGATAATGGCATGCTCGTGTTGTCTTGATTATTCAAGACTGGTGTTTTTTTCTTTTTCAGCAGCCACAAAGAAAACAGCACAGATATGAGTCCTAAAATCGCAGCAACAATGCCAATTACTAATTTTATCCTTGTCTCTAATCCCTTCTTGTTTGGCCTATTAGAACTGCATGTCATTAACTGGAATTCAGGTATGCCTCCACAAAGTTTACTATTTCCTGCAATATAAGTAGCACTCGCATTCTGGAAGATGCCACCTGTAGGCAAACTGCCTTCCAAATAATTGAAGGATAGGTTTAAATACTGTAACGCGTTGAGATGAGGTAAAAAAATTGGTATTTCTCCTGAAAATCTGTTGCGGGACAAATCCAAATATTCAAGAGCCTTCAGTGAATTCAAGGAGGTGGGAATAGAGCCTTCAAATAAGTTGTTGTCTAAATCTAAGAGTTGAAGGCTTATGCAACTGCTCAAAGTGCTAGGAATCACACTTGACAACATGTTATTAGAAAGATCCAATATTCCTAACTGTTTCATGTTTCCGATTTCCAAGGGAACGACACCACTCAAACGGTTATTAGACAAAGCAAGTCCTATGGATAATGATTGTAAGCCAATAACTTGTGAGGGTATGGGGCCGGTGAGATTGTTACGGGATAAATTTAAGAATAACAAATTTTGGCAGTTTCCTAAGCTTGAAGGAATGCTACCACTGAGATTATTTATTCTTATACTGAGTTTAATTAACTGGGTTATATTTCCAAGAGATGGTGGAATATTTCCCCAAAACATATTATCAAGCAAGTACAAGATTTTTAATTTTTGAAGCTTCCCAATAGTGGAGGGAATGATACCTGAAAATTGGTTCTCCCCCATATCAATGAATTCCAAATTGATGAGATTACCGATTTCAAACGGGATGCTCCCTTGTATTTGATTACGCCGCAACAAAAACCATTGAAGCATGGTAGAGAAGTTGCCAATTGTTTGTGGTAATACCCCTCCGAATGAATTGTTACTTATGTCCAACTCCTCTAAGATTGTGGCATTTGAGAAAGAGGCGAGGAAACTCAAGTCATTTGCTTCTCCACTGCCAAGATTGTTGCTATAGATCCTAAATTTTTGAAGCTTCTGAACCTTATGGAGAAAAGGCACCCCTCCTGTAAGTTTGTTAGTATCCAATTGAAGAATTGCCATGTTTGACGAGTTAGATAAGGAACTTGGAATGGGACCAGAAATTCGATTGGAGGCGACGGAGAAAAATGTGATATTTGGAAGAGAGATGGACAAGTGCGGGCTAAGATTACCTGAGAGATCATTGCCTGCCAAGTTTAATTCGGTGATAGAAGAAATATTGAAAATGGAGGCAGGGATAGTACCTGATAGCCTGTTTGGACCAAGACTCAAGAAATTAAGATTGGCCAATTGACCCAGAGAATCAGGTATGCTCCCAACCAAAAGATTTGTATCAAGGTACAGTGTCACAAGATGTGATAAATTACCGAGAGAATGAGGGATGGTTTCTGTTAGATTATTGTTCCATAAGGAAACAATTTCGAGCTTCGACAAGGAACCAAGCGCGGGAGGAATATGTCCAACCAGCTGATTGCGACTTAAATCCAGCTCAATAAGATTGGAAAGATTGGATATATTGGAGGGAATTTGTCCACTTATTGTGTTATTGTTCAAGCCTAGAAGCTCTAACCTGTGCAGATGGCCAATTTCAGGAGGGATTTCACGGCTAAAGCTGTTGTTTTGGAGGTCTAATCCTCTCAAGAAGCTCAAATTTCCGACGTAGGGTGAGATTGTCCCTGCCAATTTTAAGGAAGTCAGGTCAAGTCTGGTGACCCTTTGGTGCCTACGGCCGCACCTCACACCGTACCATTGGCAGAAATGGATGGAAGTGTTCCAGGATGTGAAGACAGCAAAAGGGTCGCTGGTGATTTTGGACTTGAATTGAAGCAAGGCTTGGTGGTCAGTCTCATTACTCTTACGACCACTAATGGCTGTAGCTGCTGCTGCAGAGGACGTGGTTGGGCAGAGTTGGAGCAGAGGAATTGTGATAAAAAGCAATATGGGAAAAGAAGGGAATAAGGGAATGAAGGGTATGAGGTTCCGCATCCTTTTTAAGGAAGATGTGTATAAAAGTGGTTAATGGTTTTAGAATTTGATGAACAATGGTTGGTTTGAGATGAGATCCATCCCTCACCAGCTTCCAACTTATAGGTAACAAGAGTCAAGAAGACTGACTGACTGACCCAAGTCTTCTGAAAATCTAATTAGCTAGAGCTTTTTAATTCTTTTCCAACCACAAGCGTACGTTTCGAACAAAGTTTCTTGATCAGGCAAAAGAGATTGAACAATATCATCCACAGGTTTTTAAAAACTATAAAAAAGATTATAAGTTTTAAAATTAATGAAAGTCTATTTTGCCATTTTTTCGCTTAACAAAAAAATTACTGTATGCTTCATATTGTGCAGTGGAAAAGTTGCCAAGAGACTTCTTTTCTCTTTTTATTTTTATTTTTTTATTTAATAGATTAATAGAAGAAGGCCTCTCATTTTTTAATTAGTGTCACTTTGTGAGTAAATAAAATAACGATGATTATTTAAAATTTTAAATAGTTGATAAACGTGTGGCATAATTCATACTGTGCAGTGGAAAAGTTGCCAATATGGTAGATTATATGGTCTACTTTTTTCTTTCTTTCTTATAGACAAAAAGTTTATAAGAAAACAATATAAAATTATAAAAATTTAGACAAATGTGAATCGTCTCATATTAAGTTGCTAATTATATACTCCTCAAATTTGACAAAAAATTAGTTGGGCAATCACTTTAAGTTGCTTGGCAAAAGAAAAAAAATCCCTTTAAGTTGATTTAATAACATACGTGTCACATGTATTTTAATATTTTGATGATTAATTACCTTTTTTACAATTTCTTAATTTAATGACCTGGACGTTACGAAATGGTGATTTGACACGTTCTCCGTTATAAAATATTCAACCTATTAACCATCATATACTCATATTTTTTTGTACACTATATATATTTAAAATAATATATACGATTAAAATTAGAATAAGACACCAATAGCTAATAACAACAGTGAAAGATGAATTCATTCAGATGACAAAAATTATCATTCTACCACAGATATGATATAGTAATGGTGAACATCCCCATTGGCTCCACTAGAAATAACCAACAACTATTGGAATATCAATAAAAAAAGAACAGAATCCTAATCATCATTAAGAAGAACTGAAGACTAAATCTGTGTTCCGCCAAAACAAACAAAATGCAGTAGGAACTTCAAATAATGAAAATAATTGCATGATCTGGGCTATTGCAGATGCCCAAGCGGATTCGATCAAGGATACTACGAGTTGCACATGAAAGATATAAAGAGCCCACAGCGATTTCAACTGGATTTCACGGTTAGCATCACCATAATTCATCAAAATTATCAGAGTCAACATCACCATCAAAACGATGAACGTCCAAATCATCGAGACATGAGTAAGTATCTTCGTACATGATCTCCACTTTTTGGGATGCACGGGGAAAATCAGTCACCAATTTCAAAATGTCCAGGGATCTAACACCACCAGTTATACCAGCACATTCAATATTAAGCTTCTCCAGCACCGCTGATTTAATTAACAGAAACTTCACAAGCTCAAATCACACTATCAATCCGGCAAAATTGAAAATGCTCACTTCTAGAAGATGTTCCAGAGAGGCATCTGACAGAAATTCATCATCAAAAAGGTTCATGGCCTTAGGATCATCCACACTTCCATATTCTTCGGATGCCTACACATCACCTCAAACATTAGTTTTCATACAATGCAGGAAAGAAAACAATAATGGTATACGTAGCTGACCGAAGCACATAAACCATGCAATACAGGGTATCTAATAATCATCCAAAAAAAGATAAAAATGAACTATGCAGAATAGACAATTATGCTGGAAGAAAATAAGAAACTGACGGTGATCTCAAGCTTCTGCAAATTAGGGGAGATCTTAATCAAGCGAAGAATCCATATGACATCCTTAGCGAGATGAAAAGATACATCATGAATCTTGAGAACTCTTAGATGGCCACAGATGATGGGGGGCCTCACTTGCAATGTTAAGCTGTCAGAAGGCTTGAACAAAAAATCCAGAGATAAACATAAGAAACATAATGTAACAATTGAAAACAAACATCGAAATGTGAGCATTAGGAACTCAAAATAACAATCAATCAAAAATGTGAGGCTGCAAAAGCTTACATCCAAACAGATGAAGGAAATGCACAGGCCCTTCAAAGTAGGTACAAACTTCAAAAATTCGAGGAAGTTGAAGGGCTTAAAGGGAGTCTGACCAACGGGTTGAGTGGAAAAGGGTAGAATGAAAAAGGGTAGAATGCAAGAGGGTTGAGAGAAAGAGAACACTTCAAGCAGCGGAGCACTTTTGAAAGAAAAAGAAACACTAAAGCCTCCTTGATAGTGAAACGACTTGAGATTAGGAAAATCAAACACAAAGGAATCAATGGTACACCCTACTATCATGAGATGTTCAAGTAATGGACATTTAGAGATTAAACTATCATACAAGTTGCAATCAAAAGAAACACGATCAAATATAAGACTTGACAGTTTACAAAATCCCGTAAAGGTAGGTGGAGGTTCGATTCGACAATTAGATAGCTTCAAGTGTACCAATTGCTTAAACGAAAATAGGCACGTAGGTAACACATCCCTAAAACCACAAAAGGTAAATTCTTGGATAGGTGTATCACACAGGAAAATCATTATAGGCTCAAGATCAGGATGGAATCCTTCCCGATAACTGCTGTTAAGATAAAATTTTGTTATGGGTACACGGTGAAGTGAAAGAACTTGACAGACCAAGGTACTATCCCTAATAGTGGATGATGATGACATCCAATCACTAAAGTCAAAAACAAGATGGGGCAGATAACGCCACTTATGTCTCCATGTCTTGGATAAGACGCTGGTTCTAGCTGCATCTCGTAGCGATAAACGCAATAGAATATTCTGTGTTACATCATCAGGTAAGTTACTGATAAAATCAGAAGTTGAAGAGCACACAAAATTGCCGACACTTAGAGGATGACTACCCTGAAAGAAAAAAAACAATAAACTCAAAGAAACAAAAAAAGAAGAGATCATACGTGTAACAGCGAGTAAGAGTGCTGCTTACCATTGAAGGGTTTTCGCAGATTGGAATGACGGATGATGGGGCGATTCTTGAGCAATTTACAGGTTCCATCAAGATTTCTTTAAATAAAGGTGACGGCAATTAATCGGTGTTCTCGAAAATGCAATGTTATCTCACAGAAGGTTGACCAGGAGACGCTTTGGAAATCGGCAATGGTTTCCAATTCCAAAGAGATAGAGAGCCTGTACAATTGAATTCCAGAGTCAGCCTATGGTCTCCCTACCATCTTTGATCAAACAAAGGAAAAAAACACGGATTTAATTATTTGACACCGATTCTAGGGAAAGTGATATTCTTATCTTTGTTCTATAATCGGTAATCTTATAAGAAAGTAAGAAAAAATAGTATTTTACACTTAAATAATAATTATTTATTTAATTTAACTTAATTATATCTAAAATTATCTTACAAATAATAATTTAAAAATATTAGCATAGTTAATATGAGAGAAATTTTGTCAAACATTCAGTATAATTATTCCCTCCATTTTAAAATGTAAACTATGTTTGCAATATGTAAAATCACTTTAGAAATTCTAAGGAGTCATTAAGACTTAATTATTTTCCAAAACTAACCCTATTTGATTTTCTTTTTAATTTTCTAAAAGTTTTACTAATGACATACATCAAATAACAAAAAAACTCTATAGAGTATAGAGGATATTTTTAGAAATTAAATTAATTAAAAAAGTAAGTTATTTAATAATATATTGATTTGTGGGCTAAATTAGTGGATTCCTAACACTAGCCGAAATATTTTTATTAGTTCTTAATGTTTGAACATGACCAATGTGATCCATTCATAAAGTACCTGACAACTGTTAATTTTATTATTCTCGATTAACTTCATATTCTCTTTTTTTTTATAAATGGATGTAAGATTTAAATTTGAGTTAATGTGTAATTTTTCCGAAATTCTAAATGGGAACTGAAAACTAAAATATCACTAGAAAATTAATTATTTATCGCTAGTCTTTTTATTTGATTGGTTGCAGGGAAAACATTAAAACAATCCCGTTGCGTTTGGTTGTAGTCTAACTTCTAGAATTGAATTCTTATTGATACCATAGTTACCCATGGATTACATTTATCTTTATGGCATTTGATCCACCTGGCTCGTTTAATTACATTCATTGGAACTTAAAAGCTTTATTACAGATAATCCAAGAGACTTTCTAGAAAATCTATAAATTAATTTAATTTAATTTAATTATAACGTACGTTTCCCATGGATTTTGTTGATTGATCAAGATCGCCAGTCAAATGAACGGACCTCATCGGATTTGTCTCTTCTAATTTTTCCTCTAACATGACCAATCATGTTGGAAGAATCTGAGTCGTCCAATAAAATTGGACGGCTGAGATTAAAAATTTAACTCATTAATGAGTTGGACACTTGTTGAATTTTATTGACTGGTTAACTCATTAATTAGTTAAATTTTTAATCTCAACCGTCCAATTTTATTGGATGGTTCAGATTTCTCCAACATAACCAGTCATGTTAAAAGAAAAATTAGAGGAGCCGGATCCGACCTCACCATTAAGTTATTTAAACCCTATATATAAAAATGTGCACGTATTATATATATTGTTTCTCAAGATGAAAACACTTCCAGCGTATTTCTACAATTGATTTTTTTTATTATAGAAAAAATCAAAAGATGATCAAAGCCCCTTCTGTCGGAAGAAAGATGGGTTCGGAATGGGAAGAGAAGGGCTACACAAAAGTCTCTCAAATTTTCATTTCCTACAATTCTTCAACAGTTTGTGCTGTTCAATTTCAACTTGTTGATCCAGATGGAAGGTTGGTTCTTTCACCACTGCACGGAAGAGATGATGACGCCACTTGTTTTTTTACTGTGAGCTTCTCGATTTTTTCACAACTTATATACTATTATTTTTCGTTTTGCCTCATTCGGTATCATCTTTGCCCATTTAGATTAATATAATTTTAATATTAATAACTGTATAATTAACGACTTAATTTCTATTCGATTGTACACCCTTGAATTTGATAATTAAGCCAGTAATTAATATTTAGTTTTCATGTTTTTAATATATGTAATGTAATTATGTAATTGATTTATTATGAAACGTATGTGCAGATTCATCTGGACGATCAGACCGAGTTTGTGACTGGGTTGAGTGGGTATGGGGGGTGGTCTGTGTGTTGGAGAGACACTTTGCTTTGCTTGACGATTATAACCAATATTAGAAGTTACGGTCCATTCGGAGAACGAAACCCGGATTCGTATCGTGTTATGTTTGATGTTCAACTTGGTGACAACGAAGCATTCGGTGGTTTTCATGGGACAAGTTCTAAGGAGGATGGACTTTCCTCAATTGGTTTGTTTGTCAAGCCACGAGCTCGACTACCTTTGGTCAGCTCAAGTGGTCAGGTCAAGAGGGAACCTAACTAGGTCGTACGACGACGACAATCCTCCATATGATGGGTCCCGTTCCCGTCTTTAATTTTTGGAATTCTACTGGTTACCGGAGTAGTTATTAAATTAATAAAGCTGGAGCATTCTACTACTATTTTTTTTCGATTTATGCAATGCAATTGTGACTTTAATTATAAGAACCATTTTTCACAACGAGGTTTCTCACATGCATGTGCTGGGAAATAAAATACAATATTTTTTAATTTTGAGTTGATACTAACACACGAAGATATTGTTTAACTGATTTATGTAACTTCGACTCGACTCGATTTTCCAAGTTTAATTATCTGACAAACCTTGCCACTAGGTAGCTGGCTAGTTGACTTCTTAGGAGCCTAAGCGTTGACTAGATTTCTTTAGTCGTAGCTAGAGGTGGCAAAAATCTACCCATACCCAATGGGTACCCATACCCAATTAATTTAAGTGGGTATGGGTGTTAAATGAGTTAGTGCAATTTTTAAATGGGTAGAAATGGGTAATATACCCATTTAAACTAAAATATATGGGTTTTATTGGGTTGGGTAATGGGTACCCAATGGGTACCAATTAAACCAAAACCAACCCTATCCCTCCCCTTCTCCTCTCTCTCTCATCTTTTTTATTTTTCTTTTTTAAATAAATACAATTTTTTTAATTTATATAATGAACAAAATAAATTAAAAACTATAACAATTTAATGTCTATCTCAAGATAAGTAATTCTATATCCACTTTTCTTATTTTTTTTTAAGTTTTAAAAAATGGGTTTTATACTTAAAAGCATGAAAAAATCATAGCCATGGATAATTCAAAATTATTTAAATATATTTTGAATTAATTTAAAATTTTCATAACTATTCTTATAATTAATAGTAAGCTTTTTTTTCTTTTTTCTTTTTTTCTATTTTTATTTTTTCTTTTTATTTTTTTAAGATTATGATATTATTATGATAACGAGATATTCTTTCCACTGCATGCATATTTCTAATCGGAATATTAGAAGTACTGGATTGAAATGTAGTACTTTAATTAATTTAAAATGACATGCATATAATTATGGCCATAATTATATATTAATCTATATAATGGGTGGGCATCGGTCGGTAGTTCGATATACCGACCGAAGTATTTCGATATTCGGTCTACCGAATGGCTAAAAATAATTACCATACCGTACTGAACAAAATTTCGGTACTGTACCGAAATACCGAATTTAATTTGGCACGGTATTTCGATATACCGAAATACCAAACTTAATTCTTCATGAGTTAATAAAATGCAAAAAAATTTATAAAATTAAAATCAGCATATATATATATATATATATATATATATATATATATATATATATATATATATATATATATATATATATTTTGCAACAATAAAAAGAAACAGTGGAGTAATGCATACTCCTTAATAATGCAACAGTGGAGTATGCATGCAGTGGCCAACACTAGATTAATTTAGTGTTGTACACAAGTTTTAAATTAATAACTAACATAAATAATTTATAAATTAATAACTAGGAGTACTATGTTAATTTAATCAATCAATATATTTATACAATAAAAATAAAATAATTAAAATTTACTTTTATTATTATTTAATATTTATTCTATTTATTATATATATATATATATATATATATATATATATATATAATTTTAAATTATTTATTTTAGTAAAATAAAATTTGAGCCTAAACGGTCAAACCCGAACCTAAACGGTCAAACTCGAGCCTAAACGATAAAACTCGAGTCTAAATGATCAAACCCGAGCCTAAACGGTCAAACCCGAGCCTAAACGGTCAAACTCGAGCCTAAATGATCAAATCTGAGTCTAAATGGTCAAACCCGAGCCTAAATGGTTAAACATAGTATTTTTAATTTTACTTAATAAAAAATTATATTTATTAAGTGTGTATGATTTAAATGGGTGTAAATGGGTATAAATGGGTGAGTATGATTAAATGGGTATAAATGGGTATGGGTACCTATTTAAAAAATTATATGGGTAATAAATGGGTATGATACTTATACCCACCCATACCCATTTAATCATTACCCATACCCACCCATACCCACCTATTTGCCACCCCTAGTCGTAGTATGTACCCTTTCATCTAATTTAAGGTCAGGTGGCTTTACAAATGGGTATTGTCTAGTTCATAGATCGGTTGGTCTATCATGTCCTCGTTCTTAAGTTTTATGGGTTTTGATTTCTAGGAAGTGAAGACTTTTCTAATTATTCTCCAAGAGTGGCATTCCATTTCGTAGTATAGTACTAGATTTTTGCAGATATAATTCATGTAAACATTAAATTTACGAGTAGCGGAAGAAATTCGAGTTCAATTTCCACTTTAAACTATACAAAGGAAATTGAAAAATTAATGCATCATGTGACCCATGTCTAAATTATCAGTATTTTTATTCCATTGGAGAGCTTGAAAGCTACTGACAATTCGCAAATTAATTATTTTTTACGTTCCACTTCAGTTTGATTAATTAATAAAGAGCTGGTAAGGCGATCCTTCATCTTCCCAGAAACCGAAATCAGAGCCCTTTTACAGGTAAAATCCGCAACTTTGCTCCTCACTTTTGTCTCTTTGAAGTCTTAATTTGTTTTGCAGTTATGTGTTTTATCAATGAGACAGACTATAGATCCTATGTACTGGAAAGCTAGAGAGCATGGCTTGGAGCTGAAAGCTGCACTCCCTCTATGGGAATTTGTAGTATTGTAAAAACATAAGCTAGAGTGCTGTGGTGAGTGTAGCGGGCGGGGACAGACTTGGGTTGCAAGGCCTACGTTTCTCCTCTCCAGGAACGGAGCTCTATAATCTATTACTAGAGTGGTGGTGAAAACAGAGAATTGTATTTCACATTATTTTTGTTAATAATAATTTCAATTTATTAAAATAATCAGATTAATTATTAAAGAATTTTTAATTTACTATTTTTAATTTTCTGGAATTTTTCATATTTTAATTATTAAAGGTAAGGTTTTTTTCTTTTTCAACCAAAACAAATATGATTAAGAATGCAAATTATGTTGAAAAATATTCATCCAAATCCCAATGACCGTATCATAAAAAAAAGAAAGAGACCCGTTCTAAATTATTTCCACAATTCCTCAAATTAATGATTTATTTTGATATATAGAATCAAAAGTAACAATAGTAATAACTTGGTTATTGTTTTCTGAGCAGACAATAATGAAAGTGAGTGTTTCGTGTGAGGGTAAGAAACGCAGTATGACGGTTTATAACGATGAGATAGAGATTTTGTATCTGAAAACGAAAATTGAACTCTTATTTCCTTATCCTCGTTACGACCAAGAACTGTATTTTCAAGGTACGTCGCTGTTAGATGATAAAAAGACGATCAAAGACTATGGAATCAAAGACGGTGCTAAGCTCGATCTTATTGGCTGGTATCGACTTTGTGCCGCAGTATCCTCCTACCGACCAAGTCTTCGTCGTTAAAGTGCATAATATGATGACGGTTGCGGAGTTGAGGGAGACACCCTCTATCACCTGGGCAATTGACACGACCAACAAGAAACTCATGCTTGGGAGACCTCCAAATAGCCAAGAACTTGATGATGAAAGTGCATTATTGGGAAACATTGGTATTCATGTTGACAGTTACTTGAGATTTCTTGATAGGTAAAATAAGTTTTGTACTATTTTTCAGAATAATATGGAATTTAATAAAGGACCTTGCTTTTTGGCCAAAAATCATTTCCCTTTAACAAAAAACGAGTAGAGTTAGACTAGTGGTGACGAGTTAGTGAGACCTTTACGAGATCCCTGTAAAGCAGAACAAGTTTCATAGAACAGTATGGAATTTGACCCGGAAAAAAACTTGGTATGTGCATTGATAAATATGATATACACAAGTTTCTCAACTGCACAACACTTTACGAGCAAAAATAACAGCATGAAAGCAACACGGCAAAACAGAAACCAACAAGCCAAAAAATGGGAAATCGATGGTGAAAAGCGAGACGAGAAGGCTTCCTAAATGACTAACATCCTAGTAATGAAGACATTTTTTCACATGATTTCACTTTACATCAGTTAATAGAAGCTGTCTCTATCTTGAGGAGAGTATTGAGAGATGTACTGTTGAATCGTTGAGCGAGGCCTCGAATCACGAGAACAATGACATCTCGTAAGTGCCGGGAATGGACCATGAGGTCCACTTCATTCTCGCTATCTACTACGATCCGAAGCCGATGCTGGTCGTTTCGGAAAAGCTCCACCTGACAGAATTTTGACCATTAGATATCTCCCATTGTTAGGTGTAAAACCAAACATAAAGTCGCAGCATCCTTGTATCCGTGTTCGAGTCTGTGATTATCAAAAGCTACATATGCACAGAAGATTGTGGCAGAATGGAGTGCATATGAAATGTAATGCAATAACTGTTAATGGTCAGACAAGAACTTACATGAAAGGGAGGAGCATAACCTCCACGAATTTCAGTAGCTGGAAAAGAAGTCTTGGAACCTGGCTTCACAACTTTGACTCGTTTTCTATTAACTTCTAGAACTCTCCTCTCGAGACTTCCCTCACTGGGAACCTGCAATATTAACAAGGGCGGTGAGAAATTGTTTCTTAATGAATGTAACATTAACCACAAACAATTACAAAAAGGTATAGCGAGACCTTTTTTGTAGACCGGTCCTTGTTGCATAATACCTGTTTGCCAAAAGTAAAATTATAAGGAATCTGTGCATGAAGAGCATAAATAAATACTAATACATACACCGACGAATATATATGCCAACAATGTTAGAGAATAATGACAGCACATTTTCATCCACATACTCGCTGAGTGAAACTGTGAAATGAGCTCTTAAACAAGATACAGAAAAACACAACAAGGACAAGTACAGCAACAATCAAAAAGACGCAAAGAAATCAAAATACTGACCTCAAACTTCACTGATCCAAGTTCTTGCTTCTGTTTGATTTCTTTAAGAACATCAGGCTCTGCAAGAAAATAAAGCCAAAGTAAAAGACAAGCATTATGAAGCACCATGGAGACCGGAGAGCTCTACGTCACAAATGATTCCTCGCAACAAAGTCAAATAAATGGTGGCAAAAGAAAACTATAAACATGTTACATAAGGAATTTCAGCTTACCAACAGCAATTGGTTCGGTAGATGTAGACATGGGTTGCCCCTCTACACCATCCTCTCTCACAGGAGTATAAACTGCCACCAATCTATAACCCACATCATCGACATTGGCTTCATACATCCTTCCTACCTCCCCTACAATGATGAATAATTTCTTGAGTCAAACTCTTTTAGCACATGAACTTGCATGATTATAAACTTAAATCTAAAACCATGAAGGCTTCTTCATTTTTACTATGAATAGCAAGCACGCTTAAAACTTTCTATTTGTTTTCAAAAGAAATTTCCAGAAGCTTCAGTTTACTGCCATCATTCCTCTAAATTCTGAAGGCATTAAAAGATGTATCCTTAGCATGATTAAGCTAACTAAACAAGTATTTTTCTGTCATTTTTTAATGTTTGACTAAAGAAGATGGTAACTTAAACTCTGATGTAGTATTTTGTAAATCCCATCACATTCCATAGAAGAAATCCTGTAATAAAAGTGAAAATAGTGATAAACGGACCTTGAATGGAGATCAGATCAGGACTACCAACCATTGATCTAAGCCATTGTATTCTACTTTTGCCTTCCCTTCCTCCACTATAATTGCCTCGAACAGCATATAAGTTGGTATGAAAGCCCCGTCCCTCAATCTCCAGCTTACTTATTTTAGGGATTCCTGAGACCCAAAAAAACTTGTTAAAACTAGAAGCGAAGCTCGTAAAGAAAATGGATGATTCAAAGTACAATACATAATTTGGTGTCCAAAAACAAGCAATGACAGCATCAGAATCAAGTCAATTTAATAGAGGGTGTCAGCAAAAACTTTCATCAACTAATTGGCCTTAAAACCTCATAATTAGACTGAGATCCAAGTTCCCTAGGACTAGATGTTCACAGAAACAGAAGGTTTTCGTTCCAAAAGGAAACAAAAGAAATGAAGAGGCGCAAATAATTAGGAGTAAAGACTGAGATTTCTGGTGACTCAGACATTCCCACATGATGGGAGAAACACATGGTCCTCAATCAATTGAGAGAAAAAAACTCAAACCACAACAGTTGAAAAGTAAAATACCGGGCAAGATGGCATCAGTTTCCGCATATGATAGCTCACTTGACCTTCCAAACACATCAGTCACAATGCATTCACATCTCAAGCATCGACCAATGTCCTCAAATCGCAACATATAAGTACAGGAGCGCTGTGAAGGTAAGGGCTCGAAGGAGTTTCCATCAATAGTTCCCGATGACCAGAACCTGCAGCATCCTAATGTCAAATAGAAGAAGAAGAATAATAAACCACAATAATTTCCGTAGGGGTAAAAAGAATTCCATCAGTTAAGCTTTAGTTTTGCATCCGAATGAAACAAATGCCTAAAAATATCAGTTCTACAACAGCATCCAAATGATGCCTCACTGTTTAGCGTCTCACCATTGGTATCTGACATCTTTCTTGTACTTGTTCCAAACATTCTGCTGGGCTGCAGTCTCTGGAATCACTTCAACTGCAGTAAGTACTTCTCCTTCCACTGCTTTTCCAGTAAGAGCAAGCATTTCCACTCTTGGAAGCTCTGCGAGCACATAAGTAATGTAAAATTAAATGAGTATCCCAAACATCATAACCACAATATTTTATCACCGTTATATCATATTTGACAACTGTCCATAACATTCACCGCATTATCACCCTATCTCACAAGAATTACACACCTGGAAGAATAATGCCAGTTGGCTCAGACAACTTGAGTTCTCCCACAACTGAATCTGAACGAACTGGCGTGTACCTGTAACATTTTATGCACATTTATTTGAATTGGGACAAATAAATAGGCTTTATGTATTTTCACTCAGAAGCGGAGAAGCCCATGAAATCATCAGTTTTAGGGCGAAATTCCAAAGAATGATAAAAGTATTTGCAACTTTTGATCAGGGAAATGTAGGTGAAGAGAAGTTTAGAATTTTCCACAGAAAAGCAGTTTCTAAAACTTTCTTCAATCTGATGTGGAACACAATAATAAAGGAGTTAAGAGTACTTACCCAAATAACAAGCGGCAATTATATTCAGAATCAGTGACTTCATAGGTTCTACGGTTAGCTCCGTCAATAAGGACGATTGCTCCCTCGATTGATTCTCTATACCAGCTGAATAGGCTCAAGCCCTCGTAACCACCAAAATATTTTCCTTCACCTGAATAAACACTTGAAGACACCTCTTTCACGTGAACATCAGAAACTATTGGAAGACCTGCCATCATTGCACCTCAACAGGTTATTGAAGGATAAGGAGGAAAAACAAAATTGAATAAATGAAAAGTTTCATGTAACTTGGGAAAGAGAACAGCCAAAAAGCATTAACAATTGTTATACCTGGGCTAACAGGATTGTTAGAAATTGCAACTAAGGGCTTTCCACATTTGCCATCTACACGGGTGGGCAGCCAGCAAAAGGCCAAGTAAGCCCCCACATCTTCAAGTGATGGAGTGTATGTCCTGCCATAGGAGGCATTTAATCAAGATTTTCTAGCTAAATAGGAGTTGAACATTCTGAAGCAAACAGTATCTTACAGAAGAACTTACAGTGTTTCACTGCATATAAGAACATCATCAGATTCATCACAAAGAATGGATATGTCCACCAGCGCAGATCCAAGCAACTTGTTCTTTGTTCTGTACCAAATATACTCTCCAGCTCCTTGGACTCCACCAAAGTATGTTTTTTGTGGAACCACCTCCTTAGCCTCACAGCAACTGGGAATAACAAGTTCCAATCCCACTGGGTCCGCTGTTAATATACATACACAACAGGACAGAAAAATGAGATTAATTGCATTTTTTACAACCAGTTATATCACCAGAGAAACGAAGAAAAGAGTACAGTGTACCGTAGATTCACCAATCTGAATAAATAATTAACAGTCCTACATTATTTCTACTTACCAGGTGCAATCACATCAGACAGTATGGTCCTAGCACTTCCTTTCACCCCATCATTACGTATTGGAGTGTAAACGAGCTCAATGCATTTTCCAACATCCTCCAAAGTCAAATCATGAAACTCTACAAGAAAATAAAGAGTTAATCTACTTATCCTCAAGGACTAAGCCAAACAGTTAAATATCCATCTTAAATAAATAATACAAACTTACCGTCAGCACTAAGTTTCTCTCTGACACCACTACTTTTCACTCTAAACCATTCATGGTAGCAGTTTCCTCTCACCCTACATCCAGAATAGCTACGTTATAAAATAGAGCTAGAATTTTTAGCATTCATCAAATATAATAGGTTGCTCACTACGTATCTCACCCTCCAATGTAAGATGCAACAAAGCTCAAACGCTGTCCTTCCAACATGGATCCAAGGAAAGTTAAAGACTGACAAGTTGGAGGGCCTGTCATGCAATAAGATTAGATTGTTAATTTGTTAGTCATTACAGGAAAGCAAGAGAATGAAAAGGAAGAAAATGATTGAATCACAAAACTCTCTGTTTCTACAACAGGGATCTCACAAGAGAAAAAAGAAAGAAAAAAACTCAGCTACATACCAGGTATGATAGGTCCGATTTGTTCAGAAAGAACAATAGGACCACGAGCCCAATCACATCGAACAGGCTCACATGAAACCGAAACAAAGAAGCCGATGTCGTCAATGGAAAGCACATAGGAAGATGAACTGGCACCTCGAATTTCACTTTGATTACCATCTGAACTCGTCTGCATATAAATATTTTTGTTAACCAAATGGAACAAAATCTATTGGCTAAAAAGTTCCTCAGATAAATTATCCATCCAGTAAAAAGTGATGTCCCCTCAGTGTTCTAGGCAATGCCATACACAAAAGGGTTCTTAGCAACATAAAAATAAGGACACTACAGTTTAGGTATGCCTGAAATATAACGTACCCGAAACCAACGGATGACAGAATCTCCTTCTTCACCACCCCAATATTTTTTGTCAATGGTTAGTGTAGTTCCTTCAACAGCAGTTCCAACTATTTCTAGAGAGAGCAATCTTGGACTTCCTAATAATCAGAGACCACATGACAAAAAATCAGAATAGTCTAAAGGGCTTTCTGCCTGGTCTAACTTGTTTCAATTTAAAACTGTAAAGCATTTCAGTCTGTGAATCACCGTTTCTGGGAGCCAATTGAGAAACACAAAATTTTAGTTTCGCTGATACTCAAGGAAGGAGCAATCACCAATAACCAAGTTACCAAGATAGCAACGTTTAAGAGAGTTGAGCTTCTTGTGCAGGAACTAGGGCATGTCTTACATTACAGTGATCATTGAAATGTGAGAAATGCATGCTCATATTGGACATCTAACACTACATAAGTATTGACCATAACATACCCATCTGCATCTTTTGAGTGATTGGGCATCTACTGTAATTTATTTATTCATTTCTGCAGGATTCGGCAGTTTTCAGAAAGTTTACTTGTTATGATTTGGCAACAACGATAGCTGAATTCACAGTAATAAGTACTAAAATGGCAAGAAATGCATCATGTATTTCTTCATTGCTCCCTTGCTCCAACATTGGGAGAAAATATGATGGAAATAGATTCAAATTACAGTCAACTAACAGACTTCTATAAGACAAGTTTCCAGAATCAACATCGGCTAACGTATTAATAATGGCATTAGATTCAAATTACCGTCAACAATTTGACTTCTGTAAGACAAGTTTACAGAATCAACATTAGCTAATGTGTGATTAACTGAGTTTTATGGGGGAATTATATAGTGTAACTAGTTAACTACTTACAATGCACCTCCCGAAACAAACACATAATTATGAAAAACTTCAAATAAGGGAAATAACCTGGACGAATGCGTTCCTGCCCCACGCATGTTCTTGGGTTACCGGCAATCCCATCATCACGCACTGGCACACATTGAAAGGACACAAATTTACCAACAGCACTTCTAGTAACACGATATTCAAGAGCTCCCGAGCACTCGGGTATCAGGATTCCTGAATCAGATTCGGCCTGCATTTCAAGCAACATTGAATTCAGTATTGGTGAGAGTTAATTAAACATATAATGGTGGGAATTAAATTCATTTAATATGTTGAAGTGCTATACAGGATATTCATTTAATGGTGGCATAACATATAGGTAAAAGGAAATGCAGGACATTTGTTATAAATCACTTTACACAATGGTATGTTTGAATAAGGGAATCAATTCAAGGGGGTAGACGCCATACACATTCAATACATATGCATACATGTAGATAGATAAATTTCAATAATGTAGATTGGAGAAATTTAACATAGATGACAGAATTAAGGCCTCAAATTATGATGTACCTCATGAAGAAACCAATTATATGTACTTTTTCCTTCATGCCCCCCAACATATCCATAGGATGCGATCAATACCCCACCTTCGGTATGGTCACCAGTAATAGCTAGGAAGTTTAGGCTTGGGGGAAGAGCTGAAATGAGCCAAAACTAGGAATTAGTAACTGATGATTTTACAGTAAAATAGAAACTTTTCCTCCTATTCAATCAATATTACCAAACAAGGCAAAGGATACTTACTCTCAACTGCTTGTTCTGATATAGCATACACTGGCTCGCCAGATTCACCATCTAGACTCATAGGAGTATATTTTGCAACGATGTAATAGCCAACTGCTCCTAAAGGTATGCGGAATGCCTGAACAATGTGAAAATTCAACAAAAAAATTGCATTATAATGCAATCCAAAAAGCCCACCATAAACCTAAAATTTACATGGCCATATTCAGATTCTAGACATAACAGAATTGCTAACCTTTGCGGTCTTGGATACGGTCAGAGCTTCAAGGCCATTCTCACCATCTACTCTTGAAGAACTAGTTTTAAACCACTGAACTCTGCTAGAACCTTCAGTTCCTCCCGTCACAGTACCAGATACAGTAACCTTACTGTTTTCTTTTAGATCACCAATTATCCTCACATTTTTTACTTTTGGAGGCGCTGGAAATGATGTTGAAGCGAAATTATTAACTACAAATACAAGTTAAAACTGCAACAACCAGGCAAGGTTACTCAACCAAAACAAGAGATTCTCTAAATAACCATGGCAAGACTGATGGGACAGACATGTTAATCTATACCCAAATTCAGATAAAAAAGACAAAATAAATGAAAAAATCTACACCAGCACCAGCTATTCTCTTCATACATTTCAGTCTAAAGTGACATAAATAACAAAAGACCACAAACTTGGATTACAAAAAATTATCCAGAAAACATATAGTTTCTGAGTTGAGTAAACTCAGAGAGGGGACTACCCTCTTCATACATGGAGATTATGCAGTAAGCTAGTATGTTCAGTAGTGATAGGAGCAAGAGTGTAATAAATAATAATCCCTCAATCTACAAAAAAGATTTGCGTTTAAACAAGGGTATGACCTTCAGGGTTGGCACCTTGATGTACCACAAACTGAACGATAAATAATTAGGTACCTCAAATTATTTGCCTGATTAAGCTCACAATCAATTCTTTCAGTTTAACATATCAATCAATTTCCATGAAGATATATTAAGGAAAACAAGCCACTAGAGATTCTAAGCATTAGTTTAACCTACCTTGCTTTACTGGATGAGACAAGATTGACACTGATGTTCCTTCCTGCCCTGCAAAGTATGCCTTAAATTGTTACACTTTTAAGAGATTAAACAAGAAATAGGAATAGCAAATTTTGGCCAGTTTTAAATCCGTGTGCCAACAGACCAACCTTCAAAATTAATGGGTATATACACGAAAGCCAATCGCCTTCCAACATCTTCTTTGGTCAGAGAATATTCAGAAGTACCATTTGATACCAACAGGAAGTCTCTGCCAGGAACATAAAAATGAAAATTAAAAGGTAAGATCAAGAAGAAAAGGCTGAATTAAAGCGACAGATTATATGCAACATCTTTAGGGGAAGAAAAAAATAACACCAAAAGGTAAATCAAAAAGGTACTATGACACGATGCTCGAAAAATAGACAATTCAACTCAGAATGGAAGCAAAGAAGAAACAGGAGGCATACAATATAAAATGATGTAATCAAAGCTGGGTGCAAATTATAAACTTTCAGAGCTGAGAGAAACCACAAAAAGAGCTTTGATCTATTTTTCCAAGTGCCCCCTTTTAGTACATGAAATGAATTAGAATACTAACCCAGTGTCCTTGTTCTCGCGTAACCATTCAAACCTGCTAGGGCCCTCTCTTCCACCAAAGTAATCCCCTACACCTTTTATAACATTTTCTTCAACAACATCTCCAACAATTCGGACATTACTAACTGATGGAGAAGCTGCCAAAGCAAACATAACTCATTAGTGGAGGGCATCCTATCATTCCTGTTTAACAAAAACAACTCAAAACGAAGAAAAAAAAATGTAACTAGTCCAGACCTAAAAGAAAGCTGAAGATACACACATTTCCAAGGGATAGTCCCTCTTTGATGGGAATCGAGCACATTTTGAGAAGATATTTTAAACATATATGAAGGGGAAAAAATCTTAAGGAAAGCAGATCGAAGATGTCAAGTACAACACTTCGTAAGGAAATTTACTTCCCACGCACCTGCTTTAACAAAATCAGTATACTTGATTAGGGGTTCCCCTTTGGAGCCTTCTTCTGTGACTGGTGTATACATAAAAACCAAACTCGAATCGATGTCATCTATGGTCAAGCGGTACTCCTCATCCTCTGCTCCAGCAATAACCACTGGACTACCATTCCATCTTCTCCTTAGCCAACTGAAAATGAAAGGTGTAAAGATACATATGCATGTGTACAGTGTATATGTACACCCCCCCCCCCCCCCCCCCCCCCCCACCCCACCCCCACCCCCACACACACACACAGAGACAACCTAAGAATCAACCTCACCTGGCAACACCTTTCCCTGGAGTTCCACCACACCATGCAACTTCCGGAATACCTTTGATAAGATTTCCTTCCACTAACTCACCGCGGACTTCAAGGTTCACAACCTTTGGAATGCCACTTCCTTGCAACATGAAAGTAAGGTTTTAAGACAGGTTGGAAGACAGCATGATGCTGGTTAAGCCATTGACATACATTAATCATGCATTGAGTGTGATTCTTGAAAGCTAGTTTGACTTAGAAATAGGAATTTGTGTTATTATTAACTGCTCATTTCCTGAGAAAACAGGCGTGAAAACATACCTTTTGAAACTTGTGAAGATATTGCAAAGATAGCAGGATACTCCTGTCCTTCCAGCATAGGAATGCACTCAACTTTAAGAAATTTACCAATATCTTCATGCTTCGGCCAGAATACCTGACCATCACATGGTATATAAGCACCGGATATCATAAAAGGAAGGTAACATGCATTCTGATGTTAAAATTCTACCAAAACCTATGTGAACCTATTACCTTTCCTGTAGCATTAGGAATAGCAGAAAAGTTTGAAAGTGCTCTGTCTCCCAGATACCATTGATATCTCAAGACTAATTCTGGATCAGCAGCACTCAAGGTGTCATCTTGGACAAACATGAACTGGCAGCGGCAAGCATCATCTTCAGAGGGTTTATCAACAGAGGCATCTTTGAGCAAATAGCCAGGCGGGAAACTCTCTCTCCATCGATCAAAAAGAAAGTGAAAAGTAGAATCTGTTCAGTAAATCACAGTTCATTTAGACTCTCATAGAGGATACTTGTTGGGTAAGAACATTTTCATGATAAGTAGAAAATAAGTGAATGAGCAATCAGAAACTCAAACAACTTTCAGACAATTTTGAGATCTGTTCCATTTTCCCAGATTGGTCACAGCATACAACATTAAATTATTGAAAAATAAGATGCGCACACAAAAAAATTCAATGAATCAGTTTACAAAATAGTCAGACACTGTGATCGCATTAATCATATGCATACCCACGGCATTCTCAGGGCGACAAAGCTCCCAACCATCTCTAATGCACAAAGCTGCACAAGCTGGATATCCCTTTGCAAATGCTACCTCCTCCCGGGAAAGATCTATCAGAATTTCCAAGTTGAGGGGAAAAAAGTAAAAGAAAGGTTATAAACTAGATTGCAAGCAAGAAATCATGAAAGTAAGCAACTTTTAAGAGTGAAAAAATGAAAGAAAGGAAAAGAAATTTATGGAATTCAAGGAGTAAACACAAAGTAAACTAGGGGGAAAGAAGACAGAAAGTACCTCTATCATTGAACTTTTTCAAGGTATGACCAACAAGCAAAATGACAGCTGCTTCTAAGTGGGGCATCTTAAGTATAGGATTTTCCTCCACTCGTAAATGCTGCAATACAGCACAATAACTAAATTATAAGCAATCTATCTACCAACAATTGAATGAAGAATCATATAGGTCACTACTTTCCTTCATTTCATATCCTAACACCACGTAAAAGATTACAGGAAAATCTCTATTAAAGTGCACTATTTCACAGCTCCAACTTGCATTCAACAATCCTCATACGTTAGATTATTTGACACATCCTATTAATTATTCATTGATTGAAGATAAGCAATTGAGATAGTGACCCTGTTTCACAAGCCTTACAGATTATGATGTTCAAGATATAACAAAAGAGCATCATAAGGCTAATTTAGATATAGACGCAAATGATTCCCATTGCAGTTTGTATCTAGCTTGGAAATTTATTTAGTGATTCCTGCAATTCCTGGATTGCAACTACCATGATGTGTTTAACAAACAAGACAACCATTTCAATTTTACGACTAACCACGTTTACCTGAACTAATGTGAATGAATTGTAGTGTACACCAAGACAAGGAAACCCAGGACCAGCGCACTTAAAACTAACCTCTAAAACTGGGAGATGTGGAAAACCCTTCAGAGTTGTTATTTTATTTTTGCTGGCAGCCAACACCTGAAAAAACAATATATATAAAAATATTAACAATAACAATAACAATAACAATAACAATAACAATAACAATAACAATAACAATAACAATAACAATAACAATAACAATAAAGAATTGATCTAAAATGACACAATGAAGAAGTAATAGGCATGTAATTAACCAGCACGCATACCTGCAGGCGAGGTTGACTAGCCATTGAAAGAGACTTTAACTTGTTTTGAGCAACAGATAGAAACTAGACAGGAACAAGAAAAAAGTACAACTTAGAACTATATGATATAATGTGAATTAAGAAAGATGATTAGCAAAAGTGACACATTTCTCAGGCTTACCTCTAGGTTAGGGAGCTGAGGAAGGCTTCCAAGTGATGTGATTTGATTCCCAGCAAGATAGAGTTGCTACAATCAACAGATCTTTCAGCAACTTGTTACAGGGGTGATAACAGGCTACAGCCTTACTTTACTTGAGGAACAAGAGATGAGTGAGCATGAGAAACAAACCTGCAGAGCCTTGCAATTCTCAAGAGGCTCAAACCCAGGCCCCTTGAATTCATTGAAACTCAAATCAAGGACCTAGCAGAAAAAGTACAGCAATCAGTGACAGCTTTTATTTCAAAGTTATAAACACAGCCAGCATGCTTAATAAATAACATTAAAAACTTAACACTGGGAAAAATCAAAATTCGTTATTCACTAATGACCAAGGTTGATAATAACACAAAATTCATGAAATAACAAACCTTCACCCGCTTCAATATCTCAATTCCTTCCACTGTAGATAAGAGATTGTCTCTGAGGTAGACAAACTGTCAAACAGGAGTATCAGCAATGAAAACGGCAGGGAAAACATTCTTCATTATGCAATTTAGCACATAAAGACTGTTGCATCCAGCTAAAGATATTTACCTCTAAATTTGGCGATAAGTTCAACCCGCTAGCATTGAGACTGCGAATCCTATGACCCCTAAGATCCAATCTCTGATGCAACAAGAAAGCACTCATAAGAGAAAAGGAAAAGACTTCCACGGCTGTATATGATTAGTAGAAACACACAAGATGGACTTCTTGAACAATATATTCTCAACAACTTCTTGTAGAACAATATGTTGAGAATTTGATTAATTTAGTTGGTTCATCATAAATGAAACTGCGCATCAGTTCCAACTCTTAGCTAACAATCCATTGTTTAAATGTAGAAGAGCAAAAATTATGATATAGCAGGAATGCCATGATCAAGTATACGTACACAAGCATGCAGGTCAAAATTATAGGAGAAAAGCACAATAGAAAAACTACAACTCCACATGCTTCAGTTTTAGAATCCTGTAGGTGAACAGAACAGTTGAAATGAAAATTTCATACGCATGCTTACAGGCAGTACATAACAATAGCAGTTACAAGCATGATGAAAATAATATGCTTACCACATCATTGCTAGCCTTAATCTCCACCTGTGGAAGAACAATGAACTGAGAATCCCTACTTTCAGGAGTACCTGTTCTCCTCCGTCCAGACAAATTAGAACTTCTATCTAGAGATGCTGACAAAGACCCAGATCTCAATCCACCAGGCGACCGAGCAGATGGTGATGACACCTTCAAAATGGATTTCCTTGTCACACTACTGCCAGTACTGTCCATTGATGTTGAACTAACCCTTCTTGAGGAGGAAGAAGAAGAGGGCGACAATGATGGCCTGAGTGAAGTCTTCTTAACACTCTCTGGCTTACTTATACCAGATCCAGTTGATGACCTCAAACTCTTATCCATTGATGACAATGTAACCGATTTCCTAGCCTCTGAAACACCTGTCCGGGTAACAGGTTTTGCAGCAACCGAAGGCAATGAACTCCTTCTAAGCTCAGGAAGAGACCGCCTTACTGGTTCCAAAACAGCACCAGTCTTTTTCCCAGTAATACTAGTAGCAACACTTAGCCTTTTCACTTCAGATACAGGCTGTTTTTCGGGCACTCCTCCGGTGCTATTTCTTCTCACTGCACTTGAAACTGATGTATGGGATGAAGAACTCCCAGCAGGTTTAGCCACATTGGAACCCAAATCAGAGCTGCTTCTTGGTTCAGCTTTCTTCTTAATAGAACCAGTTGGGGCTAAAAGTTTTGACGTTGGTGAAATAGTAGGCTTTGTAGTTTTCAAAACCTTCCTCTCAGTACTATCCATTGACTTGACAGAAGATGGCCTCTCCAAAACTTCTACCTTTTTCACTGGCTCTTGACCAGAACCAGATAACACAGTCGACTCCTCCATTTCAAGTTCTTACTACTTGTGCTAGTAAATCCAGCACAAGTACCTAATTCACCCACAACAAACAATCAATAAGGAAACTCATACCCTAAAACCACCACCAAACAGATAACTACAGAGCCCAGAAATGAAGACTATCCACTTTTGTTTTCGTTAAAAATATACATAAACTAAGTGTAAAAAAAAATAGACACTTTTCATACTTTTAGCTTTGCTTTCTCAATGATGGGTTGTTGAGAAAGATGCCGTTTACCACGTTAGGAGGAGAAGCTAACAAAATTCACGCAATGCAACTACTGGTAATGCGATGCTAATATCACTAATAATTCTTAATTTCGTTTCAGGTGATGGGTTGTTTTCAAAATAATATCACCAAAAATAATTAAATATAATTTATCCATTATTTTAAATGGCCTGCATTCCTGTCATCAACCACCAAAACGCAGCGCAATGCAGCCAAGGCCACCGACAAAACAGAAACACCAATGGAAAAGAAGAGCAAAAAGAGACAGAAGAGTCACTCACAGCTTGCAAGCTCCAACACAACGAAGCTCTCAAAATCGCAACATGGGTTCTTCGATCTAACACGAGAAATGCAGCTTTCTTTAGCAAAGATTCGAACTGTAACACCTCTCTGCCTCGATCTAGAGAGACAGAGAATGGCAGAGCAGACAGTGGAAACAGGGGTTTGCTTACATGGAGTGGATAATGTGATGATGAGGTAGATCTAAAGTGGTGTGGCGAGTGAGGAAATAAGCAGTAGTAAGTGAAACTGAAGGAGGAGCAGTGAGTGGTTTCCAAAAGCAAAAAACGGCAATGCCTTTCTCTCTCTCTATCTAGATAATGTTTTTTGTTTGAAAAATTGAGAAACCAAAGCAAGGAGATTTTTGTTTTCTTGTAGGTTTTTGATTTATGCTTTTGAAAGCGTGAGTGGCAATACACAAAAAAAGCATAAATAAAGTAAGAGAGAGAGGAGACTGGTGAAGAAAATGTAAGAACAGAGAAGAGACAGTGCGGAGTGTGTTGGTGTACACTGTACAGGGAGGACCGAATTGGTCTCAGGCTCAGCTAGTGAACTTTATTTATTTATTTTCTAACCCTTAATTTTTTGCCTGATCGGGTTAACTATCGGGTCGTGTTTTACCTTAGTTTTTCCAAAGAGTTACGACATACGGCATACCCAAGCGAAAGAAGGATAAAAATGTTAACAGAAAGCCATCTTGGGGCCATATGCGGAATTCTTCAAACATTATGGGCAATTTTTAAATTTTCCAATCCTGGCCACAAATAAAAAATTCCCCTCGTCCTCGATTTCTCTCATTTCTCTCCCCAATGGCGTTTCTACTCAACAACTCCTCCATCTCTTCTCGCTTCCGATCCGCTCCTCCGACACCTTCTCCTTCGCGCCGTGGATTCCACGTGGAACTTGGGTCTCGGGAGAAAGCCGTGAGTCATCATCCTCTTTTGTTTGCATCTCCATTTTGAAGTACTGATTCTTTTTGTAGGGTTTTGAAGCGTGCTTTTTAGTGAGGTAAAAAACGATGAATCATCAAAGGTTTTATTGTGTGTTTGCAGCTGTTGGCAGATGACCCTGCGCTTAAGCGTTTCAAATCGCATAAGAAAGGTGTACGGGCGATCAAGAGGATGGGGGATGTTTTAACTGTAGTTGTTGTAGCAGGTATGCTTGTTCTTATTTTTATGTAAGTTGAAGAAGTTTGGGTATTCTGTATTAATGGAAGATAGTGAGATGTCTCCTTGCGACTAGAGCATTATTTTGATTGATGATTCATCTTGTTCTGTCTCCATAGAATCGGGTTTTTGGTTAGAGTTGACAATGGTACATGATAAGTGTATGATTTGGGATTGTTTGGTATTGAATTTCAGAATGAAGAAGATGGTGCTTCCCTTTTGGAATTTTATGGTTTCGATGGAGGTTGTAGGAACTGGGTCTTGGGTGTTTGACGTTTCTTTGTATGAAGTTTTTGTCAAATCTAAGGAATTTGTCTGAAACTTGCACTTGTTGGGTATAGAGCTTCTCACTTCCTTGCTGGATTTGTTGGAGGTTTCGGAGTGTGCTTATAAGACATTCTTCTCTATGACTTGTAGTGAGATGCCAGAAGTTGTTTTGTCAAGTGTAGATGGAAGTAGGAGTTGAGATATTTGGCATGAGTTGCCAACTTCTCTATTAGTTTTTAAAGAGTAAGAAATTAAAAGGAAATTTGAAATTGCATGTCTTGCTTAAGATTGATCTAGCTTCAAAGTGATGGCAGACACAAATCTGTCTGGTATAAGGTTCTATTTACTTGTTAGTTTGCATTTGGAAATGTTATCTAATGTTCGATGAACTTCTACTGTTCTAGTAGCTGCACCTAGCATTTGTGCCTGCCCAAGCAATGTGCTTTGAAAAGCTTGTTTTGCTGCTTGATGATGTAACCTGCTCTTGTGATGCATTTTGGAATCAATGTTTTCAAGATCAATTTCTGATGTTTAAATGCACAAGAAAATCTTTTTTTTTGTCCTTATTTTGAATGTCAAACAAAAGCATCCTCGCATAGTATAATTACCCTTGTTGGCCTGAATTGGAACGAGCATGATTTGTTGAAGGATAATGCTTTCTGTTATGCAGTTGTGCAGTACCTCCAACCCTTACATAGAAGATAATATTTATCATTTCTCCCTCCTGATTTTCACTGAATAACTTGTAGCTGTTCAAGGAATGTAGTGTATTATTTGGTATGCCTTTGAATGCTATTTCCCAAGTATGAGTATCTCTTTATTGGTGAGTGGTGATTTTGTTTGGGAATAAGACACATTCGTAAGGCATGGACATGTGACTTGTGGAGGAACCTTAGCGAGAGGAGATGCTTACCTACTCCACGTTTTGAAGGGTTATAAGGCCTATTTTATTTCTAGTCCTGGATTTGTTGCAATCTGTTGTTAATCACTATTCTGTCTGGGACAAAGTCTAACTAGAAACTGACACTTGTCTAACTGTTCCGTGCTCTCGTCTTCATCTGTTTGCAGCATTAAACGGATAAGCCCCTTTCTGCATATGTTAGCACTAGATTTTATGTGTCAGCTATCGCCATGTAATATCACACCTGCTTATGTAGCGCATAAAAGTTGAAGGCTCTGCAACATGCCAAACCATTTCTATTGCCACTGACCTCTCACTAAAACCAGTTAGATTAGTTGAAACCATTTTCAATTTTGATTGACATATGGGATTTGCTTTTGTACGTCGATGTGATTATGTCGAATTGCATTCTCCCTGTTGTGTTTGTCCTTTTATAACTGCAACCAAGTGCTTTAAAATATACTCTTATTATTGAATTGTTCGTTTCATTCAGGTTGTTGCTATGAAATATATGTCAGAGCAACCATGCGTGAAGAAGCTAGGAAACAGGCAAAGTAGGAGTGCTCATTGAAGGGTGCATTTCCAACAAATTTTCTGGGTTTTCTTGCTACGACAGTCTGATCCTTTATGATTGTCTCAGTGTTCAATAAACAGAACAGTCTTGCTGTAACCCAAAGCTACTTGTTCTTAAGAGCTTCTTGGCTTTGTAGGAGTTCTTTTTACAAATGTGTAAAGACAGTGCATTGATATTTCAAGATCTGGGTATTCCATAAAATGTCTTATTTTATTATATTGTATTTTTCCAACTCGAAATATACTTCAAATACGTCCACGGGCACTCATGCACATAACCAGTCTTTGATTTTCATGTCATTCAAATGAAACTCATTCCCACTTGCTCCTAAACTTTTGAGGATGCTTGAAGTGCAAGGTAAAATAATTTTTGCAAAAGAAGTGACAAATATGATACTTGCATTCAATATAAGTGATAATTTTGAATACCCTTAAGATATTGCTCTTTTGCTTTTGCAAGATAGACACCTAAGTGCCCTATAAACTCAATAGTCCTTCGTTAGTTTGATCATGGATGAATTCTAAAGTGGTGTATTTACGGTTAAATATGGTTAAAATAATAATTTTCTTACCAATTAAATTGAATACTATAATTCAATTAATTAATACATATTCGTTTTTATGATGTTATTAGTTTAATCTCACGTATTATAATGTTTATTAATAATATAACTGAAAAAAAATGAAAAAAAAAATTGAACACGTCAATAGACACGTGAGTCTACTTCTTTCAAGCCTAGTCAAAGCCCAATTGGGACTTGAGTCCATGCTCTTTTCAAAGGTTATTAAAATATTTATTTTAACAAGTATGATACGCATTTTCTTTTTAAAGAATTGATTTTATTATATTTTTTTCTAATCAAACTCATAGCATACCTTATAAAAAAACATATATTTATGTAAAAACCGGTTATCATTACAATTGCTACTTTAAAATAACTAAATAAAATTGAAAAATATTTTGTGGGAAATGAATAAAAAATATTAAAAATAGTACTATAAATAATAATTTTAAATAAATATGCATGTAAAATGAGAGGCTTGGGCTTTAAAATGAGAGGAAAAAAGCACTTACAAGTTACAACGATAATTGGCCTGGGTCTCGCTGTCAGCAAGCATTCCGTCATTTCCCCGCGTCATTAATACGCAATCAGCATTCCATCAATTGTTGCGGCGCAACCGATCAATCGCCGAGATCACGGCGAAACACAGAGAGTGAGTGAGAGAGAGGGAGGGAGTTCCAATTTCCGTTCTCCGATGGCGGATTTGGCGAGCGAGAAGCCACTGAGGAAGATCGCTGATGCGTTTAAAGGTCTGGAAGCTACTGTTAAGTCCGAAACCGAAGTGGACATCGAAGTCGCGCCATTCTCTCACGCTTGCTCTCTCGTCTCCCCTCTTTTCGGCTGCTTAGGCATCGCCTTCAAATTCGCCGAAATTGATTATGTCGCCAAGGTAGAACACTTTCTCGTGTTTGATTTTCCCGTTTATCTTTCGAGTGTGTGGCATCGAGTGATTTTCTTGTTTCTCGTTTCTTTTTTCATTTCTGTAGGTTCATGATCTTGCGAATGCATCGAAATCGATTGGGACATTGCAAGCGATGTTAGAGAAGGATATGCAGGACAATTGTGTGAGGAAAGCGGGGAGTCATTCGAGGAATTTGTTGCGGGTGAAGCGCGGTCTGGATATGGTCAGGGTGTTGTTTGAACAGATGCTTGTTACTGAGTAAGTAGTACTGTTAGTGCTAATACTAGTACTTTTCGTTGTATCTGATGAGTTGGTGTCGATGATATCAATGTTGACGGATGTTGATATAGTTATGAATGCTCCATGAAGGCAGTAAATTAGTGTACTTGGTAAATTGCTCAGTACTTCTACTTTGTGTTCTCATAAGCTCGCTATATGCAAGTCCTACTCACTATCTCCGTGTACACTTACACTCCAGTTGAATTCAAGAGTGTCTATACTATCACAAGTAGTTGCTGTTGCTCTACTAATACTTGCCTTAGGACTCATTAGTGAGTAAGTGGAAGTGCTTGCAACATTCCCTGGTGTTGATGGAGGGAGGTGAACTGGTGAAGTTATCATATCGAAGATAGATTAGTTGCTGTTTGCTTTCCAAATAAAGGTTGTGGTTTCCAGTGTGGAAGAACTTACGGTTTAAGATTAGAATGCAAAGTGAAGCTTTTGAGGTGGGATGAGGGAACTGTTGTGGCATATCAAAAACATTATAACTCATGCGAAAAGTGTATCTAGGTATAGTATGTGCATTTCTGTACACACATTGGTAACTGTAAATTTAGTTCATTTTCTTTTTTTTGTGGGAAAAAAATCGTCTTGAGTTTGAAGTTTATGTATTTATGTTTGCTCTGTTAAAAATATAGGCGTAGCAAGGCTTTCTGGATGGAACAAATAGTGTGCTGTGATCTTCTGTAACTGTGGTTTTAATTGCATATTTAACGGCCCTTTCTTTGGAAAAAAGGCAAGTGACATTTCAGGAGCATGTACAGTAGAAGGGTTCTAGTTTCTATTGACAAACGTAGTACCATAGATGTTGGGTGCGGAAGACCTTTGTTTTCTAGATTTTCAGCATTTCTTCTAAAACCCGTGGGTGCTTTTCTTTGGGTAGATATTCTTATAAGTTGGTTTTGGTGATAGGCTATTTCCGACCTAAAAGTTGAGGTGCATGCATCTGTAAGCTGTTGATAGACAGCATATATATTACAGTACCTTTTTGCATGGCCTTCTGTAATTCTTAGAGGTGTTAAGGCGGTTGTCGTTTCTCAGTTAAATCCATTTGCTAGTTCTAACATTAGTAGATTGTATGAATTTAGATGGTGGAGTTAATGTTTTGTTGTTATGGTTTGAAAGACTGGTTAAGTTTTTTCCTGTTATAACCATGTCAGGGGTAGTTCTTTGAAGGAGCCAGCCACCAAGGCATATGCACAGGTATTTGCTCCTCACCATGGATGGATCATAAGAAAAGCTGTTTCTGCTGGGATGTATGCTCTTCCCACAAAAGAACAACTAATGAAGAAGCTCAATGAAGATGGTGAGTGCTTAATTGATAGGCTTATTTCTGAGATTAAATGTCTCCGTAAATAGTTGAAATATATGTGGTAGCAGTCTTCTTACATTATAAAACCTCTTTCCACATAATCTGAACCTGACAGTTTTTAACCAGGCCTGTGGTTAGTTGAAGCTAAAAATCTGTCTGACTTTTCACCTTCGACTTGAATGTGTTTCGCAATTTTGATTATAAGTTAAAGGGTGAATTGGGGTCTTAGGGTTAACTATGATTTTTCCTTTTCCTTTTGAGATAAAGAAATTTCAGTAATGTTAGATCAACTACTTCTTTTCTTTTTAAGTTTTAATTCCATTTCTGTTAATTGTTTCCGATCTCCACTTTTTTCCTTTTTTCCCCTTCTTCAGAGGCCTCAGCAAAGATTCAAATGCAAAGCTACATTGCATCTTCTGCTCCGCTCATTCTGTACCTCGACAAGCTTTTCCTTTCAAGAGAGTTGGGTTTAGATTGGTGAACTGTGATGCTACAATATACTTACTGTGCCTATCATCACCAGTGACATAAACTACAGGCTGTTGACTTGTTTCTTCTAGTAGTGAACGACTTGAATTCTACCAAACATTTGAATTTGAGTCAATGTTGTAATAAACATTCATCACTTCGCTGGTGTGCTGACACGAATGTTCTTGTAACTTTGTGGTACTTCTTAATGGATGGGGGGGTATAAGGTTGAAGTCCTAGTTTTTTTTGATTCTATGCGTGTGTTTTATAAGCAACTGGTACATGCAATTGTTTCATCGCAACAACATATGACATGACAAATCATTTTTCAAAAAGACTCGTCATGCATTTGTGAACTATCATGTTTCAATATCAGACTAATGACTCGAAACAAATCGAAGTTTGGTTTTCATATGTTCCTCTTCTTTGAAAATAGAAACTAAACCACTTCGTCTCCTTTTTCAAGTTCCCGATAGATGTCACGTGAGTAATTTTGCACTTTCATTTGTTAGAACTAAATGGTTCGACCAATATTAGTCATAGTTAAATATTAAAAGAATTGTCTATCTTTCACTAAAAAATTTAGTTTGACAATTTGAGTTTTAGGAATAAAGGAAATTATACTGGAAATTTGTGCTTAATGAATGGACATTGTTGCTAATAAAAGAGGAAAAACGACAGGTCATTCAAATTCCAATGACTTGTCTTTCGTTCGGTCACACAAGACGCAACATAAAAAGTACACTGGTTTTTGTTCCAGAAAGAAATCCAGCAGCCAAATACAATCCCTTCCCTCTTCTTTCCTCACTCTCCTCTCTCTCTCCGTGATCTCCGATCCCTAAACCCTAATTCCACATTAATCCACAAAACGACACTAACCTCTAGATAAAACGAACCCATAATGGAGGACTCCGAGGGAGTTCTCAGCTTCGACTTTGAAGGCGGTTTGGACAATGGTCCGCCCAACGCTACGGCTTCAGCCGCAGCCGTCCCCTCCGGCAATCACTCCGCCGTCAACGCCGTCCCAGCTCCTCCCTCCTCCATGAACATTCCCTCCGCCCCGGACACCGCAATCACCGCCAACTCCCAACCTGGCCGACGGAGCTTCCGGCAAACCGTTTGCCGGCACTGGCTCCGTAGCCTCTGCATGAAAGGTGACGCTTGCGGGTTCCTTCATCAATACGACAAGGCACGGATGCCTGTTTGCCGGTTCTTTAGACTGTATGGGGAGTGCCGTGAACAAGACTGCGTGTATAAACACACTAATGAAGACATCAAAGAATGTAACATGTAAGAATATTTATTGAATTCCTCTACTTCTGTTAAAATTAGATTAGTTTTACGCTTCAGTTGTTGTAATTGTTAGAGCTAATGAAGGGATGCTATATGATGTTGTAGGTACAAGTTAGGGTTTTGTCCAAATGGACCAGACTGTAGGTACCGGCATGCGAAGCTGCCAGGACCTCCACCCTCTGTTGAGGAGGTGCTTCAGAAGATTCAGCAATTGAATTCGTACAATTATGGGGCGGGAAACAAGTTTTTTCAGCAACGGGGTGGTGGTGGGTTTACACAACAGACAGACAAATCTCAGTTTATGCAAGGTGGTAATAATAACGTGGGTCACGTGGTTACGGGGAAGCCAGTTGTGGCAGAGTCTAATTTTGTTGGACAGCAGCAGCAGCAGGGGCAAGTGCTTGTGCTAGGGCAGCAGGGTCAACAGCAGGTTGGGCAGAGTGTGTCCAGTGGGGGACAGGCAAACCAGGGAACCAGACTGGCAATTCCTTTGCCACAAGGAATATCTAGGTGGGTTCAGAGTCCTGCTGCAGTATTTAATCGGGTTATGTAAATCAGTTATTCTACTGTATTAGTCTTATTGTCGTTAAAGGTATAGAGATGATTGATGGGCTATGCTTTTGATAGTGGACCTTTTCTTTTTGTACATAGTTATGGTTATCTAATAAAGCCCATTATTACATCAAATGTGAGAGGAGAAGAACCTTTTTCCAATTATTATTTTCTTCATTTATTTGTTTGGTCTTATTTTTGTAGTTTGGATGCAATATTTTGGTTTAGAGTTGCACCAAACCGTATTTATACTAGCATTTAAGCTCATGCACTGAATCTTGCTGTGCTAAACTAAAATGTCTCGAAGTGCAGTCTTTGAGGCATTAATCCTCTGTTTACGCTCCAAATGTGGGACATCAGCATGCATTGTCATGAAAGTTCTGATTCTTCTGTAGACATCAGATTGTTGTACAATTTTGTGCTTCAGGTTCTCAAGGTTCAAAACTCTTTCAAATGCTTAAATCTAACCCCACATTTTACTTTCTGCTTAATTATTCCTTTGACATATATATAGAATTATTCTGATGTGCTTTTGACTGATTTTTTTCTGCTTTGATGATGTGCTTTAGACTGAATTTTTGTACTTACGTGGTTTTTATTTTTGTATAAAATTGCTTTAGTGACATGCTTTTGACTTGAATTATTGTAGCTGTGTGGTGTGTATGGGTGATCATTTACTGTATGATTCTCCATGAGGTGTATGAGAATACTGAAGCAGGCCTTGTTTTACTAAAGTTTGGAAAAGGAAAATTTTTATGCCTTCCTTTGCTTTTCTTTGTTGTGTGCTATTTTGCATTAGGGACATCTTTTTTTCAAAATATTAGGTTGCTAGAATAATGTTGCTTTTGGAAGATGGTGGAGGCTTAGAGATGTTTGTTTCTCTGTAAAGAGGTATGTGCATATATTGTTTTGGCTTGATCTTAAAGGTAATTGGGTGACAATTTTTTGGAGTTGATGCCAAGGGGCATGGATATGTGAGTCACATAACTGATAGGAAATATTGCTTTGCCCTTTTATTGAACTACTGAATTTATAACCTATGCAGGTTTTCAAAATTGGTGCTCAACTTGCATATGGTTTGATTGTTGGTACATGCTTGTAAACCTCCCTTTCAGTCTATAGATATGGGTGGATGTTGGGTTGAAACGTGCTCCCATATTTTAGGTATAGAGAATAATTTTAGGAGACTAGGTTTACAGTGGGTTAAGCCTAATTTGGGGAGGATAGTAGTCTATTTGATGGATTCAGCCCTTCTGGTACTACATGTTTGCTATCCCAGAACCTTCTGAAAAATTAGGAACAAATGATAGAAGGAACTGTAGGGAAAGAGCGGAGGCATGGAGTAAGGTATTACGACCAATGTTGCCTCTGCATACTTTTAGTTGTCTAATTTTTGTGGACACTTTTTTCCTAAATTTTGCTAAAGACTATATCATGACTTGCCCTCAATGGTAGTGATTATTTTAGCGCATGATGTTTTATTCATAATCAATATCTATGATTGCTTTCTGTTTTTGGTTCTCCATGGACTATGATTTCAATTAGATTGGTGCTTGTCATAGCAAATGATAAATGGTTCTACTTTAACTATTTTACTTTTGGTACATGAAAACATAGGTATTTTATTGTTAAAAGTTGCAACCGTGAAAATTTGGAGGTATCTGTACAACAAGGAGTATGGGCAACTCAAAGGAGCAATGAAGCAAAACTGAATGAAGCTCTTGATTCTGCTGAAAATGTGATTTTAATTTTCTCAGTAAATAGGACTCGCCATTTCCAGGTAAAATTAGGATCTGACATCTTACAAGCTATTCAATTCATGAGCTGGCTCCTAAATTTTCTTAATAAGAAGTTGATTGAGATTGTTTTTGATGAACGAGTTCCACTACGGTTGCTTGGTTTCTACTAAATTTAACAAGTTAACCCTAACTATGTGTGTTTACTTTTTGCGGAGAGCTAAACCTGCTATTGTCCATTGTGACAGGGATGCGCTAAGATGACATCTAAAATTGGTGCTTCTGTTGGTGGAGGGAATTGGAAATATGCACATGGAACTGCACATTATGGTCGGAACTTCTCGGTTAAATGGTTGAAGGTACTTTTCTGGAGTTTATTTTATTGATTCTATTATACTTTAGAATCCTCTTTCAGGGTGAGAAGAAACCAATGATTATGAATGGCTTGTCTCATTTCATTTTGCACATCTAAATAGTCTATACTTACTCTGTAGCTGCTTGCCATCTTTATGCAGTTATGTGAACTGTCATTTCACAAAACCCGCCACTTGAGGAATCCATACAATGAGAACTTACCAGTGAAGGTACTGTATTGAGTCAGCTTATCTTTATACTGTAACCATGAGTTATTCTTCTACTTGGATTTGTTATAATTCTATTTTTTCAGTAATGGTTACAGATATGGAAATGAAAGCTTAGATAAATAGCCCATTGCTTTGTGTGGCTACTTTTTCATCATTTTACTTTGCCATTAATGCTTTTGAGGTTAGTAAACTGTTGTCACTTATCATCAGTGCTGTTGTCCAGTTATTGTAGTGCGTTGTTTGATTTCAGATCAGTAGAGATTGCCAGGAGCTAGAACCCTCAGTTGGAGAGCAGTTAGCTTCGTTACTTTATCTTGAGCCAGATAATGAACTCATGGTATGTTAATTTTATTTTATCAAATTATAAAAAAGGTATAGAACTATAATGGAATCATATGAGGGGAATATAATAGTAACAAAGAAAAAATGTATCAGATGAGTTTTTGGGTTGCAATCCTTATATTATGCTTTGAGGATTTAGCTTTAGCTGCAAAATATAATGACTTTGTTGTGCTTTTGCCAGTGCATTGTGTAAACTTGAATGAAATCTAGCGATATATTAGCATCTTCCTTCTCAACTTCTTGGTAGTCCTGGTTCATTGGACATGTGTGGTTTAAGTGGTGAAGTGAATTAGAAAAGAGGTTCTGTGCGAAACCTTGCAAATAGAGTATACTAGTAAAACATGTGTTGGTCTTACTGTCAAACTGTGGGATGGTGCTCTGTAATTTTTGACTGATGGCAGTAAATACGAAATGCCCTGTCATTTTTTGTATCCAATAAAATAGCGCTGAATACAAACATCCAGTTTAAAGGCTTTCAAATTTCTGTACACCTTTACACAGCCAGCAACCGTATGCTGTTTATGGTAAAGATTATGCCCTCACCTTAGAATTAGATAAATAGTTTTCTATCTATTGCCAATCTTTCTGTCATACATTTACCAACCTCTAATTTAGGATTTTGTTGGTGTGTGGATCCTTATTTTTGGAGAACTTGAATTTGCACATCTTAATAAAAGCAGTTTGCTTTAGTTAATAGGTATAATATGGAGTAATGGAGGCATTCAAATTGTTTCTTATACGTTTTTCCTCATTGCTTGATGCAAATAACTAAACCAGTATGTTTTTTGTGTACTCATCTTCTTGAGTGCAGGCAGTCTCTGTTGCAGCAGAAGCAAAGCGAGAAGAGGAAAAGGCAAAGGGAGTTAACCCGGACAGTGGAGGTGACAACCCTGATATAGTCCCATTTGAGGACAATGAAGAGGAAGAGGAGGAAGAGGAAAGTGAAGAAGAGGAGGAGAGCTTTGGGCAGGCTCTTGGGCCTGCAGCTCAAGTCAGGGGGAGGGGCAGAGGAATGATGTGGCCATCTCACATGCCTATGGGTCGTGGTGCTAGGCCCATGCCTGGGATGCGAGGTTTTCATCCATTGATGATGGGTGCTGATGGTTTTCCTTACGGACCTGATGGTTTTGGGATGCCGGATCTCTTTAATGTGGCACCCCGTGGATTTCCTCCGTATGGTCCGAGGTTTGGTGATTTTACAGGCGCTGCATCTGGTATGATGTTCCCTGGCCGGCCTTCCCAACCCGGGGGCGGGTTTCAACCTGGTGGATTTGGAATGATGATGGGTCCAGGACGTGCCCCACCATTTATGGGGGGGATGGGCCCTACTGGTGCAAATCCACTTCGAGGCAACCGGCCCGGGGGCATGGTGTTTCCACCAATTCCTGGACCCCCATCTCAAAACAACAACCGACCTGTTAAAAGAGATCAGAGAGTAGCAGCTAATGACCGTAGCGATAGGTATAGTGCAGGATCAGACCAAGGAAGGGGTGCATCTGGGGGACCAGATAACGATAAACAAGATGGGTTAAAGGCTTCCCATGAAGATCAGTTTGGTGCAGGAAGCAACTTTAGAAATGATGAGAGTGAAAGTGAAGACGAGGCACCAAGGAGATCAAGGCATGGAGAGGGGAAGAAGAAGCGACGAGGGTCAGAGGGAGAGACAACTCCTGGCTCCGAGCACTAACTGATGTCTACTGCTTGAGCACTAAAGTTATCAGCAACTTCTATGTTGAAGCCTCTTGTCCCGTTCTCTTGCTGGCTGAGTTTTGAAGTTACCAGCGACAACTAATCAGCAACTACTCGTCACATTCTTCTTCGGAGCTTTCTTATGAATGCAATTAACTGATATTCGTGGCATCTGGATTCTGTGTTTTTTTGTTTGAAATATTTTGGGGAGAGGAAAAAAGTATGGTGTTGCTGAATTTTGAGCAATTGTTAATTTTTTTCTGCTTACATTTTCAAATACACAGCTGAATTTGTGAATAGTTTGTATAACGAAAAGAATGGAAGCTAGATGTATACATTACCATATTTCAGAGTTGAACATTACATTTGATAAAGATTTCTCAAGTGTTTCAAAAAAAAAAAATAGAATCTCAAGTTTTGAATGCCAAGAAATTTGTGGCGCTACTTTAGAAAGGCAAAATTAGGTTAAAGATCCATCTTCGTTCCTCTTATTATTTCTATTTTCTTTGTGAAAGTTACTGTGAAACAAGATTTAAGATGCAGCATTTTGCCAAATTTATGTTCAACCATGAATTCCCATCCCTTTCCCGGAGAAAGTTGGCGTTCGGATTTTCCCGATACCGATCAAAAAAGTTTGGATCAACACCGTTTCAAACAACCAAATTTTGGTTTGGAACCTCGGTATTCGGATTTCAACCAACACCCCTATATTCATCTCTTGATATAGGCTAGTATTTTTATTTGTTGAATTTCTATCTTTAATCGTGGGCTTAAAATCTTAGAAATAAATTCCCTTTTTTTTTAGCCACGTTCACTATTTTGACCCAACGGTAAGATTTTTAATACTAAGTAAAAATATGTTTATTCCTAAGTAAGTACTCATTTATTTATCAAATTTTCTTTTAGTAATCATTTTAAATCAATTTAATTTCGACGCGTTCTTATTTTATTTTTTAGTTTCTTTTTTTTATATATAAAAAAATAAATCTCATAATTTATTTATTTATAGAAAACATTTGCGATCCTATATTTATAGTAACCATGATACCAATTTTTTGTACATTACTTTTTTAAAATTTAATTAATCTCACCCCTTAATTCCTTTTTTTTCTTTTTCTGAAATCAGGTTTTAAACTATACGCGCAGCCCAGTTATGGAAAACCCAAAACCCAAACATGAGGCCTTCTTGAACTTCGTCGTCGCTTCTGACACATAAACCTTATTAAAACCTTAAACCCTACTACTACCGCTTGAACCCTCCTCCTCCTCCTCCTCCTCCACCCACCCATCTGATCTCTTTCTCTACAGCAACAAAATTCCTCATTTTTCTTTGGCTATCGCCGAGCGAGAAAAACCACCCTAGTACTGCTTTTGGGTCATTGAGAATTCAATCATGAAGACCAAAAATCCCAAGAAGAGAGGCGCAGCGCCAAAGGGCAATAAAAAAAGCAAGTCTTCAATCAAAGAAGACTCATTTTTTAACTCAAAACGTAGGAAGAAAAACTATGATGAAGATGACGATGGTGACATTGAGTCTGTGGAGTCTGAAGAAGAGAATGGGATGGCTAGTGACGAAGAGGCTGAGGAGAAGAAGGGGGAAGAAGAAGAGGATGAGTATGAGAATGAGACCGCCGAAGAGAGGAGGTATCGACTGGCGAAACAGCACTTGAATAGGCTGAGAAATATTGCCAGGGAGAAGGAAGAGGATGAGAGTGATGAAGAGGATAGAGAGAGGAAGTATGAGAAGGAGATGGAGAGGGATTCACTTGTTGCTAAAATGTTGATGGCTGAGCAGATGGAAGAGAGTGGAAGGTTGAGGAAGGAAATTGCTTCCAGGTAAACTAAGCTATTCATTGATGTAACAACGGAAAAGAGATGCAAGCATGAGCATTGAAATCAATGTTTTATTTTGCATTTTATTTATATGTTTTCATCTTACTTAGAATTGTTGGGGATGGCTTATGTAGTTGATGGAAGGCTATGATTGATAGATTGTTGAACATTGTTAAAATTGCTTGTATTGGGATCATTTCCGAGGTTGTATGTTTAGACATGGGAGGCTTGATTGTCTAACCGTGATGAGCGCATTTTCATGTGTTTTTTTTTAAAGAGTAACTGTTCTTTAATGAGTAACTCATGCATTTTATTGTTTATTATATGAGATTTTGGTGGTATGTATTTGCTTTCTTTGTAGAATGCTAACGTTTATTGATGTTTTAGGGTTCAGGAGCCTGATGATGAGTTTGAGATCAAATTGAAGCACCGGAGTTCTGTCACAGCCGTGTGTCTATCAGAGGATGATCTGAGGGGCTTTTCTGCTTCGAAAGATGGTACAATTTTACATTGGGATGTAGATAGTGAGAAAAGTGAAAAATATCGATGGCCTACTGAAGAGGTATTGAGATCCCACGGGGCCAAGCATGCAGAAGGTAGAACTATGAAGCATAACAGACGTGTTTTATCATTGGCTACTAGTAGTGATGGACGGTACTTGGCAAGTGGTGGAGTGGATCGGCATGTTCATTTATGGGATACCCGCACGCGAGAACATCTTCGGGTAGATGTGGTTCACTTATTCTTTTAAAGACATTATAGATTGATGTTACACCAGTATGTATTATTTTAGGTTTTACCAGTAATTACAGTTAAGCTGTGGGATTTCTATTGATATCATATAATAACACACCATAGTGTACAGATAGAGACCTAGAAATCTAGTGGGATACTAGTTATATAGTCCACTTGTGTTCTGAGACTTATTATCTTAATATATTATAAAAACTTGGAATCTAACGGTTTTTACCATGTCTAATCCTGTACCTTTTTCTCCAGGCTTTTCCAGGTCACAGGGGGGCTGTGTCGTGTTTAACCTTTAGACAAGGATCCACAGAACTTTTTTCTGGTTCGTTCGATCGATCAATTAAGATATGGAATGTGGAAGATAGAGCTTACATGAGCACATTATTTGGCCACCAGAGTGAAGTATTAACAGTTGATTGCCTGCGAAATGAAAGGGTATTGGCTGTGGGACGTGATCGGAGTATGCAGCTGTTTAAGGTATGTAACATAATGCGTGGCTTTGATAGTTCTAAATTAAAGAACATGAACTGGTAGTTGGGTAAGCATTTGTGGGTACATTGACTGACAGGTGTACAGATTTGATAGAATTAATGCTCGCCTGTTTCTTGAGATTTTGCATCTGCAAGGACTCTTCCCATCTTTTAGCTCACTATCACTTTTCTGAAAACTACCCTCTCCTGCCAAAATATGTAACAGATATGGTTTACCGCAGTTATGAGTTTGTGTTTGGATTTCAGTATTTGGACAAAACAGTTGTGTAATTTCTGCTGTTTCAAATTCTTCCTATAACTCCTACTGCTTGTTGACATGTTCGACAATTTGAGCTATATTTCCTTTTTTGTTTGTAGTCTTATTCCGTAATGGATGTATATCATTTCAATTGCATTGTATCTTAGTGACGTTGTTTCTTTTTTGCTGATAGGTACATGATGAATCAAGGCTGATATTTCGTTCTTCTGTAGCGTCCCTGGAATGTTGTTGTTTTATCAGTAATGATGAATTCTTGACTGGCTCGGATGATGGAAGTGTTGATCTTTGGAACGTACAAAAAAAGAAGCCAGTGTGCATTGTTAAGAATGCTCACGCATTGTCCAATGGCCTCAAGAACGTTGAACAAAATGATAATGGACATGCCTTCAATGGACATACAGGTACATTCACGAATCGTGTTCCACCGCCTTCACTGCATTTTATCTTTCTGTGACTATATAACTGCTTCTGTGCATTTTCTCTGAAAACTCTTGTTATTATCCAGCATCTTCCTGGGTGAGCTCAGTTGCTGTTTGTAGAGGCAGTGATCTTGCTGCATCAGGAGCAGGCAATGGCTTTGTCCGCTTATGGGCAATTGACAGTACAACCAAACGCATCCGCCCCTTGTACGATCTTCCGTTGGTAAGTGAGAACCAACTTGGTTAACCTTTTCAATAACAGCATATTGTTAATGATGTGTAAACATATGTTTCACTTATTGTCATTTTGATTTATACTGTACCTGTTTTATCTTGTGATCGCACGCGTGAATCAACTAAGAGAGTTGCAAGGATAGCTTGTTGCGTGTGTACATCATGCTGGGATATTTTTGTCATCTCCCTTTGTTTTTTCCTTGTCTTTCCCGTTCATCTGTTTACAAATGTTAGATTATTCTATTTAATCACAACACAGTTTTTGTTCCTTACCAAGCCTATATGATGTAACAGGTTGGATATGTAAACTCATTGGCTTTTGCAAAATCTGGGAAGTTTCTTGTTGCTGGAGTTGGACAGGTAAATTACTTTGATCTTATCTTGGAGAAATTAGAGGGGGTGGTTTGTCGTTGTTTCATTACTGTTGAGTAAACTATTCATGATTCTTGTTTGGAGTACTTCTGCCAATGAGAAGGAACATGTTTTCTACCTTTTACGCAATAAGGGGTATCCTTTTTTATTTGTTCCATTTATATAGCCATGCAATCTTGGGAGTCTTGTCGAAGCCATGGATGGACTGTTACTTTATGTCATCATTTTTCTTGTTCCCTCTCCTTTTTTTCCCCTTACTTTCATGTTTATGATATATTTGTATTATAATACAATCTTACGAAACTTCATATTCCTTTCTGCAAACAGGAAACTCGGCTGGGAAGATGGGGGCGAACCTCCGATGCTCAAAATGGAGTTGCAATCCAGCGGTTGAAGCACGTGTAGGTTCTGGAAAATTTTGATCCATTTGAATGAACAAAGTTGAGAATGCAAATGAATATCTTCAACTCTCTGTAATTTCATGGTTTTTATTAGGGTATTATATTTTTTTTTTCGCGGTTTAGTATAGCAGATTGACACTGATCATTTTGCGAAATGTTTCGTGAACTCGTACTTAACTTGATTTTTCAACCTGAAACACACTGAGAAATTGTACTTGTGAGTGGCGGCTGTGATTTTTCATTGGACTTCCGTTTTCCCCCTCTCAAATCTTTCTTTTATATTCACTGCCATGCCATGCATACACAGGAATTGTTTGTAGTCCTTTTTGATATTTATGTGATGGTGTGGTACTCTCACCCATTTTTGACGAAAAGTTGTTGGTGAACAAATTTTAGGCATTGAGTAGTTTTTTCTCTTTTTTCTGTGATAGTACTAGCATTGTTCTTAAAATATTATTATTATTTTGGCCAAAATCCTTTACATACCCTTCATCATGTTTTCACGTTTTTTTTCTTCTTCAATTGTTGATCTTTTTATTGTTTGAATTTTCATTTCCGGTCCACGCGATCCATTTTTAATCAACCTTGACACATTTACTATAATTATATAAAAAAATCAATAAATTATAATTGTTGAAAATATTTTATAAACACAAAAATTAAATTAATGAAAGGATTATTTCAAAAAGAGGATAAAATGAGCTCACATCAGCTATTTTGGACTGCAACTCATTGCTACTGAAATGGGCATTGTGCTTTAGAAGGTTTACTAATAATATACATGTAATCCGAAATAAGACCGCATGAGCTATAAAGATGAACAGACCAAAATTCTTGCCAAATTTAGTTAACTGACATCTTCAGCTAAAGAGAGGACGATATCCACGACTCGGTTTCTATAATCAATACCTGATATTCATGTGAAAGGGATAAATGTACTTATATAAACAATTATCTGCTAACAAATCCAGGAGACAGGTAACAAACAATTCATTCAAGTTTCTAAATCAGCTCAGGCGAAGAAACGCTAGAAAAAAACAAGAGCTAATGATCGACAAGAAATGACAATTTGCCTATAGCAAGAGGTTGGGAGATGGGAACGAACCGAACAGACCATTCCCTCTTTGCCATGGTTTAGGAGTTGCAGCGAGTGAGTGACTGAGCTCAGACTTTCTGCGCGTGGGGAAATATAATCAACCCTAAACTTAACAGCGCGTTTGGTTGATGTACATTAAGGCCCTAAAATACAGTCACCTTGGCAACCAACATTATGCTCGGTTTCCACCATCCCACCTCATAATCATCGCAACATATGAGTTAGACCAATTAAACTGACCCGTGAGGATTTACATTAGGTCTCATGTTCCTTAACAGCATGTTCTGGACCATCTTTGGTGACCTCAGGCTCAGGGGTTCCTTCAGGCTCAGCGGTTCCTTTAGTACTTCCAACTGTCGCCACATCATCAAAAGAAATGGGGGGAGAAGGACTGGTAGTCCCTGAAGTTACTTCATCTTCTTCAGCTCCGACAGCACTCTTTGCTTCATCAGAAGTTTCAACATCTCCAACAGCTGTCTTTGCTTCATCAGAAGTTTCAACATCTCTGATAGCCGTCTTCACTTCATCAGAAGCAACAGGGTCTGTACTTGGATTCTTCTCATCTGGTTTTGACGAAGGACTGGTAGTAAGGCTGTCACTTGATGATTTTGGCGATCCTCCAGCAGTTTTGTTGTCAGAAACCAAAAGATCAGAGGAAGAAGCTTCAGTAGCACCTTGCTTATTGCCACCACCATGATCCTCTGAATGCAATTGAAACTCACCATTTGGCAAACGAGGCACATCCACATGCGATGGATCATTGGAATCCGGTGTCTCCCTCCACTCAACCCACACGGTAGGTTTATCACTTGCAATCTCTGTTTCTTTCAAATCTTTAGACAGAATGGTCAAAGATGCATCCTCATCTACATCCAAAGTCGGCTCAGGAGAAGAAGATGCAGTGTCATCCAAGTCTTCATCTTCACTAACAATAACCTCATCATCATTACCCTCAGCATTAACCTCATCATCCTTACCCTCAGCATTAGCAGCCTCACTTACATCATTATCAGGTGACGACGATGTAAGGGTGCCTGCAGATCGCTCATTGGCAACTCTGTCATCTTCAAAAGCAAACCAGTTGGAATTCGAAAAAAGAGAGCCACTGCACATACCAAAAAGACAAGTTAAGCAACGTGGCTCACAAAAAGCATTCGAATCAAACAAATTTTAGCCCTTTCTGTTGGAAGGGACAACCATGAAGAAAAATTTCTAAACCAAATACATAAATCATCCAAAATTAAGCTTTGCTATATGTTTCTTGGCAGGCTCCACATCGACAAACCTAGCATTACTCTTTATACACCAACTAGGTTATGCCTTCCATACCCAGAAATGAATGAAGACAAACATAACACAAGTTCACTAAGCCAAAAGCAGACCAGCAGGAAGTTTCAAATTAAATGAATAACCAAATACACAAGGTAAGACCAAAGGCTAACCTTTCCTGGTCATCTCCCAAACGCAAAGAAGAGATAACAACTTCAGCAGATTCATCATCGAAGTATACATCCTGAAAACAATTAAGTGAGACACTTTCCTATCACATTTAATTATTTTCTGGAAGATTAAATCATAAGGGGTAAAGAAGAAGAAAACAAGAATGCCATGCACTTTTAGTTTAATGATCATCACGCTTGCAAGTTACAGCCAAGGTCTAGTACAGCAACAAGTATTTAATTTTCTTGAACTAACAATCAACCCTCCACAATTTCAATAAGAAAATCAAAGGTTGGCAAAAAAAACCTCATATGGTCAAAACAATATCGGTAACAATAAATCATTCTCACCCTTGTCCTGCCCTCAGCCCCACGTGACAAAAAGGGGAAAAAAAACCAGGTCAAACAAAGTAAAACACAAAAGATCAGACATAAGAATTGCTTAATTTTGTAGAAAGCATATAAAATGTTAGGTATTTGGGTCTTCCTGCTATTTCAGAGACCTCGTGTCTCTAAATTAAAATGACTTTACAAAAGATCTCAGCATGTTACAGTTGGATAAAAGCAATGTACCATAATGTAATGAAAGCACAATAAGTAAGTACGTAGTATTACGTATCGCCATAAAAATATATTAACCTGAACCAGCCTCAGACTATTCAATCATGCCTCTGAAATTTAACTAAATACATCAAAAAATTAATCATCAACCACAAGCTAGCTAGAAGACACCGTTTCCAAATAGTTTCCACTAGACCATTTGCATGGTCGATTCTCGCAATACATACGTATGTTCCCTTGACAAAATGTACCCTACCTCATCATCCCGTTCAAGTGAGCCATGCACCTACAGTACACAAGAAAGAAATCAGTCAAATGACAGATAATTCTAAGTAAACAAGTTCAAGCGCACGAATACAGCACTCGATCAAGCCTTCTTGAGTAATGTAGTCTAAGATAGGTAGAAGCATGCTATCCATGCTCCTCACATTGGAATTTGAGAAATGATCAAACGTTGAGTTTCACTCCCAACAATGTAAATGACGGATACAGGTTGAACACAACTATAACCATTAAGTTATTAAGGACTCAAAACAGAAGTGTTGCCTAACGCAAAGAAGGAAGAAGCAAAGCATCACACAACAGTATGACAGAATTGCAATAAAGATTCCTACACACTTTCTATATTTTATGAACTCCTCCTCATCAAGCTGGCGCAAATGTGATATCAGCAACATTACTCATGAACTCTATACAGTATATGTGATTAGACAAGTCTGTCCTGCTTTCAGTTGGCTTTGAGGTGGCCAAATCAACATCTATTTCGAGTCCAGGAAAGTTACTAGAGAGTCTTGCTCAAGAGATAAATTCAGTGTATTTGGACATGAAAAAAGAACTAACTTCCTCATTGACTAGTCTGACGCTAGTTTTTCTTGCAAAGCAAAGACCTAAAGTAACCAAGTAATGAGAAGCGCTTGAAAATATTCTAAAACACACCTCCTCAATATCATCATTGCTGTAGATTCCATAACGGAAGGCCTGGCTCAAATTGTTAGCAAGGGCTGCTACATCATAATCTCTATCTTGATAATCATCATCATCACTATCTCTCCGGTCTTGTAGAGCAGTAGGCCTCCTGTAACAATTTAAGAAAAAGATGATAAAAAACAAACTGTTGAATATAAAATCTAAAAATAGTTGAAACAAAACTCTGAAAAGGGAAGCAAGATCAACAAGGATTTAGCTGAACTGACTTGCCACTTGTTTTTGCAATGAGATAAAAACAAAAGGATGTGAACGTGTTTTTCAATTGGATTTGCTGGACAGTCACTGGATAAGTTGGAGAAATGCAGTCTCAAAAAACTACAGAACATGCTAAATCCCTTAACTATTGTGTCTAGATTGATGCAGTAGAAGGACTTCTGATTGACAGATCTACCTCTTCCAGTTAAGTTAGATAGTTGAACAAAAACTCTTCAGCCTAGCATAGGGGGGAGAATTCAGTTATCATGCTAGTTGTTATAGATGCTATATAGATCCCCAACCTTGTAAATGTGTTTCTCGTTTTGTTGGTTGCCACACTTTTGGTATAAATTAAAAAAAATTGAGGAAGCAAAAACAGCTAGCTAGGTAGGCCACTGTGTGTTTCTTTTATCTTGGACCCAATATATTACTTTGGTTTTGAAATTGGAAAAATGGCAAGAACATCTGATCGCAATTATCTTAAAAGGTTTATGTGTTGTCTAGCAGCCATTAGTGCGTTGAGCATTTCACATTCAAGTTTACCTCATCAGTATGAGTCAAAAACATAAGCAGCAAAATAACATTTCACCACCACCTTGACAACTATCCATTTTATAACTACCATCAGAAGATGAGAGTACAAACTAATTTTTTAGTAATAAAACAAGGAAATAGCTCATTTCTACATATTAAAAACTCACCCGCACGTCCACTGATACACATTTTCCACAGCGTTACGCTTTGTCAGTACATTTGTATGCCAGTCCATCCATTCGTTATTTTCCTGCCCAAAAAAAGAGAGTATATGTTGATAGAAATAACCACGTAGAGCAAGGTTGTCATCCACATGAAGTCAGAAGCACAAAATCTCATGCGAAGAGAAAATAATGAACATCGTATGCCCGAAATAACCTACTTATCTTTAGTAAACGCCACAACCCCAGGAATCACAAACAGATAACTTGACTGCAGCAAACAATTTTTTTGGGAGAGAAATAATTCACAAATTAGCTGCTGACCAATGATTCAGGGAGCCTGTACCTCTCTTGAATTGCACTTAGAATTGCAACAATGAAGGGTACAAACAAACATAAATAGACAAATCGCTTATCAGGTGGACCTTGATGGTGCAGTGAAGTCACCATGCACATTTAACTATTGCAAGGGAGTCAAAACCCAATAGCACAGTTAAACTAACTAAACCAACCACCTTTTTTATCAAGTTACTAGTCAGTGTGTCATGGAACCTCCCCATTCAATATGTCAACTAAAACTCATTATGCCAAGGAATTGTGTGAACCTGCAAATATGCCTGAATGTCACTGTTGTTATTTGCCAACTGAAGAAGTTTGTTAGATACACGTGTCAGGTGCCCAATATTCCCTATCCTGGGTGGTGATCTACCTTCAGCAGGGACCGTAGGCTGCAGGAGAGCAAATAGAAGCATCAAAGCTGTTATCTTATCCTGAATGCTAAACATGAGATGCAACACCACAGAAGCAAATGGATGAAAAGTGGCAATAACATACAAACTGAATGCAGTCAAACATCATAGAAGATTAAAAGTCTTGATCGAGTAACTCAAGATTTACCTTGCTTGAGTCAACTGCCAAAGTGTAATTCTTTTCTGCCTCAAGTATATTCCCGACGAGATTACATTCACGAAGAAGATGCTCAACAAGATAAGGTTTATTACTCTCCAAACAAGAAAAAATGATGTTCTCCACATGGTGATGCAAAAAGTTATTGAACGGGTACCTGCAGTCAAATAACACCAAACAATAAATATCTACGATATAATCATCTTCTGAGAGAAGCAGAAATTCTATGCTTACTCAAAAACGATCTAATCATCTTCTGAGAGAAGCAGAAATTCTATGCTTACTCAAAAAACAAGTCTAAAATCCTTTGGATGGCTCCAAGTCGAATCAATTCCTTCTCGGCAGCGTCAGTACCAGCCAACATTAAGACAGAGATGAATTCAACAATCTGAAAATGTCAGTAAAACTAGGTCTTTAGATTGAAATATCCATTATCCACTTACAACTCATAAGTTTTCGCAATGCCACTAAACCATAACAAACCCTATCATTCGATACATACAAAAAGTACTTAAAGAAAGTAAATAAAAGATGAAGATTACCTTCAGACGATGTTTTCCAAGTGGTGGCTGCAACTTGCCATATGTAGTTGACAATATACTATCCGAAGAAGAAACATCCAAGAGCTTCAGCAAATGACCTGAGTGAAAAAATTTCATACCATTAATAAGTATGACAAACACACCATTCTACCACTCTCAGATCAAGTTTCAAAATAATTATGCTAAGCCAGATACTTCAGCAATATGTATACATCATTAAACCCTATTTTGGTAGAAGTCCTTCCCATAGCAGCATTTCCAGAGATGCTAGTAAGGCTTCCAGTTTCATGTCTTGATCAAAGATCAATGGCTGAAAATCTACTATGGGTTTACCACAGGAAAACTCCCTGCCTATTTGTTCTGAATCCTTTATTTATAACCAATCAGAGATGCAGACACAATTTTCCATTTATTTGAATATTGCTGCGGACAAACCACCCTGCTTACAATGAACTGCTCTGTAAATTCAAGCTTCAATCAGGAGTGCTGCACTTAAATAATTACACCATAATGTATTATGTATCATGCCCCACTTTCACTCTGCATTCTTCACGTTCAGACTTGTGCTTTTTGTTTTATTGCAAAGAACTCTCATTCACGATAAATTTCGGACCACGTCAATCTTAAAGCATGTCCCCAGCCCTTCAGGTAGTTGAGAGAGAATCACTTGGACTTCCTAAAGTTATAAATGACAAGGGGAGGAAAAGCTGCTACCAAAGTTTACAAGTTTCCTCATATTGAAGGTCTACTTGTTTCTCATATTCATGGGGCTAATGATCCTTCTAGGACAGCATCTACCAGAAGATAGTGGAAGCAGGAGAAAGGGCAGTTGGCAAGCTAGGTGCCAAGCGTTGTAAGTGATACCACTAAAGAATGAAACATCACCTAAGCTCTCTAGCATGCCTTCAACTGTCTCAGGACTTGCAGTTATTGTGGCTCCATGACTCATCTGCCGGCTGTATGTTTGATATGCTCCAAAAGCTAGCCTCTTGGGATCTAACAAGGATATGCATATAGTCAGTGAGTTGACAAGGACAGATTTAGGGCGTGATTCTTCCAAAGCATGACGAAACAATCTCCCAATAAAGCTGCACGGTGCCACAAATGAGAAAAAGTTAGATAAATAAGAAGCCAAACAGTGATGTATGCATATGTCTATGAAGGAAAAAGAAAAAAAGTAGCAGTACTTTGGGCTGGAGATTTTAGTAGTAAGGCCAGAGGGAGCAAATCGTGTTATAGCACAAAGCGCTTCAGCAGTATTGGCATGCACCTCCGGAAGATCCTGTAAAATCAATCCCAACATTTACCAGTTAACAACAAAGCATCCATAGTAGCTTGACAGCGTAAGGTATGACCTTATGGAACCAATGATTGCCAAAAATGTTAAGGAATTACACTTCTTTATTATTGTAAGGCATAGCTTTATTATCAACCACAAAACTCAGAAATGTTAAAGACATAATCCACACAAGCTGGGTAATGATATAACAGCCACTTACAGAAGAACTGAACTTATCCACAATCATCTCAAGCACATCTGTTTCCTCTATCCACTGCATTGCATCAGTATAGTTTGTATAGATATGTTCATCAGCTCCAATCAGACGTATCAGTACCTGCACGGTTAGCGAGTAGTTCCCAATAAACCTCTTGAACCGGCAATGTTGTTGATAATGGTGATCATACAATTAGTAGCCATGGGAAAGTTGATAAGGGATTAAAAAATAATTGTGATTTAGTTGGGTAGAAAGAAAAGGCTAAAAAACCTTCTTTTGTGGCAGTTATGTGCAAAGATGCATAACACAAATAGAGAATGAAAGCAAAAACAAGTGAAAAGGATGCACCAACTACACACCTATTACAGTTTCTGCTGAGTATAAACTATGTGAAAAGGATGCACCAACACACACCTCACATGATACATAGAAAAACATGCAGAAACCCAGTTGAAAAAAAGGAAGCAACAACCAACCTCCATGATAGATGTAATACCAATCAGGTCCACCAGCTTGCTAAGAATTTCACAATGAGCCTGAAAGACACCAGAAGAACACCTTAACATAATAATACAGCACATCAAGCACCAGAAGGCTTATTTTTATCAAGTGGAACAAGTCACGGAAAAAATTATTCCACGTAAACTATCAAAATAGCACAAGCGCGCAACTATCACAGTTTGTGCACAGTAACCGCTGAGGCCCTAGGAGCTACCATACTATACCGTGTATTTAGAACCTTAAATATTGCACAGCATAAATAATATTTCAGTTGAATGGGACATTTTCAAGAAAAAGTTTGCTTACTTTAATATAGTTCATGAAAGGAACCGTCTTCCGCAACAACAGACATATGACAACCTAGCAAAAAGGAGTTTAGGGGCATAAAAACCAGAAAATGATAACCAAAGTTCCTGTTAAACAAAGCATCAAAACCCACTAAATATGTAGAACTTGATTTCTCTGTATGACATTGCAACAGCTCAAAGTTAATTGTTGCAAACCTTGCTGAAGTACCCAGCCAACATCGTGCTATGTGAATGTTTTGATTCCAAAAAGGAGAACAACAAATCCATCAACTGAATTAAGGAACAATACAACAGTGTGAGACTGAAGTTTGCAACAAACATCACAGGCAGCGCCATTAAGGAAGGATATGCAACAAGCATCTTACCTCCTCATCCTCAACCAATGTTTTGAGTATGATATCAACCTCGCATGTAAAGATCTCACAGGCAATGAAAGGAAACCTGTACACATATTGGGAAGACAGGATCAAAAAAAATAAAAATAAAACGAAACCCATCACCACAACATCCAATGCCACATGCCTCTAAAAGAAAATGTCTAGGTATAAACAACATCTGACAGCAATGTTAATGGGTCATCTAGAACATACTTGAAAGTTCGCTTCTTTTCAGAATCCTCAGGAGTTTCTTCCACAATATAGCGAATAAGTTGTTCAACCTGTACCTTTTCACGCAAACTGCAATAGATGAAATCACACAAATGACACAATGCAAGGACATAATTGTAACCAGAAGGGGGGTAATTTAAGTACTATCCCACTGCTCTCTTCACACCACATAATCTACTATTATCATCAGATCATGTCAAATTGATGCGACAATCTAAATACACCCGGAACACACACCAAGAAAACCCCTGGAAGTAATTACTTGTTGGTATGCAAGTACAACACATTAGTCCAAGGAAATTAAGGAGACAAACGAAAAAGAAAAAAAGCATTACAAGTTGATAAGGCGTCCATTAAGAGCTTTGCATTCCTGAATAATTTCATCCTCATCAAGAAGCTCCTCCAATGTAAAATTTTCCTTATCTAGAATTGTCTCCACCTGCAATTTCACATACAGCTATCAAAAACAGGCAATATACACTTTAGCATAGGATCCACACATCACACCTCTCATAATTAGGCAACCACCAAACTGTTGAAATACAATATCACTCTGAAACTCAGACATGGTAATGTAACAATATCACCGTCTAACTTATGGAGCTGGTGGAGTAAGAATCAAGAAGATCACCCCAATTTTGTAGCACAGCAATTAGAAGGATTCCCGAGGTAAAAATAACCCTGGTTTAAAACTAGTGAAAAAGAAGACTAAACATGTCTTGAACAGAACAACAGACTCAATAACCAACTGAACCAAAGACAGTAGTATATCAGGTGTTTAACTAAAAGGGACAGTTGATCCAAGACTTCAGAACCAAAGATACACATCAAGGAGTGCAAACCAAGTATCTGGCATAATTATCCCTAAAGAAAAACCAAGAATATTCACCCAACAAAGTAAAAAAGTTCCCAGTGAAAAATATATAAAAATGGAAATAGAAAAATGCTCAGTCATAGAAGTTAACTTGTTCTTCTCACTGGCGTCTTTCATCACGTTTTCAATGCAAAGGATAAGGATATAACAATAATAAGATAAACTTAACCGCCATTTACACTCTTTCATTTCTCTGCATAAATTTCAAGAAAAAGACATAAAGAAAAAGAAACCTAAAGGCGCTTTGGTGCACACAAGAAACTAAAGCTTTCATTTCATTTTCTTTTCTTTTCATTTCTCCACAGCTCTTCCAAAACCACAAAAACAAGACCACCGGCAAACATCATAACATCACAAATTAAAACCTCACCGGCGACGCGGTGGAGAGGCCGGCCATTCGCCAAAACATGGTGTGTGAATTCGCCCTGCCTCAACCGCAAAAAAACCTAACTCAGATCTGCGAGGTCCGATTCACGAGCGCCCAAGCACAAACCCTATCAACAATCGCCAATCAGGTCTTGAAGGTTGCACGAGATTTGCATGAATTAGATCGAAATCAAAGAGGGCTTCGCGCTTCGGGACTAAAGAGAAGGAGAATGTGAGCTATTGCGATGGAAATTATTATATTCTATAGTTTTTTCTGCTCTGTGTGTTTTATTATGAGGGATGAATTTTAATTTAAAACAAAATTAAAAAAATGGGGGATTTGTTGTTATTTATATGGGGAGGGTATGGGTGTAATTATTGGTGGGGATGAGGGTAGAAATAAATAAAATCAGGCAAATTGGTTGCCAGTTTATTGTTTGGGTGGAAATTAGAATTTTTTTGCCTCCTCCTCTAAAGTTGGAGAGTATTGTTGTCCACTTGCTCCGCAGCGCCATTAATGCGACCCATATTTTCTTCTTGCTTCCAATTATCACAATTAAAAAAGGAAAAAAATATAGCCGATTTTATTAAAAAAAATTGACATTACTCGAACAAATATTAAAAAAAAATCAAAAAATTGGAAAAAATTTAATAATTTAAATAATTAAGTCTTTGGTTCACAAAACAAAAGCTTAAAATAATTGTATCTAAGATTTTTTTAAGTTTCTATATTTGGGATGTCTTAAATTAAAAGGAGTAATTATGAAACTTGATTTAATAATTAATTTGGGTGATGATAATTGTTAATGATTGATTAGTATTGTGGTGCTAAAAGATTGAGGAATAGTTTTTTTTTACTCTTTTAACGGTGAAAACTCAAATTAATGTGGGATAATTTTAGTAGATGATAGAAACACGTGTCAGGCTCATTTTGGGTACCACAACATGGTTCTAGTTGTTGCATCTATAACTAGGATTGTAATAGTTTTTCATTTTATACTATAAGGTTTGACCACTTATTCTGGACGAATTATAATTTATTTTTGGACTATTCAGTTAATTTTATCCGTTCAGTTTTAATCAAACTTTAATACGTCTAAAGCTTTTATTTGACCTACGAGTTTATATTTGTAAATCATAAACAACCTTTGACGCGATTGAATAAAACTAACTTAACTCATCGACATAGAGTCGTTGACGATATAAACAATATAAACACAATCTTAGATATAAGAAATTAGTTTCGTAGTTGCACCATCTTGATTAGAAATTTTAAAAATATTATATTTATGCAAATTTCACTAAATAAACAATTGAAGTAATTTTTGAACATTTATAACGTGGGTGTTTATTCTACAATAATTCTTATAAGTATTTATTGAAAAACAAAGTTTTATAAATATTAAGAAACTGGAGGTCCCTTTATTTTAACCTCACCACCCGCAAATATAATTCTCAAACAGTATTGATACCTATTATTCTTAATTTAATAATAATTCACACAAAGCGGGCTTGTTAGTTTTTTATACACACTAATACATACGAAAATATATACACGAGGAACTTTAATATTTTTTTTAAATGTGAGAAAAAAATTTAAAAAAATCATTTTGTACCTACCCCTTCTCTATACATGTACTCCTTTTAATAATAATAAATAAATAACTAGTACTGTATTTTTTTATACGATCGCAAACGGGCTGAGCCGAACGTTTGACCCGCCCACGCATGCTTCAGGGCGAGCGGGCGGGCGGGCGCGCACACGTTCAACTCAAGTTTATTATATATAGTCCCGAACTCCGAAAAATAGCTAGGGTTTTGCAGCACTGACAGTCTTCTTATCTCGTCAACACAGTAGTCAGCTCTTTCCCCGCCCGCCGCCGTAGAACTCATCGCTATGCCGACGATCAGCGTGGGGAGAGATCGCCTGTTCAAAGCCCTTGGAAGAACTTACAGTGCGCTCTCTCTACATATGTCTTTCTGTCTCTTTTTGCTTAAATCTCTTTGTGATGTTTTTCTTAGTTCTAAAGATGATTTGGAATTAATGTTGTAGCTGAAGAAGGCTTTGACGATCTTTGCTTCAGGTTCGGCATTGAGCTGGACGATGTGGTAAGCTTCTGCTTCGTTTTGGATTGTCTAGATTGAATTTATCGTAATGCATGATGAATTGAGGTTGAATTTAAACTCATTTTGTTTGTATTAGACGACTGAGAAAGCCATTATTAGAAAAGAGAAGCATTTGGAAGAAGAAGAAGATGAAGATGAAGAAACTATCTACAAAATTGAAGTTCCTGCTAACAGGTGTGTACAGGCAACTGTTTTTATTTCGGAAATTGGATTAATTATTTTCGGAAGATATCACTTCTATATTACTGTTGGTTTTTGTTTTTAATTTGATTTTGATTAAATATGTATTTTTTTACTGATTACTGCTGTTTAAATTAAATCTGTGTTTGGATCTATAGATTGTACATGCTTTTATTCCTCCTTGGTCTAGCTTTGGTATGCAGTAAGAAATTAAGAATTTTGACTAATGGATTTTTCTTAAGTTGGTTCTAATAGCATGATTGGTAAATGAAAAGAAAGCATTCACTTTGAAGGTTTGATGTTATTGTAATTAAAGATGGATAAATAATTGTGGTGATGAATTTTGTTTTATTTTTCTCAGATATGATTTGCTCTGCCTTGAGGGGCTTGCTCAGGCTCTTCGTGTTTTCATTGAGGAGGACAAGACACCAAGGTATACACTTGCCAACATTAGCAAGGAATCAATGATGAAGATGCACGTAAAACGAGAGGTAATTGTCTGCTTATTTTCTGTTGGAATTGCTCCGGAAAGTTGACAAATTTACCCTTGTGTTATGAGAGCCTATTTAGTTATGTAATTTATTGTTGCAGACAGATTCGGTTCGTCCCCATGTTGTTTGTGCTGTTTTGAGGGATATTACATTTGATGAATCAAGTTACAACAGTTTCATTGATCTCCAAGATAAGCTTCATCAGAATATTTGTAGGTAATTTCTGGACTCACCCTTTTCATCATTTGTTTTGCCTACTTAAAAGGCTGTCTGAGTATTTTGTTCCTTCAAATTCCTCTCTTGCAATAATACTCACATCCAACATATGTTTAGACGAAGAACCTTGGTTGCAATTGGAACTCATGACTTGGATACATTACGAGCCCCTTTCTCATATGAGGTGAGCCCTTTCTCTCTGAACAATCACCGCTGTCCTTTACTTACCTCTTGGATAAATGTAATACTCTGTTAGGGTAAACTTGGTAAAATGTGTAATGTCATCCACTTAAGCCATTACCTTCTTGGAATAATTATTTGTTTTGCTTGACTTGAAAATCTCTAATATTCAAGGTATTATTATTATTCTTTTGAGTACTTTCTTTTCCTTGCACCTTTAAGTAACACTTCAACTTTTCTATTTTGAATAGCTCATCTAGTCACTAGTATACATAAGGCGACTAACCATTTCTCTGATTAATCTTCTTCCCAAGTTGTCCAATTATATGTTGTTATCGAAATTTGATGCTTTTGATGGCAAGTTCTTGACTTTTTCTTGCTGAGTTTGTGTTGTTATTTCCTGTCTCTTTAAACTATTTTCTAGGTTACCTCTTCTTCTATAACTATGCTCATAGCTTGCAGAATGAGAATTTGATACTGCATTCTTGACATCTTCCATGTGCTTATTTCAGGCTTTGCCACCTACCGACATAAATTTTGTGCCTCTAAAACAGGTAAATTGTGATTATGATACATTTGAAATTGCACATCTTCTATATAAAATCCCATGTGTGCCACTTAAAAGGCTAACAGGAGGTCTTTTGTGAGGAACTCAATTTATTACAGTGGAGAGAGGAGCAAGATGTCAGTATTCGAACATTATTTTTGAGAAAAAAATGTGCTGGTTCTAATTTATGATCTCTATATGCCTTGGCACGGGTGATTCGTGTTGTCAATCTGCATGGCTATTTGATTTGAGCGTACCACTACACCTTTTGTATTGTTATGACTTGGTTGTTACTTCACTATGTAAATTACCAGGTCTTTCTTTATGATAGCACATCCATGTAAGTTTTTGATTCACCATGAAGAAAATCAAAGACACATTTCATACTTGTCTATTCAGTTTCAACAGTTCTCTTTTGCATATTGTTGACTTTTCCTGTTGGCATTTTCTCCTTAACTCTTTTGCTGATCACGCTTTACATTGCAGAAAGTATGACCAGCCAATAACTTACATCTTTTATTCTAATTTTTAGGAAAAAGAATTCAGAGCTGATGAGCTGATGGAGTTCTATAAGGTGAGTTCATAATAAATTCACTCTTTTGTTACACCTTTGTGCATGTGAACATGGTTTTGTATGAAGTAGAAAGTTGTTATTATTGTGCACAATGCATACTCTTTCTGCAACATTCCCCTTGGGTTATATAGAAGTTTAGAATCAGCATTGTGCATGGGATAAAAGGCACATTAGACGTTTTATTATTCTCTTTCTACTTTCTAACACGGAACATTTGGCAGTCTGATATGAAGCTGAAGAAATTTTTGCACATAATTGAGGGCAAACCACTATTTCCTGTCATATATGACAGCAATAGGTATGATGTTATACATATGCTGTCCTTTTTCTTGGTCAAGCTAGGAAGTTTTGTAGTTACTTTTCAGTTCTTTAACTATGATAAATCTGATGCAATTTAAGGATTATTAATATAATCCTCGAGGGAAAATAAGTTTCTTATCTCAGCTATAGTTGCAAAATAGGAAATAATTTAAATTTCTTTCTTTCTTTGCAGAACTGTTTTGTCTCTTCCTCCTATTATTAATGGTGCACATTCAGCCATCACTTTAAAGACAAAAAATGTTTTCATTGAATGTACAGCCACTGATCATACAAAGGCTAAAATTGTTTTGAACACAATGGTAAGGACTTTGAAATTTGGCTGTTTTTTAATTACTAGTCTATGGCTCTCAAATTATAGGTTTCCTTGTTCGCTTAGGTGACAGCTTTTTCAGCATATTGTAAGAGAAAATTTGAGGTCGAACCAGTCGAGGTGATATATTATGATGGGAGATCGCATGTTTATCCTGACTTATCTATGTACGATATGGAAGTCCCCCTGTCATATATTACCAGCTTGATTGGAGTATCTTTGGATGCAGATAAGGTATTGCATTTCATTCTCACTTCACTACTTTTATATGTGTACGCTATTTCCTCGTGTTTCTTCTATATGGTGCAGTTTAACATGTTATTGCAATTATCTTTCAATCATTTCTCTTCTATTCAGGTCACTAGTTTGTTGAATCGGATGCAATTGGATGCCAGGCAGTCTGTATCAGCTGATAATCAATGCAATATCAATGTTTCCATTCCTCCTACCAGAAGTGATGTTCTGCATGCATGTGATGTTATGGAGGTATGGAAGGCAATGTTTGTTACTCTTTCCCATTTTTAACATCAGACCGCTTTGGCATTTCTAACAAATTGCTAATGACCATTGTTATTATCTTTTTGTTTTCAAGGATGTTGCAATTGCATATGGCTATAACAATATTCCAAAGAGAAGTTTGCCATCTATGCAGCTCCTTAAATTGAACCACCTTGAGGATCTAATCAAACATGAGGTACTTGGATGGGAATGCCTCTCTCTCTGTCTCTCTCTCACACACACACTCCCTCTCTAGTCTCTTGTTTGCTAGTGTTTCTTATTTGTGGAGCTTTTTCTCTTAGATTCTCTATTTCACTTAAGCTTTTTCTCTATATATTTTAGGTTGCAATGAATGAGTTTTCAGAGGTTTTGAACTGGGTTTTAGTCTCACACCGGGAGAATTTTGCCATGTTAAATAGACAAGACGACCAAAAAACTGCAGTTGTAATTGCGAATCCGCGTTCTTCTGATTTTGAGGTTTGTAACATTCTTTCTAGATATGCTCTGATTATGTGTTTGATACTTGGGGTAATTTTTTTATGTTTCCAACTGCACCCTTTGTACAACTTTAGCTCTCTGTATATACTATATAGAAACCCATTTCCTGGTCATTCTCATTCAAAATCCAATTACTCCATTCTATGCATAGGTTGGCCGGACCAGTCTCATGCCCAGCGCTTTGAAACTTGTTGCACACAACAAAGATCATCCAAAGCCCATTAAGGTATTTATTTCTGGTTCTTTGATTGGTATTGTTTTCTTAGGGAATTGGGTGTTTAGCTGAACTTGATGTACACATTGTAATCTTGCTTGCTGGGAAAACCGGCAAAGTACAATTTGTTGAAGTATCTAACTTGCCTTTGGCATGTGTCTGAAATTTGATGCCAATTGTGGGATCACCATGGAGGTGGTTGGTACATAGAGGCCTTCTCTATGTTGAACATAGATGCATTTCTAATAAATGTGTATGTTTGTCACCCACACTTAAAACTTTTGTGATTATGTTTTGACACAACTGATATGCCTGCAAGAATTGTTAAGTAGTGCTATAAACTTTCCTTGGCAGGTAGAGCTATGGTACGTTTATATGTATGTAACTTTGCTTGTTTGAATTTGATGTTAGATATTTGAAGTGGGTCCTGTACTACGGCAGGATGAGGAGAGTGATGTTGGTGCAGTTAATCGTTCACACCTTGGGGCTTTGTATTGTGGCACTAACTCGGGATTTGAGGTACAATTCTATCCTGGTGTTGTTTCAAGGCACCAAGCAAGAAAATGGTATGACATTTTTAGCTTTCCTGTTTGCAGCTCATTCATTCCCTGGTGGACAGAATCATGGAAGTAATGGGTACTTCTTTTGTAGAAGTTGGTAAAACTGACGGATATTACATAAAACTTTCAGATGTAAGTAGATTCTGTTTGACTCAAGAACGTATCTCAAAAGTTTTTTATGATTATACTTATTTACGCTATCGTGATATTTACTGAAGGTGCCAGAGTTTCTTAAGGGTAGACAAGCCAGCATCATTTACAAGGGGAAGCACATAGGTGAATTTGGTATTGTGCACCCTCAGGTACTTGTTGTCACTTGTGGTTTTATTACCCTGTTCAGGCTATATTGCTACGCAAGTAATATAATAATACAATGATAGTATAATGTTTTGGCCCTTATAGGTGTGAGTTAAAACTTCAATTTTCTGCACATAGTACTTCAGTTTATAGTGTGTATAATATGGTAGTTTTAGTTGATAATGCTTTTTTTCTTTAACTCAGAAGTCCTGAATCTGATTAATTGCTCTGCTCATTTGATTTGAGATGCTGCAGTTGCTGTATGCACTTACTTAATGGTCCTTTGCGCCTTTTTTCCCCAGAAATTTTAAGTTCAAATATCAACCTAAAAGTGGGTTTTAGTTGGAGAAAGAAAAAACAAGAGCTGCAAGTTGGCCATTCCAGTGGTTTGGCCATGGGTTTCATTCTAAACTTGCAGCTCATTCCAGTGGTTTGGCCATGGGTTTCATTCTAGTTGAGGGTGTCCAAGTTTCTTCTTACTTCCCAAGGATTGGAATTTAAGATCTTGGTTGCTTAGATTAGCTAAAATTGCAGTTATTTACAAGATGTTCTTTTTAGAGAAGAAAAACGTATCACTTGGTATACGAGTCAAGTTACTAACTGTTTAGTATTTGTCACACATTCTCCTTGATTCTTGATTAATTAGCAGTGCTTCTGGGGTTTGACCATCTCCTTTGTTATTAGCAATTACATTGTATTCTTTCTTAAACATGAATCCAGGTCTTGAACAACTTTGGCATTCCCGATCCATGCACCTTCATGGAAATTGACATCCAGTATTTCTTGGAAATCTTGTGACTTCAAATGTAAGTTTGCACGAATAACACAATTGCCCCTTCCTCTTTTTTGTCAGAGATACTTACATGCCTAAATCTCTTTACAAGTTTCGATTCTTGAACATGCAGGTACCTTGGTCGTTGAACACGCATTTTTTCTAGAAGAGTTATCTTTTGCAGTCTAACAGCTGGAGAAGAGAAGGGGATATTGGCCAATGATGGCATCCTTTAGTGTTAAGTTTTTTATGAAACTCCTGTATACCTAGACATGACAATTGAAATGCTTTTTGGTCTTATGACAGACCTAGTTTATGTAATTTTTGCACATATAGCATTAATGCACAGAGATTTTTTTTTTAACAGATGGCATTAATGCAGAGGTCATTTTGTTTCGCTGATATTCCTTATTTCCATGCTATATTATTAACACTTAACCTCAAAATTATGGCAATCTAATGATGCTATGGGGAAAAGGTTTGTTGCAGTGATGGATATTGAAATTTTAACATGAAAAACTACGAATCATATCACAATGTACTTGCTTCTGTGAGAATTTTTTGACATCCTACAGAATGATCAGCTATTTGTATTGTCATTGTTGGATAAAGAGAGATCTTAGGAAATTGTTACAAGAAATTTCTAGTCTGAATATGCTCTTCACGAATTGGAATACTCCATCGATTTCCCCAGTCTTTCATCTTCAGTTTCGCCGATTTGAAATAAGTGCCAACAATCTTCTGCTTGATTGATTTGAAATAAGTTTGAATCACACTCTCATGCTCTGCACCAAACATGACCACTGTTTCCTTCAGTTCTTTCACCATTGATCCAATCCAATCTCTTTCAGTTCTTTCTCACATTCCTTAAGCCAACTTTCCTTTGCTGCCCTAATCTTAGCAATCCTTGCTTCCATCTCTTCCAATTCATCATTATCCTCAGTCGTTGTTGATAATAATTCCTTACAAACATCTCAAATTCTTCAAAACTAGCTTCCACTTTACCGAATGGTTCCTTTAAAGACATCTTTTGATCCATTTCGTCATCAGCCGAATACAGAATCTCTGATAAAAATTACAATTTAAATATTTTTAGTTGTTAAAAAACTATAAAAAAAGGTAAAGTTACAATTTACCCAAAAAATAGATTATCAAAATAAAAATATTTAAAATCAAATTGTAAATAAAAATGTAGAATCTCATGAAGAAGTATCACAACTTTGCTGCTCCCAAATCCGGTTTCGATTTGAGTTATTACGAAGGTTCCGATTCGTCGTATGAGTTTTTCATATATGTATACATTTTCTTGAAACTTTAGCAAACACATTCATGCTTGCTTTCATGATTCAATGTAAAAAAAAAAAAACTAAAAGAATACATAAACGATTTTGGTTATAAAAAAATAAATAAAATAAACGATTATAACTTTACCCCTAGTTTAAAGTTTGTAATATAAAATTATAAATTTTATAATTTCATAAAAGTTACAATTTAAATATTTTTAGTTGTTAAAAAACTATAAAAAAGGTAAAAATATCAACAAAAAAAATGTAACAAACATGGGAGTACAATTCACCAAAAAAATAGATTATCTAAATACAAATATTTAAAATCAAATTGTAAATAAAATTTAAACTATTTTTTTTATTGTTTTAAGTTTTACTATTTTTCCCCCAAATTTCACATTATTTTGATTTTTTTAAATTATTAATAAAAGTTAAAATTACAATTTTTAAAAACGATAAGAACTAAAGTGGATAAGTTTTTTTTTTTAACGTAGTTTCACCAGAAAAGAATTGCTTCCATTCAATTTTATTTTGCATTTCTGATCCTAATGCCTTTTAGTTCTTGTGGTATCAAAAATTAAAATGACTCGTGTTTTTGGGTCCAATACTATCCTGAAGAAGTTAGAAAGTAGACTAATGATATTTTTTGGACTGGAATTTGATTCTCCAGCAAGAGCAGGCTGTGAGCAGACACCATTTTTGGTTTCTCCAGGGAGTGACATTTCTGAAAGGTTTTCTATGGTGAAAAATAGGTGAAAAATAGGGAGATCATGGTTTCTCTCTTTTTAGTTGTTGTCAATTTTGTCGCATCAACATTTAGGTTCCCATGTTTTATCCGTTGCTATCCATCTTGCTAGAGGAACCCCAATCGCTCTTGCGCCCTCAGTTTCTTCTAGCATTTATAGCCTATAGGGATTTAGGGTTTCTGAAATAGAAATAGAAATAGAAATATAGAGTTTGCGAGGGATGTTGACCAATACCAGCACAGCAGCAATTGAAGGAAATCGTCCTCCTTAATTGTGTAATATTGTTTCTTTAATTAGTTCCCTTGGTCCTAAAGAATAGGAATATCTTCTGCACTTATTTGAGTAATATTGTTTCTTTAATTAACTCCCTTGGTCTTAAAGAATAGGACTTGTGTTGGGATAATCGGATCCTACTGGTTGATATAGCAAAATTATAAACGAAAGAGAAAATGCTAGAATCAGGACACAGATATTTTTTAACGTGGTTCGGCAAAAATTGTACCTACTTCCACGGAGAGATTTTATTAACACAAGTGTTTCACTCCCTCACACACTCTCAACACCCCGAGGTTGAAAGAAAATAAATATTACAAAGTACTCCTGACTTTCTTGGTATTACACCCGAATACCGTATACCCGAGAAAATAATTACTCTCACCCGGAACTAATTATTTTCTACTCACTCTTTGCACTCACCCTCAATTGCCTTCGTTGCAATTGCTTTCTCTGCTCTGAAATGAATTCCAAAGCCCTCTATTTATAGATGGTGCAAGGTTACTATTTGACATTAATTAATTCAAAAGGTTGGTGGCAGCTGCACATTGTTGAACACTTTCCAGCACATGGTTCAAGACTTTGCAGCTCACGGATGAAGAATTCTGCAACACATGGATGAAGACTTTGCAGCCATGGTTGACAACCCAAAGGTGGTTGACGGTGCATGGATGGCATGTGCACATGTTGCATAATTGAGCTGGACCCATCAATTCTCCCCCTCCAGCTCATAGGGGAATAAAAGCTTATTACTGCAGAAGAACTACGCCAGTTGAACTGGCGCACAACTCAAATTTTTCTCGAGGTACGACCTTAGTTAACATATCAGCCGGATTATCGTCGGTGTGGATTTTCTTTATCTCGAAATATTTCTGATCGACGACATCTCTTATCCAGTGATACCTCAAATCAATGTGCTTCGTTCTACTGTGATACATGGCATTCTTGCTCAAGTCAATTGCACTTTGACTATCACAGTAGATCACATACTCATTCTGATTGAGTTTTAATTCTTGAAGGAACCGTTGAAAGCATATCATTTCTTTTCCAGCTTCCGCAGCGGCTATGTACTCTGCCTCTGTCGTGGACAAAGCAACACATTTTTGCAGTCGGGATTGCCATGACACAGCTCCCCCTGCAAAAGTAAACAAGTATCCCGACGTTGACTTTCTGTTGTCAACATCACCAGCCATGTCCGCGTCGGTATATCCTACAAGAACGGGATTAGCTCCCCCGTAACACAAGCACATTTTTGAACTCCCTCTTAGGTATTTGAAAATCCACTGAACCGCTTTCCAATGTTCCTTTCCAGGATTGGATAGAAATCTGCTCACAACTCCAACTGCATGAGCCAAATCCGGTCTTGTGCACACCATAGCATACATCAGACTCCCAACAGCTGATGAATATGGAATTAATTCCATTTCTGATTTCTCCTCCTCGGTGGATGGACATAATCTCTTACTGAGTTTGAAATGACCAGTAAGAGGTGTAGTAACCGGCTTGGCATTTTTCATGTTGAATCTCTCTAGGATTCGTTCAATATATTTCTCCTGTGACAGCCGAATTTTCTTTCTTTGCCTATCACGAATAATCTTCATGCCCAAAATTTGATCAGCCGGTCCTAGATCCTTCATGTCAAAGGATTTAGACAAATCCCTTTTCAACTTGTTGATAGCTTGAACATTTTGTCCAACAATCAACATGTCATCCACGTACAACAACAAGATGATGAAGTCACCTCCAGAGAAAGTCTTGTGATAAACACATGAGTCTGCATTCGTTCTGGTATAATTGTTATCTACCATAAACGAATCAAACTTCTTGTACCACTGTCTTGGAGCTTGCTTCAGTCCGTACAAACTTTTCTGCAACTTGCAAACCAAGTGCTCCTTTCCCTTCACATGAAACCCTTCAGGTTGTTCCATGTAAATATCTTCCTCCAAGTCACCATGAAGGAATGCAGTCTTCACATCTAGTTGCTCAACTTCTAGGTCCATACTGGCTGCTAGACCTAGAACAGCTCGAATTGAACTATTCTTCACTACTGGAGAGAAAATCTCGTCAAAGTCAATCCCTTTCTTCTGCGTAAATCCCTTCACCACTAACCGAGCTTTATGCTTCACGACTTTGTCGCCATCTTTCTTTAGCTTGTATACCCATTTATTCTTCAAGGTCTTCTTACCTTTGGGTAGAACAACAAGCTCATAGGTCTGGTTCTTATGCAAGGAACTCATTTCTTCTTGCATTGCCTTCATCCACTCATCTTTCTCGGGATGAGACTGAACATCATGGAAGCTCTCTGGCTCCCCCTCGTCAGTTACCATGACCCATTCTGATTCTGGGTATCTTTTGTTCTTGGTGATTGGCCTCCCATATCTGCTAAACATTTGTGGTGAAGATTCTGCAGCTAGAGGTCCTGGTACTAGCTCTCCTGGTGGGACAGGATCTGGTGGTTGGGGATAACCATCTTCCTCTGCATCTGCCCCCACTCCTTGCTCAGCACCTTCCATTTCACCTTCGTACCCATCTCCTTCTTGGATCTCTCCTCTGTCATCCACTTCAAGGGTTGGAGGAGGTACTGATGTGGTTTTAGGCACTCTACAATCTCCACTGGATTCTTCTGGCACCTTTGAGTCCTTAAAGAACTCATTCTCACGAAACACCACATCTCTACTCCTGATGATCTTCTTCTTTACTGGATCCCAGAGTCTGTAGCCAAATTCTTCATTTCCATACCCGAGAAAAATGCATGGAATGGCTCTGTCATCCAGCTTCTGCCTTTTTTCTTTAAGTACATGTGCAAATGCTTTGCACCCAAATACTTTCAAGTATGAGTATGACACATCTTTACCAGCCCACACTCTCTCTAGAATGTCAAAATTCAGCGGTGCTGATGGTGACCGGTTGATGATATAGCAAGCAGTGTTAACTGCTTCACCCCAAAATGGTTTTGACAGATTAGCCATTTTTAGCATGCTTCTGGCTTTCTCCATAATGGTTCGATTGTATCTTTCTGCAACACCATTATGTTGGGGAGTACCCGGTACAGTCTTCTCATGTCTGATACCATGCCCTGAGCAGTAGCTATCGAACTCCTTTGATGTGTACTCACCACCATTGTCTGTTCGGAGACACTTCAGTGGTTTGCCAGTCTCCCTCTCCACCATAGTGTGAAACCTTTTGAAGCATTGCAAGACTTGATCTTTCGATCGAATAAAATACACCCACAACTTCCTCGAAGCATCATCAATAAAAGTAACAAAATATTTGCTACCTCCAACGGACTCTTCCTCCAATGGTCCGCAAACATCCGAATGGACCAACTCTAACAAATCACTTTTCCTTGTAGCAACATTACTAAAGGAAACTCTGTGTTGTTTTCCGTATAAGCAGTAATCACAAGGATTTGTAGTTGTCTCTTTGGCAAAGTGGATGTAAGACTTCTTTGCCAAAATCTGCAAGCTCTTCTCACTCATATGAGCTAGCCTCTGGTGCCACAACTCTGGTGTAGCTTCATCTGCCGCAACATTCACCTCTGACCCAAATGGTTGTACTTCTGTTCTGTACAACGTATTCCGAAGCTTTCCTCTTGCAAGAATCAAGGAACCTTTGGTGAGTTTCCATTGTTTATCACCAAAATTATTGTGAAAACCAGCAAGATCCAATACATGTGTGGAAATCAGATTCAACCGGAGATCTGGAACATGTCGCACATCTTTCAGAGTTAGTGTGCAACCCATGTTTGTTTGTACACAAACATCACCAATCCCCACAATGCTAGCAAAGCTATCATTTCCCATCTTCACACGACCAAAGTCTCCTGCTTTGTAGTTGGTGAAGAACTCCTTGTTTGGCGTAGCATGATATGATGCTGCTGAGTCAATTACCCACTCAGCACTTGAATCTGACACACTGCAATCTTCTTCCTCATTTGAGAAAATTATAATTACCTCATCTGAGGCTACTGCAGCAGTGCTTTGATCTCCTCCTTTTCTCTGGTTCTCTTCTTTCTCCTTCTTCCAGATTCTGCAATTTTTCTTCATGTGTCCTTCTTTGTCACAATGAAAGCATTTGTACTTTCCTTTGACTTTGGATCTACCTCTGGACTTGCCACGTCTACTAGCGCCTCTGCCCATACTCCTTCCTCTGTCCTCCGTGACAAAGGCATGAGACTCATTACTTGTAGTCTGTCTGCGTCTGGCCTCTTCATTAAAGAGTCCTTGCTTTGCCCAATCTACAGTAACTTTACCGCCTGGTGCAGTATTCTGGATAGTAATCGTCACCGTCTCCCAGCTACTTGGGAATGAGCTTAAAATATACAAGCCTTGAAGTTCATCATCAAAGTCTATTCCCATAGTAACAAGCTGATTCAATGCATTTTGAACATCATTCAAGTGTTCAATGACAGGCGTGCCTTCTTTGTACTTCATAGTGATGAGTCTGTTGAGGGCTGACAATTTGTTCATGCCGGTAGTGTTCTCGAAGTAAGTTTCGAGTTTGTCCCACAACACTTTGGCGTTGACTTCTTTGGACACATGAGAATATAGGCTGATATCAACCCATTGTCGAATAAGACCAAGAGCTTTTCGATGCTCCTTCTCCCAAGCTTCATCAGTTGTCTTTTCTGGCTTGTTGTCCCCCAATTTTACAGGAGAAAATAAGTCCTTACCATACAGGAGGTCCTCCATTTTTGACTTCCAAATGGAGTAGTTGCCGGACTTCAATTTTATCATGTATCCTGAAGCCTCTTCCATTTATAATTTTCTAACCAACCAATACGAGAAACCTCGCTCCGCTACCACTTGTTGGGATAATCGGATCCCACTGGTTGATATAGCAAAATTATAAACGAAAGAGAAAATGCTAGAATCAGGACACAGATATTTTTTAACGTGGTTCGGCAAAAATTGTACCTACTTCCACGGAGAGATTTTATTAACACAAGTGTTTCACTCCCTCACACACTCTCAACACCCCGAGGTTGAAAGAAAATAAATATTACAAAGTACTCCTGACTTTCTTGGTATTACACCCGAATATCGTATACCCGAGAAAATAATTACTCTCACCCGGAACTAATTATTTTCTACTCACTCTTTGCACTCACCCTCAATTGCCTTCGTTGCAATTGCTTTCTCTGCTCTGAAATGAATTCCAAAGCCCTCTATTTATAGATGGTGCAAGGTTACTATTTGACATTAATTAATTCAAAAGGTTGGTGGCAGCTGCACATTGTTGAACACTTTCCAGCATATGGTTCAAGACTTTGCAGCTCACGGATGAAGAATTCTGCAACACATGGATGAAGACTTTGCAGCCATGGTTGACAACCCAAAGGTGGTTGACGGTGCATGGATGGCATGTGCACATGTTGCATAATTGAGCTGGACCCATCAACTTGTACAGACTTACTGTATATACTGGTGTAATAGAAAGCAAAAACTCAAGCTTTTCAGAACTCTTTCCTGTCTATTATTCATTGGTTTAAGTTTAACCAATGCAATTTAAACTTCAGTTGAAGTAGAGCTCTAATCAAACCTATATATATATCTTCCCTATGTCTGCTGCTTTATAAATTGTTTCATAGGTATGGCGGGTGTAGTAGTCTCTGACGATGTTATTGCGGAAATACTGGCAAAGCTACCTGTCAAATCTCTTCTGCGGTTCAATTGCGTCTGCAAAACATGGTACTCTCTTATTTCCAATCCTCAATTCTCTAATAACTTGCATCGGATGCGGCCTTGTGTTTTGATCAATGACAAACTTGGAAAGTTTTCAACCATACCAATCGAATCTTTATTGACGATCAGAAATAGGGCACCCACTCCTCTTTCTCTTCCATGGGAGACGGAACCTCATGATTACTATAGTACAAATCTATTTTTAGGGTCATGCAACGGCCTGGTTTGTGTGGACCACAAAAGTAAAAGTAGTCCTGACAGGAGCGGCTTGATTTTATGGAACCCTTCGACCAGAAAATTCAGGAGACTGCCTCGTCCGGGATGCTATTCAATTCTCTGCGACTTATGGACCTATGCTTGGTTCGGTTATGATGAAGTGATAGATGATTATAAGTTGGTTTGGCTAAATTGCAGTGGTCTCCGTCGCCCTCCTACAGTAACAGAACTTGATGTGTTCACACTGAAATCAAACACTTGGAGAAGGCCGCCTGTAGACCAAATTGCACTTTATGGGCTTAATCATAAATCCGTTGGAGTCCTTTCCAACGGAGCAATTCATTGGCATACTTATTTGCCTCCACGTGGTGATACCGATGGACGTATTCTTGCTCTTGATTTAGCCACCGAGAAGTTTCGACTGCTCAAATTTTCTCATGCTCCATTGGTATCTACTGCTTTGGTAGGAAGCTTATTTGGAGGATGTCTTTGCTTATGCAGTGATGGTTATGAGGATCGTTGCTATGTGAGGGATTTGTGGATGATGAAAGAGTATGGCGTGGAGTCATCTTGGACAAAAGTGCTATCGATTCCTCTCCCCAGCCCCGACTATCACTATCTCATGTTTTATCCGATTCTATTCTTAAAGGAAGGTAAGGAGATCGTGGCCATGTGTTGTTTCGGTGAGCATCGGCCCGTGATTGTGAAGTTGAGAGTTGAAGGAGCGAAAAAAGCCAGGTTTGAAGAAACTATGTTGTGTGTTCCCAGAGATCTTTCTCAAACTAATGTTGTCTTACACCTGAATAATGTTGTCTTACACATGGAGGAGAGTCTGGTGTCTCTTTCTGCAGATTAATTAGCAGTTGTTTTGTAACTTATCCAAGTGTCCAAAAGGTCGGGACCTACACTGCAAGAATAATTTCTATATTTTCTTGAAGAAATAAAGAGTTAGATAAATGGTTATGGCATTTTAAATTTAAACGATAGTTGATGACCTAAATCTCTTTACAAGTTTCGATTCTTGAACATGCGGGTACCTTGGTCGTTGAACATGCATTTCTTCCAGAAGAGTTATCTTTTGCAGTCTAACTTCTGGAGAAGAGAAGGGGATATTGGCCAATGATGGCATCTTTTAGTGTTAAGTTTTTTATGAAACTCTGTATACATGACAATTGAAATGCTTTTTGGTCTTATGACAGACCTAGTATACGTAATTTTTGCACATATAGCAGAGATTTTTTTTAACAGATGGCATTAATGCAGAGGTCATTTTGTTTCGCTGGCATTCCTTATTTCCATGCTATTAACACTTAACCTCAAAATTATGGCAATCTAATGATGCTATGGGGAAAAGTTTTGTTGCAGTGATGGATATTGAATTTTTAACATGAAAAACTACGAATCCTATTACAATGCACTTGCTTCTGTGAGCATTTTTTGACATCCTACAGAATGATCAGCAATTTGTATTGTCATTGTTGGATAAAGTTAGATCTTAGGAAATTATTACAAGAAATTTCTAGTCAGCTCTCTCCGGCTCTTCACGAGTCGGAATACTCCATCGATTTCCCTAGTCTTTCATCTTCAGTTTCGCATTCGAAATAAGTGTCAACCATCTTCTGCTTCATTGATTTGAAATAAGTTTGAATCACACTCTCATGCTCTGCACCAAACATGACTACTGTTTCCTTCAGTTCTTTCACCATTGATCCAATCTCTTTCATTTCTTTCTCACAATCCTTAAGCCAACTTTCCTTTGCTGCCCTAATCTTAGCAATCCTTGCTTCCATCTCTTCCAATTCATCATTATCCTCAGTCGTTGCTGATAATAATTCCTTAACAAACATCTCAAATTCTTCAAAACTAGCTTCCACTTTACCGAATGGTTCCTTTAAAGACATCTTTTGATCCATTTCGTCATCAGCCGACTGCAGAATCTCATGAAGTAACACAACTTTGCTGCTCCCAAATCCAGTTTCCTCCGATCCAACCATCGTACTCGGTTTTTGATCTATCAATTCCAGCAGAGCAATGACCTTGCAAGTTTCCCTAGAATTCAAATCTTGGGATGGAATTGAATTCCCCAACATCTTCAGATTCACCACCATTCCTTTAGTCAATGACACCATAACTTTTATGTCATCAAGCAGACCTACAAACTGAGTTTCCAATCTTTTCTGGATCCCATTTCTTAACATTGGCTTCAAAACCATCAAGATCACCAACTGCTTGTTCAAGATCACCGGCTTCTTTTTCGAGATAACCAACTTCTTCTTCAAGAACACCAAGTTCTTGTTCAAGATCAGCAACTTCTTGTTCAACATCACCAACTTATTGCTCAATATCATCATTCGATGAACTACTCCTCTTCCGAATCAGAATCTTGAAGAACAATCTTGAACTCATCGAGATTAATCTCAATCTCTGGCTGATCACTCAAGCATTCCATCACATACTCACTCGTTGATCTTACTTCGTGATTCTCACTTTCAACCGATTGATGTATCTTTATCATCTTTCCAGTCAATTTTCTCAATTCACGAACGTGTTTCCTCTTCACTGCTTTAACTTTTTCGCCCAACAAGTTCTTGGTTTCATCATCACTTCTTGAATTGTTCATCTTCATTACTATTCCTCTGATGTCACCAACCAACTTTCGATGGCGATTCTCCTGATTTTTCACTCGAATTGCAAGGCTGTTATATCCTTCAGAGTTCTTCTTCATGGTTCCTGTGTAGAGAATCAGATTTGTTTTCTTGTTTTAGATAGGAAAAAAGAAAGAGTGGCAAATGCTGGTTTTCAAGTGAGAAATCTTTTCTTTTTGTTTCTTTCTAACTGATAATGTTTTCCAATTATTAACATATTTGATAATTTTGATGAAATATTTTCCTAAAATATTCAAGTGATACAACCAATATTAGAGTGACTTCCTCTTCGGTTAGTACGAAGCTTCCGATCCGTCGTATGAGTTTTTCATATGTATACATTTTCTTGAAACTTTAGCAAAAAAATTCATGCTTGCTTTCATGATTCAATGTAAAAAAAAAAACTAAAAGAATACATAAACCATTTTAACTTTACCCCTATATAAAATTATAAATTTTATAATTTCATAAAAATTACAATTTAAATATTTTTAGTTGTTAAAAAACTACTATAAAAAAGGTAAAGTTACAATCGCCCTTGCGCCCTCAGTTTTTTCTAGCATTTATAGCCTATAGGGATTTAGGGTTTCTGATATATATTACTCCCTCCGGACACAATTACTTGTTACTGGCTACTATTCACGTATGCGTTTTGAGGAGGCCGAATGGCTCACTATTTGACCCAAAAAGTTCCGTACTTTTTCTCGGACGTACGTACGTTAGAAAAAAAGTACGGATTTTTTTGGGGTCAAATAGTAAATCATTCGGCCTCCTCGAAATACGTGCTGGAATAGTAAAGTGACAAGTAATTGTGTCCGGAGGGAGTATTAGAGTTTGCGGGGGGATGTTGACCAATACCAGCACAGCAGCAATTGAAGGAAATCGTCCTCCTTAATTGTGTAATATTGTTTCTTTAATTAGTTCCCTTGGTCCTAAAGAATAGGAATATCTTCTGCACTTATTTGAGTAATATTGTTTCTTTAATTAACTCCCTTGGTCTTAAAGAATAGGACTTGTACAGACTTACTATATATACGGGTGTAATAGAAAGCAAAAACTCAAGCTTTTCAGAACTCTTTCCTGTCTATTATTCATTGGTTTAAGTTTAACCAATGCAATTTAAACTTCATTTGGAGTCCTTTTAAACTTAAACTTCAGTCGAAGTAGAATTCTATTCAAACCTAGATATATATATATATATCTTCCCTATGTCTTTATGAATTGTTATAAATTGCGAGTTGGGTGTAGTTACATTAGTTTGGTGTTTTCTTCGATTCTGTTTCATAGCGATGGCGGGTGTAGTAGTCTCTGACGATGTGATTGCGGAAATACTGGCAAAGCTACCTGTCAAATCTCTTCTGCGGTTCAATTGCGTCTGCAAAACTTGGTACTCTGTTATTTCCGATCCTCAATTCTCTAATAACTTGCATCGGATGCAGCCTTGTGTTTTGATCTGTGAAAATCTTAGAGAGTTTTCAACCATAACAATCGAATCTTTACTGACGATCAAAAATAGGGCACCCACTCCTCTTTCTCTTCCATGGGAAACGGAACCTTATGATTACTATAGTAAAAATCTATTTTTAGGGTCATGCAACGGCCTGGTTTGTGTGGACCACAAAAATAAAAGTAGTCCTGACAGGAGCGGCTTGATTTTATGGAACCCTTCAACCAGAAAATTCAGTAGACTGCCTCGTCCGGGATGCTATTTGGTTCAGGAAGACTTATCGATATCGACCTATGCTTGGCTAGGTTATGATGAATTGATAGATGATTATAAGTTGGTTTGGCTAAATTGCAGTTGCCCTCCTATAGTAACAGAACTTGATGTGTTCACCCTGAAATCAAACACTTGGAGAAGGCCGCCTGTAGACCACATTGGACTTCGTGGTATAAATTTATTCACAGGAGAAGGTAGGTTTTATCAAAGATCCATTGGAGTCCTTTCCAATGGAGCAATTCATTGGATTACTCGTTTTTTTCCTGGCAGTACCGAGGTATGTATTCTTGCTCTTGATTTAGCCACCGAGAAGTTTCGACTGCTCAAATTTTCTCATGCTCCATTGGGATATACCGGTTGGGTAGCAAGCTTATTAGGAGGATGCCTTTGCTTATGCGGTAATGGTTATGGGGATGGTGGTTGTTTGAAGGATTTGTGGATGATGAAAGAGTATGGCGTGGAGTCATCTTGGACAAAAGTGCTATCAATTCCTCTCTCCGGCTTTCACTATCTCGAGTATTATCCGATTCTATTCTCAACGGAAGGTAAGGAGATCGTGGCCATGTGTGATAGTGCCTGTGAGCTGTCCGGGCGCATTGTGAAGTTGAGAGTTGAAGGAGCGAAAAAGGTCAGCTTTGAAGAAACTCTGTTGTGTGTTCCTAGGGATCTTTCTCAAAATAACGTTGTCCTACACATGGAGGAGAGTCTGGTGTCTCTTTCTGCACATTAATTAACAGTTGTTTTGTATCTTATCAAAGCGTAAGCAAAGGGTTAAATATGTCCAAGTGGATAGTTGAGGGACCTGCCGTGCATTTTTCATCATTTGTTATCTATATCTTGTCGATCTAGAAAAATTTAGGGGTTCACAACGCAAAATTTTCTGAAAATTTTAAATTTTGCAAAACTGAAATTTTTTCCAAAAGCTGTTTCACAGCCAAAATTTTATGTTTTTCAAACATTTTCCAATTTTTTTTTTACTCTAGTTCAATAAATCCATATTGTTAATCTAAAAAAATAATAATGTTATTTTAAACATATCTACCCTTGTAATTTATGTAAATTGATACAAATTGTGCTAAAAATACTTCATAATTGATATTTAACTAACTAATACTCCTAATTAAAATCATAAGAGTAAAATTCAATGTTTAACACTCTAATGAATAACATTTTTTATCATGTTATTATCGAAAGTTACATTATAAAATAAATACAAACTCGATTTAAAACAAATAACTTCATGCATCCTAAACAAATAACAATAAATATGGCTAAAGTTATACTCCCTCTGTTTTTGAATAATTGACTCTTTGAAACAGTAACAAAAAGTACAACAAATACCAAAAAGTCAAGTAAAGTGAACAGTAACAAAAAGTACAAAAGTGACGATTATTATTCGAAAACGGAGGGAGTACCTTTTTTGATATTTATCTAAAATTAATCTTGGTAAATTGATTCCAATGCTCCAATTGTTTTAATTAATCAATACTCCAAATTAAATTCATACGAATAAAATTAGATCAATATTTATTGAAAAAATTAATTAACCAATACTCTCAATAATTTCGGTATGGTATTATGGTATTATCGAATTACATACAAACATTAGTTTAATAAATACTAAATAAGTAAAAATATAATCTTGGAACATTGGAATTACAAACATTAACATTAGTTCGGTCAATAATTCGATATATCATACAGTAAAAAAACCCCTTGTACTAATGCGAAAAACAGAAACCTCCCGTGACTTTTAAAAACACTATTCAACCTCTTTTGTACCAAGGGTCAACGACAAACAGACCGTTAGTGTTAACTGTTGACTTTAATTAAAAAATTAAAAAAAGATATAAAAATTACAAAACAAATATAAAAAATCCAAAAAAAATTGTAAAAAATTGTAAAAATTCTAAATTAAAATTAATTAACCTAAAAATCTAGAAACAATATGTAAAAATTTCAAAAAAATATTTAATTAATCTAAAGATCTAAAAAAATGTTAAAATTAAAAAAAATGTAAAAATTCCAAAAAAATGTAAAACTTCCAAAAAAATATTAACTAATCTAAAAATCCAAAAAAACGTAAAAATTCCAAAAATAATTGTAAAACATAAAAAAAATGTAAAATTCTAAAAAAAAATTAATCTAAAAATATTTTTCCAAGAAATTGTAAAACTTCACAAAAAAATATAAAAATTCCAAAAAAAATTTAATTAATCTTAAAATCCCAAAAAATGTAAAAATCTATAATTAAATAATTTTTTACAATTTCTAGGATTTTTAGATTAATTAATTTTATTTTGGATTTTTAACATTTTTCTGGATTTTTAAATTAATTTCTGTATTTTACAAATTTTTTTGGAATTTTTTGATTAATTAATTTTCTTTTGGATTTCTACAATTTTTCTGAATTTTAGATTAATCAACTTTTTTGGTTATTTTTACATTTTTTTGAATTGTTTATTTTTTTTGGAATTTTTTGGATTTTACGTAGTGTGGATATATTTCAATACAGAGCATTTTTCATCATTTTTTGATTTTTTAAAATTATTAATAAAAGTTAAAATTATAATTTTTTAAAACGATAAAGAGTAAAGTGGATAATTTTTTTTTAACGTAGTTTGACCATAAAAGAATTGCTTCCATTCAATTTTATTTTGCATTTCTGATCCTAATGCCTTTTAATTCTTGTGGTATCAAAAATTAAAACGACTGGGGTTCTTGGGTCCAATACTATCCTGAAGAAGTTACAAAGGTAGACTAATGATATTTTTTGGACTGGAATTTGATTCTCCAGCAAGAGCAGGCTGAACAGACACCATGTTTGAGGAGAGGGGTTAGCTCATGGTTTCTCCAGGTAGTGACATTTCTGAGGTTTTCTATGTTGAAAAATAGGGAGATCATGGTTTCTCTCTTTAGTTGTTGTCAACTTTGTTCCCATGTTTTATCCGTTGGGACCGTTGCTATCCATCTTGCTAGAGGGACCCCAATCGCTCTTGCTCCCTCAGTTTTTTCTAGCATTTATAGCCTATAGGGATTTAGGGTTTCTGATATATATTACTCCCTCCGTTCGGATATAATTGACGCCTGACAAAGAAACACAGTTTTTAAGGGCCACTGTTCATGTCAGTCCCTTGTTTTTGTTTTTGTACAAATTTGTTCTCTTTCACTTTGAACGGAAAAATACACCCTCTATCAGCATTTTTGATTGTCACCGCCGCCACAGAAAGGAGCGGACGGCCGTCTCGAGTCGGACGCAGGTGGAACCAAGCTGATCGGAGTTGTCACGCGCCACCAACTCGCCGATGAAGCTTCCGCCTGTCCTCCACGCGCCTCCACACGCCGGCGCGTCCGGCATCCGTTACGGCCTCCGTCACATGCGTTCTGATCGTCTCGTCATTTCCGGAAAGAATCTATGTTCGACTTTGTGATCGGATCTACCAAACTCGATTTATTTCGCATTTGAAATCGGAGGAGGAGAGAGAGTGTGGTCCAACTTTTTCTGACGCATTTCTGTCCATGTGCAGCAAGCATTTCAAATATGGTCCTTTAATTGTTTTGGTTTCTGTTTTTACCCCGTATGACGCCCGTCTCGTGTATAACACGGTTTGTCACGCAAGGGCTTTTTCGGTTAAAAAAAAGCTTGAGGACCAAAATTGTAAATTTTATGGAACAACACCCAAAGGCGTCAATTAATCCGGGTGTATGGTTTTTACTCTTGGGGCGTCAATTATATCCGGACAGAGGGAGTATTAGAGTTTGCGGGGGGATGTTAACCAATACCAGCACAGCGGCAATTGAAGGAAATCCTCTCCTGTGTAATATTGTTTCTTTAATTAGTTCCCTGGGTCCTAGGACTTGTACAGACTATATATACTAGTGTAATAAAAAGCAAAAACTCAAGCTTTTCAGAACTCTTTCCTGTCTATTATTCATTGGTTTAAGTTTAACCAATGCAATTTAAACTTCGGTTGGAGTCCTTTTAAACTTAAACTTCGGTTGGAGTCCTTTTAAACTTAAACTTCGGTTGGAGTCCTTTTAAACTTAAACTTCAGTCGAAGTAGAATTCTAATCAAACCTATGTATATATCTTCCCTGTGTCTGCTGCTGAATTGTTATAAACCGCGAGTTCGGTGTAGTTACATTAGTTTGGTGTTTTATTCGATTCTGTTTCATAGCGATGGCGGGTGTAGTAGTCTCTGACGATGTGATTGCGGAAATACTGGCAAAGCTACCGGTCAAATCTCTTCTGCGTTTCAATTGTGTCTGCAAAACTTGGTACTCTGTTATTTCCGATCCTCAATTCTCTAATAACTTGCATCGGATGAGGCCTTGTGTTTTGATCGGTGACAAACTTGGAAAGTTTTCAACCATAACAATTGAATCTTTACTGACGATCAGAAATAGGGCACCCACTCCTCTTTCTCTTCCATGGGAAACGGAACCTGATGATTACTATAGTACAAATCTATTTTTAGGGTCATGCAACGGCCTGGTTTGTGTGGAACACAAAAGTAAAAGTAGTCCTGACAGGAGCGGCTTGATTTTATGGAACCCTTCAACCAGAAAATTCAGGAGACTGCCTCGTCCGGGATACTATTCGGTGGTTCCGGACAACTTATCAACCTATGCTTGGCTCGGTTATGATGATTTGATAGATGATTATAAGTTAGTTTGGCTAAATTGCAGCGGTGACTGGCGCTTTCCTAAAGTAACAGAACTTGATGTGTTCACACTGAAATCAAACACTTGGAGAAGGCCGCCTGTAGACCACATTGGACTTTGTGGTATAAATTTATTCAAAAGAGAAGATAGGTTTAAGTCTAAATCCATTGGAGTCCTTTCCAACGGAGCAATTCATTGGCTTACTCGTTATTTTCCTCCAAGTGGTGATACCGAGGTATGTATTCTTGCTCTTGATTTAGCCACCGAGAAGTTTCGACTGCTCAAATTTTCTCATGCTCCATTGGAATACAACTCTTGGGTAGGAAGCTTATTTGGAGGATGTCTTTGGTTATGCAGTAATGGTTATGAGGATGGTTGTTGTTTGAAGGATTTGTGGATGATGAAAGAGTATGGCGTGGAGTCATCTTGGACAAAAGTGCTATCGATTCCTCTCCCCGACTTTAACTTTCTCAAGTATTATCCGATTCTATTCTCAAAGGAAGGTAAGGAGATCGTGGCCGTGTGTGATAATTCCTGTGAGCGGTCCGGGCGCATTGTGAAGTTGAGAGTTGAAGGAGCGAAAAAGGTCAGGTTTGAAGAAACTCTGTTGTGTGTTCCCAGGGATCTTTTTCAAAATAACGTTGTCCTACACATGGAGGAGAGTCTCGTGTCTCTTTCTGCACATTAACTTATCAAAACGCAAGTAGAGGGTTAAATGTATCCAAGTTGATAGTTGAGGGACTTACTGTGCATTTTTCATCATTTGGTATGTATGTCTTGTCAATCTAGAAAAATTAACTTCTTGAATTATTCATTCTCATTACTATTCCTATAATCTCATCTTAGAGACAAGGAGAGTAAAACTAAAAACTAAGGAAAAGATAAAAAAGTTTCTCTTATTATATTGAATGTCATTGTAGAGAGGAAAATAATTATTTTATATAATTTACTATTACAATATAATTATCATATGAAGAAAGAAATTAAATAATTCGATAACCTATTTAGACAAATATTTGTAGTTCATACATAATAAAAATATTTTAATTAGCCAATGAGCATGTGGAGATGAAAGAATATACTTGAGAAAAAATTTCACTACCAAAAATATACAATAATCCTAATTAAAGTCAAGCTCTAAAAAATTATAAAAACAAAAATAATTATATAGACGATAAGTGTTTTTCAAAAGAATTAGGATAATTTGCACGTGTGATAATGTTCCTATAAAAAAAATATAAAAGCAGAGGTTAACAATCTTTTTTATTTATTTATTTATTTTTAATTGATAATGTTTTCCAATTATTAACATAGTATTGAAATTAGTTAATTACTTATGGCTGCCTTAACATATTTGATAGTTTTGATGAAAGATTTTCCTAAAGTATTCAAGAATGATACAACCAATATTAGAGTGACTTTCTCTCGAGTTATCATATATGTATACATTTATTTGGTTCCGATCCGTCGTATGAGTTTTTCATATATGTATACATTTTCTTGAAATTTTAGTAAAAACATTCATGCTTGCTTTCATGACAATGCAAAAACAAACAAACTAAAATAATACATAAACGATTTTGGTTATAAAAAAATAAAAAAATAAACGATTTTAACCTTACCCCTAGTTTAAAGTTTGTAATATAAAATTTATATAATTTTATAATTTTATAAAAATTACAATTTAAATATTTCCAGTCGTTAAAAAACTAAAAAAAAAGATACAAAAATCTAAAAAAATATGCAAGCATGAAAGAAAATGTAACAAACATGGAAGTACACTTCACCGAAAAAATTAGATTATCAAAATAAAAATATTTAAAATTAAATTGTAAATAAAATTTAAACTAATTTCTTTTATTATGTTAGGTCTTACTATATTTTTTTTATTTTTTCCCCAAATTTCACATTTTTTGATTTTTTTAAATTATTAATAAAAGTTAAAAATTACAACTTTTAAACAAGTATAAGGGGTAAAGTGGAGTATTTTGTAAAACATAAGTTTTTTTTTAACGTAGTTTCACCGAAAAAGAATTGATTCCATTCAATTTTATTTTGCATTTCTGATCCTAATGCCTTTTAGTTCTTGTGGTATCAAAAATTAAAACGACTCGGGTTTTTGGGTCCAATACTATCCTGAAGAAGTTACAAAGGTAGACTAATGATATTTTTTGGACTGGAATTTGATTCTCCAACAAGAGCAGGCTGAGCAGACACCATTTAGGTTCCCATGTTTTATCCGTTGCTATCCATCTTGCTAAAGGGACCCAATCGCTCTTGCGCCCTCAGTTTCTTCTAGCATTTATAGCCTATAGGGATTTAGGGTTTCTGAAATAGAAATAGAAATATATATTTAGAGTTTGCGGGGGATGTTGACCAATACCAGCACAGCAGGAATTGAAGGAAATCCTCCTCCTTAATTGTTTCTTTAATTAGTTCTCTTGGTCCTAAAGAATAGGAATATCTTCATCACTTATTTGTGTAATATTGTTTCTTTAATTAATTCCCTTGGTCCTAAAGAATAGGAGACTCTTTCCTGTCTATTATTCATTGGTTTAAGTTTAACCAATGCAATTTAAATTTCAATTGGAGTCTTTTTAAACTTAAACTTCAGTCGAAGTAGAACTCTAATCAAACCTATATATATATATATATATCTTCCCTGTGTCTGTTGCTTTTTAAATTGTTATAAACTGCGAGTTCGGTGTAGTTACATTAGTTTGGTGTTTTCTTCGATTCTGTTTCAGAGCTATGGCGGGTGTAGTAGTCTCTGACGATGTGATTGCGGAAATACTGGCAAAGCTACCTGTCAAATCTCTTCTGCGGTTCAATTGCGTCTGCAAAACATGGTACTCTGTTATTTCCGATCCTCAATTCTCTAATAACTTGCATCAGTTGCGGCCTTGTGTTTTGATCTGTAAAAATCGTAGAAAGTTTTCAACCATAACAATCGAATCTTCACTGATGATCAAAAATAGGGCACCCACTCCTCTTTCTCTTCCATGGGAAACGGAACCCGATGATTACTCAAATCCATTTTTAGGGTCATGCAACGGCCTGGTTTGTGTGGACCTCCAAAGTAAAAGTAGTCCTGACAGGAGCGGCTTGATTTTATAGAACCCTTCCACCAGAAAATTCAGGAGACTGCCTCGTCCGGGATGCTATGCGTTGTGCTTGGTTCGGTTATGATCAGTGGCGGATCCAGCCCAGGGCCACCGTGGGCTGTTGCCCACGCTGGGCTGGATCAAAAAAAAAATTCCCTAATACTAAACCCAACCCAAATCCCTAATCCAACCCAAATCAAATCCCTAACCCAACCCTCTAAAAATGAAAAGTTCCCTAATCTGCACAGCACCCTACCAGTAAATCCCTAAATCAGTAAATCACCCACCATTCTTCGTAGCGCAGTCAGTCCCTCTGCAGTCCCATACCAAGTCTCTGCCTCAGCTCGTCGTCGCCGTTGGCCACTCACCTCTCGCTGGTATGCTTGCTAGCTATCTAATTCAATCTATTTTCATTCAACCCTCCAACTCCAAATCAATCAAATCAATCCGTAGGCTTGGTAGCTTCCAACAACATAAATCTTGAATGTTTTCTTGCCCTTGTTGATTAATTAGATTCACACTGCCTTTAGCCTTCCTTCAAGCCTTGGAGCGGGAGCACTGCAAGTTTTTTTTTCACTTGTTTATTTATTAGGCCATTTGATAATTAAATCAAATTGCTTACCTTATTATGGTACAATGCTCAGCTTAATCGGTTTATTTCCTTTAGTGATTGATGTGCTTGAAATGATAGAGGAAGATGGCTTGAGCGCAGAACAAAGAGGAGAAGCATGTGCATTATTGAATACGGTACAATGTTTTGATTTTATATTTTGTTTGCATTTGATGAAGAACATATTAGGAATTACTAATGAATTCTCTCAAGCACTTCAAAGAAAAGATCAAAACATAGTAAATGCTTTAGATTTACTCAAAGTATCCAAGTTGAGACTGCAATCGATGAGGGATGAAGGTTGGATGTTATTACTTAATGAAGTATCTTTATTTTGTGGCAAGCATAATATAAATCTTCCAACTATGAGTGATATGTTTGTTGCCCAAGGTAGATCAAGGCGGAAAGGTGAGCAAATTTCCAATCTACATCATTATCAAGTTGATTTATTTTATCAAGTCATTGATGTGCAACTTCATGAGCTCAATAATCGATTTGATGAGAGGAATAGTGAGTTACTCCTTTGTGTGGCATGTTTAAATCCAAGAGACTCCTTTGTTGCTTTCAATAAGGAGAAATTGCTTCAATTGGCTCAATTTTATCCTAATGAGTTTTCTACCATTGATGTTCTTGCTCTTGATAATCAACTACAGAATTATATTTTGGATATGCGGTCGGATGTTGGATTTTCAAATTTGAAAGGGATTAATGATCTTTCCGAAAAGTTAGTTGAAAGAAGCAAGCATATTGTCTATCCATTGGTGTATTTACTCTTGAAGCTAGCTTTGATTTTACCGGTTGCAACTGCGACAGTGGAAAGAACTTTTTCTTATATGAGCATTGTGAAGAATCGACTGCGGAACCGTATGGGAGATGATATGTTAAATGATTGTTTAATTACTTATGTTGAAAAAGATATTTTTGATATTGTAGAAAATGAGAGAATCATACAAGGATATCAAAAAATGAAAACTCGTAGAGAACAATTGTAAAAACTACGTATATTGTATGAATTCTAATGTATAATTTTTTTTTCCATATTGTCTTTTTATTTATCTTTCCCTATTTACTACATTATTCTTCCAGCTCGTTTACTTTCCCTTTAAAATACTCAAAAAAAAAAATTTCGGGGGCGCTGCCCCCGAACCCCCGAACCCCAGCCCACCCTGACAAATATTTCTGGATCCGCCACTGGTTATGATGAATTGATAGATGATTATAAGTTGGTTTGGGTAACTTTCAGTGGTCTCTGTCGCCCTCCTATAGTAACAGAACTTGATGTGTTCACACTGAAATCAAACACTTGGAGAAGGCCGCCTATAGACCACATTGCACTTCGTGGTATAAATTGTTTTTTCAGAGGAGAAGATGTTGAAACAGGTGGTGGGAAATTAACAAAGCTAATAATCAACCGGGTGGAGATACGAGCTACAAAAACTGAACTTTTAATTTAAATGGAAGTAGGAAAAATACAGATGAGCTAAAATACTTATTGCCTTTGGATAGGCATACAACACTCACAAATTTTCCCTCAAGAAATTTATTTTTCTCACACACACACCCTATTTGTTATTTCTACTCCCTCATCTTTTTATTTCTTTGCACTCTTCAATCTTTTCTGTGTGCCTTACTTCTACCTTGTAAGTGTGCATGCCTATTATAGGTAATCACCTCCTCAAAGGACGGTTAGGATCGTTTCCCACCTACTCCCAATCAATGGTAGAGATTGAGTATCTAGAATTCTCTAGAGTACTCTACACATCTAGCACATTCTAGAAAGCTCCTTGGATGACGTCATTGCTTACATCACTCCTCGCCTCACATCATCACTTACATCATACATTGCGTCATCCCTGCGTCATGGCTTATGTCATGCCGTATCTAGAATTCTTTCGGAAGGTTCCACACACATCTCCATAATGTGCTAGACTCCTCTAGAAGCTTCCGGATCCCTCTAGATTCTTCACATCTCCATAGTGTGCTAGACTCTTCTAGAAGCTTCTGGAACTCTCTAGGCCATTCTCCACTTAGGCTAGAGTTCTCTTGATCCTTCCGGAGTCTTCTAGGTCGTTCCCCATAATGCCTAAACTTCTCTAGGCTCTTCCAGAAAGTTCCACACATGTCTTCACAATGCGCTAGGATTTTCTTGATCCTTCCGGAACCTTGTGCCACTTTCTTTTATTTTCTTTTCTTTCGGTGATATAAAAGGATGGTGTTGATTTCTTAACAGAAGATGGGCGTAGTCATACATCCACTGGAGTCCTTTCCAACGGAGCAATTCATTGGATTACTAATTATTTACCTCCAAGTGGTGGTACCGATAAATGTATTCTTGCTCTTGATTTAGCCACCGAGAAGTTTCGACGGCTCAAATTTTCTCATGCTCCATTGGGATTCGCTGCTTGGGTAGGAGGAAGCTTATTAGGCGGATGTCTTTGCTTATGGGGTGCTTCTTTTGAGGATGGTTGTTGTGGGAGGGATTTGTGGATGATGAAAGAATATGGCGTGGAGTCGTCTTGGACAAAACTGCTATCGATTCCTCCTACATTCGATTGCCCCGGCCCCGGCTTTCACTGTCTCAAGTTTTATCCGATTCTATTCTCAAAGGAAGGTAAGGAGATCGAGGCCATGTGTAATGGTGCCTGTGAGCTGTCCGGGCGCATTGTGAAGTTGAGAGTTGACGGAGCGAAAAAGGTCAGGTTTGAAGAAACTCTGTTGTGTGTTCCCAGATATTTTTCTCAAGATAATGTGTTCCTACACATGGAGGAGAGTCTGGTGTCTCTTTCTGCACATTAATTAGCAATTGTTTTGTAACTTATCAAAAACGTAAACAGAGAGTTAAATTTAAATGTGTCCAAGTGGATAGTTGAGGGACCTACCGTGCATTTTTCATCATTTGGTATCTATATCTTGTCGATGTAGAAAAGTTTAGGTAGCGTTTGGTTGGCGGAATCAGGGAGGAAAGTAACTCGGGAATCTGAGATTCCGAGCTTTATTGCGTTTGGTTGCGACAAGGAATCACTCTCCCTCGGAATCCAACTTTCCTTGACTGCCTTGACTTTCCCAAAAATGGGGGAAAGTGATTCCTTGGCTAAGGGGTGGGGAGAGTGATTCCCCCCCCCCCCTACAGGGAAAGTGATTTTTTTTTATTAAATGACATATTTGTCCAAAACTAATTATAAAAAATTAAGCTAATAAAGCATCTTCTTCCTTCTTTGTTTTCAAAAACTTCGCCAAATTATATTAATTACACAAAAAATATATTAATTACACAAAAATTATAATTAATTACATAAAAATTATAATAAATACATAAAAATTATATTAATTACATACAAATTAAAATAATTACATCAAAATTATAATAATCACATAAAAAATACATAGTAATGATGTAAATAATAATATGTAGAAGAAAATACGGTTAGAAATAGGAATAAATCATCCAAGAAATCCCTATCCTAGATTTGTCTATTGTTGCAATTATGTTTTTTTTGTATTGCTAAAACAATATGTGTCATATTTTGCAAAAAAAAACCATAGTCATAAAACAAACTCATTTGATATTTTAATTGTTGAAAAATAGACAATTAAATAGAGAGAAAATCTAACGTGTTTAGAGGAAACTGTGTAGCACAATATATATAGAAAAGAATAATTAGACACCTAACAAGATAACAAAGACACAAATATAGAAAAAGGATAAAATAGTCATTTTTTTACTTTCCTTGAGGATTCCCAAGTACAAAACAAACACAATAATGTTACTTTTCCGGGAATCTTAAATCTCAACCAAACACAAAAAATTAACATTCCCCTCAATCACTCTCCCAGGTATCACTCTCCCGGGAGAGTGATTCCAAGGGGGAAAGTAACATTCCGTGAACCAAACGCTACCTTAACTTCTTGACTTCTTGAATTGTTCATTCTCATCACTATTTCTCTGATCTCATCGGAGAGTAAAACTAAAAACTAAGGACAAGAAAAATAAATTCTCCTATTATATTCAATGTCATTGTAGAGAGGAAAATACTTATTTTATATAATAGGTTAATTTACTATTACAATATATTAGTATCAAGAAAACAGACTAATTTGATTATTGTGTATGAAGAAAGAAATTAAATAATTCGATAACCTATTTAGACAAATATTTGTGGTTCATACATAATAAAAATATCTTAATTAGCCAATGGGCATGTGAAGATGAAAGATTATAGGATAGAAAGTCATTCATGTGAGATTAATTTATTTTAACTACTAAAAATATACAATAATCCTAATTAAAGTCAAGCTCTAAAAAAATTTAAAAACAAAAATAATTATATAGACAATAAGTATTTTTTAAAGAGTAAAGATAATTTGTATGAGTGGAAAATATATAGTAATACTAAAATCACGCTTCAAGAATAATTTCTATATTGTCTTCAAGAAATAAAAAGTTATATAAATAGTTCCGATATTTTAAATGATTAGATTATCAAAATAAAGAGATTGGCTATTGATTCAGCTGGAAGGTGTTTTCAATGGCGTTATTACACGTTGGCTGTCAAAAATTGGACATTTCCAAGTTGTTATGGTGATGAAGAACGGTGGATTGTAGTTGGCCTGGGTATGGAGGAAGAATTTGAGTCAGTCGCTGGGCAAGTGAACTTGTTAGAGCGGGATGTATACAACAGGACCTTCCAAACCAGGTAGCCCTGCAATTCAGTATGGATCAAGATATTCCAGGCTTAGTTGCAAGACAAAATGGCAGTCCTGAGATTGCTTGGTGCTATTATGACACCGCGTATTTGTAGAGTAGATGTTACGTTGCAACACTCAAAAGTGGTGGAAGCAATTGGCACAAGGCACATGACCTGAAATTAAGCACTATTCAAGGAGGCACTGATGAAGGATACTGGTCAGTATCTCTCAGAATCTTTCATGAAACTCTGTATACATAGTGACATACCTACTTTTAACAATTGAAATTAAAATAAATAAAACAAATAGTGAAAAATACAAAAAATTATAAAATAAAATAGGAAATTTATGGCTGTGGCGGCAGAGTAGGAGCACGGGAGGGCTCAACTACAAGGTCTCCTCATCGAATTGATCCGAGCTTGATGATGGTACTGTGTTTGCACCCTCAGCCTCAGTTACTTGTATTTGTTAGTTCTGTGTTGCATGATGCTGATTGGTTAAGAGATGCGTTGCTGATGAATGTTGTTTCACTTGGAAGACTTTTGATTAAATTGAAATTGTTACATAAACATGTAACTTGAAGAAAATGCTGTAGTAACCAATTCTTGACCAATGCAATTTAAACTTCAGTTGGAGTCCTTTTAAACTTAAACTTCGGTTGAAGTAGAACTCTAATCAAACCTATATATATTCCATGTGTTGCTGCTTTATAAATTGTTATAAACTGCGCGAGTTCGGTGTAGTTACATTAGCTTGGTGTTTTCTTCGATTCTGTTTCATAGCTATGGCGGGTGTAGTAGTCTCTGACGATGTGATTGCGGAAATACTGGCAAAGCTACCTGTCAAATCTCTTCTGCGGTTCAATTGCGTCTGCAAAACATGGTACTCTGTTATTTCCGATCCTCAATTCTCTAATAACTTGCATCGGATGCGGCCTTGTGTTTTGATCTGTGAAGATCTTAGAAAATTTTCAACCATAACAATCGATTCTTTACCGACGATAAAAAATAGGGCACCCACTCCACTTTCTCTTCCATGGGAAACGGAACCTGATGATTACTACCGTAAAAATCTATTGTTAGGGTCATGCAACGGCCTGGTTTGTGTGGACCACCAAAATAAAAGTAGTCCTGACAGGAGCGGCTTGATTTTATGGAACCCTTCGACTAGAAAATTCAGGAGACTGCCTCGTCCGGGATGCTATTCGGTTCAGGACGACTTATGGAGTCTGCCTCCTCCGGGATGCTATTCGGTTCAGGACGACTTATGGACCTATTTTTGGTTCGGTTATGATGAATCGATAGATGATTATAAGTTAGTTTGGCTAAATTGCAGTGGTTTCTTTCGCCCTCCTATAGTAACAGAGCTTGATGTGTTCACAATGAAATCAAACACTTGGAGAAGGCTGCCTGTAGACCACATTGCACTTCGCGGTACAAATTATGGGCTTAATAAATCCATTGGAGTCCTTTCCAACGGAGCAATTCATTGGATTACTAATTATTTCTCTCCAAGTGGTGGTACCGATAAATATATTCTTGCTCTTGATTTAGCCACCGAGAAGTTTCGACTGCTCAAATTTTCTCATGCTCCATTGGGATATACCGCTTGGGTAGGAGGAAGCTTATTAGGCGGATGTCTTTGCTTATGCAGTTATGCTGATGAGGATGGTTGTTTTGTGAGGGATTTGTGGATGATGAAAGAGTATGGCGTGGAGTCGTCCTGGACAAAACTGCTATCGATTCCTCGTAATTTCCATTGCCCCTGCCTCGGCTTTCACTATCTCAGGTATTATCCGATTCTATTCTCAAAGGAAGGTAAGGAGATCGCGGCCTTGTGTAATGGTTCCTGTGATCTGTCCAGGCGCATTGTGAAGTTGAGAGTTGAAGGAGCGAAAAAGGTCAGGTTTGAAGAACCTCTGTTGTGTGTTCCCAGATATCGTTCTCAATCTCAAGATAATGTGTTCATGGAGGAGAGTCTGGTGTCTCTTTCTGCACATTAATTAGCAGTTGTTTTGTAACTTATAAAAAACGTAAGCGGAGGGTTAAATGTGTCCAAATGGATAGGTGAGGGACTTACCGTGCATTTTTCATCATTGGGTATCTATATCTTATGGATTTAGGAAATTTTAACGTCTTGAATTGTTCATTCTCATCACTATTTCTCTGATCTCATCTTAGAGATAAAGAGAGTAGAACTAAAAACTAAGGAAAAGAAAAAATTCTCTTATTATATTCAATATTATTGTAGAGAGGAAAATAATTATTTTATATAATAGGTTAATTTACTATTACAATATATTATCAATAAAATAAACTAATTTGATTATTGTGTATGAAAAAAGAAATTAAATAATTCGATAGCCTATTTAGACAAATGTTTGTGGTTCACACATAATAAAAATATCTTAATTAGTCAATGGGCATGTGAAGATAAAAGAATATAGGATAGAAAGTGGTTCACGCTATATTGTGAGATTAATTTATTTTAACTGCTAAAAATATACAATAATCCTAATTAAAATCAAGCTCTAAAAATTTATAAAAATAAAAGTAATTATATAGACAATAAGTGTTTTTTAAAGAGTTAGGATATTTATATGGGTGGAAAATATATAGTAATAGTAAAATCATGTTGCAAGAATAGTTTTTATATTTAAAAAAATAAATAAAGAGTTAGATAAATAGTTTTGATATTTTAAATGATTAGATAATTAATTTCTAATTGAGGTAATTGTGTATTAAATAATAATAGGTAAATAAGGAGACATAATGAAAGGTTAAAGAAGTAGCAAAAGAAAATAAAATTATAATAAATGAGAAGAAACTCATACAATTATAAATTAAAGTATATAAAAAAAACATTCATCTCTTACAATTATAAAAAAATAAAAAAATAAAAATTGATAAATAAATGAGAAGAAACTCATAGAATTATAAATTGAAATGGGTGTTAGCTATTTGAAGTGGGTGATATAACAGGGTGAAATAGCTATTTGAGCTACATTCACTATTTTGACCCAACGGTAAGATTTTTAATACTAAGTAAAATCATGTTTATTCCTAAGTAAGAACTCATTTATTTATCAAATTTTTTTTAATAATCATTTTAAATCAATTTAATTTATTTATTTATAGTAACCATGATACCAAATTTTTGTACATTACTTTTTTAAAATTTAATCAATCTCACCCCTTAATTCTTTATGAAATCAGGTTTAAACTAACAGCTCATAATCCGGGTATACGCGCAGCCCAGTTATGGAAAACCCAAAACCCAAACATGAGGCCTTCTTGAACTTCGTCGTCGCTTAAACCCTACTACTACCGCTTGAAACCTCCTCCTCCTCCTCCTCCTCCTCCTCCTCCACCACCCACCCATCTGATTTCTCTCTACAGCAACAAAATTCCTCATTTTTCTTTGGCTATCGCCGAGCGAGAAAAACCACCCTAGTACTGCTTTTGGGTCATTGAGAATTCAATCATGAAGACCAAAAATCCCAAGAAGAGAGGCGCAGCGCCAAAGGGCAATAAAAAAAGCAAGTCTTCAATCAATGAAGACAAAACGTAGGAAGAAAAACTATGATGAAGATGACGATGGTGACATTGAGTCTGTGGAGTCTGAAGAAGAGAATGGGGTGGCTAGTGACGAAAAGGCTGAGGAGAAGAAGGGGGAAGAAGAAGAGGATGAGTATGAGAATGAGACCGCCGAAGAGAGGAGGTATCGACTGGAGAAACAGCACTTGAATAGGCTGAGAAATATTGCCAGGGAGAAGGAAGAGGATGAGAGTGATGAAGAGGATAGAGAGAGGAAGTATGAGAAGGAGATGGAGTGGGATTCACTTGTTGCTAAAATGTTGATGGCTGAGCAGATGGAAGAGAGTGGGAGGTTGAGGAAGGAAATTGCTTCCAGGTAAACTAAGCTATTCATTGATGTAACAATGGAAAAGAGATGCAAGCATGAGCATTGAAATCAATGTTTTATTTTGCATTTTATTTATATGTTTTCATCTTAGTTAGAATTGTTGGGGATGCCTTATGTAGTTGATGGAAGGCTATGATTGATAGATTGTTGAACATTGTTAAAATTGCTTGTATTGGGCTCATTTCGAGGCTGTATGTTTAGACATGGGAGGCTTGATTGTCTAACCGTGATGAGCGCATTTTCATGTGTTTTGTTTAAGGAGTAACTCATGCATTTTATTGTTTATTATATGAGATTTTGATGGTATGTATATGCTTTCTTTGTAGAATGCTAACGTTTATTGATATTTTAGGGCTCAGGAGCCTGATGATGACTTTGAGATCAAATTGAAGCACCGGAGTTCTGTCACAGCCGTGTGTCTATCTGAGGGGCTTTTCTGCTTCGAAAGATGGTACAATCTTACATTGGGATGTAGATAGTGGGAAAAGTGAAAAATATCGATGGCCTACTGAAGAGGTATTGAGATCCCACGGGGCCAAGCATGCAGAAGGTAGAGCTATGAAGCATAACAGACGTGTTTTAGCATTGGCTACTAGTAGTGATGGACGGTACTTGGCAAGTGGTGGAGTGGATCAGCATGTTCATTTATGGGATACCCACACGCGAGAACATCTTCGGGTAGATGTGGTTCACTTATTCTTTTTAAAGACATTATAGATTGATGTTACACCAGTATGTATTATTTTAGGTTTTACCAGTAATGACAGTTAAGCTGTGGGATTTCTATTCATATCATATAATAAACACACCATAGTGTACAGATAGAGACCTAGAAATCTAGTGGGATACTAGTTATATAGTCCACTTGTGTTCTGAGACTTATTATCTTAATATATTATAAAAACTTGGAATCTAACGGTTTTACCATGTCTAATCTTGTACCTTTTTCTCCAGGCTTTTCCAGGTCACAGGGGGGCTGTGTCATGTTTAACCTTTAGACAAGGGTCCACAGAACTTTTTTCTGGTTCGTTCGATCGATCAATTAAGATATGGAATGTGGAAGATAGAGCTTACATGAGCACATTATTTGGCCACCAGAGTGAAGTATTAACAGTTGATTGCCTGCGAAATGAAAGGGTATTGGTTGTGGGACGTGATCGGAGTTTGCAGCTGTTTAAGGTATGTAACATAATGCGTGGCTTTGATAGTTCTAAATTAAAGAACATGAACTGTAGTTGGGTAAGCATTAGTGGGTATATTGACTGACAGGTGTACAGATTTGATAGAATTAATGCTCGCCTGTTTCTTGAGATTTAGCATCTGCAAGGACTCTTCTCATCTTTTAGCTCACTATCACTTTTTCTGAAAACTACCCTCTCCTGCCAAAATATATAACAGATATGGTTTACTGCAGTTATGAGTTTGTGTTTGGATCTCAGTATTTGGACAAAACAGCTGTGTAATTTCTGCTGTTTCAAATCCTTTCTATAACTCCTACTGTTTGTTGACATGTTCGACAATTTGAGCTATATTTCCTCCTTTTTTGTAGTCTTATTCCGTAATGGATGTATATCATTTCAATTGCATTGTATCTTAGTGACGTTGTTTCTTTTTTGCTGATAGGTACATGATGAATCAAGGCTGATATTTCGTTCTTCTGTAGCGTCCCTGGAATGTTGTTGTTTTATCAGTAATGATGAATTCTTGACTGGCTCGGATGATGGAAGTGTTGATCTTTGGAACGTACAAAAAAAGTAGCCAGTGTGCATTGTTAAGAATGCTCACGCATTGTCCAATTGCCTCAAGAACGTTGAACAAAATGATAATGGGCATGCCTTCAATGGACATACAGGTACATTCACGAATCGTGTTCCACCGCCTTCACTGCTTTTTATCTTTCCGTGACTATATAACTGATTCTGTGCAATCTCTCTGAAAACTCTTGTTATTATCCAGCATCTTCCTGGGTGAGCTCAGTTGCTGTTTGTAGAGGCAGTGATCTTGCTGCATCAGGAGCAGGCAATGGCTTTGTCCACTTATGGGCAATTGACAGCACAACCAAACGCATTCGCCCCTTGTACGATCTTCCGTTGGTAAGTGAAAACCAACTTGGTTAACCTTTTCAATAACAGCATATTGTTAATGATGTGTAAACATATGTTTCACTTATTGTCATTTTGATTTTTACTGTACCTGTTTTATCTTGTGATCGCACGCGTGAATCAACTAAGAGAGTTGCAAGGATAGCTTGTTGCGTGTGTACATCATGCTGGGATATTTTTGTCATCTCCCTTTGTTTTTTCCTTGTCTTTCTCGTTCATCTGTTTGCAAATGTTAGATTATTCAATTTAATCACAACACAGTTTTTGTTCCTTACCAAATTCTCTCCTCTGCATTTGCTTGCTTGGTGGCTGATACGAACCCACTTAGATTGGTTATTCTTCTAAATCGACTTTCCCATTTCTTCCTCAACAGATTTGCTGATTCGAAATAAATATCAACCATAAATAGGTTTGAATCACACTCTAATGCAAACATGATTGTTTCCTTCCGCTCTTTCATTATTGGTCCCATCTCTTTCACTTCTTTCTCACAGTTCTTGTGCCCTTCTTCCTTTAATGCTCTTAGCTTAACTATCCTCGATTTCATGTCTTCCAGTTCACTATTCTCACACCCTTTGAGCTTATCATCAGATGAATCCTTCACAAACCTCTTCAAAACTAGTTTCCACTCACCAAATGCTACATTAACTTCCAGCTGTAGATCGGCCAACTGCAGCATCTTATGAAGAAGTAACACAACTTTGCTACTTCCAAAACCTATTTCCTGTAATTCGACCATCTGATCTTGTGTTGCCATCTTTCCTGCTTCTTGATCAATAAAATCCAAGCAGAGTAGTGATCCTGTAAGTTTCCCTAGATTTCACATCTTTGGATGAAGAACAATTCCCTAACATTTTTATTTTCAGAACCACATTTGTAGTCTGTGACAACATAAATTTCATGGCTCCAGCAATGCCAAAACTTTAGTTTCCAATCCCTCCATCTTTTCTTGATCCCATTGTTCAACCCTCGTCCCCTTCTTCTGCAAATTAGAATTTTGTACTTTCTTGAAATGATCAAGATTGAGAAGTGGATGATCATCAGATGAGCAACTCATACCCTTCAACAACCATTTTCCCCATCATCTTCTCCAAATCCAAATCTTGATCGACTTTCTTGAATTCATCAAGATTGTTAGATTCCCCCTCCTCTGTCTCTGGCTCATCACTCAACAACCATTTCTTCACATCATCACTCTTTGCTCTTACTTCAAGATCCTCACTTCCAACTGATAGACGGAGCTTTACCGTGTACTGCTTCAATATTTTCCATTCTTGCAGTAGTGAATACAAGCTCTTGGCCCTATCACTGCTTACAATTTTCAGTCTATCCTTCATTTCACCAATGTTGTGGTACAATTTTATATGGCAGATCTTCAGATTGTTCACCAAAATCATGAAGGAGAAGTCTAAAGAATACAAAAGAGCTTGTATTCACTGCTGGTGAACAACCTAAAGATCCGCCATATGAAGTTGTACCATAACATTGGTGAAATGAAGGATAGACTGAAATTTGTAAGCAATGATAGGGCCATGAGTTTGTATTCACTGCGGCAAGAATGGAAAATATTGAAGCTTTTACACGGTAAAGCTCCGTCTATCAGTTGAAAGTGAGGATTTTGAAGTAAGAACAAAGAGTGATGATGTGAAGAAATGGTTGTTGAGTAATAAGCATGGGACAGAGGAGGGGGAATCTAGCAACCTTGATGAATTCAAGAAAGTCCATCAAGATTCGGATTTGGAGAAGATGGGGAAAAACGTTGTTGAAGGGGTATGAGTTGCTCATCTGATGATCATTCACCTCTCAATCTTGTTCATTTTAAGAAAGTGCAAGATTTTGATTTGCGGACGAGGGTTGAACAATGGGATCAAGAAAAGATGGAGGGATTGGAAACTGAGGTTTTGGCACCGCTGGATGCCATAAAATTTATGTTGTCACAGACTACAGATGTGGTTCTGAAAATGTTTGGGAATTGTTCTTCATCCAAAGATGTGAAATCTATGGAAACTTATAGGATCACTACTCTGCTGGATTTGATTGATCAAGAAGCGGGAAAGATGACAACGTAAGATCAAATGGTCGAATCACAGAAAATAGGATTTGGAAGCAGCAAAGTTGTGTTACTTCTTCGTAAGATTCTGCAGTTGGCTGATCTATAGCTGGAAGTTAAGGGAGCATTTGGTGGAGTGAAAATTAGTTTTGAAGAGGTTTGTGAATGATTCATCTGATGATAAGCTCAAAGAGGGTGAGAATAGTGAACTGGTTAAGCTAAGAGCATTAAAGGAAGAAGGGCTCAAGAACTGTGAGAAAGAAGTGAAAGAGATGGGACCAATAGTGAAAGAGCTGAAGGAAACAATCATGTTTGGATCAGATTGTGATTCAAACCTATTTCCAATCAATGGTTGATATCTATTTCGAATCTACTAAGGAAGAAGTGGGAAAGTCTATTTAGGAGAAGGACCAATCTACCTGGGTTCGTATCAGCCACCAAGCAAATGCAGAGGAGAGAGCTGACTAGAAATTTTTAGTAATAGTTTTCATAGCTATTTTTACAACAATGATAATACAAATAGCTGATAGTTTTGTAAGATAAGTCAAAAACTGCTCACATTTGGTAGATGGAATGGAACATAAATGTTGGCATTACAAAAGTAACTAGATTGTAATGTGATTCATAGTTTTTCATGGTAATAATACAATTGCAACGTATCTTTCTAACCATTAGATTGGTTATAAGTTACTAGCATGGAAACAAAATGACGTCTGTATTACGGCATTTGTGCAAGGAGCAAAGTACTTGCATGTTCAAGATCAAACTTGTTAAAAGGCTTAGGCAAGTGAAGGCCTGTGCCAAAAAAGAGCGTGGAAGCAATGTGTTGTTAGCATAGTTTTAAAAACCAGACCGGAGAATCGAAATTGCACTCTGACCGCGGTTCTTACAAAACCAGTGATTGGACGACCCGCTATCAAACCAGCCGGTTAAACACACCCAAACCATCTCTCATCTCCGCTGCTCCATCTCATCTTCAACCCAGCGCTCCATCGTCCAACCGAATCACCCACAACCACCAACCATCAGATCCGCCATTATCATCATCACTCTCAGCCCTCATCGAACCCACACTGCTGGCCACCATCACAGCCACCAAATCCGCAAACAAACCCAATCACCACACACTGCTGCACCAACCAACAAAGTTACAAACCTCCATCTCCGATTTAAACTTTCACTGTACCAACTACCAATCCAAAACCAAATAAAAAAAAAGGAGGAAGAAAAAAGAAAGAGTGAAGAGAGAAATAAAGAAGGAAAAGAGAGAAGAGGGTTGCAGGAAAAGGAAATGGAATGAGGAAAGAAAAAGAAAGAGAGGATAGGGACACTGGTCGGTGGCCAAATAAAAAAAGAAAAGGGAGTGAAAGGAAGAAAATGGGAGAAAAAAGAATGGGATAATAACAATAATTTTTAGTTATATTATTAAAATAAAATATTGATATCTTAAATTTAAATCATAATTAGTAATTATTCTTTTTATAACAATTTGAGATGATTATTATTTTTTCGTACACCAATATAATTTTCAGTTTTCTTAATTTTCTTAATAAAAAAACTAAGAAGCATTTTGATTAATTTAAGGCAAAAAGATATTTGGGAACCCTGGACTTTGACGTTTTATTTTGTGGGAATCCTCAACTATTTTTTTATTTAATCACCCCCCGACTTCTTTACATTTTATTTAATCACAACCCTACCGTCACGTTTTGCTGATGTGTCACCGTTATGTACCTCGTCACCTGCTTAGTCGATGCCATGTCATCAAGACACGTCAGCAACTTGCCACGTCAACAAGACATGTCGGAAGTATGCCGGGGGGTAATTAAATAAAAAAAAAGTTAAGGGTTGCAATTAATCAAAACATTAAAGTTCAAGGTTGTTTTATATCATTTTCCCTAATTTCATTCAATAACCCAAATTCCTCTTTTCCTTTCTTTTTATATAAAACAGTATAATGATAATAATAATAATAATAAAAATAAAATTGAAATTAATGCTTCATTGCTAGAATTAGAGGTAATTATGATTAATCTAAAATAAGGTTGCCTACAAAATAACTTAACAATTAGAGGTAATTATGATTAATCTGATTAATTATGATTATTAATGGATTTTTTGCATGAAGCCCCCCGTACTAAAAAAAAACAGACTCCTTCCTGAACTATTGGTCAATTGCAAACGCACGTCCCTCTGTTAGTCAAGCTAACAGATTGTTAGTTTTGACCTTAAATAGCAGGTTACCCAAAAAAAACCTGTTGTTCCTTTTTTTTTCCTTTTCTTTTCTTTTCTTTAAAAATTTAGAAAAATAATTATTACCCCTTAATTGTATTTATTTTTCGTAACCTTATAACTTCTGTCTTCTTCCTCCATTTCCATGCGCCGCCGCCCACTTTTCTTCTTTCTATTACATAGTTATAACCTTATAACTTCTGTCTTCTTCCTCCATTTCCATCCAAAGAAAAAATAAAAAAGAAACAAAAACAGAAAGTATAATAAAATAAATATGACAAAAAGACATAAAACAACCCTGAACTTTATATTTTTATTTAATTACCCCCCTGATTTGATGACGTGGCTTGCTTCTTGATGTGGTTGGGATGATGTGGCAAATTGCTGACGTGGCATCGACTAAGCAGGTGACGAGGCACATAACGGTGACACATCAGCAAAACGTGACGGTAGGGTTGTGATTAAACAAAATGTAAAGAAGTCGGGGGGTGATTAAATAAAAAAATAGTTAAGGGTTCCCACAAAATAAAACGCCAGAGTTCAGGGTTCCCAAATGCCTTTTTGCCATTAATTTAAAGGTAATACTAATATTTATTCGTTACTAGTAAGTCTAGTATGAATTTTTTTAATACAAAGAACTAAGAAGGATTTTAATTTAAAGGTAATATTTATTACTAATAAGTGTAGTATGATATTTCTTAATGTTTGATTGTTTCTTTATTTTTTACTTTTAATATATTATAAAATGTTACATCCATTAGTATGAAAGTGGATGCGGTTTTGTGCTTCTCCTTTTTTTTTGATATGCTGACCCATTACAGGCATGATTGACCCATTACAGGTATTGACCCAGCCGGTTCGATATGTGAATGACCCGGAATAATTCAATGGGTCAATCCGATTCAAACCGATTTAACGGATCACTACGGGTCGGTTTTTAAAACTATGGTTGTTAGGGAAATTGAAAGCATGTAATTAATCTAGAGATTAAAGACTAAATATTTCACAACAGATTGATCATCAATTTGTTCTAAAATGCAAGCAATTGAATTAAGTAGAAAATGGACATAAAAAATTATTTGTTCTAAATTTACCATTGTGCCATTATAATTAATTTGGTACAAGTTACTGTTCATCTTCTTCCTCCTATGCCTCCGTTCATCTTCTTCTTCTTCTTCTTCTTCCTCCTCTTCCTCCTCCTCCTCCTCTTCCTCCTCCTCCTCCTCCTCCTCCTCCTCCTCCTCCTCCCTCCTCCTCCTCCTCCTCCTCCTCCTCCTCTTGTTCAACTTGTTCGACTTTTGGTTGCAGAAGCTCCTATGGCTGATTTTGTTCTTCTTGCAATGGACTTGGTTCCATCAGGGTCGGAGATGAGGACGAACTCGTTGTTAGAGTTGCTGACTGTGTAAACAGCGGTGCCTACAAGCGATTTCGCCACGTCGTCGGAGCTCAGAGTTGCGGCAGAGGGGGAGGCGGGATTAGGCGGAGAGAGGGACGCGAAGGGTGGAGGGCAGAGGTGGCAACTGCTAGCACGAGACCGTGTTGCGATGGAGAAGAAGAAGGAACGCAGCGTGAGGAGATGAGGGCAAAATTGGGTTTTAAAAAGATTCATTAATCACTCAAACTGAAAACGCGTGTTTTCAGTTTGAGAAAGTGAAGGCAAAAAAATTTAGAAAAATAGAGAACAACTTTTAGGCGTTTTCAAAATTTGTTCCATCATTTTTCAAATAGAGTATTTTCGTTTTCGTTTTCAAACTGAAAAAACGGCCAAGTAAACACGATTTCCATTTTTCACATCAGTTTTCAGAAAAATGGAGAATTTTCGGGAGAATTCTGCGAAGTAAACGGGGCCTTACATTTGCTGTCACAAGGCTTTTAAGAAATACTCAAAGTCAAGTTCCGAATGAGCATGGATCCGGAATGTTTAAGAATATGATTAATTGCTGATAAGAAAGGAGGTGATCAAACCCGCAAGTAGCTACATCTGCAATTCAACAAGAATCAAGGAGAGTATGGATCGTAAGAAGTAACAGTTAATAACTTGACAATTCACAATTTTTCATGCTCTCTGTCTAAGAATCATCAAAATGCATATTATGTTAATGTTTGCTACAAGTGCGTCCCAATGTTCACATGCGCAAAGGTGTAACAAAAGAGTATGTATTTATTCTGAACTCACCTTATAGAACTCCATCAGCTCTGAATTCTTTTTCCTAAAAATTAGAACAAAAGATGTAAGTTATTGGCTGGTCATACTTTCTGCAACGTAAAGCGTGATCAACAAAAGAGTTAAGGAGAAAATGCCAACAGGAAAAGTCAACAATATGCAAAAGAGAACTGTTGAAACTGAATAGACAAGTATGAAATGTGTCTTTGATTTTCTTCACGGTGAATCAAAAACTTCACATGGATGTGCTATCATAAAGAAAGACCTGGTAATTTACATAGTGAAGTAACAACCAAGTCATAACAATACAAAAGGCGTAGTGGTACGCTCAAATCAAATAGCGATGCAAATTGACAACAGGAATCACCCATGCCAAGGCAACAGAGATCATAAATTAGAACCAGCGAATGCTGACATGCTCCTCTCTCCACTATAATAAATTGAGTTCCTCACAAAAGACCTCCTGTTAGCCTTTTATGTGGCACACAATGGATTTTATATAGAAGATGTGCAATTCCAAATGTATCATAATCACAATTTACCTGTTTTAGAGGCACACAATTTATGTCGGTAGGTGGCAAAGCCTGAAATAAGCACACAGAAGATGTCAAAAGTGCAGTATCAAATTCTCATTCTGCAAGCTATGAGCATAGTTATAGAAGAGGTAACCTAGAAAATAGTTTAAAGAGACAGGAAATATCAACACAAACTCAGCAAGAAAAAGTCAAGAACTTGCCATCAAAAGCATCAAATTTCGATAACAACATATAATTGGACAACTTGGGAAGAAGATTAATCAGAGAAATGGTTAGTCGTCTTAGGTATACTAGTGACTAGATGAGCTATTCAAAATAGAAAAGTTGAAGTGTTACTTAAAGGTGCAAGGAAAAGAAAGTACTCCAAGGTTCTTCGTCTAAACATATGTTGGATGTGAGTGTTATTGCAAGAGAGGAATTTGAGTCTCCTATTTTTTCAAATTAGAACTTGTAAATAAATCTTTTATTCAATATTCATTATTGATAAGATGCATATAAACTACTATATGCATCTTATAAACTATTCTAATGTTATAAACTACTAAGGCTACTATAAACTATTAGACATTTTAATATTAAATTAATCAAATTAAATTATAAAATTGTATTGTATATATATCAAACTTAATATAAAAGAAAATATAAACTAGAACAGTGTTCTTGTGTATATATATATATATATAATTATAAAATGTAAACTCGTAGGCCAAACAAAAACATTAGACTATTAAGGTTTGATTAAAACTGGACGGACAAAATTTAACTGAATAATCCAAAAAAAAATATAATTCGTCGAGATCCTATAGTATAAAATGAAAAATTATTACAACCCTAATTATAGATGCAACAACTAGAACCATATTGTAGTACCAAAGTGAGCCTTGCTTGCACATGTCTTTATCACGTACTAAAATTATCGCACACGTATTTCGCATGAATGCAATCTTTAAGAGTGTTTTGAGTTTTCACCATTGAAGGAGTAAAAAAAAATTATTCCTCACCCTAAGGTTAATTTTTGTTTGGACTTAAAGCTCTCAAGCAAGTGGACAACAATTCTCCAACTTTAGAGGAGGCAAAAAATTTCGAACTAATGTTTTCCAGTTACTAGCATAGTATTGGTAGCTAAATAAAAAATCAATGTATTTTTTTCCCTTCCTCTAACGGTTTGGTATAGTGATAATTATATTCAATTGTATTATTTTTTTAGTCGATCTCACCGTGCTATCTGCTTTTACCTTAAAAAAATTGATCTCGTTCGAGTATTGTTGACTTATAATTTTTTTTAATATATATTAGATAAAAAATATTAGTAGTCGGTAGTGGACAAGTTGCTAGAATTAATGTAAAATTCCAACATTTTGCATCCAAACCACAAATATACCTAAATCTATTAAACTGAAAATTGGTTTCGATTAAAATATCGATTATGATTAAAATATTAGTTTTGATTAATATTTCAATATCCTATTTTTTTTAAATATATATATATATATATATATATATATATATATATATATATATATATATATATATATATATATATATATATATATATATATATAATTATATACAAATTTATAAATATTCGATAAATTAATAATTTATTTTTTCGTATTGAGACGAGATATGGCCGGTATGGTATAGAACTATTAAGAGAGCCCCAACATGTCCCTCTCTTTGTAATCTGTTTGTCAGAGTCAGCCCTGTCCTGCTGTTTCGTCCTTCTTCCTCTCTGTCCTTCCTTGCTGGTGAAAATCCCTCTTAATTCACGCTCTCTATCTCTCTCTCTCTCTTTCTCTCCCCTTTCTCTCTCCATTTTTATTTTTCTTGTCACGCAAAACACACATATAAACCAACCTTCCTTGTATTCAGCATTTTTCACTTCATAGTTCATACACCATAAAAGAACAGGGGAGAGAATCAAGAAACAGAGCAAAACAAGATCAAAAGAAAGAAAAGAAAATGGTGGGTGGTGCTTCTTCTTCTTCATCAGCAAGGAGTGAGAGTGACAAGGAGAGAACAAAGTTGAGAGAAAGGCAAAGAAGAGCTATCACCACCAAGATCTTCCATGGCCTAAGGAAACATGGTGGTTACCCTCTCTCCCCTCGTTCTGACATCAATGAAGTCCTCCGCGAGCTAGCCAAGGAAGCTGGTTGGGTTATCGAGCCTGATGGCACCACCTATCGCTATAAAGTAATGAACTTTAACTTCCATTGCCAAAACCCAGCTCAAGAATCTTGCTGTTCCTCTGTTTTTGCTCTGTTTGTGTTGTGTTTGTGTTCTAGAGCCTGCTGGAACCACCTATCACTTTAAAGTAATGAATTTTAACTTCAAATACTAAAACCCAACTCAATAATCTTGTTGCTTGCTCTGTTTTTGCTCTTTTCTGTCGTGTTTGTCTTCTAGAGCCTGATGGAACCACCTATAGCTTTAAAGTAATGAACTTTAACTTCCATTGCCAAAACCCAACTCAAGAATCTTTCTTGTTTTTCTGTTTCTTACGTTGTGTTTGTGCCCAACTCCATAATCTCTGTTGTTTCTCTGTTTCTGATGTGTGTTTTCCTTTGTATTTGTATTGTTTTAAGGTGGTGAATAGATGCCCAACTTGTGGGATTATGCCAAGCAGAAGCACCACAGCAACACCCACCAACAGCAGCACTATCATTTGTGGAGGCGGAGGTGGTTGTGGAGGAGGAGCAGGGGAGGGCTCGACTACAACATCTCCTCGCCGGTTTGATCCGAGCAGCTTGATGATGATCAACAGCTACCACAACCACAACAACAGCGGGTTTAGCACTGATGGGTCTGCTACTTGTGAAGTTGATGCCCCTCTTGCATCATACTACACTTACAGTGGGTTATCTGCTGGACTCCTGCATCTCCCCTCCAGCACCTCAGTGGGCGCTCCGGCCACCGCGGTGATGGCTGGTGGAGGAATGAAGATTGAAGGGAGAAGTCATGTGCAACAGCAACAAGGGATGTATATGCAAGAGGCAAGGGCTTCTAACCAGAACACACCTGTGGGGTCACCCATGCGACATCCCAAGTAGTTTGGAAATGCAGTTCTTATGAAAGTGTCTGATTTCTCTCACCAACAATATCCCAAATTCTCAAAGTTACCATCTTTTCTATGTAGAAATGGAAATGACAGAAGTAGAAACTCAATTACTTGCTACATGTTTTTTTCTAGTTTCCCATTTTCTTTTATTTTTTTCATATTATTGTCTTTTATCTACCTATGGTTAATGTCAAATATCAGTTCTAGATGGGCTAATTTTGCCAGTTCATGTTGATCTCTTTTTACAACATATTATTTATGCTGTTTGTATTACTATATCGCTAGGGCAAACAGTTACTATTAGACCAATGAGCGTTACGTTTGAGTGTCGAGTTCGAGTCCCGAGTTGCATTTCTCTTTACGATAAAAAAAAAATAGTTCCTTATTAACATTTGATTAAAAGGATGTAATTCTCATAAAAAGCTAAGCATCTCATCAACCTAAAACTGAAGACTGAAAGGATTCTTGTGACAGTATGAAGAACAATAAACTGGGTTCCTATGCAGAGTTCATAAACACGTCGTATTAATAAATTGAGACTTCATTTCACAATTTTTAACTCGTGGGAGCTAACAATATCACTTGACAGGAGAAAAAGAAAGGCAAACAAAAGAGAACTTATAACAAACTCTCTGATTTACATAGAACTGTAACTGTTCCTTCATTCAAATCCAGGATATCATAGTTAAGATTACAGTCTGACCTCACCTATGACCTAACTCCAATGTTGAAACTTGTTACAACACAGCTTAACTCTCGCACTCAATTGAGCATCAAAATACAAGTCGAACAAGTCGAACAAGTCGAACAATTTGCCCAATACATCTCAAAAAGAAAGAGACAGAGAAAGTAAAGATGATTCCCCAATACATCTCAAAAAGAAAGAGACAGAGAAAGTAAAGATGATTCAAAAACCAGGGATTTCACCTGGCAAGGGAGCCAACTCATTCTTGTTGAACTTTTCCTCATCATAGAAGACTGCGCGAACTACATTACCCCCAAAATACCGACCATCAAGGTCAACCAATGCTTTTGTCGTTTCTTCTGATCTCTCGAACTGTATAAAAATTCTAACTGCCTCTTCACGCGGGAAGTTTGGTTCTGTGATCTCAAATATGAGAACCCGAGTAACTGTCCCATACTTAGCGCACTCAGATGCAACCTCGTCCTCTAGCTCATCATCAACCTCACCAGGGCCCACCTTTCAGAAGAATGTAATATTGTCAAGAAACTTGATCTCCATCAAAGTTTAATACTAAAAAGTAAGTAATTTGTTCATGATTAATAAGGACTTCAGCAAAAAGGAGAAACTGAAATGGCAGGATCTAGTTCACATTCATCAAAGCCTCCATATTTAGCAAAGAACAATACTTGTTTAGATAAGAACAAGAAAGAGGAAAATAGAATAAGGAAGACATCATAACAAATATTAGAATGGCCAATTTTCTAGCTAAAATAACAAACGCGCATAAAAGAGCAACCCACAGCTAAAAGATAATACCATGCCACAAGTCATCATGAAACTCACATTAGTGAAAGAATAGCATATAACTTAAAAGGAGCAAGTTAGCTATTAAGCACCAGGAAGTTTCCATGAAATGCATTACACTGCCCCATAGCAAATGGAATCCGAGGAAACAGACTGGCCTGACACCTTTTGTATCCAATGATTTCTAGAGAGAATAAAAATCAGAGTATAACACAAAACCCATCAAGAAAAAGCTGGACCGAGAGTTTTGTCTGGTGTTCTTCGTTGTCTTTGATCAAGGAGATGGGAGAGTTTCTAGAGAAGGTACAAATGATTGACATGCGTACAGAACGAACAAAGGGTTTTAACTAAACATCCTTGAAGTAAGGGGCCTGTTAAAACTCACATTTATTTTCTTGACCTCACAAGCCCTGTGACTTCCTTAAAGAAAACAAACATGTTTCAGGCATAGATTTCTCCCCAAGATTTTATTATCTAAATTATGTTTCCATCATTACAGGCCTGACAACACTTCATTCATCACTGTAAACTAAAACTTCAAGCACACCAATCTAACCATCTACGCACGGTAGAAACAGGTTGCATCGCGATCAACATGATACTCCAACACTAGAATATTTTTTTACTCAGATAATAAGTGAGCAAGCATCAAAATTGGGAGCAAATTCTATCAGAAAAGCCAGAGTTCTCTCTAAGGCACAAGCACAACATAACAAAGTTCATACGGATAACGAATGCCTCAGATCAGTTGGCCATTAAAGCTCCTATTAGCCACCAAAGAAACTTTGGGTAAAAGTAAAAGACTAGGAGCTACAACTATATAATGTGAGTCGGTAGAACAGCTTAGCAATCAACCTGGACAGGGTCTTGGTTGAAGAGGATTTAATTGTATTCAGGTTTTAGTTGGTAATCTATAATACTTTAGTGTGATTCCCTGTACCCTATTGTTACTGATGTTTGCATCATAACACGCATACTTGTCTTATCTACTCCAGAAATATGAACATTTCCAATCGCCTTTCTTTAAATCAAACAAGATGGTAAAAAAAGAACACACCAAAAAACAAATTCAATTTGATTTCAAACATCCAAGGAATCAGATTAAGTATATGTACGTACCATGTTCCGAAGCATCAAAACACGAGTAGGTGGTCCATTTAAATTCACACTCTTGACCTTCTTTTCTTGCTTAGTCTCACTAGCATTCACAATTACCCCAGCTCTACGATCAGTCTTCTTTGCCATCAATGGCGTTGTAATCCCTTGCTCCTGCTTTCCAAGTCCTTGCCCTTGCTTCCATCCCATCTTAGCCATCATCCTCTGTGCCGCAGTCATTTGCCCACCTGCACCAACCCCCAATCCAACTGTCTCTGACTTACCAATCATAAATCCATCCACACTACTTGGAGGTGAAGGTGATCTAGGGACACCCCCACCACTCAATGCTGCACGTCTCCTCCATGCCTCCTCGCCCGAGATATTCTTATCCTTTTGTCGTTCCTTCTCCCTCTCCTCCCTTTCCCTCTTTTCTCTCTCCTCCTCCTCTTGCCTCCTCCTCTCAATCTCCCTCATCCTTTCAGCCTCCACTGCCTTCTTCTTCTTCTCTCTCCTATACTCCTCATAATCATTGGGTCGAGCAGGATCATACTCCTCAACCACCACGGAATTGACTCCCATCAGCGCTGGAGGGTGTGCCCCGAACGGAACCACCTCTTCCGCCATTACCACCACAGGCGATTTTGACACAGGGTTTTGCGGTGGTTTTGCTTTGTTTGCGGATTTCAAAAGGGCATGTGGTGGGGCAAATGCAGCAGATGGTTTACGAAGAGTTGGTGGAGCCATTAAAGTACTACTAGACCAAACGGAGGAATTTGCACTGGACTTACTACTGCTAGTGCCATTATTGTCATCCTCGGCCGTAGAGGACGGTGGAGGGAGGTCTCCATACAACCCACCTAACATTGTCCCGAACTGGCTCGGTTTGTTCTAATGGGAAAAAAGCCTAAAACCCTAGAGACGCAGAAGGGTGATGTTAGTGTTTGAATATGAACTGTGAAGTTGTGGCGAATTGGGGTTTTGTTTCATAGAAAAACTAAGGAAGGGTATTAAGAATGGAAATTGGAATCCAACGTACCCTTCAATGGTAGATTTGATCGCCGGACCTGATGAGGTCGTAGCTCTATGCCTTCAACGGAGCAGTGCAACGATTGCTGTGATGGCGGAGCAAAGAGGCGCATTGACAACAATAATGGGTTTGTCTCGGGCCATAAGCCCAAGGTCCATATAGTAACGCGGCAAACAACATTTTGGCCATCAAACTATTTTTCTTTGCATTCATACCACCACAGTCTACCGGCTTTAAAATTTGTCATCTAATCTTAGGTACTCCGTATTATAAAGTTAGAAGTCTTTCAATTTCCATAATTTACATTGATAAGCTATGGAATTTGTAGAATTTAAAACTTTAGAGTGATAATTGCTAAATTTAAAAATAACTTAAAGACTCGTTATTTTTTATTTGGTTATATTATTTATTATCAGTATTAAAAAAGTTTAAAATTTCCTTTTTTTCATCCTACCATAGATTGAATTTTTAATTCATTATTTACCTCGCAAAAATGTGGTACTTTATAAACATAAATTAGATTTTTAATAAGTATTTACGCCGGAACGTTTTATCTAGAAGCTCTAATTAATTCAAAAATAACAAAGGCATAATTATCCATCCATACTTCTACATCTCATTATTATTAAAAGTTTTTTTTCAATCTCGTTAGGCATTCTCTCCGTCTTTTTTAGGATAAAGATTAATTTTATTTAAGGGTGTGTTTGCCCCCGCTTTTAGCTGCTTTGTTTTAAAGTTAAGTAGATAAAATGAGGGTGTTTGGTTAGAGTATTTATTTTTAGCTTCTTAATTTTTTTTAAAAAAATATGTTATTTTTTTAGTAATAATTTAACCTCATTAAAAGGATGGGAAGACACGCTTTTGAAAATGAAAGACTACTTATTTGTATTAAGAAACAAAAATATATTTATTTTAGATACAAATTTTTTTAAAATATTAACATAAGATGTAATAATTTAATTAAAAAATATATATTAGTACATAATACTTATTTTTTAAATAAATAAATCTTATGTATTTACAATTTTAATGTTATAAATTAGTATATAATTATATTTAGATTAAAAAATTTAACAAACTAATAATTTTTAAAAATCATTTCAGATTAATTAAAATAGTTTACAGTACAACCCGGTAATTTCCAACTAAAGTTATTTCACAACAAAGCACCACATAACAGAACACTCACATCACAGAACATGGGGGCAAACACGCTCTAACGTATGGTCTATCCCCATTTTGTTTGGTTTAAAGCCTCTCTTTTCTTACCCAAAAAAAAAACCATCTAATTTGAAGGGATGAGCCTGAAGTGAGGCCTCACACAAAACCCAGCCCATGTACAGCTAAAAAGCCTAAAACCCTAACTCTTCTCCTCCATTTTTTCTGGCGAAGCGTTAAATCTCGTATGGATCATCACCGTTTTCCATAATCAGTTGGGCAAAATCAAACCAAAATGTTTAGAATCGCAAGAGCAAAGTCTCTCCATTCCCTAACCAACCAATTCCAATTCCTCCAACGCTGTTCAGTGAGCGGAACGGTGAAAGGAAAATCAAAAACAAAAGATGGGCAGCTCAAGAAACGGAACAAGATCGCCACCGGCAAGAAAGCCATTCCAGACCCATCTGCCAAACCACCGTCCCGTCAAGAGTCCGAGAAGTACCGGTTGTACGATGAATGCATGAATGCGCCAACCCCAGTTCGTTTCTTGAAGCCTAAAGAGCGAGAACGCGAAGCAGAGCGAGAAAAGTTAGGTCTTGAAAGCAAGGGGAGGAAGATGGAGAAGGAGATACACAAGAAAGGTGGAAGACAAGCAATGGGAATCCCTGATGAACCTCTGTCAATGGGAACACCTGGATTGGATTTGGTGTCACTTGGATTGGTGGATGTTGATAAAGTGCCCAAGTATGAGTTGACGGAGGAGGATGGGAAGAGATTGGCTAAGGAGTATAGTAGGGTGATGATGAGGAGGCATAGGGCGAGGCAAGCTGCCGAGAGTACTTTGTTAAGGTTGAAAAAAGAAGCAATTGAGGCATTACCAGAGGGTTTGAAAAAGGCAGCTTTGGTGCCAGATTTAACACCTTTTCCTATTACTAGGTTTATGGCTACATTGACTCCTCCTATCGAAGGGTACATTGAGAAAATTAACGAGGCCACGAAGAGGGGCGCAGGACAAGAGAAGATTAGATGAGGTTTGTAGTTTTGTTTGATTGTGTCCTAATTGTTTTGAAAATTTTACTTTTCTGTGATCAGTGTTTCGGTTATGATGATAACAATCGTGTTGTTGGATGTTGTTCATTCGTATAACTTTTACTTGTGAAATTTGGCAAGTAAATCAGAAAATGCTAGAGTTGAATAACTGGTTTGAGAGAGGATTAGTCGGTTTTATTTGGGTTACTGATACATGATGCTGAGCAGTTGTCATGATTTCATTACTGGATTGAATGATGGTTTTGAGATGTTTATGAATTTTGGTTAGCTATATTGATTTCCAAAATTATAGATCTGTACTGGTAATGTAGCCTTCATTGGGGTTTTCCCACATGCTTATAGGTTCATATTTATGTTTTTAGGTTGCCCATCTCTTGTTTATAATTTTGTGCCGGGGTTCTACATGAGTTATTCTCTTCAGTGTCTGAAGGTGGTGTGGCAATTCCTTAATATACTTTCCAAAGCTTAATGATCAAGCAGTTACCCTTATTTTATTAGCTTAAATTAAGAGCCTTCTCTGGCACGAGTAAAGTTCAAATACCATAACTGTTGTATGAGAAAAAGGTGGTGGAAGTCCTTAAAAACTGTATATTGTGGCTGTCACTGTCTTTTATTCAGAGTTAATTCTTTAGGTTTATCGGCCATGCTTTCCAAGATTCAAATTGTAAAACTTTCACTCGGCTGATGTGGATAAAATGAGCTGAAAGGTGTAGTATTTGATTAGTTGAGGAGAATTTTTATTCTTTAGTTTCCCCAGACTGTAGTTGGAGACCTTCGTCTATAAATTACTCTTTAGGCTAATCTGTGAATGTTGGCTCGGATGCTTTACTTTGAGAGGGATTCATTACTAGAGGAGAATCCAATTGGATAAACAGTTTGACTGCATGAGAGCATGTTTTAGTGGACCCTAGAGTCTATCAGCATTACTTAGTACAATAAACTTATAATTATAACTACTACCAATAATGCTTATTGACAAAAGTTTTGTGGTGGAAGGACTACAAAATACAAGTGAAAGAATTCACTTTTTTGCTCTCTCAATCTAAATAAACACAGTAAATATTACTCCCTCCGTCCTTGAAATGAAGTCGTTTTAGCTTTTACTTTTACTGTTTCGGCACGTAGCTTAAAACGGCCGGCAGACGTATTATTTGAGACAATTTTGCCCTTAATTTTTTCTGGGAAGTACGTTAAGGATTAACGTATGTTCACAAAAAAATTCGGATTTTTTTGGGGTCAAATAGTGCCTCATCCGGCCTCCTTGATATGCGTTCCCTACTGAATATTGGGATGCGAGAAAGACAAGATTTTAAGGAAGGAGGGAGTAGAAAATTAAAACTATAAAGATGGATTAAATAGAGAGAGTTTTAAGTTCGAGTTCACTTGTTAACATTTCTATCTATCTCAAATAACATAATCATTTGTCTAAGTTTTTATTTCTAGAAAACAATGTACAAATTATTCTTTTAGCATGAATTTACCATTATTATATATTTATCACCGTAAAATTTTTCTAACTTTTTAAACAATATTGTATATTTGTATAATTATTTATATTTTATATATTTTTATAACATGATTTTAATAGTAATATATATTTTTACTTCTTTAAATAAATTGATTTTCACAATAAAGCGTGAACAACTTCCCGCTATATATTCTCTCATCTTTTGTGTTTATTTTATTACCATTTTTTTTTCGATTTTGAAAATTTCTTACTTTTTTTTTTCTCTTTCTTCCCTTTTCACTTTCTCTGTATTTATTATCAATACAAATTTCATTACCTCAATTATGAAGAAGTAGATATTTAACTTTTTAAATATCTTTAACCATTCGTATGGCTCTTTATTTTTTTAAAAAAATTAGTTTTTTAAAATTTAAAAAATAATTTTTATTTATTTTAAAAATAGTTTTAAAAGCAAAAAAAATAATGAAATAGAAACATGATTTCTGACATAATTTTTTTTTCAAAATAGAAAATAGAAAAATCACAACACTGCTTTCATATTCTGAATTTCGAATACTGTTTTCAGAGATAAATTTTTTTTTTTCTAAAACAGAACACAATTTTCTTTACGGAAACTATTTTTTAATATTCATTTTTTTTCCAAATCAAAACAACAATTATGAATTAGAAAACGTACTTTCTGAAATAGATTTTTTTTTCCTTAATAGAAAATAGATAGAGTTTTCCAAATTTCAAATTATGTTTTCTAATTCTCAAAATATGTTTTCTGAATTTCTAAACTGTTCTATGAAATAGGAAGAATGGTTTCTATCTCAAAAATAGTTTTTTTAAATTAAAAAATAAGTATTTTCTAATTCTCAAAAAAACAAATTGATTTTAAAAAAAATATTAAAACCACAAAAAAGTTCTTAATATAGAATTTTCTTTCCAAAAATAGAAAATTGTGTTCTAAAAAAAAATTCTAAATTTCAAAATGTGTTTTCCAATTTTCAAAATTAGTTTTTTGAATTTCTATAAATGCTTTTTAAATTAGGAAAAGAGATTTCTATCTCAAAAACATTTTTTTGAAATTTAAAAAAACTATTCTGTCAATAAGAAAAAATATTTTCTAATTCTCAAAAGATGTTTTTTTAATTTTAAAAAATAACTTTAAAAATTAAAAAATTGGTTTCTTAATTTTGAAAACTATTTTCTGAAGTTTTGAATACTGATTTCTTATATAGATTTTTTTTTCTAAAACTGAAATGTTTTCTTAAACAGAAAACCATATTTTAGAAAAGAAATCAATTTTTTATAACAGAAAACTATTTTTTTAAAACATAAATCAATTTTTTAACATAGAAACTGTTTTGTTATAGTTTAAAAAATCACAAAACAATTATGAAATAGAAAACGTGTTTTCTGCAATAGAAAAAGTTTTTTTGTTAACAGAAAATAAAAAAAGGTTTTATAAATTTCAAAATATGTTTTCTAATTCTCAAAAAATGTTTTCGGAATTTCTAATTTTTTTATAAAATAGGTAAAATGGTTTCTATCTCAAATTTTTTTTTTTAAATTAATAAAGTCTTTTATAAATTTGAAAAATGTTTTCTGAAAAAAAATTGAATTTCAAAAACAGTTTCTTAAATCACAAAAAAGTTTCTTAATAGAGATTTTTTTTTTTCAAAATAGAAAACTGTGTTCTAAAATAATAATAAAAGAGTTTCGAATTTTTTTTCCTATTCTCAAAAATAATTTTTTGAATTTCTATTTTTTTCTCAATTAGGAAAAATGGTTTCTATCTCAAAAAAAATTCTAAAATTAAAAAAAAAACTATTCTTTAAATTAGAAGAATGTTTTCTAATTCTGGTAGTATATTAATTCGAGAGATCATTAGAGCTCACATTAATTCATCACAAAAGCTCCACTTCTTCCTACAAACTTGCCCAGGTCGCTCATCTTTTTCTCCTCTTTTCTTTCTTCTTCAATTTGATTAATGAATTAAGCATCTGGAGAAAAACAGACATATGCTCTCTGCATTAAGCTAACCACATACAAAGCATAAACCGCAAACAACATTCTAGTACAACCCAAGCATGCTTCCAAAATGAAGTGGCTATATTAGAGAAATGGATAATCATAGTATATGAGATGAACACATGCTTATAATTAAGTTGGCAGAATCGGCAGATTATAGGCATTTGTTATTAATAATAAGAGTACATGTCAAAAAGGGATACGAGATGATTTTTGTCGTTGGCCTCGCCCCAATGCAATGATTCCCACAATTCCTTTGGATAAACCTGGATTCTTTGAAGGGAAGGTTCTGGGAGAGGGATCGTTATCCTCTTTAGTTTCGGACAATTTAGCAGTTGAATTTGTTGTAGAGAATGACAGATGAATGCGCCCTTGTATATGCTTATCAGTTCTGGTAAATCAAGCAATTTCAATGTGGTAAGCCTTGAAAGATGGAGTCCAGTTAGATTAGGCTGATCAAATAATAATTCTTGCCCATCTTCTTCTTCTTGGTCTGTTGAGAATATCTCTTCCATGCCATAGCAATCACCGACCAAAATCTCTTGTAGGTTATGGAGGTTAGGCAGCAAATCGGGAGGGAAAAGTTTCTTCAACTTGTGACACTTCCATATATCAATTTGCTTAAGATTGAGTAAGGAATGATTGGAAAGAGAATGGGTGGAATAATTAGAAAATGAGAATCCCCTCCATTCTCCATTCTCTCCCTCGTTCATTGCAAATATCTCCTCTATATCATCCCACTCGTGGACACTAATCTTTTGTAAGTTTAAGAGGGATGCTAGAAGGCTAGGAGGGAACAGTCTCTTGTGCAAAGTGCTATAACAATTGACAATTTCCAGTGCTTCAATGTCTGTGGGCAACGCCAAAGGATCAATAAAATTGTCACCTATTACGCTCACACTTTTCCTTAATGTTGTTGTTCGCCAACTGCACACCCCTATAAAAATTAAGTAATCACTGGGTGATTGTTGTGACCTTTCTCGAGATTTCATGTACTCCCCAAACTCTCTGACATTACTAAATCTGCAATGCAAAGTCTCCAACATCCTCAACCCCCCCACTTCGCTTCCTCTAATTGAGAATTTTGATGTTGGTCTTCCAAGTTTGAGGACCTGCAACCGAGAAAGCATAGATATTATCCCACTCCCTATCTCTTCTATTCCACTCCGAGAGAGATCTAAATACTTGAGGTTCAATAGAAATCTTGCACCTTCAGGCATCCGTTTAAGCCTGCTACAACCACAAAGATCTAACTTCTTTAGTTTTTCTAGCTTTGCTAACGATGGCACATGAAACAGACTCCAACAGTCACGGAGCAATAAGGCGGTGAGGTTCACCAAATCACTAATAGACCTTGGGAGTTCCACAATCCACTTGCAGTCAGAAAGATCAAGAATATTGAGCCCCTGAAATTGCTCAAAAAAAGAATCTGCTATCATTCTTAATCCACGATTACTACATAACAACAACGTTGACAAATTAGGATACCTTGGTGTATGGCCGGAAGGAATCACCTCAATATCATTACTTATCAAGGACACTCTCACCAAATTCTCTGTCCACTTTTCCACATCTGGTAATTCTTTAAGTTGTGCTCCTGCTTCCACGAGCGTTTTGGACCCCCCTCTCAATTCAAGGATCACCATGTCCCTAATTAGATCATGCATCCACACACGTGTAGTATCACCTTCCAATAAGCATGCATTCTCAAGTGTGTCAAGCATTGTGTGTCCCCTATCCAATTCTGCTCGTCTGTTTTTCTTTGCATCTATTATTCCCTCAACAATCATATACTCAATTAACTCATTTCTTTCAATTTTATAATCTTCCTGAAATAATGCGCAATATGACAAACATTCTTGCAATGCTGGATCATTCAAACGAAGGTAACTGAATTTCAACACAGAGAAAACTTCTTCTCGCATCTCGTGACCCTTACTAACTTTTGATTCCTTCAATTCCTCCACGGTATTCCTCCATGAATGAACACTACAAATTCCCTTCATACTTCTGGCCATAACTTTGATCCCTAGAGGCAAACCAGCGCATTCCCTAGAAACAGCTTTCGCCAGTTCCTCCACTTCTGTTCTATAGTTGCCCAGTTCTTGAGTGAACAAGATCCAAGCTTCTTCTTCAGAAAGACGCTGCACTTGTATTGTGTTTCCTTCATTGCAACCCATTTTGCGACAAATTTTCAGCAATCTAGTGGTAAGAACCAACTTACACGTATTCACTCCGACCAGTATTCCCACTTTATCCAATTCCACGTCGTTCCACAAATCATCTAAAATGAGAACACATTTTCCTTTTGCTTTGAATGTTTTAGTTAGCTTTTCAGCTCTCTCTACCTCATCTTCCTTGTCTAAAAACTTCAAATCAATTTTTTTGGCTATTAGATCCTGTAATTTCCAAATGCTGAAATCTTGAGATACAGTCACCCAAAAAACTTTTAAAGAGTTTTGTCCCTTCATACGAGTCTGAATATGCCTCATTAGAGTGGTTTTGCCCGCACCGCCCATACCGTAAATGCCAACTCGTAACACTTGATCATTCATCAACCAAGACCATATTTTCCCCACATTTCTTCCAAATGCATCGCCCACTGGACTATTAGTAAGTGATGCGGATTCTCCAGTCTCTTGAATACCTTCCAGAACTTCAACTTTTTTCAAAATATCTCCCACAATGAACCTTATAAGCTCACTCTCAAGTCTATCAAAAAACAAGCGAACCTTATAAGCTCACTCTCAAGCAAAAATCACATCAAGTACAAATTTGATATAGAAATGAAACAAAATTGGAAGCTTCCAAAACTAGAAAAAGTTACCTGTTGTGTGAATTCCATCCGGATATATCAGCTGCTTCCTTCAAGTGAGATCTCACATCGTCCAAGTCCATCTCCCGCTCCCGTAGACCCCGTAGACGTTCTTTGAGCTTATCAAAGGCGAGTCCAAATTTTCCAGTTTGATTTTTGATGTCCGAGGGATCTACTCCGTAGAATACAGGTATAACGATCTGACCGTTAAGCTTTCTGCACTGGAGGATCTTTGCAAGTTCTTTCAAGCACGATTTAGAATCTGCATAGTTCTCGGAAAAAATGATGAGAGAAATATCGGAATTTTCAATGGCAGCGAGAAGAGCTGGATAAATGTCGTCTCCTCTGTTAAGGTTGTAATCGATGAAAGTTTCAATTTCGTTCTTGCATAAAGCTTCATGGAGGTGGCTTATGAAAGCATTGCGAGTGTCCTCTCCCCTAAAACTGAGGAACACATGATAACGTCTCGCATTGTGTGTCCCCACGCATCGAGTATGCATCGGTTCTGCAATCCACTCCTCATCAGCAATATGGTCACTCAAAATGGGTGGCTCTAATTGGTGTTGTGAAGAGGATGAGGATGCGATACAACCAGACAAGGTTTTTTGTCTTTTGTTGCTGCTTTCAATTGATGGAGACTCTTTAACGTGTGGGGGAACATTTGAACAAATTATAGCACCAGCGTTTGCCTCTCCGGTTAGATGACCTCTCAACCTTGTTGATGTTGTACCTTTAGCATATTTTTGGTTACAGAAGCTGCAAAAGTAGTCGCCTGTCACTTGGTTTCTTAAGAAATATTGCTGAACGTTTTCACCTGCCATTCTTCTCAGGAACCTACGTATATGCAATAATACAATGTTACATGAGTGATGGATTAGAATTAAAGAACAACTAAAAATATATATGTAATAAGAGTGTCGATTAAATTGATACAAAGTTTTGTTTTTCGGTTAATTAGGAATCTCTTTGCAAAACTTCTTAATTAATGTCACTAACTCTAACACTAGATACAAAACTTTTCATGGACCATCTTCCAAAGTGTCAAATATGGGGGGAAAATTATTAATTGGATTTAGATGAAAGAAAAGTTCAGCCACATCTTAGATGCATCTCCGTATTAGATCTAAGCATTTCAATAAAGAAATTTACTATCATCTGAAATATTAACAAATCATTTTTCATCTTCAAGTGTACTAATTACAACTTCAAAATAAAATATCCAGACATGGATATTTATATATGCATCATAAGCACAGACATGGATATTTATATAATCAAAAGAGAGAGAAAGAAAGTAGCTAAATTACATATATTGGATCTATATAAGCAAAAGAAGAACCTTGATATCTATGGATAATTACCAGATTAGAATCAGATTCCTAAGTTCGACAGTTTACACTCGAATCAGATGGTAAACCTGAAGAATAAAAGGAAGACAACAAATTATTGATGACTGACAGATGCTCTTCACTATCATCTGATGAAAAGAAGCAAGAGATGGATCATAAGCACAGACATGGATTATGAAAAACACAAGAAAAGCAAAGAAAGTAGATTGACTTTTGTGATGAAAGAAGCAAGAGATAGATCATAAGCATTAAGCACAGTTGCACAGACATGGATTATCAAAAACATGTTCCGACCAGAATCAATTACCTGACGAAATATATAATTACCAATTACCTGATTGATTAAAATTATAGGGAAGATGGAAGAGAAGTACAAGAGAACACAGACAGAGAATGAAGGATATCTCTTGAACAAAAGTCTGAATAATGAATGCATTACTACTGCCATTGCCAAAGACCAAGACTTTGTGGAAAATCAATCAAATGTGTGGCCGTGGTTTGCTTATCTTCAACGCGCAATTTTATTACTTTTACTACTTTTACTACAGTGACTCTCTTTGAAGAGGGAGGGATATATGTTTGAAATTAACATTTTTATGGAAGAAAAAAATTATATTTACACGTCAGCAGTTGACACTTTTTTATTAAAATTCGTAACTTTTTGACACTGTATTTGGTTTTGCAGGTTGGGTTAGCTTTGTATAGAATAAAAGTAAAGACAAAACACACGGAACATCATCTCCATTCATTTTCTCTCTCAATTTTGTTCTAAGAGAAAATCGCGGTATTGCTTTCACTGATACCATACCAGTATGGCAACCCAATTGAGGAGAGAAAAGGAAAATAAAAGTGATCTTAATCAAGATAATTAAAATTTACAAAATCATACTCTCTTTAAAAAAGAATATGTTTGAAATTAACATTTTTTATCACTGATTTAGTTTTGTACGTTGGTTTATCTAAAAGTGTACGAATTAATTTTAAAAAATTAAAACTGTACTTTATAGAATTAATTTTGTTCGGAAAATGTCGAATTGAGCAATATGTTCCATAAAATGACTTAATCAATGTATGGTTGTGCTTTGCTTCATCTTCAATGCGCAAGTTTCATGGATTTTTCATGATTTCTATCTCAAAATATGAACCAACGATTAACTCTCACTGATAATAATATTTAAAGAAAAATGAAAATTCAAAATTTAGAGAAAGACGAAAGTTTCATGTCTGATGTCATGACTTTTTCCTTCATTCATGTACTCAACCATGAACTTGAAGGGTCCAGCTCATGATGAAATGAGTTGTTCACGTTTTTTGTTAAGAAAAAGATGAAGAAAAAAGAAAAGTGAAAAGTGTATGATTTGGTGTGATGGGTTTTCTTGTTTGGTGGCCATGATGACTGATGAGTATGTTGGAATAAAGAAAAGGTGTGCTGGAAAGTGAAAAAGAGGAGTGGAAAATGGAATTGACTATGCAGCCAATTTGGACTCCTCATGATCATGATCACACGGTGATCATGTTCTCTTTCGGGGTTGGCAATGCAAATAAATAGCATGCCTTAGGAATGAATTGGGTTGTATCAATTGAGAGCAATTGCAGCAGAGAGAGCAATTGAGAGAATTGAGAGAGGGATCACTGTTGAGTATCCCGTGAGAGAAAAATAGAGAGTATTTTTCTTGTGTGTGATTGAGAGAAAAATAAACCAGTGAGGGTATTTATTTTTCTTGATTGTAAACCTAATAATTTATTATTAGTGAAAGATTGTTCGGAGTTGGATCCGTGGTTTTTTCTCGTTGGAGGTTTTCCACGTAAATTCTGTGTGTTGTTTATTTGTTGCTGCTTTCTGTATTTTTCATTATTCGATCCTGGGCGGGAAAGGTGATTTTTTCCCAACAACTGGTAGCGAAGCTTACGGTTTGAAAGATGACAGACAACGCAAGGATTGAGCCTTTTGATGGACAGAATGATTTCGCAGTGTGGCAGACAACTGTGATGGATTTGCTGACTATGAAGGATCTCGACGTCGCACTTGATGATGAGAAGCCAGAAGGAATGAAAGATGGTGAATGAGCAACGGTCCTGAAAAAGGCGACCAGTCAGATCAGGCTAGCATTAGCTCCATCAATAAAGTATGCTGTGATGGGGGAGCAGACACCAAAAGTGATGTGGGAGAAGCTGGAAAGTATTTATGCTTCTAAGTCTGTGACAAACAAACTTAGTCTGAAGTTAGACTTGTATTCGTTGAAGATGGATGACAGCACGAGCATCCATAATCACTTGTCAGATTTTAATCGGTTGCTGACGAAAGTGCTTAATACGGGGGAGAAAGTAGAAGATGAAGAGCAGGCGATACTTCTCCTTTCTTCATTACCTGTATCATACAAGTCACTGGTGCAGTCCCTTACAGCAGGGAAGACGAGTTTGAAGAAGGAGGATGTGACGACTTTCCTAATAGATAATGAGAAGCTATTAGGAGTGGAGAGCAAGAATAATGGTGACAGACTGTTAGCTACAGAAGGGTCATCAACTGGACGAGATCAACGTGGTAGAAGCAGAGGAAGAGGTGCTTCTTCCAGCTATGGAAGAAACAGATCCAGTTCAAGACCAAGAGCAGACTACAGTGAGAAAGAGTGCTATTATTGCCACCAGAAGGGTCACATCAGAGTACACTGTCAGAAGATGATGACTGATCTGAAAGAACTGCAGAAGGGTAAAGAAAAGATTGATGATGCTGCAACTATTCAGGATGATGATGCTGAATTGTTGGCAGTGCAGAAAAGTGAGGATCTGGTAAGTGATTCCTGGATTTTAGATTCTGCATGTTCTTTTCACATTTGTGCTAACAAAGAATTGTTCAGTACATTTGGTGACTGTGATGATAAATCTGTCACATTGGTCAATAATGAAAAACTGGAGGTTGAAGGTATTGGCAATGTGAAGATTAAGATGCATGATGGATTGGTGAGAACTCTCGGCAATGTGAGATATGTGCCGAAGTTGAAAAGAAATTTAATTTCTCTCGGAAGATTGGATTCTCGCGGGTACAAATACTCAGCGAGAGATAGGTTGATGAGGGTAAGCAGAGGAGCAGCTGTAATCATGAAGGGGGGGACTTGCTTCTAACAATGTTTACAGACTGATTGGAACCGCGGTTAAGAGTACAGTACAAGGTACTCATAAAAGATTGAATGATTGTGATGGCCAGGTAGAGTTGCCTAGGAGAAGAGTTAGCTTTGCAGAGTCGACCGATGAGAAAGCGAACTCGACCTCTACCCGGAGAGTATGAAAATTGGTGATCCCCATGATATGAGCTGGAGGGGGAGAATGAAGGGTCCAGCTCATGATGAAATGAGTTGTTCACGTTTTTTGTTAAGAAAAAGACGAAGAAAAAAGAAAAGTGAAAAGTGTATGATTTGGTGTGATGAGTTTTCTTGTTTGGTGGCCATGATGACTGATGAGTATGTTGGAATAAAGAAAAGGTGTGCTGGAAAGTGAAAAAGAGGAGTGGAAAATGGAATTGACTATGCAGCCAATTTGGACTCCTCATGATCATGTGTGATCATGTTCTCTTTCGGGGTTGGCAATGCAAATAAATAGCATGCCTTAGGAATGAATTGGGTTGTATCAATTGAGAGCAATTGCAGCAGAGAGAGCAATTGAGAGAATTGAGAGAGGGCAACAGTATCCCGTGAGAGAAAAATAGAGAGTATTTTTCTTGTGTGTGATTGAGAGAAAAATAAACCAGTGAGGGTATTTATTTTTCTTGATTGTAAACCTAATAATTTATTATTAGTGAAAAATTGTTCGGAGTTGGGCCCGTGGTTTTTCCTCGTTGGAGGTTTTCCACGTAAATTCTGTGTGTTGTTTATTTGTTGCTGCTTTCTGTATTTTTCATTATTCGATCCTGGGCGGGAAAGGTGATTTTTTCCCAACAGAACTCCCATATTAAAGTATGTGTTCAAACCATTTCTATCAAATCCACCAAATCCAGCTCAATTTTCTTGTAAAAATAATTTTACAGTCCAGGTGGAAAAACATAAAAATCCTACTTAAGTAACCAAACTTGAAGTCGTGCTAGAAAGCACCGAGGAAACATGAGCCTGCCCTGTGTTGCTTCCATTCCTAGGCCATACGTGTAGGTCGGTCCGTATTTTAAATTATTTATTTCCGTATTTACTTTCCATAATATTTTAAAACCACTCTTTTCCTGTTCTATTGCATTTCTTCCTCTTTTTTACCCGTGCACCTCGATTCACCATATCTAATTCTTTTTTACCTGTAAAGTGCAAAGATTTTTTGTTCTTGTCTGCTGGTCGTAAATTAGTAAATTACTACTCCCTCCGTCTCATAATAAACGTCTTTTACTATTTTGGCACGCATATTAAAAAGATCGGATAACATACTATTTGACCCCAAAAAATTTCGTACTTTTTTTCGAACGTACGTTTTACATACGTTCGAAAAAAAGTACAAAATTTTTCGGGGTCATATAGTAACTATTCTGGCTGCCTTGAAATGCGCGCTGGAATAGTAAACGACAATTAATACGGGAGGGAAGGAGTAGTAGAGAGTCGAATTTAGATTCAAATCTTACCTCTACTTATTAAAAAAGAAAAAATAGTACAAGGAATTTGTAACATATTAATATCAAATAAGCCGATTAACTATTAAAATTATCGAATTTGTACAAAAATCGAAGTTGATGTCACGCAGGTCACACATCAAAGAATACAAAATTTCAGTCTTCCGGATTAGTTTTCTATAGTTTCCTTTTCATAATTTTACATTTTTTTCTAACTTTTAATGAAATTTCAACCTATTTTTCTCGTAAATAAGTGTGACATTAATTCTTGTTTATCAATCATCATACTTACTTTTAATATGGATTGAGACTTTTACCTACATTTCATGAGTCGTTTTTACACTTTACTCTGCTTTTATTTGCTTGGTGGTGAAATTCCAAAGCAAAATAATGAAGCATTTAATCCATAAAAAATAAAAAAATATAACCTTTTGATTTTCGGTACAATACCTCTAAAATATCCTAGTGCAATTGGTAAGAACCATAACGTAAGATTTTATAAACTCTTTAACTTAAGCATTTGTATGCAATAAAATAGAAATGATTATCTAAAATGCATAAACGAAATTGTATCCACTCTATTTTATGATATGATACAAATATCGTTCGAGTATGATCAGACATTAAGAAGTGCCTCTCCAAGTATGATTTCCTTTATTCTCTAAACTTAAATATGAAAAACGTGACTTAAAAATGGACAATTTTTTTACCATTTGACTACAACCCGTTAATGTTAGTGCATACATTAATTGCTAATCTAATATTGAAACCTTCCAGTGTGTTTTTACGATCTCCCTCAAATCCTCCATTATCATTATATCATTGTTGATAAAAAGAAAAACCAACAACAATAAATATGTGCACCTCAAATCTGTACTTTTTCTAGGATTTTTTTTATCTAGTATTTAAAATCATGACATCTTAATTACCAGAGGTGAGCAAAATTAAGTGAAACTGACCAAATCGAACCGAAATCGACAATCAGACTAAACCAAACCAAAGTAATTCGATTTCAATGAGAAAAACAGCTAAAAAAATTAAGAATTTACGATTCTTATACTTCATGGCCGAATACCAAGATGTGGACCAATTGGAGGGGAGGGAGGGGGAGTAGTAGAAATTGTCACACTCAATAGAGATTCAAATGTATCCCCTGCTCTCAAAAGCTGTTGAGCTCCCCTCCATCACGATCAAGGGCTCAGCTACCAGTCAATGTTTCTGCAATTTGCACCGATACCTAGTCCGCAGAACATAACTAGCAAGTGTTTCCTCATACCGAATAGTTTGCAGGTTACCTTTACAGAGACTACAAGTTTGCCCTTCACTAATCACAACTGAAGTTTGCCCATTCAGGTTAAAGTTCACCTTTCTCACCGCTTGTTTATAGATTGACTTCCATGTCCTGAACGTAGCTGTTGCTTTACCATCATTCGATAAACGGAGCAGCTCAAAATGTCTATTGCTTTCTCCTCCGATGACAACTCTACTAACGCTACTCAGGAAAACTGTTACCAGTTTCGTCCAGAAAGATTTAACACCATACTCATCATCATCCTTCATCACCCATATATCTACACACGAAGAGCGTAACGGCTGAATTGTTAAGCAGAGGTCATCTCGTATAACACCTAAATCCACATACGAAAAAAGGTCCGAGTAATTAGGTAGAAGCAAAGGCATCCGGAATTTCTCCTCTGCCAAATCAAAACCAACAACCTGCTTCCGTGTCTTGCTATCAAAAGCTACCCAGTGAAGGGCTCCGTCGCAAAATGTCATCATATTACTCTTGTATGAGTCAATATTGACGAGCGGACCATGTCTCCTGGCCCATGTCTTCGTTCTCAAAGAGAACACGTCAATTGCCCGTGGATACGAATTTCTATACATGATTCTTACAACCTTGTAATCACCAATGTTACTGTCCCATCCAAACCCAAAAAAGAAATACATAGAACTATCAATATTATCAACATCCGGTAGCAGAATAACTTCTCTTGTTGAAGGATTCCACAAATTCAACTTATACTTCCTCGGGCCCTCCTCATCAGACCCAAGACATACAAAGCCATTGCACGAACCCCATATGCGACATTTATGCGTAGACATTGAATTCCTACTAGCCGCAGAAAGTGGATGCTTACGATTCACAAGTTCATAATCATCATAGTTTATGGTTTTAAAAATATTAGAATCCATATAATAAAGCAATAACCCAGAAGTTGGATGGCGATGCGATTTAGCAAACAGAGGATCAGTGATCATGGAATCCCATGATTTGCAAACGCACCTGAATCGCAACACCGATTTCACTGGCAGGACTTTGAGCATCTCCTCTACAATGTCATCCGAAAATCCTGGATTTTTCATGTTCGCGCCGCTGCCCCCTTTGCTTCTCTAACTCTAGGTTTTTTTTTGTTTACTATATGCAACTTTGGTACTGCCGCCGTATGTATTAATATGCCAATTTAATGAAATAATTTACATTAGGTTGGTATAATAATATGGAAAAGGGGCATTGGTCACAAAAAGTAGATACTTTAAGTGTGACTAAATTTGATCATTTGTTAAATTGTTAGTGAGAAAGATTATACTATACCGTTAGATGAAAATATATTAAAAAAATTATTTATAAATAATTAAAAGTGAAACATATTAAAAAAATAAATTAAACATTAAATAATAAAATATTATAAAAAATAAATTATAAATTATAAAATCGGTTGATATGGTGAAGATTTAGAAGTCACTAAAGTAGTGACCGGATTTGGTTTTTGGTGTATTGGCCATTGGTGACCCTGTTAGTTTCTTGATTTTTAAAACAATATCAGCTTCTTAAAAGAAAATGTACTATTTTCTAGGATTTTATTTATTTATAGGTATTTAAAATAATGACATCTTAATCACTAGCGGTGAGCAAAATCAAGCGAAATTGACCAAATCGACAATCAAACTGAACCGAACCAAAGTAATTCGATTTTAATGTATGAGAAAAAAGCTAAAAAAAATAGAGGAAGAAAAAAGTTAAGAAGCCGGGATACCCAAGATGTGGGCCAATTGGAGATTCCTGATGATAAAGATTTCTGATATTGATGCTCATTTAAGAAGCCGAAAAGTGCTAAAACTTCAACGTTATTAACTCTATAGATGATCATCTTAAATAGGGTCATGGGCATGACAAAAGTTAACAGGTCAGGAAAAAACTGTGCTCCAATTCAATCATCAAATTCGGTATCAGAAATATATAAAACAATAATTTGAAGCAATAATTTTCTTCTATTTTGAACCAGAATGGCAGTAAAATAAGATGGTGATGTTAGGTGTTCTTGAACAACAATGCGAAAAATGTATCCTCTGCTCTTAAAAAGCTGTTGAGCTAGCTGTCAATGTTTCTGCAATCTATTTCTTTTCCTCTTCTTGTTAACCGTGGATATGAATTTCTATTCACGATTCTTACCTGGGTTTGTTTGGGTCTATGTTGGGTCCGATCCTCTTTTGGCCGGCCCAGTTAACCGTGGATTCTATCAGTTAGGTGTCTTGCTGATTCGGGTCTCTAGGTTAGCCTAGTGTATTAACATCCATTTTCAATAATATTAAAGACTCACTTGAAACATACTATAATTGAAGGTCAGACAGAATCGAGATACCTTAGCTTCTGAAAGACATGATCCAGGACTGACTTCATAGATCATAAAACTTGGGCATTTCTCAAAAATATCACCAGAAATTTCAGCAAAGCAATGTACCAAATACTCATTAAAATGCGACATAACAGCATTGCTCCCCTGCAACCTTCCCAATCTGCCATTTGAGTACAGGAGAAAGTAAAAGAAACACACATTAGCTTAAACTACGCATATCAAATCCAACAGAATACGGAAAGGGATCATTTTCTTCATTCCAAGAGCTAATAAGACAGTCTTTTAGCAGAATTAGTAAGCTTTTTCGAAACATCAGGCTAATTCATCCAACAAACCAGACAATGCTACCCAACATCAGGCTAATTCAGGTTACCAGTGGCTTTCTCATTAGTATTTACTGAAACTTTGTTGCAGTCTTTATATTGGAATTCAATGGAAGACACAAGAAGATAAACCTCTCTCTCTTTCCTTTAAAGTAAGATCTGGGTTTCTTTCAAGACAGTTGTGTTAATCATTAGCAAATGGATTTCAAAGACCAAACAGCCTAAATAAATCCGTACCTGGCAGATAAAAAAGCATTACCACAGTAGTAAATCACCCAACTTGCATTAAGAAGCATGGGCTGGAAAGCAGAACAGAGAACAGAAATTAGGAGTGAATCCAAGAACCAGAAAGCAACAAGTCAGAGATAGAGGTGGAGCTTACCATAAGCCAGGGAATTAATGGATTTGCCTGCTTTCTTCCGTTTCGGTACACCACTCTGATACAGGTTGCGGAAAACACAGAAGCGCAAAAGGGTATTGATGGCGTTAGGATGGGACGACCACTCCAGTGATTCCCACCAGTCTCTTGGATATGCCTGTATCTTTTCAAGGGATTTCAGGTTAAGAGATAGTGATATCTTCTTCTTTTCTCTTCTTTTCCACCCAAACAAACAGTGGAAAACTATTTTCATTCCATTTTCTTTTTCCACTCAACCAAACACTGCAGATTCAATAAGTTGCTCTCCAAAATGGTTTGATGATCAGATCAAACAAGCAAAGAATGATTTCCCAACAATTTTTTCTGAAGGTGAAAATGTGATATGATGAACAAAAAGATCAGAGATCCAATTTTGCTATTTTTATTCTGTTCTTGGTCCAGTCACCGCCCAGTGTGAATCCATGGCCACCAATTCAATACTCTTATAAAATCATCTAAGAACCTAAATTCCTATTTTGAGAAGTGCTTGAGAAATAAAAGCTGCAAATATCATATCGTTTCTCATTTTCTTTCTCGATTTGAAGTAGTCTCTAAGGCACAAGCACAACATAACAAAGTCCATACGGATAACGAATGCCTCAGATCAGTTGGCCATTAAAGCTCCTATTAGCCACCAAAGAAAATTTGGGTAAAAGTAAAAGACTAGGAGCTAGAACTATCTAATGTGAGTCGGTAGAACAGCTTAGCAATCAACCTGGACAGGGTCTTGGTTGAAGAGGATTTAATTGTATTCAGGTTTTAGTTGGTAATCTATAATACTTTAGTATGATTCCCTGTACCCTATTGTTACTGATGTTCGCATCATAACAAGCATACTTGTCTTATCTACTCCAGAAATATGAACATTTCCAATTGCCTTTCTTTAAATCAAACAAGGTGGTAAAAAAAGAACACACAAAAAAACATTCAATTTGATTTCAAACATCCAAGGAATCAGATTAAGTAGATGTACGTACCATGTTCCGAAGCATCAAAACACGAGTAGGTCCATTTAAATTCACACTCTTGACCTTCTTTTCTGGCTTAGTCTCACTAGCATTCACAATTACCCCAGCTCTACTATCAGTCTTCTTTGCCATCAATGGCGTTGTAATCCCTTGCTCTTGCTTTCCAAGTCCTTGCCCTTGCTTCCACCCCATCTTAGCCATCATCCTCTGTGCCGCAGTCATTTGCCCACCTGCACCAACCCCCAATCCAACTGTCTCTGACTTACCAATCATAAATCCATCCACACTACTTGGAGGTGAAGGTGATCTAGGGACACCCCCACCACTCAATGCTGCACGTCTCCTCCATGCCTCCTCGCCCGAGATATTCTTATCCTTTTGTCGTTCCTTATCCCTCTCCTCCCTTTCCCTCTTTTCTCTCTCCTCCTCCTCTTGCCTCCTCCTCTCAATCTCCCTCATCCTTTCAGCCTCCACTGCCTTTAATTTGAAGCGATGAGCCTGAAGTGAGGCCTCACACAAAACCCAGCCCATGTACAGCTAAAAAGCCTAAAACCCTAACTCTTCTCCTCCATTTTTTTCTGGCGAAGCGTTAAATCTCGTATGGATCATCACCGTTTTCCATAATCAGTTGGGCAAAATCAAACCAAAATGTTTAGAATCGCAAGAGCAAAGTCTCTCCATTCACTAACCAACCAATTCCAATTCCTCCAACGCTGTTCAGTGAGCGGAACGGTGAAAGGAAAATCAAAAACAAAAGATGGGCAGCTCAAGAAACGGAACAAGATCGCCACCGGCAAGAAAGCCATTCCAGACCCATCTGCCGAACCACTGTCCCGTCAAGAGTCCGAGAAGTACCGGTTGTACGATGAATGCATGAATGCGCCAACCCCAGTTCGTTTCTTGAAGCCTAAAGAGCGAGAGCGCGAAGCAGAGCGAGAAAGGTTAGGTCTTGAAAGCAAGGGGAGGAAGATGGAGAAGGAGATACACAAGAAAGGCGGAAGACAAGCAATGGGAACCCTGATGAACCTCTGTCAATGGGAACACCTGGATTGGATTTGGTGTCACTTGGATTGGTGGATGTTGATAAAGTGCCCAAGTATGAGTTGACGGAGGAGGATGGGAAGAGATTGGCTAAGGACTATAGTAGGGTGATGATGAGGAGGCATAGGGCGAGGCAAGCTGCCGAGAGTACTTTGTTAAGGTTGAAAAAAGAAGCAATTGAGGCATTACCAGAGGATTTGAAAAAGGCAGCTTTGGTGCCAGATTTAGCACCTTTTCCTATTACTAGGTTTATGGCTACATTGACTCCTCCTATCGAAGGGTACATTGAGAAAATTAACGAGGCCACGAAGAGGGGCGCAGGACAAGAGAAGATTAGATGAGGTTTGTAGTTTTGTTTGATTGTGTCCTAATTGTTTTGAAAAATTTACTTTTCTGTGATCAGTGTTTCGGTTATGATGATAACAATCGTGTTGTTGGATGTTGTTCATTGGTATAACTTTTACTTGTGAAATTTGGCAAGTAAATGCTAGAGTTGAATAACTGGTTTGAGAGAGGACTAGTCGGTTTAATTTGGGTTATTGATACACGATGCTGAGCAGTTGTCGTGATTGCATTATTGGATTGAATGATGGTTTAGATGTTTATGAATTTTGGTTAGCTATATTGATTTCCAAAAATATAGATCTGTCGTGGTAATGTAGCCTTCATTAGGGTTTTCCCACATGCTTATAGGTTCATATTTATGTTTTTAGGTTGCCCATCTCTTGTTTATAATCTTGTGCCGGGGTTCTACATGAGTTATTCTCTTCAGTGTGTCTGAAGGTGGTGTGGCAATTCCTTAATATACTTTCCAAAGCTTAATGATCAAGCAGTTACCCTTATTTTATTAGCTTAAATTAAGAGCCTTCTCTGGCACGAGTAAAGTTCAAATACCATAACTGTTGCATGAGAAAAGGGCGGTGGAAGTCCTTAAAAACTGTATATTGTGGCTGTCACTGTCTTTTATTCAGAGTTACAGTAATTCTTTAGGTTTATCGGCCATGCTTTCCAAGATTCAAATTGTAAAACTTTCACTCGGCTGATGTGGATAAAATGAGGTGAAAGGTGTAGTATTTGATTAGTTGAGGAGAATTTTTATTCTTTAGTTTCCCCAGACTGTAGTTGGAGACCTTCGTCTATAAATTACTCTTTAGGCTAATCTGTGAATGTTGGCTCGGATGCTTTACTTTGAGAGGGATTCATTACTAGAGGAGAATCCAATTGGATAAACAGTTTGACTGCATGAGAGGATGTTTTAGGATCTGTTTAGCGTTCCGGTTCTATGGGGAAAAATTCTGTGGGAAAATAATTTCTAGGAAACGGAGTGTGAGATACCTGAGGTTTGGTAAAACAGTTTTTCAAAACTATAATTTGGATGTAAAATGACCATAAAGGGTATAAAACCCATTTTTTAAAAATTAATAAAAATAGGAAAAGTGAATTTAGAATTAATTATTTTAGATTTTATTGTGATAGTGTTTAATTTATTTTGTTTATTATATAAAGTAAAAAAATAAAATTAAAATTAAAAAAAAAAAATAGGAGAGCGATTGCACTGGAGCATTTTGCTCTAGTGTGAGGCAAGGCCAAATTGGCCTTGCTTTGAACTGACCTACTCCTCCGTTTGGGGTTTGGAAAAGTTGGTTCTGTGGCCAACTTTGAACCCCAAACACCGCCTTAGTGGACCCTAGAGTCTATCGGCATTACTTAGTACAATAAACTTGGTTTGTGCCATATATCTAATTTTGATCCTATCCGTGTCTTTACGATGCAGATTTTTCCAGTGTTTCAGCAACGAGAGCTCTTTCATCAGTTTTGTATTCACTATTGATGCCCTGTGCTGCGATGTCCAGCCACAGGTTTTGAGTTTAATCAGGTACATGTATATCTCAATTCTCGAACTGCATCCTATACTTCAGTTTTGGTTTTACTTGTTTTTTTTTTTTTTTTTTTGAAAGGAGAGCTCACATTAATTCATCACAAAAGCTCCACTTCTTCCTACAAACTTGCTCAGCTCCATGTTTCTTCTTCTTCTTCTTCTTCTTCTTCTTTGGAACTGCAATGAATTAAAAGTTTGGAATAGTACAAACATAGTTAATAAGCATCTGGAGAAAAACAGACATGCTCTCTGCATTAAGCTAACCACATACAAAGCATAAACCACAAACAACATTCTAGTACAAGCCAAGCATGCTTCCAAAATGAAGTGGCTATATTACAGAAATGGATAATCATAGTATATGAGATGAACACATGCTTGTAATTAAGTTGCCAGAATCGCCAGATTATAGGCATTTGTTATTAATAATAAAAGTAACTAATAATCAGGGTTTCTAGAATGGGATATAGAAAGTAAGGACGAAGATTGTGAAAGCCTTACCACTCTTCTGATGGATCTATAAAGAGACAAAGGGATTCGAGATGATTTTTGTCGTTGGCCTCGCCCCACTGCACTGATTCCCACCATTTATGTGGATAAACCTGGATTCTTTGAAGGGAAGATTGTGGGAGAGGGAGCGTTATCCTCTTTAGCTTCGGACAATTGACCAGTTGAATTTCTTGTAGAGAATGACAGATGATTGCGCCATTGTATATGCTTCTCAGTTCTGGTAAATCAACCAGCACCAATGTGGTTAGCCTTGAAAGATGGAGTCCATATGCTATTAATATCAAAAGTTGGAGTCCAGTGAGATTAGGCGGATATCGGTCTGTTGAGAATATCTCTTCCATGCCATTGCAATAGCTGACCGAAATCACTTGTAGATTATGTAGGTTAGGCAGCAAGCTGGAAGGGAATAGTTTTTTCAACTTGTCACAGTTATATATATCAATTAGCTTAAGATTGAGTAAGGAATGATTGGAAAGAGAACGGGTGGAATAATTAGAAAATGGGAATCCCCTCCATTCTCCATTCTCTCCCTCGTTCATTGCAAATATCTCCTCTATAGCAACCCACCTTTTGACACAAATCTCTTGTAGGTTTAAGACGGATGCCAGAAAGCTAGGAGGGAACAGTCTCTTGTACAAAGTGCTATAACAATTGACAATTTTCAGTGCTTCAATGTCTGTGGGCAACGCCAAAGGATCAATAAAATTGTGACCCGTTACGCTCACAAATTTCCTTGATGCCAAATTTCCTTCAAAGTCTGTTGGCCGATAGGAATTCTCGCTATTTATAAAAATAGCGTAATCACTGGGTGATTGTTGTGACATTTCTCGAGATTTCATGTACGCCCCAAACTCTCTGACATTACTAAATCTGCAATGCAAAGTCTCCAACATCCTTAACTCCCCCACTTCGCTTCCTCTAATTGAGAATTTTGAATCTTTAAATTCGCTGAATAGTTTGAGGACCTGCAACCGAGAAAGCATAGGTATTATCCCACTCCCTATCTCTTCTATTCCAGTCCGTGAGAGATCTAAATACTTGAGGTTCAATAGAAATCTCACACCTTCAGGCATCTGTTTAAGCCTATCACAATGACTAAGATCTAACTTCTTTAGTTTCTCTAGCTTTGCTAACGATGGCACATAAGTTAGCCTCCCACACTCACGGAGCAATAAGGCGGTGAGATTCACCAAATTACTGATGGACCTTGGGAGTTCCTCAATCTCATCGCACCAAGAAAGATCAAGAACTTTGAGACTCTGAAATTGCTCAAAAAAAGAATCGGCTATCATTCTTAATCCATGATTACTACATAACAACAACGTTGACAGATTGGGACACTTTGGTGTATGGCCGGAAGGAATCACCTCAATGTCATTACTTATCAAGGACACTCTCACCAAATTCTCTGTCCACTTTTCCACATCTGGTAATTCTTTAAGTTGTGACCCTGCTTCCACAAGTGTTTTGGACCCCTCTCTCAATTCAAGGATCAACATGTCCCTAATTAGATCATGCATCCACACGTATCTAGTATCACCTTCCCATAAACCTTCCAATAAGCATGCATTCTCAAGTGTGTCAAGCATTGTGTGCCCCTTATCCAATTCTGCTTGTCTGCTTTTCCTTTCATCTATTTTTCCCTCAACAATCATATACTCAATTAACTCATTTCTGTCAATTATATCATCTTCCGGAAATAATGCGCAGTATGACAAACACTCTTGCAATGCTGGATCATTCAATCGAAGGTAGCTGAATTTCAACACAGAGAAAACTTCTTCCCTCATCTCGTGACCCTTACTAACTTTTGATTCCTTCAATTCCTCCAGCGTATTACTCCATGTATAAACGTTACAAATTCCCTTCATACTTCTGGCCATAACTCTGATCCCTAGAGGCAAACCAGCGCATTGCCTAGAAACAGCTTTTGCCAAGTCCTCCACTTCTGTTCTATAGTTGCCCAGTTCTTGAGTGAACAAGATCCAAGCGTCTTCTTCAGAAAGACGCTGCACTTGTATTGTGTTTCCTTCACTGCAACCCATTTTGCGACAAACTTCCAGCTTCCTAGTGGTAAGAACCAACTTGCACGTATTCACTCCGACCAGTATTCCCACTTTATCCAATTCCACGTCGTTCCACAAATCATCTAAAATGAGAACACATTTTCCTTTTGCTTTGAATGTTTTAGTTAGTGTTTCAGCTCGCTCCACCTCATCTTCCTTGTCTAAAAACTTCAAATCAATTTTTTTGGCTATTAGATCCTGTAATTTCCAAATACTGAAATCTTGAGATACAGTCACCCAAAAAACTTTTAAAGAGCTTTCTCCCTTCAGATGAGTCTGAATATGCCTCATTAGAGTGGTTTTGCCCACACCGCCCATACCACAAATGCCAACTCGTAACACTTGATCATCCATCAACCAGGACCGTATTTTTGCCACATTTATTCCAAATGCATCGCCCACTGGACATTTAGTAAGTGATGCGGATTCTCCGGTCTCTTGAATACCTTCTAGAACTTCAACTTTTTTCAAAATATCTCCCACAATGGACCTTATAAGCTCACTCTCAGGTCTATCAAAAAACAAACGAACAACAAAACTAGCTTAATTGAAGCAAAAATCACATCAAGTACAAATTTGATCTAGAAATGAAACAAAATTGGAAGCTTCCAAAACTAGAAAAAGTTACCTGATGTCGTGTGAATTCCATCTGGATATAGTAGCTGCTACCTCCAAGTGAGATCTCACATCGTCCAAGTCCATCTCCTCCTCCTGTAGACGTTTTTTTAGCTTATCAAAAGCGAGTCCAAATTTTCCAGTTTGATTTTTGATGTCCGATGGATCTACTCCGTAGAATACAGGTATAACGATCTGACGGTTAAGCTTTCTGCACTGGAGGATCTTTTCAAGTTCTTTCAAGCACGATTTAGAATCTGCATAGTTCTCGGAAAAAATGATGAGAGAAATATCGGAATTTTCAATGGCAGCGAGAAGAGATGGATAAATGTTGGCTCCTCTGTTAAGGTTGTAATCGATGAAAGTTTCAATTTCGTTCTTGCATAAAGCTTCATGGAGGTGGCTTATGAAACCATTGCGAGTGTCGTCTCCCCTAAAACTGAGGAACACATGATAACTTCTCGCATTGTGTGTCCCCACGCATCGAGTATGCATCAGTTCTGCAATCCACTCCTCATCAGCAATATGGTCACCCAAAATGGGTGGCTCTAATTGGTGTTGTGAAGAGGATGAGGATGCGATACAACCAGACAAGGTTTTTTGTCTTTTGTTGCTGCTTTCAATTGATAGAGACTCTTTAACAAGTGGGGGAACATTTGAACAAATTCTAGCACCAGAGATTGTCAATCCTGCTAGATGAGCTATCAACCTCGTTACTGATGCACCAAAAGCATATTTTTTGTTACAGAAGCTGCAAAAGTACTCGCATGTCGCTTGGTCCCTTAAGAAATATTGCTGTACGTTTTCACCTGCCATTCTTCTCAGGAACCTACGTACAGTATATGCAATAATACAATGTTACATGAGTGATGGATTAGAATTAAAGAACAACTAAAAATATATATGTAATAAGAGTGTCGATTAAATTGATACAAAGTTTTGTTTTTCGGTTAATTAGGAATCTCTTTGCAAAACTACTTAATTAATGTCACTAACTCTAACACTAGATATAAAACTTTTAGTACCAGTAATACATGTCACTAATACATGTCACTAACTATAACACTAGATATAAAACTTTTCATGGACCATCTTCCAAAGTGTCAAATATGGGGGGGTAATTATTAATTGGATTTAGATGAAAGAAAAGTTCAGCCACATCTTAGATGCATCTCCGTATTAGATCCAAGCTATTCAATAAAGAAATTTACTATCATCTGAAATATTAACAAATCATTTTTCATCTTCAAGTGTACTAATTACAACTTCAAAATAAAATCTCATCATGCCATGAATAGGGATCTGATCAACAGAAGCAATATATATGCATCATAAGCACAGACATGGATATTTATATAATCAAAAGAGAGAAAAAGAAAGTAGCTAAATTACATATATTGGATCTATATAAGCAAAAGAAGAACCTTGATATATATGGATAATTACCAGATTAGAATCAGATTCCTAAGTTCGAGGAGAAGAACAGATGCGAAGCGATGATGGTGGGCGGCTAGGATGACGCGAAGCGATGGTTTTGGCAGCGAGGATGAGACCAAGAGTGGGAGATCGGAGCGGCGATGAGGATGGCGGTGTTGAGGGGTAGTGGGATTACTGGAAGAATGGAAAGAAAATTAAGAAATGAGGGTGGGTGGGTGCGGCTGCGTTACTGGAAGAATCAAGAATGGAAAAAAAATATCAAAAAAAGTGAGGACCGGGACCGTTTTTGGTCGGGTCTGGTCCATACCTTATCCTCGTTTCTTTTAAACATCCGGCCCACCAGCTTTTTTTTTTTGTTAGGAATGCATCTCCTTTAGTCACATCTGCATCATTTACAAGCTGCCCCTGCAAACTCTCTGTTTCACCATGCGGGGGCAATTCTCCTCTCGAGTTTTCATTACTGTTTCCTGGGAGATCATCATCCATTAACAAAGCACGGGTTTCATTATAATCCTGTAGCGTCACTTCACTCACTCGATCTATCGTTGGAAGTGCATCTTCTGTGGTATTATTGTGAGCATCAAATCTAAGTCTCTCTGACGAGGTATTTGTTCCAACAGGCTGCATAAATTCTTGAGACATGTTCTCGACTAGCTCTGTGCTCCTAATTTCATTCTCCATGCTTTCTACACCCACCAATGGAATCTCAGCTCCAATAGTTTGTTCTGCTGAAAATGTTGAACCTGTGTTCCTGAACTCATGCTGGCTGGAACCTGGCATAGTTCTGGACCTTTTGTTTTGAGTTGCTAGAATGGCTGCATCCTTAACATACCGAGGAACTCCTGTGCAAATTTTGACACCAAGGCGATCGACCCCTGACAAGTGTGATTTAAACCTAAAAATTGAAGTACCCAGAGCAAGTTTAAGATTACAAAAGTTGCACTGAAGATCACATATGTAATCCAAGACTGGAGATTAAATTTGTAAAATAAGAAAAAAGAGGTGATACCTATGTAAATTTGATCAAGTTCCACCATTTAAGTTAGGATATATCTGTAGAAACAGAATTGATGTTGTCTTAGCCACCTATAAGGGATAATCAGGTGATAATCACCGTCATTAGTTTGGCCGGATAGTTTCCAAAAACACTATGGTATTAGATTATTGATAAAACTAACAAAAATAAAATACATTCATTTTCATATATATAATACAAAAAAAGATATTAGACTATAAATAATTATTCACAGGTAAATAAAATAAATAATTATATAATTTAATCAAATGAAATGAAACTAACCTTAGCTTCCATTAGCATCTATGACTATGTTTCTTTAAATTTCTAATGAAAGTTGCACTAATTAGTTTCTCAACCTTTGTTGTGTATGTGTTTATTTAGTTTGATATATGTATTGATAATCGTGGATTTAATATTCAATTTGCTTTAATTTTCTAAATATTACTTTTATAACGTTTTGGCAGTCGACCATTCAATAGTAAATTATACTATAAGTTAAGGGCTTGGTTGTTGTTATTGCGTACCTGAAAGGTTACTTTCATGAGCCCTTAATTGTTGTTGCTGTTGCTGCATGATTGATGTTTCCTGATGATGAATATCAGCAGCCTGTTGTGTCTGTTGCTGCTGCCTCGTGACAGGCAGACTATAGATGCTAGTGAAGCAAGGAGATCTATCGGTATTATCGTTCTTCAAGCTGCAAATATGGATTCAAACGGCTGGAAAATGGTTTCTGTAGTGTTCATGCTTCATATTACACCGAATTAGGCTGGAAAATGGTTTTGTGGGGTCCATACACCGAAATTTCTGCTGAGTGGTGTAAACTGGTAGTACTTTATAAACCGATAAGCTAGTAGCTCCAGTGGTACTTTCTGCGAAGTCGAAAAGGCAAGGTCGGATCGGGAGGGTAAAGTGAGGCGGGGAGAAATACTGTATCTGCACAAGTGGTCATTCTGCAGATACAGTACAGATAACTGATATGTAGTAATAATAGTTTGATGCAGAAGCAATGCTATATTTGGTGCCGTACAGGGTGCAGGAATCTCCTTTTGTGCTATCTATGCTTCGGTGATATGCATGATAAAGTTTTGTCAAATGTAAAATGTAACTTGAATAGGATGTAGTAAACTAGGAAACTATTGCACTTGATTGACTCATTATCCTCAAAGATAAGATTATTTTTTCCTCAATTTTCTTGTAAAAATAATTTTACAGTCCAGGTGGAAAAACATAAAATCCACTTGTGTTTTTGACAGGTAAGAATAAAGAATGTAGAAAAAAAATAACAAAAGGCCTAAACTAAATATGAGAATTTTATATAATAATCACTTTAATGACCATTTATATTTAGTTATGTAAATTGAAAAAAATGATGTTTCCTTTTAAAACGATGGCTCGAGAAAGTGCTATCAGAAAGATAATTCGCTAGTGGTGTTCAGGTATTTCAAGGTCTGGTCGTATGTCGAGTGCTTCCTGTGTTGATTCATCCGGAAATGCGTCAGGATAGGTAGCCAAAACTTTTGGCTTTATACTTCTGCAGGCAGCTAGGGGTGTACAAAGACCGGCTCGAACTGGCCCGTGTACACCCCTATGTAGGCTGCAGAGAAACGTAACGACACGACATACCATCACATACCATACGACAGCAACATTGTGGCACACTCAAAGGGAGCAGATGATGAAGTTAAGGACAGCAACATGAGATCAAAAACACTTTGCTAGTGGTGGGTGACATGTTTGAATCCCTATAGATAATAATGCTCATGTAATCACAATAATTAGTTTCAAAATCCTACACTGATAAAAATATAATCCAACATATCCTGAACATTACATTACATAACCTGGGAATTAACTTGATTTTTTGGTACAAAAGAGAAGAAGTGTGAACTAGCGTGGATAGCTAACCTCTATTACATTATGAGAAAGCCGAGCATTAAGATCTGTCGGCGGAATTTACTAATTACCTGCTTCTTTTGGAACTTCAGTCCAATTTCCTGGCTCTTGCCTGTATCTTTTGAACACACAGAAGGGCAGAAGGGTGTTGATCGGATGGGACGACCACTCCAGTGATTCCCACCAGTCTCTTGGATATGCCTGTTGTTGGGAAAAATCTCCCGCCCAGGATCGAACAAACAAAAAATACAGAACAGCAAAAATAAACAACACACAGAATTTACGTGGAAAACCTCCAACGAGGAAAAACCACGGGCCAACTCCGAACAATCTTTCACTAATAATAAATTATTAGGTTTACAATCAAGAAAAATAAATACCCTCACTGGTTTATTTTTCTCTCAATCACACACAAGAAAAAATACTCTCTATTTTTTCTCTCACGGGATACTCAACAGTGATCCCTCTCTCAATTCTCTCAATTGCTCTCTCTGCTGCAATTGCTCTCAATTGATACTCTTGATCTCATTCCTACGCATGCCTAAATATAGGCAAGACCAACAAATGAAAAAGGTGAAGATCAACATGATCACACACCATGTGATCATTTGACCATGTGAAATCCATCTTGGATTTCCTTTCAATCAGCGTGGCTTCTTCCTTCCACTTTTTCCTTTCCATTATTCACATCACATGCACCAACCAACCTTTCAAAGGTCAACAAATCAAAAGCCCACTCTTTCAATTCACTTTCCATTGTTCACATGAATTAATTCAATTAATTCACCTGCCACATTTCCAACTTTGTGCACGCCAAGCTTGCTTTTCCTTTTCTTTATTCACATTGCCTTCTCATTGTTTTTGCAAGACAACCTTTCCACCATTGAGCTGGACACCAACAATTCTCCCCCTCCAGCTCATATCATGGGGATCACCAATTTTCATACTCTCCGGGTAGAGGTCGAGTTCGCTTTCTCACCGGTCGACTCTGCAAAGCTAACTCTTCTCCTAGGCAACTCTACCTGGCCATCACAATCATTCAATCTTTTATGAGTACCTTGTACTGTACTCTTAACCGCGGTTCCAATCAATCTGTAAACATTGTTAGCAGCAAGCTCCCCCTTCATGATTACAGCTGCTCCTCTGCTTACCCTCATCAATCTATCTCTCGCTGAATATCTATACCCGCGAGAATCCAATCTTCCGAGAGAAATTAAATTTCTTTTCAACTTCGGCACATATCTCACATTGCCGAGAGTTCTCACCAATCCATCATGCAACTTAATCTTCACATTGCCAATACCTTCAACCTCCAGTTTTTCGTTATTGACCAATGTGACAGATTTATCATCACAATCACCAAATGTGCTAAACAATTCTTTGTTAGCACAAATGTGAAAAGAACATGCAGAATCTAAAATCCAGGAATCTCTTACCAGATCCTCACTTTTCTGCACTGCCAACAATTCAGTATCATCATCCTGAATAGTTACAGCATCATCAATCTTTTCTTTACCCTTCTGCAGTTCTTTCAGATCAGTCATCATCTTCTGACAGTGTACTCTAATGTGACCCTTCTGGTGACAATAGTAACACTCTTTCTCACTGTAGTCTGCTCTTGGTCTTGAGCTGGATCTGTTTCTTCCATAGCTGGAAGAAGCACCTCTTCCTCTGCTTCTGCCACGCTGATCCCGTCCACTCGATGACCCTTCTGTAGCTAACAGTCTGTCACTACTATTCTTGTTCTCCGCTCCTAACAGCTTCTCATTATCTATTAGGAAAGTCGTCACATCCTCCTTCTTCAAACTCGTCTTCCCTGCTGTAAGGGACTGCACCAGTGACTTGTATGATACAGGTAATGAAGAAAGGAGAAGTATCGCCTGCTCTTCATCTTCTACTTTCTCCCCCGTATTAAGCACTTTCGTCAGCAACCGATTAAAATCTGACAAGTGATTATGGATGCTCGTGCTGTCATCCATCTTCAACGAATACAAGTCTAACTTCAGACTAAGTTTGTTTGTCACAGACTTAGAAGCATAAATACTTTCTAGCTTCTCCCACATCACTTTTGGTGTCTGCTCCCCCATCACAGCATACTTTATTGATGGAGCTAATGCTAGCCTGATCTGACTGGTCGCTTTTTTCAGGATCGTTGCCCAATCACCATCTTTCATTCCTTCTGGCTTCTTATCATCAAGAGCGACGTCGAGATCCTTCATAGTCAGCAAATCCATCACAGTTGTCTGCCATACTGCGAAATCATTCTGTCCATCAAAAGGCTCAATCTTTGCGCTGTCTGTCATCTTTCAAACCTTAAGCTCCGCTACCAGTTGTTGGGAAAAAATCACCCGCCCAGGATCGAACAAACAAAAAATACAGAACAGCAAAAGTAACAACACACATAATTTACGTGGAAAACCTCCAACGAGGAAAAACCACGGGCCAACTCCGAACAATCTTTCACTAATAATAAATTATTAGGTTTACAATCAAGAAAAATAAATACCCTCACTGGTTTATTTTTCTCTCAATCACACACAAGAAAAAATACTCTATTTTTTCTCTCACGGGATACTCAACAGTGATCACTCTCTCAATTCTCTCAATTGCTCTCTCTGCTGCAATTGCTCTCAATTGATACTCTTGATCTCATTCCTACGCATGCCTAAATATAGGCAAGACCAACAAATGAAAAAGGTGAAGATCAACATGATCACACACCATGTGATCATTTGACCATGTGAAATCCATCTTGGATTTCCTTTCAATCAGCGTGGCTTCTTCCTTCCACTTTTTCCTTTCCATTATTCACATCACATGCACCAACCAACCTTTCAAAGGTCAACAAATCAAAAGCCCACTCTTTCAATTCACTTTCCATTGTTCACATGAATTAATTCAATTAATTCACCTGCCACATTTCCAACTTTGTGCACGCCAAGCTTGCTTTTCCTTTTCTTTATTCACATTGCCTTCTCATTGTTTTTGCAAGACAACCTTTCCACCATTGAGCTGGACACCAACACCTGTATCTCTTCAAGGGATTGCAGGTTAAGAGATAGTGGCATCTTCTTCAGCTTCATGCAATAAACCAATCGGATTTCTTCCAGAGAGTCAAAGATTAATGTTTCGCTGCAAATGCTTTTCAGTTCTGGTAAGTTCCTAAATTTCAGACGCCTTAACTTTGGAAGTCTGACTTCAATACTGATGATGCTGTTACTGTCTTGTACTGCATCACCCTCCCCTGTTGCCACTATCTCCTCCATTTTATAACATTGGTAAATGTCAATCTCTTCCAGGTTTTGCAGCAAGCTGCGAGGAAACATCTTTGTAATTCTGTGGCACCCGCACATGTTGACTATTTTAAGACATGAGAAGGTACTGCTAAATGGCACTGGTTCTGGTGCAACTCCTGCTCCAATAAGGAAACGCAATTTGTTTAAATTCTTAACACATAGACTGTCTATGCTCTCAAGAATATTAGGAGACCAAGACACTGAAAGTAAACATTCCATGTTGTCACAACTAAAAACGTCCAAAACCTTCAGTTCAGTTGCATTTTCTAACGAGGATACACTGCATAAGCTTCTCAAACCCCAGCAGTGTCCAATTACCAGTTTCTTAATGCCTTTTGGAAGTACCAGATCTCTGCTGATATTAGAGTTGATAAACGAAACTTGTTTACTTCTGGAACTGAGATTTGGTATGCGGCTCTGTTTTTCCCCTATTGTAAGTTCGTATCTGTTTGGTGGTTGTTTCTCTTCCCAAGACTTTAGGTATGTATCGAAACAGGTATCAGCGGGGTGTACCGGAACGGAAGAAAGCAGGCAAATACATGTAGTCCCTGGCTTCTGGTAGGCTCTACCTCTATCTCTGACTTATTGCCTTCTGGTTTTTGGATTCATTCCTAATTCCTGTTCCTTTTGTTCTGCTTTTCAGCCAATGCTTCCTAATGCAAGTTGGCTGGTACGTGTTTTGATTCACTTCTATGGTAAATAACGCTTTTGATCTACCAGTTAATGATTTAGTTAAAGCTGTTTGGTCATGGTTTGAGATCCATTTGCTAAATTATGTTCTGCCACTAATTGGTTTCATTTCTTGCGCAGGATATATTAGCCCCTTCCCATGCGATTTGTGAAATTCAATCAAAAGGCCAAAGCAGTAGAATATAATCATTTCGCCGAAAGCAACAATCCGAATGCTATTTCTTACTATTTCCATTCCTTCTTGTTCAAATGAGGTGAATGGCATCAGTAATCTGGTAATGAGACAACAATGATGCAGAAGCAGTGTTACACAACAACCGAGAACAGACTAATTCCCGTTCGTTTGTATAACAAGAATAGAACTAGAGAGCAAGACAACTGAATTGCAACCGACACGAAGACGGAAGGAATTGTCAAAATCATAATCTGCAGCTGTAACAGTGTGCTTCGATTCGATTTAGCAACACAAAGCTCCGTGGACCGTGGTATACCAATACCCTAACCCTGTTTAGTAAAGCTACCAGACACTGAAGCATCATTATCAATCCCATCGGAGGTGCTAAATCTTTACCAATACCACTCAGCAAGCAAACATCACTGCAAAGCCAGACCTCGAGATGCAAATCCACAAAAAAGGATACGATAAAGTCGAAAGAACTCATATAAGAAGACCCAATCCTAGCAGTCCAACCAAGATCGTCTACCCGCAGTTTAAAACCTAAATTTCCTAAAACCACCCGCTTTTCAACCACTAAATTAAAAATTAAAACACCATAATCAAAGAGTTGCTCCTTCTGAATCAAATCTTCCAAAACTTCAATCAAAACAACACGTAATAAACAGCATAATTGCTCCAAATGATAGCAAAGCAAAGCACAACACAGATTCTTAATTACATAGATAGCAAATTACATATTATCCCAATCCAAAACCAACAACAAGAGAAAAGCAAGTAACAAAAAAGTTTGATTTTACCTAGCGCTTGCTATCGTAATCAACAACTTCAGAATCAGTCACCGACCTCGAGTACTGGATGTTAAAATTAATACTAAGAAGGTAGGCCAAGTTCATTTGCAATACTAAATCATAGATGCTCAAAAGAAATCAAGAACCAATCCAGCAATCCGTACTTTGTCAGGATTAGATCGTGATCACGTAATGATCAGTTGTTGTCTTGTATATCCTTAAGGAATTGCACGATTGACAGAAATGAAGATCCACCATCCATCACTGCCTTCTTAGCTTTCTCCGACATTTCTTTCACATTCTTCCTCACCTCGCTACCTCCTCCCATAGCGCGCTCCACAGCCCTTGCTACCTCCTCTGCCATCACAAGATCACCATCTTCTCGGTGCTCGAATTTCAATTCGACAGCTAGTCCACATTCCCTCGCCATCCTAAACGCATTAAGATGCTGTTCTGCATACAAAGGGAAGGGAATGACAGGCACACCATACCATAAGCTCTCCAAGAATGAGTTCCATCCGCAATGAGATATGAAGCATCTTGTAGCTTCATGAGCCAAGACCTGAACCTGTGGTGCCCATCCGCATATCATTCCACGCTCTCCTATCCGCTCCAAGAATCCTTCAGGCAACATCTCCTCAGGATTCTTGACAGATTGCTGAGCACGTAAGGACCACAAGAATCTGTATCCACTTTGTTCGAGACCGAAAGCGAGCTCTCTCACTTGAGGTGGTTTCAGGATCCCCGCGCTTCCAAAACATAGAAACACCACAGATGATTGAGGCTGTTTGTCAAGCCAATTCATGATCTTTTCCAGCTGATCCTGATCCAAATCAGGATGATCCTGACCCCTGAGATTAAGCACAGGTCCAACAGGATAGATGGGAGGAGTTTTGCCATCATCAAGAAAGTAATTGATTGCATAAGGCTCAAGCTCATAAAATGTGTTGACTATTATACCGCTCGAATCTTTTATTCTTTGTGAAATCTTAAGACAGAGTTCATACTCACCATCTTTATCGAAGAGAAATGCAGGCAAGACTCGGGGAGGAACAGGATCGACCAGACCTGGAATGATGAACTCACCATCAGAATAGCGAAATTCACGTCCGGTTTGGTCATGTCGGGTGCACATATACAACTGTAGAGCCAAGAATCCTGCATTATTGGTGAGGAATATAAAAGAAGGGAGACCACATTGTTTTCCAGCATCGATCATGGGAAGGCAAAGGGTATCAAGAACCAACCCAGCAACAACTGTAACAGAGTCAGGGGCAGCAGAGGAAGAACGCGCGGATAAAATATTCGTGACAGCAATTTTGACATCGAGAACATAACTTTCAATCAAGTTACAGATATAGAGAACAATGGATTTGGCCAAGAGTTGTGGGGGAGGAGGGTCCTTTGAAGGCGGGAGGTGAACAAGTTGGATGCGGGGCTTCGAGGCGAGCGATTTGGTGTATGTATCAACAAAGTCATGATCAAAAGGTGGCTTAATGACAAGGATTGTGATGAGTAATCGATCGTTTCCGCTGAGCAGGCGCTCTGCAAATTCAAGAGTTGAAACCAAGTGACCAACTCCAGGAGCTGGAACGAAGATTAGCTCTACTTTCTTCATGGCTGTTCGACTCTTTCTTTTCTTCTACCTCTTATTGACCATGCCTTGCTCAAATAATTGAGATCTGAGCCCATACAGCTAGTTAATTTGATTTGCGACCTGTTATAGCTTTTTTGTTAGGAATGCAACTCCTCTTGCTTCTTTTAAACTCTCTATTTCAGCATGCAGCGCCAATTCTGCTCTCGAGTTATCTCTGCTGTTTCCAGGGAGATCATCATCCATTAACGAAGCAGAGATTTGCTGGCAGTCTTGTAGCGTCACTTGACTCACTAGATCTGTCGTTGGAAATGCGTCTTCTCTGATGTTGTTGGGATCATCAACTAGAAGCCTCTCAAATGAGCTACTTGTTCCAAAAGGCTGCATAAATTCTCGAGACATGTTCTCGACCGGATCTGCTGCGTCGACCCGACCTCACCATTCTTTTCCCTACAGGAATATGTATACAAGACCGGAAATTAAATTTGTAAAACAAGAAAAAAAGAGGTGATACCTATGCAAATTTTAACAAGTTCAACCAATTAAGTTAGGATCTATCTGCAGAAACAGAATTATTGATGTCTTAGTTGTATGTGGGATAATCAGGTGATAATAATAGCCTGAAAGGATAATTTCTACTGCACAAATGAGCTCGATGGCAGAGAGAATGCCTGAAGAAACCGAAAACGTTATTAGTTTGATATAGGAGCCAGCAAAGCAAAAGCAACTTGAAGATACCATTGTTACACAGTATCTAGGTCTATGAACCAACCCAATCACTATCCAAAATTCCAGAATCTTTGCCAAGCAGCACAGAGTTACTTTCTTGCCAGAAACTATAAACACCCAGTTAATCACTTGTATACCAAGAAATAATTGAATAAACAGAAATTGAAGCTAACCTGCAGATTCAATAAGATGCTCTCCGAAATGGTTTGATGATCAGAACAAACAAGCAAAGAATGATTTCCCAACAAATCTTTTTGAAGGTGAAAATGTGATATGATGAACAAAAAGATCAGAGATCCAATTTTGCTATTTGTATTCTGTTATTGGTCAAGTCACCGCTCGGTGTGAATCCATGGCCACAAATTCAATCTTTGTGAGTTCGTATGAGGTGGCATGCTATTTTCATAGACAGCTTTGGCCATCTACAGACTGCAGCTAGGGACCAGAGGGACCAATGTGGATGAGAGTAGGAATAATTCCGATCACCCATTTACAAGTATGGGATCAGACCTTTTTTTTTTTTTTTTTTTGAGACAGATGCTCGACTAATATATACCGTTTAATTTAATTTTAATGGTTAAGAGAGATATAAAAAGGAGGAATGAAGAAGAACAGTAAAAAGTATTGTTATGGGAAAGATAAAAACGCGATCCATTCATATAAATATTAATCAATTTAAATAACGTTTTACAATTCTGTAAATAATTTATGATTAATTTATTTACTATAAAAAAAATACTTATTGACTAATTTATTTAACCTATAATATAGAGATAATTATTTAATATTTAAAATACTTTAAAAATTAATATTAATCATTTTTTTAATTTGTTTAGCCAAAATTAAAAAGACATTTAATATAAAACGGACTAATTGAAAACTTGAAACACAACACAACCTCGAAGGAGTACCGTAGCTTTAAATTGTAAATTATGCGCAACTACAGGTCTTGGATTAAGTTATAATCGAGATTAGGGGTGAAACTAATTTGATCATTTAAGTATGAGGGCCAAAAATAATAAATGATAATATTTGGGTAACTATCAGAATCAACTGACTCTAAAAAAATGCAGTTAATAAATGTAATTTAATTTTTAAAAAAAATACACTAAATAATAGAGAAAAACCTATATTTATTTAAAAGAAAAATTACAAGTTACAAGACAATACATTTGATCCTTTATTTCACTAACATGATTATTGTACTCATTTTATAATAGTATTTATAAAAAATGAATAAAAAAAACTTAAAACACATAATATAACACTTTCATATAATTTTTAGAAATGTAAATTATACAAACACACTGAAACCAACTAACTTTAGGAGTCAGGTCAAACTCTTATAAATATGATACTCCCTTTGATTTTTAATAAATGATTTATATTCAGTAAAACAAACACCAAAAAGTCAAGTAAAGTGTACAGTAATATTCAGTAGAAAAACGTCATATTTTGGAGATCGGAGGGAGTATCTTTTATTTATGACAATTTTTTAAAAATATGAATCTTACGATATGACATGGACTAAAAAATATTTAATAAATGATTTAACATTCAGTAAAACAAACATCAAAAAGTCAAGTAAAATATACAGTAACATTTAGTAGAAAAAACGTAATATTTTGGAAACCGGAGGGAGTATCTTTTATTTATGACAATTTTTTAAAAATATGAATCTTACATGGCGATATGACATGGACTAAAAAATATTATTTTATTAAAATATGTTAATTTTGTTGGAAATTTTCTCCATTGCCTAAAATATCTGATTTAGAATTGTAAACATTATACAACAATGGAAGATTGATGATGTAAACGAAGGACTGTGGTCATACCTGCGTATGGAATAGAATAAAAAGCAACATCTACTGCTTTGGCTTTTGATTGAATTTCACAAATCGCATGGGAAGGGGTTTAATATATCCTGCGCAAGAAATGAAACGAATTAGTGGCAGAACATAATTTAGCAAATGGATCTCAAACCAAGACCAATCATTACGTGGTTGATCAAAAGCGTTATTTACCATAGAAGTGAATCAAAACACGTACCAGCCAACTTGCATTAAGAAGCATTGGCTGAAAACCAGAACAGAAGGAATAGGAATTAGGAATGAATCTAAAAACCAGAAGGCAATTTATGAACAGATTAATTTATGAATTTTGTATTTTCAAGTTGCATTCTTTTGTTAGGTATCTCTTATTTTGAGTTTTTTTTGTGACTCTATTGATTAATTTTGGCTTCTCTGATCTTTGCTTATTCAGTTCTTGTTTATTTTGGCTTGATTTGAATTCCTTGGTCACTTAGTACGTCCAATTACCAGGGATCTGCTTATTTAATTCGAAGAAGTCAGAAAAAATCTTCTGACATTGTCTACCATCACTTTATTTGCAGATATGCATTACAACAAGTACATCAGCTGATCTAAATCAGATCCTACCATGGATGTTTTATCATAAGGTTATTGGGGTGGCAACCTTTTTCCTTTTTGTGGAAGGAAAGGCGGCATCTCCTGAAGTAGCTAAAGTGCTCGAGTCTATTCCTGTGAGTTAGGCAACCTTTTCTGGTTACTGATCTAGTTCTTGTTATAAGCTTATGTTAGAGAATTCGCCACTTGGCCTTTATGGAGTATTTGCAATCGAGAGAAGTTTAGATGGACTTTCATGCTTGCTCAGGGGGTAAAGCTGATTTATAGAACAAAAGAGCTAGAGGAGCAACAGGCTAAAAGGTTAGTTAATCTTCTTCAATGCTACGGTTGAATGATAGCTGATGATTTTGATGTTAAGCCCATAGCATTTTCCAAGTGTAGGTCAGCTTTAGAGTTCAGGGTGAGAAGAGATGGATTAATTTCCTTAGTTTCCTCTACTGTCACTCTTCCCTATCACTATTGAAGAATATGTTTCTGCTTTGTTTTGTTGATTTTCCAGTTAGTTTGGCAATTTTATTTATTTCTGTACTCGAGCCAAGTTTGGAGAAGATTCTGCCTCATTTATACTTCCTGGAATTGCTGCTCTGCTGAAGTTTATCCCTTTGTTTTGTCAGCCGAATTTGGAATGAAACATGGTTGTCAAGTTTCTTTTACAAGCCGTGCAATTACAAGCTGTTTGTTAAGCAATCTCTCAATATGGAGATGGCAATTGTCATGGCAAGGGTATGCATTACTAGTAATTATATCCCATACAAAGTAATGCAGTACTAGTAAAATGCTAAAAAAAAAAAAAAATCGGGGGCATCCTGGATCCGTCACTGGTATTGATGATGCTATTACTGTCTTGTACTGCATCACCCTCTCCTGTCGCCATTATCTCCTCCATTTTCTCGCAATCTCCAATTACAATCTCTTCCAGGTTTTGAAGGTTTTGCAGCAAGCTGTGAGGAAACAACTTTGTAAAGCTGGGGCAGTTGAACATAGTAAGTATTTTAAGACACGAGAAGGTTCTGCTAAATGCCAGTGGTTCTGGAGCAACTCCTGCTCTGATGAGGAAACTCAAATTCTTTAAACCCCAGGCCCTTAGAGTGTCGATGCTTTCAAGAATATTAGGCGAGCAAGACGATTCAAGTAAACATTCCATCCTGTAACAATCCACAGCGCCCAAACACTTCAGTTCAGGTGCATCAATGAGGATACACAGCATAAGCTTTGGCAGATTCTTAATGCATTTTGGAAGTACCAGATCTCTTCTGATATTACAGTTGACAGCAAAAACTTCTTTACTGGAATCTCCTACATCCAGTAAGTACTTTTTCACTGCCTTGTATCCGATTTGTGGTTGTATCTCTTCACAAGACTTTAGGTGTGTTGAAGTCAAGAAGATTGTTAAAACAACATCCCAATGTTTCCAACATCTTCAAGAATGCGAGTTCCTCAGGTTTAGCTATGAATATACTAGAGAGGTTAAGGGATTGCGGACAGAGGAGATCCGGTAATATGCATGTAGGGAACGCCTTCAGTCTATCATTTTTTATATTAAGATTCCTGAGTTTCGAGAGCAGTTCCATACCCTGAGGCACCTCTTCAAAACATCTTCAATCCCCTAAGCTTTGCTAATGATGGTAAATGTCTTAAATGTTTACAATTTCTTAGCAACAACGCAGTGAGATTCGCTAAATCAGAGATGGAGCTTGGCAATTCTCGAATAGCTATATCAAAAAGATCAAGAACTTTAAGTCTAGGAAATTGTAGGAAAAAGGAATCATTAATCACTTCCAAAGCGCAGTTTTTTCGTAACAATAAAGTTGAAACATTGGGACACCTTGGTCCGCTTGAAAGAATTCCTTAGATTTTGTTGTTCATTAACGGAACTCTGACGAGATCCCATGTCCATTTCTCCTCATCTGGCATATTTGTCAATTATGCACCAACTTCAACCATGGCTCGTGGACTCACAGACATTATCTGAAGGGCCATATCTCTAATCAAGTCATGCATCTTCACACATCTATCATCCCCAGGAAGGGATAGGAAGAGGTAGCAGCTTCCAACAAGCAAACATTTTCAAGTTTGTTAAGTATGGCAAGACCCTTGACGCATTCTGTCTGCCTACTTCTCATTCTTTCAATTATGCCTTCATTAATCATGAAATTTATCAAATCTTCTCTGCTGATATGGTAATCCTCAGGATACAATGCAAAATATAAGAAGTTCTGTCGCAATTCTAGATCATTCAAGCGAAGATAGTTGTATCTCAGTATCTTGAATACTTCAGGCTCCATATCATCTTTTCTAACTTTTGATTCTTTCAAATCTCGCAATACACTCCTCCAATGATGATATGGAGCCTGAAGTATTCAAGATACTGAGATACAACTATCTTAGCTTGAATGATCTAGAATTGCGACAGAGCTTCTTATATTGTGCATTGTATCCTGAGGATTACCATATCAGCAGAGAGGATTTGATAAATTTCATGATTAATGAAGGCATAATTGAAAGAATGAGAAGTAGGCAGGCAGAATGCGTCAAGGGTCATGCCATACTTAACAAACTTGAAAATGTTTGCTTGTTGGAAGCTACTCCCTCTTCCTATCTCCTCGTGGAGATGGTGGTAGATGTGTGAAAATGCATGACTTGATTAGAGATATGACCCTCAGATAATGGTTGTGAGTCCACGAGTCATAATTGAAGCTGGTGCACAATTGACAGAACTGCCAAATGAGGAAAAATGGACACGTCATCTCGTCATAGTTTCGTTAATGAAGAACAACATCCAAGAAATTCTTTCAAGCTGCCCAAGTTGTCCCGTTCTTTCAACTTTATTGTTACGAGACAATTCGACTCTGAAAGTGATTGAGGATTCCTTTTTTCCGGCAATTTCAAGGACTTAAAGTTCTTGATCTTTCTAATACAGCTATTCAACAATTCCCAAGCTCCATCTCTGATTTAGTGAATCTCACTGCATTGTTGCTAAGAGATTGTAAACGATTAAGACGTTTACCATCACTAGCAAAGCTTAGGGCATTGAAGATTTGGATGTTAGTCATACTGGACTTGAAGAGGTGCCTCAGGGTATGGAACTACTCTCGAAAGTCAGGTATCTTAATATGTATCGCTCTGTTCCCTATAGGCATATCACATTCATGTTCAGAATGACAACATGTTTCTTCTTCTTCAATGTTGTAAACAGTTTTGCAGCTCTTATCTTCTCGATCACCTTCTTTTGAAAGATCTAGATTGATGGTTTTAGCGATAAGATTTTGCAATTTATAAATGCTAAAATCTTGCGATACAGTAACCCAACTAACATCACCGAATGCCCTGGTCCCTTTCAGAAGTCTGTTATGGACATGCATCATCAATGCTGTTTTGCCCACACCCCCATACCATAGATGCCTATACTTAAAACCTCATCGTTCTTTAACAAAGACCATACCTTATCCTTGTTTCTTTTAAACATCCGGCCCACCAGCTTTTTTGTTAGGAATGCATCCCCCTTTAGTCACATCTGCATCATTTACAAGCTGCCCCTGCAAACTCTCTTTCACCATGCGGGGGAAATTCTCCTCTCGAGTTTTCATTACTGTTTCCTGGGAGATCATCATCCATTAACAAAGCACGGGTTTCATTATAGTCCTGTAGCGTCACTTCACTCACTCGATCTATCGTTGGAAGTGCATCTTCTGTGGTATTATTGTGAGCATCAAATCTAAGTCTCTCTGACGAGGTATTTGTTCCAACAGGCTGCATAAATTCTTGAGACATGTTCTCGACTTGCTCTGTGCTCCTAATTTCATTCTCCATGCTTTCTACACCCACCAATGGAATCTCAGCTCCAATAGTTGTTTTTTAAGGGCTCAGCTCCAATAGTTTGTTCTGCTGAAAATGTTGAACCTGTGTTCCTGGCTGGAACTTGGCATAGTTCTGCACCTTTTGTTTTGAGTTGCTAGAATGGCTGCATCCTTAACATACCGAGGAACTCCTGTGCAAATTTTGACACCAAGGCTATCGACCCCTGACAAGTGTGATTTAAACCTAAAAATTGAAGTACTCAGAGCAAGTTTAAGATCACAAAAGTTGCACTGAAGATCACATATGTAATACAAGACTGGAGATTAAATTTGTAAAATAAGAAAAAAGAGGTGATACCTATGTAAATTTGAACAAGTTCCACCATTTAAGTTAGGATATATCTGTAGAAACAGAATCGATGTTGTCTTAGCCACCTATAAGGGATAATCAGGTGATAATCACCGTCATTTGTTTGGCCGGATAGTTTCCATAAACACTATGGTATTAGATTATTGATAAAACTAACAAAAATAAAATACATTCATTTTCATATATATAATACAAAAAAAGATATTAGACTATAAATAATTATTTATAGGTAAATATAATTATAAGGTAAATAAAATAAATAATTATATAATTTAATCAAATGAAATGAAACGAAACTAACCTTTGCTTCCATTAGCATCTATGACTGTGTTTCTTTAAATTTCTAATGAAAGTTGCACTAATTAGTTTCTCAACCTTTGTTGTGTATGTGTTTATTTAGTTTGATATATGTATTGATAATCGTGGAGTTAATTAGGGCTGTTCATCGGAATTTTCCGAAATTCGAAAATTCCGAACGAAATTCCGAAATTTCTAAAATTCATTCCGTTCCGTTCCGTAGTTTACACATTCCGAAATTCCGATTCCGAAATTATTACGGAACGGAATTTCGGAATTCCGAACTTCCAAACTTTTTTTTTCAAAAAAAAAAAATTAAAAACTTCCAAATCAGTTATTATCAATCTAAAACTGAAAAAACTACGGAACAAGAATTAACCAACTGGAGCCTATAAATAGAGACCAAGAGCACAAAAAACTGGCATGATTTGACTTCACGACACCATATCCACTCATTTCTATTTTTAGTTATCACGACACAATAACAATTACAACCATAAATAAGCATCAACACAAGTGAATGTTCAAGGCAGAAAAACAGAAATGCCATATTCATATAAATCCCTCGAAGTCGAAGCTGTATGCAACATTAAACCAGAATAAAATTTATTCATATAAACTAACAGAAACTAACATTAAACCAGAGGAGAATTTCAAAATTAAAGAAACATTAAACTAACAGATGCATGTTAGGGATTGATAAAAAAAGGAATTTCAAAATTAGGGTTTGGACTTACCAGAGGAGACGAAAGGGAGCGGCGAAGATTGGAGAGGAGAGGAGAAAGGAATCGTCGATTGCAGAGGAGCGAGGGTCCTCGCCGTCGAGGAGCGAGGCTGCGAGGGTCGACGTCGTCGAGGAGCGTGCCTGCGACTGCGAGAGAGGAGAAGGAGCGAGCGTCGTGATGATTTAGGGCTGAGAGAGACAGGAGAATAAAGATTGCGAGGAGCGAGGAGCGAGGGTCCTCCTCGCCGTCGAGAAGCGAGGCTGCGACTGCGAGAGAGGAGGAGCGGCTGAGCGGGCGTCGTGCGATGATTTAAGGATTAGGCTTGTTTAGTGTTTAGGAAATTAGGACCGGCGGCGTCGTGTTTGATGGAAGTTGAAACTTGGAACGGCGTCGTGTTTGATGGAAGTTTGGAACTTGGAACGGCGTCGTGGAACTTGCAAGTTGCCTTGTTGGATTAAAAACAAAAATTAAAAATACTTACATATAATATGTCATATATTAATATATATATAATTTCGGAATTTCGGAAAGTTCAAAATTACTATGCAGGATACATTTGGTTCCATTCCGAAATTTATTTTGGAACGGGATTTTTTTTCCGAAATTTTTTTTGGAATGGAATGGAATTTCGGAATTCCGATTTCGAAATTCCAATGAACACCCCTAGAGTTAATATTCAATTTGCTTTAATTTTCAAAATATTACTTTTATAACGTTTTGGCAGTCGATCATTCAATAGTAAATTATATATGTTAAGAGCTTGGTTGTTGTTATTGCGTAGCTGAAAGTTACTTTTAATTGTTGTTGCTGTTGCTGCATGATTGATGTTTCCTGATGATGAATATCAGCAGCCTGTTGTGTCTGTTGCTGCTGCCTCGTGACAGGCAGACTATAGATGCTAGTGAAGCAAGATCTATCGGTATTATCGTTCTTCAAGCTGCAAATAAGGATTCAAACGGCTGGAAATTCGTTTCTGTAAGCTTCATATTACACCGAATTAGACTGGGAAATGGTTTTGTGGGGTCCATACACCGAAATTTCTGCTGAGTGGTGTAAACTGGTAGCACTTTATAAACCGATAAGCTAGTAGCTCCAGTGGTACTTTCTACGAAGTAGAAAAGGCAAGGTCGGATCGGGAGGGTAAAGTGAGGCGGGGAGAAATACTGTATCTGCACAAGTGGTCATTCTGCAGATACAGTACAGATAACTGATATGTAGTAATAATGGTTTGATGCTTCATCTTTTGCTTCACTGATGTCTGACCATAGTTTCATCAATTTCTTCGATATTTGTGAAGTGAGAGGAAAAATAAAGTCACGTGGAATTTAAATATCTTTAAAATCCTTAATTTAGGCCATAAGGTCAAATTTGGATATGGACATTTTCACTCACTTTTGATCCATAACAAAAGGATGATATTTACTTGTAGCACAAAAACAAAATACGATAATCAACCAATTCATAGAACATGAATATCTTAAGTACCTATGTTCCCCTCCCCATACCAGAAAATGATAGAAAGGCGTTACGGAACGTGGTTTTCGCCCTACATCCTTCAAAGCGATGGCTCGAGAAAGCGCAACAGAAAAGTACTTCGCGAGTGGTATTAAGGTATTTCCAGGTCTGGTCTTCCGTCAAGTGCTTCCTGTGTTGATTCATCCGGAAATGCATCTGGATAAGTAGCCAACACTTTTTCCTTTATACTCCTGCAGAGAAAAGGAATGACAGGACAAACGATCACATAACCATACGACATAACTCAAAACAAGAACATAGTATGAGAACTCATAAAGGAACAATTTTTGCAATAGAACATCTAGATTCTAGTTCCCCTAATAGCCTCCAAATGTCTAACTTAAACATACAATTGGCAATAAGGAGAAAAAGAAGTACACAAATTTGTGCACAATGCAACATACAGGAATATGGACAAGATCAAGTCTGCCATAATGAAGAGAAACAAGTTAGTATCAGTATATATAACAATTCCCATCATAAAAATTGCTAACTAATAAGCAGATACCAGCGAGAAAACTTGTGATGAACTCATGGAAGACGGATTTTGAGCAAATGGGTCATCATTTTTGGCGTCATCATTGAATGTAGTTTCAGGAAATAGGCACATAGGTATCCTAGTCAAATATCACAAACTAAAATTACAACATTGAGGCTTAGTCTTATTCAAACATGGCAAGGATGTAGATAGAGAAATCTGGTGTTGACTAACTGCAGAAACATCATGGCTTTGGACAAAATCTAAGGCCGAGTAAGAGTCCAGGAGTCACCTCATACTATGATGTTTACATTTATATGTGTTTTCTAGAGGAGTAGAGAATTAAGGAGAAGACATTAGATTCTTGGTCGGATGTGCCCTGCATGAACTTGAAACCTTATGTTCCGTTATGTATGATAATTACCACTAGTCATGCCATTTGAACCATTTCTAGACAGATTTGAGGTGGAAATAAGGATAAAATAACCGTCCACAACTCATTAACAGGAAGTTCTAAGTTTTAACAGCCATTTAATACTAAACACTCGCTTGGAACATACTAAAATTGATATTATATAAAAACTTAATAATTTAAACTTAGTTTACAATATACCCGTAAATAAATAATGATAAGAACATACCCGTAAACCCGACCCGCTTACGAAGACGGACACAAAAACGTCTTCCTTCTTGCCACCGAACTCCAAAATCGCCCATACAAGCTCCGCCAAACCACCGATCACAGCGGTGATACCGCCGTTTCCGCCATGAATCATTATAGAATGTAAAGAGGAGGAATGGAAGCAAATACAAATTAGTTGACGGGCCTCTGTTGCAGCAGATTCTGGTACAATCAAAGATCAGTGGTGTTACCAGCAACCCCATCTCTGCTCTTTCCATTCTAAATTAATTGAACCTTACCCAATCCGAATGTAATTTATTTTCTTTTTATTTTTTTTTGAAATGATGCGGCTTTATTACGTTGGATGCTATATTAACCAATCAGAATGAGTTACAAAATGCGAAATGCCATATTTGGTGTTGTACAGGGTGCAAAAACCGAGTAGGTGGGGCCGTATTTATAAAGTTATTATTCGAGTTATAATGCCGTTACTAGTAGTTTCATGAGTTGCTTGAAGTGCTGGAAATGTTGATGCAATAATCATTCTGAGACCAGGACTAACATTTTCAGCAAAGGTTTGGCTCTTTCATCAGTTTTATATTTCACTATTCATGTCCCAGCAAGGTCTTCAATGTACAAGATGAAATTCTCAAGACAACATGTTTACAACTTTCACTACAACAATGCATGATCGATGACAGAAATGAAGGACTGTGTTCATACCAGAAGAGAATAAAAAGCAGCATTTACTGCTTTGACTTTTTGATTGTATTTCACAAATCGCATGGGAAGGGCCTAATTCTGCGGAAGAAATGAAACCAATTAGTGGCAGAACATAATTTAGCAAATGGATCTCAAACCAAGACCAAACAGCTTTAACTAAATCATTACCTGGTAGCTCAAAAGCGTTATTTACCATAGAAGTGAATCAAAACACATACGGGTTGCATTAAGAAGCATTGGCTAGAAAGCAGAACAGAAGGAACAGGAATTAGGAATGAATCCAAAAACCAGAAGACAATAAGTCAGAGATAGAGGTAGAGCCTACCAGAAACCAGGGACTCCATGGCTTTGCCTGCTTTCTTCCGTTTCGGTACACCCTGCTGCGACTTGTTGTGAAACACACAGAAGCGTGAAAGGATGTTGAAGGCGTTCGGATCGGACCACTCCAGTGATTCCCACCAGTCTCTTGGATATGCCTGTGTTTTTTCAACGGTAGGCAGGGGAAGAGATAGGGGAATCTTCTTCAGATTTATGCAATTAACGAATCGGACTTCTTGAAGAGAGTCACAGATTAATGTTTCACTGCAAATGCTCTTCAGTTCTGGTAAGGACCTCAATATCAGACACTTTAACTTTGGAAGTCTGACTTCAATATTGATGCCTGTCACCATTATCTCCTCCATTTTCCCGCAATCATCAATTTTAATCTCTTCCAGGTTTTGAAGGTTTTGCAGCAAGCTGTGAGGAAACAACTTTGTAATGCTAGGGCAGGCGAACATATCAATTTTTTTAAGACACGAGAATGTACTGCTAAATGCCAGTGGATCTGGAGCAACTCCTGCTCCAATGAGGAAACGCAAATTCCTTAAACGCGAGACCCGTAGAGTGCCGATGCTTTCAAGAATATTAGGAGAGCAAGACGATTCTAGTAAACATTCCATCCCGGTACAATAGTAAACGTCCAAAGACTTCAGTTCAGGTGCATTTTCTAATACGGATACACTGCATAAGCTTTTTATATCCTCGCACTGCTTAAATTCCAGATACTCAATGCATTTTGGAAGTACCAGATCCCTGCTGATATCTAAGTTGACAACCAAAACATTTTTACTGGAATCGTTTACATCCGGTGATGACCACGGCAGTCCCCCTATTGTATAATTGTATCCGATTAGTGGTTGCTTCTCTTCACAAGACTTTAGGTGTGTGTTGAAGTCAAGAAGATTCTTGAAACAACATTCCAATTTTTCCAACATCTTCAAGAATGCGAGTTCCTCAGGTTTAGCTATGAATATTTGAGAGAGGTTAAGGGATTCCAGACAGAGGAGATGCGGTAATATGCCTGTAGGGAACGCCTTCAGTCTAACATTATTGATATTAAGATACCTGAGATTCGAGAGCAGTTCCATACCCTGAGGCACCTTTTTAAGTCCACTCTGTCTAACATCCAACATCTTCAATGCCCTAAGCTTTGCTAATGATGGTAAATTACTTAATTGTTTACAATTTCTTAGCAATAATGCAGTGAGATTCACTAAATCATGGAGCTTGGCAAATTTTGAATAGCTGTAGAAGAAAGATCAAGAACTTTAAGTCCAGGAAATTGCTGGAAAAATGATTTCTCAAACCCTTTCAAACCCAAATTTCTTGGTAGCAATAAAGTTGAAATATTGGGACACCTTGGGGGGCTTGAAAGAATTCCGTGGATGTTTTTGTTCATTAACGTAAGAATTCCATGGATGTTGTTGTCCATTAACGAAACTCTGACGAGATCAGATGTCCATTTTTCCTCCTCTGGTAGTTTTGTCAATTGTGCACCAGCTTTAACCATGTGGACTCACCTCCATTATCTGAATGGCCATATCTCTAATCAAGTCATGCATCTTCACACATCTATTATGATCAAACTTGGTAGCGTCTTCCAACAAGCAAACATTTTCAAGTTTGTTAAGTATGGCATGACCTTTGTCGAATTCTTCCCGCCTACTCCTCATTCTTTCAATTATGCCTTCACTAATCATGAAATTTATCAAATACTTTCTGTTGATATGGCAATCCTCAGGAAACAAAGCACAATATAAGAAGGTTTGTCGCAATCCTGGATCATTCAAGCGAAGATAGCTGTATCTTAGTATCGTGAATACTTCAAGCTCCATGTCATCTTTCCTAACTTTTGATTCTTCCAACTCCGTCAATACATTCCTCCATTCACGGACATCGTCCACTCCCCTCATGCTTGCCGCCATTGTTATAATTCCAAGCGGCAAGCCATCACATTCCTTCGCAACAGAACGTGCAAATTGTGTAACTTTAGGAGGAAGTTTTACATGACACCCTAGTTTCTCCTCAAATAAAGTCCAAGCTTCTTCCTCGGAAAGAGGCTCTATTTTTATTATCTCCTGGCAGCCCACTCGCCTGCAGACATCTAATCTTCTACCTGTAACAATCAACTTGCAAGCATTGACTCTAACCGGTATCCCTGCATCCTCCGGGATAAAGCTATTCCAAAGGTCATCTGGAATGAGAACAGATTTCTTTTTCTCCAATGCTTCACACAGTTTTGCAGCTCTTTCCATCACACCATCTTCATGTAAAAGATCTAGTTTGATTTTTTTAGCGATAAGATTTTGCAATTTAGGAATGCTAAAATCTTGGGATACAGTAACCCAACTAACGTTACCGAATGCACTGAGTTTTTTATGGACATGCGTCATCAAGGCTGTTTTGCCCACACCCCCATACCATAGATGCCTATACTTGAAACCTCATCCTTCTTTAACAAAGACCATACCGTATTCTGGTTTCTTTCAAACATCCGGCCCACCAGCTTTTTTGTTATGAATGCAACTCCTCTTGTTTCTTTTAAACTCTCTATTTCAGCCTGCGGCGCCAATTCTGCTCTCAGGTTATCTCTGCTGTTTCCAGGGAGATCATCATTCACAGGGAGCGTTTGCTGACAGTCTTGTTGCGTCACTTGACCCACAACCCCTTCAGGTGGAAGATTGCTACCATTTTCATTCGGCGTTATGCCTGCTCTTTCTCCATGAGGACAATTTGATGCATTCCCCATCATCGGAGTGCGTTGCTCTGATTGATCAATTTCTTCATATCTCACTCCAGGTTGGTCAGCCTCATCTGTCTCTTGATTACCTTCCTCCATTGGAACAACCAGTTGACCCACAGCCCCTTCAGGTGGAGGATTGCTACGATTTTCATTCGGCGGCGTTGTCGCTTCCGTCATGCCTGCTCTTTCTGCATGAGGAAAATTTTGATGTATTCCCCATCATGCGTCAATATGAGGTTGCAAAAGTTTGACAATTAAATATAATTTGGTGAAAGCACATCATCAAAATAATCAAAAACAACAATTTCAGTACCTTCGAACTGATTCTGATGTCCAATTTCCTTCTGGTGTGCGAGATGAGGGTGGCTTGGCATAGTAGGATGACAATTCGTCATTGGAGCTTCTTTGTTGGTTGGTTCTGCAAGGACAGACTGAAGGTAATCGGCAGAGCCATCGGTCCATATGTCAAAGTCTTCGATTCCTAGGCTACTGTCCATTACCAGTGTCAATCCATTAACCGCATATGTCACTCCATGTTGAGGATTCGTCACATGTTGTTGTGGCAAGCATTGGCTGGCACTCGCATTTGTTTGCGTTAGATTTGTACTTGGCTGCATCGTTGGAAAATCTGTCGTTTCCATTCCGTGTCCTATGCTCATAACTTCCGTCTGCGCGCTTTCTACATCCACCGTTGGAATCGGAATATCAGCTCCATTGGCTTGTTCAGTTGAAAAAGTAGAACCTATGTTCCTGAGCTCATTCTGGCTGGAACTTGCCATAGTTTTGAGCCTTTTGTTTGTATCCTGAATTGCTTGATAGGCTGCTTCCTTAACATCATCAGGCACTCTTGTGCAGATCTTGACACCAAGGCCCTCAACTCCTGACAGGTGTGATTTTATCCTAGAAATTGAACTGCTCGGAGCAAATTTATGATTGCAAAACTTGCAGCGGAGACGACCATCAATCTCCGTCACATGATCCCAAAATGGACCCGACCTCACCATTCTTTTCCCTACAAGAATATGTATACAAGACCGGAAATTAAATTTGTAAGACGAAAAAAGAGAATTATTGATGTCTTAGTTGTATGTAGAATAATGAAGTGATAATAATAGCCTGAAAGGATAATTTCTTGTCTTAGTTGTATGTGGGATGTTTTACATAACTCTTTAGAAACTATTTTAGCAAATTTTTTTTTTAAAAGTCAGTGGTGTACAAATCTCAACTATCACATATCCAACATATAAAATAAAATAAAAGTACATTAGAAAAGCAGTCGAGAAAGAAAAAAAAGATCCATACAAGAATAATTTGACCGATTAGTCGGTATATAATTATTAATTAGAGAAACTGAAAAATTAACTAATTGGTTGATAAGAAAGATATATACTAATTAACAAGATCACAAAGATAGATTTAGTTAATTACCAGAAGCTGTGGCTATAATTACAGGTTGTAGTGATGATGATTGACGATGCCGATTACGATTAGCAAATGATCTGATGAAAAGAAGCAATACATCGTAAGATTTATATAATCAGAAAGAAAAAGAAAGCAAGCAATTATATGAACCAACCCAAGAAATTGAAGCTAACCTGCAGATTCAATAAGATGCTCTCCGAAATGGTTTGATGATCAGAACAAACAAGCAAAGAATGATTTCCCAACAAATCTTTTTGAAGGTGAAAAAGATCAGAGATCCAATTTTGCTATTTGTATCATGTTATTGGTCAAGTCACCGCCCAGTGTGAAACTGTGAATACATGGCATAGACTTTGAGGGTGAAAAAGCATCTTTTTGCCACTGAAAATTATTAAATGGGTGTCAGCATTCCACACTGGGCTTCTTGCAAGCCTTGCCTCCGGCTGGAGCATTTTGCTCCAGCAGCCACTGGTGCTCTCTTTCCTATTTTGTTTTTTTTTTTCATTTTATTTTAATTTTTTTACTTTATATAACCAACAAAATAAATTAAAAATTAGCACAATAAAATCTCTACATCAAAATAAGTAATTCTAGATCCACTTTTCCTATTTTTATTAACTTTTTAAAAATGAATTTTATACCATTTATGGTCATTTTACATCCAAACTATAGTTTTGAAAAACTATTTTACCAAACACCTCATGTATCTCACACTCCATTTCTCAGAAGTTATTTTCCCATAGAACTTTTTCCCACCGAACCGAAACGCTAAACAGACCCAAATTGTCATCTTTGGCCATCTACAGACTGCAGCTAGGGACCCATTTACAAATAGTTAGACCTATTTTTTTACACCGATATACGATTAATATATATCATTAAATTTAATTTTAATGATCAAATCTGTAAAATAGATATAAAAATAATAATAAATTAAATAAATCACCATTTTGATTAAGAAATTTTAAGAAAAAAATCAACTTATTTATAAAAGGTAATAAATCAATCAAACATTTTTATAAAAGGAAATAAGAGGAATTTTCGAATTTATTTTGGGAAGAAAATAATAATGGAAAATGATATTTTTGCCAATTGAATTTTTCGAACGACCTCTCCGAATTATGTGTACCAATGACGTGCATCCATGTCAAAATCTTTCCTAATTTTCTTATTTTTAAAATTGAGAAATAACTTTCCTTCTTTAAACTGTCCTTTCATCTTTTTTGTAAAATCTACAAATATCATCACTAACACAAACAATCTCTTGTAAATTATGCGACTGACTGCGCCGCTCTAACCGATCAGGCCTGCCTTACGGTTTCAGGTGAGAAGCTGCCCTCCCTTTGCGTACGGGTCAGCTTCGACCCTTCAAACGGCCTTCACTCGAGCGGCCGACACGTGACACGGCATAAAAATTATGTCCGTTCAACTTCTTATTGATAAATTTGGTTCCTAAAAAATAAAAATAAAATAATTATGATTTTACAGTATTGATAGCATAAACGAAAATAACATTTAGGCAAAGTGTACGATTTAGTAAAAAAAAAATTGTTGTTTCCCTTAATAAATAATGACAAGAACATACGCGTAAACCCGGCCCGCTTACGAGCACGGAGACAACCGAACTCCAAAATCGTCCATACAAGCTCCGCCAGACCACCGCTCACAGCGGTGACACCGCCGTTTCCACCATCAATCGTTGTAGAATCTAAAGAGGAGGAATGGAAGCAAATACAAATTAGTTGACGGGCCTCTGTTGCAGCAGATTCTGGTACTATCAAAGATCAGTGTTGTTACCGGCAACCCCATCTCTTCTCTTTTCCATTCTAAATTAATTGAAACCTTACCCAATCCGAAAGTAATTTATTTTATTTTTATTTTTAAAAAAAATGATGTTGGATGCCATATTAACCAATCAGAATGAGTTTCAAAATGCGAAATGCCATATTTGGTGTTATACAAGGTGCAAAATTCGTTACTTGTAGTTTCATGAGTTCGTTGAAGTGCTGGAAATGTTCATGCAATAATCATTCTGAGATCAGGAATAACAAATGTTTGCCTCTTCATCAGTTTTATATTTCACTATCCCAGCAATGTCTTCAATGTACAAGATGAAATTCTCAAGACAACATGTTTACAACTTTCACTACAACAATGCAAGATCGATGATAGAAATGAAGGACTGTGGCCATAGTAGAAGAGAATAAATTATAAATTACAAACTCTTGTTGCTAAAACCATCAATCTAGATCTTTCACAAGAAGATGATGAGCAGAAAAGAGTTGCAAAACTGTTTGATGTATTGAAGGAGAAGAAATATGTTATCATTCTAGATGACCTTTGGCGAGAATGTAGGGATAGCAGTTAGAGTCAATGCTTGCAAGTAGATCGGCATCCAGGATTGACTCTAACCGTTATCCTTACATTCTCCGGGTAAAGTTATGCCAAAGGTCATCTAGAATGATAACAGATTTCTTCTCCTTCAATACATCAAATAATTTTGCAGCTCTTTTCTTCTCATCTCTTCATGTGAAAGATCTAGATTGATGGTTTTAGCAATAAGATTTTGCTATTTATAAATGCTAAAATCTTGCGATACAGTAACCCAACTAACATCACCGAATGCACTTGTCCCTTTCAGAAGTATGTTATGGACATGCGTCATCGATTCTGTTTGGCCCACACACCCCATACCATTAGATGCCTATACTTGAAACCTCATCCTTCTTTAACAAAGACCATACCTTATCCTTGTTTCTTTTAAACATCCGGCCCACCAGGTTTTTTGTTAGGAATGCAACTCCTCTTGTTTCTTTTAAACTCTCTGTTTCACCATGCGGCATCACTGCTGCTGCTGTGTTTTCTTTACCGTTTTCACAGAGATCATCATCCATTACCAAAGCACGGATTTGCTGCCAGTCTTGTAGCGTCACTTGACTCACTAGATCTGTCGTTGGAAATGCATCTTCTCTGATGTTGTTGGGAGCATCAATTAGAAGCCTCTCAGGTGAGCTACTTCTTCCAACGGGCGGCATAAATTCTCGAGACGTGTTCTCGACCAGATCTGCTGCTTCGACAAGCGGAAAATCTGTCGTTTCCATTCCGTGTTTCATGCTCATAACTTCAGTCTGCATGCTTTCTACATCCACCGTTGGATCCGGAATCTCAGCTTGTACATTATAATAGGAATTGTCAAAGAAGGATTCACTAAAACTCAACTCTGTAGCTCAATACAGCCGTTTCTTCCCTTGACTCACTAGATCTGTCATTGGAAATGCATCTTCTCTGATGTTGTTGGGAGCATCAAATAGAAACCACTCAGGTGAGCTACTTGTTCCAACAGTCTGCATAAATTCTCGAGACATGTTCTCGACCTGATCTGTTGCTTCGACAAGCGGAAAATCTGTCGTTTCCATTCCATGTTCCATGCTTTCTACACCCACCATTGGAATCGGAATCTCAGCTCCATTGGCTTGTTCGGTTGAAAAAGTAGAACCTGTGTTCCTGAGCTCATTCTGGCTGGAACTTGCCATAGTGTTGAGCCTTTTGTTTGTATTATGAATTGCTAGATAGGCTGCTTCCTTGACATCATCAGGCACTCCTGTGCAAATTCTGGCACCACCACCACCGACTTCTGACAAGTGTGATTTATACTTCCTACGAAGTAGAAAGAGCAAGGTCAGATCGGCAGGCTAAAGTGAGGAGGGGAGAAATACTGTATCTTGTATCTGCACAATGGTCATTCTGCAGGTACAGTACAGATAACTGATATGTAATAATAATAGTTTGATGCTTCATCTTTTGCTTCACTGATGTCTGATCATAGTTTCATCAATTTCTTCTATATTTGTGAAATGAGAGGAAAAATAAAGTCACGTGGAATTTAAATATCTTTAAATTCCTTAATTTAGGCCATAATGTTCTGCTGAATTTCTTTTTTTCTTTTTTTCTGGAGTAAAACTGAATTTCTTATCCAAGCAAAATAGATATGATATTCCTAAAATAAGGTCAAATTTGGATATGGACATTTTCACTCACTTTTGATCCACAACAAAAGGATGATATTTACTTGTAGCACAAAAACAAAATACGATAATCAACCAATTCATAGAACATGAATATCTTAAGTACCTATGTTCCCCTCCCCATACCAGAAAATGATAGAAAGGCGTTACAGAACGTGGTTTTCGCCCTACATCTTTCAAAGCGATGGCTCGAGAAAGCGCAACAGAAAAGTACTTCGCGAGTGGTATTAAGGTATTTCCAGGTCTGGTCGTCCGTCAAGTGCTTCCTGTATTGATTCATCCAGAAATGCATCTGGATAAGTAGCCAGCACTTTTGCCTTTATACTCCTGCAGAGAAAAGGAATGACAGGACAAACGATCACATAACCATACGACATAACTCAAAACAAGAACATAGTATGAGAACTCATAAAGGAACAATTTTTGCAATAGAACATCCAGATTCTAGTTCCCCTAATAGCCTCCACATGTCTAACTTAAACATACAATTGCAATAAGGAGAAAAAGAAGAACACAAATTTGTGCACAATGCAACATACAGTAATATGGACAAGATCAAGTCAGCCATAATGAAGAGAAACAAGTTAGTATCGGTATATATAACAATTCCCATCATAAAAATTGCTAACTAATAAGCAGATACCAGCGAGAAAACTTGTGATGAATTCATGGAAGACGGATTTTGAGCAAATGGGTCCTCATTTTTGGCGTCATCAATGAATGTAGTTTCAGGAAATACGCACATAGGTATCTTAGTCAAATGTCACAAACTAAAATTACAACATTGAGGCTTAGTCTTATTCAAACATGGCAAGGATGTAGATAGAGAAATCTGGTGTTGACTAACTGCAGAAACATCATGGCTTTGGACAAAATCTAAGGCCGAGTAAGAGTCCAGGAGTCACCTCATACTATGATGTTTACATTTCTCTGTGTTTTCTAGAAGAGTAGAGAATTAAGGAGAAGACATTATATTCTTGGTAGGATGTGCCATGCATGAACTTGAAACCTTATGTTCCGTTTGAACCATATGTATGATAATTACCACTAGTCATGCCATTTGAACCATTTCTAGACAGATTCGAGGTGGAAATAAGGATAGAATAACCGTCCACAACTCATTAACAGGAAGTTCAAAGTTTTAACAGCCATTCAATATAATACTAAACACTCGCTTGGAACATACTAAATTTGAAGTTCAAACAGAATTCAGATACCTTAGCTTCTGAAAGACATAATCCAGGTCTGACTTCATTGATCTTAAAACCCGTGTATTTCTCAAAAAATCACCAGAAACTTCGGCAAAGCAATGCTCCGAATACTCGTTAAAATGTGACAAAACAGTATTGCTGTCCTGCAACCTTCCCAATCTTACAATTGATTACAAGGGAAAGAGAAGAAACAACACATTAGCTCAAACTGGCATCAAAAGTAAGCATACCAAATACAAGAGAATACGAAAAGGAAGCATTTTTCTTCATTCCAAGAGCTGATAGAACAAATTCTTTTAGTTGAATGAGTAAGCTTATTGGTAACATCAGGCTAATTCATCTAATTAGTATTTACTGTATCAAAGTTTCTGGCTTTACATAGGCATTCAACTCAGAGGACACAAAAACATGAAACCCAGCTCAATTTCCTTTAACCTCAGATCTGGGATTCTTTCGAAAGAGTTGTATCCATCACTATTTCTTCCTAAATTCCTATTTTGGTGTTCAATACATGTCTACTACACACACAAATAGTCAAATTCTATGATCAAAAGAAAAGAAAGAAATAGAGCGTGTACATGACATGTTGTGACTGCTTGAGGGACTCTAAATCTTCGCCATCAATTAGGGTTTTGAATTCCTGAGACAGCTCCTTTGAAGCTTCCTTAATCGCTTCCTTCTGCACTTCATCCATCACCTATACTTGGATTTTAGAAATCAAAAACAGAGAGAGACGTTGATGTGGAATGTATTGTTGCTGTAAAAAAACAACCACTTGGGCTTACGATTGGGCCTTTCTTTGCTTCAAGGGCCCAAGTATAAATGTATGGTGAGAGTCTGTCAGAATAAAGAAAAAACCCTTTTGGGCTTTAAAATCCCGGATCATACTGTTTTGGATCCAATCTAATTTGTCCACTCCAATTATATTTTTATAAGATTATTATTAAAGCTGCCGATATTTTGTTAACGTAAATGGTTCGGTACTTTCACTCTTTAAATAAATTTGATAATTTAATCATAATATATGAATAAATTACTCGTTGGTGATACTTTACCTCTAAATGGACTGACGTAGTGCACGAATAATAAACATATTTTTAGAGGAAGAATTGATTAAATAGTAAAAAGTTTGCATGCTCTTTTATTACTAGGTATGTAAAAGGAGAAGAAAAGAAAAAGGTATAATTTTATTTTCCATAAATCATAATTTCATAATCTTTTTAAGGTATGTATGCACTTTTAAGCTTTAATCCACATGCATCCTTAGTAGTAAAGTCATTAAGCATCTCTAATTACTAATTAGTCAACGCTAACAATTGTTAATGTCACCACAAAAGTTCACCTTAATTAGTGCCTTATCCATTAAAAAAACCTAATCGTGAGTCTTTGCTGTTATCATTTTCACTTTTCTAAATTAATAACAAATGTTTAATTTATTAGTTGTCTGATTGAGTTGTAAAAATATCAATAAAAAATTAGATATAAGTTCGAATCTTAACTCTATCGATATACAATGTTTAATTTTGGAGTACTACAATATACAAATATATTTTTATATTTTTATATTTTATATACATTTGTTTTACAGAAAAAATATATATACAAATAATTATTATTGATTTTATTTTGCATAGTTAAAATATTGGTGTGTGACCAACAAATTCAATAATTGGAATTTGAAAAATGGCAAAGATCGTATCAGCTGCAAAATTCCATTGGGAACGAGTTCTAAGTTTTTCAGCAAAATCCCAAGAAAATTCAAAGTCCAACACAAAACCCTAAAAAAGAAACGCATCAATCATCATCCTCATGAAACTAAAATCTAAAGACTAAAACCCATCTCTGCAACAAAAATCCCAGACTTCCATGCCAACCAGCCCCCATCTACATCTATCATCTACCTCTCAAATTTCCCATTCTCCATGCCAAAACAAAAAAATCGTCAAAGCCCAAATATCCAAAAATCCACCCCTTTTTTTCTTGGTTTATAAGAATCCACCACACCACCAGCTATTGTAACGATTATCATCATTCCACTCTGCAAGAAAAAAAAATTGGAATTTAACAAATATTTTCCTTAATTAATTAAAAGGGTCCATCTGCGTATACACAAACGAGTGTTTTAACTATATTTTTAGCAATAAATTGAAATTTTAAAGTTATAACATTACTAACGGTAAAGTTTTGCACGCTACATTTTTATGCGGCAAATTATGTATAGTTGTAACGGTCATAATAGTTTTTTTTTAGAATACACAATTGAAGCCGGTTGAACGATAAAAAAATAAATTTTAAATGGTTCGACTATGATACCTACATAGAAAAACCAATTATACAAAACTTTAAATTCTAACTTATAACTACCGTACTAATATTAGCTTCGGCTCGATCAGCATATTTGCTCACACAATCTTTAACGTTTTAATTTTAACATTCTTGGATTTACTATATTTATTTCTAACCAAAACTCAACACAACCCTAATTAATTTTGAAAATCTAAAACGCCCTTTGATTCTTGTTATGATCTTAAAGGCTGAGGGGAGGACTGGCTAGGTGAGCAGCAGATCATAATGGTTTCCCTCTGCTTCTGCTCCTTCCCCACCAAATCTGAAACGTAGAAGATCTCTCATCTTCTTTCTTTTCCACTACAAAAACACAAAATTACACACAAAGAAACAAAACCAAACTCTACCAAAGTACTACTATACTTCACCTCTATGATCAATACTATACTACTCTCACTTTGTTTTATCTCCTCTGTTTTAGTTCTTGTCTTGTACCCATTTGTTCTTTTCCTGTTCTTCATTTTTATTTTCATTAATTAAAATAATTAATTAATTAATTAATTCTTCTGTTACTACTAGTACTACCACTTTAATTACTTTCCCTTTTCTTGGTTTCTGAAAAGCTGAATGTCTTTGCACTTTAATGAGGGGTAGAAGAAGCTTTAATTTTTTCTTTCTTTCTATTTTTGGGGGGTGATGCAAAAAAAACCAAGGAAAAATCAAAGAAAAGTGAGAAATAGTGGGCATGAAAAGGAACTAAAAAAGCACACGCCCATGATCTGAAAATCTTGCACCTGTAAAAAGGCACAAAGCCATGAAATTGATCCTACAATCGACAAAAATAGATCTTCTTAAAATAAATTAATTATATAGATCGAGTAATTGGTTACGATTTAAATATGTATTTTTTTTCTAAATCGAACATTTATAGACTTATCGTTGGTTTGAGTGTCGTTAATGCATGAAAATTTTAGCATTTTAATCGCATGCCAAACTTAGATCAAAAAAATTATTTATAGCCCAGTACGCTAAAAAAATACAATAATTCAAGAAATAATTACTTGTTTCGAGCAATTTATAAAATGACAAGGAGTTGCGATCGTAAGTAGTCTTTTATTCATTACTAAGCCATGAATCATAGGTAAAAATTAAGGATAAATGGTAAGAAAAAGAGAGGGAGCACGAGGTTCAAAAAACCAGTAGCTTTCGCATTCAGGCTTTTAAAAATGCCTCGAATTTTCAAAAACGCTGAAACCGCTTCTGTTCTGTCCTGTTCTGTTCTGTTCTGCCCACTTACTCTTAGCCCAACCCAAGTTCTATTTGAGCCCCACCCTACCATCTTCCGGGTACGGTTATGGTCCATACCCATATCGCTACCATCACTACCTAATTTTATTTTTCATTTTTATCTTTATTTTTGTTTTTTATGACATCCTCTCTCTGACTATAAATTTATCATGTCATCTCACGCCATGGGATGTATCATTGGCAATGTCATGCATGCATGTGCATATGGATACATAAAGAGGTGGGGCCCATGTTTATTTTCAGTTTTTTAATTTTATTTATTTGTAATATTGGTTGGGTTTTGATAGAACAAGTGCCAAGAAAAGGAGTGTACGCTTGTCTGGTTGGTCAGAAAGTGTTGGGACTTTTGGAACATTTCTAATCCCCAAAATGCCCTTGTACTAGTACCTCACCAATTTTGCACCTCCTGTCTCTATCTGCCCATAAATCTATTCAATTTTACAAATAGTAAAGACTAATCGATGATCTTCAAAAAAAAATTCAAATTAGTTTTTGCAAAATTAACCAAGATGATAAGTTATTTTCAAGTATTTTTGAGTACTTGTTCATTTCGAGTAGAAAATTAGTTTATTTAAGTATTATCTACATGATCCAATCTCGTAGGACATTAATTCGATTATCTCTGACATTGCTAATTTATACTAATCTTAAATTACAATTAAAAAAAAAATCATTAAATTTAGTTAAACGTTTTTTTTATTTACCTTTTTATGTTGGTCTTGTCATTTCACATATAGGTAGGTATTTGTAGCTAGAATGGTAGTAATGGCAATATCTTTATTGAAACTAGTAAGGCAAGTAAATATTTGATGCTACTGCTAACTAGAAATTACTGTGCCGTAATCATAAAAGTTCTAGTAAGGCAAGTAAATATTTGATGCTACTGCTAACTAGAAATTACTGTGCCGTAATCATAAAAGTTCCTTTTAGTCAAACAAAATTACATGCACTGGGAGTAGAAGGCAGAAAGCTAGCTAGTGGATATGAACACCACAACCATGATATAGGCAACTATGCTATCCGTACACTTCCGAGTTTCACCACCCCAAAATATCTCATAATTTTCGAATCGAATCAAATATTGAACTGTTTGAACTATTTAGTTGATAGGTTAATGGTTCAATTCATTTTAATCGAATTTTACAGTTAGGTCAACAAAATTTGAAGTTTGGGTCACTAATCTAGTGTCATGTGATGATGTCTATCTGATTTTAGCAACAATGGTTCTATTTTTTACATTGGAATCATCGACTCGATATCACTGCCTTAATGTAATTCGAACTTCAAACCTCGAGTTTCATATATGAAGTACTACTATTGAATGATTCTCGATTTTAGGGTTTAACTACAAAAATAATAGATATTAATAGATGATATTAAGATATCAACTTATTTAATTTAAAAAAATATCTAATTTAAGAACTAGCAAAAAAAAATATCACTATTTGTGAGAATCTTTTAATCATTGATTTAACTTTAATAAAGAGTTACAATCAAAGTGGGTATTATAGTAAATGATAAGGGATGGGGTATATAGTGCTTAGTGCATGCTCTCAAATTTGGAGGAAGAAGTATTAGGACTGAATTGTACCAACACAAAAATATTAAGGATTGGCCTAATTATTCTTTCAGTGGTCCCATTAATTAATTAATTATTTATTTATTTATTATTCCGTTACTTCCGTATGCTTGGCTGCATACAAGTACTGTGGACCTCCGTTGCGTGGTTCTATATATCAGCAGGAGGGTTTTCTTTTTATTCTCTGATTTTGTTCTGCTTGTCCTCATTTGTTTGTTTGACTCATCTTGACAATGAGATTTCAGCAAAGTTGACTTTAGTGTATCACCAACCAATCAATACAATATAAACATATATATATAACTTATAAAATTAGAGGAGCGTTTGACCTAATGTGTCGATCAAATTTTTTCACGCATGTATCACAATTCAATGAGAAAAAACCTTAAACATATTTTACTCATTTTTCTCACCAAAAAAGAAGGAAAAAGTGTTGTAACCAGCGTAATTAATCACAAATAAATATAAAATAATAAAATATAGAACATGATGTTTTTAATATGATTCGGCAAGTGTTGCTTACTCCATGGGCAAAACAACCAAAAAAATATTTTCACTATAATGAAAGTAGAGAATGTGTACGATCAGAATGATTCACCTTGACACCTATCGGCCCAAACCCTATGTTATCAAAACAGATTTCAGTAAATATCAGATGTTAGTCGCACCGTGGACTTTTCAGACCAAATCAACGATCAAATCCATAGAAAAATTTCAAGACATCAACAATAAAATTAAATGCATCTTCCTTTTTTTATTTTTTTTAAAGCTATTGTACCATATTTATATTGTTATGTAAATAAATATAGTTTGAAAAGCTTAGGCCCCGTTTACTTCGGAGGATTCTCCCGAAAATTCTCCAGTTTTTTGAAAACTGGGAGAATTTTCAGAAAACGTGTTTACTTGGCGTTGTTTTTATTTTCTAAATGAAAACGAAAATACTCTATTTGAAAAACGATGAACAAATTTTGAAAACAACAAAAAAGCTGTTCTCTGTTTTTCTAAATTTTTTTGCCTTAGGATTACTCAGTTTGAAAACACGCGTTTCAAACTAAGTGATTAATGAAATTTTTTTAATTCCACGTTTGCCCTCATCTCTTCCTCTTCCTCTCCCTCGCCATCAAGCTAGCCTCGGTTTCTTCTGCTGCAAACGCGAGCAGTCGCCGTGATGACCGGGCCACGTCGCCGTGCTCACCAAGCTCCTTCGTCCCTATTTGTACACAGACAAGCAACGGGGAGGAAGCACAGAGACGCAAGGAAAAGAAGGAAAATACTCCCATTTTCCCTTCGCCAATAGCCCTAAACCAGCAATACCTCCACTTTAAACACTCCAAAGTCCTTTAGATAGACTAGAAAAACCTAGGGTAATTTTGGGCGCATTTCTGGTAAAGTTTACTATTTACTATTTATGTAATTTTTTATGTCCATTTTCTACTTAATTCAATTGCTTGCATTTTAGAACAAATTGATGATCAATCTGTTGTGAAATATGTAGTCTTTAATCTCTAGATTAATTACATGCTTTCAATTTCTTAAATTGATTAATGGTTTGCTCCAATTTCATGTTTTGAATTAATTTGTCAAATTACCGTATTTTTGAAATTAAATCCTGTGTGTTGAGTAATCGGATTTTTGGTTCGAACGGGTGGATCGATATTAATTTTATGAATATTTTGGTCGTCTCGGAATTTTGATAGACCGAAATTGACCGGACCTTGGTCGCCATCGGTGGCTCCGGGGACCAAGGTCAGGGAAAAATTGCTTAGATATGTACCTATTTTCTTCTGTTAATTTTGTGGCAAATGTTGGTTTAGTTGTTGCTTGAAATGCTGCTCTATTAGCTTTCGAATCGATGCTTATTTTGCTGCCAAATTGTTGCTTGAAATGCTGCTCTATTTGCTGTCAAATTGATGCTCATTTTGCTGCCAAATTATTGCTTGATTTTGGTCGGTTTTAGCTCGCCCCTCTGTCCAGTTGAGTTTGTATGCGTTTGTTTGGTGTTTAGTGGTGGCCGGCTACCTTCCTTGTCGGCAGCAGTAGGGCCGGCGCAAGGAAGAAGAAGAACAGTAGAATGATGGCTTTGCAGATGGGCCTTGGCTTGGCCAAGCCCATCTTCCCTCTTTTTTCTTTAAAGATCTAGCACTTGTTTGGGCCCAGCCCATTAAAGATCAGGAAACAAGTTTTCCAGTAAACGCGTTTTTCAGTTTTTCAAATCAGAAAAATAAAACCAATGTGCGAAGTAAACAGGTTTTCCAGTTTTTCTGATCAGGAAAATTGTGCGAAGTAAACACGTTTTCCAGTTTTCAGAATGAAAATAAAATTCTCGAAATTCAGAAAAACAGCAAATTTTCAAATTGAACATGTATCCCAAGTAAACGGGCCCTTATTCTTATTCACTGATGGTCAATCCCTGCCGTCACTAATTCCTTTTTTCCTTTTTCATGAAAGAAAAGTACTACAAGAATAGTGCAATCCAATGGCTAATAAATGTGGTTCACCGTAAGAACATCAAGACGCTTGCACGGCGATTTCTTTGTACGCTGAACAGTGAACATATGCCATAGTGCCACGTGGTACGGTCTGCCACCGCTCGATTAATGAGCCACTGATTTGTACTTTGCTCACCCGTAGAATCTATCAGGTGACGTGGCGACTGAGCATTTGCCCGTGGCATAGTGATAGAACTAGAATTTAGAACATACGATCAGACGACGCACACGCAATTGTACACCCTACTATTTTTTTCGTTTTTAAAGAGAACTAAGAAGGGCCTTTTTCTGCTTCTTTTTTTTCTTTTATTATTTACATATTCCTTTTTATTAACTTTATTAAAAAAAATTAGTGTTAGTAAGTTTCCAATGTGGCAAAACTAGAATGATTTTCATGGGGCTAAATATGAATTTTAAAGGAAATAAGCTATGATAAATTAATAAAAAAATGTTAAAAAAATTATTATAAAATAATGCAACATTTTGGAGAGCTAGATAGGATGATGAATTATGTAGGAAAGAATATACATATTTAGGGTTGTTTATCGATTGGCACTACGAAAACAGATCGGATTTAGATCGGATTCATATCCAATTTGTTTAAAAAAATATCAAGTTAGATGTATCCATTTTTCCATCGAACTTTCAAAATTTAAATATGCATATGCCACATAATTATCATTTTTATATTTCTTACATTTTGTGATAATTTATTTTATCATTATGAAGTTTTTAAAACTATTTTATTACTTTAATTAAAGATAAAAAATAAATTATAAGGTGAAACACATAACACAACGCGCAAGTTTGAAATTAATTTATAAAAAATGACTTTTTTACTGTAGTTTTTTTCATTTTTTATGATAATAATTATGTTTGTAGCTAATTAATGGCTTACAACTAATGATGTTTTTGCAAAATTACGGTGATTTCATGCCTATAACATATTCATAGAAGGATATAAAAAAATAACATCATATTTTAAGGACCAGGGGAAGGTGGTTTTGGTTGTGTCTATAAAGGAAAATTTGGAAGCGGTCGTCTTGCGACAATTAAAATTTTGGGCAAATCATCCAAAACGACAAATGGACAAGATTTCATGAATGAAGTTGATACAATCGAAAAAATTTACCATGTGAATGTTGTTCAACTGGTTGGGTATTGCGCCGAGCAATCAAATTGTGCTTTTATTTAAGATTTTATCCAATGACACTCTTGATAAGTACATTTTTTTTAAAGAAGGTTTTGTCTTTTTAAATTGGGACAAATTGTTTTAGATTTCATTAGGAATTATTCGTGGGATTGAGTATTTCGAGGTTGTCGTAGATATTGCATTTCGCTATAAAACCTCACAACATTTTTCTCGATTAGAATTTCATTCCTAAGGTGCAAAATTGTATCAGACAACAAATGTTTGGCTCTTTCATCAGTTTTATGTTTCACTATTCATGTCCCAGCAATGTCTTCAATGTACTAGATGAAATTATCAAGATTCAACATGTTTACAACTTTCACTACAGTAATGCAAGATCCATGATAGAAATGAAGGACTGTGGTCATACCAGAAGAGAATGAAAAGCAACATCTACTGCTTTGGCTTTTTGATTGAATTTCACAAATCGCATGGGAAGGGGCTAATGTATCCTGCGCGAGAAATGAAACCAATTAGTGGCAGAACATAATTTAGCAAATGGATCTCAAACCAAGACAACAGCTTTAACTAAATCATTATCTGGTAGATCAAAAGCGTTATTTACCATAGAAGTGAATCAAAACACGTACGAGCGTTATTTCCTTTTGGACTACTCTTCGCTGTAAAAGACATTATAGTCAAAAAGGATGTTGAATGCGTTCGGATGGCACCACTCCAGGGATTCCCACCAGTCTCTTGGATATGCGTGTATTTTTGCAACGGACACCAGGGGAAGAAATAGGGGAATCTTCTTCAGCTTCACGCAATTAACGAATCGGATGTCTTGCAGAGAGTCACATCTTAATGTTTCACTGCAAATGCTCTTCAGTTCTGGTAAGGCCCTCAATATGAGACACTTTAACTTTGGAAGTCTGACTTCAGTATTGATGATGCTATTACTGTCTTGTACTTCACCCTCGCATGTCGCCATTATCTCCTCCATTTTCACGCACTCTCTAATTTCAATCTCTTCCAGGTTTTGAAGATTTTGCAGCAAGCTGTAAGGAAACAACTTTGTAATGCTGGGGCACCTGGACATCTTAAATTTTTTAAGACACGAGAAGGTTCTGCTAAATGTCAGTGGTTCTGGAGCAACTCCTGCTCCGATGAGGAAACTCAAATTCCTTAAACCCCGGGCCCTTAGAGTGTCGATGCTTTCAAGAATATTAGGAGAGCAAGACGATTCAAGTAAACATTCCATCCTGTCACAATTCTCAACGTCCAAACCCTTCAGTTCAGGTGCATTTTTCAATGAGGATACACAGCATAAGCTTCTTACATCCTGGCAGAGAATAATTCTCAGAACCTTAATGCATTTCGGAAGTACCAGATCTCCGCTGATATTACAGTTGACAACCACAACTTGTTTACTGGAATGTCCTACATCCGCTAAGTGGTACAGCTCTCCCCCTATTGTATAATTGTAACTGATTAGTGGTTGTTTCTCTTCACAAGACTTTAGGTGTGTGTTGTAGTCAAGAAGATTGTTGAAACGGAATTCCAATGTTTCCAACATCTTCAAGAATGCGAGTTCCTCAAGTTTAGCTATGGTTGTATTGTGGAGGTTAAGGGATTGCAGACGGAGGAGATGCGGTAGTATGCCTGTGGGGAACACCTTCAGTGTAACATTATTGAAATTAAGATACCTGAGATTCGAGAGCAGTTCCAAACCCTGAGGCACCTCTTCAAGTCCAGTTTGACGAACATCCAACATCTTCAATGCCCTAAGCTTTGCTAATGATGGTAAACGTCTTAATAGTTGACAATATCTTAACAACAATGTAGTGAGATTCACTAAATCAGAGATGGAGCTTGGCAAATTTTCAACAACCGTAGAAGAAAGATCAAGAACTTTAAGTCCAGGAAATTGCAGGAAAAATGATTCTTCAAACACTTTCAAACCAAAATTTCTTCGTAGCAATAAAGTTGAAAGAACGGGACACCTTGGGCGGCTTGAAAGAATTCCGTGGATGTTGTTGTCCATTAATGAAACTCTGACTAGATCACATGTCCATTTTTCATCATCTGTCAGTTCTGTCAATTGTGCACCAGCTTCAACCATGACTTGTGAACTCTCAGCCATTATCTGAATGGCCATATCTCTAATCAGGTCATGCATCTTCACACATCTATCATCGACAAAGTAGGAGTCAGAGAGAGGAGCAACAGCTTCCAACAAGCAAACATTTTCAAGTTTGTTAAGTATGGCATGACCCTTGTCGCATTCTGCCTGCCTACTCCTCATTCTTTCAATTATGCCTTCACTAATCATGAAATTTATCAAATCCTCTCTGCTGATATAACAACCCTCAGGATACAATGCACAATATAAGAAGGTTTGTCGCAATCCTGGATCATTCAAGCGAAGATAACTGTATCTCAGTATTGTGAATACTTCAGGCTCCATATCATCTTTCCTGACTTTTGATTCTCTCAACTCCCGTAATACATCTCTCCATTCACCGTCATCGTCCACTCCCCTCATGGTTGCCGCAATTGTTATAATTCCTAGCGGCAAGCCATCACATTCCTTTGCAACAGAACGTGCAATTGGTGTAACTTCAGGAGGAAGTTCTGCATGACACCCTAGCTTCTCCACAAACAAAGTCCAAGCTTCTTCCTCGGAAAGAGGCTCTATTTTCATCATCTTCTGGCAGCCCACTCGCCGGCAGACTTCCACTGATCTACTTGTAACAATCAACTTGCAAGCATTGACTCTAACCGGTATCCCTACATCCTCCGGGGTAAAGTTATGCCAAATGTCATCTAAAATGATAACAGATTTCTTCTCCTTCAATACATCAAACAGTTTTGCAGCTCTTTTCTGCTCATCATCTTCTTGTGAAAGATCTAGATTGATGGTTTTAGCAACAAGAGTTTGTAATTTATAAATGCTAAAATCTTGCGATACAGTAACCCAACTAACACCACCAAACTCATCAGTACCTTTTAGAAGTCTGTTATGGATGTGCTTCATCAATGCTGTTTTACCCACACCCCCCATACCATAGATGCCTATACTTAAAACCTCATCCTTCTTTAAAAAAGACCATACCTTATCCTTGTTTCTTTCAAACATCCGGCCCGTCTGCTTTTTTGTTAGGAATGCAACTCCTCTTGTTTCTTTTAAACTCTCTATTTCAGCATGCGGCGCCAATTCTGCTCTCGCGTTATCTCTGCTGTTTCCAGGGAGATCATCGGTCGTTTCCATTCCATGTTCTATGCTCATAACTTCCGTCTTCATGCTTTCTACATCCACCGTTGGAATCGGAATATCAGCTCCATTGGCTTGTTCAGTTGAAAAAGTAGAACCTGTGTTCCTGAGCTCATTCTGGCTGGAACTTGCCATAGTTTTAAGCCTTTTGTTTGTATGCTGAATTGCTAGATAGGCTGCTTTCTTAACATCATCAGGCACTCTTGTGCAGATGTTGACACCAAGGCCCTCAACTCCTGACAAGTGTGATTTTATCCTAGAAATTGAACTGGTCGGAGCAAATTTATGATTGCAAAACTTGCAGTAGAGACCATCATCCATCTGCGTCACATGATCCCATAATGGACCCGACCTCACCATTCTTTTCCCTACAAGAATATGTATACAAGACCGGAAATTAAATTTGCAAGACGAAAAAAAGAGAATTATTGATGTCTTAGTTGTATGTGGGATAATCAGGTGATAATAATAACCTTGAAAGGATAATTTCTACTACTACTCGAACGAGATTATTCTCTTACTAAAAATAAGAAAGAGAATGCTTAAAGAAACCGAAAAGGTTATTATTAGTTTGATATAAGAGCCAGCGAAGCAAAAGCAACCTGAAGATACCATTGTTACACAGTATCTAGGTCTATGAACCAACCCGATCACTATCCAAAATTCCAGAATCTTTGCCAATCAGCAAACAGTTACTTTCTTGCCAGAAACTATAAACACCCAATTAACTAATTGGTTGATAAGAAACATATATACTAATTAACAAGATAACAAAGATAGATTTAGTTAATTACCAAAAGCTGTGGTTATAATTACAGGTTGTAGCGATGATGATCGACGATGCCGATTACGATTAGCAAAAGATCTGATGAAAAGAAGCAATACATCGTAGGATTTATATAATCAGAAAGAAAAAGAAAGCAAGCAATTATACGTATTAAAAAACAGATAAAAAATAAAAAAATTACCCGATTCCATTAGACTCTAAGCAAATACTACGTATCAAACAGACCAGTACTAGAACAGAACAGAGAGAGACAGAATTGTATAAATATGCATCATAATGTACCTGATGGATTCAGAATTGTAGTAAGGTCGGAGGAGATCTAAGCAGATTATGTAATTTAATTTTTTTTTTTTTGATTCAGATCAAAGAAGAAAAAAGGATGAAACTTCTATAAAAAAACAATTCAAGATGAACAGAAAAATGGGAGATTAGGTTATTATGGCTCTATGCTTAGTGAGAATTGTTTAGGCCAGAAAGGGGTTTTGTGGGTTGTTCATCGATCGGTTTAATTAGACCTACAAAACAAAAAAGAGTTTAATTAGGGTTTTGATTCTCTGAAAACAAGGATACGTTTCCTGAAAGATCCTACTTTCTCATTCTCATTTAATAACCAAGATTTTTCCTGTTAATTGCAGTTTATTCTCCAATCCTGTTAATTGCAGTTCCTCTAATAAAAGTTATTTTTCTTGCAATTTTGCATAAAAAAATAAAATAAATAAATAAATAGACCCACCCCTATATATATAATTATATATATAGACACTAGGACACTGCTGGTATTTAACGACTCTTGTTATATTTCCTAACTTTTTATGGCCCTAAAAACTAAAAAGCTTTAACTTGCTGACAAAAATAAGGGCAGCCCCACAGCTACAGGATTAGAGAGACCTGACCACCACCTTCTTCCCTTTTGCCTCTGCCCTGTTCTTGTGTGTGTTCTTAATGACCAAAACATTAACACCCATGCCTTTTAAGGTACCCTTATGTTTATCTGGTAGAACTAATTTTGTTCGTATTATAAATCGCATATATGATCATAGCAATATTAAATCAATAATTTTTTTTACCTAGGAGAGAGCGTTAAAATTAACAATTCACTAGATTAGCTCGTTTAAATATCAAGGATAAAATTTAACATTTAACTGATTCTTGAAGCCAATTGACTATCCAAATTCTTAAGTATGCGTTTAACGAGTATAATTTAGTTTCTAAAAAATTACACTTATAATATAAAATACTTATAATCTGTGTTTTTTCTTTTAGAACGTTGTATTTTTTTCTCCCTTAATATGATTATTATATTCATTTTATATTAATATCTATAAAAAATAATAAAATAATTTAAATTTTAGGTTAATTTTTTTCTTATTACATGTGTAACTTTATTTTAAAAAATATTATTAAAATTTTAAAAAAACTAAATCACGCATAGTATAGAATCAACTAACTCCAAAAATCAAACAAATATCGTCCAAATGTAAAATTAAGTTTACATTTTTATATATTAATTAACGATTTAAAACTATCAACTTTTTAACAAATTTTTAGAATGAAACTCTCCATACGATATTAATCGGAACTATTTTTGTACGTATTAGATCGGTTAATTAAACAATAAGATACTTCAGTAAGTAAGATTTTCATATGTAATGATCCATCCAGCGACTTGTTAGAGTTTCGTGAATAATTTATACCTAACGAACTTTTAGGTGCCTTGTTATGGCTTTTGCTGTTGTCTTTTTTGACTGCATATTTTGTGGTTTTGTGATGTGATTTCTCAGCGCTCTCTCTCTCATCTTTCAATCCTACATTAACCTTTTAAAACCTGACTCCTTCCCCTGCCAATCACCATGCCTCAGTTTTAGCTGACACAAAATTACAAAACCTGTGTGCTTTTTTGCACTCTTGACAGAAATTTAAGTAATGTTAACTAACCATGAGATTAAATGTAACAACTCCTTCAACCTTATTTATTAGTACAAGTGTTGTGATTGGTTTGACCAAAAAGAAGAAAAAATAAGTGGAGTGAGTTACTTTTGGTCAAACCTCGAGCTCTTAAATCGGTAGGTTATGGTTTAATCTGATTCAACCAAATTTCGGTCCAATAGGACAATGGCTTGAGGTTTGGGTCACTAATTTGCTAGTTATTATACCGGTTGGTCCGGTTTTTATATCAATGGTTTCTTAAATGAGATCTGAGAGTCAAGTAGTACTTGCTCTAAACATATACTAATGGTTACGGAACAACTAAGTTGTATCTAATCAAGTGAAACATCTGAAGTGATTAGTGTGAATAACCTCACAATCTCACTCCTTAAACAAGAATTAATTAATATGATAATCTACATTGTGCTAGCCGACACTTACTGTCTACCACTCATCGATTTATGGATTACAACAAAGGTTCTTTTTTTAAGTTCAGAATCTGCCTTGCAAAAGTGAAATCATGCGTGATTAACAAATTAAACAAACAAAAGTAACCCTATTTTAATTGGTATGATAAACAAAATGTTTGCGACAAAAGCAAGCCTGCTTACTTCCCCAATGCAAAAATTAAAATGATACTTTACAGCTCAAATTAATGGAGTTCGTAAGTGTAGAGTTTTTATCGACTACTAGTGATAGACCTCGCTACTTATATAAATAGTGAAGTAAAATATGAGTTAATATTTCGAGAATATTCAATAATGACTCCAAAATCAAAATTGTGGTTCTATGCTATCAAGAACTTCTACCCTCCTCCTATTTAAAGGAAGACTATCTAATTCAATGAATGGAAAACGCAACCAATTGAATAGCCGGTTTTTTATTTTAGCGCACCTAATTGAATCGCGCAATTAATTGAGTAGCTACACGAAGCTCAATCGCCTCGAGTTTGAGAGATGTAGGACCCATCAATTTTCACTTCTCAGATAAATTCCGTGTCAAATAGAATAAAGACCAGCTCAGTAGCCGTTTGTAGAATTGACACCATAACCCAACATTGACAAAGAAATACAAACAGCATCATGACCTAACAAGAACATTACAGGCATTGTGATGTGAACATGACACAAGCAGAAAAATAATAAAACTAGCCATACCAACCAAACCCTAACAGAAGGTGGGTCCATTTGCTGTCACCAATCTATAAAATCCCAACATTTATTATCCATAAGATAGAGAGCAACAGTAACACCATACATCAATTTGACTAGAAGACATGGCTGCATAAGGTAATTGACAAAAGTATCCATAATATCCTGCCAAGATTACATAATTTCATGTCATATGTGGTCTTGGTTATTCTTGCTGACAAAAGGGAAATTACATTCGCCACATTCAATAACTTAAGAGATAGATAGCTAAGTTTAAGTTTTGTCTAAGCAAGCATCTTCCTTCCTTAGCATATTATTACACGAAAGACCAGTTCATGAACATGAAGGCCAGGCAGTGGTTCGAATCATCGTCGTTCATGACTTTCCATGCGATAGCTTGCTCATACGAGACCGGTCTTGACATGCTGGAAACGCATATTCCAGCTGGCAGATACGCAAATCCCTGTAAATTCATCGGGTACAGCAACATTAGACACATTCATTCAAGAAGATTCAGAACACAACAGTTCATCGATTTTCGGGTGATTCAAAATCAACTACTAGAAGTTTCAAGAGAAGAACTTCACCTGTTGCATGATCTTAGAGAATTCGCAGCACAGAATTTTGCGGCCAGCCTCATCAAGGATCTTGTCGAGCATAATATCTTGAAGGGCCACGAGAGTAGTTTCGAGCATGTCAAGTCCAGCCTGGTTTGCAAAAGTAAAAACTGGAGATGCCTGCAACCATATTTTTGCAAATTGTGTCAGCAAAATTCGTATACATACATCTGATTGTAACCTCAATAGGAAGAATTAGACAAGTGCTTACATTTGTTTTCAAGGAGCAGCACATAATTGCATCTGGATGGTGCCAAAGTTGCTTCAACAAAGCATCACTACCTTGGGAGTCAATGCGCAAAAGTTCTCCGCCAGTGTGGATCCTGCAGTATACCATGTTAATGGAAAAAGTAGAGAAAACACAATTTTTTGTGCTATGGGACCAGAGAGTAATGAAAGAAAAAACACCATACTTGTAGCTGCGAGAGATCCATCGGGCCAAAGTAAGGGCCTCAGGAGAGCCAGGCAGGGACTTGGGACCAATCTGGGAACTAAGGCGGGAAGGAGAAATTGCCATTGCTACCCTCTGAACAGACCCCACAACACTACGCACATACTGGCGAGCCATAGCAGCAACACTATCTCGCAGATGGTTCTCAAACGTAAACTGGAATGCGATCGTGAGGACTGATCTAAGATTGTAATTGTTGGCGTCAGTTTGATTAGCAGGGCGTGCACCGCCAGGTCCCTCTAGCGCGGAGGCCAAATCTAATGTACGAGTTGCAGCAGGCCCATCCTAAGATACAAAAGAAAGCTCAATCATGAACAATATGATCATTTTTCAAGAAACCTTTTGCTATCTTTTCATTATTTGTTTTGACAAAAAATATTATAACAAAGAGGAGAGATCACTCAACTGGTTTAGGATCCAAAGGAATGACACGAAAACCAGATGGAAGTAATGGAGCATCATCAGCAAAGGATTCATCAATGGGTGCAAAGACTAGCTGGGCACAGGCACCAACCGCATTTTCATCGACCCCACTGCACAGCTGCAAAAGTGCATTTTGAAAACATCATGATACGGAACATCACACAAAAATTAAAGTAAACCCAGTTTCTCACATAAGAAAATCATGTGCACCGACCTGTAACAAGTACATATCCCTAGCCAAAGCTACATCTTCATGCGAGAATGCATGACCCTCCAGCCTGACTACCTCCAAAGACTGCATTTCAGGGAAACACCAAATTTTGTGATTATAGAGAATTATCAAGAAATGAGAATAAAGAAACTGAAGCAAAATGAATTCATTGCAAAACTAGGTACCTCCTCATGCTCCACGGTATGAGCAAGGGGCAAAATGACCTGGCTGCTAGGGAAGCCACAGGGCCTTGAACAAGGGACTGCATAAGGACTGGCTTTGAGACATGCAGCGGAGTAGGCATCAACGCCGTAGTCAGCCCACTCTGACCGGTGTTCCCTCAGGAAACGAACAAGCAAAGCAGGGGGCACATTCTGCAAACAAACATCGAAAGTTATTTAACAAGGTAAGCACAACAAAGATTTAGAGATAAGAGGAAGGACAGAACTTTGTTTAGTAATTGTGTGTAACAATGTAAGAATAACCAGCCAAAAGTAATTGGCCCGAGGTAATCTACTTGAATTATTTAGAAAATACCTGCAGCAACATTGATGCCTTTGCACATAGCACACCACCTCCAAATGATGGGAACATGGATGTATTATACTGAGACCCAAGAAATTTATTTGGAGATGAGTTTATAATGATGGTTACATCTTCAACACCATCTCCACCCAGAATTGACCAACCATCATCCGCGAAGCCATTGACGGCGTCGTTGAAACCCCTGAGACCCAATAGCACAAACAGTCAGCAAATAAGATTGATGCATGTCAATTCTGTTTTGAATGGAATCTTAATACTCGAGTAAGTGAGAATCCTGTGCTTTAGCTAGTTTACGATGGAAATAAATGGCTCTACAAAGATCACCAATAGCCAAGCTGAGGTGCCTTACCTAGAGAGTCTCTGACTAAATGTTCTTAAAACAGCAGGCTGCCGGCCCCCACCATACTGGATTTCTCCACTGGTCTCCTGTGCGATTTGTCGAATGTGGCGTAAACCCTGCGTATGATTATAACAAAAAAACGTGAACAAAACAGACCATTTCATTAAGAATTGAGCCAGTCATGATATTGTTCTTACCGCCATGGTCATTTTCTGAGCAAGAATTTTGGATGACTCATAAAGAGGCCTCAGGACTTCAGGAACACTCCAAGCCTAACACAAAATTAGGTGTTTTAGAGTAACAAAGATGGAGAGTTTAAAAAAAAGGGAAAACATTGAATTACATAGTGTACTTACATCTAAATCAACATGATCCACTATGTGAATAATGGAGCCACCACCTTCACAAGGTCGTATTAGATAGCCACTAGGAAGCATCTCAGCTCTTACAAAGTTTGAAGGAGGAGGTCCTGTTGGGCCACCAGTAAAAGAAGTCAATGACCTCTCACAAACCTGTGCAAAATTTGGATAGAACATTTTAGAGCCATTGTTGCAATCTCTGAGCACACAAGTCAGGAAATTGTGGGAAACATGGAACTAGATTACTTACCACAAGACTACCATCTTCCAAAGTGGAAGTGTATCTTAGAGTCCAAAAGTCACGCGCTGCAGCCAGTGTAGTCGGGGCATAAGTCTGGAAGGAGCAGAGAAAATAGATTAAGAAAACCACAGACCATAAAGCACGCCAACATACTTAAAAAAAAGGCAAATCAATACTGAATAGAAATTCACTAACCTGCATGTATATAAGCTCAATTGTCCCCCCATTTCCAGTAGGAACTACACTCAAAATATCAAGACATCGGCAGTCGCGATACCAAGATGGACGATCTTTGAGGATTTCAGCAACCTGCAAAAACAAATTCTTCAGACCAATGACAACAGAATAAACATAACATAGCAAAATAGTTTCGTAGTATGTTAAAGATAGTACCTTTGTGGGTTCTAGACTCACAAGGCCACAGGCTCGCGCTGCTACCCCACTGGTGTTGCGGGAAACAGCAACGATTCCAATAGAATCCGGACCAGGCTACAATTTCATTGATAGGAAAGTCACATTTTTTCGTGAAAATAGAAGGAATGAAGTATGAGTCCATCATCCAAAACACACAAGAAACTGTGAAAAACAATAAAAGCTTCAAAGTGCATTACCTTCATCCCAATCATCTGGACCCAGTCGACAGCAGTCCCAGTAGCCTTGGATAGGAACTCTGCCAGGGTCTCCTCAGCCACAGCGAGAAGACTGGCAAACAAACATCGGTCAGGAGTGAGTGAACAAACTTCAAAGAACAAAAACTTTAAATTACTTATATCAAGGAGATGTTAATTACTCACCCAGCTGGGTTATTAGCATCCCTTTGAGGATGCTGAGGTGTTGGGTTTTGCTGTTGTTGATGCTGACCACTCATGACCACAGACTCACAGCTATTGTCTGTGGTCGTTGCTGGAGCCTGCTCAGAAAAGAAGCGCAGAAATGAGATGGAATCATACTAAAGCATAATAATTCAATAGGTATTCAATAGGTGGATAGAACTTCAAGTATATTAAAAAAGTCAAAACACTAGGAGAAGGAACTTACACTATGCAGTTGATTCCGCATGTATCCATTCTCATAGACCAAGTGAGAGACCTGCTTCTGTAACCGGTCATTCTCTTCCATCAACAGCTTGTTCATGGCAGACAGCTTTCTGTTCACAGTCTGGAGACGTGAAGCCTCCTTCCTCTGCTTTTCACGGCACCTATCAAAGAAGATCAGGAAAAAAAAATCAAAGAATAAGAGAATGATGGAACAGAAAACCAATTAGAGAAGAACCCAAATGATAAAACAGTTGAATGGCCAATAAAATAAAACAGAGAATTGGCGTTTTAAACACGTCATTAAGAGCAAGAAACACTTCAAACAAAACTATGAAAACTCGATCTAGAATCTCCATCAAAGCCAAAGAAATTGAACAGAAACCATTTGACTAAAAGGTGGAAGGACCACAAATGATTATTTTTAGAATCCTTCTCGCTCAGCTCACAATAGAGTGAAACGATTTTAACAGAAAATATTCTCTCCACCAATCAAACGTTTGAGAGGAGGGAAACTTCACAACAAGAGAAACTTAAAACATGATGACACATAAAAAATGAATCTTTTTCTCACAACGTAAATTCAAAAATCCTAAAAGATTTCATTTTTGAACAATAATAAATGAACTAAATCCATCTCCATTTCCCATTTCCTTCCATCCTTCAAAATCTGCAATTCCTTTTTTTCCCAAAAAAACTTTGTGTTTCAACAATAAAAATCAGACTTTAACCATTTTTAATTTTGTTAAAGCAGAAAATTACAAGGTAAATAATTTGTTTTTTGAAAAAAAAAAAGGCAAACTCATTTGGATCCTAGTGAAACAGACAACAAACTTACAACACACAAATGGAGAGATTTAAGGCTTTCTTGCCTTGCACTCTTTAACATTGAAAAAGATGGTGTCTTTAATCCTTATTTACCTGCGGTTTTGAAACCAAACTTTGATCTGTTTAGGCTCAATGTTAGAGAGAATAGGACACTCTCTAATGAGCTGCTGCCTTCTTATAGAGCTAGGCTTTGGACATTCTGTGTAAACCCTTTCCAATGCCTCCACCTGCTCTGGTGTGTACCTCACATACTTACTACTATCCATCTGCTGCTGCAGCTTATTACTCAATTCTTTCTGGTGGTGGTGCATAGAAAGTGCCATAAAACTCTTAAAAGAAAAAAAAAATTAAAAAGGGAACACCCAAAAGAAGATCTACAGACCTAAAAGAGAAAAATAACAATGGTTTTTTGGTGGTTTTTAAGAAGAAAGTTGTTGTCTCTGGTTTGGTTCTTGGATTTCTTCTTCTTTGTTGTTGTTGTTGGTGGTGGTAGTGTTTGTATCTGCAGCAGGTAGGCTCTCTCCAACAAGAGAGCCTCCTCTTTCCTTCATGAGATTGAAAGGTTTGATCTTTGAAAGGTTTTTTCGTTTTCCTCTCTGCTCTCTGCTCTCTGTTATCCCACACAAGAAAAACAAACACAAAGTATAGAGAGCTTTTAACTTTGATGATATAAGGGTGCTGTGGTCTTTATCTTAGACGCCAATCTCGAGATTCTTCTTACTAATACTACTACTATACATTAGAGAGAGAGAATTGGGAAGAAAAAAAGAAGAAGAAAGGAAACAAATTTTAAGAAAAAACCAAAAAAACCCACAGAAAGATGATGTTTTTAAGAGAGAAAGAACCGAGTACTTTTTGGGTTTTGCTTTGCTTTGCTTATGTGACAGCAAACAAACACAACGCAGCCAATGGTAAAAATGAAAAGCCAGTCGTGTATATATATGTAAAAACTTTTAATTTATGGCTTTTTTTTTCCCTAACAAAATTGAAATTGGAAAGAAAAAGAAGCAAAAAATGACAGAGAAAGAATAATAAATAAGAGCAGAGCAGAGAGCAGGCAGATATGTACGCCTGACAAAGAAAGAGCAGAGACGTTATTTTGACGAATGGGGTGAATGGTGATGCTGTGGGTTTGAAATGATGCTATGTATGTATGTATGTATGTAATGTATGTGATGGCGTAATGATGGATGGATGTGTAAAGGGTACAAAAAGGGGGGTATGGGGCATTTGGATGTGTGTGCATGGGAGGCGTGAGGAGAGAGAGAGAGAGAAGGGAAAGGCAAGGGAAGGAAAGGAAAGGACAGGGTGCCCTACGGAGCAGAGGACAGAGGGACTAATTGGCATTATTAGCATTAACCATTTGCCTGTTGCTTGTGAACTGTTAAGGTTTGGTTTGATTGTGGGTTGACCTGTCTGCAGGCAATGAAATTATGATGAGTAAGTCAGGGACAGCAAAACAAACAGGTTCTTAACAAGTCCTTAACTTTGGAGGGAAAGTCTTTTAAGTTTGCAGGGTAAAATGAACTTCTCAAAAAAAAACAAAAAGAAAAAGAAAGACTTGTTTCTTTTGTTGTTTCTTTTGTTGGGTTTTCTTCTATCTAAGACCAATATTGACTTGGGCCCAACTCTTCCTACTTGGATAAGGAGAGATTTAAATGTACAAATAATGAGATGTAAAATCTCTTTCAATTATGTTAACAACTCCTATAATGTCTTTTTACTAGTTAGTTAGTAGTTTTTTTTGGTCAAATTTAGTTAGTTGGTTAGTTGTAATTAGTTTGTTAGTGTTAGTGTTAGTGAATAAGAGGGACATTAATAGAATATCACGAAATTTGACATAATTTGAACTCTATACTATAAATTTTACGTGCTAAACTGATCATGATCGGTTAGGCTGCTACTTGATGGTTCTTAATTTAGGTAATTTTAGTTGAAAAATTAATTTACTATAACAAATTAAGCTTGCATATTCTTAGTTTTAACTTTCTATTCTTACTTAATGCTTCATAATATTATTTTTTGAGAATTAATGCTTTAGATTGTGATTTTGCACTACTAAACATTTCATGGCTCGTGGAACTTGAAGGAAAGAAATTGTAGTTGATAGATATGTTAAGGTTTGTTCCATTTTCAAGTTATTTGAGATTTTATATTTGTACCAGTTTGGAAATATTGTGTTATATTATATCATGAATTGAAATTAGTTTGTTAATATTCGAATAAAACTAGTTTGTTAATACTCGAACGGGCTCGAATAGCTAGGAATAATGGATTGAAATTCAAGGAAGCAGCAAGTTATAAGTGCTCCTCTAGCTATAGCTTCATGTAGTCGGTGTATATAATGCAAATCTACACGTTAGAGTAGGAAGCAAGAATAAATGTGAAGTACGTACTGATGATGCCACTATATTAATTGGGTGCCACATTTATGCCTAAGATTGGCTATACAGAGCTATCTATATATGTGCCAAAGTGCAGAATTTCAATTCAAGTATAAATCTTCATGTGAAGTATTGTCATGAATTCGAAACTCAACTTTGTGCATGCTTTTTAATTTCTCTCCTCCTCTACGTGCATGACAAGTGGTGCATCACTAAAGAGGACAGTTGTTTTGTATTTCTAGGGAATTCGATTTTAAATCGTCTTGATTAAGGGAAAAAGATAGGAGTTGAGAAATTTAAGTACATTGCTCGTAAGAATTGTGTTTATGATACTTGTCGCACTCCCTTTTTCGTTTGAAAAATGAGTTTATGTGACGTAAGTCAAAATTCGGATAGCAACAATACTATTATGTGATTTTTTTCGGTATTTTCTCTACGAGATTAATTTTTTTGGAGCATAGTTTGTGTTTTAAATGGTTGATTTTTCCAGCTGTATATTTTTTTTCATTTTAAATTTGAACATGAAATTAAAATTAAGAGTAAATAAATCTCTTACTATTTGGTCATAATCGAGTTAAAAAAACCTAAAGGAAATGATCACTTTTGATTTGTTAAGTTCGACCGGCAGGCACCAACCTACCCATCTCCTTTTTTGGGTGTGACAATTGAGAGTGTTTCCCACCTAGCTCCTTCCCTTCACTCATAAGAATCCAAAGAGTGAGTAAGATGGAAAGAAAGAGTGCATGTTTTTAAAGCTTTGGATGCTTTATAAAGATACAAAATGAAAATACTACTACTACTAGTAGTAAGTAGTACTACTTTATAGCAAATGTCAACCTTGTGAAAATCTCAAAGTCAATTCCACTTCTCTCCTTACACCCCACACAATAACACATCCAACAAAAAGACACTTTTTTTTTATATAAATTACGAATATCTTTGAATTTACTGATATATTTGCATTGAATTTAATCAATCGGTTTAGTGGGTTTGTAGCGTATAATTAATTTATTTATAATTAAATAAAAAACTTGACGAATAAAATTTTATCTAAAAAATGAGAATATCGAAATATTCGCACCAGCCATGTCTGGTTAAAAACACAAATAATTAATAGCTTATGATGGGACTCTCGAGAAGGAGGAGGAGAGGAGTCAATGGCTTACACAAACTCACTTGGTGTCTTCTTGTCTCCCTAGCTATAATATATGCACCTGTAATTATGATAATGTGCCTTTCTAGCTGTTTTGGTAGTATGAGTTTAATGCATGCTTTAATTAAGCTCTAAACTTTGGTCCTACAAGATTAATAGGATTTTTTCATTTACAATTCTTTTCTTCATATTTATATTTTCTAACATGAAAAACGTGGATTTTTTTCTTTTGCAACTCTTTTCAATAATCTCGTTTAAAAATTATCAATATTTAAAAAATAATAATTTTTTCTATATAATTTTCTCAATTTTACTAACTCCAGACCTGATTTACTTGGTACGTGAAAACTAAAAAAAAAAGTATGATCATAAAGATTTGGGGCAGTAAAACCCCACCAATGGGGTATGTCCACTTAGCATGTTTTCACACGTAGCAAAGTTTAACATTTGTGGTAGTCTCAATCCAGGCCCATTTGCGGGGCCCAGATCGGTGTTGGGTGGAAGAGAGGGCGGGCCCATTTCTTCTCATGCACAAAAAGTTTTTTTTCTCTAATTTTTTTCTACTTTATTTAACGCCATTTTTCAAATTATAAAAACAAAATCAATTAAATTCGACCCCACCATGATTTTTCTTTTTTTTCCCACACTATTTGAAGTGTGTGCCCTTTGCTTCCATTTTACACCTCTCGTGCTCTTTGGGTGAGGTGGTGGTGGGTGTTGGGTGTTGGGTGTTGGGTGTTGGGTTTTGGGCTTTGGGGTCCATGCACAATTTATACAAAGAGGTGTAAAGCTATGGCCTAGACATGAAAGAGAGGTGATGAGCAAGAATCCAACCTTGATAGGCTCCTCGAAATCTTTCATATCTTTGCTATTAATTATGGCACAATAAATATAATACATGACATGATTAGCACTTAGGAGTGGCATTAAATGTTAATTAGTAGCTATCCATAGAAGCTACATCATTTTCTTTTTTCCTTTTCTTTAATAAAATTTGAGTTATATTGATGCTTTGCGAAAATAGAAATCCACTAAATTACGTGTCCAGTTGTAAAATAATATTTTTTCCTCTTATAACTCCACCTGTAAAAATTAATCGTATTAAAATATTATATAAAAACCGATGCAAAATGATTTTCAAAAAAACTATATATACAACCAAATATTTCAGATTATAAATGCATGCACATTTATTTATTTATTTTAAATTGTTAAATAGCCTTGTATTTATTATAATTTTTAGTATTACTTCTTGTTAGGTTTTCCATACATTGAGAAAATCAATAGAATTAGTAGTAGTTGATTTTTCTTTGGCATATGGGAAAAGAAAAAGGGAAATCCACTTAATAATTTTCAAAAAGTTACACTAATACTACATCAACAGTTAATTCATTAGGCTCTCATTAATCTAATTAACATGTAATATCATCCGCAACAAAATCCCCCAAAGCAAAGGAAAAGGGGGGAAATGCAATTAATTTGTTTGAAAGTTACACTTGATCATTTAGGTCTAAAGTTTAAAGAATGATTGGCAATAAGAATACATCACCAAACTCCAAAAATGACTTGTGACAAAAATGACTTTGTGACAAAAAACATGAGTTCTTCTTCTTCTTTTTCAAGTCTTATCTCATTTTAAATTCGTCGAATCAAAATTAATCATATTTTACTAGCGGCACACAATTGCCAAATTAGACCCAAAACTAGATTGGTGGGGGGAAAGTTGGTACTACCTAGTGATTGCGTTGAATTTGGGATCCACAGCCGCTTGATGAACAGATAATTGTGAGAGTTCCTCATGTTATATTTGGTTGAATGACCCATTTCTTCAAAATCAAAATCATTGGCATTTTTATTTATTTTTTGAAGTGAAAATCATTGACATTGGTCAATTGTAAAACCAACTTTATTGACTTCATTTTAATTTTCTTTTCCCATCTTTTTCTTCCTTCCCCACCAATGAAAAGTGTCCAAAAATAAAAAAATGATCATATTGTACACTATATATATTTTTAATGTGTTATATAATAAAAAATTAAATGATATTATTACCATCCTCAAATTTGTTAAATTAAATAATTGTAAGAATATCTAGCACTTTTTTCGTAAAATTCCGACACAAAATTAATTTCATTCGAATATTATCGGACCATAAAAAGAGATATTTCTCCAATATTAAATTATACATCTTACCACATGGTTTGTTGGAAAGCAATGAAATAAATGTTTTTTTTTAAATCTTTGTGAATAACTTTACCACCACCTTTATACTTGAGATAAAGGTTCTTTCCTAAAACATAATTCTCTGCCAAATACGCAAACTAATCACAATGTCAGGTAGAAGAATTGTTATTGAAGCAACTGAAATCTAATCTCCAATAATTTCATTTTCAATTTAAGATTTTCTTTTCATTATTTTTATACAAAAAGATTATAATTAGTTAAATCCTTCCATTTTGTAAATACGAGATTAGTCATATGCTAAAGGAAAATAAGTATTAACGAACAAGATTAATCTCAAGGAAAATAATATGTAAAAAAAGGGAGCAAAATCAGTTTTGCTATAGGAATCCAGCTTTAACACAGTCCAAAATGCTGAGGCCCTTTGCTTGCTTTGCGCACCAGGGAGATGACTCCGCGCTTGGAGTCACGAGTAGGACTGCGTAAGAATCAAGCATAACCAAAAAGCATTACACTTAAAACTAGATTATCAAACTTATTGGGCAAGTTGAGAACAAGAAGTCATAGCTGAGAGTCTGAGACAACAAACTCTAATCCTGCCCTAACCTAACCAAACCAAACCGTGACCAAGACCAACTCAACCAATTAACAAGACTCCCAATGTTTTTGTGCAGAAAAGTCTCCAGCCTCACAACATTCCTACAAGCCAAACCACATGCTCATCTACCAAAGTTAACAGTCACTTCCCTCATGGAAAATGAGATACACCTACGAGTAAATACACAGCAGTGAAGATGACTGTCGACGCCACTTTTAACTACATCGTCTGCCTCATCTTTGCAATCTCCTTACAAAACCACCTACAGGAAAAAGCTATATACACTGTCGAATCGTAAGTATAAAGCAAGAATGAAGCGATGATGGGATCGGGGGCCTGAACATTATCTGTCTGACACTATACTAACACTTTCCATTTGAAGAAGCAATATCACTTTTATCAGAATCAAGATTGATATTAGACTGCGATTTGTCACCAGAAGACACTTCTCTCTCTTGCTGGTTCTCATTCTTCTTCGCATTCAGAAATCGACCCCCGCATCCTCTAGCTCTTCTCAGTGCATGCTGATGCCGAGATTCATGCATGTATGGCTGCAGGATTCATTTGAGCTGTGAGTTGACACATCTAGAAAGAAATGTATGTGGATCAAAAAGACTCTGGGTAGCAAACCACGCCACTTTTGACCATTCAAGAAGCAATCTTAATGGTCAGTGACATCCTGCTACGTAGATGATTTTTCTAAAGTATACCGGTGGCGCAGCAATACCTTCCGAGATTTGAGAACTTTGTTTTCTGACTCAGCCTTTGCCCGAGATTGCCGACGTCTCAAGATCCCATGATATTGCTTGGCATTGACAAACACAGGTTCTTCAACTGCATCTGATGGCAAAGGAACTCCGGCTTGTTGAATCCCCATTAACTGAAGATGGACCTGGAACAAGTAAATATTTGAACAATCGTAAGATATCTGTTTGTGAGTGAAAGGTAGTATTATCTTTGCTATAAACATACCATTGGTTGTCCAGCATAGGGCTGTGGAGGATATGGCTGCGCATCATAGGGAGCAAATATGCTTCTATAGTAAGGATCTGGATATGGGTAAGCCGTCGGTGCCTTCAATTCCATAAGCCAAGAGCAGTTAGTACTTCAAAGTGCTGAATTATTACACGATCCAAACAAAGATTTGTAGGATACAGTTAAGCACGCATAGTTGACTGAAGGTGAGCAACTTAACAAGAAAGATTAAAAGCCATGACAAAACCAAATGGATTGAATCAAACTTGTCTATGATGCAAGAGTAAAGTAGAAATTGACCAAGACATCTTTGTTCATTACACTAATGCTGTGTGTTTTAACAGACAGAGCAGGAACCAAAAAGCCTCAAGCTCCACAAACTTCCTCACAGCAAAGAATGACAACTTAATCTTGAATAAAGGGTAAGAATCGTCACGCTATAAAATGAAGAGAAATTCTACAGTGACAAAACAGACAAGCAACAAGTAAAAGTACATATTCAAAACAAGCGCTGTTAACATGGGAGCTTATCTTGCTTTTGCTCACACATGAAAATAACATAACAAGAATGTTTAACGACATTTTTCACCCCAGAGATAATACCATAGCAGGTCCTGGACCCAGTGGTGGAGTTGCTACATATTGAACATTCGGGGCCGAGATTCCTGGGTGTCCCAGTGCAGTTGCTGGAGATGAAGACTGGATCTCTTGCTCTGAGTGCTTTTGCTGCTCATTCCCTTCACCACTTTCTGGACAACCATCTTATAAACCACATAAGTGTCATATATAAGGCATTAAATGCATGTAAATATTCTCATAGCAGAAAAGAAAAGAAAAAGTAGACGCTCAACCTAAAACATTAGGTATCAAAAAAGTCTGGTGAAAAGGAACTTCACCATCATAAAAAAAATCACACAAGTTAATTACCATAAGCAAAGATCCAAAACTTTTTCATACACTGTCATGTGGAATAAATTAGACACCAACAGAGGAAGAACATCCATGGGACCTAGCTTAATCCACAAGAAGTCCAATTGCAGAATGAGATGGAAGTATACATAGTGTGAATCTCGTTTAGAAAACGATGGCAGTCAATGAGTTAGAATTTTAAAACACCAGGTACAAACTCAGGTTCCCATATAGGACCCTGGATGTAAATGAGGAGGAACAGCTTAAGCCTAAGCCCAGGTAAGCTACATGTGTTTTTAAAAAATGTAAAAGAAACGATTCAGATAAATGTCCCAAATTTCAAAATGTTCAGAAAACCTAGGGGGGAAAATTCACATCCGAATCACTTATTTAGGTTGAACCACATGTATCCCTAAGCTTACAGGACCACGACTAATTTTGTTTGCACCAGGTAAGTGCTTACTAAGGGTAAAGTGCTCCTAGCATGTAATCTTTAAACAAACCAACATTCCCTCTAATTGGTAGTGGAGGTTTCCCACCTAATTTTGGCGGAAGCCATTCTACTGAAACGTTGATTGTGGAAATTTACAACGATTTACCTACTAACAAGAAATATTTTAGTTTTCACACAGCAAAAATAGTACCATGAATTATATTAGTGGTTTATGCATGACATAACCAAATAGCACCTGAATAAGATATGTATCTCTAAATAAATTACCATAAGAGACAGATTTGATCAAGTTTTTGAAAAGAGATACCAGAAAGATCACGAACAGAAGAAGTCATGAGGCTGTTGCACTAACAGAGTCCTTGAACTTAAATCTGCCAGCACATGAAAACATCATTATAATTTGATCCCAAAATATTGCTAATAAGATGCTAGTCAGATAATATGGCTACAGCAGAAGCCACCAATCACTCAACAAGGATTGGAACTTTTAAGCCTGCATGTGCGTGCCTATGTAACAACCATACGTCTAAAATGGACAGAAATAAACCAATATATAATAGAACTATAGGATTACATCCGAGAAAAGAACAAACAGTAGTAAGAATGAGGTTCAGGAGATATAGAACATATGAGCTACATCAGTTTACAGTACAGTCCTCACTTTGCAACCAGATAGCGACAGCCTTCAAACTATAGCTTATATCCATTCGCTTACACAAACATAATCTAGCCAAACAATTTTTAGAGTTGCATAACCATCATGTTCAGGAACTGATATGAGAAGAATCTAACCCAAGCAAAATCAAACTATCCAAAGACAGCGGTCTTAACTCTTAATGTTATTTCATTAACTTGCATAACCAACAACGAAAGAAGCAAGCAGTTCTTCAATATTCTATTGTCAATCAACGTCATAGTACACATTTTAAATCAAGAAGGCACAAAAATTCATGGAACAAAGATACTCATTTTTTCACAGCACATAAAGCACTTTATGGTGTGCTATAATGTTACCAAAAATCTCACATAAGACTCCTAGTTGAAGACAAACTACTCAGGTGATCTAAGCAAGAACATAGTATTAGAAAACTTGCAATGCTCTCTAAAGTCATCTTACAGACGTTAACTCAAACCAGGCGATTAACTAACACCACTATTACATTTTTCTGAACACTGACGGAATAGAAATTTATGTTTGTAGAAAGTACCAAAAAGACTTGATGTTTGCATGACCAACACAAATGCTAATAGTGCTGCAACAAACACAAACATGACACCACAACCATAAATACCAGACCCAGGCCTCACATTCTTGCCGCCACATACCATCCTTTCAACACTAATATAAGCTACCACTTTATCCATCTAACTCAATCATCCTTCCAACACTACCATCTATCACCCACTACTTAATACAACCAAAAGAATTGCCCACATGGCCACCACAGTATCTTTTTGTTAATTCCATTTAAAACTCTTAAATGAAGATGGAAAATAAAAACGATATACAAACATATCCATCAACCAAGATCTTTCCGAAATGCAATATATGATTTTTAAACAAAAGACCAAAAGGAATGCACACTGCAATCCTTCCGAAATAATTATGGCATGACTATACTCTTCCAAGAATGCAAAAGAATTGCAAACCTATACCTACTCATAATGAATCATCTCTCGAAAAGTTTTGCAGCTTCTGCCACATGGTATATTCTGCAGTCTGGCTGAACAGTTTGCATAAGCTACTATCACATTTGAAATCAAAACCATGAACCTTGAGGACCATGCCAAGTTGAAACAGCAATGAGCCACAAGAAACATGTTAGAGAAATATAAGTCTTCAACATCATCTGAATAAACTAATTGAATTTCACGACTGGAACCTCACTAGCACAGTTTTGACGTCTGACTATCCAATGAAACAGATCGATATAGCTTTGACAACTATGCAAACTCACGTCAAACACAGAAATTACAAGAGATATTCACACTTCAAACACATTTGAGAATTCCAATTTCACCAAAACCAGAACAGTCTACCCATGAATAACTATATTCCTCACCAAAGAATAATTATACCCATGAATCAAACTCAAACAATAAAAATATTGAATCAGGAAAGAAAACAAAACTTATCCAGAAACCATAAAATTTACGCTCAAAAACCCATTATTCAACTCACAACCACCTCAATTCACACACATAAAAACAGCCAATTAAACAAAATAAATTGAAATCAAAGGTAATTCATTTCCCAATTCCTCCAACTCCCCAATCAAACCGCCTTAAACTCCACATACCCATTACTTAACGAGCAGTTTCTTAGTAAGGGAAGGACTTTAAATTACGAAAGTTCTCATCTTTAAAGAATTCTATAGAAGGGTAGTCAAATTTAAAAGAAAAGAACAATGAAACAAGAAGGAGTGGAACAAAACTAGGGATTTGGGAAATTACCTTAATTGGGTCTGTTTGGTTTGGCAGAGAAAGGTGTTGATGTTATTGTTGGGAAAAAAATGCTCTGTTGCAGCAGGTTAAAAATACAATAAAATAAAATAAAAAAGAGGGATAGGGTGGACTATAAATCTATGAGTTAAAAAATACAATAAAATAAAATAAACAAAAAACTGGGAAAATTAGTTTGAGGCGCTAAAGATTAGGTAATATTAAATTCCAGTCCCTATATTTTAAAACCACAACTTTAGTCCCTACTTTATTTATGTATTTTATTAGTACATGTTATTTATACAACTATTTTTTTATTATTTTCTTTTAAATATCAACATTTGGAATATTAAAAAATCAGAAATAGTCATAAAAAAACAACATGTATTTTTATAAATTCTTGCCGGAGAATTTTATTTATTTATTAAAAAAATCCATATAATCTTCAAATACTAGAAATTTATAAGAATATTTAAATTTTTTGGGACTAGAGTTTAAAATTCAAAAATAGAGGGACTATATTCTCCTATTTTACTCAAACCTCAACAATGCTAAAATGACTTTATGTTTATTTTTCTAAAAAGAAACAAACAGAAATATATTATTTCTCAAAAAAGAAAAAACCCATATTTGGGTTGTTTCTAGCTTTCCACTCTTTACTACTTTTGTATCAACAAACAACTTTATATCATGAATCTCTTGACTTGTCTCTATACTTATTATCTCTTTCTTTTAATTTCTTAAGGTTTTTTTTTTAATACTAATTTGAACCCTAGTTAAATTTGCAAAGATCTCTTAAATTTTCTATCACTGATTCTATTTTACATAGATCCACGGAACTTGAATCTTATAACACCAGCGGTAATAAGTAAATAGATATATAGTCTATTGATATGAAATTAGGAAGGGAATTATTTTTATTTTACTATCCATATTTTCACTTGTTTGAGGCGTCAGGTATTTGTTATTTTTTTTTAATTCTTTTTTCAGAAAAAATACTTTAGTCGACTGTTTTTGTGGTGGTAAATGAATCTGCATCTTTAAAATAATAAAAGGAAAAGAATAAATCTGCGGCGTTGGATGGTTCGGGCAGAGTAGGAGAAGCTGACCGCAGAGCGGGAGCGCATTTGGTCCAGCAGTTTTTGCGGGGCCCACAAATGAGTGGGCAGGATTGAGGCTGACCGCTGACCGCGTTTAGTAAGATCAGTTTTCTTGGTGCGAAGTGTACGGATCAGATGCGAGTGGGTCCACGGAAGAACGCGAATTGATTAGGAATTCAGATGGCGCTGTCGCCTGCGACCACATATGTCTGGCTGCTGAGCTAACTAGTGTGGTACCTCAGCATTTCAGTGGGGCCCACAATTTGGCATTACTAAAACATTCTAACATTACAGTCCTTGTAGTTTAGGAAATGGGTTAAATTAGTCCTTCCTACTTTAAAAGTTAGTCAGGTCTTTTCATATATTAAAAAGCGAATACTTAATTCTTTTCTTCCACTGCATCTGATAGAAATCAAGCCCAACAACCTTTTGCTGCAGTAGTCACCATCGAGTGATCCGCTCTACATCCAAGGCCATATCAAAATGGGCCACATAGAGATGGGCCTAAACTTCTACGCCTTACCAAAATGGGCCGACATTTTGAAGACTTGTAAGTTGTAACTGGCCTATGGCCATGGCCCACTTGCCAATCATGTCACCAAATGTGTCTAGTTAAAAAAAAATTTAAAAATATTGTAACCAAGTGCTTTCTTTTGGTTAAAAAAATAAACATTAATGGCATTATAGTTATAATCTTCGAAATTAGTAATAGTATTTTTTTTGAAAGCAATATTGGAGATTAAACTAAGATTGAAGGATTCCGAACAAACTGTACAGCGCAGCCAAGCAGCAAGCCCAACACCAGCAGTCAAACCAGGAGAGGCAGCGGAGTACCCAATACCCATACCAAAAGGGTCAAAACCCAAAACATCACTTGACCTTTGCCACTCTCCAAAGGATCGCGCAATCTCCTCATTTTTTTCACATTCATGCACGATCCAATCTCATATTCACCTATATAATTCACTCTTCTCTTCACAAAAACACATCTTTTCGGTCTTTATCTCCCTCGTTTCATCTCTCTATCAATCTAGTAGTTTCATCTGATCATGGCCCATTTGGTAGCTCTGTCTCAGGTGGGAAAAACCCAAAACCCAAAACCCATTTCTTGTTTTATTGATTGATTTTGAAGAAAAATTTAGTTTTTCAGTGACCATTTTGGGGCTGTTTAACTGCAATGGAGTTTCTTTATCTTGCAGGTGCCGTTGGCTGTTCCTGTTGGTACTGATTCGAGTGTAAAGGGATCTGCTTTCAAGGTAAATTACTTCATTATTGGCATGATCGGATGAGTAACTTAGCACCAATTTGTTCATGTTGAAAGAGATTGAAGTTTTTTAATAAAGACTTGAGATTGTAGTAGCAAGTTGCTGGATATTTAGATTGGGGTCTTCTGTAGTTGGAGGGTCCTATAATGAGACTTTTAATTCTAAGGGTGCTAAAATTGTGCTTATTTTTATTTGGTTTTTCTGGTTTGATAATTATTTACATGTCTTACCTTTGATGTTCAGGCAGTTGTTCATTTGGTCTAATGTTATGAATTTAGTTGTGGGTTGACTTTGGATTATGTTATTAACAAGGGGTTGAATTGGCTTTAAGGTTAGCATGTGAGGCCACAAAAAGCTTTTGAAGTTTGTGGTCTTGATTGCTAGAGAGACAGGATAGTGATATTTGTAATGCTATTAGACGGATTGGTTTATGTGTATCTGGCTTGGTTTCTTTCATTTCCTTTGTCCTGCTGTTCCTATATCTCCATACACTTCTTTTCTTGTATTGTGTTGAGGTACATTCTAGGGGATTCTGTATAGAAGCAAATTCCATTCAATACATAAACTGGTAGAAGAAAGTGTCATCCATTTCCATTTCTTCTAGATGGCGGTGGGGAATAGCTTTGGCGAAGAAATACTCTTTCTGTTGCTAATTGGCTTACTCCTGAACTGCATTAGGCCTGTAACAGCAGTAGAAACAACTGTAGGCTTAACAAGAAAAGAGTAAGGAAAAGGTAAAATGCCACCATTATATTTCTTGCTTAACCTATCATTCATGAGCCTTTTGGCCTAATAGTAGTGATAGATTTAAATGTCTGGCTGCAATCTTTTCAGTTCTGTCTGATGCATTCGTGTTACCAAATTAATACATTGAAGTACCGTGGCTTATGTTTTTCTTAGCATTGGATTAAATCTCAATGATGTACTTGATTTTGTCGCAGACAAACTATGTAAGCTTTGACAATAAATCATGGGCTCCTGCATTAGGGTTGGTTTCCAAATCAAGGAATGCTCGGTTGAAAAACCAATTCACGGTATGCATGTCAGTGCAACAAGCAAGCAGATCTAAGGTTGCTGTTTCACCCCTGGAACTTGAAGACGCCAAAGAGCCACCACTAAATACATACAAGCCCAAGGAACCTTACACTGCTACTATTGCCTCTGTTGAGAGGCTTGTTGGGCCAAAGGCTCCTGGAGAGACCTGTCATATAGTGATTGATCATGGTGGTAATGTTCCCTACTGGGAAGGACAGAGTTACGGTGTTATCCCTCCTGTAAGTCACAGTATTTATCATGCCACACTGCTACATCGTATACTCCCTCTTTGCTATATCATGTTACGTTTCATGCTTTAATTGGTGACTTAAAGATATTTTGTAAAAGGAGGTAATAGGCATTTTTCATGGGTGGAAACTCATTACTAATTGGTACAGGCTGAATGTCTTGTTAATTGGTTTCTTTTTTATATAGTTCAAAGTTTAGCTGATTATGGTCTTCCTTCCATACCCAGTCCCATTGGTAGAGTGGGCCACGAGTTCTTACCCTTTAAAATAACTTTTTGTTTCTTGTCTTGTTTCTCACGTTTGAGGTGATATAATCAAATTTATGGAACTAGGTTTTCTAACTCATTGTCGTTTGCATTGTAGGGTGAAAACCCAAAGAAACCAGGGTCTCCCCAAAATGTACGCCTCTATTCAATTGCATCAACCAGGTATGGAGACTCTTTTGATGGCAAGACGGCTAGTTTATGTGTTCGTCGTGCTGTCTATTATGACCCTGAGACTGGAAAGGAGGATCCTTCAAAGAATGGGGTATGCAGCAACTTCCTTTGCGACTCAAAGCCTGGAGATAAAGTTCTTATTACTGGTAATGCCATGCTAATTTTGCAGGATGAACATTTGTTTTTAGAAGTTGTTCTTTGTTATTGCTCGTTTATTCATTTATTCATTGTGTGTTACAACTGTTGGGATCTGTACGCTTTGCATGTGGTATTGTTTTCTTCTTACATCTTCATTTAGATGAATTTATAAAAATAATAATTAACAAAACGCTTTATATTATATAACTTTTGTGGGGTTGGGATTGCCAGCCCTGGCAATCTTTGGCATTGGTTGGCCCTAGGATATACCTCGTCTGCATAAACTAATATTAACCGTGCTGGCGTATTCTGCAGGACCTTCTGGCAAGATAATGCTTTTACCTGAAGATGACCCTAAAGCCACCCATATTATGATTGCTACTGGCACTGGTGTGGCTCCGTATCGAGGCTATCTTCGAAGAATGTTTATGGAGGCTGTCCCTAACAAGTTTCATGGCCTCGCGTGGCTCTTCCTTGGAGTGGCCAACAACGACAGTCTCCTTTATGATGATGAATTCACACAGTATCTTAAGGACTATCCAGACCACTTCCGGTACGACAAGGCTCTTAGTAGAGAACATAAGAACAAGAATGGAGGGAAGATGTATGTCCAGGATAAGATCGAGGAATACAGTGATGAAATCTTCAAACTCTTGGATGGCGGAGCTCACATTTACTTCTGCGGGCTCAGAGGAATGATGCCTGGTATCCAGGACACTCTCAAGAAAGTCGCAGATCAGAGAGGAGAAAAGTGGGAAGAAAAACTCGGACAACTGAAGAAGAACAAACAATGGCATGTCGAAGTCTACTGATCTTCTGTATTCGGGAGCTTCATTCTCGTATCTGTCTTCATCTGTCTTCGGACAAACAACCCACAGGCTGTTCCTGCTAGGTAATGCCATAGTTTGCAATTGTTGGTCACCTTTACATGAACTTGATCAGGTCCAAACCATTCATCTGTATTTTTAAATAATCACATGGGTAATTAGAACTAAATCAGAAACCCTTTTAGTTTCGGTGAGAGTTAAATATATTCTTGCATGAGTTGAGTTGTATTATCAGTATCATCTTGATTGTTCCTGCATCAATCATGGCCTCTGGTATTCTTGTTTCCGTGGATTTTTCTTTTGATAAAATATAAGTTAGAAGATTCGAACTTAAATCGTAGTCCTCGCTGCTTCACAAGAAGTAAGATTGAGTTGCTAACTCGTCGATTCTTGTTTCCATGGATAAACAAGTCAAAATGTATTTTACTTTTGGCTTTTCTTTTGATTGTAATTGTAACTTTTTATCAGATTAAAAATAGAATTGAGTTTAATTGGTGCCAAAAAAAGATTTCAATATGTTAGGGGTGCTGCTGGATTGAAGTAACGTTTGTTTCATAGGTTTTGAATACAATGTTAACCTGGCATTTGTTGTAGATATGCCATTTCCAAATGGATTTCGTTCTAGTGTATTTAGTATTTACAGAGGAGTTATATTTTTTTTTATAAAAAAATTGGCTGTATTATTAATTAACATTATAATATAATGAATCGAACCCATAAGTTACGTTATAAAGATTTCACACACTAAAAAGTTGAATTATAACCTGATATTAATACATAATTCATCAACCAACATTATTGAATATGGTCGAATGGTAATTGATTTGTCTATCTTTAACTTAAATTTTAAATTCGAGTCTAGAGAGCTTGAACAAATTAGTTTTTATGTCTAGAAGGGATAAAGAATATACGCGAAGGGAAAAAAAATCATTATTCTTTAAATTGTGTTTTCTCGGCTAATATTTGAACTTTTGGGCACCAAAAAATACCATTTTTAATCTTTAAAAAATAAATATATCTCTTTTTACAAAAAATAAAACTAAATATATCATTATAAAAAAATTAAAGTGTGTTTGTTTAGTAAATATATAGTCTTTTTTATACTAATTAATATGGCAAAATTTAAATGATGTATTTTATAACTCATTTTAATGCCTCACGACTTAAAATAAACCATTCAAATTTGGTCATATTATTAATTAGTATAAAAAAATTGTAAAATTTACTTGCATATAAAACATTTTATTTTTTTATTTGAGTAAAAAAGTCTTTAACGTGATACGACTTCAAGTTCAACTCTTAATAACCGCCAAGAAAAACCGTTAGCAACGGTTTAGTTATGACTATATCTATATCCGTTCGATTAAAACTTAGATCAATTTGGTAAAAACAGCAAGAGATTTTAATTTTTTTTGTGAGACTATCTGATAATTCAGTTATTATATTCCGATTTCGAGCCAGAATGAGACCTTAACTTATATTTCAATAAATAAATAAAATTAAATTGGGATGTCCTGTAAAGAAATGGAAAGATAAACGAGAAAAGAAAAGACAAAAGTTTGATTTAATTTAATGCGATGAGGTTGGCAGATTAGAAAAAGAAAAAATACACCATTGTTCCACGTTTTCAATCCTTGATCCACATTTAGCTCGAGGAATAAATCAAATCATTATAGAAAAGTCATTTTTATTTTAAATAAATAGATATATAAATTTTAACAAAAGCAAGTATATATATGGTTATCTCTATTAATTTATTGCTTATACAATAACTTGTAAGAACTTTGACAAAAACAAATAAAACAATTGTTGAGTATAAGTATGAAATTAATGGAAACTAAATAATTTACGAATAGAAATATGACACCAAAAAAAATAGCAAAATTAATGTAAACTTTTGAAGAAAAGTATGAAATTAACAGCAAATTAATGTACAAATTAGTTCAATTTTTTATTACATTTAATGTATTTTTCTCCTTTCTCAAATTAAAAAAAAAATATATATAAGTGAACCATCATCATTCATTACAACTTTGACCATTCGAATGGAAGCAAGCATTGTAATAATTCTCACTTTGATAATGCGTTCCATACTTCCATTGCACCTAAAAGATAACCAAAAAAAAAGAGTCAAAAACTACTAAAATATGTTTCTTATTCTCTTCAACATTTCATCATAGTTTATAATAATAATTCAGAGGTTCTCTATAAAAAGATAACAGCCTTTAGAAATCTGTTTCTTCTTTCATTCTATCCCATTCTCTTTCTCAACCTGAAAAAGTGGCCTCCATTTGAAAGTCAGATTCCAATTCTTCCATTTCATTGACCCAATTTCACTGGTAATTTCCATTTCCCATCTTTCACATTTCTCATTTATCTGTTCTTCTTTTTTTTGTTGTAATTCTTTTGTCCTTGTTTCTTTGATTATCATGTCTGTCTGTCTGTCAAAGTATATGTTTTCAATGGAAATGCCAATCTGTAATCTCAATTCTGACTTTTTGACCATTTTTGCCATTCTTTTATCCTTTATATGATTCAATATTTGATTTGCTTCCATACCCACGAATCTTTTTCTCCCCTTTCTGGGTTGTTTGGATTGTGGAGCTAAGAAAATGAATAGCATAGCATGATTTAGATTTGCAAGTTTTGGTCTTTTTTGGATTTTCCTTCATTTAGGTTCTGATTAGGCATACCCAATAATTCAGTTTTGGTTTATGATTTTGCTCTTCTTATTTCAACCATATACCTATTTTGTCTGAATTGCTTTTTGGGTTTATTTCTGGAAAATTTGTTTCATGTTATTTGGTTTGGGATTTCAATAATCTGCATGCATGTCCTTTTTAGATTGTAAGCTTCTTGGCGCGAATTGAAAAAACGACGTTATGTTTATGCTGTAATAACTGAAGCTTGTAAGAACTTACAAGATGATTTCCTTGGTAATTACAGGTTTTGTTGGATGAATTTTTGTTATCTGAAAAGAAATGAGCCGGCGTGAACTTCAGAGGCCTACCTCAGGTATGCATGTCCTCTGCTGGGTGTTACTACTAACTCGCAAGTTGAAATAACTGTCTGCAAGTTTCGGATAGCTCCTTGATAATTTTTTGTCATGTTTAAGCTCTCCGTCACAGCTATAACTATGGATTCTCAATTCACATTAGAGCGAATTTTTTTTAGCAACTTTTAACTAAGCTTTTTCCTGGAGTGTTTAGTCTATGACAGTAATGAAAAATGCTCATTGTATCCTTAACACAAGAAAAATGAAGTTTTCTGTATCTTATTGGAGAAAACTGAGGCTGTTGGGCAACCTATCTTTTATCATGGGGTATCTATTTATCTGAGATGGATGCCATTAAGACAATAGGTTGGCTATGGTTTGTGCTTTTTCCTTGTGCATTGATGCTGCAGCGAATTTGAAATGCTAAAATTTTGAGAATCTTTTATCTGCAGTTCATTCTGTGACCATGTATATGGCATTGTTGTTATTTTTTGTGGATAGTACTTCTTTCATGGCTTTTATGACAGTGCCATTGCCTGTGACAACGAATAGTAAACTAAATGCATTTTGATTTCCCTGTGCAGCTAAAAGAAGACTAAAAGAGTTATTGGTCCTAAGTGATAATCGCAATTGTGCTGATTGTGGTGCTCCAGATCCTAAATGGGCGTAAGTAATGACTTCAACTCCTTCGAATTGCAAAGATCCTCTGGAATGAATATGCGTGTGTTAGAAGAGTTGACAGTTCCGATATGCCGCCTCCATATGCATTCTATCTTGCAAATAGAGAAATCATTTTTGTATATTTTGTTAATGTCAAATACCACATAAAGAATAACAATTACTAGTATTTGATTTCACACACAATGTCAAGGTATTAAGGATTTTGTTTGACTATCTTATTTTCAGGTCAGCGAACATCGGGGTCTTTATATGCTTAAAATGTTGTGGTGTACACAGAAGCCTTGGTACACATATCTCAAGGGTGAGTGTTCTCGAATTTTCTTCTAATTTTTTTATTTTAAAATTTTTTCTGTCCATTGTTGCAATGAAGTGTAATGTAAAATTGATTGCTGGTAGCAACTTTTGGTCATGATTCCTAGCACTGGTCATATTGTTCTCCTTTTCAGACAAGGCACAAAGACAATAGAAGATAACAAACTAGACTTCTAGTTGCAAATGCTTGTGATTCTTCTCCTGGAGTGACGTTAGGCTGAATTTGCAGGTTTTGTCAGTGACGTTGGATGAATGGTCTGATGATGAAATTGATTCCATGATCGAAGTTGGAGGAAATTCCACAGCCAATTCAATTTATGAGGCCTTCATACCTGATGGAGTTTCAAAGCCAGGGCCAGATTCCAGTCACGAGGAGCGCATGAAATTCATAAGGTTAGACAAGACTTGGCTGTGGTTTTCTATATGGAAGTGCTTTAACCTTCATATATATCTGTTTTCCGGCTTACAACCTACTTTTGTATAACTATTCTCATGGTCATGCTCCTGTTCCCCTTGTGATGTCTCTTGTATGGTCGTTCGAGAGGCAAGTCCTCTTATTGAGGTTTGAATTTCACATGGGTGTACCACAAAGTGCTGCCTACTGGTTGTATCCTGGTACCGTGGTGGTTTCTTAATACTTGTATTATTCCAATTTCCATGTAGGTCTAAGTATGAGCTTCAAGAATTTTTGAAACCAAGCTTGCGAATTGCATCAGGAAAGAGCTCCTCAGCTTCTCTCCAGGCATCTTTTTCAAGGAAGATTTTGGATAGTTTTCGAGTTTCCTCACATTCATCAAAGGAATCGGTAATTTAGGACATCTCATTTATTTCCTTTCTCTGTCCCCATATTTGGAAAGGTGGAGCAGAATATTGTGAATGATGGAAAGAGATAAACTTTCTTACTGATTTGTACACCATACAACCTTTATAGATCAGATGTATTACAAGAGATGCATCGATACTGTGAATAACTTCTGATCGTCTGATGTTGAACCCTGTTAACAGGAAGGCATGGTAGAATTTATAGGATTACTGAAGGTCATTGTTAAAAAAGGTAAAAATTTAGCTGTAAGAGACATGCTGTCAAGTGATCCTTATGTGATTCTCAGGCTCGGAAAACAGGTTAGACCTGCTTATTTCTCTTGTTCTTTCATAATTGCATTAGTTTTTATTTTACTTCCACGACCATTGGTTTTAGACATTGTTATATAGTACCTTCTACTTGTAAACTACCAAGGTTTTCACCTCAAAATGTTGGCTTCATTTTATCCCTCTTATATGCATGCATGTGTATGCATATAAGTGTATAAGTACCATTTGATTAATGGTTGCCACTTCATGGTATTCGATTGGTTGTCAGAAAAGTCACATCTGCAATGTTCGAGTGAGTGGCATTTGGCAATCCATAGCTCCTTATTTGATGCATGTGTTGCTGTAAAATATACATGCATCGCGACTTTCGGTTGAGATGCATAAACATCTCCATTTTGGTGCTTCGGTAGTAGTTGTAGTTATTTGTGCTGAATTGAGTGTGTTTTATTAGACTGTTCAGACGAACGTAATAAGGAGCAACTTGAATCCAGTTTGGAACAAGGAACTGATGTTGTCCGTTCCACAAGATTTTGGACCTGTAAAGTTGGTAAGTTTTTTGTTATCTGAATTTATAGTTAACTAAGCTCTTCCGGTACTTTGCTATTGACGAAATTGATCTCTCGACCTTGTCATTATACATTTCAAAGAACTGATGCCTGCATGACTGAGCAGTGAGCCTACTAGAGTCGAACTTTTAGATGTTTTCAGGAAGAACTTGTCACGCAATCTGAAAGGATTTTTGCTATTCATGTCGTTGATTAAACAATGTTCAGATCTTATACGAACGAGCAACGAACCATAGGTGTCCGGCTAAGGAAATTATCTATGCATCTGACTTTTTAAACATTCCATATTGCAGAGTGTTTATGATTACGACACGTTTTCTGCTGACGATATAATGGGTGAAGCAGAGATCGATATCCAACCCTTGATAACATCTGCCATGGCATTTGGGGACCCGGAGATGTTCGGGGACATGCAGATTGGGAAATGGTTGAAATCGCACGACAATGCTCTTCTAGAAGATAGCATCATTAACATTGTTGATGGGAAGGTGAGACAGGAGGTTGCGGTCAAGCTCCAGAACGTCGAATCCGGAGAACTAGAACTAGAACTAGAGTGGATCCCCCTGGATCAATAAAGGACACAAAGTGTAATGTGTCCTTAATTTCCAGGTTAAATAAGGATTTGTAATGTTGATTTGAGTTGTTTATATGAGATGGAATCATATACTGTCTACTTTCTGTTACTATTTATTCAATCTTATCATATTCTTTTTTTAATTTTTGTAATTTTGTTCTTCTTCTAGGGTTCTTGTTTGAAATGATTTGATTATAGACGGGAACCAGATCGGATACATGACCTTTTTCTAATGGTTTGATTATATACAGTTCCTTCCTGGACCCCTGGTAAAGAAAATTAAAAAAAATAAATTAGAAGCACCAGAATCAGTAAATTATATAAAAAAAAACTTATAATTTTTTAAATCTTCCACTTCGGTCCTCATATTCTTAAAACTTACAATTTAATTTTCATAGTTTCTAAAAGTCACAATTTTTAGTGGTTAAAAATAACAAAAATGGTAAAAGATAGCAAACAAACGGATGAAAATTGGAGGGAAAAAATATGATAAATATGTAGGGCCCATACCACTAAAATAATTGAAGAAATGAAAGCAAAACGAAAAAAAAATTGTAAAACATTTTTCCTTTGTCATATTATATTTTTTTCCTATTTTTATAATCTTTTACCTTCTTTTTATAAATTTTTAAATTATTTTTCTAGTATAATCCCGTTAGAAAACTGTCGGGCTTTTAAAAAAAAGTGACTCTCCTAACATGATTTTCTACATTTTCAATACTCAAACTCGAGACCTTAAATAAGAATGAATAAATTTTTTACTACTTAATCACAACCAATATTATTAAAATTATAAATTTTCTAAAACTATAGCGTTAAAATTACAAAATTTTAAAGTATCCATAAAAGAATGGAAAATTTTGAAATTATATAAAGTCTTTAAAATATAAAATCTTTCATATGCCTTACTCAACCACAATTGTCAATGGATAACACTATTGAATTCAAAATTGCAAAATCTTGAATTGTTTCTTAGGTAAGAGGCAGCTATCCACTTTAATGTTTCCTTAACTATACCGATAATATTGTCCTTTTATATATATATTTTATAATAATAATAATTAGATTTATCAATGTCGGCTCGATTTCAAAAACGAACTAAATACAATAATATTATAAATCTACATTATTGCTCTATTTTCTCTATATTTCGAGAACCAAACAGAACATTAATAAGTTTTTTTCTTGTCCGAACTTTGTTGGGAATCTTTGTTCTACTAAAGTCGCGGTCCACAAACGCCAGCAGGAGGAGGTCAGTGACTATAGAGGAGCTGATAGATTAATTGTGGCCATAAATAAATAAACAACTTCATTTCATTTTCAATTATTTCGGCACTATCTTTAGATATTGTCTTCCACTTATTGCATAAGCCTGACTCATGCATTTATTTTACTAGTTTTGTTTATTTATTTATTTTAATAACCACATATTTATTGTTCGATTTTTTATACATTAATTCAGTATGCGTTAGTTTGTATTAATTTACTATATATACTCAGCGACTTATATTAATTTATTATAATCGCGCAGTTATAATTTCTTTCAAAATAAAACGCAATTGGAAAAGAAAAAGAAAATCCAAGTTTATTATAGTTTATTTTTTCACTTCGATCATAATAGTTTAGATTCGGAAAATTAAACCCAATAATTTTTAAAAGTTTTCAATTTAGACCTTTCTTTCATAAGTCACATTCAGTAGGTTAATATTGACCTAAAGTGCAAGTGACGAATCTCACAAAACTTAACACGACCATAGATCGGATATCAAAGTCTAATAACTATTGATCTAAGTTAGCAATTTAGCAATTTTTAGAAATTTACAATAAAAAAATCCATTTCTAATAAAAATTGAATAAACATTTTACTCAATTTACTATTTTTAAATTCTAATTCTAAAATATTTCTAAAATAGATTTATAAATAGTAAATAAAAAATATTAAATGACATTATAAAAAAAAATCAGAGTTTAAAAAAAAAAAATTATACATATATATATACTTTTTTTTTTTTGCAGAACATTAATAGCTCAGCATTTATATATCATTTATGCACAAATGTTATTGGTCATTTGAAGAAATAACTGAAACTTTTCTGACCACAAGCAAGACAGTATAGTTAGCTTTCTCTCACAAGAGTGGGACACTACCGCAAAGACTTTGACGATCAAATATGGAACTGACTTTCATTTCATGTATTAATGTAGTACTACGATGGTAGGTGGGGATTGGTTGTGGGGGTAACTATGGTCGGGTCGGGTCGGATCAGAATTTTCTCACCTCTAATTGAACCACAATTGAAATAGTTTGGATGGATTCCGATTAGAAAAAAATCAATTAATAACTGATCAAATTCGACAATTTTAGTTTGCGATGTTTACATTATATATGAAAATGGAAGCATTTTATTCAAAATTTGGATTTTTTAGTTTTCGGTTCAGATTGGTTATGTATCGGATCTCACTAGCTCTAACCAACTATATTTGGTTCAGTTTTGATTAGATAAAAAAATTCAAATTCAAATTCAAGTTTGAATCTAGATAAATTTGCTCGCCCCTATGTTATAGGGACCAATATAAATGAGCCGAAAAATAAAGGGATGAGGATGACTAGACTCGTGAGTCGTGACACTAATTACTTATAAAAAATATTTTTGTATAGTTTCTAGGGACCAATAGTTTAGTTTATTTCTTATAAAAGAAGAGGAGAAAGCTACCTAGAGAGTGGAGAGTAACACATAATTCCTTGGATACTAATATAAATGACGTTTTAGGAATACATTTTTAAGTTTATATATATTTTGATATTAATACCATTCTATATTACTTACTTTTTATTATTTTCACTAATTATTAAAAATAGATAAAAACTTCATTAATTAAAAAAAAAACGAAAGAGAGTATATTTAATGTCTTAATCTCATGAACCAATCCTTCATATTATTTTATAGAAATTGTCTTATACATACATTTTAAACCTTTTAAAAAAAAAATAATACGATAGAAATTTGAATTCGAAATTTGCTACATAAGTCATGTCATAGTTTAAGGTTTGGAAAATTCTTTTAAAATTCAGATTAAAATTTGAGTAGAGCATTATTATTACATGAAAAGACACCTATGTACTTAAAATCTAATCCACATTAAAGACAAACAAAGTGGTCGTTATCGTTAAGCATAAAAGTTGAGCTGGTCCATAAGATCATATACCCCACCCGACAAAGCTCAACAGTATTGTAAGCTTAGCTGGATTATATCTGTAATGCATACTACTATTATCTTCTTCTTCTGCTTTATATGCTACAACAGTAACCACATATTTAATTAATATTCAATTATATCAACTTTATAGTTAAAGCCATGCACTCACTCATCTTCCATGCCCACTTTCCTTCTCGTCGAGGAAACCAGACCCCACATTAAATGCTTCTCATCTTGAACTCGACATTGGATTACGTAGAGTAGTTAATTCGGGTCTCAAGATCGAATATTGTACATGAAAAAAATCATAAATATGTCGGAAAAATCACTCTTATCAAATCCGGACTATACTTAAATGAAATTAATTTTTTGTTTTACGAACAAACGAAGATATATGAAACCGAAAAAATGAGAAAATTAATAAAAAATTATCACAATTAACAAAAAATAAAAGAGTTCTCATACTAATAATTAATAATTATCAAACTCAGAAAGAGATGAAAATTAATTAAAGTGTAATTAAAACAGGAGCACACTGTTATTCACAATATATAAGTAAGTCACTAAATTAATTATTAGCACTTAAAACAACTCAAATGCACTAATTAATTACTTATTATTGCTATTAGCATTATTAGTATTATTATCATCGGCATTTATTTTGTTCTTCTTCTTATTATTATTTCGTCTAATAAAATAAATTAAAAGCGAAGCCACTAACAAACTCACACCGGCGACTCCACACACTAAGCTCGTCACCAACAGCACGTGCCTCACGTGATCTTCTTTTCCGCCTCTCCGGCTAACGCTCCTCCACCACGACGCGTCGTCCGCGTTTATCGCTCTCGGCAATTCTACTCCCGACCCCGCGGCTGAAGAAGAAGACGACGAAGATGATGAAGAAGAAGAAGATGCTCCAAAGAATGCCTTCGTCTCCGGCGACAGCTTCTTTCCGGCCGGCGAGTTGCTCTGGTAGTCCAATCCATGAACAGACGGCCGTAATTCCCTCCCTCTCGCATCTTCCACGACCACCGCCGCCATCACCATCACCACCGTCACCGTCACCACCAACGGCTTGTACGCATACATCGTTTTTTTTTTTGGAAAGAAATTATTTTTGTATATGATCAAATAAGTGCTTATGCTTTGCAGGCTAGCTAGCTATGTAGCGTGTAAGAATATAAAGAGGAACAAAAACAGGTCAGACGATGTCGTTTAGGATATCTTTCCTTTATTTTTTGGGAAAGTTCATTTACGCTACAAAAGTAAACAATCTTTCTCAAAATGGTCACCAAATAATTTGCGTATACATTTTTACCACCAAACTTTTTATTGTTTATCGTCATATTTTTCGTCAAATATTCTTACAAAGTATATTTAGCCTCCTAATTTTTTCTTGATAGAATTCAAGAAAAAAAATCGAAAGGTTAAAAACACTCTACAAGTTTACTTGAGAAAAATAGGAAGCCATATAATACACGGCAGGAAGTTTTGTATTGTTTTATTTTTCATAACAAAATGTATTGACAAAAAATTCATATCCTCTTTTTTCTTTTAAAAAATCTAACATAGTTTATTAGATAAAAAAATGGGACAATATTAACATGTATAATATACTATACAATTTGATATCATTTTATTTTTAGTCAAAATAAACAAATAAAACATCATTTGTCTCATAATATTTCTTGAATATAATACACTATGGTAGAGTTCAAGAAAATTTGAGAGACTAGGATGCTTTGTTAGTTTATTGAACACGAAATGTGACGATATTGATATGTATGATACACGATGGAGAAAGTTTGGTGATGAAAATGTAAGAGAAAATTGTTTAGTGACCAGTTTGAGGAAGAGTGCGTACTTTAATTGGCAAAAATGATTTTTTTTTCATTGCTTGGTCTTTTATTTCGAATGAAGTGACTAAGCGAAACGGTGTCGGTTACTGTTAATTAGATTTGAAAACGCGTGATTGTGGTCGGGGGACCAAGGTTCACAAGAAGTCCACCATACGCCGCTGGTTCTCTTGTCTTTTTGAACGGCTTTGCCAACTAAAAGCACACCTGTCAAGCATGTTTTTTCTAATTCTTTATATTATTAATTATTATTTCAATATTATCTATTCAAATTCAACTCATAATTTATATCATAAAAATAATATATACTAAACTATAATCTTACGTGTCAACCCTCGCATTTTTTACCATTCTATTGACAATTTATAACAGTGGCGTATTTAACGGGTGGTAGTAGGGTCAACTCCCTCGCTTATCAAAAACAAAATAGTCCATATACTTATATATTTTAAATTTTACCCACAAAAGTATTAATATTGATAATTTTTTTTTGAAAAATTAACATATAAATGGTTATGTGAATTTGTTAAATTTTAATTTTTGAGTCATAGGTTGTGCATTAAAAAAATTCTACTTATATTTTTATACCGTGACTTTAAAAGTAATATATATTTTTGCTTGTTTAAATAAATTGATTCTTACAATAAATCGTGAACAACTTCCCGTCATTTATTCTCTCATTTTTGTTGTTTATTTTATTATCATTTTTTCTTCGATCTTCATCATTTCTTACTTTTTTTTCTCTCTTTCTTCTATTTTTACTTTCCTTTTTTCTCTTTTATCTATTATCAATACACATAGTTATACCATATATTCAAAATATTTCATTACCTTAACTATGAATAAGTAGATATTTAACTCTTTAAATATCTTTAACCATTCGTATAACTTTTTATTTTTTAAGAAAATCAGTTTTCTAAAATAGAAAATAGTTTTAGAAAAGTGTTTTCTAAACCAGAAAACTGCTTTCTAAAATAAAAACCATTTTCTAAATTTCGAATTTATTTTATTTTATTTTAAAAACTGTTTTTTAAAGCACAAAAAAAAATGAAATAGAAACATGATTTCTGACAATTTTTTTCCCAAAATAGAAAATAGAAAAAATCACAAAATTGCTTTCATATTCTGAATTTTGAAAACTGTTTTCTCAAGTTTCGAATAATGCTTTCACAGATATTTTTTTTTCTAAAATAGAAAACAGTTTTCTAAAACAAAACTCAGTTTTTTAAACAGAAACTATTTTTTTCATGTTCAATTATTTTTTAAAATCAAAACAACACTTATGAATTAGAAAACGTGTTTTTCTCAAATAGAAATTTTTTTTTCCTTAATAGAAAGTAGAAAAAGTTTTTTAAATTTCAAAATATGTTTTCTGAATTTCTAACCTGTTTTATGAAATAGAAAGAATGGTTTCTATCTAAAAAATTGTTTTCTAATTCTTTAAAAAAAATTAAAATCACAAAAATAGAAAAAGAGTTTCTACATTTCAAATAAAAAATCCAATTTTAAAAAATAGTTATTTGAATTTCTATAAATGTTTTTAAATTAGGAAAAAATGATTTCTCTCATAAACAGTTTTTCTAAATTTAAACAATTCTTTCAATTAGAAAAATATTTTATAATTCTCAAAAGCTGTATTTTCTGATTTTAAAAATCACAAAATTGGTCTCTCAATCTTGAAAATAGTTTTCTGAAATTTCGAATACTGATTTCTTAGATTTTTTTTCTAAAACTGAAATGTTTTCTTAAATAAAAAATCATATTTTAGAAAAGAAATCAATTTTTAAAAACATAAAACAATTTTTTAACACAGCCACTATTTTTTTAATTTTTTTTCAAAAATAGTTTTAAAACTCACAAAACAATTATGCATTAGAAAACATGTTTTCTGAAATAGAAAAAGGTTTTCTAAATTTCAAAATATATTTTCCAATTCATAAACAAATGTTTTTATAAATTAATAAATTGTTTTATGAAAAATGGAAAATGGTTTCTATCTCAAAAATTATTTTTATAAATTAGAAAAATGTTTTCCAGTTGTCAAAAAAATTGAACAAAAATAGTTTTTAAAATCACAAAAAAGTTTCTTAATATAGATTTTTTTTCTAAAGAAGAAAACGGTGTTCTAAAATAAAGAAAAGAGTTTCTAAATATGTTTTCCAATTCTAAAAATTATTTTTTGAATTTCTATTTTTAAAATTAGGAAAAATGTTTTCTATCTCAAACAGTTTTCTAAAATTAAAAATAACTATTCTTTAAATTAGGAAAATATTTTCTAATTCTGAAAATTTGTATTTTTTGAATTTGAAAAATTGTTTTAAAAATCACAAAACTAGTTTCCAAAATATCGATCACAGTTTTCTGAGATGGATTTGTTTTTTCTAAAACAAAATTTCTTTTTCTAAAATTGAAATATTTTCTAAAACAGAAAACCATTTTTTAAAGCTGTAAATAATTTTTTTTAAAAATGGAAACCAGTTTTTAAAATCACAAAAACAATAATGAAATAGAAACATGTTTTCTGACATAATTTTTTTCCATAAATAGAAAACAGAAAACTATTTTGTACCATTACAAGTCAAAAATAATATGCAAGAAATTTCTTCTAATTATAAGAGAAATAGAAAAAAATGTAAAGTATTTGATATATTGGTAAGTATCTCCATCAATTGTTATCTAGGAAAAGATGATATTATTAATATGAAGAAAAACTCGGACAAAAAATATTTTGAATTTTCCATTTTATTCTTAAAGAGAAGGCCAATAATGAATCCTGAATCAATACTAGAATAATAATAATAAAAACTTGTTCATTATTGTTTTTTTTCCTGATTTTATGTTTTTTTATCATGTTGGGTAAAATAATTTTTTTAATCGAACAATATATGAAAAGAGAAACACAATTTTAAAAATCAGAAAAAAGTGGTTTGTTATTTTCTATTTTGTGTTTTAAAAGACAGGAAAATAAACAAAAAACCTAAAAATAGAAACGATACTAAACAAGCTCGTAACAGAGTACGCCTTCCGTAATTTCTAAACTGTTTTATAAATTAGGAAAAATATTTTCTATCTCAAAAATTATTTTTTAAATTAAAAAGAAGTCTCTCTTAAAATAGAAAAAAGTGTTTTCTAAATTAAAAAACAAAATTTTATTTCAAAAACAGATTTCAAATTTTTTAAAAAAAAGAATTTTTTTTCTAAAATAAAAAAGAAACAGTTTCTAAATTTCAAAATGTGTTTTCTAATTCACGAAAATAGTTTTTTGAATTTCTAAAAAAAAATTAAATTATGAAAAATTGTTTCCATCTCATAAATTGTTTTCCAAATTTAAAAAAATATTCTTTAAATTAGAAAATATATTTTCTAATTCTTGAAAAATGTGGATGGCAAACTATATTCTTTGTGTCTTTGAAGAATATGGATGGCAAACTATATTCTAGAGCTCACATTAATTCATCACAAAAGCTCCACTTCTTCCTCCAATTTGATTGCATTCATCATCTCTGGAACTGCATTCATCACAAAAGCTCTCTGCATTATAGAAAGTAATCATGGTTTCTAGAATATAGTTTGCCATCCATATTCTTCAAAGACACAAAGAGATTCGAGGTGATTTTTGTCGTTGGCCTCGCCCCACTGCACTGATTCCCACAACTCCTTTGGATAAACCTGGATTCTTTGAAGGGAAGGTTGTGGGAGAGGGAGCGTTATCCTCTTTAGCTTCGGACAATGAACCAGTTCAATTTCTTGTAGAGAAGGACAGATGATTGCGCCATTGTATATGCTTCTCAGTTCTGGTAAAGAACGCAATTTCAATGTGGTTAGCCTTGAAAGATGGAGTCCAGTGAGATTAGGCTGATCAAATAATAATTCTTGCCCATCTTCTTCTTCTTGGTCTGTTGAGAATATCTCTTCCATGCCATAGCAATAGATGACCGAAATCACTTGTAGGTTATGGAGGTTAGGCAGCAAGCTGGGAGGGAATAGTTTCTTCAACTTGTGACACTTCCGTATATCAATTAGCTTAAGATTGAGTAAGGAATGATTGGAAAGAGAATGGGTGGAATAATTAGAAAATGGGAATCCCCATTCTCCATTCTCTCCCTCGTTCATTGCAAATATCTCCTCTATAGCACCCCAGTTTCTGACACGAACCTCTTGTAGGTTTAAGAGGGATGCCAGAAGGCTAGGAGGGAACAGTCTCTTGTACAGAGTGCTATTACAAGTGTCAATTTTTAGTCCTTCAATGTCTGTGGGCAACGCCAAAGGATCAATAAAATTGTGACCTATTACGGTCACAAATTTCCTTGAGTATTTGAAAATTGGCCAATCACAGTATAAACCATCCCCCTGTATAACAATAGAGTAATCACTGGGTGATTGTTGTGACCTTTCTCGAGATTTCATGTACTCTCCAAACTCTCTGACATTACTAAATCTGCAATGCAAAATCTCCAACATCCTCAACTCCCCCACTTCGCTTCCTCTAATTGATAATTTTGAATCTCCATATAGGACCTGCAACCGAGAAAGCATAGGTATTATCCCACTCCATATCACTTTTATAGCACTCCGAGAGAGATCTAAATACTTGAGGTTCAATAGAAATTTTACACCTTCAGGCATATATTTAAGCCTCGTACAACCACAAAGATCTAACTTCTTTAGTTTCTCTAGCTTTGCTAACGATGGCACATGAATCAGACACCCACAGCCACGGAGCAACAATGCAGTGAGATTCACCAAATCACTAATAGACCTTGGGAGTTCCACAATCCACCCGCAGCCAGAAAGATCAAGAACTTTGAGCCTCTGAAATTGCTCAAAAAAAGAATCTGCTATCATTTTTAATCTAAGATTTCTACATAACAACAACGTAGACAAATTGGGACACCTTGGTGAATGGCTGGAAGGAATCACCTCAATGTCATTTCTCATCAACGAGACTCTCACCAAATTCTCTGTCCATCTCTCCACAGCTGGTAATTCTTTAAGTTGTACCCCTGCTTCTACAAGCGTTTTGGACCCCTCTCTCAATTCAAGGATCAACATGTCCCTAATTAGATCATGCATCCACACATTTTCAGTATCACTTTCCAATAAGCATGCATTCTCAAGTGTGTCAAGCATTGTGTGTCCCCTATCCAATTCTGCTCGTCTGTTTTTCTTTGCATCTATTATTCCCTCAACAATCATATACTCAATTAACACACCTCTGTCAATTTTATAATCTTCCGGAAATAATGCGCAGTATGACAAACATTCTTGCAACGCTGGATCATTCAAACGAAGGTAGCTGGATTTCAACACAGAGAAAACTTCATCTCGCATCTCGTGACCTTTACTAACTTTTGATTCCTTCAATTCTTCCCGCGTATTCCTCCATGTATGAACACTACAAATTCCCTTCATACTTCTGGCCATAACTTTGATCCCTAGAGGCAAACCAGCGCATTCCCTAGAAACAGCTTTCGCCAGTTCCTCCACTTCTGTTCCATAGTTGCCCAGTTCTTGAGTGAACAAGATCCAAGCTTCTTCTTCAGAAAGACGCTGCACCTGTATTGTGTTTCCTTCACTGCAACCCATTTTGCGACAAACTTTCAGCAATCTAGTAGTAAGAACCAACTTGCACGTATTCACTCCGACCGGAATTCCCACTTTATCCAATTCCACGTCGTTCCACAAATCATCTAAAATGAGAATACATTTTCCTTTTGCTTTGAATGTTTTAGTTAGCTTTGCAGCTCTCTCCACCTCATCTTCCTTGTCTAAAAACTTCAAATCAATTTTTTTGGCTATTAGATCCTGTAATTTCTCAATGCTGAAATCTTGAGATACAGTCACCCAAAAAACTTTTAAAGAGCTTTGTCCCTTCTTACGAGTTTGAATATGCCTCATTAGAGTGGTTTTGCCCACACCGCCCATACCATAAATGCCAACTCGTAACACTTGATCATCCATCAACCAAGAGCATATTTTTTCCACATTTCTTCTAAATGCATCGCCCACTGGCCTATTAGTAAGTGATGCGGATTCCCCGGTCTCTTGAATACCTTCCAGAACTTCAACTTTTTTCAAAATATCTCCCACAATGGACCTTATAAGCTCACTCTCAGGTCTATCAAAAAACAAACGAACAACAAAACTAGCTTAATTCAAGCAAAAATCACATCAAATACAAATTTGATCTAGAAATGAAACAAAATTGGAAGCTTCCAAAACTAGAAAAAGTTACCTGATGTCATGTGAATTCCATCCGGATATAATAGCTGCTACCTCCAAGTGAGATCTCACATCGTCCAAGTCCATCTCCCCCTCCCGTAGACGTTGTTTGAGCTTATCAAAAGCGAGTCCAAATTTTCCAGTTTGATTTTTGATGTCTGATGGATCTACTCTGTAGAATACAGGTATAACAATCTGACCGTTAAGTTTTCTGCACTGGAGGATCTTTGCAAGTTCTTTCAAGCACGATTTAGAATCTGCATAGTTCTCGGAAAAAATGATGAGAGAAATATCGGAATTTTCAATGGCAGCGAGCAGAGCTGGATAAATGTCGTCTCCTCTGTTAAGGTTGTAATCGATGAAAGTTTCAATTTCGTTCTTGCATAAAGCTTCATGGAGGTGGCTTATGAAACCATTGCGAGTATCCTCTCCCCTAAAACTGAGGAACACACCATAACGTCTCGCTTCACGGATAGTAGCAGAAGAAGAAGCCATTTATGTGTGAAAATGGTAAGGAGAAGCTCGAAATAATAAGGAGAGAAAATGATCACATACGGTCTGATATTCTGCAAACAGGAATTACATAGCTGGAAATTCTTCTTTGTATTGAAACAAAATAACTATGATGAAACATTGTAGTAGTAAATAATTGAAGAATAATACCATGTCTTTAGCATTGTATGCAATAACGCTTTCCTTTACAGCTACGGCACTGACAACATGACCTTTCATGGACCATCTTCCAAAGTGTCAAATATGGATTTAGATGAAAGAAAAGTTCAGCCACATCTTAGATGCATCTCCGTATTAGATCTAAGCAATTCAATAAATAAATTTACTATCATCTGAAATATTAGCAAATCATTTTTCATCTTCAAGTGTACTAATTACAACTTCAAAATAAAATCTCATCAGGAAATTCATGAATAGGGATCTGATCAACAGAAGCAATATATATGCATCATAAGCACAGACATGGATATTTATATAATCAAAAGAGAGAAAAAGAAAGTAGCTAAGTTACATATATTGGATCTATATAAGCAAAAGAAGAACCTTGATATATATATGGATAATTACCTGATTAGAATCAGATTCCTAAGTTCGATAGATAGTTTACACTCGAATCAGATGGTAAACCTGAAGAATAAAAGGAGGACACTATCATCTAATGAAAAGAAGCAATAGATAGATCATAAGCATAAAGCACAGCTGTACAGACATGGATTATCAAAAACATGTTCTGACCGGAATCAATTACCTGACGAAATATATAATTAGCAGCTGAGCGCAGATTTAGAAGATGGATGTTCTTCAAACGATCTGATCAAAAGAAACAGTGTACAGATCATAAGCACAGACATATATATATATATATATATATATATATATATGTCTTTTGTGGGTATTTTGATACCCGGACCCGCAAAATGCATGTGGTTATGGATAGTGTTTACCCGTTTTTTTTTTTTTTTTTTTTTTTTTTTTTTTTTTTTTTTATATATATGGGCTACTGTTTAGGTAAGGGGAACTAAGGAATTTATATAGATGGGCTACTGTTATTGCATATGCATCATAAGCACAGACATGGATATTTATATAATCAAAAGAGAGAAAAAGAAAGTAGCTAAGTTACATATATTGGATCTATATAAGCAAAAGAAGAACCTTGATATATATATGGATAATTACCTGATTAGAATCAGATTCCTAAGTTCGATAGATAGTTTACACTCGAATCAGATGGTAAACCTGAAGAATAAAAGGAGGACACTATCATCTAATGAAAAGAAGCAATAGATAGATCATAAGCATAAAGCACAGCTGTACAGACATGGATTATCAAAAACATGTTCTGACCGGAATCAATTACCTGACGAAATATATAATTAGCAGCTGAGCGCAGATTTAGAAGATGGATGTTCTTCAAACAATCTGATCAAAAGAAACAGTGTACAGATCATAAGCACAGACATATATATATATATATATATATATATATATATATATATATATATATATATATATATATATATATATGTCTTTTGTGGGTATTTTGATACCCGGACCCGCAAAATGCATGTGGTTATGGATAGTGTTTACCCGTTTTTTTTTTTTTTTTTTTTTTTATATATGGGCTACTGTTTAGGTAAGGGGAACTAAGGAATTTATATAGATGGGCTACTGTTATTGCATATGCATCATAAGCACAGACATGGATATTTATATAATCAAAAGAGAGAAAAAGAAAGTAGCTAAGTTACATATATTGGATCTATATAAGCAAAAGAAGAACCTTGATATATATATGGATAATTACCTGATTAGAATCAGATTCCTAAGTTCGATAGATAGTTTACACTCGAATCAGATGGTAAACCTGAAGAATAAAAGGAGGACACTATCATCTAATGAAAAGAAGCAATAGATAGATCATAAGCATAAAGCACAGTTGTACAGACATGGATTATCAAAAACATGTTCTGACCGGAATCAATTACCTGACGAAATATATAATTAGCAGCTGAGCGCAGATTTAGAAGATGGATGTTCTTCAAACGATCTGATCAAACTTTTTTTTTTTATATATATGGGCTACTGTTTAGGTAAGGGGAACTAAGGAACTATTTGGGAACTGGAAACTAGAGAGAGAATTTAGAGAGACATAGGTTGAATGAAATTGCTCTCGTTGTATTATATTTCTTGCTCTTGCTTCTTCTAGGGCTTCTGAGAAACTGTGATATCCCACGTATATGGGATTTTGACACATGATGAAATTCTTAACTGTATTGAAATTTTTTTTTTTTTTTTTTTTTTTTTTTTTTTTATATATATATGGGCTACTGTTTAGGTAAGGGGAACTAAGGAACTATTTGGGAACTGGAAACTAGAGAGAGAATTTAGAGAGACATAGGTTGAATGAAATTGTAGCAAGCCTAATCACACTTCTGTGTGATTATTAATAAATGTATAGCAAGCCTAATCACACTAAAATGTAGATTATGGCTAGATACCAATACATTCGTAGAATTAAATGCTATTTTAGACACAGCAAGCTCAAAAAGTATGATAGGATATAGTTTAATACCCAAAAAATACCATAAACAGTTAAAATACAAAATAGTTACCAAAACAGCTGAACAAAGAAATATGATAATCACACAACAGGTAGAAGCTCAAGGAATACAGTTTATAGATTTTGCAAAAAATTATAGCATAAAGTACGAAATACCACAGATTAACATAGCACCAGAAAATACAAAAAGTAATGATTTTTTACTAGGATTAAATTTTATATGCAGTCTAAATGGTAGTATCACAATAGCTAGAAATTGTATAACCATTAGTAAAAATGTTTATACATTTCCAACAAATAAATACATACAGACAGCGGAGTTCGCACGAAAGCGTGGTGGACAACCTGCCTTAGAATTCTTAAAACCAGAAACAAAAAGAACAAATTATATAGAAAACGAAACATACACTATGTTAGGAAGAGAATTGGCCTTAGATTTAGAAAAAGGACCAGATATTAAAAGTAGTAAAAACTACCCGATAATACAGAGATTAGAAAAAATAGGATTAATAGGTGAAGACATTACCAAAAACAAAGTAGAATATAAAGTCAAAATGCAAATTAAGAATCCTGATATAAGAATTGTAACAGCAAACATAGATTACAGTCCATTAGATAGAGAGGAATTCAGAAAACAAATTCCTGAGATGTTAAATCAAGGATTAATCAGAAGATCAGATAGTCCTCATAGAACAGCAGCCTTTATAGTTAGAAATCACAGTGAGATCAAAAGAGGAAAAGCCAGAATAGTCTATAATTATAAAAGATTAAATGATAATACAATAGATGATGCTTATAACATCCCAAATAAAGACAGCCTAATAGGATTAATACAACAGAAAAAGATTTTTAGTAAATTTGATTTAAAATCAGGATACAATCAACTAAAGTTAGAAGAATGGTTTAAACAATGGACAGCCTTTACATGTTCAGAAGGGCATTTCGAATGGAATGTTCTTTCGTTCGGATTAAAAAATGCACCAGCAGTATTTCAAAGATTTATGGACTCTATTTTCTTAGAATTTGATTTTTGCCTAGTATATATAGACGATATTTTAGTAGCCAGTAATAATATCAAAGAACATGAAAATCATTTAAGACAGATCTTTCAGAAAATAGAAAAACACAACATAGTAGTCAGTAAAAGAAAAATGGAATTATATAAAAGAAAAATATCCTTTTTAGGATTAGAAATAGGAAATGGAAAAATAGAATTACAGCCTCACATAGCAGAAAACATTCTAAAATTTCCAGATAGATTAGAAGGCTTAAAACAGATACAAGCATTTTTAGGAATACTAAATTATGCTAGAAAATTTATCCCCAATTTAAGTAAATTGGTAGGACCTCTTTATAGTAAAACAGCAAAAAATGGACAGAGAAATTTTAACAAAGAAGATATAGAACTAGTAAAACAAATTAAAGAACAGGTTAAAAAAATTAAGCCATTAGAGTTACCCTTAACAACAGATTATATCATCATTGAATGTGATGGTAGTAAAGAAGGATGGGGAGCAGTCATGATCTGTAAACCCAATAAATATTCAGAAAAAGAAAAAGAAAAGATTGCCGCTTATGCAAGTGGTAATTTTAAAACAGGACAGAATTGGACAAGCCTAGATTTTGAAATTCAAGCATTAATAAATGCTCTAGACAAATTTAAGATTCACCTACAGAATGAATTTACAGTCAGAACAGATTGTGAAGCTATAGTTAAGTTTCTAAAAAACGAAAATAGTAAAAAGATAAACAGAACAAGATGGGTAAATTTACAGAATTTAATACAAGGAAATGGATATAAAATCTGTTTCGAACATATAAAAGGAAAAAATAACAGTTTGGCAGATTTACTGTCTAGAAATATTGAAAAACTATTTAAATGATACAGGTAAGAATGAAGAAAAGGGTGATTAAACCCAAAGAACAGATGTTCAAGGAACAGACAGAAAACAAACAGGAGCAAGACACTCAAGAATCAGTATCAGACAGAACCATCATGTACAGAAACAATCTGGCTATGCCAGTCACAATTACAGAAAGAGGGTCATCATCCTCTAATATACAGAAAATGGTTCCATCCACACAGAGAGCCTCTCCAGTAAAAGGAACAAACAGAGATCTTAGATTTGGTACAATGTACCTTCCAGAATTTACAGAAGGAGGTAACAAAAAATTCAAACCCTTTGAAGGATTGAATATAGATAGAGAACAGCAATGTTTGCTAGATAATATCTGGCACATACAGACCCTTCCTGCAGCAACACAGTTCAAAGTACAATGCTTAAATGCCTTAAGCATGTATTTCTCAGACAAAAATCCAAAAATTCACAGAAAGTCTTTTTCACATTATGTGATATACAGGGGTTTAAAAACAGGAGTTTTCAACAGTTTCAATACAGTTAAGAATTTCATCATGTGTCAAAATCCCATATACGTGGGATATCACAGTTTCTCAGAAGCCCTAGAAGAAGCAAGAGCCCAATTAGGCCCAAACTTCTACATAGAACCTGAAATAGTCAGGCCTTACTCAGAAGTAGCTAGAGAAGATACTAGCCAGATTATAGCAAGGCTAGAAGATAGGAACAGAAAGTTAGAGGAGCAGCTGGCCCAACTCCAACAACAGACAGCTACACAGATTGCTTTCCTCGAACAAAAGAGAGAAAAAGCAGAAAAACAGACTAAATCCATAGAAACATTGGCTTCACAAAGAGAAAATATAATGAAAAGTTTAAACAGCAAGGTCCAACAGCTAGACAAATTCCTTCAAAAAGAAAAAGCCCCAGTAAACAGAAGCAATACACAGCTTAAAGCCAGACTTCTAGACATGCCTGCTAGTAGAGTCCTCCAGCCACTATTTGAAGAATGGCCTGAAGGAGAAGAAATAATCAAACAGAAAACAGAAAGTAGCCATTTTGAAGGACTACTTAATGCACAGAAAGAGATAGTAAAAATGCATTTTTGAGAACCAGGATGGAAATTTAGAGGAGTAAAAGTCATCCAAAAACCCTTCGCCTTAAACAGAGGACCATTCTCCAAATATCTAAAAGACACAGAAACAGCCGGACTATTCAAACTCCAAATAGATTTAAATATCACAGACCTTCCTTTTCAAAAAATTCTGTCATTCTTCCATATGGGAATGTTGGAACAGATAACTTTCAGATTAGAAGAAGAAGGAAAAATTGAACAATATCTAGAAGAATTTGGAGAGAAATTCTTCCTGATTATAGGAAACATGGCTGTTAGAAAGAAACTAAGATGCATCATAGATTCTACTCTCCCAGCAGCAATGGGATTCGAAATAGTCCCTGCAAAGAAAAGAATTTTTGTTCTTACAGTAGACACAGACAGAGATCATATAGAGGACATCAAAATGATTGCTTTGGATCCATATGATTTTTCAGAACTAGAAAATCCAGAAATATACAAAGCAGCACAGAGTCCTAGAGCCCTCTACACACCAGAAACTTGGATGAGTTACCATCTCTTAGGAGAAGGATACTTTATCCAGATCTACAGCACCAAAGAATGGAAGATGTTCCTTCCACATTCTGGAGATGGAAGACTTCTTGAGGAAGACAATATCATCAATCTCATAGAAGATCTACAAGATAGAGAGATGACAGAAGCTGGAAACGATAGTGATGACACTATTCCAGATACACACAGAGACATCTAGAAGGACGACGTAAGCAATGACGTCTACAGAAAAGAATCGTAAGCAATGACGATCACAGAAGACAGCTGTTAAAAGTAGAAAGACAGTCACCTGTCTTTTGGCAGGATATAATTATTGTAACTTTACTTTTCTTTAATAATTATAGCTTTCCTTTCTTTTCTTTAGGACCTCTCCTTTTTTCTTTTTAGAAAGTGTCGGCCAATATGTTTGGCCTTTTCCTTATAGTTTCTCTATATAAGGGATCTTCCCCTTCATTTGTAGAGTACGAGCAAGAAATATAATACAACGAGAGCAATTTCATTCAACCTATGTCTCTCTAAATTCTCTCTCTAGTTTCCAGTTCCCAAATAGTTCCTTAGTTCCCCTTACCTAAACAGTAGCCCATATATATATATAAAAAAAAAAAAAAAAAAAAAAAAAAAAAAAAAAGAGTCGAACCGGCGACTGCTGTATATTACCCTCGTCGGAGAAAACCTTTCTCTCCCTCTCTCAAAATCAACCAACCGCTGCGTATATACCACTCCCTTTCTTTTATTTCACCGGACACCCCCTATTTATTTTAGTAATTCTATTTCTACATCGTGTCTCTTGATTTGTTCTCTAAGTATTTCGTCTAGTACTCCCTTTTGAGTATTATTTTCTGTATTTTTTCCTGTTATATCTGTTTCTATTTGAAATAACTTTTTAATGCACATAAAGCATACTTCTTTAAAGCAATTATTATATATATATATATATGTATATATATATATATATATATATACATATATATATATACACATAAATCGACAGAGAAAAAGAAGAAGTAGCAATTACCTGATTGATTAGAATTATAGGGAAGATGGAAGAGAAGTACAAGAGAACACAGACAGAGAGAGAATGAAGGATATCTTTTGAACAAAACTACTGCCATTGTCAAAGACCAAGACTCTGTGGAAAATCAATCAAATGTGTGGCCGTGGTTTGCTTATCTTCGACGCGCAATTTTATTACTTTTACTACTTTTACTACAGTGACTCTCTTCGAAGAGGGAGGGATATATGTTTGAAATTAACATTTTTATGGAAGAAAAAAATTATATTTATACGTCAGCAGTTGACACTTTTTTATTAAAATTCATAACTTTTGACACTTTATTTGGTTTTGCAGGTTGAGTTGGGTCTGTTTGGCGTTCCGGTTCTAACTGAAAAAGTTCAGTCTGCTTGTAGAACGGAGTATGCTGTTTGGTAAATGTTTGTTAAAAGTTCTGTGGGGAAACCAGAAGTTGTTTTTGGTGTTTGGTAAAAACTATTTTAAAACTATGGTTGGAATGTAAAATGACCATAAAGGGCATAAATTCATTTCAAGTGTTAGAATTAATTTTTTTAGTATTTTTATATATGTTTTTAATCAATTTATTTATAATCTAATATGTACCACCTAATTTTTATCTAATATCATAAATAAATTAACCTTTTTTAATCATAAATAAATATAAATTTATTAATACCATTAAAAATTTGACTTATTTCTTATATGATTAACATCATTTGCATATAAAACCCCATTAAAATAAATCTATTAATACCATTAAATTTATTAATACCGTTAAAAATTTATTTACACACATAATTTGCTACATGATTAACATCATTTCATATAAAACCCCATTAAAATTTATTGGTATACACAAAACTTGCAACATGATTAACATCATTTGCATATAAAACCTCATTAAAATTTATTGGTATACACAAAACTTGCTACATGATTAATATTTTATTAATATTTATTTTATTTTATTAAAATAATTAATTTGAGATTATAGATGTGAAAGTAAATAAAATAAATATTGAATAATAATGAAAGTAATATTTAATTAATTAATTGTTTATAGAAATATGTACAAAAAAAATACTTTTGTTGCAGTTTGATACCTAAGTGTGCTTTCTAGGTAACACATTTTGAATTAAATGTCGCATTATTAATTGACTAATAAATGTATTCAACTATATTATAACTTAAATAACAACATTATAAGCACGTTATTGTAGAAATTTAATTTTCTACGTCGTCCAGGTCTATTTTTGGACACCGATGCCCGACCAATATATAATGTTGCATTTAGTGTAAATTAATCTTAACCGATTTGTAAAAAATGCTTTAAAAGGTAACAAATTAAATAAGTCACATTTTTAATTAGGAAATTAAAAACAAAATCTTAACTTATATAAAAGAAAACAAAATCACTTACAAACGTATCAACTCTAATCAAAATAGAATTCTTAAATTGTAGAAATTAATTTTAAAGGAAAATATAGTGCATCTTTACCTCAGGATTCGCTCAAAGTTTGTTTGCCAAAACATAACCTATGAGTTGAATCTCATCCGCACAAGAGATAAGAGACCCAAACTTGAATCATTGCTATCAAATTGAAATTTCTAGGAGTCTGAATTATACGTTTTTCTCCTTTGGTACATAAGAAAAGAAGCTAATAATATATAACTAGCTCTTGAACAAACAAAGATACTCAAATTATTCAGTAAATTAGGGCAGCAATTTCATATATTACAGAACCACGTCTATTGACAGGAAACTATAATAGATGAAAAAGTCTCTAATTTCACCTTTACAAGATCCATATTTTCTCAACAACCCTTCTTTCAAGGAGAAAAGGCACCCTCGGGTTCCTATGGATATTATTTTCATTTTAGTCAGTCCTACTTTTCGAATTTGGTTCAATTGGGTCCTAACCGTTAGCTCCGTTATCCACCCCAGGTCTCTTCCGTCTAAATCGACGGTAACGGAGGCCTTTTCCGTTAACTATCATTATTTTATTATTATTTCTGACACGTGTCAGTTTTATTATTTAATTAATTAAAAAATTCAGAAAAAAATATAATTAATTAAAAAAAAATAAAAACAATGTAATTAATTTAAAAATTCAGAAAAATAATATATTTTTTTTTCTTTTTTTCTTTTATTATCTAATTAATTTTTAAAAAATCATTTTTATTATCTAATTAATTTTAAAAATTCAGAAAATAATATAATTATTTTAAAAAATTCAAAAAATAATGTAATTAATTTAAAAATTCAGAAAATATATAATTAATTAAAAAAATTAGAAAAAAATATAATTAATTTATAAGAAGCAATGTAATTAATTTAAAATTTTAGAAAAAAATATAATTAATTAAAAAATTCAGAAAAACAATATAGTTAATTTAAAAATTCAGAAAAATAATATAATTATTTTTTTCTTTTTTATTTTATTATCTCTTATTTAATTTATTTTCACTTCTCCTCCTTTTACCTTTTCTTCTTTCTATTTCTTTCTTTCTTTCCCTAGTCAAATGTAAATAATGTAAATAGTGTAATTAATTTTATTTCATGTCCATACATAAAAAAATGAGCCACCTTTACATGGCCACTCATCTCGCCTGCCATGCTCCACTGCCCAGATCGCCAACCAAACCCAACACCGTCGCCCTCTCTTCATCATCTCTCCTATGCTGCAAAAAGAAATCTTAATTTATGTTATTTTTTGAAATAATTAATAAAACTATTTCTGAGATATTTTTGAAAAGAGGAGGAGAAGTGAAAATAAAGGAAATAAGAGATAATAAAATTAAATATATTATTTTTTTAAAATTTTAAATTAATTACATTATTTTCCTGAGTTTATTTAATTAATTATATTTGTTTTCTGAGTTTATAAATTAATTACATTGTTTAATAAAATTTTTAAATTATTTTCTGTATTTTTAAAATTAATTATATTATTTTTCTGATTTTTTATAAATTAATTACATTTTTTTTCTGAATTTTTTAATTAATTATATTTTTTTCTAAAATTTTAAATTAATTACATTGCTTTTTATAAATTAATTATATTTTTTTCTAATTTTTCAATTAATTATATTTTTTTCTGAATTTTTAAATTAATTACATTATTTTCTGAATTTCTTAAAATAATTATATTTTTTTATGAATTTTTAAAATTAATTAGATAATAAAACTGATTTTTTAAAAATTAATTAGATAATAAAAGAAAAAAAAAAATATTATATTATTTTTCTGAATTTTTAAATTAATTACATTGTTTTTAAGAAAAGTTTAATTAATTATATTTTTTTCTGATTTTTTTAATTAATTAAATAATAAACTGACACGTGTTAGAAATAATAATAAAATAATGGTAGTTAACGGTAAAAAACGTGTGTTACCGTCGATTTAGACGGAAGGGACCTGGGGTGGATAACGGAGCTAACGGTTAGGACCCAATTGAACCAAATTCGAAAAGTAGGACTGACTAAAATAAAAATAATAACGATAGGGATCCCTGGGTGGCTTTTCCCTTCTTTCAAGAACCCAACTTTCTCCAATACCTTTTGAGAAGCTACATTCTCTACTTCCACAAGAGCATTTAGCCTGACCAGGCCTGGAAGTTCTTTAAACACAGAGGACACAGCCATCTTCAATGCAATTGTGACTATCCCTTGTATGAGATACCAGATTGATGAATTCAACAGAAAAAATGGGCAGCATTTCAACAAGGAATTAAGCATCAGTTCAAGCAATCAATTGGCAGCAAAACGAGCATTAATTCGACAGAAAAATGACCCTAAATTGGACAGCTATATAAGTACTAATCCAACAGCATAAATAAGCATCAAATCGGCAACAAAATGGGCACATTGAAAGAAATCAGCATCCCTTATGTTTCACCTAATTACATTGAAAGAAAAGCCACATAGATAACTGAAATTTGAGCCTCAAAGCATACAAATAAATGTGGTAAATCCAGAATCAGATGAAACTTACATATTCATACTCGGCTCTGCTTTCCCACTTTTTAAAGTCTAATGTATGCTCCCGAGATAAAATATAATAATCCCATGTCACACGATAAGCATGAATAAATAACTGAATAAATTCACTACAAGACCCCAAACTGTAAGACAAAAGCACATAAGCATGAATGATGTCGTTAAGCACAAATAGTTGCCACACCCAAAAAGAACTTCAACCAAAGGGATCACAGGATATAGTGAATGAAATTCACGAAAGCTAAGAGAAAATATCAGTTCTTTGGACGAAGTAAAACTCCAATTGCATAATTCAACATCCCACTTACCTTCAAATAATCAACCAAAAGCAAGTATAGGGAAACAATAAGCTGGATGATACAACAAATCTAAAAGGGTGTAGCACCCAGATATCAAATCCCAAAGTTTTGAACAAAATGAACAGGACTTCAAAGTAGCAGTGCAATACTAAAAATAAAGGCGAATACTTTGAATACTACAGACCAGCCTCATACTAAGTTCTCAAGGTAAACAAAATCTACTAGTGACTAGCAGTGGTATATCCTACAAAGTTAAAGAAAATCTGGAACCTCTACATCAAAATGTGAGAATTTAAGCAAAACAAACTAAGAACAGGCACCATAATTTGCAGAACTTGAAGCTTTACCTGTTCTTCCTACAGAATTTGCCTCTTTGCCTAATACGATCACGTCATGTCGGATTTTTATTTTCTTACCACATAATTAAAATCACATATAAATGTCAAACTTCAATGCTAATCTAAATGTGATTATTAAGCATAAATGACTAGAATTTAAAATTTTATAACATTAAAATATGAAATATGATAAGTTAGAAGGTAAATAGTCAATAAAAAATCTATAAAAGAAATAAGCAATAAAAAAATTTAAAAAATGAGAACATATGATAAAATAATAAAAAATATGTCATGCTACAAAAAGAATTTAAAGATTTATAACATTAAAATATGGAATATGATAATTTAGAATATAAATAGTCAATTTAAATATGTAAGTTAATTTTTTTTTGGGTTGCACTATTAAATTGAATTAATTTTAATTTTATTCGTTTATTTAACTAGAGTCATGAATATGAAAAGTCGCATAATTTTATATATAAGTATTCACAAATCTCTCATTTTGTTTACAAATTATCATTGGATATGGTATTCATAGAAGCTAAAGGTTAGTTTCAATTTCAATTTAATTTCTGTAGATTTTTTTGATCGGTAGATTTTCTTTAATATAGAAATGCTTCAACTTAAAACCTTACTTAAATAAGAATTTTTTATGTTCAATTTGCTTTCCGTCTAGCTGGAACAACCGACGCCGACAACCTACATTCCAATAACAAAAAGAAAAGAAATGAAACAATTACAATTTCAGGCCCATTCACAATGGAGTAATAGTAGATCAGTCTTGGCCTAATATCTTGTTTGTTGCTATTCACCGGCCCGCTCTCTTTACACTTACAAGTTATAGGGTCATGTTCTTCCTCCCCTGTATAGATCTGTGAATAATGCTAGGTAAAAAGGTAATTTCATGAAAGTATTCGTGTTAAGATTTTTGTGAGATTATTTTAGAAAATGGTAATTTGCACTCATGATCAATTGAATGAAAGAGATAGATATGTACACATTAACACGTAATTTATTATTATTATTATTATTTTTCTCACGAGTTTACATTTTTATAACTTATTATAGTAATTATAAGATAATCACGCAATCCCTTCAAATTCTAGGATCATCTTGGAATTAGTATTATATTTTGATGGAATGATAATTTCCTCTTGAAATTATTTTCATAGAAAATTAATACTCGGGAGAGTAATTGAAGTGAATATTAATTTTTTTGCAATTTGGTTAACATTTAAAATTCACAACAAAATATCATTCTTGAATTTGTTTTGTGATCAAGAATCTTTAAAAAAAAAAATCACAGTTTTTTCGAGCTTGATCGCAATCTCTTCGTTCAGGTGTCATCAACTTGTGAATGAAAAACAAAGCTCGGGAATGTGGTAGTAATGTCCCTGCTCATTAAAACAGAATGTCACCATCAAAACAGAATGTATATTTCTTGTGCACATTAAATCATTAGAAATTATCGAAAAAAGTTCGTAGGTTCCCAAAGAGTATTTTTTTATTTGCGTATCAAATGAAGAATGAAAGCAAACTATAATTTATTTGGAACTCACTTGAGGTACTGAAGGGTCATGTTCTTCAGAAGAGATGGGTGACGTAAAACAAGGCTTCTCCACTCTTCCTTGTCGATCTTCCCATCATGTTTGGTATCAGCTTCCTCAAAGGTCTGCAACAGAACTTCTAAACTTCAGAGTCCGTAATCTTTTAAATATAGACCAACAGAAAATGTATTGAAACCTTAAGAACTAGTTCATTAAACCAAGACAGCAAACAGATCAATGGGGGAAAAAATAATCAGAGGGGGCACCTTGTCAATTATACTTTCTATAACATCATCTGAAAGGTTCATACCGGACTCAGCAAGAGTAGCCACCACCATTTGCTTTACCTATATAAATATCCAGAAAAGTGGTAAAAACCTAAAGTATATAAATCAAACAAATAGAAAACAACTGATACGAGTTCAAGAAGTAAATACAACTAAAATCATAAACAAAAGTGACCCTGAAACACTGGGATGTACCTCCTGTCTCTCAATGAACCCTTGCTGTTTTAAATCGTACAATTGAAAAGAAACTGTAACACATCATAGGTTAGCAGAAGTTAAAAACCAAGAATGGATAACAGAAAATTGAGAATATAATTCTGAATTTCATCATAGGTACATGTCAAAATATAGTGCACCTCTATAGTCAATAAGAGTGTGCTAGCTAAATAATGAATGCGATATGCTAGCATGATCATGTGGATAAACACAAGAAGCTTATCCATGAGGGAAAATAAATAAATATGAAACATACACTCTATCTTATCATCAATAGGGGCATTTGGATGGAAAACAGAGAGAGCACGAGCGAATTCTTCAAAACCTAGTATGCCATTGTGCTTGGTATCAAACAAGTCAAACACCTGTAACCAATAAACAAAACAAGTGTGAATGAATGATCTACAAATTGGAAATAATATCTACTTGATTTATACAAGTAAAAAAGGCCGCTGAAAAAAAATTACCCGATCAACAAACAAGTTCTCGTTCTTGTTTGTCTTAAACAAAGCCAATTGAAACTCCTCCTGCAACAGGCCATGAAATAAATTGCAAAAAATTCTCAATAAATTACAAAAGATTGGCAATCAAATGAAGAAGATTATGAGTTATTATTAATAAGTGGAGGTGGTCTGGTCTGTCTTAAAACAAGTCCAAATTTTTTGAGAAAGCTTATGGCTAAAGTAGAAAGTAAGTGTGGCAGCTTGAAGGATATACAAACTTTGTTGATCAGGCCATCATCAATCACGGCGCTGCTAATCTTCTTAAAGAGCTCATACAGTGCCTCTATTTCACTCACACTGACTGCATCCAAAGGTTGCAGAATAACAAAACTTCAGCACAAGTTAAGGCATATCAGCAGCTAAAACCAATAGTAGATGTCTAATATTTTTATAGGGATGTGAAGAAAAGACCATTACTGCAACGGAACTCAACATTCAAAGACATCGCAGATAATCTGTTAACTAAAGATACAAGCCCCAATAGATAAAAGAAGTCAATGCCTGAATCGCATCAAATGACACAGTAATGATAGTGACATACATACTCTCTGTGGCAAGAATTTCAGGGTCTTCAAGTCCTCTTGATTGCTTGTATAACTCAAGATCACAACACCGCAGCAGAGAAGAAATGAATCCCTCTATGCACTGCCACATGATATTTTCTTGGCATCAAAACGCTCCATACCTAAGCCAGAGAGCGGAAAAGAAGTCAGAAAGTCTCTTCACGTCAATACAAGAAGGTAAGAGTAATAAGCAGGGAATCAAAGTAAGAAACCTTTTAACCATTTCCTGCTATGCTGATCAAAGCCCAAAAGCTGAGATTTATAAAAAAATGAATCCCCTCCAGACTACAATCTGCTTTGAGAAATAAAGTCAATAAAGCCTAACTCACAAGACCTATCCTATTATTAAAATAAACTTAAATTGCTCCTCCCCCGTTACTCTTTTCAGCACCACCAAACACTTAGTCGAGCACCCGGCCCAAATCTTCCTCCATTTCGAACTGGAACAGGAACAAGTTCGACTCAATTGTTGTAACTTGCAGTTCACCAACGAGGCACCACAAGACCCGCATTCGATTTATGAATGCCCCATTGGCACCCAAAGAAAGTCCCCGGTCCCCCACCACTTTCCCGAGAAGAAAAAAATTGTTATGCTCGACCACATTTTCTAGCACAAGGTAATCATCACCACCCATCTCTAACCCCTCCCCACCCGAGAAACCCGATCTAACTACCATCTCCATGGATATTCCTAGGTATTTGTCTAATTTCTTAGAGAAGAAGCGGGTGAAAAGTAAATAGAGAGGGAGAAAAAAAAGAAACTTGCAAAGGTTGAAAACGCAAGCAGTGTATATGACTATACTGCCTCTTGCGTTGAGTTTGGATACAAGCCATCCAATTGAAAATTAAGTCAAGCGTCAGTTGAAGAAAATTAGGAGACTAATTAGCAATTAAAAGTTTAAACAAAAACAACACCAAAACAGATAACTTGAATTTGAAATAAAAATCAAAACAACTTGAATTTGAAATAAAAATCAAAACAACCTAGGAATATAATCACAACAGACTCATAAATTGCTTAGAAGACAGTAATTCAAGATTCAATAAAAATTAAATTAAAAGATTTATAGGAAGCCACTGAATTGATGAGGAACACATCATAACGTCTGGCTTCACGGATGGTAGCAGCAGCAGCAGAAGAAGCCATTTATGTGTGAAAATGATAAGGAGAAGCTCGAAATAATAAGGAGAGAAAATGATCACACGGTCTGATATTCTGCAAACAGGAATTACATATAGCTGGAAATTCTTCTTTGTATTGAAACAAAATAACTATGATGAAACATTCCAGTCTCTAAATTACTATGACAAAAGCAATATATATTTAAGGATGACAAAAAACATGAATGAAATGTACAGTTTAGTGTTGGGAATAAGCATATTGATGCAAAATTGTAAATGCAGCTAAAACATAGCAGCTGCAGCAATTGATACCAATGTTATCCTCAATAATGGATGCACACTGAGTGCATCAAAGAAACAAAGTAGTAGTATGTCTTTAGCATTGTATGCAATAGCGCTTTCTTTTACAGCTACGGCACTGACAACATGACCTTTCTTTCACTAGATATAAAACTTTTCATGGACCTCTTCCAAAGTGTCAAATATGGATTTAGATGAAAGAAAAGTTCAGCCACATCTTAGATGCATCTCCGTATTAGATCTAAGCAATTCAATAAAGAAATTTACTATCATCTGAAATATTAGCAAATCATTTTTCATCTTCAAAATAAAATCTCATCAGGAAAAATAAAAGGAACAAAACCTTAAATAATTTTAAATTAAGATTACAAATACTATTTAAAATGAAAAATTCAATTGCATTACATAATAAATAAGATATAACATTTAAAAAATTCATGAATAGGGATCTGATCAACAGAAGCAATATATATGCATAATAAGCACAGACATGGATATTTATGTAATCAAAAGAGAGAAAAAGAAAGTAGCTAACTTACATATATTGGATCTATAAAAGCAACAGAAGAACCTTGATATATATATGGATAATTAAGTGTATTTGATCCATGAAATCCAATCCCAGATTAAATACGGAATACACAACATAGTGTGGCAGCAAACATCATAAAAAGACTAATTAAGCAAAGGAAAAAACAAAATCAAACACAAAAAATCTCCCAAAAGCAGCAGGGCCAAGGTACAAGACAGCAATCAGAGTACTGAAACAGTGTTGTCAGTAAAAAACAAAACATAAAAATGCTCAAGACGGCCATGGAGGCTTACCGGGCAGCAACAAAGGAAAGGAGGTAGCTGGGTTCTGCCTGGTGGTGCTGCTGCTGGTGCTCGCGCCGCGCTTAAGTTTTAAGGTTTAGGCTGCAGTACATTTCAATAAGAGGAGGGGAGTCGATAGAGAAGGAGAAAGCAGGGAAGAGCTTAAGGTTGGACACTTAATTACAATGGGCTTATGGGCTTCAATTATTGGAGCAAAGATATGGGCTTAGCCTATATCAAAAACACAAACCGTACCTGCAAATTTGGATACGGAACAGTAAAAATTCTAAATAAAATACCGATTGAATAGAGTAAATTTCGGTACGGTATTACGGTAATTTCGGTTCGGTCGGTATTACAGTAAATAATTTGAAAATTTCAGAAAAATACGGTAATTAATTTTAAAAATTAAGAAAAATAATGTAATTAATTTTAAAAATCTAAAAAAATACTATAATTAATTTTAAAAATTTTAAAAAATAATATAATTAATTTTAAAAAATTCAGAAAAATACTGTAATTAATTTTAAAAATTCAAAAAAATAATTTAATATAGAAAAAAAGATGTGTGTTTAATATTAAAAATAATTTTGCCAATTATTGCTTAGAAAAAGAATATTTTTAAATTAAAGAATACGCATGTTATTAATGTACAATGTAAAGAATCAAATGTGTGGCCGTGGTCAGTCTGAGCCTCCAAATCCAAATCCAAATTATATCGAACAAAAGTCTCATTAATACATTACTACTGCCATTGCCAAAGACCAAGACTTTGTGGAAAATCAAATCAAATGTGTGGCCGTGGTTTGCTCATCTCCGATACCCACTCACTCACTCACTCACATTAATTCATCACAAAAGCTCGACTTCTTCCTACAAACTTGCCCAGGTCGGTCATCTTTTCCTCCTCTTTTCTTTCTTCTTCAATTTGATTAATGAATTAAGCATCTGAAGAAAAACAGACATATGCTCTCTGCATTAAGCTAACCACATACAAAGCATAAACCACAAACAACATTCTAGTACAAGCCAAGCATGCTTCCAAAATGAAGTGTCTATATTAGAGAAATGGATAATCATAGTATATGAGATGAACACATGCTTGTAATTAAGTTGGTAAAATAGCCAGATTATAGGCATTTATTATTAATAATAAAAGTAACTAATAATCAGGGTTTCTAGAATGGGATATAGAAAGCAAGGACGAAGATTGTGAAAGCCTTACCGCTCTTCTCAGCCACGCACTCTCTCAGACACTAAGGATTCCAGATGATTTTTATCGTTGTCCTCGCCCCAATGCAATGATTCCCACCATTTCTTTGGATAAACCTCGATTCTTTGAAGGGAAGGTTGTGGGAGAGGGAGCGTTATCCTCTTTAGGTTCGGACAATCAACCAGTTCAATTTGTTGTAGAGAATCACAGGTGATTGCGCCCTTGTATATGCTTCTCAGTTTTGGTAAATCAACCAACTCCAATGAAATTAGGTTTGGAAGATGGAGTCCAGTGATATCAGGCGGATCAAATAATAATTCTTGCCCATCTTCTTCTTCTCGGTCTGTTGAGAATATCTCTTCCATGTCAAAGCAAAAGCGGACTGATATCTTTTGTAGGTTATGGAGGTTAGGCAGCAAGCTGGGAGGGAATAGTTTTTTCAACTCGAAACAGCTACGTATATCAATTAGCTTAAGATTGAGTAAGGAATGATTGGAAAGAGAACGGGTGGAATAATTAGAAAATGGGAATCCCCTCCATTCTCCATTCTCTCCCTCGTTCATTGCAAATATCTCTTCTATAGCATGCCACTTGTAGACACAAATCGCTTCTAGGTTTAAGAGGGATGCCAGAAGGCTAGGAGGGAACAGTCTCTTGTACAAAGTGGTATAACAATCGTAAATATTCAGTGCTTCGATGTCTGTGGGCAACGCCAAAGGATCAATAAAATTGTCACCGGCTACGGTCACATGTTTCATTGATCCCAATTCTCTCGAGAAAATTGGGAAATCCCGGTAGGATTCCACCCTCTGAAATATAAAAATAGAGTAATCGCTGGGTGATTGTTGTGACCTTTCTCGAGATTTCATGTACTCCCCAAACTCTCCGACGTTACTAAATTTGCAATGCAAAGTCTCCAACATCCTCAACTCCCCCACTTCGCTTCCTCTAATTGAGATTTTTGAATATTCCCATTCGTCCCGTCCGTGGTATTCGTTGCATAGTTTGAGGACCTGCAACCGAGAAAGCATAGGTATTATCCCACTCCCTATCTCTTCTATTCCACTCAGAGAGAGATCTAAATACTTCAGGTTCAATAGAAGTCTTGCACCTCTAGGCATCCGTTTAAGCCTGCTACAACCACAAAGATCTAACTTTTTTAGTTTCTCTAGCTTTGCTAACGAAGGCACATAAAACAGACTCCAACAGTCACGGAGCAATAAGGCGGTGAGGTTCACCAAATCACTAATAGACCTTGGGAGTTCCACAATCCACTTGCAGTCAGAAAGATCAAGAATCTTGAGCCCCTGAAATTGCTCAAAAAAAGAATCTGCTATCATTTTTAATCTAGGATTTGTACATAACAACAAGGATGACAGATTGGGACACCTTGGTGTATAGCTGGAAGGAATCTCCTCAATGGCATTACTCATCAAGGACACTCTCACCAAATTCTTTGTCCACTTTTCCACATCTGGTAATTCTTTAAGTTGTTCCCCTGCTTGCACAAGCGTTTTGGATCCCTCTCTCAATTCAAGGATCACCATGTCCCTAATTAGATCATGCATCCACACAGTTTCTGTATCACCTTCCAATAAGCATGCATTCTCAAGTGTGTCAAGCATTGTGTGTCCCTTATCCAATTCTTCTTGTCTGCTTTTCCTTTCATCTATTATTTCCTCAACAATCATATACTCAATTAACTCACCTCTGTCAAATTTATAATCTTCCGCAAATAATGTGCAATATGACAAACATTCTTGCAACGCTGGATCATTTAAACGAAGGTAGCTGAATTTCAACACAGAGAGAACTTCTTCCCGCATCTCATGACCCTTACTAACTTTTGATTCCTTCAATTCCTCCAGCGTATTCCTCCATCTATGAACACTACAAATTCCCTTCATACTTCTTGCCATAACTCTGATCCCTAGAGGCAAACCAGCGCATTGCCTAGAAACAGCTTTCGCCAGTTCCTCCACTTCTATTCTATAGTTGCCCAGTTCTTGAGTGAACAAGATCCAAGCTTCTTCTTCAGAAAGACACTGCACTTGTATTGTGTTCCTTTCACTATAGTCCATTTGTCGACAAACTTTTAGCAATCTAGTGGTAAGAACCAACTTGCATGTATTCACTCCGACCGGAATTTCCACTTTATCCAATTCCACGTAGTTCCATAAGTCATCTAAAATGAGAACACACTTTCGTTTTGCTTGCATTGCTTTAGCTAGTTTTTTAGCTCTTTCCACCTGATCTTCCTCGTCTAAAAAGTTCAAGCCAATTTTTTTGGCTATAAGATTCTGTAATCTGAGAATACTGAAATCTTGAGATACAGTCACCCAAAAAACTTTTAAAGAGCTTTGTCCCTCCAGAAGAGTCTGAATATGCCTCATTAGAGTGGTTTTGCCCACACCGCCCATACCGTAAATGCCAACTCGTAAAACTTGATCATCCATCAACCAAGACCATATTTTCTCCACATTTCTTCCAAATGCATCGCCCACTGGCTTATTAGTAAGTGATGCGGATTCTCCGGTCTCTTGGATACCTTCCAGAACTTCAACTTTTTTCAAAATATCTCCCACAATGGACCTTATAAGCTCACTCTCAGGTCTATCAAAAAAACAAACGAACAACAAAACTAGCTTAATTCAAGCAAAAATCACATCAAATACAAATTTGATATAGAAATGAAACAAAATTGGAAGCTTCCAAAACTAGAAAAAGTTACCTATTGTCGTGTGAATTCCATCCGGATATATTAGCTGCTACCTCCAAGTGAGATCTCACATCGTCCAAGTCCATCTCCCCGTCCCGTAGACGTTCTTTGAGCTTATCAAAAGCGAGTCCAAATTTTCCAGTTTGATTTTTGATGTCTTATGGATCTACTCCGTAGAATACAGGTATAACGATCTGACCGTTAAGTTTTCTGCACTGGAGGATCTTTGCAAGTTCTTTCAAGCACGATTTAGAATCTGCATAGTTCTCGGAAAAAATGATGAGAGAAATATCGGAATTTTCAATGGCAGCGAGAAGAGCTGGATAAATGTCGTCTCCTCTGTTAAGGTTGTAATCGATGAAAGTTTCAATTTCGTTCTTGCATAAAGCTTCATGGAGGTGGCTTATGAAACCATTGCGAGTGTCCTCTCCCCTAAAACTGAGGAACACACCATAACGTCTCGCTTCATGGATAGTAGCAGGAGAAGAAGAAGAAGCCATTTATGTGTGAAAATGGTAAGGAGAAGCTGGAAATAATAAGGAGAGAAAATGATCACACACGGTCTGATATTCTGCAAACAGGAATTACATATAGCTGGAAATTCTTCTTTGTATTGAAACAATATAACTATGATGAAACATTCCAGTCTCTAAATTACTATGACAAAAGCAATATATATTTAAGGATGACAAAAAATATTGATGCAAAATTGTAAATGCAGCTAAAACATAGCAGCTGCAGCAATTGATACCAATGTTATCCTCAATAATGGATGCACACTGAGTGCATCAAAGAAACAAAGTAGTAGTAAATAATTGAAGAATACCATGTCTTTAGCATTGTATGCAATAACGCTTTCTTTTACAGCTACGGCACTGACAACATGACCTTTCTTTCACTAGATATAAAACTTTTCATGGACCTCTTCCAAAGTGTCAAATATGGATTTAGATGAAAGAAAAGTTCAGCCACATCTTAGATGCATCTCCGTATTAGATCTAAGCAATTCAATAAAGAAATTTATGATAAACGGCCTAGAGGGGGGGGGGGGGGGGGGGGGGTGAATAGGCAATAATAGGAAATAAAAAATTCTAACACAAATGTAAATAATTTGAGTGCGGAAATAAGAATGTAAAAACACAAGTATGTATAGTGGTTCCAATTCCTTAATGAATTGTACTCCACTACCTAAGAGTCCTCCTCTTAGGATTTTCTAACAAAGATCACCTTGTTATTTACCTTGAGTTTTTACGGGTTCAACTCAAACCTTACACCTTGGTTTTTCCGGGCTCAACCAATAAACCTTTCACTTGGTTTTCACGGGATCACCAACAACCTTACACTTGGTTTTTGCGGGCTCAACCAACAAACCTTACAATGTGATTTTTCCGGGCTCAATCACAACCTATAACAATCAAGTTTACTTTGACAAGAGAATGTTAAATAGCAACACAATTGGTGTACAAATAAACTATGTATGATTCAATAATCAACACCAATAAATGAACAAGAAATACCTCAAAAGAAAGCTTAAACCTTACTTGAAATATGGACACAAGATAGAGTAAATTCGGATGAGTGAAGCTTGTGTTATCAAAGAGTCAAGTTGAAGGTTTTGCAAAAACTCAGATTTTTGGTCTTTTGAAAAGTATGAGAGCTTTCTAAAATCTTTCTTGTGTTCTAAATGTTCTTGTTCTGTTCTAACTCATCTAGGATGAGTATATATAGGTTTTAGATCAGTTATGATCCAGACAAGAAAGTATGGAGCCAAAAATCCCGTTATAGTGGACAAAGTAGCTGTTGGGAAAAACTAGCCGTTGGGCAAAACGCTATGGCGTTTTGGATAACGCTATAGCGTTTTGCTACTGAAGTTATTTCGTAACTTCAGAGGCAAAACACTATGGCGTTTCTCAAAACGCTATGGCGTTTTCAAAACGCTATAGCGTTTTGAGAAACGCTATAGCGTTTTGCTCCTGGACGAAATCCTTCGTTCCAGTAGCAAAACGCTATAGCGTTTTCACAAACGCTATGGCGTTTTAAGCCTGACGAAAATGCAAAAAACCTTTCCGAAATTCATTTTCGCTAAAACCTTTTGACTCAAAAACTCTTGAGGTATTTAATGAACATTGATCAAGTGTTAAGTTGAATCATACTTACATGATTAAAGTTCTAATGTACACTTGATCTTCTAGCTTGTGATATCTTGATTTGTTGCTTCTTTTCTTATTTGCTTGATCACAAACTACACACACTTTAACTTCAAATTGCATTAGTAATACTAATTAGTTTGTGTGTCTAAAATCATCAAAACAAGAGTAAGTTGCCCTTGGGCTAACAATCTCCCCCTTTTTGATGATGACAACCACAAGCTAATTATAAATCATAATTGAACTAGCAATTGAAGTTGAAGTAAAAATGGAGAAAACTTACATCTCCTATCTTTGCCAAAGGAATGCTCCCCCTACATAAAACATTAGTTGCACATAGAGCATAGCAAAGATAAAAAGTTTTGCTCCCCCTAAATCTTACCATTCTCCCCTTTGATGTGAGCTTCATTACCAATAGATAGATATCTTCCCCTTAACTCACTCTCCCCCTTATTCTCCCCCTTTGTCATTAACAAAAAGGGTAGAAAAAATAGGAGGTCCAAAAGATCAAATAAGGAGTAAAGAAATGAGCAAGCAAAGATTAAAATCCAAACATACCAAATGAATGCAAATAGCAAAAGACTTACTCAAATGGGTTGCAAATACCAATTTCATGCCTTAGTTCCACAAACCGTTCTTTGGCAAGAGCTTTGGTAAAAATGTCTGCAAGTTGTTTGTTAGTACCAACAAATTCAAGCACAATGTCTCCTTTTGCCAAATGATCACGAATAAAATGATGTTTTATATCAATATGCTTGGTTCGTGAGTGGCAAATAGGATTCTTGGTCAATTGAATAACACTTAGATTATCACAAAAAACAGGAATTTTACAAAACTTAAGATCAAAATCTTCTAAGGTTTGTTTCATCCATAAAATTTGAGATACACAAGATCCGGCAGCAATATATTCAGCTTCCGTAGTAGAAATAGCTACCGAATTTTGTTTCTTACTAGACCAAGAAACCATGCATTGTCCTAAAAATTGACATGAACCACTAGTGCTTTTCCTATCCGTTTTAGAACCAGCAAAATCTGAATCGGTATAGCCAATTAACTCAATGCTAGACCCTTTAGGGTACCAAAGACCTAATTTAGAAGTACCTTTCAAATATTTGAAAATTCTTTTCAAAGCAAGCAAGTGAGATTCTTTAGGACAAGATTGAAAACGAGCAAATAGACAAACACTAAACATTATATCCGGTCTACTTGCCGTTAAATAAAGAAGACTTCCAATCATACCTCGATATAGAGTAATATCTACATCTTTACCATCTTCATCTTTGTCGAGGTTGACGGTTGGACTAAGGGGAATAGGACTCTCCTTGACATCTTTGTATCCATATTTGATTAAGAGATCCTTGATGTATTTTGCTTGATTGAGAAATATTCCTTCCTTAGATTGTCGAATTTGGAGTCCAAGGAAAAATGTCAATTCTCCCATCATACTCATTTCGAACTCACTATGCATACATTTCTCAAACTCCTTGCACAAAGAATCGTTAGTAGCACCAAATATGATATCATCAACATAAATTTGCACAATTAACATATGATTACCATCATGTTTAGTAAAGAGTGTAGAATCAATTTTACCCATCTTAAAACCATTTTTCAATAAAAATTGACTCAAACGATCATACCAAGCTCTAGGAGCTTGCTTAAGACCATATAAAGCTTTTTCCAATTTAAAAACATGGTTAGGAAATTTAGGATCTTCAAAACCGGGAGGTTGCTTGACATACACTTCTTCCATGATATAACCATTCAAAAATGCACTTTTAACATCCATTTGAAATAAGCTAATGTTTTTAAAACATGCAAATGTTAATAACATGCGAATGGATTCAAGTCTAGCAACGGGGGCAAATGTTTCATCAAAATCAATACCTTCTTGTTGGTTATACCCTTGGGCTACCAATCTAGCTTTATTCCTAATAACATTTCCCGATTCATCAAGTTTGTTTCGAAAAACCCACTTGGTGCCAATGATAGTATGGTTGCTAGGCCTAGGAACTAATTTCCACACACAATTTCGCTCAAATTGATTTAGTTCCTCTTGCATGGCAATCATCCAATATTCATCATGTGAGGCATCATCAAATTTCTTAGGTTCAAATTGAGAAACAAATGCATGATGATCATTCAAATTTCTAAAAGAAGAGCGAGTGGCAATACCTTTGCTTCGGATATTACCTATGATTTGCTCTTGTGGATGAGCTTCCATGATTTTCCAAGATTTGGAATGGGAGGGGCCTTGACCATTTTGATACACGTTAACATTTGTATCCTCAAGCGCCTCTTCTTCCGGCTCTTTCTCCTCTTGAATTTCTAGAGTATCTAGTGAAGGAGGATTGGCTTGAGAGCTTCCAAAAACTTCTTCTACATCACTATTTATCTCTTTCACACTTTCAAAAGGATTAGATTCATCAAAAGCAATATGCATGGATTCTTCTACAACTAGAGTTCTCTTATTATAAACTCTATATGCTTTGCTAGTAGTAGAATAACCAAGAAAAATGCCTTCATCCGACTTTGCATCAAATTTGCCCAAATTATCTTTGATGTTAAGAATAAAACATTTACATCCAAAGACTCTAAAGTATGCAATGGTGGGTTTCTTATCATGCCATAATTCGAAAGGAGTTTTATTAAGCAATGGTCGAATTAGAACACGATTTAAAACATGACATGCGGTTGCAACGGCTTCGGCCCAAAAACGTTTTGGTGTATTATGCTCATTTAAAAGAGTTCTAGCCGTTTCTTGCAATGTTCTATTTTTCCTCTCAACTACCCCATTTTGTTGAGGAGTGCGAGGACATGAAAAATTATGAAAAATACCATTTTCATTGCAAAAATCTTGAAACATGCCATTTTCAAATTCACCACCATGATCACTTTTAATTCTCAAAATTTTGGAACCTTGTTCATTTTGAATACGTTTGCAAAGTTGTTTAAATCTTTCACATGCATCATTCTTATGAGCCAAGAAGATAACCCAAGTAAATCTAGAAAAATCATCCACAATGACAAAAACATAACTCTTACCTCCAACACTTACCGTCCTCATAGGGCCAAATAAGTCAAGATGTAGGAGTTGCAATGGCCTTGAAGTTGAAACGGATTTGATAGGTTTGAAGGAGCTCTTAATTTGCTTCCCATATTGACATGCATTGCACAACCCTTCCTTTTCAAACTTCAACTTAGGTAAGCCTCTCACAAGCTCTTTCCTAGAAAGCTTTGCAATGTTTTCCATACCTACATGCACAAGTCTTCTATGCCAAATAGATGAATTATCAACGAAAGCACTTAAGCAAGTATGATCATTGTTAGGAATATCATTTAAATCAATCATATAAATATTTCCAACTCGATTACCCATGAAAATTAAATCACGTGTGAAAACATTTCTTACTTCACAATGAGTGGAAGTAAAAATCACAATTAAATCTTTATCACACAATTGACTTATGCTCAATAAATTAAATTTCAAGCCATGCACAAATAAAACATGTTCAATAGAAGGAGAATGACCAACTTTACCGATACCCGAAACTTTACGCTTGAGGTTATCTCCAAAACGAACGTTTCCTCTATCTTCTTCCTTCAAATGGGTGAATTTCTTCTTATCACCCGTCATGTGCCTCGAACACCCGCTATCCAAGTACCATTTATTTGCATGGGGTTTTCGGCACATCTACAAAACAAACTAGTTAGTTCTAGGAACCCAAACTTGTTTGGGTCCTTTCTTAGCAAATGCACTTCTTTGTGCCCACATTTGTTTTGCATAAACATCATCTCTACGAATATAGCAAAAATAAGACAAATGACCATTTCTCTTGCAATAGCTACATTTGTATAAAGGTCTATCATGTGAGTGATTGGATGAACTAGCATTGTTATAATTTCTAGTTTTAACAAAAGTAGTTTTAGCCTTTCTTATGCTAGTAGAATTATCAAAACCAATACCACTCTTATCACTTCTAAACTTTTGATCCTTTAAACAATCTTGTTGAGTTTTAGCACTTTGCATAAATTTAGCTAAAGTAGCTTCAAGAACATTAATCTTTTCATTCAAAAGAGCTATTTCTTTACTAGAATTTGCACACATTTCACACATAGCATTTTCATTTTTGAGTTTATTACATGCATCTTCAAGTAATTTGTTTTCACTAGTTAACCCTTTGTTTAGCTCTTCTAGCTCACTAATGTCATTTTTGAGGTTATCTAGTTCCTTAACAATTTTTGCATTTTTCCTACACATATCTTGAAATTGTGTACCAAGATCATTAAAAGCATTTTGCAATTCATCAAAAGAATAATCATTATCACTAACCGAATCATTGTCGCTATCTTCCTTAGCCATGAGGGAGAATTCGGTTTCTTCATCGGAAGAGTCACATTCATTTGCAAAGAAGCATATGTTGGATATCTCTTCTTCTTCTTCCGATTGGGATTGTGAGCTTTCTTCTTCACTCTCATCATCATCCCAAGTTGTAGCTTTTAGAGCCCTCTTTGGATATCTACGGGAATTTTTCCCATCCTTAGAACCTCTTTTCTCAAACTTCTTCTTCTTATCAAGGTTGGGACATTCACTCTTGACATGCCCTGGTTTTTCACATCCAAAACAAACAACACTATCATTTTTAAACTTGGATTTAGAAGTGTTAGAATGCTCACCTTGATACCTTTGCTTTTTCTCATTGTTGTGCCAAAATTTCCTGAAATTTCTAGCAAAGAGAGCTAAGGACTCAATGTCTTCTTCATTCCCTTGAGCCTTGCTAACAAATGCTACATTGTTGCTCTTGGCTTTTTGTACTTCCGGTTCACCCATTTTGAGTTTGTACTCAAATGCCGTAAGAGAGCCAATAAGTTGAGAATAGGTAGGTCTCTTTTCTAGCTCATCAAAAATAGAAGTCTTGGCATTCCAAGAGTTAGGTAAAATACTAAGAAGCTTTCTTACCATCTCCTCATCACTAGGAGTCCAACCAAGAGTTCCCATAGTATTGCAAATATTTTGAATTCTAGTGCTTAAATCATAAATAGTCTCACCACTCTTCATATCTAGCAATTCATACTCACGCTTGAGTGTGTTGAGTCTAATGGTTCTCACTTGAGGAGTGCCTTCATGAGCTGTCTCCAAAGTATCCCAAACATCCTTGGACAATTTACAAGCACTAACACGGTTAAATTCATTTTGAGAGATTGAACAAAATAAAGCATACCTTGCCTTGTCTTCACTTTGTTTTCTTGCAATTGATCCAGCTGGCCACCTCTCAAAAGGAAGAGGTTTAGTTGATCCATCTTCAGCCGGAGGTTCCATGGGAGTGACAAATCCATGTAAAACGCAATCTAGCATGATTTGATCTTGTCCACCTAGGAAGGCTATCATCTTTATCTTCCATTGTAAGTAGTTGTTCCCATCAAGAAATGGTGCACGGTTGAGAGCACAATATAATCCCTCTTGAGCCATTTGATCTTTTACTTGAGGTGATTAAACCTACAAAACAAGTACCTTGCTCCGCTACCAATTGATAAACGGCCTAGAGGGGGGGGGGGGGGGGGGGTGAATAGGCAATAATAGGAAATAAAAAATTCTAACACAAATGTAAATAATTTGAGTGCGGAAATAAGAATGTAAAAACACAAGTATGTATAGTGGTTCCAATTCCTTAATGAATTGTACTCCACTACCTAAGAGTCCTCCTCTTAGGATTTTCTAACAAAGATCACCTTGTTATTTACCTTGAGTTTTTACGGGTTCAACTCAAACCTTACACCTTGGTTTTTCCGGGCTCAACCAATAAACCTTTCACTTGGTTTTCACGGGATCACCAACAACCTTACACTTGGTTTTTGCGGGCTCAACCAACAAACCTTACAATGTGATTTTTCCGGGCTCAATCACAACCTATAACAATCAAGTTTACTTTGACAAGAGAATGTTAAATAGCAACACAATTGGTGTACAAATAAACTATGTATGATTCAATAATCAACACCAATAAATGAACAAGAAATACCTCAAAAGAAAGCTTAAACCTTACTTGAAATATGGACACAAGATAGAGTAAATTCGGATGAGTGAAGCTTGTGTTATCAAAGAGTCAAGTTGAAGGTTTTGCAAAAACTCAGATTTTTGGTCTTTTGAAAAGTATGAGAGCTTTCTAAAATCTTTCTTGTGTTCTAAATGTTCTTGTTCTGTTCTAACTCATCTAGGATGAGTATATATAGGTTTTAGATCAGTTATGATCCAGACAAGAAAGTATGGAGCCAAAAATCCCGTTATAGTGGACAAAGTAGCTGTTGGGAAAAACTAGCCGTTGGGCAAAACGCTATGGCGTTTTGGATAACGCTATAGCGTTTTGCTACTGAAGTTATTTCGTAACTTCAGAGGCAAAACACTATGGCGTTTCTCAAAACGCTATGGCGTTTTCAAAACGCTATAGCGTTTTGAGAAACGCTATAGCGTTTTGCTCCTGGACGAAATCCTTCGTTCCAGTAGCAAAACGCTATAGCGTTTTCACAAACGCTATGGCGTTTTAAGCCTGACGAAAATGCAAAAAACCTTTCCGAAATTCATTTTCGCTAAAACCTTTTGACTCAAAAACTCTTGAGGTATTTAATGAACATTGATCAAGTGTTAAGTTGAATCATACTTACATGATTAAAGTTCTAATGTACACTTGATCTTCTAGCTTGTGATATCTTGATTTGTTGCTTCTTTTCTTATTTGCTTGATCACAAACTACACACACTTTAACTTCAAATTGCATTAGTAATACTAATTAGTTTGTGTGTCTAAAATCATCAAAACAAGAGTAAGTTGCCCTTGGGCTAACAATTTACTATTGTCTGAAATATTAGCAAATCATTTTTCATCTTCAGGTGTACTAATTACAACTTCAAAATAAAATCTCATCAGGAAATTCATGAATAGGGATCTGATCAACAGAAGCAATATATATGCATCACAAGCACAGACATGGATATTTATGTAATCAAAAGAGAGAAAAAGAAAGTAGCTAACTTACATATATTGGATCTATAAAAGCAAAAGAAGAACCTTGATATATATATGGATAATTACCTGATTAGAATCAGATTCCTAAGTTCGACAGTTTACACTCGAATCAGATGGTAAACCTGAAGAATAAAAGGAGGACACTATCATCTGATGAAAAGAAGCAATAGATAGATCATAAGCATAAAGCACAGCTGTACAGACATGGATTATCAAAAACATGTTCTGACCAGAATCAATTACCTGACGAAATATATAATTAGCAGCTGAGCGCAGATTTAGAAGATGGATGTTCTTCAAACGATCCGATCAAAAGAAGCAGTGTACAGATCATAAGCACAGACATATATATATATATATGTGCCAGTATTTAGAAGATGATGATCTTCCAATGATCTGACCAAAAGAAGCAATGCATAATAATCACAGACATATAGGGAAGATGGAAGAGAAGTACAAGAGAACAAAGACAGAGAATGAAGGATATCTTTTGAACAACACTACTGGCATTGCTAAAGACCAAGACTTTGTGGAAAATCAAATCAAATGTGTGGCCGTGGTTTGCTCATCTTCGATACCCACTTTTACTACTTTTACTACAGTGACTCTCTGTAAAAGGACGACCTCCTTCTTACTTAATCAATTCAGAGAAGACAATAAATAAAGCAGTAATTTTTAAGCACAAAACACACTGATACCCATACCATCATGGCAACCCAATTGAGGAGAGAAAATTTACAAAATCATAATCTCTTTCAAGAAGAATATGTTTGAAATTAACATTTTTTTTATCACTGATTTGGTTTTGTATGTTGGTTTATCTAAGAATATACAACTTTTTATAAAATTAGAACTGTACTTTATAGAGTCAATTTTGCGCGGAAAATATCAAATTGAGCAATGTGTTCCATAAAATGACTTAATTAATGTACGGTTGTTCTTTCTCAAAACATGAACCAACGATTAATTCTCACTGGATGATAATGTATAGAAAAAAAATGAAAATTCAACTGTAATTAATTTAAAGAAAGACGAAAGGTTCATGTCTGACTTCATGATTTTTTCCTTCATTCATGTACTCAACCGTGAACTCTCTCATTAAAGCATGTGTTCAAACCATTTCTATCAGATCCACCAAATGGACCTTAATATAGTCAAAATATAAAATTCACATTCCTCTAAAAGAGGTCATGCTAGTGTAAAAAATAGTATGAAAAATCCATGTAATTTATAAAACTCACCGAAAACAAAAGAGGATAATTAGACTGATTGAATTTGAGAGAGTTGATATGCAATTAGAATTTTTATTGATGAGCAAAAAGTTACTTTTCTTTAAAGAAAAAAACAGAAGTCTTTCCAAGGTTAAATGAGATTCTTCCATGGGAAAATGATAAGCGACAGAGAGAAGAAAAGGTTAACCGTAAACTTACCTTTCTAAAAATATAGATTAAGCCTTAAGGTATGTAGTAAAATAAAATAAACAAATAAATAATTTTAATAAACAAAGGATTTCGAAAGTGAAATTCCCATCCCAATCAAGAAATCATTTTCCCTCATTTTGAGGGGAAAATTGAGGAATCGGGGAATCCAATATCAATCAAATATAATAAAATTTACAATCTCAAACTCACTGGTTTAATTTGGGAGTGTGTATCAGCCTATCGAAATGGGATTCCAAAAAAAAACAAGAGTTTGGATGGAAGTGGAAATAAAGACTTACTTGTAAACTTAGGGAAAGTATAAAACCGAGTTTTTCTAAAAAAATAATTTATTGTTTTTCTAAAAAGAAAAATTGAAAAGAACAAAAACAAATCCATAAAAATTAAAATAAATATATTTATACAATTTTCTAAAAAACTATAAAAGGTGAATTAAAATAATAAAAAGTAGCAACTTGAAAAATCGAAAAAAAATTATAAAATAAAAGCAACACTGTTAATTTCATATTTAATTATTCTTTTATAATTTATTAGAATATTTATCACTTTTAAATTTAAATTTTGGATTTTTTCAATTTAAAAAAAATATATTTTCCTACTTTTCTCATATTTAAAAGTAAAAGAAAATAAAAAAATATGGTCAAAGCAAATCCGTTAAGATTTTGGATAGAAAACTTAACAGAGGGATCTCTTTGCAACGGAAAAATAGTTAGGGGAGTTGAATCCAACATAACATTATTGAGGGGTCTATTTGACTGACGATAATAGTTTAAGGGATGGGGATGCTAATGGCCGTTAATTTATTATGCTTTAAAATGGAGGGAAATAGAGCATTATTGGAGAGGACACGCAGGGTGATCGGGGAAAAAAAACTAGTATTAATTATTATGTTAAGTAAATATGTTTGGTAATTAAGAATGAAGTAAAATACCTGCTGGGCAACATGAGCATCTAGAGCACTTAAAGGATCATCAAGCATATATACATCTGCATTCGAATACACAACCCTCGCTAAAGAAACTCTTTGTTTTTGTCCACCACTAATGTTCACTCCTCTTTCACCTATCTCCGTCAAGTCACAACCCTAATGTTCACTCCTCAATGAGTAAAACTTGGGTACATCATGATGTAGAATGATGATACGTGTCTAAAAGTGTCAAAAATAGTGGTATTCTAGCACTATTTGAGGTAGGTGTCATCATCCTAGATCATGATGTAGGTGATGTACCCAAGTTTTTTCCCTCCTCAATAGTGCAAAGAACTGTCATTTCAAAGTTCATCAAGAACCAAACTACAAATTACCGGGGAATGCAATTTAATCAGGAAAAAAACTGCAGAAAAACAGGATTCAAGGAAACTTTATTTTAACTCCAGCAGTGAAAAGTTACGCAACATTAGCACATGATTACCTTAAAAATCCCTCCCAACCAAAACCTACAGGAGAACAAAGGAAAACAAGATGAGACCAATTTAAGCTATACAAACCAGCACCTCTGCTGAACAACATTATTCGAGTGCTTGACTGATTGAACTAGAAACGAGGAAAGAATGAATAATGCAGAACAAGTACCTTCCACCAAGGCTATTGTTCAGAGCTCTTAGTAGCCATGGTTTTGCCTTTTTAGATTCTTCTACCCAACATGCGTGGAACCTGAAAGTTTAAATTGTTAGATTTTACAAAAGAAATATAGGTTTGCACGAATGCAGGGAAAGAATCACGGTGCATACTTATTAGTTAGTGTCTCTGTTCGATCCCATTCATCTAACTTCCAGACATCTTTTTCAGTAATGGGTCTTTTATAACCTACCTGCATGAGTGGAGTCATCTCTGCTTGATAGTTGGCATTAATATGGTGTAGATAACTTTGTTGGAGAAATTTCTAAATGGGGCCTTTGGTGTAGGTGAAAGGATATAGAGCCCTTGTACTACATGTATTGCTGTGAGAATGTGTAATTAGTGTAACATTAACGAGTTACCTGGTCAAGACATTCAAGCTGACAACACCAGTTTCTCTTTCTTCTTGCTTGACAAGTGTAGAGTTTCCTCTTTTCCTTTTCTTTGTAAGGCCTCCAATCTGTGGCAACTCCCTCGTGCCATTCACTTCTAGTTTTGGGCTTCGTGGCTATGATTTTTGCTTTCCCCTTTTCTTCAGCCTTCTCTCCCATTCTTCCATTTTCCCGGTATTTCCATCAGCTTTTGGAACAATTTGCCATTCTGTCCACCTGTGGGAGAAAATGCAACTAGTTCGTGACAAAAACTCTTATTTTCACATCATTTAAGAGCAGGATGTGAGGGACATGACCTTTCACATCATTTAAAAAGAGGATGTGAGGGACATGACTGACAGCATGTTTCTTGGGCGCGATTTCATCCTCTTTTCTAGCCTTTTCGGGGGCTTGATTCTGCTATTTAACCCTTATTTCCATCTTTATTGCAGATCAGCACTAAAAGGAAAAAAGAGAGAAAATATGCATTTTTGAAGTATTTCTGGAGATTTCGAGCTTCAAGGCCCAGAAGATCAGAGTGTCATCGAGCCCTCGACGCTAATCAGACCAGTGAGCTATCTCTCGGTCGCGACACATTTGCATCTTCTCTCAATCGAAAACCAAAGAGAAGAATCTTCGAAGATTCGCACGGGATACCGTGCGTTTCCAGAAGATGTCAGGCGTATCAGAGATCCTAGAATATTACCTTGAAGGACGTGTGTTGTTAAGCTCCCATTAGCCCCCTCTCTCCCCTTAGCTGTTTTGTCTCCTAGCTACTCCCTCCGTTCAGTTAAAAATGAATTTTTAGCATTTTTTTCTTGGACCAAAATGGAGGACGTTCTCCCTTTCCCACGACAAAACTCCCTTCTCTTGACAAGAGTACTCCTGTCCAATGTCCAAAGCAAGTCAATAACTCTCTCTTCGTTTTCCATTCTTTTATCATCTTGTTTTCGATTTCAATTTTCGTTCGTTTCCAATTATTAGATGTTTTGGCATTCCACATTTTAATCTTGGGTTTTTAGTAGGAAAGCAGTCGATTATCATTTTCCCTATCCATTTTCCCTGCAAAACACCCTTCTCCCAACCGAATCAAATCTAAGGTTTCAACAATTGGGAAATTGGCACATGGAGAACATTGATTACTGGACGATTCTCAACTCAAAAAGATGGGTCTTATTTCTAGGTAAAGGATACATGGATTATGTCTTTTTTTTTCTTGAATTTGGATATATGGGTCGTACTGAGAAGAAATTATGGTACAAATGAAGAAATTGATGGAATAAAGATTTGAGATTAAATAGCACTGTACTGAGAAGAATAATTTATGGTGGGGATGAATGAATTGAGATGGAAGAACGCCATATGCGAAGAGAAAGTGGTGGAGATGAATAAATTGAAGGGAAGAAGAAGATGAGGAAAGGAACGAGTGTGTTATCAGTGGGGTGGTGCCAGGCCACACAGAGGGGCAAGATGGTTATTGCAAAGGCCACACAGTGCTAGCCTTAAACTTTGTGCCAAAGGTTCAAACGCCATTTTTAAGATACCGGAGGGAGTAGTTCTTAGGCTATATAAGCTTAGTTTTAGGATTTTTGTAAGGATGGTTGTCCTAGGGCAATAATACATCACTCCATCTTTTACCCTAGTTTTTAGGGATTTATTCTCTTGGTTTTTGGAGCCGCCGTTGGTTTTGTAAAGGAACAAGCTTTTCTCCTTTGAATTATTTCTGAATTTTTATGTAAACCCCCCAGTATTTAACTAGTTTATAATAGTGCTCAGTATTTAACTTTTTTTTCTTCTACTAATGAAGTTTTAATTTTTGTTATAATTAAAATGTTAATTATTTGTTTAAAGAAATAGATTGATTTAAATAATCTGTATATATACTAAAAAAATATTAATTATAATGCCAAAAATAAATTGTGTCCTTTATAATCATTTTACATTCCAACTATAGTTTTAATAGCAATTTTTACCAAACACCATAAATAACTTCTGGTTTCCCACGACACTTTTAACAAATATTTACCGAACACTGGCTTTTCCAGAAGTGCTTTTCACACAGCACTTCTTCTCACATCACTTTTCCAGCCAGAACCGGAATGCCAAACAGACCCTAAGGAGAGAGAGCTAGGTATTTAAGAAACCCTACTATGTTTAATATAAACTTTTTTCCCACTTTTTTAGGGAGGAACTCTCTTTAGGAAATTATTTTAATAGGAAAATTGGAAGTTGGAACTCTGGTTTTCCCTTGCAGAGCTTCCTTGATACAGTTGTTGAAGACCTGGAATTGCAATTAACTCGGGATCGAAATTAGACTAATGCAATTTACTTGTAGAAAAGCTTTCTTTTAGATCAAGTAACCAAAGAATATTTACATTTGTATATATGGTGTAAGCTTAACGCAACCTTGGCTAGCTTGATATAAACACACAAGAAACAACATTCTGAACGAAACGAATCACTCGTCGTGGTAATGTCCATATTGATCATATCATCAATTAAGGATTTTTGTGTGTTAAAGCTGCTAATTTCGTGCAGATTAGGAGCTTTTATGTGCATTGTTTTGGACAGTGCAGATTTGAACTTAGAATGGTTTCTGTGTTATTAATTAATTGCCATCAAACTTTTCGTGAATTCAGTTTCTTCTCCAATTTGATGGATTTTATTACTTTGACCCTGGAAAGTTATAATATATTTTTTTGGTTTACAATCAGTTATAAACGTACTTCACCGTATATGGATACAAAATTTACAAAATAGAAAAAAGAAAGAGAAAAAGAAAATCGTATTACTCTCCAATAAACTACGATTACAAAATAGAGTGCCATTTTTTTGTAATCAAATAAGCTTATAAATAAGAAAAATAGAAAATACATATCTTGCAATGCAAGTAAACCTAGCTATAGCTAATAAATTAGAAATTATCAAAACTAGACTAAATTAATAAATAATATAGAATATCCCTAAAGTAATAAGGAGCAGTTTTTCTTATGTAAACAGAATAATAATTAGCTCCTAATTAACTTAAAGATTGAATCTTTGCCTGCTCACTAAACAGAAAACATCAACACCTCATGCTCTCCCCGCCGGAATGTAATTTCTCTTCCCACATGCAGATTATGTTCTTCCATAATGTCCTTACAGAAATGTAGAGTATAACCTACCAATTTCGGGCTGTAAATTTTTAAATTCGGGTTATTACTTACCGCTAGAGCTATGGAGGAATGACCATTAGTTACAATTTTCTTATCTTTCTCTGATAAAAAAGGGAAGATGCATTGATGAACACAGCTTTTGGGTAACCGAATCATTGAGCATTCAATCTCAGTCTTTGTAAGTATTTTTTTGAATGCTAGTGGTGGTGATGGTAGTAGTGGTGGTGATGGTAGTGGTGGTGGTAGTGGTGGTGATGATGGTGGAGGGGGAGAACAGCTGCCAACACTTGATGACATGGTTGGTTCTTGGAAGTAAGATATTGCTACCTAACTAAGGGGAGAGCTAGGTATTTAAGAAAACCTACTACATTGTTTATATACGTTTTTTTCCCACTTTTTAGCGAGGAAACTCTCTTTAGGAAATTGTTTTAATAGGAAAATTGGAAGTTGCACGTACTGGGTCACTATTTATGTATCAGGAAATTAATTTACCATCTCTTTAGGATTTGTTATTGGATCGCTTGATTAGGAAAATTTTGGTTTTTTTTATATTTTTTTATAAGAAAAAAAGTACAAATAGAGCTGAAATAGGAATTATTGATTTATGGTCATTAGCACTACCACCCCTTGAACTATCCTCGAATGGCAAATAAACCCCATCAATTTTTTTTTGATTCAGCTCCCCTAACTACTTTTTTCATTGTAAAGAGACCTTCTGTTTATTTTTCCATCCAAAACTATAATATATTTGCTTTAACAAAAAATAATTATTTTTCTAATCCCAAAAAAATTACACCCCAAAATAAAATTTAAAAAATATTTTTAACGTAGTACTTAAGTACATATGAACATAACTATTTTTCTAAAAAAATAATTTATTGTTTTTCTAAAAAGAAAAATTGAAAAGAACAAAAACAAATCCATAAAAATTAAAATAAATATATTTATACAATTTTCTAAAAAACTATAAAAGGTGAATTAAAATAATAAAAAGTAGCAACTTGAAAAATCGAAAAAAAAGGATAAAATAAATGCAACACTGTTAATTTCATATTTATTTATTCTTTTATAATTTTTTAGAATATTTATCACTTTTAAATTTAAATTTTGGATTTTTTCAATTTAAAAAAAATATATTTTCCTACTTTTCTCATATTTAAAAGTAAAAGAAAATAAAAAAATATGGTCAAAGCAAATCCGTTAAGATTTTGGATAGAAAACTTAACAGAGGGATCTCTTTGCAACGGAAAAATAGTTAGGGGAGTTGAATCCAACATAACATTATTGAGGGGTCTATTTGACTGACGATAATAGTTTAAGGGATGGGGATGCTAATGGCCGTTAATTTATTATGCTTTAAAATGGAGGGAAATAGAGCATTATTGGAGAGGACACGCAGGGTGATCGGGGAAAAAAAACTAGTATTAATTATTATGTTAAGTAAATATGTTTGGTAATTAAGAATGAAGTAAAATACCTGCTGGGCAACATGAGCATCTAGAGCACTTAAAGGATCATCAAGCATATATACATCTGCATTCGAATACACAACCCTCGCTAAAGAAACTCTTTGTTTTTGTCCACCACTAATGTTCACTCCTCTTTCACCTATCTCCGTCAAGTCACAACCCTAATGTTCACTCCTCAATGAGTAAAACTTGGGTACATCATGATGTAGAATGATGATACGTGTCTAAAAGTGTCAAAAATAGTGGTATTCTAGCACTATTTGGGGTAGGTGTCATCATCCTAGATCATGATGTAGGTGATGTACCCAAGTTTTTCCCCTCCTCAATAGTGCAAAGAACTGTCATTTCAAAGTTCATCAAGAACCAAACTACAAATTACCGGGGAATGCAATTTAATCAGGAAAAAAACTGCAGAAAAACAGGATTCAAGGAAACTTTATTTTAACTCCAGCAGTGAAAAGTTACGCAACATTAGCACATGATTACCTTAAAAATCCCTCCCAACCAAAACCTACAGGAGAACAAAGGAAAACAAGATGAGACCAATTTAAGCTATACAAACCAGCACCTCTGCTGAACAACATTATTCGAGTGCTTGACTGATTGAACTAGAAACGAGGAAAGAATGAATAATGCAGAACAAGTACCTTCCACCAAGGCTATTGTTCAGAGCTCTTAGTAGCCATGGTTTTGCCTTTTGAGATTCTTCTACCCAACATGCGTGGAACCTGAAAGTTTAAATTGTTAGATTTTACAAAAGAAATATAGGTTTGCACGAATGCAGGGAAAGAATCACGGTGCATACTTATTAGTTAGTGTCTCTGTTCGATCCCATTCATCTAACTTCCAGACATCTTTTTCAGTAATGGGTCTTTTATAACCTACCTGCATGAGTGGAGTCATCTCTGCTTGATAGTTGGCATTAATATGGTGTAGATAACTTTGTTGGAGAAATTTCTAAATGGGGCCTTTGGTGTAGGTGAAAGGATATAGAGCCCTTGTACTACATGTATTGCTGTGAGAATGTGTAATTAGTGTAACATTGACGAGTTACCTGGTCAAGACATTCAAGCTGACAACACCAGTTTCTCTTTCTTCTTGCTTGACAAGTGTAGAGTTTCCTCTTTTCCTTTTCTTTGTAAGGCCTCCAATCTGCGGCAACTCCCTCGTGCCATTCACTTCTAGTTTTGGGCTTCGTGGCTATGATTTTTGCTTTCCCCTTTTTCTTCAGCCTTCTCTCCCATTCTTCCATTTTCCCGGTATTTCCATCAGCTTTTGGAACAATTTGCCATTCTGTCCACCTGTGGGAGAAAATGCAACTAGTTCGTGACAAAAACTCTTATTTTCTCATCATTTAAGAGCAGGATGTGAGGGACATGACCTTTCACATCATTTAAAAAGAGGATGTGAGGGACATGACTGACAGCATGTTTCTTGGGCGCGATTTCATCCTCTTTTCTAGCCTTTTCGGGGGCTTGATTCTGCTATTTAACCCTTATTTCCATCTTTATTGCAGATCAGCACTAAAAGGAAAAAAGAGAGAGAAAAGAGGCATTTTTGAAGTATTTCTGGAGATTTCGAGCTTCAAGGCCCAGAAGATCAGAGTGTCGTCGAGCCCTCGACGCTAATCAGACCAGTGAGCTATCTCTCGGTCGCGACACATTTGCATCTTCTCTCAATCGAAAACCAAAGAGAAGAATCTTCGAAGATTCGCACGGGATACCGTGCGTTTCCAGAAGATGTCAGGCGTATCAGAGATCCTAGAATATTACCTTGAAGGACGTGTGTTGTTAAGCTCCCATTAGCTCCCTCTCTCCCCTTAGCTGTTTTGTCTCCTAGCTACTCCCTCCGTTCAGTTAAAAATGACGTTTTAGCATTTTTTTTCTTGGACCAAAATGGAGGACGTTCTCCCTTTCCCACGACAAAACTCCCTTCTCTTGACAAGAGTACCCCTGTCCAATGTCCAAAGCAAGTCAATAACTCTCTCTTCGTTTTCCATTCCTTTATCATCTTGTTTTCGATTTCAATTTTCGTTCGTTTCCAATTATTAGATGTTTTGGCATTCCACATTTTAATCTTGGGTTTTTAGTAGGAAAGCAGTCGATTATCATTTTCCCTATCCATTTTCCCTGCAAAACACCCTTCTCCCAACCGAATCAAATCTAAGGTTTCAACAATTGGGAAATTGGCACATGGAGAACATTGATTACTGGACGATTCTCAACTCAAAAAGATGGGTCTTATTTCTAGGTAAAGGATACATGGATTATGTCTTTTTTTTTTCTTGAATTTGGATATATGGGTCGTACTAAGAAGAAATTATGGTACAGATGAAGAAATTGATGGAATAAAGATTTGAGATTAAATAGCACTGTACTGAGAAGAATAATTTATGGTGGGGATGAATGAATTGAGATGGAAGAACGCCATATGCGAAGAGAAAGTGGTGGAGATGAATAAATTGAAGGGAAGAAGAAGATGAGGAAAGGAACGAGTGTGTTATCAGTGGGGTGGTGCCAGGCCACACAGAGGGGCAAGATGGTTATTGCAAAGGCCACACAGTGCTAGCCTTAAACTTTGTGCCAAAGGTTCAAACGCCATTTTTAAGATACCGGAGGGAGTAGTTCTTAGGCTATATAAGCTTAGTTTTAGGATTTTTGTAAGGATGGTTGTCCTAGGGCAATAATACATCACTCCATCTTTTACCCTAGTTTTTAGGGATTTATTCTCTTGGTTTTTGGAGCCGCCGTTGGTTTTGTAAAGGAACAAGCTTTTCTCCTTTGAATTATTTCTGAATTTTTATGTAAACCCCCCAGTATTTAACTAGTTTATAATAGTGCTCAGTATTTAACTTTTTTTTCTTCTACTAATGAAGTTTTAATTTTTGTTATAATTAAAATGTTAATTATTTGTTTAAAGAAATAGATTGATTTAAATAATCTGTATATATACTAAAAAAATATTAATTATAATGCCAAAAATAAATTGTGTCCTTTATAATCATTTTACATTCCAACTATAGTTTTAATAGCAATTTTTACCAAACACCATAAATAACTTCTGGTTTCCCACGACACTTTTAACAAATATTTACCGAACACTGGCTTTTCCAGAAGTGCTTTTCACACAGCACTTTTTCTCACATCACTTTTCCAGCCAGAACCGGAATGCCAAACAGACCCTAAGGAGAGAGAGCTAGGTATTTAAGAAACCCTACTATGTTTAATATAAACTTTTTTCCCACTTTTTTAGGGAGGAACTCTCTTTAGGAAATTATTTTAATAGGAAAATTGGAAGTTGGAACTCTGGTTTTCCCTTGCAGAGCTTCCTTGATACAGTTGTTGAAGACCTGGAATTGCAATTAACTCGGGATCGAAATTAGACTAAGGGCCTGTTTGGCGTTCTGGTTCTGCTCCGAAACGTGCTGTGGGTAAAAGTGCTGTGGGAAAAGCACTTTTACGTAAAGTAGTGTGCTGTTTGGTAAACATTTCTTAAAAGTGCTGTGGGAAATGAGAAGTTGTTTTTGGTGTTTGGTAAACACTGCTTTTAGAACTATGGTTTGAGTGTAAAATGACTATAAAGGGCATCAGTCATTTTTAGTGTTATTTATTTACATTATTTAATTCAATCTTTATTTTTAAACAAATAATTTAACTATAATTTTCTAAAAATTGCAATTTTAACCTTTTAACTATAAAGGACACAATTTATTTCAAGCATTAAAATTAATATATTTTAATATATATATATATATATAATTTAAATCAATTTATTTCTTTAAACAAATAATTAATATTTTATTAAATAAGGTTAAATATTGAGCACTATTTTAAAATTTTATATATGTAAAATCACAATTATTTATTAATCATTAATCTATTACCTATTGAATTGATTTTTTATGTGAATACATCAATAATATTTTTTAATTTTTTAAGAAATTAATGTAACATATTAATTTCTACTTTGATTCCATCATATTATTCAAATAAACATAAAAGTTGGTAAGTAACATTAGAATATTTACCATATGGTTCAATTATTAAAATACTCTACTTAAACATTTTTAAATTTAGAGACTTTTTTTAAATTTAAGTGAAAATTGCATGTTTAATTAACACGCAAATGCTATAATTAATACATATATTATGATTATAATTTTTTAAATTAGAGATTATATTTAATTGCAAATACTTGAGGAGTTTAGGATTGGAAAAATATAAATTATGTTTAGGATTCAGTAATTTACACACTTTTACAGTTCTTACGAGGCATAAGTTCATTTCTAATACTGTTTTTCTTATAATCTCATTTGACAAGAACCCTCCTTTTTTTATTTACCAAGAGGAGGACAATAGACACCAAATAGCTCGCAGGGGAAAAAACTTGATTTCATCTTCAAAAAGTTAAAGCTACAAGGTTCTTGAGTTGAGACAGTACATAGATGTATTTTACAAGAAAACCTAATCTGGACAGGATAAATACCTCTATAACTAGCTAGTAAGTAATTAGAACTGGCAACTGTTAGTTGACAAGAGGCTGCAACTTATATGCAGAGATTGATTCCAACAGCCAAGCGTGACCGATGACCTGGGATCCGATTTTAGCAGCCAAATCCCCTGCCTCATTTGCCCTCTGCCATATAATTGAAACTTCTTCCCCTAACTTGGATCCATGCGGGGGGTCAAGATTGTAAACTATTAGTGTTCTTGACGGATCTGCATGGTCATAACTTTGTTCCACCAGTTCTTCTTCACTCAAGAAAATGGTACCTACAGCAGCTATGACTAGTTTTGATTGTGCAGCAAAACTATTATTGCAGGAACACAAAAAGAAGGTAAAAGCCACAACATAACCATGCAGATTGAGTAAGAAGTGCAAATCCATCCTAGTGCAAAATTTTCCTAGGTAAGAATGAAATAAAGATCTCCAAATCAGTATGAACTATGAAGATATCCGCCATTTAATAAAAATCAAACTCCAAAACTGCTAAGTGAACAGCAAAGAGTATTCATAAAAATTGTATCCGGAAGATATATAACAGGAAAGCCGGTACACGTTATCTACTACATGTGTCTACAAGATAACAACAAAACTCATAAAAGGAAAGCCAAATGCACAGACAGATGACGTGCATGCAATCTATGAAGAAACTTGACGCGACAAGTGTAGGTTTGTAAAAGAAAAAAGTGTAAGGCGTATTTATTTGCATTAGAAGTTCTTCAAGATCTAATCAAATCGATCTGAATCACCCAAAAACGTCCTGCTTACATACTACATACATTATACCAGTAAACAGGATAGTTCAACACTCAAAAGAATAACTCAATATATCTCAGTTCTTAATCATTTAAGACACGACCACTCCTCTAGAGCTAAAAATACTTAAATCCATAATGTAAGCATCATATTTGGTTACGAGGTTTTATGGACAATAACATACTTCTATCCGGGAACGATAACTACTTCTAAATATGTCTACAGCATAAATTACCACATATGAAACAAAACAAAAGAAACAAAACAATCTCCTTGAATATTACGCATACAATTTCCATGGTGCATTAAACGCAATTTTCCAAGTTCATGACTAGGTTGAGCTTAGGAAGTAAATGAACAACCACATCAATCTTCTTTATAATTAATACAAAGATCCCAACTATCCTTTAGTCAAACACTAGAAATGAGTCTAAAATTGAGAAAGCAAGCAAGTGACAACAATCCATCCATAGCTGAAATCCAGAATCAAAAGATACAAACTCATCCATGAGCTGAAAACACAAAACCTCGGAATCAAAACCCAGCAAAGCCCCACAAAAAAAGAGCGAAACTTTTCACGCGCACGCACTCAAAAGACACAAATTAAAAGCACAAACAAGAGGAAACCCACTATCAAAATGCAACACCAACCCACTTCAACAAACATAAAAACCCAAACGGAGTTCACAATTATTAGCTCTACAAAACGACAAACATTGATCAAATAGTTCACACATACAAGTTTTAAAACAAAAAAATAAATAATAATTGACTTAAAGGGGAAATCTAAGCTTACGCAGAACAAAACTTGGAATTGAGTTTTTATTCCCCCCACCCCCAAATAATAAAGTACAAATGAAAATAAAAAATGCATTGATGCTGCAAAGAACAAGAGATGAAAATCACCTTCGCTTGAGGAGAGGAGGATGACGCTGCTGGTGGTGGAGGACGGCAGTGCGCTTGAGGAGGATGACGCCGCTGGTGGTGGAGGACGGCGGTGCGCTTGAGGACGCCGCTGGTGGTGTGAGGGTGAGGGTTCTGACGAAAGTTAGGACGCGGCTGGTGGTGTGGGTGTGAGGATTGAAAGCAGATGAGAAATGATGTTGCGACCTAGGGTTTCTTTCCCTCAATCGGTCCAGAGAAGAGGAGAGCGATGTGTGAGAGTGAGGGATTTGGAGAGCTAAAGGGTATTTTTATACCTGGCATTTTTGTAAATATGAAGAAAAGGGCTTGAGTTTTTTGTCCACTTGAGTTATAGGACAGCTTCCCGTGTTACTATTCAACCCAAGGTTTGGCCACTGCTCCAATTTTGAGCAGTGGCAAAAGCAAGGAAAAATAAGGGACACCAGCTTCCCGTCAACACCAGCTTTCCAAGAAGCTTGGTTTACCAAACACCTTCCTTAACTTCTTGGTTGAACAAAGCTGGTTTGGCCACCCAAACCTTAATGCCAAACAGGCACTAATGCAATTTACTTGTAGAAAAGCTTTCTTTTAGATCAAGTAACCAAAGAATATTTACATTTGTATATATGGTGTAAGCTTAACGCAACCTTGGCTAGCTTGATATAAACACACAAGAAACAACATTCTGAACGAAACGAATCACTCGTCGTGGTAATGTCCATATTGATCATATCATCAATTAAGGATTTTTGTGTGTTAAAGCTGCTAATTTCGTGCAGATTAGGAGCTTTTATGTGCATTGTTTTGGACAGTGCAGATTTGAACTTAGAATGGTTTCTGTGTTATTAATTAATTGCCATCAAACTTTTCGTGAATTCAGTTTCTTCTCCAATTTGATGGATTTTATTACTTTGACCCTGGAAAGTTATAATATATTTTTTTGGTTTACAATCAGTTATAAACGTACTTCACCGTATATGGATACAAAATTTACAAAATAGAAAAAAGAAAGAGAAAAAGAAAATCGTATTACTCTCCAATAAACTACGATTACAAAATAGAGTGCCATTTTTTTGTAATCAAATAAGCTTATAAATAAGAAAAATAGAAAATACATATCTTGCAATGCAAGTAAACCTAGCTATAGCTAATAAATTAGAAATTATCAAAACTAGACTAAATTAATAAATAATATAGAATATCCCTAAAGTAATAAGGAGCAGTTTTTCTTATGTAAACAGAATAATAATTAGCTCCTAATTAACTTAAAGATTGAATCTTTGCCTGCTCACTAAACAGAAAACATCAACACCTCATGCTCTCCCCGCCGGAATGTAATTTCTCTTCCCACATGCAGATTATGTTCTTCCATAATGTCCTTACAGAAATGTAGAGTATAACCTACCAATTTCGGGCTGTAAATTTTTAAATTCGGGTTATTACTTACCGCTAGAGCTATGGAGGAATGACCATTAGTTACAATTTTCTTATCTTTCTCTGATAAAAAAGGGAAGATGCATTGATGAACACAGCTTTTGGGTAACCGAATCATTGAGCATTCAATCTCAGTCTTTGTAAGTATTTTTTTGAATGCTAGTGGTGGTGATGGTAGTAGTGGTGGTGATGGTAGTGGTGGTGGTAGTGGTGGTGATGATGGTGGAGGGGGAGAACAGCTGCCAACACTTGATGACATGGTTGGTTCTTGGAAGTAAGATATTGCTACCTAACTAAGGGGAGAGCTAGGTATTTAAGAAAACCTACTACATTGTTTATATACGTTTTTTTCCCACTTTTTAGCGAGGAAACTCTCTTTAGGAAATTGTTTTAATAGGAAAATTGGAAGTTGCACGTACTGGGTCACTATTTATGTATCAGGAAATTAATTTACCATCTCTTTAGGATTTGTTATTGGATCGCTTGATTAGGAAAATTTTGGTTTTTTTTATATTTTTTTATAAGAAAAAAAGTACAAATAGAGCTGAAATAGGAATTATTGATTTATGGTCATTAGCACTACCACCCCTTGAACTATCCTCGAATGGCAAATAAACCCCATCAATTTTTTTTTGATTCAGCTCCCCTAACTACTTTTTTCATTGTAAAGAGACCTTCTGTTTATTTTTCCATCCAAAACTATAATATATTTGCTTTAACAAAAAATAATTATTTTTCTAATCCCAAAAAAATTACACCCCAAAATAAAATTTAAAAAATATTTTTAACGTAGTACTTAAGTACATATGAACATAACTATTTTTCTAAAAAAATAATTTATTGTTTTTCTAAAAAGAAAAATTGAAAAGAACAAAAACAAATCCATAAAAATTAAAATAAATATATTTATACAATTTTCTAAAAAACTATAAAAGGTGAATTAAAATAATAAAAAGTAGCAACTTGAAAAATCGAAAAAAAAGGATAAAATAAATGCAACACTGTTAATTTCATATTTATTTATTCTTTTATAATTTTTTAGAATATTTATCACTTTTAAATTTAAATTTTGGATTTTTTCAATTTAAAAAAAATATATTTTCCTACTTTTCTCATATTTAAAAGTAAAAGAAAATAAAAAAATATGGTCAAAGCAAATCCGTTAAGATTTTGGATAGAAAACTTAACAGAGGGATCTCTTTGCAACGGAAAAATAGTTAGGGGAGTTGAATCCAACATAACATTATTGAGGGGTCTATTTGACTGACGATAATAGTTTAAGGGATGGGGATGCTAATGGCCGTTAATTTATTATGCTTTAAAATGGAGGGAAATAGAGCATTATTGGAGAGGACACGCAGGGTGATCGGGGAAAAAAACTAGTATTAATTATTATGTTAAGTAAATATGTTTGGTAATTAAGAATGAAGTAAAATACCTGCTGGGCAACATGAGCATCTAGAGCACTTAAAGGATCATCAAGCATATATACATCTGCATTCGAATACACAACCCTCGCTAAAGAAACTCTTTGTTTTTGTCCACCACTAATGTTCACTCCTCTTTCACCTATCTCCGTCAAGTCACAACCCTAATGTTCACTCCTCAATGAGTAAAACTTGGGTACATCATGATGTAGAATGATGATACGTGTCTAAAAGTGTCAAAAATAGTGGTATTCTAGCACTATTTGGGGTAGGTGTCATCATCCTAGATCATGATGTAGGTGATGTACCCAAGTTTTTCCCCTCCTCAATAGTGCAAAGAACTGTCATTTCAAAGTTCATCAAGAACCAAACTACAAATTACCGGGGAATGCAATTTAATCAGGAAAAAAACTGCAGAAAAACAGGATTCAAGGAAACTTTATTTTAACTCCAGCAGTGAAAAGTTACGCAACATTAGCACATGATTACCTTAAAAATCCCTCCCAACCAAAACCTACAGGAGAACAAAGGAAAACAAGATGAGACCAATTTAAGCTATACAAACCAGCACCTCTGCTGAACAACATTATTCGAGTGCTTGACTGATTGAACTAGAAACGAGGAAAGAATGAATAATGCAGAACAAGTACCTTCCACCAAGGCTATTGTTCAGAGCTCTTAGTAGCCATGGTTTTGCCTTTTGAGATTCTTCTACCCAACATGCGTGGAACCTGAAAGTTTAAATTGTTAGATTTTACAAAAGAAATATAGGTTTGCACGAATGCAGGGAAAGAATCACGGTGCATACTTATTAGTTAGTGTCTCTGTTCAGTCCCATTCATCTAACTTCCAGACATCTTTTTCAGTAATGGGTCTTTTATAACCTACCTGCATGAGTGGAGTCATCTCTGCTTGATAGTTGGCATTAATATGGTGTAGATAACTTTGTTGGAGAAATTTCTAAATGGGGCCTTTGGTGTAGGTGAAAGGATATAGAGCCCTTGTACTACATGTATTGCTGTGAGAATGTGTAATTAGTGTAACATTGACGAGTTACCTGGTCAAGACATTCAAGCTGACAACACCAGTTTCTCTTTCTTCTTGCTTGACAAGTGTAGAGTTTCGTCTTTTCCTTTTCTTTTTAAGGCCTCCAATCTGCGGCAACTCCCTCGTGCCATTCACTTCTAGTTTTGGGCTTCGTGGCTATGATTTTTGCTTTCCCCTTTTTCTTCAGCCTTCTCTCCCATTCTTCCATTTTCCCGGTATTTCCATCAGCTTTTGGAACAATTTGCCATTCTGTCCACCTGTGGGAGAAAATGCAACTAGTTCGTGACAAAAACTCTTATTTTCTCATCATTTAAGAGCAGGATGTGAGGGACATGACCTTTCACATCATGATGTAGAATGATGATACGTGTCTAAAAGTGTCAAAAATAGTGGTATTCTAGCACTATTTGGGGTAAGTGTCATCATCCTATCAATTTAATTGTTCCTTGCTTTGGTTAATTAATTGGACAATTGATGCATTAATTATCTATTTTCGTTCTCCTTAAATTGCTACTATTTTGGATCGAATTTTCTTGCTGTTTTTGTTGCCGTGCCTTGCTGTTGTGTTTCTGGTCCTATTGAGGGTGGTTTGGTCATGTTTCGTTAAGGTGTTACCACCTTGGTAGCCGGCCATGGTGGTCGGCGTTGTAGGGAAGAAGAGAGGAAGAAGAAAGGGGTAGGCGGGAAAGAAAATGAGAAAGAAAAGGTGGTGGGCTTCGTATGTTAAATCCCCCAAAATTCTAATGTGGGGCCCGGCCCATTTATTTTTCGTCAAAATTAATTAAAATGTTCGTATGCTTTTTATAACATGTTAAATTGCATAAAACATTCGTATGTTTTTATTTATTGTGTTTTAAATGTTATTAAATTTTTTGTATGATTAAATGATATATTTAAATCGTATGAAATGTTTCTATATTTTCTTTATGAGTTATTTAAGTCGTATGAAATAATTAAATGCTTGCATGATTTAAATGTGTTTATGCCATGTTTTATTTTAATTAATTGCTTGCATGTTATAAGTGATATGTTGAATTGTTTGCCATGTTTTATTTTAATTAATTGCTTGCATGTTATAAATGATTTGTTTATTTATTTACCACGATTATTTAATTAATTATTTACTCGTCAAGTTAAATAATTGTTTGCATGCGTTTTTCTTATTTATTATTTTCAAACCATCGCTAACATTTTCAACTTGCAAGGTAGATCAAGATCACGCAACGCAAGTACGCCCCTTCTAAGTCTCTTTTATTTATTCAATGTCTTCCGCAAATATTACTTATATGCATGATATTTAAAATTGCTAAAAAACCATAATTGTGTGCATGAATAAAATCAACCCACATGCTTACGTGTTTATATCACTTGCGTTTAAATGCCATGAGATTAATTGCTTTCTTGCTAAATGATACGCATGGTGGCTTCGATCCCACACAGTTATTTGCATTCACGAAAATGGTACAATGTTAGTTTTTATCCATGATAGGATCACGTAGTAATTAATTAATCATGCATGGCCCGATGATGAAAAAGGAGGAACGCCCGCTCTAGCATACGAACAAACGGTAACCCCGTTCTTCGTGTCCTGATCGGAAATAACATGTCCCTACGAAAAATGTTAAGATGTAACGTCACCTTTGAGGGCCAAATCATGTCCAAAATGTTTAAACAATCGGAAAGTGGCGCCCAATTCGGTAAGCGGACTCGGTTGATATGATTCAATCATTGGCCTATGTAAATGATTGGAAAGTGACCTGAGTTCGTGGGAAGAATTGGTCGACATGCTTCGATTATTCATTTTCATATCAAAATAAAATCAAACATAGTAAACACCTTTTAACTTATAACCGGTAACCTTTTTAAGGGTGTGACTTGGATGCCTAACACCTTCCCAAGTCCACAATACGACCTCGAACCTTCGTTTTTTGGTTTAGACCACATGTGCCTTAGTTTTTTATTTTTTTATGTCATGACGCTTAGGTTCCCTAAACCTTAGAAAATAGGGTGGCGACTTCATTGTATTATGCGAAGCATCCATTTATGCTTAGCATCGGTCCCGAACCTGTTCAACTCCATGTCATTGGTAATTTAATGGCTTTAATAATGTAAGTCCCTTATATTGTACAGAGTACTTCCTGTGAAGTGAAACGCCTGGATTCCATTACCAGGTCTCCTGTTTATGCTCAATTTGGAGAGGCATTAAATGACTAGTCCAGTATCCGTGCCTACAAAGCGTATGATCGGATGGCTAACATCAGCGGGAAGTCTATGGACTATAATATTAGATTCACCCTCGTGAATATTAGTTCAAACCGTTGGCTGACTATAAGATTGGAAACTTTAGGAGGGATCATGATATGGTTGACGGCAACATTTGCAGTTCTGCAAAATGGAAGAACAGAACACCATGTGGCCTTTGCATCTACAATGGGTTTACTTCTCACTTATACTTTAAACATTACCAATCTTTTGAGTGGCGTTCTACGACAAGAAAGTAGAGCTGAAAATAGCTACAATTCTGTCGAACGTGTGGGTACATACGTAGATTTGCCTTGAAGCTCCGGCTGTAATTGAGAGCAACCGACCTCCACCTGCTTGGCTTTCATTAGGATCAATGAAGTTTAGGGATGTCGTCCTACGGTACAGACCTGAACTTCCTCCGGTGTTGCATGGATTATCCTTTGCAGTTTCACCGAGTGAGAAGCTGGGAATAGTTGGAAGAACTGGAGCAGGAAAATCTAGCATGATTAATGCACTTTTTCGGATTGTAGAATTGGAAAAAGGAGAGATCTCGATTGATGGTTATAATGCTGCTATGTTTGGACTAAAAGATCTAAGAAAAGCTGAGTATCATACCCCAATCACCAGTCCTTTTCTCAGGTACTCCGCGAAAAAACCAGAAATGGTTTCTTGATGGGAAATGTTACACATTTTTTTGAGTTTCATAGATAACAGAAATTCTGAGTTTCCCAATTTATTTTTTCTCCAGGGACTGTAAGATTTAATCTTTATCCATTCAGTGAACACAATGATGCTGACTTATGGGAGGCCTTAGAGAGGGCAGCTTCTCTATGAAATGTTACTAGGAAATGGAATGCAAGAAATCATCCCTCTACTCAATATATTTTAATAACGGTACTTACTACTCCAGTGTCCTTGTTCTCGCGTAACAATTCAAACCTGCTAGGGCCCTCTCTTCCACCAAAGTAATCCCCTACACCTTTATAACATTTTCTTCAACGACATCTCCAACAATTCGGACATTACTAACTGATGGAAAAGCTGCCAAAGCAAACATAACTCATTAGTGGAGGACATCCTACCATTCCTGTTTAACAAAAACAACTCAAAACGAAAAAAGATGTAACTAGCCCAGACCTAAAAGAAAGCTGAAGATAAACACATTTCCAAGGGATAGTCCCTCTTTGATGGGAATGGAGCACATTTTGAGAAGATATTTTAAACATATATGAAGGGGAAAAAATCTTAAGGAAAGCAGATCAAAGATGTCAAGTACAACACTTCGTAAGGAAATTTACTTCCCGCGCACCTGCTTTAACAAAATCAGTATACTTGATTAGGGGTTCCCCTTTGGAGCCTTCTTCTGTGACTGGTGTATACATAAAAACCAAACTCGAATCGATGTCATCTATGGTCAAGCGGTAGTCCTCATCCTCTGCTCCAGCAATAACCACTGGACTACCATTCCATCTTCTCCTTAGCCAACTGAAAATGGAAGGTGTAAAGATACACATGCACGTGTACAGTATATATGACCATAGATGACATGATTGAAGATAAGCAGGTAGTCCACACGCACACACACACACACGCACGCGAGCAACCTAAGAATCAAGCTCACCTGGCAACACCTTTCCCTGGAGTTCCACCACACCATGCAACTTCCAGAAGATAAGATTTCCTTCCACTAACTCACCGCGGACTTCAAGGTTCACAACCTTTGGAATGCCACTTCCTTGCAACATGAAAGTAAGGTTTTAAGACAGGTTGGAAGACAGCATGATGCTGGTTAAGCCATTGACATACATTAATCAAGCATTGAGTGTGATTCTTGAATGCTAGGTTGACTTAGAAATAGGAACTTGTGTTATTATTAACTGCTCATTTCCTGAGAAAACAGGCGTGAAAACATACCTTTTGAAAGTTGCGAAGATATTGCAAAGATAGCAGGATACTCCTGTCCTTCCAGCATAGGAGTGCACTCAACTTTAAGAAATTTACCAATATCTTCATGCTTCGGCCAGAATACCTGACCATCACATGGTATATAAGCACCGGATATCATAAAAGGAAGCTAACATGCATTCTGATGTTAAAATTCTACCAACACCTATGTGAACCTATTACCTCTCTTGTAGCATTAGGAATAGCAGAAAAGTTTGAAAGTGCTCTCTCCCAGATACCATTGATATCTCAAGACTAATTCTGGATCAGCAGCACTCAAGGTGTCATCTTGGACAAACATGAACTGGCAGCGGCAAGCATCATCTTCAGAGGACTTATCAACAGAGAAATCTTTGAGCAAATAGCCAGGCGGGAAACTCTCTCTCCATCGATCAAAAAGAAAGTGAAAAGTAGAATCTGTTCAGCAAATCACGGTTCATTTAGACTCTCATAGAGGATACTTGTTGGGTAAGAAAATTTTCATGATAAGTAGAAAATAAGTGAATGAGCAATCAGAAACTCAAACAACTTTCAGCAGACAATTTTGAGATCTGTTCCATCTTCCCAGATTGGTCACAGCATACAACATTAAATTATTGAAAAATAAGATGCACACACAAAAAAATCCAAATGAATCAGTTTACAAAATAGTCTGACACTGTGATCGCATTAATTATATGCATACCCACGGCATTCTCAGGGCGACAAAGCTCCCAACCATCTCTAATGCACAGAGCGGCACAAGCTAAATATCCCTTTGCAAATGCTACCTCCTCCCGGGCAAGATCTATCAGAATTTCCAAGTTGAGGGGAAAAAAGAAAAAGAAAGGTTATAAATTAGATTGCAAGCAAGAAGTCATGAAAGTAAGCAACTTTTAAGAGTGAAAAAATGAAAGAAAGGAAAATAAATTTAAGGTATTCAAGGAGTAAACACGAAGTAAACTAGGGGGAAAGAAGACAGTACCTCTATCATTGAACTTTTTCAAGGTATGACCAACAAGCAAAATGGCAGCTGCTTCTAAGTGGGGCATCTTAAGGATAGGATTTTCCTCCACTCGTAAATGCTGCAATACAGCACAATAACTAAATTATAAGCAATCAGTCTACCAACAATTAAATGAAGAATCATATAGGTCACTACTTTCCTTCATTTCATATCCTAACACCACGTAAAAGATTACAGGAAAATTTCTACTAAAGTGCACTATTTCACAGCTCCAACTTGTATTCAACAATCTTCATACGTTAGATTATTTGACACATCATATGAATTATTCATTGATTGAAGATAAGCAATTGAGATAGTGACCTGTTTCACAAGCCTTAAGATATAACAAAAGAGCATCATAAGGCTAATTTAGATATAGACGCAAATGCTTCCCATTGCAGTTTGTATCTAGCTTGGAAATTTATTTAGTGATTCCTACAATTCCTGGATTGCAACTACCATGATGTGTTTAACATACAAGACAATCATTTCAATTTTACCACTAAGCACGTTTACCTGAAATAATGTGAATGACATTGTAGTGTACACCAAGACAAGGAAACCCAGGACCAGCACACTTAAAACTAACCTCTAAAACCCGGAGATGTGGAAAACCCTTCAGAGTTGTTATTTTATTTTTGCTGGCAGCCAACACCTGAAAAAACAATATATAAAAAAATATTAATAATAACAATAACAATAAAATAAATAATTGATCTAAAATGACACGATGAAGAAGTAATAGGCATGTAATTAACCAGCAAGCATACCTGCAGGCGAGGTTGACTAGCCATTGAAAGCGACTTTAACTTGTTTTGAGCAACAGATAGAAACTAGACAGGAACAAGAAAAAAGTACAACTTAGAACTATATGATATAATGTGAATTAAGAAAGATGATCAGCAAAAGAGACATTTCTCAGGCTTACCTCCAGGTTAGGGAGCTGAGGAAGGCTTCCAAGTGATGTGATGTGATTTGATTCCCAGCAAGATAGAGTTGCTACAATCAACAGATCTTTCAGTAACTTGTTACAGGGGTGATAACAGGCCACAGCCTTACTTTACTTGAGGAACAAGAGATGAGTGAGCATGAGAAACAAACCTGCAGAGCCTTGCAATTCTCAAGAGGCTCAAACCCAGGCCCCTTGAATTCATTGAAACTCAAATCAAGGACCTAGCAGAAAAAGTACAGCAATCAGTGACAGCTTTTATTTCAAAGTTATAAACACAGCCAGCATGCTTAATAAATAACATTAAAAACTTAACACTGGGAAAATCAAAATTCGTTATTCACTAATGACCAAGGTTGATAATAACACAAAATTCATGAAATAACAAACCTTCAGCTGCTTCAATATCTCAATTCCTTCCACTGTAGATAAGAGATTGTCTCTGAGGTAGACATACTGTCAAACAGGAGTATCAGCAATGAAAACGGCAGGGAAAACATTCTTCATTATACAATTTAGCACATAAAGACTGTTGCATCCAGCTAAAGATATTTACCTCTAAATTTGGCAATAAGTTCAACCCGCTAGCATTGAGACTGCGAATCCTATGACCCCTAAGATCCAATCTCTGATGCAACAAGAAAGCACTCATAAGAGAAAAGGAAAAGACTTCCACGGCTGTATATGATTAGTAGAAACACCCAAGATGGACTTCTTGAACAATATATTCTCAACAACTTCTTGTAGAGCAATATGTTGAGAATTTGATTAATTTAGTTGGTTCATCATAAATGAAACTGCGCATCAGTTCCAACTATTAGCTAACGATCCATTGTTTAAATGAAGAGCAAAAAGTTATGATATAGCAGGAATGCCATGATCAAGTATACGTACACAAGCATGCAGGTCAAAATTATAGGAGAAAAGCACAATAGAAAAACTACAACTCCACATGCTTCAGTTTTAGGATACTGTAGGTGAACAGAACAATTGAAATGAAAATTTCACAGGCATTCTTACAGGCAGTACATAACAATAGCAGTTACAAGCATGATGAAAATAATATGCTTACCACATCATCGCTAGCCTTAATCTCCACCTGTGGAAGAAGAATGAACCGAGAATCCCTACTTTCAGGAGTACCTGTTCTCCTCCATCCAGAAAAATTAGAACTTCTATCTAGGGGTGCTGACAAAGACCCAGATCTCAATCCACCAGAAACTGCAGGCAACCGAGCAGATGGTGATGACACCTTCGAAATGGATTTCTTTGTCACACTACTGCCAGTACTGTCCATTGATGTTGAACTAACCCTTCTTGAGGAGGAAGAAGAAGAAGGTCCGACAATGATGGCCTGAGTGAAGTCTTCTTAACACTCTCTGCCTTACTTATACTAGATCCGAAAAAAAGTGTTCTTTCGGTTAACTTTGAAAGTATCGCTGTAAAACAGAGAGCTCACATTAATTCATCACAAAAGCTCCACTTCATCACATTAATACATCTTTTCCTCCTCTTTTCTTTCTTCTTCAATTTGATTAATGAATTAAGCATCTGGAGAAAAACAGACATATGCTCTCTGCATTAAGCTAACCACATACAAAGCATAAACCACAAACGACATTCTAGTACAAGCCAAGCATGCTTCCAAAATGAGTGCCTATATTAGAGAAATGGATAATCATAGTATATGAGGTGAACACATGCTTAAGTTGGCAGAATCGGCAGATTATAGGCATTTGTTATTAATAATAAGAGTAACTAATCATGGTTTCTAGAATATAGAAAGCAACGACGAAGATTGTGAAAGCCTTACCGCTCTTCTCAGCCACGCATTCTCAAATAGTTTTCCATCATTAGTATTCAAAGACACAAAGGGATTGGAGATGCATTTTGTCGTTGGCCTTGCCCCACTGCACTGATTCCCACCACTCCTTTGGACAAACCTGGATTCTTTGAAGGGAAGGTTGTGGGAGAGGGAGCGTTATCCTCTTTAGCTTCGGACAATCAACCAGTAGAATTTGTTGTAGAGAATGACAGATGATTGCGCCCTTGTATATGCTTCTCAGTTCTGGTAAATAACTCAATACCAATGTGGTTAGCCTTGGAAGATAGAGTCCAGTGAAATTAGGCGGATCATGGTGATCTTCTTCTCCTCGATCTGTTGAGAATATCTCTTCCATGCCAAAGCAAGATCTGACCGAAATCTTTTGTAGATTATGGAGGTTAGATAGCAAGCTGGGAGGGAATAGTTTTTTCAACTTTAGACAGAAACATATATCGATTAGCTTAAGATTAAGTAAGGAATGATTGGAAAGAGAATGGGTGGAATAATTAGAAAATGCGAATCCCCTCCATTCTCCATTCTCTCCCTCGTTCATTGCAAATATCTCCTCTATAGCACCCCAGTAGTCGACACGAAACTCTTGTAGGTTTAAGAGGGATGCCAGAAGGCTAGGAGGGAACAGTCTCTTGTACAACGTGCTATAACAATGGTTAATACTCAGTGCTTCAATGTCTGTGGGCAACGCCAAAGGATCAATAAAATAGTGACCTGTTACACTCACAAATTTCCTTGATCCCAATTTTCTCGAGATAGTTGACTGATTCCGATTCCGGAAGGAATCCTCCATCTGTATAAAAATAAAGTAATCACTGGGTGATTGTTGTGACCTTTCTCGAGATTTTATGTACTCCACAAACTCGTTGGGATCACTAAATCTACAATACAAAGTCTCCAACATCCTCAACTCCGCCACTTCGCTTCCTCTAATTGAGAATTTTAATGCTGGTCCTCCAAGTCTGAGGACCTGCAACCGAGAAAGCATAGGTATTATCCCACTCCCTATCTCTTCTATTCCAGTCCTTGAGAGATCTAAATGCTTGAGGTTCAAAAGAAATTTTACACCTTCAGGCTTATGTTTAAACCTCTCACATCGACTAAGATCTAACATCTTTAGTTTCTCTAGATTTGCTAATGATGGCACATGAAGCAGACTCGTACAGTCACGGAGCAATAAGGCGGTGAGATTCACTAAATCACTAATAGACCTTGGGAGTTCCTCAATCTCATCGCAGCAAGAAAGATCAAGAACCTTGAGTCCCTGAAATTGCTCAAAAAAAGAATCTGCTATCATTCTTAATCTATAATTTCCACATAACAACAACGTTGACAGATTGGGACACCTTGGTGCATGGCTGGAAGGAATCTCCTCAATGTCATTACTTATCAAGGACACTCTCACCAAATTCTCTGTCCACTTTTCCACATCTGGTAATTTTTTAAGTTGTGTCCCTGCTTCAACAAGCGTTTTGGACCCCTCTCTCAATTCAAGGATCAATATGTCCCTAATTAGATCATGCATCCACACAGTTCCAGTATCACCTTCCAATAAGCATGCATTCTCAAGTGTGTCAAGCATTGTGTGTCCCTTATCCAATTCTGCTTGTCTGCTTTTCCTTTCATCTATTATTCCCTCAACAATCATATTCTCAATTAACTCATTTCTAAGAATATTATCATCTTCCGGAAATAATGCGCAGTATGACAAACATTCTTGCAGTGCTGGATCATTCAAACGAAGGTAGCTGAATTTCAACACAGAGAAAACTTCTTCCCGCATCTCGTGACCCTTACTAACTTTTGATTCCTTCAATTCCTCTAGCGTATTCCTCCATGTATGAACATTACAAATTCCCTTCATACTTCTTGCCATAACTCTGATCCCTAGAGGCAAACCAGCGCATTCCCTAGAAACAGCTTTCGCCAGTTCCTCCACTTCTGTTCCATAGTTGCCCAGTTCTTGAGTGAACAAGATCCAAGCTTCTTCTTCAGAAAGACGTTGCACTTGTATTGTGTTCCTTTCACTACAGTCCATTTTTCTACAAACGTCCAGCTTCCTAGTGGTAAGAACCAACTTGCACGGATTCACTCCTACCGGAATTCCCACCTTATCCACGTCAAAGTAATTCCATAAATCATCTAAAATGAGAACACATTTTTCTTTTGCTTTTAATGATTGAGTCAGTTTTCCTGCTCTGTCCACTTCATCTTCATTGTCTGAAAAATTCAAATCAATTTTTTTGGCTATTAGATCCTGTAATTTCCAAATGCTGAAATCTTGAGATACAGTAATCCAATAAACTTCAAAAGAGCTTTGTCTTGTCATACGAGTTTGAATATGCCTCATTAGAGTGGTTTTGCCCACACCCCCCATACCATAAATGCCAACTCGTAACACTTGATCATCCATCAACCAATACAATATTTTTTCCACATTTATTCCAAATGCATCGCCCACTGGCCTATTAGTAAGTGATGCGGATTCTCCGGTCTCTTGAATACCTTCAAGAACTTCAAGTTTTTTCAAAATATCTTCCACAATGGACCTTATAAGCTCACTCTCAGGTCTATCAAATAAACAAATGAACAACAAAACTAGCTTAATTCAAGCAAAAATCACATCAAGTACAAATTTGATGTAGAAATGAAACAAAATTGGAAGCTTCCAAAACTAGAAAAAGTTACCTGATGTCGTGTGAATTCCATCCGGATATATTACCTACTTCCTCCAAATGATATCTCACCTCGTTTAAATCCATCTCCCCCTCCTGTAGACGTTCTTTGAGCTTATCAAAAGCAACTCCAAATTTTCCAATTTGCTTTCTAACGTGCGATGGATCTACTCCATAAAACACAGGAAGAACGATCTGGCCATTAAGCTCTCTGCACCGGAGGATCTTGACAAGTTCTTTCAAGCACCATTTAGAATTTGCATAATTTTCAGAGAAAATTATCACAGAGATCATGGATTCTTCAATTGTAGTGAGAAGAGCTGGATAAATGTTGTCTCCTCTCCTTAGGTTGTTATCAATGAAAGTTTTAATTTGGCTTCTGCTTAAAGCTTCATGGAGGTGGCTTGTGAAACCATTGCGAGTGTCCTTTCCCCTAAAACTGAGGAAGACATGATAACCTCTTGCTTCACGGATGGTAGCAGAAGAAGAAGAAGCCATTTATGTGTGAAAAGGGTGAGGAGAAGCTCGAAATAATGAGAGAAAATGATGATATACGGTCTGATATTCTGCAAACAGGAATTACATAGCTGGAAATTCTTCTTTGTATTGAAACAAAATAACTATGATGAAACATTCCAGTCTCTAAATTACTATGACAAAAGCAATATATATTTAAGGATGACAAAAAACATGAATGAAATGTACAGTTTACTGTTGGGAATAAGCATATTGATGCAAAATTGTAAATGCACCTAAAACATAGCAGCTGCAGCAATTGATACCAATGTTATCCTCAATAATGGATGCACAATGAGTGCATCAAAGAAACAAAGTAGTAGTATGTCTTTAGCATTGTATGCAATAACGCTTTCTTTTACAGCTACGGCACTGACAACATGACCTTTCATGGACCATCTTCCAAAGTGTCAAATATGGATTTAGATGAAAGAAAAGTTCAGCCACATCTTAAATGCATCTCCATATTAGATCTAAGCAATTCAATAAAGAAATTTACTATCATCTGAAATATTAACAAATTTACTACTTACAACTTCAAAATAAAATCTCATCATGCCATGAATAGGGATCTGATCAACAGAAGCAATATATATGCATCATAAGCACAGACATGGATATTTATATAATCAAAAGAGAGAAAAAGAAAGTAGCTAAATTACATATATTGGATCTATATAAGCAAAAGAAGAACATTGATATATTAGAATCAGATTCCTAAGTTAAATAGTTTACACTCGAATCAGATGGTAAACCTGAAGAATAAAAGGAGGACACTATCATCTGATGAAAAGAAGCAATAGATAGATCATAAGCATAAAGCACAGCTGTACAGACATGGATTATCAAAAACATGTTCTGATCAGAATCAACTACCTGACAAAATCTATAATTAGCAGGTGAGCGCAGATTTAGAAGATGAATGTTCTTGAAACGATCTGATCAAAAGAAGCAGTGTACAGTACATAAGCACAGACATACCTATATATACATACATTAATCGAAAAAGAAAAAGGAAAGTAGCAATTACCTGATTGATTAGAATTATAGGGAAGACGGAAGAGAAGTACAAGCGAACACAGACAGAGATTGAAGGATATCTTTTGAACAAAAGTCTCAATAATACATTACTACTGCTATTGCCAAAGACCAAGACTTTGTGGAAAATCAAATCAAATGTGGGGCCGTGGTTGCTTATCCTCGATGCCAAACTTCATTACTTCTACTACAGTGAACATCATCTCCATTCATTTTCTCTCAATTTTGTTCTAAGAGAGAGTCGCGGTATTGCTTCACTGATACCATACCAGTATCAGTATGGCAACCCAATTGAGGAGAGAAAAGGAAAACAAATCAAGATAATTAAAATTTAGAAAATCATAATCTCTTTGAAGAAGAATATGTTTGAAATTAACAATTTTTATCACTGATTTGGTTTTATACGTTGGGTTATCTAAAAGTATACGAATTAATTTTAAAAAATTAGAACAGTACTTTATAGAGTTAATTTTGCGCGAAAAATGCCGAATTGAGCAATGTGTTTCATAAAATGACTTAATCAATGTGTGGTTGTGCTTTGCTTCATCTTCAATGCACAAGTTTCATGGATCATTTCATGATTTTCTTTCTCAAACTATGAACCAACGATTAACTCTCACGGGATGATAATGTTTAGACAAAAATGAAAATTCAACTGTAATTAATTTAGAGAAAGAGGAAAGGTTCATGTTTCCTTCATTCATGTACTCAACCGTGAACTCTCACATTAAAGTATGTTCAAACCATTTCTCTCAAATCCACCTCAATTTATAAAGCTCACCGAAAACAAAAGAGGATAATTAGGCTGATTGAATTTGAGAGAGTTGATTTAACATGATCTGCGGTGTTTAGAATATACTCAGAAAGCAAGGACGAAGATTGTGAATGCCTTACCAGTTACCACTCTTCTCAGCCAGGACTCTGTCTTTTCAAACACTCTCTCCCCATGCTGTAAATCCAGCTAGGGATGGGAGGTGCATTTTGTCGTTGGCACTGCCCCACTGCACTGAGTCCCACCATTCCTTTGGAAAAACCTCGATATATTGACGGGAAGGTTGTGGGAGATTGGATTGTTATCCCCTCTAGCTTTGGACAATGAACTAATTTAATTCTATGAAGAGAAGGACAAATGATTGCTTCTCAATTCTGGTAAATTATCCAATTCCTACGCGTCTAGGTTTTAGAAGATTGAGTCCAATACTTGAGTGGTTATTGTTGATGTGTTGATCAAATAATAATACGTGACCATCTTGTTCGTTGGAATACTCCTCCCCTAAAAAAAATGGAGTAATCTATATATATATATGCCTATTAAACCTGAAGCTAAAAAATTGCTTCATTGTGATGTCATGTCAGCAAACGAGCTGCATAACGATACCACATTTATTGCCTCTTTGACTAATACGATCACGTCATGTCAGATTTTTATTTTTTTACCACATAATTAAGATCACATATAAATGTCAAACTTCAATGCTAATCTAAATGTGATTATTAAGCATAAATGACTAAAATTTAAAATTTTATAACATTAAAATATGAAATATGATAAGTTAGAAGGTAAATAGTCAATAAAAAATATAAAAAAATAGCAATAAAAAAATTAAAAAATATGAGAACATATGATAAAATAATAAAAAATATGTGGGGAAATATAAATTAAGTTACTACCAAATTCATGCTACAAAAAGAATTTAAAGATTTATAACATTAAAATATGAAATATGATAATTTAGAATATAAATAGTCAATTTAAATATGTGAGTTAATTTTTTTTAGGTTGTACTATTAAATTGAATTAATTTTAAATTTATTCATTTATTTAACCAGAGTTATGAATATGAAAAGTCGTATAATTTTATATACAAGTGTTCACAAATCTCTTATTTTATTTAAAAATTATCATTGGATATGGTATTCATAGAAGATAAGGTTAGTTTCAACTTCAATTTAAGTTCTGTAGATTTTTTTGGATCGGTAGATTCTCTTTAATATAGAAATGCTTGAACTTAAAACCTTATTTACATAAGAATTTTTTATGTTCAATTTGCTTTCCGTCTAGCTGGAACAACCGACGCTGACAACCTACATTCCAATAACAAAAAGAAAAGAAATGAAACAATTACAATTTCAGGCCCATTCACGATTTTCTGTTTTTTTTTCTAAAATAATTTTTATTTTTTATTTATTCTCTTAAGGGAACAAATCTATAAAATGAGAAACACAATTTCAAATAAGAAAAAGTGATTTCTTATTTTCTGTTTTGTGTTTTAAAAGATAAGAAAAAAATAGAAAATCAAAAACAAAAATGATACTCCCTCCGGTAGCGAATTAAACGTCGTTACGCAAAACGAGGTGGCCCGAATGACTCATTATTTGACCTCAAAAAATTTCGTACTTTTTTTTGAACGTACGTAAACCCTAAACATACGTTTAAAAAAAAGTACGAATTTTTCTGAGGTCAAATAGTGAGTCATTCGGGCCACCTCGTTTTGCGTAACGACGTTTAATTCGCTACCGGAGGGAGTACTAAACAAGCTCGTAATAGAGTACTCCTTCCGTAATTTCTAAATTGTTTTATAAATTAGGAAAAATATTATCTATCACAAAAATTGTTTTTTAAATTAAAAAAGTCTTTTTTCAAATAGAAAAAATATTTTCTAAATTTCAAAAAAAAAAAACATTGAATATCGAAAACAGTTTTCAAATTCACAAAAAAAGTTTTTTAATTTAGATTTTTTTTCTTTCTAAAATAAAATAAAAAAACAGTTTCTAAATTTTCTAAAATAAAATAAAAAAACAGTTTCTAAATTCTAATTCGTGTTTTCTAATTCTCAAAAGTAGTTTTTTGAATTCAGAAAAATGTCTTTTAAAAGTTACCCAAATAATTCCTATCTCATAAATTGTTTTCTAAATTTAAAAAATTATTCTTTAATTCATTTTTTGATCTTGAAAAATAGTTTTAAAAATCACAAAATCAGTTTCTCAATCTAGAAAACGTTTTTTTGAAATTTTGAATTCTGTTTTATGAATTAGATTTTTTTTCTAAAATTGAAATTTTTCTAAAACTAAAAAGCTTTTCTAAAATAGAAAACTTTATGGGCGAGAGTCCCATATATTGATTATCGTTAATTAGGTTACTTTCCACCATGTAATCATAGATTAGATGTTAATAATTTAATCCATCTATATCTATATATATATATATACTATACTAAAAGAAAAAAGAGAACTTATTTCCCATTGAAAGATGGATTATGTTTCCAGTACTAAACATTAAAAAATAAAATAAAAATATTTTCTCAAAATAATCGGATGAATTTCAAAATTCAATTTTAATGAAATGAAATATTCGAATAAATAGGACTGAAGTTCTATAGAAAAAATAGAAAAAAAGTGTCACACAGGGAAAGGAAATTGAGTAATTCATTCTTTGGGTTAGCTTTGAAAGTATCGCTATAAAACAGAGAGACTCACATTAATTCAACACAAAAGCTCCACTTCTTCCTACAAACTTGCCCTGGTCGGTCATCTCTTCCTCCTCTTTTCTTTCTTCTTCAATTTGATTAATGAATTAAGCATCTGGAGAAAAACAGACATATGCTCTCTGCATTAAGCTAACCACATACAAAGCATAAACCACAAGCAACATTCTAGTACAAGCCAAGCATGCTTCCAAAATGAAGTGGCTATATTAGAGAAATGGATAATCATAGTATATCAGATGAACACATGCTTATAATTAAGTTGGCAGAATCGCCAGATTATAGGCATTTGTTATAAATAATAAGAGTAACTAATCAGGGATTCGAGATGATTTTTGTCGTTGGCCTCGCCCCACTGCACTGATTTCCACCATTTCTTTGGATAAACCTTGATTCTTTGAAGGGAAGGTTGTGGGAGAGGGAGCGTTATCCTCTTTAGCTTCGGGCATTTAACCAGTTCAATTTTTTGTAGAGAATGACAGATGATTGCGCCCTTATATATGCTTCTCAGTTCTGGTAAACGACGCAGCTCCAATGTGGTAAGCCTTGAAAGATGGAGTCCAGTGAGATTAGGCGGATCATGATTATCTTCTTCTCGGTCTGTTGAGAATATCTCTTTCATGTGATAGCAAAAGCAGACCGAAATCTTTTGTAGGTTATGGAGGTTAGGCAGCAAGCTGGGAGGGAATAGTTTCTTCAACATGTGACAGTCAGATATATCAATTAGCTTAAGATTGAGTAAGGAATGATTGGAAAGAGAACGGGTGGAATAATTAGAAAATAGGATTACCCATTCTCCATCCTCAATATCACATTCTCCATCCTCTGTATCACAACTACGAATATTCAGTGCAAATATCTCCTCTATATCACAACTACGAATATTCAGTGCTTCAATGTCTGTGGGCAACGCCAAAGGATCAATAAAATTGTCACATGCTACGGTCACCTGTTTCCTTGATCTCAATTCTCTCGAGATAATTGGGAAATCCCAGTAGAATTCCACCCTCTCAAATATAAAAATAAAGTAATCACTGGGTGATTGTTGTGACCTTTCTCGAGATTTCATGTACTCCCCAAACTCTCTGACATTACTAAATCTGCAATACAAAGTCTCCAACATCCTCAACTCCCCCACTTCGCTTCCTCTAAATGAGATTTTTGAATCTCCCCATTCATCGTATAGTTTGAGGACCTGCAACCGAGAAAGCATAGGTATTATCCCACTCTCTATCTCTTCTATTCCACTCCCAGAGACATCTAAATACTTGAGGTTCAAAAGAAATTTCACACCTTCAGGCATCTCTCCAAGGCGCTTACAACCATTAAGATCTAACTTCTTTAGTTTCTCTAGCTTTGCTAACGATGGCACATGAATCAAATTCATACACTCACGGATCAATAAGGCGGTGAGATTCACCAAATCACTAATAGACCTTGGGAGTTCCGCAATCTCACCGCACCAAGTAAGATCAAGAACCTTGAGCCCCTGAAATTGCTCAAAAAAAGAATCTGCTATCTTTTTTAATCGACGATTTGTACATAACAACAATGTTGACAGATTGGGACACCTTGGTGTATGGCCGGAAGGAATCACCTCAATGTTATTATTTATCAAGGACACTCTAACCAAATTCTCTGTCCACTTTTCCACACCTGGTAATTCTTTAAGTTGTCCCCCTACTTCCACTAGCGTTTTGGACCCCTCTCTCAATTCAAGGATCACCATGTCCCTAATTAGATCATGCATCCACACAGTTTCAGTATCACCTTCCAATAAGCATGCATTCTCAAGTGTGTCAAGCATTGTGTGTCCCCTATCCAATTCTGCTTGTCTGCTTTTCCTTTCATCTATTATTCCCTCAACAATCATATACTCAATTAATTCATTTCTATAAATTTTAGCATCTTCCGGAAATAATGCGCAGTATGACAAACATTGTTGCAGTGCTGGATCATTCAAACGAAGGTAGCTGGATCTCAACACAGAGAAAACTTCATCTCGCATCTCGTGACCCTTACTAACTTTTGATTCCTTTAATTCCTCCAGCGTATTCCTCCATGTATGAACACTACAAATTCCCTTCATACTTCTGGCCATAACTCTGATCCCTAGAGGCAAACCAGCGCATTCCCTAGAAACAACTTTCGCCAGTTCCTCCACTTCTGTTCCATAGTTGCCCAGTTCTTGAGTGAATAAGATCCAAGCTTCTTCTTCAGAAAGACGCTGCACTTGTATTGTGTTTCCTTCACTGCAACCCATTTTGCGACAAACTTTCAGCCATCTAGTGGTAAGAACCAACTTGCACGTATTCACTCCGACTGGAATTCCCACTTTATCCAATTCCACGTCGTTCCACAAATCATCTAAAATGAGAACACATTTTTCTCTTTTTTTCAATGTTTTAGTTAGCTTTTCAGCTCTCTCCACCTCATCTTCCTTGTCTAAGAACTTCAAATCAATTTGTTTAGCTATTAGATCCTGTAATTTCCAAATGCTGAAATCTTGAGATACAGTAATCCAATAAACCTCAAAAGAGCTTTGTCTTTTCATATGAGTTTGAATATGCCTCATTAGAGTGGTTTTGCCCACACCGCCCATACCACAAATGCCAACTCGTAACACTTGATCATCCATCATCCAAGACCATATTTTTTCCACATTTCTTACAAATGCATCGCCCACTGGCTTATTAGTAAGTGATGCGGATTCTCCGGTCTCTTGGATACCTTCCAGAACTTCAACTTTTTTCAAAATATCTCCCACAATGGACCTTATAAGCTCACTCTCAGGTCTATCAAAAAAACAAGCGAACAACAAAACTAGCTTAATTCAAGCAAAAATCACATCAAATACAAATTTGATATAGAAATGAAACAAAATTGGAAGCTTCCAAAACTAGAAAAAGTTACCTGATGTCGTGTGAATTCCATCCGGATATAATAGCTGCTACCTCCAAGTGAGATCTCACATTGTCCAAGTCCATCTCCCCCTCCCGTAGACGTTCTTTGAGCTTATCAAAGGCGAGTCCAAATTTTCCAGTTTGATTTTTGATGTCCGATGGATCTACTCCGTAGAATACAGGTATAACGATCTGACCGTTAAGCTTTCTGCACTGGAGGATCTTTGCAAGTTCTTTCAAGCACGATTTAGAATCTGCATAGTTCTCGGAAAAAGTGATGAGAGAAATATCGGATTTTTCAATGGCATCGAGAAGAGCTGGATGAATGTCGTCTCCGCTGTTAAGGTCGTCATCAATGAAAGTTTTAATTTGGTTCTTGCATAAAGCATCATGGAGGTGGCTTATGAAACCATTGCGAGTGTCCTCTCCCCTAAAACTGAGGAACACATCATAACGTCTCGCTTCACGGATGGTAGCAGCAGCAGAAGAAGAAGCCATTTATGTGTGAAAATGGTAAGGAGAAGCTGGAAATAATAAGGAGAGAAAATGATCACACGGTCTGATATTCTGCAAACAGGAATTACATATAGCTGGAAATTCTTCTTTGTATTGAAACAAAATAACTATGATGAAACATTCCAGTCTCTAAATTACTATGACAAAAGCAATATATATTTAAGGATGACAAAAAACATGAATGAAATGTACAGTTTACTGTTGGGAATAAGCATATTGATGCAAAATTGTAAATGCACCTAAAACATAGCAGCTGCAGCAATGGATACCAATGTTATCCTCAATAATGGATGCACATTGAGTGCATCAAAGAAACAAAGTAGTAGTAAATGATTGAAGAATACCATGTCTTTAGGATTGTATGCAATAACGCTTTCTTTAGGACTGACAACATGACCTTTCTTTCACTAGATATAAAACTTTTCATGGACATCTTCCAAAGTGTCAAATATGGATTTAGATGAAAGAAAAGTTGAGCCACATCTTAAATGCATCTCCGTATTAGATCGAAGCAATTCAATAAAGAAATTTACTATCATCTGAAATATTAGCAAATCGTTTTTCATCTTCAAGTGAGGGATCTGATCAACAAAAGCAATATATACCCATCATAAGCACAGACATGGATATTTATATAGTCAAAAGAGAGAAAAAGAAAGTAGCTAAGTTACATATATTGGATCTATATAAGCAAAAGAAGAACCTTGATATATATATGGATAATTAACTGATTAGAATCAGATTCCTAAGTTCGATAGATAGTTTACACTCGAATCAGATGGTAAACCTGAAGAATAAAAGGAGGACACTATCATCTGACGAAAAGAAGCAATAGATAGATCATAAGCATAAAGCACAGCTGTACAGACATGGATTATCAAAAACATGTTCTGACCGGAATCAATTACCTGACGAAATATATAATTAGCAGCTGAGCGCAGATTTAGAAGATGGATGTTCTTGAAACGATCTGATGAAAAGAAGCAATGTACAGACCATAAGCACAGACATATATATATATATATATATATATATATATACATACATAAATCGACAGAGAAAAAGAAGAAGAAGCAATTACCTGATTGATTAGAATTATAGGGAATATGGAAGAGAAGTACAAGAGAACACAGACAGAGAATGAAGGATATCTTTTGAACAAAAGTCTCAATATTACATTACTACTGCCATTGCCAAAGACCAAGACTTTGTGGAAAATCAAATCAAATGTGGGGCCGTGGTTTGCTTATCCTCGATGCCAAACTTTATTACTTCTACTACAGTGAACATCATCTCCATTCATTTTCTCCCTCAATTTTGTTCCAAGAGAAAGTCGCGGTATTGCTTCACTGATACCATACCAGTATGGCAACCCAATTGAGGAGAGAAAAGGAAAACAAATCAAGATAATTAAAATTTACAAAATCATAATCTCTTTTAAGAGGAATATGTTTGAAACTAACATTTGTTATCACTGATTTGGTTTTGTAGGTTGGTTTATCTAAAAGTATACGAATTTTTTAAAAATTAAAACGGTACTTTATAGAGTCAATTTTGCGCGGAAAATATTGAATTGAGCAATGTGTTCCATAAAATGACTTAATCAATGTGTGGTTGTGCTTTGCTTCATCTTCAATGCGCAACTTTCATGAATCATTTCATGATTTTCTCTCTCAAAATATGAACTAACGATTAATTATCACTAGATGATAATGTGATTATGATGTATTGCTTCTTTTGGTCAGATCATTTGATGATCATCATCTGTAACAAAAAGATTAAAAACATCTGAACACTATTTATACAAAAGAAACTTAAATATAAACATCTGAACACTCATATATCTCCTTCGTAATATTAATCTTAATTCTAGATGATAATGTAATATATTTAAGTATGATAGCAACAAAAAGATTAAAAAAAAACTTAAATATCAGTTATATATATATAAAAAATAAGATTTGATTAATTAGAATTAAACGTACAAGATCGGAGGAGAGATGACACAATACTTCAAGCGATCGATCAAATGGAGTAGAAGACACCACAGATAGGATGGGTAGGTTAAGAAAAAAAGTCAATGCCTAACTTTGCTTTATTAGTGCGGTTCTTTAATAACGTGGAAGCCAATCATACATGTTTCTCCGCATGCACCTTCCCACGGATTTTTGTCTTTTTTTTTTTTTTTAAGTTGTCAACCGGCAACAGTTTATATGTTTTTAAAAGGGATAAACTAAAAATTAGTCCTCGAGTCTATTTGATTAATTTATTTCAGCCTTCTGTTTTTTTTTTTTAATATTTTTTAAAATAGTAAACAGTTTTTTTAAAATACAAAATGAAATGTTAATATATTATTATTACAAAACTGTTTTAGAAATATGTTAATATATTATTATCAGAAACCAGTTTTAGAAAACTGTTTTTAAAATACAAAATCAATAATGAAATATAAACATGTTTTCTGACATAATTTTTTTTCTTAAATAGAAAATAGAAAACTGTTTTCTACTATTACAACTCAATACTCCAGTAATAAGCAAGACAAATAGAAAAAAAAGTAAGTATTTAATATGTTGGGAGGTATCTCTATCAATAGTTATCTAGGAAAAGATATTATCAATAAGAAGAAAAACTGAATAGAAAATATTTTGATTGGAGAATTTTCCATTTTGTTCTTAGAAAGAAGGCCAATACTGAGTGTGAATCAATACTAGAATAATAATAAATAAAAAACTTGTTCGTTATCATTTTTATTTCTGGTACGTGTTTGGTAGAATAATTTTTAAATGAACAATATATGAAAAGAGAAACACAATTTTAAAAATCAGAAAAGTGCTTTCTTATTTTCTATTTTGTGTTTTAAAAGATAGGAAAATAAACAAAAAAACAAAAATAGAAACGATACCAATCAAATTCGTAATAAGAGTACTCCTTCCGTAATTTCTAAACTGTTTTATAAATTAGGAAAAAATATTTTCTATCTCAAAAATTGTTTTATAAATTAAAAATGTCTTTCTTAAAACAGAAAAAAAATGAATTTCAAAAACAATTTTCAAATTCACAAAAAAGTTTTTAATTTAGATTTTTTTTTCTAAAATATAAATCTGTGTTCTAAAATAAAAAAGAAATAGTTTCTAAATTTCAAAATGTGTTTTCTAATTCTCAAAAATAGTTTTTTGAATTTCTAAAAATGTTTCTTAAACTATGAAAAATTGTTTCTATCTCATAAATTGTTTTCCAAATTTTAAAAAATATTGTTTAAATTAGAAAAATATGTTCTAATTCTTGAAAAATGTATTTTTTGAATTTAAAAATCAAAAAATCAGTTTCTGAATTTTTAAAATTGTTGTCTGAAATTTGAATCTTGTTTTCTAAAATAGAAAACCATTTTTTAAAAAGAGAAACCCGTTTTTAAACAGAAATTAGTTTTTTAAACTGTTTTTTATTTATTTTCAAAAATAGTTTTCAAAATCACAAAAAAAATTATGAATTAGAAAACGTGGCTTCTGCAATAGAAAAAAGTTCTCTTTAGGTTACTTTCCACCGTGTAATCATAAATTAGATGTTAATAATTTAATTCATCTATATCTATCTATCTATCTATCTATATCCTATATATACATATATACTATACAAAAAGGTATACAAAAGGGGAAAAAAGGAGAGTAAAATTCACGCGTTTGTTACTTATTTTCCATTGAAAGATGGATTATTTTCCCAAAATAACTGGATGAATTTCAAAATTCAATTTTAATGAAATGAAATATTCAAATAAATTGGACTGAAGTTCTATAGAAAAAAATAGAAAAAAGTGTCACACAAGAAAAGGAAATTTGAGTAATTCCTTCTTCTTTTTTTGATAATAATTCCTTCTTTCGGTTAACTTTGAAAGTATCGTTGTAAAACAGAGAGCTCACATTATTAATTCATCACAAAAGCTCCACTTCATCACATTAATACATCTTTTCCTCCTCTTTTCTTTCTTCTTCAATTTGATTGCATTCATCATCTCCTGAACTGCAATGAATTAAAAGTTTGGAATAGTACAAATATAGTTAATAAGCATCTGGAGAAAAACAGACATGCTCTCTGCATTAAGCTAACCACATACAAAGCATAAACCACAAACAACATTCTAGTACAAGCCAAGCATGCTTCCAAAATGAAGTGGCTATATTAGAGAAATGGATAATCATAGTATATGAGATGAACACATGCTTATAATTAAGTTGCCAGAATCGCCAGATTATAGACATTTGTTATTAATAATAAGAGTAATCAATCAGGGTTTCTAGAATGGGATATAGAAAGCAAGGATGAAGATTGTGAAAGCCTTACCACTCTTCTCAGTCAAGCCATTCTTTAAAGACGCAAAGAGATTCGAGATGATTTTTGTCGTTGGCACTGCCCCACTGCAATGATTCCCACAATTCCTTCGGATAAACCTGGATTCTTTGAAGGGAAGGTTGTGGGAGAGGGAGCGTTATCCTCTTTAGCTTCGGACAATCAACCAGTTGAATTTTTTGTAGAGAATGACAGATGATTGCGCCCTTGTATATGCTCATCAGTTCTGGTAAATAACGCAATTCCAATGTAGTTAGCCTTGAAAGATGGAGTCCAGTGAGATTAGGCGGATCAAATAATAATTCTTGCCCATCTTCTTCTTCTTGGTCGGTTGAGAATATCTCTTCCATGCCATAGCAACTGTAGACCTGAATCTTTTGTAGGTTATGAAGGTTAGGCAGCAAGCAGGGAGGGAATAGTTTCTTCAACTTGTGACACTTCCATATATCAATTAGCTTAAGATTGAGTAAGCAATGATTGGAAAGGGAATGGGTGGAATAATTAGAAAATGGGAATACCCTCCATTCTCCATTATCTCCTTCGTTCATTGCAAATATCTCCTCTATAGCACCCCAGCTGTAGACACGAATCTCTTGTAAGTTTAAGAGGGATGCCAGAAGGCTAAGAGGGAACAGTCTCTTGTACAAAGTGCTATAACAATGGTCAATATTCAGTGCTTCAATGTCTGTGGGCAACGCCAAAGGATCAATAAAATTGTGACCTATTACTCTCACAAATTTCCTTGATCCCAATTTTGTCGGGATAGTTGGCCAATAGGAATCCTCCCTCGCTAAAATAAAAGAGTACTCACTGAGTGATTGGTGTGACCTTTCACGAGATTTCATGTACTCCCCAAACTCTCTGACATTACTAAATCTGCAATACAAAGTCTCCAGCATTCTCAACTCCCCCAGTTCGCTTCCTCTAATTGAGATTTTTGATGCTCCATATTCGTATAGTTTGAGGACCTGCAACCGAGAAAGCATAAGTATTATCCCACTCCCTATCTCTTCTATTTCACTCCGAGAGAGATCTAAATACTTGAGGTTTAATAGAAACCTCACACCTTCAGGCATCTGTTTAAGCTTATAACAATAACTAAGATCTAACTTCTTTAGTTTCTCTAGCTTTGCTAACGATGGCACATGAATCAGACTCCTACAGCGACGGAGCAACAATGCAGTGAGATTCACCAAATAACTAATAGACCTTGGGAGTTCCTCAATCTGATCGCACAAAGTGAGATCAAGAATTTTGAGCTTCTGAAATTGCTCAAAAAATGAATCTGCTATTATTTTTAATCCAAGATTTGTACATAACAACAACGTTGTCAGATTGGGACACCTTGGTGTATGGCTGGAAGGAATCACCTCAATGGCATTACTTATCAAGGACACTCTCACCAAATTCTCTGTCCACTTTTCCACATCTGGTAATTCTTTAAGTCGTGCCCCTGCTTCCACAAGCGTTTTGGACCCCTCTCTCAATTCAAGGATCACCATGTCTCTAATTAGATCATGCATCCACACACATGTAGTATTACCTTCCAATAAGCATGCATTCTCAAGTGTGTCAAGCATTGTGTGCCCCTTATCCAATTCTGCTTGTCTCCTTTTCCTTTCATCTATTATTCCCTCAACAATCATATACTCAATTAACTCATTTCTATAAATTTTAGCATCTTCCGGAAATAATGCGCAGTATGACAAACATTGTTGCAGTGCTGGATCATTCAAACGAAGGTAGCTGGATCTTAACACAGAGAAAACTTCATCTCGCATCTCGTGACCCTTACTAACTTTTGATTCCTTCAATTCCTCCAGCGTATTCCTCCATGTATGAACACTACAAATTCCCTTCATACTTCTGGCCAGAACTCTGATCCCTAGAGGCAAACCAGCGCATTCCCTAGAAACAGCTTTCGCCAGTTCCTCCACTTCTGTTCCATAGTTGCCAAGTTCTTGAGTGAACAAGATCCAAGCTTCTTCTTCAGAAAGACGCTGCACTTGTATTGTGTTTCCTTCACTGCAACCCATTTTGCGACAAACTTTCAGCAATCTAGTGGTAAGAACCAACTTGCACGTATTCACTCCGACCGGTATTCCCACTTTATCCAATTCCACGTCGTTCCACAAATCATCTAAAATGAGAACACATTTTCCTTTTACTTTGAATGCTTTAGTTAGCTTTGCAGCTCTCTCCACCTCATCTTCCTTGCCTAAAAACTTCACATCAATTTTTTCGGCTATTAGATCCTGTAATTTCAAAATGCTGAAATCTTGAGATACAGTCACCCAAAAAACTTTTAAAGAACTTTGCCCCTTCTTACGAGTTTGAATATGCCTCATTAGAGTGGTTTTGCCCACACCGCCCATACCATAAATGCCAACAAGTAACACTTGATCATCCATCAACCAAGACCATACTTTTTCCACATTTCTTCCAAATGCATCGCCCACTGGCCTATTAGTAAGTGATGCGGATTCTCCGGTCTCTTGAATACCTTCCAGAACTTCAACTTTTTTCAAAATATCTCCCACAATGGACCTTATAAGCTCACTCTCAGGTCTATCAAAAAACAAACGAACAACAAAACTAGCTTAATTCAAGCAAAAATCACATCAAACACAAATTTGATCTAGAAATGAAACAAAATTGGAAGCTTCCAAAACTAGAAAAAGTTACCTGATGTCGTGTGAATTCCATCCGGATATAATAGCTGCTACCTCCAAGTGAGATCTCACATCGTCCAAGTCCATCTCCCCCTCTCGTAGACGTTCTTTGAGCTTATCAAAAGCGAGTCCAAATTTTCCAGTTTGATTTTTGATGTCCGATGGATCTACTCCGTAGAATACGAGGTATAACGATCTGACCGTTAAGCTTTCTGCACTGGAGGATCTTTGCAAGTTCTTTCAAGCACGATTTAGAATCTGCATAGTTCTCGGAAAAAATGATGAGAGAAATATCGGATTTTTCAATGGCAGCGAGAAGAGCTGGATAAATGTCGTCTCCTCTGTTAAGGTTGTAATCGATGAAAGTTTCAATTTCGTTCTTGCATAAAGCTTCATGGAGGTGGCTTATGAAACCATTGCGAGTGTCCTCTCCCCTAAAACTGAGGAACACATGATAACGTCTCGCTTCACGGATGGTAGCAGGAGAAGAAGAAGAAGCCATATATGTGTGAAAAATGGTAAGGAGAAGCTCGAAATAATAAGGAGAGAAAATGATGACATACGGTCTGATATTCTGCAAACAGGAATTACATAGCTGGAAATTCTTCTTTGTATTGAAACAAAATAACTATGATGAAACATTCCAGTCTCTAAATTACTATGACAAAAGAAATATATATTTAAGGATGACAAAAAACAAGAATGAAATGTACAGTTTACTGTTGGGAATAAGCATATTGATGCAAAATTGTAAATGCACCTAAAACATAGCAGCTACAGCAATTGATATATATATATGGATAATTACCTGATTAGAATCAGATTCCTAAGTTCGATAGTTTACACTCGAATCAGATGGTAAACCTGAAGAATAAAAGGAGGACACTATCATCTGATGAAAAGAAGCAATAGATAGATCATAAGCATAAAACACAGCTGGACAGACATGGATTATCAAAAACATGTTCTGATCAGAATCAATTACCTGACGAAAAATATAATTAGCAGCTGAGCGCAGATTTAGAAAATGGATGTTCTTCAATCGTAGGGCTGTTCATCGGTTCCGAAACCGAAATCCGATTCATCGGTTCCGAAACCGAAATCCGAACTTTGAAGTTCGGTTAACCAAAATTCCTGAAATCACTATCCGAAACCGAACCGAAATTTATAAAAACCGAACTTCCGAAACCTTCGGAAAACCGAAATTCCGAAATTTCAAAACAGTTTTTTTTTTATTTCATGAAAAAAAAAGAATAAAAAGAACAATTGATATAAATCCAAATCCAAATCCAAATCCAGCAATTGATATAAATCCAAAACAAGTCCCAGTAATTGATATAAATCTAAATCCAAATCCAGTAATTGATATAAAACTAAAGCAAGTCCGATAATAAGCATCGCTTCATTAATTAGCCAAATCCATTAATTGATATAAATCCAAATCCATCAAATTAACCAAACCAAACATGGATATAGGAAACTGAAAATACAAAAAAGAATTTGAAACCAATCTCACCTATCAATCATAATAAGCATCGCTTGAGTAATTCAAGAAGGTTGGGTTCAATAAGACCATGGCCATGGATTCTACTGTCAATGAGCTCAAATGGGTCGTGGGCAGATCGGGCCATGGATTTGGAACTTTGCAGCCTCCGCGACGGTGAGCGAGAGCGGAGGTGATCTCTGGTGGTGCTCTGATCGGAGATTGGAAGACGTATGATGAGGCCGGAGGTGGATCTGGGTCTAGAAAGATAAAAGAGGAGATGAGAATGAGGGAGAACGAGGGAGAGGATGAGGGAAAGAGGCATAATGGCATTTCAGTAAAAACAAGCCCTTATATAGTGGTAACCAAAAGTGGTTATTTCGGTTAACCGAACTTTTGCTTACCAATATTCGAAACCGAACCCAAAAAAGTTCGGTTTTTTAAAAACCGAAATCGAACTTTCCGACACCGAACAAGCAAAATTTCGATTTCGAAATTTCGGAATTTCGGTTATCACTAACTGATGAACAGTCCTAATTCCTTAGGAAAAAACTCGATATATTGACCGGAAGGTTGTGGGAGATGGAGTGTTATCCTCTCTAGCTTTGGACAATCAACCTGTTTAATTCGATAAAGAGAAGGACAAATGATTGCGCTTGTATATGCTTCTCAATTCTGGTAAATTATCCAATTCCAACGCGTCTAGATTTAGAAGATTTGAGTCCAATACTGGAGTGGTTTATTGTTGATGTTTTGATCAAATAATTAATTCGTCAACATCTTGTTCCGTTGGAATACTCCTCTCTTTAAATAAAAAATGGAGTAATTTATATATATACCAATGAAAGCTGAATTTGAAAAAGTGTCGCTAATGTCATGTCAATAAGTGAAATTACATAACGATATCACATAAGTTGTTTCCTTGACCAATACGATCACGTTATGTCATTGATTTTTATTTTTTTGCCACATAATTAAGCTCACGTATAAATGTCAAACTTTAAAATTAATCTAAATATGATTATTAAACATAAATGACTAGAATTTAAAATTTTATAACATTAAAATATGAAATATGATAAGTTAGAATGTAAATAGTCAATAAAAAATCTATAGAACAAACAAAATTAACAATTAAAAAATAGAAAAAATGAGAACATATGATAAAATAATAAAAAATGTGGGGAAATATAAATTAAATTACTACCAAAGTCAGGCTACAAAAAGAATTTAAAGATTTATAACATTAAAATATAGAATATAATAAGTTAGAATGTAAATGATCAATTTAAATATGTAAGTTAAAATTTTTTTGGGTTACACTATTAAATTGAATTAATTTATTTAACTAGAGTTATAAATGTGAAAAGTTGCATAATTTTATATATAAATATTCACAAATTTCTCATTTTATTTACAAATTATTATTGGATATGGTGTTAGGAGCTAATGTTAGTTTCATCTTCAATTTAAATTGGATACGGTCTTGGCCCAATAACTTGTTTGTTGCCATTCACCGGCCCGCTCTCTTTACACTTAAAGGTCATGTTCTTCCTCCCCTGTGAACAATGCTAGGTAAAAAGGTAATTTCATGAAAGTACTCATTAAGATTTTTGTGAGATTATTTTATAAAATGGTAATTTGCACACATGATCAATTGAATGAACGAGATGGATATGTACACATTAACACGTAATTTATTATTATTGTTATTATTTTTCTCATGTTAAGTTTTCGTCAAAATCTTACATTTTTATAACTTATTATACGCAATCCCTTCAGATTCTAGGACCTTGGAATTATTATATTTTGATGGAATGGTAATTTCCTCTTGAAATCATTTTCGTGGAAAATTGATACTCTATAGAGTAATTGAAATGAATGTTACTCCTTCTGGTAGTGAAAGTATACGCGGATTAATAATCCATTGTTCGTGAGTGTGTGATTACCAACTGTCTTTCATTATTCTTACCCTTCAAACCATCTTCAGCAATTAAACAACAATCTGCAAATTAATTCAAGAATCAATCCCACTGCAAATTTTAATTCAATCCTCAAATTAATTCCAGAACGAATCAAAATCAATTACCCAATCTCCCAAAATCAATTGCAGAAAATCAATTACCCAATTTTCAATTAATCAAAAAACCAACCCCTGCAATTAATCAATTACCCAATCCCCTTCTCAAGTAGCCGAAACAAACACCACAACCACCAATCCCCGCCGGCCAATCACCACCAACCAAACCAAAACTGCCAAAATCAATTAAAACCCACCTAGGTGGAGGAAGTCGTGGCACTGTTCCACAGACAAGCGTTTGGGAGGGCTCGATGTTGATGAAGACGAAGACTGGGTGCAATCGCGTTGCCTCTTAAGACACATTTGGTGGCCCAACAGACCGAATTGCTCATCTTCTTCAAAACTGTGGCTTGCAATCGAGTGAGTAAGAGATGAGAGAGATCGAGGGTGAAATGGTCAGAATTGAAGGAAAGAAGCATTGGAAAAGGAGAACGGCATATATTTATGACTGCAAAAGAATGTCTAAAACGACATACTTTCGCGACCGGAGGGAGTAATTTTTTCGTGTTTGATTAACATTTAAAATTCACAACAAAGTATCATTCTTAAATTTGTTTTGTCATCAATAATCTTTAAAGAAAATAAGAAAAAATACTATTTATCTTTAAACAATAATAATTATTTAATTATTTTAAATACAATATTTTAAAATAGAATACAATTAGAAGTAATTTTGTACAAATAACATGTATGACAAAAATTAAATTAACAAACAATTTTTAAAAAAAAAAAAGAAAAGGCTAACCATAAACTCACCTTTAAAAAAATATAAATTAACATATATAGTGAGCAAATAAGTAATAAACAAAAAACACACAAAGTGAAATTCCCCATCCCAATGAAAAAATCATTTCCCCTCATTTTGAGGGGAAAATTGAGAATCGGGGAATCCAATATCAATCAAATTAATCTCAAACTCACTGGTTTAATTTGGGGGTGGGAATAAAAGACTTACTTGTAAACTTAGGGAAAGTATAAAACCGAGTCAACCAATGTGAATATACAAAACCAAAATCTGCTAAAAAGAACAACCAATACAATGCGGAAAATTTCTCTCCCACCCTTTACATATCCCATCATCTCGTTTATGAATAAACAAGCTATAAATTTCACAGTTTTTTCGAGCTTGATCGCAATCTCTTCGTTCAGGTGTCATCAACTTGTGAATGAAAAACAAAGCTCGGGAATGTGGTAGTAATGTCCCTGCTCATTAAAACAGAATGTCACCATCAAAACAGAATGTATTTCTTGTGCACATTAAATCATTAGAAATTATCGAAAAAAGTTCGTAGGTTCCCAAAGAGCATTTTTTTACTTGCGTATCAAATGAAGAATGAAAGCAAACTATAATTTATTCGGAACTCACTTGAGGTACTGAAGGGTCATGTTCTTCAGAAGAGATGGGTGACGTAAAACAAGGCTTCTCCACTCTTCCTTGTCGATCTTCCCATCGTGTTTGGTATCAGCTTCCTCAAAGGTCTGCAACAGAACTTCTAAACTTCAGAGTCCGTAATCTTTTAAAAATAGACTAACAGAAAAGGTATTGAAACCTTAAGAACTAGTTCATTAAACCAAGACAGCAAGCAGATCAATGGGGGAAAAAATAATCAGAGGGGGCACCTTGTCAATTATACTTTCTATAACATCATCTGAAAGGTTCATACCGGACTCAGCAAGAGTAGCCACCACCATTTGCTTTACCTATATAAATATCCAGAAAAGCGGTAAAAACCTAAACTATATAAATAAAATAAATAGAAAACAACTAATACGAGTTCAAGAATTAAATACAATTAAAATTATGAACAAAAGTGACCCTGAAACACTGGGATGTACCTCCTGTCTCTCAATGAACCCTTGCTGTTTTAAATCGTACAATTGAAAAGAAACTGTAACACATCATAGGTTCGCAGAAGTTAAAAACCAAGAATGGATAACAGAAAAATGAGAATATAATTCTGAATTTCATCATCTAGGTACATGTCAAAATATAGTGCACCTCTATAGTCAATAAGAGTGTGCTAGCTAAATAATGAATACGATATGCTAGCATGATCAAGTGGATAAACACAGGAAGCTTATCCATGAGGGAAAATAAATAAATATGAAACATACACTCTATCTTATCATCAATAGGGGCATTTGGATGGAAAACAGAGAGAGCACGAGCGAATTCTTCAAAACCTAGTATGCCATTGTGCTTGGTATCAAACAAGTCAAACACCTGTAACCAATAAACAAAACAAGTGTGAATGAATGATCTACAAATTGGAAATAATATCTACTTGATTTATACAAGTAAAAAAGGCCGCTGAAAAAAAATTACCCGATCAGCAAACAAGCTCTCTTTCTTGTTTGTCTTAAACAAAGCCAATTGAAACTCCTCCTGCAAAAGGCCATGAAATAAATTGCAAAAAATTCTCAATAAATTACAAAAGATTGGCAATCAAATGAAGAAGATTATGAGATATTATTAATAAGTGAAGGTGGTCTGGTCTGTCTTAAAACAAGTCTAATTTTTTTGAGAAAGCTTATGGCTAAAGTAGAAAGTAAGTGTGGCAGCTTGAAGGTTATACAAACCTTGTTGATCAGGCCATCATCAATCACAGCGCTGCTAATCTTCTTAAAGAGCTCATACAGTGCCTCTATTTCACTCACACTGACTGCATCCAAAGGTTGCAGAATAACAAAACTTCAGCACAAGTTAAGGCATATCAGCAGCTAAAACCAATAGTAGATGTCTAATATTTTTATAGGGATGTGAAGAAAAGACCATTACTGCAACGGAACTCAACATTCAAAGACATCGCAGATAATCTGTTAACTAAAGATACAAGCCCCAATAGATAAAAGAAGTCAATGCCTGAATCACATCAAATGACACAGTAATGATAGTGACATACATACTGTCTCTCTGGCAAGAATTTCAGGGTCTTCAAGTCCTCTTGATTGCTTGTATAAATCAAGATCACAACACCGCAGCAGAGAAGAAATGAATCCCTCTATGCACTGCCACATGATATTTTCTTGGCATCAAAACGCTCCATACCTAAGCCAGAGAGCGGAAAAGAAGTCAGAAAGTCTCTTCACGTCAATACAAGAAGGTAAGAGTAATAAGCAGGGAATCAAAGTAAGAAACCTTTTAACCATTTCCTGCTATGCTGATCGAAGCCCAAAAGCTGAGATTTATAAAAAAAGGAATCCCCTCCAGACTACAATCTGCTTTGAGAAATAAAGTCAATAAAGCCTAACTCATAAGACCTATCCTATTATTAAAATAAACTTAAACAAGGAAAAATAGCAGTAAAAAGACCCCATTCTGATGGAAAATAGGGAGAAATGCAACAGAGCTTTCAAAATATTTGGTTGTACAAGATGGAAACAAAGGATACACACACACACACACACACACATATATATATATATATATGGATCTATAAAAGTAAATATACATACATCATGTAAAAATAGCACTTCACCGATGGTCAAAGACTTTGTATGTTTTGAAATTGAAAAGACAAAAAATGTAAAAAGGAAAAACCAGGAACATCATGACACAGAAGCTACTAATGGTCAAAGAGTCCAGGTGGACGATAAGAAAAAATAGTGGTGGGAAAGAGAAGCACAGAACCACAGTCATGTCAACAAAGGAATCATAGCAGCTGGACTGCTAGAACAAAAAGATAAAACAAGAAGAATGTTGCAGATAGACCGCAACAATAAGTTAGATAATGAGTTTTTGAGAGTTCCCCACTCGTGGATCCCATACATAAAAATTGCATCAATATATCATACACCAGCCTAGCTGTATACTAGATTGAAACCCTCAAGTACAATCCCTACCAATGCCAACAGAACTACACTACATTAGCCAATGACTCATCCCACAAACTGACAGCAGGCTAGATTCTCTCTCTCGGTACCGAAGCAAAACCAATCCTTTTATACTTCCCATCAATACCTCAACCTCCCAACCCAGTCAGGTACCAATATCTACCATGCTAAACACAATCCACATCCAACAATCACTGCTCAATAGACCATCATCGATTCACAACTCAAAACCACATCAAACCACTGGATTGACACAGAATAATCCACTAATGGCACCACTAAACAGTTCCTCCATCGGCACCTCAAAAGTTTCAACTATGCACCAAATCAAACAATTTCTCGAAAAAACTAACAATCCATTGAACATAAACAGCAAGGCAATACTACAAATATTTAATTCAAAGACCACGCAATCAAAAACCATTAACTTTTACCAGTAATTACAAACCATTAATTAAACGAGATGTATTATTCATTAGATCTAAAAAAAACGGTTAAGATTAAAAGATCTGACCTGATATAGAATTGCTGACGGTTACTATTTTCTCCCTGGAAACAAACTGAAAAAAGGGAGACGCAAACCGTAAAGGAGCGAGGTTACGCCGCCGAAGACGGTGGTTATGAAGCGGTGGCAAGAGAGGAAGAGGAGGGAAACTGGGGAAGTAAAAGTGGAACAATGAGAAGAAGGAGAGAGGAGTATAAATGAATATATATCTCTCTTTTTTTATTATTAATTAGAATATATATCTCTTTGACAGGGAAAAATAGGAATTTTTAATTCTTTATTATGATATTTTTATTTTATTAATTAATTTCCTTTTATTTTTTAGATTTTATTTTATTTTATTCTGAATATTTGAATTATTATGATGGCTTTGTCCCGTTGTGACATAACCTTGGTTTATGTACAGCTAGGACGATTGTGATAGAATCCCATATGCCAATGACAGCCTTGATTACGACTAATATAAACGGCATCGTTTTGTTTTATTTTATTTTATTTTTTCATTTTTCATTTTATTTTATTTTATTTTTCCTTTTGTTTTCCAGCACATGGTTAATTGAAGTAGTTTATTATTGCTAGGAGGAGATGAGAAAAAATAATATTATAATATAAAAACTGAAAAGGTAAAAATGACATAAGTTGTAGTGGGTGTAATAAAAACATAATTCAAAGTGTAGTCGAAGTAGAACTCTAATCAAACCTATATATCTTCCCTGTGTCTGCTGCTTTATAAATTGTTTCATAGCTATGGCGGGTGTAGTAGTCTCTGACGATGTGATTGCGGAAATACTTGCAAAGCTACTTGTCAAACATGGTACTCTGTTATTTCCGATCCTCAATTCTCTAATAACTTGCATCGGATGAGGCCTTGTGTTCTGATCTGTGAATATCTTAGAGAGTTTTCACCTTATTTTTTGATTTTTTTTAGATTATTAATAAAAGTTAAAATTATAACTCTTAAAAATGATAAGGAGTAAAGTGAATATATATATATATATTTTTTAACGTAGTTTCACCAGAAAAAAATTGGTTCCATTCAATTTTATTTTGCATTTCTGATCCTAATGCCTTTTAGTTCTTGTGGTATCAAAAATTAAAACGACTCGGGTTTTTGGGTCCAATACTATCCTGAAGAAGTTACAAAGGTAGAGTAATGATATTTTTTGGACTGGAATTTGATTCTCCAGCAAGAGCAGGCTGTGAGCAGACACCATTTTTGAGGAGAGGGGTGAGCTCATGGTTTCTCCAGGTAGTGACATTTCTGAAAGGTTTTCTATGTTGAAAAATAGGGAGATCATGGTTTCTCTCTTTAGTTGTCGTCAACTTTGCTAGAGGGACCCCAATCGCTCTTGCGCCCTCAGTTTTTTCTAGAATTTATAACCTATAGGGATTTAGGGTTTCTGAAATAGAAATATATTATTAGAGTTTCTGAAATAGAAATATAACCTATAGGGATGTTGACCAATATTATTAGTGTAATATTGTTTCTTTAATTAGTTCTCTTGGTCCTAAAGAATAGGAATATCTTCAGCACTTATTTGTGTAATATTGTTTCTTTAATTAATTCCCTTGGTCCTAAAGAATAGGAGACTCTTTCCTGTCTATTATTCATTGGTTTAAGTTTAACCAATGCAATTTAAACTTCAATTGGAGTCCTTTTAAACTTAAACTTCAGTCGAAGTAGAACTCTAATATATATATTCCATGTGTCTGCTGCTTTATAAATTGTTATAAACTGCGAGTTGGGTGTAGTTACACTAGTTTGGTGTTTTCTTCGATTCTGTTTTATAGCGATGGCGGGTGTAGTAGTCTCTGACGATGTTATTGCGGAAATACTGGCAAAGCTACCTGTCAAATCTCTTCTGCGGTTCAATTGCGTCTGCAAAACATGGTACTCTGTTATTTCCGATCCTCAATTCTCTAATAACTTGCATCGGATGCGGCCTTGTGTTTTGATCTGTGAAAATCTTAGAAAGTTTTCAACCATAACATCGGATGCGGCCTTGTGTTTTGATCTTTCTCTTCCATGGGAAACGGAACCTGACGATTACTATAGTAAAAATCTACTGTTAGGGTCATGCAACGGCCTGGTTTGTGTGGACCACAGAAGTAAAAGTAGTCCTGACAGGAGCGGCTTGATTTTATGGAACCCTTCAACCAGAAAATTCAGGAGGCTGCCTCGTCCGGGATGCTATTCGGTTCAGGACGACTTATGGACCTATGCTTGGCTCGGTTATGATGAATCGATAGATGATTATAAGTTAGTTTGCCTAAATTGCAACAGTCGCTCTCCTAGATTAACAGAGCTTTATGTGTTCACACTGAAATCAAACACTTGGAGAAGGCCGCCTGTAGACCACATTGCACTTCGTGGTATATATTTATTCGATAGAGAAGATGAATTTAATAGTAGATCCATTGGAGTCCTTTCCAATGGAGCAATTCATTGGATTGCTCTTTATGTTCCTCCAAGTGGTGGTTCCGAGGTATGTATTCTTGCTCTTGATTTAGCCAGCGAGAAGTTTCGACCGCTCAAAATTTCTCATATTCCATCGATATTCACTCCTTGGGTAGGAAGCGTATTAGGAGGATGTCTTTGCTTATGCAGTAATGTTTATGAGGATGGTTGTTTTGCGTGGGATTTGTGGATGATGAAAGAGTATGGCGTGGAGTCGTCTTGGACAAAAGTGCTATCGATTCCTCTCCCCGGCTTTCAGTTTCTCAAGTATTGTCCGATTCTATTCTCAAAGGAAGGTAAGGAGATCGTGGCCATGTGTAATAGGGCCCTGTCCGGGCGCATTGTGAAGTTGAGAGTTGAAGGAGCAAAAAAGGTCAGGGTTGAAGAAACTCTGTTGTGTGTTCCCAGAGATCGTGAAGAGGTTTTTGAGTTTCAAAATAATGTTCTCCACCGCATGGAGGAGGAGAGTCTGGTGTCTCTTAAAATGTGTCCAAATGGTCATAATTGAAGGACCTACGGTGCAATTATCATCATTGTTCCTCTTATCTCATCTGAGAGACAAGGAGAGTAAAACTAAAAAGTAAGGAAGAAAAAAAATCTCTTAATTATATTTATTGTTATTTTAGAGAGGAAAATAATTATTTTATATAATAGGTTAATTTAATAATTATTTTATATTACGAAGAAAACAGACTAATTTTATTTTATTCTGAATATTTGAATTATTATGATTGAGCGAGAGAGGGAGTCGCGAGTGAGTGACTTGGTTTTATGTCCAGCCTTGATTACGACTTGGTTTTATTTTTTTTTCATTTTTTCTAGTTTTTTCGGATATATTAATCTCGATTGAGTATGTCGGTTTATAAAAAAAACGACTTAGTTTTTAAGTGGGTATTAAATTTTAATTTTCAAGTGTTTTTTAATAAGTGTCGATGATCGACCTTGAAAAATACAATAAACCAACTTTATGTCATTTTCACTCCTCGCCCAACTTGTGTTCTTAAGCTAATTTGTATAATAAATGATTTTTGTAAAAAAATGTGTAATAAATAAAGCCTTGTTATTACGATACTTTTATTTTATTTTATTTTTTCTTTCGTTTTCCAACACATGGTTAATTGAAGTAGTTTATTATTGCTAGGAGGAGATGAGAAAAAAATAATATTATAATATAAAAACTGAAAAGGTAAAAAAGAAATGAGAAAAAACTGTACCAATCTTCGGAGTGCTCCGCGGCTCAAATTTGAAATAATTAGTATCCAACGTAGTAACTGAATTCTTTAATAGTCTTGACAAATAAATAAATAATAATAATGCCGTGTAGTTGCAACAAAGTTTAAAAAAAAATTATAAAAGATTATTTTATGGTGAAAAAAACATATTTTATAGATGTCTCAAACCATATCCTATAAATAATAATAAAACGATTTTTTTTCTCTTAATAATTAAACTAGAAACTTAAAATTAATTTTTTTCTCAAGTTAATCGAAAAAATTGAAAAGAAAAATGTATATTACTAAACTACAAATAATTTTTAGCCCTAACACTAACAAAAAATCTATTTTAAACACTAAACAAAACCTATATGATTGAGGGATGTAATGATGCCAAGGGAGAGACGTACCAAAAGGACACAATGATGCAAATCTTTGATTAACCATGTGAGAGTGACGTGCTCGTACGCAATTATTATTATTATTATTATTTATTTATTTTATTATTATCTCTATAGTCAGATATTAAGAGAAAATCACCACATTATATAAAAAAGAAAAAAATTTATAATCAAATTCAAAATTCTTAAAATATACTCCCTCTGTTTAATTATAACAAACGCTTGTGATGTCAATCACACAGATTAAGAAAAATTATAATTTATTTTAAAAAGTAGCAATTGGTCAAGCGGGCAGTAAGTCAATAAGACAGCAAGGAAAGTTCGGGCAGCTGACAAAGGCAGTTGAATAGCTGAAAAAATAACTCTTTTCAAAGAACGTCAGTTAATTAAAAACTTTATTTTGTGGCTAAAACGTCTATTATAATTGAACAGAGCGAGTAGCATTCTTTTAGTTGACGAACCAAATGATTTACTGAGTTGTTTTTTTTTCTTTCAAAATAACAGAAGGAAAAAGAAAAAGAAGAAAAAGAAAAAGAAAAACATTTGGTTGTGCTTATGGGCCGCCACCTTTGTTGAGTTTAGGCCCAGTTTCTTTCATCAATTTCTAAAGTTTAGTTTTGATGAATAATGAGTGAAAGCCTTTTTCTTATGAGCAATGCTATACTGGTAATTGAAACCAGCAACTGAAACATACATAATGACGTGGCAGTGCCATATCATACCATATTTTCAAAAATGCCACTCAACCATATTTATAAAAATACCACTCAAACGTTTTTACATCCATCTTCCTCCTTCCTCCTAGGTTTAGTCCAGTACACGGCCGCCTCTTCTCTCTTCCCTATTCCTAGCTCACACCTCCTCCCTCATCCATACACAACGAACGGCCACCTCTCTTAGACACCGCCACCGTGACCGCCATCGAAGCCGCCACCTCTACCGCCAAGGAAGAGAGGTTTGGAATTGAAATTGTGGAATTGGAATTGAAATTAATTTAGGTTTGGATGAGTTTAATTGATCGCGGGCTGATTTGGTTGGGTTTGTGCGGAGGAGGGGCAGAGAGGAGAGGAGGAAAAAGGTGAACAGTAACATGTACCAAATTAATTATAATGGCACAATGGTAAATTAGAATTTTCTATTTATTTATTCGGTTCGAGCTAATTGGGACGAGAAATCTTACTCAAAATTAATAAAAACTTGAACAAAAAATACCGAAATGTGAAATAAAATAGAATAAAAGTAATGATACGAAATAAAAATATAAAAAATACTATATTATCATTCCTTTTATTTATTGATAATATAGTATTTTTTATATTTTTAAATTTTATATATACTGTAATTATGTTGTTTTTATACAAGATAAAATTGATACATTAATTTGCGTTTTTATATATACTGTAATAATGTTGTTAATTTGATCCTTAATTAATTAATTAATTAAATCAGATTTGGAATGAAATTAATTAATTATTGCTAATCATTAATTAATTAAATGGAATTTGATCCTTCGTTGATAAATCAGTAATTTGTCGATGGCGGTCACGGTGGCGGTGTCTAGGAGAGGTGGCCGTTCGTTGTGTATGGATGAGGGAGGAGGTGTGAGCTAGGAAGAGGGAAGAGGGAAGAGGCGGCCGTGTACTGGACTAAACCTAGGAGGAAGGAGGAAGATGGATGTAAAAACGTTTGAGTGGCATTTTTGTAAATATGGTTGAGTGACATTTTTGAAAATATGGTATGACACTGCCACGTCATTATGTATGTTTCAGTTGCTGGTTTCAGTTACCAGTATAGCATTGCTCTTTTCTTATAGAATGGGCGCGGTTTCAACCTCAATTATTAATAAGAAAAAGAAATTACCTTGTATTGATGACGTATTTAATCATCTATTTGAAGGACAAATTAGATATTATCAGAGATAAAAATAAAACAAAAATGTGTTGAGAAAATAAAACGAGGTTTATGGTTAAATGTTGGGAAAACCATCCTCTTGAGTCTCGAGACACGATAAAGCTCGAAGGAGATTAATTTTTTATTTAAAAAAAAAAGATAGATAGGGCACGAAGAAAGAAAAATTATGTTTTCATGTACATTTAAATAAGTTTGCTATTTATTTAGCTTCTTCGTTAAAAAAAACCGTCTTCTATAAACATTCCCTCGAGTTTCAACCGCGGGAGGAAGGAAAAAGCTTGACGTAAGAGTTGTATTTTGGAGGTGCGAGTTTGAATTTTTTAACAAGCATGCCCTTTTGAAGAGGAGAAGATTTGGTTGCAGCAAGTAGGATAAAAAATCAAATTAATTGGAAAAAAAAATAAAAACATGGGGAGGCGAAAGGAGCGCCGCCTCGCAGCTTTGAGCAACGCCGGCCGTCGCGTGAAGCTCGATCTCTTCGCGGAACCCTCTGGTACTCTCTCTATTTCTATATGCATAGTTTGGCTTTAGGGTTTTGAAATTTCTTCTTGTCTTGGTGATTCATTAATTGGGATGAGACGTCTGCTTCTTTTTGTCTATGGTGTTGTATTGGCCGTGTGAAGTTGGGAGTGTAGTGTGGTGTAGTGATTGTTTGTTTTGGTTATTGAAAGGACAAGATATGGGTGGTTAGAATTTGGTTGTCCAAGTAGGTGGTCTTGAGTTTCTGTTTTTTTTCCACATGTAGTTAGAGGATTCCCTCATTAGTTTTCCCTAGCTACCGCTTTTGAAACCGACTTAATATGGTTTCTAAAACTAGGGAATTTTGAAGGAAATAAGAATAAATTGCAGTTGGCAACTTGGAAATGTGAAACATTTCAATGTGGAAAGTTGTCAAAGACACTGACTTTGTGTCTGTAATAAGTTATCTGTTTACAGGGTTGAAGCTTGAAACAACGATTCTTTGTATTTTTAGTGTACGAAGTAAAATTTTAACTATGGGCATTTGGTTATATGTTTCTAGGAGATTTGGGTGGCTCCTCTGTGCATGAGCAAGTTGGAGGGGATAATGAACGGGCACAAAGTTCTGGAGTACCCAATTCACCATCATCTTCAGGTGGGTTCCATCAGTTTTCTTCAAAAGGCTTATGTAGGGAGGCTTGAGTTTTGGTGGAATATTATGTTGTTTGCCTCCAAGTATTGTTTTTGGATATTAGGGTGGCTGTGGTCCTGGGAATATCCATTATCAGATCTGGTCGGGCCCTGCCATTGTGTGAATTTTTGAATGAGTTCCCTCTGTAATCCGCTATTTGTCAGCATCCAAGCGTTTTGGGGATACCACCAGGATATTTTCTGATCGGTTCGTATGTTTCTGGCTTTATTTGCATTTTTTTCTTCACTGACATTTACTTTTATGCGTGACAGGTGGCTGTTATCAGCATTCTTCCTTTGGACTTTTTTGTTTTCATGAACATTTCTTTTCTCCCTTTGCTTTTCTGGTGGCATGAATGTTCTACTGCATTTGTTTGTTTAGGTTCTGATAAAATTACTTGTTAGTTGTTAAGAGAAATAATGCTATGGCAAGCATCTGATATACATGCATCTTTTCTGCAGGTCAAGATACTCAAAATCCACTTCTTTTACTGGGGCAGTACAGTGATGAAGATTTAGATGAGGAATCAAGTCAAAATCCCAGCAATAGTATTGCAGAAAATAAGCTTTCTGAGCCTACTGACCAGGTAATTTAATATTTTTTCGATGTATAGTTGACATGATCAAGGAGTGTAGTTTTCTATTGCTACTTGAGGCACTCTTAGCATTGCTCGAGTTTGTACGCATGATGGAAAGGTGGCAAGTCATCCAGCTCTCGTAATTAAATCTAGTTCTTCAATTGTAACTTATTTCACAACACGTTATTCCTGTGTACTTCAGTAATAATCTTAAGCACTTATTGTGCTAAATCAATTCAACTTAGATAATGTACATATACTTGATTGGCAGTGCAGTTTTTCTGGCGGTATTTCGCTTTTTTTCTGGGGAAGTTTAAAACTGTACTACTTTTCATGTTTGATCTTGTTGATAGTCATGGAACTTCTGTATAAACAAGTTTGTACCTTCTTTTACCATTTAAGGGCTTATGGTTACTCTTTGAACTTCAATGACAATGGTAAGGTTGAACAATCACTGATTATTTTGTGACTGGCTCATAGATTCCTCTTCCTCCTCCTGATCTTTCACTGGTCATTTTGTTTTCTTAATGTTTAATGGTTATACCTATAATTCTCAATGTTCTTTACTTTGATTAGGAGGAAACACTTGGTGAAGTAAAAGATACGGGGGCCAGTGCCACTGGAGATCTTACTGCTTGGAAGATTGAACAACAGGATGGGGAGAAAGATGTTGGTACTATTCCTCTTGCTGTTGTACAAATCCAGGAAAGTGGTGCTGCAAGAGAGACTGATGCTGTGTCAGGAAGTGATGCTACTGCCTCTGGGAATACATGTAAAGGAACAGCTTTGGCAGAGCAGGTTTCTGTTTCAGCACCAATTCATGCGCAAGTTATTTCAGAAATGAGTTTAGGCTGGAGGGTAGTTATGCATGAAGAGAGTGGTCAATATTATTACTGGAATATTGAAACTGGAGAAACTTCGTGGGATGTGCCAGATGCTTTGGCACAGACAACTCAGTTGACATCGCATCTGACCACCTCTGTCACTGAAAATACAGAAGGTGCTGATGTGGTTGCAAAAGAATCCTGTTCAACTGTAGGTCTTGAATTGCATAATTCTTCAGCTGGTCTAACATCAGCTGATTCAGTGGCTACTCAAATGATTCCTCAGAGCAAAGAGTGGCATGAAAATGACCCGCAAGTGGATGATTGGGCTAAGGGATATAAAAGTGAAACCCTGCAAGAGGTGATTCATGTGCACCAAATTGAACCAGAATGTAAGCTGAATGCAGTTAATACCATTTCATGTGACAATGGTTTCGTAGACGGTGCATTACCTGGTGATGATCAAAAGAGAGGCTCGGATCTCTCAGCTAATCTTGTCAAACAATGCCAGTGTTTGTTAGACCGGTTAAACTCGTTGCAAGGGTAAGATAATCTGCTCTGTAATTTTCGCTTTGTTGTTTCTCGCATGAGGCATGGCATTTTTATTTTATTTAACTCTTCTTTCTCTCATGTTAATTGTTAAAATGTCTTTTAGGTATAAGAGTTGCTTAAAACCCCACGAATGGATGTCAAAGTATGTTCTAGAAGTAGAGGTTAGACTTTCAGATATCGACTCGCTTCAATCTCATGGGGCATCTTTGCTCCCATTCTGGCTCCATTCTGAAAGGCGACTCAAACAATTAGAAGATTCGATTAACAATGAAATCTACCAGCTTGCTGTATCTGCTCAGATGGAGGACAATGTTGAGGATTCTTCTAAAAAGGAAAAAAATATGGAAATTTTAGGGCATGAATCTGAAGTGGATAGGCATGAAGAAGTCAGGAAATCTGAATTTTCACATGCATCCACGAGTGTTGAAAACGATGCACTAAATGAAGCTGTTTACCAAAATGCTGCTGATGCTACACATGCTTCGTCTTTCCAGTCACCAGCTAGACACTTGGAAAGTGGTGAAGTAGTGAGCGAAATGAATGGGACTTACTCTTTGGGGCCTGAGTTGCATGTGGAGGAAGATGTTGATATGGATGTTGACATGGAGGTTGAGGATGAAGTTCCTGCAACCATTACAACTTCAACAAATGCTTTGATTGCTAAAGATTCTGGGTTGACAGAGCAACTGATTAAGCCAAATCCACCTGTTGAGTACTCATCCTCGGTATCTACAGTCGAATTAACTGTTTTTCATCCTCCACAGGAGGAATGGATTCCTCCCCCACCACCTGATGATGAGCCAGTGCCACCACCGCCTCCTGATAATGAGCCAGTTCCTCCACCCCCACCTGATGAACCTCCTGAACCTTCGTATCCTCCACTCCCATCTTATGCAGAGATTGGTCCATCTCTCAGCTACACAGAACAGTACAACTTAACTTATCCCGATCCAAATTTCCAATATTATGGACATGTCCCTACTAGTAATTTCTATGGACATGTGGATGGAAGCCAAGTTGCGTTGGCCCATGGAATGCTTTATTATGAGGCAGTTCCAAACACGTATACTGAAACTGCTCCGGTCTTAGTTGCTCCTGTTGATCCTGCAGCATATTATAATGTTCATGAGGGATCTGTGCCTCCTGTCCCTGTTGTTGCTGGCACAGACTCCTCTCAGCTACATATTGAATCTGCTCCTGCAGAACTATTGCCAAGTATGAAAGTTGATGTCTCGGCCATTGGTGTTCCTTCTGCTATTGTTGCCACCCAAGCTCCTGCTATAGCTAATGCGGTAGAGAGTGTTTCTGCTCCATTGACTGACACTGTTGCTGCTGCTGATGCAGCTGTACCAGCCTCATCAACAGCTGCCAAGGTTCAAGCTAAAGGTATTGTTTTTGTGCTTATGTTGGAAAGTTTTACTTGGTTTTCTATCTGTTGTTATATGCTTGGATAGTGGTGACCCCTCATCTTTAGCTTCATATGTGTGGAATACATGTGGGATTTTTCAGAATTTTAGATTATAGTTTGAATGATTCCTTCCCTATGACAGACTCTGGAGTAGTGCAAACATATCGCTGTAATTTGCTCTATTTGATAAAGCATTCAGTTTCTCATTTTGTTCCCTATCTTTTTCCTTTGGATAGTTTTGCGTACTAAAAAACGGGCAGCAGCTGCTGCACCATCCTTACGGTCTAACAAGATGGTCTCCACCCTGGTAGACCAGGTATGTCATCCCCTCAACACCCTTTCTCCCTCTTTTTGCTTTTGACCAATTGCATGGCCTTCATGAGTGCCTTGTTCTATTTCTCTATGGTTAGTTCAAACTTTTTGTTACTTTACTTTTCAGTGGAAGGCAGCCAAAGAGGAAATGAGGAAGGATGAAGAAAAAGAACGTGAAAGTGCTCATGAGACCTTAGAGAAGAAGCGGCGAAGGGAAATAGCGGTCAGTCAGTGGACCTTTATCTACTTTATGAGACATGCAGTTTTGTTCTGTTTGCTGGTTTGGGTCCTAATATTCCTTTGATGCAGGAATGGCATGCTAAGCATATTGCCAGTGGAGAGGCAAGGGATAATGCAAATTTTCAGCCTCTGGGTGGTGATTGGTAAGCTTTCCCATTCCAAAATAACTCCCCACCCCCCACACACCCACCCCCGCCCCCCCCCCCCCCCCCCCCCCCCCCCCCCGCCCCGGTATTGGGAAAACTAGTAAAAAAAATGTATCTTCTTGGTCCCTTGTTAAGTTGTTTGTATGGTAATAAATTCTTGAGTTTTTTTTGGTCTAAATCACATTCAAATTTAGCCATAGATTCTTCCAAAGATTATGAGACAGCATAAATAATAACTCTGCATTTGTTCTAGCCTAAAGTATCTGGTTAGTTTCGAAGTCTGTTCTTTCTCAAAATTTCATCTCAGTTGATTTTTTCTATGTAGTTTTATTTTGAACAATTCCATTCTCTTTAAAGCATTGATAAAAGACTAGATCAAGCAGTTACTAGTTTTTGTGGAGCTGTACGGTAAGAAAAACTAGCTTACTTGAAGAGTAGGAATCAGGATGTATTCAATTAAGTGGCTATACGAACAAGAGAAAACTAACAATAGATTGAAGGTTGAAATTGGCACGGTTCAAATATGGGAATGTCCAAATGGATGATCCTTGGTTCATTTAATCCGACAAGCTCAGACGCACTTAGGCACGGGTGTGTTGATCACAGACACCACTTCCTAGACATACATAATTCACACAAGTAGCACTTTCACTTATTAATTTCTGTTTCTTTTTCCCATCTCATTTTGGGTCGTTTTCTCTTTGTTATAAAGGCGTGAGCGAGTGAAGCGCAGACGAGCTCAGGCATCCCAGGAAGCTAGAGAGAAAACACCCGAGAATACAAAGAATGAAATGCATCAGCCAGATCTAGCTGAATTCTCCACGGGCCTTCCTTCCGGTTGGAAGGTAAACTTAGTCTGCACTTTGCACCCTATATTCCCACAAGATCCACTTTCTCATTACCTGTGTATAGAGAACCACTTCTCTATGCAAAGATGATCGTGGGCAGGACATAGATTGCTTGCGTAGGACTACAGGATAGTTGGGTTCTAATTAGTTTTCCAAAGTTCCTTCCCCTCTGCTTGAATGGTGCAAATTTTCATTCTGCTGTGCTTTTTTTTCCAGGCCTACTATGATGATGCATCAAAACAAGTATATTATGGAAATCTTATTACCTCAGAGACAACCTGGACAAAGCCGACGCAATGACGGAAGGAAGTTATCTACCTGAGATGTTGAGGCTTTATAGAAGATAGAGTAGGAGAAATGTTCTTTTGAAAAAAGATACATCAGTTGTTTGTAGTCAACTTCTACGATTATATCCGTTTCGTTCTCGTTCAACTAAATTTGGTGCAACAATAGTGTTAAAGCTTCTAAAACTTTTGAAATAGCAGAAGTGAACTTGCAGAAGGAACCAGAGCTAGCTTTTGACCTACTTATCAGAAAGAAAGAATCACTCAGGCTTAGGTTAGGGTTACTACTTAACTTTAAAATCACGTTGGAGAGGCATTCCAGTTAGAATTTATTTTTGGCGAACGTGAATAACTTCTCATGCGAAAGTAGCAAAGACTATAGAATATGTAAAATACTTGTTATTAAATGCCTGATATTAGATATTCTAACTTTTTTAATAATTGATGTAAGATTTATTCTAATTTTTCTAGTTTTGTTTTTCTCAACAAAAAAAATCTATATTGCTGGAAACGATAATTTTCTCTATTTCGATGGGTCAAGCGAAACATCCGCTATGGTATCATTTAGCATAAAGGTGGAGCAGCCTTTTTTCCGCTCGTGATTAAATGTTGCAACTTGGTTTAACTCTCAAGACTAGCACAAGCAAGAAAACATCATATAGGCTGGTAAAGCAAGTGACCAAGTCCTCCTGGTCCAACTCCAAACACAAGTAGACTTTTGATCCAGTTGATAAAATTGGTTCAGCACTCTGCAATGGCCGTAACGATACGCAAGACTTAAAACAGAATTGTTCAAGAATCTTGCACCTACAATGAGGAAAACCATAATCTAAAGCAAGAAAAGGACAGGGTGTCTCAATCAAACATAACTCGTATCCTGTTCTTCGTTGTCCTTGTCCTACTTTTTACTCACGCTCCTTCTTAGGCTCAAGGTCTTTCAAGAAGTCTAGAAAACCAAGAAAGGCAAAAAGGAAGAACCCGCCAGATGTGAATCCTCCTCCACCACCGCCACCACCTCCACCGCCCCCGCCACGGAAGGGAGGGAATCCAGGTCCGTTATTATCGAGTCTTGGTGGCTGGATCTGGTCTGAAGTTCAGTTAACCATTATCAGTCATCTTGGATAGCGACTCTATGCCAATTAAGAGGAGTACAAATGCATTTACCATCACTGAAAAGAATTCATAGTGCTATGAAGACAAAACAGGGACTATCCTTTCAGGCATCCTCTAGCTCAGTCATGAACCATTCAAACAAAAGCATACAAATGAACATCACAGATATTATATTACAAGATAAAATCTAGTATGTGACACAAGGTAGAGGGGATCTCAAATTAGAACATGCAAAATTGATTTTTTTTTCCTTTTTGAATGAAGAAATGCTTCATGATTGTCACTCAAATTTATTGTCACATGGCACTATGTGCATGGTTAGGACCACAGGGTACAGCTAGGCACAAGGTTTCTCAATACTTTATGCAACCTGAAGCAATTACTATACCTTTGCGATGGACTTTGCCGGCTGTTTTCGTTTCACGGTTAAGGGTTTGAGTTTGCCCTGAAGCAGCAGCACATCGGGTGGTCTACAGCAGGAATATGATGAAATCAATGTTTGAAAGACCAAATACTTCTTAAGAAAAAGTTATAAAATTGACTAGTCCAGGAATGATGTCTATTGTTTAGCACACTACGACATCCAATATTGCTCTTCCAAACTAAAGAACAACAAATGCTGAAACATTCTGAAAAAGGCAACACAGTAACTTCTAGGCTAGCCTAAATTTTTGCAAGGTGGGACTTGTAGATGTTTACAAAATCATACATCTCAAGCAACTAAATCAACAACTTTAGATGTCAAAGTCCAACACAATATTAACAAACACAAGTAACAATAAATTTACAACCATCTATCTTCCTTAAAAATCTACACATGCATGGATTTCCCTAGCAGTTTTAGTTACAAGACCAAAAGGAGAGGCAAAAATCTATCAAATTTTTGTTGTTGTAACAACTGCATTACTCAATAAATGATACTTGCTAACCATGACAATCGAGACTGCCATTACTTTGAAACCCCAGGAAAGGAAACTGATGTCCATACATTTAAAAGATCTTAATTTTGGCGAACAAACAACTATGGATGCATATTCTCACCATAGCAAAGCATGTAACACGAGAACATTTCTTTGGGATAGAACGTATCAGGGGGCTTCTTGCATCAACAGTTTGTAATTGTGCAGTGAGCCGTATTGGACTTGATCCAGAGACCTCATATCCTGAGAATAGAGGCTGCATCGAAACCCTTGCTGGAGAGCATCTTAATTCCCTAGTTTGAGCTCTTAATTCCACTATACACATACATGCACCGCAAAAAAAATCCAAAGTCAACACATAGTAATCAACACAACAACTTAAGAGAAATAGAAACTGAAGAATCATTCCTCCAAATTTACGTCAGTGAATGTGAAAGTGTACGTGTGCGTGCGGAACATCATTGGACAATAGTAATTTTCTCCAATCGTCTGGCATCCACTCAAGTAAACAACCATAAGAAGTTACCCACTTAGGAATTCAAAGTTTATTGGAAATTGTTCGTTAGGTGTGCTGCCCACGTCCCTTGGCAACAGAAACGGATGTATTGACTATTTATACATGCTATAACTCCCAAGAGGTAAGAATAGAGGAACATATACCTGGTGCTACTAAAGGTATGGTGCCAACAGCCGTTACAGCCAACAGAGGCATGTTGATGGTACCAAGGAAACAAGCTGAAAAGAAAGCCGTTTGAGTCAAAAGTAGTGAGTTAGCCTCACCATAAAAGAAAAACCAGGAAGTAACAAACTAAGAGTTAAGTTTTGATAGCAATGAGGGACAATAAGCACATAATTATTACTCGAATTACCAATCGGTAATTCAAAAACAAATTGCCACAGTCTAAAACAGAGAAAGTTGTCATCCCAAAACATTGTTACCTTCTTTTCACAGAGCATAACAAGTTACTAATTTAATCCGAAACAAATATTCTGAAACAATCCTGGTGAAATAAGAACCAAGAACTACTTTGCTTTAAACCCGAGCTCAAATTATACAAGCCAAGATTTCATTGAAAACATAAAAACAAAGAAGCCAATCTTAACAAATTTAATGGAAATGATGAATAAACACTAGTGAAATCCTTCAAGTTTCAAGAAAATATCAATTCAGCTATACCCAAAAGCACAAACATGAAAAGACAGCCATCAACAATATCACTAATATCACACAAATCCCTTTTTCATGTCCCTCCAATCAAATATTTCGTGCCCGCTTTAGAAACATGCACAGAAAAATAAAATAAGCTTCTTACCTTAATTAATCCGAAACAGTAAAAATCACATAAACAAACAGGTAATGGGCGCCTAAGAATTAACAAAAGAATAGAAAAGAAAAGAAAAGAAAAGAAAAAAGGGCCTTCGTTTCCCATGTTTTCTCGAAGTTTCTGGGCAACCAAACAGAGAAAAGTAGAAAATTTAGAGGCGAAGAGATAGAAAGGTCGTACCTATGTGAGTTTATCGTTGAGACAGAAGTTGGGTTCGTGAGCAAATAAAGAGAACTTCATGCGCAAGGAAGGCGGTGATCACTGATCAGCGCGGTGTCATTCTTGCACGCCGGCGTTTCGCTCTCCTCCATGGTTGTTTTATTTATGGTTTAGTTGTTGGGCCTAAACTATAAAATGGGCCTAACTAAAGCCTCTTCAGGATGATTTTTGTTTTGTTAAATTTTCTTCCAGCCGACTCGTCAAATTGGAAGGGAAATAAATACTTTATTTTTTTATAAAATAATAAAAATAATTGATTGGATTGTTTCGAAAAAAGAGAGATTTTTTTGGACTGTAATTTATTGGATTAGAGAGAAATTTAGTTTTTTTTGGCTTATTAAAAAAAAAACTATGTAGTTTTTAGATAAATTTCAAAAAGTATATATATTTTTTAGATATGTGAATGTTTCGATGAAAATACAATATGATTCTCGTTCGAACATTATCAAACTTTCAAAGACGATCATTCTAATATTATCAAACCTTCAAGGGCGATGATTCTCTGAATGTAATTTACTCTTTCTCCATTCTAAAACTAGAAACTAACATAAAAAAAAGACTATTTATTAAAACAACATAAAATAGTAATACTACTAACAATTCTTTTGAATTGATGAAATAAAAAGAAAGGTATTTTACAATACCTCTTTTGATTTGTTGTTCAAATTCTTCTTATCTTTGGGTTTAGTTGTTTAGGGTTTAGGTTGGTACAGCCTTTGAACCTCTATCAAGAAGCAATTCTTTCTCACATATTACCAACAAGCTAGAGGAGGCTAGTGATCATTTTCATCAAATTTTTTCTATTCTATTGGATCTGATTCTTCCTTGCATATGTGGGCTTTTTAGCTAATAGCAGGCCCAGTAGAAAATGCATCTCAGCCCATGAGAAGATTTTGATCCCACTATGGTCTGCAACATTCCCTAATTCGATCTCTAAACTTTGATTAAAGACGAACAAAATCTCGTAAAAACATAAGAATCTCCCACTATAGTCTGTTATATTTTTTAAAATTTGAACTCTAAATTTTGATTAAAAAAGAACAAGTCTCGTTGTTAAAAAAAAGTATAGGCAGAATCTAAAAGTAAGGTACTTTAGAGTACCTCGTTTTATAGCCAAAGAAGTGGGTTCTTGATTGTTGTCGTTGTTACAAGTTGTGTGGGGTGTGTGTTACCAGCTTTGAACCCATGACCAGTGGTTAGACACTGTAATGCCCAGCACACTGATCTAAGGTAGGCCAGTGATGCAGTCCTCAACTTCATATACTAAGATGACGACAATTTTGGGTTTCTTCATTAACTATTTAATTAATATTTTTTGTCGAAAAAAGACATAAAATTTGAATGGATAAAATAAGCTTAAGGTATTTATTATGTCTTGTAATTTACAAATACAACCATATATATCTTACAACTCCAAATCCTAGCTACTTGTAATCAATCACAACATAGTCTTGTAGACCACACACGTACATATAACACAAAGTTATTAAAAAAAATTTAAAATAAAACATTCTCCATATCACCTTCGCCATCCTAGAGAATATCTTTAGAACCAAATTCGGATAATTTGCTCCCGATGGATCCACGAATCATGCTATCGTCACCATGGGTTCGATGGAACCTGCACCTGAAGGAGCCAACATGTGTGGTGGGAGAGCAAAGACACCGAGACCTCTCAAATCTTGCTGACTTTGTCTTCATCATTTTCACCATCGATGTTGGTTGTTTCTTATCTTCTCCTTTCATCACATTCTCATCGTCAACCTTCATGGCTTTGCTTACCACCGCATTCCGTTGTAAATTGTCACCCATCTTCTCTTAAACCTGTCTAAACTTAAAGGGCAGAGAGGATACTTAGAGATCGAAACAAACAAATCTAACTATCAATGTTTATAATGAAGGCAATTGATATGAGTTTACCTTACAATTAATGAGTTTGGCAGAGATTGATGAAGTTGTGTTTTATGTTTCCTTTCTTCTCTTTTTTCTTTAAGAACGAAGGTGAATTGGCAATGTAGTATATGAATTTTCTTGCTAATTTTTTGGGATTCAAGCTCTGTTTTGTTTGCTGAAGATGTGTGGTAGTATCTAATCAAGAAATTAGAGCCACTAATCCTCTGTTTTTTTTACCAATGGTAAAAGATTAGTCAATTACATATATAGGAATATTCTCTAGCCAATAATTTCGGCTCTCCGATACATAAAAATCAAACGTATTTAAAAATAATTTATAAAAAAGTTCTTAGGAAAAGACTCGTGTAAAATGAATTAGACAGAAATGAAATTAATTAATAGTACTATATTTTTTCTTTTAGCCAGAAAGGACATGTTCAATTGTCCTTTTCTGACACTAAACCCTCTTTTTGCAGTGAAAAAACGTCAGTTACAAGTTTAAATCTTTTTCTTCTTTTGTTATGTATGCATTTTACATTTGGTTCATTTCTGCATAGCATCATTGCCACCTGTTGTTTGTTTCCTTCATTTCAATGTAATTTAATTGAGAAAAATGGTCTACTGCATGCAGAGGAGTTTCGGTTTTTATCAGTTTCTGTACTTATTGAAAACCTTCTGATAAGAGATCAAAATGTTCAGTCTTGTAAACTCAAATGGAAAAGATGATCAGGAATTGAGGGTTTCTGATCAGTTGAGTACAGCTTTATCTTTAAGCACAGGTTCTGTAAACAACCGGCGCGAATTCGAATCGAGAGAAGTTCAAAGGAAGATCAAGAGGAAGAAGGGTCTAGATTGTGCAGCAGGGACGTTAACCATAGGAACAGGGTCAAGTTCAGTACAGCAAAAGTGGTGTGCTAGTTTTGGTTCTGGATTTGGAGGATTGGAAAGTTCAGTACTTTCCAGGAACAAGTCACTTATTCCAATTTCAGACCATCATCAATCTGCAAATGGCAGAGGAGTTGCAGGTTTTGTGGATAGGCCAATTTATGATAAAATCCACAGCAGGATCCTGAAAAATAGAGAATCAGCTGCCAGGTCCAGAGCAAGAAAACTGGTTAGTTTTACAAATGTGTTCATGTTTTCAGCTTGAATTTGTTAGGTTTTGGCCTGGACCGCTTGGCCTTGGCCCGTGGTATGGACCAGTCGTAATGGTTCTGTTTTCTTTAGGGTTTTGGCGTCGATGTTCTTCCTTTCTTTTACTTTTAGTTGTGCGCTTATTATCGGGTGAATCAATTCAAGGTGAATTTAATTTCAGATGAAAAAGTAAATAGTTCTCCTGTCACACATTTTTACATTTTTGTAACTGTTGAATTAGGCTGTGGAAGCTCAACAACAGCATGAGAATTCGGAGCTGAAGAAGGAGAATGATATCCAGAAAAATGTTGTTAGGGTAAGTAAATTAATAACAATCATCGATTTAGACAGATGTTTTTATCCATCAGTCACCTATTTTCCATCTTTGATCCTGTTGGTGTCATTGTCTCTATGTTGTTTTACAGTTTCTGTTAGCCATTATCAGGACAAAACACATGAAGTTGCCAGAACTGACAAGAAGCTCCTCAGCACCATTTTAAATATATGCTTCCAGTCACAGAAAGTGCAGAACCTGACCAGACTTACCGGTACTTATGATCGCTAGTTCGACTTTTGTGTACGAATAACACTTTATTTTTCAATGAATTGATTCGATACGAATAAAATTAGTTTTGATCGAATGAACTTACTGGTACTTATGGTCCATATAGTCAATACTTTAGAGCTTGAAAAATCAACACATAAATTCCTATAGGAGATATATTGACTCGACTCGGTGCGAACAAGATTAATATCTCAATCCACAACTACTACAATTACAAAAGAAAGACCACAATATATCAATAAACAAGATGTTACCAATAAACTTTCATGTTTTCGTCCATGTTTGAACCAGTCTGGCAAGGGCTTTAGTTGATGAGCCAGAAGATTCATCCCAAGCAGCCAAAGACATTTCTTTCATCTTCCAACATCTTTCCTTCAATTCTCTCCCTTTCTCAGAATCCATCAACTCTCTAACTCGTCTCTCCACTTCCTCCCCTCTCACGAATCCATCCTCCTCTCCTTGCTCCACAGGAATTGCAATCTTCATATCTTCCACCAACACATTCCTGTTCAAATGCTGCTCCGCATGCAACGGCCACGCCACCATTGGCACCCCACCCACAACAGATTCGAGCACCGAATTCCACCCGCAATGAGTCACGAATCCACCCACCGAGCCATGACTCAGAATCCTCTGCTGCGGCACCCATGACTTCACCACCATTCCCTTATTCTCCCCCACTCTGTTCATGAACCCATCAGGCAACATTGCTTCCACATCAAAATCATCCGACAAATCATGAGTTTGATTCTTCAACTTACTAGCTCCTTCTGCTGGTGGGGGTGGGTTTTTGATCACCCACAAGAACCTCTGCCCGCTTCTTTCAAGCCCATGAGCGATTTCTTTCACTTGTTCTGCAGAGAAAGATCCGCGGCTGCCGAAACACAAGAACACCACGCTCTTACTCGGTTTCCCATCAAGCCAAGAAAGGCAATGGTGTTCTCCATCATCACCAACCTGAATCAAAGGCCCAACACAGTAAACTGGGTTCATTGGCGGAATAACACAAACACCTTCCGTAAGAGCCTTGATTGCTCTTGGCTCAAGCTCCTCAAAGGTATTGACTATAATTCCATCAGATTTTGGGAGTTGGGTACAAAACCAAACGAAGTAATCATAAGCTGGGTCATCTCTAACAAGCATTGGTTCAGGAACTTCAGTAGATTTCAGAGGAGGCATGCAGGGAAAATCAAGAAACAGAGTACCTCCACCATTTTTTAAACTCAGCTCAAGCTTTTCCTGGATTCTTGGGATATGCAAGAAAGCACCGAGACACGCAGCACCAGAAGTGAAGAAATAGTAAGTGGGTATGTTCAATTCCTTACCAATTGACAAAGAAGAGCAGCAAAACAGATCGATGACCAACGCACTGATCCTGTTTGTTTTCAATATCTGGTTTAACGACTGAACGGCGTTGGTGGCGTTGAGGCCGATGCATTCGAAAGCCATGGCGGCGAAGCTACGAGGTGGGGTTTTGGAGACAGGGACGATAGGGAAGCGGAGGAAGGAGATGGAAGGATGGGATTGGGAGATTTTGGCGATGTAATTGGTGATTGCTGGGTTGTCACCGAAAATATCAGTGGTGATGACAAGGATTGAAATGGAGAATTGGTTTGGGTAGTAATGAAGAAGTAGCTTCCCTAACTCAACCATGGAGATGATATGACCCATTCCTGGAGATGGATACAAGACTATGGTGTCTGTCATCTTCTTGGATTTGATGGATTTCTTGTACGAAAGTGTGGGTTTTGTTTTCAGAGTTCGATTTTTGATTTTTGAGGGAAAACTTTTGGCCATTTATAAAAGTGGGGTGGTGGATAAACTTTTTTTCTTTCAGGCGGGAATACGACAGGTAGGTAGACAACCACTGGCGCGTAATTATATTATAAACAAAATAGTAATAATTAATTAATTAATTAAACAATTAGGTGCTCTCAATGTAAATATAATTATAATATAAACAAAATAGTAATAATTAATTAATTAATTAAACAATTAGGTGCTAAATATAATCAATTATTTATCCTAAATTATTCATTTTAATTTTTAATTAGTAAAACTTCTTTATGTTATAATCTTTTTTATACAAACTAAAGAAACGTCTATACCTGTCGGCAGCCATTAAACTGGTAATGATAATTAACTTTTACTATTGATGAATTATTTAGTAACTAAAATCTATTCCGTATCCGTGTTAGGTAGAGAAACAAAATATATTTTATTTCTATGTTTTCAGGATGGGAGATCGAATTCAAAAAAGTAGAAGTTTAAAGTTTTAAAGTTCAACTGAGAGGTTGGATATATAGTTATATACATGTTTGTAGTATACTCCCTCCGATTTTTAATAAATAACGTTTTCTTATCGAATATTACTGTAGATTTTACTTGATTTTTTAGTATTTGCTTAACTGAATGTTACTGTTTCAGAAAGTCATTTATTAAAAACTGGAGGGAGTATTTTTCTCCACAAAAATTAAAACTGCATTATTTTATTTGGCTATCACATGCAATATTTATATGTACAATTAAATCAAAACTAATTAAATTATTAAGTAAATAAATTTATACCTGAAATAAATAATTTAGTACCTTAAATTTCATTTTCACGGTCATTAGTGAGCGAGAAATGGAGTGACGGTTGACTACGATACTTTATTTCCTAAAAAATTTAACATTTTTTTGTGATTTTTATATTTTTTTGATATTTTAGTTTAAATATTTTTTAACAGGGGAAACAAAATAAAAAATAACGGGGTTATATAATAAGTTGAGTGCTTGCCTGCCTTGGGTACTAAAAGTATCTAATGACGAAAATATTAGGTGCTAAAATGTCTAATAGTGTAAAAATTGAGTACCAAAATTTTATTTTATTTTAATTATTTTTCTTTATTTATGTATGAACAACCATTAACTTGCTGTATTTTTTCCCCCTATTTTTTGTAGAGGAATTATTATATTCTACAATGGATATTCCAGCTAATAATTGTTTTTAATAAAAATCTTTAACATTCAGATTTCACGGTATTGATTTTTTCTTTTCAAAAGAAAAATATCTAATTCTATGATTTAATTTTCAATTAGGCTGTTTCTTAAATTTGGAATTCGAAATCATTATAATTTACAACAATTCGAAATTCTTAGTAGACTAGTTCAGTCCAGCATAATGAGTTTGCGTTATTTGTCTTTGACACCATTTATGTGGGAGGTAATAGCATAAAGACCCCCTGTACTATTTTTTAAAACAGAAACCTCCCCTGTACTTCAAAAAGTCAAATTGACCTCCCCTGTACTATCGGTCAGAAGCATTTGCTTGGTCTCCGTTAGTCAAACTAATAGACCGTTAGTGTTGACCGTTGACTTTGAATAAAATATTCAGAAAAATTGTAAAAAATTAAAAAAAATGTAAAAAATTTATAAAAAATTGTAAAAAATCCCAAAAAAATGTAAAAATTCTATAAAAAAATTTAAAAAATTCCCAAAGAAATGTAAAATTTCAAAAAAAATTAATAAATCCAAAAAAATTGTAAAAATTTCCAAAAAAATGTAAAAAATCCAATTTTACATTTTTTTCTGAATTTTTAGATTAATTAACTTTTTTTAATTTTTTTTTAATTTTACATTTTTTTTCTGGATTTTTAGGTTACATAATTTTTTTATAGAATTTATACATTTTTTTGGGATTTTTTACAATTTTTTATACATTTTTTACATTTTTTTTTGGATTTTTTACATTTTTTTTGAATTTTTTATAATTTTTCTGAATATTTTAATCAAAGTCAACGGTCAAAAAGTGAAGTCTGTTAGTTTGACTGGTACAGACCAACGGAATGCTTCTGACCGATAGTACAGGAGAGGTCAATTTGACTTTTTGAAGTACAGGGGAGGTTTCTGTTTTGAAAAATAGTACAGGGGGTCTTTATGCTATTACCTCTTTATGTGGATATTCTTACTTTTGTTAAATTTTCATTTTTTTAGTTCCAGATTGTGTTTGGTTACTGAGAAAATGACTAGGAAAAGAAAAGAAAGTGTTCTTTTTCTTGTTGGTCTTTTGCTGGTTCGCCTTGTTGAATTAGTGTCATTAATGTCAAACGCATTAAAAGGCTAGGAGATGAAGGGCATTCAAATGCTGAACCATGCTCAGGTCTGGTCTTTAATTCAGATGAAGCATACCACTTTTATCAAAGGTATGCTGAAAATGCTGGATTTAGAATTCGCACTGGTCAGCTATTTCGTTCAAAGAATGATGGATCAGTAACTTCCAGGCGATTTGTATGCTCCAAGGAAGGGTTTCAGCACCCGTCAAGAGTAGGCTGTGCAGCATTTATGAGGATCAAGAAGCAAGATTGTGGAACTTGGATGGTGGACCGTCTTCAGAAAGATCATAATCACGAACTTGAGCCGCAGGCAATAAGTTATAAGAAAGATAATACGCCTCCAATGAAATTCATGGATGAGGAAAATTATGGATTAGACTCTTTAGATCTGGCTGAAATTAGTGGCGGTCTTGTCAGGAGAAGTCGTGACAACAACATTGGAAGTGATTAGTACAGGTTGCTCCTAGATTATTTTCAAGCTAGACAAGCCGAAGACACAGGATTCTTTCATTCTGTGGAAGTTGATAATGGTTACTTGTATGAGTGTTTTCTGGGCGGATGGCAGGTCGAGATTCTTATGCAGTCAATTTGGGAATGCTATTGTGTTTGATACTTCATACAGGAAGCCAGTGCTTCTTGGGTGTGCACTGATTGGCAACGACGGAAAGGAATCTTTCACTTGGTTGTTTCAGGCATGGGGGGTCGTCGTCCAAGGTCAATTATAGCTGATCAAGTTGTGGCCATCCAGCAAGCAATTACCCAAGTCTTCCCCGGGACTCGCCATTGTTTTTCACTGTGGCAGATTAGGGAAAAAGAAATAGAGAATTTGAGGTCCTCTCAGATACGAATATGAGGAGTGCATCTATCACAGCCAAACAAATACTGAATTTAATACCATGTGGAGTGCACTTATCAACAAATATGGCCGGAAAGAGAATTTGTGGCTTAAAGAAATGTATGAAAAGCGTGAAAGCTGGGTACCATTGTACCTGAGAGGAACATTTTCTGCTGGCATTCCCACAAATGAGAGTTTGGAATCATTCTTTGGTACATTTCTGAATTCACAAACGCCACTTGAAGAGTTCATCTCTCGATATGAGCTAGTCATTGAATGACGTCGTGAGGATGAAAGAAAAGAGGATTTTAACTCTTTTAATTTGCAGGCTTTTGTGCAAACCAAAGAACCAGTAGAAGATCAGTGTAGAAGGCTTTATACACTGACTGTGTTCAAAATATTTCAAAATGAACTTCTACAATCCTATAATTTCCTTGGAATAAAGACTAACGAAGAAGGGATCGTCAGCAGGTTTTCAGTTCGAAGATGTGGAAACGAGGCTGAGAAGCATGTTGTTACCTTTACTGCATCCAATCTCAATGTTACTTGTAGCTGTCAAATGTTTGAGTTTGAAGGCTGTGCAGGCATGCTTTGAGAATCTTCAACCTGTTGTGTTGGATATAAGGGAAATTCCATCCCGGTACCTTTTGCATCGGTGGACGAGAAATGCAGAACATGGGGCGGTTTGTAACATAGAGTCTGGTCTTAGCGCTCACGAGCTCAAGACGTTAATGGTGTGGAGTTTGAGGGAAACATCATGTAAATACATAGAGTCAGGGACAACATCTTTTAAGAAGTACAAACTAGCAGTTGAGGTTTTGAGAGTTGGTGGGAAAAAACTCTGCTGGCCAAGGTAAGTTGTCAGGCAACATCAGGGCAAATCCAGTAACTTTGCAATGAATATGATGCTGTTTCTGTATTTTTTATCACAATCCTGGTTATCATATGCTGTGCAATGCCATTCATCTCTTGATCATCGATTAGCTTGTGTGGCTGATGGATTAGTGTACTCTGATTGAGGAGTTTGAAAGGTGAATTTTTTTAACAAAAAAAGAAGAGAGGAGAGAAAAGAAAAGGGTGAATATATTAGCGGGTTGGGTGCTGCTTGCTTTGTTTTGGATGGAGATCACTTTCGAAACTGGGCTCTCCTATCAAGCCCATTAACGTGCCCATCAACCATCACCAAAGCGATGTCGTTCCACCTGAACAAAATAACAAAATAAAGGAATAAGTGTGCACTGCTCTGTTAGGGCATCTTCTTCTAAAGTCTACTCCAAATCCTCTCTCATTTTCCACAGCGGAGGCATGGCGGGCAACAGGAAGAAGTACGGAAGAAATCAGCCACGTGAAGCAGTCATCACAGCACCACACCTTCCACTCGAAATTGTTGTCCTAATCATTTCAAGGTTACCGGTCAAATCTCTCTGCAGATTCAGGTGTGTATCAAAATCATGGCTTTCCACAATATCTAGTCCCCAATTCGCCAAAACCCATCTAGATCTAGCTTTCCAGAACAATACCCAGAGCCAGATACTGATTTGCTTGTTGGGTGATACTCCCTCAGGAGGATGGCTCAGAAAAATTCCGTACTTCTCGCACGTACGCAAATTCTTAATTCTTAACGTACATTCGAAAAAAATTACAGAATTTTTCGGGGCCAAATAGTGAGTCATCCGCACTCATTCTCGAAATGAGTGCGCGAAGTTTAATAAAGTACCGAGGGGGTACTATATATTGTGTTGATTGGGATTCGATTAATGATGATGATGTTAGTGATAAGGGTTTTGTAGCTGTTGAGCTTGATCATCCATTGAAAGATAATCCCATTTTCTCGAGTTGTCGTAGGATGCCCTATTCTTCTAATGGATTGGTTTGCGTGATTAATCGTCATCTAAACACCATTTTAGTGATCAATCCTTGTACCGGGGAATCTAGGAGGATTCCCGAAGAATCTTTTTTTGCTTATTTTGTTTGTTCACATGGGTTTGGTTATGCCTCAAAGAGTGACGATTACAAGCTGGTTGGAATTGACTGTGGAGTTGTTACTATTTACTCACTCCGGTCTGATACTTGGCATAGAATTGAACCGGCATGTCTTGCACGTTATATTTTTCCCTTAAGTTCCTCATGGCCGCTGCTCAATGGAGCTCTTCATGGGGTATGTGTCCTTGAGGAGGATGATGGAAATCATAAAGGTCTGATTTTAGCCTTTGATTTAGAGGAGGAGATATTTCGGGAAGTGCCATTGCCAGTCTGGATGCTTGAGTTTTATCCTGATGATGAGGATATTGCTAGCTTGTCAGTAGGAGTTCTAAACGGATGTCTTTGTGTTGCTGGCTATGATGAAGACCCCCTCTGGTTGATGCGCGAGTACAACAATGGTGAATCGTGGACTAGCATTAGTAGGCGAAGAAGCCCTTCGGTATGTGTGAAGACGCCCAAAACTAAGAATGGGGATATTTTGCCGGAGGTGATTGGAAAACTAACCCTATGCAATTTTGAAGACGGCACACATGGAATTCCAGTTGGACCTGATTTTAGAGTAGGCACCTATGTTGAGAGCCTCATCTCACCGAATGCTTATGTTGGGAGGTAAACCCCGATAAGCATAATTACCTGCTTCGTAATGTTTATGAAACAGTCTTCAGAGTACGTAGTGATGAAGGTGGCGTGGAGATCGGCAGATGATCACTATTACTCTTCGAGATATCAGCGTCTAGAGCCATGGCGTAACTTGTGCCAGAACACGATGTGTCCCCTGTTCGGCATGTATAGCCGAAAATGTAGATTGTGATCTTTATTTAGTTTGTTTCTAGGTTTTGAGACTAAAATGCAGCTTTTGAACTAATTGTCTGTTTGTAATGGGGAGTTTTTCGGTGCAGATGTGTGATCTTTATTCAGAAGAAACCTATTTTTTAAGGGAGGTGATTCTCTATTGGTACTTTTGACACCCGTAATATAATTTCAAAAAATAAATATTAACATTAATATTAATTATGTAAATCCTTAAATACTCAAATAAACAGAGTACATTTTTGTTTTTGAAATTCAAAGAATTTGTAGTAATTGGTTTTAGTTTTTACTGGATTGGTGTCTAAAGATCCATTATGAAGTGCTTTGTTTGGATTGACATCATTTTCAAAACTGGGCTCTCTCTTGTGAAGCCCATTAACGAACCCATGAATCATTACCAAAGCGATGTCGTTCTATCCGAACGAAATAAAAGGGAAAAAAAGAATCTTGTCCGCTCTGTTCTGTTCGGGCATCTTGTTCAGTGTTCGTTTTATTACAAATCTACCCATTTATATATTAAAATTTCTCTAATCCACCTCTCTCATTCGTTCTTTTTCAATTTTGACCCACATCCACTATCCCCTTTCTTCCTCAATTTGCACTTCTAAATCCACCATTCTCGGCGGCAGTTCCTTTTCTTTTCTTTCTTATAATTCTTTCATGTTCTAGCTTCTTCTTCTTTCTTCAACCATTTTTGTCTTTTTTGAGTTTTGTTTGTTTTTGAGCTTGGATCCGAGGATGACCTACACTTACATAGACATTAAGAAGCTCGAATCTAGGACTGGAGCAGATTGCAATTCCACTCCAACGACGATGACGTCTAGATCTTCAACTTTTCTTCGCTACTCTGACGACAACCAAATCTTCACCTTCTCTTTGCCACTCCCACAAATGACGTGGATGAGATAGAAAAATGACGTGGATGAATTTGAAATGTTGAATACACACAAACTTGAAACTCACATTTGGAAATAAAAAGAATACAAAAACAAATACTAAAAATCAGATCTCATTGCTGCTGCTGCTTAACCTGCAAGATGGAGCAAATGGTTTGTATGGTGGTGAGCAGGCTGATATAAACAGCTGCAATGACGGAGATGATCGCCCATGTAGAAATAATTCTGTATTAAGCTTGCCTTCCACCTGTTCTTCCTTTTTCTTGGATTTGATGGACTTGATGGATACAGTACTAAGTAAATAAATTTATACATGAAATAATTACTTTAGAACTTTAGATTTCATTTTCACAGTCATTAGTGAGCGAGAGATGGAGTGAGAGTTGGCTGCGTTAATTTATTTATTTATTTTATTTTTATTTTTAAAAAATGTGCTAACAAATTTACAGAAAAGTTGAAAAAGTTTTTAAAAAAAATATAATGTGGTGTCTTAGATCCCTTTTCGAGCCGGCTGAAAAAGAATTTAAAAGAAAACATTAAAAAATAATTGTAATTCTACAATAAAAAAATTGATTTAATTTGTTGTTGTTGTTGTATTAGACCTTCATTCTTGCTCGTGAACCTAATTACATCCATTGTGGAACCACGTAAATTCGATGCCTATGTTTTTTTCTTCTTCTCTTTACTTTTATCTGTGCGCTTGTTAAGCAAACTAGCTCTCTATGCTAAGGATCAGGTGATTGCATACTGATTAGTTCTGAAATTATAAAAACAAATTATCCCTGTGGTTTTATTTTAGAGTATTACATAATTTCTTGTACCCTTTTTCTTTCTGTTGATATTGTTCCTCTCAATTCAAAGCTCATCAAAGAAAGGAAAAGAAAGGAAAGTTGAATTCTCTCATAGGGAATTAAGGAAACGGGTTCTTTGGGAATTTGAGATTTCTGTTTCTCTACAAATTGGACATTGAAAATTGGATTTTCTTTCTTGTTCGCCTCTAGAAATTGACATTGAAAATTGACGAATTAAATGTGCACCAATTCTCTAGGACTTGATTGATTTAATGGCACTTCATTTCCAAAAAGTTGACAGTGAAAAATGACTTTCTAAGTTCCATTGACTCCACTATATAATCAGTACCTGACTCCCTCCACTTTATAGGTATAAAAAATTTCCATCAGTGGAAGAAAGAATTAGAAAGAAAGAAAAGCAGGTGAAGATTGCAAGAATTTGAAGAAGAAAGAATGTCAGGCAACAACAAGAGTGGTTCTTCTGGGCGTGGAACAGGATCAGGAGGAGCAACTGGTGGGAAGTCAGGCGGTTCCGGTTCTTCTGCTGGAAAGTCAAGCGGTTCCGGTTCGGGTTCTGGTTCAATGAAAGCTCCTGGCCAAGATTTTCAGATTTCTAGGGATGGTTTTGAGAAGAATCCTTCTGGTTACTTCAATGACTTGCACAACCAGCAGAAGAAGTAGATGCGATCTACTCATCCACTCCAAAATTAATGAAATAAAATAAAATAAAAAAGTAAAACTCTGCTCTATGTTTTGATGATTATGTTTCAAAATTAATGAAAGTTGCAGTGTTTTCTAATTCCAGCAAGTCTTGTGTTCTTTTTATATTATGTTTGTTCATCCATGATTAATTCAGGGGCCAATTTGAACTTTCTTTTTACACATAGACTTAATTGCACATTGGAGAAATATAGTGATACTGGTAAATAAAAATTTCAATGAGCTATACTTTTAGGGAGTGATAAATTGCACCCTATGTTCTGAGTGAAAATTCCAATAAATTAAAATATATTTTTTTATTATTTCTCTCATGGCTTTTTATTTTTTGCACAATTTTAAAATTTTGACGATTTTTTCGTTTTTATTTAAGTTATTTTTTATTACATATTTAACAATACTATTTTATAATTTTTATTTATTTGGTTTTTACATATTTCACAGTGATTAATTACATTCATCTTAGATTTTACTTACCGACCCAAGAAAGGTACCCTCCTCTCTCAATCTCCCGCCAAAATAAATGGGTCATATCTTAGAATGAAAAACTCAGATTCTGTTATTCCTTCAATTTGTAATGGGAAAGAAAAGCAAAATGAATCATGGGTGTTCATCCTTACAAGGAAGGTTTCGATTCAAGCTCGTGTGCTTTCACGAATCTCAGAAGGTAATTAATTAGGAATGAAAACCCTAGCTTTAAGCTTTTGATTTAGTGCTAATCCATTCATGTTTGTCTTAGTTTATGTTCTTGTCAATGTGGCATAATGAGTTTGCGTTAATTGTCTTTGACACCATTTATGTGGATATTCTTACTTTTGTTAAATTTTCATTTTTTTAGTTCCAGATTGTGTTTGGTTACTGAGAAAAGGAAGTGTTCTTTTATCTGTTGGTCTTTTGCTGGTTCGCCTTGTTGAATTATCTACCAGTCTTGCTTTCAGTTGGCAAGCTTTTTTCTAATGCGAGAAGGATGAGTAGTTGGATAACTAACTTGCTATTCTGCATATTTAAGCGAGTCTGGTTTGCTCACACAAACACTTTGTTGGTAATTTGAGGAAACCAGGCTCGCACAAACACTTTGTTGATCATAACCTCACCGTATAAGTAAATCAAATCAAACAGAAACATAAACTCCGATCAAAAAGATCATCACAATCCCAATACCATCAACTCCAATCTTTGTAAAGTAAAGATCAACTCCTATGGAAATTTATCCATCAACTGTCAGTACCTTCTTATGATTAAAATAAATGAATCATAAAGCACCTTTTTATGACTAAAATCAGCTAGACATAGCAGTCAACATTGATATTTCAGAGTGGTGAAGATGCATAGCAGTCAACATTGTGATCAAAGAAGCTATTTTACTTGTAATCAAGACGAATGCCTTACTTCTCAACCTCTACTGCCCCAAAAAAAACTTGCAACAGCAATATTAAAGACATTACTTATCCTACTATAACACAAAATTGAAAGAAAAAAAAACCATTTAGTGAACTAGTAATTAAAATTAAATCATCCAACCATAAAATTAGAATACTTACACATTACATAATCATAAACAAAAATTTTTTTTAAAAAAAAAACTCAATTCTTTCTTTTCTTCGGTGCCAACAGAGGAATTCCTAGACATAATCTTGTTGTAAAAAGATGGATCCAATTGGTGTAAAGAGAATGACTTACAGTAAATAAATCAATTTGAATTAAAAAATAAATAAAAATCACACATTATCTCATCAAAATCAATTCGATAGATGCTTACACAAAGAATGCCACACATTCTTCAGGATGCAGCGACCAAAACAGAAGCAATATGCCTCCAAAAACATGAGCAGTAAACTTTTGATCCAGTTTAAGAGGAAAAACAGCAACATATAGGTATCCACGAGAAAATCAACCTAAGACGAGAGTAAAGTACCATGTGGCTTATACAACCCAGAAATCAAATCAGACGAACAAAAAACCCAGAATTGAACAAACCCAAAATTGAAGAGGCAGTGAAGGACCACATCTGGAGTGGAGGGGTTTAAAGCACGATGAGTCACGGAATTGGAAGAAGAAGCGCAGCGGTGGATTTTTGAGGTTTAGCGGGCTTGGCGGCGGAGACGATTGTAGGAGATGAGGAGGTGCAGCGGGAGGGCGCAGGTTCTGAGAGAAGCCGAGGAAATCGAGCTTGGCGGAAGAGAGAGTGGCGGAGAGCTGGGTGCAGGAAATGGGAGTGCAGTAAGGTTGAGATTTTGGAGAAACGAAGGTGAGCTATTTTGGGGGTAAGTTGCGGCTATGGGTATGGGTATATTCATACTCATAATTATAAATACGGGTATTGTTCATAGTTAAACCATACCCAATTAAAACGAGTAATATCCGCATAAGCAGGTATGATTATGGGTAGATATATAGGTATGGATACCATTGACATCCCCTATTCTTATCTTGACTCAACTACCTACCTATATATACTCCACAAACCCTAATAAGGATTATTCAAAAAAGAGAGCTAAACATGGCAGGAAAGACTGATAATTTGAAGCTAAAGGCTGTGCTTGTCAATGATCAAAGTGACAGTGATGGTGAACAAGACAGAGGAGAAATCGTTGGGATTTCACTAGAGGAGCTGAATCTTGGTCCTGCAAAGAAACTCCTTGTGCTTAATCTTAGCGGGGAGCTATGCGATAGGGTGTTCTATAAAGATCAGGCCAGTATCCCTAGAGGTCGCAAAGCTGATGACATCTCAGGGAACTTTCGGAGTAAGTGGTGCTTTTTTTTTTCTCAATAAGCGGCGGTTAGACTTAAACCTGATTCTATTTCTAATGTACATTTTTCTTTTTCTTTTTTTAAGTTTATAAAAGGCCTTATTCGGAAGAGTTCTTGAAATTCTGCTTTCAAACATTTGAAGTTGGAATCTGGTCTTCAGCAATGAGGTTAGTGAAATTACTTTTGCAATTTGGATTTTATTTTGTTTTATCTGCAATCTTGTAATTAAAAGATCTGTTGCCTTTTCCTACTTGTCCATTGCTTGAAATAGGTATAATATACATGGAACCCTGGCTTGTGTAATTGGGGAACTCAAAAGCAAGCTGCTGTTTATTTGGGTGAGTAGATGGTCTTGCAACATTGCGAAATTTGTAGTTTCACAGCTATGACACCATCGGTTGAACACTCCTTATATGCATTCCATGCAAATATGATTTCAGGATCAAAATGACTGTACAGATTCTGGTTTCAAAACTTTGGATAAAAGGGCCAAACCCCTCTTTTTGAAGGAGCTGAAGAAACTGTGGGAGAGTCCACTTTGCAGGGGGGAGTATTCGCCGTCGAACACATTAATGATCGACGATAAGCCCTACAAGGTACTCATGAATCCTGTAATATATTCAAAACTCCATACTTCAATTACTACGTGAATTATTCTTTGCATTTTATGGTTAGTGAATTATGTTTTTGTTTCTTTTGCAGCCTCACACAGCAATATTTCCTGTTACATACAAGGCATCTCATGCTACTGATACAGCTTTAGGTCAGAAAAATGTTTTGTAAATTCAGTTGGGTCATTTTATTCACAACATATTTGTACAAAAAGTAATGTAAATTTCATGTATAGGTCCTAAAGGTGACCTACGGCTCTACTTGGATGGTGTGGCAGAGGCAGATGATGTTCCTTCATATGTCAAGGAGCACCCTTTTGGCCAATCTGCAATAACAACTGCACATCCTGACTGGGATTACTATTCCAAGATTGTTAATCACCTTGGCAAGAAATCGGAAGATGACGACTGCGGCAAAAGTTGATGATTAATGATGATTAAGTTTTAGAATCATGCATGCTCCTCCATATTTGAATGCTTTATTTTCTTTTGGCAAATGGTATGCTGATAATCTAAACTTGCGATAACATTTTCAATAAGATGTGAAATTAACAAGGATCGATGATGTCTGAATTCAATCTCACAAAATGGGGAGTTACTACTACTGACATCCTAGCAAGTAACAAATATTCGACTGTCACTCGTTTAACAGGAGGTCATTGGCTCCACAGACAGCTACTTGTCAAGATGACTTTATTACCGTTCTTTGACTGGGCCAATCTGGCTTTTGATATAGCTTCTTCATGAAGTAGCTAAAAAGCTTAATTTAACTTTAATGTTCTCTTAATAGTAATACTAATATATTAACCGAAACCATCTTAAACGTACCTTTCAATTGTTAATTTAATTCAACTAAAGAAGTTCAAAAGTTCTGGAAAAAAGAAGATATTACTGGAAGTTCAAAAGTTCTTAACCTTCAATTCAATATATAAAGTTATAAACCAGCTTCAACCAAAATCTAAATATCTAAAAGCAATAAAAGATATATTATAAAACTGTTTTTTTCCCAGTGGCATCCTGAAGAATATACTCTTTAGTCCAACTAGGCCCTACAAGGCACTCTTGAATCCTGTAATGTTTCCAACTCTAGACTAAAAAAAATCATACTTCAATTACTACCTGAATTTTCCTTTCTTACCAATTGAAGTTTTCTTTTTTCTTTTGCAGCCTCATACAGCAATTTTTCCTGCTGAATACAAGGCAACTCATGCTACTGATATAGCTTTAGGTCATGACAGGTTTAGTTGTTAAGTTAATTTTTCTGAACATATTTATAAGTATTGAAAATGTATGTTAATTTCATTTATTAGCCGCCAAAGGTGAGCTCCGGCTCTACTTGGATGGTCTTGCAGATGCAGATGATGTTCCGACATACGTGAAGGAACATCCATTTGGCCAGCCTGCCGTAACAGCTGCACATCCTGACTGGGCTGGGACTACTTCGGAGGTTGTTAATCAAATTGGCGAGACGTCAGAAGATGACTGACACTGATGATTATTAGGTTAAAATGATGTTCCTTCTTATTTAATTTTGTTGAAATACATACTACTATATTTAAGAGAAAATGAAAATGAAAATAAGAATATATGGAATATTTTTTCCTGACCGAAAAAATGCAAAATGAGCTTTACAGGCGTGACTGGTTTTAGCCGCTAACGGTAGGAAACGGGGTTAGTGTGTTTGAACTTTTATTTATGGTAATGGAAAGAGTAATTCAATAAGAATAATGTGGAGTGCACTTATCAACAGAATTTGTGGCTTAAAGAAATGTATGAAAAGCGTGAAAGCTAGTCATTGAACGACGTCGTGAGGATGAAAGAAAAGAGGATTTTAACTCTTTTAATTTGCAGGCTTTTGTGCAAACCAAAGAACCAGGAGAAGATCAGTGTAGAAGGCTTTATACACTGACTGTGTTCAAAATATTTCAAAATGAACTTCTACAATCCTATAATTTCCTTGGAATAAAGACTAACGAAGAAGGGATCGTCAGCAGGTTTTCAGTTCGAAGATGTGGAAACGAGGCTGAGAAGCATGTTGTTACCTTTACTGCATCCAATCTCAATGCTACTTGTAGCTGTCAAATGTTTGAGTTTGAAGGCGTTCTGTGCAGGCATGCTTTGAGAATCTTCAACCTGTTGGATATAAGGGAAATTCCATCCCGGTACCTTTTGCATCGGTGGACGAGAAATGCAGAACATGGGGCGGTTTGAAACATAGAGTCTGGTCTTAACGCTCACGAGCTCAAGACGTTAATGGTGTGGAGTTTGAGGGAAACATCATGTAAATACATAGAGTCAGGGACAAAATCTTTTGAGAAGTACAAACTAGCAGTTGAGGTTTTGAGAGATGGTGGGAAAAAACTCTGCTGGCCAAGGTAAGTTGTCAGGCAACATCTGGGCAAATCCAATAACTTTGCAATGAATATGATGCTGTTTCTGTATTTTTTAACACAATCCTGGTTATCATATGCTGTGCAATGCCATTCATCTCTTGATCATCGATTAGCCTGTGTGGCTGATGGTTTTGGGTACTATATTATGAGAATGATTGTGGAGTTTGAAGGGTGAAATTTTTTAACAAAAAAAGAAGAGAAAAGAAAAGAAAAGGGTGAAGATATTAGCGGGTTGGGTGCTGCTTGCTTTGTTTTGGATGAAGATCACTTTCGAAACTGGGCTCTCCTATCAAGCCCATTAACGCACCCATCAATCATCACCAAAGCGATGTCGTTCCACCTGAACGAAATAACAAAATAAAAGTAGTCCGCACTCCATAGAGGAAGAAGTCCTTTCTGCTCTGTTCGGGCGTCTTCTTCTAAAGTCTACTCCAAATCCTCTCTCATTTTCCACAGCGGATACATGGCGGGCAGCAGGAAGAAGTACGGAAGAAATCAGCCACGTGAAGCAGTCATCACAGCACCACACCTTCCACACGAAATTGTTGTCCTAATCATTTCAAGGTTACCGGTAAAATCTCTCTGCAGATTCAGGTGTGTATCAAAATCATGGCTTTCCACAATATCTAGTCCCCAATTCGCCAAAACCCATCTAGATCTAGCTTTCCAGAACAATACCCAGAGCCAGAAACTGATTTGCTGGTTGGATTATACTATATATTGTGTTGATTGGGATTCGATTAAGGATGATGATGTTAGTGATAAGGGTTTAGTAGCTGTTGAGCTTGATCATCCATTGAAAGATAATCCCATTTTCTCGAGTTGTCGTAGGATGCCCTATTCTTCTAATGGATTGGTTTGCGTGATTAATGATCATCTAAACACCCTTTTAGTGATCAATCCTTGTACCGGAGAATCTAGGAGGATTCCCGAAGAATCTTTTTTTGCTTATTTTTCTTGTTCACATGGGTTTGGTTATGCCTCAAAGAGTGACGATTACAAACTGGTTAGAATTGACTGTGGAGTTGTTACTATTTACTCACTGCGGTCTGATACTTGGCATAGAATTGAACCTGCATGTCTTGCACGTTATAATTTTCCCTTTAGTTCCTCATGCATTGGGGAGCTCCTTGGGGCGCTGCTCAATGGAGCTCTTCATTGGCTATGTGTCCTTGAGGATGATGGAAATCATAAAGGTCTGATTTTAGCATTTGATTTAGAGGAGGAGACATTTCGGGAAGTGTCATTGCCATTCCTGGAGCTTGAGTTTCAGCTTGATGATGAGGATATTGCTAACATGTCAGTGGGAGTTCTAAACGGATGTCTTTGTGTTGGTAGCTATGATCACCTCTGGTTGATGCGCGAGTACAACAATGGTGAATCGTGGACTAGGATTAGTGGAGGCGATGTATGTCTGAAGAAGCCCTTCGGTTTTGCTAAGAATGGGGATATTTTGCCAGAGGTGAATGGAGAACTAACTCTATGCAATTTTGAAGACGGCACACATGGAATTCCAGTTGGGCCTGCATTTAGAGTAGGCACCTATGTTGAGAGCCTCATCTCACCGAATGCCTATGTTGGGAGGTAAACCCCGATAAGCATAATTACCTGCTTCGTAATGTTTATGAAACAGTCTTCAGAGTACGTAGTGATGAAGGTGGCGTGGAGATCGGCAGATGATCACTATTACTCTTCGAGGTATCAGCGTCTAGAGCCATGGCGTAGCTTGTGCCAGAACACGATGTGTCCCTTATTCGGCATGTATAGCCGAAAATGTAGATTGTGATCTTTATTTAGTTTTTGTTTCTAGGTTTTGAGACTAAAATGCAGCTTTTGAACTAATTGTCTGTTTGTAATAGGGAGTTTTTCGGTGCAGATGTGTGATCTTTATTCTTTATTCAGAAGAAACCTATTCTTTGGGGAGGTGATTCTCAATTGGTACTTTTGCCACCCGTTGGACTACTAACCGGAGACCGTTGATAATTTAAGATTAATATTTACATTAGTATAGTTTCAAAAAATAAATATTAACATTAATATTAATTATGTAAATCCTTAAATACTCAAATAAACAGAGTACATTTTTGTTTTTGAAATTCAAAGAATTTGTAGTAATTGGTTTTAGTTTTGGGATAAACGGAAAATTAGTTCTTGCAGTCTGTTATTTTTTTTGTTTTAAAACCTCCTTCAATCGAATGATTTATTTTATCCCTCACACTCACGCTATTCATTTTTTCTGTCTATTTGCGTATGTGTCGGGACACATCAATTGTCACGTCACCGTATGTTGACGTGTCACCCCACGTTGCCAGAAACCAACTGGGTCAAGCTCGAAACGGGTCGCAAAATAGGCCTCCCAGATTTTACGTGAAACGACGCTGTTTCCTAATATTAGCAAATCAAACGCCGAGATGAATCGTGGCGGTAAGAAATGAAATCTAAGAGAGAAGATGATGATGACTGCCGCAGTAGACGGTGACCCATCAGATCTGGGGGAGATGAAGATGGTGGCTGCCCGGATGGACAGTATCTGTGTCCGATCAGATCTGGGAGAGATCTGGATGGTGGTCGGAGAACAGATCTGAGAGAGATGAAGGTGATTGTTGTGGTGGATTAATGCTGGTGCGTACAGATTCGAGGAGGTGAAGGCGATACGGATTAGCCGGAAAAGCTGAATGGATTTTGTATTTGGTGTGGGTTTTGTTTAAGGGAGAGTTTGGACTGGAAATTGCAGATTTGAGAGACTTTGCAGGGTAAAAGGAAGAAACAGAGATGAAAATTGAAGAAGACGGGATGAAATCGGGATTTTGGATTTTGGGAATAAGGTGTTTAAGGGTGAAAAAGAAGAGAGGGTTTTGATTGGGAGGAGATTTGGTGAAGAAATTTCAGTTTTGGTAGCCATAGCTGGTGATTTGGTTTGTAGATTGGAGGAATTGGGTGTGGAAAATGGAGAAGACGACCTTGAGTCGGGAGAGCTCTTCGGTGAAACGGCGTCGTTTCACGCAAGTTTCACCATCTCAGCCGCTAGCTTTAAGGTTTTGATTTAGAGCTAATCCATTTATGTTTGTCTTAGTTTTTGTTCTTGTTAGTGTGGCATAATGAGTTTGCGTTAATTGTCTTTGTCTCTTTGACACCATTTATTTGGATATTCTTACTTTTGTTAAATTTTCATTTTTTTAGTTCCAGATTGTGTTTGGTTACTGAGAAAATGATTAGGAAAAGAAAAGAAAGTGTTCTATTTTTTTTTTGGTCTTTTGCTGGTTCGCCTTGTTGAATTACCAGTCTTGCTTTCACTTGGCAAGCTTTCTTCTAATGCGAGAAGGAGGAGTAGTTGGATAACTAACTTGCTATTCTGCATATTTAAGCGAGTCAGGGACAACATCTTTTGAGAAGTACAAACTAGCAGTTGAGGTTTTGAGAGATGGTGGGAAAAAACTCTGCTGGCCAAGGTAAATTGCCAGGCAACATCAGGGCAAATCCAGTAACTTTGCAATGAATATGATGCTGTTTCTGTATTTTTTATCACAATCCTGGTTATCATATGCTGTGCAATGCAATTCAACTCTTGATCATCGATTAGTTTGTGTGGCTGATGGTTTTGTGTCCTATATTATGAGAATGATTGTGGAGTTTGAAAGGTGAAATTTTTTAACAAAAAAAGAAGAGAGAAAAGAAAAGAAAAGGGTGAATATATTAGCGGGTTGGGTGCTGCTTAGTGCTTGCTTTGTTTTGGATGGAGATCACTTTCCAAACTGGGCTCTCGTATCAAGCCCATTAAAGTACCCATCAACCATCACCAAAGCGATGTCGTTCCACCTGAACGAAATGACAAAATAAAGAAGTAGCCCGCACTCCATAGAGGAATAAATAAGTCTGCTCTGCTCTGTTAGGGCATCTTCTTTTGCAAATCCTCACTCTCATTTTCCACAGCAGAGACATGGCGGGCAGCAGGAAGAAGTACGGAAGAAATCAGCCACGTGAAGCAGTCATCACAGCACCACACATTCCACACGAAATTGTTGTCCTAATCATTTCAAGGTTACCGGTAAAATCTCTCTGCCGATTCAGGTGTGTATCAAAATCATGGCTTTCCACAATATCTAGTCCCCAATTCGCCAAAACCCATCTAGATCTAGCTTTCCAGAACAATACCCAGAGCCAGATACTGATTTTCTGGTTGGATTATAGTAATATATTTTGTGTTGATTGGGATTCGATTAATGATGATGATGCTAGGGATAATGGTTTAGTAGCTGTTGAGCTTGATCATCCATTGAAAGATAATCCCATTTTGTCGAGTTGTCGTAGGATGCCCTATTCTTCTAATGGATTGGTTTGCTTGATTAATGATCATCTAAACACCCTTTTAGTGATCAATCCCTGTACCGGAGAATCTAGGAGGATTCCCGAAGAATCTTTTTTTGACTATTCATTTCCCTCTTCTTGTGCACATGGGTTTGGTTATGCCTCAAAAAGTGACGATTACAAGCTGGTTAGAATTGACTGCGGAGTTGTTACTATTTACTCACTCCGGTCTGATACTTGGCATAGAATTGAACCTGCATGTCTTGCACGTTATAATTTTCCCTTAAGTTGCTCATGGGTTGAGGAGCCCCTTGGGGCGCTGCTCAATGGAGCTCTTCATTGGTTATGTGTCCTTGAGGATGATGGAAATCATGAAGGTAAAGGTCTGATTTTAGCCTTTGATTTAGAGGAGGAGACATTTCGGGAAGTGCCATTGCCAGACCCGGTTGATATTGAGGATATTCCTAGCATGCCAGTGGGAGTTCTAAACAGATGTCTTTGTTTTCGTGGCTACGATGAATTCTGGATGATGCGCGAGTACAACAATGGTGAATCGTGGACTAGTATTAGTGGAGTCAGTGTATGTCTGAAGAAGCCCTTCGGTTTTATTAAGAATGATGAACTAATCCTATGCAAATTTGAAGACGGCACACATGGAATTCCAGTTGGGCCTGATTTTTTAGTAGGCACCTATGTTGAGAGCCTCATCTCACCGAATGCCTATGTTGGGAGGTAAACCCTGATAGCATAATTACCTGCTTCGTAATGTTTATGAAACAGTCTTCAGAGTACGTAGTGATGAAGGTGGCGTGGAGATCGGCAGATGATCACTATTACTCTTCGAGGTATCAGCGTCTAGAGCCATGGCGCAGCTTGTGCCAGAACACGATGTGTCCCTTATTCGGCATGTTTTGCAGCTTTTGAACTAATTGTCTGTTTGTAATAGGGAGTTTTTCGGCGCTGAAGTTATTCTCTTTTAGTACTTTTATCACCCAATCAGACAATTAATCGGAAACGTTGATGATTTAAGATTAATATTTACTTTAATATAATTTCAAAGAATTTGTAGTAATTGATTTTAGTTTTTACTCGATTCGTGTCAAAAGATCCATTATAAAGTGCTTTGTTTGGATTGACATCATTTTCAAAACTGTTCTGTTCGGGCATCTTGTTTAGGGTTCTTCTACAGTTCTACTCCTTATCCTCTCTCATTTTACACGGCGGAGACATGGCATGTGAAGCAGCCTTCATCGCACCACACCTTTCTCATGAAATCATTGTCGAGATCATTTCAAGGTTACCAGTCAAATCTCTCTGCAGATTCAGATGTGTATCAAAATCATGGTTTTCCTTAATATCTAGTCCCCAATTCTCCAAAACCCATCTCGATCTAGCTTTCCAGAACAACGCTCAGAAGCAGGTACTGATTGACTGGGCGGGTGGGGAGGTATGTTCTGTTGATTGGGAATCGATTAATGATGATGTTATTAATAAAGGTTTAGTAGCTGTTGTGCTTGATAATTCATGGAAAGATAATCCCAGCTCTTTGACTTTTCGTGATATACTGTGTTCTTCTAATGGATTGGTTTTCATATTGTATGTTAATAACGAAACTCTTTTACTGATTAATCCTTGTACTGGAGAATCTAGGAGGATCCCAGTAGAATCTCCTAATGCGTATGATAAGTGGTTTATTCATTTACATGGGTTTGGTTACGCTTCAAAGAGTGACGATTACAAGCTGGTGAAAATTGAGCTTGGAATTGTTAGAATTTATTCACTTTGGTCTGAAACTTGGCGTAAATATACTACACCTGTGCCTTATGATTTTCCCAAGCCTGTCTCTGGGGTGCTGCTTAATGGAGCTCTTCATTGGGTAGGTAGCCTTACACTTGATGGAGATGATAAAGATCTAGTTGTGTCCTTTCATTTAGAGGAGGAGACATTTCGGGAAATGCCATTGCCAGCCCCGGTGCTTGATGATGAGGATATTTTTAACATATCATTGGGAGTTCTAAATCGAATGTCTTTGTGTTCATTACTGCCTTCAAAATGCTGAAGGCGTCTGGGTGTTGTACAATGGAGAATCGTGGACTAAGATTAGTACTAGCTTTGTACATTTGAATACCTTGGGTTTGGCCAAGAACAGGGTTGCTATGCGGAAGCTGGGTCGAAAACTTGTTATGTGCAATTTTGAAGACGGCACACATGGAGTTCCAACTGGGGGTGCGTTTGAAATAGGTACCTATGTGGAGAGCCTCATTTCACTTAATGACTATGTTGGGAGGTAAATCCTCATAGCTTCCTTGATTAGTTTTGTAATGTTCATGAAACAGCGATTAAGGTGGCGTGGAGATTCACATTGCAGCTAATCCAACTTCATACAATGCTAGTTTTTATTTTTGATGAAATTTGCAATAGAGACTTGATTATTTGTAAGTAGGGTTGAAATCAGTTTGGCTTTGCTTCCATGGCATCCGCATTTTGTTTAGGACTTTCTTTTGTCAAGATTGTTGTGAGATGTTAATTATGGATAGCATGTTAGCTGAAATTCCAGTGTTGCATTCTTTTAGTCAAGACTGTTTGCACTTTGCAGTTATGCCTGTTTGTGAAAGAATAAAAACGGGTACTATCCGCCGTTGTAACGGAAAAGATGGAATCAGGTAACAACATAAATCAGTTAAATTTGGTCAAAACCAGTTATCCGAAGAAGGATCAGTCAAAATTCACTTGGACTATGTTTCGATCAAAAATTTCTTCAATCATTTCTGTTCAACAAAGAAAAGAAAATGATCAAAAATTCCTTCAATGGTTGTTGATAATTATGATGAGGTATTACCGTATGTATTAGTACCAGCCGAACACAGATTCTACTCCCGACCACCATTAGCGAAGTGACGCGCTATTGTTCTTCTTCCGACATGTTCGTCTAGGGTTTAAAACCAAATCCCTAATTGACACTCTCGTTTTCTAGTGGCCAAGACATGGAGAGAAGCGGAGATCATCAAAGCAATCTGCCCGATGAAGCTGTCTCCACCAGCACCGCGTCGAATCTTCATTACGAAATCATTGTCGACATTCTCCCTAGGTTACCCGTCAAATCTTTTTGCAGATTCAAGTCTCTCTCCAAATCATGGCTTTCCTCGCTCTCCAGTCCGCAATTCTCCAAAAACCATGTCGATTTAGCTTCCCAGAACAAAACCCGGGGTCAGAGACTGATTTTCTGTGCGCGTAATATTCTATATTCTGTTGACCGGAAATCAATTACTGAGTATGAGGTTAGTGATAAGGGTGTTAAGCGTGATGGTCTGTCGAAACAGTTTTCTTCAATTTTTAATTACAATGTGAGTGATGGGAGAATAGTAGCTGTTGAGCATGATTATCTACAGAAACCTATTCCTTCAGATGAACGGTTTTGGCTTAAGATAGTAGGTTCTGGTAATGGATTGGTTTGCATATTTATGGGTTCTAAATCTCTTGATCGACTTGCCTAGTTTTTGATTAATCCTTGTACCGGAGAATCTAGGAGGATTCCAGAAGTACCTATTTCTAAGAGTTCACTGGTGAGTTCTTGCTCACATGGGTTTGCTCATGCTGCACAGAGTGATGACTACAAGCTGGTTATAGCTGACGGCAAAACTGATTATTGAAATGAGGTCTACAACTGATAATACTCCGTACAAAATAATATCAGAAGGGCATTTTAGTCTTTGTGTTAGGAATTATACGGGATGAGCATCCACGTGGATAATATCAAGAAGCCCATTAACGTACCCATCAATCATCACCAAAGCGATGTCGTTCCACCTGAACGAAATAACAAAATAAAGAAGTAGTCCGCACTCCATAGAGGAAGAAGTCCGCTCTGCTCTGTTCGGGAGTCTTCTTCTAAAGTCTACTCCAAATCCTCTCTCATTTTCCACAGCGGAGACATGGCGGGCAGCAGGAAGAAGTACGGAATAAATCAGCCACGTGAAGCAGTCATCACAGCACCACACCTTCCACACGAAATTGTTGTCCTAATCATTTCAAGGTTACCGGTCAAATCTCTCTGCAGATTCAGGTGTGTATCAAAATCATGGCTTTCCACAATATCTAGTCCCCAATTCGCCAAAAACCATCTAGATCTAGCTTTCCAGAACAATACCCAGAGCCAGAAACTGATTTGCTGGTTGGATTATACTATATATTGTGTTGATTGGGATTCGATTAATGATGATGATGTTAGTGATAAGGGTTTAGTAGCTGTTGAGCTTGATCATCCATTGAAAGATAATCCCATTTTGTCGAATTGTCATAGGATTCCCTATTCTTCTAATGGATTGGTTTGCGCGCTTAGTGATAATCTAAACACCCTTTTAGTGATCAATCCTTGTACCGGAGAGTCTAGGAGGATTCCCGAAGAATCTTTTTTTGATTATTCATTTATTTCTTCTTGTTCGCATGGGTTTGGTTATGCCTCAAAGAGTGACGATTACAAGCTGGTTAGAATTGACTGTGGAGTTGTTACTATTTATTCACTCCGTTCTGATACTTGGCATAGAATTGAACCTGCATGTCTTGCACGTTATAATTTTCCCCTTAGTTCCTCATGCACTGGGGAGCTCCTTGGGGCGCTGCTCAATGGAGCTCTTCATTGGTTATGTGTCCTTGAGGATGATGGAAATCGTAAAGGTCTGATTTTAGCCTTTGATTTAGAGGAGGAGACATTTCGGGAAGTGTCATTGCCATTCCTGGTGCAAGAGTTTCAGCTTGATGATGAGGATATTGCTAACATGTCAGTGGGAGTTCTAAACGGATGTCTTTGTCTTGATAGCTATGATCACCTCTGGTTGATGCGCGAGTACAACAATGGTGAATCGTGGACTGGGATTAGTAGAGGCGATGTATGTCTGAAGAAGCCCTTCGGTTTTGCTAAGAATGGGGATGTGTTGCCGGAGGTGAAAGGAAAACTAACCCTATGCAATTTTGAAGACGGCACACATGGAATTCCAGTTGGGCCTGATTTTAGAGTAGGCACCTATGTTGAGAGCCTCATCTCACCGAATGCCTATGTTGGGAGGTAAACCGTGATAAGCATAATTACCTGCTTCGTAATGTTTATGAAACAGTCTTCAGAGTATGTAGTGATGAAGGTGGCGTGGAGATCGGCAGATGATCACTATTACTCTTCGAGGTATCGGCGTCTAGAGCCATGGCGTAGCTTGTGCTAGAACACGATGTGTCCCTTATTCGGCATGTATAGCCGAAAATGTAGATTGTGATCTTTATTTAGTTTTTGTTTCTATGTTTTGAGACTACAATGCAGCTTTTGAACTAATTGTCTGTTTGTAATAGGGAGTTTTTCGGTGCAGATGTGTGATCTTTATTGAGAAGAAACCTGTTCTGTTCAGAAGTGATTCTCTTTTAGTACTTTTATCACCCTTCAGACAATTAATCGGAGACCGTGGATGATTTAAGATTAATATTTACATTAATATAATTTCAAAAAATAAATATTAATCTTAGTCCGCTCTGTTCTGTTCGGGCATCTTGTTCAGGGTTCTTCTTCAGTTCTACTCCATATCCTCTCTCATTTTCCACGGCGGAGACATGGCATGTGAAGCAGTCTTCATCGCACCACACCTTTCTCATGAAATCATTGTCGAGATCATTTCAAGGTTACCAGTCAAATCTCTCTGCAGATTCAGGTGTGTATCAAAATCATGGCTTTCCTTAATATCTAGTCCCCAATTCTCCAAAACCCATCTTGATCTGGCTTTCCAGAACAACACTCAGAAGCAGGTACTGATTGACTGGGCGGGTGGGGAGGTATGTTCTGTTGATTGGGAATCAATTAATGATGGTGATGTTATTAATAAAGGTTTAGTAGCTGTTGTGCTTGATAATTCATGGAAAGATAATCCCAGCTCTTTGACTTTTCGTGATATACTGTGTTCTTCTAATGGATTGGTTTGCATATTGTATGTTAATAACGAAACTCTTTTAGTGATTAATCCTTGTACTGGAGATTCTAGGAGGATCCCAGTAGAATCCCCTAATACGTATGATAAGTGGTTTATTCATTTACATGGGTTTGGTTACGCTTCAAAGGGTGACGATTACAAGCTGGTGAAATTTGAGCTAGGAATTGTTAGAATTTATTCACCTGAGTCTGAAACTTGGCGTAAATATACTACACCTGTGCCTTATGATTTTCCCAAGCTTGTCTCTGGAGTGCTGCTTAATGGAGCTCTTCATTGGGTAGGTAGCCTTCCACGGATTGAAATGGAGAATTGGTTTGGGTAGTAATGAAGAATTAGCTTCCCTAACTCAACCATGGTCCATGGACATGATGTGACCCATTCCTGGAGATGGATACAGGACTATGGTGTCTGCCATCTTCTTGGATTCGATGGATTTCTGGTTGGAAAGTGTGGTTTTTTATTTCAGAGTTCGATTTTTGATTTTTCAGGGAAAACTTTTGGCCATTTATACAAGTGGGGTGGATAAACTTTATTTCTTCTTCAGGCGGGAATACGACCGTTAGGTAGACAACCACCACTGGCGTAGTAATAATTAATTAATTAATTAATTAAACAATTAGGTGCTTTCAATGTAAATATAATCAATTATTTATAGTTCGCTTACATGAAATATTTACTTTAGAACCTTAAATTTCATTTTCACGGTCATTAGTGAGCGGAAGATGGACTGAGGGTGGACTGCCTTACTTTATTTTTAAAAAAAATTAACATTTTTTTATTTTTTATTTTTATTTTAAAAAAAGAGACATGAAATAACGTAATTTTGATCAACATTAAAAAAAAGGTAGTGAACCCCTTGAACCTCTAAAATTATGACCGGTTAATTATATTCATCTGTTTTTTTAGTGGTTTTCATAAATAAAAAAAATTCACCCATTTCAGAACCGACCAACTAATTGATCAGTGATTTTCAAAGTCCGATTGGCCGATTCGGTCCTAGCTATATCTTATCATCTATTATTATTATTAGTTTTCTTTTTTGGTAATGAAAGAAAATGCACTAAATCTTATTATTGAGATGCACTCAAGCCATATTAGTTTGCTGAGGTAACTTACAACACTTTCTTTCATCTATTGTGATTGAGTAAAAAAGATACGTCAAGTTTCACCATCTCACCCACTAGCTTTAAGCTTTTGATTTAGAGCTAATCCATTCATGTTTGTCTTAGTTTTTGTTCTTGTCAATGTGGCATAATGAGTTTGCGTTAATTGTCTTTGACACCATTTATGTGGATATTCTTACTTTTGTTAAATTTTCATTTTTTTAGTTCCAGATTGTGTTTGGTTACTGAGAAAATGATTAGGAAAAGAAAAGAAAGTGTTCGTTTTTGCTGGTTCGCCTTGTTGAATTACCAGTCTTGCTTTCACTTGGCAAGCTTTTTTCTAATGCGAGAAGGATGAGTAGTTGGATAACTAACTTGAGGGAAACACCATGTAAATACATAGAGTCAGGGACAACATCTTTTGAGAAGTACAAACGAGCAGTTGAGGTTTTGAGAGTTGGTGGGAAAAAACTTAAAGCTATCAAGCCCATTAACGTACCCATCAATCATCACCAAAGCGATGTCGTTCCACCTGAACGAAATAACAAAATAAAGAAGTAGTCCGCACTCCACAGAGGAAGAAGTCCTCCCTGCTCTGTTCGGGCTTCTTCTAAAGTCTACTCCAAATCCTCTCTCATTTTCCACAGCGGAGACATGGCGGGCAGCAGGAAGAAGTACGGAATAAATCAGCCACGTGAAGCAGTCATCACAGCACCACACCTTCCACACGAAATTGTTGTCCTAATCATTTCAAGGTTACCGGTCAAATCTCTCTGCAGATTCAGGTGTGTATCAAAATCATGGCTTTCCACAATATCTAGTCCCCAATTCGCCAAAACCCATCTAGATCTAGCTTTCCAGAACAATACCCAGAGCCAGAAACTGATTTGCTGGTTGGATTATACTATATATTGTGTTGATTGGGATTCGATTAATGATGATGATGTTAGTGATAAGGGTTTAGTAGCTGTTGAGCTTGATCATCCATTGAAAGATAATCCCATTTTGTCGAATTGTCATAGGATTCCCTATTCTTCTAATGGATTGGTTTGCGCGCTTAGTGATAATCTAAACACCCTTTTAGTGATCAATCCTTGTACCGGAGAGTCTAGGAGGATTCCCGAAGAATCTTTTTTTGATTATTCATTTATTTCTTCTTGTTCGCATGGGTTTGGTTATGCCTCAAAGAGTGACGATTACAAGCTGGTTAGAATTGACTGTGGAGTTGTTACTATTTATTCACTCCGTTCTGATACTTGGCATAGAATTGAACCTGCATGTCTTGCACGTTATAATTTTCCCCTTAGTTCCTCATGCACTGGGGAGCTCCTTGGGGCGCTGCTCAATGGAGCTCTTCATTGGTTATGTGTCCTTGAGGATGATGGAAATCGTAAAGGTCTGATTTTAGCCTTTGATTTAGAGGAGGAGACATTTCGGGAAGTGTCATTGCCATTCCTGGTGCAAGAGTTTCAGCTTGATGATGAGGATATTGCTAACATGTCAGTGGGAGTTCTAAACGGATGTCTTTGTCTTGATAGCTATGATCACCTCTGGTTGATGCGCGAGTACAACAATGGTGAATCGTGGACTAGGATTAGTAGAGGCGATGTATGTCTGAAGAAGCCCTTCGGTTTTGCTAAGAATGGGGATATGTTGCCGGAGGTGAAAGGAAAACTAACCCTATGCAATTTTGAAGACGGCACACATGGAATTCCAGTTGGGCCTGATTTTAGAGTAGGCACCTATGTTGAGAGCCTCATCTCACCGAATGCCTATGTTGGGAGGTAAACTGTGATAAGCATAATTACCTGCTTCGTAATGTTTATGAAACAGTCTTCAGAGTATGTAGTGATGAAGGTGGCGTGGAGATCGGCAGATGATCACTATTACTCTTCGAGGTATCGGCGTCTAGAGCCATGGCGTAGCTTGTGCTAGAACACGATGTGTCCCTTATTCGGCATGTATAGCCGAAAATGTAGATTGTGATCTTTATTTAGTTTTTGTTTCTATGTTTTGAGACTACAATGCAGCTTTTGAACTAATTGTCTGTTTGTAATAGGGAGTTTTTCGGTGCAGATGTGTGATCTTTATATAGAAGAAACCAGTTTTTGCGGAGGTGATTCTTTTTTGGTACTTTTGTCACCCGTTAGACAACCGGAAATCCTTGATGATTTAAAAATAATATTAACATTAATATAATTTCAAAAAATAAATATTAACGTTAATATTAATTATGTAAATCTTTAAATACTCAATTAAACAGAACAATTTTTTTTTTTGAAATTCAAAGAATTTGTAGTAATTGGTTTTAGTTTTTACTGGATTCGTGTCAAAAGAACCATTATAAAGTGCTTTGTTTGGATTGACATCATTTTCAAAACTGGGCTCTCTCTTGTCAAAGCCCATTAAAGAGCCCATTAACTAACCCATGAATCATTACCAAAGGGATGTCGTTCTATCCGAACGAAATAACAAAAGGAAAAAAAGAATCTAGTCCGCTCTGTTCTGTTCGGGCATCTTGTTCTTTATTACAAATTTACCCGTTTATATATTAAAATTTCTCTCATTCGCCTCTCTTATTTGTTCTTTCTCAAATTTTACCCACATCCATTCTCCAACTTCTTCCTCAATTTGCACTTCTAAATCCATCATTCTCGGCGGCAGTTCCTTTTCTTTTCTTTCTTATAATTCTTTCATATTCTAGCTTCTTCTTCTTTCTTCAACTATTTTCGTCTTTTTTGGATTTTATTTGTTTTTGAGCTTGGATCTGAGGATGACCTACACTTACATGGACATTGAGAAGCTCGAATCTAGGACTGGAGCAGATTGCAATTCCACTCCAACGACAATGACGTCTAGATCTTCAACTTTTCTTCGCCACTCCGAAAACAACTAAATCTTCACCTTCTCTTTACAACTCCGACGATAATATTTGAGGGGTAATATGGAAATTTTGTAATACATTTGGTTTGTCGATTGGGTCATTTGAAGAAATGTAGACTAAATCATTTGATTTGTCGATTGAGAATTTGATATTTATAGCAAAAGAAAAAAGAAGAAAAGATAAATAGATTTTTTTTTGTTCTTTTAAATCTAATGAACACAATGCTCAGTTTTCCATTTGGAAAATGAAAATTGAGATTTTTCAAAAAACTAGAACAGAAAAGAAAAGTAAAGAAAAAGAAAAATTTCATTTGCTAAACAAGCCATCTCTATGACAGCTCTCATGATTCTCTATGAAAGTGTTCTATACTTTCTAATAATTATTTACATAATTAAATAAATGTTGGTTTTAAATTTTAATTAAATATTTAAAATTATCATTTTTAATTTTAGTTTAGTATGTAAACTTTTATCCTAAGGATTTGTTTTATGTACTCCTTATCAAGAAATCACGACATTAAATACATTATTTATCTAAATTTCCATGTTACAAAACTGGCAGTAAATACATGGAAGATTACAAAATAGGTATTACAAACCCAAACTAGAGCAGCACGTAATTTAGAAAACTACAATTTAAGCTTAATTCATGACAAGAATCAAACAATTTTACATCCAAAAAATAGAGTAAATCAACACAAAATGGTTGTTATACATTTTGTACGAGTGTACTTAGAGTTGGATGAGATAGAAAAATGATGTGGATGTTTTTGAAATGTTCTTAGTCATGGAGAATTATTGAATGCAAAGTTGAATACACGCAAACTTGAAACTCACATTTGGAAATAAAAATAATACAAAACCAAATACTAAAAATCAGATCTCATTGCTGCTGCTTAACCTGCAAGATGGAGCAAATGGTTTGTATGGTGGTGAGCAGGATAATATAAACAGCTGCAATGACAGAGATGACCGCCCATGGACTGTGGAAATAATTCTGTATTAAGCTTGCCCTCCACCTATTCCTCCTTTTGCTGCAATACTGATTAAGATCATTAACAACATCAGCTAAGTAAAATTTCTTAATATTGAGAAAATTTTCTTTGGTAAGATTGTGGACAAGATGCACCACTTGTTCATTATCCCGAACCCAATTCTCTATGATCCCTTTTTTGGTTAAGATTTCCACATCCTTTCCATTTGTGACGAGCAAACTGATCATAGTAATATAGTCGTTGAAGTATTTTCCATGCCCACTAATTTGACACTGCTCAAATGCCTGAAGATTTCTGAATAAAATCTCCGTACAGTCATTTAGTTCTAATAGTGGGATTTCCAAAATCCCATCACAAAAATTGATGTCCACTAATCTTAGACTTGAAGCACGCTTGAACTTGACTCCAGCTCGATGGAGCTCCACCGCACTTGGTAAGTTCACAACATCCAATGCCTTATACTTGTTCTGCTCCAATGACTGTTGTCCAATTCTTAGGAAGTCAACCAGATGTTTACATTCAGAGAAATTTAAATCTTCAAAAGGGTTCACCACCCATGAAGTATATCGAATATTAAGGAAATGAGAAGAAATTTGAACCATAGAATAATGTTCTTCTACCGGATTGGAGAGGACAAGGAAATGATCAAGAATAAAGAAGGGAAGCTGATTTTCGAGCAAGATCATGTCCTCTCGAATATCATTCATCATCCCCGGATTATTGAAGAACAACTCGTCTTCATTACGAAACCGGGAGTAACGCCTCCTCAACATGATCATGATGACAAAAGCGGCATCAACTAACATCAACGTCACAAATCTTTCGCTGCTAAGATCAATTCTTTCTTGATAACAGTTCCGCAATCTTGTTTCGTTATCTTTGACACACAAAATGAATGTCTCAAGGCTTACCTTGCTAAATCTAAGAAAATGTTGGAGATACATTATTTTGTGCTCTTCCATTGCCTTCAGCTCAGGTTTGCCATGGTGATACGGACCGATGGAAACACATTGAGGTGTGTAGGCCTTCTCATTCAGCACTCTTAGTCGCGTTGGAACTCTATAGATACAACGCTTTTCAGAGATAGGATGCAACTGTTTGAACTTCTCTGTCAAAAACAATGTTAATGTAGTAACATCAACCGAAACTTGATCATCATTCCCTTGGCGGCTATTCTGCTGCGTGGTCGAGCTGCAACCAATCTCCATTTCCTGCCAGCACTGCAATTTAATTAATTACCATGCAAAAAAAAAGAAAGAAAAAGAAGAAGCATCAATTGTAGCTATATGTACCATATATCTTACCTTTGAGGCCAAGATCTAGCTAGAGTACTGGATGTGATAGGTAGGTACGTAATGCCGTGCGCGCGCTTGCAGTTGGCCTTAAATTGGAAGTGCAAGGAACTAGAGTCCAGTGCTTTTCGGATTCTAAACAAGCAAGGTATTAAGAATAAACAAATGACGATTTCGTATGGTCCAAGTAAAGAAGAATTACATAAGTGCTTTAAGAACAAAGACATGAATTGCTTAAGAATTTGTATCAGACAAACTAATACAAAAGTGCGTTTGGTTCACGAAATTAAAAGGGAAAGTAACTTAGAAATTTGAGATTCTGAATTTTATTACGTTTGATTGATGCAAAAAAAATTAGATTTCCAAAATCCAATTTTCTTTGACTCCTCCACTTTTCCTTATTTTAGAGGAAAGTTCAAAAAAAATTGTGTTTTATTAAATTAGTTAGTTACCCATATTTTAAATACCACGTTTTTTTCAGCATAAGACCCTTAATTTTTTTTTTCTATTTGATTTTTCTTAGTTATTTATAAATGTGTTGGGTTAGGTTGGCTCATCATACTTGCTAATATGGTTTTCACTATTTGATTTTATTGATGTCTGAATATTTTGAAATCGTGGATAATATATTTTTAAATGTCGAATTCAGACATTATATTGTACTTGAAATAATTATTATTTATTAAGGGTAAAATTGTAATTGCTCTTAGTTTCTTTTAGGATTCTCAATTACAAAACAAACGTGAGAATCTTAAATGCCAAACAAACACAAAAAAAATTACATTCCTCTCAATCAAAAACAAAAGTAACATTCATAAACTATAAGTTAAAAACGTCAACTCAAAATTAATACAATTTGTATGGGTAGTCTTAAGAATGTGAACTATAAATTAAGAGGAATTAGAAAATTTCCTCTTCATGGTAGTTTCCTGCACATGCTCAAGGTCTTCGTCAACTAAATATATATACTTAATTTATATATATGAAACTTTTAAATTCGCTATTTTACCCTTAATGAAAAAAGTCGAATACTAAAATATTTTTAATACAAATTCAGTTCAACCTTCTTATGTTCTTTTTTTTTTCTTCTGTTATTATAATAGATTTTAGGATTTTTTACTTTTTATTATGTTTGCTTCAAATTCTTTTTTTGTTTTTGAAAGGTGTTTGCTTCAAATTCTGGTAACTTCTAATGGTATTCAAAATAATTTACTTTTCTTATCTTTTTTAACATCGATATCCAAAAATAAATTTTAGGAGACTTTAATCCAGTATATTTTAGTAATTTTGGTTAGTTAATGGATAAAATTAGTAATATTAATTACCATTTCTAATTAGTAGATTATAGATATCGAACAAAATTTCTCGCAATAAATTTGGTTTTGTATTCAGTTATATGAGTTAACCTAAATGTGACTAACAATCATAGTTTTCAGAACCGAACCGGACCGGAAAGCGAACCGTTTTCGCTAATTTGGTGGTTCAACCGGGTTGAATCGGGTTCGACCGGATTGTAGATGCTGGTCCGTCCGGAACCGTTTACATATTAAACCGGTAAATTTTAGACCAAAAAACCGGATCAAACCGGATTGAACCGGCTGGTTTTTACTGTAACATTTTATAATATATCAAAAAATATTATTAAAAATGAAAAAGTCCAAAAACGGAGTCGTTTTGGCACCCAAAACGGCGTCATTTTGGTTGCCTCTCTGATGGGCTGATCCATGCCTGTAATGGGCCGGCCCATATCTGTAATGGGCCGGTCCATTAAATTTTTTTTTTTAAAAAAACCAATCCAAAACGGCGTCGTTTTGGTTTGGCTCATCAAACCGGTCGGTTCAACCCGCTTCAATTCGGTTCGCCGGTTACGTAAAAACTGGTCGGTTCGTCCGGTCCGACCCGGGTCAGAAGGCAATCCGGTCCGAAAGGTGAATCGGACCGGAAACGTGAAAATGGCCGGTTGAACCGGACGGACCGGCCGGTCCGGTCCGGTTCTGAAAACATGGCTAACAATACAACATAATTTTTCATCGCACCACACCTGTCTCATGAAATCGTTGTCGAGATCATTTCAAGGTTACCAGTCAAATCTCTCTGCAGATTCAGGTGTGTATCAATATCATGGCTTTCCTTAATATCTAGTCCCCAATTCTCCAAAACCCATCTCGATCTAGCTTTCCAGAACAACACTCAGAAGCAGGTACTGATTGGCTGAGCTTGGAATTGTTAGAATTTATTCACTTCGGTCTGAAACTTGGCGTAAATATACTACACCTGTGCCTTATGATTTTCCCAAGCCTGTCTCTGGAGTGCTGCTTAATGGAGCTCTTCATTGGGTAGGTAGCCTTACACTTGATGGAGATGATAAAGATCTAGTTGTGTCCTTTGATTTAGAGGAGGAGACATTTCGGACTATCCAAGAATCTTTCCGGCCAAAACCTCTCTGCTTCCTTCCAATACTTGGGATCCCTTCCGATCGCCAAGAGATTCACAGCTACTTTTGTCTTCGCAGGTATATTGGAACCGAAAACCTGACACTTTTCTTTACATTCTCTTGGGATCAAAGAAGCGGAAGGGTGCAACCTGAAGGTTTCTTTAACAACTAGCTTCAAGAACACGAGTTCATTCAACCCTTCGTCTACTTTCCTTCTCTTGTCAAAAACTCGCCTGACCTCTGCTTGTGCCTTTCTCAGGATTTCTGGGCTTCTCACCATCTCTGACATTGCCCACCACAGCAGTAGAATCAACCCACCCCCCCCCCCCCCCCCCAAGCCAATATGTCCTGAAACGTGAAACGTATCCTATACCGAATTTCTCAACTTATTACATATGGTTAGGTTTAACTAATTATTACAAGCCAAAAATATATAACAAATTATAAGCTATAGAACCAGAAGAACTGCTTTGATATTGTCCGTAGTTAAGGTAAATTCCAGATCGCCATCTTCCTTAATATCCAAAAGAACATCTACCAAATCCTCAATTTCCCCATTCTTTGCCATTACCCTTCTAGCCAGATGCTCATTCACAACGGTTTGAAGTATCTCGTCGATTCTTCGATGAATATCTTCCATTCTAGGCCTAATTCCACTAATCTGCTGAAGAAATTTAATGGATGGGAAGAATTCAGCAAAACTAAAACCTCCTCCAACAAGTAGCGCTTCCTGAATAAAAGGTACAACCTGTTCCAGCTGCCCTTTCAAATTCCTACCAAAAGCTGCTCTTGTCATCATCTCACTACTCAAGTGATAAATTCTTTTACTGATATTAACAGCCAATCCTGCATTTGAAGATATTGAATTAACATAACCCGATACCTCTTCTTCCCTTATCGATCTGAAAGATCGCACGCGTTTCACGCTCAGCAGCTCCAATGTGCATATCTTTCTCATTTTTCTCCAGTAGTCTCCGTATGGTGCAGATGAAATGCCAGTAGAATCATAAGAAAATACAGTTGATGTGAGTAGAAACGGCCTTTCGGCAAAGATGGTGCCATGGGTGTGCAGCACCTCCTTCGCGGATTCCGGTGAGGAAACAACAATAGTAGAAATCTCACCTAACTTTAGATGCATCAAGGGTCCATATCTCTTCGCTAAATATGTTAGGCCGTGATGCGGCATTGACCCAATTAGCTGATGCATGTTTCCTATCACAGGCAGCTTATGTGGCCCTGGTGGTAGGTTTTTGGTCCCGGCCGATCTATTCATCATAATACTCAGGATCATGAACATGAAAATGATAAGCAAAGGGAAAAAGAATGAGAATGGAAATTGGTACATTTACATATTGGAAGGGGATGAAAAGAATACAATAGTGTGTTAGAATATGAGGGAATTACATTTTAAAACTTCTATGCAGAAAACAGTGCCCATTTCCTGTCTGTTCCATTTTCGACAGTTTTTTTTTTATATTATTGACTTGGCTGTGCTGTGCAGCTCCAGTTCCAAAATAAAATTGGGACACGTTAGCAGGAGGCACAGCAATCAGTCTCATCCCCTCCTCTCTGTCCGACACGCAAACAAACAGCAGCAAAAATCTTATAACTTATGTATTTAACAATTGTTTCAGCTTTTAAAGATCAACTAATCTATATTCTCTCTTTAGTGATACAAGTAATGGTGGATATGCTCTTCTTCTCTCTTTTTTTAGTCTCTAATTCATTGACTAAATTTGTGAAAGTTATAATAGAAAGTAATTCTATTTTAGGGACTAAAAATGTCATTTGATATATATTATTTTACAGGAGAAGTCTTGTTGAATTTTCCAATTCTGAATATCTTTTACATCTTAATCACAAGTATTCCTGAGCTCCCATCATGTAATATCGTTTGCGTTGACTAAAAAAAACGCTCACATCATGTAATTTTTCTATACATAAAGATCGAACCTACGATTTTACTTAAAAAATAAAAGCGTCGAACCATTTTCGATTTTGAATATGAATTCCTCGTTTGGGATCATGCGTGTAAAACTTTGATCATTTGTTACAATCAGAACCTGAATCACAGAATTTCTTGCTAAATTTCGTATGTAGATTGTAGACCAACCAACCTCCTTATCGAAGCCTCCTTACACATACTTGCCACAATGCTTGTACAGCTTTACTTGGATGAGTTTCGACCGATCTTGCTAGCTTTTCAAGGGCCTGTTTCTCAAAATTTGCATACATACCCTGCAAATTAAATATATGACAATGAGCGGATACGATTAGTCTCCTACTAGTCATCCAGTCCTTTGAGTTTGACAATGCGCGATTAGCCTCCTACTTAGTGGGTAAATAATATCAAACATGCAAAAAAAATTAAACAAACTAATTTTAGGGAAGTACAAACTAGCAGTTGAGGTTTTGAGAGATGGTGGGAAAAAACTCTACTGGCCAAGGTAAGTTGTCAGGCAACATCAGGGCAAATCCAGTAACTTTGCAATGAATATGATGCTGTTTCTGTATTTTTTATCACAATCCTGGTTATCATATGCTGTGCTATGCCATTCATCTCTTGATCATCGATTAGCTTGTGTGGCTGATGGATTAGTGTACTCTGATTGAGGAGTTTGAAAGGTGAAATTTTTTAACAAAAAAAGAAGAGAGAAAAGAAAAGAAAAGGGTGAATATATTAGCGGGTTGGGTGCTGCTTGCTTTGTTTTGGATGGAGATCACTTTCGAAACTGGGCTATCCTATCAAGCCCATTAACGTGCCCATCAACAATCACCAAAGCGATGTCGTTCCACCTGAACGAAATAACGAAATAACAAAATAAAGGAATAAGTGTGCACTTCTCTGTTAGGGTATCTTCTTCTAAAGTCTACTCCAAATCCTCTCTCATTTTCCACAGCGGAGGCATGGCGGGCAACGGGAAGAAGTACGGAAGAAATCAGCCACGTGAAGCAGTCATCACAGCACCACACCTTCCACTCGAAATTGTTGTCCTAATCATTTCAAGGTTACCGGTAAAATCTCTCTGCAGATTCAGGTGTGTATCAAAATCATGGCTTTCCACAATATCTAGTCCCCAATTCGCCAAAACCCATCTAGATCTAGCTTTCCAGAACAATACCCAGAGCCAGATACTGATTTGCTTGTTGGATAATATTCCCTCCGGACTTTATTCAACGGCGCGAAAGCATTTTGAGGAGGCTGGATGGCACAGAAATAGTAAGTTAAATAGTGAGACATCCGCCATTTTCCTCGAAAGGTATGCGCAACGTTTAATAAAGTCCGGAGGGAGTACTATATATTGTGTTGATTGGGATTCGATTAATGATGATGATGTTAGTGATAAGGGTTTAGTAGCCGTTGAGCTTGATCATCCATTGAAAGATAATCCCATTTTCTCGAGTTGTGGTAGGATGCCCTATTCTTCTAATGGATTGGTTTGCGTGATTAATCGTCATCTAAAGACCATTTTAGTGATCAATCCTTGTACCGGAGAATCTAGGAGGATTCCCGAAGAATCTTTTTTTGCTTATTTTGTTTGTACACATGGGTTTGGTTATGCCTCAAAGAGTGACGATTACAAGCTGGTTAAAATTGACTGTGGAGTTGTTACTATTTACTCACTCCGGTCTGATGCTTGGCATAGAATTGAACCGGCATGTCTTGCACGTTATATTTTTCCCTATAGTTCCTCATGGGCGCTGCTCAATGGAGCTCTTCATGGGGTATGTGTCCTTGAGGATGATGGAAATCATAAAGGTCTGATTTTAGCCTTTGATTTAGAGGAGGAGATCTTTCGGGAAGTGCCATTGCCAGTCCGGATGCTTGAGTTTTATCCTGATGATGAGGATATTGCTAGCATGTCAGTAGGAGTTCTAAACGGATGTCTTTGTGTTGCTGGCTATGATGAACACCCCCTCTGGTTGATGCGCGAGTACAACAATGGTGAATCGTGGACTAGCATTAGTAGACTCCCTTCGGTATGTGTGAACACGCCCTTCAGTTTGGCTAAGAATGGGGATATTTTGCCGGAGGAGATTCCAAAACTAACCCTATGCAATTTTGAAGACGGCACACATGGAATTCCAGTTGGGCCTGATTTTAGAGTAGGCACCTATGTTGAGAGCCTCATCTCACCGAATGCTTATGTTGGGAGGTAAACCCTGATAAGCATAATTACCTGCTTCGTAATGTTTATGAAACAGTCTTCAGACTACGTAGTGATGAAGGTGGCGTGGAGATCGGCAGATGATCACTATTACTCTTCGAGGTATCAGCGTCTAGAGCCATGGCGTAGCTTGTGCCAGAACACGATGCGTCCCCTATTAGGCATGTATAGCCGAAAATGTAGATTGTGATCTTTATTTAGTTTTTCTTTCTAGGTTTTGAGACTAAAATGCAGCTTTTGAACTAATTGTCTGTTTGTAATAGGGAGTTTTTCAGTGCAGCTGTGTGATCTTTATTCAGAAGAAACCTATTTTTTAAGGGAGGTGATTCTCTATTGGTACTTTTGACACCCACCCCGTTAGACAACTAAGCTGAGACTGTTGATGATTTAAAATTAATATTTACATTAATATAATTTCAAAAAGTAAATATTAACATTAATATTAATGATGTAAATCCTTAAATACTCAAATAAACAGAGTACACTTTTGTTTTTGAAATTCAAAGAATTTGTAGTAAGGCTCTGTTTGGCGTTCCAGTTCAGGCTGGAAATGGTCAGTGGGAAAATGTTCAGTGGGGAAACGACATCGGAGTGTGCTGTTTGGTAATAAAATTGTAAAACTTCAGTGGAATATCTGAGGTGTTTGGTAAAACAGTTTTCCAAAACTATAGTTTGGATGTAAAATGACCATAAAGGGCATAATTCATTTTAAGTGTTATAATTAACTTTTTTATTATCTTTATATATATTTTTAATCATTTTATTTATAATATAACATCTAATAATATTTATCTATATACCATAAATAAATTAAACTTATTTAAATCATAAATAAAGTAAAATTTATTAATACCATAAAATTAAAAATTTGAGTACTTTGAAATTGCAATAGTTGACTACTCTTAATTTTTGTAAACATTAGTTCATTAATTGATGCCAAACAATTCTGATAAAAGAAGTTGATAAAAAATATTCAATCGTAATAATAAATCGTATAAGTTCTAGCATCAAGAACTAATGTTTGGTAAAAGTAAATGCACAAAAAACATGTCAACCCTAAGAAAGAATTGTGCTGCAATTAAAAAGCGAAATCCACCTTAGTAAAAGTAAAGTAGCCGTTATAGCCTTACCGTGATCACGGTTAGGTCTTACCGTGATCACGACAGCTTACCGTGATCACGTTAAGCCCTTACCGTGATCACGTTAAGCTACGGTAGCCACTGGAAACAGTTGGCCATTTGACACAATCCTTAGCGTGATCACGGTAAAAGCTTACTGTGATTACGCTAAGAGAAAAATGCTTAGCGTGATCACGCTAAGCCCTTACCGTGATTCACGGTAAGCACTGTTTTAAATTCCATACGTTTTAAATGTTTTAAGTTTACCATTACAGTCACTTAAAAATTAATGCACAACCTTTCGTACAGACCAATCCTAAAGTGTTTTTTTACGAAAGGTTGCTCTTAGACGTAAACCAATTAGATGCCACTCAAAAGTTTACCAATGCAGTCACTTAAAACCAAGCATAATAACAGAGAACTAGCTTATTCCCTAATTATAACAGCTTGTCACCAGCCAAAGATTCACAATATTTTCAGGCCAAGAATGCCTTAATCCATTGTTGCAAAACGTTTGGTTGCAAACACAGATATATTCAGCCCAGAGAAAGAAAAGATGAAGAAAAGAATTGACCAATGTTAGAATGAACAAATCACAATGTTATTTACAGGTAGCTAAAAACTTATCAACCATCTTAACGTTAAATGTATGACAACATCAATAGAGATGTTTCAACAATAGCAAAATGACTTTTGCATGTGGAATCGGGAATGTTTACAACATCATATTAACAGGACATAAAGTTGCCAATAATCAATCTGCAAATGATATATAAATCTCTTCTACTTGGACAATCTTATGCAGGTGCCACAACCTTACTCAACAATAGAAACCTTAACTCCACTGGGTAAATAGAAACAGAGGGTCCCCCTAGTAAATGCTAGACAGCAGTTAACAGATAAACAACAAACATTATTGACAAACTCCAGACCCAGGGTTTAACTTGTCAATAACCATTGGCAATAGCTAAGCATGCAGCTCATAAGACAAAGGAAAGAAAACCATCATTATTACTCTCCCTGTTGGTTAATTCTTACTTTCAAACATTTTTCAAGGAAATTTACTCTAAAAGGCTTAAAACAATGGATTTGAACAGCATCCACTGATGAAAGAGCAGTATCAACAGAGCCGCTACAAAAATCATTCATATCAAATGGAGCATACCAGCTACAACCACGATATATAGCAAGGTCATCGAGCGCACTTAATGCAACACCGCCGGTGACAGTAAGCAACATAAATGAAACAGCCTTGCGACCAAACGAACCTTTCTTCCCTTCATTACCATCCTTTGTACTACTGTGAAAAACAATTTATCAGCATCACATCACCAAGTTCAACTAGCATTATCAAACAAACAGATGGATCAACATTTACACTCAATACATGATCTTTCTCTTGTCCAGCAATCAAACAAACTCAAATCAACATTTAAAAGAAAAAAACCAACAAAGCATTCCTTGTCCCAACTACTCAAACAGAAATGGCATCAGCAGATCAAATTCTAGGCGTAGAATCAAAAGGGTCGCAGCTAAAGAAGAACATTACCTGGAAATTTTTGAGGTTGGGGAGCTTCTGAAGACGGACGTTAACCTTCTCGTCAACATCTCCCGGTAAGCACTTTTCCGACTCTTTGAAGACGATTTCTTTGGTGTATTTGTCCTAGCACGCTTAGAAGAGGATCCTTTGGCCATATTGAGTGGAGATAAAGAGGATTTTGGAGTGAAAAATGGATTTTGGGAGTTAGGGTTCCAAAATGGGGATTTTATGGGTTATGGAGATTGAGTGATTAATCCCTAAAATTGACACATGATTTTTGTTTAGGATTGATTGAGGAGTGTTTAGCTAAATTTTGGCTGGATTTCGTCGTGATTTGAGCAAAAAATCGAAGAAGTCAAATTTTGGAGAAGGAGAGGGAAAATGGTCGGGCTAGAGGAGAGAGCTGGAAAGTGAGGAAGAAGACGTGAACAGTATTTTTTAATGTTATATACTTGGTAGCATCGTAATTATATAAGAATAGAAAGGGTATTTTTATCCAAAAAAATACAAAGCCCTCCATCCCGCAAACTCCCTTTTTTTTCTGGTTTCTCCAATGCTCCAATTTCGGCCATTCTCGAAATGGAGAAAATGCTGGTTTGGGAACCCAAAACCAGCATTTTTCATCTCCCCAACTGGTGTTTACCAAACACCTTTTCTCCATTTCAGTCTGGGAATGCTGGTTTCGGTACCGAAACCAGACTCCCAAACACAGCCTAATTGGTTTTTAGTTTTTACTGGATTCGTGTCTAAAGATCCATTATGAAGTGCATTGTTTGGATTGACATCATTTTCAAAACTGGGCTCTCTCTTGTGAAGCCCATTAACGAACCCATGAATCATTACCAAAGCGATGTCGTTCTATCCGAACGAAATAACAAAAGGAAAAAAAGAATCTAGTCCGCTCTGTTCTGTTCGGGCATCTTGTTCAGGGTTCTTCTACGGTTCCATTCCATATCCTCTCATTTTCCACGGCGGAGACATGGCATGTGAAGCAGTCTTCATCGCGCCACACCTTTCTCATGAAATCATTGTCGAGATCATTTCAAGGTTACCAGTCAAATCTCTCTGCAGATTCAGGTGTATATTAAAATCATGGCTTTCCTTAATATCTAGTCCCCAATTCTCCAAAACCCATCTCGATCTAGCTTTCCAGAACAACACTCAGAAGCAGGTACTGATTGACTGGGCGGGTGGGGACTGGGGAGGTATGTTCTGTTGATTGGGAATCAATTAATGATGATGATGTTATTAATAAAGGTTTAGTAGCTGTTGTGCTTGATAATTCATGGAAAGATAATCGCAGCTCTTTGACTTTTCGTGATATACTGTGTTCTTCTAATGGATTGGTTTGCATATTGTATGTTAATAACGAAACTCTTTTAGTGATTAATCCTTGTACCGGAGAATCTAGGAGGATTCCAGTAGAATCTCCTAATACGTATGATAAGTGGTTTATTCATTTTCATGGGTTTGGTTACGCTTCAAAGAGTGACGATTACAAGCTGGTGAAAATTGAGCTTGGAATTGTTAGAATTTATTCACTTCGGTCTGAAACTTGGCGTAAATATACTACACCTGTGCCTTATGATTTTCCCAAGCCTGTCTCTGTAGTGCTGCTTAATGGAGCTCTTCATTGGGTAGGTAGCCTTACACTTGATGGAGATGATAAAGATCTAGTTGTCCTTTGATTTAGAGGATACATTTCGGACTATCCAAGAATCTTTCCGGCCAAAACCTCTCTGCTTCCTTCCAATACTTGGGATCCCTTCCGATCGCCAAGAGATTCACAACTACTTTTGTCTTCGCAGGTATATCGGAACAAAAAACCTGACACTTTTCTTTACATTCTCTTGGGATCAAAGGAGCGGAAGGGTGCAACCTGAAGGACAACTAGCTTCAAAAACACGAGTTCATTCAACCCTTCTTCGTCTACTTTCCTTCTCTTGTCAAAAACTCGCCTGACCTCTGCTTGTGCCTTTCTCAGGATTTCTGGGTTTCTCACCATCTCTGACATTGCCCATTCCACAGCAGTAGAAGAAGTCTCAATCCCCCCAGCAAATATGTCCTGAAACGTATCGTATATCGAATTTCTCAACTTATTACATATGGTTCTGTTTAACTAATTATTACAAGCCAAAAGTATATAACAAATTATAATCTGTGCTGTGCAGCTCCAGCTCCAGTTCCAAATTATGTCTTTATTATTATTGACTTAGCTGTGCTGTGCAGCTCCAGTTCCAAAATAAAATTGGGACACGTTAGCAGGAGGCACAGCAATCAGTCTCATCCCCTCCTCTCTGTCCGACACGCAAACAAACAGCAGCAAAAATCTTATAACTTATGTATTTAACAATTGTTTCTGCTTTTAAAGATTAACTAATCTATATCATCTCTTTAGTGATACAAGTAATGGTGGATATGCTCTTCTTCTTCTCTCTTTTTGAATATGAATTTGAATTCCTCGTTTGGGATCATGTGTGTAAAACTTTGATCATTTGTTACAATCAGTATACACCTCATCAAGAAACTGAATCACAGAATTTCTTGCTAAGTTTCGTATGCAGATTGTAGACCAACCAACCTCCTTACACATACTTGCCACAATGCTTGTACAGCTTTACTTGGATGAGTTTCGACCGATCTTGCTAGCTTTTCAAGGGCCTGTTTCTCAAAATTTGCATACATACCCTGCAAATTAAATATATGACAATGCGCGAATACGATTAGTCTCCTACTAGTCATTCAGTTCTTCGAGTTTGACAATGCGCGGAGACTATTAGCCTCCTACTTAGTGGGTAAATAATATCAAACATGCAAAAAAAAATGAAACAAACTAAACGGATACGATTAGTCTCCTAGTAGTCGTCCAATCTTTCGAGTTTAACGATACGATTAGTCTAATTTTTATACCTATATTTAACTTGTAATTCTTTACCATTTATTTTGACCGCCACTAAAGATCTTAAAATTTCATATTTCAAAAAACTATAATATTTACATTGCAAGTTTTAAAACTATAAGCGCTTATAGAGATACCTGAAGATCGAGGGATTCGTACAACTCCTTCACTTTTGCAACGCATGCTGGATCAGTGTTTCCATAGTTTTCCTAAATTCACAAAAAATATAGATAAACATAATTAATATTTAGTACTTAAGGTTCTAATTATATATAAATAATTGTATTAATTTTTAGTTTTAATAATATATACATAGAGCACACATATATATTGCAATTCAATTCTTGTAGTAATTATTTATGGCTTACACATAGCAATTTCTTTTGTTCTTCATTGACACATTCTAATGCCTTGACCACCAACCAAGAGCATTTACGATCTTCTATATCAGTTCCAACCTAATCATATTCAAAACACAAAGAAAAAAGAAGAAAACTTTAATTTTTAGTAATGTAATAAGTTTACACACTTAAACAGTAAAAAAACTTTACCACACCGGTCACTTTAGGGTCTCCAAAGCAATCCATGTAGTCATTCTGCAGTAATTACGTGTGTAAGGTAAATATACTTTGCTAGGGCGGATCAATTCGGTAATTCGGTCATTAACCGATTCATGTCCATACCGCGTCAGTTCATTAAAGTTTAAATGCTTATAATAATACATAATGATCGAATCAAACCAATAATTTTGAGTTAAAAAGAAAAAATACCTCGATTTGAAAGTATGTTCCCAATTGTACGAAGATGTTCTTGTCTTTGATATGATTCTCAATATTTTCACCGGCCAAAATCATCGCGCATGCAACCTGGGAATTGAAATGGAAGTTAATGTTCGAAAATCTATACTAAAGAAATGATTGGTTTCAACATTTTATGCTGCGTTTTGACAGTAATACCCTCCTAAACAGTAGCAGACTCGTCTTTTAATACTAGCAGGATGGAAAAAACTTCAGTAGAACGGATGCACCATACATCTCCCATTGATGGGATGCCACGTGTACAGAATAGTTGATTTCTGTACATATAGCATCATTTCAACGGAAGATGCACCGGTGCATCCGTTCTATTGAAGTTTTACTCCTAGCAGGATTGATAATTAGAAGCAATATTAAGGGTAGGTAATAAGTAAAAGTTAGAATATTGTAGTTTTCATCTAAATTACAGGATAGGTTTCACTCACCGGAAGGTAAACCGAATAATAAGCGCTTTTATACTCAACAATGCGATTGTAACTGCATGAAGAAAAAAAATCAATCATACCATAAGAGTTTTTATTTATTTATTTATTAATTCTTGGCTTACACTGTCATTGTGTACTTTGTTAGGTCTTCTTCTCCTTCCGCTGCGGTGATTAAATCTATCATTTGTCCAGATGATGTTTGAAAAACCACCTTGATAAATTATAGTAATAAAAATTAAAAATAGACAATTATTCTTGTGACGAATCGAAATGCGACCAAAGAACTCCAGACCTAACCCTTCTTAGTTTAGGATATTGAATTTACCTCATTGAACAAATCCAACAAGTCCACATAGTAAGTCTTTTCTTTAAAATGTTTTTTCAGAATTCTTGATACGTGGTTGAGAAGAATCAATCCATCGTTCAAAGCTATCAAACCAACCTACAATTTATTAAAATGAATACAAATTAATGAAGAAATTAAACATCATTACTAATTATTAGCAAGAAAATTACCTAATTTAATTTCTCTCTAACCTCTGGTTTTCTGTACCAGCAAGGCTGGCCTCGTCGTAGATAGGAATTATCCACGATGTCATCATGAACAAGAGCATGTGCTTGATACTGCAATATTGTAGTATGAAATTAAAAATCAATCTCAACTTTATATTATACAACAAATTTGAAATTACATTTGGCTCAGACCTCGCTTTCCGGGTCGGGTCGGATCAGATCTAATTTTTTCAAATCTGATTTAAACTTATTAGTAAGTTTGAAAAACTAAAGTCTTTAAAATTCTAAAAGAAGAATTAAAATTATTGCTAAAAAGTAAAATTATTAAATAATTAACACTCCTTCCAGATTTTTAAAAGTTGTATTTTTAACTATAAACACACCGACCAAGCTAATCATTGATTTTGGTTATAAATACACTAGACTAATTATCTCTTTTCACTATATTAATTACTTCATTTTAAATTGACCAATCAAAAATTAACGTGTTTTAATAAATTGATTGGGTTAGATTTTGTAATTAATGAAAAATATAAAAATTATAATTAAAAAAATACCAATTAATCTCCTAAATTTTTTAAATATAACAACTAATTATAAACAATTTTTTTTAGCTAAAATGGACAATTATAAAAAATCGGCGACAATAATTACGTACCCATTCAATGCACCAACCAAGCACACAAGCAAGAAAGATTTCCTCATCTTTAATTTCTTGTCCTTCTCTCAATGCTTTGTAACTACAAATTACGCATAGGCCCCTGGAAAGTTTTCCTGCAACAACACAATAAATATTGAAGGATTTTTTGAAAGAAAAAAAAAACATTGAAACTTTTTATTAAATATATTTTTACTAAATATTGAATATTTTAAAAAGAAAATAAATTATATATTATCTACCTTTAGGCACATTATAATCCAGCATCTGTAAGGAAAGAAAGAAAATAAAAAATAAAAAATAAAAAATAAAAATAGTAAAAAAATGGGCAAAAATGTAAATTTATAAAAATGATGAAATTTCTAATAATTACTTAAATAATTAAGTTTTTTTTTTACCTGGTCAATCCATTTGCGAGAATCGGGAGTGAATTCAAAAGCAGAATCTTGAAGGAGCTCTGCTTTCAGAACAGAGTATACCTCCATGAACTTCATCTTCAGCTCATCCATTTTTCTTTCTGTCTTCTTTTTTTCTTCTGCAGAAACTCAGAATGATTTGGAGAGAAGGGTCGGAGTAGCCAAAGATACCGAGATCTGAACAGCTGGTTTGAGACTTTGAGTGGTGGTGGGATATGTTTTAATTTAGTTGCATGTGTTGTTGTACAGATTTTTATTATTAATTCTACGTTCAAGATTAACGGAAATATTAGTCTATTAATATTTTTTTAAGTTCTAAATCACAAGTACTGTCAGTGTTTTATCATTGAGAGATTAATCTGTTTTATCATTGTCAGTGTTTTGTCTTAAAGAGACGACTCTCTCTACTTGGTTTTTTACATTATTCTGATGCAACTTAAAGACCAGAATTATGGACCGATACATCTTATCACTTGACCTCAACGAATGTTTAGTATCAAACTATTGATCAATTACTAGTTAGCTAATATTTTTTTCTGAAAAAACAATATACACTGATTTCTAATCCAAAATTGTCAAGGACTAATTTGAATTGTTTTTAAAACTTGATTTCTAATCTCAAGTTTGCATTTTTTTTTCAGCATCAATGTCTAAAAACAAATGATGAATCTTTACCTAACATTTCTCAGGATTATTACTTGACATACAATAGTTGAGTGATCTTTGTAATAGTAGTCCTGCTGTAGCAAGGAGTGAGCTGACGCCATATCCTTGCTGGAATCAACAGTAATATTTCCAAGATCAAAGTTGGTATCAACTGCTTTGTATCTCCAGCTTTGTAGGCTAGAGATTTGATCATTGGAAGCGCCTTTTCCTACGGATCCCATGTTCATATTGTAACCAAGGAGGGTGCTAACGAGTGGCGGCACACAGCAACATAGCAGCAGAAAACAGCAGGAATGGGAATGAGTAGAAGAGGGCATTCCTTCCGAGAAAGCAGAGAGATGCAGAGCACATGGAGTTTCGGAGTTCGATGGAACGAAGCGAATCGCGAACCGAACACCCAAACATCCCCCCATACAAACCAGATTGCAAAGAACAGCTGATCAAGTGAAGTCCTGCACTTGTTCATCAAATGGGAGCAACTGTATACACTACCAAACTCAAATTACACACACCATACAAGTATGCAACCCTTTTTGACAGGACACAAAAACTGACTTATACTTGCTCAAAATATGTTACACAGCTTCCATGAATCAACATACAATTAAGGGTAAAACGATAAATACTGAAAAGAAAGTGCAATTGTACGGAAACCTTAATTTTAGAAATGCAATCTTGGACTTTATTTATTTTTGTATCCAAAACTCAACATGAAGAATAAAGTCATTGCCACTTCGTTAGCTTTTTAGCTTTGGGCAGTTCTCTTTCTGGCAGTCACAACTGGAATTCATGGTTATAGTACTCTTTGGGCAAATGCTCTGCAATTCTGGTAAATTCTTTAGAATCAGAATCAAGAGATTCGAGAAAGCCTTTTTTTTTGCCTCGTCGATATCTTTATAATCCCTTTCCATTTCATTAAGTTTCCCTTCACTGATGATCTCTTTCAACTTGGAGCAATCTTCAACTTCCAGACTACGTAAAAATCGCAACAAAACAAGACATGTCAGGTCCAGCAAAGAATTGCATTTTTCAACAGAAACTCTGGTGATGTTACCACATGTTCCTTCTGGCAAGGCTGATACAGTGCCCTTTCTTGTCAAGAAGTTGATATTCAGCTCCTTAAAATGGCATTCAACGATGGAAATCTCTTCCAGTTTCTCGGTATGTTTTGACAGAGAAACATCCACCCCTCCCTGTGAAGATCTCAAATTCCTAAGGCGCAACCGTTGAGTTGATTTCAACAATGGGCTGCCCGGGAACAAACACTTGAGAGCCGGTAGAGATCCCAGCGCGATCTCCAATGCTTTCAGAGATTTCAGCTTCTCAAGTTTCTTCAGGAGCTCCTCTTCATCATTTTCCCCTTTGCTGCTTTCTCCCTCTTTGGGAGGACAATAGTTGCAAATCATTTTCAAAACTTGCAGAAATGAGAGTTTGGAGATGACTTGTTTTGCTGTCTTGAATTCGAGTTGAAGACCATTGACATTAAAGTACTTCAACTTGGCTAGCTCCTTTAATTCGACGCGCAGCTGCGTTATCTTGGTAAATGATATGTCAAGATATTCCAACTCAACCAAATGTTTGACATCTTTTGGCAATTTCATGACACTACTCTTTGAGAGGCTCAGGACAGTCAGATTATTCATATATTGAAAGAAGCCAGAAGCTATCTTGCACAAGCCTATAGTACCAGTTAGAAACAGAGTCCTTAGATCTTGGCATTCAGATTCATTTACCTCAGGTACAGACTTAATGTCAGTGTCATTGAATAACACTCGTTTGAAGCCGGCGAACTTTTGTGATGACATCTCAGTTAGCACCAAAGTATCTTCATTTGCTAACCAAAGAGCCATGAATCGGAGCACCGGCTGCATCTTTACATGTTCCCCATCTTCTTCTTCTTCTAGTAAACCAGCGTTGATAAGCCCCCTCAAGATATGATTCGCATGAGTACACGCTAATCGATAATCTTCTTTCTGGTAACTCCAAAAATCCCCAAAGATCCATATTTCTTTTAGTTGATTCTTGGGGATTCTAGAGTGTGCAGAGAAAAGAGCACAGTACAAGAAACATGCTTTATGAATATCATCAGGCAAATCCTCAAAAGCGGATTTCAGATCTGTAAAGAACTTATCAGCCCTCGTCCTGTCTCTTGCAGGATATTCAAGAAAGTCGATAACATCCAGCCATTCGGTGCGATCATTCTTCCCACGCATTTCTTTACCGATGTTTATTAAGGCATAGGGCAGCCCGCCGCACTTCTTGGCTACCTGTTCAGCATAGTCTTCCAAATGTGTTCCGGAATCAGCACTCATCTCAGCTGCCTCTCTAAACAGCTTCAGAGCATCTACACATTCATCTTTCAAATTCTCAACCTTAAAAGTCTTGTTCCGCTTCGGTTTCACGTTATAGCACACATCTCTGCTCCGTGTTGTGAATACTACCTTGGACCCTTTCAGACGATTCCTGTCAGGAACTCCAACGTCGTGGAGATTGGTCGACGATTGCGTTACGCCATCAACCAGCAGAACAAATCTCTTCTTCTGCAGTGCTTCCGATATGTAGCGAGCTTTCTCAGCAAGACTTTCGGAGTTCCAATCATCGAGCAGTCCGATCTGTTGTCTGATGCCTTCTTGAATCTTGTCCACGTTCCATTCATTGACCTGTTCGATCCAGATCACTTGAAAATCAGGATTCTCATCGTAGTGGTCCCTGACTCGTTCCATGAGCTTGGTTTTGCCAACACCCACCGTCCCGATCATGCCAACGATAGAGTGCTGCTCAATCTCTCTAACAACTTCATCAAGCTTTGCTTCCACACCCACGTATGTATAATTATCTCTGTTTTTAGAACTGTTTGCCGTCTGATCTCGTCGGGGACGGAACCATTGGTACCTATCAGCCACGTTATCTTCTCCGTACTTTTGTCCATCGGCTATTTTCGCCTTTAGGTCTTCGAGGCATCTGTCAACGTCTTTAGCAAATGTCACCGTTGAGCTAAACTCGGTAGAGCAGACATCAAAAAGACACAATTTCTGACATTGTTGTTTCCTTTCCACTAGCAACTCCTCGCCTTTCTTTCTGACTTCCATCACCCTCACGAACCAATTCTCAACTTCTTCCGTCCGCTGCATCCCGCCATGGCCGTGCTGCTCTTTTTCTCTAACCCAACTCATCACCTTGTTCCTCAACTCTTTTAGCTCACTTGAACCTTTGTCCAAGTTGTCAAGATTATCTTTGAGGTTAACCAAATAACGTGAACTTTCACGAAACGATTCCGATACGGCGTTTCCCAAACATTCCGATATTTTGTTAATGAAGGGGTCGCAATGGCCGCACACCGCACCGACGATGCTTAAACAACTCATAGTTTGTGACTTGTAGAGATAAAAAGGGAAGGAAAGGACTGGTTTAAGATTTTCTTTTGCTGAGGGATAGAGAGGAGGCTAAGAGCCTTCAGAGAAAGCAATGATCTCGTGTAGTTAAGTGTTTTTTCCTGCAGAGTAAAGGAGTAAGGTTCGAGCACCATGTAAAATGTGTAAAGAGTGTTTTATTGAAAAAAATTATGAACACGGTGACTAAATTAATTAGATTGAAAATCTTTTATAAATATGGGGACTAAATTAATTGCGTAAAGTTTGATTAAAAATCTTTTACGAACATCAATATTAAATTAATCAATACAAACACAGAAAGAAATATGAGATTCTAAAAATATAGAGATTTAATTAAATTTTTTACATAAATGGGACTAAATTAATAAGATTAAAAAAAATTACGAACACAAATACTAATTAGTGTACATGATTGTAAATTTTTTACGGAAACGAAAATAATTATAGATGGATTTAATTAGAAATATTTTATAAACACATATACTAAATTAATCCTTCAATACTTTTATAAAAAGAAGATGTTACTCATTCGCTACAGTGGAAGCAAAACCTCTTTTAAGATATACTTTGTGGCTTTGTGCAATTCGGAGATTTCTGTTGGAGCTCAACTCATATTGGCTGAAGGAGAGATTTGTTGTGGGTCTAGCTCAATTGGTGCTTGTTTGATTTAAGTTAAGAAAGAAAATAAAAGATTGGAGTCTGACTTGGAGTATGATTGTGTAACCTAATTAATTAGGTTGTCCACTATATATATATATATATATGGTGGCTTAGGTTGTGAGAACAGAGAGGGACAAGAGAGATTGTAAAAGGGATTGTTGTTAAACATCCCGAGAGATTGTGAGAGGGTTGCTGTTGAGCATCCTGTGAGAGAGAAGAGAGAAAACAGATTTCGCAAAACTCTGTGCAGCTGCGGGAGAATCGTCGCAGCGACTTCGTTCACCGTTGGATCGGGGTGAACTTTGGACAGAAGGTGGACAGAAGGTGCACGACTTCTGGTTCTTCAATCTGAACGGTTGAATCGGTGAGAAGTTGTCCGAGGTGGTAGAAATACTGTCCCGATTGAAGCAGTGAAAATCTGGTTTTGGTTCTTTATTCTCATGTCTCTTGTTTTACTCGGATTGATTGATTGATTGGATTGTTTGATTAGTACTATTGGTGATAGTGGTGTATGTCAGATAATTCCTATAGTTAAGATAGGGATTTTGGTTGGTTGTACACATTGATCATCATATAGTGGATTGTTACTGGCTTGGTCCCGTGATTTTTTACCTGTTGAGGTTTTCCACGTTAAAAATCTCTGTGTTATTTTTTATTGCTTTTGATTGATAGGGGTTATTGATTCTTGGGATAAGATTGTTTGCTGCGCAAAATTGATTGTCGATTGGAAATAACCCCAACAACTGGTAGCGGAGCTTAAGGTTTGAAAGATGACTGACAACGCAAAGATTGAGCTTTTTGATGGACAGAATGATTTCACAGTGTGGCAGACAACTGTGATGGATTTGTTGACTATGAAGGATCTCGACGTCGCTCTTGGTGATAAGAAGCCAGAAGGAATGAAAGATGATGCTTGGGCAACTGCCCTGAAAATAGCTTCATCAATAAAGTATGTTGTGATGGGGGAGTAGACACCAAAAGGAATGTGGGAGACGCTGGAAAGTATTTATGCTTCCAAGTCTGTGACAAACAAACTTAGTCTGAAGTTGGACTTGTATTCGTTGAAGATGGATGAAGGTATGAGCATCCATAAGCACTTGTCAGATTTCAATCGGGTGTTGACGAAAGTGCTCAATACAGGGGAGAAAGTAGAAGATGAGGAGTAAGCGATACTTCTTCTTTCTTCATTGCCTGTGTCATACAAGTCACTGGTGCAGTCCCTTATAGGGAAGACAAGTTTGAAGAAGGAGGATGTGACGACTTTCCTGATAGATAATGAGAAGCTGTTAGGAGTGGAGAACAATAGTAGTGAGAGACTAATGATTTCGGATGGGTCATTGAGTGGACAGGATCATTGTGGTAGAAACAGAGGAAGAGGTGCTTCTTCCAGCTATGGAAGAAACAGATCTAGTTCAAGACCAAGGGCAGACTACAGTGAGAAAGAGTGTTACTATTGCCACCAGAAGGGTCACATCAAAGCATACTGTCAGAAGTTGATGACTGATTTGAAAGAACTGTAGAAGAGTAAAGAAAAGATTGGTGATGCTGCAACTATTCAGGATGATGATGCTGAATTGTTGGTAGTGCAGAAAAGTGAGGAGCAGGTAAGAGATTCCTGGATTTTAGATTCTGCATGTTCTTTTCATATTTGTGCTAACAAAGAATTGTTTAGTACATTTGGTGATTGTGATGATAAATCTGTCACATTGGCCAATAACGAAAAACTGGAGGTTGAAGGTATTGGCAATATGAAGATCAAGATGCATGATGGATTGGTGAGAACTCTCGGCAATGTGAGATATATGCCGAAGTTGAAAAGAAATTTAATCTCTCTTGGAAGATTGGATTCTCGCGGGTATAGATACGCAGCGAGAGACAGATTGATGAGGGTAAGCAAAGGAGCAACTGTAATCATGAAAGGAGAGCTTGCTTCTAACAATGTTTACCGATTGATTGGAACCGCGGTTAAGAGTAAAGTATAAGGTACTTACAAAAGATTGAATGATTGTGATGGCCAGGTAGAGTTACCTAGGAGAAGAGTTAGCTTTGTGGTGTTGACCGGTGAGAAAACGAACTTGACTCCTACTCAGATTGCATGAAGATTGGTGATTCCCCCATGATATGAGCTGGAGGGGGAGATTGTTGGAGTCCAGCTCATATTGGCTGAAGGAGAGATTTGTTGTGGGCCTAGCCCAATTGGTGCTTGTTTGATTTAGGTTAAGAAAGAAAATAAAAGATTGGAGTCTGACTTGGAGTATGATTGTGTAACCTAATTAATTACGTTGTCTATATATATATATATATATATATATATATATATATATATATGGTGGCTTAGGTTGTGAGAATAGAGAGGGACAAGAGAGATTATAAAAGGGATTGTGGTTGAACAGCCTGAGAGATTGTGAGAGGGTTGCTGTTGAGCATCCTGTGAGAGAGAGGAGAGAAAACAGATTTCGCCAAACTCTGTGCAGCTGCGGGAGAATCTTCGTAGAGACTTCGTTCACCGTTAGATCGGGGTGAAATTTGGACAAAAGGTGCATGACTTCTGGTTCTTCAATCTGAACGGTTAGATCAGTGAGAAGTTATCCGAGGTGGTAGAAATACTGTCCCAATTGAAGCAGTGAAAATCTGGTTTTGGTTCTCTATTCTCATGTCTCTTGTTTTTCTCGGATTGATTGATTGATTGGATTGTTTGTCTCTTGTTTTTCTCGGATTGATTGATTGATTGGTACTATTGGTGATAATGGTGTATGTCAGATAATTCCTATAGTTAAGATAGGAATTTTGGTTGGTTGTACACATTGATCATCATAGGCTTGGTCCCGTGGTTTTTTACCTGTTGAGGTTTTCCACGTTAAAAATCTCTGTGTTATTTTTGATTGCTTTTGATTGCTTTTGATTGATAGGAGTTATTGATTCTTGAGATAAGATTGTTTGCTGCGCAAAATTAATTGTCGATTGGAAATAACCCCAACAATTTCAGAGATCCGAAATCTCAAAGCCAATTCCCGTTACGGAACGGTTAATTCCATTCCCATAATTAAAATTCCGGTTACGTGCGATCCGAATTACCCTTTTTTCGGATCCAAACTTAGGTTATTCGGTTGAGCGGGTTTCGGTGCCCACCCCTAACAAGTTCTACAAGTTGTGTTTTGAAAAATTAGTGAATGGTTGTTTGAATTAATGTTTATATATGAAAAAACCTTTAATATTTTTAACCACTTAACTACCGATTCATTTAGTATTAATAATTTAGTTAATTAATAATATATGAATGGAAAGCTTGAATTCTTACTAATTGCCAAAGTCTACCAAACACTAGCATTTAATTGCTTATCTATAATGAATGTAAAGTCAAAGACGTGTAAATTTGTATAAGAGTTTAAAAGTATGCCATATCAAATTTAAAATTGTAAAATCTGGCTCGATTATAAACTCGATAAGAAAAAAAGGATTAAAGATTAATATTCAAGTGAGGTCGAATTAGTATAACCTATGGTTTATTTGTATTTTTAATAACTCACCTGCTCCGATAAGCATCAAACAATGCACATCACATTTTAAAATGTATAGATCATCGATACTATACATTAATTACAACTTCGTGTATAGTAAATATAGACAAGTGGGAATGCAGTTTGCCACTTCCTGTTTAAAAATAAATTCATAGCTTTGGCTTTTACTCTAACAATAGAAGGACTGAAAGAGGCACTAATGTATTCAATGGACTATTAAACAGTGGGAGTGGGGCCCACAACGACAATCCTGTGACCCCAGATTTATTTCCATCTGATTAGATGGGTACATATGGAAATAAATTAAAAGTGACGCAAAACCCGATATGTATACCTGTGGAGGCTGTTGGGTTAATTTCAATCGATAATTAATTTTGCGCAGTTAATGATCTTACCTCAAGAATCAATAACTCTTAACTATCAAACGAATTAAAGATAATCAAGGAAAGAACACAAAAAATTTTAACATGGAAAACCTCAATAAGTAAAAAATTATGGGCACAAGTTAGTCAATCCACTATATTATGTTCAATGCGTACATCCAAGCAAAATTTCTATCTCAACTGCAGGAATTATATGACATGGAGGGCATTCCTTCCGAGAAAGCAGAGAAAAGCAGAGTGATGCAGAGCACATGGAGTTTCGGAACTCGATGGAACGAAGCGAATCGCGAACCGAACACCCAACACATCCCCCCATACAAACCAGATTGCAAAGAACAGCTGATCAAGTGAAGTCCTGCACTTGTTCATCAAATGGGAGCAACTGTATACACTACCAAACTCAAATTACACACACCATACAAGTATGCAACCTTTTTTGACAGGACACAAAAACTGACTTATACTTGCTCAAAATATGTTACACAGCTTCCATGAATCAACATACAATTAAGGGTAAAACGATAAATACTGAAAAGAAAGTGCAATTGTACGGGAACCTTAATTTTGACGATTTCAAAGCCTGCTGCATTATGAGGACAACTTGGCTATTTTTTTATACAAACAATTTGTTTTTTATGTAATAATGCATGACAATCTCCAGGTTATCAAATGTGATGTCTCGTTGGTTTGACGTGTGGACACAGTTGTTGATGGAGCTTATTACATGGTTTTAAAATTAAGTATATATAGTTCTTTATTTGTTTGTCCACCAATTCGAAAGCGCTCCTCGTCGACTGATGAAAGCACCCAGAAAAAGCTAAAGCTACAAATAATTTTTTTAACAGCAACTAGCAATTGCCTTCCCACTCGTCTATATTTGTGAAAGCGAGAGATGCTTGATCTTGGCCACTAACATTGTGCAATTGAATACTACTAGTAACTAAAAAAATAAGGAAATTAAAGATCTTGGTCATTGTTTATTTGTAGTTGTAATTATTTTAGTACGATGAAAGACTCCGCAAAGTCTTCATAATATATAGGGAAAAAAATTAAATTACAAACTATTATATTTATAATAAATTACTGTATTTATCTACTCGATTTATATTAGTCACTCATTTATAAAAATAATTATACCTTTTTTGGAAAAAAAAACATAATAAAATTTTCTTCTTTTTCAAAGAGATAAAGACCCACATGAAAAACAATTGGGGATGTTGTTTTTGTTCTTGGTACAATTTTGCGGAGAGAGAGAGAAGGAAGAAGAAGAGCAAAGGAAGGAGAAAGAAAATAAACTTTTTAATTTTTACCATCTGACTTTTCCGAAAGAATTAATAGATGTTAATTTTTTTATGGAGGAGTATGCATATCAACTCACAGATTTGAGGTTTATAAATTGGATGAAACATATTTATGTGTGACTGTGAAAGAAAACAAAAACACGAAAGGTAAATGTTGTTTAATACTAAATTATTTCATTATTATTTTTTATTTAATACTATTTGTTGTTAAAAAATTCATTAAAAAACATGACTTTACAACAATTAAAAAGTTGGGTACGGGGTCTAATTGACAAACGAAAAAAATATGAGGTAAAACATAAATGACATAACATAAAGTTGGAATCAAAAGTGAGTGATAATTTCATGCTACACTAGACTGATGATAATTTTTTGACGGTGTTAATGGAGATGGTTGAAAAGTTGGGGGTTTGTGGATCTAAATAACTAACATAAGAAAAAAAATGAGGTCAAACATGAGTGACAACATAAAATTGTGGATCAATTCAGCGAAAAGTTAAAATTAGGGTCTGATTTAACAGTTAAGAAAAAAAGTGAGAATTTGATATAATTTTTTTTCCAAAAGAAGAAGAAGAACAAAAAGCGGTTAGTACCAATAAGAAACACCTACCAAAGCGTTGACAAGCCAAGCATCAATATCCGGAGGAGCATATCTGAATATGAAGTTGTCGATATTTAATGTGATAATCGAATTATTTAATAATTTCAATAATAAAAATATACCCGGAAGAGTATGTTTAGAGTTTATTATTTTTTAGTTTTGGTGCAGGATGTCTAGAATTTTTTTATCGGGAAAATGCACCTCAGAATCGCTAACGTTTTACGAAAGATTCGATTGAATCGTTAATATATTTTGAGGTTCAATAAAATTTCTAATGTTTATGTATAAAGTATAAAGTTCTATTGGGTTTTTCTGTAACAAAAATCTTACATAGCATATTCCGTTAGTATATCACCTTGGAATTTTTACTCTATAATTACTCGTTAACCACCACTGTTAATCCCTTACTTTCCTTGTTATTCCGCGCTTGGCCTACTTCCTTCATTCCTCTTCTTGTTCTCAACTGTCTCTCATGCTAGTTTATCAGTTTTGGAATTTTTATACATAAAATTCCTAGCTACAACACCTTGTTCTTCTGCATCCCCCTTTCCCTTCACACCTCTATCTACTACGTACCACAAACGAATTGAAACAAAGAAAAAGGGAGAGAGGCAGCTGGAGAGATCTGAAACAAAGACAATGGCTTGTCTTTCGTGGATTGAGACTGAGGTTGGTGTTCTCTTGAGCTACAAAGACAACCTTGAGAAACTGAGAGAAGAATATATGAATCTGATCTGTGAGATAACCGTAGTGAAAGATCGAATTGAAGCGGCTGAAAACATTAGAGGGGAGACGCACGTAGATCCTGTTGTTGAGAGATGGCTGGCATTAGCGTCTAGTCTCAACAATGAGGCTTCCAGAATCATGGAGGAAGAAGATAGAGAGACGGAGAGGAGGTGTCTCATGGGTTTGCGCCTCAATTTGCTGTCCTGCTACCTGGCGAGCAAATCGGCAAAAAGACTGATTGATGAGGCTGTTCAACTACGGGAGGAAGTAATAAGATTCGACAGGGTTGCCTATATTGATTACTCACGGGCATTGGGGGTCATATCGATGCCTGATTTTCAGGAATCTGAATCGAGAGCGTTGGTTTCAAATGAGATCGTGGCGGCCTTGAAGGATACAAGGGTGTACATGGTAGGGGTGTGGGGGATGGGCGGGGTTGGGAAGACCACACTAGCGGAGAAGATTGCTGCCCAACTTTATGAAGACGGGACATTCTATTATGTGGTTATGGTCATGGTATCACAGGAACCAGATTTAAACAGGATTCGACAAGAAATTGCAGATCAGCTCATAATCAAACTGGATGCGAAAACAGAAAGGGGAAGAGCTCTTCAATTAATGGAGCAATTGGGAAAAAAGGATAAACTACTCATCATTTTGGATGACATTTGGGGAAGGCTTGAGTTGAAGGACGTTGGAATTCCCCGTGGAGGCCGTCACATCAATTCACACAAAATTTTGATAACCTCTAGAAGTGAAACGATACTCTCTCAAGAGATGGGTTGCACACCCAACTTCCAACTTACGAATTTAACCAATGCCGATGCACGGACTTTATTTGACCGGATGGTTGGCGGTGTAGATCCAAGCTGCCTTTCTATTGCTGCTCAAATAATTGAGAAATGTGAAGGTAAAATATTACTCATTCTATCATCCAAAAAATGATTTTCCAGTCTCTTTTATTTGTTCTTAAAAATTTATCATTTTATTAATTTTCAATATATGAAGAAATTAAGATTAACGTTGACTCTATTTAATAGATAATTGGTTGGAATAACATCAAAAATATAAATCAATCATTTTCTTAATTATTGTGAAAGTGGATTGAGAGCAATTCTTTCAAGGTTTAAAGGAGTATTTATCACTCATAAACATTTTGTGCTGCTACTTCTTTACGCTTATTATTGCTGTTTTTTAACCTATTTCACTACAAAACTAAGGATTGCTTGACAAATGGTGGGTTAGTTTATTTTTTTTCCTAATTTTTTTGACTTTTTTAATCTAGCCATGGAGCTTTATTTTGATATATTTTTTCCTCGTTAACTTTCAAATTTTTTTAATGTAATCTTATCGTTTAAATATACATGTAATTTTTTTATGTATTTATTATTTTGTCCACCATTTTTCACGCAATCATCGTCAATTCCATCATTACTAATGATTTCACATGTGCCCAATTTGGCCCATATTTAAAATGGGTGGCTAATTTAGATAATTTTGTAAAGTGAGTGGCTAATTAGTCCAAATTTAAAGTTCAATGACTAAAATTGATTTTTTTAGAAAGTTCGATGGTTATAATGTTTTTTGCCTAAAAAATAAAGAGTCGCTTTTCAAAGAAAAAAATAAAATACATAAATCGCATACCCAAATAAATAAAAAAACAATGGAGTGTAAATTTAAGAAAGAAAGAAAAAATAACCTCCTCGTGGGGTAACATATAACCCCAAAAAGAGATTATATGTTAACCCTTTAACAAATAATATGTTATTAGATATATAAGAATAATTTAATGTTTATAAGAAATGTTAGAAGATTTTTTTATTGTATTTCTAAACTTCCTAACAAAATATTAAAACATTAGCATACATGAGAAATATTTTTAAAAATATTTAAAAAGAGAAATTGTAAATAAAATTTAATTATTTTTATATTATCTTAGGTTCTACTATATTTCTTACATTTTTTTACCAAATTTCAAATTTTTTTGCTAGCTTTTACTATTTTATTTCATTTTTTTAGCTATTATAAAGGTTAAGATTGTAACTTTCAGAAAAGTACAGGACTATATAGCAGATTTTAAAATATAGGGGATTAAATGGCACATTTTGTAAACTATATGGTTTTCTTATTTATTTATTTATTTTGATATGTAGGGTTTTTTTATAGTTTATCCTTTTTTTAAATTAGTCTATTAAAATATAAACTACGATGATTGTAAGTTAGCTAATTATGTATTTTATTTTAATTACTAATGTACTGTCAGTATTTTTATTATCACATTTGAGTGGAGAAACAAAATGTTTGGCTTTGGGTTAATTCGGAAACAAATGAAAACAAAAAGATGATTTGTTTCCCTGACATGATGTGTAAACTAAGAAATATATAGTCATTTGTTATTGTCAAAAGAAAATAATTAATATTTTCATATCTGAATAACATAAAATAACTGGATTGTTTCAGGATTCCCCGTTCTAATTGTGACACTTGCTAGGGCGTTAAGACATAAGGATCTAGAGACTTGGAAAGAAGCCTTGGTGCAGCTGAAACGGTTTGATGGTGATAGTTTTGTTGGCGACGCATACATGGGGATAGAGGTCAGTTATAACTTCTTGAGCAATGATGAGCTCAGGAAAGTGTTCTTACTTTGCGGACAATTAATGTGTGCTGACGGCATTTCAATCCAAGACTTGTTGAAATATACAATTGGCTTGGGCTTGTTCCAAAAGAGGCATACTTTAAGCGAAGTAAGTCACAGACTACACAGATGCCTCCATGAGCTCAAAGGCTCTTGCTTGTTGCTAGATGGTAACAGGGAGGGGACAGTGACAATGCATGATGTTGTCCGCAAGTTTGCCATGTTTGTTGCATCCAGAGACCATAATGCATTCGCTGTAAACGCAGATGACGTACTAGAAGAATGGCCTTCTCAGGATGAACTTCAATATTTCACTTCATTCTCCTTGTGCTACTGTACTAATCTCCCTCCTCAGCTTCCTGCACCGTTTGATAACCCATTCCTCGAGTCCTTTCTACTTCTTAGGAAAGATGGGGACGATCCCTCAGCCCTAAAGATCCCAAACAACTTCTTTATAGGACTGAAAGGACTCAAAGTCGTGAGCCTAAGGAGAATGTCTCTTTCGCCTCCATCACTCATATCAGTCTCATGTCTTGTAAAGATTCGAACACTATGTCTTGATTTTTGTGAATTGGATGGTGATATAGGTATCATTGGGGAATTACCCATGTTGCAAGTTCTCAGCCTCCGAGGTTCTACTATTGTTCATCTCCCGAAAGAATTTGGGGGATTGAGTAGCTTGAAACTCTTGGATTTGTGTGATTGCTCACAACTAAAGAAGATTTCAATAGGTGTGCTGTTCAGGCTGACCTTGTTGGAGGAACTGTGTATGGAAAACAGCTTCAATCAATGGGAAGAAGAAGTAGAAGAAGGATGCAGCGGTGCTAGCCTCGGGGAATTGAGGAATCTCCTAAAATTGTGCAGACTAGATATTCATATCCCTGATGCAAACAAGCTCCCTAGCGACTTAGTCTTGGGGAATAGGTTAGAAAGTTTCAGGATATTAATCGGAGAGGGATGGAAATGGGGAGATGATGATGATGATGATTATAAACTAAGAATCTTGAAACTCAAATTCGAGGCAGGTTGTCATATTGATGAGTTGAACAAGGGGATCAAATCGTTGATGAAAAGAGCTCAAGTTCTATATTTAAGTGGTTTAGATATCCTTGATATGAATTCTTGTGTTGTTTCTCCAGATTTGGAGTTCTTGTTCCTTGAGCATATGCAAAATGTTGAGAGGTCATTTCATGGTCCACAGTTTACAAGATTGAAAAGTATAAAGGTGGAGGGATGTGATCGACTGAAGAATCTCTTCTCATCCAACTCTGCAAGAAGCCTCACATTGTTAGAAGAGATTAGCATAGAGGATTGTGAAAGAATGGAAACCATTGTGTTTGCTAGAGAAAACACTAGAGTTGACGAAGACCACCAAGACGATGAAGACATCATTCAATTCACTAAACTACGAGTGCTGACACTAACTTTGCTGCCTCGCCTTGTAGGCTTCTACTACTCCAATCTCAAGAAGCCAACAAATGCCTCATCTTTGACAAGTCATGAGCAGTTGGCATGCGATGAAATTGTGGAGGAGAAGCATCACATTCCTCTTTTCAATGAAAAGGTACGTGGTCGGCTCTCCAAGAAACATGTAACTTATGCTTTTGTTTATAATTAACTTGGGCTTCTTTTTTTTATCAGTTAGAGATATGTTAAATTCTTTCCTATGATATCACAGATCGAGTTTCCCAAATTGGAAGAGTTGACATTGTGGTGTATCACAGTTGATAAGATATGGGACGACCAACTTGGAGCACAAGGGATTTTCTGCTTTCAAAATTTAACAACTTTGAAAGTGAAGGACTGTGAAAATTTGAGATATCTGTGTACTTCCTCTATGGCTAAAAACCTTGCACAGCTGAAAAAGCTTGAGGTAGTAAATTGCAACTCCGTTGAAGAAATAGTTGCTACACGAGGAGAATCATTCACTAAGCTGAACGAGTTGCTTCTATATGGTCTTCCACAACTCAAAAGATTCTGTGGTGCCGCCGACTTAATTGAATTCCCCTCCTTGCTAAATTTGTGCATAGAGGATTGCCCTCAGCTGAGTACATTCATCAGTAATGATCCAAGCGTTGGTCCAGAACTGAGCTCCTCCGTTCTCTTTAATGAAAAGGTACGTTTCTTTCTGTTTTTTCTACCCTTTTTGTCCCTCTACATAGTGGTCAATGATAATTCGAAACTCATCAGTGTTGGTCCAATTTGCAGGTTGCATTCCCCAAATTGGAGGAATTGATAATTCAGAGCGCGGGTCAATTTAAAATGATATGGGATGATGAACTCCATCCGAATTCTTTTTCTGAACTGGTGACACTTAAAATACAGCGTGGAACAAATTTATTGATTGTTTTCCCACCCAGCATGTCAGGATCAAAAACCCTGAATCTGCAGTATTTGACTATTATTGATTGTGATGTACTCGAAAATGTGTTTGACGTTGGAATGCCAATGAAAGAAACAGAAGCTCGCAGCTTTGAGAATCTCAAAACTGTGATTGCTTCTGGATGTCCAGCTCTTAAAAGTCTTTTCCCAGAGTGTGTTGCCCTGGCTCTTCAAGAACTTGAAAAGCTTCAAATAGAAAATTGCGAGAAGATGGAGGAAATTGTTTCGATGAATCAGAAAAAGGATAAGCAAGATCAAGATTGTGCAACTAAATTCGTCTTCCCCAAAGTAACCTCCTTAAGCTTTTGTGATTTACCGCAGCTGGAGAGATTTTATCCCGGACCTCATACCTCAGATTGGCAGTGTTTGGATGAGTTAACCGTGCTTCACTGTGACAAAATTGATGTATTTCGTCCCAACATTCAGCAAGCAGATGCATCATTTGCAAAGGTATATATAACCTTTTTTTTCAATCTCTTTTAAGGGATTCCATATTTAATAGCCAACTATCTACTTCAATCTAGTGTTGGTTCATGAAATGTGGCTATAAATATTGTAAGTGTTTGATTATGTTACTTGTTTCTCGGTTCTTCTTTAAAATGTTATATCCATCATGAAAACGTCACATTCTCGGCACTCACTACTCTATTTATTTTTTATTAACAAGAAAGTTATTTCTTCTGCGGAATGTTACTTCTCAAGTCTCATATTTGATTCTATTTTGGTTCATTTGCAGATTATTTCTAACTCGAAGGTGTCCTCATTTGAAACAAAAGACATCACAGTGGCATACAAAAGCTTGTCTGGCGAACTAATTGTCGATGGCCTTTCCCAAGCTTTTCCTATTGCTCTCCTTCAAGGATTTCAGAATCTAAAGAAGCTTGTAGTTTCAAGTTTTTCTTTGACACAATTGTTCCCATATGGACTTCTGGGTGATGATTCACAGGCAAAGATTCTTGCACAGATAGAACGCTTAAAACTGATTGATTTGCCTGAGATGACAAGTATATGGAGTGAACAATCCCAACTGAATCAGATTCTTCAGAATCTTCAAAGATTAGAAGTAAGGGGCTGCGACAGTTTGACCACTTTAGCGCCTTCTATTGCATTGTTACATAATCTAACACATATGGATGTGTGGCGATGCAATGGACTGACAGAGTTAATAGCATCCTTTAAGGCTGTAACAAGCCTTGTCCAACTCGTAGAGATACGGGTAAGAGAATGTGATTCGATTACGGAGATTGTCGCAAATATCATTGAAGATGAAGATAGCAATGGGGACGACAACATTGTTTTTAGCAATCTGGAAAAGCTGACACTAGAATCTTTAACAAACCTTAACAGCTTTTGCTCTGCACGTTGCAACTTCAAATTCCCATCGTTGGATTCGGTAACTGTGACCGAGTGTCCTAAGATGGTGTTCTTCTCATTGGGAGTCTTGAGCACACCAAAGCTAAGGAAGGTTTTGGTAAAGAAAAGATGTGAAGACGAGGAAGACCATTGGGATGGCGACCTTAATTCCACTGTGTTCAAAGAAATGGTATGTATTGATTCTTTCTCCTTCTCTGTTTGTTTTACTTTTCATTTTTAAATACATTTCATAAATGAGTAATTCCCGTGCACTCTTAATATCATAATTTATACTCAGTCGCATAAATAATGGACTCCACCACTAGTAATGAGGTTCATGGTCATAATTCGGTAGGGCCGGCTGGTATTATTAGATCCCGCCACTTATATGAATGAGATGTAAAAAGTAACATAAATGTATCATATTTTTAGGTCTGCAGCGAAGAGCAGTTGAAATTCTCAGAATTTCCAGTTTTGAAAAACATATGGCTTGATGATGAACTTTCATTGGTGCACTGTCGTGATCTAATATTTCTTGAGGTGGACAAGTGTACTTTTGTCTCGTATGCTATATCATTTCGTCTACTATTGTCCTTGAAGAACTTGGAAGAGCTGAGAATAACAAACTGCAACTCCTTAGAAGAAGTGTTTGATGAATCAAAAAATGTTGGATTTTTGTCAAAGTTAAAGAAGTTTTACTTGGCTGATTTGCCATGTTTAAAACACGTGTGGCCTGAGAATTTTAAGGTGACCTCACACTTCAAAAACCTTAGCTTGCTCAACATTTGCAATTGTAGCAGCTTGAGGTATGTATTTACTCCATCCATGGCTTTGTGTGCTGTTAACCTCCAAGAGATACAAGTGAAGAATTGTGCTCGTATCGAAGTTATCATCCTCAACGGAGAGAAATCATCCTCAGATAACATCATGAAATTCCCTGAATTGAAGTCTCTTCTTCTTCAGTCTTTGCCTTGCTTGGCGAGTTTTTATTCCGGAAATGGTATTCTGGACTGCCCTAAATTAGAAAAAATTACCATGATTGATTGCCCAGTGATGGAGACATTTGCTTGCACATCTTCCATTGAAGAAAAGGATAAAAGCCATGGCGAAGGAGCCCTCCCTATTTCACTCGAAGCTCTTTTCAATGACAAGGTCAGCTAGGCAAACACTCAATTCTTGAATAAAATACATGAACTGTTTTCCTCTACCTAAATTTTTCCATCTTCTTCTCTTTTTTTTGAAAAGAAAAAATTAATGATTATGGGATATATTTACTTTTACAGGTTGTGTTCCCTAACTTGGAGGAAATAAGAATAATGGGGATGGATGGGTTGAAGATGGTATGGCAAAATGAGCTCCATCCAGATTCATTTTCTAAACTAAAGACGGTGAACATTGAGAAGGGAGGAGGATTGTTGAGAATTTCCCCGTCGGGAGTGCCAAGAAGAGTTTTGTTGAATCTAGAGAATCTTACAATCTCTAAATGTGTCTCACTAGAAGTGGTGTTTGATATTCAAATGCTGATGGATGGAACAGAGACGACGCATAGTACAGAGCCATCTGCGACTCAGTTGAGAACATTGGGTATATCATCACTTCCAAAGTTGAAGCATGTTTGGAATAAGGATCCTCATGTACTTGTTTCTTTTGAAAAACTCTATTCGGTGAATGTTGTAGAATGTCCAACTCTAACAAGTCTTTTCCCAGTCTCTGTTGCCTTAGGACTTCAACAACTTAAAGAACTTCAGATAAAAAGTTGCGACAGGTTGGAGGAAATTGTTTTGAATAAGGAAGATGATCAGGAAGAAAGCTCCGTCATCACGTTTGAGTTTCCTCAAGTAACACTTTTGAGGCTCTGTAGGTCACCGAAACTCAAGACATTTTATCCAAGACTTCATGTTTCAGAATGGCCAATGCTAAAGTGTTTGATTGCGTATGACCGTGACAATCTTGGTACAATTCGTCCCCGTAGTGATTCTCAAAGCGTTGCTGCTCTCTTCTTATTATCAAAGGTATGGAAACCACCACCCGTCCTATTTTATCAACATAGTAAAATCCAAATCAACTGTCAAAGCTATAAAAGCCTTTGTTGGACTGATTTGCAGGTTATTCCCAACTTGGAGGAAGTCTCCCTAACGAGTGAGGATATTGACAAGATATGTGAGCAAAGCTCTTTTGTGACCGATAAGCTAAAAGTTCTTGACTTGACATCCTTGCAAGAATTTCCAATTGCTTTCATTCAAAGATTCCTAAGATTGGAGCAGCTTATTGTGTCATGTTCTAGTTTTGAACAACTATTCCCATCTCATCATGAGACAAACGCAAACAACCTAGCAAGGAAGTTAAGACTAGAGAATTTGCCTAAGATGATGCGCATTTGGAATGAAGAGTCTCATCAGTTGGAGCAGATTCTTGAACATCTAGAAGTTTGGAACTGCCATTGTCTGATCACTTTAACACCTTCTGGTACTGCATTTCTAACAAATCTAACATATTTGGATGTGTGGAGATGCAATGGGATGACAAAGTTAGTGACATTATCAACTGCAAAAAACCTTGCACTGCTCAGAGAGATGCGAATAAGAGAATGTGATTCCTTGAAAGAGATCGCAGTAAGTGATGGAGAAGAAGAAGGTAGCGACATTGTTTTTGGCAAATTACAAAGTCTGACACTACAAACCTTGGCAAGCCTTACTAGCTTTTGCTCGGCTCGTTGCAACTTCAGATTTTCATCTTTGTACAGCGTAACTGTGGCCGAGTGTCCCAGGATTGAGTTTTTCTCCAAGGGAGACTCGCTCACGCCGAAGCTAACAAGCGTATGGGTAAAGAAAGAAGAAGAAGGAAGGCTAGGAAAGTGGGAGGGTGACCTTAATTCCACCGTACGACAGTTGTTAACGTATTGATATTAATTGAGCAATTTCCTTCCATATTCATCGTCATAAATTACCAACCTACAAGCAAACTTTGATGCTTTATGATTGCTCAACTTGGGAGAGATTTTGTTTATGATTTTTCTTGTTTTTAAGATTTGGTTTCAATGATTGAACGGTGTTGGGCGATGTTTGGTGATGCAATTGATGTAACAAGTTTGAATACTATTATGTTCGGACGAGATTAGTTTCCTCTTAAGTACCGTCAGAGATGAAATGCAAGGGAATTAATAAAACAATGCCTGGATTTGCATGAGTGTATTGATTAAGATTCCAAATATCTATTACAGCAAAGCTAAGTCATCTATAATTTTTGGGTTATTGCTCGTTGACAGGGCAAGTTTGCCATCTTTCCTCTCAGTTTTGTATACAAGTATACACTAAAAAAATCAAATAAGTGCAGTTATGTACAAACAAAAGATTCACAAAAAAAGACCATATAATAAGATACACTCTCTTGATTCTAAGGGAAACCAAAAATCATGTGGAAAGAAGGATAAAAAAAATGGTATATTTTGCTCTCTACCTCTCCAATTCTTGTTTACAAAGAGGACAACATGAGATAATTTTGAGCCATTGATCTACACAATTGAGGTGAAACATATGAGAACATGGCAATTCCCTCACCTCTTCCTTATCTTTATACTTTGCTAGACAAATGCAGCATTCCTGTAAAAAAGAAAAGATAAACCAAAATTCTACCGATATTAGAGCGCGAAACCACTTACATCAACCGTATGTTAGTATCATTATATTTGAACTGGACAATATTATATATTCCCTAGAAGTTACATACCAGATCCTTGCTGCAATCAACTGTACTATTTCCAAGCTCAAAATTGGTGTCAAGTGCTTTGTATTCCCAACTTGGTAGGTTTGATATTTGATCATCGGACGCGCCTTTTTCGACCGATCCCATGTTCATATTGTAACCAAGGAGGGTGCTAACGAGTGGGACACAGCAACACAGCAGCAGAAACAGCAAGAATGGGAATGAGTAGCAGAGGGCATTCCAAGAAAGCAGAGAGATGCAGAGGACATGGAGTTTCGGAGCTCGATGGAACGAAGCAAATCGAGAATCAAACACCCAAACATTACCCATCACAAACCAGATTGCAAAGAACAATTCAAGTGAAGTCCTGCACTTGTTCATCAAATGAGAGCACCTGTATAAACTACCAAAATCAAATTACACACCACACATATAAGTACAGAAGTTCTTTACCAAAATCAAATCAAATAAAGGTCAAAACTTTGTCATCAATCTTTGATTTGGATATCTATTTTTAATCATTGTGCCCAAGCTAGTTGCCAAATTGGTGAAAAAGTATGCAAGTTTTTCACAAGACACAAAAGAATCTAATCTCATTCGAATATATGGTCGAGCTGAATGAATGACTCTCCGAGCATGGTAAAGAAAAAGTGACTTCTATTTTTAGTAATCATAACTGTCATAACTGGTACCTAGAGTACTAAACATACACATGGTTTAACCATGAAGAATAAGTATCTTTTTATTATTAAAAAATGATAGAAAAATGAGCAGTTCTTTTACAATACCTGGATTCCTCACTGCTCCTCTGCTGTTCCAAATCAGGGAGGCTAAAACCATCTCCATGAGCTGCATAAATTTTCCGGTATCGCCCGTAAAGTAGCAGAAGACTAAGGAGACAACCAATGTCATAACCAAAAATCCAAATTCTGACGGGCCAAACAGGTTTCTCATTTTGTGACACAGACAAGGTAAATGTGATGATGCTTAATTGAACTACCAAAGCTATGAGCTCCATCATCATCCAGGAACTGGAATTAAACGGATTCGACCCAAGATCAGATCTTGAACCATTCTGGTAATGGAAAACTCTTCTCAAGAACGTGAACCATCTCGCTCTTGATATCCTCATCGCGATCCTAATCAAGAAGGAAGCAGGAAAAGCACGAGTAGACCTGTTTTGAGGAGAAGTACTTGCAGCTGTGTGGCCTTCTCCTGATGGAGAATCCGATGAAAATGGAACTGAAGAAGCTGAATTGCATATTGAAATTACTGGAATGGGATACCGCGTGTTCATTACGAATGTTAAAAGATGCAAACTTTAGGACTCAAATCTTTAAAACGATCAAAACTTGAGATAAGAAATGGTTGTATAGAGCACAGAAGCATGGATTGTGTGTAGCTAGTAGAATAAACACAACAATTTTGTGCAAAAGTGGGGTTTTAAGAGAAGGGTTTTAGGTAATCATGCGAATTGAGTGAGGTGAAAATAAAATTGTTATACCACCTTAGCTTGTGTATGGTCAAGTTATGTGACAGAAAACAATTCTAGAAAGTCCCATATAGAAAAAAGCCTCAAACTTAAAGTATAAACCCAGAAATCTCCAAATTCAATAAAAAAAAAAGACCAAAAATCTCAACTGGGTTTTCTACAGAATTGCAATCTTGAAATGGGTATTTAAGAATTTTGGTGCCCAACAAACTTGAATTAAAGAGTTGTGTTCTTAATGATTGAGCAACAAAAATGGAGGAGGAGTACGAGGGTGTGGTGGAGAGTAGGACAGGAAGGAAGGTGAAGGGTTGGGTTTCAGATGGTGACCAAGAATCAACTACAAGAAGCCACAACACAACAGCTTTGCTTTGATACCAAGTGAATAAGAAAGAAAAGAGGCAGATCAGATAGGAGAGAAAACCATTGTAGCAAGCAGCCAACCGCAACCGTTGTTGGCCTAACTTCCCTACAGGTTTTTGTTGTTTCTCTATCAAGCAAACGCTGAGGTAAGTGCTAACTATATTAAATTTAACGCAAAGGACAAAAAGAAAAGAAGAGAAGAATTTCTTTTAGAAGCAGTTGATAAATTTCAAATATATAGGCACGAGCCTATATTTATCTCTAAATTTACTGTTAAAAGATAATGTTTATAAGAGGTAATTTATCCAAAATAAATAATATTAATTTAGTAATTGATAATTGGGTGGAAGAGGAAAATTATATAGTATACTCGATATTTCAATTAGACGGATCCCTTTGGAGTTTATCCGACACCACTACCTAGATTTATAATATTTTTAAAATTTAAAATTTTAAAACCACCTAATTGGTAACCACCAATCTTAATGTATAACTTTCTTATTGGCTAGTGTGAATGAATATAATGATATGACACACCGAATATACTATATAATTATTCGCGGAAGAGTCACAAATGAAGTACCGTGTTGATATTTGTTTATGTATTTAGTATTTACTAATTGTGATTTGTAGTAATAAAACAGATTTGAATTAAGGCGGGTACAGTGTAGTCATTTTTATTTTATGGTTGGAGGTCGAACACCTCATCCAACATGGACTCCTCATCCATGGGCCATGACCCATTTGGCCCACCATTGATGTTGTTATTTTTTTTATATATACTCTCACCCAATTTTTATAATTGTCTATTTTAACAATAAAAAAAATGTTTGTAATTAGTTATCGTATTTATAATTTTAAAAAAATTAGTTGGTATTTTTCAATTATAATTTTTATCTTTCTCATAAGATACAAAATCTAATTCAAATCCATTTAAAACACGTTGATTTTTAGATTGGTCAATTTAAAATGGAGTAATTAATATAATAAAGAGAGATAATCAATGAAGTGTATTTTTTTTTAATAAGCAGAGGATTTATTAAAGAAAGGTCATAAAGAACATGACAGAGAACAGAAAACCAGAACTAGAGTCTGCCTAAAGAGAGGCTCAAAATTCGTAGTTCGTAGTTTATTAATTTAGTAATTTAAAATGAAGTGTATTTATAATTGAAATCAATGATTACTTTAGTCTGTATAGTTATAGTTAAAAAGACAATTGCAAAAATTCAGAGAGAATATATTGATAGAAATTGTAAATAAGGTGATTCAAACTTCGAAATTTTATCCTCCATATTTCGTAGAAAATGCTACTGAAGTATCGTTTATACTTATTTATTTATGCAAACTTTTTGTTTTCCTACTATGGCTTAAAATATGATCCAATACAATTTAGCCACCAATTTTTTTTTAGAATACAATTTAGCCACTATTAAATAAAGCTACTGAAAGAATGGTACAATTTCCATATGTCGACCAATCCAATCCATATTAGTCATTTCAAGAAAAAAGAAATACTAATCGTTGAATCTCCTTGAATGGTCGGTCCAATACGTCGATAGGTCAAGACTTTTTGTATTCGCAATAATTTTTTTAGATTTATTAATAATTAATTTTATTTACACTAAATCAGTTATATAAGATCAAAATAATACCCTTTTTGCTACCAAATACTTTAGAAAAAAGGGTAAAATAGTCCCCGCAAGTAAATAGTGTTCTTAAATTTTTTAATTTGTGATCAGTTGAATTAAAATATTCATTTTTTAATAAAAAAAAGATGTTTATAAAAATCTTATCTTAAAATTTAATTTTGAGAGAAACTAAACTTGCTTAATACAATTCATCATGTAATATTTCGTAATTAGAATATCTAAACTTAGAAAAATGATTGAGAAACAATTTATTTTCTTCAACAAGTGGCTAAATCTTAATAAAGAAAGTTGATTTCTTTTTCTTCTTCTATTTCTAATATTGCGTGGCTTAATGACTCATCCGTTATCTAATATCTTTATTACAATCTTTCTTGTTGGGTCTTCTCTCCTTTGATGTCATCGTCTCATATCGATGTATGAGTTTAACATTATATTTAGTGTGAATAATTCAATATTTTCACTATTATAACGAAAAACTACAAATTAATTCAATTTTTATATATAAAATAATTATTTATTGAGAGTAATTTATCTATTAGGGAACATAATTAGAACAATATATTTTTTTTGTTACTATTCAAAGATGTTGCGGATCAAATTTGAATTAATAGTGACAAGTTATGAATTGATAATATATTCAACCCCACAAGATATATATGCCTTTCTATGTCCTTGATGGGGGCTTGTCTATGAGATGCTATCATAATAGAGAGACATCTATCAACCTCTAAGTGCCTATAATGAAATATAGAATTTTTCTTCTCCATACGAAGGAAAATGAAGATTGTAGTACGTTTTCTCGTTTCGCAAATGATGTCGTTTTAAAAAGAAAAAAAAACGCATATTAAGAAAATGATTATGTTTTCTATTAATTAATTTTTTTCTTAAAATAAGTAATCTAGAAGGGTTAGATGGATTGGATACATGATACTTTTAAAAAATAAAAATTAAATAAAGCTACATTTCATTAAAAAAATATATATCACTTTTCTCCAAGATAATCTAAAAATGATAAATATTTTAGAGAAAAAATTTAACATTAAACGACATCGTTCTTCAAACGGAGGGGAATATGCCTAACTAGCTTGTAAGTTGCAACTATATTAACTGAATTCTAATAATTTATTATTTTCCCAACATTATTGATTTGAATTTGACCAATTTAGTGCAACGTGTATATTTTGCAATTTGTAGATAATAAAAAACTGTAAGTAATTTGATTAAACCACTTTACTTAAATCCTAAGCTGCTTAATTTGACTAATATTCGGATGTTTTAGCCGGTGAGTCCTGGCCATGTGGTGTTAAACCTTGGTGATTCATCACCCTGTCCTAGTTTTCACAGGCAGACTCATTTTTCATAAATATGCTTATATGATTGTATACCTGTCAAAATGGACGGACAAATGTCCATAAACTAAATTTGTTTAGACTTAGAAATAAATGAGACAAATTAGACCCGGTCGATTTAAAAAACAGACGAATTAGACCCATCCATTTAAATGAGCTGGATTTGGACGAATTCTGTCAGAATAATTTAAAAAAAAATTATAAAAAAAATGCTACTAGCGAAAAGTTCATGGGTTGAATTATAAGGTGATGAATGAAATCATAAATATCAGCTCGAATATTTTCTGTCATTATGATCCACATCACACAAAAACAACGAAAGTTCATGAGTTGAGTTATGGGGTGATGACTGAAATCATGAACACCACCACGATCATTATATGTCATTACAAAAATATATCAACGAAAGTTCATGAGTTGGGTTTTGAGGTAATGAATGAAGTCATGAAAACAATCACGAACATTTTCTACAATTACAAAAATATACTTGCGAAAATTCATGGGGTGATAAATCAAATCATGAACACAACCACAAATATTTTCTGCCATTACAAAAATAACGAAAACTTTCTGAGTTAAGTCATGGGGTGATGAATGAAATCATTAATACTACCATTATGGTCCATCACACAAAAACATGTCAATAAATATCGTTTCATGTTACAGACACAACCATATCTAACAAGTCTACATACAAAAATATAAAAACTATATAGGTTTACTTAAACCTAAAATCTTTTTTTCATTTTGTATCATGCCATATGGTTGATGAAATTAGAACTTCTCTCGTCATTCTATTTTTCATGTTTCATAATCAACACATTAAGCTCCTCCAATATTTTGCTTTGTTTTTCTATATCCATGCATATAAACAACAAAGAAAAATGTAAAACAAAAAAACAACTATATAATATTTAAACCAAACAGGTTTTTTTTTTTGGGCAATTTACCTTCTAATCTATATACCTAATCTCTAGTACAAACCAAACCAACGGCTTCAACAGTTTCACTGTTAGAAAAATGTGTTTTTTTAATTAAATAATATTTTTAAAATTAAATTATTATTTTAGAAAATAATAAACGGACAGACGGGAAATCAGTCGGATTTGTCCTATCTGTCCGTATGTAGAGCGGGACGAATCTAACCCAATTCATTTATCAAATAACACTAAAATTGTTGTCCATATCTCATCTAAAATTAGAATTATGGACGCTTATATAAACAATCCCCCTATTACCACCCCTATCCACTTTATCAGTCAATTTTAGTGTCTTTTGCACACTGTCTTGTGTGCCTCTTATTATGTAACATCGCAGTTTATTAAAAAAAAGAAAAAAACTAAAACAATTGTTTTTTTTTCGTCTATAATTTAAATTAATCAAATACAAATTCATAGTTTTACACACAAAAAATAAAATTCATTACCCTTTGATCTAAAAGAATAAACGGTGGCCCAGATCAATGATATCAAAGGCCAATACGTATGGGCCAAAACGTGGCCCAATTCATAAGCCTACTCTATATTTCATCCTATATAGTCCAAGCTACGTACTGTTTGTTTTTTTCTTTCCTCTTCTTCCTCACCTCTCCCTCACGCGATTCGAATACACGCGCTAAGAGGAGCTCCGTCGAATCGGGAAATTTAAGAACTCAATCCAACGGTAAAACCCTAACTTCCAATCTCAATCTATGATCTAATATGTTTATTATCTGCTCCAAGTTTAATTTCCTATCACCCATCTGCTCTCCTTAATCGAGCTTCTTCCTGTTTGAAAATTTTGTTTCTGGTTGGTTCGTAATACGCCCTGAAATGGAGGGAAGCAACTAGAAAAAAACAGAAATTTCAGTATCCAAAGTTCAATCCTTTTGCATATGTTGTTTTATATTGTTTTATAGATGAATGGATGGGTGAGTGATTTTGGTTGGTGATTGGGCTAAAAGTGTTTTTGTTGTTTGTTTTTCTATTGGGAGGTAGGTGAGTGAAAGGAGATATACTAGGTAAGAAGAAGAGGCGATGACGACGGCGGCTAGACCTACCTGGGCACCTGCAAAAGGAGGTAATGAGCAAGGTGGGACGCGTATTTTTGGGCCATCCCAGAAGTATTCTTCGAGGGACCTTGCTGCACATACCAATCTAAAACCCAGGTCGGTCTTTCTTAGGTTACCTACGTTCTGTGTAACTGTATTTTGTTGAATGTTAATATTTAATTTTAACACATGAGTTATGCATCCTTCAAGACTTGAGTGTGGTTGCTTCTTGTCATTGGTTTGATCTTTTGTTTCTTTGAAAAGAAAAGAAAAAATCTTGTTTTACATAATTGTTTTGTCTAATGGATGTATGCTAATGTCAAAGCTTATGATTATAGGTTCTTCTTTTTGTAGCTCCCCGTCTTTTAAAGTGTGTGCAGAATCTGTTTAATGGGATAAGTAAATGAAACATCTCCATTCCAGTTTTTGTGAGGGATAAGCTGACTTATGTTGGGATTGGGGAAAGGAACAGAGAGGGGTTTAGGTGTTATTACTTGAAATTTATCCACGGAAGCATTTTCGTTCCTAAGAAACATGAGCTGTTGCATCTGTGTTTGGTATAGATCTGTAATTTCTGTTCTCTCTGCTTCAAATTTAATTTCTGTCCTGCATGCGCGTCATTTGTTCTTCTATATTTGCATGCATGTCATTTGTGTGCTTGTCTAGTAGTATTACATCAGTTGAGTCCTTGGAGTACTATATTTTCTAGTCATTAGAGTACTTTATTTTCTCTACACTTACACATTTTGGTGGTTTTTATTGATTGCCATGTGTATTTCAGAAAGGAAGGGCAAGACACCCAAGATGAACTGCAGAAGAGGAACCTTCGTGCTGAGCTGGAAGACCGTGAGCGGAGGCATTTCTCTTCCAAGGATAAGTCTTACCATGGTAATTATATCACTAAGATAACATTTGTTAGCTTCTGAATTCTGCTCTATCCCTTAGTGGCTTCTGTATATGTTTCTGCTTTTTCCATTCTAATGCATTTATATTGGCACAGATGACAGAGACCAGCGGAGGGGTAATCAACTTCTTTTGGAAGGTGAGCATTCTAAGTAATACTATTTGCATTCACAAAATAGTGGTGTCTCTCATCACTAATCTTTTCTGTTTTAATATTTCTATACCATATTCTCTCTTCATTTACTAATATCAAAGCCATTTTTAGGGACTAGGAGGGATGCTGAAGATCGTATCATTCCACGCAGCTTAGATGCTGATGACTCTGATGTCGAAGCTAATAATGATGATGAGAGGTTGTTACTCTGACCAGAGACATCTTCATCCAAATTATAACTGCTAACATAACTATCGTGTGCCTCAATGATTCGATTACTTACCTATTTTTGGATGTGTACTGTGCATGCACTAGTGTGTGTGGGCTTGTATGCCATGTTTTCTTAATTCCCTCGACTTCCCAAAGCAAAGTAATCAATGCAAATCTATCATGCATATGTATGAAATAGCAAAACATATTTTGGTTAGTTTGGAACATTGATCTGCTGAAAGAAATCAACATCTACCGCAATATCTTCTGATGAAAGCCCTAGGTTTCCCTATTTTTGTCGTGATAAAACCATCATTTTTATTTGCTTCACTGCAAATTTTGTGGGCAGTGTTGATGTTTACTAGTGTGAATGTTTCTCATATTGCTCCTATGGTTATTTCAGTGATGATGACGATGATGATGATGATGATGATGAAGATGACACAGAGGCCCTTATGGCAGAACTTGAACGGATAAAGAAGGAAAGAGCAGAGGAAAAGTTCCGACAGGTAGCTTCCATTCAAAAGTTTCCTGCACTTGCATGTTTTATCACTGCAGCATTTTTCCAAACTCAGTTTTTGCTTCATCAGAAATCTAGGGCTTCCATTCTAGAGTTTCCTGAACATTGATCTGTTGAAAGAAATCAACATCAACTGGTTATTAACACCTGTATACACATTTTTTGGGTTATTCAAATAGTGGCTTAAATAGCCATTAATTTATGGCTTTGACTACGTTGGCTATTATTAGCTATAATGAATGCATCCATATTTTGCAGGAACAAGATCGGGTTGCTGAAGAGCTTAAGGTAAAGGAAGAGCAGCTTCTCAAAGGAAATCCACTGATTAATAATCCAACTTTCAGTGTGAAACGAAGGTGAGGATGTGGAAAGTCTAACTCCACAATGCTAACGTAGACTACTCGAGGTTTTTTCAGTTTAATTGTAATACCATCCTAACTTGTCTTGTATGCATTTATTGGACCAGATGGGATGATGACGTTGTCTTCAAGAACCAGACTCGAGGTGAAACCAAGACTCCTAAGCGCTTCATCAATGACACAATCAGGAGTGACTTTCACCGTAAATTCCTGCACAAATACATGAAATAAGTTTGATCATCGAATCCGTTGTGATATCACACTGGCTATGGAGTCAGAAGGTTACTGAACCTTTGTATGTATGAAGAAACGGCAACAGTACTGGTTTGAATTTGTTGTACTTTAAGAGCTTGAAAATTGGAATATATATGGATTTATGCTGCTGTCAAATATTCAGTTGGGAGAAAATTTGCATTATGTGAAGCGTTTCGTAGTTTTTATTCTTCTGTCTGGGTGCCATTGTCCAATTTGTGCTTTGCTCATGGCATGAACAACAAGCTCGATGATACACGAACAAAATTCAGAATACTCGAACAATTTTCGAAGCATGGAAGTCTATAAATACAAAATCCATATACAACTTTTTTCCCTAGTTGCTTACAACAACAAAAGGGGGAAAACCAATGATTTCTACATGAAATGGAGGCATCAAAACTACAAACAATTGAATAAACACACTATGGGGAGAGCGGATCGAGCTTCTGCCCTAATTGGCTCAAACTAATTTACAAGAGTTCCCCACACAAATCCCACAAGTAGAAAAAGGAAGAATAGGATGTCTGCCTAGGAATCAAACAACATTCTACGAACTGTTTTTCTTCGGCTCTCCTAAAACGAATTCCGCGTATATATCCTTCAGACCAATCACAACGGTAGTTATTAATGGCCCCATGATTGCTCCCTGTGGAAGAAAACAAGGAAACGGTGGTTAAAGAATCTCAAACGATGAAACGACAATGATTGCATAGTGCTACTATTGATCTATTCTTATGAGAAGTTCAATGTTTCATGTTTAGCAAGTAATAACACCATTAGATTACAGTTCAACAAATGAAAGATTAGCAGAAAAAATGTTAAGGAATCTACAAATGTTTATGATACAAGGTTGTCATCAAACCAGTAGGGAGCAGGAAGGGAGTTCTAAGTTAGGCCAATGTTTCAAGAATGGAGTAGACTCGGGTTGTCTTGAAAGCAACCGAAGTTTTTGAAAGTTGACATGTTGCATTTCGATTTCTAGTTAGTTTTTCCCAGTTTTCAAACAGTGATCTTCAAAAAAAAAACGAACACTTCCGAACAAAAAGTTTAACATGAAACCCTTCGCAGTCCATATAACAGATGGCAAACATGATCAGGGGTAATATTTTTTATACAGGAAGGTAGTCATACAATGTTAAGACCCTCTAGTAATACGAGCAGTTCAAACCAGAAATTAAGGAGGAGAAACAGAGATGAATGGACAACAGAAGTTACCTCAAAAGCAGATGGGAACAATGTCATTCCACCAATGATGCTAAGCCCGGTAAGATATGCATTGTAACCAGGTATGCCCTCTTGGATCACAGTGGAACCATAATCCAGAAGCACAATGTGAACAATAGACAAGGTAACGGCCAGTATGTATCTACTTTCAAGTACCAGTTGCAGCGCAGCAGGAATTGTTGCGAACCAAGGTGGAAAGATTGGCAGCAGGGGGCTGATGAATGCAAGTATGGTTGACATATACAAGAAGTGTACTTTATGTAGTCTAAACAATAGCCACGTGAGGCATCCGTAAAAGAGAGATATTTCAGCTGTAGCAAGGAGAACTCCAGAAATAGCATTGTCAAGAACTTCAACACTTCTAATCCTGGCAGACTCTGGAAGTGGAAGCATATTCATAACTTGTTCAGTAACCCCACCAGACTCGGATGTGATTAGATAATACAAAACCCAGAAAAATATTATTGACTGGGACACAAAATTGAAAACCTCAGCTGCTCCAGAGACTATAGAATTTGTGACAGAGAACATAACTTTAGCACTGCCACCAACAACGGATGCACCACTCAACAATACGCGTTGTGAAACATCTAACCCTTGAACAGCATATCCTTTTGCTTTCTCAACTAGATCTTCCTGAGATACAATCAATTCCCTAAAGACTGCATCCAATTCCGAGTAAATCCCTCCCAAATCTTGACTACCTATTTTCTGTCTAATGCTTACAAGCCTCTCTGTGAAGGGAGAGGGGCTCGCCAAGGCCACAGACGGCTGCGAAGGATCAGCAGGAGGGGTAATGACAAACTGCTTAATCCCAGTGACAAATTCGGTCATATTATACAGAGCTGCAAGACTATCTATTTGCTCAGAAACTGTCTGATAGATTGTGGTAGTGTGCCTATCTACCATTCCAGGAACATCATTCTCCTCCATCCACTTCTTAATACCAAGCTTCTCCGCATAATTACTCTCTTCGACATGAGATTTCAACGAAATGACCGCATCTTTCCCTTCAACACCAATCTTATAAGAGAAAAATATCAAACCAGCCAAAAACCCGACAATCATACCAACAATCAACCCAATTGCCACGATCGTTTTTAGTCTCTTCAACACCCCTCTCGTAAAGAACGAGCTAGCAGGATTACGCCTAAAACTGTTACTACTGAACGAAGACATGGCAGCGAATGTAGAATCGACAGTTTTGGTACTACACAAAAACCCTGAAGCAATAATCAGAAATGAACCCACAGCACCAATTCTCTCATAAGCAATCACAAACACACCAAAAGATAACAACCACCTCAACAACATTAGAAACCCACTTCTCCTCTTCAACGCAGGATTTCTCTTGGGGCTTTTATCAATAACCCTTAAAAAAGCTTCCTTAATATCACCAAGGGTGCCCACGAAAACATTAACAATAGTAACAGGAACTGCAAGAATTGTCTCTGTAAGGCCTTTTCTTAGAGGATCAGTCCAAAAGTCAACAAGGGTTTCTTGTATCCCTCTTAAAGGGATTGAACATAGAACAGCCCACTGAAATGGCCTCAAATAGTCTTGCAAAAGCTTACACACCAAATACAGAACAAAGATGCCAAACGCAACACCAGCATGAGCCATGGCGATGTAAAGGGCAAGTCTCACCTGAGGATCACCAGACAAGGTTGTTTTCTGATCTGGGCCGTTCTTATTTTGGTCGGCAGCCACCGGCGGTGGCGCTTGCGGTGGCCGTGGCCAATCAGGCTCCGTCGCTGTAGAAGGCTTGCGAAATGATGCTGCTGTAAACATGGCCTTCCAGGGGAGATTTGTGGATTCAGAATTGGAACTCTGATCCCTGTTATATAACTCCATAAAAAGAACCACCGATTACAAAAAAGACCAATCAGGAGATGACAGAGCAAGAAAGATTGGGTTTTTATTAAGGGAGAAGGAAAAAAGTTGGTTTCTTTTGGAGAGGAGCAATTTGAGAAAGAGATGGACAAATTAGAGAATGACAGATGGAATGGAAGGTGCAGAAGCGCAGAGTTCCTTAGATTTTATTCTGGTGAGAGTGAGAAAGAGTGGCAGAGGAGATGAGATAATTGAACAATGGATGACTTTTTGGTTTTCTTTTTCTTTGGACCATATAACTTGAGTTTTTTTATGAATGATTCGAGGGTGCCTGCCTGCCTGGCTGTCTTTTGTGTAGGGACAAGGACGAAAATTAAAGGAAAGGTAAAAGAAAAGGAAAGGAAAGTACCTTTTGGAGGGAAAAAAAGTTGTTTTCTTTGGAGGAATCACCAAATTTGGGAAAAAAAGATTGCATTTACCTATAATATTAGTGTGAAGTGATTGTTATGATTTTAAGTTTTTTTTTTAGATAACCGATATGATTTTAAGTTGAACATTAATATATAAATCGGGACAAATTATATTCGCATTAAATCATTTAATAAGTAAAAAAAATGTTGTTTAATGTTCAACAACATTTAACTTAAACAATTTCTGTCACGGTAGGGGGTAACTTAAACAATTTCGGTGTTGACCAGGGTTGTAATTATACAAAATAAAACTTCAGGGTTGCGATTAAATAAAACTTTAAAGTTCAGGGTTATTTTTTAGCTTTTACCCATTAATTAACAGTGTTTTTTTATATATTTTAAGGTCTTTTTGGTTTCGGAAGATCTCGAGCCGAATTTTATTTTAGATAGAGAGGAGATAATTCAGAGGGAGATTTTTGATAATTCAGAGCTGAATTAATTATTATTATGTAATATTTATTTTATTTAAAAGCTATAATTAAATTCCTAATTTCTAATTATATATATATATATATGCAGTATCATCTTAATTTTAAAAAAATGATTATAACAGTAGTAAGGATTAATATCTAATTAATAAAATATACTATAATTAGTAACATTTAATTATAAAGTTACATTTAATTTAGTTTATTATTAATTTTGAATAAGGATTAAATAATTGATAAAAATATGATATACGGGTAAAAGCTGAAAAACAACCCTGAACTTTAACGTTTTATTTAATCGCAACCCTGAATTTTTATTTTGTTTAATTACAACCCTGGTCAAACGTCGGTCAACGATGCCACGTGGCACCGTAACGCTAACGTGGCATAGTGACGTGGCACATAACGTCGGTCAACGGTGCCACGTCTGCTTTCTGTCACGGTAGGGGGTAACTTAAACAATTTCTGTGTTGACCAAGGTTGCGATTAAATAAAATAAAAGTTCAGGGTTGCGATTAAATAAAACTTTAAAGTTCAGGGTTGTTTTTTAGCTTTTACCCATTTCTTATTTAAAAAGTCTAAGTATAAAATCAGTCACACTAATTACGTGGTTATTTATTTTATTTTATTTTCAGTTTTTGAGCAGTGTCTTGAGTTTAAATTTTAATTTTGCATTATATTATTGATGAAAAATATAAAAAAAATCAATTAAATTTTATATGTTGTTAAAAATTATATATACTTTATTTATTTCTTTATTCAATTCTAAAATTAAACTCATCTCTCAACATGATTATCAAAAAAGAGGGAAAAAACACATCAACATTGTTAATTAATCATGGACATGGACTACGTCATCTTTGAGCAAATCATTTTCAATCTTTGTAGTTCATCTAGTGTATCATTCTTTCAAGATATAAGTCGAAATTCCAATCTCGGTGTTTAAATCAAGGACTATAATACACATCATCTCGGAACCAGGATGATAATTAGTTACCCAATTAATGAATTGCTCCATTGGAAAGGAAAGGACCCCAATGGATATCATACTCTTCTATACCACTAATGATGATGGTGTGATTTATAAGAGGATGATGCCTTCTCCAAGTGTTTGATTTCAATATGAACACATAGAGTTTTATTGTTACTATAATATCTATTCATCGTTACCGAACCAATCATAGGTCCAGTAGTCGTCCCGATTGATATTATTCGGGATGAGGCGCTCTACTACTCTAGGTCATTGCATGACCCTAAAAATTGATATATAGTCCTACCATTAGGTTTAGGTTGAGGTTCCCATGGAAGGAAAAGAGGAGTAGGGTAAATTTTATTTATTAAATCTCCAAAATACAAAGCTCCTGTACTCGTTTTTCTGCTGGTTGCCGAGGAAACCATGAACAACATCATTATATTTATGATAACCATAAGAAAAGAGACCCACAACATCAAAGAAACAAATGTTAAAACAAAACCCTAATCTTGTAGTACTGAGTAATATCATAATCTTGAATTTCAAAACTATTCCTAAAGATCATATGTTGCTTATGATCTCTCCATCGTTGGTTTTCGCTGGCGTTCGTAGCGCACCTGATTACCGAACCTTCTGACTCTAATTCCGATACTTTCAAGGTAATCGTCATCCATCTTTGGACATGCACACACAAGAGGATTTGTTGGGTCGCAGGGGCACCTGAACTCCGGAGAGGTCGAATCAAACGGCATCACGATCAAAGAGCTGGTGGAGGAAACAAATAACAACAAGGCAATGAGCAGAGAAGAAATCACGGCAGAAACTTTTCTGAAACCGAAACCGGAAGCCATTGTTTGGATGCTATGTGTATTAGGGTAAGGCGAGCTGCTACCTATTTATATCATTGACAGGTGTACTAGTTTCAATTTATAATTATATAAGGCGGCGGACAGAGAAAATATATAGGTTAAAAGACCTTGTTAATGTACTTGAAAGATTTATGGACCTCTTTATCAAACCTCGGGATTTTTAAGTATTTTCACTTTAAAAAATATAGTGAAATAATTATTATATACTCCCTCTGTTTTTTAATAAGTGTCGATTTTCTAAGAATTCTTACTATTTATAATACTTGTCATTTTATCTATTTCGAGGTATATATTTTGTGCAAATGATAAAAGAAAATTATGCATCAACCCAATTTAATGATGGTGTGATAATTTGAATAGAAATTAGGAGAAAAAAAATGAAACAATGTGGAATAAAATAAGATTAAAAATCATTGTTTTTAATTTTCTACTATTCTAAAACGTCTAGGGAGTATATCATTAACGAGAATACATACATCTCTTATAACTAGTGTATGGCGGGTATCTTATTAGAATTCATATCATTCTTTCAAGACATAACTCGAAATTTCAATCTATTAACGGAAAAAAGTATACAGATGATCTACCAATTCATCGTAACCGAACCAAACATCGGTCCAGAAGTGGTTGTCTCATATCTTTTTTTTAGACCAAACTAATTCACATCCAATCGTTTTGAGCCGGAAGATCGACTTAAGTGGTACTTGTTGAGTACAATAGTTTCAAATAATTTTCGGGAATTCATATATATCATGACAAACATGAAACTAATAAAGTTACTGTCCCGTAAGTTTTGGTTTGTTAAGGTCGGTTTTAGTCAATTGGTTTTAGCTCACATCTAGTGTAACTTTCGGTAATAATATTTAGGAAAATATATATACCATCCCAAGTTCACAGACAATATCTCCATTATTTGGCGACTTATCTTTTACAAGGAAAACGTATAAACAAAAAAAGAGTTACCACGAACTTTATAGCTGAATGATTATTCCTACAAAACAAGGAAGAAATTAAGTCTCGAGTAAATTCCCTAACTTGCAACTTTTATGGCAGTAAAATAAAAATCTCAATCTATCGTAGCTCTTAAAAATGGCATACACTAATCCTCCTACGAAGACAAAAGTAAGTGATGAGACGGTATCCGACCGCCATGGCTAGAAGCACCCAAACTTCCTGCAACCCACCTTTCAAGTTGACTGTGTCAAAAGTAGGAGAACTCTGCATTGGCCTGCACCCTCCTTTGCTTCCACATTCATACAATTCATCTCCATCATATTGCACTTTCAATAATAATCTAAACCCATAGTACATGAATGACGTGTATTTCAACCACAACATAAATGCTGGTATATGCTGCAAACCCAAAAAAATAAATAGTTAAACCCTAAAGGATCTGTTATAAATGTTCATTCTAGATCATAACTACGTATTTGGTAACCAGACATAAAATGGCTAAAATTGTAATTTAAAAAAAAACTGTAGGGTATATAGAGCAAGTTTTATAACTATAAAGGAAGAAATGGAAGATCTTTTAAACTTTAGGATTTTCCTAGATGACTAAGTATTTTAGAAATAATTGATGTAATACCTGAACATAGTAGCCTCCAGTGAGAAGAAACAACATCAGAATGAAAGAAGCATACATTCCAGCTCTTTTGATGCTCAAACTTGCAGCTCCAAATAGTTCTCCTACACCCTTGTTACATAGAAAAATAAAATTTCAATTAGTATCATCCAAAACAATGCAGAGAGATTATTTGCATGACAATTAGTAGTTTTTTTTCCAACTTACTTGGCTTGTAACAGCTATCAGTAAGATTCCAAGCAATGTGGAGAAGAAGCAGGGGACTGTTCGCTTAAATCCGGCCATGAAGTATACTATAACCATGAAGAATGTTGGATACAACACATGAGCCATCATATCGCACAGCGTGCTGCACACGTAGTACGCGCTCAATCTGTACATATCAGCTTTCCTTTCTTTCACAATATAGATCTTCTCGAATGGAAACACATAAACCGCGCCAAATATTGAGGATGATGTCCAGAAAATGCAGATGTAGAACATTAGTCCAACCTGAAATGGAAGTTAGGAATTCTGTTAGAGTGGAGAAAATTAAGTTGATTGAGTTTCAGGAATTTGGGATTTCGAAAGTAACCTGATCTCTCAGTTGAGCCTCAGTTCTGATTTCGGATTTCCACCACAGAAGGCCTAACAGGACTGCTACTCCTAGTGCTTGAACTAGTCTTAGCTTGTCAAAATAATCTCTGCACCTTTCTTTGAAAGTTCTCTTGTATAAAATTATGAACTGTTCCCACCAACTAATTGTCCAATCCTTTCCGAGTTGGATTGCTGATTGAAGATTCTCAGGTACTTTTCTGCTTCTATGGTTCTCTTCCTTCTCTTTTGGCTCCAAATGGGTTTTGTATTTAAGTTGCAGGTACTAACAGAAACAAAACATTTACCCAAAGTAAGGTAATCTATGGCTCGATAGTGCTCAAATGGGATTTGTCTAATGCCGGGGAGGCCGAAACAAAAAAAAAACAGACAACTTAAAGTTCTTACTTTGACTATGGCCTTATCAGAATCAGCTGCTCCTTGAACTTGAGACTCTGATAGAGCTTCAGGAATGCTTATGTTATTCACTTGTCCCGTCGCTAAATCGAGCAGGAATTCTGCAGGATTCATTGGCATCTCAGGTGTGAATCTCAAAGAAGAAAAGTACTCCATTGATTCCCCTGCCTTGCCATAGTACACAGGATAGCCTTCTGAGATCAACAGGAGTTTATCAAAGGTATGGAAAGCTCGGCTCGAGGGCTGGTGGATCGTTGTTATTATAGTCCTTCCTGCCTGTATATATAAACCATCAAACATTTTGAGCACAAGAACTCTGTTATAGTTGCAGAAACGAAACAGAATTCGCGGAAAATTAATACCTACCTGGGTTAGTCTGTGAAGGATTTTAATGAGTCTGTTTGCTGAAGTAGAATCAAGACCTGAGGTTGGTTCATCAAGGAGCAATAATGATGGATCGACAAGAATTTCGTACCCAATGCTAGTTCTTTTCCTTTCCCCTCCTGATATTCCTTTCACGAATCCTCCCCCTACTCTCGTGTGGCGACACCTATCGTTACTCAAACAAATTTTTGATTACAGAAAGTTCGTATCATTTTTTATGTAGAAATGCAACCATGAATGAAGCCTATACCTTTCCAGGCCTAATTCCTTTATGATCATCTCTACTTTAGCGTACTTCTGCTGTCGGCTCATGTTGCTTGGAAGTCTTAAAAACGCCGCGAAGATCAAAGTTTCTTCCACTGTAAGTTGAGGGAATAACACATCGTCTTGTGAGACAAATCCTATGCTGTGCACAAACAATTTAGAAGAAAAGCACAGATTAAGAAATTCTGTCTGTTAAACATTCAATCTACGGCGAACGAGAATAAAGATGATTAACCTTCTTCTGAGTCCAGAATGATAAGGAACGTCATTATAAGTCACACTTCCCTTAACATTGTCTTTTAATCTCCCTCCTATTATCTTTAACAATGTAGTTTTACCACTACCGGAAGGACCCATCAGAGCCAGGATTTCTCCAGGGCCAATGCTTCCTGTTATTCCCTTCAGGATATGCTTGTAGTTGTCAATCTCCAAGTTCAGCTGTGTAGCCACTTTTGACACCACTGCTTTTACAGGATTTGCAGCAGAAGCCTGGCTATTCCTCACTTTATACTCCACATCTTCAAACTGTAGAATCATTTTCAATCCATTTTATTTGTACTTCAAAACTGAATATCAGGAAAAAGAAAAGAAACTAACAATATGCTCCCGTTCGAGTCTTAGGAATGAAGCATACCATAATGGGAGAGTACGCCAACTAAATCTCTAGAGGAAAACTGGAAAGACCGAAAAGAAAAGAAAAGAGAATCCTGACAGAATTCATTTACCTTGAGATAGATTGGGATAGGGAGATCTTTGTTGATGCTCAAAGTATCAACTTCAATGTTAATTTCTGAAGACCTGCTCCTGAGGTAAGCTTGTGACATGAATTCTATGTTGTGGCCGAATCCATTACTCCCTGCAATTTGCATTGACCCCATTGTTGGAGGAGAAAGTGACATGTCCTCAATTTCATCTTCTCTTCTTGCTTCCATGGATGAGATAGATTGTTTGCAGAAAGTTAGAAATGTGAGTTCTCTTTTTCTTTCTTTTTTCCTTTGTTTTTTTGTTTTAGTACAAGAAATGTGGTTAATGTTTAGTGAATCAACCATAAGAAACCAAAAAGCTCTGCCTATATATATATTGAGGAAGAGTTCTGTTTGGTAGACCACATGCTTGCTATGTCTGAAATTTTAAGCTTCAAACAGAATTCTTAATTTGCAACTTGTTTTTAGAACTCACATTCTTTTGCAACTTTTTTTCTTTCTTCTTGGTATTTTTTAAATTTTACCTCTTTTTCTGGAGTGTAGTGTTTTAATTAGGGCTAATCAACATTTCAAGAACATGTCAATTTCATTCACCATATGTTTCTTTTCCATCCACCCTCAAACCATGCAAGCTATTGTGTAAAAAATATTTTTTGTTTCTCTATTTTGTTAATTTTTCTAATGATTTTTTCTTATTTAATCAATAGGTATTTAGTAATATAAAAAACTATGTGATATGTAAAATTGTATATATTATATAGAAATAATACAAACTTTTTAATTTTTTAATTTTTCTTTTATAAATGATCACTTATAGAAATAATATAAAAAAATAGTCGACACTTCATGTAATGACCAGATTATCGGATAGTCTCGACAGAAAAATGAAATTCATTCATAATTTTCCCTACTGTACTAAACTGTATAACTTGCCGTTATAATCAATTTTGTTTATGGGCCTTTTTTTGGACTAATGTCTCTCTCTTTTGGGCTTCTGGGCTACTATCATTCTTTGGACTGATAAGTGGTTGCTAAGTGGGAGAAAAATTTGTTCATCCTAAGATAATCAAAAAATTATACTAAAAGAGTAATTTTTCAATTTTATTTGGGCGATTATTTGGATGATTATCTTACCGCATACGGTCCCGATTTTGGAAATATTACGTGTATGTAACAAGGCTTGTATGTGTTTTGAAGATTTTTGTGCAGAATAACTGACAACAGACAAACACTTCATTGTTTGACGTTAAATGTCCATATTATTTTTAATTTAGTTTCAGATTCAAGAATAAATAGAAAAAAAATGATATTAGAAAAAAAAAGTCACATGTTTTAATATTCGAACATATATTCGAACATGATAAATTTTTTGCCGAAAAATTAGAGAGGATATCTGATAATTGAGGAAGACTTTGTGTGGACTGGAAACAACCATGAAGAGGCTGCTTCTGTCCTTTTTTTTAGAGACTGAAAGTTCACCTTACAAAATTGCTCAAAGATAGAGAGGATATCCGATAATTGAGGAAGACTTTGCGTGGACTGGAAACAAAACGATCACCAGTCGTCCACCATCATCATCAATTTGCTGCTGCTCTCTTTCATTCAAAAAGTTGCTCAACCACATTGATATCAAGGTGATTATTAGTTAATTAATTAGTTAATTATGCGCGTCTTTTCCTCCACGTATTCCTACCGCATTGTTTTGTTTTTTTAAGGTTCTTTCTAATGTAAAATACAGGTTGACAAAGACTTTGATGTAGGATACTACGATAGTTGACGAAGACTGGATTGGAAACCAGCACTGAGAGAGTGGGTGGATTCACAGAGTGGGTGGAGTAATTTACAGTATCAATCAATTCCCAGCTGGTTTATTATATTCGTCTTCAAGTTGCTCTCTGCCATTCAAGTTGCTCAAAGACATTGGTCTGAAGGAGAACATTGGTAAATTTGTTTAATTTTGGTGAATACTTTACTGATTAGTTTAATGATGATTTGGTTTATGCATAAGACACTTATGATTGATTATTATTGAATATCTAATTGCTCGAACTCATTATTTTATTATGAATCTGTTATTTTAATATTATTTTTATGACTTTTTTTTATTGATTAAGTGAGAGATAAGTTAGTGGTATGGAATCTATTTTATTTCCCAGGGTAAACGAGTGTGTCATGGCCAAATTGACATAATTTTGGTCTGATCTAGTTTGGTTTCTTCTGTCTTGCAATGGCAGGAAATGGAGAATAGGCAGCGTAGGCGCCAAGGGAACATGAATGATCAAGTTTCGGTTGATGTTAATGCATTAACATTGTCTTTGACAGAAAAGTTGAAACAGTTGCATCCTGTCTCTGAAGAGCGCTGCATCTACAGAGTTCCAAAGCGACTAAGAGCGCTGAATGAGAAGGCCTACATACCTCGATGTGTGTCCATCGGTCCGTATCACCATGGAAAAGACGAGCTGAAGGTAATGGAAGAGCACAAAATAATGTATCTCCAACATTTTCTTGGATACAGCAAGGTAAGCCTCGACAAATTCGTTACGTGTGTTAGGGATAACGAAACAAGATTGCGGAATTGTTATCAAGAAAGAATTGATCTTAGCAGCGAAAGATTTGTGACGTTGATGTTAGTTGATGCTGCCTTTGTCATCATGGTCATGTTGAAGAGTTATTCCTCCAAGTTTTGTAATGAAGACGAGCTGATATTCAATAAACCGTTGATGATAAATGATATTCGAAACGACATGATCTTGCTCGAAAATCAGCTTCCCTTCTTTATTCTTGATCATTTCCTTGTCCTATCCAATCTGGTAGTTGAAAATATTTCTATGGTTGAGCTTTCTTCTCATTTCCTTAGTTATCACTTCCAGTTATCGGTGGGGAAAGAGTTAAATTTCTCTGAATATAAACATATGGTTGACTTCCTAAAAATTGAACAACAACCATTGGAGCAGAACAAGCATAAGCTGGCAAGGGCATGAGATGTTGTGAACTTACCAAGTGCGGTGGAGCTCCATCGAGCTGGAGTCAAATTCAAGCGTGGTTCAAGTCTAAAATTATTGGACATCAATTTCCGTGATGGAATTTTGGAAATCCCACTATTAAAAATAAAAGACTCTACGGAGATTTTATTCAGAAATCTTCAGGCATTTGAGCAGTGTCAAAGTAGTGGGGATGAAGAATACTTCAACGATTATACTTTTATGATCAATTTGCTCGTCACAAATGGAAAGGATGTGGAAATCTTAACCAAAGAAGGGATCATAGAGAATTGGCTTCGGGATAATGAACAAGTCGTGCATCTCCTCCACAATCTTGGTAAAGAAATTTTTCTCAATACTGAGAGATTTTACTTCACTGATATTGTTAATGATCTCAATCAGTACTGCAAAAAAAGGAGGAACAGGTGGAGGGCAAGCTTAATACAGAATTATTTCCACAATCCATGGGCGGTCATCTCTGTCATTGCAGCTGTTTATATCATCCTGCTTACCACCATACAAACCATTTGCTCCACCTTGCAGGTTAAGCAGCAGCAATGAGATCTGATTTTTAGTATTTGGTTTTGTATTCTTTTTATTTCCAAATGTCAGTTTCAAGTTTGTGTGTATTCAAATTCATCCACATCATTTTTCTATCTCATCCAACTTTAAGTACACTCGTACAAAATGTATAACAACCATTTTGTGTTGATTTACTCTATTTCTTGGATGTCAAATTGTTTGATTCTTGTTATTAATTAAGCTTAAATTGTAGTTTTCTAAATTATGTGCTGCTCTAGTTTGGGTTTACAATACCTATTTTGTAATCTTCCATGTATTTACTGCCACGTTTGTAAGTGGAAATTTAGATAAATAATATTTTTTTACGCCTCGCTTAGAAATCTAATTTTTTAATGTCGTGATTTTTTGATAAGGAGTACATAAAATAAATCCTTAGGATAAAAGTTTACATACTAAATTAAAATTAAAAATGACAATTTTAAATATTTAATTAAAATTTAAAACCAACATTTACTTAATTATGTAAATAATTATTAGAAAGTATGAACCATCATTTAAAAGCATCTATGAATATCATTGCTTAGATGATAGAACATTTTCATAGAGAATCATGAGAGCCGTCATGGAGATGGTTTGTTTGGAAAATTTCTTTTTTTTTCTTTTCTTTTCTATTTTTTTGAAAAATCTCAATTTTCATTTTTAAATGGAAAACTGAGCATTGTGTTCATTAAATCTAAAAAACAAAAAAAAAATCTCTTTATTTATCTTTTCTTCTTCTTCTTTTTTTTTTTTCTTTTGCTTGAAATATCAAATTCTCAATCGACAAATCAAATGACTCAATCTACATTCTTTCAAATGACCCGATCGACAAACCAAATATTTTACAAAATTTCCATACGTTTCTTTTCCATCCACCCTCAATCCATGCAAGCTATTATGTAAAAAATATTTTTTGTTTCTCTATTTTGTTAAATTTTCTAATGATTTTTTCTTATTTAATCAATAAGTATTTAGTAGCTTATCGGACCTTTTATCTTTTTTAATATTTCTTTTATAAATGATCACCTATAGAAATAACATAAAGGAAGAGTTGACACCTAATATAATAATAAGATTACCGGATAATCTCGATAAAAAAATGAAATTCATTCATAATTTTCTCTACTGTAAATTGTAATTAACTTGCCGTTAGCTAAGGACGTTTGGGCCTTTTTTTGGACTAATGTCTCTCTCTTTTGGGCCTCTGGGCTACTATCATTCCCCACTTTACATAGGCCCACAATCCAAAACCCAATTAATTTTTCTTTTGGTAAACAAAACCCAAATTATATTATGCTTCTACTGTTAATTTCATCTTACATTGCCAAAATCAATAAGATTTTATGCCAAATACATTTTTTGGGCTCATAAGTGGTTGCCAAGTGGTAGAAAAATTCGTTCATCCTAAAAGAATAAAAGAAATTATATTAAGAGTAATTTTTCTTTTAAAATTTGACGATGTTGGAAAATGAAATTAATGACTCAAAATAATTCAATTTTATTTGGGCGATTTGTACATGAATAATGAAACACCAAAATCAATGTATGATTATCTTACCACATACGGTCCCGATTTTTGAAATATTATGTGTATGTGACTTCTTATATGTCGTGTCAATATTAAACACTAAAACTATCAAATACTATGATAGTATGATTTAACTGATATGACGTGTAACAAGAAATGCTTCCTACCGCTTCAAGCTGACTGGGTCACTGGGGAGAAAATTTAAGAAATAAACAATCCGTTAGAAAAATCGCAAATCACAATAAAAGCAATTTAATTTATAAAAAAATCGAATTTAACCAATTGATTCAGCCAATTTTTTACGAAATTGGCAGTTTATACTAAACCGTCTGGTTCATGCTAAAAGTTTGATTAAGCCCATGTGGTATTGCCCATTATAGAGTGCATTCTTACTCTTTTTTTATCGATTTTTTTTTTATAACGAAATTCAGGGGAACCAACAAAAAAAATTCAAATATATATTAAAAGATTTAAAATTATATACGTTGAACCCAATTCGATCACATTTAAAAATTGAAACCTTAAACTTTACCCTTCTCCAATGTGTTCCCCCATTCGGTTTTCAAAACAAAGGTTACACAAATTTTAGTTAATTATAGTACTTTTTTGGACGACAAAATTCAAACAAAATTAATTTCGATTAAAATTTATAGAAAATCGTTAATTTTGGATCATATTATGAGATTTTACTGGATAATTTTTAATAGAATTAATGGAATGGGCTGCGGCCCAAAATAAAAAATAGGCCGCGAATGGGTAGAAAGAAAAATAGAAAGAAAAAAGAAAAGAAAGAAGAAATGGGTTATCGGTTCTAATATTTGGACCAATACAAACTTTAATGGGTAAGGTGATTCCATTTATTTAATATTTGATCCTTTGGAAATGTATTCTTGAGTTCATTACTAATGCGCTTGTTTGTATATTTTTGCTCATATGTTTTATTTGTATGTTCATCGCGAGGATGTTCGACAAGCTTGATAGAGTTCGACGAGGAGTTAGATGGGCCACTCTCGATTACGGAGCTCAAACGAGGAGTTTGATCGCCTTTTGTTGGTGATTATTTGTTTGTGAATGTGTAATTAATTTGTAATTATCTGCAGTATTTATCCATATTATTATTTGTTGCCACTAATCATTGATTTGCAGGCAACTGCTTTAGGAGATGCATTCGTTAGTCTTTTAATTTATTATTTATCGTATGTATGGTTATTTAGAATTGTTAGAATTTTAATTAATCAGTTTGTATCATAAATAACTTGGTTTAATTACTCACCTTAATTAATGGTCGTGGATGAGTGTATTTTAATTTACGCTTACCTTGATGGATGTATTTTAATTTACGCTTATTTTGATGAATGTGTTTTGTGCGCGGCTTCGACTCCACTCCCAGTTTTTCTTTTTTCAATGTGTTTTTCAGTATTCACTTAAAACGGTACTTTGTTAGTTTACGCATGCTTAGGATCACCTAGTTAATAGAATTAATCATGCATTACCCGATGATGACAGTGGATCGTCGCTTTATTAAAGATTAATAAAACGGTGGTAATTCCACCTAATCAATTTTGTATGTAATCGGACTAATTTTAAACTCGACAAAATTTAATTGGAATAGGTATACAACCAACCCTTTTATTTTCTTAGAAGATTAAAATGTTTATTTGCTTTTTACAACTCGGTAAATAATTAGGATAAAATCAATCCTACCAACATAAGAACTAAAGCGGTGATCCCCTGTGGTCCCAATTACTTATTTTTCAATGTGATTCTTTTTTAAAGCGGTGATCCCTGTGGGCCCAATTACTTATTTTTCAATGTGATTCTTTTTTAGAACTGGTAACCTTTTTAGGATGAAACTCGGGTGCCTAACATCTTCCCGAGTCCATAAATCGACCTCGAACCGTAATTCTCGGGTTAAGATCTTTTCTTTTTGCGCTTTAGTTTTTATTTTATTCATTTTTTCCGACTTAAGTTTCCTTAAACTTTTGAAATATTAGAGTGACGACTTCATTGTATGTGTTAATTTTTTCGTCCCAGATCGCTCACGTGGGTACCACAAAAGGTGTTGGGCGCTGTTAAGTTACCTAGTGCGGTAGAGCTAGATCGAGCAGGAGTCAACATTAAACGCTGGTCAAGATTAAACGCTGTAATTTTTCTTGCTCGTTGACAAGATGTGTCGGCTTATCAAACAGTGTAACTATATTCCGTTGACATGGATCGATGCTGTAACAAAACCAGAACTACATTAAATGCGGGTCAAGATTAAACGCAGTTGACAGACTTTAATGTAGGATACTATGATAGTTGACGAAGACTGGAGTGGAAACAGAAACCAGCACGGAGAGAGTGGGTGGATTCACAATTAAGACTGAATATTTATAGTATCAATCAATTCCCAGCTGCTTTATAAATTATATCCATCTCCTCCTATTTTACCAGCTGCTGTATTTTCTTATGCTCTCTGTCATTCAAGTTGCTCAAAGACATTGGTCTGAAGGTGAACATTGGTAAATACTTTACTGATTAGTTTAATGATGATTTGGTTTATGCATAAGACACTTATGATTGATTATTATTGAATATGAACTCATTATTTTATTATGAATCTGTTATTTTAATATTATTTTTATGACTTTTTTTTATTGGTTAATTGAGAGATAAGTTAGTGGTATGGTATCTATTTTATTTCCCAGGGTAAACGAGTGTGTCATGGCCAAATTGACATAATTTTGGTCTGATCTAGTTTGGTTTATTCTGTCTTGCAATGACAGGAAATGGAGAATAGGCAGAATAGCCGCCTAGGGAACATGAATGATCAAGTTTCAGTTGATATTACTGCATTAACATTGTCTTTGACAGAGGAGTTCAAACAGTTGCATCCTGTTTCTAGAGAGCACTGCATCTACAGAGTTCAAAAGCGACTAAGAGTGTTGAATGAGAAGGCCTACGCACCTCGATGTGTGTCCATCGGTCCGTATCACTATGGCAAAGACGAGCTGAAGACAATGGAAGAGCACAAAACAATGTATCTCCAACATTTTCTTAGATTCAGCAAGGTAAGCCTTGAGACATTCATTTTGTGTGTCAGGGATAACGAAACAAGATTGCGGAACTGTTATCAAGAAAGAATTGATCTTAGTAGCGAAAGATTTATGAGGTTGATGTTAGTTGATGCCGCATTTATCATCATGGTCATGTTGAGGAGTTGTTCCCTCCAGTTTGGTAATGAAGACGAGTTGTTATTCAGTAAACCGTGGATGATACATGATATTCGAAACGACATGATCTTGCTCGAAAATCAGCTTCCCTTTTTCATTCTTGATCATTTCCTTGTCCTCTCCAATCTGGTAGAAGAACATTATTCTATGGTTCAGATTTCTTCTCATTTCCTTAATGCTCTATTTAATTCATCGGTGGTGAACCCTTCTGAATATTTAAATTTATCTAACTCTAAACATCTGGTTGACTTACTAAGAATTGGACAGCAACCATTGGAGCAGAAAAAGTATAAGGCATTGGATGTTGTGAACTTACCAAGTGCGGTGGAGCTCCATCGAGCTGGAGTCAAGTTCAAGCGTGGTTCAAGTCTAAGATTAGTGGACATCAATTTCCGTGATGGGATTTTGGAAATCCCTCTATTAAAACTACTTGACTCTACGGAAATTTTATTCAGAAATCTTCAAGCATTTGAGCAGTGTCAATTTGGTGGGGATGAAGGATACTTCAACGACTATATTATTATGATCAATTTGCTCGTCACAAATGGAAAGGATGTGGAAATCTTAACCAAAAAAGGAATCATAGAGAATTGGCTTCACGATAACGAACAAGTGGTCCGTCTCCTCCACAATCTTGGCAAAGAAAATCTTATCAATACTGAGAAATTTTACTTCACTGATGTTGTTAATGATCTCAATCAGTACTGCAGAAAAAGGAGGAACAAGTGGAGGGCAAGCTTAATACATAATTATTTCCACAATCCATGGGCGGTCATCTCTGTCATTGCAGCTGTTTATATCATCCTGCTTACCACCATACAAACCATTTGCTCCACCTTGCAGGTTAAGCAGCAGCAATGAGATCTGATTTTTAGTATTTGGTTTTGTATTCTTTTTATTTCCAAATGTCAGTTTCAAGTTTGTGTGTATTCAAATTCATCCACATCATTTTTCTATCTCATCCAACTTTAAGTACACTCGTACAAAATGTATGACAACCATTTTGTGTTGATTTACTCTATTTCTTGGATGTCAAATTGTTTGATTCTTGTTATTAATTAAGCTTAAATTGTAGTTTTCTAAATTATGTGCTGCTCTAGTTTGGGTTTACAATACCTATTTTGTAATCTTCCATGTATTTACTGCCACGTTTGTAAGTGGAAATTTAGATAAATAATATTTGTTTACGCCTCGCTTAGAAATCTAATTTTTTAATGTCGTGATTTTTTGATAAGGAGTACATAAAATAAATCCTTAGGATAAAAGTTTACATAGTAAACTAAAATTAAAAATGACAATTTTAAATATTTAATTAAAATTTAAAACCAACATTTACTGAATTATGTAAATAATTATTAGAAAGTATGAACCATCATTTAAAACCATCTATGAATATCATTGCTTAGATAATAGAACACTTTCATAGAGAATCATGAGAGCCGTCGTAGAGATGGCTTGTTTAGCAAAAGGAAAATTTCTGTTCTTTTCTTTTCTAGTTTTTTTGAAAAATTTCAATTTTCATTTTCAAATGAAAAACTGAACATTGTGTTCATTAGATCTAAGAAAACAAAAACAAAATCTCTTTATTTATCTTTTCTTCTTCTTTTCTTTTTTTTTCTTTTGTTTGAAATGTCAAATTCTCAATCGACAAATCAAATGATCAGATTATTATTGAATAGTCTCGACGAAAAAAACGAAATTCATTCATAATTTTCTCTACTGTAAATTGTAATTAACTTGCCGTTAGCTAAGGACGTTTGTGGACTAATGTCTCTTTCTCTTTTGGGCTTCCGGGCAACTATCATTCCCCACTTGTTTACATAGGCCATAATCCAAAACCCAATTAATTTTTCTTTTGGTAAACAAAACCCAAATTATATTATGCTTCTACTGTTAATTTCATCTTACATTGCCAAAATCAATAAGATTTTATGCCAAATACATTTTTTGGGCTCATAAGTGGTTGCCAAGTGGTAGAAAAAATTGTTCATCCTAAGAGAATAAGAAAATTATATTAATTAGACTCAAAATAATTCAATTTTATTTGGGCGATTTGTACATGAATCATGAAACACCAAAATTACTGTATGATTATCTTACCACATAGGGTCTTGTATGTGTATGTAACAGGCTTGTATGTGTTTTATTCGACATGGACCCTATTTGAAAATGAAATTAATTAGACAAAATAATTCAATTTTATTTGGGCGATTTGTGCATGAATCATGAAACACCAAAATCACTGTATGATTATCTTACCACATACGGTCCCGATTTGGGAAATATTACGTCTACGTCACTTCTTATATGTCGTGTCATTATTAAACATTAAAACTATCAAATATGATTTAACTGATATGATATGTAACAAGAGTCCAGAAATGCTTCCTATCGCTTCAGTGGAGAAAATTTAAGCAATACACCATAGTTATTAAAATCAAATTAAACTTACCGATCCCTTAGAAAAAATCGCAAATCACAATAAAAGCAATTTAATTTATAAAAAAAAATCGAATTTAACCAATTGATCCAGCCAATTTTTTACGAAATCGGCAGCTTATACTAAACCGTCTGGTTCATGCTAAAAGTTTGATTAAGCCCATGTGGTATTTCTCCAGGGCCAATGCTTCCTGTTATTCCCTTCAGGATATGCTTGTGGTTGTCAATCTCCAAGTTCAGCTGTGCAGCCACTTTTGACACCACTGCTTTTACAGGATTTGCAGCAGAAGCCTGGCTTTTCCTCACTTTATACTCCACATCTTCAAACTGTAAAATCATTTTCAATCCATTTTATTTGTACTTCAAAACCGAATATCAGGAAAAAGAAAAGAAACTAACAGTATGCTCCCGTTCGAGTCTTAGGAATGAAGCATACCATAATGGGAGAGTACGCCCACTAAATCTCTAGAGGAAAACCGGAAAGACCGAAAAGAAAAGAAAAGAGAATCCCGACAGAATTCATTTACCTTGAGATAGATTGGGATAGGGAGATATTTGTTGATGCTCAAAGTATCAACTTCAATGTTAATTTCTGAAGATCTGCTCCTGAGGTAAGCTTGTGACATGAATTCTATGTTGTGGCCGAATCCATTACTCCCTGCAATTTGCATTGACCCCATTGTTGGAGGAGAAAGTGACATGTCCTCAATTTCATCTTCTCTTCTTGCTTCCATGGATGAGATGGATTGTTTGCAGAAAGTTAGAAATGTGAGTTCTCTTTTTCTTTCTTTTTTCCTTTGTTTTTTTGTTTTAGTACAAGAAATGTGGTTAATGTTAGTGAATCAACCATAAGAAACCAAAAAGCTCTGCCTATATATATATTGAGGAAGAGTTCTGTATGGTAGACCACATGCTTGCTATGTCTGAAATTTTAAGCTTCAAACAGAATTCTTAATTTGCAACTTGTTTTTAGAACTCACATCCTTTTGCAACTTTTTTTTTTCTTGCTATTTTTTAAATTTTACATCTCTTTTTCTGGAGTGTAATGTTTTAATTAGGGCTAATCAACATTTCAAGAACATGTCAATTTCATTAACCATATGTTTCTTTTCCAGCTATTATGTAAAAAATATTTTTTGTCTCTATTTTGTTAAATTTTCTAATGATTTTTTTCTTATTTAATCAATAGGTATTTAGTAGCTTATGGGAAATGTAAAATTGTATATATTATATAGAAATAATACAAACCTTTTAATTTTTTAATATTTCTTTTATAAATAATCACTTGTAGAAATAATATAAAAAAAGAGTCTGACCAGGTTTCATTGATAATTTTCTCTACTGTAAATTGTAATTAACTTGCCGTTATCAACAATTTAGTTTTTGGGCCATTTTTTGGACTGATGTCTCTTTCTTTTGGGCTTCTGGGCTACTGTCATTACATAGGCCCATAATCCAAAACCCAATTAATTTTTCTTTTGGTAAACAAAACCCAAATTATATTATTCTTCTACTTTTAATTTCATCTTATATTGCCAAAATCAATAAGATTTTATGCCAAATACATTTTTTGGGCTGATAAGTGGTTGCCAAGTGGTAGAAAAAATTGTTCATCCTAAGAGAATAAGCAAATTATATTAAGGAAGTAATTTTTCTTTTAAAATCTGACGATATTTGAAAATAAAATTAATTAAACTCAAAATAATTCAATTTTATTTGGGCGATTTGTACATGAATCATGAAACACCAAAATTACTGTATGATTATCTTACCACATACGGTCCCGAATTTTGAAATATTACGTGTATGTAGCAAGGTTTGTATGTGTTTTATTGGAGAAAAAAAACTTGGGTACATCATGATGTACCTACATCATGATCTAGGATGATGATACGTGCCCAAAATAGTGTTAGAATACCACTATTTTTAACACTTTTGGACACGTGTCATTATCCTACATCATGATATAGGTACATCATGATGTACCCAAGTTTTATTCGTTATGGAAAAAATAGTCGAGGAAGATTTTTGCGCAGAACAAGTGACAACTGACAAACACTTCATTGTTTGACGTTAAATGGGAAATGTTTTGTCCATATTATTTTTAATTTAGTTTCAGATTCAAGAATAAATAGAAAAAAATGATATTACAAAAAAAAGCACATGTTTTAATATTCGAACATATACTCGAATATGATAAATTTTCTGCCGAAAAAATAGAGAGGATATCGGATAATTGAGGAAGACTTTGCGTGGACTGGAAACAACCACGAAGAGGCTGCTTCTGTCCTTTTTTCAGAGACTGAAAGTTCACCTTACAAAATTGCTGAAAGATAGAGAGAATATCTGATAATTGAGGAAGACTTTGCGTGGACTGGAAACAAAACGACCACCAGTCCACCACCATCTTCAAGCCTATAATTATCATCATCAATTTGCTGCTCTCTTTCATTCAAAAAGTTGCTCAACCACATTGATATCAAGGTGATTATTAGTTAATTATCCTCCACGTGTTCCTACCGCATTGTTTTAAATTTTTTAAGGTTCTTTCTTATGTAAAATACAGGTTTTGTGGCCTACCTATTTTCTCGGAGGAGAGAATAGATGACGAAGACTATGCGTGGACTGGTATAATCAACTTCTTTTCTTTCTTTCCTTCTCTTGAGTTTTATGGGTGTCGCATATTTTCTAAGGGTTGGTTTGTTTTTATTAGGGTATTGAAAACTTGAGAGCCCACTTCAAAACTCTCTGTCCTTCACTCCATCTCTCTGCAACTTGCTCTGCATAGAACCAAATGACAGAGACATCTCTCCATTATTGGTCCTTTCACCACATAATATACTTTTAGAATCCAAAATTCTATCTATAAATAATAAACTCTTAATTAAGTAATTTTTCTGAAATTAAAATTTCTAGTGGAAAATTACATAAACTAAAAATCCGTTCACACGAATAAATCGGCGCCTATGCATAAACTCTTGAACAATATTTGATTTTTGATAGAGTTAGAGTAGGACTAGCAGTAAAGTTTATCTTTTTATCTTTTTATTTTGAAAAAGAAAGAGAACAATATTTGATTTTTTTCAAACAATATTTTAATTGCAAATGAGTGTATGGCGTGGATTATGAGCGACTAATATAAATCGAGTAGATAAATACAGTAACTTATTCAATTCAATTATAAATATAATAGTTTATCTTGATATATATATAAATTGAGGGGTGAATATAATTTATTTATTTTTTCCAATATGTTATGAAGACTTTGCGGAGTCTTTCATTATACTACAATAATTTCAACTAGAAAATAAACAATGACCAAGATCTTTTATTTCCTTATTTTTTTAGTTACTAGTAGTATTCAATTGCACAATGTTAGTGGCCAAGATCAATTGAACTGCATCTCTCGATTTCACAAATATAGACGAGTGGGAAGGCAATTGCTAGTTGCTGTTAAAAAAAAAAATTGTAGCTTTAGCCTTTTCTTGGTGCTTTCGAATTGGTGGACAAACAAATAAAGACCTAAATATGAAATTAATTTCCAAGATCATAAGTTAAGTTCTAGATAATACATAGAGAGACTAAGTATTAGTTTTCCTCCTTGATTATCTCTAACAAATATTCAAATCTTAAATTTAAAAATTACTCATTCCGGTTTTTAATAAATGATGTTTTCTTGCTGAATGTTACTTTACATTTTACTTGATTTTTTGGTATTTTTTTTAATGAATGTTACTGTTTCAAAAAGTCATTTATTAAAAATCGGAGGAAGTAAATAAATTGTATCTGATCTTTTAGGATAATAACTGAAAAATAAGATAAGCTTTATCTTGAATTTGAACTGTTTAGAGGTACTTTCCATTTTCGGGTTCTGGCCCAACAATTCGACTCAATGCTTCACAGGTCCAAAATTTGATCTAAAAAGTGTTCTTACTCAACAATTATGTCTTGGTCCAAACTTTGAGAAATCTACCCATATTAAAGGTTTCTACCAGAGGTTTCTACTAAGGGTGATAAAAATCTACTCATGCCCAATTATACACTAGTATGCGTGTTAAATAGACTAATGTAATTTTTAATTGGGTATAAATGAGTATATACTCATTTAAATTAAAATATATGAGTTTAATTGAGTTTGAGTACGTATGTATGAGTACTCAATGGGTACCCAATTAAACCCAAGTCAACCTTATGCCTCTCCTTCTCCACTCTCTCTCATTTTTTTTCTTTTTTTAAACAAATTCAATTTTCTTACTCTATATAATGAACAAAATAAATAAAAAATTACAACAACGTAATCTCTATCTCAAGATGAGCAATTCTATATCTACTTTTCTTATTTTCTTTAATCTCTTAAAAATAGGTTTTATACTTTCCATGGAATCACTTATGATTTTCTTCTTCAAAGTATGAAAAAATCATGATCATGGACCATTCAAAATTATTTAAACATATTTTAAATTAATTTAGAAATTTCATAACTATTCTTATAATTAATATTAAATTATTAATATTGAAATAAATATATAAATTTAAATAATTTATGTTATCATTTGAGTTTTACTTAATTAATTAATAATTATTAACTATTTTATTTTGATTCTGTTGATACTGAAAGTTCGAATTCTGTTAGATAAATTATAAATATTTAGTAAAATTTATGTCATGAAATTTATTTATATAAGAATTTCATTTTTAAATCCGTTTATTTTAATGTAATATTTATTTTGAGATTTAAATGCGTAAAATATACAGTATGAAATTTATTATTAGAAGAATCACATCAATAACAATTTGTTAAAGTGGTAATGAAAAATGATCATGTGAAGCTCGAAGATGGGAAAAATATAGGTCGAATCTTTTATGTGAACCATGTGCACATGAAGCAGTCCAGAAGGATTGGTAGTCCTTGAAATTTAAAATCCTCCCAATTGTGTTAAACTAAAATATTAAATTTAGAAAAAAAATAAAAATAGTGGAGAGAATCAGTCTTCTTTTAAAAAGAGCATCGATCACATCCAAGAAATAAATAAAAAATACAAATTGAATTAATTAAAATAAAATTATAGCTGGAGAACGGTATTTAAATATAAATACTTCCCCATTGAGTTATCAAAACCCAAATTATATTATGCTTCTACTGTTAGATTCATCTTACATTGCCAAAATCAATAAGATTTTATGCCAAATACATTTTTTGGGCTTATATGTGATTGCCAAGTGGTAGAAAGATTCGTTCATCCTAAAAGAATAAAAAAATTATATTATGAAAGTAATTTTTCTTTTAAAATCTGCCGATGTTTTCTAAGAGTAAAAAAATTATATTAAGAAAGTAATTTTTCTTTTAAAATCTGACGATATTTAAAAATAAAATTAATTAAACTCAAAATAATTCAATTTTATTTGGGCGATTTGTACATGAATCGTGAAACACCAAAATTACTGTGTGATTATCTTACCAAATACGGTCCCGATTTTGGAAATATTACGTCTATGTAACAGGCTTGTATGTGTTTTATTCGTCATGGAAAAAATAGTCGAGGAAGATTTTTGTGCAGAACAACTGACAACTGACAAACACTTCATTGTTTGACTTTAAATGGTAGATGCTTTGTCCATATTATTTTTAATTTAGTTTCATATTCAAGAATAAATAGAAAAAAAATGATATTAGAAAAAAAAGTCACATGCTTTAATATCTGAACATATACATGATAAATTTTCTGCCCGAAAAAATAGAGAGGATATCTAAGAGTTGAGGAAGACTTTGGGTGGACTGGAAACAACCACGAAGAGGCTGCTTCTGTCCTTTTTTGTAGAGACTGAAAGTTCACCATACAAAATTGAGATAGTGAAAACTTACGAAATTGCTCAAAGATAGAGATTGACGACCTAATAGAAAACAGTTGACGAAGACTTTGTTGTTTTAGGTTCTTTCTTATGTAAAATATGTATTTCATTCGCGCCTTTTCCTCGACGTGTTCGTACCGCATTGTTTTGTTTTTTTTTAGGTTCTTTCTTATGTAATATACAGGTTGACAAAGACTTTAATGTAGGATACTACGATAGTGGACGAAGACTGGAGTGGAGAGAGTGGGTGGATTCACATTTAAGACTGAACAATAATTTATAGTATCAATCAATTCCCAGCAGCTTTATAAATTATATCCATCTCCTCCTATTTTACTCATACAGCTGCTGTATTTTCTTATGCTCTCTGTCATTCAAGTTGCTCAAAGACATTGTTGGTCTGAAGGAGAACATTGGTAAATACTTTACTGATTTGTTTAATGATGATTTGGTTTATGCATAAGACACTTATGATTGATTATTATTGAATATCTGATTGTTCGAATTCATTATTTTATTATGAATCTGTTATTTTAATATTATTTTTATGACTTTTTATTTATTGGTTAGTTGAGAGATAAGTTAGTGGTATGGTATGTATTTTGTTTCAGAGGATAGACGAGTGTGTCATGGCCAAATTGACATAATTTTGGTCTGATCTAGTTTGCTTTCTTCTGTCTTGCAATGGCATGAAATGGAGAATAGGCAGCATATGCGCCAAGGGAAAATGAATGATCAAGTTTCCGTTGATGTTAATGCATTAACATTGTCTTTGACAGAGGAGTTTAGACAGTTGCATCCTGTCTCTAGAGAGCGCTGCATCTACAGAATTCCAAAGCGACTAAAAGAGTTAAATGAGAAGTCCTACACACCTCGATGTGTGTCTATCGGTCCGTATCACCATGGTAAAGACGAGCTAAAGGCAATGGAAGAGTACAAAATAATGTATCTCCAAAATTTTCTTGGACGTAGCAAGGTATGCCTCAAGAGATTCGTTTCGTGTGTCAAGGATAACGAAACAAGATTACAAAACTATTATCAAGAAAGAATTGATCTTAGTAGCGAAAGATTTGTGAGGATGATGTTAGTTGATGCTGTCTTTATCATCATGGTCATGTTGAGGAGTTGTTTCTTCCAGTTTGGTAATGAAGACGAGTTGTTATTCATTAAACCGTGGATTATATTTGATATTCGAAACGACATGATCTTGCTCGAAAATCAGCTTCCCTTCTTTATTTTTGATCATTTACTTGTCCTCTCCAATCTGGTAGAACATTATTCTATGGTTCAGATTTCTTCTCTTTTCTTTAATATTCAATTCATTTCACGGGTGATGAACCCTTCTGAAAAATTAAAGTTCTCTGAATCTAAACATCTGGTTGACTTCCTAAGAATTGGACAACAACCATTGGAGCAGAACAAGTATAAGGCGTTGGATGTTGTGCACTTACCAAGTGCAGTGGAGCTCCATCGAGCTGGAGTCAAGTTCAAGCGTGGTTCAAGTCTAAGATTAATAGACATCAATTTTCGTGATGGGATTTTGGAAATCCCACAATTAAAACTAACAGACTCTACGGAGATTTTATTCAGAAATCTTCAGGCATTTGAGCAGAGTCATTTTTATCATGGTGAACAATACTTGAACAACTATATTTTTATGATCAATATGCTCGTCACAAATGAAAAGGATGTGGAAATCTTAACCAAAAAAGAGATCATAGAGAATTGGCTTCAGGATAACGAACAAGTCGTGCATCTCCTCCACAATCTTGGCAAAGAAAATCTTATCCATACTGAGAAATTTTACTTCGGTGATGTTGTTAATGATCTCAATAAGTATTGCAGACAAAGGAGGAACAGGTGGAGGGCAAGCTTAATACAGAATTATTTCCACAATCCATGGGCGGTCATCTCTTTCATTGCAGCTGTTTATATCATCCTGCTCACCACCATACAAACCATTGGCTCCATTTTGCAGGTTAAGCAGCAGCAATGAGATCTGATTTTTAGTATTTGGTTTTATATTCTTTTTATTTCCAAATGTCAGCTTCAAGTTTGTGTGTATTCAACTTTGCATTCAATAATTCTCCATGACCAAGAACATTTCAAATTCATCCACGTCATTTTTCTATCTCATCCAACTCTAAAAGTACACTCGAACAAAATGTATAACAACCATTTTGTGTTGATTTACTCTATTTCTTGGATGTCAAATTGTTTGATTCTTGTTATTAATTAAGCTTAAATTGTAGTTTTCTAAATTATGTGCTGCTCTAGTTTGGGTCTGTAATACCTATTTTGTAATCTTTCATGTATTTACTGCCAGTTTTGTAACATGGAAATTTAGATAAATAATGTATTTTTTTACGCCTCGTTCAGAAGTCCGATTTTTTAATGTCGTGATTTCTACATAAAATAAATCCTTAGGATAAAAGTTTACATAGTAAACTAAAATTAAAAATGACAATTTTAAATATTTAATTAAAATTTAAAACCAACATTTACTTAATTATGTAAATAATTATTAGAAAGTATGAACCATCATTTAAAACCATCTATGAATATCATTGCTTAGATAATAGAACACTTTCATAGAGAATCATGAGAGCCGTCGTAGAGATGGCTTGTTTAGCAAAAGGAAATTTTCTGTTCTTTTCTTTTCTAGTTTTTTTGAAAAATTTCAATTTTCATTTTCAAATGAAAAACTGAACATTGTGTTCATTAGATCTAAGAAAACAAAAACAAAATCTCTTTATTTATCTTTTCTTCTTCTTTTCTTTTTTTTTCTTTTGTTTGAAATGTCAAATTCTCAATCGACAAATCAAATGACTCAGTCTACATTCCTTCAAATGACCCGATCCACAAACCAAATGACCATGGATCTCTCAAACAATCGCTTCTCTGGTGTAGTACCTGAGTCTCTTGGTCAATTGGATAATCTTCAATACTTGTAAGTGTTCTTGTGTTTTTATGTTTTGTGGAGTACAAGAAAACGAACACAATTGCCTGTCTTATGATCTTTACTATATTTTTCTCTTGAAAAAGAGAATAATATATGGAAAAAAGGGGAATATATAAAGCAAAAATTTATTAAATGTAAGTAGACAAATAGTAGGAGGCAAATGGAATAGAGCTGACCAGTGCGGTTGCGATTGTGACCTGAGAGAGGTTGCTTTTGATGGCTATCATAGACTATTGTGTATACCCCTTTAGGCAATTCTAGATGTATCTGATGTTCCGTTGCTTTGTTGTGAAGTTCGTGAGTATGATGCTGGAGTGTTGTGATTGCAGTAACCAGACATCTGGGATGCTATATAGGATGTGTAGAAATTGATTGGTATGTGATTCTAAAATTCTAAAATTCTGTTTCAGCTTTATCCTAATTCTAATTGTATTTATTTGATTTTTTACAAAGTTTGCAGGAGTGGAGAATGAGGCAACAATCACTAAATTTTGATTTAGATGGATGCAGGGCTGTTTTGTTCTGTAATGATTTGTATGAAACATTTATTTTTGTAAGGTTTTTCTTGTAGTTGGCTACAAGTTTTTTGGATTAACATGTATTTTTTGTATGAAGCAAATTGAAATTGATGGAATAACGGAATTTCGGAAGTTGATGGAGCAATCTTGCATGTTTAGTATTTATTTGATTTTTGAATTTCGCGTTCCGTAATAATTTCGATTTCAGAATTTCGGTTTCTAAAAAATGGAAGTTCAGAACAGAAAGGATTTCAAGAAGTTCAGAATTTCCCCTAATCTTATGTTGAGAAAAAACAACATAACTTTTTTTAAATCAGGAAAGTGAGATTCTTCTATCTTCTAATCACAGAATCACTTTCACTTTCCTCCAAAATAGGGAAAGTGGAGGGGTCAAGAAAAGTTGGATTTTGAGAGTCTAACTTTCCTTACCCCAATAAAAAATAATAAAATTCGAAATCTCAGATTTCTAAGTCACTTTCCCTTTTAATTCCGTGAACCAAACGCACCTTTATATTAGTTTGTCCGATACAAATCCTTAAGCAATTCATGTCTTTGTTCTTAAAGCACTTTTGTAATTCTTCTTTACTTGGACCATACAAAATCATCATTTGTTTATACTTAATACCTTGCTTGTTTAGAATCCGAAAAGCACTGGACTCTCAGTTCCCTGCACTTCCAATTTAAGGCCAACTGCAAGCGCGCGCACGGCATTACGTACCTAGCTATCACATATCCAGTACTCTAGCTAGATCTTGGCCTCAAAGGTAAGATATATGGTACATATAGCTACAATTGATGCTTCTTCTTTTCCTTTCTTTTTTTTGCTTGGTAATTAATTAAATTGCACTGCCGAAATGGAGATTGGTTGCAGCTCGACCACGCAGCAGAATAGCCGCAAAGGGAACATGAATGATCAAGTTTCGGTTGATGTTAATGCATTAACATTGTCTTTGACGGAGGAGTTTAGACAATTGCATCCTGTCTCTGAAGAGCGCTGCATCTACAGAGTTCCAAAGCGACTAAAATAGCTAAATGAGAAGGCCTACACACCTCGATGTGTGTCCATCGGTCCGTATCACCATGGCAAAGACGAGCTGAAGGCAATGGAAGAGCACAAAACAATGTATCTCCAACATTTTCTTAGATTCAGCAAGGTAAACCTCGAGAGATTTATTTCGTGTGTCAGGGATAACGAAACAAGATTGCGAAACTGTTATCAAGAAAGAATTGATCTTAGTAGCGAAAGATTTGTGAGGATGATGTCAGTTGATGCCGCCTTTGTCATCATGGTCATGTTCAGGACTTGTTGCTCCGAGTTTGATAATGAAGACGAGTTGTTATTCAATAAACCGTGGATGATACAGGATATTCAAAACGACATGATCTTGCTCGAAAATCAGCTTCCCTTCTTTATTCTTGATCATTTCTTTGTCCTCTCCAATTTGGTAGTTGAAATTTTTTCTATGGTTAAGCTTTCTTCTCATTTCCTTCGTTGTCAATTCCCTTTATCAATGGTGAACCCTTCTAAAGAATTAGATTTCTATGAATGTAAACATTTGGTTGACTTCCTAAGAATCGAAGAGCAGCCATTGGAGCAGAACAAGCATAAGCAGACAAAGGCATTGGATGTTATGAACTTACCAAGTGCGGTGGAGCTCCATCAAGCTGGAGTCAAGTTCAAACGTGGTTCAAGTCTAAGATTAATAGACATCAATTTCCGTGATGGGATTTTGGAAATCCCACTATTAAAACTACATTACTCAAAGGAGATTTTATTAAGAAATCTTGTAGCATTTGAGCAGTGTCATGTTGGTGGGAATAAAGGATACTTCAACGACTATATTACTATGATCAATTTGCTCGTCACAAATGGAAATGATGTGGAAATCTTAACCAAAGAAGGGATCATAGAGAATTGGCTTCACGATGACGAAGAAGTCGTGCATCTCCTCCACAATCTAAGTAAAGGGAATTTTCGCAAGCCCGAGACTTTTTACTTTACCGAGCTTGTCGATGATCTCAATCAGTACTGCAGAAAAAGGAGGAACAGGTGGAGGGCAAGCTTTATACAGAATTATTTCTACAGTCCATGGGCGATTATCTCTATCATTGCAGCTGTTTATATCATCCTGCTCACCACCATACAAACAGTGTGCTCCATCTTGCAGGTTAAGCAGCAGCAATGAGATCTGATTTTTAGTATCTGGTTTTGTATTCTTTTTATTTCCAAATGTCAGTTTCAAGTTTGTGTGTATTCAACTTTGCATTCAATAGTTCTCCATGACTAATTTTGGGTCTTTCTTCTTACCAGGAACATATATTTTTTTAATAAGCTGGAGAATATATTATTAACAGCCATAAGACATGACTGCAGAAAAGAGGGAAAGAATATACAAGGAGCTGCCGCAGCAGAGCCCAGAAACTCAAGGAAAATTTGAAGCTACACACTACAGCACTCGACATGCACACAACAGCCACACAAGCTAATCAACCCCACCTGTGCAACCAGGCAGCCGACTGAATCCACATCAAAATGGAACATTTCAAATTCATCCACATCATTTTTCTTTCTCATCCAACTCTAAGTACACTCGTACAAAATGTATAACAACCATTTTATGTTGATTTACTCTATTTCTTGGATGTCAAATAGTTCCAACTTTCCGTCACTAATAAAAACACTTCTTAGTTGAGACTTGAAAAACATATTCAAAGCACATTAGTAAGTGTCAGTTTGAGGAGAGAAATGGAGTTATTTAAATTCAAAATGTTAATTATTAGTTCTTCAATTTTCAATCAAGTTGTTTGATTCTTGTTATTAATTAAGCTTAAATTGTAGTTTTCTAAATTATGTGCTGCTCTAGTTTGGATTTGTAATAGGTATTTAGAAAAATACTTGTATGATTATCTTACCACATACCTGTATGCTTCTTATATGTCGTGTCAATATTAAACATTAAAACTAACAAATACTCCCTCCGATTTCAATTAACTGTCACTTTCCTACGGATTCTTACCGTTCATAATACTTGTCATTTTATCTTTTCCGAAACATATATTTTGTGCAAATGACAATTTTTTTTTATGCATCAACCCAATTTGATGATAGTGTGGTAATTTGAGTGGAAATTAGGAGTAAAAATGAAACAATGTGGAATAAAATAAAATCAAAGATCATTGTCCTACGAATTTTTACTATTTCAAAACGTCATTTAATTGGAAACGGAGGGAGTATGATTTAACGTCTGGTTCATGCTAAAACTTTGACTAAGCCCATGTGGTATTGCCCATTATAGATTGCATCCTTACTTTTTTTTATGGATTTTTTTTATAACTAAATTCAGGGAAACTAACAAAAAAATTTCAAATATATATTAAAAGATTTTAAATTATAAACATTGAACCAATTCGGCCTCATTTAAACATTAAAACCTTAAACTTTACCCTTCTCCAATGTGTTCCCTCGGTTCGGTGTTGAAAACAAAAGTTACACAAACTTTAGTTAATTATAGTATAAAATATATTATAGTACTAAACAAAATTAGTTTCGATTAAAATTCATAAAAAATCGTTTATTTTGGATCATATTATGAGATTTTACTGGATAAATTTTACTCGTACGGGTTACAAATTATATATAACACACTGTAAATGAATGAGATGAGATTGGTTTGTTTAGAAACTATTTTATATATTCATGGGTATGTGTTTTATTCGACATGGACAAAACTGGTTCTGTGGCTTCATTTCTTTCTCTTGTGCGGAACAACTCACAACTGACAAACACGTCATTGCTTGCCTTAATGTTTTTGTCCATATTATTTTTAATTTAGTTTCAGATTCAAGAATAAAAAGAAAAAAAAAAGTCACACGTTTTAATTGAGGAAGACTTTGCGTGGACTGGAAACAAAACGACCACCAGTCCACCATCATCATCAATTTGCTGCTGCTCTCTTTCATTCAAAAAGTTGCTCAACCACATTGATATCAAGGTGATTATTAGTTACTAATTAACTAGTTACTGGTATATACCAACTTCTTTTCTTTTTATTCCAAGTCACCAATTATGACTCAGACGGTGATAATTTTTTATACAAATTACGGTACCAGCCTAGAGCTAAATAGCTCATATTTTCTTTTTTTATAATTTCAAGCCAATTTTACAAGACATACAATGTAATATAAGGAGGCCTCGTTTATGAATTTTGGGGAGAGTTAAACTCTTTAGCCTTTAATGTAACATACTGAGCAGTTGACAAAGAGTTTAATGTAGGGTACTACGATAGTTGACGAAGACTCGAGTGGAGAGAGTGGGTGGATTCACACTTGAGACTGATTAATAATTTATAGTATCAATCAATTCCCAGCTGCTTTATAAATTATATCCATCTCCTCCTATTTTACTCGTACAGCTGCTGTATTTTCTTATGCTCTCTGTCATTCAAGTTGCTCAAAGACATTGTTGGTCTGAAGGAGAACATTGGTAAATACTTTACTGATTTGTTTAATGATGATTTGGTTTATGCATAAGACACTTATGATTAATTATTATTGAATATCTGATTGTTCGAACTCATTATTTTATTATGAATCTGTTGTTTTAATATTATTTTTATGACTTTTTTTTATTGGTTAATTGAGAGATAAGTTAGTGGTATGGAATCTATTTTATTTCCCAGGGTAAACGAGTGTGTCATGCCCAAATTGACATAATTTTGGTCTCATCTAGTTTGGTTTCTTCTGTCTTGCAATGGCAGGAAATGGAGAACAGGCAGCACAGGCGCCAAGGGAACATGAATTATCATGTTTCCGTTGATGTTAATGCATTAACATTGAAGAGCGCTGCATTTACAGAGTTCCAAAGCGACTAAGAGTGCTGAATGAGAAGGTCTACACACCTCGATGTGTTTCCATCGGTCCGTATCACCATGGCAAACCTGAGCTGAAGGCAATGGAAGATAACAAAATAATGTATCTCCAACATTTTCTTAGATTCAGCCAGGTAAGCCTCGACAAATTTGTTACATGTGTCAGGGATAACGAAACAAGATTGCGAAACTGTTATCAAGAAAGAATTGATTTTAGTAGCGAAAGATTTGTGACGTTGATGTTAGTTGATGCCGCCTTTGTCATCATGGTCATGTTGAGGAATTGTTCCTTCGAGTTTCATAATTAAGACGAGCTGTTATTCAATAAACCGCGGATGATATTAGATATTCAATACGACATGATCTTGCTCGAAAATCAGCTTCCCTTCTTTATTCTTGATCATTTCCTTGTCCTCTCCAATCTAGTAGATGGATGTTTTTCCATGGTTCAGATTTCTTCAAATTTCCTTAATGGTCTATTCACTTCATGGGTGGTGAACTGTTCTGAAGATTTAAATTTCTCTGAATGTAAACATCTGATTGACTTCTTAAGAATTGGACAGCAGCCATTGGAGCATAACACGTATAAGGAATGTGATGAACCGAACTTACCAAGTGCGGTGGAGCTCCATCGAGCAGGAGTCAAGTTCAAGCGTAGTTCAAGTCTAAGATTAGTAGACATCAATTTACGTGATGGGATTTTGGAAATTCCACTATTACATCTTGAAGACAATACGGAGATTTTATTCAGAAATCTTCAGGCATTTGAGCAGTGTCAATTTTGTAATGTTGAAACATACTTCAACGACTATATTACTATGATCAGTTTGCTTGTCACAAATGGAAAGGATGTAGAAATTTTAACCAAAGAAGGGATCATAGAGAATTGGCTTCACAATAACGAAGACGTGGTACATCTCCTGCACAATCTTGACAAAGAAAATATTACCAATAAGAGGAAATTTTACTTCACTGATGTTGTTAATGATCTTAATCAGTACCGCAAAAAAAGAGGAATAGATGGAGGGCAAGTTTAATACAAAATTATTCCCACAATCAATGGGTGGTCATCTCTGTCATTGCAGCTACTTTTGTCATCCCGTTTACTATCGTACAAACCATTTGCTCCATCTTGCAGGTTAAGCAGCAGCATTGAGATATGATTTTTAGTATTTGGTTTTGTATTCTTTTTATTTCCAAATGTCAGTTTCAAGTTTGCGTGTATTCAACTTTGCATTCAATAATTCTCCATCCATGACTAAGAACATTTCAAATTCATCCACATCATTTTTCTATCTCATCCAACTCTAAGTACACTCGTACAAAATGTATAACAACCATTTTGTGTTGATTTACTCTATTTCTTGGATGTCAAATTGTTTGATTCTTGTTATTAATTAAGCTTAAATTGTAGTTTTCTAAATTATGTGCTGCTCTGGTTTGGGTTTGTAATACCTATTTTGTAATCTTCCATGTTCTTACTGCCAGTTTTGTAAGTGAAAATTTAGATAAATAATTTGTTTTTACGCCTTGATCAGAAGTCTGATTTTTTAATGGCGTGGTTTTTTGATATGGAGTACATAAAATAAATCCTTGGGATAAAAGTTTACATACTAAACTAAAATTAAAAATGACAATTTTAAATATTTAATTAAAATTTAAAACCACCATTTACTTAATTATGTAAATAATTATTAGAAAGTATGAACCATCATTTAAAAGCATCTATGAACCACCCAGCATCGGGGGGACAGTATGAAGTGGCAGTTGAGTACTACAGGAGACTTTACAGTTGGTTCTTGGTGCAGGGTTGTTGATATTTTGAGGTACCAGTTTATGCCCGCTTTAAAATCATGCTAGACCAATCTTGTTCCGTACAGAGTCAAGTTCTTTCTCTGGTTGGCGATACGTGAGCGTCTGGTGACAAGAGATTTCTTGTGGAAGCGCAAGATGTTAGCAGATGAGGACAATATTTGTCCTATGTGTGGCAGGCATGGAGAAACAGTCCAACATCTTTTTCTTCATTGCAGTATGGCTGCTAGGTGTTGGGAAGCAGTGATACTATGGTTAGAAACGGCTTGGTGTTGCCCTCAATCAGTTGGAGATCTGTGGGGCATGTGGGGAAGTCTCTTGCCGAGTAGGAGCGAGCAGGTGAGAGGGATGTGGAGGGCCCTCTTTTATGCGGTGGTGTGGAGTATATGGTTGCAGAGAAATAAGGTGGTCTTTCATAATGCAGCTCAGTGTACGAGACACACTGTCAATTATTCCTTCTTGCTATGGTTTAGGTGGCTGAGGAGCAAGGATTACACGTTCCCTTACAGCTTGGGAACGATGCTTCTGTCCTCTACTTGGCTCCAGTCTTGGGGTAGAGTTGGTAGATAGCCGTGTCTTTTGTATGTCAGTAGGGTGAAGTCTTAGTGCTTCTGGCACTTTCTCTGTGAGGGGGTGCCCCACTTGTCCTCTCTTTTCTTACTTACATCTTCTTGATGGAGCTAATAAAATTCTTCACCTTATGAAAAAAAAAAAAAAAACATCTATGAATATCATTGCTTACATGATAGAAAGAATCATGAGAGCGTCCTAGAGATGGCTTGTTTAGCAAATGAAAATTTTCTTTTCTTTTCTTTTTTAGTTTTTTTGAAAAATCTCAAATTTCATTTTCAAATGAAAAACTGAAGATTGTGTTCATTAGATCTAAAAAATTAAAAAAAAAACTCTTTATTTATCTTTTCTTCTCCTTTTTTTCTTTTTTCCTTTTGTTTGAAATAGACAAATCAAATGACTCAGTCTACATTTCTTTAAATGACCCGATCGACAAACCAAATATTTTACAAAATTTCCATCCACCCTCAATCCATGCAAGCTTATGTAAAAAATATTTTTTGTTTCTCTATTTTGTTAAATTTTCTAATGATTTTTTTCTTATTTAATCAATAGCTATTTAGTAGCTTTATCGGAAATGTAAAATTGTATATATTATATAGAAACAATACAAACTTTCTAATTTTTTAATATTTCTTTTATAAATGATCATTTATAGAAATAATATAAAAAAAGAGTCGGCACCTAATGTAATGGCAGATTTCATTCATAATTTTCTCTACTGTAAATTGTAATTAACTTGCCGTTATAAACAATTTAGTTTTTGGGCCATTTTTTGGACTGACGTATCTTTCTCTTTTGGGCTTCTGGGCTACTATCATTCCCCACTTGTTTACATAGGCCCATAATCCAAAACCCAATTAATTTTTCTTTTGGGAAACAAAACCCAAATTATATTATGCTTCTACTTTTAATTTCATCTTATATTTTGCCAAAATCAATAAGATTTTATGCCAAATACATTTTTTGGGCTGATAAGTGGTTGCCAAGTGGTAGAAAAAATTGCTCATCCTAAGAGAATAAGAAAATTATATTGAGAGTAATTTTTCTTTCAAAATTTGACGATATTTGAAAATAAAATTAATTAAACTCAAAATAATTCAATTTTATTTGGGCGATTTGTACATGAATGATGAAACACCAAAATTACTGTATGATTATCTTACCACATACGGTCCCGATTTTGGAAATATTACGTGTATGTAACAGGCTTGTATGCGTTTTATTCGACATGGAAAAAATAGTCGAGGAAGATTTTTGTGCAGAACTACTGACAACTGACAAACACTTCATTGGTTGATGTTAAATGGTAAATGTTTTGTACATATTGTTCATTCAGATTCAAGGATAAATACAAAAAAATGATATTAAAAAAAAAAGTCACATGTTTTAATATCTGAACATATATTCGAACATGATAAATTTTCTGTCCGAAAAAATAGAGAGGATATCTAAGAGTTGAGGTAGACTTTGGGTGGACTGGAAACAACCACGAAGAGGCTGCTTCTGTCCTTTTTTGTAGAGACTGAAAGTTCACCATACAAAATTGAGATAGTGAAAACTTACGAAATTGCTCAAAGATAGAGATTGACGACCTAATAGAAAACAGTTGACGAAGACTTTGTTGTTTTAGGTTCTTTCTTATGTAAAATATGTATTTCATTCGCGCCTTTTCCTCGACGTGTTCTACCGCATTGTTTTGTTTTTTCTAAGCTCTTTCTTAGGTAAAATACAGGTTTTGTGGCCTATCTATTTTCTTGGAGGAGAGAACAGTTGACGAAGACTCTGTTTTTTTAGGTTCTTTCTTATGTAAAATACAGGTTTTGTGGCCTATCTATATTTTCTTGGAGGAGAGAACAGTTGACGAAGACTTGCATGGACTGGAAACAAAACGACCACCAGTCCACCACCATCTTCAAGCCTATAATTAGCATCATCAATTTGCTGCTCTCTTTCATTCAAAAGTTGCTCAACCACATTGATATCAAGGTGATAATTAGTTAATTAATTAGTTAATTATGGGCGTCTTTTCCTCCACGTATTCCTACCGCATTGTTTTGTTTTTTTTAGGTTCTTTCTTATGTAAAATACAGGTTGACAAAGAGTTTAATGTAGGATACTACGACAGTTGACGAAGACTGGAGTGGAGAGAGTGGGTGGATTCACATTTAAGACTGAATAATAATTTATAGTATCAATCAATTCCCAGCTGCTTTATAAATAATATCCATCTCCTCCTATTTTACTCATACAAAATTGTATTTTCTTATGCTCTCTGTCATTCAAGTAGCTCAAAGAAGGAGAACATTGGTAAATACTTTACTGATTTGTTTAATGATGATTTGGTTTATGCATAAGACACATATGATTGATTATTATTGAATATCTGATTGTTCGAACTCATTATTTTATTATGAATTTGTTATTTTAATATTATTTTTATGACTTTTTTTATTGGTTAATTGAGAGAAGTTAGTGGTATGGTATCTATTTTATTTCCCAGGGTAATCGAGTGTGTCATGGCCAAATTGACATAATTTTGGTCTGATCTAGTTTGCTTTCTTCTCTCTTGCAATGGCAGGAAATGTATCAAGTTTCGGTTGATGTTAATGCATTAACATTGTCTTTGACAAAGAAGTTTACACAGTTGCATCCTATCTTTGAAGAGCGTTGCATCTACATAGTTCCAAAGCGACTAAAAGAGTTAAATAAGAAGGCCTATACACCTCGATGTGTGTCCATCGGTCCGTATCACCATGGCAAAGATGAGCTGAAGGCAATGGAAGAGCACAAAATAATGTTTCTCCAACATTTTCTTAGATTAAGCAAGGTAAGCCTTGAGACATTCATTTCGTGTGTCAAGGATAACGAAACAAGATTGCGGAAATGTTATCAAGAAAGAATTAATCTTAGTAGCGAAAGATTTGTGACGTTGATGTTAGTTGATGCCGCCTTTGTCATCATGATCATGTTGAGGAGCCTTTACCCCCAGTTTCGTAATGAAGACGAGTTGTTTTTCAATAAACCGTGGATGATACATGATATTCGAGAGGACATAATCTTGCTCGAAAATCAGCTTCCCTTCTTTATTCTTAATGATTTCCTTGCCCTCTCCAAGCTGTTAGATGAACGTTTTTCTATGGTTCATATTTTTTCAGTCTTTAATCATCATTTCAATTCACCGGTGGTGAACCCTTCTGAAGAGTTAAAATTCTCTAAATCTAAACATCTTGTTGACTTCCTAAGAATTGGACAACAACCATTGGAGCAGAACAAGTATAAGGCATTGGAGGTTGTGAACTTAAAAAGTGCGGTGGAGCTCCATCAAACTGGAATCAAGTTCAAGCGTAGTTCAAGTCTAAGATTAATGGACATCAATTTCCGTGATGGGATTTTGGAAATCCCACTGCTATTTCTAGAAGACTCTACGGAGATTTTATTCAGAAATCTTCAGGCATTTGAGCAGAGTCATTTTGATAGTGATGAAAGATATTTCAACGACTATATTTTTATGATCAATTTGCTCGTCACAAATGGAAAGGATGTAGAAATCTTAACTAAAGAAGGGATCATAGAGAATTGGCTTGGGGGTAGTGAACAAGTGGTGCATTTTGTCCACAATCTTGCCAAAGAAAATCTTATCAATACTAAGAAATTTTACTTCACTGATGTTATTAATGATCTTAATCAGTATTGCAGAAAAAGGAGGAACAGGTGGAGGGCAAACTTAATACAAAATTATTTCCACAATCCATGGGCGGTCATCTCTGTCATTGCAGCTGTTTATATTATCCTGCTCACCACCATACAAACCATTTGCTCCATCTTGCAGGTTAAGCAGCAGCAATGAGATCTGATTTTTAGTATTTGGTTTTGTATTCTTTTTATTTCCAAATGTCAGTTTCAAGTTTGCGTGTATTCAACTTTGCATTCAATAATTCTCCATCCATGACTAAGAATATTTCAAATTCATCCACATCATTTTTCTATCTCATCCAAAGTACACTCGTACAAAATGTATAACAACCATTTTGTGTTGATTTACTCTATTTCTTGGATGTAAAATTGTTTGATTCTTGTCATGAATTAAGCTTAAATTGTAGTTTTCTAAATTACGTGCTGCTCTAGTTTGGGTTTGTAATACCTATTTTGTAATCTTCCATGTATTTACTGCCAGTTTTGAAAGTGAAAATTTAGATAAATAATATTTTTTTACGCCTCGCGCTTAGAAATCTGATTTTTTAATGTGGTGGTTTCTTGATAAAGAGTACGTAAAATAAATCGTTAGGATAAAAATTTACATACTAAACTAAAATTAAAAATGACAATTTTAAATATTTAATTAAAATTTAAAACCAACAGTTACTTAATTATGTAAATAATTATTAGAAAGTATGAACCATCATTTAAAACCATCTATGAATATCATTGCTTAGATGATAGAACACTTTCAAGTTTCATAGAGAATCATGAGAGCCGTCGTAGAGATGGCTTGTTTAGCAAATGGAAATTTTCTTTTTTTCTTTTTCTTTTTCTTTTCTTTCCTTTTCTTGTATTTTGAAAAAATCTCAATTTTCATTTTCAAATGGAAAACTAAACATTGTGTTCATTAAATTAAAAAAAAATATTCTCTTTATTTATCTTTTCTTCTTTTTTTTTTTTTTTACTAAAAATTTCAAATTCTCAATCGACAAATCAAATGACTTAGTCTTCAGTCTACATTCCTTCAAATGACCCAATCGACAAACCAAATGTCTTACAAAATTTCCATATTACTCCTCAAATATTGTCATGGGAGTGGTAAAGAAAAGGTAAAGATTTTTATCGAGCTTGTCAGTGATCTCAACAAGTACTGCAGCAAAAGAAGGAACAGGTGGAGGGCAAGCTTTATACAAAATTGTTTCTATAGTCCATGGGCAATCATCTCTGTCATTGCAGTTGTTTATATTATCCTGCTCACCACCATACAAACCGAGAATTGGGGAAACATCACTAAAGTAATTGATAGGAGGAGCTCTGAAATTGATAACCCTAGCCACCACGACTAGGATCTCCCTCTCCGGTGAGCCCACTGCTACCGGAGTGAAAAACAAACACGGATACACCCACTGTGATCGGGGTGATACTCACCTTTCCATGGAGGATCGTGAGACAGAAGCGATTTCTTTTTACATTGATAATCTACCTTCCCACGTGGACCATAGTGCCCTACGATACCTGATCTCCCGTCGATGGCGCTTACCTCAGTTCGGAACCTTGGTCGATGTATTTATCCCCAATCGAAGGAACAAAGAAGGGAAGCGTTTCGGCTTCGTTAGATTTGATTGGGTCGACAACAGAGTGGACATGGAGATCGCCTTAGACCAACAGTATATTGGTGCTTCGGCTATTCGTTGTAGTCTGAGTCGACGCAGCAGGAGAACAGGGAGGTCCGGCAAGATCAATTATGTGCCAAAACCTAGCAGGTCCGGCATCCACAACAACAGGGTAGACAGTGGTCCTAGGGCACGAACCATGGCAGATGTGGAGCAAGCAAGAGAGAGGAAGGGAAGAGGCCACAGAAATCAAATAGCCTCAGGAAAATAGCACCGGAACAGCAGTCAAAGAGGACAGTCGGGCCTAAGGCGGCCGGTGGTGAAGACGTTAACACCTCGTCCTCGATGACTGGGGAGGCTGAAGTTATTGTATTACAACCTAATAAAGAAAACCAAGATTGGCTACGAAGAAGCGCAGTAGGCATTCTGAAACACATTGGAGACATCCCTAAAATACAGGAACTGGTACTCGAATTGGGGTGGATTTGTGAGACGAGGGTCATGGGGCGTGGTCTTGTTCTGTTGGAATTCGACAGAGATTCAGAGTTAGAGAAAGCTATGACAATTAAGAATCCGGCTACAGAAGAAATCTTCATCAAAGTAGTGAACTGGAATGAGATATCAGGGGATGGTGGACGCCTTTGCTGGGTACACTATGTAGGAATACCTATACAAGTGTGGGGACAAGAAACATTCGAAGCACTAGGGAACCGGATAGGAGGCCTGGTGGCGATTGATGACAACACAATTGACAGAAAACGCTTAGACATTGGCAGAATTCTGGTAACAACCACTACCCAATCCGTTGACTTAGAGATCCATGTCAGAGTAGAAGGAGTGGATAGGAAGATCATATGCAAAGAGGAACCGATTCAAGGGGCTATCTCTAATCTAGATTGGATGATAGGTGTAAACAACAAGGGAGATGATTGGGAGGACGAAGAGGATATAGACGAAGTCAGGGACACTCACAGTGCCCAGGCAGAAGCAGACTCGGCAGAAATAGGTACTAGAGACCACCCCACATTCGCAAACACCTTTAGTGCAGACCAAAAAACCAGAACCGACTCAAATAGACCGTCTCTTATTCCTGAGCAAAACACCACGTTTGTCACCACAAGAATGCGGAAAGTGAAGAAGTTGGTAGGCACAACAGGCAGTTTAAAGACCACAAATTCGGAGGTAGGGTCGTGGTCAAACGGAAACAATATTGACGACCCAGATATATCTAATATGAACCGAATGATAGACGTTACGCTACTGGAGGGACAAACTTGGGAAATAGGCAAGGCTTTGTCATTAACTACTCACGCTAATGAGGCAGCCTTTCGCGCTTTTGACAAAGAAAAGTTTGAGGGGGAAGTGGAACACTACTGAGCTTGTCTGGTGCCTCGCCGTGTCTTCAATCATTTAAGATGGTGCGACTAATGTCATGGAATAGTAGAGGTATGTTATCGATGATTAAAAGAAAATTTATTAGAAAAACTATCCAAAGAGAAAAGCTTGACGTCGTGTTTCTTCAAGAAACTAAAAGGGGGCTTGTTAATGACTTTTTCATTGCTTCCATGTGGAAGTCTATCGAGATGAAATGGACTTGGGTTCCTGTGATTGGGAGATCTGGAGGGCTGATTGCCATGTGGGATTCGAGAGTGTTTGAAGTCACTGCCCACATCACTGATGATCGTTTCATTTGGTTGGAGGGACGTTTCACCGAGACTGACTTCCGTTGTGTTATGGTTAACATCTATGCTTATACTGAGATAGATCGTAGAGCCCAGCTATGGACCCACCTTCGTGGTCTAATAGAGAACAGTAACATCCCTGTGTTGATCGCGGGAGACTGCAACGAAGTGCTTTCTTCGACTGAAAGAAGTAAAGGCGGTAACATCACTAGGAGCATGCGAGATTTTCAGGATTGGGTTTCTGGCAGTAACTTGACGGAATTCCCTCTGAGGGGTAGGCGTTTCACTTGGGCTAACGCCGTGTGTCGTAGCAGGATGGACAGGGTGTTCTTCCAGCCGGGTTGGAGCAATGTTTTTCCTCGTCTCCAGCTCTCCGCGCTGGGCAAACACTCTTCTGACTATGTTCCGTTGCTGCTTAGCTGTGATCACGTCGACTGGGGCCCCAAACCCTTTAGAGTCTTAGCGGTTTGGTGGGAAGTGGAGGGATTTAACGAATTGGTTTCCGGGCTGTGGATAGAAGCTACTGATATCTTCCCCGGAAATTTTCAGGTGTTAAAAAAGCTTAGGTGGATGAAGATGAGATTGCGCAGCTGGAACCGTGATATGTTCGGAAATATAACCAACAGGATCAAGGAACTTCAGACGCGGATGGATTACTTAGACACTCTAGCAGACGAGAGAGACCTAACAGGGGAGGAACTAATAGAGAAGGGTGAAACAGACGAGGCTTTATGGGAAAAACAGGGCCAAGAGAGCAGTCTGTGGCAGCAAAAAGCTAGGTCCCGGTGGGACTCTTAGGGAGACTGCAACACTAGGTATTTCCACCAAATTGCGTTGTGCATGAATAGGAGGAATAACATATCTGAAATCGTAGAGAACAATGTCCGGTTGACCACTCCTACAGACGTGAAAGCAGCTGCAGTTAAATACTTTTCCAACTTTTTCAAGGCTGTTACTTGGGACAGACCTCGCATGCAAGACTTGGGTTTCAAGAAGCTAAGTACTGACCAAGCCAGTTGGCTTGACAGAGAGGTCCTAGGGCCTGAAATCTGGGAGGCAGTTAAGCAATGTGGGGGTGAAAAATCTCCCGGGCCAGACGGGTTCTCATTCACTTTTATTCAAAAAGCGTGGGGTAAGTTAGGCAACGACTTCAGTTACATGGTTTCAGACTTCTTCAGGACGGGCAGATTTCCCCACGGCGCTAATTCATCATTCCTCACCTTGATCCCGAAAGTGAGCACGGCCAAGAGATTCAGATTTCGTCCTATCAGTTTAGTAAACAGCACATATAAAGTCATAGCCAAGATTCTTGCTAACCGTCTTGGTTCTATTATCACATCAGTGATCAGCGACACTCAACACAGGTTTCTCCAAGGAAACAGTACTCTGGATTGTGTAATGATTGCAAATGAAGTAACACATTTTCTCAAGTCAATCAGATGTTAAGGTTTCTTATTCAAGCTTGACTTCGAGAAGGCTTACGACTCAGTTGAATGGATTTACCTGGATGATATCTTGAGTCATATAGGGTTCAGCGCCAAGTGGCGTGGCTGGATTAATCAGTGCCTAGGCACAGCTAGGGTCTCCGTCCTCATCAATGGGTCTCCGACGCAGGAATTTAGAGTGGGTAGAGGTTTGAGACAGGGGTGTCCGTTGTCCCCGTTCCTGTTCAACATAGCTGCAGAAGGGTTGAACCAACTATTCGTCAGAGCCAAGTCGGGAGGATTACTTTGAGGTATAGGGAACGAGACGCGAGGGTGGGATATTACACACCTTCAGTTTGCAGACGACACTTTAGTTTTTGTCAACAACGACGAAGAAGAAATTCAGTGTGTCAAAGGGATTATGCGTTGGTTTGACGCCTTTTCAGGCCTTAAGGTTAACTACTATAAGAGTACATTAGTGGGTGTTAATGTGTTTAGACACCTGGGGACTACAGTGTCTCGGAGAGTAGGATGCAAATACGAGGTTCTGCCTTTCAAGTACCTTGGGTCCTTTGTGGGGATGAACCCGAAGAGACTGTCTAGTTGGGATTTCTTACTTTCAAAAATCCAAAAGAAGCTGGCTACGTGGAAGGGGCCTCTGCTTTCCGTGGGAGGGAGAACGACCTTAATAAAAGCAGTATTAACGAGCATTCCAGTCTACAACATGTCCATATACCGTATGCCCAAGGGCATAATTCGGAAGTGTAATCAAATCATGGGCCGATTTCTGTGGAGTGGGAACGAACACCGCCAAGGTATAACTAAGGTTAAGTGGTCTCAATCTATTAGGCCAAAAGACCTGGGAGGGCTGGGGTTGGGATGTATGCAGACTCGCAATGAAGCCTTACTTTTGAAGTGGGTTTGGGGCCTCTTGGCGGGGGAGAATAAGAAATGGGTGGAAATCGTGCGTAAAGAATACAACATCCATTCGCTGGGGGACATGTGGATTCAGGACAGACCCAATCTTTCCCCCAGTTGGAGAGACATCATCCAGGTATGTGGAAGATCTTCCTCTTTGTTTGGGTCATGGATCCCAAACGTGCACTTGTCTATTGGTTCTGGAGAGTCGGTCAGATTTTGGTGGGATCCTTGGGCTGCTCGAGTGCCATTGGCTCTCAAATACCCTCGGTTGTATTCCATCACCAGCAACAAGATGGGAGCTATCCGGGAGTATGGCAGTTGGCAAGGGCCAGATTGGCGTTGGCATATTCCGTGGAGGCGAGGCCTATTCGAGTGGGAAGTGGACGAGGTTAATGATATGCAGGAGTCCCTGTTGATTCCTAACAGAACCACGTGTGCCAGCTCCCTTCGTTGGAAATTAGAAAGTTCAGGTAAGTTTTCAGTCAAATCTATCTGCAAGGTCGTTGACCAGTCAACCAACGGTCACCACAAAAACGGCATCCTCCATTCCTGCTGGCGTGGGACGACTCCTTACCGGGTTGAGTTCTTCCTGTGGTTGGCTTTGCAAGATCGTATCGCTACTAGGGAGTTCCTCAGGAAACGCAACATCCTTGATGCGGATTCTAGTATGTGTCCTTTGTGCGCTTGCTGTGAGGAGAGTATTCATCATCTATTCTTACATTGCAGTAAGATGGACCAGGTATGGGAAACTGTCATGCGTTGGGTTGGGATCGTTTGGGTTCGTCCGAGGCATATGGTAGACTTGTGGCAAAGTTGGCGCGGGATGTTTCCTGGTCAACACGCTAGGAATCTGGACATGTGGCTGCTGTTACTTCAGGCATTTTTCTGGAGTGTGTGGAAGCACCGAAATGATATTGTTTTCCGGCAGGAGAGCTTTAGTTATCAGAAGCTGTACCATGTCATCTTCGCCACTTGGAGGCGCTGGATTCGTAACGAGGACAAGTCTTTCCCATACTCGAATAATCATATGGAAATGTCTTATACGTGGTTGCATGTATGGGGCTGCCAACCAGCTAGGACAGTCACCTAGTTATGTTAGGCCGCTTGAGATAGTTCGCTGGGTCTATTGCTGCCGGTGTTTCTCATCTATTTTCCAGTTTTTGATTTGTAATTGACTCTGGTGTGCGTGGTTCTGCCGTTTCTGCAGCATTTCTGTTTTTTCTAGGGTCATGTCCTTCATGGCCCCTTTAATAAAATCCTCTGTTTATTAAAAAAAAAAACCACCATACAAACCATTTGCTCCATCTTGCAGGTTTAGCAGCAACAATGAGATCTGATTTTTAGTATTTGGTTTTGTATTCTTTTTATTTCCAAATGTCAGTTTCAAGTTTGTGTGTATTCAAATTCATCCACATCATTTTTCTATCACATCCAACTCTAAGTACACTCGTACAAAATGTATAACAACCATTTTGTGTTGATTTACTCTATTTCTTGGATATCAAATTGTTTGATTCTTGTTATTAATTAAGCTTAAATTGTAGTTTTCTAAATCATGTGCTGCTCTAGTTTGGGTTTGTAATACCTATTTTGTAATCTTCCATGTATTTACTGCCAGTTTTGTAACATGGAAATTTAGATAAATAATTTTATTTTACGCCTCGCTCAGAAGTCTGATTTTTTAATGGCGTGGTTTTTTTTATATGGAGTACATAAAATAAATCCTTGGGATAAAAGTTTACATACTAAACTAAAATTAAAAATGACAATTTTAAATATTTAATTAAAATTTAAAACCACCATTTACTTAATTATGTAAATAATTATTAGAAAGTATGAACCATCATTTAAAAGCATCTATGAATATCATTGCTTACATGATAGAAAGAATCATGAGAGCGTCCTAGAGATGGCTTGTTTAGCAAATGAAAATTTTCTTTTCTTTTCATTTTCAAATGAAACTGAACATTGTGTTCATTAGATCTAAAAAAACAAAAAACAAAAAAACTCTTTATTTATCTTATCTTCTTCTTCTTTTCTTTTTTCCTTTTGTTTGAAATATCAAATCCTCAATCGACAAATCAAATGACTCAGTCTACATTTCTTCAAATGACCCGATCGACAAACCAAATATTTTACAAAATTTCCATATGTTTCTTTTCCATCCACCCTCAATCCATGCAAGCTATTATGTAAAAAATATTTCTTGTTTCTCTATTTTGTTAAATTTTCTAATGATTTTTTATTATTTAATCAATAGTTATTTAGTAGCTTATCGGAAAAGAAAGGTATTTAGTAATATAAAGAACTATATGCTATTTAAAATTGTATATATTATATAGAAATGATACAAACCTTTTAATTTTTTAATATTTTTTTATAAATGATTAGATTATCAAATAGTCTCGACAAAAAAACGAAATTCATTTATAATTTTCTCTACTGTAAATTGTAATTAACTTGCCGTTAGCTAAGGACGTTTGGGCCCTTTTTTGGACTAATGTCTCTTTCTCTTTTGGGCTTCTGGGCTTCTATCATTCCCCACTTGTTTACATAGGCCCATAATCCAAAACCCAAATTATATTATGCTTCTACTGTTAATTTCATCTTACATTGCCAAAATCAATAAGATTTTATGCCAAAAACATTTTTTGGGCTGATAAGTGGTTGCCAACAATGCCAAGTGGTAGAAAAATTCATTCATCCTAAAAGAATAAAAAAATTATATTAAAAAAGTAATTTTTCTTTTAAAATCTGACGATATTTGAAAATGAAATTAATTAGCATAATTCAATTTTATTTGGGCGATTTGTACATGAATCATGAAACACCAAAATCACTGTATGATTATCTTACCACATACGGTCCCGATTTTGGAAATATTACGTCTATGTCACTTCTTATATGTCGTGTCATTATTAAACATTAAAACTATCAAATACTATGATTTAACTGATATGATATGTAACAAGAGTCAAGAAATGCTTCCTACCGCTTCAGTGGAGAAAATTTAAGCAATACACCATACTTATTAAAATCAAATTAAACTTACCGATCCGTTAGCAAAAATCGCAAATCACAATAAAAGCAATTTAATTTATAAAAAAATCGAATTTAACCAATTGATCCAGCCAATTTTTTACGAAATCGGCAGCTTATTCTAAATCGTCTGGTTCATGCTAAACGTTTGATTAAGCCCATGTCAGTGGTATTGCCCATTATAGAGTGCATCCTTACTCTTTTTTTATGACTAAACTTTTTTTTATCGATTTTTTTTATAACTAAACTCAGGGAACCAACAAAAAAAATTCAAATATATATTAAAAGATTTTAAATTATATACGTTGAACCCAATTCGATCACATTTAAACATTGAAACCTTAAACTTTACCCTTCTCCAATGTGTTCCCCCATTCTGTTTTCAAAACAAAGGTTACACAAATTTTAGTTAATTATAGTATAAAATATATTATAGTACTTTTTTGGGCGACAAAATTCAAACAAAATTAATTTCGATTAAAATTCATAAAAAACCATTAATTTTGGATCATATTATGTGATTTTACTGGATATTTTTTACGGGTTACAAATTATATATAACACACTATGAATGAGATGAGATCATTTTGTTTAGAAACTATTTTATATATTCATGGGCATGCTCTTCACACACACACATATATATATATATAGGTTTAAAACTCTTTAGATAATAATTAATCAAAGTTACAAAAAGAGAAGAAAAAAAACACTCAATCGATAATTATGATGGTTGTTATACGTTTCTTTAAAAAAATTGTAGCATTGATAATTATGAAATATTGAAGTTATATATTTATATAAATATTAAAAATATATTAATTATTATTTTAATATAAAAAGGTTGATTGCATTGGATAGAAAGATTAGAGGGACCAAATGGACAAGTTGGAGATGAAATAAATTCATTACTCCGTACATGTGTACCTTTATTGTTGTAGTTCAAGATCAAAGCTGGAATGACGGAGAAGTAGAGGGACCCAATCTTTTAGAGGAATACTCAAAAGTAGGAGGGACTTGAATTGTGTAATGACGAGGTTATCGGATAATTTCGACAAAATTCATTGATAGTTTTCTCTACTGTAAATTGTAATTAACTTGCCGTTATAAACAATTTAGTTTTTGGACTGATGTCTCTTTCTCTTTTGGGCTTCTGGGCTACTATCATTCCCCACTTGTTTACAAAGGCCCATAATCCAAAACCCAATTAATTTTTCTTACGGTAAACAAAACCCAAATTATACTCCCTCTATCTTCTAATAAGTGTCACTTTTCTATGAATTTTTACTGTTCATAATAATTAGGGCAAAAAACAGATTGACACCCAGTTTTTACAAAAAAAGACAGATTGACACCCAATTAAAACAATTGACAAATTTGCCACCCAAACTTTCTCCGTTAGACAATTTAGCACTCAACCTTTCCTCCGTTAGACAATTAAGCCACCGTGTCCGTTAAGTTTGACTGACGGCGTTAAATAAATGACACGTGACCGTTATCTGCTGTGCCACGTCAGCATTAAAAAAAATATAAAATTGTAAAAATAGGGAGAAAATCTTTAAAATTTTACAAAAAATTCAGAAAAATATAAAAAAATCCAGGAAAAAATGAAAAAAATAAAAAGAGGAAAAATTATAATGTAAAAAAATATAGAAAATTCAAATCAATAGGATTTTTAAAAAAATGGACAAAATCCTTATCACTTTGTTTTTCAATCCCTTCAACAAACTCACTATCCTAAAAGAGAAACTACAAAAAATGAGGTGTGTAGGGGAGAAGTTAGCATTTCTAGTATCTATACGGAGTGTGTTTTTTTTTTTTTTTTTTTTCTTCTTATATTTTTCTATTTTTAAGATATTTTAATAAAAATTATAATAAAATATTTGAAAATAATTTATTTTTACACTCTATGGAGTGTCTAATTTGTTTTTAAAAAATTCTATTGGTTTGTATTTCCTATTTTTTATTTATAATTTTTAAAACACATATATTTGTTTACATTATATTTTTTCTAGATTTTTTTATTTTTTCTGATTTTTTAAAAAAGTTTATATATTTTTTCTGAATTTTTTATAAAATTTTAAAGATTTTCTCCCTATTTTTACAATTTTATATTTTTTAAAATGCTGACGTGGCATGCCACATCAGCAGATAACGGTCACGTGTCATTTATTTAACGCCGTTAGTCAAACTTAACGGACATGGTGGCTTAATTGTCTAACGGAGGAAAGGTTGGGTGCTAAATTGGCTAACGGAGAAAGCTTGGGTGGCAAATCTGTCAATTGTTTTAATTGGGTGCCAATCTGTCTTTTCTTGTAAAAGCTGGGTGCCAATTTGTCTTTTGCCCTAATAATTATCATTTTGCCTCTTAATCTCACATTTTTTTGCCTCTTCGGTCCCATATTTTTTATACTACTGAACGTCTTCCTTTGGAAAACAGAGGGAGTATTACGCTTCTACATTTTTCGGGATCATAAGTAAGTATCATCACGTGAGATTATAATTAAAATTACTACTAAAAAAATCCCGAGGAAATTAATGGCAGCCACGAGTTCTTGTTTAATTACCCACCCAATTCACTTTCTCTATTGCATAAGAAAGAGCTTCTCAAAATTACTTTTTCATTTTTTTAATTTTATTTCTAAAACAATAGTAAAATGAAATTGGAACGCAAGACACGCAAATCCAGACAAGCATGACTAGCAGGCATCATGAAACACCAAAATCACTGTATGATTACCTTACCACGTACGTACGGTCTCGATTTTGGAAATATTTCGTGTATGTAACAGGTTTGTATGTGTTTTATTCGACGTGGACAAAACTGGTTCTGTGGCTTCTTTCTTTCTCGTGACAACTGACAAACACTTCATTGATTGAGTTTTGTCCATATTATTTGTAATTTAGTTTCAGATTCAAGAATAAATAGGAAAAAAAAAGTCACACCTTTTAATTGAGGAAGATTTTGCGTGGACTTCTGTCCTTTTTTAAAGACCGACGACCTAATTAATAAAAGGATATCTGGAAACAAAACGACCACCAGTCCACCATCATCATCAATTTGCTGCTCTCTTTCATTCAAAAAGTTGCTCAACCATATTGATATCAAGGTGATTATTAGTTAATTATGCTCGACGTATTCCTACAGCATTGTTTTATTTTTTTAAGGCTCTTTCTTATGTAAAATACAGGTTCTGTGGCCTATCTATTTTCTTGGAGGAGAGAACAGAAGACATTGCGTGGACTGGTATATATCAAGTTCTTCTTTTCTTCTCTCGAGTTTTATGGGTGTCTGCATGTTTTATCTCTTCTATAAGAACTTGTGCAACAACTATATGTAACCGTCCTTGTGATTTTGGGTAATTCATATCAAATTCATGACGGATTGATTATTATTAAGTTATAACTAAATACGTATCAATCGTACGTATTCAAACTGTTGTGTCAATAAATTATATAAAAAGAGTACAGTCATATTTCATTACTAGTAATACATGTATACACGAGAGACTATATGCATATTATATTTCAACTATGCAGTACACACTTTCTTTATGACGTAAGTTTATGTTGATGTAATGATAATTAATAGTAATATAATCAATTAAAAATAAACAACCCATTACTATATTATGAATCTATATGGGCCAGCCCGGCCCAAGCCCGTCTGAACCCGATCTCGATTTGAAGATTTTGATTTCTTTTGGTAAATGGTAAATTGCAGTGGCAGGAAATGAAGACCGGTTGCAGGTCGACCGGGCAACATGATCATGTTTCGGTTGATGTTAGTGCATTGACATTGTCTTTGGTATTATTTTTATGGCTTTTTTTATTGGTTAATTCAGAGATAAGTTAGTGGTATGGTATGTATTTTATTTCCCAGGGTAAACGAGTGTGTTATGGCCAATTGACGTAACTTTGGTTTGATCTAGTTTGGTTTCTTCTTTCTTGCAATGGCAGGAAATGGAGAATAGCCAGAATAGGCGCCAAGGGAACATGAATGATCAAGTTTCGGTTGATGTTGATGCATTAACATTGTCTTTGACAGAGGAGTTGAACCAATTTGCATCGTGTCTCTGAAGAGCGCTGCATCTATAGAGTTCCAAAGCGACTAAGAGTGCTGAATGAGAAGGCCTACACACCTCGAAATGTTTCCATCGGTCCATATCACCATGGCAAACCTGAGCTGAAGGCAATGGAAGAGCACAAAACAATGTATCTCCAACACTTTATTAAATTCAGCCAGGTAAGCCTCAACGAATTCGTTAAGTGTGTCAGGGATAACGAAACAAGATTGCGCAACTGTTATCAAGAAGTAATTGATCTCAATAGTGAAAGTTTTGTGGGAATGATGTTAGTTGATGCCGCATTTGTCATCATGGTCATGTTGAGATGTTGTTGCTCCGATTTCCACAGCGAAAACGAGCTGATATTCAATAAACCAAGGATGATACATGATATTTACCTAGACATGATCATGCTCGAAAATCAACTTCCCTTCTTCATTCTACGTGAATTGTTCGTCCTATCCAATCTGCCCACTTCATCAGCTCGTTCTATGATTAGCCTTTCTTCTTGTTTCCTCAACCACCCACCGGGGATAGTCCCTGATATTGAAGAGTACCATTTCTCAGAAGCTAAACATCTGGTTGACTTTCTAAGAATTGGACAGAGGCCATTATTACAACAACACATGCATGGTGAGGCAAAGGTGTTGGACGCTGTTAAGTTACCTAGTGTTGTAGAGCTACATCGAGCAGGAGTCAAGTTTAAATGCGGGTCAAGTCAAGGATTAGTAGACATGAAGTTCAATGCTAGTGTTCTAGAAATCCCGCGATTAATTTTAACAGACCATTCAGAGATTTCATTAAGGAATCTCCAAGCATTCGAGCAGTGTGACTGTGGTGATGAAATATACTTGAATAACTATATTAGCATGATCAATATGCTTGTCAAGGATAGAAATGATGTGGACATTCTAACCCAAGCAGGGATCATAGAGAACTGGCTTCACAGTAGCAAACAAGTCTTTCATCTCATCAACAGTCTAAGCAAGGAGAATCTTCTCGAGCGCAAGGATTTTTACTTTACCAAGCTTGTCGATGATCTCAATAAGCACTACAGGCAAAAGAGGCACAAGTGGAGAGCAAGCTTGAGACAAAATTATTTCAAGAATCCATGGGCGGTCATCTCAGTTTCTGCAGCTGTTTACATTATCCTGCTCGCCACCATACAAACCATTTTCTCCATCTTGCAGGTTATGCAGCACCAATGAGATTTGATTTTTAGTATTTGGTTTTGTATTCTTTTTATTTCCAAATGTTAGTTTCAAGTTTGTGTGTATTCAACTTTGCATTCAATAATTCTCCATGACTAAGTTTGGGTCTTTCTTCTCACCAAGAACATTTCAAATTCATCCGCATCATTTTTCTATCTCATCCAACTCTAAATAACGTAGTTTTAAAAACCGAACCGACCCAACCCAACTGTCAGATAGGTAAAACCGGTTCCCAAAGTAGTTTTCGGGTTTTATTAGCTATCTGGCCGGACCTGCATGCGAACAGAAAAAAACCGGTCGATCTGGCCAGTTTTTACAAAACCGGTGACTCGGAAAAAACCGGTCAACCCAGCTGGTTCGATGCTTCTTCTCCAAAACGATGTCGTTTTGGTCTAGATTTTTTTTAGAATATGGAAAATTTGATGGGTCAGCCCATTACAGACATGGGTCGACCTATTATAGGTATTGACCCAATCGGTTCAATCCGGTTCAATTATCTAAGATTGAACGGTTCGATGTGTGAAAGGTTCAAACCGGTCTAATGGGTCAATCCGGTCGAACCCGATCGAAACAGAAAATTTTCTTTTCCAGTTTGCTATCCTGTTCGATTTTTAAAACTAAATGTATAACAACCATTTGTGTTGATTTACTCTATTTCTTGGATGTCAAATAGTTCCAACTTTCCATCTTTATCCATAGCTCCAGTAATAAAAAAACTTTTTAGTTGAGACTTTTTTTTTTTTTTTTTATAAGCTGAAGATTGTATTCACTTCCTCAAAGAAGAAGGCAAGAAGAGAAAAGAATGTACACAGCCACTCCTAAAAGAAGGAGCGGCTAGGCGAAAGACAGTAAACAAACCTGAAAGCCCCAAGCAATACTAGTGGACTATTCTACCCCAAGAAGATAGCCAAGAAGGCGACAATAACATCATTCCCAAACTATATGGGAATGCCACATCATTACTCTTTAACCACCTATACCAGAAGGAGAAAGAACAATTAAAAACACGTCTCGCTGATGTAGTACCTTGACGAAAAACTAATTTGTTTCTCTGTAACCACAAGGCCCAAATCATAGCATAAAACAGGACCCTCCACTTCTTCTTGACATGATTCCCTCCCCAAGGCACTAAGCTCTCCCACGATCCCCATAATTCCCCGATCGTCCTAGGAGCACACCAGGACACCCCTAACCAAAGCATAACGGCATTCCAGCAACTCAAGGAATTATGGCAGTGAAGCAGAATATGCTGAACTGTTTCCCCCTGCACAGAACATGTAGGGCACACATTATCTTCCTCAAGAAGCATGTTACGTTTCCACAAAAACTCCCTTGTTACCAGACGATCTCTTAGAGCAAGCCAAAGGAAGAATTCGACCCTGTATGGGGCTAACTTAGACCAGCATGACTCTAAGTCCGGATTAGCCTGAAAGCGCTGTTCATCAATACCCAAACACCAGGACCCAACCGAATAAACTCCTTCGCTATTTAACTTCCACTTATTCTTCACTGGAGAGCAATTTCTATTTGGAACCGAAATTTGAGTAGCCAAGCAATCCCATTCCTCCCTTTCCCACTCGAAAAGTTCACGACGCCAGTGGTTGTTCCAAACCCACTGGTTCTCTAGCCATTGACCGTGATCTAAAATACTACCTCCAGAATTTATGGCGACATTAAGCAACCTAGGATAAACCAGAGCTAAAGGAGTATTGTTGTGCCAAGGATCCCACCAGAAGGACACCGAACTACCATTCCCCACAACAAGATCCACATGCCGAACCCAGAAGTCGAACCAATTACGACCCTTACAGAATAATCCGAGTATGTCACGCCAAATAGACGATGTCCGAACCCCAGAGTCCTTCCATAAGAATCCTAAATTATTAAAGTTGTATTGTCTCCTAACAATATCAGCCCATAATTTCCGACTACCAGAGCATAGATCCCAAACCCATTTGAACAGGTAAGCAGCATTCCGATTTTCTAGATTCCCAATCCCTAAGCCCCCAAACTCCTTCGCTCTAATCATGTCACCCCATTTGACCTTAGATAACCCGCTTTTAGTCTCATTTCCACTCCACATGAAACGCCTCATTATTCCTTCGCATTTGCGGCGGACACTTATGGGCATTAAATAGATAGACATGTTGTATATTGGAAGGCTAGAAACCGCTGCCTTGATCAAAGTGACCCGTCCTCCAACTGACAAGAGGTGACCCTTCCAAGTAGCCAATTTTGACTTCATCTTCTGAATAAGAAAGTCCCAACTATTTATTCTCCTTGGATTAAGCCCCACATAAGATCCAAGATATTTGAAAGGAAGATGCTCGTACTTACAACCCGCTCTCCTTGCGAGACAGCTACCAACCTGGTCACAAATGTTGACTCCTACTAGAGAACTCTTATGAAAATTTACCCTTAACCCGGAGAAGGCTTCAAACCAGCGAAGAGTCCCTTTAACTCCTTGTATCTCTCTCTCATCATTCTTGACAAAAATCAAGGTATCATCTGCAAATTGCAGGTGAGTAAGATTCCACCCAGCTTGGACATTACCAACTCCGCTTAACAAACCCACACTTTTAGCCCGGACCAGAAGACGATGAAGCCCTTCAGCAGCTATGTTAAACAGAAAAGGGGACATGGAGCACCCTTGACGAAGACCACGACCAACTTCAAACTGAGATGAAGGAGAGCCATTAATTAACACGGAAACTTTCGGAGTGCTAAGACACTGCATTATCCACCCTCTCCAACGATCTCCGAATCCCATTTGACGCATCACCTCCTCCAAGTAACTCCATTCAACTGAGTCGTATGCTTTTTCAAAATCCAGTTTAAAGAGTAAGCCTTGTTGCTTAGACATTTTCAAATGACTAACCACTTCGTTGGCTGCCATCACACAATCTAAAGTCTGTTTGCCTTTCATAAACCCGTGTTGTTCTTCACTTATCACCTTCTCTATCACCCTGCCCAACCTTTTAGCAAGAATTTTAGAGATGATTTTGTAAAAGCTACTCACCAGGCTAATAGGACGGAAGTCAGAGAACCTCTTAGCTGACTTGGATTTCGGGATTAGAGTGATGAAAGAAGTATTGGCCCCCTTCGGAAAAACCCCAGTTCTGAAAAAACCTGAGATCAAGACACACAAATCTTGGCCAATGATGTCCCAAGCATTTTGAATGAACCTGAGGGAGAAACCATCCGGACCAGGAGTTTTTTGCCCATTACAGCTCCTGACAGCATCCCAAATCTCATCAGACGTGACCTCATTTTCGAGCCAATTGGCTTCATGATCATTCAAGCAGGTAAACCCCAAGTCAGGAATCCTGGGTCTCTCCCAACTCACAGAGCGAAAGAAGGTAGAAAAGTATTCAGACGCAGCAGATTTTATCTCAGATGGGTCAGAAGAGCGACCATGAGAACATTCAATATTGGAAACTCCTTTCCTAACATTACTGATTTTAGCTAATCTGTGAAAATAACCCGTATTCCTGTCCCCCTGCAAGTCCCATTGCGATCTGGTTTTCTGCTTCCAAAACCTGTCTACCCTGCCCTGCTGCTCCCAAATCTCATTAGCCAATTCGAGCTTCCGACCTTGTTCTGATATGGACAAGGATCTAACATCTGCTAACCTGTCAAGCTCCAGATCCTCCTCTTGGAGCGCCTCCAACCGCTTTTCCACATGACCGAAAACTTCCGTATTCCAACTCTTCACTTTCTGCTTTAACCATCGAAGCTTTTGAATTACTCTGCAAGAACCAGGGAAAACAGCAGAAGATTCCCTCCACCAATCAGCTACCAAATCCTTGAACCCTTTCACTTCCCACCAAATGGCTAGATCCCTAAATGGCTTTGGGCCCCAGTCAACATTGTCCTGAGTAAGAAGCAAAGGGGAGTGGTCTGATCCATGTCTGTGTAAGGCAGACAACCTATTCCTCTGCAAAAGAGCGGCCCATCCAGCTTGGATAAAAACCCTGTCCAGCCTGCTTCTACAAACCGCATTCGCCCAAGTAAAGCGTCTACCAATAAGATCCAAATCTTGGAATCTGCATGTAGCCACCCATTCTTGAAAATCTTCCATGCCTCGAGCAAGACTCGAACCATTGAGCCTTTCTGAAGGAGCAAGGATCTCATTAAAATCCCCTCCCACTAAAACAGGAAGATTACAACCCGTCACTAGATTCGCTAGAGTATCCCAAAGCTGATTCCTCCTACCCATATCATTGTAAGCATACACGTTCAGAACCACACAGCGAATGTTCCCTCTCTTCCAAAAACCTTCAATCCAGATGTAACGATCACCGACTAACGTCCTTTCAGAAGAGAAGGAATTACCGTTCCACATTGTAAGTAATCCCCCAGACCTACCGGTCGCCGGAGCACTCAACCAACGAGCCTCCTGTTTTCCCCACAAGGTCTGCACAAAGAACTCATCCACATCCTCCATCTTAGTCTCTTGCAGGAAACAGAAATCCAAATTTTCTCTATTCCAACAACGTCTGATAAAACTTCTTTTTCGAGCCGCCCTCACCCCTCTGCAATTCCATGACAGTAAATTAACCATAAAAACAGCTGAACACGATCTAGAGTGATCAATCAACTGAACTGAACCAACTCCGCAATAAATCTTTCCTTGTCAAAAGAAATAAACGCCTCTTTATGGACGTTCTCAGTTAATGAGAGCAATCTTCCTACATTCCACGACTCGGGGTCTATCATTGTGGCGTCTCTAACCTGGTTCATTCTAGCAATCTCCTCATCTTCTGCTTTCTGAATCTCCTTTTTTGATCCCGTTTGAGACTGATCTGTTTCAAGGCTACCAGCTGGACCAACTAGTTTTTTAATTTTCTCCCCCCTTTGTCTCACCGTAACGAGAGGTAAAACTGTCCCGAGCGAACGTTCACATGCTGAACGTAGAACACCATTCGAATCACAATCAACATCCTCCTTTTCGTCTTCTGATACCGTCATGTCACCCTCCCTAATGGTTTCCCATTCTCCAACTTCCTCATCAGATGACCCAACAGACCCATCAAATTCGGCTCGTGCCCCGACCATCCAATCTATGTTAGAAACAGCCCCATGCATAGGTTCTTCTTTGCAGAGGACCTCAAAGGTTTTACCACCAACCGACACCTGCAAGGATTCGTTAATGCTAATACGATCAGAGGAAACAAGAAACCTCGCGACATCAAGTCGTGTTCTCGCAATCGTATTATCATCAACAACCACCAGGGATCCCAAACAGCTGCTAATTTTTTCAAAAGTTGCGTGACCCCAAGTCTGAATTGGAATCCCAACACACTGAACCCAACAAAGCCTCCCTCCCTTGTTGATACCATCCTCCCAAGAGATAACCTTGGAGAACAACCTAGAGCTAGCCTCCGCAATAGCCCTGTCTCTGTCAATTACCCTATCAAATTCCAGCCAAACAAGGCCTCTTCCCATAACCCGAGTTTCGCAAATCCAACCAGATTGAGCGACCAGATCTTGGATTGAAGGAATAAGTTCAAGTTTCCTAATAACACCAATAGCACTCTTGTTCAACCAACCTTTATTATCTGCCGGAATCTCCAAGCCTAAAATACCCGAAGTAGTAGCCGAATCCTCCTTGATAGGACACCTGTCATTCCTCATCAAGGTCACTGATTCCCCCCTCACGACATCAGCCAACGTTCTAGCCAGAGAACCACCATCAGCGCCGCCACCGTTCCCAGTAGCAGAAGAAGCGACCTTCACTTCATGGTTGGAACCAGAATTTTTCGAACAGGTGTGAATCAAGGGATGCGAACGACTCTGAAAAAATCTCCCTGCTCTCCTGCTTCGCCTGCCCAAACTGCTTCTAATAGCTGAAGCACCAATAAATTGCCTATCAAGCGCAATTTCCATATCAATTATGTTACTTACCCAATCAAAACGAACAAAACCAAATCTCTTCCCAGCTCTATTCCTACGCAGAGGAATGAAAACATCAACCACAGCCCCAAAACGAGGGAGTTTCCAACGACGCGTGATCAAATAACGAAGGGCTTTATTGTCGATGTGGGACGGTAAATTCTCTAAATAATACGATATATCCTCCTTCGGTCGACCCTCTTTGGAGGGGTCAGCAGCCCCTTGCCTAAACGACTTATGCCCAGCCATCAACAGCGGACAAACAAAAACAGCAAACAGCCCACTACAACCAACAACAGAACAACAAGGCAGAAACGATAGAACAACCTAGGAAACAAGGGCCCACGAAGTCCCTTCAAACCAAACAAAACAAACCAGACAACAAGAGGGAGACGATCCCCGAAGACAAGAAAGGAACAGAAAACCTGAAATACTGCCGGATACCCCAACAACCAGGCCCGAGAAGCAAAATCGACCAGAAGGAAACCGGCTACCAACCACCAACCGACCCAGACCAACCAGAACGGAAGTAGCCGCAATTCTGCAGCTGCCGAGGACGACCGGATCGAGGGAATAGGAAACGAACCACAGATCGGGAAGACGAGAGCAGAATTAAAAGCCAGTCACGGAGGTTGACTGGAAATTTGGACTCCGGCAGCAGAGGCTGACCGGAGGAAGCCGCGGCAGTCTCCAAAGAGAGAGAGGCGCGACACTGTAGACGAAGCGGGTTTGAATTACAAGAGAGAGTGAAGATGGATCGGAAATAAAGAAAAAATGTGGGGATCGGAAAGGATTTTACGCCAGCTGCAGTGGGCAGCTGGTATTTTGGTTACTCCGGCAGCAGTGGGCTGGCCGGAGGGGGAGAGATGCCCAAGGGTGGGCTCCTGCCAGAGCAACGGGAGCGATGTCACTGTAGCTGTTTTAATTTAAAGCAGGGGAGATCTTATCAATTAGTTTTTCTTGGATTTTTTTTCAAACTATCTCTGGTTTTTTTAGTTGAGACTTGAGAAACATTCAAAGCACATTACTAAGTGTCAGTTTGAGGAGAGAAATGGAGATGATGTTAATTATTAGTTCTTCAAGTTTCAATCAAGTTGTTTGATTCCTGTTATTAATTAAGCTTAAATTGAAGAAATGCAGTACCTTTTGCAAGTGGAAATTGAGATAAATAATATTTTTTATGCCTCGCTAGGAGTCCAAAAGTTAGTTTTTCTCAAATTTCATAATTTATAAAATTAATTAATTATTCAAATATATTTACATTTAAGGGTAGTTACTTAAAAAGTGGGCCTAGCAACCCTAACTCGAGACTACACCGATTAATAGGCTGAGTCTGAGTGGTGCCAATATTCTTGCCAGTGTGCTAAAAGATGAATTTTATTTTTTTAATCTTTTATAGTTAAAAAAATAAAATTTTGATCAATAATTAAAAATATGATCGTTAAAATTTTGATGGATTCAGCCTTCTTAACAATTTTTTCGTTCCAAAGAAGCCCATCTCTTAAATTTTCCATCCAAAATCTTAACGGATTTTCTTCGTGCATATTTTTCTTATTCTCTTTTTTTTAAATGAAAAAAATAGGAAAATATTTTTTAAAGTTGAAAAAATCAGAAAAAAAAACATAATTAAATTTTAAAAGTGATAAATATTTTAAAAATTTTTTAAAAAAACATTCAAAAATATGAAATTAGCTCTTTGTCATCTTGGTTGACGCGGCCTGTCATCTTGGGTGTATAACAACCATTTTGTGTTGATTTACTCTATTTCTTGGATGTCAAATTGTTTGATTCTTGTTATTAATTAAGCTTAAATTGTAGTTTTCTAAATTATGTGATGCTCTAGTTTGGGTTTGTAATACCTATTTTGTAATCTTCCATGTATTTACTGCTAGTTTTGTAAGTGGAAATTTAAATAAGTAATACTCCTTCTGTCTATGTTTATTGGACGTTTGAGGGCAAAAATAGCTTATTGGAAATAATAGACGCTGCAACTTTTTTCATTTTTAAAATATTATTTTTGCTGCAGCTGCTCTTCCTCATTTCCTCCTTTTGCTGATGTGGCTTTCATGGATTTATTGGCGTGCTGGTGGGTGGTGGAGTGAGAGATGTGGGTGTCAGAGATGAAGAAAAGAAAAAAGGAAAAAAGTCCAAAAAAATGATAAAAAAAGTCTGAAAATGACAAGAAACTGTGAAAAGCCTGAATGAATAGTATTCTCTTAAAATCTATGAGCAGTGGCCCGTCCAATAAATTTGGACGGAGAGAGTATTTTTTTACGCCTCGCTCAGAAGTCTGATTTTTTAATGTCGTGGTTTTTTACAAGGAGTACATAATAAAATAAATCCTTAGGATAAAAGTTTAAATACTAAACTAAAAATAAAAATGACAATTTTAAATATTTAATTAAAATTTAAAACCAACATTTACTTAATTATGTAAATAATTATTAGAAAGTATGAACCATCATTTAAAAGCATCTATGAATATCATTGTTTAGATGATAGAACACTTTCATAGAGAATCGTGAGAGCCGTCATAGAGATCGCTTGTTTAGCAAATGGAAATTTTCTCTTCTTTCCTTTTCTAATTTTTTGAAAAATCTCAATTTTCATTTTAAAATGGAAAACTGAACATTGTGTTCATTTATTTATCTTTATTTACTTTTTTTTATTGAAAATATCAAATTCTCAATCGATAAATCAAATGACTCAGTCTACATTCCTTCAAATGACCCGATCGACAAACCAAATATCTTATAAAATTTTCATATTACCCCTTAAATATTGTCATCGGAATGGTAAAAAAAAGGTGAAGATTTGGTTGTCGTCAGAATAGCAAAGAAAAATTGAAGATCTAGACGTCATTGTCGTTGGAGTGGAATTGCAGTCTGCTCCAGTCCTAGATTTGAGCTTCTCAATGTCCATGTAAGTGCAGATCAAGCTCAAAAACAAACAAAACTCAAAAAGACAAAAATAGTTGAAGAAGAAGCTCAAATTTTTGCACTGTTACCGTTCAAGCCACAATCGGTGACTTGAAATTACTGAACCGCCAACTTTGCATGACAATTAATGGGCAGCAAATTTGGACGGAAAGGAAAGTGGAAAAGTAAGAAGGAAAAGGGAGTGCTCGCAACAAAATTGGAAATTTAATCCAATTTTGGACTTGGAAAGGCAAGCATGCCAATTTGGACTTGGTCTTGGATTTCTCATGTTCACATGATCACCATGTGGTGATCATTTTGACCCTTTTTGGTTGACACTGCCTTATGGAATGAAGTAGAGAGAGTTGCAACGAAGTTCAAACGTCATTAGTCTAAGATTAGAGTGTACGTCAACTTCAATGATGGGATTTTGGAAATCCCACTTAATAATAGAAAACCTACGGAGATTGTATTAAAAAAAAATTCGGTCATTTGAGCAGAGTCGTTTTTATAATGGTGAAAGATTCTTTAACGACTATATTAGTAACCAAAAAAGGATCATAGAACTTCACTGGTGTTGTTAATGATCTCAATCAGTACTGCAGAAAAAAGGAGGAACATGTGGAGGGCAAGTTTAATACAGAATTATATCTACGGTCCATGGGCGATCATCTCTGTCATTGCAGCTGTTTATATCATCCAGCTCACCATCATACAAACAGTGTGCTCCATCTTGCAGGTTTAGCAGCAGCAATTATGAGATCTAATCTAATCGTGTTAATATTTGCTTCTGCTTTTTGATTTCGGAATCTCAGTTCCTCCAATTTGTATCCACAAGTTTGTGTGTAAAACTCCAAATGATGTATTATTCACTTTGCATGCAATAATTCTCCGTTAAATAGGCACTCTAACATTTCTTAGTTCAGACTTTAGAAACATATTCAAAGCACAACATAGAAATGAAGGTAAAATATTTTAGAACATAAGAACTATCATGTTTTATGAGTTCATAATCATATCATTCTGACGAAAGCATCTCTGACGCAACGCTCCAAACACATTACCTGCGGGCCAACTATAAACCATAACTTGGTTTGGGGATGGCACTCAATTCTCACTAGATTGAAGAGAAAAATAATAGAAGTTTGTTTTTCTTAAATTAAACTGTTGCATCGAACAACTAATCCCTCCAAAAGGGAACTCCTTAGTCCTTACCGGCGGTAGCAATCTCCTACTCTTTCTTGGTGTAATGACGGACAGCAAAGGCTAACCCCAAGATCAGCAATGGCACCAGAAACTGCAAAATCTTGATGAAAAACTCAGAGCTGTTTTCCTCTTTGCGAGCAGCGGCTTGCTGTGGTGTAAGGTAGCGATGCTTTTTCGGAATAGTTGTGGTATCAACATTGCCAATAAGGTACTTGGCCATCATATCTTGGGCTGAATCACTGTGCCCAATGTTTTCAAAATCATTTGTGGCATCTTGGCCTGCAAAATTTCAAATGAATTCGTCAAGACAAAGAATTACAACTTAGCTTATTGTTTTTTTAGCTTGCAGTTTTTAAATAACTGATGTAAAAGTCCCACCAGTTGATGAGAGCAGAACTTCATCTCCTCCAGGATGATCATCCATAAATGGGGTCACATCATACACCTGAATTTAATAGATCAGAACCAATTATTTTTTATCAAACAGGAGTCGCCAAAATGGATTGCAACATTCCACATCAGATATGAATATACACAGGATAACTTCTGTTATACCAGATGAACATCAACAGGTACTAAAATCAATCAAATCCTATCGAACAACGTAACATTGAAACGAACCAATCATATCGAATCAAGCAACTAAGGGATATCAAAGTACACAGGAAAAGTTATGTTTTATGGCAGAAATACCATGTGGGCATCTACGGGTACTATAATCGATCTAATCCTACCAAACATATCAAAGTACACAGGAAAAGTTATGTTTTATGGCAGAAATACCATGTGGGCATCTACGGGTACTATAATCGATCTAATCCTACCAAACAATGTGATATTGTATAGAACCCCATCATATCCAATCAAACAATTCAGGTATGTCAATAAGTAACGTTGGGTAGCCATTTGCATAAGTTTTAATGGTCTAAATATCAACTTCATGGTATCCACTTATCTGATAGAAGACTTCCATCAATCAATCCAAGAAGCTACCACAACTCGACATGTCAGGGAAGACTAGTGTCAACTCATGTTTGGGAATCTAATATTTTTGCTACATGAGAAGTTATCAGTCCATGAACATAGACATATATGCTCCTTCTCTGGAAAATGCAGAGCTGATACCAAACAATGTCATTTTATACAGAGTATGGAAAATTAGCAACAATTCTTAGAAGATAGCAGCTGATGAGGAGGCCAACACATCATACAGATCCGTACCAAGTTCATCCATGCCCATCATGTACTCATGACGGCTATCGTATGACTAAATGCAAAACGAGAAGAAGAAGCAAGTACATAGGCACACAAACACTTCATCCTTTACCACCATATGAGCTATGAAAGCATTACTGACCAATAGCATGATAACATACAGCTACAACAACTTCATACAAAAACATGATTCAAAGCGACATGGAACAGAAACAACATTGAAAATATAAAATCCAAGAGCTAGATGTAATAAACAAATACCATCACAAGGGTCAAAGTTCACATCTTTCAATCACGCAAACAATTATGTCATCAACCAAACACTACAACCGAAAAAATCAAACTTTCAAAACTGAAAAAAGAAATAGATATAAAAAGAAAAGATCTGACCTTGCCGTCAATGATGAGCCAACAATCCTTGGTTTGGTTGTGCTTAGCAACCTCGTCAAAAACGAAGACCTTTGAAGTAGAAGACTCCATTCCTTTCACCCAAAACTGATAAAAAAAAAAACCCAAAATCTTTAGAACCCACAAGAAAAAATCCAACGAAAAAGCCTGGAATTTTACACAGAAACCAATCCAGCGGTCCAGATACTGATCATATTAAAAACCCAGAAACTGATAACACATAGAATTTATAGTTCAAAAATAAATCAAAGAATCGAAAAGAAAATAGAACAAAGCCAAGAATCAACTGATGCTCACCTGCTCACGAGAGATTCGATTAGGAGGGATTCTAGATACCCTACTTGGCTAGCTCTCTTCCTTGCTGAGATGTCAATGCTCTAATCAAATCTGAACTCTGGGTTGCTTTTAGATGCGTGGATATAATAACAAATTGGAAAAAGTCAAATCCCGTTCCACACCTACCCCAAGTTTCTTAATTAAGCCAATAAAATTTCCCTGCGCGATTAGGTCCCTGATGCTATTACCAAAATTAATTGATTTTTACCTAATTTATTTGTTGAACCTAGACAATGCTGTGAATTTGACAGATATAAAACTCATATATAAATAAAATAAATAAATAAAATGGTATCAGAAGAATGGACTACTACAACTACGAGGCTCATTAATAGACATATTTTAACAACATACTCATAAATTTTGAATATTTATATAATTAAAATACATAATAAAAGATCGAAACTTTATTATAATATTTTGTTGTCTTGCTCGTAATAAAGTTACTGATAGTGAATAATTAAACACATATTTAAATCTTATTTTCATTTATCAAGAGAAAAAAACTTTAGTTCTAACGTTATTTCATCATCTAAACGCTAAATATAAGTTTTGGCCAAACAATTTTACAATTTTTCATAAAATTGATTAAATTTAAAAAGCAGTATTGACATGATTTTAAGAAAAAATGGTAGCTAAATATTTGTTTCTTTTTTTCTTCTTTTTTTTTTTTTGGTCAAAAGAGAGTTTTTTTTAACGGTATTAAAATGGACGAAAAGTGGGTTGGTGAATGTGGATCCAGGTGTATTTATGGGATTCACATCAAAACTCGCATGTTTTTACTAAATTTATATACTATTTCCGGTTTTTAATCTCACCGTGAAATTGTTATATATAGATAGTGGGTAGTTACGAAAGATAAGAATGATAAAATTTGAAATTTTAAAATTTTAAAAACCGAGATAATGGTGGATGAATTCTTAGTAGACCCGTTTATATATAATCATCGCTAATATCGTGTCATGATATTATTAATTGAACGATCTTTGTATATACGATGAAATGAAAAATTGGGAGTAGTGTATAATTTATCTTTCCGTTGGCAATGCTAGACTTTCTACTTTGACTTTCCAGTTTTGAGTGCTTGTTATTTTATTTATTTTTTAAATATCTATATTCTTCTTCTTTGAATTCAGAGAACTATGCTATAAAATTAAACCTTGGAATCAATCGGAGTAAATAAGGTTAATTTTTGTAGTTTTGGTTTTGTTACAGCATCGATCTATGTCAACGGTATAAATTTACACTGTTTACTAAGCCGGCACATCTTGTCAACGAGCAAGAAAAATTACAGAGTACAATTGAATTGACAACAACCTCAATTGAAATTTGAACACAGCAATATAACAAATATATCCGCATGCAGTGAGATTCCTATAAATTGCATAATGTGCCATTTTCAACTTATAATCATACCAAAAGGTTGTATAAATTATTTCTAATTGAAGTAAGACTGTTCGAATCAGTTTGGTCCATTAAGCGTAGATTAAGTATTCTCGGTAAGTATATAAAAGATCACGATAATATCTAGTTGGTTATGAAGAGGTGAAAGTGTCGAGCCATTAAGTAAAAAGTTATCATAGGTAACATCTTTTAACTGAATTTCAATTCTTTTCTATGCTCCAAATCCAATTATTATTTTCTCTGAATTCAGTCATGGGAAGAATGGCGGTTGACGACGGACCATAAAATTCCGAGCGTGAACTCGTTTTATACGTTTTTAATGTTTTGTTTTATTTTTCCATGCCAGCATTAAAATATTACTTTGTTAAAGAATAATTGTCACGTAAATCAGAGCGTATACAAAATGAATTTTCTCGACCGAAAGGTAGCCCAGGATCGACCGGGCTGGGCCAGGTCGTAGTTAAGACCACAGGCCCGTGGGTAATGGGCCTAAATGAAACAATTTCAAATTCATCATAAAACAAGGATGAAACTGAAGAAAATAATAAAGAAAATAAATAGTACAAGAGGTTAGGAAAAGCATAAGAGAAAGAAACACAAAGCAACAAATTTCATTTCAAGTAATATGAAAAAAAATAAGATAAAAAATCTTGAAAAAAAAATTTACAGTAAGTAAAATAATCATTCATTTCCTATTACGTACATGGATTTGATTCGTTAGATTAAAGAATTGTTTCGGAATGAAGCTAAGATTTTTTAGGTGATTTGTCAATCGAGAAGTGAAGCATTCGATAGACAGAGTGATTTATCATAATCAAAATGATACATCCCATATCCATTAACATTAATATATATATATATAAATAAAGTATATTGACTTTTCATGCAACGACATAGTAAGCATCCACCTTGTACGTTATTTGAAGAAAAAAAAAACTAATACTAAGAAAAAACCTCCTTGAAATGATAATAACAAGAACAAGAACAAAAATAATCATATATATAATATTGTTTAACATATTCTCTAAAGTTTGTTTCGAAAGAAAAGATTCACTAAAATCTACATATTTTTTTGGCGTATAATAAACGAAAAAAACCTAAAATTGTAACTATTGTTTTTTTTAAAACAAAATACATAATATGATTATATATATTATATATTTTAGTCTTAACTAAAAGTATGGTCTCAAGTTCGAGTTTTGAGACCAGAGAAAACTATGTTAGAAGAGTTATCTGATTTCTTTAGAGGGCGAAAATATTAGAACGATCCGACTTTCCATCCAGCGTGTACACCTGGATCGCCCAACCAATTTATTTGTGCACATTCTCATTGATTTACTCCTAATTTAGCCAACAACTCTTCCTCACTTTGCTTTAATCACCGGTTCTTTGATCCTTTCCAAGATAATAACAAGATCCATTGAAACCTATCATAAACAAGCATGAGAAATGAGGGTTCTGGTTATGCTGAAAAACCATTGAACTTTGACTTTTATCATTGTTACATAGCATAGACGAAGACAAGTCTCTGCGGCAGACCAACTACAAGAAGGGTTACAAAATCCTCACTAGAAACAGATTATAGAATAATTCTGCCGCTCTACTATGAACTCAAATCGGCAGCAGCATCGACTATAGCCAACAACCCTGAAATTGTTTAAAACCCCACAACTCCTGAGGATAAATCGAAGTACATGCAAGTACAGAGTCCGATTGCATCTAACAAGTCATCTTGCATTTAAATCGAAGTAAACAAGGTAATTTTTTTGTAGTTTCGGTTTCGTTAGAGCAACTTTCAAATAAAATTCACATTTTCAGTTGACGAACTAACTGATTTTCAACCAACATTGGTTATGATCGGCTGGTATCTAGTAAATGACTTGTTGCCCACTCTTAATCCAACTTTCAGTTCGGGTCTGGAGCAAACCATTCTGTCACAGGAGGACTAATGGAGACTGACGGATCACTATCGAACAAAAGCAACCAACTTTTGTTGAACATCGACGCATTAGCAGCATCCATGACAAACGAGCTGAAAGGACTGCGCGGTTTATCTGAAGGGTGTTGCATCTACAGAGTTCCTAAGCGTTTGAGGGAGTTAAACGAGAAGGCCTACACACCTGGAATTGTCTCCATCGGTCCGCTACACCATGGCAAAGAAGAGTTAAATGCAATGGAAGAGCATAAGAGAATGTACCTTCAACAATTTCTTGAACTAAGTCGGGTGAATGTTGACAAATTGATCAGATATATTGGTAAGAATGAGACAAGATTGCGCAACTGTTACGAAGAGAATTTGGAACATATGGCAAGTGATACTTTTGTTAAAATGATCTTGATTGATGCAACATTCATCATCATGGTCATGTTGAAATGGTGTTTCCCAAATTGGTGTGAGAAAAATGATCGAATCTTTAACAAACCATGGATGATAGAAGACATTAGGTTCGATATGATCCTGCTCGAAAATCAGCTCCCATTCTTTATCCTGACAGAGTTGCTCAACCTGTCGAACATTTTCTTTCACCATGGAATCAAAGGCTTCTGCATGATTAATCTTGCATGTGAATCACTAAGACATACATGGCCTTTTTGGGTGAGCGAAGGTTGTGAGAATTATATCAGTTCGTCTAAGGTTGAACATTTGGTTGACTTTCTAAGAATTTGTCAGAAACCATCAGGAGACCAGCATCAGAATCATCCACCAAAGGTATTGGATGCTCTACCCATGCCTGGTGCTTTGCAGCTACATCAAGCTGGTGTCAAATTCAAACACCTGTCTAGCGCGAAATTAGTAGACATGAAATTCAAGAAAGGAATTCTTGAAATCCCGCGGTTAAAGTTAGATGATCACTCAGAAATCCTGTTCAGGAATCTGCAGGCATTCGAGCAATGTCACTGCTATTCGAATGACAACTACGTAAATGATTACATTCTGATGATGAGTTTGCTGATCAAAGATAGCAAAGATGTAGAGTTATTGGTGCGGAAAGGAGTCATAGAAAACTGCCTGCCGAATGCTGATGCACTCTTGAATCTTTTCCTCAATCTTGACAAAGAAAACCTGATCTGTATCAGAACATTTTATTTCTCGAGCCTCTTTTATGATCTTAACAAGTACCGTAGAAGGCGGTGGCAGAAGTGGAAGGTGACTTTGAAACAAAGCTATTTTAATAATCCATGGGCAATTCTCTCTTTTGCTGCAGCAGCAACCCTCCTCATTCTAAACTTTCTACAAGCCTTGATCGCTGTCATTCAAATTACTTCTTGAAATGTACAAAAAAAAAGGCCTCCATAATAAGAATCTTATTGCTAGTTTTTGTTCTTCGGTTTCAAGAATGTACATCTAAGTTGTGTGCTATTGCTTTGTACTAGAACTTGTATGATTTACAACACAAAATTTCTTGCAAACAAATATGATATTGATAATTGTTGGGAATGAACTTTTTATCCAATACCCATCTTTCTACTTATTTGAAAATGTAGGGAAATTCTACCATGACGTGCTTATAATGCATTTATTTGAGTTGCGATGTCGTTGAATAAATCTAATACGTAATTAGTGATGCGGCATTTAATTTAAAGTGACATTTCGTGATTGTAGAAAGCATCATGTGGTCTATGATGCTAATCTGACATGTTAGTTGTGTGTTACTACGACTGCATGCCAATCAGCATTGAGGACTAAATTAACATATACGATGAAGAGACGAACTGTATGTTAAATGTGGCAATATTAGAACCATCCTATTTGTAATCTAGTATCATAAACCGACAATTAACGGATCGGGTATTAACATGTCCTGCTTAATTACCATCCCAAGTGGGATAATAAAACTGATGGCAAAAAAAAAATTAGAATACAACTACATGGCCTAAAGAATTGAGTTTTTTCTGCATAGATTCATCTGATTCTATTCGACAAACATTTGAGCAGGAAAAATCTAAAAAAGTTTTAAACTTTGCAACTACCACATTTGTTCGGATGCTAAGCACTCATTTTCGGCATCTCCCTGCTAATCGGAACATCCGAAGTTTTCTTACTTTGTTTTCATCGACCATTTTGCTCCTTCCATGGTAAAGATTCAATTGTCACATACCATAATAAGCACAAGAGTCAATATTATCTGATAAAAATTAGTTTAGAATAATAACTGACCATAATCAGAATAATTCTCGTAGCGAAACAATAGAAGAAAGAAAATGTTCTTCATGTTTAAGTACGATGAAGAGATCGATTTTTCCTGTGCCTTGAAATTGTCTGATTATGTTTCTATTTATTGTAATAGAACCAACAGTTTGTAATTGTCATATTTGCAGCAAACAGATTATAGAATAATTCTACTGCATTCTCTATAAACTTACACCAGCAGGACAAACTCAGGATATCCCAAGAAAAACTTAAAAACTAAAAAACAGAACCATAACAGAACAGAACAGTACATCACCGATGAAGATCAGAGTCCTATTCCATAAAACATGTCAGCTCAATCGGACTAAATAAGGTACATTCTTGTAGTTTTTGGTTTTGCTAGATAATCCTGCCGAATGAAATTCACATTGCCAGTTGATGAATTAAATGATTTTCATTATTCTTCTTTGGGATCTGATTTGTAAAAGACTTGGACTTGGCTTTGACTCACAAAATAATCTTCTGCGGTCAGTCATAGAAGGACTAATGGAGACTGACAGACCATCAGAGGAAAGCGATCAATGTTCATTGGATGTTGACGCGTTAGCAGCATCTGTGACAGAAGAGCTGAAAGAGTTGCGCGGTTTATCTGAAGGTTGTTGCATCTACAGAGTTCCTACGCGTTTGAGGGACTTAAATGAGAATGCCTACACACCAAGAACCATCTCCATCGGCCCGCTCCACCATGGCAAATCAGAGTTTAAGGCAATGGAAGAGCACAAAAAAATGTATCTCCAACAATTTCTGGAACTCAGTCAAGTAAGTATTGACAAATTCATCGGATATATCAGTCAGAACGAGACAAGAATGCGCTACAATTACGAGGAGAACTTGGAGCATATGACTAGTGAGAGTTTTGTTAAGATGATGTTAATTGATGCCACATTCATCCTCATGGTTATGTTGAAATGGTGCTTCCCGAATTTGTGCGAGAGAAATGATCGAATCTTTAACAGACCATGGATGATAGAAGACATAAGGTTCGACATGATCTTGCTTGAAAATCAGCTCCCGTTCTTTGTCCTGACGGAGTTGCTCAACCTATCGAACATTTTCTTTCACCATGGAATCAAAGAGTTCTCCATGATTAATCTTGCATGCGAATCACTAAGACATACATGGCCTTTTTGGGTGAGTGAAGGTTGTGAGAATTATATCAGTTCTTCAAAGGTTGAACATTTGGTTGACTTTCTAAGAATTTGTCAGAAACCATTAGACCACCAGCAACGGAATCATCCGCCGAAGTTATTGGACTCTCTACTGTTGCCTGGTGCTTCTCAGCTACGTCAAGCTGGTGTCAAGTTTAAATCCAGGTCTAGCACGAAAGTAGTGGACATGAAATTTCACGCAGGAATTGTTGAAATCCCGCGGTTAAAGCTGGACGATCACTCAGAAATCCTGTTCAGGAATCTTCAGGCGTTCGAGCAATGCCACTGCTATTCGAGTGAAAACTTCATAAATGATTACATTCTGATGATGAGTTTGATGATCAAAGACAGCAAAGATGTGGAATTACTGGTGCGGAAAGGAGTCATAGAGAACTGTCTGCCGAATGCTGATGCACTCCTCAATCTTTTCCTCAATCTTGACAATCAAAACCTTATCTGCATGAGAACATTTTACTTCTCTGGTCTCATTCATGATCTGAATAAGTACCGCAAGAAGCGTTGGCACAAGTGGAAAGCAACCTTGAAGCAGAGTTATTTCCATAATCCATGGGCAATTGTCTCTTTCTCTGCAGCTGTTTTTCTCCTCACACTCACTGTCATACAATCTGTATCATCTGTCATTCAAGTTACGGAATAGATTACTCTCAGGCCTTTTCATGTAAAAAAACAGTCTTTTAAGAATAAGAACCCTACCAATATGATTTCTTCTTCAATTTCAACAATTGTTCCAATCATCTGCTTTTACTCTGTACTAATCTCAAAATTTTGTATACTGCTGTAAAATATTTTGATACATGTGTTATGGGAAGTAATCTTTACATAGCAGCTAGAGTGGCAAAACTTTCCTGATGGCTCGACCGAAATGTCCTCTGTCTCTTCCGGACGTGAGAATAACTTCATTTGGCATTGTCGAGCATGCTAGGCCCCAAAGGAGTGGATCTTCAACATAAGGGCCTGTTTACTTCAGGGAATTTTCAAGGAAATTCCCCAGTTTTTTGAAAACTGGATTTTTTTTTTCGAAAACGTGTTTACCTCGCGTTGTTTTCATTTCGGAATGAAAATGAAAATTTTCGGAATGAAAACTCATGTGTAAATTTTGAAAACACCCAAAAACCTGTTTTCAAAATTTTACAAAGGGAGTGTTTCAAAGTGAAAACATGCTTCTCCATTTTGAGTATTAATGAATCTTTCAATAACCCAATTTTGCCCCTGCTCTTTCTTCTTCACGCAACGCTTCTTCTTCTTCTCTTCTGCTCCACACCTCTGCTCTCTCGTCGTCAGCTCACTGCTCTCTCGTCGTTCTCTTCTCCATCGTCCCAATTTCTTGTTCTCTTTCTCTTTGATATCGATCTAATTCATGAATCGGAGCTGAGGTGTTGAGAGGTGAGGTGCAGAGGAAGAAGGAAAGCAATGGAGTCCTCAAACCTAGCAGCACTTCCTGAAGAGATCCTAGAAGACGAACAAGAACAAAAACAACAACAACAAACCCAAAAGCAGCCTTTGGTTTCCGCTTACGGTTCCGTTCCAATACGCCCTCCATCACAGTCAGTCCTTCTTACTCCTCTTTCTTCGTTCTTTTTTTCCATTTGATCACTCATTTCTTCTATCATCTCTGATTCTTGAATCTTTCTGCTGTAGGAGTTCTTATCAAAAGTACTCTCCCTTGGACTGGAAGGTCTTCGATGGAGAGAGAGATGCTTGCATCCCTAACTCTGATGATGTCAGTGTTGCTTCAACGCCTTGAACCACATGAATTTCTTGTTCTAAAAGATGGGTTCTTCTAATGTTGCTTCATGGATGTAATTTTCAGGTGTTTCATGTGTACGAGGCTGGGAAAGATGGCCCTGTTGTTTTTTGTCTGCATGGAGGTGGTTATTGTGGGTATGTACATTCTGATTCCTTCTTCTCTTTTTTTCGCGTGGATCCATTTTTGGTTTCTGTTTCAGTGGGTCTCTAAATGTATGAAGGATGATGAATTTGTTGCTATCATGTTTTTTAGGCAAAAAAATTGACCGGTTAATTGTTTTTTCAATTCTGCTGCTTGGGTGGGAGTTGAAACTATGATATCAGCCTTGAAATTGCTTGCGGTGGCAGTTCTAATGACTCAAAACTCACTTACTCTGTAGCTAACTAAAGCTTTTTCTTTTTCTTCATTGAGATGATGGGTTCTTCATTTTGTGAAAGTGTATACGACTGGCTTTTCTCTAGGCCAATGCATGTGCATAAAACAATTCTTTGTTGTGTTTTTCTTTGTGTGTGATAGTGGTAGATTCTTTTGCTTGTTTGGCTCTTTTTGTGCCTATGTGGAGTGGGTGTGCTATTGTGTAATGAAAGGATGATCTTTTTTTGGGTCAAAATTCGTCTTGGATCTTTTAGTTTAGAACTCTGGAAATGCTTTCTCTGCTGTATATCTTCAGATGTTTGACATCACTTGTCTCGATCCATCATTGTTTACCTATATGGACATGCTTGCTTCCTTCACTCATATTTTCTTGGTGGGCTTGATTGTAATCTTCAGACAAAACTCATCGTCTGTACTTGCCTTTTTTTTGCTGTTTTTTTTGTTATTGTTGTTAATGTGTTGTTTAGGTTTTTGGTTTTACATTATAATGCATTGCTAGATTCTTTGTTTTTTGTAGTTTTTCAGAATGTTAAAGTTTATGATGGTTGGTTTTAGGTCCATTTAAGGTCAATGGTGTGCCTTTGAGGAGAGTGAATCAATCCTACGTGATTGGTACTTCCACCAAGGTTGATATTTCTGGGGTTAATGTGGAGAAGTTTGATGACTAGTATAAGAGAAGTGTAACAAAGAGGGTTTTTGAACTTCTCTTGGTAACAAAGAGGGTTTTTAGCCTTTACATTTGCATTGTTAATTGGCAGTAAGCCATATTTATGAGACAGGAGAAAGCACATGAGTTCAAATCATTTGCCTGGCTTAAGATGATCTTTTTGGGCATCCATAAGCTTGGATAGTTCATGGATTAATTAAGGATTGTTTTGTTTTGTGCAGGAAATTATGATGCTGTGATAATATGTCTAGGAGCCCAAGCTGATATGTTACCGGAGCTCTCTGGGAGGCTTCCTTTGAGGACATGCAGAGGCATAATTGCCCACCTGCACTTGGCTAGTGATAAAAGGTAAATATTATAATATGCCTTGTAAGATGTCAATACAGAACTTGTAAGTTGAACTTTTGCGATGATGTTTTCAGTTTTCCAGAAATGGGACATGAAGTGACAATTACTGGTTGAATTGGAATTTCACATCTGAAATAATCTTGTCGTAGAAAGATTTTTGCAGTCTTCGTTTGAACTTTTGAAGCCCTAGATTGAATTTGAAGTTGAGTTCAGTTTGGTGTAACAGTCTAGTGCCTTGATGTTATGTACGTGTGTATGCATATTATTCTTGTTATAATTTGTATGTTGTGGAAATGAGAGATGTTCTTGTCTTGGGAAAACTCATTTCGTTCTTGTTATTTATTACATTCAATGTTGTTTGCTATTTCACTTTTTGGCAATACTCTTAATGCACATCACTGTTTCAGGGAAGAATATACAGACCATGCCCCTTCAATATTGTCAGATGCATGGCTTGCTGTCCAGGGGACACGGAATCTGTACATGGGTTCAACGTGGGAATGGAAATCTATGAATTCTTGTCCAAATGTCTCAGAAGATGAAGCTTCAAAAAGCTTTTGAAGAGCTTTTGCCGAAGGCGTCTGCCTTTTATCCAGGAATCAAGGATTGGACTTTTGCCGGAGCTAAGGCAGGTCTGAGGGCAGTGCCACCACTAACTCCCCACGGATCGCTACCTCTTCTGGGTTGTGTTAACCATCTTGTAGGGGAGAATTGTAAAACTGCAAAATTTCTATATTAGTAGATTGCTATGTAAGGAATGTGAATTACGAGTCAAGTGGAGTACGTTTGCTATGTAATTTTTTCATCAATTACTATATTAGTAGATTGCTTTTATTTTCATGTAGGAATATGAATTACAATATTTAAATGCTAGAAAATTGATGTTATATTTAATAAGTTTTCCTTTTTTAAAATGACTATTTTTATTTTAAGTTTCTAAATTAATAAAACTTTTTTCCATATTTATTTCATATTGAATATATTAAAATAAATAATTAGGATTATTAAAATAATTTTCAAATGATTTCTTCTTTTCATTATAAATATTTTCGGTTTTCCACAAAAAATGAAAACGCGCGAAGTAAACACGTTTTTCAGTTTTCAGATCAGGAAATTCTTACATTCAGTGCGAAGTAAACGCGTTCTCCAGTTTTTCTGATCAGGAAACAAGCGCGAAGTAAACGCGTTTTCCAGTTTTCAGAATGAAAATAAACAGCAAATTCTCAAATTGAAAATTCTCAAAAACAGCAAATTTTCAAATTGAAAATTCTCCCAGGTAAACAGGGCCTAACATTCTTCATTTTCCATACAGTAACTTAAAATCTAAATTAAGCATGACAAGTGCCTTACATCTCGGAAAAATGTTAATCTCTGAAATTTAGTTATTTACCATAAAAAACAACTTTCCAAATTTAGGAAACAATTTTCAAAATTTAGAAACTGTTTTCCAAATTTTAAAAAGTTAACGAAAATGCTTTTCCTAATTTAGAAAACAGTTTTTTAAATTTACAAAACATTTTTCCAAATCAAGGAACATATTTCTAAATTAAAAAAATTTACGAAATGCAGAAAATAGTTTTCCAAATTAAGAATATAGTTTTCCAAATTAGAAAAATAGGTTGTGGGCTTTTCTCCTTATGGAACTGTTGGCCCGGCCCGGCCCGGCGCAAGTTGTTATTATCTTGGCTTCTTAAGAAAGAAAAAATAAAGCAAAAGCTCGGTAACTGTTAACAGAAATCCAACAGTACCTTGCCTTACTTCGGTTTGATCTCCCCACTTGACCGTGGTTGATGATGAGACAAAAACCTGAAAACCCCCGAAAACCATAGCAAACTCTACCCAAAACAGAACACGAAACAGATTCTCTCTTCCCATACATTGTGAAAATCTTTTCAACCATGGAAGCAGAAGAAGAATCATCGCAGGATATTCTGATCAGCTCTCTTCGAAAAGCCGGCGTTTCGATCCCACCCCATGTTTCATCCATATCAGAGTTGTATCCGCCGACTTTTGTCTCCATCTGCGCTCAGTGTCTTAACTTCATCGACCAACAAGCAAAACCTTTGTTTCCTACTTCTCTAACTGATGCCACCGTCGACAAATTCAAGATCTGTACGGATATGGCTTTGGCTGTTAAGCGACTTGGGTACATTGGAGACATGAGCTACTATAAGGTACTTATTTTGTTAAAAATATTTCTGGGTCAGTTTGTTTCCTTAGAATTTGAAGGGAAGTGAAAGAAAGAGAGGATGGTTCTTTATGTTCTGTTGTTTTGTGGATGATCTATGCTTTGGATGAGGATTTTGTTTGGTTGCTGACAAAACTGTGTAAAATGAGAGAAATGTTGAATTGTTCCTAACTATTTTGTGAAAAGATCGGATTTTTATTTCTGTGTCTGTTTTATTCCTTCGAATTTGGAAGGGAAGTGAAAAGGGAGATTGGATGATTTATTTTGTGTTTTGTTGATTGGTGGACGATGTATGATTTTTAGGTTAGAGAAATGAGGTGGCTTTAGATATTTAGAATTTTGTTTGGTTTCTGAGAAAATGATGTAAAATGAGAGAAATGTTGAATTGTTTCAAATTATTTGCTTCAATGCTCTTGCTGATGTGTTTGGTACTTCAAGAAGGCAATTCCTTTCTTAAGTTATTATAAAATTAAGATCCGTGCTTAGTTTTGCAATTGAGCTTGGATCGGTTGATGTTTAAGAGATTAGTAGGACGTTGGAATATATATGGTGTTACAGTTTCTTGTTGCGTTCATGGGTATCAGCTTGTTAGTTAGGAAAGGTGCGGTGTAATGAAGAAAAAACAATGAACCAACGGTGTTGTGTGGTCAAAGAGGTCATTTGGTTCTTAGATTGGAAGATGTTTATGAGAGTTTTATAATAAGTATCTGTTTCTTCTTTCAACTAGTAATGGACTTTCAATGAACACTAAACGTAGATTGCATATTAGTGGACACTCTAATCACAACAATTATTGGGCGATCCTCTTCCTCAAATGTTATGATTTCTTGATGGTACATGTATCAGTTGAAGTGTTACTTTCTATAAGAGTCACTGTATTTGTGCTTGGGCCGGTGAGCCTACAGTTGCCTCCAGATGTGCATAAAGATAAAGAAAATTCTTCAAACTTAGTTATGTGGGCATGGACCTTTCCTGATGCCAATGGTTTGGAATTAGGACATTGTATAGTCATTGTTGTACACATAACATTGAGTCGTATAATTTTAGAGGTCCCTAAGGTCACTTCTGCTTTTGAATCTTCTTTGTTTGGCATTTCCAGTCATGCATATAGAGGGTCACTTTTGTTTCTGAACCATATTTGCCTTTCTTTTTCCTTTTCTTTCTTTTCTTCCCTCTTTGCTTTTTAAGTTGGTGCTGTCTCTTCTCATCTTTGGGAATGCTGCTGCTATGCTTATCCTTTTAATATTATGCTTAAAACAGATTATATCTGTTGCTTACGGCAGCTCCTGTATCCATCTGAAGAGGACTTGTACAAACTGTCAAGATTCTTGGTGGAGAGACTCTCTGAGAATGTAAATACTGGGAGGACAATGAATGATGACTCCCCTGGCTGTTTAGATGATCGCGCAGACAAGTTTGATGATGAAAGGCTTGAGATTAGTTTTGATGATGAAAGGTTTGAGATTAGTTGTCAGAACGAAAAAATGGACGATCTCAGTCTCCATAATGGAGGGCCAGAGTTGCCGAATTCCAAGGATGAGGGTGCATCTCCCGGTGCATCAAGTCTTTTGGCTGAAGGGAAGTTGGGAAGAAGTGCCTCGGGAGAAAAAGTAAGTTCTTTCATAAACCATTTATACAAGGCAAACTGTATACTTGTCAAAGATATGACCGAGAAAGCTAATGAAAGTATCTAATAGACTTCATTTAAATTTGAGATCACTTTGAGATATGCCTCATTAAGGAAACAAAAAAAAAAAGAGCGATGAATTTCAACTGAGCAAGTTGATCAGAAGAACCTTATTTCATAGTCCTTAAGTGGCTTCTTAAATGTGGAAAATATTGATTTTTTTCCTTTTTTTTCTACCAGGCGAGACATGATGCAGGCAAGTTATTAAATCAAAAGGCATTTGCAGAGGACATGAATGCCAAGACATCAACGTTACGGCATCTTGAAGAAGAATATGAACTGTTAAAAGCAGCTACAGAAATGGCATTTGATGACCAGCATCCTGTTGACTGCTACGTTGAGCAGCTTCATGAGCAAGTCGATGCCAAAACACATTATATTGTGGAATTGAAGTCTCAGTGGTAGGATATAAATGTTCTGCTAATTCCTTATTTTTCTATTTAAAGTAAAATCTTAGGGTGTTTAGAAAGGAAATACTATATTTCTAGTGAGATTCGGCAAATGACTTGCCAATGATTTTCAGGGATGCTTTGCGAGAGCCTCTGGAGGAGAAAAAGAAAAGCATACTTGAGTCTCTTTATTCAGAGATGCCAGAGGCTCAAGAAAAACTAAAAAAGCTCCGAGAAGTAGAGGAAGAAAAGCTGTTGATCTTGTCTGAAATGGAGAATAGGTACGATATCCATTTTAACTTTGTTGAAGTTATTCCATAAGTATATTTGGCTGTTCTTATTACATACATCTTTGTTGTTCTTTAGGGAGGAAGAACATTCTAAACTTTCAGCCGATTTCGAAAAGAAACCCAAACTGCCTCTTAGAACCACCTATATAGAGCGGGTAAAGGAGATCACAAAAAACAGCCGTAAACAGGATGCTGACATTGACCGAATCTTGAAAGATACTAGGGAGCTTCAATTAGAGAGTAACTCTATCCGAGAACGCCTTCATCGGACCCACACTGTTTTAGATGAGATGGTCTGCAGGTAATCTTTTCTCTAAGAACCTCACTTGTCTGCTTGGGTCTGTACAACTGGTATTGGCTTCTTGCTGCCTCCAATAGGGACACGTTTATATATTGCTTTGTGTTTTACAGGGAAGCAAAGAAGGAACCTGTCGGACGGCAGGCTTATCGGCGTCTCACCAGCATACATGACAGGTTTGAGCAAATTTCTGAGAAAATCCTTGCCACGGACAGAATACGCAGAGAAACGGCTGAACTTGGAAAGAAGCTAGCAGCCATGGCCTCTCGAAGTTTAAATGCGGACAAACTACAAGCCGATCTTGATGCCATCATGAAGGAAAATGAAAACCTAGAGGCTAAAACAACCCTTTCAAACTAATCAAACCCATCCTTCATCCTTGTTTCTGCATCCTATTCTTTCTGAACTTATTCCTTTACTGTATTTGGCTGTAATCTGTTTCTTAAAACTTATTGTCACACTCAAACATTCTTCCTATAAAATGAGAGTTTTATAGTTGTAATTACAGATTTAGAAAACATTTTTCCAGAATTAGAAAACCTTTTTCCAAAATGTAGAAAACAGTTCTCCAAATGTAGAAAACAATTTTCCATATTTAGAAAAATTATAAAAATGCAGAAATATTTTTTGGAATTAATAAAGCAATTTTCCAAAAGTTTAAACAAACTGTTGTCACCTGTTATGGGGATTAAAGGATGTAGGATGCATAATAGAGCATCTTTTGACATTTTGGCTAGTAAATAATTGCATTTATTCTCTAATCACCTAGATAGGTTGCTCAATGATTACTTTTTTTATATGTATATAGGTTGATTCCTCTAAATTTTGTGATTTGTAGGTTATCATTTTTTTTTCCTTGGGTGTTCTTTCAATTAAGATTAGTCTCGTTTGAATATAATTGAGTTTTTAAAGAAAGAAGACTCTCACCATATGCAGTGGCGGAACCTGGGCTCGATGTTTGGGGGGGCGAGATTAGTGACGGATTGAGAATTTGTACTCAAGAAGTGCGGGGGTTCTGCCCCCGATTTTTTTTTGGAGTATTTTAAAGGAAATGCAAATGAACTAAGTAAAAAATTGAAAAAATGATTAAAAGTATTTGTATCCGTTACTAAATAACAAATATTTACATAAATTTAACAAATAAATAAATAAGAAGACAATAAAGAAAAAAATTAATTATATATTAGAATTCATACAATATTATATCCAATCATACAATATATGTGATTGGATATAATTAGTAAAATTATTAGAAATATATCAAAGTAATTGATTATTATTTTAATTGTTGTGAAAGTAATTTAAGAATTGATTAAACGTATTAAAATTTTCAATTTAGAAAAATAAAAAAGTAAATAAGCTATGATAAATTGAGAACAGAGTGGGTTTTTTTGAAAAGTTTAAAAGTTTGGGGGGCTATTGGGCTGAGGCAAAAATTGAGGCATAGGCTGGGCAAGGGCTAAAGCAAGCAATTTGAAAAGTTTGTGGGGGGGGGGGGAGGGGTTGTAGCCCCCTCTGGTCCTAACGAGGCTCCGCCTCTGACCATATGGTTTGCTCTATTCCCAAAACTCGAACTTAAAAACTTAGTTAAGGGTGAACAATTGTCTTAATAGTGGACCACAACCAATGTTGATATTTGTAGGTAATCATCAATGATTATTCAATTCAATTACTCCACTCCAAAAATATAAAAAAAAAATACTCCTAAATAAATACTATTGATGACTTGGATCAAATTATGCACCAATAAGTTTGTAATTTAGTGATATTTTTTACAAAATACGTAAAGTAAGGTTTTAAATTTAAATCGTTTTGTTTATGTATCTATGTAAATAAACTAAGAAGTCAATTTATTGATGTAATGTTATAAAAAAAACTAATGCATGATTTTATTTTATCAGGATGTTTTTCTACTTTGCTTCACTTTTCAGTAAGCCCAACAATGCTTTCTATGTACAATAATGCATAAAAAAAATGCTACTCCTTCCAACAAATAAAAAGAACAAATACTAAAAAATTATTGCTACTAGACTAAATGGTAGGTCCGACTCCAAAAGACTAGAGTTTTAAAATTCATGTAGAATATAAGATATATAATTAATCGTAATTGATTAAAATATATTATTATTTTTTATTTTAAATCGATGCGAAATAAATTCTATCAAAATTTATTTTATTTTAAATGGATGGTGCATTTAGTATGTAAAGTATTTAGTGTAAAATTAAATCGGCTTTCAATATAAGTGTTCTAACTTGATACGTATACATAAATCGCTCATCCATTATGGTGATTTATGGATAAATTCTTCTAAAGTTGATAGGTGATTATGTAAATTGTAGTTTTTTAAATGATCTCAACCACCGGTCCACCACCACCTACCATATACTAGTATCATATTTGAAGGATTATTAAATAATACCACCTAAAATTTACAATAATTACTTGTATAATTAGCTGCGAACCGTAAAATTTACAGCATCCTAGACCCCATAACTTTTTTTATACTTTTTTTTGCTTGACATGATTTCTTAAATAATTAAACTAGCATTTTCTAGAAATAATTAACTCTCCATCTCCAAAAATATCAATTCATAAATAATAATTGGAAAACCCATTCTGGTCTCCATCAGTGCATTACATTTATAACATGTGATCAAGCAGAAATTCACTTTTCTTTTCCTCTTTTTTTCGTGTTGGGTTTATTGGGTTGATGGATCCTTTGTTAAAGAATGGAGAAAGGAAGTTCTCCATGAAGAGAAAAGACAGTGATGCAGGAGAAGCAGGTATTTTTAATCTGTTTTTCACATTTTATATGTAAAGGATGTGTTTTTTTTTATATTATCACCATTCATATATCTTGTTCTGCATTAAACATCCTCATTATCCTGTTTCTTTACAGATTTTTTTGTTAATTTCTCATTTCCTATAAATTGTAATCACCAACATTGGAAACTATCTTTCTTGGGTCTTTTTTGTTTGGTTCCATTGATTTCTGCATTTTGTTTTCATTCCCTATTCAATTGTTTGTTTTTGCAATTGCTGAATTTGATCGCCTATAATCTAATTTCCTCTGTAGTTAAAATTAAACTCCAGTAATTAATCTAGGTTAAGCATCATGTGGGGTCCATTTCTTAAGCTTAAAGGAAGGAATGGCATTAGGTTAAAATGGGTTTCAAATTTTCAATCCCCAACTGATTCTGATAATGGCATTCCACCAATTCTTGTATTCTATGGGTCCATACCTAAAACGTTGACATTCTGCTGAACTGCAGGCCATATCCTTTGGATGCTAGAATCAGAACTGGAAATCAATCTTTTGTTTACAAGATTGTGATAAAAAGTGTTTGTTCTTACAACATATGTGCAATCAAACTTTTGTCATCATGGCTAGGTGTTCTTTTGTACATGAATTCCTTGCTTATTTTAGTACAACCTCAGGTAAAGCATTGGAAGAACTCAGAAGTTCTTTTTACAATGATTTTCGATCCTCAGAAGGAGCGAAACGCCTTCAGCAGCGCAATTGTGGCCCGGTTATGGCAATGTCATTCAACTTCTTGGTGGCTGTGGGGATTATCATGGCAAACAAATTAGTCAGTGCCTTTGTTCTTGGCTTTTTCTCTTATTCCTGCTGAGAATTCTTGCTTATATGTGTTTTTTGCTTTACAGGTTATGGGGAGAGTTGGATTTAACTTCCCAATCTTGCTTACATTGATCCATTATGCCGTCGCGTGGATCCTGCTTTTCATTTTTAAGACCTTGTCAATTCTTCCAGTAGCTCCTCCCTCAAAGACTACTCCTTTTGGTACACTCTTCTCTTTAGGTGTTGTCATGTCTTTCGCGTCTGGCCTTGCGAATGCCAGCCTGAAACATAACAGGTTCGCGTTCTGATTTCGAGTATGTTTGTCATTGTAAAGATAGGGTACTTATTACTATATCCCATTTCCTTACTCTTCAGAACATCTGCAGTGTCGGTTTCTATCAGATGGCTAAGATTGCAGTCACTCCTACCATTGTTCTTGCAGAGTTTGTTCTCTTCAGGAAAAGGATTTCTTATAAAAAGGTACACTTGCCTGTGAAATCTATATTTTCTTGAAGAAGTGATCGTTTCTCAGATACTGATACAATTATGCAGATTTTGGCTCTAGCCATTGTTTCTGCAGGTGTGGCAATTGCAACCGTAACAGATCTAGAGTTCAACTTTTTCGGTGCTTGCATTACAATTGCATGGATCATTCCAAGTGCAGTAAACAAGATCATGTGGTCCAATCTGCAACAACAAGCGAATTGGACTGCTCTTGCGTAAGTTTTGTGCAGGATCCCATTTTTTTTTCCCGTTCTACAGACAAGAACTTCAAGCAATCAATCAGGTCATTCATTTTGACTTTTGAGTGCAGGTTGATGTGGAAGACTACACCAGTGACAGTTTTGTTCTTGCTGGCTATAATGCCATGGTTGGACCCTCCAGGAGCGCTTTCGTTCAAGTGGGATCTCAATAACTCGTTCGCGGTACTCATGTCAGCTCTCCTCGGATTTCTCCTCCAGTGGTCCGGTGCTTTGGCACTTGGGTGAGGATCTACATTTTCATTTCAAGGAGAACACATAATGGCAAGAAACACAGAACACATTGTTTAGGGTTTGAAAGTTCTGTTTTTTTTCTGCTGCAGGGCAACTTCCGCAACCTCTCATGTGGTTTTAGGTCAGTTTAAGACCTGTGTGATCCTTCTAGGAGGGTACCTAATTTTCAATTCGGATCCCGGATTCGTGAGCATTTGTGGAGCTGTCACAGCTCTAGGAGGAATGACAGTTTACACAGCACTTAACTTGAAGGAATCAAAAGAGAAATCGATTAACAACCAGGCTCAGAACCAAACCTTGCCTTTATCAAAACCCAAGTCGGAATCTGAAATTACTGTTGAAGATCGGACAGATTCACCTACAGCCCCTAGAAATGTTGTGTGACAGTTGTGGCAAGAATTAATCAAACCCCTGACATAAGTCTCCTATGGCCTCCTTCCATGTTAAGAATTTTGATTGTACAGATAAAAGATAAGTTACTTTCAATTTTGATAGTTATAATTTTTTGTCCTAAAAGGTGTGAGAGAATCTTTGATGGTAAAGCGCGATTGCAGTGAATGATACATGAATCTAAACGACACACAAACGGCGGGAAAAATCTTCTGAATCGAGGTCCTAGACAAGCCATACCTGATTTTAACAGGGTCTCGTGTAGAAGACAACCTGTATAGCTGTGAAGATAGTCAAAAGAGATGTATACATCATAACCATCAACTAAGATTCAATTCAGAAGTAAATCGATTATAATCGCATACTTTTCATTCCTCCAAATAATATATAAGTGAGACATTTTAAGAAGAAACTTAACAAATCCCACCTCTCATCAGCCTATAAAATCCAGTAGCGTAAACAGTAGGCTTCGCCAAAATAGTCAAGTCTACTACCAGGGATGAAAAGTAATAGGAAAAAAAGGTAAAAGAAGAGAAAGAAAGCCTTAAGAACAAAATGATCTGGACCTATTAACTTCATATCTTAAATGGTCAGCACCTACCCCACACCTATTACACTAACTAAGTTTCCCATGCCGCGATTGTATTTAGCTATTTACACTCAGATCAGGCAGTGTTTTACTCCTGGGGCATCCCATCCCATCCACATCCCTTGGGCCAAACGAGAACGTATGATGCACAGTAGAGATTTCACTTATTGATACTTCAGGCCCCAATTGGCGGGTGGGGGTTGAGGCTGCTGATAAGCAACAGGCGGGTGTCCCACATTTTCATTAGCTGCGGACATGGCCTGAGATTGTTGCAGATGTTGATTAACAGCAGAAGGAGCAGCCATTGTCTGCACAGGTGAATAAAGTCCAGAAAAGGCCGCGTGACCTGCCTGTTGAGAGAAAGCAAAGTGCTGTGCATACATAGAATTCAACTGCTGCAAGCTGCTCATATCCTGCCCTTGTTGAGAGAAAGCTTCACTCTGCTCAACAATTACAAAAGACTTCATTGAGAATGAATATATAAAGGAATGGAGTCGTTGTTTCTTATGACCAGCACTCAATCTCTAACCAATACTAACATTCACCACCTATATAGATTCTGCCTTTTAGGTGCTCACATGAAGAAACAAACAAATATTGCACGAGAAAAAATGGAAGTGAAACTAACCAGTGCCGCTGTCGTGTAGACATGATGACTTTCCTTCAACTGAGCTGCTGACATGTCCTCATAACCAGTAGAGTTCACTGAGGTCACAGCTGAACCAGGATTAAAACCAACTGGGGAAGAGCTATATGAACCATATGAAGGTACAGGAGGAGGGTTCCCAGCAGCGGTCCCATGCTTGAACTGTGAAAGAGGGAACTTTGGGGGAGCACTGGATGCAAGATATGCATTGCCATTTGATGATTGTTGAGGAATCCCATTAGGTAAGAATTGGGGCATTGAATGGATAAAATACGGGCTAAAGTAAGGCCCGTATGGGAGATAGCTAGGATGATATGGTGGCCTGAACATAACATGCTGTGGAGGAGCTACAGAGTTCTGCATTGATGGAGTTGGAATTGGACTAGATGAAGCTGCAGGGGCCTCGGTCTGCAAGTTAACACAAAACATATCAGGAGAAAAGGGAAGAGGGCAGAGCAGGGTAGGCTCCAATATATCAGAACCCAGCCCAAATTACATCCTCCGACATGTCAAGGGGCCTCTAGAAGCTCAGAATGCATACAAGTTCATCAAGCTCATGATAAGTTATCTCCATTAACCATGTATTACAATAAAAAAAAGATACCCCAAACAACTTAAAACTTTAACAATTTTGCTTCCACTTAAAAGAACACTCTAGTTTTTCTACCAAAATCTCCAATTATCCTTTCCAAGCATTGCCAAGGTGCCTCATGTTACAAAAAAAGAAGACCATATGATGGTCTCTATAACTGCAGCTACTGAATTATGTAAGAATGCACTCTTCACTGAATTATCTTCGCAAACCAGTTGTTTTAAAGAACAAAACTAACCAATGAAAATTGAAATGAACAAGACAGAATTGTAAATGAAGAGAAGTTACATAATGTGCAACCACCTAAAACCACACAAATACTATAAAACAACAAAAACCTCCTGGGCTGATGAGATGAAAGGAGAAAGAGTAAATCTTACAGCATAGCTTGACATGTGCGAAACATCCCGTGTATGAGTCTCCTGATTTTCAAGTTGCACAAAGTGACCACCATGCAGAGATGGCATAAGCTCGAAAGCATAATTTGGATCCATTTGAACACGGGGTTCCTGATGACTTTCAGGAAATGGCAATGTCACCTTTGACTCATCAGCTTTTGAGTCTGCATTAGCTGCAACATCAACCTCTAACTGTGGTACATTTTCATGTACTTGATGAGGGGAGTTTGATTCATCTGAATGATCAACTTGCACAGTTAAGGATCCAATTTCATTGCTGCAAGAGAACAACCACAGTGCAAAAAGAAGTCAGATATTTTCAAAATAAGGATTTATAAAGGTACAAAACTACCTAGCTGAAAATTAGAGGAAATAATAGGTCAGAATCATCAAACACTTCCGTGGAAATGGAAGATTTCAAACATGCATTTACAAGGAATCAAGAAAATATCACTTCAACATTCACCAACCTAGAATATGGCTCTCTGGTAGTTTCATCAGTTCCCTTCAATGGCTCGACAGTATGAGTAGCATCTACCTCACTACCATTATCATTGCTATATTTTAGTCCAGGACTAGCATCAAAACTTCCAAAAGTCAATCCACTTTTCAAAGCATCTGGGACTAGCAGGTGACTAGGAAACGTGACATATCCATTCAAGATGGTTGGCTCAGGTGATGACTGAGGACTGGCTCTAGGTTTTTCATCCTCCAATGATGCAATAGCTTCAAAATACATGAGCAAAGTTAAAACAACAAAAGCAAAATCCTAAGTGAGTTAGAGAGACATCAAATAAACAGGGTTTCTCATTCAAAAAAGAAAAAAAGAATCAGGTTTTAGTATAAAAGTAAAGTATCCTTCAAACTATCAATGAAGTATCTAAGCCAGAAATTAGAAAGAAAAAAAAACCATAACAAATGGCAGACTAGTACCTTGTGAAGGGATAACCAACTCACTGGGAGATTGGTTATCTGGTAACCTTGAAGCCAGTGCTCCATCATGAGCTGGCAAATCAGCAAGCTGCGCAGATTCAGGTAAACTACTATTATCCTTAGTTGCAGTTAGTTTGCTTGGCACTTCTTTTTGGTGTATGGAGTTCACAGCCATAGCCGACGATATCTCATTATTTGGTAGTTCTGAAGCAACATCACGAGAAACAGATCTATTTCCCCGATGCTGCTCACCTGCTTTTCGGTGGCTCCCTACTTTAGGTTTAATTGTGCCCACAGCACCAGGATGCCGTGTGTTAGAGGGTGTCAATATGGGGTCTGAAGCAGATGAACAAACAGCAGAAGCAGATGCTGGAGTGTTAGAAGATGGAAAGCCATTAGAGCTTGATGTGGGCTTTCCTTGTGCACCATGGACCACAGCGCCATAAGTTGGGCAGGATACAGGGTGAGGTGCAGCAGAATGCATTGTAGTAGGGACACCAGATGCTGAAGGAACATGAAAACCATTAGAAGCAGGCATTGACTTCCCTTGGACACCCCCTCGAACCACAGAGTCAAATGTGGGGCGAGTTGCAGTAGACAGCACTGTTGCAGTGCCCTGCCTCTTCACATCAGCAGCTGAACTCTCCACATTGACGTTGACAACTCCATCTGCATGCAGCCGTGGACCATGTCCAGGAGTAGAAGTCCCATTGGTTACAGTTGAGGAACCATTGGGTGTGACAGTTGAAGCTCTATAAGAGTACAAAACAAGGAGAATTAAGGTACTAACATCAATACATAACAATTCCGTACAGATAACAAACTTAGGTTGTATAATTACTTTGTCCCAGAAGATTCCTCTGGATTATTTTTCTTCTGTGTGGCACGAGAAGAAGATGAATTGCCTCTCTTTGAAATGTCATAGACTCCATTCTCCCTGCGGGGACCAGCATTCCTCACAACAAAACCATCTGAGATAAGCAGTTCAAAGACAACCATCAAAATTCAAATAACTTCTCATTAGTTGTCTATTGTTAATTTGTTACAATGTCTCTCAATTTTTTAGAATGGAAAAATAATCTCCAAATAAATAGCAAGAACATATCCACTGAAACATAGAATGTTCATTCCAAAATAACAGAGCAGTGTGGTTCCCTGCCTTCTTGGCCTCATGAAAAGCTTGGCTTCAAATTAAGGAATGTACTTACCAAATTAGCTACATGATGAAGGGATATCCTTATGTAGTACGGGGAACAAAACAAGTTACTGATATTTTAAACCAGGGAGGGATACTGGGCTCAGCCAAAAAAAAACCTTAGATTCTGATCAAAGTAAAAGATAATACCAGAATAGTTATAGTTAGCAGAATAGTTTCCTCGGCTGCCCCTTGCTCCTCGATCCTGTGTGTGTGATACCTGTAATGATACAATCACCATAATATGCAACAATTCATGTGCAATCCTTCATTCATAGGAGAAGGACTACCAATTAAACAGAAAATAATATAACATGTACTTATGAAAAATAGATTTATCAGAATAAGAAGGAAAAGCAGTGACTAGCAACTGGAAACCCCACATGGGAAGTAATTTCTTGAAAAACAAGACATTTTGGTCTATTACCTCTTTTCTTCTGTCCTTCTTCTTCTTCACCTCATGGAATGTATCTGCCACAGCAAAAAATAACATTCAGTAAAAGGAAACTAACAGGCATGATTGTCAAAGTTTTTAATCTCAACTTATACTCTTCCACAAGATATTCGTATTATTGAGGCTTAGCTTTAAATCACTGCAAAGCAACTGAATTACATGGCCAAAAATAAAACATTCACTGGAACAAAGGGGTAAGTTTTTCAGTTCTATTTCTGCAAAAGCCCAAAATAATTCTCTTAAAAAGACAAGCCAGAGGAATTTTCTCTTAAACCCACAAAAACTCTCCCCCAACAAAACCTAAAATCAGCTTAAAAGCAACTGCAATACAATAACAAAAATTTCTCTTAGCCAGTGAAATGCACCCAATATTTCCCACTTCTCTTCACCAATTTCGACATCTAAAAACAAGGATATTAACTAAAGCATCAAATCTGACCTTTCACAGCTAAATTAATAAAATCAACAAATAGAACACTCAAAAACTCTTTATGTCTGTGTGAAACCAATAATAAAACACAACCATAAAACAAAGAGCAGCAAGTTAACAAAAAAAAAACTCAAAGCCCTCTACTTTATCCGTCATCAAAAGTCAAAACAACACCTTTAAGAAACAAAACCCACAAGCCAAAACAGATCAAACAACCCAATACGCACAACAAACCAACAAAACCAAATAAACCGCAAATAGACACCCATTAAACCCTAATGCATGGAAAAAAAACCAACAAAACCCTAATGCACATAGATACAAACATATAAGCCTATGTACCTAAATACATGAGCTTTGATGCAGTCTCGTTGGGATCCATGGCACAGTCCTTAAGGACAGCATAGATATCCTCATCACCATGCTGCTTGCCAGTGAGCTCTCTAGTGATCTCTCTAATGCTTTTTATCATCTCTTTCACAGCAGCACTAGCCATATCAGCATCCCTCCCACCACCACTACCAGCAGCGCCGCCACCACTGCTCATATTGTTATTGTCTCCTAACTCCTACGTTTCGGTTTATGGGCTTCTGGTGTTTTTATATAGAAAAAAAGAGGAAAAAAAAAACAAAAACAAAAAAAAAATAGAGAGAGAGAGAGGGTGGTTTGGTTACAATGATTTTGACCTAATAAGCAACATAGACCATTGTATAAGCGTTATATAAGGTCTTATTTATACAGAGGAGAAGGGCTTGTTTGTGTGCGTGCGGGCTGAAGAGTAGGGGTTAAGATTTTTTATTTTTATTTTTTTATAAGCGAAGTGAAATTCGAGTCTGGGTCCGAATTTTTATAAATACTTTTGTCACGTCGGGTTTTCTTCTCCTATTTTCTTTTGTATAATAATAATAAAAAAAATTATTTATTTTTATTTGCAACTTTTGTTTATAGTAGTTTTTTACTTCTTCTTTTTCCTTCTAAACAAATAAAAATTAGTTTGTTTTGAGTGCAATTATTAGACTATAGAGATAACTAGAAAATTATGCTATATTGAGAATTCAAATTAATTATTAAATAATTATTTTAGAGATGGAAAAAAAGTAGATTAAAAATAATAATTGAGATAAGTTTAATTATAAAATTTTAAACACGAAATATAACTCATATGATTGTATAAAAATTATTAGAAAAATGTAAATATGTAGGTTTTAGTCGAACAAAAAAATTAGAAAAAAACATGAAGAAAAATGAGATCTTATAAATGTAGGGGTTTGATTGAATTTTTTTACAAACAAGAAGATTAAATTAGACATTAAATAATATAAGTAAGATTAATCGGACAATTGCTTGATTATATTTTTACAATTAGTTGATTATATAAAAATTATTAGAATGAATAACTATTTAAGTTTTACTAAAAATAATTTTATACACAAGTGGAAAAGGAAAAATGAGATTCTATAAATGTAAAGGTTTGATTGAAAAAAAATTATAAAGACAGAGACTATATTAATTATTTTAGAATTTGATTGATTTTTTTAACCGAATACAGAGACTAAATGAATCATGTGATCTAGCTAAAATTAACAAAATCTTATATTGTTTTTGCTTTGTATTCTATTTGGTAAAAGTGTGTACTTATATTGATTTATATGCCAAACGTTTCACATTAAAACTCGCAAGAAATTATGTAGTGTCAAGTCATAAACAAATATAGGGAAATAGTTATGAAATATGATATTTTATATTATTCATTTTTCTAATCAAAATTTAAATTTCCACCACGGAATTACATGAGAAAAATTGTATTAATTGAATTTAATACAATAATCAATTTCATGGCCGAAAAGAAAGAAAAGGGTAAGTTCTTGCTTAGCAAGTTTTCTAATACCCTTTTTGGTTTTTCATTTAATTAGAAACGAATCCTTCTCTTAGAATTTTGCAATTCTTTGCATTCATTTGCTTGTATAGTTTTTTTTTTTAATAAAATAAACCCCAATCCTCTATGAACTTAAAGAATCCAACCCCCAAATTAACTTATGTCATGTTTATATTATATTAAACTTGAAATTTAAAAATATTAAATTGAAATTTAAAAATATTAAATTGAAATATTTAGATTAATCACTTTGAAATTGAAGTAACTAAAAGATTCAAGAATGCTAAATTTTTAAACAATTTTTTTTATTAAATTAGTTAATTACAAAATAAAGTTATTTATGGAAAATTAAAAAAAGTAGTACATTACTATATAAATTGTTTGCATAAAAAAAAGGCAAGTATTATACATATAATTTGGTCATGCTGGGTTCAAATCCCTAACTTGGTGGTCAACTGTCTTCCAGCCATCAAATTTGGGCAAAACGGTCAATACACATACCCCGTAAGATCGTAATCTCCCTATATTATTTACCACTCGCGTGAGAGCTCCACAACCCTAGCGTCTAATCCCCAATCCTTAATTTTCCCTCTCATTTTTTTTCTCTCACAGAAAATCCCAAATTCGTTCAATCAAATCCCACTACACGTCATGGGCTCGAAATCTAAGCTTGAAAACCCCCTCTCCGGCGACGGCGCCAGCCCCGGGTTCGTTCCTCTTACCCCTAAGTGTGTTTTCTATAGATTTGATTAGGATTTTCTTGGCTGCTGCGAAAATTGGATGCTAGGGATGTAATTTGATAGAGATGTTTTATTTTTGTGTGTTTATTTATGGATTTTGTCTTTTGTTTGAAGCGCAGGAAGATTTTCATTGGGGGATTGGCTAAAGACACCACTTATAGTAAGTTGACGTTCTCCTACATTAGCATAATTTTAAGGGTTCGAGCTTATTGACTTGAAAAGTTAGCTATTTTAGATGCGATATAGATAATTGTTATATGGGTTTGTATTTTTTTGGTTGCTCCTTGTTTTACTTATGTTGGTATTTTTTTATTGGATTTAGCAACATTTAATAAGCACTTTGGGAGGTATGGGGAGATTACGGACTCCGTCATTATGAAAGATCGCTACACTGGTCAGCCTAGGGGTTTTGGGTTTATTACCTATGCTGATCCTTCAGTTGTCGACAAGGTCATTGAAGATACTCATATCATCAATGGAAAGCAGGTAAATCATTATACCACTTCAGCTACGGTGATTCAGAAATTTGTATTTCTATGTTTGGAGAATTTACTGCTATTGTGATTTGTCAACATGATTACAGCGTACTGTAGTTGATATGGGGGGTTAGTTGTTATACGTTGTACATTTTCTACACATCTATTACCAAAAAAGTAATCTTGTGATGTTGGATTAGGTTGAGATCAAGCGGACAATTCCTAAAGGTTCTGGGCAATCAAAGGATTTTAAAACAAAGAAGATATTCGTTGGTGGGATTCCATCGGCAGTCAGTGAAGGTAACTCTACACAAGTGTTTTTGTTACGAGAGTGAGCTTTTTTTTGTTACTATTTTGTTGGAGGTTTTTTTGGGATTCTGTGTTAATTGGCATCTTTAACTTCTCAGACGAGCTCAGTAATTTCTTTTCCAAATTTGGGGAAGTTGTGGAGCATCAGATTATTCGCGATCATGAAACCAACAGGTCTCGAGGTTTTGGATTTGTAATTTTTGACAGTGAAGAAGTTGTCGATGAACTGTTGTCAAAGGGAAATATGATTGATATGGCTGGTACCCAGGTGAGTTTATTTAAATGGCATCAACAAAGTAAGAATGTAAGCAGATCCCTATTTGTGGCACAGGGTATAGCATTTCATTCGCTTGCTATTCTAGTAGCTCTACTGTAAATGTCTTCTTCCCCAAATTCATGAATCTAGTTTTGTAGTTTTTTTGTCTAATGTAGCAGTGGAGATCATTACAGGTATAGATGTCAGGAAAGGCCTCACAGTAGCTCACCTGCTTCAGAACCTAGGTTGACTAAGTTGCTTTGTTGTAGGTGGAGATCAAGAAAGCTGAACCAAAGAAAGCCTCAAACCCACCACCTGCTCCTACATACAGTAGCAATTCTAGGGGTCGTTCTTTCAATGATGGCTTTGGATTTGGTGGTTCTTATGGGGCGTTTGATGGAGGCTTTGGCCCTGGCCCTGGCCCTTATAGGACACCTGGGGGTCTGGGTAGCAGACTGGGTGGGTATGGGTATGGTACTGGTGGGGGAGAATTTGGTGGTGGAGAATTTGGTGGTGGCTATGGATATGGAGGAAGTAGCTTAGGTGGTTACCGAGGTGACTCCTCCCTTGGTTATTCTGGTCGCTTTGGACCTTATGGTAGTGCTTTTGGCACAGGTGGCTATGGCGGTAGTAGTTTAGGCGGGTACGGTCGAGGTGGTGAGGGATATGGAACTTATGGAGGTACAGGGTATGGTGGAGGTTATGAGTCTGGTCCAAGCGGTAGTTATGGAGGAGTAGGTGGGCTTTACGGAAGAGGAGGCTATAGTGGCAGTAGTCGGTACCATCCTTATGCAAGATAGAACCAAGGAATTTTTGATGCAGTTGCTTAAGCTTTGCCTAGAAGTTTCCAAGTACTCTAGTATAAAGCCTCCTCTTGAATTGATAGGCACCTTTTCAAGCTTGCTAGAAGTCTCCTATCAGTGCCAGTGAACAAGCTTTTAAGGATCAGAAGACATGTTTATTAGACTTATTTGTCATATTTTGTATGTCTTAGACGGGCTTTATAGCCTTGCCTTCACTTAGTTTTCGATGTCTCTGGTTGGCTTATTAGTTACTTCAGCTTGTGTTGTAGACTATAGTATCTTGGTTTGTGGCGTGTTACTCCATCTTTTAGTTCGATCTAGATAGTGTGTTTGTAATATACTTTTGTGTGCCTTTTGCTACACAGTTGGTTTAGCAGTTGGGCCTTTCACATAGATATCCGTGTTTCAGGTAGAGGCCCCCGATTAGACTGCAATATGCCTTTTCAATTTGCTTTTAGTATGTAATGGTTTATTATTGTCTTGCTGCTTAGGCAGTTCTAGCATTTCTAGTCTTTTGCAACCAAACTTAATATGGGGTTATACTTGAAAAGATGAGCATGGTTCTTGTTGATAATGACAAGGTAGGCTAGCTGGCATCAGAACAGCTGGTTGTGAGGCCTTAGGTTGTATCCCTGTATTTCTAGTATTCATCACTTTGTTGGTCTTAATTTTTTGTTCCGTCCTTTTGGACGGTAAATGATGAAGCTTTCTTTTATTATGGTAGCTGATCTTTTAGCAAAGGCAACCTAGGTTGTTTTGTTTTCTCTATGGTTTTAGATCTGCATGGCACCTCTTCCTATTGCTGCTGCTGTTTTCCTAAGGTTTATCTGGAGATGGAAGAGTTAAGATTTTTGCCTGCTGTTTGTTAATAATTCTTGAAAGTTCATGATTACTGCTACTGTTAATATTCTGTTGTAGCTGCCTCTGCTTAGCCCTTGTTCTAGATCTTGAACACATTCTTACATTTATTTGCTGAGATTACGGGGAGGCTCCCCCCATTGTGTAGCCACATTGTACTCGAAAAGATGTTTATAAAGTGTAAATTCTTTTTCGCATGTCTTGTTTTACGGGGAGGCATGACTTCTGATTAACTTTTTCACATACCTGTTAATCTTCTCATTCAATCTTGTAAGTTGTTTCTTGTTTTATCACCTTGGAAGTTTTGTTATGGTTCGTTTGACTACACTTCTTCTCCATTGATCCGCTTGAGCTTGAATTTTGATGTGAAGAAACAGATTCTTGTGTACTCTTGACATGGGTAATTGTTCATGATCGACAAATGCAACCATCTTTACGGTACACTTATCGATCTAACTGCCGATAAACAGAAATATGTGCTGCTGAATACTGGTTTCAGTTTGCTGCTATATATGTTGACAAATGTGAGATAAAACTTGCCTTGCACCAAACAATATAATGCTTTTGGTTTTCTTTTCAACATCATTTTGTAACCTTAACTTTTCTAATAATTTTTTTTGCTCCTTTATCTTGCCAATCAATCCTCCTTTTTTTTTTTTTCATATTAGGAGGAATTCTTCTCCAAAAGTTGCCGTTAGGGAGTCATTCAGCTCCGTTTATACTTTATACGTAATTAATTTAATTATAAATTGGAGTAATATTAATTACTACTTACATGGTACAAAATTGTTCCGATGTAGAATTAATGGTATTCTTTCGTTTTAAATAGCTAAAATTAGGGAAGGGAAATTCAGAATTTCGAATCGCCACCGCTACCGCTAGCAACAATTATGGAAAAAGTTTGAAAAAATGAAAATAAAAATATAAACAAGCAAAGAATTAAAATTCGTGCACCCTAGCAGGAATTTTCGGATGAAGTTTGGAAAAAATGAAATAAAAATAAAAAAATGAACAGGACTGGTTTTCTTTTTTGTTCAGTGGTGAATAAAACAGGACTGATTGAGCAACTTGAAAAAAATCTTTGGAGTAGAGCATTTTTCGAAAACTGTTAAAGTAACTGAACTCAAAGGAGAGACATGCTTTCTTCTTCTCCATCTTCCCTTCAATTCCCCCCTCCACTTACCCAGAGAAACCCCAATTCACCTCCCACCTCACAAAACCCTCAAATTCCCCTTCTCCACACCTTCAATTCACCATCTGAGCTCAAATAAATCCATGCCCACCTCATCAAAACCAGCACTCCCTTCTGTTCACTCCCTATCACCAAAGTGGCATCTGCTTGTGCTCTTTCTACTTCTTCCTTCCAGTATGCACAACGAATCTTTCCTCTCATTTCCCATTCATTTAACGAGACATCCATTTGGAATTCCTGCTTGAAGCAATTTGTTGATGGTGGTAATCCTAAAGATGCTGTTTTCTTGTTCTCCCTGTTGTGTTTTTTCGGTGTAAAGCTTGATGCTTTCACTTGTTCTTTTGTTTTAAAAGCATGTGTTGAGTTGTGTGATGTGGAGACCGGTAGAATAGTTCATGGGTTTGTTGAGAAACTTGGGTTTGGATCAAATTTGTATTTGAAAAATATGATCTTGAATTTGTATGCTCAGTGTGGAGATATGTCTGGTGCTATGCTGGTGTTTGATAAAATGCCTGAAAGAGATGTAGTCACGTGGAATATAGTGGTGACACAGCTGGTGAAAAGGGGAGATATCAATGGAGCTTACAGTTATTTCTTGAAAATGCCCGAGAGGAATGTTAGGTCGTGGACATTGATGATTTCAGAGTTTGCTCAGTGTGGGAAGCCTAAGGATGCAATTAGTTTGTTTTTGAAGTTGGATGAACAAGGGGTGGGAGTAAGGCCAAATGAGGTGACTGTTGCTTCTGTTCTTGCAGCGTGTGCTGATTTGGCCGACCTAGATCTAGGGAGAAGAGTTCATGAGTACGCAAATAAGAGTGGGTTTATGAAGAATATTCATGTTTGTAATACTTTAATCGATATGTATTTCAAATGCGGATGCTTGGAGGATGCTAAGAGAGTTTTTGAGGGAATGGAGCAATTGACAGTTGTGTCTTGGTCAGCAATGATCGCAGGACTTGCAATGCATGGTCAAGCTAAGGAAGCTTTGTCTCTTTTCTCTAAGATGATTGAAGCCGGTATGAAGCCCAATGAGGTCACCTTTATTGGACTCTTGCATGCATGTAGTCATATGGGATTGATTGATGAGGGTCGTAGATTTTTCGCTTGCATGACCAGGGATTATCGGATAGTTCCCAAAATTGAGCATTATGGTTGTGTGGTTGATCTTTTAAGTAGGGCAGGTCTCCTTCAAGAGGCTCATGAGTTTATATTGAATATGCCCATCAAACCAAATGGTGTTGTTTGGGGGGCTCTGCTCGGTGGGTGTAAAGTTCACAAAAATATTGAATTGGCTGAAGAAGTAACAAAACACCTTTCTGAGCTGGATCCGCTTAATGATGGGTACTATGTGGTTTTATCAAATATTTATGCGGAGGCAGAGCGATGGCATGACACAGTGAGGGTGAGAAAGTTGATGAAAGATCAAGGGGTGAAGAAGACTCGTGGTTGGAGTTCGATCACAATTGATGGAGTGGTTCATGAGTTTGTTGCTGGTGACGAGACTCACCCACAGGCTGTTGAGATATTTCAGACGTGGGAAAAACTCCTGCATGAAATGAAGTTGAGAGGATATGAACCCAAGACATCTGTCGTTCTGCTAGACGTGGAAGAGAAAGAGAAGGAGAGTTTTTTGTATCGCCATAGTGAGAAGTTAGCGGTGGTTTTTGGTTTAATGAACACCCCTAAGGGAACACCACTTAGGATTATGAAGAACCTTCGTGTTTGTGAGGACTGCCATTCTGCTTTAAAATTGATATCAGCTATTGCTAATCGGGAGATAGTTCTACGGGACCGTAACCGCTTCCATTGTTTTAAAGAAGGCTATTGTTCTTGTGGGGATTATTGGTAAAGTATCCAGGAGTAACTACACCAAGTCCAGTTATAATCCAGGCCATTATGGTTGGAAGTAAATGACAGAAGGCATCACCAAACCTTAAAGATGAAAGCATATCTTTTGAAGGGACACAGAAAAACTATGTACAAATTTGCAAACCTGTTTAAGGTTTTAAAGTAATGAAATTCGAAGCATTGTTTTCTTCAATTTGCCTTTTATTCAAGTACCACTTAATCTAAGCATAGTTATGTTAACTTTAACCCTATTACAAATGACACAAACTTGCTTAATAGCTGTGAACATTTACTGGTGAGTTACTACTTCCTTACATGGTGAAAGGATGTGAAAATTATAGTTGCACGACTGCTGAGATGCAGAGTTTCAATCTTCTCAAAGCACAGGGCAGCCCTTGATCTGAATCCCTGGGGCAGTAGGGCACTTCGCCAATGGACAATGATCAGAACTGGCCAGTCCCCACCAATCTGGACCATAGATATCATAGTTTTGAAGGGCCAGGAAAAGGCTTATTCCCATAAAGGCAACACCGGCATCCATGGCTGCTGATAAGACGTAGTTGTGCCTAGCCCACCATCCCTTATACCTTCTGTAGATGTAAAAGTTGAAAAAAGTTCCAACAGCTCCCCATGATAGGTAGTGCACAGCTTTAGCTGGTGGCATAGCTGCTGTAGCTGAAATGATAAGGGGCATGTGGATCAACCTGATCCATTTCTTCTCGGGGAATTGCCGAGTAAGGAGCCATATTGGAACTGGGGCAAGCACACCAACTAGAAAGAACCAATTTTGCTCAGGGTAGATACCTTTATTTGTGAACATCCTGAGTGGACCTACAACACCCCAGATGACTGAAGCACTGAAGAAAACATCATTACCAGGGCATGTCCATGGACTTCCCTCGGGAAGGCTATCCTCGTTGCAGATATCTTTAACGGTTGTGAGAAGCCACCATGCTGTGGCAAAGGAGACAGTTGAAGCAATAACTGTTCCAACTAACTGTATTCAGGAAAAAGCGTTGGCATAACACAGAAAGTGAGGACACATTCGAAAATGGAAACCTATAAACCGCATAAACTTTAATTACCTGAACTTTGAACATAGCTCTGGGAGGGATTTTCATGTAGTGGCCTAACTTGAAGTCTCCTAGAAAGCTAAGCGCCTGTGACATGCTAATGTAGCCATAGGTCTTGAAAGTCACATTAGCTAAAGGTTTCCCTGGGTATATGTATCCAATGATTAACTCTGTGATCACATTTAGTCCCACTTGCTGCACATTAATACAATTTCATTAGTCTCCTGTGAAATGGCAGTTTCTCCATTCCTTACTTCCTCCCAATCTTTATCCAAACTCGGCTGAAAACTCACCAAATGTATATCATTTCCTTGTGCGTTGTGACAAAAAGTTTTTTTTTTAAGAGAAAAAAACATGAGAGAAACAAAAGTATGAATTTGCCTCTAAAGATATCAATATTATTTATTACCAGGTTTATCTTAATCTTTTAGATAAGACTGTTGTTATATGTTGGAACAGAGCATACCATGTTTGTTGTTGCTTGGATCATCCCAATAGGTAAGGTAAACAACAAGCCAATTCCAGAAGCTAGGATAAGTCCCCACCAAGGAAGTTGAAGCTGCCTGTCAAATCCTTCACAAGCTAAAAGTGCAAGACCCGCTGACACAGCCAAGATGACCATAAACCACCATTGAGGTACTGCTTTGTAGTTTCTCTTCATCAGTCTTGTGTGCACGTCATTGGAGTTATCCTTTGCGGCTGTAGTTGCTTTCCTTGACTGTTGGAAAATTGTTCTATGCATAGGTTTTGGAAAAGAAGATCAAAATATGGCTGTTGGATGAACAGATAATTTCTTGAGATTTAGGTAAGAAATGAATTAAATTGCTGTTGAATAAGCTTACTTTCCATTGAAGAGCACGGCATGTGAGATGGTAGCCGCAAGAGTTGCAAAATTCATTCCATACGCAAAGGCAAACATGATACTGAGGTGGAGCTTGCTATAGCTTTGATATTCAGGTAGATTTATGTCTAAAGTTTTGGTGTTGAGAACCCTTGTAAGGTTAAAGGGCTGACCGGTACTATCAAATGTACGAGAGGAAAAGAGTGGGAATCGGCGTGCATTACGGAAATTAGTCCAGTAGGCAATAGGCAGAAGAACATAGAGAAACAAGAAAAACCCAACCATGGTGTTTGCAATGGCAAAGAAGGGGGTTGCTAGAGGACTCCCCAAAAAGCCAGCAACAGTGGACCAGTCAATGCCAAAGGAGCCAATGCCTAATCCATTTAGTCCTGAGCCAATTTGCTGAGCTGTGATCGAATCCTTCCATATCCAGCAAACAAAGGAGAGAGCAGATATTGAAGGGAACAGAAGGCCTGGAACGGTATAGTAAGTGAAGCTTACTACAAAAACAATCAGAAAGAATTGTAGCCTAGTAAGTCCCCCCCTTTTCCTTTGTTCTTTCTCATGTAATGTCCTGCATTTGTCATTTTGTGTCCAAGCTAATTTAGCATGATTATTCAACAAGCATTGCGTAATGTCTGTTTAATGCAGAGAATGCAGAGAGAGAGAGAAAATTGACCGTACCTGAACAGAGAGATTTTGACCAGTTGTTCCGGCCACCACATGTATGGTGACTCAACAAGAGTTTTTCTAAACATGCCAGCCCATCCGTATCCAAGCAACTGATCATTGCCTAAAGTGTTAGATACATTCGATAAAAAATGAAATATGGATTAAAGACAGTGGGAGATATCTGACAAGTACCTGAGTGGTTTGTGCTAGCAACATTGCTGCCACAGGATTAAGAGGTCTGCGGTAGAAAGCCTTGACAATTGTAATGATGGATACAGCATACACACCGCTTGCTCCACACGCGGCGAATATTGTGATAAGCACATGCTCTTTCTTGCTGAAAGGCCCCGGATTGAACGAAAATGACCAGCTGGTGAAGGGGACTTGAAACTGTTTAGTTGGAAGCGTGGCAGCCATGAACCTTCCAAGTGGTAGAGTAACGATTTGTGCCGTAAGTGAACCAATTGATAGCTGGTTTTGCCGGTAGCTGAAGAACTGGTTTAGAAACCCAAGAAGGACACACGACAAGATCCCTAGGAACCATGTTCGAAACGTCAAGGCAGGTTCGTCGGGATCATCGGTGATGGGAACGGTCAGCCTCACTTGCTCAATTGGATTGTCATTCTCTTCATCTAAACTTCCTGCATGCATATAAAACAATCCATAACAGGTAACTATTTCATTATTATCAACAACCATTATGCAGTTCACTCTTTTTCTTCTTACCTGGAATGTCAATCTCTAAACCTTGTTTCTCACGCCTCTTCGAAACAGATTCCGGTTCGGAAGTTTCGAAACTGTCCATCTCTCACTTTTGCTTCTCCTATGAGGAAGACACAGTCTCTCCTCACCAACTATAGATATACTTTCTTTTGATCAGTAACCAACTACTATATATGCATGCAGTGTTAGTATCTGTGTATGAATGTATCTGTTTGGGAGTTGCACTCTTCACTGGATTCTGTCTTTAGACTGTTTTCTGCACCATTTTCATTTCCTTAATTAATTTTAATTACTCAATATTAAATACTAATCAGTTTTTTTTTTGTTTTAAAATAATAAATATGAGGTCGACTCTTTCATCTACATTTCCTGTTGGGTAACATATTTCTTCTCTCTTTAATTTTATTTTCATGGTGTTTTCACATTTTGATCCTCTGAATTTCAATGTATTTCTATTTATCTATTCTATACAACTGGATTTTTTAACCAACGGTACTAGTATTTGATATTGTTTATAACAACACAACTATTCAAATTGATATCAAGAGGTTCTTTTTTAAACCAACACAAATAATATCAAGTTGATGTTATAGGTTTCTAGAATTTTGAATGAATATATATAGTTGTATTATAGAATAGTAGTGTTAAATATGGAATAAAAAATAATTTTAAATAATATTATATAAAAAGGAAAAGAAGTGAAAATAGGAAATTGTGAAGAAAAAAAATTCATAAAACGGTAAAAATAAGAATTAATAAATACCTATCGAGGTGTATTTCTAATATGAATTTTTTTAATAAATGTAATATAAAATTTTAAAAATATAAATAAAATGAAATTTTCAAATTTTGTAAAAAATAACTAAAAATTCATGATTGAGTTGCATTACCAATATATAATGAATAAAAAATTAAAATTAAAATTTAAGAAAGTTAAAAACTATATTTTTATTTTTTTTCTTGTTTTGTACCATTTTTAATGTTTCCAATTTTTTATTATTTTAAATATATATTTTATTATCTATTCTATATATTCTAAGTATTTAATGTATTATTTATAATAATTTATTCATTATGTATTTTAAATGCACCTTGTTATGATGTTTTACACAATTTTCTATTTTCACTTTTTTTTGTTTTTATATTATATTATTTTTTTATTACATATTTAACACAAGTATAGTTTTTTTTATTTATAATTTTATAACTATTTCTATGAATTTTTATAATTTTTAGTATAAAATAATTTTTAATACATGTAAATGTAACTGGAAAAAAAATAATAAAGTAACGGGGCTATGTGAAACTCTCTCCTTCTTCATTTCCAATACGCACAGCGAATCTTTCCTCTCATTTCCCAATCATTTAATGAGACACCCGTTTGGAACTCTTGCTTGAAACTCGTTGTTGACAGTGGTAACCCTAAAGATGCTGTTTTCTTATTCTACATGCTGTGTTTATTCGGTGTAAAGCTTGATGGTTTCACTTGTTCTTTTGTTTTAAAGGCGTATGTCGTGTTATGTGACGTTAAGACTGGTAGAATAGTTCATGGGTTTGTAGAGAAACTTGGGTTTGGATCAAATTTGTATTTGAAAAATATGATCTTGAATTTCTATGCTCAGTGTGGGGATATGTCTGGTGGTATGCTGCTGTTTGATAAAATGCCTGAAAGAGATGTAGTCACGTGGAATATAGTGATGACCCAGCTGGTAAAAAGGGGAGATGTCGATGGAGCTTACGGTTGTTTCTTGAAAATGCCTGAGAGAAATGTTAGGTCATGGAAAGTGATGATTTCAGGGTTAGTTCAGTGTGGGAAGCCTAAGGATGCAATCAGTTTGTTTTTGAAGTTGGAGGAACAAGGGGTGGGAGTAAGGCCAAATGAGGTGACTGTTGCTTCTGTTCTCGCAGCGTGTGCTGATTTGGCCGACCTAGATCTAGGGAGAAGAGTTCATGAGTATGCAAATAAGAGTGGGTTTATGAAGAATATTCATGTTTGTAATACTTTAATCGATATGTATTTCAAATGCGGATGCTTGGAGGATGCTAAGAGAGGTTTTGAGGGAATGGAGCAATTGGCAGTTGTGTCTTGGTTAGGAATGATCGCAGGACTTGCAATGCATGGACAAGCTAAGGAAGAAACATACTGATAAACATAAACTACAAGCAAGAATACTGATCTGTCTGCAGCAAAATCTAATGCATAAAAGAGGGAGGGATGAAACATATCTGAAGACCATTCACTGACCAGTAGATAATTCAAGCATACAAGTTCCTAACTAGAACCACAATCTAACCATACTTGGTGCTTGTTTGGCGTTCCGGTTCTAGTTGGAAAAGTGATTCTGAAAAAGTGCTGGGTGGAAAGTACTTCTGGAAAAGTGTGGTGGGAAATGGAGAAGTTGTTTTATGGTGTTTGGTAATAATTGCGGTTAAAACTATGGTTGGAATGTAAAATGAGCATAAAGAGTATAAAATCCATTTTTAAAAAATTAATAAAAATAGAAAAAGTGGATTTAGAATTACTTATCTTGGAGATTTTATTGTGATAGTTTTTAATTTATTTTGTTCTATTATATAAAGTAAAAAAATGAAATTAAAAAAAAAAAAAAAAAAGGAATAAAAGTGCACAGTCTGTACTGTAGCAATTTGCTCCAGCCCGTGCAGCGTCCCACTTTGACTGATTTGTGTCTTGATGGGAACTGGGCTTCTCAGTGAGCAATGGTGTTTTGACTTTTTGGTTTTGGAAAAGTGATTTCCAAGTAGAACCTAAACCCCAAAGGGGGCCTTAGTGGTTGTTTGGGAGTCTGGGTTGGGTACCCAACCCAGCATTCCCGAACTGAAATGGAGTGAATGGTGTTTACCATTCCACAAATGAAAAAGTGCATTTTTGGGTGGCCAAATGAAAAAAAAGGGTTTAGGGAATGGAGCGAGTACCATTTGGCCTTCTCTCTCTCCTTTTTTTTTTACTTTTTCATTTCATATTAATTTTTTTACGTTATATAACCAACAAAATAAATTAAAAACTACCACAATAAAATCTTTATTTCAAGATAAGTAATTCTAGATCCATTTTTTCAATTTTTATTATTTTTTTAAAAATGGGTTTTATACCTTTTATGGTCATTTTACCAAACACCTCAGATATCTCACAGTACTTTTAATTTTTTTTACCAAACAGCACACTCCGTTTCCCAAGAGTTATTTTCCCACTCAACTTTTACTTACAGAATTTTTTTCCCACCAAATTGGAACGCCAAACAGCTGTGAACATTCACTGATGAGTTACTACTTACTTACATGGTGAAAGCCGAAAGGATGTGAAAAGTGTAGTTACACGACTGCTGAGATACAGAGTTTCAATCTTCTCAAAGAACAGGGCAGCCCTTGATCTGAATCCCTGGGGCAGTAGGGCACTTCGCCAATGGACAATGATCAGAACTGTCCAGTCCCCACCAATCTGGACCATAGATATCATAGGTTTGAAGGGCCAGGAAAAGGAGTATTCCCATAAAGGCAACACCAGCATCCATGGCTGCTGATAAGATGTAATTGTGCCTAGCCCACCATCCCTTGTACTTTCTGTAGATGTAAAAGTTGAAAAAAGTTCCAACAGCTCCCCATGTTAGGTAGTGCACAGCTTTAGCTGGTGGCATATTTGCTGTAGCTCCAATGATAAGTGGCATGTGGATCAACCTGATCCATTTCTTCTTGGGGAATTGCCGAGTAAGGAGCCATATTGGAACTGGGGCAAGCAGACCAACTAGAAAGAACCAATTTTGCTCAGGGTAGATACCTTCTTTTGTGAACATCCTGAGTGGACCTACAACACCCCAGATGACTGAAGCACTGAAGAAAACATCAGTACCAGGGCATGTCCATGGACTTCCCTCAGGAAGGCTATCTTCATCGCAGATGTTTGTAACACTTGTGAGAAGCCACCATGCTGTGGCAAAGTAGACAGTTGAAGCAACTAGTGTTCCAACTAACTGTATTCAGGAAAAAATGGCATAACGCGGAAAGTGAGGACACAATCGCTGAAAACGGAAACTGGTGACCTGCATAAACTTTAATTACCTGAACTTTGAACATAGCTCTGGGAGGGATTTTCATGTAGTGACCTAACTTGAAGTCTCCTAGAAAGCTGAGTGCTTGTGACATGCTAATGTAGCCATAGGTCTTGAAAGTCACATTAGCTAAAGGTTTCCCCGGGTACATGTATCCAATGATTAACTCTGTGATCACATTTAGTCCCACTTGCTGCGCATTAATACAATTTCATTAGTCTTCTGTCAAATGCTAGTTTGTCCCTTCGTTACTGCCTGTCAATCTTTATCCAAGCTCGGAGGAAAAATCACCAAAATTATGCATTTGCCACTAAAGATATCAATGTTAATTAATGCTCGCTTAAGCGTATTTCCAGTTTTATCTTAATCTATTAGATGGCAAACTGTTCTCTTTTCACATTAGAATGTTGTTATATGTTGGAACAGAAGATACCATGTTTGTTGTGGCTTGGATTATCCCAACAGGTAAGGTGAAAAACAAGCCAATTGCAGAAGCTAGGAGAAGGCCCCACCAAGGAAGTTGAAGCTGCTTGTCAAATCCTTCACAAGCTAAAAGCCCAAGAGCCACTGACACAGCCAAGATGATCATAAACCACCACTGAGGTACTGCTTCGTAGTTCCTCTTCATCAGTCTTGTGTGCACGTCATCAAGGTTGCCCTTTGCTGCGGTAGTTGCTTTCCTCCACAGTTGCAAAATTGTTCTATGCATAAGTTTTGGAAAAGAAGATCAAAATATGATTGTTGGATGAACACAGAATTTCTGGAGATTTAGGGGAACTAATTAAATTGCTGTCGAATAAGCTTACTTTCCATTGAAGAGCGCGACATGTGAGATAGTAGCTGTGAGACTTGCAAAATTCAATCCATATGCAAAGGCAAACATGACACTGAGATGGAGCTTGCTATAGCTTTGATATTCAGGTAGATTTATGTCTAAAGTTTTAGTGTTCAGAATCCTTGTAAGGTTGAAGGGCTGCCCAGTACTATCAAATGTATGAGAGGAAAAGAGCGGGAATCGGTGTGCGTGGCGGAAGTTATACGAGTAAGCAATAGGCAGAAGAACGTAGAGAAACAAGAAAAAGCCAGCCATGGTGTTTGCAATGGCAAAGAAGGGGGTGGCTAGAGGACTCCCTAAGAAGCTAGCTACAGTGGCCCAGTCAATTCCAAATGAGCCAATGCCTAGTCCGTTTAGTCCAGAGCCAATTTGTTGAGCCTTGATCGAATCCTTCCATATCCAGCAAACAAAGGAGAGAGCAGATATTGAAGGGAACAGAAGGCCTGGAATGGTATAGTAAGTGAAGCTTACGACAAATATAACCAGAAAGTACTGTAGCCTACTAAGTCCCCCCCTTTTCCTTTCTTCTTTCTCATGTAATGCCCTGCAGTTTTTTCAGAATGCGCACTACTAATTTAGCATGATCTATCAACAAACACTGTGCAAAGTCTGTTATATGCAGAGAGATATGAGACGTACCGGAACAGAGAGACTTTGACCAGTTGTTCAGGCCACCACATGTATGGTGACTCAACAAGAGTTTTTCTAAACATGCCGGCCCATCCATATCCAAGCAACTGATCATTTTCATCAAGCCTAAAGTGTTATATAGAAGAAATAGTTGCCTCAATAAAGGAGATATGGATTCAAGTGTGATATCTACAAGTACCTGAGTGGTTTGTGCTAGCAACATAGCTGCCACAGGATTAAGTGGTCTGCGGTAGAAAGCCTTGACAATTGTAATGATGGATACAGCATACACGCCGCTTGCTCCACACGCGGCAAATATTGTGATAAGCACATGTTCTTTCTTGCTGAAAGGCCCCGGATTGAACGAAAATGACCAGCTGGTGAAGGGGACTCGGAACTGTTTGGTTGGAAGCGTTGCAGCCATGAACCTTCCGAGTGGTATAGTAGCAATTTGTGCAGAAAGCGAACCAATTGACAGCTGGTTCTGGCGGTAACTGAAGAACTGGTTTAGAAACGCAAGAAGGGCGCATGACAGGATCCCTAGGAACCATGTTCGAAACGTTAAGACAGGTTCGCTGGGATCATCAGTGATGGGAACGGTAAGCCTCACTTGCTCAATTGGATTGTCATTCTCTTGATCTACACTTCCTGCATATAAAAAAATCCATATATAACATGTACCTCTTTTATTATTATCAGCAAATGCCTAATCATTTTGAGCAATTCATTCATGTTCTTCTTACCTGGAATGTCAATCTCAAAACCTTGGTTCTCATGCCTCCTGGAAAAAGTTTCCGGCTCGTGATCTTCTATACTTTCCATCTCTCACTTCTGCTTCTCCTTTGAGGACGCAGTCTCTCCTCACCAAGAATATATACACACACATGCAATGTACACACCTGTCTCTACTCGTTTGACGCTGGAGTGTGAACTGTTCACCAGATTCTGTCTTTAGACTCTTTTCTGCACCATTTTCATTTCCTTGATTGGGTTTTTCGTAACGTGTGAATAGCAAGCCAAGCCAAATATAGCTATAGCTATATATGGTTATCTGTTCATACCATTTTCTAGGTTGTTTTTTCTATTTTTATACATGCAGATTCATCAGAATTGTGAACAGATTCAGTTGTTTATCATGTATAATGAATCTTATATTCTTCTTATAAATTAAGCCTAAAGACTCGGGCTGGGAAACATATGTCAGTTATTTTGCTGTTCTTGCATGAAAAAATACTGTCGTCAAAAATGGAAAACCTGAATAGAAAAATGGACACTTTGTTCCATTTTTTTTTTGTTCTTTCACAGGTAAAAATAAAATAAAATAAATTCAGGGATCCATTTGGAGAAATTATTCATTTTTTGCTAACTTTTTTATACTATTTATTAATAATCCATGTAAGAACAATTTCATTTTACTTTCAAAACAAAAAAGAAGAATTTCATTTTGCTTGATTTGATTTTTTTCTCATCATTTTTGTTACTTATCATTAACAGAAACAGATCATCAGAGTTTGATCTGATCATGTGCCCTTGCATTGCAGGGTCGTCTTCTGCCGTTATCTACAACGGCCTCCTCGCCTGTTTAAGGCCACAATGTTTCAAACTAGTAACGAACTTTACAGCATTTTCTTCTTCTATTCATCAGTGTCTCAAAGCCATATATCTGCCTAAGAAATTAAAATTTTCAAACCTGTCAAAGAACTGGGCAATCCATGCTGGTACGAATCCCCGGGGCGGTAGGACATTTCGCGAGCGGACAATGGTCAGAAGCGTTCCCGCCCCACCAATCAGGACTGTAAATATTCTGCGATTGAAGGGTCAGGTAAAGGAGTATTGCCATAAATGCAACACCAGCATCCAATGCAGCTGATAAGATGTAGGTGTGCCTAGCCCACCATTTCTTGTACCTTCTGTAGATGTAAAAGTTGAAGAAAAATCCGACAGCTCCCCACGACAGATAGTTCACAGCTCTCGCGGCTGGCAAACCTGCTGTACCTCCAAGGATAAGCGGCATGTGGATCAATTTGATCCATTTCTTCTCAGGGTAATATCGGGATAGGATCCATATCGGAACTGGGGCAAGCAACCCGACTAGGAAGAACCAATTCTGCTCAGGATAAAGGCCTTGCTTTGTGAACATTCTGAGTGGACCTACGACTCCATATATGATCGAAGCACTATAGAAAACACTCGCGCTAGGGCATGTCCATGGACTTCCTTCTGGAAGTGCATCTATATTGCAGATATTTTCAACGGATTTGAGAAGCCACCATGCCGTGCAGAAGTAGACAGTTGAAGCAACTATGGTTCCAGCTAACTGTAAAGGGAAAAAGGGCACAAGACATGCACCAAGTGAGTCATAGATTCAGGAAGTTTCAAGACCCGAATGAAGGAAACTTACAACAAGCTCAGCTTAAACTTTTGTTACCTGCACTATGAACATAGCTTTCGGAGGGATTTTCATGTAGTGACCTAACTTGAAGTCTCCTAGAAAACTGAGTGCTTGTTGCATGCTAACATAGCCATAGGTCTTGAAAGTTACATTAGCTAATGGTTTTCCTGGATACATGTATCCGATGACCAACTCCGTGATGACATTTAGCCCCACTTGCTGCACATCAACAGAATTTTACTATTCATAGTCTGGAAAAAAAAAGATCCTGAAAATCTGTTTCATCTCGATGTAGTTCCGAGTTGTAGGCACGAACATACCATATTTGTCGTGGCCTGAACTACCCCAACAGGTAAGGTGAAAATCAAGGCAATGCCACATGCTAGAAGAAGTCCCCACCAAGGAAGTTGAAGCTGCTTGTCAAAGCCTTCAACAGCGAAAAGTGCGAGAGCCAGGGATACAACCAAGACAGCAATAAACCACCATTGAGGAACCGCTTCGTAGTTCTTCTTCATCAGTCTTGTATGTACATCATTAAATTCGTCCTTCGCTTCAGTAGTTGCTTTCCTCCACATTCGCCAAATTGTTCTGCATAAAGAAATGACAAGAAAAAGCTGAGTGATTTTTCGTTGAAAATATTCCTGCCTGAAACCGAGAGATTCGGAAACTAGATAAAGTTGAAGAAGCTTACTTTCCCTCAAAGAGTGCCACATGTGAAATAGTAGCAGCGAGAGATGCAAAATTTATTCCATATATGAAGGCAAATAAGATACTGAGATGAAGCTTGCTATACTTTTCATATTCTGGTATATTGATGTCAAAGGTTTTGGCATTAAGGATTCGAGAAAGGTCAAATTTCTGACCTGCGCTGTCAAAAGTGCCAGAGGAAAACAAGGGGAATCTACGAGCTTTACGAAAATTAGTCCAGTAGGCAATAGGCAGAAGCACATAGAGAAACAAGAAAAACCCGGCCATGGCATTTGCAATGGCAAAGAAAGGTGTGGCTAGAGGAGACCCCAAGAAGGCAGCAACAGTCGACCAGTCAAGGCCAAAGGATCCAATGCCAAGTCCATTTTGCCCCGAGCCAATTTGCTGTGCTGTGATCGAGTCCTTCCATATCCAGCAAACAAAGGAGATGGCAGATAGTGAGGGGAATAGAAGACCTGGAATTGTATAATAAGAGAAGCTTGATACAAACACAATCGTAAAAAACTGCAGCCTACTAAGTCCCCCCTTCTTCCTGTTTTCTTTATCATGTAATGTCCTACAGTTTTTGTATATTTTTAACCAATTTAGTAAAATTGTTCAACAAACACTGCAGAAGTCCGTTCTGTTGGAGATAGAGAAGGAGCAGTACCTGAACAGAGAGACGAAGACCAGGTTTGCAGGCCACCACATGTACGGTGATTCGACGAGAACTTTTCTAAAAATCCCAGCCCATCCATATCCAAGCAACTGATCGTTATCATTAAGCATAAGAAATGTAAGGTATAAAGAATTGTTTCATCGAAAAGGAGGACCAAATCAAGCCCAACATCAACGTGTACCTGCGTGGTTTGTGCTAGCAACATGGCTGCTACAGGATTGAGGCCTCTATGATAGAAAGCCAAGATAATGGTAATAATACCTACAGCATATATACCTCCTGTTCCAGAGCTAGCAAATATCGTGATAAGCACATGTTCTTTCATGGTGAATGGCCCCGGATTCAATGAAAATGACCAGTTGGTGAGTGGTATTCGAATTTGCTTGGTCGGAAGTGATGCAGCCATTAACCTTCCAAGTGGGAGAGTGACAATTTGCGCCGGCACAGAACTAATGGAAAGTTGATTTTGGCGAAAGGCAAAGAATTGGTTCACGAAAGAAAGAAATATGCATGATGTTATCCCAAGGAACCATGTTCGAAATGTTAAGGTCAGTTCGTTCGGATCGTCTGTGATTGGAACTGTCAGTCTCACTTCCTCAATTGGGTTGTCATTTTCTTCAGCTTCTGCATAAAACAATCCATAACACGTATTACAATTACACGATATTACAACAATAACAATCCTTCATATTTGTTCTTCTATTCAACAAGATTACCCGATTACATACCTTTAATACTTCCGATCTCGATTTCAAAACCCTTCTTCTCAGGTAGCTTGGAATCACAGGACAATTCCATTTTGAAACTCACCATCTTTCAACTCCACTTCTGCAAGTTAGACGAGCTGGAGGCGGGAAGAACAATATATAAACCACAAACTAGTTGAAGTCATAAACTATCACTAACTAATTTTGCAACAGGTAACTTCTCATTTGCATATCAGAATCCATATGGATATATGCCTGTATCTGCTTTGTTATGTTAGTCCTTATTCAAAACTTTATGGCCTAACTTTGTTTCCTATAAATCCAAACAAGGAATAAGTTAACAGTATACGGTGGAAGAACTATACGATACATCACTACCAATTATACTAAATTCATGAACAATTTAGAAATAATAATAAAAACTTGAATAGGAAACATCGACATGTAATGGTGACTACATTTTCTACCGTTAAACCATTAAAAAACAGTGAAATGTTGTTATTGTCAGGAATATTTTTGGTTGCATTCTCTCTATCAATTAAATTGGGTTTAACCACAAAATTGACACCTACATTTGTATTGATTGAGACATTTGGTACCTTTATTTATAAAACGATTTAAAAATACCTACATTTGACACTCCACACTCACACCGTTGACCGTCCACCGTTAACTGTTAATGTGGCATGCCACGTGGCTTGACACGTCATCAACATGATAACGTGACATGCCACATCAGCATTACTTTAATATTTTTTTTCTTTCCTTTCTCTTTTTCTTTTCTTTCTTTTTTTCTTTCCTTTCTTTTCTTCCATTTTTCCTTTTTTTTTCCTTTCCTTGGGCCGCAGCCTAAAACTTCTTTTCTCTTTTTTTTTTTTTAATTTGGTTTGGATCGGGGATGGGTGATTGGATCGGAGATGGAGAGAGCGGCGAAGGAGAGCGGGGACACAACAGCGGTGATGGATCGGGAGTGAGGGAGAGCGGGGGGCACAACGGCGGTGATGAATGAGGCTGACTGGTGTTGCGGCTGTGACAAAGAGGACTGTGGCTGGGAGATAGGGCGACGGTGGTGGATTGATGATGGTGGTTTCTTCAAGTTTGTGGTGTTTGGCCGGCGATTGGATGGTGGCAGTGGCGGTTTGTGGTGGTTGTGGTTGCGCTTGGCGATGGCGTGGCGGTGGGGGTGATGGTTTGTGGCGACGAGGACGGCAATGATGTGCAGTTGAGAGCCGAGAGGGTTGGTTTGGTTGGGTTTGGCGGTTGTTGGTGCGGCTGATTGTTATTTAATTTGGCAGGGTGGTGCTTGGGTTTAATTTTGCAGAGGATTGGTAGTTTCAATTTAATTTGACCGAGGGTGTTTTAATTAGTAATTGAGGAGGGAGATTTGTAATTGAGAGGATATGAAATTGAATTCGGGAGAGGGAGATGGTGATCCGGATTCGTTCATACATAACCTGGATTCGTTCATCACAATCCGGATCCACAATTGTGGTAGCCGAAACGGTAGATTCTCCGACTACATTATAATACCTCGCCTTGTATAACGCAAATCAATCCAATTCGTTGAGCTAAATCGGTATGGGTGCGGTCCTTGCCTTATTAAAGGCTATTCTCCAGGGCTATCTACTAGAGTTGAGGAGCCGTCCAAGCAAAATCCCAGTGGTGGGATGAACGTAACCCGGATCCGTTCATCACGATAGGAATTGTTTGTCTTGATGCCGGGTCCGCCGAAAGAAGGAGAGATTTGAGAGGGAGAGGAAGAAGAAGAGAAAGAAAAAAGAAAAAAGAAAAAAGAAAAAGAAAAAGAAAAAAAGAAGTGGAAGAAAAGAAAGAAAAGGAAAGAAAAAAAGAAAAAAAAGAAAAAGAGAAAAAAAAGGAAAGAAAAAAATTATTAAAGCGCATGCATGTTTTCATGTTCTAAAGATTCAATTTTTCTTGAAAAGGTAGATCGAAATGAGATAACAAAAATCCACGTTTACCTGCTGTGTTGAAGAAATCCCAGACAACTGTTCCTTCTCGCTGAAATATCCTTGATAGAACGGAAACGACCGGTCGTCAGTGATTGCTACTGGAATCTGCTTCATCGGAAGTAATGAGAGTGACAACCTGAGCCGGAAGTGAACCAAACCGGAGGTGGTTGAAGAATTGGTCTTTGAAGGTGGGTATTGTGTTGGGGGGGGGGGGGGGGGGGGGGGGGGGGGGGGGGGGGGGGGAATAGAAGGAAGTGAGCGCCATTGCTCTGATGCTAATGCGTTGCGACGTGGAGGGATCGAAAAATCTGACTCTGGTGGAAGTTGAAAGACAGTAAACTCTACGATGAAAAGGAGCTTATTTTTTCTCAAGCTTCCAAAAACCGCGAGTCCAGTTTTGCTTTTGATCTGGGTCTTCAGGTTTTAGAATGATTCCTGGTTTGGTACTGTTGCAGAGCTATGGGTAGTTAGGATTGGGGAGTTTTCCGGTGATTTATTATCTGATGCACCCCAACTTTTTGATATAAGTCCCCACAAGAGAGGCGTTGGAATCACTAGATATGGGTAGTTAGGATTGTTTTTATTTTTCTTGTGTTTAGGCCATTAGGGTACTCGAACTCGAGATTTAACATTTTGTTTCGTAAAAAGTACCACTTAAATGTAAATTTCTTCCTGGATAATTTTGTTCATACTGTTTATTCTATAAATTGAACCTTGTAATTATTTCGGTTATAAACAATTCTGAGTTGCCTTGATTGAATTTTTTTTCAGAACCTGTGATTATCATTGAAAAGAAAACGGAATCTGCAATGCTTTGAACAAGTGATGAAATCTGCAGGATAATGTTTCTTTGAAACCACTGTTTTGCACAGGATTGGAATCTGGCATTATTTTGGGCAAGTCAAGGGATACATACATACATGTAGTTTCAAATCTCATTCCATTAGAAACAGTTCTGGAGATTTCTCGTGGATTGCGACACGAAAACGACCCAGATCCCTGGCGCAGTAGGACACGTTGCGAGCGGACAGTGATCCGAAGCTGTCGCTCCCCACCAGTTAGGACCATATATATTCTGAGCCTGAAGGGCAAGGAAAATGAATATTGCTCCTATTATTCTTTCTTAAGTTTACATTTTATTTTAGTCCTTCTACTTTAATTCTTTCTTTATATATTTCTATTAATCCCAATTATTTTTACCTTCTTTCACTTTTGCCCTTGGCTTAATGTAACCCACAATTGTTAAGAGAGAGAAAAGTAGCAGTACCTGAATAAAGAAACTTGAACCAGGTTTGCAGGCCACCACATGTAAGGTGATTCAACAAGTATTTTTCTGAAAAGTCCAGTTCATCCATATCCAAGCAACTGATAAAAATTATAGGATATAAACACGATTATTCATTCGGCAAAGGATCGATGGATCAAAGCTTTTAATGGAAGTTTGTGCTAGTAACAGGCCTGCTACAGGATTAAGCTTTCTGTGGTTGAGGACCATGACAATTGTAATAATGTACACTGCATACACACCGCCGGTTCCACAGTTAGCAAATATGGTGATAATGGTGAATGGCCCGGTATTCAACGAAAATGAACAGTTGGTTTGAGGTACTCGAATCTGCCATTTCGGAAGAGTTGCAGCCATTAACTTTCCAATTGGGAGAGCAACAATTTGAACCGACGCTGAAGTAACATTGAGTTGATTTTCGCGTAAGCTGAAGAATTGGTTGACGAAAGAAATGAGAACACAGGATATTGTGCCCACGAACCATGTTCTGAATAATGCTAAGGCCAGCTCGGATCATCAGTGATTGGAACAGTCAGTCTCACTTGCTCAATTGGGTTGTCATTTTCTTCTTCAGCTTCTGCATAAAACAACAGGTTACATAACATATTCCATTAAACAGATACTATATACTACATGATATTGCAATAATTCTTTCAGGATTCCTCCTATTCCAAACAAGGCTATTTAATTTCATACCTTCAATACCTACAACCTAAATTTCAAAACCCCCTCTCTCACGCTGCCTGGAATCGGAGGGCAATTCCATCTTGAGACTTCCCATCGCTCGTGTGCGTACACCTCCTGAAGTTTTGTTACGCTCTGCAGGAGGTTTAGGCAGTGTAACCTAAAACAGAAGAGGCCAGGAATAGAGAGCATACACCTAGGAGAACACACTATGTAATGCATTTTTATAGGGTTTAAGCATCTTTCATCGGAATGGAAGTATCTGTTTGGACTCTTACCCACTCCATTTTCATTTTTAGATAAAAACATTTCAGGCCTCCCATCTTGAAATGTTGTTATATAATCAAACAAACATAGAATCCATCGAACAAGTTACTGGTGACTGCATTTTTTAAATACATTTGGAGATTCTGAGGCTGATTTCCTGAACCAGATTCTGGTCCAAGTACTCTAGTATTTATACAGAACCAGCGTAAATAGAATGCCATCTTGAGTGAAGGGGCAAACACGTTAAAAAGCAATCAACAGAAACAAAAATAATAATGGATGGATTGAAATTGCATATCTTTAAACTACAGGTTTGTTAATGTTGGAGTGGTACGATACTCGTTCACTGTTAACCCAAATCTCCAGTTTGGATTACGAGAAATGAAGCAAATTGTGTTAGGAAAACTATCTTTTTGAAAAACCGACAATACTCAGAAAGAAAACACATAAACGTACACATAAGAAGACAAACGAAAAACTAAAATTTAAACATGACATTGAGCCTAAGGAAAAAGACATCACTTTCTGCTTCGGTAATGATTTCAAGTCCAAATCACATTACTATTAAATATTGAAAATAAATTTTATCCTACTAAGAAGACAAGACATGTCATCTTACAAAAGCATGTATAAATTTTATCCTACTCTTTCTACAACATGTTCACACGCTTGCCCCTTGATAACCGTGGATTACAAACTGCAGAATATGGAGGAAAACCTACAAGAAAAAATAACAGTAAGAATAATTAGTTGCACTATCAACTGCAAATAAATATATTTTTTAACAAGGGCAGAGCATACCAGGATCATTTGGATCATAGGGATGACAAACAGAGACATGGGCATCAACACCAACATCATACAGTTTACTGATCAGATGCACTTGAGCCGAAAAGAGTTTGGGAGAGGTATCGACAGAATTCCCGCGCTTGACTTTGAACTTGATGTTAAACATCAGGCGAGGAGAATCAAAGGTACGAGACTTCACAATCCCTAGAAATTCTAAACCAGCATCCTGAAAAAGAAATTAGAAGCTTATTAGTTCCCCCCAGATATGAGTGCACACAAGCACACCATACAAAGTAGACAAAACAGTGAAAATGGAGAAACCTCATCATTGGTAGTCTTGGTCTTGAAGTCATCCAGGGCCAGTTTAGCAAGTCCAATAGAATGGTAGCGTCTTAACTCCAATCTTTCCTGCTTTGTCAGAAAATAGCATCCGTCAAACAGATCTGCCGGATGTTTACCACGCCTGTGGAGCAAAATCAAAGAATACATCATTATAAAAAGCAAAATTCATCATCATTGTATTAAACAGTAGCCTAATTTAAATTGCACAAGCATATGAAATGAGCTGATCCAAGAAAATATATAGCGCTTACACTCGGACCACTCGGTTAAGTACAGAAGCTGCGCATTTTCCTGCTTCTCCATTGAGTTGATATCCATCAGACGGATCTGGGAAACAAGCTAGACAATCTGCATGCATATATGGAATATCTGCCATACAAAAAAGTTTGTAGTTAAGCCAAAGGTATGTATGCAATGCTATATTCCAAACTGACAACAGTGTGGTGTAATGATTGAAAAAATTGAAGAATTTCAAGCAATGACAGACATGGTGAAATCTAATAACTTACAACCCCCTCCATTGAACAGCAAGTAGTAAAAATGCAAAATAGAGCCAAACTCATCATTCAAATTTGTTTTAGAAACAAATGGAGCAGTGTACAATCCATTGTATCTTTGTATATCAACACTGGAGAGGAGCACGTAAAGCCAAAGACATTGAACCACTTGATAAAACAAAGATTTGATTCTACACTGGTTCATGCCATCGTACACTCAGCTTTGGATATCGTAGATGCATACATACGTATATCAAATACCTACATAAGCTAGAAAAGAACGCAAGCAATCCAAAAGTCCAAAAATAAAAGTAAAAGGCATACTTCTCCTCGGCAGCAACTCTGGAGGTTCCTCTTTTACTAGTGACAGGGGCAGCCTTCATAGCCATTTTTGACCTAGCCTTAGTCATTGCACCAAATCGACCCGAGACGCTGCCATTGAAAATTTGAAAGCTAACGAATTAATAATACAATTTGGAGTACGAACAACAACAAACAGTAAAACATACATAGAATCGCAGAGAAAAAGCAAACCAGAAATAAACAAATTAAAAACAACAACGACGACGACGTTTTGTTACCCACCAAGGTCTGATCTCGAGTCTCGACCGATCGTCTTCTCAGATTATACCGACCAACCACCTCGTCCCCTGATCTCAACACGCCTTCCGGTTCCATTCTTCAGTTTCTTCTCTCTCTCTTATGATGACTTTACCTGATTTTCGGACATAAATGCTTAGGGCTTTGTGCGTCCACACTTATAAACTCGGAACTTGACAAAATAATGCCTAACGTTTACAGTTCTATTTTTTTTTCAGCGCTTAAGGTTAGTGAACTAGGAGAATTGGCAGGCCTTAGGGTGAGTTGAAACTCTTACACCGCGTTACTATGAAGGCCGACTACCATCGCGGCCGTGTGGGAGGCTTACCCCATAGAGAATTTGATCCTACCTCTCAACCTTAAGAAATTTTGTTTGTTCGCATCAGTAAGATTTCAGTCACATTGGTTTTGCTCACTTCAGCAGAATGTCCAACATATGGACCCCAGTTTTAGTGCCGTAAGTGGAGATCAACTCCTTCTAATTGAAGCACTCCCCAATTTAGGCAGCCTTCAACTCTCCTGTGCTTCCACGGATGTAATGCTGCACTTTTGTGGTGGCTTAGCAAAGTTGAAGCAATTATCTTTGAGTTATTTATTCAAGTTCAAAAAAGTTATTTTTGAGAAGGGGACGATGCCACACATGGAGAGTTTGAGCATTCATGGGTGCGAGAATCTGCAAGCATTGCCTGAAGGTATTGAACACTTGACAAATCTTCAAAAGTTGGGGTTGAAAAGTTCACGAGAGTTTGAAAGACAGTCATGAAGAAGGAATCAGGGCTTGGAAATCAAAGGGCTTGCAACACATCCCCACCATCAACATCAACTACTACACAGAAGGATTCTTTCCCTAGCAGATTGCAGATTGCAGATTGAAGTTAAAGAAGCATCTGCACGTGTATACATCCATCCTGCTCGATCAAAGTTGCAATTGAGTGATTTTTCATACATGACTTTGCCGTACGTTAGTTTCCAATAAAAGTTTGTTTGTGTTTCAATCCAAGTGTGGTGTAATCATTAATGAACATGTTTGTGATATGCTAGAGCTACAAGAAATTACCCAAACCAAGCCAAACCCAACATGTCTATGCCTGTGTTTGGGAGTCTGGTTTCGGTACCGAAACCAGCATTCCCGGACTGAAATGGAGAAAAGATGTTTGGTAAACACCAGTTGGGGAGATGAAATTAGAAATTTTGGGTTCCAAAACCAGCATTTTCTCCATTTCGAGAATGGCCGAAATTGGAGCATTGGAGAAACCAGAAAAAAAGGAGTTTGCGGGATTGAGGGGTTTGTATTTTTTTGGACAAAAATACCCTTTCTATTCTTGTTTAATTACGATGCTACCTGGTATATAATATTGAAAAAAATACTGTTCACGTCTTCTTCTCCTCACTTTCCAGACTTTTTCTCTCTCCTCTAGCCCGACCATTTTCCCTCTCCTTCTCCAAAATTCGACTTCTTCGATTTCTTGCTCAAATCACGACGAAATCCAGCCAAAATTTAGCTAAACACTCCTCATTCAATCCTAAACAAAACCCATGTGTCAATTTTAGGGATTAATCGCTCAATCTCCATAACCCATAAAATCCCCATTTTGGAACCCTAACTCCCAAAATCCATTTTTCACTCCAAAATCCTCTTTATCTCCACTCAATATGCCCAAAGGATCCTCTTCTAAGCGTGCTAGGACTAATACACCAAAGAAACCGTCTTCAAAGAGTCAGAAAAGTGATGTTGCTTCTTCTTCCTCCATGGAACCCGATTTTGAAGCTTTGGCCGTGGGTAATCCTTACTTCTATTTTCCTCCGGCTGATACTGATGCCAAGTTCTTTGTTAATACTGATGCCTGTGACATTTATTGTGTAATTGTTTTAGAAGATTGAGAAATTTTATTTATTTATTTCTTATTTTTAGTTATCGTTGATTTGCTATTGAGTTAAACTCAGCTCGAAGACAATCTAATTTTGTATTCATTTATAGTTCGTTTTGTTGCTGAATGTTAGCTCACTTTGTTTCCGAAATAATCACCATTTTCGCTGTCAAATGTATGCTTACTTTGCTGTCATAATAGTGCTCTATTTGCTGTCAAAATGTTGTCTGTTTGCTGTCAAATTAGTTACCATGATTTGGAATTTAGTTTGCATGGTTTGGTTCTTTGTTTATAGCTAATGTTAGAACTGTTTCGTAGCTAATTTGTGGCCAATTTTTATGTTCAATTATGGCTGTTTTGGTTGATGAATGCTAGCTTGCCTTTTGTTGCCGAAATAATGCCCATTTAAGTGTTGAATTCAGCTCATTCTAGCTGTCAAAATGTGTGTTTATGTGCTGCCAATTTGGTGTTTATAATGTTGTCAATTCGTTGACGAATCGTTGCTCATTTAGTGTCCGTTTTTGTTGCCGAAAGGCTGTTGATTTTGTTGTCGAAATGGGTGCTTGTGCTTGTGCCAAAACCACGCCACTTTGCTGTCAATCTTTGCTCATTTTGCTGTCAATTTCGCACTAATAATTGCTTCCATTTTCATGTTATTTTTGCGGTCAATTGGGAGTTCGTTTTGATGACGAAATAGTGTCTGTTTTGCTGCCAAATTATGCATATTTTGCTGTCAATATTAAGCTCATTCTAGCTGTCAATTTGATGCCCATTTTGCTGCCAATTCACGCATGTTTTGCTGTCCATTTTGTAGCTCTTTTAGCTGTCCAAATGCACCCCTTTTAGTGTCCAATCGTAGCTTGTTTCGTGTCTAATTTATGTCGCTGAAATGCTGTCAAATTGAGGTGTACTTGCTGCTGAAATGTTGTTCCAAAATAGGCTTGAATGGCTGGGGTTTTCATGCTTTTTCTGGCTGCGTTTTCATGCTTATTTATGGCTATTTTCATGCTTGATTGTGGCTGATTTTCAAGCTCGTTTGGCTGGTCATTAATTGGTAGCATTTGAAATCGCTAATTGGGAGCAATTTATTTTCATTTGTCATGTTCCATGTGAAACTAACACTTGTTTAATGCTCAATTACCTCAAGAAATAGTGTCAAAAGGTTTTTTACAAAGACAAGTTTTGAAAAAATGTATTTTGAAAAACGTATGGAATTTAAAACAGTGCTTACCGTGAATCACGGTAAGGGCTTAGCGTGATCACAGTAAGCATTTTTCTCTTAGCGTAATCACGGTAAGCTCTTACCGTAATCACGCTAAGGATTGTGTCAAATGGCCAATTATTTCCAGTGGCTTAACGTGATCACGGTAAGCTATCGTGATCACGGTAAGACCTAACCGTGATCACGGTAAGGCTATAACGTCTACTTTACTTTTACTATGGTGGATTTCACTTTTTAATTGCAACACAATTCTTTCGTAGGGTTGACATGTTTTTTATGCATTTACTTTTACCAAACATTAGTTCTTGATGCTAGAATTTATACGATCTATTATTACGATTGAATATTTTTTATCAACTTCTTTTATCAAAATTGTTTGGCATCAATTAATGAACTAATGTTTACAAAAATTAAGAGTAGTCAACTATGCAATTTCAAAGTACTCAAATTTTTTATTTTATGGTATTAATAAATTTTACTTTATTTATGATTTAAATAAGTTTAATTTATTTATGGTATATAGATAAATATTATTAGATGTTAGATTATAAATAAAATGATTAAAAATATATATAAAGATAATAAAAAAGTTAATTATAACACTTAAAATGAATTATGCCCTTTATGGTCATTTTACATCTAAACCATAGTTTTGCAAAACTGTTTTACCAAACACCTCAGGTATCCCACTGAACTTTTACAATTTTGTTACCAAACAGCACACTCCGTTTCCCAGATGTCGTTTCCCCACTGAACATTTTCCCACTGACCATTTCCAGCCTGAACTGGAACGCCAAACAGAGCCTATGTAATTTGCCAACTCCAGTTCCTCCATCTCACTGTCGTCCTTATATGATCAAGATTTGAAAAGGAGTGGATTCTTGCTAATCTCACATTTAAGCAAAGAAGAAGTAAATGAGCATAGAACCTAGGGAACCTCAAAAATCAAAGGAACTAAAGCTTCTCTTCCAATTATCTTATGAGAATGCTTCATATTGGTATTACTATCAACAATATTAAAATTTACACTTTATGATGTTTTGACAAAGAATTAGCCTCTAGAATCGGTTTAAGAATGAGGTATTGAAGAGATCTCATAATTCATCTTTATTCTATATTAATCTATTATTTTTTAAATTATCGAAGTACAAATTTGATATGAACTACTATTTAGTTTAGGTTGGAGTGAATAATTTATACGCCAAGTGAAGAAAAAAATCTTCAAAATTCTAAATCTTAATAAGAAAATTATATTATTAATAATGTAAATAAAATACCGACATTGATTGTGATCAAGTGGTAAGGGTCTTGTTTTTTTTTTTTTTTAATAAGCTGAAGATTTTATTCTTGCCTAAAAGAATTAGGCAATCAGAAGGGAAGAGTAGAATGCACAGAAGATAGCTCCTCAACTGAGGAAGCGACTAAGAAAACGACGATAGAAAATAACCAAAAACGGAACCCGAAAATACTATACTACTGAATTGCCCGTCCCAACGAAAGTAACCAGGTAGGGGACAACAGCATCATTCCCAAACGGTAAAGAAATGCATGATCTGTGCTCTTTAACCACCTGTACCAAAACGAGAAGGCGCAATTGAAAACCCGTCTCGAACAAAAGGAATGATGATGGAAAACTACCTTGTTTCTCTGCAGCCACAAGCTCCAACCCATTGCATAAAACAATACCCTCCACTTCTCTTTTATCTGCAGCCTTCCACATGGAACTAAGGTCTCCCATGAATCTCATAACTCGCCAATTGTCCTGGGAGCCACATGGAACTAAGGTCTCCCATGAATCTCATAACTCGCCAATTGTCCTGGGAGGACACCAAGACACCCCCAACCATAGCATCACAGCACTCCAGCAAGATAAGGAAGTACTACAGTGAAGCAAAATATATTGGACCGATTCCCCTTGCCTAGCACACATAATATGCTCGGAGAGTACTCATCACATTTTGAGTGCACGAAACGTGACTAGTCTTACTTAAGAGGCTACACCCGGGGATAAAAAAAACCCAAAGATAGATGTGATTCAATACTTCAAAATAACAACTAAGAGAGTCAAAACCTGTCCTAGTTTTGTTCCTGTCTGTATTTTGCATTATGCCTTTCTAGGCGATTAATAAATAATAGTACTGGTTTATCAAAAAAACAAAAAACATACAAAATATTACAAATGCCAAAGCTCAAGAAACACCAACCCTTTTGAAACAATAACAATCTCTCAAAGTCAAATCAATTATACATGATTGAAATTAATCAATTTTCATAAAACTATCAAATCTAATTGATCGAACCTAAATTAGTCGAGTAGATTACTCTAGGAGGGATCCAAATGGCCTGCACTTCGTTTGCATCTTCAATCTCATCAAATAGATTACTATAAATTTGGATACAACGAGGGACCTCATCATGATCATCACCAACTTTGTAAGATCTGCAACGCTTATCTGCAAATAGATTAACGGTATTCGCTAACTCTCTTGCTTTCCCCGCCGCAGGTACCAAAAAAGAAGAATTATCATCGCCGAAAAACACAGCTCCATTCTCCAAACCAGAGACTTTCTTCACCCATTTCTTCCGCGAAATATCAAACCTCGCAACCTCATACTTTCCATCATCAACAAGTACCCAGAGAAGTTTCCCATCGGACTCCACCAAACTACACTCTCCGCGCGATAACTTTTCATCACGTTTGATGAGCACACGCCATTCGTGCATAGCAACATTGAACGCCCCCAAAGATCCACATTCGAAAAGACCGTAGAAAGCTCCATCCAAGTAGACCAAACCACGCCTACACAGCCACTTTTCGTTCGTGGAAACCGTCATTTTGTTCCAAGTTCGATCTGAGGCGCTATACGTGCTGATAGTGAGCTGATAACTATAGGACTCGGGGTATCCTTGCATTGCAAGGAACACGCAATCTGACGAAGTTGGGATCGAGGAGAAGGTTATAAGTATAATCTCGACCGGTGTCTTTTGTGATAATTCGGGCAGTCTGACAACTTGGCCGGTAAACGGACTGTAAGCTACGAAAAAGGTACCACACCGGCGTAGTACTCCCCTCGATACTTGGAAAACCACCCATCCATTCTTGTAGCAGGAAATCGTTACCTCAGGAAGCTCTCTCCTCTCTTGCCTGCTACATCCACACAATTTAATAGGGTCTACTGTGTACATCTTTTGGTCCAACGGGTCGAAAATTTTGCAGATACTGGATTTGGGATGCGGTTCCCACTTGTACAACATCACCCGTGGTAACTCATCCGCCTTAAAAATATTTTTCATGAGCCGACTCCAATTCTTGCAAACCGCATGGAACCGGATCTGTTCGATCAGGGCAGTTCTTGACGCAATTGCTTCCAGGAGATCTTCATTAATGTCAGCCCAGGAACAAGAAGAATCACTCATTGCGGGCGGCCACGCAATTAGGTATCGGCGGCTCCGTTCCCTTAAAGATTGTTAATTGTGTATATATCGATTTAGTAAAAAATGAGCTAGGGTTTACCTATTTATATATTCAAAAAAAATTACAATTTTAGCATTTCTAGACTTCTAGTGGTTAAAAAATTCAAAATAAATAGTAAAAGAATAAACAATTATGCAAATTTGATGTAAAATATAAAAAATATGGGAGAACTTGACTAAAAATTTGGTAAAAAAATGAGAATGCTTTTTAAAAATTTTTAAAAATGAATAAAAATTTTTAAAAAATTATAATTAAAAATTATTTTATTTTTTTATTGTGCTAAGTTCTATTAGTTACATTTTTTGTCCAAATTTCATAATTTTTTTTTATTTTTTACTATTTGTTGTGGATTTTTTAAATATTTAAAATGTTAAGATTGTAACTTTTCAAAAAACCATAAGGTTTGTAGTGCACACTTTTAAATTATAAAAAATTAAATGAAATATTTTATAAAATATAGAATTTGTTACATAGTTTACTTTAATATTTATATGTTTGGAAAAAATGGGTACTTTAAAATCTAGCTAAAATCCAATTTGATATACTTTGTTGATTGGAGGAGATCTCGTGCTCAGTGTTCGGTTTGTTCGGTTGTAGTCTGGTTTAGGTGTTCTGCCCGGATCTGATTAGTCGCCGCAGCTAGGTTTGGTCGGGACGGGAACACTGGCGGAGGCGCATATGAGGAGATGGCTCGGTGCGGTTTTTTGGTTGGCTGCTACTCCCTCCGTATTCTTTTAGTTGTCTAATTTAAGTTTTAAAAAAAATGTTAAATAATTATCTTAATTAAATTTTCAAGTTGGTTAGTTCGTTTCTACTCTCTGAATTCTTTTATTTGTGTTTTTAACTATAATCTCATATAATTACTCCATTTTAAATTCATCAATCCAAAATTAACCAATCGAAGGACAATCAGTATTGGACGTTACAATGCGAGCCAAATGTGTAATGGATGAATACCAGAGAGCTAACTCTCTCGCAAAACCTGATAAACCACCTTCGAATGTAGAATCTGCTCCTCGATGGTCCCCACCAAGCACAGGATTTCGGAAACTGAATATTGATGCTGCAATTGCAACCGACGGAGCTGGGTTGGGATGCGTTTTAAGAAACCACTCGGGACAGCATATCTTCTCCGCAATCCAGTTCTCTCAAGGGAAGTTCGAAGCACCTGTTGCAGAGCCGACGAGGAGGGACCTCATGATCATCACGCCGCCTTCTGTACAAATAGAAGCTGTAATGATCACGGACGTGATCAAGACCAACTCTGTAAGAATAGTGGTTGTAATCACGAGCATCAAATAGATTAACGGTATTATGGCATCGCATAATTAGAAGAATATTATTGAGAAAGTTTTGGTTACAATTAGGATGCTAGGAGCTAAGCCAAGCGCTGGAATACAGAGCAGCCTAGCAAAACAAGGAGGAAACCAAAAAACAGGACACGGTGCTAGAATTGCTAAACGGGTAGATTGCCTGTCGAGCAATCCCGGGCCATGAACTAAAAGATCGGGGTCTGGGCTACCAAATTTCAAACTCGACCTGATTCGTTACTATTAAAGAAAGGGACAGAGGACAAGAAAAAAACTGGTAAATAATGTAGCAACGAATCTTCCCACGATTGCTTCTGTATGCTTCAATTTCTTTAGCAACACAAGGTATTTTAGGAATATATAAAATATTAATACAGAATCTAAGAATTCTCTGCCAAATCCGACAAATTCTTGCAAGAATTCACTCCTTTAACTTTTCGTGTTCAATTCAATGTGAATTGAAATCTCTTTGTAAGATTTATAACAAACATAAAATTTGCCATGATTTCAACTATAATGAACTGGACTCTTCTGTGTTGTCATGGTTGGTAAATGATTATATTTTCAGTATGAATTATTTCGATTAATTTCTTGCTATCCTCTCTACTCCTTCCGGTACAAGTATTGTCGGGCACCGAGCAGTCACGATTTGCTTCAGTCTTCTGCCTCCGATTCAGCAAGGCAAAGTGATGATACACCAAAAGTGAATGCTGCTATAAATATCACCCAAACAATATAAAACAAACCCTAGCTTATTAATACTGCGTAACAAGTCAAACCTCAGTTTTACATTGAGGGTAGCAAAAATAAATCCTACAGCTTGTGTTTATGCACAACGAAGTGCAGTCCTGGTTTTGCCTCCTAGTTTCTAACAACTGCTACTTCAGTTGCCAGCAAAATGAACACCAACAGAATAAATTACAGACAGCTTTACTGGTAGGCGAAGTACAGATCCATGCGCATATTTGCATACAATTGATTGGTAACTGCAAAAGCGAAAATGATACAGATAACTACACTATTCCTTATTAGGTTGTCATGTTACACGTTTTTCAGGCTGCAACTTCTTGACTCCCGGGCTGGGTTTCGTTCTTCTCAGCATCGCCCTGTATTTATTTACTCAGAAGTTGGATTGAACTGCAAACTCCACTCAGTCTGAAATAGTTATGGGCATGCGGGCTTCATGAAAGGCTCGCAATGGTTTGCGTTTTTGATCGGAAGACACACCTTCTGAAGGTAATAGCCTCGGTTACGATCGAGTGAGGTGTTGTCACAGCTATGTTGAGGTTAGCGATTCTGGTGCTGAGTCTGCTGACCACGCCGTCCATCTATCCTCTGGTCCGGTGGTGAGGGACAATCTCTCTTTACATAAATTGGTTGCCACATTTAGAAGAATGTACTAAACTTTATAGGTCAATCGAATTCTATTTCATGCTTGTTAGTTGTTACCATATAAGCAATACATTATAGTTTACTTGATCAAACTACTTTTTTCACTCATCGAAAAGGCAACTCAAGCTTTTTTTCATCCAGCAAGGCAGAAACCATATTTCTACAAGATGACTTAGATCTAGTGACAATGGAAAGCTTATCATCCATAGGTTATCCCATGCAAATGCAACAAGAAATTCAATAAAAGAACCAAGTACCACCAGCTAATGCTACCTTCACATTCTTAAAAAAAATGAAAGAAACAAAACATTGGTTACTTAGATTCGATCGCTTCCAAGCATCAAAAGCACAGTACATATATATCTTCCAAAATATTCCAACCGCATTTTACGAATCCATCTAAGAAGGTAGGTACCACGTCCAAAAGCATTTTAGCTACCACCATTAACAACTTTACCTACATCTTTGTATACTTAATGCCTTGATCTACAAGCATTTCAAGTCCAAATCACATTACTATTAAATATTGAAAATAGATTTTATCCTACTAAGAAGACAAGACATGTCATCTCTCAAAAGCATGCCTCCCCCCTTGCCATCCAAAAGCAATTTTATCCTACTCTTTCTACAACATGTTCACACGCTTGCCCCTTGATAACCGCGGATTACAAACTGCACAATATGGAGGAAAACCTACAAGAAAAAATAACAGTAAGAATAATTAGTTGCACTATCAACTGCAAATAAATATATTTTTTAACAAGGGCAGAGCATACCAGGATCATTTGGATCATAGGGATGACAAACAGAGACATGGGCATCAACACCAACATCATACAGTTTACTGATCAGATGCACTTGAGCCGAAAAGAGTTTGGGAGAGGTATCGACAGAATTCCCGCGCTTGACTTTGAACTTGATGTTAAACATCAGGCGAGGAGAATCAAAGGTACGAGACTTCACAATCCCTAGAAATTCTAAACCAGCATCCTGAAAAAGAAATTAGAAGCTTATTAGTTCCCCCCAGATATGAGTGCACACAAGCACACCATACAAAGTAGACAAAACAGTGAAAATGGAGAAACCTCATCATTGGTAGTCTTGGTCTTGAAGTCATCCAGGGCCAGTTTAGCAAGTCCAATAGAATGGTAGCGTCTTAACTCCAATCTTTCCTGCTTTGTCAGAAAATAGCATCCGTCAAACAGATCTGCCGGATGTTTACCACGCCTGTGGAGCAAAATCAAAGAATACATCATTATAAAAAGCAAAATTCATCATCATTGTATTAAACAGTAGCCTAATTTAAATTGCACAAGCATATGAAATGAGCTGATCCAAGAAAATATATAGCGCTTACACTCGGACCACTCGGTTAAGTACAGAAGCTGCGCATTTTCCTGCTTCTCCATTGAGTTGATATCCATCAGACGGATCTGGGAAACAAGCTAGACAATCTGCATGTATATATGGAATATCTGCCATACAAAAAAGTTTGAAGTTAAGCCAAAGGTATGTATGCAATGCTATATTCCAAACTGACAACAGTGTGGTGTAATGATTGAAAAAATTGAAGAATTTCAAGCAATGACAGACATGGTGAAATCTAATAACTTACAACCCCCTCCATTGAACAGCAAGTAGTAAAAATGCAAAATAGAGCCAAACTCATCATTCAAATTTGTTCTAAGAAAAACTTCAAAAGAAAATGATAAAATGCCACAAGTGAAGCATCTTCCACCCAACATTCTGTGTCCCCATATCAGGTGCTTGCTAGTAAATACTAAGGAATAGTGAAGGAGTTGTGCAGCAGGGGAATCCACATTTAGGAATTGAAATACAAACAAATATAGGAGTCAAAGAGGAAGATTAAGAGAAACACAGAAGATAAAGTAACAAACATGTAAAGGGGAATTAAAATTGCTCTGCATACCAGACATGTTGGGGTCATATAAACAACATCGAGAGATATGACCACCCTCAGTAGGATCTTTACCAAAGTGTACTTGCGCACAAAAGACTCTGGAGGATTCATGGTCTACAGAACCTACAGGCTTAGCCTCGAACTTGAGGTTGAAAACTGTGCCATAAAAGAGAATTGCACATATGCCCACCATCCGCACAAACTCAAGATCATCCTACACATAACAAATGGAACATCTTATTGAATAATAAGAAGTGCTAAGCTAAATGAAAAAATAAGATAAAAGTATGAAAACATAAATGAAAGAAGACAGCAAAAAGACCTGGTCGCAGAGATTATTGGACATGTAGAGTTGCAAAGCAAGAGGAACAAATGGCTGGACTGTCCTCTCCATTATATCCCTTTGTTGTTCTCTGCTGAATGGCCAAACCGAACAGTCTCCATCAGTTTTGAATGGGTACTTTATCTTTAAGCCTGGCAGTTTCCACCGGGGAAAAGGAGTTCCCCTTGGATTCCCATCAAGTTTCGAATTTGTATTCCTGCATATCAATAAAACAATGGGACATCTATGGTCGGAACACGATTAACAAACTAATAAGTCGGTGAATTTGATTCTTTTCATAGCAAAGGTGGATGAATAGGTTAATAAATGTTTTAGAAACAAATGGAGCAGTGTCCAATCCATTGTATCTTTGTATATCACACTGGAGAGGAGCACGTAAAGCCAAAGACATTGAACCACTTGATAAAACAAAGATTTGATTCTACACTGGTTCATGCCATCGTGCACTCAGCTTTGGATATCGTAGATGCATACATACGTATATCAAATACCTACATAAGCTAGAAAAGAACGCAAGCAATCCAAAAGTCCAAAAATAAAAGTAAAAGGCATACTTCTCCTCGGCAGCAACTCTGGAGGTTCCTGTTTTACGAGTGACAGGGGGAGTCTTCATAGCCATTTTTGACCTAGCCTTAGTCATTGCACCAAATCGACCCGAGACGCTGCCATTGAAAATTTGAAAGCATGCATAGAATCGTAAAGAAAAAGCAAACCAGAAATAAACAAATTAAAAACAACGACGACGACGACGGTTTGTTACCCACCCAGGTCTGATCTCGACCGATCGTCCTCTCAGATTATACCGGCCAACCACCTCGTCCCCTGATCTCAACACGCCTCATTCTTCAATATCTCAACACGCATACAACGGGTAGGAATCGAATATTTAACATGGTTTACTGTTTTTTTTAATTTGGTTGTGACGTATATTATTAAGTATAATTCTGTTTAATTTAGTTCCTACAATGTCGTTATTTTATTTTATTTGTTTAATTTGGTTGTAAATTTTAAGCCGATGTAAAAAAAATTAGGACTAAATTAGAAAAATATTTAAAAGGAAATTAATCAAACTATTATATTTTATAGATTATATTAAATAAATTTATTTTTTAAGAACTAGATTAAATAAAAAGTTAATAGTATTTTCATCTTAGTGTTCTTGCGCGAAAAAGACTCCCGAGGAATCTTGGTTTCCTTAACCTATAGGCTTAGCCTCGAACTTTAGATTGAAAACCTAAACCTAAAGATCATCCTACCACATAACATATGTGCCATAAAAGAGCATTGCACATATGTCAAGCATCCCCAAAAACTAAAGATCATTCTACCATATAACATTGTAACAAATGGAACATCACAATGAATAATTCATGCTAAGCTAAAGGAAGAATAAGATGCACGGGCACTAAAACTTATCGCCTGAATTACAAGAGATATAGGTAGCGTTTGGTTAGTAGAATTATGAAAAAAATGATTCAAAAATTTGAGATTTTGAATTTTATTACGTTTGGTTAATACAAGAAAAAATGGACTCTAAAAAATTTAACTTTTTTTTAACTCCTACACTTTCCCTTAAAATGAATGAGGGCCTTTTTTCTATTTTTTAGAAATATCTCTGATTTTAGAAAATATTAGAAAACAGAATATGGTGTTTACTTTGTACTAAATGTGAAAATTTTCAGTTTTAGAAAACTCGAAATCGTGTACACCTAATAACTATTTCTTCTTTTTTTGAAAAACAAAAATTACTAATTTTGTTCAATCAATTTGATTTTAATTAAAAAATCATGCTATCATTATTTCTTTTTTATCATATTAATAAACTAAACGGTAGCCCATTTTAATTTTGTTAAAGATCAGATATAAATAAGTTAATTCTATTCATGTTAAAGTTAAATATAAATATAATAATTCCATTCATGAAAATAAAATATATATAAAATAGTCTTGAATTATTTGTTCATTACATGAATGCTACAAATATGAACATTAAAAACAAACTTAATTTAACTTGTTATTTCTTCATATTCTAACAATATTATAATTAGCCCATAATTGATCAACAATATCTTTTCTAACCGCATTCATTTGTTATAAATTAAGCCTCATTTTTTCATGAACCACATCATATATATGACTAATATCTTTCATATATAATTAGTCTTGACATTAAAATATGATAAGAAGTTTGCTAAGCATTATCATATGACAAAACTGAAATAAGGTTTATACTTGTTGGGATTTTTAGGTGATGAAAAAACTATTAAAATTTTGTTTTTTTTATCTATAATTGCAATTGAAAATTCGAATTTAAGATCCATGAAATTATCACTAAATCATTAGCGAATTACGTCATGGGGTTTTTTAGCCGTTACTTGTATGTGTTTAAGAGAAATTATAATTAATAAAATTACTCGTTTTATTTTGCTAGGCATAGGACTCTCTAAAATTGTTACGGTGGGCAAAAAATATTCGTGGTTAAATTGTATAATTGATCCCTCTAGTTTACTTTGGTCACATTTTATCATCTACTTATATTTTTTACACATTAAAATAAATTTTGACAATTCGTATCTAATATTTTTGTTTACTTAAAAAGTAAACCTTATTCAAAACTATGAGCATGATTAAAAAAAATTGAAAAATTGGTTTTGAAAAATTTTAAAAACTTCATTTTTTGCGTTTCTAATTTTCAGTGTTAATTTAAAAAATTTGGAAAACTAGATAATTTTCTGAGAATTTTCCCTTTTGGAAAAAACAGTTACGTAAGCACATTTTCGGAAATATCTCAAGTTTTCAGAAAATTCAAAAAAATTTCAGAAAATTCTCAATATGATCAAGGAAAGTTAAGCTTTTTTTTAAATTACATATTTTTCCAAAAAAAATATACAAAATTAGAATTAACTAGCACAAAACAATGTGTATATTAAAGACTGCATATATAAATATTATTAAAAAACTTTTCAACTCTATCTATGTTATTTTTATATTTTAACTTTACTTTAAACCTGTATCAATTTAATGCATTACAAAATAAAAAATTAGATATTATTTTATCGTTAAATTTAACTCACTTAATGTCACATAGTTATTTTATAATTAATTTATAACTTTAGGTAAAAAAAGTAATCAAAATTTCACGATATAAATTATATTTTCTGAAATGAATCTTCAAATTTTTTTTTATTATTATTTTTTCAAATTTGAGTGATCATATTGTCTAACTTTTTCTTCTTAATGTAGATAGCAATATAAATAAATAAATCATCTTATCAACTGGGCCTAATCCCAGACCATCTCCAATTTCTCTACGGGCCGGGAAATTTCTTGATATATTGGTCTAATATTATTTGTGAAAACCTAAGCCCAGCCCATCTACAATACCGTTATCATTTTTCTCCTTTCCTTCAACACTACTAGTGTTGGCCTTTTGATTTACCGTTTCTCTAGCACGCAGTACCCTTTTCAGTGTCTGATAAACCCTAAACCCTAGCCGACCCGTGTAGAGGAAGAAAAACCCAACCATACCTTACCTGCTAATCTAACTGACCTGGTAAGTCTCTTGTTCGATTTGAGGCTTATTTGTTGAGAACCCATGTTTTATATCAGTGCATTTTATTAGTTTAGTGGTGTGTTTTTGAGGTTTGCAGTTCATTGAGTTTGTTTGTTATCGTTTTCAGTTGAATTTTGTAGTTTATGGGTTGTAGGAAAGTTGGGTTCTTTGTTGCTTGTGTAGTTTGTTGAATTTTGTTATCGTTTTCGTGCAGTAAGCTATAACTTCTTATTTTTTTGGCTATGCTTTCCAGCTTAAATGTCACCTGTTAGTCTTAAGAAGAAGAGCTCGAAACCTCAGAAACCTCCTCCGAGTAAGAAGCACAAGAGAGAGATTTTCACTGAGAAACGGTCAAAGAAGGATAAAACTTCTGATGATTCTGACATCCCAGATGAAGAAGTGAAAGAACTTCTTAGTCTTAAGAAAAAGGGTTCCAAATCTAAGAAACCCCCACAGAGTAAGAAGCAGAAGAATGATATTTTCACTGTGAAACGCTCGAAGAAGGATGAAACTTCTGATGATTCTGACAGCCCAGATGAAGAAGTAGAAGAACAGGAATCTGGTTCAGATTCTGATATTGTTTTTAATGGCGACGAGCTAGAATCTGGTTCTGGTTCTGACATCTTCTCTGATGGGGACGATGACCCGTTGGCCCATGACTTTCCCCAAGGAAGTGATGATGAAGGTGCATTTCGCAGTGTTTGGTTTTGGTTTTGGTTTAAATGCTTTAGTGCTCTGCGTGACGGTATTGCTTCATTATGTTGTTGCAGAGGATGTGTCAGATTCAGATGAAGAAGACATTGAGAAGAATGCAAGTCGAATTGATACAAAAAGGAAAACGATAGAGAAGGATGCAAGGGATGAAGAAAGAGATCAAATAGAGATTAATGTCAAGGATGCTAAAATAGAAGTTGATGATTTCAGATTGCCAACTGAGGAGGTACTGTATTTATTTACTTATTTCCCTGCGGTTATGTTATAGTTCCAAATTCAATCGAATTGGTGGTCTTATGTCAGTTTTCTGTCTGTCTAATAACTTAGGAACTTGAAGTGGAGGCACGTCAGCCCCCTGATCTTTCAAATCTTAAAAGAAGGATAGATGAGAGTGAGTAGTATCTTTTATCATATATATTTTCGAGAAGATATGTTCATCAATTTTCTGCATGCCTTGTGTTCACTTGTTACAAAAGTGGCTTGCTTGCCTTTGTTTTTAATAGATTTTATGTATACTTTTTAGTTGTTCACGTGCTCAAAGATTTTAAAGCCATGAGACATGAGGGAGCCACAAGAGATGACTACATCCAGCAACTTAAGATGGATTTAAGTTCATATTATGGCTACAATGATTTCCTAATTGGAGCTTTGGTGGAGGTGATCAATCAGTTCTTCATTAATTTCAATCGCTCACTTAAAATTGACACTTGCTCGATATTTGTGTATGCACGTTTTGTGTTTCTCTTTTTCCTGGAAATGCTATTTTTGACACAAACTTGTATTTTCACTTGTAGATGTTTCCAGTTAATGAACTCATGGAGCTCCTTGAGGCTTTTGAAAAGCCAAGACCCATATGTCTACGAACTAACACTTTAAAGGTAGAAGTAGTCTTTTGATTGTTTTGATCAGCTCTTTAACTCAGATATTCCCAGTTTGATGCAATTCTGCTTTCTGTGATCTTAGTCTCGAAGAAAGGACTTGGCTGGTGTGCTTTTAAACAGAGGAGTGAATTTAGATCCTCTAAGCAAGTGGTCAAAGGTATCCTTTTTTAGCTTTCAACTCTGAAATTTCTCAATTATTGTGATAAGGTTATCTAAGGAAGTATAACTTATTGTAGGTTGGACTGGTTGTGTATGAGTCACAAGTGCCAATTGGTGCCACACCTGAGTATATGGCTGGTTTCTACATGGTAAGTGCTGTTTCTAGCTCCTCTCATTGCATTACCATCAATGTTTGCTTCTGTACTCAAAAGTTTAACTGCTTACTCACAGTTGCAAAGTGCAAGCTCTTTTTTGCCTGTGATGGCCCTCGCTCCTCAAGAAAAAGAACGGATTGTTGACGTGGCGTAAGTAGTTCTTACTTTAAAATGTCTGTGTGGTGGTCATCTTTGGCAAAGTCTATTTATTTGTTGTTGTTAGCTTCTGCTATTGTTTTTTATATAACAGTTTCTATCTTTTCCAGTGCTGCACCTGGTGGGAAAACGACCTACATTGCAGCTCTTATGAAAAATAGTGGTATGTTGTAATTATGCTTGTTACACTTACGCTTTTGGTTGCTGTATTGCATTAATTTGTCTTTTACATTTTGGACCGCAATTATTGTAGTGTTATCTTCACATTCAGAACTAATTGATCCCCCTAAAGTGTTGTTTGTAGATGGATTCTCTTGTTTTTATTTCCATTTCACTGGCTAGCCATTAAAGCTAAAAGGAAACATTTTTTTCTCATGTTGAAGCCACTACTAGTTAACTGATCTGAAGTCTGCTTCTGTCTATATCTTTTGTTTTGAATGTTAGTGGTATGCTTACTTAATAAGATAAAAAGCTCCTCACCTGCAGGAGTTTTATGCTGGCTGTTATACGCTATTTTTTTTGGTTCCAATGTTGCACTCTATGTTCTGCATAATGTGTTCATGTTTCTTTTCCCTTAGCGTTTTTGTTTAATCACATGCATGATTGCACAATTTTTTTTAGCAATATGGCAAGTTGAGTGTGTAAGTTTTGTTCTTGGCTCGACTGTGAGTGTCTGTATCATACTCCATTCATCCTTTCCTTCTGTCTTTGTAATATGTCTATTAAATGAAATTTTTCCTCTTTCATTAAAATCCAAATTTTGCCAGGTATAATTTATGCAAATGAAATGAAGGTACCAAGACTGAAGTCACTAACTGCGAATCTGCACCGACTGGGTGTGACAAATACCATAGTTTGTAACTATGATGGAAGAGAGGTTGGTGTCTTGTTTATCTTTCTTCATGTCTATGGCTTTTGGTTTTTGATAATTGTCTTCTTCATTTTCTAGTATTGGATAGCCGGCTTGTACCAGTACTACCTAAATGATATATGCTCTTTTAGTTGATGTAAATTACTTTTTATGATATTATGGTAGAATATACTAGGTTCGTATTTGTTTTCAATAAATAGCATAGTACTCCAGAACTAGCCTTTAGCTATAAATATAATCCCCTCAAAGTTATGTCTAGTGTTGCTCCTGCATATCTATTGTCATCTCTTTTGCGTGAACCTTTTTTCTAATTGTCATCAATTACAGCTTCCCAAGGTTTTGGGAGTCAACACCGTTGACAGAGTGTTGTTGGATGCTCCTTGTAGTGGAACCGGGGTAAGTTACTACGAAATTTCACCCAAATATGTTATTTCCATATATTATTTGCTGCCGACTGAAACTGCATGGTTTATTCTCATTTGTAGGTCATATCTAAAGATGAATCTGTTAAAACCTCTAAAAGCCTTGAAGATATTGATAATTGTGCTCATTTGCAGAAGGTATGCTCTTTCCACAGAGTATATAGGTCATTTGTTAAGGAATTATTGGCTTTTTACCCTGGGCATTAGGAGTACTGTGCCTCTATCCATGTTACCTTATGATACACTAAAGACAAAGCTATCAAGGCAAGTTGCTAGGATGGAAAGACTTAAATATCTCTTTTTTCTCTTCTTAAAAAAGTAAGGAGGAAAAACACATTTTCATCAAATAGATGCAGCTCAGCTGCACCACAACTCCTGCAATATATTTCTGAATAGAACTGAATCTATAAATTATCCTTTTTCTCTAATTGAATGGATTACTTAAATTGTCAATATTTTTGTATCACTACTGATAGTCTTTTTGCTCACATGGTATCCTTTTCCTACAGCAATTGATACTCGCTGCAATTGACATGGTTGATGCTAATTCAAAAACTGGAGGATACATTGTTTACTCCACATGCTCCATTATGGTTGCTGAGGTTGTTTATTAGGAGCCTCTTTGTTCATTATGTTATCCTTGTAAGTTTCCTCTCATCATTTGAAACTTTTATCTTGCAGAATGAGGCAGTCATTGACTATGCTCTCAAGAGGAGGGATGTTAAGCTCGTGCCCTGTGGGCTAGACTTTGGCCGTAAAGGGTACTGCTGATTCTTCTCAGTTTTGTGCGCTATTGCAAGTATGGCTCCTTGGTTTTGGTGAATAATAATGCCTCCGCTTTTTAGGTTTATCCGCTTTAGGCAACATCGTTTCCATACATCCTTGGAGAAGACAAGACGCTTCTACCCTCATGTTCATAACATGGATGGATTTTTTGTAGCCAAGGTATACATATGTTGAACACAGATAATTGTAATTTTGAAATAAGCTCATCTTCAAAAAAAAAATTTGTCATTTACATAGGCTTTGCTGTTAACCATTCATTTAGTAAAACGTGAATAAGCATGCTCTGTGGTTCAGAAGTAACCTTTTTAATTCTTATATTGTTTGCTTTCTATTCAGTTGAAGAAAATGAGCAATTCAAAACCAACGGCTGCATCTTCTGATAATCTAGGATCGGTAGATGAAGAATCTGTAGAGGAAGCTCCTGAACTAAAGAAGAGCAACAATGAAAAGAAAGATGTGGAGCATTCATTAAAAAATAGCGCCTTGCAGAAAGATGATGAAGCTCCCAGACAAAACAAGAACAATAAGAAGAGAACTTTGGAACATTCTATGAAAAAATCTGCAACGAAGAAAGATGGGAAGTTAACTAATGGTTTTCCTAAGGAGGGAAATTCAAATTCCCCATCTTCTGACAAGAAGAGGAAGAGGACTAAATTTCCACCCAGAGAGGAAATTGCAAAGGCCAGGTAAGTGTTTATATCCGGAGCAAAAAATTATACATAAAATTTCCAGAGTTGATTGAAAAAGAGTTCTACAGCCACATTTCTCTTGCTCCTTGAATTTTTTTTTTCTTTTGCTTTTGCATTTGCATTTTGGAAACTAATTCAATCCTGTAAAAACAAAACTGCAGAGAGGAAAAAAGAGAAGAATTGAGAAAAGTAAGCAAGGCCTCAAAGGTTATACGGAAGGATAATAAGGGGAAAAGGAAAGCTTGATTGACTGGTTGATCATGTCATTGGAGCGGTTAAGTTCAAGCAGATAACCTGAGTTTGTTACCATTGGTAAAACCCTGTATTACAGGTATGGTGATTTGTGGCAATCTAGTATGCAAAGGATTATGCTGGGTACGATGAAACTGAAGATGAAGAATGGCAACTGATGCTTAAGTTCGATCAACCCTTTCGCCGGCTTGGTTTATATTTGATACCTTGTTCTTTTTTTATAATTATTATTTAAGTGAGAATTGAAAGAATTGACCTTCATGGATGTTGAGTCCAGAAATTTTGACTGTAAGAATTACAGTAGTAGTTATTATAAGTCAGTTGAGTATGTTATTGGAGTTGCAGTTCTTTCTTTGACCCTCTTGTATCAAGCAACTCCTTAAACGATAATTTTTAAGGCTCGTGTGGTGAATCAATGTCTTTTGTCTGCGTTTTTAATTACGTTGTTTGGAATTTTTATTTGTCCAATTCCATGAAGTCGTTATATGAAGAGGACATTTCAGACACTCACGTTGCACAAATATACTTAGTGCTAGTTTGGCCCCCAGGTTTCAGTAGGGGAAGGTCTTTTCCAAACCCAAAAGCTAAAAAAAGTGTTTGGTAACACCTTCCCAAACCAGCTTTTCCCCAAAGTGATTCCAGCTTTCCTTTGTATTTGGTCTTTATTCCCCACTGCTCATATTTGGAGCAGTAGGCAGAATCACTTTTGAAGAAAACACGGGAAGCTGGACAATATGTTTTTGTGACAAAAATATCCCCACTATCTTTCTTAATTACAAAATAACCAGATATAAATTACCAAAACAAATCCAATTCATTCTCATTTCTCGTGGTTGCCTCGCTCTCCTCCTCTCACTCTCGCTCTCCTCACCGCCATGGAGTAATTCAAGAACCGATCTGTCAGCGGCGGCAGCTAGCTGAAGCAGCTGACTTTTGCGCTGCTGCTGGTGGTGGAATTAGCGCAATTGACCGACGTTTGGAAACTGCTTTCCACGCTAATCGCCGGGATGCTGCAGAACTTTAAGGGTTTGGAGCAGAGGTGTAACAGAATTGCGTTGGTGAACGATGGCGCAGTGGTTGGTGTAGAGGTGGCGGAGGGAATTGAGTGGGCGGGAGCAGTTGGGTTGGAGGGTGAGTTTTATGGTTTTGGGTAGGAAATTGTGGGTTTTGATTTGGAAATTGTGGATTTGGATTTGGAAATCGGAGGAGCAGTTTAATGGGATTGCGTAGGTCGGGGAGAATCCGAATGGGTAAGGGACGGTGGCGTTTCCGCATGTTTGGGGCAGGAATTGTTGTTGTTGTTGTTGCTGCTACTGGTTATGAATGCTTGCGCACAAAGTGTATGCAAGGTGTTTGTTAAAATGCCTAACTTAACTTCGGGTTTTGTTTTTGCCATTTTCATTGTACATATCTCAGACCAGCCTACCAATGTTTATATTTTTTGAAAATTATCGCAGGAAAATATTAAACGGTGTGTTTGCATCATTTATGATCCTCATTCAGTGTGATTATAACCGTCTGCAATTATCAAGCAGCCCATTTTTGGAGAGGAATATGGAGTTTTTGATTGAATGCATGGATGATTTGGCAGAGCATTAGTATTCTAAGAAATAAATTACGAATGTTACTTTGGATATGGAATGTTGTGATATGCAAGGTTCCTGGTATTTGCCCACATACACATTGAAAAACAAAATCAGTTTCTTCTTCCCTCTATTGAAGAAGAGTGGCTAATCCTGCTGGTATTAACCAAGTTCCCTGAGGATCCAGTTGGAAAACGTCCATGAACTGCAGCTGATTGAACTTGAACTTGGACTTGAGCTGAACTGGTAACAGTAGCAGGCCATCCCTGAGCTGAACTGGTAACAGTAGCAGGCCATCCCTGAGCTGAACTGGTAACAATCCTGCTGGTATTAACCAAGTTCCCTGAGGATCCAGTTGGAAAACGTCCATGAACTGCAGCTGATTGAACTTGAACTTGGACTTGAGCTGAACTGGTAACAGTAGCAGGCCATCCCTGAGCTGAACTGGTAACAGTAGCAGGCCATCCCTGAGCTGAACTGGTAACAGTAGCAGGCCATCCTGAGCTGAACTGGTAACAGGCAGAGGTGAATTTGGGTTTCTGCCAAATTAAATTGTTAAGATACTGGAAAAAAAAAATTCTTAAGCCAAACTCTTCATAAATCCAATTGATAATCAATTTGTTTAAATTGTTAGTTTATTTGTTGTTTAATAATTCATACTCATCCTTTAGATTAATTAAGTGTCTTCAATTTGATAATACGATAAACAGTTTGCTCGAATTTTTGATTCTTTATTAATTAACTAAAATATTGTATTTATCAAATTAAATTGTGTGTGTATTAATCGAACATTTGGTTCGAACAGCTGAATCGGCATTAATTTTAGAGACATTTTGGTCGTTTCAGATTTTTAAACCATAAAAATGCATTGTGCCCTTTATAGTCATTTTACATACCAACTATAGTTTTAAAAGCATTTTTTACCACACACCATAAACTGATTTTTCCAGAAGGACTTTTCACACAACAATTTTCCAAAAAGCTCTTCTCCAGGCAGAACCTGCGGGCCAAACAGAGCCTTAATTCACGCGGAAAAAACTAATTTATATTTTAATTTTTTAATATTGTCGAGTTTGAAAAAGAGATGATTTCTTTTTTCGTATAAATTATTGCAAATCTCATGTTCTAATTAAAGATTAATAAAATTATTTTTAGGAATTTCTCATATGTAATAATAATCACCCTTTTTTGTGGTTACTTACTAAGTTATTTAAATTAAATAAAAAATTATTATAAAAAAAGACATTTATAAATAGTAAAACAGGAAAAATTGGGATCTAATTATAAAATAGAATTGTTGGGGGACTATTTTGCTTTTGAGTTTTGACTGATATAATTCTTCTGCAAAACCTTACCTTAACTTAAAACCCTAAACCCTATAGATACATCAAAACTCAGCTGCTTCCTCCCTGTCTTGTGTCCACCACAACGAACACTGAACTTCCACACCAGACCACACTACACGGTCGTAACTAAGAGGACTGACATTCACTCACCCGATCGATTTAAGTGTGAATAATATGGTTAAAGACCAGGAAAGCAGCAGCAGCGGCGGTGATACATCAATGAGTGAACAGGACAGCAAAGAAATAAACAAAACCAGCAAGAAGGAATTTTCTATATGGGATTTGCCCGATGTGCCGATGGGCATACTTCCACCGCACCTTCAGCGCCAAAGAACTCGCGTCTCTTGTCGCTCAGATGCTCCTACCCATGTAAGTTTCATCTATCAAAACTAATCTTTTGGCCTTTTTTTGTGAATCTTGTGTTTGTAGCTTCGTGGGAGTCTTTTCTCGGTTGCCATGTTCGTTGTTATCACTTTGGAATACCAATTCGATTGCTGTGCAGCTCTGTTTTGTTTAGGATATGTCCGAACTTGGAGAGAAAAGTCAGTTATTTTGAGCTGGATGTGCCTACTTAAAGAATTAGAAGTTTGTGACTTTGAATGATTCTTTTCAATGCTCGTTTTCATTTCTGAGGGTGTGGGTTTTTGCCCCTTAGTAATTGGGGAAAAGGGACAGATTTTTAATTTATCATTACACAACAATTACGTACTCTCATATGCCTCCAAAAAAAAAAAACTACGTACTCTTATGTATATGCACCTCGGATGTTACTCTGAGTTTCACAAGGCGGATAGTTTATGAAATGTACTAGTTTTTCATGGAAGCGAAAACCAAAGTATGGTGATGTTACTGAGCACGACAGGAGTACATGGCTTTGCCATGCTTCTGTCAAGTGGAACACAAAGCCAAGTTTCTTTCATTTAAAATTCATTTTATTTGTGTTGAACTAAGTTTTAGGGTTTGAATTTTATGTGTCTACCTTTTGTTGAAAAGATCTCAAATTGGTAGGACTTTGATCTGTGCAGACTGATAATGTACAATACTCTGGTGCCTATGCGTCAATGGGAGTCGATAATAGTTTACGCTTGGATCATTTCCGCCAGAACTTTAGAGTTGAAGTTGTTCAACTGAATAAGAATGACATAGAGTTTGATTTGATTGGTATTGATGCAGCGGTTGCCAATGCATTTCGAAGGATTCTCATATCTGAGGTGAGTGTGTTATTCCTAGTTATAGGGATTTCATGTTCGTAGATTTTCGGTATGCTTTTATCTTTTATTCCAATACCTGTTTGAGAATCTGCCAGTTATTCTATTATCTGGCATATCTGGTATCATTTAAAAGTTTTTTATTCTGGTCGACAGAGGGATACAATTTTTTTCAGGCTAGTAATTACGAATACGTTGCTTTGTGAAGCATAAATTATACATTATCCCCACCTTAATAACACTGACTCTTGGAAGGCTTTTGGAATGGAAAATGCATTCCCTCTAAGGCATAGTGAAACCTTGTGAAATAAATGGAAGATTCAACAACATTGGCAACATTATAGATCCTTGAATTCTAATACAGATTTTAACAGTGTTAAAGGAAAGATTAATGCTTTATCCGTTTTAGTTTATCCCCATTTAACGCTGTTATTTGTTGGCTCCTATTATGCTTCCATTCTGATATAGGTAAGTGTTTCAGTGGTAGGAAGGATGAGACTACTATCTGTCCTTGTCACAATCTTGATGAGCAAAAAAAATGATATGCTAAAGTTTTATTGTCTTCTGTCATTTTCTGCAGACACTGAATGTTAATTGATGGAATAACGATTTTTTTTATAATTTTTCAAACATGTAGGTTCCAACAATGGCCATTGAAAAAGTCTTCATAGCAAACAATACGTCAATTGTCCAGGATGAAGTGCTTTCCCACAGGTTGGGTCTCATTCCTATCAAAGCTGACCCTAGGCTGTTTGAATATCTTTCAGGTCTGGCTTGCACTTCCATTGTTGTACCCTCATACTAAATAATTTCACACAGAAGAGAGCCATTCTCTTTAATCTCGCATTTTTTTGGGAGCTTAATGTACTTTTTTCCCCTCTTCTTTTTTCTTCCTAATCGTAGCAAACGATACACCAAATGAAAAGAACACCATTGTTTTCAAACTTCATGCTCGTTGTAACCGAGGCGAGTCCCGTCTTACAGGTATAATATAGTACTTTGTAAGTAACTTGTAAAAGTAACCATTTTGTTTTAGTAGTTTAATTTATGTAAATAAATCAATCTTCTTTCCTTGCGGCTGTTGTAACTCTAATGGTCTCTTGTAATGCAGTCTATTCTGAAGAGTTGAAGTGGTTACCAAATGGGAGTGAGTTTGCTAAGGAATCAGAAAAGGCTGATTCAAAACCAAGCACCTATACTTCATTTAGTTGCAGTCAAGACTCCCTGCCAGAATTTTCTAGCAATCCAATTTGCTCATCAGAGGACAAGATTATTCTTGCCAAACTTGCCCCTGGACAAGTAAGATTTATCCTTCTAAGTCCAATGCCTTCTTTTTCCACTGCGAACTATATACCATAGCTAGGATCAAATGCTGTTAATTTCCTGGTGATACTTAGAAAGTTGCTTTTGACCAGCTAAAGTGCTATAACTCGTTAGTAATGCTGAAGCAGATAACAAAGTTTATCACCCTTTTACAGGAAATTGAACTAGAAGTGCATGCTGTTAAGGGCATTGGTAAAACACATGCTAAATGGTCCCCTGTTGGCACTGCTTGGTACCGGATGCTTCCTGAGGTGAGAGGATATAATCGATATCATGCAATTTTATTCTGTTAAATGGTATTGTAACCTTTTTCTCTCTGCTCCACATTTCCCCTTAGGTTGTATTACTGGAGGATATTCAAGATGAGGAAGCTGAAGAACTTATAAAGAAATGTCCTGTTAACGTATTTGATATTGAAGATGTTGGCAGAGGTGAAATGATTATGTTATCTTTGTCCTTTATCCTCATTTTTGTTTACAATAAAAATGTTGGGATCAAAGTGTTGTGTTCATTTGTATCTGATCCCAAAAAGGAAATGACAAAATTATGCTCATCTTTGTTCAAAGATTATTAGACCTTACATCATATTTGTCTATTCTGCCCACATTCTAATTGGTACATACTATTTCGTGTCATGTTGTAAATACGTTCCACTATATTAACTCTAAGGGAACTGTGCTCTGTCATGGTATGGCATTAGAGGTTGTGTAGGGTAGTGAGTAGGGGGTTCAAGGTTTTACAAGGATACAAATGCCCTTGCAGTGGAAAACACCCTTGCTAAGACATTGTTCATGGGTTCACACAGATAAATAAATGCCTAGGAGTTTAGTCACCAAACACCCTTGCTGTCTACTCTGGTTCTTCTTTTACCTGTGATGTGATCCACCACCCCTATTGACACTGAATTAGTATTTTTGTTGATTGCCATCATCTTCGGTACAGCTGACAAATAAGTCTCCTCTTTTGACAGTATTCTTGTGTTGTGTGGTCTCTGATTAGTTTGCTTAAGTTATGTAGCCTTCTTTGTCTTGCTCTACTTTATTCGATTCTTTTGCAGGACTAATGCTTCGTGTAATTCATTTGACCACTGGGCAGGTAAAAAGAGGGCAGTTGTAGCTCGACCACGTAGTTGCACACTGTGTAGAGAATGCATCAGGGGGGAGAAATGGGAGGAGCGTGTGGCACTCTATCGCGTTAAAGATCATTTCATTTGTAAGTAACATTTTGCTGATGCATCAAGTAGTTTTCAGTAACATTATGCTATGAATATAAGCTTCAAAGAAGTAATAAGCAACCTCAAAAGAAATAAAGACTTCTGAGCAGGTTGGCCCTAAGACATTTGGTTCCAGAATATTTTTGCTAAAGCCCGTTTAGACTTGGTTTTCGGGAGTGCACTTGTTGTTTCTTAGGATTGACTTTGCTTGCCAGCTTGCCATCTGGAATGGCTTTAAAATTCGACTGTTGGATTAGTCATATGCTTCGTATACTTATAAATTAGACCAAAACTTCTGACATTAGTATGGCAAGTAATGAAAGGGTGCTAAGCAGCTAATTTGATGCCATCGCTCTACATCTTTTATTATAAAATAAAGTTTTAACCGTTACAGGAACAGTACTTTAGTTTAAATTTTCCCCATCATTGTAGGGCGAAAGGATTCATGATTGGTTTGAAAGTGATCAATTTCCATTTTTGTTTGTTCTCCGTCCAGTTACTATTCAATCAATTGGACAATTACCTCCTGAAGTGCTATTTACTGAAGCTGTGAAGATTTTGGAAGAGAAGTGCCAACGCGTAATTACCGAGCTTTCTTGATAGTATTCATTTACTCATTTTCTATGCTCTTTATCTTATTAACATATGATGGTAAGTAGGAGTAGTAGTAGAACGACTGTAAATCATTGTTGTGCTGTTTTATGTGGCTCATCGAGCTTATCAACTCTCAGCTCTTTCTTAATGTTAGAACTTGAAAGCTTTCCTTCATTTATAGGTGATTCTTAACTTCCTGCTCTATAATAGTTTTTTTCTTTTTTGCGGACATAGATACAAGGAATGTAGACATTGAAACTCTGAGACATTGCTCTCCCTGCTATACAATTCTTTTTTTGGGACAATCTTTTTCATGGGACTTTATTGATGGATTCAGTGATGGCCAAAAGCTGACCAAACTAGTTGGGTAGGTCAAATGTTGTTTGGGTTTTTTGTTGTTGTGTTAGGTTTAAGTTTGTGAAATGATTCAAGATGGATAGAGATGTTGGTCAATCAAGTTCTTCCTGTCCCACAAAAAACATAATGACTCAATAATTGGACAAGAACTGAAAGCTGCAAGTACTGATTGCAACGTCAGAGGTTATTAGCCTGGAAACCCTAATCTGGTCATGGAAAAGGTTAGGTATCTGGCCAATCTTGTCTTGAAGAAGTGCATGATGTGAATAGAAAATGTGAATCGAGTGATTCTGAATTTCTATAATTCATGCGAGGTGTTTTATTCAATCTCAATTCAAAATGTTTAACAACTCTAATCCATAACTTAAACTCTAAAATGTGATCATAACACGAATTCTTAATTTGTTTTGATTAGTCTGAAGAAATTCTGCAGCCTTAAACAACAAAATTTAAAAAGATAATAAAAAAATAAAAATGAAAAGAAAAATAAATAAAAAGAACTTTGTAATTTGCATCCATAAATGTCAAACCGAAAAAGCCCAAAAACAAGCACGAGGGACCGCTTGGCTCCTTACTAGGCCCATGTGACCTATTAAAAAAAGAGATGAATATCAAAGCAAACATCCCAATAAAAGTTAGGTAAAAGGACAAATCTAACATTTTTGTTTCAAAACCAATCTAGAGAATGTTTTTTGCAATTCAACTTTCTCATTTACAAACGTTTAGCTGCGTAAATGATTGGTATATTAAGTAGAATCTCTCAAATTTATGGCGTGTTTGATCCTCGTTGTGTTATGTTGCAGTGTAGTATGTGGTGTTGTGATGTGAAAGGAAATAAGTAAGTTATTTGATTAGAAACTACTTGTGTTGTTAATTATTTTAATTAAAAAAAATTGATCTTTAAAATCATTAAGTTTTTAAATTTTTTAATTTGAAAAAATAATTATGAGCAAAAAAAGAATATGAGATAACGAGAGACTACTCTTTTTACTAAATAAAGGAAAAAATCACTAGATACAATACACACAAATTAGGACATAGTAGAACTGACAAATTCCCATAAAAACTTGTAAAATTGACATCTCTAACCAGAATTTTATTTTATTTTTCTTTTGTGGAAAGATAAAGAATCTTAAAAAAACTAAATATGAGGAAAAAAAGAAAAGAAAAGAGAGAGAGACAGTAATGAATGAACCAAGAACAAAAGGGTTACTTTAGCTTTGACTCCTTTTCTTTCCCTTACAAAGGAGAGACCCACCTCTCTTTTTTAACACTTTCCTCAAAGGCCAAACCTTCGTCCCTCTCCACACATTTCAGAGAGGGAGCTCTCTTGCTCATTGCTCTTCCTTTTATCTCCCACAACAGTGCTTAACTTGGTGAGTGCTCTCCTTCAGCCCCCACTATTAAAGCTAATCAACCTTAAAGTTTTGATCTTTGAAGCACTTTCGTGGGTACTCTTTCCCTTTTTTTCTGCTTCTTTTTTAATTCACTTTTCATCTTGTGATTTGCGATGTGGGTTTTCTTGTTTCAACACTCTTAGTTCTGTTTTTCAGCATCCGGGTCTTAGTGGGGTTCTGGATCCACAGAGGTAGGATCTTTGATATAGGATCTGTAGGAATGCTTGCATGACTTTCTTCTTAATTCTACCTTGTTCTTATCTTCTGCTTCTGGGTGTTTGTGGCTTGTTTTGAGTGATTTTTGTAAGAACTTCATTTGCTCATGTCAATTGTTTGGTAACAGATTGTTTCACCCTTTGGCATTTTGAAGTTTCATAGAACAGTGAGATTATTGGATTTCATGGCGTATATGTATTAGTTTATTTGTCTTGGTATGCATCTCCTGTTGCTATTGGAGAGAATATTCACATCTGGATATGCTTTGGTACTATGTTGGTTAGGTACTGGGTCGGATTTAGTTGTTGTTTAATTTTCTTGTGCATCGTGATTTACTAGAATTTAGCTTTCGACAGTCTTTTCTTTTTAACTTATAGAATGTTTTGTGCCAGTTGCTATCTTTGCTGCTGACTATACTAGATCTCGACCAGCACTATGCATGTAATCTGGGGTACAGTAGATGAATTAAGAAAATGCTAGGGGAAGTTTGATATCTTTCTCATTTGCTCGTTTTACACTTTCCTTCCAGTGTGCTATAAGTGTGTCTCTTACAAGCGATGATGCTTTCAATTTGATCAATTGCAGGATATTTTGGGCCTTATGAATTTGGGTTGTTCAAATCTGATCTACTTGACAAATCTGCCTTCTCTCTATGGCCTCAAAACTCAATGCCCGAGCTTCTCCGGAGAAGCAAAGGAAACCAGTAGGTAATCAAGCGTCAGGAGGAAACTTTACTAGGCCTTTGCCTTTGGAGATTACAAAGACAAGCAAATCAGAGCCAGCTACTCCTAAAATATTACCTCAAAATATACAAGTGGCCGTATCAAAGCAAGTATCTGTAACGACCACGGTGGAAAAAAAATCTCTAAATTGTAACAAATCGGATAATGTTGATTCTTTGGCTGATAAGGTGACTTCAGGCTTGTCCTTTGATGATCGAAATCGCAAACCAACTTGTGTGAGCCCTGAAATCAATGAGAATAGGGGCCCACCAGACAGTGGTGATGACCTGGGGAAGAAAAACTTAGAGCATGGAGTCAGCCCGACTTCTTCCAAGGTCAGCGATAGGACCAGCAGCCTCACAAACACTAGTATAACTGCAAAATTTAGTGAGCGAGCTGATTTCGTGGAAAGTGGGAAGTCAAGTGTGCACAGAGGCAGCACAGGTAGTGATGTGAGTGATGAAAGTACTTGCAGCAGCTTAAGTAGCAGTATCAACAAACCTCACAAAGCCAACGATGTGCATTGGGAAGCTATACAGGCTATACGAGCAAAAGATGGTGCATTAGGTGTGAACCACTTCAGACTGCTCAAGAGGTTGGGCTGTGGGGATATCGGAAGTGTATATCTTGCAGAGCTGAGTGGAACAAACTGTTACTTTGCTGTGAAGGTTATGGACAAATCATCCTTAGCAAATCGGAAGAAACTTCTTCGTGCTCAAACGGAGAGAGAAATACTACAATGTTTGGATCATCCTTTTCTTCCATCTTTGTATACCCATTTTGAGACTGAGAAATTCTCCTATCTGGTGATGGAGTTCTGCCCAGGGGGTGACTTGCACACACTTCGGCAGAGGCAACCAGGAAAGCATTTTTCTGAGCGAGCCGTAAAGTATGAAACCTACTTTTATGATTATGAATGATGGTGCCTAGAATTTTGCCACTCTTTTCGCTTTCTCTCACTGTTTTCACAAATTACGTTATTTGCAAAGATTTTCTTGTCTTATCCTGCATTAGAGGTATTCTGCCATGTCTATTGTTGCGTTAATATAAAGTCTTGCTTTTCATGAAATCATTCTCTGTTTTTGAAGCATCTAATTATTAATCACACAAATAAAGCAAAAGATGTTCTGAAGGATGTCACTCAGGTTCTGGTTTAGTTCATGATCTATATATTTAGTTGACATATACAGTATGATCATACCATATTGATGCTATTACACATTCATACTCAAAATGTGTTTGCCTGTGGGTGATGCAAACATGATAGGGATGTCGAATGTGATAGGGTTGGAAGAGAGAGGTTAGACATTTGGGTGGCAATTACTTAGAGTGGAAATATTCAAACCTTTTTTGTTGTATTACTGCCAAGAAATGTCAGGGTTATATTCTTCTTTTTCTAATTTTTTTTATGCTCGCAAAAGAGTGTATTGATAAGTGGCATCAACATGAAGTCACAACAGAATTACATGACTTCCTTTTAGAATTATAGAACAACTAGAGGAGCTATTTTAGGTCCAAGCATACTGAAAGATGATTATTCATGCAGGCATTGTAGCATGCTTTTAGGTGGAGATGAAGAGATCAGTCTTGTTGTTACAACTGTATTTAATAATTTAGTACCTACTTGGGGCCATCCTACTCAAACGTTGTTTATTTATAAGCTTCTGTATATTTGTGTTTTTCAAACTTGCTTCATAGTACTGAAAGGTTGTGGAAGCTTCATTGTAGCTCTTTGGTTAGCCACAGCTTAATAGTCAGGTGAGCTTTTTATGTTCATTTTTGAACCCCCGCCTATGCTTAATGTTCCAGTCATATTTTACCATTAAAAGAAGAAAATCCTAGTGTTACACTGTTACAGTTACTTCAAGAGACATTCTGACAAGATTAGGAAAAGAGAGAATCATAGCACTTACTCTTTGTATTTTTTAGAATGTTACAAAAATATCTTCGTTTTTGCACACATTAAATGTTTTCTTGAATAATTTGAATTATCATGTTGATGCCTGGAGGGTGGAGGCTGGTTTTACTTTTGCATATCAGATTAATCATTAATATTGGTTTTCCCCCTTCATGTAGTTCTGGATGCCTTCATGTATAACTAACGAAAAAGAAAAAAATTGTTTTTGTCCTTTCAAAGTTAGTTCGAGTTTTCTACTTCCCTTTCTGGGTCAGCACCTATAGCAGTCTTGGAGTTTTGAGTTTGATTCTAATAGCTGCAGAACATTTAATGTGATGACTCTGCTTGCAGAGGAACTTTTATCAGGTTCAGAACATTACTTGTTTTATTTTGCATGAACATTCTCGGTAATTCATTTTAGGTGCCCCCCTGATAGATTGTGGCATTTTATAATTCGATCTGCAAATTCATATGTTCTGAGGCTTGTCGTTGGTCAACACAATCAAAATTTTAGATAAAATAAGAAACAAAAAGAAGTGAGTTCCGCGTTACTCTGGATGTGCATTTGGATGCTCACTTTATGAAAGCTATAGGTTTTAGAAAGTTTAAAAGCTTCATATTTATTTTTCATATCGTGACTGCGATTAGGAGTACATAAGGGATTGCAAGTCAATGGCTGCATCAGTTTAGTCTTTCGAGTTTAGTAGTGAAAGCTTAAGATGGCTGGCTAGATAGTATGCACACATGTAGCCTATTCAAGATGAAACATGACAGAGGGGCAGATACGAATTTGAGACTATGATAAGAGATCTTGCCCTTTCTTTTTGCCATAGAAACCAATTCCTAGATAACCAGTCAGCGTAACTCATTGTCTGCTGTGTTTTTAGACACAAAGCAGTCATTTGATGGTAAGCTGGGGAATGATAAGATACTTGGACAGTAACAGTGTTATGGGAAGCAAATTTTGTATACATCTCTTGAAAGAATCTAAACCTTGGTCTCTTCTATTGAGAATGAGTTCGATGGTCATTATTCTTAACCTCTGATTTTCAATATGCAGGTTCTATGTGGCAGAAGTTCTCCTTGCTATGGAATACCTCCACATGCTTGGGATTGTTTACCGTGACCTCAAGCCTGAAAATGTTCTTGTTCGTGAAGATGGACACATAATGCTTTCTGACTTTGACCTTTCCCTCCGCTGTGCTGTTAGCCCAACTTTAGTCAAGTCTGCAGCTTCTGATTGTGAGCCCTTGAGAAAGAACATCGGTTATTGTGTTCAACCTGCCTGCATTGAGCCATCTTGCATCCAGCCATCATGTGTGGTCCCGACATCATGCTTTACCCCTCGATTCTTTCTAGGCAAGTCCAAGAAAGACCGAAAACCCAAGAATGAAATGGGGAACCAAGTCAGTCCGATGCCAGAGCTTATGGCAGAACCTACTGATGCTCGTTCCATGTCATTTGTTGGAACCCATGAATACTTGGCACCTGAAATTATCAAAGGTGAGGGCCATGGAAGTGCTGTTGATTGGTGGACATTTGGTATATTTCTGTATGAGTTGCTGTTCGGTAAAACTCCTTTCAAGGGATCTGGGAACCGAGCCACGCTGTTCAATGTAGTGGGTCAGCCATTGAAATTTCCTGATTCACCGGTTGTGAGCTTCTCAGCTAGGGATCTCATCAGGGGCTTGCTAGTAAAAGAGCCACAGCATAGGTTGGCCTATAAGCGAGGAGCAACAGAGATCAAACAACATCCTTTCTTCGAAGGCGTAAATTGGGCTTTGATTCGTTGTGCGAGTCCTCCGGACATCCCAAAGCCAGTTGAGATCGAGCGGATGCCAGCCCCAACAACATCATCAACTGGTGTTAAAGCTGCAGCTGCTGTTCCTGCGCGCGATCAGAATAATTATTTGGAATTCGACTTCTTTTAATTATCATCAAAACTGAATTGTATCTTTGTTTTTTTTCTTCCACTTAAGGAGGATGTAGAGTTTGTAGAATGTTGAAATGAAATGCTTTGTCATTTAGGGCTTTTCCAATTGATAATAGTCATGTTGTTCTATGCTGTTAAAACATTTTTCAATTTGCATTGCAGATTAGGATGCAGATTCTCTTGGTGGCAATACCATAAAGCCAAAAGAGAATGTTATAAATGATGGTATATCACTCACTATATTGTGCCATGTACTAGTAACTCCAATAGATTATATTTTGAGCATAGTTAAGTTAACACTTAACATACGCAGGACTAGAAATTAGAAAATGGTAAATGACAAAATTTGATTTGAGATTTGAGTGAAATTTCACTGGGTTGAATTTCGATCAGCTAAATAAGATAATTTATGTAAAAATATAAAAATTAATAAACAAAACAAAAGTTAATGTGGGTTGTAAAAGTTATGGAAGATAAAATTAAATAAAATATAAAAGGAACAATATTCGGTGGGAGCATCTAAAGAAAATTAGGGTATGTTTATCCCATGTACTAGTAACTCCAATAGATTATATTATCTTTGTAGTTATCAAATTCTCCTTAATTAGATTGTGAATATTAAGTTATCGTCGGGACTCATTCTCGTAATCAATATCTCATATTTGAGTTTAAAAAATAAAAAAATAAAAAACAACCACCATATTTTAAAATTCGACCATTCTTAAACGAGATTTATTTTCTGCTAACATAATTTTTTTTTTATTGTTTTAATGGAAATTCCGCCTCACCCAAGGTTTTGTGTTCAGAATCAAATTAGGGACTTCTCCACTAAATCGGGAGGTGCCCATGACCCATTTTATCCTTTTGCTTTCGGCTTCATCCTAAATTAGTCCCCCAAAGTTCAAATATACCATTTTAAAATAACAAATCTAATGTGCACGATACGATAACAAAAGTAAAATTTTACGTTCGAGTCTTTTCTTGTGGTTTTGGAGAAATTAACTCCTTTTACTTTCAGTTCGACAATTCTTTACTTTCTCTGCATAACGAGAATAAGAGTAGTTTAACTTACGTATGAAAATGAGAAACTTCAAATCACTTTGCCATTTTTTCTACAAATTCGAATCGAGGAAAGTTTGAAAACAAAAAACCAACCCTTAATATAGCATAATCGTGTCCTCCATGATTGGGTACCAAAATCTTACAATAACATTGCACTAACACAGGATTCCCAATCAACATTTCTATAAATTTTATATTATTTTATAATAACTTTTAAATTTTTAATATTTTATTTCGTAAAAAAATCATTTTATTTCATACCCACGTAACAACTATCAGTTTCGCTACTATTTTTATTATATTATTATATATTTGAATTAAACTTTCAATGATTTTTCTTAAATGCATAGAGAGAGTATTCGTTTGCCCAATAAGGATTTCCGTCATGCTCATGCATGTATCTGGAATTATAATGCTCCAAATCAATCAATGGATTTGGCATATGGATGCATTGATTTTAATGCACACTTTTAATCTAGAATAGATGCACAACTCACCTAAATAGCTGCCAAAACTAGTAACAGACATTTATCAAATGGTTAAAAATATTAGAAATTTGCCAAAAGAAGAACAAGGATTTGGATTAATCAATATTAATAGAAAGTGAAGTGGGGCCATAATTACAGATAATAATAATAATAATATAGCTATGTCATTATGATTACTAATAATAATAAGTCTCCTACTACCAACTCTCAACTACAACCGCTCCAAAATACTCTCTCCGATTTTTAACAAATGACGTTTTCTTACTGAATGTTGCTGTACACTTTACTTAACGTTTTAGTGTTTATTTTACTGAATATTACTATTTTAGAAAGTTATTTATTAAAAACCGGTGGAGTAATAAGTCTCCTACTACCAACTCCCAACTACTGCGACTGCTAAGTAAGGATTTCAGGCTTCTTCCCTTCAGTATCCAGTTGGAAACTCGCATCGCCCACACTCTGCACAAACCCAAAACAAGCTCTCTTTTCAGCGCTAACAAAACAACCTTCAGTATCCTGTTTAGCTGATCGCAGCTCATAAAATATTTTTTTTTTTTATCGGGAACCACCGTGGCCATGACACCATCATATCTTGTTGACCAATTATAAGCCTCCAAATTCTAAAATGGTCAATTTTTTCACCAAGATGGAGGTTGGGGTCGTCAAAGATTGCCTCCTCTTACCAGCAACAACAACTTTACCTTTCACCAATATTGCACATGCCATCTTAGTTCATATATAAGAATAAAAAACCATGAGACATCAATATTGATTTCTTATTTTATACATGAATTAATCACATTTACCATGTGCTTATTTTACTTTTCTTTAAAAAAAATACTTAGGATCATATGCCATTAAAATATCAAAACGAACTTATAATCTACGATATAAAAACGATATGTATTAATCAATTTAACTACGATACGTATAACCCCACGTACATTTACTACGATATTAAAATATGGTTGAAATGGCCACATCACATATGGCATAATATAATATCTTCATCCCCCAATATGTAGACCCTATCTCTAGTCTTTGATTGGAAAGTTTCGACATTTTTATATTTTCACATCATCTTTTTTTTCTATAAGTTGTCTTCTAACTTTGTTTCGGCCGGTCTTTTAATTAATTCGGAGTTAGGTTCTTCCACTACCAAGCAGTAGGTAGCCAAAGGGCTCGAATAAGTCTATGTGTATTTATTTATTTTTATTTTTTGAACAATTATAATATATGCTTCTGCTCCTGAAAAAAAAAAGGTTGAGAATGAAATAACATTGTAGTATTTTTTAAATCATGCAACTTTGATAAAATCAAACTTATTAGTTTTACTTGTTGACGTCAACCACACCGTTAGCGTTAGGGTTGATGCAAGAATTATAAATTAAATAAATAAGGTGATGTATATTATTATATATACTTCCAAAAATAATAATAAAAAAGGATAAAAGTTGTAATTGAAAATTTGAAATAGAATATATTTTTCTATAAGATACCCGTTCTGTCTACCACCATTAAAAGTCAACAAAAATAGATTTGTCCATTAAATTAATGATGTAGTTGTGGAAAATTAATTATATTATTAATTATCATTGCAATAATAGACATAAAACGATATGTCGAAAATTTGATTTTTGTTTATATATATGAATAAATTTTCTTTTTTATATACGGAGATAAGACTCAAGTTCGAATTTATTCTGCTTCTTTTTCTTTTCGTTTGATTATCTTTTTTTGCGAGTGTATGTTAACATTTTTTCTTTTCTTTTAAAATGGAAGTGTATTTTAACTTTAGTATTAACCCTCTCTAATTCCCACCCGTGTGCGTGTTTTTATTTATTAATTAATTTAAATAAGTGCAAATGATAAAGTGAATGAGAAAAAAAAATGCAATATTTATCATAAAGAGTACAAAAGTAATTTTGTATACTTAATTGGTTTTCATTGTTAACATATTCCATAATTGAAGAAATATATCACAAAGATTCTATAATCATTATTTTCCTTAAATAGGAGGATCACAAAGATATGCATTTCCTTCTCCACCTTATTTATTTGATAGAAATAAATCAAATTTTGCACCCAAAACAATAAAAAATAATTCATTTTTCGTTTTTTACATATTACCATAAAGAATGATAATGAAGGCGAGATTACAGGAAACAGCCACTTTCCTCTCGCCATTTTGCTCATTTCTGTGTTTAAATAGGACTTATAGTAGCTCTCACAAGTATCCCACACAAACACCTAGATAAGAGAGAGAGGGGGGAATCTAAGACAGGAATCAAAGTCTTGTTCTTTTCGTTTGATGTTTTTGATTTTTATTTTTATTCTTATGATCAGAAGTTTTAGGAGTTAAATAAAGTTCTTGTAATTCTTATTGTAAAATAAGGAAATGGGTATTGCTCATGAAGATGCAATCAAGCAGTTCCAGTCTTTAATGGACCAAGGTCAGCTCTCAATGCCCACCTCAAATCACTCGATCTGTATTTGAAAACCAAAGAAATTTCTCATCTTTATCGTTTACTAATACAAGTTGTCCTCTTTTTAACAGTAGATGAGCCAATGAAGAGGACATTTCAGGTCAGTTGTTGTTGTCTCTCTTTGGTGTTTTGTTTGATCTGGTTTCTGTTCGAATGTGAGAACAGAAAAATAGAAAAGGAAGTTCATTTCTGGTGATGTGACTTACAGTAGGTTGAATGTTGAGCTCAGCCTGTAGTTTTCTTTTGGACTATTGGGTTTTAGTTTCATTGCGCATAATTGTATTTTTTGTTTCTGCTGATGGATTTGATATGGGTCTGTGATGTTTTGCCATTATGCAACCAGTATTGCTTTTGCAAGTTGAGGGTTCTGATCTGTCTTAAGAGATCTGTTTCTCCTGTATGCTTTTGCGGATCAGTAACCTGTTCTGTAGTCTAATTTGAAATTTGATCATCTTTGATTAACTGAGTTATTGGAATGTTTTTGGGCTACTGAAATAAGGATCTATTAATGCATGGATGGTCAAGGCACTTTAGTGTCTGATCTGTATAGTATCTGCTAATTATGGGTTAGGCTTGCAGGATTTTCATGTGCCCATGTTCACCTTTCTTATTGAGAATATATTGTTATTACTCTTTCAGCATTAGTTTAATTTTTTTTTGTTAATTTTAATAGAAGCATGAACCTATTATATTTACATATAGTTCTATGATCTCCAGAATGTTCACCAGGGTCATCCAACTGAAACTTTGGAGCGCTTTCTCAAAGCACGGGACTGGAATGTTTCCAAGGCTTACAAAATGGTTAGAATCATCTGCCTCAGTTAGTATCTATTATTTAATCAGCCAATCATGTTTGAGACTCCATCCCAAAATGTAAGACCATCGTTGCAATCATTTTTCTTTTGTTCCTTATTATTTCTATTATTTTTCTATTTGTGCCAGTTGGTTGATTGCTTACAATGGAGGTTACAGAATGGGATTGACAGCATGCTGGCAGTGAGTTATTTTCTTGTCTTTTCTCTCCTTTTTGGCTTTTGGTGTTTGTTGGCAGCATATTCTGCATTTTGTCATGCCTAATTTTGTTTAGTGCATGTGACTGGTGTTCTACTTGCATTTTTTTGATATGCTTTCGAAGGAAGGCAAACACAAGAATACAACTTTAGATATAGGAAGTCGAACTAACTTTACGAAGCTCTAACCCTAAGAAAAAACACCCCAAGCAGGTCCCTGGTCTTCCTTTATGTACTTGCTTCATTATACTAGTGTGACATTCTTTAACACTTATGTTCCTCGAGGTAATAGTATAAATCAGATGGTATCACTTCATATGCATCATAGGTACAATAATGTCCATAAACAGTAGTTGTGGCTAATTTGAAAAATAAGTTTGGTGGAAAAACCTTGCGCCATGTGCATTTTGTGATCATTAACAACATTTTTATTTGATTATTCTCTTATGTACAGAAACCAATTGTTCCCACTGATCTGTATAGAGCGGTTCGGGATACTCAGCTTATAGGAATATCAGGTTACAGTAAAGAGGTACGTGCTGGTTTTCGAGACACTAGTCTGTACATACAATAATTGATGTTTCATAACTAGACTTTAAAAGTGGGGTCAATAACATGAAGTCTCTTTTCTGTGACAATCTGAATCTTTTACCTTTGCGATTTTCCGTAGTGGAGTATCATGCAATCTTCTTATGAAGGGCATTCCAAAGACTAAAGTTTGCCCTTTTTCTGTTGAATCTTCCAGGGCCTTCCTGTCGTTGCTATTGGTGTTGGGCTCAGCACATATGACAAAGCATCAGTAAGGATATAGAGTTTTTTATTCCTATGTTTTACTTAATTTGAGAGTTGCAAATTGGCATGAACAAGCATTAAGGATTTCGATTCTGCATGGATTGAATGGAATCATACACAAGTTGCTATGTTAGGTGGTATTTACTGATCCTCAGAAATAATCCTTACTTTTTTTGGTTCCGGTCAGGTACATTATTACATTCAGTCACACATCCAAATGAATGAATATAGAGATCGTGTTATATTGGTAAGTATGGTCTTTCATGAGTCAAATGGTTAATCATCTTTCTGACTTATCATCCGGCCTTACATGCTAGTTTTTTTCAGCCATCTGCAACCAAAAAGCACGGACGACATATTAGTACCTGTGTGAAGGTTTTAGATATGACTGGCTTAAGGCTATCAGCATTGAATCAAATGAAGGTATATGTTTTATTTATACAATCTCATCTGCCATCTGGTTTTAGATATGACCAATTTCTTGTTTGATGCCTTTGCGTATCTTTTCATTGAGATATTCCTGCTCTACTACGACAATACACTAGTGATGCCTCTCCATTTCTGTTTGCGTGTCTCTTTCATAGCACAATTGTGCTTGAGTTTGCGAAAAGTTTCAAAAGCATAGAAAATATAAATGTAGACATCAATGAGCAGAACCAACATGCTGTCTGAAGAAGCCATGAGTAAACAACTTATTCGGACATCATGTTTTGGCAGGAGAAGGGAAAGCATGTTATTTATTAATGCATCTAGTTAATGAAAGAATATTAGAACCTACAGTAATACATCTAGTCATACCTCCAAGGTTTAGTGCTTGTGTGCATCTTTTTGACCCGCAATTGTGGTTGAGTTCCAAACGAAGCATAGAGAATATAAATGTAGATATTAATGAGCAGATTAACATGTGGTCCAGAGAGGCCATGTGTGGGTAATCCTTGAATATTTCTTGGTCTTCAATATCCTCAAATTGGAGTTGTCTTTTTTGGCACATAGATGTATTTATGTCTGCTGATGTGTAGTTATATTTATCATTTTCTCAATGAGGGTGCGCAAGAGCAAACTTTTGCCTTGGTTTTTGTTTTAAGGAACAAACAAAATTCATTTCCTCTTAGCAGTTTTGTGGAAAGTCACATGTTCTAATTTATTTCCAATCTCTCATTGCAGTTGCTGTCAAGTATTTCCTCAATTGATGACTTGAATTATCCAGAAAAGACGGATACATACTATGTTGTTAATGCCCCATACATATTTTCAGCTTGTTGGAAGGTTTGTATTTGTTTCTTACTAAAAGGAATTTCTCGCACTCATTTTGTTAATTTATAAACTAATGTGCATGCTTCTATTTCAAGGCAATTACTCTGGTATAGTAAGGTCTTTTTATATTTGGTTTTCTACTATTTGAGCCTTGAGAATGGTTTTGTAATGTATATTTTCATTAACTGACAAGCACCCCACACATCAAATGCTTAACACAATTTGAAATGTTCTGTAGGTTGTAAAGCCTCTTTTACAAGAAAGGACGAGGAGGAAAATTCAGGTTTTGCATGGTTGTGGAAAAGATGAACTATTAAAAGTAAGTCAAATCTACCCTATTATGGTTTCTGAGCTCTCTTCTAACCCTCTTTGTATTTTCATAATCAGCATTGGTTTGTTTCTTTATGAACCGTCCTCTTTGTTTATCTTAAAATCTCAATCACACCACCAAGTCTCTTTAACTCAATTTTGAATGATTTAGAAATGATACTGTTGTCTTGTTTTTCTTTTCTCTACTCAAGCTCCCATCTAAATGGCAGTAGTGCTTGATCTACTATTGCTTGGTTTAAATTTGGTAAGCACCAATGTCATAATCTATCTTTTACTCGCAATTGAAGTACATGGAGAAAGGGCATAGTTTTTTGTAGCATGTCCGATTATTATAGGAGCCTACTTCATCAATACAGATGAGTGCCCTTTGAAATCTTTTTGCCACTTTCCCATTGATTTTTAGCCCATGGGAGAAGCATCTTTCTCATGAGAGAAAGAAACGTTCTTCTCACTGTGTTGCATTTATCAGTTGTCGTAAAAAGTTACTTTTCCATGGGATGCCACTCATGTTCTTGATTTTGATTGTATCGCTAGAACACTGATATGTACACGGGCACACCACTCACTCTTCTCGATCAAACTAGTCTGTTATGGGTTGACAGAATCTTATTTTGTTTGGTGTGCAGATAATGGACTACTCATCCCTTCCACATTTTTGTAGAAAAGAGGGTTCCGGTTCTTCTCGTCATAATGAGAACGGAGTCCTTAACAATTGTTTCTCCTTGGACCATGCATTCCATCAAGAGCTATACAATTATGTTAAACAGCAAGCTGCGTGTGTAGAATCTGTCGCACCAATTAGACATGGGTCGGTCCATGTAAATTTACCCGAGCCAGACCCAGAAGATGCCAAGATTGCCAAGACAATTGAATCGGAATTCCACAGACTTAAGGAAATGAATGGGCTCACCCATGCATTAAGTGGAGTTAAAGTGAATGGTACCTGAAGTGTTGGACAATAACAATCACAGTTCCTTGCAGAGTTGAGAATTGAAAGAACAAAAAGTCATGCTTGACTGCAGCATTGGCGACTGTTTGTAATTTAGTTATTGTATCAATGTTTGCTTGCATCAGCTCGATGCCACGGCGCTTAGATAAACCCTAAATATTCTGATGTAGATTCACATAACCACCTTGGGGTGTATGTTATATTTATATTTTAATGTTCAACAATGAGAGCATTTTATTGCTGAGAAGCTAATAACAGTTGCTGCCATTTGATCAACATGATTTCTGATTACTTCAAATGCAAGCTGCAATTTCAGTTTTGATGTTGTTTCTCTACCCTTTCCTTTATTTTGTCTACTGTCATTGAGATGAGTTTTTGCTAGTTAGTAAGACCATATTACAAATCCATGTATGCTTGCTTCCTACAAACTATACGGAAAAAACTCGTCATCTTTTAACTTAGGTCTTACACTCGAGCTAGGAAAATAGAGCAAAGTTATCTCCTTTTGAAGCCGGACAATGCTCGAAAAAGACCATGCTGCTACAAGCCTACAACCATGTGGCGAGGTTCATTACATTTACAATAGGGAAATGGACCAAACCATGCTGAAAGCCATCCTTTTTGAATCTGACAATACTCTGATTTTTAGATTGAGAAATTGTATGGAAGCAGGAGAGAGGAACCTTGGGAGATTGAAAAAAATTTAACTTACAAAATGGTCAAATGTTTCATTATATGCACAATTTAGTACAAGACAATCAAGTTTAGGGGGGGGGAATAAATAAATAAATAAAAGAAACTAATTAACACATTCTTGCCTATCTAAGGCTGGAGTTTGGTTTAAGCCCTTCCCTATTAGTTCTGTATCTCATACATTCAATACAAGGGTGAAATAACAATAAACCACACTATATTCTCATGATCTATCTCAACTGTTTGTAACAGCTATAAGCAACAGCAACAGAGACAGCAGCACAAACAACGGCTAGAGCTGCGTATGTATCGTCGCGCTCCCAGCTCTCGAGCCATGTTGGCATTGCACATACCTTGCGTGTAGATGACCCTTTTCCACTATTGATCCGGGTTAGTAGCTTCTTGCTGCTTTTCTTCTTTTCAGGTGTCACCTTTGCCGTCCCCTCATTGGCATTGAGACTAGCCTTCTTTTCTGTTAGACCAAGGCTCTGGCAGCAAGAGTTTCCATTTTGCTGAGAGCAACCATTACCATTAACTTCAGATCTACATGCTACAGAATTTCCTTTATCTATTTGTCTTAGTGTTGACTCTTTCAAGTTTCTCTCTCCATCAGTCCCGCCATATAATTGGAGCCTTAGTTCTTGGGACTTAATCTGTTCATCTTCCGATAAACCCATCTGCCCCCTGAAATCAAATTGAAATGTTCCTTTAAAAATCTATAAAAGCAGACGAGTTGTGTGAAGACGGGTTTAGATCAATAAATAAATAACAGAAGGAAATTGTATAAAAGCAGAAAGGATTAACAGAAGCATGTATATACTATACTATATACTCTCATGAATATATCTATCTCGACAGGAAATGCATGAACTACCTCCACAGCCAGTCCACAATCTCTCCCTTGCCAATATGCTGCTCGAGCAACGTTTGTACATCTTCAGGGGTAACATACCCGTACCTTATTACAAATGTAAAAAAAAGCTGAATTATCTAAATGTATGTCCGGACTGTAGCAGAAGAAATTGATAATATGACAATTCAAAATTACTATTGGCAAGGCAACAAAATACATAAAGATCGCCGAATACCACTCACCAGTGTCCCGTCACAACTCCACTGACACTCGATCCAAGGATTATAACATTTCCTGCATATTTATGCCCTCCAATGTGTGAGCATGGGCTAACAGATACTTTACCTTGAAGCCCCCGCAGTTCTATCTCCTCCTTAAATCTACTAACCAAAGCAGGTCCACAAACACCACATCGACGGTCCCGAGACCCATGAGAACATACAAAAACATAAGAACCCTTTAGTCTCTCTGGGGTTCCAGGCATCCATTCACCATCTTTCACGAGCACTTCTTCAACAAAGGTGTCGACATCAAAATGAGTCAGTCTCCTGCATCATTCATTACGAATTGAAATCAGCATGAAAATCTAAATTGAGTAAACCTCTTATAAAGAAAGCAACTGATTGACCTGTATCTGATCATGTCCGGGAAGATTAATACATCTCCATTTGATGTCTCAGTTCCATCATGCCCCTCGCATATTGTTAACCGGGTCTGGAAGAGAGTGTCATGAAAGTAGAAAGGTAAGAAGCACATTTATTTATTCCTTATTTAGAGATACCTAAGCATCACACTAGTATGTGGCATCTAATAGCTAGGGACAATGAAATGCTGCTGCAACCTAAAGAAATCACTGCCATATATTATTTTGCCAAAGTAATTCATTCAGGGAATAGCCAATGATCCATACAATGAAAGATTGGAAAGTTTTATCACTAAAGGCCACATCTATACCAATTTCTCTTACAATCCAGGTACACTGAACCTATAAATGCATGAAAAGTTGCATCTCAACATGGCAGCTGTACGTATGAATATCATCTTATGCACAGACCATGTATGAAAAAAACAAAGTTGGATCTGCTATTGCTGTGAAAACAACAAAATCCTACTTTTGTTGTCGTTTCATCACAATATACAGCAACGGAGCGATGAGTTATTAAAGCCACTTTCACTGAATTCTCGCCGCCAGCATATATCATTATTGACTAAGGCAAGCAATGGCAAAAAGCATTTAAACGTATTTCTAAATTCTAATTGGATATCATTGCCAACAAATAATTGATAAATCCAAATGGTAATATGGTAATATATAAACATTAAGAAAGAAACGATGGCGTTAAAGCAAAAGTAAGATCCATTGACTTCGATAACTACAGTTACCTAAGAAAGGACGATTAAGCCGACCCATTGATGGTAACAACATTACTATATGTTTACCTTTGTTGGAGCATAAAGACAACAAACAATCTCATGTTACCAGCGATACGAACTCATAGGTGCAACAAAATGGGCTTCCCTATCAAGCCATTCACTCTTTCTTAATGAACATAATCAACAAAGCTAACCAAAAGGCTAAATTTCATGCAAATAGAATAATTATGGAAAATTCTCCAATGCAGTTATGCAGATCAAGCAATTCTTGTTAGACCTTTCTTGCCAAAATTTGAAGCCTTATGCCCTGACCTGATTTCAGAATACATTAACAAGACAGAAACAGCCAATCTCCAACTCTTGAAGCGCCAGTCTGACAAACCTCAACTCAATTCACTCAAAACCTAAACACTTCAAATTACTAAGCAGCTAACCACTCACCTTCAGATCGGTTCTAACTTCTAACAGAGTCCAAATACACAGCATCACTTCTCAAAAGCACGACCAAACCACAACCAAGGACAACTACCACACATCAAATTATTTGATAGCTAAACAACAAAAAATGCACACCTCCAAATCAGACATTGACTAAAACCCACATCAATCCACCAAAACAAATTACAAAAAGGCACAGATGGAATCTTAAGAAAACAGAACCAAAACATTGAAACAAATTCATCAGATTGGAAGCTAATAACCACAAAAAAAACAAGAAAAAACTCACATCTTTCTTCATATCAGCCTTCCTAGCCAACATAGCTGCGGACAGCAACCTAGGTAAGCGATCAAACTCAGCAGCTTCAATCCTTGGAGGCCAAACAGAAGGGTTCTTATAACACAAGAACACATGGCGTTCAAAGAACTGAACAGTCCCAGCAAGTTGGCTTTGTCTGAAATCAGGCCTGGAGAAGCCATACTCAGCATCAATGCTGCTGCTATTAGCAGAGTCGCCAAGGAATCCGGACTCATTCTGGAAACTGTTGGAGGCACTACCAAGAAGGGAACTTGAAGGGTCTGAAGTGAGGAAAGAGGGGTCTAAGTGATCAGAAACTGTAATTGGGGAGGAAGAAGATGATGGGTTGTTGGGATATGAAAGTGTATCTTCTCTATTGCTCGCCATTTTTAGCAGCGAAGTGAGGGGTTACACAGAGAAAGATTGGAACTTTATTGGCGGGTGAAGAAGAATGGAGTGGAGATTGAAGAAGGGTGTCAAAGTTTCCAGTGGGTTTGGAACTGAAGTGATTGAGTGAGAAACTGAGAATTGAGGTGGAGTATATGTTTTGATTCACTTTTTCTTCTTTTCCTTTTTTATGTAACGCACATATCAGCTGCCAATGCCTTTGGGCATACACCATGTAGGTGTAATGTAAAGAGGGGTAGGTTCCCCATTCTTTTATGCGTTTTCTTTTTTTCCTGAAAAGAAAATAAGTAAAATACAACAATTTGACTTTGGTTTTATGAGCCCTCCATTTTTGCTATATTAAAAAAAAACTCTCTATATGTTTTCATTCAACTAATTACAATACTTTAAAGAACATTAATCTCTTGCTAAAAGGGAGATTAATTTTTCACGATAGGGCACAACTTGATTTATTTCCATTTCTAACTTTGTTTCTTTATTATCAAATTATAAACCAAATTTGTGTAACAAAAGTTCCAATTATCAAAGTAATGTCTAGTAACTTTGCTTCATTGTAAAATATTATGTTAAAATACACGCGTATTATTTATTATTAATAATCTAATTAAAAATATAAACCTCAATTATTTTTTAACGGCATTAGAGTTTTTTTTTATAAAAAAATTGAATTCATTATAAGTATTAATAAACCGCAAAATAGTTTGATATTTTATCACTTTTTACAGTTGATGTTATATTTTTGTCAAGTATATTTAGTTATATTTTTCGTTATTTTCATCATATAACAACAAATACGATAGCTCACAAAGTAACTAAATTAACTTTATATTATCTAATAAGTGTTGGATAAGAGTCTTACATTCATTTAGCTTTTATTTTGGCATATTTAGCACTATTCTAATACAAAGAATGTAAATATATTCAACGCATTATTCTAATACAGAGAAGATTTAACCCAAAAAAAACAGAGAACATAGATATATTCATTTTGAGAGGTTTTTTCTTTTACCATACTAAGAAATTTGTTTTTTTTACCTTAATTAGGCCTTAAAAAATAACCCTCTCCTCTCAAAATATATTATTAATACATGATACATCTCATAAAACCATATGCTCGTTTTTCGTTCTCTCTTTACAAAATATATAAAACATAATAGTAATAGTACTAAAGATTTTGGAATTATTGGAGCAGCAACAGCCCCTTTCCCTTCTTCCACCGAAAGCCACCGCCACCACACGACAACCACGGCCACCACACGACCACCACCCATACTTCTGAATCTACTTGAGTTGACTTCCATTTCTTGTTTCTCCAGTGTAGTATTTGAGTTGACTTGCATAAACAGGTGATTATGCTCTCTCTCTTTTGTCACTCTTCCTTTGTTGTCTTTATATTGATTTCTTTTGCATACAAGTTCTAAAGCCTCCTCATTAACTAGGAAACTCTTAGCAATTCTTTTTCTTTTTTTAACTGTTCTGCTCCTGATCACGGATTTTCTCTTCTGGATCCTTTTCATCTCCTGCTGATCTGTTCTTCATGTGGGTTTCTTCATTTGTTTTGTCCTTTGACTATTTAGCCAACGTTTATGCAGATAGATACTTGACACTAATGGGCAATTTTGTTATGTTGCTGATTTTCTGTGTTTTGTTTTTGTTCATGTAGTTCGGGTTTGTAGTGTACTCAAAAGAATCTATGTGCTATCTTTGTTAGTTTGCTCATTAATATAATTTCTTGCTGCTTGACCAAAGTTTATGTGATTCCCAGAGGGAAATGCCAGACCTGAACTTTCTTTTAAGCTCTTGAATGACAATTTACATAACAATTGTTCAAATATGCACTTCGTAAAAAGTGAGAACCTTTTGGAATAGCAATCGAAATGCGGTTTCAGATTCAATTTGGAATAGCATATGTTCAGACGTATATTGATTATTGCAGCTATGATGTATGAAAGTGATGCTGGTAGTAGGAAGCTTGAGGTCCCATTTTCCTATAGGCATTGTTATACTAATGAAAGTTCATTGCTCTTTCAAATTTTGTATAACTGAGTCTTGCAAGCTTAAAGATTTTGCTTATGTTTATTTTGATTTTACAAAGGCGGTTATTATGATAAGCCATTAATGAACTTTCCCTTCATTGTTTGGTATTAAGACAATAAAAATGAACCTCCTTTGTAAATTTTACTGTTAATTGAGTATTGAATTTAAGTTGGTGATTGTCATATTTACCTTCGAAAAGTTACAGAGTTGGAACAAGCAGCTGCATTGAAATATTTATGCGGAAACTACATAGTCGATAGAATTATGGACTTGCCTCTTCATTCTTCCGTTGCTGTTTGTTTGCAAATGTAACCAATACTTTGTTGATAGTTCTAGATACATTCGAACAAGTTTGAACTAATTCTCTGTGACTGATATTTTGGTATACCTGTATCTATTACAGTTTCTAGATTGTTAAGATATATTTTTATAGCTTCACACATTGTATATAACTATTCATTCTGTTTTCAACCAATGATAGTCTTCAAACCCGCAGCAAGTTGCAGGACTAGTGATGCCAAAAGGAGAGTGGTAATAGTGGTATACAACTTCATTGAAGGGTTGACAACACTGTATCATTTCATTTTAAAGAGAGGTGAAATCAATGATCATGAGTATATGTGAAGAATGGAGAGAGTAAAAAAGGTGGATTAGGGGTTATGGGCTGTTAAGGAAATTATAGCCACAGATCATTTCCTTCCTTGTTGGCTTATTACTGTTAGTTTCACTGCAACTGAAAAAAGGAGGTGAAGGAATGGCTTATAGGAGGAGGCAGCAGACCACAGCAATAGCGACAAGCAGCAGCAACTTTAGCAGCACAAACCCTTCTCCAATTTCTTCTTATCGTCATCGTAGCCATGAAGATTTTGTTGATGTTGATGTTGATGCCGATCTCGATGTCGATCACAGCTCGAATTCAACTGTCCTTGCTGCTAAAGCCATCCGAGCATCTTCTGCTGCCCACCGAGACTCCTCTCTCTCCTCTGCCTATGCCTTCAACCATCCTTCTCCATCCCCTTCTCCTTCTCCCTCTCCTTCTTCTCTTTCTTCCAAGGTAAACACTACATTCACTTTTATTCCAGTTCCCAGATCTGGTTCCCGTTGCACTCTTTTCCTTTGGTTTCATATTGGAATTTTAGTTGTTTGTTTGGTTCTTCTTTCTTTATTTTTTTTCCTTCTGTTTATAAATATTCATTGAAACATCTTGTGACTGCAGGATCCAAAGCCTGATCATGAATACACCTCAATGAACACATTAAATGAGTCCAAAAAAGGCTTTTGGAGCAATCTTGCTCGGAAAGCTAAATCCATTATTGAAGATGATCTTGCTCCTCCCTCACCCAAGCAGCCCCCGGATTCTTCTGCAAAAGCTGCACACTGGTCACCACATTCAACTTCTGAACCCAAGGTTGCTATTCTTCCCTCACTGCTACTTCCCCAAATTGCTTCCTCCATTTGCTAATGTTATTTTTGCTTTGCCACCCTGAATTCTTGCAACACCAGACTCCATACTCTTCACGTGACAGCTCTCGAAAAGCAGAAAATCCTCCTACATTACAGAAAGGACTAAGTGCAATCTCTTCTTCCCTAAATTATATTGGTAATGCTGTAGAGGTGAGCATCTATCCCCAAGTTTTGTTTGTATTTTATTCTTTGATTTGTGCTGATTTTTTTTTCCTTCGTTTTAGGAGGGTCTTACAATTGTTGAGAACCGGACTGCAGGCATCATCCAAGAAACTCGCAAGCACATTAGGAAAAAGCCGAACGGTGCTGCTCGACAGAATCAACCAACTACCACCCGCAGTGGTAGCTGGCAACAACCTCAAATGCAGACACATAAGCAATCTCCACATATGGAAACTGATCAAGAACTTCAACTGAAGGCATCTCGCGACGTAAGGTGGCCGCTGTCTCACTGGTTAATATAACACAAGTATTGGTGGTGTCCCCTAGACTTGTCAAGCTTTAAATGGGAGGAACTTTTGCGAGATTGCCCCCCTATAATCATTAAAAATGACATCCTTTGAACATATTTTTTGGGTTACAGAACTTAGCTTAACAGTCCACATCCCGTGCATTGCATCTTGGCTATTCATAAATTTCAAAAGAGCAAAAAGAGAAACTCCAGAGCAGAAGGGTTCAGGAAAGATGATTATAGAGTCTATATAGGATATGCAGTAGGGGAGACTAATTATGTACAAGATAATAGGGGTGATTTCTGGTTTAGTCTGTGCAATGATGATTTGCCTTCATGTCTTAACCCTTTGATTTGTGATAGGTTGCAATGGCAATGGCTGCCAAGGCAAAGCTTCTTCTTCGAGAGTTGAAAACTGTTAAAGCTGATTTCGCTTTTGCCAAGGAGCGATGTGCTCAGCTGGAGGAGGAAAATAAAATCCTTAGGGAGAATCGCGAGAGGGGAGAAAACCTGGAAGATGATGATTTGGTATGAACCACTTGCTACAACACCTTTTTTTTCTCCCTCATTTTTCCTCTATTTATTTCAGTTTGAGGTGATGTGCTTGCTAGTATTTAGGACTGATGGAAGGAATCCTTCCTTGGTACTGTTAAATCCATAATAATCAAGCACCAGGAAAACTCTCAGAATGCTAGATTTAATTGTCATGTCCACAAAACAGCCCCATAAAACACATAAAATGTGTGCTTATAGGCACACCAAAACCTTAAGTATTTCTTATCGAAACAGGAATAAACTTGTTGGAAAATAAAATTCCTAATAACTCTCAGACATTTGTTGATTGTTGCATTTGGTTTGGTCGGAGTTGGGAATAAATTTGTGAACTGTGCTCTAGCTTGAGACTAAACTGCCTTGCCGATTGACTCCTAATTCCTTGGTGGCCATAAAAAGTTCCAGAGTACTTTATGTGTAGACCATGTAAAACCTACCATTTCAACTTGATCTTAGTGACAGTTAAATGAGGTGGAGTTCAAGGTTCTATAGTTCTTGTCAATCTAGTTATTATTTTCTTTCAACTGTTAAAATTAATAACTCTGAGCGGGAATGGTGGCTGACTGTGTTTCAAGCAATTGAATCTGATGATTGTTTTTTCCAATTTCAGATAAGGCTTCAACTCGAGACACTGTTAGCAGAGAAAGCTCGATTGGCACATGAGAACTCGGTCTATGCTAGGGAGAATCGCTTCTTAAGAGAGGTTGTTGAATACCATCAGCTTACTATGCAGGACGTTGTATACTTTGATGAGGGCAGTGAAGAAGTCACTGAGGTTTATCCCATCAAGGTCGTGACTAACACCCACCCCGTCCCCATAATGTCTGTGCCACCAGAGGCTTCCTTCGATACAACTCTGCCAATGACTAGAGACATCTTGCCTCATCCCGTGCCTCCACCTGCGCTTCTGGAAGTTACCCAAACTACTGGACCACATCATTCCTATAGCCCCACATCAACTGCAATTGACACAAGAAAACTTCCAAACCCTTCTGTTTGAATGACATTGTGTTAGAGCTAAAGAAAAAGAAAATGACATTGTGTTTGAAATTGTATATCATTGGTGTGTTCAAATTGTAACATTGTGGTCCTGTCTTGATATCATTTAGGGTACTTCTCAATTTTTCATTCTGGCTTATACAATGTACTGGCATAGTGTACTTCAAGTCTTCAACATGGTTACTGAGTTAAAACCACAATAGTTCTTTATGATATTCTCTTTTTCCTTTTCAAATTGATGTTTTTTTTTCCGCATTGAGTTCAACCATTAATTCGTTGTGCCGCATGCTGCGGATGAAACAAAAATGCATTTGATATTGTTGCTTGAAATTGAGTGGTTAAGTTATCAGATAAGCAGAAAGTTCGTAGCCTTTAGGTCTGTCGCTTGAAGAAAAGGAACTAATATCTTGGAAAATATCTGAAAAGGAAAAACCCATTAAAGGAAAGACATCCAATCAATAATCTACAAACTTCCCATGTACAACATGCACACATCCTTGAACATGCCTCACTTTCGATATTCTCAATCCTTTCGGCTCAAATTGACTAGAGAAAAATGAAAATTTGATTCCCCTGGATAAAATTTACACACAGCTAACACAAACAAGTTTCCATTCATAATCACGCAAAAAAGTCTGGCAACATAAAGGTCACACAGGCTTCTCACCAGGAAGATAAGAAGGTGACCCGCCTTCAACTTGGTTCTTTTTTCTGTGGAAGATACCACTGAGATTAGTCAAGAGAGCCTTTTTGGTGATCGAATTCTCCTTTTCCAACTTTCGGACCTCAAGAACTTTCTGCGGCGCTGAGTTCTGCTTTTGAAACCTTAAATGGCGTGGGGATGATTCTATTGGCGTCTCTGTTTCAGCCAGAATACGTGAAGCAGTTTCAGCTGCCTTCTTTTGTTCTCGTTCCCGCCACCGTCGCAGTTCTCCCTCCACAGCCCTCTTGGCTGCTTCTGCCATCTCAGCTCTCTTCAAGGCCTCATTAGTTGCAGCCTTCATATCACCAATCTCTTTTTGGATTGCCTCTAACCTCTGAAGGGACTCATTTTCACTAGCCTTTACAGCTTCTACTTGAGCCAAAGCAGCTGCCACTTTCATTTCTGCCAATGTATCTGACTCCTCCACTTTCCGGCTCAGGGCCTCAAACTCTTCTTTCGAGATGGTGATCTTGGCACCAGACTCAGAAGTTGAGGCACGTGCAGCATTAGTTTTCTCAGATAATGACTTAATTTGATCAAGGGCTTTTGCCTCTGCCATTTTTGCTTCTTCAGCCTCTGCCAGAGCAATGCTTAGCTTCTTCTCTGCCTCTTCAAGTGCAATCTTGGCAGCTTCAGCTACTCTCTTCAACTCCCCAGCTTTATTCTTCATTTCCTCAGCTTCAAATCGAGCACTCTCTGCTTCAGATGATAGCTGGTGGAGAGTAGAGATTATTTCTTCAGAAGCACTTCTTGCTTTAGATTCCTCCACTGTTGCTAATTCAAGCTCAGACTTACATTTGTGGAGCTTCACATGCAGGTTCCCAGCCATAGATTCAGTTTCTGCCTCTCGGTCTCTCAGCTCTGAATGCTCCTTCTTCACACTCTCCAGCTCCAACTTGAGCGATTCTACCAAGCATCGCAAGGAGTTCTCTTCTTCAGCGACTTTTTGCAGTGACTCCTTGGCACCATCTAGCTCTAAAGTGACCATCTTTACAGAATCAAGATCTGATGCTTTGGCACTTTCCACCTGCTTTTGCAGGGAACCAACCTCATTCAATGTATCAGTCAATTGCTTTTCAAGACTTTGGGCCAGTTCAGGATCAAACTCTTTCTTTAATCCAAGCAATTTATTTGCTGATGATTCCAAACTAGCTTTACAGGATTGCCTCTGAACGTTCTTTTCAGCAAATAATTTAGCTTGCTCTTGTTGGGCTTCCATAGATGCAAGCTTTACCTGTCCGATTGATTCCTGTATACCAGATATTTCCTTAGATAGCTCACCAACTTTTTCTGCATTTGCTTTGGCTACATGTTCTCCTTCTGCAGCTTGATTAAAGGCAGCAAGCTTTGCTGCCAAGGATGCATCACACTCCTGACGGATTTTCCTTAGTTCTTGCTTTGCGGCATCAAGTTCAGTAAATACAGTCATATACTGTTCTGTTGCAGATTCCAAGTCCTGCTTCCTTGCATCATCAGACCCTGGAGGGTTGCCGCTCTTTGTTTCCTCGATTTTCTTCACCTGATTCTTTGCATCTTCAGTTGCTTTTGTTGCTGCATCTTTTGATTCTGTGACATTCCTGAGTTTCTGGGACAGCTCCTCAACTGTTCTCTTGGCCTTTTCAAGCTCACCAAGTGCTTCGCACTTTGTCGTTTCAGCATTCTTTAGCTGATCTTTTAATCTGTTGACCTCCTTCTCCACCAGGTGAAGCTGCGTCTCCTTGGCCAATACTCTCTAAAGTAGTTGGAAAAGATATCGATTATTCTAACAAGAAAAAAACTGGTTTGAACCAATCTCCAGAGACTCAAAACTTAATTGCAAAAGAAAAGAGTGAGTTAAATATTAAAAAAAAAAAAAATACTGCAGTACAAATAGATTCATTATAATTTATTTTCTATATCTTCAAATCTTTCGAATATAAAAGTGAGAGAATAGTAGAAACAATTTTCAAAATGCCTTAATCCCTATGCTAACCTTGTCCTTTTCTTTTCCTGAGCATTAATGGTAACCAGCTAAAAAAAAGTATGAACAATGCCCGCACAAACTGACCATTATAGTCACTTGTTTGCCAAATCAGGTCATGCATCTTTACAAACCATATGCCATTATCCAAGACAAACCACAATATCTTGACATCACAGAACGGCAATAAAACCTTGGCAGCACTATAGAATGGACAAAGTTCCATAAAATTGGACGCATTAGGTATGTGATGCATGTATAATATACATGGTAATGATAGCTTCTGTTATGTTGGCTCAATAAAAGTACCTCAGCAGAGTGAGGTTTTGCCTTCCTGATGGCAGGTTTTTCCCCAGAGAAAGCACCTTCACCAAACAGTGAGACAGCATCTTTGACAGATTGAAATGGTGCCCTGGTGTCTATCTCTCCTACTTCAACTTTAGGAGAGCCCTTAGCATTTTGGCGTTCTTTCGCAACCATACTGCTTTATTTATTCTTCTTCAACCTTAATTTCACAAACCCACCTGCCAAATCAATTAGAGGACCATCATTTAAAAGTTAAACTGAGAAGCAGATTAGAATAAGAGATTGGTTCTTTAGTGTTTAGCACAGCAAAAGATGACTCTGCACAAAGAAAGTGACCAGAACCAGACACTGTCTAGCAGACTCGTGTACCACGTCAGCCACATGCAAGAACTCCACACACCATCCGTACAATACACTAGAGAGCCACAGAAATTTTAAACAGTGTGATTAAAAGGAGGCATGCTTGCAAGAACCTTTCTATGGTTTGACAAGTTGGAAAATAAACACAACACATTGCCCGCAGAATGTTCCTTTATTGAATATATAGAATCATAACTACGAATATGTCTTCCAAAGTAAACTATCCTGGATTTATATTTTGTAACCAACCAAGCCTAGTAGGTGTTAACGAGCGTACCTAGGCAATCCTAGGAAAAATAATAACACAAGAAAAATCTGCCAGTTTCCACCATTTAAAATAGATCCCTGTACAATCAAATCACGAATACCAAGTAAAGCTATCACATTAATCCTACAAAACATTGCCAATGGAAGGCTGAAAAGGATATAACTTCGAGCAAATTTGCGGACAAAATGAACCAATGACAGCACCAGCAGTTACTTGCCCTATTTCAGAGTTTAAGTTTCTCAAAAAGGAATTTGCAGATTGACAATGACAACACTAAGAAATATCAAGCACATGACAATTCTAAATCAATTCAAACCTTAGCATCCTTCAAGCCCAATACAATACTCATGTGACTCTACTGTCACTAACGGTTTAAGTACAGTTATTATTCAGGTCTTTATAGCGTGTTCCAGTTCTGACAGGTTTGCTGAGTACTAAGTCATTTTGCATAATACAGTATAATCCAGCACTCCTGTCAAACTCTAACCATCTCCCATCTTATTAGAAGTCAAGTAGCACCTCAAGTAGCTATTAAATACCACCCTTTCAACCCAAATCACAGAACCCCTTGTGCTTTCAACGAATTAATTCCATTTAAATCATGCCAATAATCTCTGAATACTAGTATCTACTTGAACAATGATTCCCCTTAATTATTTCCTAGCAAATTCAAGCTCAAAACATGCTATAGCATCAAACATACATCCAATACAAACAAGTCACACCAAAAAGCACAAACATGAAATTGAACGAAGAAGAAACAAACAAGTCCAAGAAAAGGCCAAAAAGATGGTCCAATTTAATACGAAACAAAAAGCAAAATAAAACATTAAAGACGTTCCACGGTTACAAACGAGAAGAGGCACTACGAGAAGTACTTACCCCAACAAAAAAACCCTAATCCAGCTCTTCAGAAAAAACCACACCAAGAGATGCTAACTCAACTTCATGACCAAAACTAATTCGTGATCACACCCACCTGTTGATCCCATCAAAAGTCAAACACCCTTTTAACCTTTCGATACAAACACCAAAACCCACCAAGAAAGTTCCAAGCTTTATGTGAGAATCTCCAAAAAAAAAACAAGAATCTACGAGAATGGTTTTCCTCAGAAAAGAAATTCCGGTATATATCCTGCTGCGTTTTCTTGCAAAAATCTGAAGGTGGATTTTGAATCAAATTTGAAAGGAAAAAAAAAGGTGATCTTTTGGGGAGTAGGAAACGGTAGCAGTTAGCAGTGGTGGTAGAGAGGGAGAGAGAAAGAGAGAGAGTTTGAAATTGGGAAAAGCTGGTTGCAGACAAATTTTATATGAGCAAATCAGCGTGGAAAGAGAAAGAAGAGACTGGCGTGGGGGAGAGTGATGTTTCATGTACTGAAGGGTAGTTTTGTCTCTTCACTTGATAAAAGATGGGTATGATTGGTTCTTAATTACGTACAATGAGTTACTGCATAAACACTTTGTGCAAATCTCGTCAAAACCATGAACAAGAAAAGTGAGACTATAATTAGCAAAAGAGTAAGAGACTATTATTGGAAGGAATGTAATTCTGTTTTTTTTTACTACTCCCCAAGCAAAGGAGTGGGATAGTTTGTGGTTCTTTTTTATTGTTAGAAAAAATGTAACATAAAAGTTTGATCTAAATTGACTCTGGATGTATAGGAGTGCGGTTCGTTCGAAAAAATCCTACCGTTTTATCCATCTCTGAGATGCTTGGATGTTCAAAATTTCATAAACACATAGAAGAGAAATGTTATCTAGTGGAACCAAAATATAACTTTTATTTATTCAAATAACAATTAAGGTGAAGTAGAGATAAAAACAACGAATCTCTTTATAATAAAGATTCGTTTTACAAATTCGTTATTACGAGTAATTCCTACAAAAGATCGGACTAATGACGTATACCATACTTAAATTCTCGATGTAGATGCTACATAGTTGGTTCTCATTTTTTATAGTTTCTTTTTCTTTCCTTTTTCTTGTATAATGACATTTAATATATTTTAGTTGGTTCCATTTTTAAGCTAGTATTTAAGTTGATCAAATGAAATTTCTAAGAGCCATTTCAAATTAATTAAAAAAAGTAGAGTTTTATTTTTAATTTAAAAATAAGAAGAAAAAAAGAGATGGGGGAGGGGCCAGGTAAGCAAATGGAACCACCGGCCAAAGAGCCAAAAGACAACAACACTGACTATGTTTTTGACACAGACCTTAAAAAGAAAAGGAGAAGTGGGAAAAGGCATTTGGTTGGTTTTGGTGTATCTGTTTTCTATCAATATATTCGACGGGATGAACCCACGACACTCTTATGTATCAAATAATTAATTATCGAAGCTATTTTATTTATTGTTGATTTAATAGTTAAAATTTTATTAAATATTTTAGGAACATGTAAAGCATGATTAATCATTTCGTAGAAAATAGGATTCATATAAATTTACTCTAATTAACATTAGTGAGCTAACTATGCTTCATCTAGTCATTGGGGAAAAATCGATCTAATACGAACATAATTAATCACGATCACGTAAATTGATTGATACGTACTGTGACATTTGTTTCCACAGGAATAGGAATAGGAAGGGGAGGCATTGCCTTTTGGCTGTTCTTTTCCCCTTTTCTCTCTTTTTCTATCTTTAGTCTTTATCGCACGAACTATTCTTATGAGTACATATATATATATTGATTGCATTGGATTATTGAGGTGTGATGTGGGGCTTGGATATTCTCTATTGGCCTATATCTGGACCTATTTGAATCTTGTGCAATGTTTTGTAATCTTATGTTTAATAAATGGTCATGTTAGATTATATTAATGCATGATATTTTTACGACGTATGTTATAAATTCGATTTATGATATTATCGTAATTTATAAAAAAATGGTCGCTAGTCTTCTCTTCTTTCTTTTTCCTTTTTCAAGAAGAAAACAATTTTGAATGTTTAAATAGCTCGTTCAAAATGGGCTCAGGCCCTAATAACTAGTAAGTGACCATAAAAAAATATAGCTGGAATGGGCTTTTTTTAAGTCTTTATACTTCTCGTCAATACTAGATTTGGGCTATAAGGACTAACTTATATGGGCTTAGTGCCCAACAATCCCCTAACCAACTTTTTTTCCATTTTTTATGAATGGAATATAGCAAGACAAATTATGTTGGTTAGTTTAAAGTGCAGAAAAGGTCCCTACTCTCCTAAGCTTAGTTAGTAGAAATACTCAGAAATTCGATAGGTGTGCCAATGAGCATGTAGCTTATTGATAGGACGCAAGTTCGAGTTAATTTTCAGTTATGAAAATGAAATAATATTGAGTACAAAAATATCCGATTTGAGTGAAAATCACATGAGATTGAATTAATAATGACTTACAAATCACATATAACAGTTGCAAAATTAGAGTTCAACACAATTTAACTAAAAAAACAAAGAAAAAACAAATAATATTATTACATTTAAGTGAATAAAAAAAAAACAGGTATTGGATTGAATCCAACTTTTCTCGTTGGAAGTAATATGCTTTATTCTTTAATGAAGAAAGCGATATATAAAGCACACGTTTTAGAATTGGCTATGGAGAATTGCTGCTCTGACGGCTAATAAATAAATAAATAAATTACCTATACCATAACTTAAATGTGTATGTGATTTACTTCTTTATCTACATCTACAGAAGGTTTTACGTTTCAACCGAATTCAATTAAATTTAAATCGTTCGAGTTGGAAAATTCAACCGATCAGTAAGTCAAGATCAACTAATGTTTACTAGATTACAAACAGAAAAAAAGATTGGCCAAATCGGTTCATTATCTAGTTCATCAATTTACCAGTTAAACCGTTCGGTTCGGTTTGTTTTTTAAAACATTGCTTAAATAGTTCTCCATCTAGAGCCTATATAAAGCATATGCATATTATGCAACATCACCACACCACATTCAGAAGTCACTAACACAACATAGTTAATCCTTGTCAAATTATTGCTAATCATGGCCGCAGTGATCAACATTCCAGCAGACGTCGAGGGCAAGAAGTGGTCAGGTCTCAAGGACCCGATCGACAGAAACCTCCGCCGGTACCTAATTCACTACGGCACCATGCTCGATGCCTTCGGCGCTTCCTACGACACTAGCACCGGGCTCAGCTTATACCCAAAAGAGCAGATGCTCTCTAATGCTTGTGTACAGAATGGTAACATGTTCAAATACCAAATCACTAAGCTCATCTACACGAGAAGCAAAATCGCGTCGCGAAAGTGGCACGAGGACTCTTGGGGTGGGTACGTGTCTGTGAGCACGGAGGATGGGGATGCTGTTCTAGGGAGGAAGGATATTTTGGTTTGCTGGAGAGGTGCTACGGAGAAAATTGAACAGTTCACAAATTTGGATTTTCTTACCGTGCCAGCTCAGGACATATTTGGAACAACTAGTGATGGTGGTGTTCCTAAGGTGCATTTTGGTTTTCATGGTGGCTACACTAACCATTCACCAGACAGCAATTACACTAACAAAAGTGCTAGAGACCAGGTAAACTAAACTCTCTTTCCGTAGTTGGTGTCAATGATTCGATACTCTTATTTTCTACGCAAAAGGTCGTTAGTTCATAAGATTTTGACAGTTTAGCAACATAATCTGCAGGTTTTGGAAGAGGTTCAGAGGCTTGTAGACTTATATGCAGATTGGAATGTGAGCATTACCATAACTGGGAACAGCATGGGATCGGCACTTGCAACACTGACAGCAATGGACATAGTAGCCAATGGTAAAAACAAGCCATCATCATCAAAATCATCATCAACAAAAGGATTTCCAGTGACTTGCTTTGCCTTTGGTTCTCCTCGAGTCGGTGACTCCACCTTTCTGAAGCTATTCAACCAGCTAAGCACTGACAACGTTCTTCGCCTCTTGCGCATACGAAACGACAAAGATCCTATCACTAACCTTCCACCACAAGGACTCATCTTGGACTACCAACATGTAGGTGAAGTGATGGATATTGACAGCAGTGCCTCATATTTCTTGAAGCCTCCAGGTATCGGTACTGACCTTTCCAACCCCCACGATTTGCTCCAGTACCTGCATACCATTGCAGGCTACAAGGGGGGAATAGATAATAAGGAGTTTAAGTTGGTCATTGATCTTGATATTTCTTTGATTAACAAATATGCTTCTGGATTAAAAGAGGATTATAATGTACCACATGCTTGGTGGCCAGATAAGGACCTTAAGGACAGTACTACTGTACAATTGGATAATGGGTATTGGCAATTCAAAGGTTATGTGCCTAACCCTCCAGCTAACAACCCTGTTGCGAACCTGGATGGTTAACTTAACGGTACTTCCTACGAAGTAGAGAAAGCAAGGTCTAGAGTTTGAGTCTCCTTGTTTGCCCTCCTTTCTAAAAACAAAAAGTCAAATGAAGTTAGTAATGGAAATAAAGAGTTGGCTCCTTCTTAGGCATGTATAATAAGGTGGATGTGGATCCCTATGGGCCAGCTTGGAATTTGGAGTTTATGATTCGAGTGTTCTTTCTTTTGAGAAGTGTTTTTTTCTTTATGTCAGTTTGTTTTTGGTTGGTTTTCCTTAATTTTAGGTATGTATTGTAATAAAGAACTAAACAGTGTGCCTTATTTGTACTTTGCTCTTATATACTCTCTTCCATATTAGTACTGGGGTTGGTTCATGTCACATTACAAGTTTCAAACATCTAGAAGCAATACTTCCAAAATAAATGCTTTAAACAAATTATAAACCTCAACCAAAAACAAGATTAGGCAAAGGAAGAATTAAACAGGTACAAACCTATGACAGAGTTTACTGAATGGTTCGATGATCGATCCGTTTTTTCCCGACAATAATTGAATGATCATCTAGCTGCAGCCTATAAAAAGCATGCATATTATGCAATATCATCATACCATATCTCATAAGTCTAACTAGAGATGTATATCTGTTAAACTAAGGTTTGAAATTGATATGACTTGAACTCCACTTTTGATCATCACACAGCAATGCTTTTTGTAGGCAAATTACAGTAGCAGAAACTGACTAGCAAACATGACTAACTAACTCCTACTAGAAACTGTTTGTGTATACATAGTAATTAGATAATAAGTAATTGATGTTAGTAGTTCGATACTCTGATCTCTTAAGTAAAAAGTCGTTGGTTTGAACCCTCTAGTGGACCAACCTGGTGTATACACTATACACTATCATACACTGTACACTATCAGACTCGGTCCAGTGAACTTAAAGATACATGCGGTTCATATCTGGAAAAAATCAAGTTTTTTTCTTAATTTTTTTTTCCAACGGTTCTCCTAGTCTATGACTATGACTACTACTAAAAAGCATTAGATTTGACAGTTTAGCAACCAAATCAACATCATCTGCGGGTTTTGCAAGAGGTTCAGAGGCTTGTGGAATTTTACGCAGAAAGGAATGTGAGCATTACCATAGCTGGACACAGCATGGGATCAGCCCTTGCAACACTAAACGCAATGGGCACTAAACGCAATGGACAAGCCACAATCATCAACAACAAGATTTCCTGTGACTTGCTTTGCCTTTGCCAGTCCTCAAGTCTGAAACTCCACCTTTCAATATGGTTTTGGGCATGGTTCCATTATTTATTTGTGGTTGGTTCATGTTAAATTCCTATTTTCAAGCAATAGTTCCAGTTATGTAAATGCAAATGCATGCTTTAAACAAATAATAAACCTCAAACCAAAGAAAAATAAAATAAAATGTAAGCCAAACAAATTATTCTACAAGTAAACATATGAGGAAAAATTAAAAAGGTATAACCTATGACAGAGTCCAGTTACCTAAGGATTGCTCTCTGTCCTTTCAAACCCTTTCCTTCAAATAAATTGGTTCACAAATCTAATGGAAAATGCAGTCCCAATCACACTTCTGCCAACACTGGGACTATATTTGACAGCAAACAAATTGAATGTAATGAAGAGATTTCATGTTTCTATTGTGCTAGATCACATTGCTTGCGCTCAAACACTTCATGAGGATATAGATGAATGTATTAATACTGCAACGGAAGAACAATGAATAGTAGCTTACTCAATGCGTACAGCAGAAACACCTGATGTAACTTCCCTGGTTCTTGGGTCCGCACTTTCCAGACAAACACCTTGAGGATCTTCTCTGACCAATAAGGCCAAGACATTGTGCGAAGTCCATGCTTTGGTCACATTGTTGCCAGAGCCTCCTAAGGTAACGGCAAAGATGGCATCAAACCCACCTGCTCCAGGAACTCCAGCCAACAAAACTCCTTCCATATCCATAGTAGCATCCAGAAGTCTAGTCTGTGATTCTGGTTC